>CM056720.1:130963578-133463578 GCA_029844215.1 Przewalskia tangutica | reverse complement strand
TGAACAAGGTAACTATCAAGAACAGATATCCCCTCCCCAGGATTGATGATTTGTTTGACCAGTTGCAGGGTGCGAGATGCTTTTCCAAGATAGACCTGCGATCTGGTTACCATCAGGTACGAGTTAGAGAGGCGGATATCCCGAAGACTGCATTCAGGACCCGGTATGGGCACTATGAGTTCAGGCTGATGTCTTTCGGATTGACCAACGCTCCAGCGGTATTCATGGATTTGATGAATAGGGTGTTCAGGCTATTCTTGGATATGTTCGTTATAGTGTTCATTGATGATATCTTGGTGTATTCGCGTAGGCGAGAGCATCTGATCATTTGAGGCGGTATTGGGAGTCCTCGTGACCGCGATTGTATGCCAAGTTCTCGAAACGCGAGTTTTGGTGGCTTGATGGCTTTCTTAGGGCATGTTATCGGGGCGATGGTATTCGGGTTGATCTGACAAAGATCGAGGCGATCAAGACTTGGCCTAGACCACTACACCGAGCGGAGGCGCGATTTTGGGCCTTGCGGGTTATTATCGGAGGTTTGTGGAGAAGTTTGCTTCCATGTCAGCGCCTTTGACTAGGCTGACTCAGAAAGCAGCTATATTTCAGTGGACGGATGCTTGTGAGGAGAGTTTTCAGTCACTGAAGGAGAAATTGACGACCGCCCCCGTTCTTACTCTTTCTGAGGGTTTGGACGGATATGTGGTTTACTGTGATGCGTCGGGTGTCGGGCTTGGGTGCGTCGACGCAAAGACGGCAAGGTTATAGCTTACGCATCTCGACAGCTTAGGAAGCATGAGAAGAACTATCCCACACATGACTTAGAATTGGCAGCAGTGATTCATGCCTTGAAGATCTGGAGACACTATTTGTATGGAGTTCATGTGGATATTTACACAGACCACAAGAGTCTCCAGTATATCTTCAGCCAGAGGGAGCTGAACTTACGGCAGAGACGGTGGTTGGAGTTACTCAAGGACTATGATGTTGATATTCTATACCACCCAGGGAAGGTCAATGTAGTTGCGGATGCCCTTAGTCGCAGATCGATGGGTAGTCCATGCGACGTCTGACGCAGAAGAGGATATGGTCCGAGAGTTACATCGCCAGCGAGCCTTGGGGTTCGTTTGGTTGATTCTGATAGTGAGGGAGTTCGGGTTCGAGAGGTTGTCGAGTCTTCCATCGTCGAGGAGGTGAAGAGGCGACAGTATGAGGATCCGATTATGGTACGGTATCGAGATGCCGCTTGTCAGAAAGAGAAGAGTCTATTTGAGGTAGCGCCGGATGGGGTGCTAAGATTTGAGGGCCGGTTGTGTGTTCCCGATGTGACAGGACTTCGTCAGCAGATTCTGGGGGAGGCACACAGTGCTCGTTATTCTATTCATCCGGGGTCGACTAAGATGTATCATGACCTCAGATGCGTGTATTGGTGGGATGGCCTGAAGAGGGACGTTGCGGAGTTCGTGGCGCAGTGCCCGAATTATCAGCAGGTTAAGGTTGAGCACCAGAAGCCCGGTGGGCTGTTGCAGGCTATTGATATCCCGACGTGGAAGTGGGAGGTGGTAAATATGGATTTTATTACAGGGTTACCTTCCACTCTGAGGAAGCATGATTCCATTTGGGTTATCGTCGACAGGCTGACGAAATCAGCCCATTTTCTTCCAGTCAGGACGACTTTTTCGGCCGAGGATTATGCTAGACTGTATATCAGAGAGATCGTGAGACTGCACGGAGTTCCTATATCGATTATTTCAGACAGAGGAGCCCAGTTTATGGCTAACTTCTAGAGGTCTTTCCAGAAGGGATTAGGGACACAGGTGAGTCTCAGTACGGCGTTTCATCCTCAGACCGACGGACAGGCCGAGCGCACTATCCAGACACTTGAGGATATGTTGCGGGCTTGTGTTATTGATTTCAGGAGTAGCTGGGAGGATCATTTGCCTCTTGTGGAGTTTGCTTATAACAACAGCTACCATTCTACTATCCAGATGGCGCCTTATGAGGCCTTATACGGGAGGAAGTGTAGGTCACCGATAGGTTGGTTTGAGGTGGGAGAAGTTCAGTTAGTCGGGCCAGACTTGGTACAGCAGGCGGTGGATAAGGTGAAGCTTATCCAGGAGCGTTTATTGTCAGCTCAGAGTCGACAGAAGTCGTATGCAGATCATCGGCGTCGACACTTGGAGTTTGAGGTAGATGATTGGGTCTTCCTGAAGGTATCACCCATAAAGGGTGTGATGAGATTTGGGAAGAAGGGGAAACTTAGCCCAAGGTACATTGGGCCTTATCAGATTATCCGTAGGGTAGGCAAGGTTGCCTATGAGTTAGACCTGCCGTTCGATCTGGAGACAGTACATCCAGTTTTTCACGTATCTATGTTGCGGAAATGTATAGGAGACCCATCTAGAGTGCACCCGATTCATGATATCCAGATGACAGAGGAGTTATCGTATGAGGAGAGTCCCATAGCGATACTCGATCGTCAGGTTAGGCGACTTCGAACAAAGGATGTGGCTTCCGTCAAAGTATTATGGCGGAACGAGAACAGGGAGGAGATGACGTGGGAAGCAGAGGATGACATGATGAAGAAGTATCCTCACTTATTTCCTATACCTTCAGGTAACCTACTTTCTTGTTTGATAGTTTCATTTGGAAATTTTGCTTGAGTATTGTTGTGGCTCGTGGAGCATCTTTATTTGCAAAAGAGTAGTTAAGAGCGTCTATGTCGATCGTGATTCGAGTAAGCCTAGAAGGAACATTCGGGACGAATGTTTCTAAGGGGGGGAGAATGTTATTGTCACGACCCGAACTCGGGCCCGTGACTGGTGCCTTACCCCGGGCACCCTAGTGATACAACATCAGAGAAAAACCAGCGGAAATAAAAACTCAAGAATGAAAACAGTGAAATAAGAAAGTAGGCTAACCCAAACGGTTACCTTTTTTATACATAATTTAAAACTTGAACAGTTACATCCCATACAAACCTGCCCACAACAGTGCTACAGACCTCTAAGAATTTTGAAACCATAATGACGGGACAGGGCCCCGCCATGCCCCTGAATATACAAAAGTCTACTACTTCAGGGAACCGTACCACGGGACAAGCTTAGGAGATATGGAGCTTCCGAGAACCTAACAGCGATCCTAAGAGAGTGGATCACAAACTATGTACCTCAACTGCGGCATGAACGCGGCCGAAGGAGGTCGATAACATGTACCAAGTATGTGAAACTGTAAAATACTGTAAATGAAATCATAATAGTCTATATAAAGCAGGAGACATGTATGATAACCAAATTACAACACCACAACTTAAAAGCAGTCATATCAAGATAGGGACTCATGCCCGTGAAATCATCACTCAAATACAACCCGGGAATTTAACCCGCGAAAGCGCGTGCCGGCAAGATCTCACCTCGGTATAAGCATGGCCTCGAACCGTCTAGTGGGCCCATACCGTGGACCATCCAACGCGTGTCGGTATGCCCAAAGGAGATAACAAGATAACAATCCTTGTGGAAGCATACGTGGGCTACCCAACGTGTCGGTATGTCCAAACAACTAACAAGAGAATACTCACCGTGGAAGTATACCCGTGGGCTACCCAACGTGTCAGTATGTCCAATCAAATAACAATAACAACACCCCTAATGGAAGCACACCCGTGGGCTACCCAACGTGTCGGTATGTCCATCAATCAACCAGATAGCCGGCCCTCCAACGAGAGGCGCGGTAGCACATAAATACAACACTTGCACACAGAAGCTATCACTACAAGCATAGGCCCGTTACACACAACTCAAGGTACTATAAATATTTCTTAACACAATGTCAAGTATACCATTTAAAACCCAAGTACTTAACCCCTTTAGGATCAAGGTACTCCTACCTTTTATAAACAAGTCACTTATGTTTTTCCATCACAAGAAGTTCAATATTTGAAAACGAGTTACTTCCCTTTTCCCAAAATCAAGTTACCATTTTAAATCTAATAATGAAACCATTTCTTTATTTTCATAAAGTCGTTATAACTAACCTCCCATAAAGCTATTACAACACTTTATGATTAATAAAACAAGTCAAGACAAAATCATGTCTTTCTTTTAAACCAAAATACTTCAAATTCTTAAGTCTCTTTTCCTTTAGAAAATCGAATTCCTTACTTTGGAATTTTTAAGAAGATCAAAACTTGATTTCAATAATTCTCATTAGCAAATGACCATGATCTAGGAAATGTAATGCCATTTTGTCTTATCTTAGCTTCTATGCAGATGGAGGTTTCTCTGGTTTTAATATGATTAATGTCATTACTTCTTTCCTTTATCGACGCATGCGTTGGCTTGTTCGATCCTTATTCCCATTTCCGAAATTGTAACGTTATTCTTTTAAAACCAAGTATTCATATCTCACGAATTAGGTTTTATACTTTTCAACACCATTTAGGTCAATTACAAGTCACGTCTCTTATCTTTTGAAAACAACAAACCATTCTTTTAGCTACATAAAGCGGTTATAACAAACTTCCCATAAAGCCGTTATAACACTTTATGTTTTAAACCAACCAATTACCACTATAAACATTTATGAGACCAATAGGGCTCATTCTTTAACTCACCAAGTACGTTACTAACGGATAAGACTTTACTACTATTTTCACACAACGGCCCTTAACACTTCATATCAAGTCAAGGCACAAAAAGGGAAATCAAATTCCTTTAACACTGCGTCGTCTACCGCACTATATATTTTACAAATAGTCATGCTGAAGAGGATAGGAAGAATCACATACCTCGCGACGATTGTCGACAATAAGCAAAATGCTCCACCGTATTATCGCCCTTAAGTAAAATATGCTACCGTAGTACTTCAATCCTATAAGGGTCATGAAACGTCTATCAAACTCTAGCTTCGAACGTAGAATCAACTAAGTGCAAAGTCCCTAAATTCTACGACAATTTGGACGGCACTTCCTTTGTTTCTACTAACTTGCCACCTTTGTTAAGGTCGAATTCAATAACCCAACGCCCCACAATAATACAAAATAACCCAATACTTTCCATCCCATTCTTGGCCAACCATAAACCAATTCTTAAATCCCTTTCAATACTTTCCAATCCAAGTCCTTAGGTCTAAGTGTCTAACATGATATCTAGCCCTAGACATCTTCAACAATTACAATCTTAAGGCTAGCATGCCCATTTCAGTTTTTAACAAGACAACAAGATCCAAATCTATACAATATAAAACAGCCTCAGGCTCAATTCTATACTACTACAATATAACAGCCTTAGGCTCAACTCTAAACTACTAAAATAAAACAGCCTCAGGCTCACATCTATACTACTAAAATAAAACAGCCTTAGGCTCATAACCAAGAGAAAGGGGAAACTCTTACCTTAAGGAATAGCCCACAAAAGCCCCTTTTTCTTCCTCCTCTTTCCACAAAATCGCCCACCGTTACCACAAGTTTACCCACACTTTTTCTTCTTGCCGCTCCAACAATCTCCTCTAAAGCTAGGTTTTCTTCCAAAAACTAGAGAGAAGGAGAGGGTTTTCCATGGAAGGGTTTTGAAATGAAATGGCCAAGTCTTCCAAGACTTGGCCCTAAATAGGCCCTAATCTGGTCAAAGGGATGGGAGGGACACTTGTCACCCTCCTTAGGTTTTTAACAAAATATCTCCCGATTTGACCTTTTATCGCGAAAAAACCGCGCGCGCCCGCGCCTCCACTTCCGAGAAAATGTTCCAGCAATCCGCGCGCGGCCTCGCATTCGGCGCGTACTGCACCTGAACCAGCTGCTGCTGCACTGCGCCAAACTTGAAACTTCCATAACTTTTGACTCGATGTCCAGCGGCGAACGGTTTGTTGCGTTGGGATCTAGATTAAACGGACTACAGATTAGGCCTTTTAAACACCTCGAAATTCTTAACAACTGGGGTACAACACTCCAAGGCAAACTCAAAATCCGTCCAACACATGTTGTCAACTTATCTATCAACTTTTTACATCTTAAATTCCTTGGTATGTTCTTATCTAACTCCTTAAATTTACGGGGTGTAATGATTATACCGTAGTTCGGTCCGATCGCGGTCGGGGACTCAGCGTGTGGCCATGGCGAGCAGCGGGGCCAAGACGGGTGATTGTAGGGCCGCGGTGCCGGGAAACAGGGCCGCGGCGCCGTAAAATCTGAAGGGTCGCTGAAGGTTCAGCTCCGCGGCGCCGGGAAGCAGGGCCGCGACGCCGGAAAGTCCTGAGAGGCGGCAGAAGTTTCAGCGCCGCGGCGCCAAGGCGGGTTCTGCGAGAGTTAGTGGAAATTTCTGCACTGTTTTGTTTTAAAAGAGGTCATGGGTGGGTGACAAGTGTCCCCCCCCCCCATCTGAAATGTTGCATGCCTTATATTGACCAAGTCTTGAAGACTTGGTCATCTTTCAAATCTCTCTCTCTCTCTAAGCAAAAGCTCCCACTTCTCTCTAGAATTCCAAGAGGAATTCAAAGCTTAGGAAAAATCTGAAAAGGTGTGGCAAGAAGGAAGCTTGTGGCTAGCTTGTAGGTGTTATTGTGGTGGTGTTCTTGGAAAGGAGGCTAGCAAAATTGTTGGAATAGTTTTGGCTAAAGCTCTAAAGGTAACATTTCTTCTCTTGTAGCTAGTTATTGGTGTTGCATGTGAAGAAGAAGGAACTTGTAGTAGTAAATAATGCTCTTAGAATCATTGCATGTAAGAAATATGGTTTGGATATGAAAGAATTGGTTAAGAAGATTATGTGAGCATGTTGTAGCCTAAAAACTACCTTAGACTTGTTAAGTTGGTTGTTTTACCTTGTGGGGCAGAATTTTACACATCTAAGTTTAGGTGTGTAATCCCCTTGAAAATGTTGGATTGTTGGGCCTTAAATGTGGCGTTTGGATATTGAATTCGACCTTGAAAAAGGTGGCAAAGTATGTAGAAACAAAGGAAGTGCTGCCCAAATTTCCTTAAGAATTAGTAACTTGAACTTGGAGTTTCTACATTGAAATTGGGGGTTAATAAACGTATTATGGTCATTATAGGTTGACATATTACGTGCGGTATTTCGGACTTAGCAAGTGGATTAACCGAAGAGGTATGTGGAACTTTCCTATCTCTTGAGCATGAGTATTTGTACCTATGTAGTACGGTAGACGTACAAGATTTGATATCTTTCACTTGTTTTAGAGTATGTGATACTTGTGTCATTTTTAAAAGTATAAGTCCCTTGGATTTAGGGAAAATGTATTTGACTAAGGAATAACGCAAATATAATGACTTTATGGGAAGTTGGTTATATTAGCTTTTGAAAGGTTAACAAAGAAAGGTTTACTCTAAGTAAAACAAGTACGGGTAAATGATTTGAAACTGTGAAAGATGGATTGATTTTTAGGCATTGATTGCCTAAGGTTTTAAAGGAAATGAAGTCACTTGATTTAGAAGCTTATTATATTTCTAAAAGGAAATGTGACTTGTCTTGAAAAGAAATCGTAACTTGATACTATGGTTATTAGTATCATGGAATTTTTCTATAAAAGGAGTTATTTCTTAAAAGGTTAGAAGTACGTGGTACTTGGGTTGAATTCCCGGATTTTCTCTTAAAAGACATGTTAGTGCCTTAGGTATACTAAAATGAGAGGATATATTAATAATGTTAATAAGAAGTTAGGGGATTTCTTAACTTGCTTATGTTATGATAAGCCGGTAGTGCTTATGTTATGTATGATAGGCCGGTAGTGCTTATGTTATGTATGATAGGCCGGTAGTGCTTATGTTATGTATGATAGCCGGATGAGCTATGTTATATCTATATATTATTACGGGGTAAACCCCGGGTTATTACTTATGCCATGGATTTGCTACCCATGATGCGAGTGCGGCGCTTGTACTCATGCGGATCCGGACCACAGGATCCATGTGGGTGAAATAGTCCCATGCGAGTACGGCGATGATACTCATGCGGGTCCACATGATCCATGCGGGTGAAATAGTCCCATGACGAGGCGGATGACCTCATGCGGGTCCACAGGACCCATGCGGGTGAAATAGTCCCAGGAGTAGGATTGCTTAATGATACTACGGGCGAGGTACCCTGTCTTGATCATGAGCCTCCTATTTTTATGCAGTAAGATTTATACTTGTTACTCTCATTATTAGTAAGGCACAGTGCAAGGTAAATTGATTTTCGTCTATGACTCCAGCTTATTTTGACTTATGATATTATTACAAGTATTTTCCAGTTTTACATACTTGGTACATATTATGTACTGACCCCCTTCCTCGGGGGCTGCGTTCATGTCGCGGTAAGGGTGGTGGATCCTCATTCTTAGGATCTTTGCTCAGGTGTCAGAAGCTCCATTACTCCGGAGGCTTGACTTGATTTTTGGTACGGTTCTCCCTGACGTTGTAGGTTTTTGTGTGCATTCATGGGTATGACGGGGCCCTGTCCCGTCATGGTTGTTACAAACTCTTAGAGGCCTGTAGTCCGATTGTAAATTGGGTTATTAAGGATGTAACTGTTTAGTTCTGTTTTATCTATGTTACGGGAAGGTAGCCATTTTTGGGTTAGCCTATTTTATCTTATATGGTTCTTGTTTGTGAGTTTATTTCCGCTGGTTTTCTCTGATGTTGTATCACAAGGGTGCCCGGGGTAAGGCACCAGTCACGGATCCGAGGTCGGGTCGTGACAACCCTTTCCCAAAGTTTCATAGTGTGGCTTAGCAACTTGATACCCGTATAGTTGTTGCAACTCAGGATGTCATCTTTGTTCTTGTACAAATGAATCATTGTACTCCACCTCCATTCTTCGGGAATTCTTGTCCTCTTAAATATGATATTAAATAACTCAGTCAGCCACTCCAAACCTGCCCTGCCTGCGCTGTTTCAAAATTCAACTGGGATCTCATCAGGCCCGATCGCTCGTCCCCTGCACATCCCACGAATAGTACCCTTAACATCCTCAACCTTAATACTTCTATAATATTCAAAATCCCAGTACATTCCAAATTGCTCCAAATCTCCCAGTACAATGTCTTTATCTCATTCTTCATTCAAGATTTTATAGAAGTAAGACTGTCACCTCCGTCTAATAAGCGCGTCCTCCACTAGTACTTTGCCGTCCCCATCCTTAATGCACCTCACATGATCTAAGTCACAGACCATCCTCTCCCTCGCCTTGGGTAGTCTGTGCAACTTCTTATCCCCGTCGTTTTTCTCTAATTCCACATACATGCGTTCAAAAGCTGCCATTTTTGTCGTCGTAACCACTAGTTTTGCCTCCTTCCTCGCCACCTTATATAATTCCCTATTCGTCTACTTCTCCACATCATCCTTTATTTCTACCAATTTCGTATATGCCACTTATTTGCTTTCACCTTCTCTTGAACATTATCATTGCACCACCAATCCATTTGATGCCCACCACGACTTCCCCGTGAAATTCCTAGCACTTCTCTAGCTACCTCCCGAATGCAACTGGACGCCCTGTCTCACATACCGATCACATCCCCAATACTCCCCCAAGCCCCCTGGCCATCAACCTCTCCCCCATCTCCTTTGCACTAGCCATGGTCAAACTCTCCCATTTGATTCATAGCATGTCATCCATAACCCTCATCTTCTTCTCCATCTCAATCTCTAAATTCATCATCAAAAGCTTATGTCGGTTGTAAGCTACTCTCTCGGAATAATCTTGCAGTCTCTATAAAGACCGTTGTCAACCTTTCTAAGGAGCAAAAAGTCTATCTGAGTCTTAGCCACCGAACTACGAAAAGTCACCAAGTGCTCCCCCTTCTTCATGAACCTCGAATTGGATATCACCATCCCAAAAACTTTAGCGTACTCCAAAATTGAGATACCTCCTCCGTTCCTGTGCCCGAGGTCAAAGCCTCCATGCACATCATCATAACCCCCGAAACTAATCCGATATGTCCATTGAAATCCCCCTCTATAAATAACTTCTCAGCTAGTGGTATAACTCCAACCACCTCGTTCAAATCCTCTCAAAAGTGCCTCTTCTACTCCTCGTCCAAGCCTGTCTGCGGTGCGTAAACACTAATAATGTTCATAGTGAACCCTCCAACTACCAACTTAATCGGCATCATTCTGTCATTGACCCTCCTAATCTCTACCACCTGATCCCTAAGCTCACTATCTACCAAAATGCCTACCAGATTTTTATACCTCGACCTACCCGAGAATAATAACTTATACCCGTCCACATCCTCTTCTTCTTATAAATATTAACTAGCTTTATGGACTTCCCTGTTAAAGTCTCAATGTTCCAAGACCCTATTTTCAGCCTAGCATCTCTCTTACCTCACTTACCTTCTAACCCTCTCCCCCATCACCGATCGAAAACATGACCCTAGCTACCATCAGTCACCAAAGCCACTAAAGAGGATATAAACTAATAGACTAATCAAAGGTTTAAGACAATGAAAGTAATAAAAATAGCACCTAGAAATTTAAGCAAAGCAAACAAGGTGTATAAGGACTAAGGTTTCATAAGTACTAAGAACAGATGCTAAGTCAAGAAACTATAATGCTGAACTACGTAAATGAGAACTAAATGTGCAGAACAATTGCAAAACAACCAGAACAAGGACTACAAAGAATAGGGGACTAAGAAAAAACTAAATATACAACATTAAATCAGTAGAATCAACAACAACAAAAATATTAAATAAGGGCTAGACCAAGAAAAAAGTACTTAGAACAATAACTAACAGAATAACGATTGTTGACACCCAATTTTGACCCATCTTTTGGTTATTTATTGCAATTTTAAATCATTTTCTTTTTTTAATAATAAACTTTTTTATATTCTTACACCCACCCATCAATCCCATTTCCTTATCCCTACAATAATCCCCCAAAATCTTTTACCCATCTTTCTTACCTTCCACCCCATACTTCAGCAACATCATTTTCCCTTGATTTTCGGACCCCCTCTCTCATTTTATAGGGAAACATCACTAGCGGACATACCGATAGATCTCATTTTTGAGACCCCTCTCTCTCAACATCAGCTCATCCGCACACCCCCTTCCCTTATAAATCCCTTCTCTGTTTCCCTTCGTAGCCACACCTCACACCTCATTCCCCTCTCTCTTCCTCCATGCCGTTGACCGCCAGAGGTGATGACCGGCGGGAGTTCCTTCTTCACCCCCTCTGGCCCCTTTCGTTTGCTGGCGATATTGTTTGTTCCCCTTTCCCCTTTGCGGTGATGCTTGTTGGACTGATTTTCTTTTGCATTTTTATGGTATTCTGTTGGAGTTCTAAAAACTCCGGCGACCTTGTTGGCCTTATTTTCTATGGCTGCTGCCGGTTACTTGGACTGATCTTTTCGATTTTTGTATCCCGCCGGAGTTTTAAAAACTCCGGCGACATTCTGGAATTTTCGGCCAGTTCGTTGGGTTATTGTTACTGTGTCTACTATTTTTGATTCTTTGGGTGTTTTCCCAAGAACCGCTGGTTATCACGTGTTGTTTCTTGTTTGTCGGTGATCTTTCCGATTTTTGGGTATTTGATTTTCTGAAATTTCCGATGTGTTTGATGTGTTGATGTTACTGTTTCTACTGTTTTACTGTTCATTGGGTTCCAGACTGATTTTTGACGATTTTTCCCATTATTTTTATTAAACTGATTTAGAACAAATGCTATACTTTGTTGTATTTAAATTCAATTTTTATTTCATTCTGCATTGTATTTTTAGTGTAATTGTAATTATTGAAATATTTAAAATAGGTAGACTTAGAATTAATAAATTAAAAAGGGATAGATTAAAATCGGAAATCGCTAGTTTATTTATTTTTAGGTCCGTCTCAATATTTTCAAACATTCTTTTTCCTTAAAGTATATTTTTTAAAATACATATATTTCTAAAGCGTGATAGATAATTAACCTAGATTTGACCGGATAACCGCAAGTTAGCGAATCTTAAAGGATGCCTAACCTCTTCCCTTTAGGATAATGAAGAACCCTGACCCAGAATCTCATTAATTTCGCAGATCATTAAATGAAGATCAATTGTAATATTTTTATTGCAATAGTTCAAGTGTCCCAATTCACTTAACTAATTAGGTGGCGACTCCTCAACACAAGCATTTTGCTCAATACAGGGAACTGCGCCAAAGAGCAACGTTGCAGTTCCGTTTCGACCCCGAGGTCAAAAACGAGCGCGACAGCATGGCGACTACGCTAGAGATATCAGGTTCTTGACCATATCAAAATCAGGTTAATTAAATATTGCGCTTTATTTTGCTTTTATTTTTGTTGTAAATGTTTAAATTGTTTGCTTTAATTTTGTAATTAACTGCTTTAATTGCTATCTTCTTTTACTGCTTTCCTTAAACTGACATTTCGTTCATATTTCTTCCCTTACGGAAAATTCACACTATCACACACTACACGCGAGGTGTGCTTCGCGCACCAGCAAATTTCTTTCGGATACCCAAATTTAGGAGAGTCAGCGTTTTGTGCGGAGTGTCTGGTCCAACCGGTGGCCGCGTAGCCTTCTCACTCGAGCAGTCCTCTTGGGAACCTTGTGTCTAGTAAGCCAAATCTTAAAAAATTTAGGATAGAGCTATACCCTTCTTTGTTTTAAGTCATACATGCATACACCTTAGGTGGGTCGAACTTTGGTATCGTCTCCACAATTAGGGAATCCACCAAATTGTCGACGGATTTCACAACCCAACGATCAATCAACATATATGTGTAGCGTGATAATGATAGACGGACTCATGACTAATCGTGACATGCCAAAATTGGAAAATGTACATTAATCATTTCCAACAAAAGCATTAATGTTTAACAACTTGGATCAATCTGTCACAATCTCGCATATTTGGCGTTTAGGCCTACCTCTGGCATAAGAGAGGTCTCATGCATATTAGGACGCGCGCTTAATTTGCATGCTTTTTTTGTTTACTATTTTTTGTCGTTATCAACTCTGTACATATTATTTAAAACAATAATTGTCCTTTCAACTCTGTACATACCATGTTATGTGTTTGTAACTCCGAGCACGAGCATTTGCACTTTTTGTTGTCACACTGCAAACAGGACTTCTACTGTGCACCGCCATATTTTTTGGTCCATAAGATAGAAGTTGTGTTGCCAACAAAGGATAAATCGATCTTGAACATCACGACTTCGACCTTAAGAAGCATCGACCTTCAGTCCAGTCGAATCAATCAGGGGAGTCCCTGACCCTATTGTCATATCCCTACATTTTATTATTGTTGTGACTTTCCTACTCTCACCAAATGCTCTTATTTTTGCAGGAAGACCGTCCTCGCAAACAGTTGAGGGCGGTCGTAAAAAAATGATGACTGAGAGTTATGTTGACTGAAAGAAGTCGGCCAATACCAGATTCAATGAGGCATCGCTACGAGTTTTTTTATACTTTTGTATTTTTATATATATTTGCAAATTCAATTGATATACTTAGCTTTAATTACATAATATTTTCACATCATACATTTTACAACATATCTTCTCGAACTACGCGTGTCTGATTCTCACCACACGGTGTGATACGTAGGCAACTCATCTTGGGTTCGACACCACATAAAAAAAATGATAATAATAAAAGGGGGGACATTTTTTGTTCACTCATGCATTTCATTCATTCTATCATGTACATTTATTTTTTCATTAAATTCATTCTATCACAGACATTCATTTTTTTCATTACATTCATCATATCATGGACAGTCATTTTACTTTGCATTTATTCTATAGTGGACAATCATTTGTTTTGCACAGCTTTTACTCTTGCTATCATATCATGGATAAATATTTTTTCAAGCATATATTTTATAACCTATCTGAACGAACTACGCGCACCTGATTCTCATCAAAAGTGAAATACGTAGGCAGTCCTATTCAGGTTCGGTACTATTTATTCAAAAAATAAAAAAATAAAAAATATTTTATTCAAAAATACAAAATATATATATATATATATATATATATATATATATATATATATTTTATTCAAAAAATACAAAAAAATATAAAAAATACAAAAATACTTTAAGTATCATTGTTTGACTTGGTTGATACCAACACAGTTATGAGTGTGCATAGAAAAAAAATAAGTAATAATCAGTATGGACTGACTTCGTGGTAAACCATAGATTCTTTTGGTACCTCTTATTCACATCTGTAATAAAATTGTCTTGCATAGCTTTCAAGATAAGAACGAAGCCAAACTCATCGTTTCATGTGCACTGTGTGATGGGTTTTAGAATAAGTTCAATTGCAATGCATTGGATCTAGAACTTGGCTTGAATCTTTGTTGAGGCGAAATCCTGAGTAACACTCGGTATATGAAATGATCGTAGGCTTTCATTGAACCGTTTGAGCCTTTTTCAGCCTGCCAAATAACATTATCTGTAGTACTCATCCTTTGAGTCTAAAATTTATTCTTTTGACAACCACATATTAAGCCTATACCATTTCTGAGTGCATACACACTATCTCTCTTTTTGCCCGACCTCCTTGAGCGCTTTAGAAATGTACAAGTGGCTGACAAAAATTGTAGTAGAAGTTTCCAAAGACAAAAGTTGTCAAAGTCCCAAAAGAAAAAAAAACATAAAGGACGACTTCACAAAAAGGAGAAATCAAAAGCCCCGATATTATCAAGAAAACATGATGAATGAAATGAGAAAATAACTCTAAAAAAAAGGGGGCTCCAAACGAAAAATTCAAAAGAAGTCAGTACAAACGAACTGGGACAAAAAAGAAGCAGGTCAGCATTAAAGCGCACAAATATCAAGCACGGACGTAGTCCAACGCTCGAGGAAGAATTAGTCACTTTTACCCAAATGATATCCATATCTTCCCCCAAACCTACATTACAAGCCCATGACAAGCCCTACATGATCTTATACTGAGTGTTCTCACATTAGTGGATACTTACATGACGTCCAAGCCTATGGTATCACAATTGCATGCATTGAACATCTTTCTGAGTGTTGGTGTATTTTTCTATACGCCCAAAGTTTAAATATTGAAATATATGTGAGGATGAGACTTTCTTTCAGTGAGTGCATTTGAAACACGAGGATGCGTATAGTCCAAAACCTTGGCTGCAAGCAAGTGTCGACACTCAGGTATGTCTGAGGTACCATCTAAAACTGTAGGAATTACCCAGGAGTCAATCTCAGTCTGACAGAAGGCAAATAACGGAAATCCTAAGCACAATACTAATTGTTGGTATCAACTGAAGTCAGAACGTGATGATGTCTTTCCACTTTTTCAGAAAAATATACATATATTGAAGATATTATTTTTTACATCACGAACTACGTCTTGATCGGGGATACATAGGCGGTCACATCGACTTTGGTCCCACATTATTTGAAAACTTTAAAAATTCTTATTTTTTGCATCACGAACTACGTCTTGACCTGATTCACTCGGAGGGATACATAGAGGGCCTATATCAGCTTCGGTCACATCATTCGGAAAGTGAGCATTTTTTACGGGTTGCATTCTCATATATTCATTGTACATCGCCTATGTCCCTGCATTAGCTTTTCATACAAGTTTAATACAAAATATATATATATATATATATATATATACAAAGCATTTCGACCTCAAGGTCACTTTCTGCATCATGCCAGAGCACCGTCGTCATTTTTATCATGTTTAGTTTCAGTCAGGCGCCCACCTTTTAATGTGGGTATTTTAAATTCAGTCACGCTTGAGAACCGTCATTATCTGCATTGCATCCAGAAACGACGACATCTTCGTCCAGAAATGATGAACATCTGGATTGCGTCTAGAAACGACGCCACCTTCGTCCAGAAAAGACGAACATCTGCATTGCGTCCAGAAACGACGTCACCTTCGTCCAGAAATGACGAACATCTGAATTGCGTCCGAAAACGACACCATCTTCGTCCGGAAATGACGAACATATAAATTGCATCCGGAAACGACGAACATCTGCATTGCGTCCGGAAACGACGAACGTCTGCATTGCGTCTGCAAACGACGTCATCTTCGTCAGGAAACGACGAACGTCTGCATTACGTCTAGAAATAACGAACGTCTGCATTGCGTCCGAAAATGATGTCATCTTCTTTCAGAAACGACGAACATCTGCATTGCATCCGAAAACGACACCATCTTCATCCAAAAACAACAAACATCTGCATTGCGTCCGAAAACGACGTCATCTTCATCCGAAAACGACGTCATCTTCGTCCGGAAACGACGAACATCTGCATTGCGTTAGGAAACGACGCCATCTTCGTCTGGAAATGACGAACATCTGCATTGAGTCCGAAACAATGCCATCTTCGTCCGGAAACGACGAACATCTGCATTGCGTCCAGAAACGACGTTATCTTCATCCGGAAATGACTAACATCTGCATTGCGTCCGGAAACGACGTCATCTTTGTCCGCAAATGATGAACATCTACATTGCGTCCGAAAATGACGTCATTTTCTTTCGGTAATGACGAACATCTATATTGCGTCCGGAAACAACGCCATCTTTGTCCGGAAACGACGAACATCTGCATTGCGTCCGGAAACGACGCCATCTTTGTCCGGAAACGATGAACATCTGCATTGCGTTTGGAAACGATGAACATCTGCATTGCGTCCGAAAACGATGCCATCTTCGTCCGGAAATGACGAACATTTGCATTGCGTCCGAAAACGACGTCATCTTCGTCCGGAAACGACGTCATCTTCGTCCGGAAACGACGTCATCTTCGTCCGGAAACGACGAACATCTGCATTGCGTTAGGAAACGACGTCATCTTCGTCCGGAAACGACGAACATCTGCATTGCGTTAGGAAACGACGCCATCTTCGTCTGGAAATGACGAACATCTGCATTGCGTCCAAAACAATGCCATCTTCGTCCGGAAACGACGAACATCTGCATTGCGTCCAGAAACGATGCTATCTTCATCCGGAAATGACTAACATCTGCATTGCGTCCGGAAACGACGTCATCTTTATCCGGAAATGATGAATATCTACATTCCGTCCGAAAATGACGTCATTTTCTTTCGGTAATGACGAACATCTATATTGCGTCCGGAAATAACGCCATCTTTGTCCGGAAACGACGAACATCTGCATTGCGTCTGGAAACGACGTCATCAGCATTTCCTTTTGTATTTTGGACCTCGGAAATAAACACCCTAGAGGCATGTCAGAGAACGAATACCCTGTATCTTTCAGCATCCCACAACACCAATAACTCAGTGTCATCATAATTCGACACTGGAATAAATTTTGAATCGGCGTCAGCCCGTCTTTAATTTTCTAGCATTGCAGCAACCCAGTGTCATCATAATACGATACTGGGACAAAATTTTGAATTCGCTTCAGTGTTGTCTTTAATTTTCTAGCATTACAGCAACCTAGAGTCCGCATAATTCGACACTGGGATAAATTTTAAATCTGCATCTGCTTTGCTTTTTATTTTGGCATCGTAGCAACCCAGTGTCATCATAATTCGATATTGGGACAAAAATTTTGAATCTGCATCAGCTTTGCTTTCAATTCTTCTTAAAATTCCCTTTGGCCCATTCATTTATTGATATTTGTTCTAATTCTGACGATGGAGACAAAATTGGCTACAAGTCAACGTTTTTGTCCGAAAACTCTTTCATCATCTTCAGCCAAAGAGGGACAAACTGTTGACATCCAATTTTGACTCATCTTTTGGTTATTTTTTGCAATTTTAAGTATTTTTGGACACCGCATTTTTATATCATAATCATAATTTTACCTTAATATTATATTAGTTTTATTTTTGCGCAAAGTGACATCGCATTTCTTATTTTAATTAAGCATTAAGTCTTTATTAAATATTATGTTTTTTTATTATTACACCGTCATTTTATCTTATTAATTTTGCATATCTTTACATCATTTTCTTTTTTTAATAATAAACTCTTTTATATTCTTACACCTACCCATCAATCCATCAATCTCATTCCCTTATCCCTACAAAAATCCCCCAAAATCATTTACCCATCTTTCTTACCTTCCACCCCATACTTCAGTAGCATCCTTTTCCTCTCTCATTTTATAGGGAAACATCACCAGCGGACATACCGATAGATCTCATTTTTGAGACCCCTCTCTCTCCCCTTATAACCCCCTTCTCCGTTTCCCTTCGTAGCCACACCTCACACCTCACACCTCATTCCCCTCTCTCTTCCTCCATGGCGTTGACCGCCAGAGATGATGACCGGCGGAAGTTCCTTCTTCACCCCCTCTGGCCCCTTTCGTTTGCTGGCGATATTGTTTGTTCCCCTTTCCCCTTTGCGGTGATGCTTGTTGGACTGATTTTCTTTTGCATTTTTATGGTATTCTGTTGGAGTTCTAAAAACTCCGGCGACCTTGTTGGCCTTATTTTCTATGGCTGCTGCCAGTTACTTGGACTAATCTTTTCGATTTTTGTATCCCGCCGGAGTTTTAAAAACTCCGGCGACGTTCTGAAATTTCCGGCGGGTTCGCTGTGTTATTGTTTCTACTATTTTTCAGTTGCTGGGTGTTTTTCGGCAACCGTTGGTTATTGCTGCTGTTATTTACTGTTTGTCGGGTAGATCTTCTGATTTTTTTGGGTATCTGATTTTCTGATATTTCTGACGTGTTTGATGCGTTGATTTTACTGTTTCTACGGTTTTACTGTTCATTGGTTTCCAGAATGATTTTTGACGATTTTTCCCTTTATTTTTATTAAACTGATTTAGAACAAATGCTACACTTTTGGTACACTGATTTTGAACAAGATACTACACTTGATTGGCCGATGATGGAATCTCCGTCTGATTTCCAAGGTCTCCCCTGTACAAAAGACGTGTTTTTAGTTTTAGTTTACTTATTAATTCTTGTCGCTAATTGATAATTATTTACTCTCGTACTAACACTTTTACTAAGTGTTTATACAGGTACCCGGAGATACATTTCAAGAAGATAACCTTCAGAAATTTATTTTTGTTGTTGTATTTAAATTACAACAATATTATAAAAAAAAATCGTCAGAAGTTGTATAACAATGTAATTAACCACAATAATATTATTACAGAAAACTCACCAAAAGTGAACTTTCTTTATTATTCGTATAAAATATTGAAACAATAAAAGACAAGAATACATTGAAATCATCCGAAATAACATCTATTAAAATTAGTGAGTGAATCGTTCGAGCATTTGCAACGAACCCAACAATCACTACAATCATTTACGGATTCACAAACTTTTCCACAAGTGAATATATCATTCAGTTGCGGAAGTAGCCTTCTCTTGAGTCCTGAGATCACGATAAACATCAATTGTCGCCGATACTTCTGTCTTTGTATACCACGATATATTAACTGTAATATTTCACAATTACAATTATCAAAATCACATCTTGAATGGTTTAACATGACATACATGGATTCAATGGCAAATACATTTTCCCTCATAATGTGTCTCTAAAACTCACTTTAACAATTTAATTTTACTGATAAAACGTATAAATAAACAACTTTCAAGTGAATTAAATACCACCTTAATGTGTGACATGTCAAATTCAAAAAATCCCAGCGAATAAATAGCTAAAAATTGAGGACAAAATCCAAGTGGTCCCCACTTCGTCTTCTTTGTTCCATCCCTTCTTCAACAAAAAGTTCTGATACATTAATGGTGAAGATCCAAAGAACACATCGATCCACCATTTATGGTGAACCAGAACAATAAAATAAATTACTTCATACATTAATTAATTAAAAATTTGATGAAGTAGATTTAATTTCAAATACTAAATTCCTCCTCCTGAAATGACTGATTAATCTTTCACTTTTTTTTCTTCTTCCTAAAGCTCTCAACTTTCTTCAAGAAATCACAAAAAATGGCTATTAGAAAATAAAAAAAGATGCCACAAGCTGCAATCTTGAAGCAAATTTTGAAAAGGTGTTCGAGTTTGGGAAAGAAGCGGTAGAGTAAAAGTGAAATGAGGGTAGCGATAAGGCCAACACTTCACCGGAGTCATTTTTACCATTCTGATCAGGCAGATCCAGCCAAGGGGAACAAAATTGGGGCTGGTGGCTTCGTTAATGGTTGGGTTTCGTCAGAGATGGTGTCTCCGGCGAGGCCTGGCAGTGATGAAGTGATGAAGGAAAGCAAAGGAGTTGGGGTTGTTGTGGGTGTTGATCGAAGCTTAGAGAACATGGAATTGGGGAACTTGTGGAGCGTAATAGTTTTGGTGTTTGGCGAGAAACAGCGGGGAAACAGCTGCTCGAAGAACCTCGGTGGAGTAGAACTCGCCGGAGACAATGGGTAAAACGGAGGTGATGACAATGTCTAGGGAAACAATGACGCGGGTAAGAAAAAAGAAATAGAAATATAATTTATTTACTATCTAACGTGTCATTGACATGTCGTTGAAATGACATGACACTTATGTGGCGCACGTGTATATCACCCCTTAATCATGAAACTGATATTGCATGTATAAGGTGATGTTTAACCTAATCATGAAATTGGTATTGCATGTATAAGATGATATTTAATTCACTTGAAAGTTAATCAAAGGTATATAAATATGGGTAATATTAAATTGTTCAAATAAATTTTCGGTGCAAGTTTAGGGATGAAAAAAACAGAAACATATAAACATTTTTAGATACATATAAATAACATATATATAGCTACAAAAAAATATAATGTGTAATTATAAACTAAGGATAAAAGATATAATATATACTAACTCGTGGCTGACATGAGAAGAACGGAAAGAATTAAACCAAGCTTTAGCAACGCCATCATAGACAGTAGGTGATACTAACTCATTGCTTCTTAAATTGCATAATTTATAGATATCTCCAAATGTGAACTAGCACCTTAATTAATTAGGCGGACAATGATTTTAAATCCGTTGTATTTGGAAGGGGCATGTGAAATTAATTTAAGATTTGAATATGACTAACAATACGATTTTAATATGACTAGTTATTGTTGGAATTTTGTTTAAATAAAATTAAATATTTTAAAAGGATAAGACAATATTACCCCCTTGAACTATATCCGAAATTGCTACGATATACCTTATCTTTGCGGGGCGTCCTATTACCCCCTTAAACTATTTTAAAGTTTAATAAATGTCACCATAAGTGCTGACATTGCATATAGAACTAAACATTTGACAAGCAATGAAATAACGCGTTGCCACGTGTAATTTCATAATTTTTAATTTTTTTTTAAAATATATTTCATTTTCTTCCTTTTTGTTTTCTTTTTAATTCCAAAATGTAATGAAAATATTATTTTATATTTAAAAAAATGAAAAGGACATTTGTTATTGTTATTATTTTTGTATGAACTTGAAAAAGAATTAGAGGTGTTGAACATATTCGCGATGTTGTTGAAGTTTTAAAGTTGAGATTCAAATGCTAAAGTCATTCAAAATCCTTGGTTTTTGGTTAAATTGATTTATGGGGTTTGGTGATAATGTTGTTGTGAAATTGTAGTTGAAATTTGAGCTTGATTAGTGCGAATTTAGCTGGGGTTTGGTTGAATTTTGAGATCAAAATTAGATTTGGAGCTCTTGAAAATGAGTGATAAAATGGGGATGAGGGGCTCTTGAAAATCAGTTTTAGTGTAAGATGATATTAATCTCTCTTGGGGAGTCTTCTCATTAATATCAAAGTATATATAGTGTACAATATTCATCCCTTTTACAATATGAATCCTAAACGTAATCACAAGAGGAATCTTAGTCTTACCATAATTATATTTACACAATATATGAAAATATTTTAATTATGGGTAGGGATACAATTGGTACTACTATATACACGTTTACACACACCCCTCAGTCGGAGCGGGAGGAAGTCGGACGCTGATACTGGATCTGAAGTCAAGAAATAGCTGTCTGGGAAGTCCTTTGGTAAATATATATGCATACAGATAGGATGAGGGAACATGTAACACTCTGACATGACCTAGCGCAACTTTCTCACGAACAAAGTGTAGGTCTATCTCAATGTGCTTGGTTCGCTGATGTGGAACCGGATTATGAGACAAATATATGACAGAGATGTTATCACAGTACACAATAGATTCCTGACGCAAAGAACACTGATGTTCCAACAGTAAATTTCTAAGCCAACAATCTCAGCTACCACATTTGCAACGCCTCTGTACTCAGCCTCGTGATCGAACGAGATAGGGTAGTGCGGCAGCGGATCAAAAAATCAGATTACCCCCTAAAAATACATAAAAGCCGGAGGTGGAGCGTCGCGTGTCCGGACACTCTGCCCAATCTGCATCCGTATAAGAGAGAAACTTGTTTGGTGCAGAGGGGTATAGGTGCAAACCATAATCAAGTGTGCCCTTAATGTATCGGATGATACGCTTAAGAGCAGTGAAATGAGACTCTCTGGGGGTATGCATGAATAGGCATACCTGCTGAACAGCATAAACAATGTCTGGCCTTGTAAATGTGAGATACTGAAGTGCACCTGCAAGGCTCCTATACAGAGTGGGATCGGATACTGGAGCATCATCCATAGCACTGAGCTTAGATTTTGAATCAACTGGAGTAGGTGAAACTTTGAAATTCGTCATCTTAGCCCTGTACACAATCTTTTCTGCATACTTACGCTGACATAAGAACATGTGGTCGGCAGACCTGGTCACTGATATCCCCAAAAAATAACTCAGTTTTCCCAAATCAGTCATTGCAAATTCGGACTTAAGCAAGGCAATAATCTCATTTTTCAACCCGTCGAAGGAAGCAGTAAGAACAATATCATCCACGTAAAGTAATAAGTAAGCAATGATACTGCCTCGATGAAAAATGAAGAGTGATGTATCACTCTTGCTGCATACAAACTCAATCTGCAAGATATACCTGGCAAAATGATCATACCACGCATAGGGGGCCTGCTTCAGGTCATATAGTGACTTACGGAGACGACACACATAGTGAGGAACTGCTGGATGGGTGAACCCAGGCGGCTGATGCATGTAGACTGTTTCTCTCAGATCCCCATGTAAAAATGCATTCTTCACATCAAGCTGATGGATCGGCCAGTGTTTGCCCATGACAATGCTCAAGACTGTGCGAATAGTAGCCGGTTTGACAACCGGGCTGAAGGTCTCACCACAATCAATGCCCTCCTGCTGATTTGTGTCATTAGCCACAAGTCGTGCCTTATATCTCTTAAGATCTCCACTATCTCTGAATTTGTGATGAAATAGACACAAATAATGAATCACATTCACCCTCTCGGATCTAGGTACTAGATCTCATGTGTGTTATTTAGTCAAAGCATTGAATTTCTCAGACATAGCCGCATTCCAATTAGGGTTTTGTTTAGCCAATATAGGGTTCTTGGGAATTAGAGAAATGATATGGGCAGACAAGTTAAATTGAACTTTGGGTTTGAAGATTTCATGTTTGGCACGAGTTTTCATTTGGTGAGTGGAGACAGTAAGAGGCTGTGTCGGCGGAGTGGGAAGAGCCGAGACTGAGGGATTGGTTGGATAGAAAGAAGGAGGAGGTAACACCGTCGAGGCGCCGCGACACCGTGATCAAGGGCCGCAGCGCTGGAGAAAATATGCTCACAGGAGTTTTGGCGCCCTGGCGCCAAATCCTGCGTGGCGCGCTGTCGTGACGATCTCTCTCGAAGTTTGGCGTCGCGCCGTCCTTTGTCGCATGGCGCTGACACTGAAGAAGAACTACCGAGAAAAGACGGTGATTCTGTGGCAGTGCTATGATCTAGTTGACTGAGAATGATGAGAGAGATGGCAGACTCGTCAAGAAAAGAGTAATTCGGTTTTTGGAATTTTTTAAGATTCGAAAACGGGAATATGGTCTAGTCGAATGTGACATGATGAGAGATGTGGATCTGACGAGTGGACAAGTCATAACATAGATAACCCCTATGGTTCGGTGGGAAACCAAGGTAGACACATGGAGTTGACCGAGCAGCTAATTTGTGAGGACCAGTAGAGGCAAGGTTAGGATAGTATAGACAACCGAATATCTGAAGATGCTCATAAGATGGGACTCTATGATAGAGGATTTTGGTAGGGGTCATATTGTAAAGGGTGCTGGTTGGGAGAATATTGAGAACGTATTCTCACATTTTAGCCGCATAGACCCAGAAGGACGGAAGAAAGGAGACATGAATCAATAGAGTGTGAATCATATTGTTAATGGTGCGGATAATTCTTTCAGCTTTACCATTTTGAGGGGAGGTATGGGGGCAGGAGAAGCGAAAGACCATGCCATTATTAGTACAAAAACAATGAAACATAAGAGTTATTGAATTCACGACCATTATCGCACTGAAAAGATTTTATACCTTTTTCAAACTGTGTTTGAATGAATGTTCGAAACTCAAGAAATTTGGCAAACACTTCCAATTTAAATTTGAGAGGATACAACCAAACAAAGTGAGAAAAATTATCTAGTAAGATAAGATAGTATTTATGACCGAGAGAACTAGCAACAGGTGATGTCCATAAATCGGCATGTATAATATCAAAAGGTGCAAAAGTAACACTAGTAGATGATTTAAACGGAAGACGAGTGTGTTTGGCTAA
This sequence comes from Przewalskia tangutica, assembly GCA_029844215.1. NCBI lineage: Eukaryota > Viridiplantae > Streptophyta > Magnoliopsida > Solanales > Solanaceae > Przewalskia > Przewalskia tangutica. The sequence continues at coordinate 133,438,990 of CM056720.1, read as the reverse complement.
AGAACAAGAAACACAGTTTTGGCAAGATTCCCATTACAAGTAATGAAATTATTGCCTCTAAGAAAATTAAAAATTGGGGCTCCTGGATGACCAAGCCTATTATGTCATGTTGAAGAAGAAATGACCGCTAGAGAGACGGAAGAGCAAGATCTGACAGCGTAGGTGAGAGTGAATGTATAGAGATCCCCCGTGCTATTGCATCTCGTAATAGGTGTCCCCGTATGAAGATCCTTCACAATGAAACCAAAAAGGTCAAAATCAACAGAGACAAAATTATTACGAGTAAATTTACGGATAGAGATTAGATTATTAATCACATGTGGGACATATAGGGCAATTTTAAGGAGAATGGATTAAGAGGTGGTGTGTAGGATGTACCATAACCCTTTACTGGAATGTGGTGACCACTACCAACTGTCACAAATTGAGGATGCTTTAAACCAAACAAATTAAGAATATTACCTGCAGACCGGGTGAGGTGAGAAATGGATCTAGAGTCCATGTACCAGTTGTTGTCAGGTTGTTGCATATTGAGATCGGCCAAGGCACCTAACTCATGGGTGTCATGTTGGGCGAGCTGGGCGGCCGTGCATGAAGTGGGCTTGCTGCGGGTACTGGACTTGCCAAGGGGCTGGAGCAGGACCCAACAACCTGTGGTGGGAGAACTGGCTAAAGGGTTGTTGCACCTGGAAATGTGGTGGCGTCGCGGCGCTGTACGGGTACTGTTGGGGTGTTGCGGCGCTAAACTGATTTTGTGGGCCCTGTTGTTGTTGCTGCTGATTCTACTGTCCGCAACCCTTACCACGACCACAACCTACTCTGCCTCGACTCTTGCTACCCTTGCCACCGCGTCCCTGCTGCGGTTGACCGTTTTCTGGCGGCGTTGGATCTTGAGGCCGCGTTTCGACAGCTAACGCCTTCTGATTGTGCTCATCCTGCTTAGCACGTCGAGTCTCTTCGAGAAACAGCCGCGAGCGAGCTTTGTTAAAACTGGGTAGCGGATCTGCCTGTTGAATCCTGGTGGCTAACGTATCATAGTCGCCTTTAGGAAGGCCTGCAATCAATTGCAACCCCATTTTAGTGTCTGAGACAGGCGTGTCGACGTTGGAGAGTTGATCCGCCAAGAGTTTCAATCGTCTGCGATGCTACCATGTTGGATAAATTTTAAAGGCGTGTATTGTTAAACTGTTCCTCCAAATACACCGCACGAGTGTGCTTGTTATCTTGAAAAATTTCCTCCAAGCGGTTCCATAACTCAAGGGTTGTTCATGATAGTAAGAAGAAGATCCTGAGAGATACTACCATAAATTCATTGTTTGACGCCGACGTCTAGATGAAGCCAAGTAGAATCATCAACCTCTGGAGGGCGCGGAATAGTGTCATCGATATGATCAAGTACGTTATTGAGACATGCATAATTACGAAACAGTTCAATTTAATTTTATTGATAAAACATATAATCATGTAAACAACTTTCAAGTGAATTAAATATCTTAATGGGTGACATGACAAATTCAAAAAATCCCAGCGAGTAAATAGCTAAAAATTGAGGAGAAAATCCAAGTGGCCCCCACTTCGTCTTCTCTGTTCCATCCCTTCTTCAACAAAAGTTCTGATACATTAATGGTGAAGATCCAAAGAACACATCGATCCACCATCTATGGTGAACCATAACAATAAAATAAATTACTTCACACATTAATTAATTAAAAATCTGATGAAGTAGATTTAATTTCAAATATTAAATTCCTCCTCGTGAAATGACTGATTAATCTTTCACTTTTTTTTCTTCTTCCTAAAGCTCTTAACTTTCTTCAAGAAATCACAAAAAATGGCTATTAGAAAATAAAAAAGATGCCACAAGCTGCAATCTTGAAGCAAATTTTGAAAAGGTGTTCGAGTTTGGGAAAGAAGCACGATTACAATTTGGTAGAGTAAAAGTGAAATGAGGGTCGCGACAAGGCCAACACTTCACCGGAGTCATTTTTACCGTTCCGATCAGGTAGATCCGGTCAAGGGGAACAAAATTGGGGCTGGTGACTTCGTTAATGGTTGGGTTTCATCAGAGATGGTGTCTCCAGCGAGGCCTGACAGTGATGAAAGTGATAGAAAGCGAAGGAGTTGGGGTTGTTGTGGGTGTTGATCGAAGCTCAGAGAAGCGGGAATTGGGGAACTTGTGGAGCGTGATAGTCTTGGTGTTTGGCCAAAGACAGCGGGGGAAACTGCTGCTTGAAAAACCTCGGTGGAGTAGAACTCGCCGGAGACAATGGGTAAAACGGAGGTGATGACAATGTCTAGGGAAAAAACTGACGCGGGGAAGAAAAAAGAAATAGAAATTGAATTTATTTACTATCTAACGTGTCATTGACATGTCGTTGAAATGACACTTATGTGGCGCACGTGAATATCATCCCTTAATCATGAAATTGATATGACATGTATAAGGTGATATTTGACCTTAATCATGAAATTGGTATTGTATGTATAATGTGATATTTAATTCACTTGAAAGTTATTCAAATGTATATAAATATTGGTAAAATTAAATTATTAAAATAAAAATTTTGTGTAAGTTTAGGGATGAAAAATTGTATTTTCTCTTTACAGAAACATATAAACATTTTTAGATACATATAAATAACATATATATAGCTACAAAAAAATATAATGTGTAATTATAAACTAAGGATAAAAGATATAATAATAACTAACTCGTGGCTGACATGAGAAGAACGGAAAGAATTAAACCAAGCTTTAGCAACGCCATCATAGACAGTAGGTGATACTTTATGAATGTTTTTGTGTGTGTGTAAGAGCATCTCATTGCTTCTTAAATTGCATAATTTATAGATATCTCCAAATGTGAACTAGCACCTTAATTAATTAGGCGGACAATGATTTTAAATCCGTTGTATTTGGAAGGGGCATGTGAAATTAATTTAAGATTTGAATATGACTAACAATAAGATTTTAATATGACTAGTTATTGTTGGAATTTTGTTTAAATAAAATTAAATATGTTAAAAGGATAAGATAATATTACCCCCCTTGAACTATACCCGAAATTGCTACGATACACCTTATCTTTGCGGGGGGCGTCCTATTACCCCCCTTAAACTATTTTAATGTTTAATAAATGTCACCATAAGTGCTGACATTGCATATAAAACCAAACATTTGACAAGCAATGAAATAACGCGTTGCCACGTGTAATTTCATAATTTTTAATTTTTTTTTAAAATATATTTCATTTTCTTTCTTTTTGTTTTCTTTTTAATTCCAAAATGTAATGAAAATATTATTTTATATTTAAAAAATGAAAAGGATATTTGTTATTGTTATTATTTTTGTATGAACTTGAAAAAGAATTAGAAGTGTTGAGCATATTCATTCTAAATCCTTGGTTTTTGGTCAAATTGATTTATGGGGTTTGGTGATAATGTTGTTGTGAAATTGTAGTTGAAATTTGAGCTTGATTGGTGCGAATTTAGCTGAGGTTTTGTTGAATTTTTAGATCAAAAATTAGATTTGGAGCTCTTGAAAATGAGTGATAAAATGGGGATGAGGGACTCTTGAAAATCAGCTTTAGAACTGACACATGCCATTTCATATAGGTTAGAGACCTTTTTAAGTTCTCATGCGCTTGAAGGAGGTGTTCTCACGCTCTACTCCATGTCAGCACATAAGGTGCAAGAAAATACAGAAAAAAAATTTAGCGTGGTAATAGAACCCCCGCAAACATAAGGTGAGTCGTAGCAACTTCAGGTATAGTTCAAGGGGATAATAATTTCTTATCACTATTTTAAATGAAAAGATGTGTCATTTCATTCTTTAGTTACCACCAGTTCTATTTAAAGCTAACTTCTTAACATTCCAATACATGACATTTTCAATCCTGTAAAATAACTTTTGGAGAACAACGTTCTTCTCTCTGCAAAATACTCTTTCTTTTCCAATTTCAAAAGATCAAGTTGAGAATTCTTACTTTCCTAGATGATTTTTTTCACTATTTTCTTAGTGCAGAATTCAAAGACTTGTCATATCCGCTAAAACTATTTGCGTACAATCCCATAGCAATCTCACAGAGGAGAGGGAGAAAATATCATTTTTAGGAAAGCGTTTTGCACGCGTTTCAAGCCTTCAATCTCGTGTCGTTGTTCACATTGTCAAACCTTTATTTTTGTGTTCTTCTTCATATAATTTTGTGTTCTTGGTATATATATTTTCCAACGGGTACTTATTAAAATACTACAGAAAGCTCACTTTCGAATTTCGTAAAAGAAATCGTATACATTCTCAAGGATATTTCGCACAAATTGGTGTAGTTAATGAATAGAAGAGAAGATAAGGTAAATTTAAATTTAAACTAAATTAAAAGATGGCTTTTAGAGTACCTATTAATTAGAAGATTTGTGTATGCTTAATATAAATTAGAAGATTTGTGTATGCTTAATATATATATATATATATATATATATATATATATAAGTATTATAAATATTTGTTTTTTAACTCTAAACATGGACAACGAATTAGACTTTCCAAATAGTTCATTACGGTTCAATGTGCCAAGTAATGAGAATTGAGAAATAGTACTACAGGTTGAGAAATAGTAATAAATTTTCTACCTTATTGAAATCCGAACATGAAAATGCATATACTCCCTCCCTTCATTTTATTTCACAATGAACTTTGTATACCGCTTAAGTAATAATAAATGAAGTGCATATTTTGTCATGATACTCATATTAATTGATGTATAATCTTAATGAGATTAGAAAGTAATTTGAAATAAATAATTAATGCTATAAGTAAAACGGAAAAAAAGAAAATTTAATGAAGTCAACTAATGCTAATAAATATAATATTTCTGTAGTCATATTTAATTTGCAAAAATGTCATGGAATGATTATCACATGCATTAAGCGTGAAAAAGGGATCCAATTCATAACTTTTTAACCATAAATACTTATTTATATCAAGTGTTTGTTTACATCAATCCAATAAAATACATGACACACTATCTTTACAAAAATGGCAACACATATTTTTCCTTTATTTTATCACTTAACTATGGTAATTAGTTTGATTTAAGGTTTTACCATTTTTCAAGTTTGAAATGCAACATATATGTAATACGTACATTACTTCTTGAATAAAGAGAACGATTGCATTATGCATAAAGGTAAGAGTTGACATAAACCGGCTGAGAAATAATAAAAATAAATGGTAATCATGCAAGGTGCTAGTTCATTAAAAAACGGGAAAGCTCACACAAAATATATATTTTATAGATAACGTGCATAATGTGTTATTCCAGAGGCAGCTTTAATGAGGCCTTAATTTTACTTTTGAAGAAAAAAATTGCACATATTTTTATTTGAATCTATCGTTTTAGCTTTTTGAGATGCAAAGTTAATTTTTTTATAACCGATTTTCAATAGTAATCTTTTAATAGATAATATAGCTAATTTATTTAGTTTCTCTTGAGATATTGCTTTATTTTCAATAGTAGCTTTTTGAGATGCAAAATTGCACCCTCTCTTTCTTTAAGATAAAATTGTCTCGTATAGATGCTTTTACGGTATTGGACAATTTTCTTTCAAGATAAAACAACAACAACAACCAACAACACAAAGCAAGTAAGGTTGATTCTGGCGAATAAAAAAATATAGAAAGACTGCTGCTGAAGAGATGAGAGGATTTCGTGTGTTTCTCTGTTTTTCGTATGTTTGAACTAAACAATAATGTTCAAATTTTAGGTGAAGAAGAGGGTGGATTCTGACTGTTGAAGTCAGATCCATTGGTTGGTGCCATTTGCAGAAGATAGAGCCGCTGCAACGTTTCCGAAATCTTCAGGGACCAAAATATAAATAAAAAATATTTCAGGGACCAAAAGAAATTTTTGAAAGAAAGCCCACAACCCACGACCCACGACTCGAGACCTGGGACCCGAGACCCGACTGTTGAGTCTATTTTTAGTACTGGTTTAGAGTGTGTTTTAGGGAGTCTTTTGTTGTCTTTTAATTGTTTTGTACAGTATTATGCGTGTTATGGTGTGTTTTCAGGTTTTAATCGATTCAGTAAGGTTTGAGGAAAATTCAAAGAGAATATGCATTTATGGAGGCCCAAAAATGTACATCGTCCTAAGCAAGCGGTCAAAGAAGTCCCGGGAAGCGTAGAAGTTATCTGGCCAAAAATCTGAATGAAAAAGGCTGAAGAGCCGCGACGCTTAGAGTCAAGAAACAAGAGAGCAAGATGCATCTTTATAGAGACACGAATTGTTCAAGTTCTTTTCATTTTCTTTACTTTAATTCAGTTCATGTTGGATATTGAATTAATTAGTTCTCTAAGCATGTCTATGAGCTAATTACTTTATTAGGATTTTCTGTCGATTCGCTTGAACCTCTATTATGAATTAATGCATTATTAGTTTTTCTTCTTCACATATCATTATCTAATCAACTTTCGTTTATTGAATGAGAATTTATTGGCCATTATTTTTCATTACTCATATGATTTCAAATCAAGATCTGAAAAGAGAGATTTGAGTATGCTATAGTTGATTAGACATAGGTTTATTCTTGAACGAGATTATCATGATTGCATATGTAGCATTTTAGGTTATTGTTATGGGACAATGCCCTGATTCTCAGACAAGCCCAATTGAAGGAAGAAACAAGAGGCCCAAACGTGCCCCACAAGCCCCAAGTTGGGTTAAGGATTTTCAGCTTTAAGGGATCCCTTTTAATTAGGCATTATTAATTAGTGGAAGTAGTTGTTGTAGTAGTTTATGGGCAGTAACTTAATGTTGTTATTAGTAGATGTGGTTAGTTGATAATTAGTGGGAAGAATATTAGATCATGAGAGTTAGTTTTTCCCCATTTAGAGAATAGTGGTAGTAGTGGGTATCTATTAATTATGTATATAAATAGGTGTGTGTTATAATGAAAAGGCTCATCTTTTTTGTTTGGCCAAAAACATTGTGTATTCCTTTTACGTAATTTAGGAGTGCCCGTTCCTCACTCGAAATTGGAACATCGACCCCAACAATTTGGTGCTTTCATCCAGAGTACCATGTCTCCCAAACAAAACAAAAATCCTACCATGGAAGAATTAGACGCACTAAAAAATTATGTGGCAACCCTCACCGAGTTCATACACGACCTGCGAGCCCGGCTCGACGACATTAACCCCGTCGCACCACCTCCCACCGTTCATACGAACCCATATTATCAAGAAGGAACCTCATATTCTCGACCACAATCACCAACCAACCCCAATGTCCGTAACTATCAGAACCAATACCCTACCATAAAGACACCCAAATTACCAAAGCATTCACGAAAAATAACCTTCACTTCTACTTCTCCTTCACCGGAATTCTTCACCGCCTCGAAATCCAAACTGATATCCTCTTCGGTACGCCATTGTGGAAACTTAAAGTCAAGTGCTGCTCGAAGATTAAAAGCGTTCATGCTCGACCAATCAAAATCAGCACGAAAGGCGTTGAATTACAAAGAGAAAACGTTGAAATCACTCGCCAAGTCGCGAACTATGTGGCTTAATTTCCTGTTTGAAAATCCAAGCTCTTGTGGATGTGACGTGGAGGAGTTTATTGGAGGATTTGGAAGGTCTAATAATAGGTCTGTACTTAATGGGAAGATCGAGAGTGGGCCAGGGTATACTTTTGGAGTTGATGTACTGTGGAGAGGACCGAAAAGGCAGAAGCATTTGTTGTCGAATTTCGAAGAGGGAGAAATGACAGTGTTTCCGGATTCCATGTTTTCGGGATTAAGAGGTTCGTTGATGGAGAATTGTAGTTGTGATGATTTAAAAGAGATGATGAGTGGTTACTTAAGCTTGGGAAGTTATAAAGACGCTTTTGTTACAATGACTCAAGTAACAAAGACCATTGATGAAGGACGACTGAAAATGAGAGCTCATTGTCCAATGGTAACTGATGCTGGCATGGAGGAGAAAGCCTTGAGAATCCTTATGTGTTATAGCCCTACTTGGCTTCGGATTGGATTGTACATACTCTTTGGGGGTGACACCTTGTTACCGAACGAAGATGTCAATTCAGAAGAAGAAATTGCTTTCTTGAAGATGGTGCTTGAGAGACAGTTTTTCTCACATGTTGGTCTAGCAAAGGCCTATGCTTATAACAAGTTAGTGAAGGGTTTATACAGACCTGGTTACTATGAAAAGTTAGGCAACATTGTCTTGAAGAGATTTTTGATGCTTGTTCTCATACTAGATAGAGTCAAAACTCAGAGTAATCTGTCACTTAAATATGGTATTGATTGACTACATGGAGGATCTCCTCTACTTTATTTTTGCAATCAGATGTTAAATCTAGCTGCCAACTGATCAACAAATTCTTGTCATCGGATGTGATGCATGGTGAAGGTAATCCACTTGCGCATCTTGTCATCATAGGCTATAAAGTGACATATCAACATAATCCTTTTCTTGGGTATCAATTTGGTGTGGCTGATTTATTTGAAGACCTAGAAGACGACATTCGACTTTGCAGAGTCACTCAACTCTTGCGACATGATCCTTCTATCCTCTCGGAAATAGTAGTTCCCTCAGATACTCGCAAGAAGAGTCCGCGAATAGGCACCTTTGTTCTACATTTTCTCAAGGAGGCAGGTGTGCCATTGTGTGATCAAGATGGAACAATTATTATGGCAGAATACATAGTTGACCGAGACAAGGAGCTCACCATTTCATTGTTTTGGAACATGTTTGTGCACTTGCAGTTGCCACTTCTAATCAACAAAGCACTTTTGTCAAAGGAGATTTCTAAAATCCAAGGAGTTGTTGAGCAAAACTCAAATGGTTGTACTCACTTGTACATACTCCTGATTTGGATCCAGGCAATTTGTGGAAGTTATGATCTCAAGGTTGAAATTTTTTCATCATTGGTTGATGGAAAAGCTATGTGGTGTTTGCTTGATTATTATTTCCGCAAGGACCACCGATGTTCCTGCCCCTATCAGGCACTCAGTGAAACAAAAGAAGATGTTTCCATAGTCTGTAGTTGATTACACTGATGCAGTGCACAATTTTATTTTATCTCAAAAGCTGCCATTGCTATTGGGGAAGTTTCCAGAGGTAATACAAATCAGTGATATACTGGAAACAAACGGTACATGTAATGGCCAGAGTGTCATCATTCTCTTGGTTTTTCTATCATTTCAACTACTAGTCAAAAGAAACAAGGATCAATTAAATTTCCACAAGTTATTGGGATTTAATTGTCAAAGTCCTGAAAGGATACGGCTAAGAACAGCCAAGTGGTTTATGCATCCTGAAGCAGCTGTAGATAAAGAACAAATGCATCGGAAGGATGGAAGAAAAGAAACTCAAGTCTTGGTTCATTGGGAACACTCTACAGTAGCCGATCGAACATGGAAATCACAAGAGCTTCTGAAGAATACCCACCCCCAGCTCTTCGAACACATCGATGATACTAGGTCGCGTATCAACTCACGAGCTACTAATCCTAAGGGCCTTGAGGACAAGGCCCAATGTGAAGAAGGGGGAATTGTTATGGGTCAATGCCCTGATTCTCAGACAAGCCCAATTGAAGGAAGAAGCAAGAGACCCAAACGTGCACCACAAGCCCCAAGTTGGGTCAAGAATTTTCAGCTTTAAGGGATCCCTTTTAATTAGGCATTATTAATTAGTGGAAGTAGTTGTTGTAGTAGTAGTTTATGGGAAGTAACTTAATGTTGTTATTAGTAGATGTGGTCAGTTGATAATTAGTGGGAAGAATATTAGATCATGGGAGTTAGTTTTCCCCATTTAGAGAATAGTGGTAGTAGTGGGTATCTATTAATTATGTATATAAATAAGTGTGTGTTATAATGAAAAGACTCATCTTTTTTGTTTGGCAAAAAACATTGCGTATTCTTTTTACGTAATTTAGGAGTGCCCGTTCCTCACTCGAAATTGGAACATCGACCCCAACAGTTATTGATCTTAATCCTCCTATGTGGTAGAATTTATCGTAGAAATATAGAAAATTTCCACTTAGATTGAGTTTTTATATGTCCTAACTGGAATATCAAACACCCTAGTTAACATGTTATCTTGATAAGAAGAAGAATAGCTAGTCTTGCATTAACAAATAATAGAGGGGATAGTTGATGAGATTGAAAATCCTAATTACTTTCATTACTGAATTAAACTCCAAGTATTTTCATTCTTAGTTTATTTCTGTTTATTACTTTAAGTGTTAGTTCTTAATTTAGAAATTAAAGACTCATAAACATTTGCCAAATAGAAACAAAAGGTTAGTTAATTGGTACTTGATAATTCAGTCTCTGTGGACGATATTCGGTCTTATCGAGATTATTAGAAACTGTGATACGTTCACTTGTGTAGCATAAAGAAATTTCACAACAAGTTTTTGATGCCATTGTCGAGGACTGAAGTATTATCAATATCAAAGTAATTAATCTTATTTCTAATTTGGTTGTCTTAGAACACATTTTTTACTTAATCTGCTACATTGTTTTTGACCAATTTTAGGGAGCTTTGTTTATGCGAAGCAGAAGAGGAGCAGACAACCTTGTTCCTCTGAATCCGGAGATTGAGAAAGTGTGCAAATAGAATAGAAAGAATAAACGAATTGTCGACTCAACTGCAATGGAAAATCAACGTGATAATATTGGGTTGAATGGAGGAGCACCAACAGACTTGATAGAACGAGACCAAAATCTTGTCGAGAGGAGTTTGAGGGACTATATATTGCCAACAGTTACAGGGGTGCAGACATACATCAAGCTACCAGCTATGAAAGCAAACAATTTTGAGATCAAGCTAGCAATTTTGCACATGATTTAGAGCACAATCCAGTTGGGGGGTTCACCTTCAGAAGACCCGCACATGCATCTAGCAAATTTTCTGGAGTTATGTGTTACTTTCAAATACAATGGCATTACTGATGATGTCATTAGATTGAGGCAAGGCAACCTAATGAAATTGGTGGTCTAACGTCAAACCTTAATGAGAGGCCTTAGTTTTACGTTTAATTCACAAACTTACTAAATGAAAATGAGGCCCCCAAAAGCCATTGCTTGACTTGCCTTACCCTAAGGTCGGCACTATGTTATTCATATTAACGTGTTATATATATTTTTGTACAAGAAAATAATAATATGAGTTTGCCACTAGTTAGTATTCTCTATATTAATATATAGATTGTAATTAAACATTGTATTATGTTAATTTGTCAATATGTTTCTAGATACATATGTTATTGCATACATAATTCATATATGTATATTAATAGATATCTTTGTGTCTACGAATGTTGTTTTAATACTTGCTTCATGTTAATTGTTCAAGATTTTATTTTGATAATAATAATGGTGATGGAACATTTTAGTTAACATGATGTGGCTCTCGATGATACAAGTGTTGGCAGCACGGATTGTCAATCGTGATCTCTCTTATTAACTCAGTAAAAGGTTACTCCCACAACTTAATGATATTGACTTTGAGGAAAGAACATTAACAAACCCATATGGTGCATGCTTTCTTGGTGCCTCTCTCCTTAACAAAGATTCCTAACGAGAGATTTGATAGTATATCAAAATTAACTCTTCATTGAGATTGAGATTTTGGAACAAACAAGAGAAAATTGGGGAAGATGATCGCCTATTTTTGAATCACGTGTTGGAAATTTGTCTTTGGTGGAGGTTGGGTCCGTCCATCTTCAATGACTTAAACATTATGATTCTACATGTTGGAGAAGCTGGTTCTTTACACGTGCTTAATCTACTAAGTGAGTAGATGACCGTAAGGCCAAGAATCATCAAATTCCGTTGAGAAATGGAAGAGATATTGGTCCACGAAGTAAGGTGTTTGAGACATGAAAGAGTGGTGTGTGACAAATCTACCACATCGGTAGGAAAGGGAAGAATTGTTCATGTTATAAGTCTCTAAACTGAATAAGGGATTGAGACTCCAAGGGGTAACTCATGTGTTTGAAGGAGGGAGGACCTAGGTGTGCTTGGGTTCAAGACTAGGCCCACACGCGCGCCACCACCACCCGCCTGGTCCCAGTCGTGGGCTTTGACATTATCTTTTTGGACCCCAGACTTTATTATAATTATAGTTTGGTCTCTGAAGTTTCTGGAAAGCACACCGAGCGCCGCAGCACCAGGCTGCAGGGCCACGACGCCAACTCTCAGGAGTTTTGGCGCCGTGGCGCCAGCCTGCAGGGCCGCGGCGCCAAGGGCGTTTCAGAGGTTTAATGTCACATTAAGTGGTGGAACGTTGGGCTATTACTCCTTAACGTTTTGACTCTTCATTGAGCCTCTTAACAGCCCTATTAATAGTCATTAACACTCATTAACACCCCCATTAATAGTCATTAACACCCATTAACACCCCCTCTCTTCTTTACACTATATAATCAAACCTTACTTTCAGTTTTGAGGAGCACAATATGAGACATATTATACACAATGAACATAAGAGAAATACTCTCTACACTTGGATGATTTCAGACTTGATGAAATCTCTTCCTTTCTTGCAATCTTACACACTCAAAGATCCTTCTATTCTAGCGAACACTTGAGTTCCCTTTGCTCATTTGTTTGATTGTTGTTTTATCTTGGGAGATAAGTTGTCATTACAACCGTTGAAAGAATATACTGGGCAATATTATCTTAAGGATAGATCAAGAATTTGGTCGACTCAGCAAGCCAATTATCCTGTTATATTTCCAGAAATCTAAACATATTGTTGTTGTTGTTCTCAAGGGGCTTGCTGCAGTTTCGACCAAGATCTCAAGATTTCAAAGAAGGATCAAAGACTGAAGATCAAGATCATCAACACTTATTGATGTTGTGACAATTGATGTTAGGCTTCAAGCCTATTGTATTGAAATTGTAATTGATTATCATTTTTAAGCACTAGTGATGGTTGTAAAACTATTCCCATACATCCACTGTAACACCAACAGTCTTAAGATAATATTGTACTAGTGCTAGAAAGATGAGGGCCAATAATTCTGGTCCAAGTTTGGGTCTCTCTTTGACGATAATTACAAATCTATTTTCGTCAAAGGTGAGATCTCAATGATTGATCTATAACTTGAAAGATAATGTTGATAGTCTTGTTGGCAAGGCTAAGGGTCAAGAAAGAATTGTTGTCACCGCTCCCGAGAGTGGTGGAAACAAGTTGAGGATGTCAATTGGAACTTGAGGAGAAGGATGGAGATGATGGTTCATCTTGTAGCAGAAAGCATCCATCTTCTAAGAAGAAGCCTTCATCTTATGGTAAGGAGGATTTGGACACGTGACAAACGTGGGCCAAATTCCAAATGTATGAGTTAATTATTTATTTCTTGTCAAAAAATGAGATTAAAAGTGGACTGATTAAAATGAACTGAATAAGGCTAAAAATATGAAAATATTTCTTTATATTCCCTACGCCTTAAAACAGAATGTTTAATCTCATTATCTTCCAAAGGAATATTGGACTGTTATAAACAACGGCCTAAAAGATATGGACTTAGATTGTAATAAAATGATTTTATGGACAATCCTAAGCATGGAAGAGGACTAAAGACAAGGACTAGAGGACTAAAGACAGGGACTAGAGGACTAGTGAGAATCTTGTTACCATTTACGACAGAAGATCCGTCTTTTGACAGGATAGTAGTGGACACTCAGTCATACAAAGCCTACGGGCGACTGGAGTGGTTCAGAGTTACCAGATCTCAATAGATCTGAAGGCCAAAAGAAAGACAGAAAAGAAAATAGGACACTCAGTCTACCAAGGCAACTGGAGTGGGCCAAAGAGTCTAGATCACATATGATTCGGTTACGCCCTAACCACGGGCAAAAGGTTGTTCATGTGAAGCAACGCCACCTTTAAAAATAAAAGAAATTAAAGAGTTGTCCTCAAAAGGACTTAAGGAATTAGATCACTCTTAAACGAGGGGATACATGTCCTACACTTGGTTTCAAGGGCACTGTTGGACAATATGGCTTGAGTCTTTCGCCTTATGTCCCTCAGGTCAATAATAATCAAAATTGGTACAGTAAAACTGTAGCCAAGTGGATGATATGCTTGTAATCCGTGCATCTATGTCATCATAGATTAAGACACGTTAAAACAAAAGTTCATTCAAAAACCAACGAGATTGATATTGTTGTCGTCCGTCAATACAAACCCTCAAATGAATGTGAGGTAGGCAAAAAAAAGGCAAAATCACATTTCCGTTCCGTCAAAGGAATAGCGAAAGAAGCACTGCTCCTCTATAACTTGGTAACCCTTACATGGGTGATTTGAAGTTTGTACAAATAGAGGGGGGAGACAAGTACGTCGTGATCTTAATCGATAATGATACAACGTATTGCATCCTTTGTTGAAGAACAAAGATGAAACGAGTAAGAAACGTCGCGGAGCCGTAAAGTGGCGGCGCGTAACGAGAAAACTCTCAAGTTTCGAGCCACGGCGCCTCGGCTGCGAGCGCGGCGCCGGCGACGTCATAAACTCTCTGAAGTTTTAGCGTCGCGGCGCCTCCCTGCAGGGCCACGGCACTGACCAGGTCAAATTCAGGAACCGCGATGCTTCGGGAGCAGAAGCTAAAAATCTACGGATTGAGAAATTCGTAGTGATAGAGAGGGAGAATGTGAAGCATTGTTGATCCAACGACTGCTCCTTACTCACCTCAGACAAAATGGTGTTAGCCAAACGCAGACTTGTACGTCCAAGATGCAAGAAGATCTTTACCGCTAATGTGATTCTTAATAGAACTCCGCATAAGGATACGTGACATGGATGTTAAGATAATCTTCTTAAACCGGAGAATTGGGTTTGAGTACTGTTGGGCTTCTTCCTGAAATCCCTTATGGTCCCGGAAATGTCTACATTTTGGTCCTGGGAGTTTCAAATAGAACAGAAATAATGAATCTGACTACAGAAACATTGACTCTGATATTAAAAAGTCAACAGTTGGAAAACCATAAGTCCGGAAGTGGAAGAAGAAAGTAATACGGAACAACCAGAGGGGTTTGAGGTTCCAAGAAAGAGAAGAAAGTGTCGGCTTGTCAAATCTCTGTGTGGGCTGAAATAGGCCTAATGTTTTTGCACAAAACATTTCTCTTGAAATATATGTTTCAACATGAAAGGATATGGATATTGCAGATGACATCTTAGGTTTGGAATCCCTAAGACATCTAACAGACTGGTCTGATTCCAAACTCATCTATGAGGAGTTAGAGAGTCTCGTTGAAGTCACCAATGGATTTGAAATCATGGTGCACCCATATTCCAGGAGAGATATGCTCAGGTCACACTGCAATTGACCTGGTCTTAGTTTATAACAGAAGAACTAGTTGAACTAAGGTTCACTCGTGATACTGGAAATGATCAACAGAAGGCGTTAAGTCAAATGTGACGACATCTGAATTATCGTCTATCTATGATTTATAATATTCTTGATGTCCAGTGGTTCTGGGAGAATAAAATAATGCAAACTGGACATAAGTCCTGAGGAACACCAAATGTGCATGGTGTGTCTTAGGAAAATCCTCTAAGCAAATCTTGCATCGACCGATTCATGATGAAATCGGAGGTCATGGCTTCGCACAAAGGATGATGAGAAGTTGAGTAACTTCACAACCACTTAGAGGATGTCCCTTCTTGGGAGTAACTCATGTCTGCTCTAGTTTGACACTATGAGAGCACGAATGACGATGTCTAGACATATCTGTCACAGACATAAGACCGAATGGCAGTTGATCTTCATGAGTAACACTTTCTTGATTACTAATCAAAGGAGAATATAGTAGACCTTCACAGATCAAAGGTTCGGCTTGTCTAGAGGAATTGGCTTAAAACCCAATCAATAAGAACCGATATAGTGGACACCCAACCTTACGGACTAAAGATCCCAGTGATAAGGTTCAATGGGAAAACTAAACTGTAAAGGTTCAGTTGAGTGCTTCGATGAAAGCAAGATCACTTTGGATAATGGTTCTTAAGAAACATAATCCAAAGTCATCCCGTGACAGACATTAAGTGCTACCTGTAGAGGGGGTAAAAGTTAAGCTTCCAAAAACCTTTAATGATCCTCAACAGTTGAGGTTAGGTTTGGAAAACTTTTAATGGTGCCTAACACTTGTAAAGTGGGGTATTGCAGGATACCTTGTAGGAGACCACTGTTAGCGATATTTCGAATGCTCACGCAAGCGCACGCATCATTGACAAGTAATATAGTATGATAAGACCGAATATCATCCTCAGAGACTGGTTTCTAATTACCGTTCATCTATTTTATGTTATATATTTGGCAATCGATATTTGAGTTGGGTTTTTATTTAACTACTAGAATAATTGCAAGAATTACTTAAACTATTTAAGTTGTGATCAGTTACGAAGGAATTAGGGCTTCCAAAATCCTCGACTATCCACTCTATTCAATCCTTAATGCAACTAGAATGACTTATTATTCTACGTTAAGATAGCGGTTAACTAAACTGTCTTATATTCCGGTTAGGACATATAATCACTCGACCCCAATGCAGAACCCTTCTATATTTCTATGATAGGATTTACCACACATGAGGATTAAGAACAGTAACCTATAATGCTACACAAGTATCGGGGTACTGTCGTCCGTGATTTTAACATATATCTAGTCAATTACAGCATATCCAAATATCTCATCTCGGTTCTTGATTTGAAATCATATATATTATGATAATTAGTGATCAATTAATTATCAAGCATTCAAACCAATTATTGAATAGATCTTAATCTAAGTGAAGAAGAAATCAACTAATGCATTAATTCATGAATAAAAGTTTCAAGTGATTCATAAGGAAAGCCCTAATAAAGTGTTTAGCTCCTAACCATAGTCACGCTAAGAACTAACACAAAATTCATACATAAACTGAATTAAAAAGAAAGAAAGAAAAATTACGTAGAACTAAGTCTCCAATTGTAGCCTCCTTCCTTGCCCTGAGTTATATTGTGTGTTGGAATGAACCCCCCTCCAAAAGAAAAATTCCTAGGGCTTTTGTATCTATCAATCTTCGTGTCCTATGGACCACTTTTCCCTTAGCCAATTTAACTTCGGAACTGGATTTTCCGTACCGGCGCCACGCCGCTGGTTGGCGCGCCATAATCTTATGGGTATTCGATTCAGTGGCCACTGCACAGCTTTCGTCCGGGTCTTCATTTTCTGTCCTTTCCTGCCTCGAATTCCTCTTTTATGCCCCTTTTTCATTTTTCTCCATTTTTCCATTTTGGACCACTGTGACTCAAAAAGAAAGAAAAACAAGCCTAATACTATACTAAACACAGCAAAAACGAGTAAAATACTAATTAAAATGACTCAAAAGGGTATATAAAATATGTCTAACAAACCCCCAAACTTGAACTTTGCTCGCCCTCGAGCAAAGAACAAAACAAAACAAAGAAACAAATATAAAAAAACTCAAAGACTCAGGTCAAGCAGCTGCACAATGTCACTTAGAAACCCATGAACGTTAGTTAGGATAATATGCAGGAATAGATGTAGCATGCATTTAACAATCTAGAATTTCAAGTTAGATATTTCACAGACATTTCAGTCACAATCACTGGAAGCATGAATACCTAACCTATGTCTGTCAATTTCATTTCATTTTTCTCAAAGTAATATAGTCTGTTCACTTGTTATTCTCCACTAATCATGGACATACATACTAGGGATCATTAGGAATTTTCAGGGTTGTGATGTAGGCTTAGGCAGGGGTAGGTAAGATTAGGCATTTAGGCTCAATTACGTATCATAAGCGTTTTTCATTCAACTTTTTTCTCCTTCTTTGCGGTATTCTTTTTAGTTCATACTCATTAATCCTCTTTCTCTTTTTGTTGAGATCATAACACACATTCACATCGGCACCCCTAAACTTAAGTTTTTCCATATTTTAATTGGGTGCATAATTTTCGCTCTCTTTTTGTATTTCTTTTTCACTCTTTTTTCATCTCTATCATCAATTATTGCTTATGACACATAAGGGAATTTGGGGTGTCAAATAAATAGCTTTTTATTTTAGGCTTAACGGAGCTGACTAGGGATACATTTAAGTGCAAGGTGGGAAATGACTAGTAAGAATGGCTATCAAAGAAATGTCTGAATCCTCCTCCTAACATGTACATCCTAATTATTTCGCCTCAAATAACAAGCACGCGGGACATTTCTCGCAATTGACATACACAGGCTAAGCACAAAATATTCCAACTAATTAGACTTACATGAATCTTTGGCATATCTAACTTAAGCACACAGATTTTTGCATATCGTTCCATTACATTATCCTACTTAATTCACTAGGCGTTTCAAGCAACTATAGCATACATGATTATAAAAAAAAATTGACTCATATAAACACAAAAACATAATAAAAAAAGACTCAAAAACACAAATAGAATATCAAAAAAAAACTCAAAAACACAAATAGAATAAAAACTCCCCCCTCCCAAACTTAAACTGCACATTGTCCCAAATGTGTAAGACTCTAAATTAAAAAGGGACGACTTACAGACATACAACGGCTCAAATTGGTGGTGGTGGCGGCGGATACTGCATTGACCATTGGGTGAACATGGAACTCAAATTATCAACACGCTGGGTCAGGTATTGATGGTCTTGCATCATTTGCTCTTGATTTTTCAGCATCCTTTGTTGGTTCAAGAGCATCTGCTCCATCATTGGCATTGGAGGTTCCAAGGCTAAAGGAGGTTGGTGGCTGCTTTGCCCTGGCTCATAATGTGTGGCTGCCTCAGGCTCTGGCTCCTCTTGCTCCATTGCAGTTGCGCCTGCTCCACCCTCTTCTCGACCTCGTCTCATATCCCCTGGGTTGCGAGTGCAGGTATGCATGGACTAGACTGTATGTAATGGGCGGCAGAGTCTTCTCAAGAATGTCTGTGACGAATGTTGGGACTCTGTGCCTAGCACATAGTGCAGTGATGAAAGAACCATGTCTCAACCCGCCAGTGGTAGTCAATCTACTGATGTCCCCAATACTCTGCGCTATCTCCATTCCAATGTCAATAGTCAGGCCCCTCATAATGCCAAAGATGAGTTTGATTCTATCTGTCGGTACGTTAGTGAAATGAATCGATGGAATCAAGCGTGCACTTACGAAATATAGCCAAGTCTTGACTACTCTATTGAACTGGCACCTGACAAGTCCTCTGCCCCCGCTGCGGGAATAACGAAACTGTGCACCTGGATAACATAGGGCCTCCGCAACTGTCTCCCAGTGTATGTGGTTTGCATTCCTAGACCAGGTTTTGAAATGGGTCGGATAGTTGCCCTGGTCTCCAATATCAGTTGTCCCAAATATAGCATTCACTGCTTCAGCACTAACTGGGACATGACGCCACCTTACAAAACATCTCCCATTGCTTTATTCTGGGTAGTTGGCGTAGAATTCTCTCGCCAAGCTGACATTCGATTGTGGAATAACTTCATTATCGACAAACCTCTCCCACTCAGTAGCTTCAATCACAGCTCTAATGGGCTCATAAACATCATCCTCATCGAGTGGTTTGGCTTGATAATCCATCTCTCGCTCATGTATCACTGCCCTACTACCTATTCTGTTGTACCAATCCTCCGCATTTCGATTGGTGAATCGGGTAACATCATATCTGGGACCGATGAAGATGAGGTAGTTTGGGCGGTTCTTTTCCTTGAATGCATTATTGAAAGTTGTTGGGAAATTTTCAACAGCGTTTCCTTTGTTTTTTTGAGATTTCCCAATAATTTTTCACTCTATACCGCAACAATAACCAAGAAACACCAAACCACAACAGAAATACACCACAAACCACACACTACACAGCAACACACACAACAAAAACACACAGCCCACCAACACGCCGCAACCGACACTAAAGTTCACACTCAAATACCCACAAATCACAATCCCAAGTTGCTAGCAACAACCCAAGGGTAAGGTTCCAATTAGTTACCTTTTGACGAATCTTGTCGAAATTGCCCTAGCCCAAGTGAGTTGAATGATTGTGGAGAAGGTTGGAAGGTTTTGGTGGTGATAGTGTGTTTGATTTGGAAGAATTTAATGGAGTTTGTGGAAGATTCATGTGTGTGGGAGAGAGGATATTTGGTATTTTTTAGAGGGGGGAAGGTTTATGTTTGATTATGGGAGAAGATTGGGGATTTAGGGATTTATATTTTGAAAACCCGTCCCGGCGTCGCGCCCTGAGGCCAAGCGCTTGCGGCCAAACTCTGCACTCCTCGATAAATCGTCAGCGTCAGTATTTTGGTGTCGCGGTCGCAACTCCGCACATGCGGACTTTCGTATGCGACCGCTTTCGGCGCAACGCTGCACCGATTTTCTTCCTTTCATATTTTGTTGTGCTTCGTGTCCCATTCCTTCACCTGTCATCACAACACCACAAAAATACCACAAGTGAGACTGTTCAAACAAAACTAAATTGCATAAATTAAACCTTGGGTTGCCTCCCAAGTAGCGTTATCAAAAATCATTGGGGTAATGTAACCCCACAACCTATACATTTCAAAATCATCCTCCTCTTTCGTACTCTATTTTTCTTTTTCACAAGAGGGGGCTCAGTAAGACTTACTTGTTCGACGGCTTTCATGGCATCAATTTTTGTTTCAGCATTCTTGCTGACCTGTGGGTTCACCGTTGTAGGAATGATCTCCTTAGCTTTGGCCTCTGCTGGCTGAACTGCGGTGTCAGCTGTGCTGACTGCGAAATACTTGTTGATGGCTTGGGATTCAATGGTGGATTTGAACACCTTGAAGACCATATCCTCTTCCTGGACCCTTAGTCTCAGTTCTCCCTTTTCTACATCAATTAAGGCTCTCCCGGTTGCAAGTAATGGTCTCCCCAAAATGATGGGTATTTCATCATCTTCTTCCATGTCAAGGATGAGGAAGTTTGTTGGGAAGAAGAACTTTCCCACCTTGACAAGCACATCTTCAATTATGCCTCTGGGGTGCACCACGGTTCGATCGACCAACTGCAAATTTACTGTGGTTGGTTTGGCTTCCCCAAAACTCAATCTCTTAAATACAGACAGAGGCATGAGATTGATACTAGCCCCTAAGTCACACAGGACCATGTTGCATGTTACCTTACCAATAGTGCAGGGCAAGGTGAAGCTTCCTGGATCTTTCAACTTAGGACGCAGTTTCTTTTGCAGAATGGCGATGCACTCCTCTGTCAAAAATATTGTCTCATAATCCGTCAGCCTTCTTTTTTTTCCAAGTATCTCCTTCATGAATTTAAAGTATGCTGGCATCTGTTCTAGTGCTTCAATGAAGGGGATATTTATGTGAAGTTTCTTAAATACCTCAAAGAACTTGGAGAACTGCTTGTATATTGCCTTCTTTTGCAACCTCTGAGGGTAAGGAATTCTATCAACGTATTCCCTCAAAGGTGCTGATGGAGCTTTCTCCACTGTAGGGCGGTCCTTAGTAACCCCCTCCTTCTCCACCTCAACTGTTTTCTCACACTCCTTCTCACTTACCACTGCGGGCTGGGGGGCACCCTGCTCCAACTGCTTTCCACTCCTCAACAACACTGCCTGACATTGCTCTCTAGAATTTACCTCTGTATTGCTTTGGAGAGTGCCCTGCGGCCTGTTGGTTACCATCTTTGCAAGTTTCCCAACCTGTGTTTCCAAGCTCCTGAGAGAGGACCTTGTTTCAGACATGAACTGATTCTGCGAATTGGTGAGTGTAAGCAATGCAGCTCTCAGTTCATCAGGTTTCTCCTGTTGTATAGGTGGTCTAAACTGTTGGGATGAAGTGGCTTGATTTTGTACCTGCTAGTTCTGAAAACCACCTTGATATGGTTGTTGCTGGGGTTGATCGTTCCTCCACGAAAAGTTAGGGTGATTTCTCCACCCTGGGTTGTATGTATTGGAGTTATACGGCCGCTGAAAATTCCCAACTGCTTGCACCTGCTCCATTGACACATTATTGGGATCCACCGCTGTGCATCTGTCAAAGGAGTGCGGCCCACCACAAATCTCACAATTAACCGGCATCTGGACTGCATTCACAGACATGGTGTTCTGCTGCAGTTGCTTCGTCAAAAGGGCCACATGTGCATTCAGAGCAGTGATGACATCTAGTTCATGTATGCCCATAGCCTTCCTGCTGGTCACTGACCTGTCGTCTGCCCCTTGATGATTGTTAGCAGTCATATCTTTCAGTAACTCATGTGCCTCATTGACATTTTTTCTC
The DNA here is from genome assembly GCA_029844215.1 of Przewalskia tangutica. NCBI lineage: Eukaryota > Viridiplantae > Streptophyta > Magnoliopsida > Solanales > Solanaceae > Przewalskia > Przewalskia tangutica. Next base: position 133,416,720 of record CM056720.1, on the reverse strand, counting down.
ATGAAAGCACCCCATGCTGCCGCATCAATGATGGTACGCGTAGTACCACTCAGCCCATTATAAAAAATGTGGACCAGCATCCACTTCTCTATGCCATGATGTGGGCATTTTCTTTGCAGATCCATAAATCGCTCCCACGCATCATAGAGTGACTCACCATCCACCTGGTAATAATTGTTTAACTTTCCTCTTAACTTTGCAGCTTTTGAAGGAGGGAAGAACTTTGCAAGAAACTTTTGGGCTAGGTCCTGCCAGGTGGTGACAGAGTTGGCAGGCAGTGAGTTCAACCAGCTTTTGGCCCTGTCCCTAAGTGAGAACGGGAAGAGCCTCAGTCTAATGACATCCTCAGTAACGTCATTGTACTTGAAGGTGGCACACAACTCCAGAAAGATGGCAATGTGCATGTGGGGGTCTTCAGATGGCAATCCGCCAAACTGTACTGTGTTCTAGACCATGCTCAGGATGGCTGGTTTGATCTCAAAGTTGTTCGCCCCTATTGCTGGGAGCCTGATGTATGTTTGTGCACCAGTAACCGTGGAAAACATAATCTCCCAAGCTCATTTCTGCAGGTGGTGGGACTTGTCCCATGGCAGTCGGTACCTCATTATTCAACCCCTCGTCAGGTACCCCGTTGTTGTTCTACTGATTTTCCATGGCTAGTAAATCAACAATTTTTTTCTCACGCCTGTTTTACTTGCACAATTTTTTTGATTTCAGAATTGAAGGGAATAAGTGTATATACTCATCTCCTTCTTCGCATACACTAGATCCCTGAAATAGACCAAAATCAACAAACAAGTCAATGCAACAGTGTTCTAACGCTAAGGAAAAAAAAGCCAAAGTAGAAATAAAAATAGATGGTTCGATATTAGATGTACGTCAGTCCCCGACAACGGCATCAAAAACATGTTAGCGATATTTCGAATACTCACGCAAGAGCACGCATCGTTGACAAGTAATATAGTCTGATAAGACCGAATACGTCCTCAGAGACTGGTTTCTCATTACCGTTCATCTATTTTATGTTATCTATTTGACAATCGATATTTGAGTTGGGTTTTTGTTTAACTACTAGAATAATTACAAGAATTACTTAAACTATTTAAGTTGTGATCAGTTACGAAGGAATTAGGGCTTCCAAAATCCTCGACTATCCACTCTATTAAATCCTTAATGCAACTAGAATGACTTATTCTTCTACGTTAAGATATCGGTTAACTAAACTGTCTTATATTCCGGTTAGTACATATAATCACTCGACCCCAGTGCAGAACCCTTTTATATTTATATGATAGGATTTACCACATATGAGGATTAAGAACAGTAACCTATAATGCTACACAAGTATCGGGGTACTGTCGTCCGCAATTTTAACCTATGTCTAGTCAATTACAGCATATCCAAATCTCTCCTCTCGGTTCTTGATTCGAAATCATATATATTATGATAATTAGTGATCAATTAATTACCAAGCATTCAAACCAATTATTGAATAGATCTTAATCTAAGTGAATAAGAAATCAACTAATGCATTAATTCATGAATAGAAGTTTCAAGCGATTCATAAGGAAAGCACTAATAAAGTGTTTAGCTCTTAATCATAGTCACGCTAAGAACTAACACAAAATCCATACAAAAACTGAATTAAAAAGAAATAAAGAAAAATTACGTAGAACTAAGTCTCCAATTGTAGCCTCCTTCCTTGCCCTGAGTTGTATTGTGTGTTGGAATGAACCCCCCCTCCAAAAGAATAATCCCTAGGGCTTTTGTATCTATCAATTTCCGTGCCCTATGGACCACTTTGCCCTTAGCCAATTTAACTTCGGAACTGGATTTTCCGTACCGGCGTCACGACCCTGCTGGTTGTTGTTGCGCCGCCCAATCTTCTGTGGGTATTCTGCCGTTCCGGCGACGCGACCCTGATGACTGGCGTCGCGTTGCTGCCTGACTTTCGTCCGGGTCTTCATTTTCTGTCCTTTCCTGCCTCGGATTCCTCCTTTTATGCCCCTTTTTCATTCTTTTTCGCCATTTTGCCATTTTGGACCGCTTTGACTCAAAAGAAAGGCAAACAAGCTTAATACTATACTAAACACAATAAAAACGAGTAAAATGCTAATTAACAATTACTCAAAAAGGGTATATAAAATATGCCTAACAACCACCTATTTAAGTGCGAGGACAGGTCGCCTCAAATGAACGCACTTAAGAATCCAAGTGTGTCCACGGCCCACGACGGATAGAACACAAAGAAGAATTGAGTAGGAAAGATGTTGTGTTGATACCATTGTCTTAGCATATACTAAAAACTGACGGTTCAAGACATCACGTTCACCGCGCAGTAAATATGTCCGATGATATTCTACTATGGAAGGTTCAAAGCTCCGGCTACCTCTCCAGATGCAACATTGATCCGCCAAAAAGATTGCTGAAAGAAGGCACCATGTGTGCACCAAAATCTCTTCCAAGAGGGGATTGTTGGAAATTTGTCTTTAGTGGAGGTTGGGTCCGCCCATCTTCAATGACTTAAACATCATGGTTCTACATGTTGGAAACCTGGTTCTTTACACGTGTTTAATCTACTTAGTGAGTAGATGACCGTAGGGCCAAGAATCATCAAATTCCGTTAAGAAATGAAAGAGATATTGGTCCACGAACTAAAGTGTTTGAGACATGGACGAGTAGTGTGTGACAAATCTACCACATCGGTAAGAAAGGAAAATTGTTCATGTTATAAGTCTCTAAACTGAATAAGGGATTGGGACCCCAAGGGGTAACTCATGTGTTTGAAAGAGGGAGGACCTAGGCGTGCTTCGGTTCAAGACTAGGCCCATACGCGCGCCACCACCACTCGCCCGTTCCGGGTCGTGGGCTTTGGGATATTCTGACATTATCTTTTTGGATCCCAGACTTTATTATAATTACAGTTTGGTCCCTGAAGTTTCTGAAAAGCACCGGGCGCCGCGGCACCAGGCTGCACAGCCAACTCTCAAGAGTTTTGGCGCCGTGGCGCCAGCCTGCAGGGTCGTGGCGCCAAGGACGTTTCAGAGGTTTAATGTCACATTAAGTGGTGGAACGTTGGGCTATTACTCCTTAACGTTTTGACTCTTCATTGAGCCTCTTAACAGCCCTATTAATAGTCATTAACACCCCCCTCTCTTCCTTACACTATATAATCAAACCTTACTTTCAGTTTTGAGGAGCACAATATGAGACATATTATACACAATGAACATAAGAGAAATACTCTCTACACTTGGATGATTTCAGACTTGATGAAATCTCTTCCTTTCTTGCAATCTTACACACTCAAAGATCCTTCTATTCTAGCGAACACTTGAGTTCCATTTGCTCATTTGTTTGATTGTTGTTTTATCTTGAGAGATAAGTTGTTATTACAACCGTTGAAAGAATATACGGGGCAATATTATCTTAAGGATAGATCAAGAATTTGGTCGACTCAGCAAGCCAATTATCCTGTTATATTTCCAGATTTCTAAACATATTGTTGTTGTTGTTCTCAAGGGGCTTGCTGCAGTTTCGACCAAGATCTCAAGATTTCAAGGAAAGATCAAAGACCGAAGATCAAGATCATCAACACTTATTGATGTTGTGACAACTGATGTTAGGTTTCAAGTCTATTGTATTGAAATTGTAATTGATTATCCTTTCTAAGCACTAGTGATAGTTGTAAAACTATTCTCATACATCCACTGTAACACCAACATCACGCAATATCCTTTATAGCCATGATTTCTGTATATATAATAATTGTATAACTTGGCTCGTATTTTCTTTACAACATTTTTATAGGGATAAAGCATCCGGGTGAAATTATTGACACCTAGTGATCCAAGAAGCTTAAAAGGCATTCGATAATTTCATTTTATAAATTTTTTTCAATTAATTTGAGCATATGTATAAAAACTATATCATTTTTGTATAGATTATGTATTCCTATAATATGTGTATAGAAAATGTATTATTATTATATAATTTGTAAATAATAAATGTATAATCAACGTATATTCACTAATTATACACATATTATACAATTATCATACAGATATTATACATGTTGAGGCAAGGAGAGGTGTTTTTTTATTTTATGTATTAGATTTGATTCCCAAGGGTCATACAAATGGCCAAGATATCTCATCTGCTTGGATCCACCATCAAAGCAGCCTTCACCACCCAGATATATTTTTTGGCCATTTGTATGACCAAGGACTACAAAGAACAGAGGACTAAGAAAAAACTAAATATACATCATTAAATCAGTAGAATCAACAACAACAAAAATATAAAATAAGGGCTAGACCAAGAAAAAAGTACTAAGAACAATAACTAACAGAATAACGATAAGTTGGAAGATAGAATTTAGTCGCCGGAGGTCGACGGAGATCTCCACAGGTTGCTACGTTGATCATCGAAAACAAAAGCCCAGATCTCTAACTGAACTTATCTTGTCTAGACAGTTATGTTCCGTTCCGGGCAGCTGTGGTCTTTTCCGATGAGAGAGTAAGAGAAATCGATCTCGCCGGAGTTTATGGCAGAGATCACTGGAGACCGCCCGATTGGTGCAGTAGTTGAAGGGGTGCGGTGGAAATGGGGGGGGGAGAGAAAGAATGGAGGGAGAACGAGTGAGAGAGAGGGGGGAAGCACCTACCTGGTCGTCGGAGATATGCCTGCGCCGCTAAATGTCCGACGGGGGAGATGGGAAAGAAAGGTTCGCAGACTTTAGAGAGAGAGAGCGGAGCAACGTTTGAAAGACGAGAAATAATCAGACAAGAGAAATATGTATAAACACCAGTAGAGTTAATATAAATTTAAAAAATTACAACAATATTATAAAAAAAAAAGTCTTCACAAGTTGTATAACAATGTAAATAACCACAATAATATTATTAGAGAAAACTCACCAAAAGTGAACTTTCTTTATTATTCGTATCAAATATGTAAAATATTGATACAATAAAAGACAAGAATACATTGAAATCATACGAAATAACATGTATTAAAATTAGTGAGTGGTTCATTCGTGCATTTGCAACAAACCCAACAATCACTACAATCATTTACGGATTCACAAACTTTTCCACAAGTAAATATATCATTCAGTTGCGGAAGTAGCCTTCTCTTGAGTCCTGAAAGATCACGATAAACATCAAGTTCCGCCGATACTTCTGTCTTTGTATACCACGATATATTAACTGCAATATTTCACAATTACAATTATCAAAATCACATCTTGAATGGTTTAACATGACATACATGGATTCAATGGCAAATACATTTTCCCTCATAATTTGTCTCTAAAATTCACTTTAACAATTTAATTTTACTGATAAAACGTATAACCATGTAAACAACTTTCAAGTGAATTAAATACCATCTTAATGTGTGACATGTCAAATTCAAAAAATCCCAGCGAATAAATAGCTAAAAATTGAGGAGAAAATCCAAGTGGCCCCCACTTCGTCTTCTTTGTTCCATCCCTTCTTCAACAAATAGTTCTGATACATTAATGGTGAAGATCCAAAGAACACATCGATCCACCATTTATGGTGAACCAGAACAATAAAATAAATTACTTCATACATTAATTAATTAAAAATTTGATGAAGTAGATTTAATTTCAAATACTAAATTCCTCCTCCTGAAATGACTGATTAATCTTTCACTTTTTTTTCTTCTTCCTAAAGCTCTCAACTTTCTTCAAGAAATCACAAAAAATGGCTATTAGAAAATAAAAAAAGATGCCACAAGCTGCAATCTTGAAGCAAATTTTGAAAAGGTGTTCCGAGTTTGGGAAAGAAGCGGTAGAGTAAAAGTGAAATGAGGGTCGCGATAAGGCCAACGCTTCGCCGGAGTCATTTTTACCGTTCCGATCAGGTAGATTCGGCCAAGGGGAACAAAATTGGGGCTGGTGGCTTCGTTAATGGGGTTTCGTTAAAGATGACGTCTCCGGCGAGGCCTGACAGTGATGAAGTGATGAAGTGATGAAGTGATGAAGGAAAGCAAAGGAGCTGGGGTTGTTGTGGGTGTTGATCGAAGCTTAGAGAACAGGGAATTGAGGAACTTGTGGAGCGTAATAGTCTTGGTGTTTGGCCAGAGACAGCGGGGGAAACAGCTGCTTGAAGAACCTCGGTGGAGTAGAACTCGCCGGAGACAATGGGTAAAACGAAGGTGATGACAATGTCTAGGGAAAAAATGACACGGGGAAGAAAAAAGAAATACAAATAGAATTTATTTACTATCTAACGTGTCATTGACATGTCGTTGAAATGACATGACACTTATGTGGTGCACGTGTATATCACCCCTTAATCATGAAACTGATATTGCATGTATAAGGTGATATTTAACCTAATCATGAAATTGATATTGCATGTATAAGCTATAAGGTGATATTTAATTCACTTGAAAGTTAATTAAAAATATATAAAATTGTTCAAATAAATTTTCGGTGCAAGTTTAGGGATGAAAAAATGTATTTTCTCTTTACAGAAACATATAAACATTTTTAGATACATATAAATAACATATATAGCTACAAAAAAAATTGGCAAAAAAAGTGTAATTATAAACTAAGGATAAAAGATATAATAAATACTAACTCGTGGCTGACATGAGAAGAACGGAAAGAATTAAACCAAGCTTTAGCAACGCCATCATAGACAGTAGGTGATACTTTATGAATGTTTTTGTGTGTGTGTAAGAGCATCTCATTGCTTCTTAAATTGCATAATTTATAGATATCTCCAAATGTGAACTAGCACCTTAATTAATTAGGTGGACAATGATTTTAAATCCGTTATATTTGGAAGGGGCATGTGAAATTAATTTAAGATTTGAATATGACTAACAATAAGATTTTAATATGACTAGTTATTGTTGGAATTTTGTTTAAATAAAATTAAATATGTTAAAAGGATAAGATAATATTACCCCCTTGAACTATACCCGAAATTGCTACGATACACCTTATCTTTGTGGGGCGTCCTATTACCCCCTTAAACTATTTAAAGTTTAATAAATGTCATCATAAGTGCTGACATTGCATATAGAACCAAACATTTGACAAGCAATGAAATAACGCGTTGCCACGTGTAATTTCATAATTTTTTAAAAAAATTAAAAATATATTTCATTTTCTTCCTTTTTGTTTTCTTTTTAATTTCAAAATGTAATGAAAATATTATTTTATATTTAAAAAATGAAAAGGACATTTGTTATTGTTATTATTTTTGTATGAACTTGAAAAAGAATTAGAGGTGTTGAGCATATTCGCGATGTTGTTGAAGTTTTAAAGTTGAGATTCAAATGCTAAAGTCATTCAAAATCCTTGGTTTTTGGTCAAATTGATTTATGGGGTTTGGTGATAATGTTGTTGTGAAATTGTAGTTGAAATTTGAGCTTGATTGGTTCGAATTTAGCTGGGGTTTGGTTGAATTTTGAGATCAAAAATTAGATTTGCAGCTCTTGAAAATGAGTGATAAAATGGGGATGAGGGGCTCTTGAAAATCAGTTTTAGTGTAAGATGATATTAATATCTCTTGGAGAGTCTTCTCATTAATATCAAAGTATATATAGTGTACAATATTCATCTATTTTACAATATGAATCCTAAACCTAATCACAAGAGGAATCTTAATCTTATCATAATTATATTTACATAATTTATGAAAATATTTAATTATGGGTAGGGATACAATTGGTACTACTAAATACACGTTTACACACCTCGATCGAGCGGGAGGAAGCGGACGTCATCGGATCTGAAGTCAAGAAATAACTGTCTGGGAAGTCCTTTGGTAAATATATCTGCATACTGATAGGATGAGGGAACATGTAACACTCTGACATGGCCTAGCGCAATTTTCTCACGAACAAAGTGTAGGTCTATCTCAATGTGTTTGGTTCGCTGATGTTGAACCGGATTATGAGACAGATAGATGGCATAGATGTTATCACAGTACACAATAGATGCCTGACGCAAAGAACACTGATGTTCCAACAATAAATTTCTAAGCCAACAATCTCAGCTACCACATTTGCAACGCCTCTGTACTCAGCCTCGACACTGGAACGAGATAGGGTAGCATGTCGCTTGGCAGACCAAGAAATCAGATTATCCTCTAAAAATACATAAAAGTCGGAGGTGGAGCGTCGCGTGTCCGGACACCCTGCCCAATCTGCATCCGTATAAGAGAGCAACTTGTTTGGTGCAGAGGGGTATAGGTGCAAATCATAATCAAGTGTGCCCTTAATGTATCGGATGATACGCTTATGAGCAGTGAAATGAGACTCTCTGTGGGCATGCATGAATAGGCATACTTGCTGAACAACATAAACAATGTCTGGCCTTGTAAATGTGAGATACTGAAGTGCACCTGCAAGACTCCTATACAGAGTGAGATCGGAGACTGGAGCACCATCCATAGCACTGAGCTTAGATTTTGAATCAACTGGAGTAGGTGAAACTTTGCAATTCGCCATCTTAGCCCTGTACACAATCTCTTCTGCATACTTACACTGACATAAGAACATGTGATCGGAAGACCTGGTCACTGATATCTCCAAAATATAACTCAGCTTTTCCAAACCAGTCATTGCAAATTCGGACTTAAGCAAAGCAATAATCTCATTTTTCAACCCGTCGAAGGAAGCAGTAAGAACAATATCATCCACGTAAAGTAATAAGTAAGCAATGATACTACCTCGATGAAAAATGAAGAGTGATGTATCACGCTTGCTGCATACAAACCCAATCTGTAAGATATACCTGGCAAAACGATCATACCACGCACAGGGGGCCTGCTTCAGGCCATATAGTGACTTACGAAGACGACACACATAGTGAGAAACTGTTGGATGGGTGAACTCAGACGGCTGATGCATGTAGACTGTTTCTCTCAGATTCCCATGTAAAAATACATTCTTCACATCAAGCTGATGGATCGGCCAGTGTTTGCCCATGGCAATGCTCAACACTGTGTGAATAGTAGCCGGTTTGACAATCGGGCTGAAGGTCTCACCACAATCAATGTCCTCCTGCTGATTTGTGTCATTAGCCACAAGTCGTGTCTTATATCTCTCAAGATCTCCACTATCTCTGAATTTGTGACAAAATAACCACAGATAATGAATCACATTCACCCCCTCAGGTCTAGGTACTAGATCCCATGTGTGTTATTTAGTCAAAGCATTGAATTCCTCAGACATAGTCGTATTCCAATTAGAGTTTTGTTTAGCCAATATAGGGTTCTTGGGAATTAGAGAAATGATATAGGCAGACAAGTTAAATTGAACTTTGGGTTTGAAGATTCCATGTTTGGCACGAGTTTCCATTTGGTAAGTGGAGATAGTAGAAGGTTGTGTCGGCGGAGTGAAAGAGCCGAGACTGAGGGATTGGTTGGATAAGAAGAAAGAGGAGGTAACACCGTCGGAGGCGTCGCGGCGCCGTGATCAAGGGTCGCGGCGCTGGAGGAAATCTGCTCACAGGAGTTTTGGCGCCCTGGCGCCAAATCACAGGGCCGCGGCGCTGTCGACTGACAGTTCTCTCTGAAGTTTGGGCGTCGCGAAGCTGACCCTTGGGGCCGCGGCACTGACGCTGAAGAAGAACTACCGGGAAAAGACGGTGATTCTGTGGCAGTGCTATGATCTAGTTAATTGAGAATGATGGGAGAGATGGAAGACTCGTCAAGAAAAGAGTAATCCGGTTTTTGGAATTTTTTAAGATTGAAAAACGGGAATATGATCTAGTCGAATGTGGTGTGACGAGAGATGTGGATCTGACAAGTGGACAAGTAATAACATAGATAACCCCTATGGTTCGGTGGAAAGCCAAGGTAGATACATGGAGTTGACCGAGGAGCTAATTTGTGAGGGGCAGTAGAGGAAAGGTTAGGATAGCATAGACAACCGAATATCTGAAGATGCTCATATGATGGGACTCTATGATAGATGATTTCGGTAGGGGTCATATTGTGAAAGGTGCTGGTTGGGAGAATATTGAGAACGTATTCTGACATTTTAGCAACATAGACCCAGAAGGACGGAGGTAGGGAGACATGAATCAATAGAGTGCAAATCATATTATTAATGGTGCAGATGATTCTTTCAGCTTTACCGTTTTGAGGAGAGGTATGGGGGCAGGAGAAGCGAAAGACCATGTCATTATTAGTACAAAAACAATGAAACATAAGAGTTATTGAATTCACGACCATTATCGCACTGAAAAGATTTTATACCTTTTTCAAACTGTGTTTGAATGAATGTTCGAAACTCAAGAAATTTGACAAACACTTCCAATTTAAATTTGAGAGGATACAACCAAACAAAGTAAGAAAAATTATCTAGTAAGATAAGATAGTATTTATGACCGAGAGAAATAGCAACAGGTGATGTCCATAAATCGGCATGTATAATATCAAAATGTGCAAAAATAACACTAGTAGATGATTTAAACGGAAGACGAGTGTGTTTGGCTAAAGAACAAGAAATACAGTTTTGGGCAAGCTTCCCATTACAAGCAATGAAATTATTGGCTCTAAGAAAATTAAAAATTGGGGCTCCTGGACAAGCCTATTATGTCATGTTGAAGAAGAAATGGTCGTTAGAGAGGCGGGAGAGAAACAGCGGAGGTGGGAGTGAATGGATAGAGATCCCCTGTGATATTGCATCTCGTAAGAGGTGTCCCCGTATGAAGATCCTTCACAGTGAAACCAAAAGGGTCAAAATCAACAAAGACAGAATTATTACGAGTAAATTTACGGATAGAGATTAGATTATTAATCACATGTGGGACATATAGGGTATTTTTAAGGGAGAATGGATTAGGAGGTGGTGTGTAGGATGTACCATAACCCATTACTGGAATGTGGTGGCCACTACCAACTGTCACAAATTGAGGATGCTTTAAACCAAACAGTTTGGGAATATTACCTGCAGACCGGGTGAGGTGAGAAGTGGATCTAGAGTCCATGTACCAGTTGTTGTCAGGTTGTTGCATATTGAGACTGCTGAAGGCCTGACCTAACTCAGTGAGTGTCATGTTGGACGAGGACTGTTGGAACTAGTCGTGCATGAAGTGGGCTTGCTGCAGGTACTGGACTTGCCGAGGGGCTGGAGCAGGGCCCAACAACCCGTGGTGGGAGAACTGATTAAAGGGTTGATGCACCTGGAAATGCGATGGCGTCGCGGTGCTATACGGGTACTGTTGGGGTGCTGCGACGCTAAACTGATTCTATGGGCCCTGTTGCTGTTGTTGTTGATTCTACTGTCCGCGACCCTTTCCACGACCACAACCTCCTCTGCCTCGGCCCTTGCTACCCTTGCCACAGTGTCCCTGCTACGGTTGAGAGTTTTCTGACGGCGTTGGATCTTGATGGCGCGTTTCGACAGCTAACACCTTCTGATTGTGCTCATCCTGCTTAGCACGTCGAGTCTCTTCGAGCAACATCCACGAGCGAGCTTTGTTAAAACTGGGTAGTGGATCTGCCTGTTGAATCATGGTGGCTAACGTATCATAGTCGTCTTTGGGAAGGCCTGCAATCAATTGCAACACCATTTTAGTGTCCGAGACAGGCGTGTCGACGTTGGAGAGTTGATCCGCTAGTAGTTTCAATTGTCTGCAGTACTCAGTCATGTTGGAGAAATTTTCAAGGCGTGTATTGTTCAATTATTCCTCCAAATACACCACACGAGTGTGCTTGTTATCTTGAAAGATTTCCTCCAAGCGGTTCCATAACTCAAGGGTTGTTCATGATAGTAAGAAGAAGATTCTGAGAGATACTACCATAAATCCACTGTTTGACGCCGACGTCTAGATAACACCAAGTAGAATCATCAACCTCCGGAGGACGCGGAATAGTGTCATCGATGTGATCAAGTACGTTATTGAGACATGCATGATTACGAAATAGTTCAACCCAGGGAGAATACTGACTGTTTTCTTGATAAAAAAGAATGAGAATAGAGTTCTTGATGTTTGTAACAGTTAGAGCTGGATGAAAAGAGGATGACAACGTGGTGGTGGAATTTGTGAAGGTGGAAGCGTCAGAAGTATTAGAAGAATCCTGAGTATCCATTTAGAGAAGAGAGGAATGGAGAGAAAACCCAAGAATTTAGGGAGGAGAGGGGTGGCGCCACGGCAAGATGCCCGAGGGGGGAGAGGGCGGCGGCGGCTGCTGTAGAAAAAATTATAGGGTTTTTGTTTTAGGCTCTTGATACCATGTAAGATGATATTAATCTCCCTTGAAGAGTCTTCTCATTAATATCAAACTATATATAGTGTACAATATTCATCCCTTTTACAATAGGAATCCTAAACCTAATCACAAGAGGAATCCTAGTCTTACCATAATTATATTTACACAATATATGAAAATATTCTAATTATGGGCAGTGATACAATTGGTACTGCTATATACACGTTTACATTTAGAACTGACACATGGCCATTTCGTATAGGTTATAGCGCTTTTTAAGTTCTCACACGCTTGAAGGAGGTGTTCTCACGCTCTCCTTCATGTTAGCACATAAGGTGCAAGAAAATACAGAAAAAAAGTTTAGCGTGGTAATAGGACCCCCCGCAAACGTAAGGTGAGTCGTAGCAACTTCAAGTATAGTTCAAAGGGGTAATAGTTTCTTATCCCTATTTTAAATGAAAAGATGTGTCATTTCATTCTTTGGTTACCATCAGTTCTATTTAAAGCCAACTTCTTAACATTTCAACGTGACATTTTCAATCCTGTAAAATAACTTTTGGAGAGTAACTTTCTTCTCTCTGCAAAGTACTCTTTCTTCTCCAATTTCAAAAGATCAAGTAGAGAATTCTTACTTTCCTAGATGAATTTTTTCACTATTTTCTTAGTGCAGAATTCAAAAACTCGTCATATCCGCTAAAACTATTTGCGTACAATCCCATAGCAATCTCGCAGAGGAGAGGGAGCAAATATCATTTTTAGGAAAGTGTTTCGCACGCGTTTCAAGCCTTCAATCCCGTGTCGTTATTCACATTATCAAACCTTTATTTTTGTGTTCTTGGTATTTTATATTTTCCAACGGGTACGTATTAAAATACTACAGAAAGTTCACTTTCGAATTTCGTAAAAGAAATCGTATACATTCTCAAGGATATTTCACACAAATTGGTGTAGTTAATGAATAGAAGAGAAGATAAGGTAAATTTAAATTTAAACTAAATTAAAAGATGACTTTTAGAGTACCTATTAATTAGAAGATTTGTGTATGCTTAATATAAAGTTAATCTTTGCTAATAGTTCATTACGGTTCAATGTGCCAAGTAATGAGAATTGAGAAATAGTACGATAGGTTATTCAATCAAGAATTTAAATAGTAATAATTTGTCTACCTTATTGGACTCCCAACATGAAAATGCATATACTCCCTCCCTTCAACTTTGCATATTAATTAATGTATAATTTTAATAAGATTAGAAAAAAATTGAAATAAATAATTAATGTTATAAGTAAAACAGTAAAAAAGAAAATTTAATGAAGTCAACTATATATATCTAATGCTAATAAATATAATATTTCTGTAGTCATATTTAATTTGCAAAAATGTCATGGAATGATTATCACATGCATTAACCGTGAAAAAGGGATCCAAAAGATCATGACAAATTTTTTAACCATAAATACTTATTTATATCAAGTGTTTACCCCAACCCAATAAAATACATGACACACATCTTTACAAAAATGGTCGTCAATTAAACTAATTAATTACTACATATTTTCCCTTTATTTTATCACTTAACTATGGTAATTAGTTTGATTTAAGTTTTTACCATTTTTCAACTAGGGTCAACTTTGAAATGCAACATGTTGGAAATTTACTAAACGTGAAATAAAATAAATTCTATTAATTATGACTCGAACAATTGGGGTCCCGCACGTCGGAAACATGATTTTCACACACGTGCACATAAAGTACCAAGGATCGTAATTTCCTTAAGTGGAAGAGATATTGGTACGTATACGAATTGTTTAAAACATAAGATAATAGATGATTATTGGCCAAATAACAATGGTTTCACGTTGTAAATGAAAGGAAGACGTGTACAATGTGTGAAAAATGAAACGAGTCTGAAAATGCCGCGGCGCTGCGGACGTTTCAGACCGTTGGAAGATGAACGAAAACTGTTTTTGGGCTGACTTTGGAGCATTAATTCTCCATTATATGGCTCATGAATTCAGCCATTATTTGGCTGAATTATTACTCCACATTCAAGACATTATATGACCTTTATTGGTCATTACTTGGCTATGTGGAAGACCATTTTCTTCATACTATAAAATGGGGTCTTGGGCACATTTGCAAAGACACACTTTACACTTCACACTTAACAATTCTCTAAAATTTTCTTCCTCTATTGCAATCACAAAACACTCAAAGATCTTTCTTCCTAAGTAAACACATGATTTTCCTTTGCTCATTTGTTTGATTGTTGTTTTATCTTGGGAGATAAATTGACATTACACCGTTGAAAGGAGATAGGGGGCAATATTATCTTAAAGATAGATTGGTCATCCAATCGACTCAGCAAGACAATTTACTTTGTTCATTTCCAGATTCTAACATATTGTTGTTGTTGCTACATTTCTCATTTCCTTGTTTTACACATTTGATCCCACAAGTTTAAGATAATATTCGATGTTTCAACAACAACATGACTGAAAAAGATCAATTCAACCAATTCAACGCTGAAAATCTTACTGATGCTTAAGGCAATCCCATTTCCTTCAATCCCACTACTCAAGACACTAATGTTGCCTTCAACTCCACTGGTTTTGGCACTTCAGTGTCACCACTGATCATGACATTTATAATGTCTTCCAAACTACTGTTCTTGGAACTTCAAGTGCCACCACTGCTTTTGGAACAACCAATGTCTCCAATGCTGCTCCAGGCAATTATAGTGTCTTTGCTCCTGCCCAAGGCGTCAACAACATCTATTGTTATACCCCGTATTTTCAGAGTATGTACGTGTGGGCGTACGTAGAAAAGTTTGAGCCTTAAAGTAGGCAAGGGTCGAAATTTTGGTCACAACCCCCGATTTGAATTGTTTTCCGACGAAACGTTTTACAAACTTTGTGAAGGGAAAATTCCGGTTATGTCATTTATAATTTTTGCGGATTTTTCCGAGAGATGAAATATTTTGGACCAACGGGAGGGTGACACTTGTCACCCTCAAAGTGGACGGTTGTGTGGCCGAGAGGTGCACGTTTTCCTCCCATGTTTTGTGCCTAAAACATGGGTCAATGTTAATGAGGAATTGTGGAGTAGGGCTGAGGGCACTTGGGCAAATCTTGGCCTCCACTTGCCCCCCACTGGCTTGATCTTGGCAATTGGTTTTCCTATAAATACCCATCCCTTTGTGAAGACTTCTTCATCCAAAAATGTTTTCCAAGTCTTGAGAGCACCCTCCTCTTTCGTGAGGCCCTCGGCGAGAGATATCTCCCCTTAGTGTTGTGTTCTCGTCCAAAGAGCACCCCTCCCCCTTTGTGAGGTCCCTTGGCCGAGAGTACCCCCTCCCCCTCTCTTGAGAGTTGTTCTCGTAAAATACCCCTCCCCCTTTGATAGAAAGTACTCTCCAAGTATCGTTACTATACCAAAATACCTTAGCCTTATACCTTGTAGTATTCCAAAGTTACCTCTATACGTAGAGCCCGAAAATACTACCTTATGTCCTTTTTGTCTCACAACGAAACCCTAAGGAAAATCTTCATAGTCGGTTGAAGTGTTAAGAAGAAGTTGCGTAGAACTTCTAAGGGTTGTTTGGAGCGGGTTGGAGCGCCCAGAGTAGGAGCTAAACGTTGCTCAGGATCGACATTTAAACTTGGATAATTATGGGCTTATCGAGGTAAATATCTTGTCTCCCTATTGTAATTGAGTTTGCATACTATTGAAGTATAAGAATTAAGTATAAGTTATATACCAGGAAGGTATATAAGAAGGGAATTGAACTGTACTTACATAGGACTGTATTTACAGTAGACTTGTATAACCTTTATAGGTTGAAGTTCTGCGAGTAGCATGTTCTACTTGAAAGGTGGACAAGGCTAGCTTATAAGTGAGCGTTTGCTAATAGTCGATAATCGTCGCGAGGTATGTGATTCTTCCTATCCTCTTGAGCATGATATTTTAAAGAATATATATATATATAGTACGGTAGACGTACGTGTGTTAACTGAACGTAGTTTTACGGCAATGTCTTTTGACTTAAGCCTGAATAATAAGAATCTTGAAGTATTTCAAGAGAATTAAGAAGCCTTTTTGAAAGAAGAGTAATACTTGGTTTTAAAAGCTTAAGAGTTATACTATCTTTATGGGAAGTTAGGTATAACGGCTTAAGAGAGATAAAAGGAATGATTTATTGATTCTAGAAGTTAAGAGACTTGATCTTAAAAGATAAGAGACTTGACTTAGTTAAATTAATATGAATTTTGTTAAAAAGTGTGAAACCTCATTCGTGAGTAATGAGTATTTTGGTTTTTAAAAAAGGAATGATGTTTTACTGATGTCGGAAATCAGAATAAGTATCGAACAAACCAGCAAAGAAGGCTTAATAAAGGGAAATGTACTGACTAATAAAGTATTATTAAAACCAGTAGAAACCTCCATCTGCATAGAAGCTAAGATGAGACAAAATGATATTACATTTCCTAGATCATGGCTGCTTTAATAAGATTGTTATGAACAAGAATAACCTACTCACATATAAGGCATATGTTTCTCAAATTGTTTTAAAGGAGAATTATATCATTGAGTGATTAAAAACTAGGAACTACGAAACCTTTCGAAAATGAGGAACTTGAAGCATTTGAAATTAGGCAAACTTGAACGTTTGGAAAATAATGTTGTTACTTGATTTTACAAAGGGAAGTGTTTTGATCTACTTAAAAAGATAGTCACTCTATTTTTATATACTACGGGTATTGTGTGACTTTCGTAAAAGAAACGGATCTTTTAAAGAGTTAATGTATGAAGTACTTTGGGGATAAAAACCCGAACTTGTTAACATTAAGTAGAAAGTACCTTGTGTGAGTAACTTGATTGTGTTGTTTTGTGATAGCCTTGTAATACTTTCTTGTTGATTTGATAATTAAACATGTTAGGATGCTACGTGTGTTAGTGTCTTGTGATGGTTGTGTAAAGGGGTTTCCCTTGTTGTGCTTATGTTGTTTAACGATAAGTTGTTATGTTAGTATTATATCACTCACCTCTTGACATGATACAGGGGTTGCGCCTCCGACGCGGGGTATAGCTCGGTGATGCAGGACCATGATTCGAGACTACCTCACGCGGGTCCAGGAGGCCTATGCGAGCTACGAGTTCGAGTTAGTGTGCGGCCTTTGTGGTCATGCGGTCTATGTGGCTGCGATGCGAGTCGGGACCTCGCGAGGAATACCTCATGCGGGCAGTGGCCTATGCGAGTGCGGAAGTTCGAGGACTAGACGCCATTAGATCTGCGCGAGTGGCGGCCGATCATGTGGCGGTCCAGACAGATCTCATAATCTGATTTATGACCTTGTTGGTACTATGGGTTTTAGTAGTGGCTATGCCTTCGCACTTATTTATTATGACACAGTGGGACTGGTGTTCATGTGTATTCCTTGGTGCTTTTATATCATGCCGGCAGTGAGGAAGGTATTCCACGGGCATGATTGATGTTGTGGGCATGAGACCCATAGTTGTATTTGAGTGATGACTTTGAGGCGTGAGTCCACGACTGACACGATCGCTTATTTATTGTGGCTGTAGTTTGGTTATCATACATGTCTCCCGCTTTATATAGACTACTATGATTTCATTCTGATATTTTCACATACTTGGTACTGTTGTCGACCTCCTGCGTTCATCTGCGCAGGTAAGTACACGATGTTGATCCTCGCGGAAGCTCCGTTTCTCGGAGGCTTATCGGTGGTATAGTCCTGTCGTTGTAGATACTTACATTCAGGTATGGCGGCCCCGTCCCGCCATTGTTGTCATATCATTCTTAGAGGGCGAGTTTGTAAAGGATGTAGCTGGATTCATGTTTTTGTATTTATGCGAAGGTAATCCTTCTCGCTTAAACTGTTTCTCATTCATGTTATTTTATGTCTTGTTTTATATTTGATTACTCGATGTTGTATCACTAGGGTGCCCGGTAAGGCACGATCCACAGCCCGTTGGTCGTGACAAATGTGGTATCGAGCGGTTAATCCTCGGAAAGTGTCTCAGGCATCGTATCTAGTAGAAGTCTTGATTATCGGTGTGTTGTGCACCACACCAATAATCGAGGCTATAGGATATTTAGGATTGGTTTCCATTCTTCTCACTCTGAGATCGTGCTTAGACGTGTTATAAGTTGGACCCTCTAACGTATTTCTTTCCTTACCGCTATGACTCGCGGGCAACCCGCCCATGGGGCAAGGCGGAGCTGCGAGTAAATGTGAGGTTGCTAGGGCACGTGCCCAATCATCACTGGGGTGGTGCTTCATTCGGGAGTTCTGCGGCGTCGCGATCCCAAAGAATCTGCGCGGCGGCGATTCCTACTGCGGCCATGATATTTGAACCTTCAGTAGCAGAAAGTTTAGATTGCAAAAGAGACGATCCTGTTACTAGCTAGGGAGTTAGCAACCAGAGAGTATGTTATGTATCGATTTTTCACGGGTCATGATGACAGTAGCAGAAAGTTTAGATTGCAAAAGAGACGATCCTGTTACTAGCTAGGGAGTTAGCAACCAGAGAGTATGTTATGTATCGATTTTTCACGGGTCATGATAACTATCTAAGAGAGGGTTGTGCAAGAGTAGCTCTTCAGTCAGGCTTAAGCATGGCCTGCGTACGGGCTTATGCGCAACAGACCGAGAAACGTAGGGATAGACGGATTAATCAAGGACGACAAAAGAGGGCCAGAACAGCAGGGTCCTTTGGTAACTTTCGAGGCAAACCGCCTCGTGTTAGATATGCACATCCACCATGCGAGTGGTCTCCGCAGTGCGGGACGTTCGGGGTATCAGGAATTGGTCAAAGCTCAGGGCTTCGTGCACGAGATACGTAGGTCGGCCCGTGATTCGTGTTTTCCAGTGTTCAGGCGTCATCGGGAATGTCATCTTTTGTTGATGCTTGTTTTACTGCGGCCGTCGAACTATGTCGAAAGGATGTCCTAGTAGGAGGATGCAAGTAGAGGACTCACCTACCGGTCGATTGCGGATTGATGAGTTCGGAGGAAGGGGTGTTAGCGAGGAGGCCACCCTGTGGCGGTAAGTGTCATGGTGGGGAGTGTCGTACTTCTTCGACAGCTTGTTATGCTTGCGCCCAGCAGGGCAGGATTGACTGGAACGACAGAGGGTAGTGAAGCAGTAGATACAGATGTATCCTTAATCCTCTAGAGATTAGTATGTGTGATAAGATGAGTATATCTTAAGTGTTATGTTCTGATAGCAGTGTGTTAATTGTGATTAGAAATCACGGTTAGTGAGAAGGGTAAGTTTGGGGATAAGGAAGTATGAGCCTTAGAGTTTTATACGTAGAGACCTTAGAGGCGAGGTCATCTTGAGTAAAAGATGTATTTTTATGTGTTTGACCCTTATCGGAGTGCATAGTGCACGTGAGATATATTTGTGTAATAAGTCCCTGAGTAGTATGAAATGAAAGAGGGTAGTTGAGCTAAGAAGACCACTAGGTTTTCGTGACTTGATTAGTGAGATTGTTCCGGATCGGGGAGCAAGTGTTTGGCGCGATAGCGGAGTCAGATTCTGGAGGTGCGGGTCAACCCGTGTTTGTGGTAGGGTCGGTCGGCGGTGGTAGGATCACGAGGTGTTAGGCCCAAGTTTAGTTAACCATCGCACGAGTTCGTGGATGCGTTAAACTAGTAGTCGGGCCGATGAGGTCACCCATCTTGTCTTTGATCAAGAAGCGTTTACTCGGCAGAGGGTTATGCGAGATGATTATATCAGGAAGGTTGTAAGGCTGCACGAGGTGCCTACTTTCACCTTATGACAGGCAGTGGAACCCAGGTTACGGCTATTTCTTTTCTGGAGGTTTTACCATGTAGAGTTAGGAACTCAGGTGAGTCTCAGTATTGCATTCACCCTCGGGCCAGTGTTTGGATTTCGGGGGTAGCTGTGAGGATTGTTGCCTCCTGTTGAGGGAGTGTTTTTAGCTACCATTTCAGTATTCGGATATTGCCTTATGAAGCCTTGTAGGGGCGGAAGTATAAGTGTCGGTCGATTGATTCGATGTAGGCAAGGTTCAGATAGTTGGTTCATACTTGTTTCGGCAGGATGTGGATAGGGTGAAGCTTATCGAGAAAAGGTTTTGACAGCGAAGTCGTCACGGATGATCGTTGGAGTTGAGTGGGTCTTCGAAGGTACCACCGGAAAGGGTATGGCGAGTTTTGGAAAGCAGAGAAACTTAGCGAGTTACTTTGGGCCTTTTGGATCATGTGAAGAATAGGCGGATTGCCTATATGTTAGCAATGGCCGTCCGAGCTTAGGAAGCGACGTCCGGTCTTTTCGTGTTGTTATGTTAGGAAAGTATCGGAGATCCATCAGTGTTCGATTAATGATGACCAAGTTGGAGATAGTAACCCCGAAATTTAGGAAACTGAAGCAGTAGCGAAAATGTGGTAAGTTATGAGAAAGAGTTCGAGTGTACGAGAAGGGTACGACGAGTAAGGGAAGAAGCGAGCATGTGTTGAGAACATAGATGTGATCATTTCTTTTGTAAAGTGAAGGTGCGAAGGGAGTATATTTTAGACCTCGGGTGGGAGCTTTTGTAATAATGGAGGTGATTCCTCTTGGACTTGGATTAAGTATTTGCGCATGTGTTATTTTATGGCCAGGCGTGGCGTGGTTGTTTTCGTAAGTATAGCAGTGAAGACTATACTGGCGCATGTGTGTTTTGAGGCTTAGAAGGAACATTCGGGACGAATGTTTCTAAGGAGGGGAGAATGTTATACCCCGTATTTTCAGAGTATGTACGTGTGGGCGTACGTAGAAAAGTTTGAGCCTTAAAGTAGGCAAGGGTCGAAATTTTGTTCACAACCCCCGATTTGAATTGTTTTCCGACGAAACGTTTTACAAACTTTGCGAAGGGAAAATTCCGGCTATGTCATTTATAATTTTTGCGGATTTTTCGAGAGATGAAATATTTTGGACAACGGGAGGTGACACTTGTCACCCTCAAAGTGGATTGTGTGGCCGAGAGGTGCGTTTTCCTCCCATGTTTTGTGCCTAAAACATGGGTCAATGTTTAATGAGGAATTGTGGAGTAGGGCTGGGGGCACTTGGGCAAATCTTGGCCTCCACTGCGCTTGATCTTGGCCATTGGTTTTCCTATAAATACCCTTTGTGAAGACTTCTTCATCCAAAATATTTTCCAAGTCTTGAGAGCACCCTCCCTTTCGTGAGGCCGGCAGAAATATCTCCCCTTTAGTGTAGTGTTCTCGCCCAAAGAGCACCCTCCCCTTTGTGAGGTCCGGCCGAGTACCCCCTCTCTTGAGAGTTGTTCTCGTAAAATACCCCTCCCCCTTTGGTAGAAAGTACTCTCCAAGTATCGTTACTATACCAAAATACCTTAGCCTTATATCTTGTAGTATTCCAAAGTTACCTCTATACATAGAGCCCGGAAATACTACCTTATGTCCTTTTTGTCTCACAACGAAACCCTAAGGAAAATCTTCATAGTCGGTTGAAGTGTTAAGAAGAAGTTGCGTAGAACTTCTAAGGGTTGTTTGGAGCGGGTTGGAGCGCCCAGAGTAGGAGCTAAACGTTGCTCAGGATCGACATTTAAACTTGGATAATTATGGGCTTATCGAGGTAAATATCTTGTCTCCCTATTGTAATTGAGTTTGCATACTATTGAAGTATAAGAATTAAGTATAAGTTATATACCAGGAAGGTATATAAGAAGGGAATTGAACTGTACTTACATAGGACTGTATTTACAGTAGACTTGTATAACCTTTATAGGTTGAAGTTCTGCGAGTAGCATGTTCTACTTGAAAGGTGGACAAGGCTAGTCGGGTTATAGCCGTGGAGCGTTTTGCTAATAGTCGATAATCGTCGCGAGGTATGTGATTCTTCCTATCCTCTTGAGCATGATATTTTAAAGAATATATATATAGTACGGTGAGCGTCGTGTGTTAAGCGAGCGTAGTTTCAATGTCTTTTGACTTAAGCATGAATAATAAGAATCTTGAAGTATTTCAAGAGAATTAAGAAACCTTTTTGAAAGAAGAGTAATACTTGGTTTTAAAAGCTTAAGAGTTATACTAGCTTTATGGGAAGTTAGGTATAACGGCTTAAGAGAGATAAAATGAATGATTTATTGATTCTAGAAGTTAAGAGACTTGATCTTAAAAGATAAGAGACTTGACTTAGTTAAATTAATATGAATTTTGTTAAAAAGTGTGAAACCTCATTCGTGAGTAATGAGTATTTTGGTTTTTAAAAAAGGAATGATGTTTTACTGATGTCGGAAATCAGAATAAGTATCGAACAAACCACAGCAGCACTAATAAAGGGAAATGTACTGACTAATAAAGTATTATTAAAACAGAAACCTCCATCCGCATAGAAGCTAAGATGAGACAAAATGATATTACATTTCTAGATCATTGCTTTAATAAGATTGTTATGAACAAGAATAACCTACTCACATATAAGGCATATGTTTCTCAAATTGTTTTAAAGGAGAATTATATCATTGAGTGATTAAAAACTAGAACTAGAAACCTTTGAAAATGAGGAACTTGAAGCATTTGAAATTAGGCAAACTTGAACGTTTGGAAAATAATGTTGTTACTTGATTTTACAAAGGGAAGTGTTTTGATCTACTTAAAAAGATAGTCACTCTATTTTTATATACTACGGGTATTGTGTGACTTTCGTAAAAGAAACGGATCTTTTAAAGAGTTAATGTATGGAGTACTTTGGGGATAAAAACCCGAACTTGTTAACATTAAGTAGAAAGTATCTTGTGTGAGTAACTTGATTGTGTTGGTTTGTGATAGCCTTGTAATACTTTCTTGTTGATTTGATAATTAAACATGTTAGGATGCTACGTGTGTTAGGTGATGGTTGTGTAAAGGGTTTCGTTGTGCTTATGTTGTTTAACGATAAGTTGTTATGTTAGTATTATATCACTCACCTCTTGACATGATACCGGGTTGCCCTCCGACGCGGTATAGCTCAGCGGATGCAGGACCATGATTCGAGACTACCTCACGCGGGTCCGGGGGCTGCGAGCTACGAGAGTTCGGAGTTAGTGTGCGGCCTTTATGGTCATGCGGTCTATGTGGCCATGCGGACTGCGAGTCCAGGACGTTGCCGGGGAGTAGCTACCCTCGATGCGAGGAATACCTCATGCGGGCCTATGTGAGTGGCCCATGCGGAGCTGCGGGAAGTTCCAGGACTAGACGCGCGCATTAGATACTGCGGGCGAGTGGCCAGCTTCGATCATGTGGCGGTCTAGACAGATCTCATGATCTGATTTATGACCTTGTTGGTACTATGGGTTTTAGTAGTCGGCTATGCCTTCGTACTTACCACGGTTTTATTATGACACAGTGGGACTCGTGTTCATGTGTATTCCTTAGTGCTTTTATATCATAGCCGGCGGTGAGAAGGTATTCCACGGGCATGATTGATGTTGTGGGCGTGAGACCCATAGTTGTATTTAGTGATGACTTTGAGGCGTGAGTCCCCGACTTGACATGCTTATTTATTGTGAGTTGTAGTTTGGTTATCATACATGTCTCGCTTATATAGACTACTATGATTTCATTTCTGATATTTTGATTTCACATACTTGGTACTGTTATCGACCTCGCCCGGTGCGTTCATCGCAGTAGAGGTACACCAATGTTGATCCTCGCTCTTAGGGTCACGTTTGGGAAGCTCCGTTTCTCCGGAGGCTTATCAGTGGTATAGTCCCCTGTCGTTGTAGATACTTACATTCAGGGGTATGGCGGGGCCCTGTCCCGCCATTGTTGTCATATCATTCTTAGAGGTCTGTAGTACTGTTGTGGGCAGAGTTTGTAAAAGGGATGTAACTGTTCGGATTCATGTTTTTGTATTTATGCCGAAGGGTAATCCTTCTCAGTTAAACTGTTTCTCATTCATGTTATTTTATGTCTTGTTTTATATTCCGCTGATTACTCTGATGTTGTATCACTAGGGTGCTCGGGGTAAGGCACCAGTCACGGGCCCGGGTTCGGGTCGTGACATCTATGCTCATGTTAGAGGCATTCCCAACGCCTTTGCAACTCCTTCGTCGCCGATTGGGTTTCACCGTCTGAAAAGTTCATGGGTGCTCACTTTAAGAGATGACAGCAAAAGATGTTGTTTTTCCTCTCTACACGGTATATTGCACCGTTGAAACTGCCAAGCAGTTATGAGACAAACTTCAGAAGAAATATAACACCCAAGATGCGGGTAGTAAGAATTTCATCATTGGGAAGTTCCTGAAATTTCAAATGGTGGACAACAAAAGTGTGTCATCTCAAATCCAGGAATTTCAAATCATTGTACATCACCTGGATTTGGAAGGATTGAAGCCCAACGAGCAATTCTTGGTTGGGGAATTAATTAAGATGCCTCCCTCGTGGACTGAGTTTATGAACTATTTGAAACTCAAAACGAAGGAGATGACCTTAGATGAACTTATTATCAAACTCCAGATTCAGGAGGACAATAAGAAGGTCATGCCAAAGGGGAAACAACCCATTGAGGCTAAGGCGAACCTGACAGAAGTCAAAGGGAACTCAAGCAAGAAGCGGAAGTTCCAGAAGGAAAGCAAAGCCCAAACAACTAAAAAGTTCAAGGGAAATTGTAATCATTTGTATAGTTGGTCACTTGGCCAAAGACTGACGCAGACTCAAACGTGAGAATAAAGAGAAGGCCAAAGGCAAATCCAAAGCTAACATCGTCGAAGACACGCTCGACGACGATATGATCGAGGAATTCTCAGCGGTGGTTCTTGAAGCTAATCTCGTTGAGAATCCAGTGCAATGGTGGCTAGACACGGGTGTTACCCGTCACATATGTTCCAATAAAGATGTCTTCTCCACATATACACCAGTCACAGATAAGAAATTGTTCATGGGCAACAATTCTTCTTCAGAGGTGCTAGGGGTAGGAAAGGTGACCCTAAAGATGACGTCCGGAAAGGAGCTGATTCTGAAGGAAGTGATGCATGTCCCGGAAATTCGAAGAAATTTAATTTCTGGACCTTTGTTAGTAAATGCTAGTTTTAGGCTAGTGTTAGAGGCTAACAAGTTTGTAATCACTAAAAATGGAACTTTTTTAGGAAGAAACTCCATCTGTGAAGGCCTCTTTAAGTTTAATGTTGCACCTGTAATGCCTTCTGTTTCAACTATCAATAAAATTGCACCTTCTACTTACTTGATTGAGTCATCTAATTTATGACATCATAGATTAGGACATGTTAACTATCAATCTATACAACGATTGGTAAAGCTAGAATTATTGTCTTCTATCGACATAAACCCTCAACGTAAGTGTGAGGTGTGCATAGAGGCAAAACTTTCCAAAAGTCCCTTTAGATCCGTCGAAAGGGAAACCGCTCCTCTAGAACTTATACACATTGATATATGTGATTTGAAGTTCGCTCAAACTAGATGGGGGAACAAGTACTTTGTGACTTTCATAGATGATGGAACAAGGTTTTGTTACCTTTACTTACTAAAAAGTAAAGATGAAGCCTTTGAAGCGTTCAAACGCTACAAAGCAGAAGTTGAGAATCAACTAAGCGGATGGATTAAAATAATTCGTAGTGATAGAGGGAGAGAATATGTAGCGCTTTTTGGAGAATTTTGTACCCAATCGGGTATAGTTTATCAAACAACGGCTCCTTACTTACATCAATCAAACGGTGTGGCTGAACGCAAGAACAGAACATTGAAGGAAATGATGAACTGCTTTACTCATCAATTCAGGCCTTCCCCAATAGATGTGGGGAGAAGTTATCTTTACCGCAAATAAGATTCTTAATAGAGTCCCAAACAAAGGTAAGTATAAGACTTCATACGAGTTATGGAAAGGAAAGAAACCTACCTACAAGTACTTGAAGGTATGAGGTTGTCTAGCCAAGGTAAAAGTACATATGCCAAAGCAGATCAAGATTGGATCTAAGACTGTAGATTGCATATTCATCGGATATGTCAATAACAGTAGTGTTTATCGCTTCATAGTGCATAAGTCGGATGTACCAGACATTTATAAAGGTACGATCATGGAATCAAGGAACGCATGGTTCTTTGAAGACACGTTTCCATATAAGGAAAACAACATAACCTCTCTCAAATGAAGTTATGATCAAAACTCTAAGGATCAAAGAGTCGATGACTACCTAGATCCAAACGGTTCAGATCTAGTGAATTCTGAAGTGGCTGATTATCCGGATTTCAGTATTCCAGATTCTCAGGACTTGGAAGATTCAGAGATGAAACCAATGAGAAGCAAAATGGCCTGGAAGGATAAGTCCTTCGGTTCAGACTTTGAAGCTTATTTGGTTCAGGATGAACCACGGACAATCGCCGAAGCATTGTCAACTCCAGAAGCTCCACTCTGGAAGGAAGCTTTAGAAAGTGAGATGGAATCCATCTTGCAAAACCACACCTGGGAGGTGGCTGAACTTCCCCCGAGACACAAACTATTTGGTTGTAAGTGGATCCTTAAACGGAAGTTAAAGGCAGATGGATCTATCGACAAGTACACAGCTAGGTTAGTAGTCAAGGGCTATCGCCAAAATGAGGGCCTTGATTACTTCGACACCTATGCTCCGGTGTCTAGAATGACATCCATACGTATGTTCATAGCTATCGCCGCCTTGCGGGATCTTGAAATACATCAAATGGATATTAAGACTGCCTTCCTAAATGGTGATTTGGAAGAAGAAATATATATGGACCAACCCGAGGGGTATGTGGTTCAAGGACAAGAGACAAAAGTGTGTCGGCTTGTCAAATCGTTATACGAGCTGAAACAGACCCCTAAACAATGGCACGAAAAAATTTGATAGTACTCTACTATCAAAAGGATTCGCCATTAATAAATGTGACAAATCTGTTTACATTAAAGGAAATATTGATTCGTTCGTCATGATATGCCTTTTATGTAGATGACTTATTGATCAGTGGTAGCAGTCCTAGGATAATCCTTGAGACTAAGAACATGTTAAAACAATGTTTCGACGTGAAAGATAAGGGGGGTTGCAGATGTCATCATAGGGATCAAGATCTCTAAGACATCTAATGGACTGGTCTTGTCTCAATCTCAGTACATCAAAAATGTGCTGAAGAAATTTGAGATGTTTGACAGTTCACCAGTAAGGACACTATTGTATAGAAGTCAAAAGATTGACAAGCATTTTGGTATACCTATGCACCATGAGCGATATGCGCAGGTAATTGGCAGTCTGATGTATATCACAAATTGCACTCGATCTGATATCGCTCATGCAGTCAATAAATTGGTTAGGTTCACTCGAAATCTAAGTGAGGATCACTGGAAAGAGTTGAATAGGGTACTACGGTTCCTAAAGTTCACGCTAAATTTCGGGTTACACTATTTGAGATATCCAGTGGTACTAGAGGGGTACATCGATGCAAACTGGATATCTGATCATAACGATATCAAGTCCACCAGCGGATATATTTTTATAATCGGTGGTGGAGTTGTGTCTTGAAAATCCTCTCGACAAATACTTATTGTCCGATCCACGATGAAGTCGGAATTTATCGCTTTAGACAAAGTGGGAGAAGAAGCTGAGTGACTTCATGGTTTTCTAGAGGATGTCCCATGTTGGGATAAACCTGTGTCTTCTGTAATGATCCACTGCGATAGTCAGTCGTCTCTAGTAAGGGCACGAAGTTCTATGTACAATGGCAAGTCCCGTCACATTCGACGGAGACATGAGTCCGTGAGGCAGCTGATCACCTCGGGTGTTATTTCCATTGATTACGTAAAATCAAAGGAAAATATTATAGATCCCTTGACGAATGGAATGACCAGAGATCAGATGTTCTGCCTGTCTAGGGTAATGGGCTTAAAACCCAAACAATAAGTATTGATATAGTGGACACCCAACCTTACTGGAGATCCCAGGAATAAGGTTCAATGGAAAAACTAAATTGTAAAGGTTCAGTTGAGCGCTTCGGTGGAAGCAAGAGCACTTTGGATAATGATTTCTTTTTAAGAAACATAATCCAAGGTCATTCCCGTGATAGACAAAAAGTGCTACCTGTAAGAGATGTAAAGGATAAATTTCCAAACCTTTAATGATCCTCAATAGTTGAGGTTAGGTTGGGAAATTTTTTAATGGTTCCTAACGCTTGTGTAGCGGGGTATTATAGGACACCTTGTAGGAGACCACCTATTTAAGTGTGAGGATAGGCCACCTCAAATGAACGCACTTAAGAATCCAAGGGTGTCCACGACCCATGACGGACAAAACACTAGAAAGATTGAGTAGGAAAGGTGTTGTGTTGGTATCATTGTCTTGGCATATACTAAACACTGATAGTTCAAGACATCACGTTCACCGCAGTAAATATGTCCGATGGTATTCTAATATGAAAGGTTCAAAGCTCCGGCTACCTCTCCAGATGCAACATTAATCCGCCAAGTGATTGTTCGAAAGACACCATGTGGGTGCACCAAGATCTCTTCCAAGAGGGGATTGTTGGAAATTTACTAGACATGAAATAAAATTAATTCTATTAATTATGACTCGAACAATTGAGGCCTCGCACGTCGGCAATATCGTTTCCACACACGTGCACATAAAGTGCCAAAGATCGCAATTTCCTTAAGTGAAAGAGATATTGGTACGTATACGAATTATTATAATAGATGGTTATTGGCCAAATAACAATGGTTTCACGTTGGTAAATGAAAGGAAGACGTTTACAATGTGTGAAAGATGAAACGAGTCTGAAAATGTCGCGGTGCCACAGTGCCGCGGTGCCAGCCTGCAGGGCCACGGCGCCAACTCTCAGGAGTTTCGGTGTCGCAGCCCTGCAGCCTGGCTGCAGGGCCGCGGCGCGCGGACGTTTAAGACCATTGGAAGATGAACGAAAATTGTTTTTGGGCTGACTTTGGAGCATTAATTCTCCATTATAGGGCTCATGAATTCAGCCATTATTTGGCTGAATTATTACTCCACATTCAAGGCATTATATGGCCTTTATTGGTCATTACTTGGATATGTGAAAGACCATCTTCTTCATACTATAAAATGGGGCCTTGGGCACATTTGCAAAGACACACCTTACCATTCACACTTAACAATTCTATGAAATTGTCTTCCTATATTGCAATCACAAAACACTCAAAGATCTTTCTTCCTAAGCAAACACTTGAGTTTTCTTTGCTCATTTGTTTGATTGTTGTTTTATCTTGGGAGATAAATTGTCATTACACCGTTGAAAGGAGATACGGGGCAATATTATCTTAAAGATAGATTGTTCATCCAATCGACTCAGCAAGACAATTTACTTTGTTCATTTCCAGATTCTAACATATTGTTGTTGTTGCTACATTTTCCATTTCTTTGTTTTACATATTTGATCCCACACAACATATGTAATACATACATACTTCTTTATCAAAACATCTTTCCTTATTGGTGCTATTATTGAAAAACTACCTCCTTCTTGGAAGAATTTTAAGGTTTATTTGAAGCATCTAACGGAGGAAATGAGTTTTGAGCAACTGGTTTTCAAACTTCGGGTTGAGAAAGATAGCCGGAAGAGTGACAAGGCAGATGCAGTTTCCTTGGAGCCAAATGCAAATGTGGTTGAATGAAATTCATCAAAAGCCAAGTTTCAAAAGGGCAAAGGCAATTTCAATGGTCCCAAGCCGTCATTTGCTGCCGAAAGAAACACACTCGCCATACAAAAGGCCAATACGTTCAAGAAACAAGTTGGTGTTTGTTGGGTACGCGGAAAGCCAGGGCATAGAGCAAAAGACTGCCACCTTCGCAAGATCCGGGGTGGTGGTGGTGGAGGTTCGAGTAATGTCAACTAGTCCAACCGTACTGAAACTAAGAACCAATTCATTGGTATTGTCACTGCTCAAGCAAATCTGGTTACAAATTCAACCGATTGGTGGATGGACACAGGGTCTACTATGCATGTATGTTCAGAGAAAGACATGTGTTCATCCTACCAAGTTATCAAAGATGGAGAACAGTTGTTTGTTGGGAATGCTGCTTCTGTGAAGGTGAAAGGCAAATGGAAGGTGACTTTGAGGCTCACTTCCGGGAATGATCTTGTACTCACCAATGTACTACATGTGCTTGAAATTTGTAAAAATTTAATTTCTGGCCCTGTTCTTAGCAACAAGGGCTTTAAGATTAGTTTTTAAATCTGACAAATTTGTACTCACCAAAGGTGGGGAGTACGTAGGCAAGGGCTACCTCAGTGAGGGGCTCTTCAAATTAAGTGTTGTATGTACTAAGACATTTGTCGTTATCAATGAAAATGCAGCCACTAGCACTGCTTCTGAGTATGTGATTGATTCCCTTTCTTCTTTATGGCATTCTCGGTTAGGACATGTAAATTATCGTTCCTTACAAAGAATAGTAAAGATAGACATGTTGCCAAAATGTTCCATGAACAAAATGACTAAATGTGGGGTTTGCATATAATTAAAATATGCAAGTCATCCTCATAAATCTGTTGTGAAATCAAATGAAGTGCTTGGTTTAATTCATAGTGATTTGTGTGATTACCAAGCAAAGGAAAGAATTATTATATATCATTTATCGATGACTGCAGTAAATTTTGTTATGTATACTTAATACATATCAAAGATGAGGCTTTGAACATGTTTAGAACATACAAAGCAGAAGTGGAAAACCAACTTGACAAAAGAATTAAGATTCTAAGGTCAGACCGATGGGGTGAATATACGTCAAATGAGTTCAAATAATTTTGTTCTACTCATGGTATAGTTTATCAAATCACTGCATCATTTACTCCACAATAAAATGGAGTTGCCGAATGAAATAATAGAACATTGAAGAATATGATAAATTCAATGTTGATTAGTTCGGGTGCACCTCTTAGTCTATGGGGGTGAGGCATTAATTACTACAAATATGATATTGATAGAATTCCTCAAAAGAAAAATGATCAATCTCCATACGAATTATGGAATGGAAGATTGCCTACTTTCAAAAGGATGAAAGTGTGGGGTTGCCTGACGAAAGTTCAAGTTCCTTTACCAATGAGAACTAAACTTGGATAAAAAATGATGGATTTCATATATATTGGTCATGTCAATAATAGTGCAGCATATAAGTTTTTGGTGTATCATTCTGATGTTGAAGGTATCACAAGAACACACTAATGGAATCTGCTGAAACAAAAAAAATTTAAGATATATTTCCTTATAAAGACAAGGATAAAAGTGTTCCTAATTACAAGAAGAGGACACTGCCTCAAAATGAGTCAAACCAAGACACTCTAAATATTGAGAATATTACTTCTTCCATTCAAGAAAATAATTCTGAAATAAGAAGAAGTAAACGTGGGAAAATTGTCAAAGATTTTGAACCAAACTTTATGACCTTTTCCGTTGAAGGAGAACCTCAAACGTATAATGCTGCAATGGAATCATCTGAAGCACCTTATTGGAAGGAGGTCATCCAAAGTGAAGTAGAATCCATTGTACAAAATAATACATGGATATTGGTTGATCTTCCTCCGGGACAAAAACCAATAGGCCATAAATGGATCTTTAAACGAAAGTTAAGACCTGATGGTACTATAGAGAAATACAAAGCTCTGATAGTAGCCAAAGGATTCCGACAAAAAGAATGTGCAGATTTCTTTGATACCTACTCACCAGTGTATAGAATTACATCTATAAGGACGCTAATTGTTATAGAAGCGATTCACAATTTGGAAATTCACCAAATGGATATGAAGACTACATTCTTGAATGGTGAACTAAAGGAAGAAATATACATGGAACAACCTGAAAGGTTCGTTGTTAAAGGTCAAGAGCAGAAAGTCTGTAAATTGGTTAAGTCGTTATATGGACTTAAACAAGCGCCAAAGCAATGACATGAGAAGTTTGATAATACATTATTATCAAATGGTTTTCAAGTAAATGAATGTGACAAATGTGTCTACATTAATAAATGTAAGAATGCATGTGTCATTATATGCTTGTATGTGGATGATATGCTAATTATGAGAAGAAATACGGATGTAATTAATCAAACCAAGAAGATGTTGCATGTCGCTTTCGATATGAAAGATATGGGAATAGTGGATGTCATTCTTGGTATTAGAATTCAAAGGAATTCTGATGGTTATAAATTAACTCAATCTCATTATGTGGAGAAAGTCCTTAGTAAATTTGGACACTGTGATGATAGACCGGTTGTTACGCCATTTGATCCCGCTTGTCACCTTAAAAAGAATGAAGGTGATAGTGTGTTTCAATTGGAATATACGCAAGTTCTTGGAAGCTTGATGTACATAATGAATTGTACAAGACCGGATTTAGCATATACAGTGAGTCGACTTAGTCGATACTCACACAATCCTGGAAATAATCATTGGGTAGCACTAATACGGGCACTACGATATCGAAAACATACAATGAACTATGGGTTGCATTAAAAATAATATCCTCCCGTGTTAGAAGGATATTGTGATGCTAATTGGATTTCCAACCATTCATAAAGTAAGTCCACAAGTGGATATGTATTTACACTTGGTGAAGCGCCGGTATCTTGGAAATCATCAAAACAAACGGTAAATACGAGATCAACTATGGAAGAAGAGTTTGTAGCCTTGTATAAAGCTGCCGAAGAGGCAGAATGGCTAAAAAACTTCCTAGAAGGTATTCCGTTGTGGACAAGCCAGTGACCGCCATTTGCATACATTGTGATAGTATGACTGCCCTGACGAGGGCAAATAACCAAATATACAATGGCAAATCAAGGAACATAAGGCGACGTCATAATACAATACAAAGCTTACTGAAGAATGGATTAATTTTCATTGATTATGTAAAGTCAAATGAAAATATAGCGGATCCTTTGACAAAAGGCCTTACACGAGAGCAAGTCATATTTACATCGAGGGGAATGGGCTTAAATACAATACAATAAGTTATGAACTGGTGGAAACCTAACCTATCATAATTGGAGATATCATGGTTTAGGTTCAATAGGCAAACTAGTTGGGGAAGACTCAAGGAGCATAAAACACACATATGCTCACTCTTATGATGTACCAAGTGTGTTAATCCGCTGATGATATAGGGCTGAACCTTAGTTCTTAATAATATTAATAGTCATTATGGTAGGATAGTACGGACTATTCTTGATTAATATTATCTATGTGAGATTGATGTGGGGTCGCATCTGGGAGAACTGAGATGGCTACGTTCTCTAGAAATTCTCATGAAGAAAGTAGTTGTTCATGACCGAAAAGAACACAACCGTAAGAATTGAAATATGTTGATATGATATATGTGATACTTGTTGTCTCGATTTACTACAAAACATGAATAGTTCAAGGCACTTCGTCCACTACTTCACAAGTATACCCGATAGGTATTCACTACGAAAGGTTCAAGTCCAAATGACACCTTTCCCGATGCATGTCATGTCTCGTTTGACAGAAATAATGATAAGTTCCTTTTATCTTATTTTCTATCCACATATGGAGTATTGTTGGATGTGTGAATAGAAAATGTGGGGTATTGTTGGAACTTGTTTGGATTGAAGAAGAAAACAAGTGATTAAAATCCATTTCTTGGAATTTTGGCCGAAGGACCGCGATTCCTGATGGAAGGACCGATGTGTCTGCGCTCTAGTAAGTCACTAAAATTTTCGACGAATTAGCACCTAGGTGCCTTGTGGAGGCACCGCGGTGCCTTCGACGGAATTTTCCAGTTTTAAACCAAAAGTTGCATCTCTTCATATAGAGTCATAACCTTTGGACTAATGGCCGCATCTGATCGAAATTCATGTTATATAAAGCATGAATATCACTTGTTTAACACACACAATACAATTAACAACATTTAATCTTCTGATTTAAGAATCAAATCATTGGATGATCATTGTTGCTTCTTCTTCCTCTTCAAGAAATTTCTGAAGAACACATAAAGTAGATTCGCCAGGAGTGGAGTTCTTGTGCTAGAACTATCACTCAGATAGTTGTATCCTGAAGGCAGACGTCCGTTAAACTGCAGCACAAGCGGGGGTGAATTTTTGTCTTAGAACACTGTGTCGAGAAGACCTCTATCTACAAACAAGTTAGTATGTGTTTATGTTTTGTTGAACATTATTGTTGTCGATTTCAATTCACTTGAATTATCTATATATTATTGTGGTTATTCATTGAAGGTCTAGATTGACAATAACAACTCTCTTCTTAACAAAGATTCCTAACGAGAGATTTGATAGTATATCAAAATTAATTGTGTCGCAACTTCATTGAGATTGAGAATTGGGGAAGATGATCGCCTATTTTTTAATCGGAA
The DNA here is from genome assembly GCA_029844215.1 of Przewalskia tangutica. NCBI lineage: Eukaryota > Viridiplantae > Streptophyta > Magnoliopsida > Solanales > Solanaceae > Przewalskia > Przewalskia tangutica. The sequence goes on along the minus strand of CM056720.1, from coordinate 133,382,161 downwards.
GATCACGCAATATCCTTTATAGCCATGATTTATGTATATATAATAATTGTATAACTTGGCTCGTATTTTCTTTACAGCATTTTATAGGGATAAAGCATAGATGACCATCCGGGTGAAATTATTGACATGTACCTAGTGATCCAAGAAGCTTAAAAGACATTTTTTAGCCTTTTCAAATAATTTCATTTTATTGTTTTTTTCCAACTAATTTCAGCATATGTATAAAAACTATATCATTCTTGTATAGATTATGTATCCCTACAATATGCGCATAAAAAATATATTATTATTGTATAATTTGTATATAATAAATGTATAATCAACGTATATTCACTAATTATACACATATTATACAATTATCATACAGATATTATACATGTTAAGGGAATGATATTTTAAACACTTTGAGCAATTCAAATCATTAAAGCATGTTATAGAACCCGTGGGTCAATCGTATTCCACGGATTCTTAATACCGGGGTGTCTAACACCTTCCCCAGGGATCACCGGAACGCTTACATCGACTCTGGTTTAGATGAAAAAATTCAAATGATTTTGAATAAATCATTTCACATTGGGTTTTCTAACTTACCTATAAATTAGGTGACGACTCTAAAAACAAGTATCCGACTTTGAGCACCATCCCAAATTCTCAATAGCTTTTATGCCCCTTTGCATAAAAGTAAACCGTAACAGATGACGACTCTGCTAGGGATAAACCTAGGTTCTAACCATAAGGATTCTAATACAAAAGGCTTTTAAAATGATATGTATTTCTCATATGTTTAAATACCCGCAGTTATAACTGTCATTCATGCATTCATCTTCCGTCAAGTGGCATGCACACACACTTGCATCAATGCACAAAGGTGATTACGGATTTCGCAATCACCCTCCAGTAAAAAACCAAAAACCTTTCTTTGGAACACGTTGAAGATATAGTTGGTTCACGGTCGTCCAACAGTCGACAATGGTTCATCCTGGGTTGTCCGCTCGGTTCCCTAAGTCATTTGCTAAACCACTCTAGTACAACTAGGATAGAGTGAAGCCAAATCTATTTGAACTAGCGCATGTTGACCTAGACAGGTTCGTGTATCTCAGACCTACCTGGGCCTATTATGCTGACTGCATCATGTCTTGAAAGTCTATGACCCGACGACACCGCATCCAACTACTTGCTACATTGAAGCATAAAAAATGCCTTATGTGATGAACCATTGTCTCTCAGGGAGAAAAACTAATTGTATTATGTTTTGTAGATGCATACCAATCTAAAGTTTGACATTATTATTGACGTACTTGAGAAGCTAAAAATTTGGTGGTCGTTGCTAGATACCCCATAACAAAGTGAAGTAACGAATCGTCTAAGACACATACCATCTCTCATGACCATGAATAGAAATAGTGACCTCCTAGAAGTTCTTACCCAATGTTGGGATTGTGATAGAATGGTCTTTAGGTTCGGCGACTTCGAGATAACCCCGACCCTAGAGGAAATACGAGACTGCATAGATAGTGTAGTACTTGTATAAGGCAGAGGAAGAAACCCAACCACAACCTTCTAGTTCCCCATAAGCCGACTCTCGATGAGATTCTTAGGTTCATGTCTTAGCTAGTGCCGATTGGATATTCGGCCCAACCATAGCTTTTAGGGACCTCCATAATCGATGTGGGTCCAAACAAGGGTACATAGACCACTCCGTAGAGTTCTGCTCTTTTGCCGCTTGGAAAGCCACCCGACCTCTAGCCTTATTCATATGTTTCTTAAGAACCATGGTATTTCCTAAAGACCATAACAGGCCATCTTCGTCACCCACACTATCTTTCATGGCATAACCACAAACGAGGAAACCAAGTACTATGACATAGTTTCGGTCATCCTAGTCGACATCTATTGAGCCCTAGGTCAATGCCGAAATCTGCATAGGTACTTCCAAGGTTGTAACTTTTTAGTTCAATGGTGGATAATTAAGCACCTCCACAAAACCAAGGTTACATCATATCAGACCCTGAGCGTAAGGAAGATAACCTCAAAGTCACTTACCTAAATTTCGGGATCCAATTCAAAGAGAGGTGGGATTTTGTCTTTTCTAGGCTCTGAGAGGACAATATTCAATAGATATTTCCTGACTTTATATCCGAGGCCATAGTCATGAGGGGTAGAAAATGCCCTTTCCTACCACTTATGGGGATCTGGAGAATCTGACCATACAGATCTCTTAGGGTACTAAGACAGTCCGGAATGAGACATCCAATCCACCAAGTAGGGAACATGGGGGAATATATGGTTGACTAAGAAGGTGACATGATTAGAGGAGTTGTTGACATCATCCGAGAGTGGAACGATTGAATCAAGTGGGGTCCAGACCCTAGCTAATAATCTCATCATCCAGGTCGTGATGAGGACTATGTAGACTGGTTGAGAGAACACTTGCAAGATACCTCACACCGGGACCCAACCTCTATCATTCTAGATAGGATTGATATTCAAAGGCCAAGATGAAAACATGTCGCATTATGAGACAAACAGATGATCAAGATGCCAGATATCTAAAGAAGATGGAGCATGACCAGACTGTCATAGCTAGCTTGACTGAGGAGCTAGACTTCACTCACGAGTGTCTAAATGACTTAAATTCTTGCATGAGGAGAGCCATGAAAGATACTACACCCATGACCTTCACCGAGAAAGATTATTAGGTTAGTTCACTTCTGATGTCTACTCATCACTGGATCCAATCCGCCCTTCAAAGGGCCAAGAGAGCTCGTACTGACAGAGTTTCATCATCCGCCACTAGAGGCGACTTCTTTTGATTTTCTGCTTTTGTTTTGTAACACCACTGGGGAAAACATATTAGTAATGAAATGATTATGGGGCATGGTTCTATCAACATTTGTCCCAGTTAGGCTTCGAATGATTAAAAAGCCTTGGGGTAACGAGGTTTAGGAACACAATTATATAAACTGCTTATGTGTTTTCATGCATTCCGTCTGAATTCTTGATTGGTCCAACATTCCGGAAACTAACCCAAAAGAAAGACACAAGAAAATACCAAAACTAAGCCATATTTCACCCCCTCTTAAAGGTTGATTTGCTATTAATGGATACCCCATAGTCAAAGTGTCATATCTCCGGTCATTGACTTGGTTAGCAATAAAGAGGCCGAGGATTCACTCGTAGCAAAAATATGCAAAATCGATGAGAAAATTGAGTTAGAAAAAGCCAATATGAAAGAGGTTGACTTGGTCAGAGCCAAGATGAGAAAGGTTGACAATATTTTGGAATTTATGGCAACCTCACAAAAGAGTTACCCGAAGGAAAACCTCAATACCGAACCTTTCGGAGGAGGTCAAAAGAATTGACGATTATATCCCACTTTTTAAAACACTAAAACAAGAATCTGAGCTACCTATGATGACTTATATTACATATGATGAATCAAGAGGGGTACCTGATGGAGTCACCCCAACTACTGTTGAAGCTGTTAGTTACTACAGGATGCCACAAGGGCATTCCCATACGTCATCCCCAATATGGTGGCCGATCGCCCTCAAAGCTCGTGAAGACGCTTTTGAGTTTCACCAGTGCCTGCAAAACATTGATGTATATGACGTATCAAGAGCAGATCGTTAGAGTGTCACCCGAGCATCCTCCATACTTGTGCACCCGCCTTTACTCATAAGAGATGCATATTCCAAAGGAATCAAACTGGCCACATCATAGATGAGTGTGTGGCCTTCAAGAGAAAAATTATCAGACTGGTAAACAAGAAGGTAATTCGTAACGTGTGAGGGTCCACACTCCCTAATGGTCTACGACCCCATTATGTATGGTGAATGAATCACCATTGACACTCAATTATAGCATTACGACTTCATTGCCTTTGCAGATTTATACACAGACATCTTCTCAATCTTGGCTCGCACCGATAATGTGCACCCACTCAAAACCTCATGGAAACTATCTGGCAGCACTTTAAGGCTGAAGACTTTCTTGTACCTTTCAGGAGCTCCAGGGCACGACATTGAAGAATGTGAAGCCTTCAAGTTTGAGCTAAAGAATTTGGTCAGTATCGACCAGATTTGGCTCGTCATACAAGGCCACATTTAGAAACGCTGCCAGGAAATGCGCGATCATAAGGAAGATAACCCAACATGGCTTCAAGGAGAAGCCATCTTTTGAGGAGTTTAGGCATCCATTTTTCAACTTTCAATCAAATGTTATTCCATCCCACATTAGGTAAATGAAATAACGTTTGACTTGATGTCCTGAGGAGGGATATATGGGAAGCCCATATCAGGCCTGGTCTGGGGAAACGATTCGAGTAGATAAAATTATGATATAATTTCTATGTAACCCGAACTACAGAAAGGCCTCATTTCTCGAGAAGAGATACATAGGCAGTCTACATAAGATCGGGGCCCTATATAATATAAATTATAATCCCCTTATTTATAGGATAGTATTTGGTTCAACAACGACGTGATAGCAAATCAACCATAGACCTTCTAACTGAAATCCTAAAAAACAAAATTTGCCAAAATGACCAACATCCCACTAGAATGAAAAAATTAATCAAGAGTTAGGATTGAATACATGAGCTTATGTACTTTATGTGAAACCTATGTGTGATAACTGGTATTTATTATTTTCAACTAACGTTGTTTTCTTTTGAGTTATTTTTCTTCTTACTGAAAATGGTTGATCCGTATAGCATCATACTAGCATTCTTTACCAGATCTAATGCAGCAGCAGCATACCTAAATCAATGAGATAAATCAATAATGATTGGTACTCATGAGGAAGCGCGTAACAAGAATTGACTATTGAGGATGTTGTGCCTCAGGATCTCCAAAAGTCCTCGCACACCGAGGACGTGATCAACTTGCTATTTAGAAAGATATCAGATCTGCAAGAGCAGGTAGCAAAAAATGAAGCCATCAAAGGTGCCAGAGAGGCAGCTGTTGCTGAGGCAAGAAGGCCTCCGCCACTATTTTCATTTCTAAATCCACATGTGCCCGAACACTTCCCAAACAATCATTCGGGTACCTCATACCAAACACCTCCTCCAGTAAGTGTCATACATATGGCTGAGACTTCTCACTTTGTGCCTACTTTCAGGCACCTCCTGCTCCTATTGATCTCAACCAACACCAAAACACTGCTACCCACACTATACCCAAAGTCGCGGGCACTCCCAAAAGTCACCCCGCTCATCCCATATTATCCTTACACACTCTAATTACTCACATCGACTATTCTCCAAAACTGGATCACTATGAAGAGATGCAAAAAGCATGGAGGTCCGAGAAAGATAATGAAATAGAACAAAAATGATGGATCTATTCGAGAAATGCAGCAAGGGCTCTCACAAAGCAATGGGCCTGAGATATGATGATTTATGCATGCATCTAAATTTAGATTTGCTAGAGGGTTTCAAAGTTCCCATGTTTGAACTATTCAATGACACGGGAAACCCCAAAAATCATCTAAGAGCTTACTGCGACCAACTGGTTGGCGCTAAAGGAAACAAAGCACTGATAATGAGGTTGTTCAGTCGAAGCCTCATAGGCAAAGCATCAGAGTTGTTCACAGCGCAAGACATTCATCGTTGTGACTCATGGAAAGAAATGGCATGGGCCTTAATTGATAGGTTTCACTTCAATGTGGAAAATGTGCCCGATCATTACTATTTGGAAAAAATTAAACAAAAGTATATGAAAACCTACAGTGAATATGCAAATTGGTGGAGGGCCGAAGCCGCCCGAGTGTAGCCTCCGATGAGTGAGGAAGAACTAGTTTCGGTCTTCATCCGATCACATGAAACGAATTGCTACCACCACATGTTGGCCACGATCGGGAGGCTATCCTCTGAAATAGCCAAAATGGGAGAGACAATAGAAAATGGCCACAAAACTGGGAAAATCATCAGTGTCGTCAACAAAGCTGGCATATCAAGCTCCACTGGATCCACAAAGAAGAAGAAGAATGATGTGGCTAATGTCTCTCACACCCCGAGCTCGAGGAGTCATAGAAGGGAAGGATCATAATCATCCTTCTATGTATACCAGTATCTTCTTCTGAACAACTATACCGTTACCCTACAGTCCCGTGCCTTTATATTACGCACAACCAAACTACCAAAACAGTCTCCAGCCTATCAAGATCCACATCCAAATTACCAAACACCAATACCTACTTACCAAGCTCAATCTCCAAATTACCAAACACCAATACCTACTTACCAAGCTCAATCTCCAAATTACCAAGCTCCTGCACTCGTTTATCAAGCGCCTCAAAACCAACAAAACTATCGTAATCAGCTGCCTCCAGCTACATACGACTTGCCACACCCAAACTTTGAGAGAAAGCCTCCGCGGATATTCACTCAGTTTCCTAAAATACGAACACATTTGTTCGCCAAATTAAACATTGCCAGTATCATCCAAATCGTGCTGCCAAATCCTGCCAACCCTGGGAGTCAATTCTATAGAGCCGACCAAACTTGTGCTTACTATTATATAGGGAATGGGCATACTACGAAAGATTGCATAAATCTAAAGCACAAGTTGTAAGATTTAATCGACAAACGAGAGATTGTATTAGAGGCTGCGACGCCAAATGTGAATACAAATCCACTCTCTAATCATGGTGCCAATCATATTCACGTGATAGAATGAGAGGAATATTGGTATGCATGTCAGCCACTTGCCTACGAGTCTATGGAAAGCTTAGAAGACACAATCGCCTCTCTCACACTGCAAAAGCGTCCTAACTTCAAGGTGCTGATACCAGCCCTAAAGAAACCATATATGGTCCAGGTACCACAAGTAGTCATCCCTGCTCCCAGAAAAGAGCTCGCAGTCATTTCTCAAGTAATGACGAGATAGATAAGGTGTTATACTCCTGAATAATTGACGCAAGGAGCAACCCGCAAGGAAACCAATCCAAGAAGGCCCATTACTGATGGGGAGGTCAAGTATTTTTGGCACAGGATGCAGCTAAAAGAGTACTTTGTTGTCAAACATTTGCAAAAAACATTGGCTAGAATATAGGTTATGTCACTACTTTTGTGTTCTTCCCAACATCCTCAGGCTCTAATGAAACTGTTAGATGTGGTCCACGTCCTAGCAGGGACAAGTTATGAGACATTGGCTGACATATTAGGCCATATCATCGGGGCCCATCAACTCTCATTCACCACCGATGAATTGCCCATAAAGGGAACGACCCACAATAAATCCATCTACATTACTATCAAATGTAGTGGAAGGTCATCTCTCGAGTGCTCATCGACAATGGGGATGGTCTTAATATATGTATTGAATCTACACTAAAAATTTGTTAGGATATGACATCGGAAAGATATACTAGAGTCATACCAATGTAATAGTTATTGATAAGGCCCAGCGTGATCCCGCGGGTGAAGTAGACCTCAATATATAAATGGGGCTCACCAAGTTCACTATTGAGTTTCAGGTAATGATTATCAGTACCAACTACAACCTGCTATTGGGAAGGCCATGGATATATATGGCCGAGGAAGTGTCGTTATCTCTCCAGCAGTCTTTAAAGTTTGTCTGGGAGAATCACGAAGTAGTGATCCACATAGAAGGTAGCATTCACAATTACCCCCAATAACTCTGTGTCGGTAATAGAAGAAGTCTCAAAGGATACGAATTTTCACGTAGTGTAACTTGTGGGAGATTCCCACCAAGGGGACAATGAAGAAATCCCAATGCCACCGGTCTACAAAATGATTGCTACAACCATGCTCCAGAATGGGTTTGAGTTTGGCAAAGGGCTAGGTCGAGAGCTCCAAGGCATCCAAGAACCGATTTCAATTTCGGCCAACGAGTATGATTTTTGTCTTAGGTACATACTAAGCCCAGAAGAATCCTCTAACACTAAACAGAAGAAAAAAGGTCCTCCACAGACGAGGAAGCAGGTTTTAGGTTTGTATCAGTCATTTCCCATTTGAATACCCATGCAAAATGATTTAGATGCTGAAGAAGGTTTATGGATGATGTTCTAAGAGAAAGAGTGTGCTTCCATACTAGAGGAATGCTTTGAAGTACATACCATTTGCGATGTTGATCCAGATTAGTAGCTGACCAATTGGACCTCTACCCCACTTTTGGCTCCTCGGTAGAGAGAATTTTAAATTTTGTTTTTAAAATTGGTGAAACTGCTGAGGCCCGAACAATCACTATTTATGTCTTTCATTTGCTAAGTATTGTTTGAAAAAATGGAAATGACTCGACATTGATCCGAGTCAGGACCACATTGTGTACTTTCTTTATCAAATTAATGGAAGCCTCAATCTATGCAAAAAAAAATAGTCTCTCTATTTTATTTAACATGTTTTTTATACACTAACAATGGTTTGCCTTATTTTTCAATAATAATAATAATAAAACAACTTATATTTCATGACATATCGCGAGACAAGCAAGTCAAACGATACATACGAAAAGGAATATAAGGAATATAAGGAATATGACGAGGAAGCAGAGTTTCCAAAGGACCTCATCGATAAGGATGATCAGTATGAGAATAGGCAAAAGCCTAATTTAGACGAAACTGAAGAAATCAACATTGGAGATGAGGTAACGGTTAAAGAAACTCAGATAAGTGAGCACTTGGACACACCGAGAAAAGAGTTAATAAATCCACTAAGGAAGTACGTCGACATATTTGTGTGGTCATACGTGGATATGCCCGGACTAAGCGCAAATATCAGAGCTCACAAGCTATCCATCAATGAGGGTTTTACCTCGATCAAAAAGAAAATCTGATAATTCAAGCATAATCTCAGTATAAGAATCAAGGACAAAGTCGAAAAGCAGATAAAGTTCAGGGTTTAGGAAGTAACTCATTACCCTACATGGTTGGCCAATAATGTGCCAGTACCAAAGAAGGACAAAAAAATTTGAATCTGTGTGCACTACCGTGATCTCAATCGAGCTAGTCTCAAGGATAACTTCCCACTTCCCAACATCCACATACTTATCGATAATTACATAAATTATGAGTTATAATTATTTGTGAATTGCAGTGCCGGTTATAATCAAATTCTGATGAATGAAAAAGATACACAGAAAATAGAGTTTATCACTCCATAGAAAGTATACCACTATCGTGTAATGTCGTTCGGCCTCAAGAATGCGGGAAAACTTACATGAGAGCAATGATCGACATCTTTCATGACATAATGCATAATGAAATCGAAGTCTACGTGGATGACATCATAATCAAGTTGTGAGAAGTCTCCGACCACATCATACACTTACAAAATTTCTTTGACAGACTTCGCAAGTTCAATCTAAAGATGAATCCGCCTGAATGCACATTTGGAGTGCCTACCAGAAAACTATTAGGGTCCATAGTCAGTCGTAGGATCATAGAGCTAGATCCCACAAAAATCAAAGTTGTTCAAGAGCTACCACCGCCAGAAACCAAGAAAGACGTTATTAGCTTATTGGAAAGGTTGAATTACATCAGACACTTCATAGTCCAATATATGATAATCATGGAGTCCATCCTTAGGCTACGAAAAAAGGATGCACCCACCAAGTGAATGGATGAATTCCAGAAAACCTTTCACACTATCAAGAGATATCTCTCCAGTATGCTAGTCTTGGTCCCTCCCAGGCCATGAAGCCCACTGGTATTGTACCTATCAGTTTCAAATAATGCATTTGGATACATGTTGGCTCAACACGACGAGACTAGAAAGAAAGAGCGAGAAATCTACCATGTAAGCAAAATGTTCACCGCGTATGAGTTCAGGTACACTCTGGTGGAAAAGACATGTTGTGCGCTAACATGGGTAGCACAAAAGTTGAGAAACTATTTATTTACACTACACACCTGATCACTAAGATGGACCCTTTGAAGTACATCTTCCTCCAGCCTATACCTAGGGAAACTGGCCAAATGGAAAATGCTTCTAAAAGAGTTCGACATCATATATGTAGTCCATAAAGTTGTCAACGGAAACGCATTGGCCGATATGCTAGTAGAAAGTCTGATCGATAAAGAGTTTGTACTATTAAGGATGTATTTCTCGGATGAAGAAGTAATGTCAATTGAAGAAAAAATGATCAAAACCTTCTCAGGATGGAAAATGTTATTCGACGGTGCAATCAATTACAAAGGCTCGGGAATTAGAGCAGTGTTGGTCTAAAAAATAGGTCAACATTATCCTATGGCAGCTGAGATTAACTTCCAATGCACAAACAATAAGGCGGAGTACGAAGCGTGCATTCTAGGTCTTCACATAACCATCGACATGGATATCCAAGAGCTCCTGGTAATATGAGACTCAGATCTACTAATTACTAAGTCCGAGGAGAATGAGGCACCAAGAACAAGAAGATCTTGCCATATGTCAACCTCACACAAATATTATGCAACAGATTCAGAAAGATCGAACTCTGTCACACGCCGAAGGCCCATAATGAATTTGTCGATGCACTTGCATTCTATAGCATCTATAATACAGTACCCGGAAAGTAGTCATATTGACCCGCTAGAGATCATCATCAGGGAAGAACATTCTTACTGTTCCTATATGGAAACAGAACCCGATGGTGAGCCCATGGTATGTCGACATAAGCATGTATTTGGAAAAGGGAGAGTATCCTGAAAACATCATAGTCAATCAAAGAAGACCATCAGAAAAATGGCCAAAGGTTTCTTCCGAAACATGGAGTACTCTACAGGAAGACGTCCGATCTAGGGCTACTCAGATGTGTCGATGCCACAGAGGACACAATGTTGTTGGAGGATCTACATGTCGGGACTTGTGGCCCTCACATGAACGGGTTCGTCTTGGCCAAGAAGATATTGAGGGCATGCTACTATTGGATGACCATGGAAGTTGAATGTAACCAATTTGTCCAAAGATGTCATCAATGTCAGATTCACAGAGATCTAATCAGGGCCCCTCCGAATGAATTAAATGTCATAAGTTCACTTTGGCTATTTGTATCTTGGGGCATGGACATCATCGGGACCATAGAGCCACCATCATCCAATGGACATTACATCAACCTAGTCACCATAGACTATTTCACAAAGTACGTTGAAGCTATTTTCCACAAGTCGGTAGTAAAGAAAGTGGTATCCGATTTCGTGCGAAATAATATCATATGCCGATTTGGCATCCCAGGGTCAATCATAACCTACAATAGAGAGAATTTAAATAGTCATTTGATAAGAGACATCTGTGAATAATTATATATCACTCATCGAAATTCAATGGCATATATGCCACATATGAATGGACATGTAGAGGCAACAAAAAAACATCAAGAGAATATTAAGGAAAATGACCGAAGACTATAATTGTTGGCATGAGAAACTTTCCTACACGTTGCTAGGATACCGAACAACACTCGAACCCAACCATAATAACTCCATACTTGCTTATCTATGACAGAGAAGCAGTGATACCGGTCGTGAAGATAATCAAGAATACTACACGTGAAGACGCACCCCTTAGCTTGTAATCACCTTGATTTGTTAATCGTATTCCTTTACTTGTAATCTCATTTTCCTTTACTTGTAATCGCATTTCTTTGTTTATAATTGCATTAGAAAAACCAAACGATTTCCTTGTAATTAACTATGCGACGACCTGATTCCTAAAATGGGATATGTAGGCGTCCATTTCAGACTCGGTCGCATGATTATCAAAATCCATATTTCCTTGTAATGAACTACGTGAGGACTTGATTCCAAAAATGGGATACGTAGGCGTCCATTTCGAACTCGGTCACATTATAACCAAAATCCATATTTTCTTGTTATGAACTACGCATTGACCTGATTCCCAAAGAGGAATACGTATGTGTTTATTCAGGAGTCAGTTACACTATTATAAAAAACAACCACCTTGTTCTGAACTACATTCAACTTAATTTCCAAGACGGGATACGTAGGCACTCTTTGAGTTCGGTCGTACCAAACAAAAAAATAAAGAAACCCCTAGGAAACCTCAAAGACATCAAGGATTCAAAGAATCATCTCACAAAGTATAAACTGAGGCAGAATTTTTGAGAGGGTCTAAAAAATTCCACCAACAATCCGTCTCAAAGGATCAACCGACCTGAATTTATAAACTGGGGCAGAATTTTTAAGAAGATATGAAAAATTCCACCAACAAATCAGTACAATAATTAACCGATCTAAAACTCGCAACTGGGATAGAAATTTTGAGAGAGGCTCAAAAAACCCTTCAACACAAATCGGCATAAGAGTCAGCCGATCTAAAACCTTCAACTAGGCAAATTTACAGAGGGGTCCTGAAAATTTCACTAAGACGGACAAGGAGCAATAGTAGAGCGCCAAGAACGCTCAAAGAAACTCGCTCAAAAGCATATATGTCATGACATTGATTTAATAATATTTTGAATATAATCAAAAGTTTAGTGAAAATTTGGTTTTCTCAAATATTTTAAAATGTTTTGAGAAAACCAATTTTTGACTAAACTTTTGATTATATTCAAAATATTATTAAATCAATGTCATGACATATATTCTTTTGGTCCCCAAACGTCATCAGAAGTACGAGGAGTTTCTTTACTAATTTGTTTGTTCGTAAATGAAACAGGTACAATGAAAGACACTCCTATACCAGAAGACAACCACCTGGCCCCGAGAGCCACGTACAGAGCAAAAAAGCCCAACACCATTCCTAAGAGCCACAGTTAGAGAAAAGTTCCATAAGGGCATAATACGTGGCCATGAGATTCAGAAAAGGATGAAAAAAAGCAATCTGATCATAATATCCATACAAAAGACAAACGGGCATCTGACCAAGAGGGTCACAATCGGCGAGAAGACTAAAGAAGCACAATCCAGCCACAATAGTTGTATAAAGAGGAAGGGTGATGTAATTCCATTCGAAAAGACTACAATATTCACTCTAGAGTAAGAACGATATAAAACCGGTCAAGGAGGTCGCAATCTTCATTCCAAAAGTTAGAGTGATGTGATTCCGGCCAAGAAGGTTGTAATATTCACTCTAGAGGCAGACGATGTAAGAGCGGTTAAAGAGGTCGCAATATTTGTTTCAAAAGTCAGAGTGATGTAATTCCGGTTAAGAAGGATGTAATATTCACTCTAGAGTCAGATGATGTAAATCTGGTCAAAAAGGTCCCAGTCTTTTCTTCAAAGTCAGAGCATTGTAAATCTTGTCAAAGAGGATGTAATCTTCGCTCTAAGAGTCAGGGTGATATAAATCCGGTCAAAGAGAATGCAGTCTTCACCCCAGAATTAGAACAATGTACATCTAGTTAGAAGGTCGTAGTTATTCCCAAGAGTAAAGTGCATACCAAGAGGGAAATTGATACAACTGCATGTCGAGAGGGTTATTCATACAAACTGTTGAGAGAGTCATTCATACAAATTGCTGAGAGGGAAATTCATACAAATTGCATGCCGAAAGGGCCATTCATACAAACATTACCGAGAGAGTCATTAATACACAAGCCAGACAATTATGGAGGTGGAATCCGCTCAAGTCAACAAAGTCAATAGAGCCAGATGATGTCGGGGGTGGAATCTGTTCAAGTTAACAAAGTCAATAGAGGCAGACGATATAGGAGGTGGCATCCGCGTAGGTCAACAAATTCAATAGAGCCAAACGATGTCGGGGATGGCACCTGCTCAAATAAAAAAAGTTAACTGAGCTAGATGGTGTCAGGGATGGAATCCACTTAAATTAATAAAGTCAACAAAGCCAGATGGTGTTGAAAGTGGCATCCACTCATATCAACAGAGTCAGACGATCCATGTGGTGTCAGAAGAGGCATCCGCTCATACAATATTCTGCCAGCAAGTCAGCATAGTCAGAAGGCGTCGAATGTGTCACATGCTCAGAACAGTCACCTAGGAGGGTACAACAAAACAAAGCCATGCAAGTATGATAAAATATAAATAATCAACACACAAGTCCCAACACATGGAAATAGGTCGAAGCTACCGGAGGAAGAGAGCAAACAGACCATATCCAGACACATGTAGAGAAAATATGGAACTTGTTCTTGGGTAGGATGTCAAAAATATGTACCAACGAGAGTTAAGCTCTTTGTACATGATCTTGAACATCACTCTATACCGCACTCGCTCGTAAATCATGAAGATTTTGTTTTTAAAACTCGTAACCAGTCGAGCACACCAGAAAGGTCAAATGAATTCCCACATAAGGGATACCCTTTTCAGACTATCGAGTCGAACTACAAGTGACCTGATTCCTGACAACTGGGTATATATAGGCAACTCAATCTCTGAGGATCAGTCACATTCTAATAAAATCATTCTGGAATTTTCTGATTTAATACTTTTATTTTATCAGCTTTATAGTATTTTAATTGAATCGAACTACAAGTGGTCTGAATTCTCATGTAACCTGAGATGTGTAAGAAACCCAAAAACCAGAGTCCGGCCATAATTTTAAAAAATTACATAAAACGAGAGGTACTTTCCAATTGGTCGGCTAAAAATTAGATTTCATTACTCAGGGATGGTCTTTCCATCCGCGAACAACGAAGGGAAAGTTGTTGACACCTAATTTTTATCCTCCAATAATTTTATTTAATTGTTCAAAGATCTCGAGTCACAGACGGAGTGAAATATACTTTTTACATGGTGACTATGATTTTACAATATCATTCCGAGAGTATTTTGTCATTTCATTCAAAAACATATCACTTGGTGTATATATATATATATATATCATATATCATGTCCTAATTTTACATAATTTTGACCATTAAATAATAATTTTAGAATTTTAACCGACAATTATAAATATAGTTGTTATAAAAGAATTCTCAATATTAAATAATTAATTTTCCACTCCGTGAAATTCAAGAGATTGTCTAAATTAAATACGATAAGGGAATTACATCTCAATTTTAAGTCATGCTTTAAATTAAAAGGAATTTGGTATGACATAAATATCCTAAATTCTATTTAGCATCAAATTCGGACTTAAAACGAAGCTTTTATTTTAATTTAGATTATTTACGAAATTACTTAGCCATTTTAAAATTTAAAATGTGATCACATTTGAAAAATGTGGCCATAATTGATATAGGGTGACTTAAAAGAAACACATTGGGCCTCATCCCATTTAATTTGGCCGAGCCTGAGGCAATTTTGCCCAAGACTCGGGCACATGCCTATTCAGTTAAGCGTGAAAGAGGGAAAAAACCCTTCCTCTCCTTTTACAATTTCACTCCAAGAAGCCCTAAGAACCACCTTCTTCCTCTTGCCAAAGATGGCAAAATTACAGTGTACGTTGCCTTTTCTGCATATTTGCTTAGACGAAAGAGGAAAGGGCATTAAATATCCTCCTGTCTATCATTCATACCACCACCCCCTATAGGTGAGGTCACCCCTCTTTGTGTTTTTCTCCAAGCATTATATTTTTTCAAATGTGGTTATAATTTAAATTGTAAATTAACTAAATAATTTCAAATATAACCTATTTAGGTCAAGTGCTTCAATTGAAGTCCAAATTTGATAATAAGTAGGAATTAAAATATTAAATCAATGCTAATTTTTTTTAAAATTAAAACATGACTTGAAATTGGGATATAATTTCCTTATCGTATTTAATTTAGATAATTTTCCAATTTTTACGGATCAAAACACTAATTCTTTAATTTGAGAATTTTTTTAAAACAATTGTATTTATAATTGTCAGTTTAAAATTCCAAAATTATGATTAATAATAAAATTATGTACAATTAGGACATGATATATATATATATACACTCCCGGAATAATTTTATAAAATCATATTCGCCTTGTAAAAGGTATATTTCACTCTGTCGGTAACTCGGAAACTTTGAATAATTAAATAAAATTATTAAAGGATAAAAATTATGTGTCAAAACGACCCGCCGTTGTTAGGATGGTTAGACCATCCTGCGATGAAATTTGGTGACCTAATTTTTAGTGACGATAGGAAATACTCGCGTTTTATGTAATTTTTGAAAATTATGGTCGGACCCTGGTCTCTTGTTTTCCTGCATATCTCAGGTTGCATGAGAATTCAGGTCACTTGTAGTTCTACTCAATTAGACTACTAGAAAGTTGATAAAGCAAAAGTATCAAACTAGAAATCTCCAGAATGATTTTGTTGGAATGTGACTGACCTCGGAGATTGAGTGGCCTACATATCCACGGTTTCGGGAATTAGGTCACTTGTAATTTGACTCAATGGCCCAAAAAGGGAATCTCTTATCTGAAAATCCATTTGTCCTTTTCGGTATATGCTCGAATGGTTATGAGTTTTTTTAAAAATAAAACTCTTCGTAATTTGCAAGCGAGGTCGGCACGGAGTGATGTTTAAGCTCATGTACGGAGAGCTTGACTCTCGTTGGTACATATTTTCAACTGATTACCCAAGAACAAGTTCTACGTTTGCTCTGCATGCATTTAGATATGGTCGTTTTTCTTTCATTTAGCTTTCCACCTCCGATAGCTTTGACTTAATTTCCATATGCTGAGACCTGCGTGTTGATTATTTATATTTTTTCATACATGTGTGGCTTTGTTTGTTGTACCCTCTTGGGTGTTTTCTTTTGAGCGAGTGACACTTCGACACCATCTGGCTCTGTAGACTTAGTTATTTGAGCGGATTGTCACTTGCGACACCATCTGGCTCTGTAGACTTCGTTATTTGAGCGGATGTCACTTGCGACACCATCTGTCTCTATTGACTTACTGTGGAGTGTTTGATTGAATCTCCCTCTCGGCATGCAATTTTGTATGAATGACCCTCTCGGTAGTAATTGTATGAATGTCCCTTTTGGCAGTGTTTGTATGAATGGCCCTCTCGGCAGTGTTTATATGAATGGCGCCCTCATCAATGTTTATATGAATGGCCCTCTCGACATGCAATTTCTATGAATGACCCTCTTGGCAGTGTTTATGTGAATGGCCCTCTCGGCATGCAATTTGTATAAATGGCCCTCTCGATAGTGTTTGTATGAATTTCCCTCTCGACAGTATTTGTATGAATGACCCTCTCGGTAGTATTTATATGAATGGCCCTTTCGGCAGTGTTTATATGAATGCCCCTCTTTCACAACCCAAATCACTGATCGTGCGGGCACCTACCTTTTTCCCACCTGGTAGGCAAACCAGTCCCTTAAAGACTCATCAAACAACATAAATGATAAATAAGAGCAATAGAAATCTAAATCATAAATAATATTTAATGTGGATTATAACAACTACCCAAGAAATCTGATCTGAATAGTACAAGAGCTTCTAAGTATACAACTTGAATAAATGTTACAATCACAACCTGAATATAACTTATGTTAGGAAGAAGAATAAAACTGAAAAGTTTAGATGAACTCCATGAGATCCTTGAGGCTAATCAAACCTCGTTCATATACCTGGAACAACTCTATACCCTAAAAAGGGTGTAGCAAGAGTAGTATCAGTACAAACACTATGTACTGGTAGGTATCATAGACCGACAATAGTTAGCTAACTTATATAAAGAAAGGAACTGAAGAATATACATGCTCGCAGGCTAGTACAAACACCACATAGTCCAAGAACAACAACTCAAATATAGAAGTATCACTTCGGAATCCACGAGAATGAAGTAATAACTAAACACATCAACGTAAGACTTGCAGTAATGTGAATCACACTAAATCTCAGTAGCCTACAATCATAACCTAGGAGAAACCTCTAGTGCTCGAATCCATCAAGTGTCTAGGTAAGAGATTAACAAGTACACACCGTCTCAAATGAATCAACAACAAAAGAATCAAGGCTGAAATGCACCATGCAATATGATAAATACAACAACCAGAATCAGAGATATGAGTGAGTGTAATATGAATGTGTGTGATGTAATGCAATGCACATGCCAACTGTCTTAATCATACACACATGATACAGATGGAATACCTCCACATCTCGATAGTTATGACCCATAGGGGACCTGCAAAGTCCATGTACCAGTCACTTCGCACATATCCTAGAGATGAATCTCACCATAACACTAGCCACCAATCACTATCCATTCCGCACACATCCCAGAGATGGCTACTATATCAAATATGTACATAGTCATTTCGCACACAACATAAAGATGACTTTCCTTGCTTCACTTTCTCCATTAGAACCACCTCACAGTATCATGAGAAATGCAGGATGAAATACATGTATGAATGTTAAATTCAACACTAATCATGAGGCGAATAAACGTAACAACATCTATAAATTAACTACCAATATGAATGTATTCCCCAATCTGTACAATGTCGCATCTGAAACAATTTCCCTTCGGACCAATAGGTAACACCAAGTATATATGCAAGAAAGACCCTACAAAATATGCACGTAGAAAACACCATAATAGGGAGCCTCGGATGTTTCACTTTCCATCTTAACATTATTAATATCAAATCACAATTCACAATAATGAATCGTGTAGAATCTGTAGGAATGATATGCATGTATCAACTCAAGTGTAAATCATAATCAAATCTCAATCATGCCACACATAGTCATATATCACAATATCATTATCAAGTCATGTCTTTTCCTCTATCCGTGACAGTGTCAAAATATTTGATATAAAACTGTATCATAATCACAATATGACAACTAAGTACAAGTCCAATATCACACACATGTCAACAACCAATAAATCAGTCAACAATACTAATCCTAAGTAATATATCCTAACTTCATACCCAAAGGTGTAACATGCTTTCTTCGATAATAATTAACTCTGCATATAATTTGCTAACGAAAGTCTTACCAGAAGATAGGTGGTAACCTACCTGGTAGTCGATCAGGAGCCACTAACTCCTAATCCACAAGTCCCCCCGAGTGAATATCAGACGGTCGTAGTACAAACAAGCGCATAAAGTTCCTATGTTACCACACAAATCCTGTCACGACCCGACCCCGGGCCCGCGATTGGTGCCCTATCTGGGAACCCTTACAGATATACATCAAAGATAATCAGCGAAACATACATAAACTAAACAAGAAATAAATGACAGGTTAGCCGATAAGGCTACCTTCCTAGATATATATATGCGTAAACCAAAAGCAGTTACCTCTTTTTTTTTACAAAGCGACCCACAAGATATTACTACAAACCTCTAAGAGTTTTGACATAACAACTGTGACGGACGGGGCCCGCCGTACCACGAATATACATAAAACTACAACTCGAGGCGTATCAGCAGTAAGCCTCGGAGAAATGGAGCTTTCAAGCGAGCAGTGATCTAGAGTGAGGATCGACCAGTTATGTACCTCGACTGCGGCATGAGCGGCCCGAAGGAGAGTCGATTACAAAATATGTACCAAGTATGTAAAGCGAAATCTGTAATTTAAATCATAAAGTCTAGATATAAAAGTGGAGACAAGTATGATAATCAAATTAACGATCTGATACAATGCTCTTAGAAATGAAAGTAATGAAAGTCAGTTTTACCTTTTAAAAGACTATTCCAACACATGAACAATAGTCACACCATGGCTAGGGACACAAGCCCTCAAAACCATCACACAGTCCAGTAAGGGTCTCAAGCCCTCAAAACATCAAGCGTGTCCGTGGAATCTCCATCACCGACAGCGGTAGTAAGTGTAAATTATATCCATATAACGTGCGTGGAATCCCATCTCACCGCGTGCACATATGCAATATATATATATATATATATATATATATATATATATATATATCTACAGTGGAATCCCTTAAATCTCGTGACTTCATGGAGAGCTAATTCGTGGGGTAATAATCGTATATAACATGCGTGGAATCCTCATCTCGTGCATGTCTTCGGAGCTAGTCCGTGGAGTAATAGTATATAACACGATCGCGTGCCGAATCCTTCATCGTATAAGCATGGCCATGAAGTAATAATAGCGTCAGAATTTAACCCGCATCTGGTCGCGTGCCGGAATCCTCATCGTATAAAGCGTGTCGGATCAATCACAATGGAAGCATATCTGTGGGATCCTCCCTCACTATCGGTACGTCCAAGTAAATTCACAACAAGACAGTCGACCCTCCAATTGAGAGTCACGACAGTGTAAAAATATAATACTTGCACTCAAAGGCTATCACAAGCAAGCATAGCCAAGTTCATAAAATCTTTAGACTTTCATTATCATACAAAAATGAATTTCATTTTATTAACTCAAGGCACTTTCATATCACATAAAAATCCGGGAATTTAACCCAAAGTACTACGTACTTCCATTCTTTTCAAAAGACTCATTTTTATATAAAACCCCAAGATACTAACACCCGTAGTATCAAGGCTTGTCTACATTTCAAACAAGTCACTGCACTTTTAGAAATACATTTTTAGGCTTCTAAATCAAGTGACCCTTACTTTAAAACCTTAAGCAATTGATACCTTTAAATCAAATTGCCCTTCTTTATATCAAGTCATTTGTCTTTGTTTACATTACTTGAGAAAACCATTCCTTTAACCTTTCATAAAGTTATTATAACCAACTTCCCATAAAGCCGTTATACTAACTTTATGCTCTAGAATCTAAGACATCTTTAACCTTTCATTAAGCCGATATAACTAATTTTCCATAAAGCCGTTATAACTCTTTATGTTTTAGACAAATTCTTTCCTTTTTATAACCAAGAGACTTATACTTTGAAAAACCAAGTATCATATACTTCCAAATCAAGTTACATAACTTTCAGAAAACTTCAAGTCTCTTAACTTAGAACTCAAGTTTCTTAACTTTAGAAATCAAGTTTCTTAACTTTTACATAGTTCAAGTAATCAATACTTTACACGTCAAGATGTCTTTATACATAAGATCAAGTAACCTATACCTTTTAAAAGTCAAGTTACTACACTTTCAAGAATCAAGGCAAGGATACTAAAATGAAACCAAATTCATTTTTAACCATGTACGTCCACCGTACTATACATTTATAAAACTCATGCTTTCGAAGATAGGAAAGTTCCACATACCTCTCTCATTCCACTTGCTAACTTGAATTTGCCTTGCGTAGAATGTCAACCTATAATAACCACTATCACCTATAAACTTCTAGCTTTCAACGTAGAATATTTCTAAGTATAAGGACTCTTATTCTACGGAAAATCGGGCGACTTCCTTTGTTTCACGCACTTTTCCACCTTTTTCAAGGCCCGAAAATCAATAACCAAATGTCACATTTAAGGCTCAACAATTCAGAAATTCCAAGGGGATTACACGCCTAGCCGGACGTGTAAAATTTTGCCCCACAATCAATACAAAACTGACCATAAATCCAAGGCCATTCTCGGCTACAAGCAATGCCACAACGATATCAATTCTCTTTCAATTTCCTTTTAAAATTCAAGTTGTTATTCCAACATGTTATATACCTTATAACAATTATAACAACTATAAATTCTTTCTTTCCTAACATGCGACGATTGTAACTATCGACCAAATTGATTACAACATAAATGGCTAACTTGCCCATTTTCGGTTTTTAACATGTCGACATGATCCAAATCTTTTCAAACTTCAATCTATATACCACATGCTCACTTATCAACTACTATAACATGTAATCTTTAATCACATTAAGAAGATGAAGATTTTACCTCAATAAGCCCTAATAATGTCCAAGCGTAAAAGTCGATTCTTAGCAACTTTTAGCTCCTCTTATTACGTTCCAATCCGCTCCAAGCACTCCTTAGAAGCTCATAACCAACTTCTCTTCAATTTCCAACTTCAAAGTTGAAGAACACCTTAGGTTTTCATCTTGCGACTAACGTGAAAATGTAGTTTTTCCGGGATCTTTCTATTGAGATAACCTTACAATACCTCAAGGAACCTTGGGTTAAAGTATTTTGAATTATGGACAACAAACAAAAAAAAATCTTGTTCACTTATGCACAAAGCCGAGAGCACCTTAGCACACACACACTAGTTCTTGATTTTTTTTCTAAGTATGGAAGAAGTCTTGCACTAGTATAGGATATATACTACAATGAAGGGTCTAGATTAAAATATTTGTGTGGCTTGGATTTATCAAGACTAAAATCTTTGTCATGTTGGCAAGTTGACTTAGTCAATTTTGTCAAGCTTGTATTCAAGACTTGCACCTTTGCCCTTGGTCAAATGACCACTTCACCCTTGGCTAAAATCGATCAAGCCCATGTGGGGGGGGGGTGACATGTGTCGCCCTCCCATTCGTTAAAATATTTCGTTTTCCGACATTTCCATAATTCCGATAAATTCTACAAGTCTCAAATATCAATTTCGGGAACTCAATTCTCATTAACGAACAATTTTCCTTCCCGAGGCTCGAAATCATATTCCATAGGAAAAACAATCCTTCTTTCGTTTCAATCTTAAAGTCGTACTTTCTCCCGTACGTTCTCTTAAACATGTCCTTGAAATTTCGGGGTGTAACAAATCCAATCAACCCATAAGGATAAATTCTATATAATCATGATTCTAATGATACCAGACATGTCTTGTAAGGAACTCGAAGTCAAAAGTAAATTTAAAACCTCGTCCCGGACCGCAAGGGAAAAGTAGTAATTTTATTGAGAAAATGAGTTCAATATTATCAAGATAGTGTTCTACGAGTTCATACGATTTTTAACAAGACCCATATTGTTATACTTTAGTCCGAAACCCAAAAAGTGACCCCAAGCCCACAAAGGAAAAATAAAAAATTTAAGTTAGAAATACGTTACCCATAATCTAAATAGTCATAATCCAAAGTTTCATGAAATTCTAACCCCAATTGAACCTCTAATTTTATGACTTAGTCAAAGCTCTCTCTTTGTGTCAAAACCCATAAATCGAATGTTTGCAAAAATCTGGATTGAAATCGAAATTTACGTTATAAATAGTTACCCAAGTTTTAAACAATCCAAATACCAAGAACTTACTCAAATCTAACCAAATTAATTTAAGAAAACTCAACTTTCAACTTAGTGTTTAAAACCCCAATTTCCCCCCAAACAAACACAAATAAATCGATAACAAACGACAATAAACATGGAGAAATGTAAAAATGAAGGTTGGATAATTACGCCCTAGTTGAGACGAGAACAACCCCGTAAATATCACCTCAATCGGAGCTCTAGAACTCATGTTATGAAGAAAATACCAAATTGACGAAGTCTGTATTTTTAATACACTGAAACGTACGCCGTAGCGACCATCTGTCCGTTGTAGCAACCAGATCTCGCTATAGAGACCAGATCCTTCTATATAGCAACCATATTGTCCGCCCCGACGACCACGCCAGAAACCATCAATTTTTCCAGAACTAAAATGGGCATAACTCATTCATACGGTGTCGAAATTCGACGATTCAAGTTGTTACGGATCACAAATTTTGATACACATCTATTCAGACAATTAAAAATCAATTTCAACATAAAATGAATATAGTGGTACATCATAGCGTCGAAGGGGAGCTACTTATTGCCAATGATTCAAACACCTAAACTTGACCAAACGAACTCTAAAATTAGCTCCGACAATTTCTACAGGTCATAAATAATATTTCAAATCTAATAGAATCTTCGAATCACCAATAAAAGCATGTTTTCCTAAAATAAACAATTTATCCGAATAATTGAATGCTAGAATTTCCATAGTGAAACCTTCTCCCAAAATGAACCAAATGACATCCGTTTGACTTCAAATTTTACAAGCATGTCAAAATAATTATTACGGAGCTTCTGTAATAGACGATACTCAAAATAGAGAATCAGTTCTCAAAACGACCGATCGAGTCGTTACATTAGATACCAATTAAATAATGCTCGTCCTCGAACGATAAAGAGGAGTACGAACACTAACGACAATCAAGGAATCTCTATTAGAAAGCTCATGAAAGCCTCCACAGGCAAGCAATGTGCCTATAGTACCGCTTGTTTACGTTATCAGTCAAAACTTCCTCTAACTTAACTCATTGACTCAAGTTTCCACATTTCCATACCTGGAATTTCTTCATCCAATGATTCCCATATATTTGAATTGGCTCTGCTCCAATTCCTTGATTTGATCACCATTGTACCTCCTTACGCGTCCAATTGAATCTGCAATTATCACAATAGTCCTTTAGTTGTAGCCATAAACAAAATCCAACATATACCTGATAACATAGTTTGATTCTACTAGCCTTACTTCTCAACCATCAAGGTTGTCATTGCACAAAATTCCTTAGAAACACATACACACACGTCACAAGTCCAATTTTCCTCAAATCTCCAAATCACTATAACATAAGCATACCTACTAATTACATTGCCATGCTAGATCCGTAGAAAATCAACTGATCACTCTACAGACTTTCCATAACCATTTGTACCTCCTCAATACAATTGCCAAGTACCCATGTAAACTAATATAACTATCCAAATCATTGCCATTCAAAAATATTTTGAATCCTACTTGCAAACTCCAATGAGAATTGGTAACACTGTCGTACCTCCATTCCGAATTAAAATCCATCGAACCCATGTTAGTGGTTTACTAGAATATTATAAGTCCTTCAGGCAATATAAACACGGGCCTCACGGGCCACCCGACACTAAATAAACAAATCTGACTCAAAATAAAATGTTGAATCTCTAAATCATTGATAGTCATCCGAACTATTTCCATATATAACCAATAGGCTTTCCATACTCATGCCACCTATTCCGTCCCTTTTATCATAGGTAATCAATCATGTGCCATCACCCATGACTCCAAAGGCTGGATTCTATCCAAGTCATTAACTTAGTATCGAAGACTCGTACCTTTGATTGTAACCTTCATGTTTCTCAACTTCTACCCGATATGTGAGTCTAATAGGACCCCATGAACGCTATAAACATCAAATCCTCTTTGTACTTTCTCTTAACTCACCAATAACTTCGAACATTTCGACACAAAACACGTGGCCTTATTTACTACACCTCCACCTATCAGTCTATAATAGTAAGACCTCACTATCATTCATCAATCCAGAAGGCATCAAATCTCACAACCCTTACGCCTTACCAAATCCTAACACATTTATTATACGATCCATGCACTTCACCTTATACAATTACCTCCAAGTCTTTACTTCCTGAAATACTCACATATGCTATTAATCAACAATTATTTAACACAATCTACCACCAATCTCCTATCACAAACCCCTTGGAACATTCGTCATAATACTTAGTTAATTAGCATAGACCCACTCATCCAAACATACTAACAATTGCACCCGATCTGAAAGGTACGAAACTAAAGCCACCATAATTCATACCTAACTCAAAAAATCTCGTTTCTTTGAATCCAAATTCTCCCATTTCTCGAAGATATACCTTACTCGTTCTAAATTATCTTAATTTCTCAATTCACACCTTTCATTCAAATCCTAACCACCACTAATGACTGGTCACTGCCCAAATCAGTTAGCATTCTCATATTGTTTCACCAAAGTACCCTTGCCAAAAATATCTAATTGAAATAATCCTTCTTCTATATTGGTTCATAAGTTCACTGACCTGATCATCGATATCTGAAAAGCTCTTCACCCCTTGTATTAGTCACACCGTTATCAATCTATTACCGTAAATAACCTTATTGACCAACACCTTACTCTTTAGTCCTGAAATGATGCTCACCTATAAAGAATCAACCCTTACCTTATTTTGTTGAACCATACACATCCAACTAATCGTGCAATTTTCCATGTCCTTTGGTCAACTCCAAAGTCATTATACCATAAACTATAGATCTTCTCAAGTATTAACCTTTACATACCAATACCCACAAATCTGATCCAAAAACTATGCCACATCCGATAATCTTTCAAATATACCTCCACATCTGCCCATCATAAGAGTTATTCCTATTAGTTGACCACTTGCTCCCATTAGCCTACGACGAATCCCACATACCAATGCATATACGACTTTCACACTGACTCGACACTAAACAACTCTGAAATACTCACAAATCAATAATCTCTTGGTTTCCACAATCTCCTATCACAACTAACCTAAAAATGCCAAGTGAATCCACAAAAGTGAAGAAACGTGATTGTCTATTCCACTAAGCCTCACTCATCACAAGCAATACTACCACCTGATTTCGATTAGAAAATCATTCCCTGAAAGAACTCACAATCATTAATTCTAATTTGCTATCACAATATTGTCAAATTGAAGCCAACTCAACATTTCATATCCTATACGACATCTGCCAGCATCCACCTTGCAACTTATCCCAACAACCACATTAGATACCAATTGTTCTCTTCTTATAGCGGAGATTGATCCATCTAAATTCTCTTCCTTACACCTCTGTCCATAAGACAAATAAGTACTCCTATCATCCGAACCTAAGAAGTCTTACTTTCTCACACCTTATCACCAAGAGGCCGTCCTTCAAGACAATATTCCCAACTTCTCTTCATAGTCTTAGCATGGTGACTGTCCTCTTGGTCAAATCAAATGATCTTTCCCAAGTTTACACTTGTCTTCAGATATCGACATATATACTCTTCCATTTCTAAATGATTTACTTTCCATTGATACACTTGTGACACAAAGCTATCATACTAAACCTTGACGATGCTGAAACTTTTCCACTCCAAGCACAACTTGAGAAACCCTTCTTTTTAAGCCATAATTACACTTCTCCCACTTCTAAGTAGCCAACCGTTGAAGACATACCGAACATACAATCTACCTTATTAAGGACATAAAAGGTGAATAAATTTTAGATACCAATTGAAACCGATGAGATACCAATTTGAAGGAAGTAGCACGAAAGGAATGAAATAATTAAAATTTCCTAGGTGTCATATAGCCTCCCAATTATAAGTGTGGCGCGCAATACACCCATAAGTAGGACTCTACTAGAGATTGTTCTTGTACTTATAAACTGGGTAACCTAGGGCTCTGATACCAAATTTTCACGACCCAAATCCCTAATCGTGCGGGCACCTACCCTTTTCCCACCTGGTAGGCGAACCCATCCCTTAAAGACTCATCAAATAATATAAATAATAAAAAAGAGCAATAGAAATCTAAATCATAAATAATTATTAATGAGGATTACAACTACCCAAGAAATCTGATCTGAATAGTACAAGAGCTTCTAAGTATACAACTTGAATAAAAGTTACAACCACAACCTGAATATAACTTCTGTTAGAAAGAAGAATAAAACATAAAAGTATAGATGAACTCCATGAGATCCTTGAAGGCTAATCGAATCTCATTCATGTACCTGGAACAACTCTATACCCTAAAAAAGGGTGTAGCAAGAGTAGTATCAGTACAAACTGAAGAATATACATGCTCGCAATCTAGTACAAATACCACACAGTCCAAGAACAACAACTCAAATATAGAAGTATCACTTTGGAATCCACGAGAATGAAGTAATAACTAAGCACAACGAAGTAAGACTTGCAGTAATGTGAATCACACTAGATCTCAGTAGCCTACAGTCATAACCTAGGAGAAACCTCTAGTCCGTCGAATCCATCAAGTGTCTAGGTAAGAGATTAACAAGTACATATCGTCTCAAATGAATCAACAACAAAAGAATCAAGGCTGAAATGCACCATGCAATATGATAAATACAACAACCAGAATCAGAGATATGAGTGAGTGTAATGTGAATGTATGTGTGATGCAATGCAATGCACTGGCCAACTGTATCAATACACACATGATACATATATATACCTCCACTTCTCGATAGTCATGACCCATAGGGGACCTGTGAAGTCCATGTACTAGTCACTCCGCACACAGCATAGAGATGACTCTCACCATAACACCAGCCACCGATCACTAGCCATTTTGCACACATCTCAAAGATGGATACTATATCAGATATGTTCATAGTCATTCCGCACACAACATAGAGATGACTTTCCATCCTTCACTTTCTCTATTGGAACCACCTCACAGTATCATGAGAAATGCAGGATGAAATACATATATAAGTCAAATTCAACACTAATCATGAGACGAATAAATGTAAAGAAATCTATAAATCAACTACCAATATGAACTTATTCCCTAATTTGTACAATGTCACGTCTGAAATAATTTTCTTTCGGACCACATAGGTAACACCAAGTATATTGCAAGAGAGGCTATACAAAATATGCACATAGCAAACACCATAATAGAAAACCTCAGATGTTTCACTTTCCCTCTTATCATTATTAATATCCTACCACAATTCATAATAATGAATTATGTAGAATGTGTATGAATGATATGCATGTATCAACCTCAAGTTAAATCATAATCAAATCTCAATCATGCCATACATAGTCACATATCACAATATCAATATCAAGTTAAGTCTTTTCCTCTATCTATGATAGTTTCAAAATAGGTGAGAGACAGTCGTATCATAATCAGAATAAGACAACTAAGTACAAGTCCAATATCACACACATTGCAACCAATAAATCAGTCAACAATACCAATCTTAAGTAATTCGTGCCAACTTCATACATGAAGGTGTAACTTGCTTTTTTCTACAATAACAAACTCTATATATGCTTTTCTAATAGAAATCAAACCATAATATAAGTTGTAACCTACATGGTAGTTAAGCAGGAGTCACGAACTCCTAATCCACAAGTCCTCCCGAGTTAATATCAGACGGTCGTAGTACAAACAAGTGCATGATATTCCTATATTACCACACGCATTCAATCAACCCATAAGGATCAAATCTATATTACCATGATTCTAATGATACCAAACATGTCTTGTAAGGAACTAGGAGTCAAAAGTAAATTTAAAACCTCGTCCCATACTCCAAAGGTAAAATGGTAATTTTATTGAGAAAATAAGTTCAATATTATCAAGATAGTATTCTACGGATTCATATGAATCTAACAACATCCATATTGTTATACTTTAGTCTGAAGCACAAAAAGTTACCATAAGCCCACAAGGGCAAAATAAAAAATCTAAGTTAGAAACACATTACCCATAATTTAAATAGTCATAATCCAAAGTTTCATGAAATTCTAACCTAGTTGAGCCTTCAATTTTATGACTTTATCAAAACCCTCTTTGAGTCAAAACCCATAAACTGAATGTTTGCACAAATCCTGATTGAAACCGAAATTTACATTAGAAATAGTTTACCCAGGTTTTAAACAATACAAATACCTAGAATTTACTCAAATCTAACCATAATTAATTTAAGAAAACTCAACTTTCAACTTAGGGTTTAAAACTCCCAATTTCCCCCAGCCAAACATGGATAAAATCGATAACAATGAAACTAAACTTGAAGAAATGTAAAAATGAAGGTTGGATACTTACCTCCTAGTTGATATGAGAAAACATCGTGAAAATCACCTCAATCAGAGCTCTAGAACTCAAGTTATGAAGAAAATACCAAATGGACAATATTTGGATTTTGAATACACTAAGACGTCTGCCGTGGCGATCAGATCTCGCTATAGCGAACATATCTCACTATAGGGACCGAATTTTTCTATAGCAGCCATATTTTCCACCCAGCGACCACGCCAGAAACCATCAATATAATTACTACGGAGCTTCTGGAATATACTTTAAGCAAAATAGAGAATCGATTCTCAAATTGACCAATTGGGTCGTTACACCCTCTCGGTATGCAATTTGTATGAATTGCCCTCTCGGCAATGTTTATGTCAATGGACCTCTCAGAATGCAATTTGTACGAATGGTCCTATCATCAGTGTTTGTATAAATGGCATGTTGGCATTCAATTGGTATGAATGGCCCTCTCAACTATGTTTATATAAATGGCCCTCTCGGCATGCAATTTGTATGAATGACCCTCTCGACAGTCTTTGTATGAATGATCCTCTCGGTATGAAATTAACTCTTAGAAATGAAGACTGTGGCTTCCTGACTGGATTTACATCATTCGAACTTTGGTGTGAAGACTACAACCTTTTTTATAGGATTTACATCACTTTGAATCTTGAGACGAAGACAATAGCCTTTTTGACGGGTTTTACATCACATCTGACTTCTGAGTGAATACTGTAGCCTTTTGAATATAATTACATTACTCTGACTTTGGAACGAAGACTGCAGCCTTACGACGAAGTTTACATCATTCTGACTTTAGAGTGAATACTGCAACCTTACGACTGGAATAACATAACTCTAATTTTGAAGACGGAGACTGTGATCCCTTTGACCAGATTTACATCGTCTAACTCTTTATACGGCTTTCATGGCTAGATTGTTTTTCTTCATCATTTTTCTAGACTGTCAGGGTCAAATTGTTTTTCTTCATCATTTTTCTAGACTTCTAGGGTCGGGTTGTTTTTCTTCATCATTTTTCTAGACTCTCAGGGTAGGATTATGTCTTTTCACCGGTTGTGACACTCTTGGTCAGATGGCCGCTTTTGTCTTTTGATATGGCTCTTATAATTGTATTATTTTTCTTTAACCTTTCCTGACTCTGTTGGCCAAATATTATGTCCTTGCGATATTGTTCCTCTGATTGTGGCTCTGAGGGTCGGTGTTGTGGTTTTGCTTTGTTGATGGTTCTCGATGCATGGTGGTTGTCTTCCGGTATCGAAATATCTTCTGTTGTACCTGTTTCATTCACAAACAAACCACGCTAGTAGGAAACATGTCGTCCTACTAACGATGTTTGACGACCTACAATCATAAAAAGATTGTTAGTTTCTACAGGGTTGATTCGTGTCGCCGACTCCCTACTGTGTTATTTTCTCTATTTCTCCAATCCCGGTCCCTCTTTCAGTCTCGGTGTTATGAGAGATGAAGTTTTTATATAGAACATTTGTAAATATTTGAGAAAATGAATTTTTACTAAATATTTCATTACATTAAAATATTGTTAACTCAATATCATGACATATACGCTCTGAGCGAGATTTTTTGACTATCTTTGGCACTCTGCTTCTGCTCCTTGAGTGTCTTGTTGAAATTTTCGAGACCCTCTAAAAAATTCACCCTAGTTGAAGGTCTGAATCAGTTGTCTCTCATGCCGATTTGCATTGAATGAATTTTTGAGTCCCACTCAAAAATTCTGCCCTAGTTATGGGCTTTAGACCAGTCAATTTTTGTGTCGGTTTGTGTTGAAGGAATTTTTTAGGGGGCTAAAAAATTCTACCCCAGTTACGAGTTTTAGTCTAGTTAATTCTTGTGTCGGTGGAATTTTTGAAATCTTCTCAAAAATTCTTCCCCAGTTTGTAAATTTGGGTCGGCTGATCCTTTAAAGCCCGTTGCTGATGGAATTTTTGAGATCCTCTCATAGTTTCTTCCCCAGTTTATATTTTGTGGGGAGATCCTTTGAATCATGGATGTCTCATAGGCTTCCTAAGAGTTTCTTTGATTTTTTTGTTTAGTGTGACCTAGCTCGAAGAGCACCTACGTATCCCATGTCGGAAATCAGGTCAAAACGTAGTTCGGAACAAAGTTGGTTGATTTTTGTAATAGTGTGACCGAGTCCTGATAAACGCATACGTATCCATCTTTGGAAATCAGGTCATTGCATAGTTCATTACAAGAAATGCTAGATTTTGATAATAGTGTGACCGAGTCCGAAATTGACACCTACGTATCCCGTTTTGGGAATCAGGTCCTCGCGTAGTTCAGTACAAGGAATGATTTGATTTTTCTAATGCAATTATAAGAAAAAAAGTGTGATTAAAAGCAAAAGAAAATGTGATTACAAGTAAATGAATGCGATTACAAGCAGAAGTGATTACAAATTGATAAGCATATCTTCAGGTATAGTATAGTCTGATTGCATCGAGTTGATTGCTTTAGCCACTCTTAACCGTCTATCTCTGCGAGGATGACAACTCCTCCTAATAATACCTTTCACACTATGTAGGGCCCTTGCCAGTTGAGTGCGAACTTTATTTTGTACTCATCTTGATGCGGGAACACGAGTTTGAGTACCAGTTATCCTATTTGGAAGATTCGGGCTCTTACCCGCTTGTTGAAGGTGACTCAGTTAGTACAATTGACTATCACATATGACAACCGTTATTTTCTCGTTGATCAGAGCCAATTGCTCATATATTTTCCGAACCTACTCTGCGTTGTCCAGTTTTGCTTATTGGATGATTCTAAGCGAGGGTATCTCTATGTAACGCCTCGTAGTTTTAAGGCGATAATTAGAGAACGTAATTAAGAGAATAAGATTCGAGTATTGGAAATGAAGTATATTTACATATGCTAATATGGAAGTTAGTATACGAAGAATGTAATTCCAGAAGGATTTTTGAATACGGCGAGTATGACGACGGGAATTTATATTTATAGTTGTATATTCCCAATGGGGTTACGGATTAGTATCATATTATAAAGATTATGACGTCAAGAATGTGAGGTCTTACGGAAATTTCAGGATTCTATTGAGTGTGGGAGATTGACTATTTAATTGTGGGATTAATTTAAGTGGAGAGGATGACAAATGTGTGGATAAAACAAGTGGCAATTCTCGTCCGCCACATGGACAACATGCAAAACAAATTTTCAGATTTTACTTAGACTAATGTCTCCACTCATTGCAATGTCTTTAATTCAAAAACTTCCTCTTCAAATATTCATTCTCTCTCCCTACCTCAGATTTTATTCTCGTCCGCCACATGGACAACATGCAAAACAAATTTTCAGATTTTACTTAGACCAATATCTCCACTCATTGCAATGTCTTTAATTCAAAAACTTCCTCTCCAAATATTCATTCTCTCTCCTTACCTCAGATTTTTACCTTTCTCCATCATATTTCTAACCTCCATAGCTAAGTGAAGAGTTAATTAAACCTCTCTCTTTCAAGATTAAGTTCTTCTACCAAGTTTAAAGCCATGGTAGACTCCAAAACAGTGAAGTCACGGTAAAGCATTGATTGTTTCGGGACATGCTGGCCGAGAATTAGCTCCAACAACTTTAAGCTTTGGAGATGAACATTTTGGAAGAATAACTAGTAACTAAGATGGTCTCAAACTTGTAGAATGCACGCATGTCATTGTAAGTTGAAGAAGTGGTGAAATGGAGCAAAAGTAGTGCACATTGGAGCAGTGGTCGATTTGGGACTGCTTGGCTAAGTTAATGTAATAATTCTTCTTATTATTTGAGTTATTGGAGTTAAATGATGTTGTAGTTAAGAGATAAACTCATGTTAAAGACGAATTGGAAATAAGAGATAACATGTGATTGTTGTTAATGTTGTTGAGCCAAATGGAATGGCTATTACCGATTTTGGGGATTGTTTTGGTATACCTTGCATTTGAGTGTTGTTGTTGTTATCCTTGTCACTAATTGCATGTTAAAATTGAAGGAAATCTTAACATTTAAAGTTGTATTTGGTTATATGAAAGTGTTGAAATATGAAATTGGATTTTAAGGAAGTTATGAGAAGAGTTATGGATTTTTGTGGCGAACCGTGACATGCAAATCGTTGGACATTGTTGTGATGTATTAGGGGTTATTTTGATTGTATTATAATGCTGGAAATATAAGTTATGAACATGTATATACGTTGTGGTAATTACTAATACATGTCTTAAAGGAATTAAAGTGTAGAAAGGTGTTATGTTGCAAACTATAAGACTTGCACTCTTGTTATTGTTGCTAGAATTGGTGGACTATTTTTAAAGGAAGTTTTAATGTGGTTTAAGAGGCTGAATTAACAAGAGAAATAGGTGTATTAATCAACTTGGTTGTTGTAGTTGTTGTCGTCCATGAACGTAAAGAGAATGAATGTATTATGATGACGTATATGAAGTATTTGAGATTGTTTTGGCTATATCTTTAAGTTACATCTTGTTTTTGGTATTGTTGGCTTTGTTTGTAAGTTGTGGATGTGCATATAAATAAGGGGAGTGCTGCCCAAATTTCTATAGAAAAGAGAGTCGTCACTCGATATAACTTACGCTAGAAATCATAGAGTTGACGAACGAATTACTATTGTTATAGGTTGAAGTGCTAATCGAGACGAGTTGTAGTTATAGAGTTGGTTATTTCGACAATAAGGTATGTGAAACTATCCTTTATTCTTTTGGCATGATTTATATAAAATAAATGTACGGCGGACGTACATAACTCCATTGAATCCTAATTCTTAGTGATACATGACATGATAGTGTCTTGATTTTCTAAGTAATAGTTATTCTATTTATTCCATTGAGAGTCAAATGATGATTTAATTTGTATGAAGTTACTCATGATATTCTATTCATGCTGGATATGATTATATGAATTCACCGCATCCCGGGTCGGGAAGTTTCGTGCACAGTTCCTTATGTATTCACCGCGTTCTTCATTAGAAGGTCGGGCAGTGTATATATGATGATATGTGGACAGACATTCACAGATATGACAATGTGTTCACCGCGTCCTTCACTAGAAGGTCGGACAGTGTATATATGATGATATGTGGACAGACATCCACAAATATGACTATGTGTTCACCGCGTCCTTCACTAGACAGTCGGGCAGTGTATATATGATGACTTATGTGGACAGGAACATTTGACTCTCATTTTTATAAGGAACAGTTGACTCTCATTTTATAAGACACAGTTGACTCTCATTTCTATATGGCACAATTGTACTGGTATTTTAATTATTATACATGTTTCATGTTATCCTTTGGCCAGTTATGATCTTCTTACAGTACTTCATGTTTTACATACTCAGTACATTATTTCGTAATGACCCCCTTTTCTCAGGGGGATGCGTTCATGCCCGCAGGTACAAGTGCTCATTTTGGTGATCCTTCAGTCTAGGATTTCTGTTCAGCTGTTTGGAGAGCTCCATTGATTCGGAGCTTAGTCATTTTGGTACATAACCTTATTTTCAGACTTATGCATATTTAGAGGCACGACGGGGCCCTGTCCCGTCATATTTCATTATCGTATTCTCAGAGGTCTGTAGACAGTTGTGGGTGGTAGATGTGTTTGTGTATATGTGTACGGTTGTGAGCCGTCTTGGATATATCTATGTACAGTGGCGGCCTCGTCGGCTTGCCTATTTTGTTATGTGAATTAGTTATGACTCCTCGGGAGACAGGTTTATTACCGATGTTTACATTATCCTTGGTATATGTCTGATTATATGTGACAGATGGGTATAAGGGTGCTCAAGTAGGGCACTGGGTCGCGGCCCGTCGGGTCAGGTCGTGACACTCTACCTCGACTGGTATCATTTCTTTAGTGCCATAGACGAGCAAGTATGGAATTGCTCCAGTTGAGGTCTGAGCGGTTGTTCGGTATCCTAGAAACGCGTAGGGCAACTGTTCACGGGAACATTTGTAATTGTCAGTCATTTTATTTAGTATCCTCTTGATGTTTTTGTTTGCTGCTTCTACGACTCCGTTCATCTGCGGTCGAATTCTAATGAGTGATACGAAATTGTTCACCAATGTCATTCAGATGTCTTTCCCGAATCTCAGACGTTTAGTGGTCATTGTTATTGCTTTAGCTCCATCTAAATGGAAGATCACCACCATTTCGGTCTCAATATTAGTACATACATATCCATTGTTATTTATGTCACTTCTCACCAACTCAAGGAAACGCAACCTTAATCATCGCAAAACTTCTCTTTGTGGCCCTTACATTTTCTTACTAAACTATTGCACGAGTCTGTGTTGATTTTTCCCTTTATCATCTCCCACGGATCGCTCTTCACGTACCTGAAATTTCTCCTTAGGTTATCAGGTCGATAAATCGATGTTTATCAAAATCACTGATCCTTTAACAACTTACAACTTTCTTTTAAGCAATATCCCTTAATATGGTCACTACATCGTTCGTATAGGTAAGGTGTCATATGTTCATGATCGGCACACTTAATTTCATTGCCAAAAACATTAATCTTAGAGACTCATTTCCTATTAACCTTTAAGGATTGCCTTTCCTTACAGTTTATTCCATCGATTTCTGGCTTATACATTTCTCGTAGTAGATACTCGGTCTCACAACACCTTTCTCTGGATGCCCCAATTGTCACTGCTTTATCACTTTTTATCTTTATTGGCCACGACTTTCCATCCTTCTATACTTTATTTCATGACTCTTAGTCATTTCATACCTTTATTCCAGTGTTTCATTTACCTTTGCATCATTCTCTTGCTACCAATCTCAACCTCTATCCTTGTCTATACCCTCATAATATAATCTTTCCTATGTCTAACTTCCTCATCGCCTCAACTTTCTAATACAAGTCTCACCAAGGATCCCGCCATACCCGGAAATACTAATATCATATGCATCAGTACCTAAACCTCTTGTATTCTAACTCTGAGAGAAGTGAGTGCGACAAAAACACAAATAAGGAAGAGCGTCGCTCTATCTATTTGTACTTGCAGGCATAAACACAGTGACCCAGAGAAGGGCATCAGTACGAAAGATATATTGAATATGTAAGGCAGGTAACATATGTAAACATGAGATATAACATAAGACCTGTGGAGATAAGAATCGACTAGAAACTCATATAGCCTCTGAGGCCTACTCTGTCATAATCAGAAATATATGTATACATGTCTGTAAAAATTATGTCACTCTATGGGGAAAATGCAGTTGGGTGCACATCTACGTGCCCTACCCGATGGACTATAACGTGACTCAGTAATAAAATAAATACATATATATATAAGTGGAATGCAATACAAACTCTATCAGATACCATAAACATATCCGGAGTGACCTATTATCGTTATCCTCCAACTATTGTTATTGGCACTATGTTCAAGAATCTTGATATGAACATTTGGGGCTTACACATCCTGAGAGATGATACAAACAAGAAAGTACTCAAGAGCTATGATCGATTTGTCAAGGAAAACCTTTTGTTACTTCATTTTGCCAAAAGATTTCTATTCAAGGAAACGATGTATCAAGTCATGCCAAGAAAGAAGGTTTGCCTTACATACCTTATTCTTGAAGTGACAATCGCCTTACAAGTCCTCATACTCCTCACGGTAGTTATCTATAGAAAACAATGGGGTCGATATCAATATTGAATCCATATTCCAAATAAGAAACTTCATTCAGACATCTTGATCGATAATCAAACACAAAGAATACTTGGACTTATTAATAAGAGATACTTATGTAATTTGTTCCCACAATTCTACAAAACATACCTTCTTAGGTTAACAATATCATAATCAATTCACTTATCAATTTCCAATTCATATCTCCAACAAAACAGCCCCAAATCATAATACAAAGATTTCTTAGGTTTACGGATTTCGATTACGAAAATCCTTTCATAGCTTACTCTGAATCGTCAATTAACCAAAATTATAGATAAAGGGGGATCAAACTTACCTTATTGCATCAAAGTTTACTACCTCAGCAAGTTGTCCCTATTTCAAGGGTTTCCAACATCAATTTAATACGGAGAGAATGGTGTCCACGACTATCACGAAGAGTATTACGTAAATCTTGAGGGTTTCAGATTTGATTTGATCTGGGAATGATGTGATATGGTTGAAAGGGTTTGGAGAGTGTTCTTGAACTGAATTTGGGGGGAAATGAGTTCCAAAACGTAAAAATCTAATTTTAAACCCGACAAAATTCTCCATTGTCGTAATTCGACGGTGGGATTGATGGACCGTCAAACATTCGACGGTCCGTCAATCTTCCTATCAAATTGCCTGGAATATTGACGGCTCATAATAGGAGTTTTGACAGTCCGTCATCTGTCCTGTCAAGTTTTACAGTTTCCCGTTTTTGTCTAAACGTACTTCCTTCCATCCATTTAACTCCATAACAATCCGGAACTTCAATAAACAAGCCATAAAGCTTCACTGCCTTTTGTAAAGTCGTATCTCTTCCCGGGACATCGGTATTTATCAATGACATAACATAACACGAAACTACGGGGTGTAACAGATGGTTTCGTATCGAAGTCTTCAGTTCTGTTAGATATAAATGCTAGCTAGAATGTAGTAGAATAAAGCAAGTAGAGATTGTTATTCGAACTCAAGAAATCAAGAACACGGGTTGCTTACAGATTTCAATCTATTAGGGTTACAAGTCTCAAAGATGAGATGATCCTCTTCCTTCTCCTAGAAGGCTTATTTAACAAAATCAAAACTAGACTTTTCAACCCTAAAATACTATTAACGTGACGTGCATCCAGTTCGACGCTTGTTCATGTTGCGGTGCTCCACTTGAGACTGACAGATAAGACGTTGGTTGGTAGGAATGGAGTCTAGTTGTATCAAGTCCCCGGAACCTCAAGTATCCCCCATAAATTTTTTCCCGGACCTTTGTATTATCCTTCAACAAAGGTCTCTGGTCTCGCAACTCTAAATCCCCACACATCGTTCCGTCATGGTGCCACCTCTTCACATGATCATCCCCAGTTAACTAGTATCCATTTAGAACTAAAAATATTTATTAATATGAATATGATCATGGGAAGAAGAAAGAAGGCTTCTACACAGATGGATAAAAAAGTTGGGGCAAAAGTTTAGTGCTGGTGTCAGTGGTGGATCTAGAAATTTGTCGAAGGGTGTGTAAATTTCCATCTTACTTGTGTTAAGGGTGTACAAAATTAAATATATACTCATAATAGTTACTCCCTCTGTCCCAAAAATATTGTTCTACTTTCCTTATTAATTGATCCCAAAAAGATTGACACATTTATATATTTAGAAATAATTTAACTTTATGAGATAATTTATAGCCATACAAATATCTAAGACTTGTTTTGGATAATACATTTCAAAAATATTCCTTTATTTCTCAAACTACGTGACAAGTCAAACTACGATGATTTTTTGGGACAGAGAAAGTAACATTTAATATATGTACACCGTGTAATTTTCCGGTGAAGGTATACACCCGCCCATGACATATTACTTGGATTAAATCCGCTCCCATAATTATCATTTTGGTTTGAGAATACACTTTGCTTTGCCCACGTCCGCCCACTTCCCCACCTTCATGTACACCTTTTATCTCTCCTCTTTCCAGGTTTTAATAATAACGGTCCTTTCATCTTCTAATTCACCCTTTCTTAATTATTTTTTTCCACTTTTCCATAACCAAGAACTTAAATCCTCTCTCTTAACTTCAATTCCAGGTTGGTTTACATTCACAAGTTGATCATTATGAGCGAAACGGTACGCTAATTCTATCTTCTGTTTTTCATGTTAATTGCTAGATTTCGTTATCCATATGGTTGCTCGTTCTCGATCTTGATCTTATTTATCCACAAAATTAATAAAATGCTAAAGCCCTACCCCTAGATTTTTCCCATGTTGGCTGGATTACTAAACAAAATTTCGTGGGCTCCGCTTGTATTAGCCTGTGCGTTTTATTACCGGCAGTGGCGGACGCATGATTTTCACTAAAAGAGATTCGAAATATAAAACTGTAAGCATAAGAAGAAGCCAACACGATTCAACATATACTACCTCCGCCCATGATTATAGGTAGTCATATCACCGTTCCTTAGTTATGGGCTTGGGAACATCAAAATTCAGTGGTTCTGTTGAAGGTAATGAGGCAATTACCAACCCTCAAATGTCCTTCTATACCGACCAGAATGTCAAAAATAATGGGTCTAGTAATGTTGTGAATAGAACTATATATTTTGGATGAAGCAAAAGGTAAAAGAGTTGAGACTTTAGAGAAATCTTCACCGACTACAAAAGGATTTTGCTTGAATAAATGGAGAAGGAAGAAGAGGGATGCGCACAAGGATGGTGATACTAATATAGACAGTACTAAGTTGCTAGAGCAAAGTTTGTTAAACTCGATTGCAATTTCAGCAAAACGCATGCATGTCTGGGCTGGAACCATCCAAACTAGTGATGGGTCTCTGTCATCTACAAATGCATTATTGAGGTGATCGCTATGAGGTTACCTTTTCTTGGTCTCACGGACTTGGATAAGAGTGATGATCGAAGTAACAAGTCTCGCGCTGTAGCTAGAGCTACTAAAGAAAGGTACGAAGCATCTCTGTTCAAGGGTTATGCATCTGATAAGAATGCGCTAAGTAGTTTGAGTGGGAAGAACATGGGATTCCAGCTCAACCATCTCAGCAGGGGAAGGGTCGGGCTGAAACTAATAAAAAGTCTAGAGGAGAAAAGGTCAAAATCGGGAAGGAAAAATCTCATTCCAGCATGGATTCTGACTCGTGAAGCTTCAATTTTTCCCTTTTGTGCAGGGTAGTAATGAGTCAGTGAGTAATAATACAAAAGGTGGAAGGTCAATGTATCATGATGGAGAGTTGAACCATGAAGTTCGGGATAGAGAAAGACCAGTTGGTGAGGAACTTCAGGCTGAGCTTGACAGAAGAAATGTTACTGAGGTTGGAGGCGTGTCTCAAGAAGATCTAGCTGCTGAATCACCTCAGGAGGTTGATAAAGAAAAGAGTGAGAATCACTGCTCGTCCACAGATCATGCTCCTATGTTGGACTCGCTATCCACCCTCGATGCCCTTCAGGAAGCACTTGAGAGAGGTAGGTTTGTAGTTCTTGTCCAGTGTTTCTATAAATTATTTCTACTTAGCTGATGCAATTCTTTATGGATATGATTAGATTATGCTAGTTTTCTTTGTAGAAAAGGTAAGTAGGAGATGATTAGTTATGCTTGCATCTTCAGTATATTGCATGGATTGGATAATTTTTTGGGTAAGTCTATTCCAAACTTGTAGCGCGTAAAAAATGTCTATTCCAAACTTGAAAAGTAATAGAAAGGTAGAAACTATCAGAGTTCTTAGTTGACAGTTTCCTCTTATGTCCCCCCTTTTTCTTGACTATGATAAACCATCCCATACTCCCCTGTCCAAGAGGAAACAGTGGCCCTTTCCCACTTTGCACCATTTGTGACATGAACTCCTAATATCTTGGCTGGAAAAAGAGTGCTCTTGGCACTGGAGCAACCTCTTTTGTCTCCTTTGTTGCTCTTTTACTAAAAAATTGAACTTGATGTTCAAACATTTTGGACATTATACAAGATTAGCATTGTTGCTGG
Source organism: Przewalskia tangutica (assembly GCA_029844215.1). Lineage (NCBI taxonomy): Eukaryota > Viridiplantae > Streptophyta > Magnoliopsida > Solanales > Solanaceae > Przewalskia > Przewalskia tangutica. The sequence goes on along the minus strand of CM056720.1, from coordinate 133,341,153 downwards.
AACGATAACACCAAACCAATAAGTCAGGAGGTAGTGTTGAAAACTGCTAGACTATGTGTCTACTAGAATATTTGACTGTAGCCAGATTCCTCTTCAAGGATATATTAATTGTTTGCCTTTTGTATTTGGTTGTCTCATCTCGCTCTCTCTTTCTATTTTCACTTTCTACAGTAACTTCGTATACTTTCAGTTCTTCATTGGCCTTTTTGTAATTCTTTAACATTTTCAAGCTGGTATAATATGATCGGGATTAAATAATTTTCTTCTAGTAAATTCTAACATGGAAAAGAAGGAAGTGAATGCTTTCAAATTTTTCTATTTGTTGCTAACAATCTGAGGGATATTTACCGAGGAATAGGTTACAGGAGGTCAGTATCGGTATTTGGACTAGGAGTGATGAATAGTTGTGTGGTTATAGAATTGACACTAGATGGAGAGAAGTGGCCCTATAAAGAGCCCTTTGTCATATTTTTCTTCATTGGCTGTAGGACAGGGCAGGGAGGGAACAGAAAACGTGGGAAAAGCGAGGGGATCACTACTCATGGTGAGGTAATGGAATAATAGGGTGTGACAAGGCTCGTATAGCAGCTGCAACTTCAAGGTTTCAGCAGTCGAAAGACTAAAAGGAGAAAAAAGTAGGAATCAAGAGGTATAATAAAATGTATCCTTGGGGATCCGGAGAAAGGGACTTTGGGTCTAACTCAATGGTCCAACACAAAAAGAACCCAAAATCCAATCTATACATTTCTTCCAAAAGCTAAAAAAAGGAATAAATCCAAGGAAGATGAGATGTCATGAATACTTATACATTGTACATTAAGATACACTATTATATATCAATTATTCATCAAATATGCTCTGATTATACACTAATGACAAAATTTGTGATTCCCTAATTGGAAATATCAAGTTCATCAAGCACCTAACAATTGCTTGAAATTACTACCAAGATTAGAATAACCACCACGGCTCGCGAGACCATTAACAACTTCCTATTTTCTACGAAATACCATCCATCATCTTAGATTCGAACATACGAAATTCCGCCACGTAAAACCACTGTCAAAGCTCAAACACCTCAAATCCACAAACTCCACAAGAGTCGCACCATCTCGAACAAAGCTCTGTGGTAACAACTTCAGATTTGGGCAACCTTTACCAACGACTTCAAACACTAAGTAGGTGTTTGGCCATGCAATTTGGAGCTCAAATTTGATGTTTTGATTTGAAATCCGTGCTTGTTTATGACATTTGAACAATACTTCAATTTGAAATTTTGACTTTAAATTCACCTAAAAGGTAGGTTTTCAATTTCAAGTTTGTGATTTCAATTTTTTTCGAATTTAAAACTTGACCCATAAGTTTATATTTTGCAAAAATAAAACCCATTATTTTAAATTTTGCAAAAGAAGACCCATACCGGATGTGAAGAGATCGTATGTACCGTGTTGGAGGATTATATTAAGTATAGCTAGGTATTGATTTATTGGACCAGTGGATCTTTGAAAAATCACATGTATTTGAAAGTTTGTAATAGCATGTAATCACAAATATTTATTTATAAAAGGAACATGAGCTATGCAATTTATTAATGCGACGTTTTAGGATATTCCTATACCTTGTTTATGAACTATGGTTTTGCTTATTGGAAAGATTGTACAAGAATTGAGGAAATTTTGATAGTTTTCACAAATCCTGAGATTTTTCATATTTATGAGAAAAAGTATAACTTTTGAGATCCAAATTGCATGTCTAGTTTTTTTTTTAAATCAATAATTTCAAATCATGGCCAAACAGTCCCTAAATCATTAGAAAAGATGGAGTGGTGGAGGAGATGCATAGGGCCCACAAATAAGAATAGAGGAAGGGCAGAGAAGAAGAAGAAAAGATAAGATGAGGAAAAAAATAGAGGACGGCCAGAGAAGAAGAAGAGATATGGTAGAGAAAAAGAGAAAGATCAGCTCTAAACTGTATGTTAAGAGCAGAATAATTATTAGGGTAGTTTATAAAGATTGACGCTTTTCTTTAAATGGAGTTGAATAGGTTACTATATGTAGGGTAAGAATTCCTAAATTTTTACATGCACATGAATTTCTTTTGTATCAAATAACAAGTTGCTAAACTGAAGAGAAAAAGAAGATATGTGGCTTAAAAATAAAGATTCAACATAGTCTACAATTTTGACACAAATAACTTGGTCAACCGAACAACATTAGTTCATTTTTCTGACAAAACAGAATAACCATCATAAACAATTGAAATAAAAAGTACAACAACACGAAATGGATAGAAAAATACAACAGATTTAGACGAAAACTATGGAAAAACAACATGAAAAAAACAATTATAGAACAACATAATTATTACATTCTCAATCGAGGTCCTTGGAATGTCCATCATCTTCAGCATTGGTGACGTTTCCCTCCGTTAGTGAAGGCTCTGTATCACTTCCACCCCCTAATGTAGCCATAGTCTTAAGAAACCACGGGTCATTGATCAAATCTTTTATTAAACTTGCTGGTAGGGTAACATGTTCGTTATTGGAGGGAGGATTTGGAGGTTGATTGAGTTGTTTCTTTCTTTAAGTTTAGCCATCTTAGAAGCAGATAACTTTAACAAACCTATACTTTCTCTAGCATAAAAAAGGGCAGCCCGGTGCACTAAGCTCCCGTTATGTGTGGGGTCCGGGGAAGGGCCGGACCACAAGGGTCTATTGTACGCAGCCTTACCTTGCATTTATGCACGAGACTGTTTTCACGATTTGGACCCGTGACCTCCTGGTCACATGGCACTAACTTTACCCGTTCTCTAGCATCAAGTTCATAAATACTCCTTCCTCCCACAAGTTGGTTGAAGAGGAGTTCCATTTCCTTCTCCTCATTTATTTTCTCTATTTTGCTAATTTGTTCTTCTTGCTTATTCACTTTTTCTAAAAAATAGGTATCATGTTTGACTAACTTTATAAACCTTTCGGCTTCAAGAAAACTTAAATACCTCATTAAATACATCCTTAGCCAGAACTTTGGATTGCCAAGCAACTGGTTGGATTTTCCAAGGGCTAAAAATAATTATGACGACTTCTACATCACATAAAATAGGAACTCTTCCGTTTTCTTAAATAAACTTGTTGCTTTTCTATCTATGATGGAGTTCATCACATTTCATTCTAAAAAAAGGGATGGAATTTCTCACATTTTTACTACAGTTCCTAATATGCCTAAGCCTTTTTGTAGCCATATTTGATACCCAAGCATAAAAAAACATTTCCTTTTAAAGTAGAATATATAAAACTTGAAGAGGTGCGTGGCTTTTATAGATGCTTAACAGGAATTGTCACTACAGTCAAATTTAAAAAATTCAAGTTGTTTGAGATAGTATAGTCCAAATTTTAAATTAATTGATTAGCGTAATCTGGTTCTAAGGAAATTGTTTTAAACTTTTCTTAAAAAGTTAAAAATTGCTAAAATTCAAATTGAATTGAGATGTCATAGTCCAATGCATGATTATTTTTGGAGTTGGGAAGTGCAAATAATTAACTTGTGACACAGTCACATTTGGTAGAAAATGTTTTCTATGGAAATATGTTCTACAAAAGATGTTAGTATATTCTTTAAAAAATTTGGATCATATTTCAATATTTTGATGGATAAGAAGGTTTGTGATATGTTTTAGTTGTGCAAGGCGTAGGAAAAGTCTGGGAATTCATTTTCGATAAATTGTGAGATGTTATCACATACCATCTCTTTTGTCAGTCTGAACCTGCATATTATATTTTTTCAAACAAAGTTAATTACATCCAATTCTTTTAACTTGGCGTAGTCATTGGCTTTGACCATTTAGAGAAGCACGTCAGTCGATGCTAGCATGTAGCATTGTTGACTTGGGGCTTGTGGCAACTTGCCCCCTATATTCATTCCCCACTTCATGAATTGCCGGTAAAACCTCGTAAATTTTGGCGATTTAATTCAAGCTAAAGTCATGATTAGGAGAGTAATTAGGCCATGGGGATACTTGGATATGGGTAAAATTCGAGTTGGAAGAACCCAAGCTAGTATCTCATATCAAATAATACACAATTCTTGCATATGTTATAGCATTATCAAGAAAAATGTTGCATCAGTTATCTGTGGATTATGTTAGTAATGATAAGTTTAATACTGAAAACCACACACTATATTAGCCGACCCCCAAGTAATGCCCTAGGTCTCTTCTCCGCTATACTGACTGACTTTAAAAATAAAAATCACCCAAAGTCATTGAAATACCCCATGGGAACCCCTGCCTCTTCACATCACATCACCGCTAATCCTTCTCCTTTTACCCCCACGAATCTTTCACCACAAAAGACCCCAAAATCCAAATCTATACATTTCTTCTGTAAGCTAAAAGGGAAAAAATCCAAGGAAGATGAGATATGATGAATACATATACATTGTATATTAAGATACACTAATTATATATCAATTATTCATCAAGTATGCACTGAATATACAGTAACGACAAAATTTGAGATTCCACAATTGGACATATCAAGTTCAGCAAGCAACTAGCAATTTCTTGAAATTGCTGCCAAGGTTAGAACAACCAACACGACTCCACCGTGATGCCACTAATAACTTCATTTTTTCTATGAAACACCATCCATCATCGAAGATCCAAACATATAAGGTTCCACCGCGTGAAATACATCGTCAAAATTCTCAAACACCTCAAATCCACAAGATTTTCACCATCTCAAACAAAGCTCTGCGGTGACAACATTAGATTTGGGCAACCTTTACCACTGACTTCAAACACTAAATTAATCAAAGAGATGGGCGGTGGAGGAGATGCAGGGGTCCTGATGAGAAGAATAGAGAAAGGGCATAGAAGAAGAAAAGATGGGGAGGAGAAAGAGGACGACCAGAGAAGAAGAGATATGACAGATAAAAAGAAAAAGAGAACCGGCTAAAAATTGTGAATGTTGAGACCATAATATTTATTTCGGGTAGTTTATAAAGATTGAGGCTTTTCTCGGAACGGACTTGAATAGGCTGCTATATGTGGGGGTAAATTTCCTAAATTTTAACATGTGCATGAAATACCTTTTGTAATTCATATTTGATACTCTTTAACATAAAAAAACACTTCTTTTAGGAATAGAATATATAAAGCTTGAAGAGGTGCGTGGCTTTTATAGATGCCTAACAGAAATTGTCACTGTAGTCAAATTAATAAAATTCAAGTTGGTTGAGATAGTATAGTCCAAATTTTAAATAAATTGATTAGCGTAATCTGGTTCTAAGGAAATTGTTTTAAACTTTTTCTTAAAAAGTTGAAAGTAGCCAAGATTCAAATTGAAGTTAACATGTCATAGTCCATGATTCTCTTAGGAGTTAGGAAGTGCAAATAATTAACTTGTGACATGGGCACATTTGGTAAAAAATGTTTTGAATGGAAAAGATGTTCTACCAATGATGTTAGTATATTCTTAAAAAGCATTTTTGGATTATATTTCAATATTTTGACTGATAAAAAGGTTTATCATATGTTTTAGTCGTGCAAGGCGTAGGAAAAGGTATGAGACCTAAACATATCTAGTCCTATATGGTAATATTTAATAGTTTTACCTTTTATAATCGGCATAATACATAAATAAGCCCTCAAACTTGGCCTCATTTTTTAAGTATGCCCTCCAACTTTGGGCGTGCACAAGTAGACACCTCAACTTATAAAAAGTTGAACACATGTAAACACAAATGCCGACGTAACACATAAATTTTGGAGGTTTCTAGATGATCATTTGGTAAGTTAAAGTGTTCAACTAATAAAGTGAAGACAAGTGGATGTTCCTATTTGTGCACACCCAAAATTTGAGGGCATACTTAAAAAATGAGACCAAGTTTGAGAGTCTATTTATATATTATGCCTTTATAATCATACAAACATGAGCTTTTTCTTATTTTGATGATCAAGAAATTCGTCTAAAATTGACACTTTGGGCCAACCGCAAACTTTGAAACTTAGGGATGATGGACCCACACCTCTATCCTTCTCCACTTAAATACCAATGTTAGTTTGCTTGGCGCGGGGCTCGAACCTGTGACATAAGTCACTCAACCCCTACCAATTGAACTAGCCCATGGGGGCTACAAACATGAGCTTTTAATATTTTACTATTCATAATCGTATAATTATAAATTTTCTATATAGTTATTCTATTTGCCATGGAAGGAAAAAAATAATAGTTTTTGTCGCACCTCAGAAAGGAGGAATATCAACACCTGGTGTCATAAAGAATATCGTGCGCAAAGTAATGCATATACAACTACAAAATAAATCGTAGCTAAATATGGAAATCAAATTATGGCTAAACACTTTAGCCACAATTATTTCTTCCGAAGAATATCGTAGCAAGACATGGCGTAGTTAAAAGTTAGCTACAAACTTTACATACTTTGTGGCCAAGGACTATTACTTTTTACTACAAAATTTTATTATGTTTGACATATATTGGTAAAACTCTTTTGTCATGAAATATATACTTATAGCAAACGATCTAATTATTTTGCTACGACAAAGGAAATATATAGAAAATTTTATATTGTCATCACAAGGTAATCTATTTCGGCAAAAGATTTAATTTGTTCGCCATGAAAATTCAAATTGTTCGGCTATTTTTGTAGTTTAATCTAGTGGCAAGGCCTGTAAATTTTTATAACTTATATAGGCTTATTTCGGCAAAATAAAGTTATTAAAGCTACCTGAGGTTCATGGGATCCATACAAGGGTAGGAGAATGATTGAAGAGCCTTAAAATATTCATGGTATGAGTAGGGAAGTGTTGATAGCGAAAATATTGGACAAATGTTGAAATGAAAAGGAAGAAGGAAATAAAAGAAATCTAGGACCTCTTGCTGCGACTCACGCGCTAAGTTGCGAGTGACAATCCTAGGCGAGCAAGTAGATGCATTAAGTTTAAGGGGGCTTGGGAGGCCCTCCCCTCTAGATAACTGAAAAATCTAGAGGGGGGCGCATGATACCTCCCGCAACACATGCTTCCCTCACACGCAACTTGGACAATATAAAAAGAGGGATTACAAGGTGGGGGGGGGGGACATAGTGAGATTTTGGAGCTTAGGAAGTTTCTCCCAATCCCATCCGGCTTAGCTCAATTCCCATCAATCAAGTTGAGTTTTTATGGATATCTTGGGATAAATCCTGTGAGAAATTAGGGAGAAAAATATTACTGACTTGTGTATCTACATTATTACATTGAGCCTTATTTGTAGACACTACATCCCAATCCTTTTTCATGTATGATACTATATACAAATCATATTCTAACACTCCCTCATAAGTTGGTGCATACAAGTCATATTTACCGAGCTTGTTATAGCTGTAACTAATATGAGGACCATGGTAAAAATATCTGCAACTTGATCACTCAACTTCACAAATTTTGCAACAATATCTGCGGAGAGTATTTTTTCCCTGATAAAGTGACAGTCAATCTCAATGTACTTAGTCCTCTTATGAAACACCAAATTTAATGCGATATGAAGGTTTTTTTTTGTTATCATACACAAGTTTCATCTGTTTGATTTTTTCAAATTTTAGTTCTCTGAGCAACTGTTTAATCCAAACTAGCTCACAAGTTGCTACAATCATTGCTCGATATTCTGATTCTGCACTAGATCGAGAAACTATACTATGTTTCTTACTTTACCAGGACACCAAATTGCCTCTTACTAAAACATAATATCCGGATGTAGTACGTTTATCAAAAGGTGATCTTGCCTAATTAGTGTCTGTATATCCAACGATCTGCTCATGGTCTCGATCTTGGAAAGGTAGTCCTTTACCTGTAGCTGACTTTATATATCGCAAAATGCAGATAACTGCATAGGGAGAATCCATAAACTGACTTACAACGCTCACAGGAAAAGAAATGTCAGTCACCGTGAGATAATTCAACTTATCAACCAACTGCCTAAATCTTCGAGGACATCGAATTGCCTCCTACTAAAACACAATATCTGGATGTAGTACGTCTATCAAAAGCTGATTATGCCCAATAAACATTTGTATATCCAACGATCTGCTTATGGCTTTGATATTAAAAAATAGTCCTTTACCTGGAGCTGACTATATATATAACGCATAATGCGGACAACTGCATCCCAATGACTATTACAGGGAGAATCCATAAACTGACTTACAAAGCTCACACGAAAAGAAACCAACCGCCTATATCTTTCAGGATTACTGAGTGGTTCCAGTGTCATGGCATGAATTTAACATTTGAATCCATAGGAGTGTCAATGGGTCTACATCCCATCATTCTTGTCTTCTCAAGAATGACTAAAACATACCTGCGTTGCGAAATAACAATACCTTATCTAGAATAAGCAACCTTAATATCTAGAAAATACTTCAGTCTACCGATGTCTTTTGTCTGAAAATGTTGTAAGAGACGTTGCTTTAAATTAGTAATGTCATCATGATCATTGCCGATAATAATGATATCGTCAACATAAACTACACAATAAGTATACAACAGATAAAACGTAGAGTGATCAACTTCAAATTTGGAGCAAAATGCAGATAGAATGTAGAGTGATCAACTTCAATATGAGTTGCCAAACTCTTGAATTATTGTGCTGAACTTCCCAAACCAGGCTCGAGGAGACTGTTTCAGACCATAAAGTGACCGACGCAATCGACACATCATGCTAGACTATTCAGACCATAATGTGACTAGGGCAATCGACACACCATGCTAGACTCCCCCTGAGCAACAAAATCAGGTGGTTGCTCCGTATAAATTTTCTCCTCAAGGTCACCATAGAGAAAATCATTCTTAATGTCAAATTAATAAAGAGGCCAATGATGTACAACATTCATGGATAGAAAAAGACGGACAAATGCTATTTCAGCCACGAGAGAGAAAGTATCACTATAATTAAGTTCAAATATTCGAGTGTACCCTTTAGCAATAAGGCGAGCCTTAAGCCGTTCAATTTGGCCGTTTAGATCAACTTTGACTGCATAAATCCAACGACAACCAATAGTAAATTCACCTGAAGGAAGTGGAACAAAGTCCAAAGTACCACTTGCATGTAAAGTAGACATCTCGTCAATTATAGTTTGTCGCCATCTTGGATGAAAAAGTACTTCACCTGTAGACTTGGGAATGAAGACAAAGGACAAAGATAATACAAAGGCATAATGGGGTGATGACAGACGATGATAACTTAAAAAGGTATAATGTGGGTTAGTATTACGAGTGGATCGTGTACCTTTTCGAAGTTCGCAGTAAAGGCAAGTCCGAAGTAGGACATGAATCATCTGGGCCTGATGCTGGACGTGGACGACGATGATAAGTTAGGAGTGGTGGCACTGTGTATGAAAATGTAGAAGTAACTAGAGATTCCTCGAAAGTCGGTATGGGTAAGACTGATAGCATTGCGGATGAAGATGTAGAAGTAACGGTAGATTCCTTAATAATCAGTATAGGTAAGACCTCAGATATGTTAGGATGATCAGAAGATGTAAAGTACGGTCGAGACTCAAAGAATGTGACATCAGCTGACATAAGGTACCGATGATGATCAGGTAAGTAGCAATGATACCCCTTTTGAACCCGAGAATAACCAATAAAGAGTAATTTGAGAGCACGAGAGGTTAATTTATCTTTCATAGGTTTTACGTTATGAACAAAGCATGTGCTCCCAAAGACGCAACGGGGAAGAGAGTATAAAGATGACTGATGATACAATATGGAATAAGGAATTTGATTCTGAATGGAAGATGGGGACATTCGGTTAATCAAATAGCAAGATGTAAGGACTGCATCGCCCCAGAAATGTAGCGGTACATGGGATTCAATGAGAAGAGTGCGAACAATCTCAATAAGATGTTTATTTTAACTTCTTGCTACCTCGTTCTACTGAGGGGTGTATGGACAGATGTCTGATGAATAATTCCTTAGTGAGTCATAAACTGTTGAAACTGGGAGGATAAGTATATTCTAAGGCATTATCACTACAAAAAGTATAAATAGAAACACCCAATTGATTTTGTATTTCAGCACAAAACCTCTTGAATATCGAGAATAACTCAGAACAATCTTTCATTAAGAAAATTCAAGTGCATCTTGAATAATCATCAATGAAACTAATGAAATCCTAAAGTTGAATTGATTTTACTAGGACTAAATATCAGAATGGACTAAGGAAAAAATAGACTATGCACGACTCTCAGCACTACGTGGAAAGATAGTGAGAGTTTGTTGAGTCATAATCTAATGTGGGCAGGCTAGACAAACTAAGAATCATCTTTTGTATCTTGACTAAACTCGGATGTCCCAAATTTGTGAATTAAGTTTGGAGATCTGTAATTAGACATGCTATAGGAGAATTAGGAGAGGTAAGGTAGTAAAGGCCTTGCAATTTATATCCTACGCCAATCGTTTGTTCCGTACTGTGGTCCTGCATAACAAAAGAATCATTGACACAATTTAGGGCACGAGTCAAACGACTTGACTAAACTCGGATGTCCCAAACATTTGTGAATTAAGTTTGGGGATCTGTAATTAGACATGCTATAGGAGAATTAGGAGAGGTAAGGTAGTAAAGGCCTTGCAATTCATATCCTACACCAATCGTTTGTTCCGTACTGTGGTCCTGCATAACAAAATAATCATAAAAAATATTATGACACAATTTAGGGCACGAGTCAAAACGACTGACCAATGCAAGCTTAAAAGGACAACTAGGGACATAAAGAACACAATATATAAAGTGACAGAGGATAGGAAATTAGCTTTTCCAACGCCTTTAGCTTGTGTTTGTACTCTATTGGCTAAAGTAACAGTAGGAAGAGAATGTTAATAAACAATATTTGACAAAAGTAATTTATCACCAGAAATATAATCAGAAGCGTCGTAGTCCACAACCCACAATTCAAGTGTATTAGACTGTGCGATTGAGGCTATTTGTGGAGATGTCTGCTTACTTGCTCGATACTGAAGGTACTCATTATATATCTCTTCGGATAAATAAACTCGTTGATTACCTGTAGTGATAGTCTGAGCAACATGAGCATTCTTGGGTGGTTGACCATACAGAGAATAGTATACTTCACGAATGTGTCTAAGCATATTATAATAACTACACTTAGGTCGAGGTCTTTCAAAACGGCCTCTTTGTCGATTCTTTGTAGACTTGAATGTTTGAATTTATAATCTCCTTGTTAAGGGCTTTGAAGTTCCGGATTCCCATGTTTTTGGGGCTAAAAATATGAGATCCAAAAGACATTGAGAAATCTGAAATTTGTAGGCCTAAAATCTAGGAAAAATAAATAAATAGCCAGATTCTGAAAAAACTAAATCTGTCACAAGAGAATTAGGTCTGACCGCGGAAAAGAGGTCGAAATTAGAAAATAATTGTGGGTAGGGTCGAAATGATTGCGCGACCCTGTTGAAAAAAAATTGTTGGAGAAGTCGTCGGAATATGTAGATCTGAACGCCGGGAGTGCTCGGAATGAGAAAAATAATTACTAGGGCAGGTGCGGAATTGTTGGGCGACTCGATTGGATAAAAATCTCAAAAAAGGTGGCTGGAAACAGTACACACGCCGACGCGTGTGACTTACGCGCCGCCGATGTCAGACCTCTGACAAGAGTGTGACGACGCGTGGTTGGGTTTCTGCCGGACATTTTTCTAGGGTGTGGTCGCTAGTGTCATCCGCACCTCGTGGTAGTGTTGATTTTTGCACAACACTTGCAAAACAAAAGATGATGCAGATCAACCCTAGAAAATCGCTGGAATGACGCACGGTGACTGTCTTAACTGAATTTTATTTCTTAAATGTTTTCACCAATGCTCTGATACCATGTGAGAAATTATGGAAGAAAAATATAATTGAATTGTGTATCTACATTATTACATTGAGTCTATTTATAGACACTACAATCAAATAGTTCGTCAATGGGAGCTGGTCATGTATTGCATTTGTATTTGAAAATCATCGCCTATTAGGGTATGTAGGAGTCCTCCAATTTAAGTTTTGTCACAAGGTGTGTTGTCTGACCATTTATTCCGCCACTATAAGACCACAAAGATGTGGGGCCTTGGTCTCTTTTGGCGGCATAGGACTTCTCACTGTGTGCTTTTAATTTCGTGCAAAAGTATATGAGTTGATAGAAAATAAATAATTTATATAAATCAACGGTTACCTTAGAAATAGTATAATTTCAGTGACCTGGCATTCCAACTTCTTTGAAGTTCCATGTTGTACGGTCTTTGGAGTTTGTATGCCCATTGTCTGACCTCTTTTATGATCTGGTACGGGCTTTCTCAATTGGCCCCCATTTTTCTAGAGGTTAGGTCCTGTGTGTTTAGAAACACGTGTCCGAGGACCCTATCCCATTGTTTGAAAATTCAAGCTCGTCCATCTTAATTGTAGTATCAGGCAATTTTTTATTCGTACGTGTGATCTGGAGATATGCTTATTCTTTCGCTCGTCTACGAAGTCTAGTCAATTGTTGTTGCTTCTTTATTTGGTTCCTCTATTCCCCAAGTGTATCTAGGTTGGGTACACCGACTTCAATAGGAAGCAAGGGTTCTGCTCCATAAAGAAGTATGAAGTTTCACCTACTGAAGTGCTACGGTCATTTGATAGGCCCATATTTTATGTGGGAAACTTGTCACCCACCTTCTCTTTGGCTTGGTTGAGCCATGTTATAAGTGACCAGATTTTTATTTTGTTGCTGGACTCAGCTTGTCCTTTAGACTGATGGTATCTTGGGGTTAGAAGTTTAATTGAATAACCCACTCCTCACTAAAGGCTCAGAATTGATTTTCGATAAATTGTGAGATGTTATCACATAATATCTCTTTTGACAGTCGGAACCTGCATATTATATTTTTTAAAACAAAGTTAGTTTCATCCAATTCTTTTACCTTGGCAAAGTCATTGGCTTCGACCATTTGGAGAAGCACGTCAGTCGATGCTAGCATGTAGCATAGTTGACTTGGGGCTTGCGGCAACTTGCTCACTATATTCATTTCCCACTTCATGAATTGCCTGTAAAGCCCCTTAAATTTTCGCAATTTAATTCGGGCTAAAGCCGTGATTAGGAGTGTAACAAGACCATGGGGTTACTTTGATATGGGTAGAATTCGAGTTGGAAGAACCCAAGCTAATATCTCGTAGCAGTATTAGACTATTAGTGATACAATGTTTGGCTTCTGATATTTAGCTCCGCATAACTTACAAAGCATGGAGTTCTGAAGTGCCTTATTTAGCTGCAGAACCCTCTCAAGCAAATAAAAAATGAGTTCAAAATTTGGCTGATTCTTCTGCAATTATTTTGTTTAATTTTCCTGTTTGATGATGCCACATCAAAGCTGGTCTTTATTTGAAACAGTACATGGAGTGAACCATCAAGAGGCAAGATGCGTTATGTTGGCTTGAGGGTTATTGATAGGCTTCATTGTTTCTAAAGAATCTAGTGGACATGGGCCTAAGTAGCTCAGGGTCCTAGTTTAGACACCATCTCATTGCATGTAAGGATTTGTTCAGCATATTGAAGTTATTAGTGTTGGATCTCAAAGCATATTTTGGGGGATTTGAAACCATTGATCAGTTTGTTTCACTCCCTAACTTTTTCCCATTGCATTTGGTTTTCCTTTGTATTAGTAAATAGTCCTCAGCGCTGCCCGCGTTTATTTTTACCAAAATTGGTAATAATATAGTTCTTACATTTTTAAAAAATCAATTACTCAATTCGATTTTCATTATCGCAGTTGCATTAATTAGTTGATGCGCTTTCTCTGCAGAAGTTTTGAGATTCAGAGAAATTAAAATAGAAGATTCTATCACCATCTTAAATAGTTGCTCAAACAAGGAAGAAAAGATAGTTGGATTTGAGTTGCATCAGAGAACTAAAGACCTTGAAAGTGAGGTTGAGGGTCTCTTCAGACAGAAAATTGAAGCTGAAGTTGAGTATTTGACTGTATCTAGAGCAGTCAAAAAGTTGAGATTTGCAGCAGTTGAACAAGTTAACCTCTTGGAAGAACAAAAGAAATTAGCTTCAGAACAAGCACAGATTGTGAAAAAGCTTGGAGATGCAGAATTGAAGGCTACAACACTTGAAACACAGGCTACAAAGTTGGAGAATTACGGTGAAGATATCATGAGCATTAATGAAATGCTAAAGCTGCAGAAGAGAGTCTGTAAGTACAGCACCTGTTTTTTGTTACAGTTGGTATTGCTGGTTGTCCTTGGGCTGTTTCTCTTGCAGATATCCCCTGATTATGCTGGAGTTATACCCACGTAATTTTGAGAAGTGAACTTTTGGTTCCATTTTTGTGTATCGTTACCATCGTTGAACGGTCTTGAATGTTAACTATTTACCTTTAGATGTTTGTAGATAGATGAAACCCCTGGTTTTCGTTTTTGCCTGTTGCTATTGATGTTAGCAATCAAAATAGAAGATGAACTGAATGCGCTCAAGTTAAGATGAATCTATTAAAAACAAAATGAAAATTCAGCCAGAAAGAACATAAAGTTCATTTTATCATTAAAACGCTTATTTTTCTATTTTGCTTAGAATGTAACATGCTAGTAGGGATTAGTGGTTACGGCATTCTATTTTGCTTAGAATGTAAAACGCTTACTATGTGTGTCTTGGATTGGGAAGATATATCAAAGTTCCAAAAGAAATATTATTGCTTTCAGTTGGTTCGAGAATGTGGGAAGAAAACAGTTGGGACTGCTCTGTACTTTACACCTTTCTTTTGGTGTACTACCCTATAGTGCACTAGTTAATATTCACACTAAACATACATTATGTTTAAGTGAGAATACTGCATTTGTTTACGGTTAACATGAATGCGTACAGCTACGGTTAACACTATGCATGAGTAAGTAACTTAAAGAATTTCATGTCGACAAGTTTTTCATTTTTAGGGTTCGAGCTCGGGATCGAGACTTCTAATTAAGTGTCGAAGATTCTCAATCATTCTGCCACGAATGGCTGTGGTGATGACTATCTTATTGAAGATAGTGAATTAGGTGTAAAAAGATTTTACAAGTTGTCAATGTATAAACTTAAATTCATCACCAAAACAATGAAAATTAAACGAAAAGGACAAAGTTTCTGCCTTGGTCTTGTGCTCTGCATGACATGCACCTATCTACCTAGTCCTGCATATGTATCCAACTTTGGGAAAATGGTCATATTTGTCCTCCGTGTAAGTATGGGATCAAATATGTCCTTTCCGTTAGCAAAATTGTTATATTTTTCCTCTGGTGGACGGAAATTCCATGTGGACGCCACGTGAAAATTAATGTTGTTGTTGACACCCAATTTTGACCCTCACGTCCAATCATTAACTATAAAATTATACTAATTTTTCAAAATAAGTTTAACAATTTTATAATAAAATGCAATAATAAAAACATTAATACATGCATTAAATAAGCGATTTAATAATAGCACCGCGTTTTACGTAGAGTATTAAACATTTTTTGAGTCTCATGTCTGCATTCGCATAAATATTATTCATAGTTTAAGCCCTAATAATTTTAATAATAATAAATACATAAATAATTTAATAATAGCATTGCGTCAAGCATTCCTTAAAATTGTATCCACATTTATTAATACCCAAAGCGATTTCATAATTATTATTTGTAATTTAAACCCCCTATTAATTCAATTTTAATTTGACATCGCAAATCTTGCATAATAAATAAGATTTTAATAATGACCTCACATTATAAAATATTAAGCACTAATTAAATAGCGCGCCCACATTTATTTTTTGCAATTATTTAAACCCAAGCTTAAGACTAATAAAGCACCTAAGATTGTATTAAAATAATTTAATAATTTAAACTCCACTTATTTACCACTAATTAATAAAACACTTAAAACTAATAACACACTTAAACTCTACCTAAAGCTAACACCTTAGCCTAATTCCCTAAACCAAGCCCAATCGAAATACCCTTCCTTCATCACAACCCAATTCCCCTCTACTTTTCAGCATTTTCCTGGCCCAAACCTGTTATACCCCGTAGTTCTGGCCATGCGTGTGAGAGCGTACGAAAGGGATTAAGACTTAAATTTTAGAAGGATAGGTTGACGGATTGTTTCGGACAGGTTTTTGGTCAACTTTGAGGCGGGTTATGACCCGTTACATTGAGAGTTCCTAAGTGTTTCAAAGGCCTAGTGCGTAGTTCGTTGAGTCTAGTTTCCAACGCAACCAACCGTTCGTCGATAGGACATCGGAGTAGAAAGTTATGGGAGTTACAAGTTCGGTCTTGATCGGACAAAAAGGTGTTTGATGAGCCACGCGCGGCGCCAGATGATCTGAGTGTTCGCTGAAGTTGCAGCGCCGCGGCTCCGGAAAGTTCTGGGAGTCGGCAGAGGTTTCAGCGCCGCGACGCCGGCTGCAGGGCCGCGGCGCCGAGGCGGATTCTGCGAAGTTGAGTGGAAAAATCTGAACTGTTTTGTTTTAAAAAAGGTCATGGGAGGGTGACAAGTGTCCCCCCCATCTGATTTTGCATGTACTACTTATTGACCAAGTCTTGAAGATTTGGTCATTCTTCAAGTTCTTCTCTCTCTCTAAAGATAAAAGCTCTCCCTTCTCTCTAGAAATTCAAGAGGAAATCAAAGCTTGAGGAAAATCTGAAAAGTGTGGCAAGAAGGAAACTTGTTGGCTAACTTGGAGGAGTTCTTGTGGTAGTGATTGTGGAAAGGAGGCTAGTGAAGTGGTTGGAATATTTGGCTAAAGTACTAAGGTAACAATTCCTTCTCTCTTTGTTGGTTTTTGGTGTTGCATGTGAAGAAGAAAGAATTTGTAGTTGAAAATATTGCTCTTAGATAAATTGCATGTAAGAAATATGGGTTGGATATGAAGGAATTGGATAAGAAGGAAAATACTACCTTAAACTTGTTAAGTTAATTGTTATGGATTGTGGGGCAGAATTTTACACACCCAAGATTAGGTGTGTAATCCCCTTTGTGTTGATTGGACTGTTGGGCCTTAAAAGTGGCGTTTGGATATTGAATTCGGCCTTGATAAATGTGGCAAAATATGTAGAAACAAAGGAAATGCTGCCCGATTTTCCGTAGAATTTAGTAACTTTGCACTTGGAATATTCTACGTTGAAACTAGAGGTTAATAAATGTATTATGGTCATTATAAGTTGACGTATTACGTGCGATATTTTGGACTTAGCAAGTGGATTGACCCGAAGAGGTATGTGGAACTTTCCTACCTCTTGAGCATGAATAATTGCATCTATGTAGTACGGTAGACGTACAAAGGCTTTGGTATCCCTTACTTGTTTTAATGATGTCTTAAGTCTTAAAGTTAAGGGACTTTGAGTGTTTTTAAGTATATGATACTTGTTTTCGTTTAAAAGTATAAGTCCCTTGGATATAGGGAGATGCGTTTGACTAGTGTATAATGGTAATATAACGACTTTATGGAAAGTTGGTTGTATTGGCTTTATGGAAGGTTAGCAAAGAAAGGTTTACTCCAAGTAAAATAAGTACGGATAAATGATTTGAATTTGTGAAAGACAAATTGTTTTTAAGGCATTAATTGCCTAAGGTTTTAAAGGAAATGAAGTCACTTGATTTAGAAGCCTATTGTGTTTTTAAAGGTAAACGTGACTTGTTTTGAAAAGTTGTCGTGACTTGATACTACGGTTATTAGTATCTTGAGAGTTTTTGATGCGCGAAAAGATGCACACACTTTAACGCAAGTGCACGTTATCGTGACAAGTAATATAGTCTTGATAAGACCGAATATCGTCCACAAGGATTAGTGTTCAAGTACCAATTATCTATCTTTTGGTATCTATTTGGTAACCGATATTGATTTTTGTTGTTTATGACTAACAATTATAAAGGCTAATTAACTATAGGTTTACTTCAGTTGTGATGAGAATAGGGCTTCCATGTCTCCTCAACTATCCGCTTATGTTACTTATTAATGCAATGAATTATGGTTCTTCTTCTCTCGGAGCTAGCAGGTTTACGAAATCGTTTTATACTCCCGTTAAGGCTATATAAACACTCAACCCCAAGATTGCTCATTTCTACCTTTCGTGATAAGGATGACTCATAGGAGGATTAAGACCAAAACCTAGTTAACCGTCACGCGCCATGCGTAAAATTAGGGTTGTTAAGCCTCTCATTAACGCTACATAAGTAATTGAGGTATTTTCATCCCCAATCCAAAATATGTCTACCCAACTTACAACATATTCACAACCTCCTCCTTTCGAAGTTTGATTAGAAATCATATAAGTAATGATAATTAGTGATCAATTAATTACCAAGCATTCAAAGCAATTATTGGATAAATCTCAACAAGAAGAAGAATAACCATAACATGCATCAATTCATAACATAAGTTTCTAGTGATTTAACATGGAAAGCCCTATAAAGGAATTAGTTCCTAGTCATTGACATGACAAGAACTAATTCAAGGTTCATCATAAAAACTGAAATAAAGGAAAGAAAAGAAAATTACTAAATTAAGGTCTCCAATCTTCAATCCAAGAATCCTTGTGTTGTGCAAGAAAGGTTACCCTTTAGAACTGCCTAGGGTTCTCCTTTTATAGGCTCAAAACCGCCTCTAACTTTTCCCTTCAGTTCGCCCGTAAAATCGCCCTTAAACTCGATTTTTCCGCGCGCCGCGACCGCTATCGGCGCGCGCAGCCAAGTCTGCGATACTTCGGATGATTTGGCGCCGCGACCCTGCTCTCTGCTGTCCGGGGGCGCCGCGGCTCTGCAACTTCGCGCTCGGATATTAGGCGCGCGCACTGTCCGTGCTTCCGCTGCTTCGCCACTTTCGCCTTTTTCACTGAACCTCCACTTTTGCCCTCTTTTAACTCCTTTTCCGCCATTTGACCATTTTAACCACTTTGACTCAAAAGAAAGAAAATCTATCCTAATACGACACTTATTTGTACAAAAAGGGACAAAAGACTAACTAAAAATGACTCAAAAAGTGTATATAAAATACACCGATCAGTTTTGCACAAAAAGGAGTCTTTTTCTTAAAAGGTTAGAGGTACGTGGTACTTGGGTTGAGTTCCCGGATTTTCTTTTAAATGACATGTTAGTGCCTTAAGTAAACTAAAATGAGAGGATATACTAAAATGTTAATAAGAAGTTAGGGGATATTCTTAACTTGCTTACGTTATGATGTTCGTAGCGCTTATGTTATGTATGATAGCCGTTGTCTGATTTATGTATTATTATTATTATTACTACTTATGCCATGGATTTGCTATCCATAATGCGAAGTCGGCGCTTGTACTCACGCGGGCCCACCGGTCCACGCGGTGAAATAGTCCCACGCGGTGAAATAGTCCCACGCGGCGGATGACCTCACGCGGGTGAAATAGTCCCACGCGGTGAAATAGTCTCACGCGAGGTGGATAACCTCACGCGGGTCCACAGGACCTATGCGAGTGAAATAGTCCTGCGAGTAGGATTGCTTAATGATACTACGCGAGACCGCTTTGATCACGAGCCTCCTATTTTTACGCAAAGAAAGTTTATACTTGATACTCTCATTGTTGGTAAGGCACGATAATCGTATTTTGATTTTCCTCCATGACTCAAATTATTTTAGACTTATGATATTATTACGATTTTCCGCTTTACATACTTGGTACATACGCTTGACCGAATTCTCAAGGCCGCGTTCATGCCGCAGTGGTAAGCAGTGGTGGATCCTCATTCTTAGGATCTTGCTCAGTGTCGAAGCTCCATTTCTCCGAGGCTCGACTTTTAGTACAGTTCTCCCGGTGTCAGAGTTTTGTACATTCAGGGGTATGACGGGGCCCTGTCCCGTCATAGTGTTTACACATTCTTAGAGGCCTGTAGTCCTATTATAACTTGGGTTGTTAAGGATATAACTATTCAGCTTTGTTATATTTAGAGGTAGCCATTTTGGGTTAGCCTGCTTATATTCTATATGGGTTCTTGTTGTGAGTTTATTTTCCGCTGGTTTTCTCTGATGTTGTATCACAAGGGTGCTCGGGGTAAGGCACCAGTCACGGGTCCGTGGTCGGGTCGTGACAAAAGTGGTATCAGAGCAGTTAATCCTCGGAAAGAGTCTACAGACCGTATTTAGTAGAGTCTTGATTATCGGTGTGCTGTGCACCACATCTATAATCAGGAGGCTACAGGATATTTACGATTGGTTTCCATTCTTTCACTCTAAGATCGTGCAATAGAGCTGTGTTATAGGTTGAACTTCCTCTGACATATTTTTATGTATCAGTTATGCCTCCACGCAAGGCAACCGCGACCCAGAAGGGCAAGGCAGCTGAGAGACCTGCTAGTAGGACACAAAGGGTCACGAGGCACGTGCCCCCCTTACCAAAGAGGATGTTTTGACGGCGAAGTTCCACGACGCCGCCACCCCCAAAGAGTTCGGCAGCGGAAGCTGCCATCGAGACCGCGTACGAGCCCCCGCCATACAACCGGAGCAGAGGAGACGGTTACGCGAGATGGCCCAGTTATTAGCCAGGATCGTGGCTAGGCAGGAGGATAGACGGGAGGCAGCGGTTCCGGTTGTACTCGTGGTCCACCCCAGATCTGATAGCTTGAGACTGCGGGACTTTTTAAGTTGCCGCCCACCAGAGTTCTATGGGTCGAGGCCTGAGGATGATCATCAAGAGTTTATCTCGCGATTCTGATCGCGAGAGTGATCGTGGCTTGAGACGTAGTCGGTATTATTGGGTTCACACCGATCGCGGATACCGCAGCTGATTGGTAGTATGATTCACGGAACTATCCTGGGAGCATGCGCTCACTGTTTGGGACGAAGTTCTCAGAGGCGTTCCTTAGCCATTTCTTGCCTCCACAGATGAGGAGAGCACAGACCGATAGATTTTTGACACTGAGACAGAGTGAGCGGACGGTCCGGGAGTACAACGTAGAGTTTGACTCATTGGCTCGGTATGTACCCGCTTGGTAGCGCATACATGGAGGACAGGTGCACCGCTATGTCACAGTGGCTCGATGATTACTTGGCGCAGAGTTGCACTAAGTAGCTCTTCACCGGGCACGGACATTGCCCGCACGCAGCATACGCACTGGTGCGAGCGAACGCATGGGCCGACGGATTGATAGGTATCAGCAGAAGAGGGCCAGGACAGCAGGGTCCTCTGGTAGTTTTCGAGGTAGACAACCTCAGCAGCAGACCGGATTTGCACCTCACCGGTTGAGCGCCTCCACCATCTTCCTGGACGACAGGAATTCGGGGACAGGGTCCCAGGGCTTCGGGTTCTCAGAGAGACCAGAGTTCCGGTCAGATGAGGCCACCTATACCTCGGTGTGGCCGATGTGGCGATTGCCATTATGGGGGGTGTCGTGTTCCTCCAGGAGCTTGTTACACTTGCGGCCAGTGTCCATTTGAGAGAGATTGTCCACCAGACGCGGCGGAATGCTATGGTTCACCGACAGGTCGATGGCTCGATCTTCGCTTGGTGGCGATGCGCCGAGGGCAGGTGTGTTCACGGACCAGCAGCCGCGCAGGGTCGTGGTAGGGTGGATTCAGCCTGGTCCTCGAACCGCATTTATGCTATGTCCACGCAGACCGTGAGGCATCGCGGATGTCGCCACAGTACACCGCTTGGTTTCATGTTGTGATGTATATGCTTTGATAGATCCAGGTTCTACCTTGTCCTATATATCTCCTCATATTGCTGGTAGAATAGGGATAGAGTCCGAGTCCATAAAACCTTTTGAGGTGGCTACGCCAGTGGGTGATTCGGTGGTAGCTGAGCGGGTATATAAGGCTTGCCCAGTGACTATAGACAGTCGTAAGACTCTAGACGACTTGATAGAGTTGAATATGACGGACTTTGATGTAATTATGGGTATGGATTGGCTAGCGTCTTGCTATGCCAATGTGGACTGTAGAGAGAGACTGGTATGATTCCAGTTTCCTGGTGAGCCGGTTATCGAGTGGAAGGGGAATACTGCGTCGCCGAGGGGTAGGTTTATTTCTTACCTCAAGGCTAGGAAAATGGTGCTGAAAGGGTATATCTACCATATGGTTCGAGTATTCGACATCGAGGTCGAGATACCGCACCTTGATCGCCCGTTGTTAGAGAGTTTCCGCACGTATTCCCGACGAAGTTTCCGCATCCTCCCGAGAGAGATCGAGTTTTGCATTGATTTGGCGCCAGACACTCGACCGATATCTATTCCGCCATACGGACGGCACCCGCCGAGTTGAAGGAATTGAAAGACCACCAAAGATTTCTTTGGAGAAAGGCTTTATCAGCCAAGTGTTTCTCCCCGGGAGCGCCATGTTATTTGTAAAGAAGAAGGATGGACGCACGTATGTGTTGATTACAGCAATGAATAAGGTAACTATCAAAACAGATATCCTCCCGTGATTGATGATTTGTTTGACCATTGCAGGGTGCGAGATGTTTCTCCAAGATAGACCTGCGATCTGGTTATCATCAGGTGCGAGTTAGAGAGACAGATATCCCAAGCACTGCATTCAGGACCCGGTATGGGCACTACGAGTTCAGGGTGATGTCTTTCGGATTGGACAACGCCCCAACAGTATTCATGGATTTGATGAACAGGGTGTTCAAGCCATTCTTGGATATGTTCGTTATAGTATTCATTGATGATATCCTGGTTTATTCGCGCATGAGCGCGAGCACGCAGATCACTCGGCGGTATCGAGTCCTCCGACCGATTGTATGCCAAGTTCTCAAATACGCGAGTTTTGGTTGGCCTCGGTGGCTTTCTTAGGGCATGTTATCTGGGGCCGATGGTATTCGGTTGATACAACAAAGATCGAGGCGCCAAGACTTGCCTGCACTCCACTACACCAACGGAGTGCACATTTTGGGCCTCATGGGTTATTATCGGAGGTTTATGGAGAAGTTTGCTTCCATTTCAAAGACTTTGACTAAGTCGACTCGTAGCGGCTATGTTCGGTGGACGGATGCTTGTGAGGAAAATTTCCATTGCTAAAGGAGAAATTGACGACCGCCTCAGCTTCTTACTCTTCCGAGGGTTTAGACGATATGTGGTTTATTGTGATGCGTCAGTGTCTTGGTCAGCGTCTTTGACGCAAAGACGGTAAAGTTATAGCTACGATCTCGATGCCTTAGGAAGCATGAGAAGAACTATCTCACACATGACTTAGAGTTGGCGGTGATTCATGCCTCAAGATATGGAGACATTATTTATATGGAGTTCATGCGATGTTTACAGCACCACAAAAGCCTCCAAAGATATCTTCACCGCAGGAGTTGAACTTGCGGCAGAGACGGTGGTTGGAGCTGCTTAAGGATTACGATGTCGATATTCTATACCACCCAGGGAAGGCTCATGTAGTTGAAGACACCCTTAGTCACCGATCGATGAGTAGTCTGTCAGGTGAAGCGTGCAAGAGGATACGGTCCGCGAGTTACATCACCAGCAAGCCTTGGGGTTCGCTTGGTTGATTACGATAGTAATGGAGTTCGGTTCGAGAGGTTGCAAGTCTTCCATCGTCGGCGAGCAAGAGGCGACAATATGAGGATCCGACATGGTACGGTATCGAGACGCAGCTTCAGGAGGAGAAAAGTCTATTTGAGAGCACCACTGGGTGCTAAGATTTGAGGGCCGGTTGTGTGTTCCCGATGTGACAGGACTTCGTCAGCAGATTCTGGGGGAGGCACACAGTGCTCGTTATTCTATTCATCCGGGGTCGACTAAGATGTACCATGACCTCAAATGTGTGTATTGGTGGGATGGCCTGAAGAGGGACGTGGAAGGTTTTGTTGCACAGTGCCCGAATTGTCAGCAGGTCAAGGTTGAGCACCAGAAGCCCGGTGGGCTATTGCAGGCTATTGATAGTCCGGCTTGGAAGTGGGAGGTGGTAAATATGGACTTTATTACAGGGTTACCTCACACTCAGAGGAAGCATGCTTCCATTTGGGTTATTGACAGCCGATTTAAATCAACCCATTTTCTTCCAAATGACGACTTTTTCTACGAGGATTATGCTAGATCAGATATCGAGAGATTGTGAGATCGCACGAGTTTCTATATCGATTATTTCGAGCAGAGCCAGTTCACGGCTAACTTCGGAGGTCTTTCCGGAAGGATTAGGACGCACGTGAGTCTCAAGATCGCTTCATCCTCGCATCGACGGACAGCCGAGCGCACTATCCGCATACACTCGAGGATATGTCGCGGGCTTGTGTTATTGATTTCGTGGGTAGCCGAGGATCATTTACCTCTTGTGGAGTTTGCTTATAACAACCTACCATTCTAGTATCCATGACTCCTTACGAGGCCTTATACGGGAGAAGCGCAGATCACCGATAGCTGGTCCGAGGTGGGAGAAGGCGATTAGTCGGGCGGACTTGATTCGAGGGCAATGGATAAGGTAAAGCTTATCCAGAGCGGTTATTGTCACCGAGTCGCATGTAAGTCGATGCAGATCATCGGGCCGACACTGGAGTTCGGGGTAGATGATTGGATCTTCTGAAGGTATCACCCACGGGCGGCGTGATGAGATTTGGGAAGAAGGGGAAACTTAGCCCAAGGTACATTGGGCCTTATCAGATTGTCCGTAGGGTAGGCAATGTTGCCTATGAGTTGGACCTGCCGTCCGATCTGGAGGCGGTGCATCCAGTTTTTCATGTGTCTATGTTGCGGAAATGTGTTGGAGATCCGTCCAGAGTGCACCCGATTTGTGATGTCCAGGTGACATAGGGGTTATCATATGAGGAGAGCCCCATAGCTATACTCGATCGTCAGGTTATGCGACTTCGGACAAAGGATGTGGCTTCCGTCAAGGTCTTATGGCGGAACGAGAACAGGGAAGAGATGACGTGGGAAGCAGAGGATGACATGATGAAGAAGTATCCTCACTTATTCCCTATACCTCCGTAACCCACTTTCACGCTTGTTATTTTTATTTTGGCAATTATGCTTAAGTATGTTGTGGCGTGTGCGAGCCTTTAATTGCAAAAAGAATAGTTAAGGTGGGTTTGTGTCGATATCGTGATTTGAGTAAGTTTAGAAGGAACATTCGGACGAATGTTTCTAAGGGGGAGAATGTTATACCCCGTAGTTCTGGCCATGCGTGTGAGAGCGTACGAAAGGGATTAAGACTTAAATTTTAGAAGGATAGGTTGACGGATTGTTTCGGACAGGTTTTTGGTCAACTTTGAGGCGTGTTATGACCCGTTACATTGAGAGTTCCTAGGTGTTTCAAAGGCCTAGTGCGTAGTTCGTTGAGTCTAGTTTCCAACGCAACCAACCGTTCGTCGATAGGACATCGGAGTAGAAAGTTATGGGAGTTACAAGTTCAGTGCAATGGACAGTAAAGGTGTTTCGGCCAGAGCCACGTGGCCGCGCGCTAGATGATCTGAGTGTTCGCTGAAGTTGCAGCGCCGCGGCGCCGGGAAGCAGGGCCGCGGCGCCGGAAAGTTCTGGGATTCGGCAGAGGTTTCAGCGCCGCGGCGCCGGATGCAGGTCAGCGGGCCGCGGCGGTTCTCGCGGGTCGAGTGGAAAAATCTGAACCGCTTTGTTTTAAAAGGCCATAGGAGGTGACAAGTGTCCCCATCTGATCTTGCCTGTACTACTTATCGACCAAGACTTGACGACTTGGTCATTCTTCAAGTTCTTCTCTCTCTAAAGATAAAAGCTCTCCCTTCTCTCTAGAAATTCAAGAGGAAATCAAAGCTTGAGGAAAATCTGAAAAGTGTGGCAAGAAGGAAACTTGTTGGCTAACTTGTAGGAGTTCTTGTGGTGGTGATTGTGGAAAGGAGGCTAGTGAAGTGGTTGGAATATTTGGCTAAAGTACTAAGGTAACAATTCCTTCTCTCTTTGTTGGTTGGTGTTGCATGTGAAGAAGAAAGAATTTGTAGTTGAAAATATTGCTCTTAGATAAATTGCATGTAAAAAATATGGGTTGGATATGAAGGAATTGGATAAGAAGGTTATGTGAGCATGTTGTAGCCAAAATACTACCTTAAACTTGTTAAGTTAATTGTTTTGGATTGTGGGGCAGAATTTTACACACCCAAGATTAGGTGTGTAATCCCCTTTGTGTTGATTGGACTGTTGGGCCTTAAAAGTGGTGTTTGGATATTAAATTCGGCCTTGATAAAGGTGGCAAAGTATGTAGAAACAAAGGAAATGCTGCCCGATTTTCCGTAGAATTTTGTAACTTTGCACTTGGAATATTCTACGTTGAAACTAGATGTTAATAAATGTATTATGGTCATTATAGGTTGACGTATTACGTGCGGTATTTTGGACTTAGCAAGTGGATTGACCCGAAGAGGTATGTGAAACTTTCCTACCTCTTGAGCATGAATAATTGCATCTATGTAGTACGGTAGACGTACAAAGGCTTTGGTATCCCTTACTTGTTTTAATAATGTCTTAAGTCTTAAAGTTAAGGGACTTTGAATGTTTTTAAGTATATGATACTTGTTTTCGTTTAAAAGTATAAGTCCCTTGGATATAGGGAGATGCGTTTGACTAGTGTATAATGGTAATATAACGACTTTATGGGAAGTTGGTTGTATTGGCTTTATGGAAGGTTAACAAAGAAAGGTTTACTCCAAGTAAAATAAGTACGGATAAATGATTTGAATTTGTGAAAGGCAAATTGTTTTTAAGGCATTAATTGCCTAAGGTTTTAAAGAAAATGAAGTCACTTGATTTAGAAGCCTATTGTGTTTTTAAAGGTAAACGTGACTTATTTTGAAAAGTTGTCGTGACTTGATACTACGGTTATTAGTATCTTGGGAGTTTTGCACAAAAATGAGTCTTTTTCTTAAAAGGTTAGAGGTACGTGGTACTTGGGTTGAATTCCCGAATTTTCTTTTAAATGACATTTTAGTGCCTTAAGTAAACTAAAATGAGAGGATATACTAAAATGTTAATAAGAAGTTAGAGGATATTCTTAACTTGCTTACGTTATGATAAGCCGGTAGCGCTTATGTTATGTATGATAGCCGGTTGTGCTGATTTATGTATTATTATTATTATTACTACTTATGCCATGGGTTTGCTACCCATGATGCGAGTGCGGCGCTTGTACTCATGCGGGCCCACCGGGTCCATGCGGGTGAAATAGTCCCATGCGAGGCGGATGACCTCATGCGGGTGAAATAGTCCCATGCGGGTGAAATAGTCCCATGCGAGGTGGATGACCTCATGCGGGTCCACAGGACCTATGCGGGTAAAATAGTCCCGCGAGTAGGATTGCTTAATGATACTACCGGCGAGACCGCTTTGATCACGAGCCACCTATTTTTACGCAAAGAAAGTTTATACTTGATACTCTCATTGTTGGTAAGGCATGCATCACGTATTTTGATTTTCCTCCATGACTCAAATTATTTTAGACTTATGATATTATTACGATTTTCCGCTTTACATACTTGGTACATATGCATCGACTTCCTGTGGGCTGCGTTCATGCCACATGTAGGGGTAAGCAGGTGGTGGATCCTCATTCTTAGGATCTTGCTCAGGTGTCAGAAGCTCCATTTCTCCGGAGGCTCGACTTTTGGTACGGTTCTCCCTGGTGTTGTAACTGTTTTGTACATTCAGCGGTATGACTGGGCCCTGTCCCGTCATAGTGTTTACACATTCTTAGAGGCCTGTAGTCCTGTTATAACTTGGGTTGTTAAGGATATAACTGTTCAGCTTTGTTATATTTAGAGGTAGCCATTTTGGGTTAGCCTGCTTATATTCTATATGGGTTCTTGTTGTGAGTTTATTTTCCGCTGGTTTTCTCTGATGTTGTATCACAAGGGTGCCCGGGGTAAGGCACCAATCACGGGTCCGTGGTCGGGTCGTGACAAAACCGCAGCCCATTAGCCCAAGCCTTTATCTCATCTTCCCCCCTTCTTCATACCTAAAGAAAACCTAAAAAACTAAAAAAAAAGAAAAACGTAAGAGCCCTAGCCATCGCCGCCTTCCCCCCAATACCGAGATCTCCGCCGAGATTCTCGCCTGAAAATCCGACATAACCAAATCGTTCCCTTACCGAATCGATACCAAATCCCACCATAATAAGAACAATACAAAAATCACTCCAAATCACCACTAAAGCGGTAACAAATCCTTCAACATCAACACCGAAGATCGCGATAAAATCAATACCAAAAGCTTACCAAACTTGAAACTCAAACCATGGCTATAAAAAGGAATCAATTTATACATCCAAAGGATCCATCAATGAGGAAAGGAGTGAGCCTTTCAACAATAAAAAATTAGTAGAAAAAGCATCGAAAAATTAGTCTCAGGAGAAAGACTCAATCAGTAAGCAATCGAGAAACCATAGAAAAGAATCAAGCAAGAATTATCAAGTAAGTCTCGCACCTCTCTTTTAAACGCATCGCAATGGATCCCGAGTGAATCGACGACTTGATATGCTGCCTCGGTTCGCTGCCCGGAGAAGGTAATCTAAAACTCGCTCTCTTTCTATTATTCAGCTATTTTCGTGCTGTGTGTTCTATACGATATGATTATGTGTTTGTTATGTCGAATTTATTTGGCTTAATTTAGTCATTGTTCGAATCTGTGAGTTCAGATAAAATACGTTAGTTATGGCTTCTAGTATGTTTGATGTTGATTCTGTCTTGAGCATATATTTTTTCTATCTTGGCTTCTGTAGGAGTACTTTCGTTACAAATGGATAAGCGTATAACCTTTTGTAGAATAGTCCTAGATTTAGTTGTATGGGTGGTCTATGTATCATGTTAGAATTCCGATTCCATCATATGTACGCCTGTTTAGTATTATACTAGGACCCGAGACATAATCTTGTATTAAGATTTACTGTAATGTGCATCATGTTAGCAATAACTGTCTGAAACTTGTCTATTCTCAGTTTAGCTACACTTTAAACTATTGTGTCTATTTGGCAATATATTGTATCATATCTGAGACGTCGACTTCTCCAGTTTAAGTTAAATGTGATGTATTTGATCACGTATACTAGCCTTTCTATGTGGGTGTTCGGCTTGCTTATCTTCCTTTAAGAAATTCGTGTATCTAGAGACAGTATGCCTCAAAGAATATACAGGGTATATAGATATGGTTGTATACACATTCATTTATTCAGGTTGCTCAACTTTTACAGTCGGGTATATATATATATATCGTGAATATCCTTAATATATCAACTTTACCTATATGTGGATATGGGTTCTTATGTTCGTTAACTGGGCTCGTTGCATGCATTGGGCTAATCAGCCTTTTTTTTTAAATCTGAAAGAGTCTACATCCTATGCCCATTAGTCCAGCCCTGCTTTCACCCCTGTATTATCTATCTTGTGTGTGTATGTCTCGGGTTTATCCCATTTTTGCTCCTTCATCTTCGTGTTGTGTTTTGGTTTGTGTGCAATCTGGAATCAGTCCTTCGAATCTACTTTCGTCATTTTAGTTGTCTGTTGACTTCATAATATAGTCGTTGCATATATGCTCAGTTGCGAATCATGTGCTAGAACGCAGGCTTGTCTCCTTATAATTTGTATTGCCATATTTGGGCCTGTTTGTTTCTGATTTTCCTACGGGGTTTGAAGCCCAATATATGCTTTACTCTCGTAATTATTCTCTAGCTATAGAATATGCATCCTTGACTTTGTGTGTACTAGCACAATATGTCGAAATTAATGTTCAATGTGTATCTGGATATGCTTGTGAATATAAAAATCATATTTGGACTTGGATTGTGAGCCAATATTTGATATATTCTGTTGGGTTATCTGTCTACTTTTCGGATTGTCATTGTGGAGCAAAATTTGAATTATATCCACACTAAGCCTTTATTTATTTACTTGTATTATTTGGCAAATTTGAACATATACTATCCTTTCCTTTTCATATTTTTTTACATGAAACGCAACGCATCGGAGCCGAATGAAGAGTCTCCTAGCGAGACTCATCACGAGCCACAACAAATGAAGACTCACATCTATGTGCATCCGCATCATAAATTCCAAGCCACAGGCGAAATGACATCGCCACTCCTTCGAGTCATCTTTATTTATTCTTTATTCTGCTCTATTTATTTGTGTAAATTAATTGTCTAACGCTACACTAATTAGTAGAATACTTAGGATAATTAAATCTTGAACCAATAGATTAGCAAGTAGTTGGATACTAGAAATTTCATTCTCCTTAAGGTAATTATTTTTGTCACACATTACTCAAATCATGCTAACCCCTTAATAATGTCATTCTCATAATCCTGTAGGAAGCTAAGATTTAAAAGGAGAAACATATTTTTATGAAAGTATTATTAGCATTGACATAACAAAAGTATTTAGATCCCAAGATCGTTAGGCTTTGCATGAAAGACCTCCGCACATTCTATTTTACAAGCATATATTTTGTCATAGTAGATTTGCATTATTACTTCTATACTAAGCTAAGCACTACATATAAAATAATTTCATATGGTCCCTAATTACTTTAGGAATATATTTTCTTTTTAAACCAAAGCTAACTTTGTATACTTTAAATAAATCCTGCATTCTATAAAAATATGTTTTATACTTGAATATATCTTTCACTCAAATACTTTTCAAAACATGCATTCTTTAGCAATAATAATTAACCTAGGTTTGACCGGACAATCGCAAGTTAGCGGATCTTAGAGGGTGCCTAATCCCTTCCCTCTAGATTAATAAAGAACCATTACCCAGAATCTCACACTAGTTTTGCAGACCATTAAGATGGAGTTAATGTTGACTTTAACCTAGTTGACATTTAGGTGTCCTAATTCACCCAAACTAATTAGGTGGCGACTCCACAAACTCTTTTAGCATCTTTAACAACCCTTTAGCATTTTAGCACATCTTTTAGCATTTATTTTATTTTCTAACATTTTCTAAGCAGGATTCACTGAAAATGTCGCGGTCGAAAAAGGGCGTGACAGTTGTTATATTTGCCCTCATGCTCGATGACTAATCTCAATTCTGGACCTTCACTACCTACCTGTTGAGTTTTCACAGTCCCGAACAGTCTTAGCTGGAGGTTCACGTATGCTGAGACTGCCATAATATCCATTTTAGAACAGGATTACTGGATAAGTATATCACACTCACATTGTCACAATAGACCACAGTTGCCTTCAATCAGATAATGTAACTCTAACAGTATGTTACGAAGCCAACATGATTCAACAACCATTTGACTACCTTTGGTATTCTACCTCAGCACTTGACCGAGACAATGCGGATTGCCGTTTTGACGACTATGAAATAAGATTGTCCCCCAAGAACACACAATAACCGAAAGTGGAACGACATGTGTTCGGACAGCCACCTCAATCCGCAGCCGTATTGGATGAGAGACTCGAGATGAAGGACTTATATAGATGCAAACCAAAATGGAGAGTACCCTTAACATACCGCAAAATTCTTTTGAGAGCTCATATATGTTCTTTTTTCGAATCATGCATGTGTAAACAAATTTGCTGGACCGCATAGGAAATATCGGATCTTGTAAAAGTCAGATATTGCAAGGCCCTTACTAGGCTGCGGTATTGTGTAGGATCGTTGTATGGAGTACCTGCAGAGTTACTCAATTTTGCCTTTGTGTCAATTGGAGTATGTGGTGGTTTGCAAAAAGACATCTATACTTTGTCAATTATGTCTTCGGCATATTTCTTTTGACTGAGAAATAGACCACATTCATATTAAATTACAGTAATGCCAAAAAACTAATTCAATGGACCTAAGTCCTTCATTGCAAATTCAGCCGCAAGAAGTGACATAATAGACTGGCGAAGTGAAGTCGATGGTGTCGTGAGAATAATGTCATCGACATACAGAAGTATATATACCGTGTCAGCTCTCTTCTTATAAATGAAGAATGACTGATCGAATTTGGTGTGAGAGAAACCCAATTTGGAAACAAATCCTGCAAACATGTTATACCATACCCAAGGAGCTTGTTTCAAACCATATAAGTATTTCTTCAATGGACAAACATGATCCGGACAGGTATAATCTCGAAAACCCATAGACTGATGCATGTACACTGTTTTATGTAAGAGACCATGTAAGAATGCATTTTTGACATCCAACTGATGAATGAACCAAGATTTTGAAAGTGTCAGACTGTGAACAATCCTGATAGTTGTTGTCTTAACTATTGGACTGAGTGTTTCACCATAATCCACTCCAACTTGCTGAGACCTGCCATCACAAGCAATACGAGCTTTTTATCTCGCAAAAGAACCATCAGAATTATTTTTATGATAAAAAGCACACATAGACTAAATTATGTTCACATTATATGGACATGGTACTAATTCCCACGTCTTATTTTGAATAAGAGCATTAAATTTGTCTAACATGACAACTTTTCAATTCGGGTCGGATAAGGCAGCTTTAGGATTTTTATTGTATTGGTGACGGTTGGATGGGGGTAGTTAGGTTAAAATGGCACTTAAAACTTTTGTGTATTTTACAAGTTGCAATGGTCCGATGTTGGACATTTGGGCTTTCGGGTATGCTAAGTAGCTGGGTGGTTGATCGATTTTGGGCCAAAGTGGTGTGCTCGATTTGACCACGGGATTGGGCCTGTGTATCAGGTTGTGTCACAGGTAGGGGTGTACATGCTTCCCTTTGTTGGGCTTGCCCGATTCCAATGATAGATTGGGCCGAAACTGAGGGAAGAGTGACATCTGCTCCTCGGACCGACCCATTCTCATTTTGGAGTTGAGTTAGGGGGTTTGGTAAAGTCCTACATTATTTTGAGTGTTTAGATGATACCTCAAAATTGGATGTAATCCGTCGTCTAGAAAATCATATGAAAGTGAGGATGTCACTTGAGATTTTACAAACGAGAATGTAGATTCATCAAAAATGATGTGACGAGAAATAATGATTGTTGACACCCAATTTTGTCCCTCCCCTCTGATTTATCAGTTAAAATTAAACTATTTTTTCAACACCGCAAAAGAATCTTTAATATACATATATATATATATATACACACACACACATACATGTATAAATAAAGGATTTAAAATCATCATCTTTCTCAAATATCATTATTTATTACTATTATTATTTTTATTCGCATTGTCACTATCGTGCATTTTATCACATTCATAATCGTTATCCTAATATTCTATGTCATTTTATTTATAAAATGACATCGCATTTTTATATTAAGCACTAAAATGTTTTTTTAATTTATATTATTATCACATTGGTATTTTTTATCTTTATAATTTTTTTTTTGCAAAGCATTTTTTAATAATAAATCCTCTTAATCCATAACTCATTTCCTCCTTTTAAACTAAAACAAAATCTAACACCTTAAAACTACCCAAATCCTAGCCCCAAAACCGTGAGCCCAATACCCTCACAGCCCAAACGAAATTTCTAATCCCTAAAAAGGGACCAACTAGAATTTATATCATTTATCAAGCCTGGTTCCTCCAAATAGAATTTATATCATTTACAGAAATGCTTGTCACTTTTACTCTAAAGTGTAATACATATGCTAGGAGCAGCAAACTCTATGACTTGAACAATTAACTATTAAACATCAAAATGATACCCCAACTTAAACAATACAAATCTGTGAGTGCCTAGAATCAGCTAAAATTATGATATTGTTAAACATATGGGCCAGCCGCAAGAAAGCCCATCACTGGTAGTCCAACCAAGAGCCCTATTCTATTGTATATTTGGTATATATTAGACTTAGTCTTGTACCTTAATTAGTAGTGTAATATTATCATAATTGTATAGTTAGTCTCCATATAGAATAGGGATTAAGATGTAGAATAGGAAAAAGATTTTCCTATTGTAAATTGTAAATATATGTCCTTCATCAATAAGAATAATGAATGGATTAATTCTTTCATGGTATCAAGAGTCTAGGTTATTTTCCTTGCTTCCGCTACTCACTCTTTTCTCTCGAAATTCTTGATATCTGTGACCAAATCCCCCCCTCCTCCTCTCGGTTTTCAGCAACCCGAGACCTCTTCCTTCCTCCACTAAAAATCTTGTCCAAAGTTCGTTTTATTCACCATGATTGATAAGAACACTTTTCATCCTGTCCTCACAGTTTCTAATATCAAGAGCGTTTTTTCTATTGTTCTTGACCTAGAAAACGTCCAATATGAGACGTGTGCGGAATTATTCAAGATTCATGCTATGACACATCAAGTTCTTCACCACATCATCCCTCCGCCTACTCCTAAGGATGATGATACGGAGACTACAGAGGTTGTGCCCACCAAAGCAGCCGATCCAAAATATGGGTCACACTTGACACAAAGGTTCTCCAATGGATTTATGTCACAATATCCATGGACCTTTTACAGACGATTATGGAACCCAACTATACAGCTATAGAGGCTTGAAATCGATTGCGTGATATCTTATAAGATAACAGTCATTCTCGCATTGTTACCCTTGAACATGAATTTTCTCAAGTTGCTATGGCGAATTTTCCTAACGTTTCATCTTATTGTAAACGACTCAAGGACTTGGCGGATCAACTTCGCAACGTAGGTGCTCCAGTTACTAATAGTCATCTCGTTCTACAAATGGTTGCAGGCTTATCTGAGGCCTATAACGGTGTTGCTTCGATCCTTCGTCAAAGTAATCCCCTTCCGAAATTCTATCAAGCCTGCTCCATGCTCACATTGAAAGAAACATGTTTGGCTAAAAAGGCGGCTATAGGGGCTAGTCCCGTCGTCATGATGACTGCATAAAATTTTCCCCTTCAAATTCCGCCAATGTAAGCCAAAATCGCAACAACGGTGGTGGTAAAAAAGGTCAAAATCAGAAAAAATAATGGCAAGAATCGCGGCGGCAACAACCACCGGAACAGTGGTAGTGTCGGCACTCAGCAACATCCGCAAATGTGGGGCCAGAAGTGGGCCCCAAATGCAGTGGAAGTGGTCCCGCCGCCCAATCCAAAGACCACGGCCAGAGCTTTCTTCATCCCAGCGCGCCCACCCAAAGAACCGATTTCCGGGTCAGGCACCGGGTTTCAGACCAATTTATGGGCCGGGGCAGTAGTCCGGAATACTCAGGCCTCGGTCCCCTCAAGCCCATCACGCAGCAGGACCCATACAAACCGACATTGAAGCCGCGATGCACACGCTTGGAATGACTCCACCGGACCTAAATTGGTAGATGGACACTGGCACCACTATCCACATGACATCCGACCAAGGTACTCTCTCATCCTATTCCTGTTTAAGTAATAATTGTGGTATAATTGTTGGTAATGGTAGTTTGATTCCAATTAAAGGTTATGGTCATAAAACTTTGTCTCCTCCCCATCCACCACTTGTCCTGAAAAATACCCTTCATGCCCCAAAACTAATTAAAAAGTTGGTGTTTGCCCGTAAATTCACCACTGATAATTGAGTTTCTATTGATTTTGATCCGTTTGGGTTTTTCTGTGAAAGATTTCAAGACAGCGAGTCCTCTCATGAGGTGTGACAGTAGGGGAGATCTTTATCCAATCACACCAAGTCTCAGTTTCTCGCGTCAATCCATGACATCCACTTTTGCAGCTCTTGCTCCTTCCGTGTAGCATGCTCGTCTAGGTCATCCGGAGTCGTCTATTTTATCTACTATAGATAGAAATAAGCTTATTTCCTGTAAGGGTACGCGTAGTACTCTAAATTGTCAATCTTGTTCTTTAGGAAAAAATTATTAAGTTGCTATTTGTAGCTTCGAATTCTCATACTTCAATGTCATTTGATATTATTCATAGCGATTTATGGACATCTCCCGTTCTCAGTTCTATGGGTCATCGATATTATGTTTTATTCTTGGATGATTATTCTAAATTTTTATGGATGTTTCCAATAGCGAAAAAATCCCAAATTTTTTCCATCTTCGTAAAATTTAGAGCTTTCATTATAACTCAATTTGAATGGGAAATAAAAAATATTCAATGTGATAATGACAAAGAGTGTGACAATGGAGAGTTTTGTGCTCAAAATGGGATAAATTTTCATTTTTCTTGTCTTCATACGTCTTCACAAAATGGGAAAGCTGAACGTAAAATTCGTATCATTAATAACATTATCCACACCTTATTGGTTCATTCTTCCGTCCATCCGTTGTTTTGGTATCATGCTCTACAAATGGCTACATATTGGCTTAACATTCTTCCTTCTAAAGGTTTGACATATTCGTATCCTCTTCAATGTTTATGTAATAAAACTCATTCGTATTCTCATCTTAGGGTTTTTGGGTGCTTATGTTATCCACTATTTTCATCCACCACAATTAACAAACTACAGGCACGTTCTACCCATTGTGTGTTTTTTGGGTTATCCGTCAATCACTGTATTTATAAATGCTTTGATTTGTCATCTAAACGAATCATTATTAGTCGTCATTTTATCTTTAATGAGTCCCAATTTCCATTTTCTAAAGTAGAAAATCCCGTTCCTGGTTCGTATGATTTTTTGGATGACGATATCTTACCATATATTATTCATCATTTTTCGGATTCGTCCAGATCCCGTCAGCACAAGGGCGCCTACCATCCAGTAACCAAAGTATTTTTCCATCGTCGTCAGCACCACGACCCTTCGTGGAGGTGTTGCGCCTAACTTCCAGTAGCCAAAGTATTTTACCATCGACGCCGCGCGTATTCGGGAGGCGCGGCGCTTCGATGGTCCAGACACCACTATCGTCACGAAAATTCTCAAAGCTCACCTAATCCAAATTTCCGAGTCATGGTCCATCACTGCAAATAACAAGGTATTTTTCAACAAAAAAGACATTTTAATTTAAATTCTAATGTTCTTAAATCATCCTTTCCCCGTAATCTTGTGTCTGTCTTAATGACCAAATAGGAATTTTTTTATGACCGATGAATATAATGCTCTTATTGATAATAATATGTGGGAGTTGGTACCCCATCCATATGGTGTTAATATTATTCGGTCTATGTGGATTTTTTCTCGTAAGGATAATTTTGACGGTTCTTTTGCAGGACATAAGACTCGACTTGTAGGTGATTGTCATGACCCGACCTCGGGCCCGTGACTGGTGCCTTACCCCGGGCACCCTAATGATACAACATCAGAGAAAAACCAGCGGAAGTAAACTCATTAACAAGAAACAATATAAAATACGAAACAAAGCAACTAAATAAATACATTCTCAGTATATACAACAACCTCGAATAGCTATATCCTTTACCAAACCCAATTTACAACAGGACTACAGAGCTCTAAGAGTTTGTAACAACTATGACGGGACAGGGCCCCGCCATACCCCTGAATGTATATGAATCTACAATGACAGGAAATCATACCAAAAGATAAGCCTCCGGAGAAACGGGGCTTCCCAAAAGCAGAACGGTGATCCTAAGAGCGAGGATCAACAACCGATGTACCTCGACCTGCGGCATGAACGCAGCCCCCGAAGGAGGTCAGTACAACAGGTACCAAGTATGTGAAACTGAAAATACTGTAATGAAATCATAACATTTCCAAACCAAATCCACAGATATGTATGAAAAACCAATTAACCGCACATAGTGCCACAACATAGATAAGAGCAAATATGTGTAACGTAACCGGTCTTTTCTAGGCCGCTAATGATCGAAGCAGGGCCATTCTCCCATAGTATCATTATGCGAGCCTAATCCTGGACTTCCGTAGTCCGCATAGGCCACCTGGGCCCGCATGAGGTACTCAACTAACCCGCGGTATTTCCTGGACTACCGTAGTCCGCATGGCCACTTGAACCGCATGAGGTATTCCTCGCATCGGCGTAACACACCCGGAGTGATTCCTGGACTACCGTAGCCCGCATAGGTCATGTGGACCCGCATGAGGTACTCCTCGCATCGGGGGTAGCTAACCCGCGACATCATAACAAGTCGGGGGGGGGGGGGGGGTAGGTGATATACACAAGCACAACCGACTTATCGTAAACGACATAAGCACAACGAGAGAACCCCCTTACCACAACAAATCTCAAGGCACGAACACCTATAGTAACATAACTTGTTTACTTCTCAAACCAACTTACCACACATTCAGAAATCGTTACAAGGCTTCTACAAACAAGTAAGTAAACCATTCTTTTTATCTTCCTTAAGTCACTATAACTAACTTCCCATAAAGCTAGTATAACACTTAAACTTTGTAATAAATCAAAACAATCACATTTGTTTGAAAAAAAACCAAGAGGACTTAAACCTTTTAAAACTAAGTGGTAATTTCCTTCTAAATAATGATTCATAACTCCTTTTTGAAATACTTCAAGATACTTAACATTTAGGACTCAAGTCAAAGACATCAAAACAAAACTAAAATTCATTTGACAGTCCACGACTCTCACCGCACTATATATTTTACAACCATCATGCTCAAGAGGATAGGAAGGATCACATACCTCCTCGGCTAAATCCACTTGCCAAGTCGAATATGCCGCGCGTAGAGTATCAACCTATAATAATCAAATACGTCTATTAACGTCTAGACTTCTTCGTCGAATATTCTAAGTATAAAGTTCCTTATTCTACGGAAAATTGGACAACACTTCCTTTGTTTCTACATACTTTTCCACCTTTTCAAGGTCCGATATCAACTACTAAACGCCACATTTAAGGCCCAACAATTCAACAATACAAGGGGATTACACGCCTAACTTGGACGTGTAAAATTCTGCCCCACAATACAAATTAAATAATCCAATAAGTTCAAGGTAGTATCTTGGCTATAACATGCTCACATATCATCCTTATCCAATCCTTTCAAATCCAAATCGTTATTCCGACATGCAATATACCTAAAAGCAATATTGACAACTACAAGTCCTTTCTTCCACATATGCAACACAATTTACTTAAAAAGGAGAATGAATTGTTACCTTAGAGTTCACCCAAATCAGTCCAACCAATCTCACTTGCCCTCTTTCCACAATCACCTCCACAACCCTCCTACAAGCTTGTCAACATATTTCCTTCTTGCCGCCTTTCCGAAATTTCTCTAGGCCTTGGTTTTTCCTTGAATTTTTAGAGAGAAGGGAGAGGGATTTTAGAGAGAAGGAAGAGGGATTTTTAGAGAGAAAGAGGTTCTTGAAGAATGACCAAGTCTTCAAGACTTGATCAATAAATAAGACTTCCACACAATCAGATGGGAGGGACACTTGTCACCCTCCCATGGCCTTTACAAAAAAATATCTTTTGATTTTTCCACCAGATTTCGCAAAAATCCCGCCGCAACCTCCGAGAACTTCCATATGGCGCCGCGACTGCATTCAGCGCGCTGCAACTTCATTGAACTCCAGGATTTTAGGTGCCGCCCTCAGATCCGGCCATGTGGTCTCATCGAGAATACTCCAACTTGTAACTCCCATAACTTTCTACTTCGATGCCCTATCGACGAGCGGTTTGTTGCGTTGGGAACTAGACTCGACGAACTACATATTAGGCTTTTGAAACACCTAGGAACTCCTAAGGTAACTGGGCATAAACCGCCCCAAAGTTGACTAAAACCTGTCCAAAACATTCCGTCAACATGTCTTTCTAAAATTTAAATCTTAATTCCTTTCGTAAGTTCTCATAAGCATGACCTGAATTACGGGGTGTAACAGTGATGGTAAGACTTAACAGGTTGGTGTGGATTTTGGTGATACATTTAGCCCGGTGGTCAAGCCGGCTACCATTTGCACTGTGTCAGCTTGACTCTTTCAAAATCATGATCCATTCATCAGCTAGACGTGAAGAATGCATTCCTACATGGTGATCTCAAGGAGACAGTCTATATGCATCAGCTTTTGGGGTTTAGAGATACTAGATATATTCATCATGTATGTTTGTTGAAGACATCATTGTATGTGCTTAAGCAGTCTCCACGAGCTTGGTATAAGAGGGATGCTGACTATGTTTCGACCATTGGGTTCTCTCACAACAAGTCTGATAATTCAGTTTCATATATCATCGGGGTTCTTCCATGACTTATATAATATTATATGTGGATGATATTATATTGACTGCCTCTTCTGATGCTTTGCGAAAGTCTATCATGACAATGCTCAGTTCTGAGTTTGCCATGAAAGACTTGGGGCCATTGAGTTAATTTTTGGGAATTGTTGTCACTCGTCAAGCAGGTGGACTATTCTTATCACAGAGAAAGTATGCAGCTGAGATCATTGAGAGGGCTGGGATGTCATCCTGTAAGTCCACTTCTACTCCAGTTGATACTAACCCAAGTCAGCGCCGCACCGCTCTCCTACATGAGGATCCGACCCGCTATCATAGTCTTGCAGACGTCCTTCAGTATCTTACGTTCACGCGACCTGATAGTACATATGTCGTACAACAGATGTGTTTGTTTATGCATGATCCCAGGATTGAACATATGAATGCGCTCAAACACATTCTTAGGTACATTCAGAGAACACTTGATTATTAGGGATGTCAATTGGGTGGGGCGGGTACCCCCTCCCCCGCACCCGCCAAAAAAAATTATATTCACCGCCTACCCGCCACCCGTGGCGGGTACAATTTCAACATCCATACCCGCCTAGGCAGGTATATTTTTAAATCCACACCCACTCCACCACCCAAGTAGATATCCGCCACCCGCCAATACCCGCCTGTACCCGCCAAATAGTGCAAGTGAAATAAATAGAAAAGTTGAAAAGCTTACATAAATTTACTTCAGATGCAAATACAAAAAACTGAAAAGCTTTTCGAAAGACATGCAAATACAAAAAACTGAAAAGCTGAAATGCAAATACATTTAAGTAGTTTTGATTCAATATCAGAACCAATACAAAAAGCTGAAATGCAAAGACATGTTCAAAATGATTCAATATCAGAACCAATATGTTGTCTCTGCACCATATTCTCCATTAAACTTCTAGAAAACTGACTGCAAGAATAGCTGGGACGGTAGATTTTGAACAGCAAAATCAGTTCTCAATTTTAGTAGAAACATAAATTTAGCAGAAACATCAGTTCTCAATTTTCCACATCAGTTCTCAACATCAGTTTTCAACAACTTTAGCAGCAACACCACTTTTTTAGCAACATCAATTATCCTCAAGATCACATATTTCCATCTTTTTGACATCACCACCACCTGCATAATGTATAATCAAAGTAATTAGAGTTTAACTTCGATTTAATACAACATAAATAATTTAATCAAATTAATGTTACCTTTAATATCCGCCCAAATCCAGTTTTGAGCACACATCAATGCCTCCACCATTTTTGGAAGAAATCGACTGAAGGATCAAGTACACGCTCACTAGTGCTAAATGCGGATTCCGATGGGACAATATAAACTGGAATGCTCAATATATCCCTTGCTATTTGTTGGAGAACGGGATAATTATTTCCATTTGTTTTCTACCAATTAAGAATATCGAAATCATCTACAAGTGGTACAGTTTCAGCTTCCAAGTACTTCTCCAAATCATATTTTAGTCCAACTTTACTATTGTCCTGAGACACAAATTGTGCAAACTCTTGCATGTACTCCATTCCCATACTATTTGTGACATTAGTTGAAGACACGTGGCTACTACTAGCTGGATTATTACCATTTTTGTGCCCGTACTCATCCACCAATTCCTTTAGAAAATCATAAATCCTTTTTACTTCAACATCAACAACAACAGCATCATAAATTTTAACAAAGTAAAATCGAATAAGAGCCATCTTGAACCTAGGATCAAGTATAGTTGCCACACCCATAAGACCAATAACATCTAACCAATACTTATTGTATTTCTCTAGCAATACTTTGACCATTTTTCCTATATAAATGGTAGGTGAGGACAACCAGTTGGTTAATAAGATTCTAATCTCACAAATCCTAGGGAAATAAATATTGGCAGTAGGATACGTCGAGGCAGAAAATTGATGTGTAATATCACTAAAATAATTTCAGTAGTTCACATATTTTCACAACCTTATCCCAATCTTCATTAAGTGGTGGATGTTTGTACAAATTATCTAGAGCACTTAAAACAACAAACACCTCCCTAAACTTGATAGCAACTACAAGCATGTCATACGTCGAATTTCATCGAGTTTTACAATCAAGTATTAGCGATTTTGAACAATCAGGAATAACTTGCTTAGCTACTTGTTCAAATTTTTGAGTTCTCTTATATGATGAAGTCCAAAATTTCTTTCAATACCCTCTTTGAACACGACACATAAGCCATCTTGAATAATCATAGTATGTGTGCACAACACCACATATGAAGAAAACGCCCATGCAACATCAATGAACCATAAGGAAACTCCTCACGCAATAAATTTATCATTACATCATTTGTAGTGCAATTATCAATTGTTATAGAAGACAATCTAAGATCAAGATTCCAAGATTGAATGCATTCTTTTAAAGACTCGGCAAGCACCTCAGTTGTATGTGGTGGCGGAACATACAAGAACCTATTAAATTGATATAAACATAATCACATCATGAAACAGAAGACTATAATACTACTATTAAGAAATTTGAAATAAAAACTAACATAATCACATACTCATAGAAGAACACACCTATCAAATAATCACAATCAGTTACTTTGCATAATCACACAAGAAAGAGTACATGATGATTGGACTTTGGAGTTTTCATGAATTATCAACAAAGTGTGCGGTGACAGCCATGTATCCTTTTTTCTGATAGTTTGCAGTCCACATGTCGGTAGTCAATGCAACCCTTCCTTTGACTTTCCTTAACAAAGAACTTAAACTATCTTTTTCGATACTGTGTCGTTGGAGAATGTCTTTTTTGTTGTGTTGCGGCATGGAACCTTGAAACCTGGCTGAAGATTATTAGAGTACTTTCTAAAGCCATAATTCTCAACCATGCTTAGTGGGTATTCATGGAGAATAATCATTTCCGCTAAGTCTTGTCTCGCATTATCTTGGCGGAACTCATACGGAGACAATGTCAATGTCTCATTTGTATCAGAAGGGCTAGCAAGTTTACCAAACATCCTTGTTTGTTGGAGATCCATGTATTTCTTCCTTGTACATTTACTTGCATGCTCTTTCAAGTGACTTGTTCCCGCTCTCGGTCCTCCGGTAAGTTGCTTCAAACAGTGGTTGCACTCCACTTTTATTTCTTCCCCTACTCATTTCCTTGTAAAATTATTCCAAGCTTTTGATGTATGTCTACTGGTTCGGGGCAAAACAAAAGGATCTTGAGAATTAGTTTGTTCTTGGCTCTCTTCAATTTCGTTATCTTTTTCGACTGTATTTGGAGTACAACTTGTCGTAGATGGATCTGATATTTTTGAGGAAGACTTATCATTACCTTTGCTCGCCATTCTTACCTATGCAATTACATATATACAAATTAGGACACCATTGAAGAATGTTAAAAATAATCCTTTAGTTCAGATTTTATGTGATTGTGGAAAAGAAAAACCAGTTTACTTATGGCAGTAGTACTTGTGGCAGTAGTCCTTATGCACAAGAAACTTCAAAATCATCCTTTTCTTATAGCAGTACAAAGTATTACCTGTAGAAAATATAATGAAATGTCAACTCCTATACAAATTCAGAAGATCCAAATTCATTAAAATAAAATAGGACAGAATCATAAATAATTTAGAAAGATAAACCAAAAGGATATAAAATGCAGACTGCAGGAAAACTTTGGAAGCATTTTGGAAGGAAGTTAAAGAAAACAAACCTAAGAAATTAAATCAAGAGAAGATGACAGAAATACATTACAGATCATCAAGAAACAAGAGATATGTCAATATAAGGTGATATTTCAAGATTGAACTATTCCAAATAGATAAGGTAATTGCTACCCAACCACAAGTGTTTATCGTTGCAATATCTGC
Organism: Przewalskia tangutica; assembly: GCA_029844215.1. Taxonomy (NCBI): domain Eukaryota; kingdom Viridiplantae; phylum Streptophyta; class Magnoliopsida; order Solanales; family Solanaceae; genus Przewalskia; species Przewalskia tangutica. The sequence goes on along the minus strand of CM056720.1, from coordinate 133,297,292 downwards.
AGTAGAACAGGTGGAGGGCGAGGAAAGGAAATTTAGGCCATGCTTGGCCCCAAAAGGTCTTATTATCCAGTAAGGCTTAAGCATCATGTATATAAATAGATAAAAGGTTACATAATCACAAAATACTTTTTAAAACAGAGACCAAATAGGAAAAGAAATCAGAGACACAAAATCCACACAAAAAAAAGGAAAAGAAATATGCATCGCAAGTGACCAAACAGAGACCAAATACTTTTTAAAATATTACATAATCACATATTGGCCAATATGGATACTGGGATATTAGGGATCAGTTGAAACAGAGGCACAATATCAGTTGCAGGACTTTATTTGCATGTTCCTTCATTTGAGGCACAAAATCCACAAAAAAAAGGAAAAGACAGTGTTGTACTGCTGATAAAATGGAGGTTTTAGATAATGATGAGGAATTGATCAATACCTGTTGTCAGGGTGTCAGGTACAGGGAGGCGTGACGGCTAATGACGGCATGACAGTGACGGAGAACGGGAGACGGATGAGAGAGTGATGACGGCATGACAATGCTGAAGACTGAGAAATGAGAGTGCTGAAGTGAGAAGGTGAGGGAGGCGAAGGCGTAAGGGAAGGGTTAAGATTAAGAAAGAGAAGGGTGAGGGTGAACTGACAGTGAAGGGTGAAACGTGAAGGGTCAGATATGTGTGCTGAAGTGAGGCCTCACAGTGAAAGGCTGTTGAAGTGTTGAGTGTTGAGAATGAGAACTGAGAAGTGAAGGAATGAAACCCTACTAACTTGTAATATATTTTTTATATTGGGCTTATGAGTTATGGGCTTGCGGATTAGTTTATGGGGCGGGTAGGCGGGGGCGGTGGGTATAACTGCAAATTCACCACCTACCCGCCTACCCGTGGCGGGTATATTTTCAATACCCATAACCGTCTACTACCCGTCAAAGTTATACCCATATCCGCCCCAACTGGGGCGGGTGCTGTGCGGAACCCGCAAAATTATACCCATCTACCATCCCTATTGATTATGGCTTGCATTTGTATCTTTCGTCGACGTCTACACTTGTCTCATATACAGATACTGATTGGGGTGGTTGTCCTGACACCAGACGGTTTACGTCTGTCTATTGTATGTTTTTAGGTAATAACTTGGTTCATGGTCTGCAAAACGTCAATCTACGCGTTCACGTTCGAGTGCAGAGGTCGAGTATCGAGGGGTAACCAATGTGGTTTCTGAGTCATGTTGGTTACGTAATCTTCTGTTAGAGCTTCATTGTCCTATTCAGAAAGCTACCTTGGTGTATTGTGATAATATTAGTGTCATCTACCTTTCTGGTAATCCAGTTCAGCACCAGCGCACTAAACACATAGAGATGTACATTCACTTTGTTAGAGAAAAGGTAGCTAAAGGACAAGTACGCGTCTGCCATGTCCCTTCCAGATATCAAATTGCAGACATCTTTACAAAGGGTCTTCCCTCGGTTCTTTTTGAAGATTTTAGAGACAGTTTCAGCGTACGAAGACCACCCGCTATGACTGCGGGGATGTGTTAAATATATGGGCCAGCCGCAAGAAAGCCCATGACGGGCAATCCAACCAAGAGCCCTATTCTATTGTATATTGGGTATATATTAGACTTAGTCTTGTACCTTAATTAGTAGTGTGATATTATCATAATTGTATAGTTAGTCTCCGTATAGAATAGGAATTTAGATGTATAATAAGAAAAGAATTTTCCTATTGTAACTTGTAAATATATGTCTTTCATCAATAAGAATAATCAAAGGATTAATTCTTTCAGCTATAATAAGAAGGGTTTCAATATACCATTCTTGATTCACTATTCATCCATCTGAATCCTATTTTAGTTATTCCAGCTAATGAGAAAAAAACTCGTTTTTTATAGTCAGTGAATAAGCTCATTTTTGTTATGTGACTATTTGATGGTTCCTCTTCAATTTCTTTTTTCTCTTCTGTACAGCATATGTAGAGTGATTATAAGAGAAAACTCAGAATAGAAAGAGAGAGAGAAGATGGCCAACAACCAACTTAAAATGCAATAAAATTCTTTTAAGAATAACATGCATGTTGATTACGTTAATGAGTGAAGTACAAATTCTACTTCACTTAAGCATGCAACATATTTGATTCATGTGATCAAGCATGGACAAACTTAGAAAGGACTAGCATATCATTCATCTTGATATTGAAGAGAACAAACAAAGATATTAAAAAAATAACAAAACCGAGGCAATTTTAAGTTTTGTGCACTGTCAGTGTATAAAATATTGTACACCATCATATTAACCTGCTGAAGGGGAGCTTTGGAGTAACTAGTAAAGTTGCTTCCTTCCATCTGACTAGGAGGTCACAGGTTCAAGCCGTAGAAACAGCTTCTTGCAGAATGCAAGATAAGATTCGTCTGATAGATCTCATGTGCTCGGCCCTTTCCTGACCCCACGCATAGTGAGTTTAGTGACCATGTGACCTTTTTTATATTAACCTGCTATTGTAGGTAACCCATTCTTTCTACGTTTCTTTTTTACTTCTTCTTCTGATTTTCATTTTATTTTTCTTTTTTCTCTAAAATTTAGAAACTTCCTGCACTCATCTATCTCCTTGAAACCCTCCATCTAACATGGATTCTCTTCCAAAAGCCTCCATCTATGTTATCTTTCTTTGCTTGTTTTTCTATCCGTACCCCTCTATTCTCTCTCCTTAATTTGATTGAAGCGCGCATAATTCACTTTAAGATTTTGATACAAATTTTTATGTGATATCTGCAACTTTGGATGCTACTTAGCTTTAAAAAGAAAAGGAAAAACTGAAAATAGAAAACATCTAATAGCAAACCCTTAAAGCATATGAAGCTCCCCAAGATCAACAATTACTTCTTGCAAGTTTAATAACTTTTGAGGCGTGACGAATTATTTCACCAGTTCCAGACGATTTTATTGAGAGAAAAACATGAAAAAGGTTAGATTTTGGTTTATGTTATAAAAGAGAAACAGTAATTAAAATGGTTACAACTAAGATTCTACTTTAAATATTTTCCCCTAAATTTTAGCTATAAGTTACAGGTGATAGTCATCTAATTTACCTGATGGTGTACTGACGGTGTATAAAACTTAAACTCATAATTAATACACTTCAACATGGAAAGCTATATCAGGTACTTTCAGTTCTTTGGATTAAGCAAAGAAAATTATATGGTCAGACTAATCAATGGCATTTGGACTGTGTAAAGTTTAAGTTATTTATTTTAAAAAAGGTTCAAGTAACTTCATTACATAACCTGTGTGATTCTTTCTTCCTACTATGATCAAACATTTTTGCTACACATCCTTGACTAGACAAGTTTCTTTCATACATGTCAATCACAATTTTAAGACTAAGCTACACACTTACAGAACCACATAGAGAATAGTAACTTACACCATCATCACGATCAGGGGAGGGTAACGTGGAAAGACACCAAAGCAATTTCATAAGAGAAATGAAGATATAATACCAGGAATCAAATGCTGGTTTGTTTAAGTATTGAGAAAATCAATGACCATTAAATTCTTTTGTTAATAGAGGGGAATAAAAGGTACCTTAACCGTCCGAATCTTCACCTCATTCATTGCTCAAAGCTCCGACTTGAACTCCGCCCTTTGAAAGAAAACCATCTCTTCTATCAAGTCAAGGATAAATAAAAATTATTAGCAAAGAAAGGAAGCAAATACAAAACATAAGTTGTATAAGAAATCTCCCTCAAATGTCTGAATTGCACGAGGTTGTGAGAAAGGAGCGAAAAAAAGGAAAAGAGAAATCAAAAGAAAGTATACAATCTCCCAATAGAATCATATGAACTTTGTGTCACTACAAATCAAAACGGACTGTAAAGAGGTTATTAATATGTTAACTAGTGTTAATGATCTTTACTCCAATATATAAATGCAGGTGGCTGATAACTAAAGCAAGAAGCCCGGAAGTAAAGCACATCTTTAGATAAAGGAACAAAGTGGCAAACGGACTAGCCAAATATGGGGTAATCTAGATGTTTTTGAAAGCTCAATGTTTTACGATGTTTCCCTACTTTTGTTATGCTTGCTTTTGAAAATTATTGTGTAGGTACTACGTATCTTAGGCAAGTCTATCTCTGTAATAAAAGCACTTAGTATAAATAAAATTCCTAGTCTTTTCGACCAAAAACTAAAAATTTAAACTCTGCTACTTCATCTAAATGTTAACAATAGTGCCCTGTTATTGTCACTCCTTAAAGCTCTACTTGCCCTGTTATCTGGTTGTTCAAGTGATGTAACCATAGTCCACGAGTCTTTAACTCCATATTCCTTCATTACCCATATGTCCACATGATAAAAAACAGGATCCACATTCCCCCAATCATCATAAGAATCTAGAAAGTAGGTTTTATATATACAAAGAGAGCCTCCCAATGCGACCAAATTCACAAAGAAACGCATACCAATATAAGTGGGGTGCAGTACAAGTCGCCAATTTTCAGTTCCAAGAAAAAAAAGCAACAATCAGTGGTTCTAATTTATTCTTTGCAACTAGCAATCCAATGCAATGAACCATTTAGATATGTACCTGGTTGATCTTCATGTCGAATGTAATAAACAAGTTCTTCATCAACCCCTCTCCAACAACTTGATCTCAAACTATAAACATTAACATCGGAGTAAAAAGAACCCTTTTCAGGACCCAAAAACTGCACAATCCTGAGTAGATTAATAAGCAATAAGATATTCCAATAATCTTGAGTAGCAATATATAAGGTATTAGATATCTAAATGAGTTTATGAAAATATAAGAGGGGGAGTAAATTATACTCTTTTCCGTTTCTGTCAACTAGACTGTGTTGTTAGTCGACTTCAGACAGTGAAACAAAATTAAATAAATTATAGCAGAAATTAAAGTGACACTTGATATTTTCGTGCTGATTTGAATTCAATTTGGATTTCAGTTCAGTCCCTTTGTATTGCAAGACAGTTTTTCCATAAGCTCTTTATTAATCTTGGTTACAAGTTTACAACTTTGATGAGAGGTTTTCTATGTTGAAATGTGAACCTTGCATTGGAGGAAGAGAAAGACTTTTTGATATGTGAGAGATTCATGTATTAGAAAAATATTAAGATACATGTATTATTCATTAATTAAGAAAGATGAAAATTGTTAGTGATTGAGAGTGCTTCTCCTCCCTCGAAGATAATGATTAATTTTATAAGTCAAGTTGAGTGGAACAAAGAATAATTATTGTCTCACTTATCTTCAAGAGAGAATTTGAGTGATTGAGAGTGCTTCTCCTCCCTCGATTTTCCAACATTTGGTATCAGAGCTATTAGTCTTAGGAGACCTGTGGAGAATCCGAATTTTCAAAAGATCTGAAGGAATAATTTTCAAATTGAGATGAATATGAAATATGAGATTCGCTATGAGAATGTTATGATAGAGAAGCGTCAGCTTGAAGTAATTATTTTGATAGGTGTGGAACTACCAAGATTTTCAAAAGTTAATCAATTTTGAATGATGTTTTTCGGGGTATGGAGTCCAACAAATATGCCAACCTTGATAAAACAGTTGCGCTTAAAGTAGAAGCACGATGAAAAATCTCGAGTAGAGAGGTAGAAAATGATATTTGTAACACCCTGTACTTTCGGGCAATATTTTGAACCGCTAGACGTATGCAAGTAGATCCGAGTTTTGAGAATTTATGTCATATTCACATATGCTACTGAAGATCTTAATATATAAAAGGATGCGGTCTCGAAATAATTTAAGACTTAATAAGTGTGACGACGAGGATTAATAATAATATTCTGTATGTCTCTCAAGAGGTTATGAATTAGAGATATATCGCACGATTATTACATTGAGTATATCAAGATTTAAGTAAATTGAGATCAAGAATTAATTATGTGCGTAATCAATTAAATGTTTGAGCATAATATTAATTATGAATTGTATTGATAAGGATTTGATGAGGCTGCCACATGTAATTAAGTTGGACAAATACATTGATGAGTTAAAAGGGTATATAAAATGAGAGGTGGACACATGTTGGGAAAATTGCATCGTAAGCATGAAAGGATTAATGTTGTGGACCAAATGATGTTCACGTGTAATTTCAAAAACATCGAGTACTTTTACTAGTTTATTAGCGGTGGTTTGTATGTCTATCTTCATTTCTTTGTAAATTGTTTCCTGATTCTTAGGCACACAAACATGTTGTTGTCTTACTTACCAAGAAGTGGAGCACCAAATGTACATTTTGAAATACTGATATATTTTGGAATGATGTTATATTCTATTGCCATCATTCTCGGCTTGGGTTATCACTAAGTAAAGCTTTCCTTAACAGAATTAAATGGTTTTCTTCTCTTTCACTCTACTGTTGGCTTTAAGGTATGTTAAGGCAAAACTATATTTCTTTTGGTATTTCATGTAATGAAACGTAACTGTGGTAATGTTCCATAAATTGTTCTACTCTTAATAGTTAAAGATGTTCATGTTATTGATTCCTATATTAAAAGCATATATAAATATGTTCCTAAATCCTTATTGATGTATATAGAAAGATGTCAATATTTTCAATGTTAGTCGAAGTTACAAGGATGTTATGACATCTGATACGTTCAGAATATTTCATTGTCATTCATGCATTTGCATTATATTCATGTATACCCTGGACCCACATGTGTTATATGCACTACTATATGGTATGAATTATATATATGTAGGGAATAAGGAAAAGGGAATGACGTTATATACACACATCACCTGTAGTTGGTACAGACTATCACAAAAAAGAAGATGCCCAATGAGGTCAATATGATAATGATTATGCCCACAGAGGCCGAAATGATATGATACCCACATAGCTTGTTATGGGAAGAAATATACCTGATGAGGCCAATATATGTATATATATATATATATATATATGTATGTATATATATTACCACATTTTCATCATGTATGACATTTATGTATATTAGGGCCCTGAGAGGCATGCATTACTGGTCAGCTATTTCTATCGGTTGTTACTACTGGCGAGTTCTGTCGGCTAATTCTGTGGGTTGTTGTTGTCGGATAGTTTTGTCGGTAGTTTCTATATCAGCTTATTGTTATATTCCTGTTATGCTATTGTTCATGCCTGCCATACTCAGTACATCGATCGTATTAATGTATCTTTTGTTGGGGGCCGCGCGTTTCACGCATGACTCCGGAGAAACGATGGGGCGATTCATTAGTAGATTCTTTGGTTGGTGATATTGGAACACTGTACTTGTTTTAGAGTTGCAGTCTAGTCGTGGTATGATATTCTACATATGCATATGAGTATGATGGATCCCTGTCCCGACCTTATGGTGGAATGCATTCTTTAGAGGCTTGTAGACAAATGTTTTATGTATAGTTGTCGAGTAAGGCCATATCGGTTGTAATGTATGTGTCAGTAGGATCTTGAATAACGGTCTTTGTGTCCATGATTGATTATGAATATATGTTAAAATGTGATTAGTGGTGCCCGACAGGTAGGGTCCGTGTGCCCGTCATGGCCCTCCGATTTGGGTCATGACAAACGTGGTATCAGAGCATTTTTGTTCCGTGTCTAGTAGAATCTTGTTGATGGGTATATTGCGCGCCACACTTATAAACAGGAGGCTGTAAGGAATTTACGGATGGTTTCCATTCTTTCATATCATAGATCGTGCAAGTAGAGCCGAGTCTTAAGAATTTAGTTTAACTCGTGTCTAATACCGTTTCAGTGATACCTGTTACCAAAAAGACTTCGGTTAGTTCATATTTGTAGTCAGTAAATGAGTGACTTCTACCGGACGATTGATACGCCAGAAGGGTAGTATTGTGTAATAAAAGGTTTCGAGGTTATGAGAAGTTGTCTCACTCATATACGGAAGAGATAATGCAAATCCGGAAAGCCAAATGTTTGTTTTGGGATACAAACAAAAAGTAAAGTAAAGGAAGTACTAAGCACCGGAACGCTGAAGATTGTAAGGATTCGCTCTGTAGACCTTATCATGTTTATAATTATAGCAATGCCTTCTTCCAGTAAGATTATGGTTAACAGAGAGATTGAAGTTGGATTGAGTGTAAATACGAGTAGTATACTTTCTATTGAGATAGATCCGTCAGAGGATATGAGTAAGTTGCTTTCCCAGGTATCGACGAATTTAGTAATACTAGAGGAGTTGAGGGAAGCTCATGTACCATCAGTCCTACCACCGGCTCCGTCTAATTAGGATGTAAGGAGACCGGTGTAGGTATTGAATCAATTGGCTGCCTCTTAGGAACGATTTCATCCTAAATCATCTAATATAGATAGGCCCTTGAGGGGTCAAAGATCTTATAACCAAGGGAGTTTATTAGCTAGGGATCGCCGATAATCAAAGGATTCAAAGATGCCAATATCTAAGGGTCAAAATTGTAAAGGTTGAGTGAGACCGCCCGGCCATGTTGTAGTCAGTATGGACGAGCGCATGCCAGAATATGCCTCAAGGATACAGGGGGTTGGTTTAGTATGGTAGTCATGGCCACAACATTTTCAAGTGTCCTATGTCGATGCGTAAAAGTAAGGATAAAAAGATTATGAGTTGTACAGATAGAAAGCAGAAGACATAATTGGAAGGTTTAACAGGTTATAAAAATCTACATGTTTTACAGTGACTCGTGCTAATTAGAATGTGGTAATATGTTATGTATGTGCGACCTAAATTATGACGTCTTACCTAAAATAGATTGGGAATTGTACAATGATATCATTAACAAGAATGGATTGGCACAATCGAATCGTCTGAAGAGTGATCATCAGAATTTAAGAAGATCGCGTAAAGTGACGTACTCAGGATAATGAGTCCAAGTCATATATAAGGATCAAGTTATCCACGGTAGTGGAAAGGGACATAATCCTCTCGTCCGTACGTAAAGGGCGATATCGCGTATTATTGAGAATTACATGTATCAATGTTAGTAAGCTAAGACATGCTATAGGTATTGGACTGGTAAGGTCTTCAGCTTTATTGTGCAGCATATTACAATTCTAACTAACCTCTGAATAGCAATAACTTGTTGGGAGCCATTGAGGACAAGAATTATGGAATAATCGAGAATGGTTGTAGAAAATACGAAAACAGTTAATAAGTATGAATGGAATGGTATGATCAAGTATCAAGGCAGAAATATCTTCCATTTAATGACGAGTAGAATGAAGGATTACGACAAGAAGGATAAAAGTGAATGAAATGCAGATTTCACAAAGGTATGATTACTCCAGAATATCGTAAGGACCAATGGTAAATGAGGGACAATAAGAACTATTCTACCAAATGTAACGAACCTCTGATGTTCAGGAAGGTAGTATGAGAAATACTTTGAGATAAGAGATCCCCATAAGGAAACTTAAAATGGAAATGTAAAGGTAAGACGAAAGAACACTCGGTCGATGAGAAATCTAATAATGATAAGACAAGGAAGCTTGACAAGTCATGGGATGAAGTAACATCATGAATTGGATCTAAACATGTGAAGCATCAATTCCATAACATATGCAGTCATACCTCTCAGAAAGTATGTAAACGAAGTAACAGTGAGTAAAGCTCAAGATTAGCACCTAAACATGTGAAAATGGGCCAATGATGCCTATGGATACAAGATAAACATTAAAAATATATGTCAAGAGATAATGAAATTATAATGAAGATAAAATGTCAAGAAAAATACAGATGTTTATGAGCATTATTGAACTGACCAAAGGTTCTACAAGATAGATAAAGTAATGGTCTTACAACTTAACGGGATTAAGGAAATCTTTTCTGAAAGCACCATTGACAGAAAATCTTAACCATGAGGCAAAAAGTGAAGGAATTCGAATCTAAGTATAATGACGAGGTTTGGATATAGTAGGTCAACACAAATTCTTCAGAATCTTCCACATATAGAATACAGGAATAAGTTAACAAATCATCCTTTAAGGAATAGTAACGCCAAAGATGGGAATAAGGAGCAATGTTTGAGAGTACGTACTCAAATAATTTAGAATTAAGACGGGTATGACAAGTAAGAAAATTAGTGAAAAAGTGTCAAAAGAAGTAAAGAAATGGAGTTGTTTATAATTATGACTAGTGATAAAATACAAAAAAAAGATTCATTTCAGACCATGAATGAGAGTTAATAGCGATGCTTTCGATGATATTGTCCATAAAGTGTTTACGATTGAGATACTACAAATATGAGAGTTTTTAGCACACCAATTAGTAAACAAGGCTAAGTTGACAATTGAATCATTCATCTGCAAGCGACTTGACTAAGTGTGAGGATGAAGGAGATAACTTGACCTAACGAGTAGAAGGAAAAATTATGACAAGAAGGATAAAAGTGAATGAGATTATAGTTGTGCAGGTTTCACAAAGGTATGAATACTCCATAATAGCATAAGGTCCAATGGTAGAGGAGGGATAGTAAGAACTCTTCGGCCAAAGGCAACGAACCTCTAATGCTCAAGAAGATAGTATGATAAATACGTTGAGATAAGAGACCCCCCAAGACAACTTGAAATGGAAATGTAAAGGTAAGACGAATGAGCATTTAGTCGATGAGAGATCTAATAATGATAAGACAAGAAAGTTTGACAAGTAATTGGATCATGTAACACCATGAATTGGATCTAATCATACGAAGCATCGATTTCATAACATATGCAGTCATACCTCTCAGAAAGTATGTAATAAAGTTCTAGATTAGCACCTAAAAGGTGAAAATGGGCCAATGACGCCCATTTCCGACCGCGACATTTTTTAGCGAATCTCCTGCTCAGAAAAAGTGTTAGGAAATAAATAATAAAATGTTAAGTGTTAAAAAGGGTGTTAAAAGTACTAAGGGGTTGCTAGGAGTCGCCACCTAATTAGTTTGGGTGAATTAGGACACCTAAATGCCAACTAGGTTAAAGTCAACACTAACTCCATTTTTTATGGTCTGCAAAACTTATGTGAGATTCTGGGTAAGGGCTCCTTATTATCCTAAAGGAAAGGGGTTAGGCACCCTAAAGGATCCGCTAACTTGCGGTTGTCCGTTCAAACCTAGGGAATTATTATTCTATAAAAATGCATGTTTAAAAGTGTTTAAATAAAAGGGATAAAAATTGTAAGATTTATTTAGAATATAAAATTAGCTTTGGATAAAAACTTGCATTCATAACGTATTAGATAAGATACATGTATTGCAAAATCTTATAATGACGAAATGTGTACTTTATGAAATAAGATGTAGAATATCTATTATGCAAAGACTAACAAAATAATTTTTAATTATGAATGTTAGTAAGAGTTTATGAAGAGATTAATTTATTATGCCAAAGATTTAATAGCAAGTGACGCTTTAGCTACGTGAATATTTATGTCATTTTGGTATGGCTTAGGCAATGCATAACTAGTCATAAAAATAACTAATTTAAGGAGAGTGAATTTCTAGCGTCAAACTATTTTTCTAATGACAGCCCAAAGTTTAATTATTCTAAGTGTACTACTAGTAGTAATGTTAGACAAATAATTACAACAAATAATAGGGTGATGATATGAATTAATGATGACTCGAAGAAACGGCGAGGCCATCTCGCCTATGGTTTGGAGTTTGTGATGCGGAGAGGATGAAGCACATAAGATGCGGGTCTTCATTTGTTGTAGCTTGTGATGAGTCTCGCCGTGAGACTCTTCGTTTCGCTCCAATGCATTTCATGTAAAACAAAGGAAGATAAGGATTAATATATTATCAAATAATAGCCAACATCAGCATAAAATTTAAACATACACAGTCACTTTATTTCGGTAACCAACAGGTCCCAAAATGATATCAAACCATTTCTTTATCAAAGTTAGAATTATGTCTCAAGAAGTATGCAAAATGTAAGTGGCCCAAATATGATAAGCACATGTGTATTTAGAACATAAACAAGGCTGCTGGACCAAACAAATTAAACAAACTTGCCAAAAATTAGTGTGGGGTTTCATTTAAACTTAAATGTTCGATCAATTCTGGTACACAATGCAGTGCTATATATGGAAGGTGTGACCAATGCATATTCTTATACCAAATAAAAGAGAAGCAATTTACAGACAAGTACTTTCTTATTCAGTCCACACGCAGGCACATCACAGTGGTTAACACGGTAGTTCAGAATTTCATCTTTTAACGAGATAGACATTTAGACTAGATGATTGGACTTACAGTGGTACTACTTAATAATGAATAACAGTTAGCAAATTAAATGGGCTTGTTCGGATATATTCATGGGCGAACGGTGTGGGAGTGAAAACAAAGACTTACAGGCCTACTGATTAGGCAGAAATTTCAAACAAGAAGAAGGCAAACGAGCTGATAGGGGCCTGAAATTTTATCCGATAGATTTATTGTAACTGATCCTTAAGTATTCTAACAAGAGAAAAGAAATCATAGCATGATTCAGCTGATTGTAGCAGGCATAATTAGCAATTCCGGGTTCCTTATGCAGTGAACTCAAATATGAATTGGAGGCAATCATTAGATATTTCCGGGATAGCCGACAACATATCAGGACAAACATACTTCAGACTTTCTAACATCGACTGTATTCAATAAGCCGATTTGAATTTAAGTTTCCGGTATGCAACATACATGAGAATCTAAAATGCAGAAAAATGGGACCGACACCTACAGATTTCAGATTAAGTATGTACCAAATCCCAAAATAGTATGCTTCAGGAGCTATCCCATTTTGACATTTTTATGCTTGGTTTTCCTAATTCAGTTCAAGTTTAATATTTCCTTACTGAGACAAGTAATAAACAAGGCGACCAACTCAGTTGGGAATGAATCAAATAATCAAATTTGGACTATACTTTTCAGATTCATTAAACATTACTCTAGTTTTACATGAAAACATAACCTCGGCCATAAGGACTAACAACACATCTATACTAATTTGTTTACACATTTGTAGCTGACACAACCTCCCAACTAACCAGAATAGCCATTCCAAGCAATGTTTCGACCCCAAATGCACTTAAGGCAAAGTTATGAAGTTTAACAAACAAATAGAAAATGCGATCAACGAACTCACTTAACGCGTATGAACAGTCATCGACACCCACCAGATTTGGACAAAATCAGCATAGAGATAGACAAACAGTAATCAAGATGACGTTTCTTACGTATATAGGCCTGTCCAGATTTATACCATTTAGATAACATACATATTTTAAGTGTATTTTCTTAGTACATTAACCTCACGAAGTAAGAACGCGGATGGAGTTACAAACTACGACCAGCATTCTGATATACAAAACCAGCAAATGACTAACACACAGTGAGAAAGCAAACCTCCAAAGTATAATAGAGATTTAACTCAGGATGGGTGCGACGAAGACAGTCAAGCAGTGCAGGGTCCAGTTAACATCATAAACTGACAGGACGACATTTCATAGTCCAAACTGATTCTAGCTCATGCTATTATAACCCAAGAACCATGTGCCAAATTAAACTTGTAATCCCTTAGCGCAACATCCAAACATTAATCATTTAATTAAATCGGATTTATGAACAGTTACGATAACAGGCGTCGTCGACTCATATCTATTCTGGATTTAAATGAACTGCATACTTGGCATGCCATAATAAACATAAACCTTATTACCAATCAAATAGGTTAACACATTCAAGTCACATAAACAGACTGATCGAAAATTTGACACTTTGATCCTTAATATGACAAATTTAATTATACCAACGTAATCAAGGACGATTAAATTCAAATAAATGCAAACAAAACACGAGGAGAATTTTGATTTTACCTTCTCCGGGCAGCGAACCGAGGCAGCGAACCGAGTCGTCGAAGCCACTCGAAAGTTTGTTCTTATGCGATGGAGGGAATGAAACTTTTCCTGATTCGATTGGGATTTTCCTGATGCTAGAGGATTCTTATCGAGATTGAAGACTTATTAACTGATGCTAGAAGGAGTTTTGCTTTTACGCATCGATGTTCAAATGTTCTTCACTGTTTTTCCTCTTATTTCTGGATTCAGAAAGGTGTTCGGTTTCCTCCCCCCCCGATTGCTCTTGATGTTCGAATGGATTTTCCTGGGTTCAGAAAGGTACTAGGTTCTGGACCATAGCCGATGCCATTGCATGTATAAAAGGATTAATTTATAGTCTCGATTTTGGTTCTAAGTTTGGTAACTGATTGGGGTACCATTTTAGACAGATTTTTGTGCGATTTGGGTTCTAATGTTGGTAAGTTTTTGGTACTGATTTCTTTTTGGTAAGCTTTGATATGATTTTATATTTGGGGTGCATGGTATGACAGAAGGGAGATGAGATGGCGGAGTGTAGATTCGCCGGGATTGACGGGATGAGGGAGATGAAGGATTGCCGGATTTTCCGTCTGGAAATCCGGCGAAAGCAGCGGTTGCAAAGTATTAGGGTTTGTCTTTAAGTTTTCTAGAGAGGGTGAAGTCGATGGGGGGGAAAGGAAGGTCTGAAAGTATAAGGGGAAGGCGGGCTGGACCAAATAAAGGCTTTGGGTACTGGGCCTGCGGGTCGCGGGCTGAAGAGGTAAGGGCTGCTGGTGTGTTTTGGACGAAAATAAGTGGGCTTGGGGTATTTTAATTAGTTATTTGATTTGTGTATTATTTTAGGTGTATTATTTAATTAATGGTAGATAAATGAAATCTAAATTGTGATTAAATTGTTTAGGTGTTTTATTAGTCTAAGCTATTATTATAATAAATGCGGGCGTGCTATTTAATTAGTGCTTGATATTCTATAATGCTAGACCGTTATTAAAACTTATTTATTATGCGTATTCTGCGAAGTTAAATTAAAATTGAGTTGAGTTTAGATTAAATTATTTAAATGCTAAATGCAGGTATGATATTTAAGGATTGCTTAATTCTTTTATGAATGCGATACTATTAAAACGCGTGTGTTAGATTATTTATTTTATTATCATTTAAGAATTATGTCAGGGCTTGAAATTAATAAATACGGGCGCGAGACTCCAAGTGCTTAATACTCTTCGTAAGATGCGGTTCTATTATTAAATTGCTTATTTATGTCTGTATTAATGTATTATCGCTGCATTTTATTATAAAAAATCATAAGAAATTATTTTGCAAAATTAGTGTAATTTTATAGCTACTGTCCGGACGGGAGGGTCAAAATTGGGTGTCAACAATACATACATATATGTATGTATACATACATATGTATACATTGTCGCGCCCGTTTTTGACCTCGGGGGGTCTGAACGGTGTACGCAACGTTGCTCTTTGGCGCGGTTCCCTGGATGGAGCAATAATGTGCTGTTTTTAAGGAGTCGCCACCTAATTATTATAGTGAATTAGGACACTTAGTTTATTGCAATAAAAATACTGCAATTGACTTCCATTTAATGGTCTGCGAAATTAGTGAGATTCTGGATCAGGGTTCTTTATTATCCTAAAGGGAAGGGGTTAGGCATCCTTTAAGATCCGCTAACTTGCGGTTGTTCGTTCAAACCTAGGTTAATTATTTATTGCTCTTTTTATTCTACCTATTCTAAGCATTTATAATTAAAATAAAGTGCGCTACACAATAATAAAACTAAATTAAATGCGATATAAAATAACATTCCGGGACATCTTTTAGCCCCTTTTTAGGCTTTCTGCACAAGATGATCTCCGGCTACCTGCATAAACACTTAGTAAAAATGTTAGTATCAGAATAAATAATTCTAAAGTAATGACAGGAATTTAATAAGTAAAGCAAAAAAATAAATAAATCCGTCTTTTGCACAGAGGAGACCTTGGAAATCAGACGGAGATTCCTTCATCGGCCAAACAAGTGTAGTATCTTGTTCAAAATCAGTAAAATACCAAGTGTAATATCATGTTCAACCAGTTTAATAAAAGATAAAAGGGCAAAATAGTAAAAATCAGTAGCATTTGTCCTTAACCAGTTTAAAATGAATCAAAGAGCCAAATTGTTCCAAATCGGTCCCGAAACCAGCCAGAATCAGTGAACAGCAACAACATGGCCCAGAAATCAGTCCAGAATCAGTAGCAAACGTGGCCTAAAAAATGGCCAAACAATAGCAACACAACCAACCCAGTCAACAAATCAATTTCAGAACGCACCAACAAACACCAACAAATGACGGGACTTCAAATCTCTCCGGAGCAACGAAATCTAAAATCAGTAACAGCAAAATAGGTGACAAATCCCAACAACAAGAAAAGAAACCGAATCAGTCCATCACGTAGTGAAGCGGCGAGAGGCGTCGTGAGCGAGGCCCGCCGTTTTTTTTTTTTTTAAACTCCGGCAAAATGCAAGAAATCATTCCAAATCAAACCAACAACAAGCGATAACCCGAACCCAACGTGATGCAAAACCAAGGTCGCCGGATTCTTTTATTCCGGCCAGACGCAATAAAAATCAGAAAAATCAGAAAGAAAAACAGTTAAACAAAATCAGTCCAACAACATAATAGCAACAAAATGAAGAAACAAACTGTAGCGTCGCCGGAGTTTAAATCCGACAAGGTTCAACATTACCAACAGAGAGAGGGCAGCGGCGGCGTCACTTCCACTGCGAGGTCGCCGGAGCGACGCCACGGAATTCGACCGATGTGATGGCGTGGCGTGGCGAGGTCAACAGGCGACGGAAAAAGGGTTGGGAGATCGACGGGTTAGTGGTGACGAGGTGTGTGGCAGTGAGGTTCGCCGACGATGGGAGTTCAGTGTTGATGGGCTGGCAGTTTAGTAAGGGGAAGGGTAGTGTGCGGCTAGGGCAGTGGGTGGAGAGATGATGGGAGAGGAGAGAGGTGTGCCTGTGTGTGATGTTGTGGGCGGCTGAGTGTGAATGATAGGGTCACAGGGGGGTGAGACGTGGTGGTTGTGTGGTGGTTCGCCAATGAGACTGGCGACGACGGGAGAGGGGAGAGGAGCAGGAGTGAGGTGTGTGAGAGAAAGTGAAGTCTTGATGTTTGTGAAGTCTGCGGCTGGCTTTTTTTTAAAATGGGGGGGGAACGTTTTATTTTATAGGGTAGAATTAGGGTTTGATATTTAGGGGGGAAAATGAAATGTGGGGTATTGTTTTGGGGGGAAATGAAAAGTGGTATTTGATTTTAGGGGGGGAAATAAAAGAAGGTGTTTGTGTGATATTAAAAAATAGTATTGGCTTGGACTGATTTAAATTGTGTTTTAAACTGGACTGATTTGACAAAAATGCAAGACTGGTTAATTATTTAAAGAAAAATTATTTAAAAAGATGCAAAATTATTAAAATGCAAATGCCGATGCAATAATACTAAAATGCAATATTTAAGACATGTTTAATGCTTGATTAAAAGTAAAAGTGCGGATGCCAATTAATTATTTAAAAGATGCAAATATTATTAAAATAAAACGACGGTGTAACAATAATAAAAACATAATATTAACAAAACATAATGGTTAATTTAACATAAAAAGATAAAAAATGCAAAAAAATGCTGATTAAAATGCGATGTGCTAAAATACTTAGAATTGCAATAAATATACGAAAAACGGGTCAAAATTGATCACAACAGATGTCCTCTTTTATACGGAGATGATGGAAGAGTCTTGGACAAAGATGTTGACTTGTAGCCAATTTTGTCATGTTTTATAAACTAAAAACTCAAAAATAGGGATGATCAGACTCAAAAAATGTCGATGTCAAATCATAATGACACTGGGTCGTTGTGATGCGAAAAAATATAAAGCAAAACTGACGCTGATTTAAAAATGTCCCAGCGTCGAAGTATGATTGACACTGGGTTGCAGGTGATGTGGTGATGTAACAGACATGGTGTTTGTAGATGTTGATGGCGTCATTGCATAGACGCGATGCAGATGCTCGTCGTTGCATAGACGAAACATGGATGAAGCCGTTGCATAGGCTTAAAATGAAAAGGCGTCGTTGCATGGACGTGATGCAGATGCTCGTCGTTGCATAGACGAAACATAAATGGAGCCGTTGCATAGGCTTAAAATGAAAAGGTGTCGTTGCATGGACGCGATGCAGATGCTCGTCGTTGCATAGACGAAACATGGATGAAGCCGTTGCATAGGCTTATATGAAATGACGTCGTTTTCGGACGCAATGCAGATGCTCGTCGTTGCATAGACGAAACATGAATGAAGCCGTTGCATAGGCTTAAATGAAATGGCGTCGTTTTCGGACGCAATGCAGACGCTCGTCGTTGCATAAACGAAACATGGATGAAGCCGTTGCATAGGCTTATATGAAATGACGTCGTTTTCGGACGCAATGCAGATGCTCGTCGTTGCATAGACGAAACATGAATGAAGTCGTTGCATAGACGAAACATGAATGAAGCCGTTGCATAGGCTTATATGAAATGACGTCGTTTTCGGACGCAATGCAGATGCTCGTCGTTGCATAGACGAAACATGAATGAAGCCGTTGCATAGGCTAAAAATGAAAGGGCGTCGTTGCATGGACGCGATGCAGATGCTCGTCGTTGCATAGACGAAACATGAATGAAGCCGTTGCATAGGCTTAAAAATGAAATGGCGTCGTTGCATAGACGCGATGCAGATGCTCGTCGTTGCATAGACGAAACATGAATGAAGCCGTTGCATAGGCTTAAAATGAAAAGGCGTCGTTGCATGGACGCGTCACGCGATGCTCGTCGTTCTTTATCACGACCGACCGGGACGCGGCCGGTGCCCTACAGGCACCGCTACGAGTAAACATCGAGAGATAATCGTGAACATACATGAAACTTATAAATAAAACAACGGAAGTAAAACAACAGTCACCGATAGGGCTACCTTCGCAGACGACATACATCGCGAAGCGATTGCCTCCTTTCTTTACAAGCAGACCCATATGTGACTCTGGACCTCTAAGAATTTCAACGTGGCGGGACGGGGCCCGCCATACCTGAATATACATAGCCATGACAACTCGGAACATCGGAGCCATCTAAAAATGCTGAACCAGGATCCTAAGCTCGCGGATCCACACCGTAATACCTAAACTGCGGACATGAACGCGGCCCGAAGAAGTCGACAACAGTCGAATATGGAACAGAAATAACGTGCAAGAATCAAATCATAACTGTACAAAAGAATGCCATTTTTAACTCCTGAAATCACTCGTATATTAACCGTTTCATTCCTTCTTTCCATAAGATTTAACATCATATTCTTACATACATACTTAAGAGGTTAATCAAGTTTTTCCACATAACTTACTTATCTTACATAACATAATCCGGCCCATTTGCGGGACACGGTGTACTGATGAATCATGTGACATAATCCGGCCCGCCTGTGGGGCTCGGTGTACTGTGGAATCATGTAGCATAATCCGGCCCGCCTGTGGAGCTCGGTGTACTGTGGAATCATGTAGCATAATCCGGCCCTCCTGTGGAGCTCGGTGTACTGTGACGTAACCCGACCTATGTGTAGGCTCGGGGTAATATGGCGTAATCCGGCCTATGTGTAGGCTCGGTGTATCTCATAACGTAATCCGGCCTATTTGTAGGCTCGGTGTATTTCATAACGTAATCCGACCTATTTGTAGGCTCGGTGTATTTTATAACGTGTCCGCCAATTCGTAGGCTCGGTGTATTTCATAACGTGTCCGCCTATTTGTAGGCTCGGTGTATTTTATAACGTGTCCGCCAATTCGTAGGCTCGGTGTATTTCATAACGTAATCCGCCTATTTGTAGGCTCGGTGTATTTTATAACGTGTCCGGCCAATTCGTAGGCTCGGTGTATTTTCCTTACATAACATTTTTAAACCATCTTTTCACTTCTTCTTAAGTCGTCATAACAACTTCCCATAAAGCTATTATAACAACCTTTCATTTTTGAGAACTTAAGACACTTTTATTCTTACAACATTAGGAAAACTAGATCCAAAAATACTACGTACATACATACTTAAAAGAATCATAAAACCTCCTTTCTTTTTAAAGCTCAAGTCACATACTCTTTTGGAAACCATCTTCTTAACTTTGAAATAAATTAAGCCATACTTTTAAAATTTAGTCCTTTCCACTTAAAATCAAGGCTTATGGTCTTAACACCGTAGCATACACTCTTTAAAATCATGTCGCTTATACTTATAAAATCATGTCATCAATACTTTAGAAATCAAGTCCCATAACTTGAAAAATAAAGTTTCAAAATCCTTCAAAGACAACCAAAGTTCATAGTCTTAAAACTTCATAACATACATTCTTTAAAGTCCATTTACTTATACTTATAAAAAATATAAAGTTCCATACACTTCCAAAACCAAGTAACTTATTCTCTTAAAATCATATAACTTCCACTTTTAAAATCAATCCCTTTTCACATATAAATTCAAGTCATTTTGAACATAAAATCCACTTACTTACTTTAAACAAATCAAGACACATAGCCTTTAAATCAAATCTCATAACTTCCTAACCATTCTTACCAACGTCTCCCATAAGACCTAGTAAGGACTTAGGACAATTTAAACATACTCTTAACTTAGATTCAACAATGCAAATACTTCTTAACTTCTAAGAGTAGAAGAAATCTTGAAATACTATCACATGGAGATTTCATACGTAGGATCATGCCAAAGAAAGAAGAGGTTCACATACCTCGCGACGACTAGCGACAAGTTGCAAAAAGGCTCCAAAGTACTTCAACCTATAATGGCCACAATACGTCCATTAACCTCTTAATTCAAACGTAGAATATTCTAAGTGCTAAGTCGCTAAATTCTACGGAAAATCGGACAGCACCTCCTTTGTTTCTACTCACTTTGCCACCTTTTTCAAGACCGAAATACAATAACCAAACAGCCCCAATTGGCTCACAACAATAAAGAAGGTAGTCCAATACAAATGAATAACTAAACAGCCCCAATTGGCTCACAATTTAGAAAGTAGTCCAAATTCGACCACCTAGAGTTCAACCATACCAATACTTATCAAATTTCCATTTCAGTCCAAATTGTTAATCATAACATGATATCAAGTCGCATTTGGTTAAAACTACCACAATCTTCAAATCAATAACATGCGACGATTCTAATAACGACTAAATTGAAATCCAACTTAACATGGCTTATATTACATTCCGGATTTCCAATGCTACAATCAATCCACAATCCTTATAAACTTCTACAAATCAACTTCATGCTAGCAACACGTAAAACTAACAACAACAATATAAATATATATAATCTTGTAACACATTAAAGGACAAAATTATACCTCAACGAATCTTAATCCAATTCCAATCCGAAGTCGCTCCTAGTAGTTTAGAACCTCTCCAAGACACTTCAATCCGCTCGTTGAGACCCTTAGAACCATACCAACAACTTTCCTTCAACTTCCAATCCAAAACCTAGAAAGACCCTTAGGTTTTCGTTTTGCGACTAACCCGTAAACTATTTTTTTCCAAGATTTTTCTATTGAGATAAGCTTACAATACACATAGGAACCTTGGTTTAAAGTGTGGAGCTTAAAGAACAAGAAACAAATTTTTTTTTCTTTTGAAGGAGAGGGAACCCGAGAGCTTCTTGCTCTTGCTCTTCAATTCTTTGTGAATTTTTCTAAGTGTTAAGCTAGTCATACTACTACTAGTATTATAAAGAAACATGGAGGGTCAAGATGTGAACAATTGGGTGGTTGGGATGATCTCTTAACAAATATCAAGACTTGTGGGACCTTGACTTAGTCAAACTTCTCAAGCTAATCAACTTGCAAGACTTGCCATCTAGGACTATGGTCAATGACCATATTGGCCATGCCAATTTCGTCCAAGGCATCTATAAGGGGGGTGACACGTGTCGCCCTCCCATTCGTCACAATAATACGTTTTCCGACAATTCCATAATTCCGTTAAATTTTTTACAAGTCTCTAATTTAACACTTGCGAGTTCTTACGTACGTTCTTAAAACATGTCCTGTAATTTCGGGGTGTAACAGTTGCATAGACGAAACATGAATGAAGCCGTTGCATAGGCTTAAAATGAAAAGGCGTCGTTGCATGGACGCGATGCAGATGCTCGTCGTTGCATAGACGAAACATATATGAAGCCGTTGCATGGGCTTAAAATGAAAAGGCGTCGTTGCATGGACGCGATGCAGATGCTCGTCGTTGCATAGACGAAACATATATGAAGCCGTTGCATGGGCTTAAATGAAATGGCGTCGTTGCATAGACGCGATGCAGATGCTCGTCGTTGCATAGACGAAACATGAATGAAGCCGTTGCATAGGCTTAAAATGAAAAGGCGTCGTTGCATGGACGCGATGCAGATGCTCGTCGTTGCATAGACGAAACATGGATGAAGCCGTTGCATAGGCTTAAATGAAATGGCGTCGTTGCATAGACGCGATGCAGATGCTCGTCGTTGCATAGACGAAACATGAATGAAGCCGTTGCATAGGCTTAAAATGAAAAGGCGTCGTTGCATGGACGCAATGCAGATGCTCGTCGTTGCATAGACGAAACATGAATGAAGCCGTTGCATAGGCTTAAAATGAAATGGCGTCGTTGCATGGACGCGATGCAGATGCTCGTCGTTGCATAGACGAAACATGAATGAAGCCGTTGCATAGGCTTAAAATGAAATGCATTGGTTTATGAGCGTACCTGCTTTGTGACTTGCCTGGGTTGAGATAACGTCATTGCATAGACGTTGTGCGTTTGTAACCCGCATGGGCCTATTGTTGTGTTCCTGCCTTTGCTGATATGAAGATCCTGCACTCAAAGAAAACTTGTGAGTTTTTAGGAAATGAGTGGTTGATTAGCGTCGACTTTGTAACTTTGACTCTTGACGCTTGCATGCTCAGACTGGTTTAAGCTGGAGACCTATTTGGTCTGCTTTTTCCTCGTCTATTGCCATTTTCTTGCGGTGAATTCCTTAAAATGTCCCAGTTTCTGGTAATGAAGATGTTGAACTGGGTAAGGTTGCATCTTGACGCTATCAAAGCGATCAGGTAAGCAATTTTTTTTTATCATGAATGTAAAGCAAATGCGAGAATATGGACAAAATCGAGTCCTGTGCAAAATAAGGAAGAAATATTTCTAACGGTGTGACCGAAGCCGATGTGGCTGTCTACGTATCTTGCCGAGGGAATCAGGTCAGAGCGTAGTTCATGCTGCAAAATAAGGATTTTTTATGATTTTAAAATGATGCAGGACCGAAGCCGATGTGGCCGCCTACGTATCCCACTGAGGGAATCAGGTCAAGACGTAGTTCGTGATGCAAAATGATTTTTATGTAATATGCATTTTGTTGTTTTTTCCTGAAAAAATGGAAGACGACATTACGTTCTGACTCCAGTTGATACCAACAATTAGCATTGTGCATAAGGATGTTCTTTTATTGTTTTCAGTCTAACCGAGATTGACTCTGGTGTAATTCACACAGCTTCAGATAGTACCTCAAACATACCTGAGTGTCGACACACTTGCTTGCATCCAAGGTTTCGAACTACACGTAATCTCACGTTTCAAATGCCCTCACTGAAGGAAAGTCTCATTTTACACATGTATTTCAGCATTTCGAATTTTGGGACGTTGAGAGAATTGCGCTCACACTAAAAAAGGTGTTCAATGCATGCAATTGTGATACCATAGGCTTGGCCGTCATGTAAGTATCCACTAATGTGAGAACCCTCAGTATAAGATCATGTAGGGCTTGTCACGGGCTTGTAATGTAGGTTTGGGGAAGGGATGGATATCATTTGGGTAAAAAGTGACTAATCCTTCCTCGAGCGTCGGACTATGTCCGTGCTTGATATTTGTGCGATTTAATGTTGATTTGCTTTCGTTTTGTCCCAGTTTTTCTGTATTGACTTCTTTTGAATCTTTCATTTGGAGCCCCCCCCCTTTTTTTTTTTTTTTTTTTCGGGGTTATGTATTCCTTTTTTTTATAACATCGAGGCTTTTGATTTTTTTTTTGTGAAGTCGTCTCTGCTTTTGTTTTGTTTTCCTTTTGGAACTTTGACAACTTTTGTCTTTGCAAACTTCAGCGCAGGATTTTGTCAGCCACTTGCACATTTCTAAAGCGCTCGAGGAGGTCGGGCCAAAAGAGGGATAGTGCATACGCACTCAGAAAGGTTATAGGTGTAATATGCGGTTGTCAAAAAATAGGTTTTAGGCTCAAAGGGGTGTACTAGGGATAATGTTATTTGGTAGGCTGAAAAGGCTCAAACGGGTCAAAGAAAGCCTACGATCATTTCCTACACCGAGTGTTACTCAGGATTTCGCCTCAACAAACATTCAGGCCAAGTTC
Organism: Przewalskia tangutica; assembly: GCA_029844215.1. Classification (NCBI taxonomy): domain Eukaryota; kingdom Viridiplantae; phylum Streptophyta; class Magnoliopsida; order Solanales; family Solanaceae; genus Przewalskia; species Przewalskia tangutica. Next base: position 133,272,992 of record CM056720.1, on the reverse strand, counting down.
TAGATCACAATGCAATGCAATTGAACTTATTCAAATAACTCACCACACAATGCATATGAAACGATGAGGTCGACTTCATTCTTATCTTGGAAACATGCAAGACAATGTTATCTGCGGGTATGAATAAGAGGTACCAAAAGAATCTATGGTTTACCACAAAGTCAACCCCTACTGATTATCATTTTTTTTTTTAATTTTTTTTTTATGCACAACTCTAACTGTATTGGTATCAACAAAGTTAAACAATAATACTAAAAAATGTTTTTGTATTTTTTTTTTTTTTGAATAACACATTTTTTTTTGAACAATTTTTTTTTTTTTAATTAATTAATATGTTTTTGAATAAAGGGTACCGAACCCGAATAGGGCTGCCTACGTATCCCGCCGAGGGAATCAGGTGCGCGTAGTTCATTCAAATATGTTATAAAATGTATGCTTGAAAAAAAAAATATCAATGAAAGAATAGCAATATAAGCTGCGCAAAAGAAATGATTGTCCATTGTGGACGAATGCAAAGTAAAATAAATGCCCGAAAACATGATGAATGGATGCATGAGTGAGAAATGCGTTTTTTTTTGTTTTGTTTTATTATTATTTTTTTGTTTTTATTTTTGTGGTATCGAACCTAAAATGAGTTGCCTACGTATCACACCGTGTGGTGAGAATCAGACACGCGTAGTTCGGAATAACTATGTTGTAAAATGCATGATTTAAAAGAATTTATTCATGATAGAAATACAAAAGTAAAAGCTGTACAAAACAAATGATTGTTCGCTATAAGACTAATGCAAAGTAAAAGAATGTAATGAAAACAAAAATGAATGGCTGTGAGAATGAATGAAATGCATGACTGAATGTGATAGAGTGATTGAAATGCAATAATGAATGTCCGTGATTAGATAAATGCAATGAGCGTGAACCAAATATGTCTCTCTCTTTTATTTTTTATTTTATTTTTATGTGGTGGTGTCGAACCCTAGATGGGTTGCCTACGTATCACACCGTATGGTGAGAATCAGACACGCGTAGTTCGAAATAACTATGTTGTAAAATGCATGATATGAAAGAAGTATGTAATTAACGCTAAACATATCAATTGAGTTTGCAAATATGAATAAAAATACAAAGTATAAAAGAATTGAGAGCGATTTCTCGTTGAATCTGGTATAAACTGACTTCTATTAGTCAACATAATTCTCGCTCCTTGTGATGACTTTTTTTTTTATTATTTTCTTTTTCGAACGCCATCGACTATTTGCGAGGACTGTTTTCCTGCAAAAATATGAGAAATAGGTGAGAGTAGGAAAGTGACAAAATAATAACATGAAGGGGTGTGACCATATAGTCAGAGACTCCCCTGATTGGTTCGACCGGACTGGTGGTTGATGCTTCACAAAGTCCAAGTCGCGCTATTCAAGAGTGATTTACGCAGTAGAAGTCCTGATTGCAATGTGACAGTAAAAGTGCAAAAAATATAAATTCTCGAGCCCGGATTCACAAAAGGATAATTATTGCATTAAAAAATATGTACAGAGTTGCTAGCGACAAACAATAGTAAACAAAAAAACATGCAAATTAAGCGCGTGCCCTAATATGCTTGGGACCTCCCTTATGCCAGAGGTGAGCCTAAACGCCAAATATACGGGATTATGATAAATAAGTCCAAGCCGTTAAACTGCAATGTTTTGTTGGAAATGACGACCAAATGACGGTGCACTATTTCCAATTTCGATGTGTCATAACCAGGTTTGGATCCGTCTATCATCATCACGCTACACATAGTATGCTAATGGGTCGTTGGGTTGTGAAACCCGTCGACAAGTTTGGTGGATTTCCTAATCGTGGAGACGATACCAAGGATCGACCCACCTAGGGTGTATGCATGCATGACTTATAATAAAGAGGGCAGTATAGCTCTATCTTAAATTTTTCTAAGATTTGGCTTACTAGACACAATGGTTTCCGAGCGGACTACTCGAGTGAGAAGGCTACGCGGCCACCGGTTGGACCGGATTCTCCGCGTAAAATGCCAACTCTCCTAAATTTAGGTTTTGAAGAAAGAATTTTGCTGATGCACCAAGCGCACCTCGCGTGTAGTGTGTGATAGTGTGAATTTTCCAGAGTGGAAGAAATATGAACGGAATGTCAATTTAAGGAAAGCAATAAATGAATGTAGCAATTAAAGTAGTTAATTACAAAATAAAAGCAAACAATATAAAATATTTACAACAAATATAAAAGCAAAATAAAGTGCAATATTTAATTAACCTGAGTTTGCTATGATCAAGAACCTGATATCCCCAGTGGAGTCGCCATGCTGTCGCGCCCGTTTTCGACCTCGGGGGTCTGAACGGTGTACGCAACGTTGCTCTTTGGCGCGGTTCCCCTGGATGGAGCAATAATGTGCTGTTTTTAAGGAGTCGCCACCTAATTATTATAGTGAATTAGGACACTTAGTTTATTGCAATAAAAATACTGCAATTGACTTCCATTTAATGGTCTGCGAAATTAGTGAGATTCTGGATCAGGGTTCTTTATTATCCTAAAGGGAAGGGGTTAGGCATCCTTTAAGATCCGCTAACTTGCGGTTGTTCGTTCAAACCTAGGTTAATTATTTATTGCTCTTTTTATTCTACCTATTCTAAGCATTTATAATTAAAATAAAGTGCACTACACAATAATAAAACTAAATTAAATGCGATATAAAATAACATTCCGGGACATCTTTTAGCCCCTTTTTAGGCTTTCTGCACAAGATGATCTCCGGCTACCTGCATAAACACTTAGTAAAAGTGTTAGTATCAGAATAAATAATTCTAAAGTAATGACAGGAATTTAATAAGTAAAGCAAAAAAATAAATAAATCCGTCTTTTGCACAGAGGAGGCCTTGGAAATCAGACGGAGATTCCTTCATCGGCCAAACAAGTGTAGTATCTTGTTCAAAATCAGTAAAATACCAAGTGTAATATCATGTTCAACCAGTTTAATAAAAGATAAAAGGGCAAAATAGTAAAAATCAGTAGCATTTGTCCTTAACCAGTTTAAAATGAATCAAAGAGCCAAATTGTTCCAAATCGGTCCCGAACCAGAATCGGTGAACAAAGAACAACATGGCCCAAATCACCCGTAATCAAGAGCAAACGTGGCCTAAAAAATGGCCAAACAATAGCAACACAGCCAACCCAGTCAACAAATCAATTTCAGAACGCACCAACAAACACCAACATGACGGGACTTCAAATCTCTCCGGAGCAACGAAATCTAAAATCAGTAACAGCAAAATAGGTGACAAATCCCAACAACAAGAAAAGAAACCGAATCAGTCCATCACGTAGTGAAGCAGCAGGAGCTGTTCGCCGGCAAGCCAGAGGCCCGCCGTTTTTTTTTTTTTTTTTAAACTCCGGCAAAATGCAAGAAATCATTCCAAATCAAACCAACAACAGAAACAGTAACCAGCGAACCCAACGTGATGCAAAACCAAGGTCGCCGGATTCTTTTATTCCGGCCAGACGCAATAAAAATCAGAAAAATCAGAAAGAAAAACAGTTAAACAAAATCAGTCCAACAACATAATAGCAACAAAATGAAGAAACAAACTGTAGCGTCGCCGGAGTTTAAATCCGACAAGGTTCAACATTACCAACAGAGAGAGGGCAGCGGCGGTGTCACTTCCACTGCGAGGTCGCCGGAGCGACGCCACCAGCAGCTGTTCGACAGTGACAGTGACGTGAAGGCGAGGTCAACAGGCGACGGAAAAAGGGTTGGGAGATCGACGGGTTAGTGGTGACGAGGTGTGTGGCAGTGAGGTTCGCCGACGATGGGAGTTCAGTGTTGATGGGCTGGCAGTTTAGTAAGGGGAAGGGTAGTGTGCGACTAGGGCAGTGGGTGGAGAGATGATGGGAGAGGAGAGAGGTGTGCCTGTGTGTGATGTTGTGGGCGGCTGAGTGTGAATGATAGGGTCACAGGGGGGTGAGACGTGGTGGTTGTGTGGTGGTTCGCCAATGAGACTGGCGACGACGGGAGAGGGGAGAGGGAACAGGCGACTGGGAGTGAGGGTGTGTGAGAGAAAGGGCTGGGGTGCTGATGTTTGTGAAGTCTGCGGCTGGCTTTTTTTTAAAATGGGGGGGGGGGAACGTTTTATTTTATAGGGTAGAATTAGGGTTTGATATTTAGGGGGGGAAATGAAATGTGGGGTATTGTTTTGGGGGGAAATGAAAAGTGGTATTTGATTTTAGGGGGAAAAATAAAAGAAGGTGTTTGTGTGATATTAAAAAATAGTATTGGCTTGGACTGATTTAAATTGTGTCTTAAACTGGACTGATTTGACAAAAATGCAAGACTGGTTAATTATTTAAAGAAAAATTATTTAAAAAGATGCAAAATTATTAAAATGCAAATGCCGACGCAATAATACTAAAATGCAATATTTAAGACATGTTTAATGCTTGATTAAAAGTAAAAGTGCGGATGCCAATTAATTATTTAAAAGATGCAAATATTATTAAAACAAAACGACGGTGTAACAATAATAAAAACATAATATTAACAAAACATAATGGTTAATTTAACATAAAAAGATAAAAAATGCAAAAAAATGCTGATTAAAATGCGATGTGCTAAAATACTTAGAATTGCAATAAATATACGAAAAACGGGTCAAAATTGACTGTCAACATACATATATATATATGTATGTATATATATTACCACATTTTCATCATGTATGACATTTATGTATATTAGGGCCCTGAGAGGCATGCACATCGTCATTTATTTCTATCGGTTATTACCGGCGAGTTACGGCTTACTAATTGTGGGGTTGTTGTTGTCGGATAGTTTTGTCGGTAGTTTCTATATCAGCTTATTGTTATATTCCTGTTATGCTATTGTTCATGCCTGCCATACTCAGTACATCGATCGTATTAATGTCCCTTTTGTTGGGGAACGCTGCGTTTCATGCCCGCAGGCTCTGGTAGACAGTGGGACAGTTCACACTAGTAGGTTGCTGGTTCAGCTGATATTGGAGCACTCTACTTATTTTAGAGTTGCAGTCTAGTCGTGGTATGATATTCTACATATGCATATGGGTATGATGGGACCCTGTCCCGACCTTATGGTGGCATGCATTCTTTAGAGGCTTGTAGACAAATGTTCTGTGTATAGTTGTCGAGTAAGGCCATATCAGTTGTAATGTATGTGTCAGTAGGATCTTGGATAACGGTCTTTGTGTCCATGATTTATTATGAATATATGTTAAATATGTGATTAGTGGTGCCCGACAGGTAGGGTCCGGGTGCCCGTCATGGCCCTCATATTTGGGTCATGACAAACGTGGTATCAGAGCATTTTTGTCCTAGAGAGTCTACAAGCCGTGTCTAGTAGAGTCTTGTTTATGGGTATGTTGCGCGCCACACCTATAAACAGGAGGCTGCAAGAAATTTACGGATGGTTTCCATTCTTTCATATCATAGATCGTGCAAGTAGAGCTGAGTCTTAAGAATTTAGTTTAACTCGTGTCTAATACCGTTTCAGTGATACCTGTTACCAAAAAGACTTCGGTTAGTTCATATTTGTAGACAGTAAATGAGTGACTTCTACCGGACGATTGATACGCCAGAAGGGTAGTATTGTGTAATAAAAGGTTTCGAGGTTATGGGAAGTTGTCTCACTCATATACGGAAGAGATAATGCAAATCCGGAAAGCCAAATGTTTGTTTTGGGATACAAAAAAAAGTAAAGTAAAGGAAGTAATAAGCACCGGAACGCAGAAGATTGTAAGGATTCGCTCTGTAGACCTTATCATGTTTATAATTATAGCAATGCCTTCTTCCAGTAAGATTATGATTAACAGAGAGATTGAAGTTGGATTGAGTGTAAATACGAGTAGTATACTTTTTATTGAGATAGATCCGTCAGAGGATATGAGTAAGTTGCTTTCCCGGGTATCGACGAATTTAGTAATACTAGAGGAGTTGAGGGAAGCTCATGTACCATCAGTCCTACCACCGGCTCCGTCTGATTAGGATGTAAGGAGACCGGTGTAGGTATTGAATCAATTGGTTGCCTCTTAGGAACAATTTCATCCTAAATCATCTAATATAGATAGGCCCTTGAGGGGTCAAAGATCTTATAACCAAGGGAGTTTATTAGCTAGGGATCGCCGATAATCAAAGGGTTCAAAGATGCCAATATCTAAGGGTCAAAATTGTAAAGGTTGAGTGAGACCGCCCAACCATGTTGTAGTCAGTATGGACGAGCGCATGCCAGATTATGCCTCAAGGATACGGGGGGTTGGTTTAGTATGACAGCCATGGCCACAACGTTTTGAAGTGCCCTATGTCGATGCCTAAAGGTAAGGATAAAAAGATTATGAGTTGTACATATAGAAAGCAGAAGACATAATTGGAAGGTTTAACATGTTATAAAAATCTACATATTTTACAGTGACTCGTGATAATTAGAATGTGGGAATATGTTATGTATGTGCGACCTAAATTATGACGTCTTACCTAAAATAGATTGGGAATTGTACAAGGATATCATTAACGAGAATGGATTGACACAATCGAATTGTCTGAAGAGTGATCATCAGAATTTAAGAAGATCGCGTAAAGTGACGTACTCAGGATAATGAGTCCAAGTCATATATAAGGATCAAGTTATCCACGGTAATGGAAAGGGACATAATCCTCTCGTCCGTGCGTAAAGGGCGATATCACGTATTATTGAGAATTACATGTATCAATATTAGTAAGCTAAGGCATGCTATAGGTATTGGACTGGTAAGGTCTTCAGCTTTATTGTGCAACATATTACAATTCTAACTAACATCTGAATAGCAATAGCTTGTTGGGAGCCATTGAGGACGAGAATTATGGAATAATCGAGAATGGTTGTAGCAAATACGAAAACAGTTAATAAGTATGAATGGAATGGTATGATCAAGTATCAAGGCAGAAATATCTTCCATTTAATGACGAGTAGAATGAAGGATTACGACAAGAAGGATAAACGTGAATGAAATGCAGATTTCACAAAGGTATGATTACTCCAGAATATCGTAAGGACCAATGGTAAATGAGGGACAATAAGAACTACTCTGCCAAATGTAACGAACCTCTGATGTTCAGGAAGGTAGTATGAGAAATACTTTGAGAGAAGAGATCCCCACAAGGAAACTTAAAATGAAAATGTAAAGGTAAGACGAATGAACACTCGGTCGATGAGAAATCTAATAATGATAAGACAAGGAAGCTTGACAAGTCATGGGATGAAGTAACATCATGAATTGGATCTAAACATACGAAGCATCGATTCCATAACATATGCAGTCATACCTCTCAGAAAGTATGTAAACGAAGTAACAGTGAGTAAAGCTCAAGATTAGCACCTAAACAGGTGAAAAATGGGCCAATGATGCCTATGGATACAAGATAGACATTAAAAATATATGTCAAGAGATAATGGCATTATAATGAAGATAAAATGTTAAGAAAAATACAGATGTTTATGAGCATTATTGAACTGACCAAAGGTTCTACAAGATAGATAAAGTAATGGGCTTACAACTTAACGGGATTAAGGAAATCTTTTCTGAAAGCACCATTGACAGAAAATCTTAATCATGAGGCAAGTGAAGGAATTCGAATCTAAGTATAATGACCATGTTTGGATATAGTAGGCCAACACAAATTCTTCAGAATCTTCCACATATAGAATACATGAATAAGTTAACAAATCATCCTTTAAGGAATAGTAACGCCAAAGATGGGAATACAGAGCAATGTTTGAGAGTAAGTATGTATACTCAAATAATTTAGAATTAAGACGGGTATGGCAAGTAAGAAAATTAGTGAAAGAGTGTCAAAAGAAGTAAAGAAAGGGAGTTGTTTATAATTATGACTAGTGATAAAGTACAAAAAAAAAGATTCATTTCAGACCATGAATGAGGGTTAATAGTGATGCTTTCGATGATATTGTCCATAAAGTGTTTACGATTGAGATACTACAAATAAGAGAGTTTTTAGCACACCAATTAGTAAACAAGGATAAGTTGACAATTGAATCATTCATATGCAAGCGACTTGACTAAGTGTGAGGATGAAGGAGATAACTTGACCTAACGAGTATAAGGAAGAATTATGACAAGAAGGCTAAAAGTGAATGAGATTATAGTTGTGCAGGTTTCACAAAGGTATGAATACTCCATAATAGCATAAGGACCAATGGTAGAGGAGGGATAATAAGAACTCTTCGGCCAAAGGTAACGAACCTCTAATGCTCAAGAAGATAGTATGATAAATACGTTGAGATAAGAGACCCCCAAGACAACTTGAAATGGAAATGTAAAGGTAAGACGAATGAGCATTTAGTCGATGAGAGATCTAATAATGATAAGACAAGAAAGTTTGACAAGTAATTGGATCATGTAACACCATGAATTAGATCTAATCATATGAAGCATCGATTCCATAACATAGGCAGTCATACCTCTTAGAAAGTATGTAAACAGAAGTAATGGTGAGTAAAGTTCGAGATTAGCACCTAAAAGGTGAAAATGGGCCAATGACGCCTATGGATACAAGGTAAACATTAAAGATATATGTCAAGAGGTAATGGCATTATAACGAAGATAAAATGGCAGAAAAATACAGAGGTCTATGAGCATTTTGTTTTAACTGACCAAAGGTTCTATGAGATGGATAGAGTAATGGGTTTATAGCTTACGAGAGAAAGGAAATATTTTCCCAAAGCGCCATTGACAGAAAGTCTTAGCCATGAGGCAAATAATGGAATTAGAATCTAAGTATAATGACCATGTTTGGATATAGTAGGCCAATGTCATGTAATGCAAATTCTTCAGAATCTTCAACATACTGAATGAGGGAATAAGTTAACAACTTATCCTTTAAGGGATAGTAATGCCAAGGATGGGAATCAGGAGCAATGTTTGAGATTACATACGTATACTAGAATATTTTAGAAATAAGAAGAGCATGACAAGTAAGAAAATGAGTAAACAAGTATAAAAAAAGTAAAGAAATGAAGTTGTTATAATTACGAGTAGTGAGAAAGTACGAAAAAAAAGAAATTCCTTTTAGATCATGAATGAGAGTTAACTGTGATGATACACTCACTTCAGAATCGAATGACATTGTCCATAAAGTCTTCACAATTGAGATACTACAAATATGAGAGTTTTCAGCACACCAGTTAGTAAACAAAGCTAAGTTGACAATAGAATCATTCACCCACAAGTGGCTTGATTGATGTGAGGACTAAGGAGAGAAGTTGACCTGAGGGAATGCATCAATTAGCTAAGTGGGAGTCTGATTGGAAGATTCGGATGGTGATAGAGCCATGACTAAGAATACTGCAGGGTCATCCCTCATACTGAAAGAAAAGAAATATCATGATGAAGATCTCATTTTTAGGGAAGAGTGGGAAGGATATTTAACAAACGATAACCGCAACATTTGAGTATAATATGAGAGGCACTCTCAGGTGGAAGGTCCATTTGTATAATCCTAATGTAGCAGGATTACGATATAAGATTATGACGAAGGTCCATTGCTCACGATATTCTATTCTTCATGGATCTATTAAGATGTATCATGATCTCAAAGGTATGTATTGGTGGAACGAAATGAAGATAAGAATTGCGGAATTTGTAGCTCAGTGTCCTAATTATCAACAAGTAAAAATAGAGCACTAAAACACTGACAGCTTGACTCAGAACATTGAGATTCCGGTGTGGAAATGGAAGATGATTAATATTGATTTCATTATGGATTTACCTCGCTCTTATCTTAAGTTTTATTCTATTTGGGTGATTGTTGATAGATTGACCAAATCAGCTCATTTCCTAGCGGTCAAAACTACCTACGCAACGGAGGACTATGCGAAGTTGTACGTTAAGGAGTTTGTTTACCTTCATGGTGTGCCTATTTCTATTATATCTGACCGAGGTGCGCAATTCACATCTAACATCTGGAAATTATTTCAAAAAGTTTTAGGCACCCAAGTGAATCTTAGCACAACTTTCCACTCTCAGACAGACAGGCATACCGAGCGTACGATTCAGACGCTCGAGGACATTCTACGAGCTTGTGTATTGGACTTTAAGAAAAGTTGGGATGATCATTTACCCCTTATTGAGTTTGTGTACAATAATAGTTATCGTGATAACATTAAAATGGCTTCATGTGAGGATTTTTATGGACGGAAATGTAGGTCTCCTATCGGATGGTTCGAAGTAGGATAATTAGAATTATTTGGGCCTGACCTAGTGCACCAGTCCATAGAGAAGGTGAAACTTATCTAAGAACGGCTGCTAACCGCTCAGATTAGTCAAAAGTCATATTTAGATGTGCGGCCGCGAGACTTAGAGTTCCAAGTGGATAATTGGGTCTTCTTGAAGATTTCTCATATGAAGGGTGTAATGAGATGTGAAAAAAGGGGAAAGCTTAGCCCAAGGTATATTGGGCCATATCATATAATTCAATAAATCGGCCAAGTAAATTATGAATTAGACCTGCCTTTGGAGTTAGATTTTATTCAGCCAGTTTCCATGTTTCTATGTTAAGAGCGTGTGTTGGGGATCCTTCCTAAATTGTGCCAATTGATGATGTAAAGGTTACAGAAGATCTATCATATGAAGAGGTAGCCTCCGAATTTCTGTGGTGGAATAAAAATGTAGAAGAAATGACATGGGAGGCGGAAGAAGAGATGAAACATAAATATCCCTACCTATTTCAGACCAATGCCGAGGTTCCGAGAGAAGCATAAGGTGAGTTTTTTAAATATTTATTATAATTTATGCTTGATGACCATGTGAGATCCGATGAAGTGATTTATGATATATTATATGTCCTCGTGAATAAGTAGTTGTATTTTCAGGTTACGTGACTGGAATTAGATATGTCATCCTAACATTCGAGGATGAATGTTTATGAGGGGGAAATGATGTAACACCCCGTATTTTTGGACTAGGAATTGAACTATCTAAGATGAGAAACTTTACCTGAACCCGCAAGAATAAGGTCGCGTTCAAGTATTTATAACAAGAAGGTGTGATTCCGAAATAATTTAGGACTTAACAAGTGGGGCGACAGTGATTGAAAATATTATTTTGTGAATGCCAAGAGAGTCTACGGACTAGTACTATATCACATGATTATGATATTGAGTATAGTGGGTGAAAAGTAATTGCTTAAAGTTATTATTTTGGATAAGTAGTTAAAATGATAAACATTTACGTGGCAGCCACTGGTGACTAATTCATATTACTAGTTTAGGTGACATCGTTGGGAGTTGAGTGATTATTACGAGTAATATCTAAAGGAAAACCACGTAACAAATGTTTCTAGACACAAGTGAGAGAGATAAGAATGGAGGGTGTCAAATCCAATTAGTAGATTAGCATCATTGTCCCTTTATGAAATGAATAATAAGGTTCATTTTGGAGTTCTTTGGGAAAACAAAAGCAAAAACACAACAGCTATGGAAGTTCTCCTTAGTTCAAATGGAAAAAAACAAATATGATCTCTTTGGTTCAAGTTTCAGCAATACAAATCAGATTTGAGGATTCATCTTCCTTTCTTGAACAAATTTGGGAGCTTTTGGACAGAACTTTCTCTAGGTTTTTATCATATTCCTCCATCATGAAATTAATTACGTATGTAATTGATTAAGTGATAAACTGTGATGGAGATAAACATATTAATTTGGATTGGTGCATGAATCTTAAGGGACATATGCACGTGGATGATTGGATATGTGGCAGAAAAATAAAATGTTTGGTGTAACTAAAGTAATGCTAAGACATATCCATAGGGGGCACACGGGTAAAGGCCAAAAGAATTCTATAAATCTCCTATGTTCAATTGTTGCCAATTCACTTATAAAAAAATAGTTTTGCTGCAATTACATGTACAAGAATCAATTAGAACTTCTCATGGAATAACGTATGTTATATTTTAAGCGAACACATGTAATTCTTCTCACAAGTAATTTATGAGTTCTGCTCACTACTTTAATCTTGTTGTTCCGTTTATCGTTGAGTTGTAATCCGGACTTTCTTCGAAGGAAAGTAAGGTGGAAAAAGGGGTTTCTTGAAAGTTGATATTGGGGTGCATTACGGGCTGCTTTAGTTGTATTGTGACACAAAATGGCTAAGGTATGTTAAGACAAATTCTTCTTTCTTTTGGCATATTCCATGTAACGAAACGTAATCGTGATACTATTTCATAAATTGTTCTACTCTTAGTAGTTAAGGATGTTCATGTTATTGGTTCCTATGTTAAAAGCATGTCTAAATAGTTCCTAAATCCTCATTGAGATATATGGAAAATATGTTAATATTCACATGTTAGCCGAATGTATAAGGAAATTATGTCACCCGATAAGTTTAGAATGTCTTATTGTCATTCATGCATTACATTCATTTATTATCCGAGACCATATATTGGGGATGGGAAATGGAATACGCAGATCACCTGATCAGCTGGGATATAATGGTGATTATGCCCATAGAGGCCAAAAATGATATGATGCCCGCATAGGCCGATATGATATTGCGTATGGGAAGAAAAATGCCCAAAGATGCCAGTATGTATGTATTACCGCATTGTGCATGACATTTAGGCATTTACTACTGGTCGGATAGTTCTGTCAGCTAGCTCTATCGGCTAGTTTTGTCTCAGTTTATTCTTGTATCTTTGTTATGCTATTTTTCATGTATGACATACTCGGTACATTATTTGTACTGACGTCCCTTTTTTTAGGGACGCTACATTTCATACCCGCATGCTCAGGTAGATAGGGGGACGATTCGCGCAAGTAAGTTGCTGGTTCAACTGATATTGGAGAACTCTACTTGTTTCAGAGTTGCAGTCTGGTCGTGGTATGATATTTTACATATGCATATGGGTTTTTCGGGGCCTTATCCCAACCTTATGGTGTTATGTACTCTGTAGAGGCTTGTATACGGATGTCCTGTGTATAGTAGTCGTGTATGGCCCTATCAGCCGTGATGTGTGTTAGTAGGATATTTGATAACGATCCTTGTGGCCATGATTGGTTATGATTAAATCTTAATTATATGACTAGTGGTACTCAGCAAGTAAGGTCTGGGTGCCCGTCATAGCCCTCTGATTTGGGTCGTGATAAACTTGATATTAGATCAGATCTATCCTAGGGTATCTATAAGCCGTGTCTAACAGAGTCTTGTGTATGGGTGTAATATGCACCACACTTATAGAGAGGAGGCTACATGACATTTAGGATGATGGTTACCTTCCTTCTTGATCTAGAATCGTGCTATAGAGCTGAATTATAAGAATTCTCTCCGTAAATCTTATTGTGTTTATGATTACATCAATGCCTTTTTCCAATAGGGCTATGATTAGTCGAAAAATTGAGGTTGGATTGAGTGTAAATGTGAGTAGTATGCTTTCTATTAAGACAATTTCGTCAGATGATATCAGTAAGTTATTTTCCCAAGCACGACTTTATCCTAGAGGATCTGGTTGAGATAGGCCCCTTGAAGGATCATGGAGCTCATAACCCAGAGAATTTATTAGATAGGGATTGTCGATATTTATAGGGTTCAAAGATTCCAATATCTTAGGGTCAAAGTTGTAAATGTCGAGTGAGATCACTCCAACCATCTTTTATTCATTGTGGTCGAGCGCATGCCGGATTGTACCACAAAGGTATAAGGGGTTGGTTTAGTATGACAGCTATGGCCACACCATTCTGAAGTATCCCAAGTTGATTCACAAAGGTAAGGATAAGATGATTATGAGTTGTACAGATGAAAAGCAGAATACATCATTGGAAGGTTAGTAGGTTACAAAAATCTACGCGTTTTACGGTGACTCATGTTGATTAGAATAAAGAAATATGTTATATATGTGTGACCTAAATGATAATGTCTTACCTAGAATAGATTGGGAATTGTCCCAGGATATCATTAACGAGAATGGATTACCATAATCGAATCGTCAGAAGAGTGACCATCAGTAAATTTAAGGAGATAACATAAAGTGACGTACTCAGAATAGTGAGCCCAAGTCATATATAAGGATCGAGTTATCCACAGTAGTGGAAGGGGACATAAGCCTCTCGTTTGTGTGTAAAGGGTCATACCGCGTATTATTGAGAATTACATTTATCAATGTTAGTAAGCTAAGGCATGCTATAGGTATTTGACTGGTAAGGTCTTCGGCTTCATTGTGCAGCATGTTACAATTCTAAATAACTTCTGGATAACAATAACTTGTTAGGGGCAATTGACGACGAGAACTATGGAACAATCGAAAAATGGTTGTAATAAAAATAAAAATGGTTAATAACTATGAATGGAATGGTATGATCAAGTATCGAGACAAAAATATTTTTCGAGTAGAAGAAAGGATTACGACAAAAACGATAAAGGTGAATGAAATTATAGTTATATAGGTTTCACAAAGGTATGATTACTCCAGAACAATAGGTAAGAACTTTCGGCCAAAGATGACTAACCTCTAATGTTCAGGAAGATAGTATGAGAAATACTTTAAGATAAAGACCCCCAAGGCAACTTGAAATGGAAATGTAAAGGTAAGACACATGAGCACTAGGTCGATAGAAAATCTAATAATGATAAGTTAAGAAAGCTTGATAAGTCATGGGATCATGTAACACCATGAATTGGATCTAAACATACGAAGCATCGATTCCACAACATATGCAGCCATACATCTCAGAAAGTATGTAAATGGAAGTAACAGTGAGTAATGTTCGAGATTAGCACCTAAATATGTGAACAGAGGCCAATGACACCTATGGAAACAAAGTAGACATTAAAGATATATGTCAATAGATAATGTCATTATAATGAATATAAAATGTCAGGCAAATACATATGTCTATGAGCGTTTTTTAAAAGACCAAAAGTTCCACGAGATAGATAAAGTAATGGGTTTATAGCTTAATGAGGTCAAAGAAATCTTTTCTCAAAGCGCCATTGACGGAAAGTCTTAGCCATGAGGCAAGTGAATGAGTTCAAATCTAAGAATAATGACCAGGTTTGGGTATAGTAGGCCAACATCATGTAATGCAAATTTCTTCAGAATCTTTCATGTATTTAATAAGGGAATTAGTTAACAAATCATCCTTTACGGGATAATAACGCCAAGGATTGGAATCAAGAGCAATGTTTGAGGGTACGTATGTATACTAGAATATTTTAGAATTAAGACGAGTACGACAAGTAAGAAAATGAGTGAACAAGTGTCAAAAGAAATAAAGAAAGGAAGTAGTTTATAATTACGAGTAGTAAGAAAGTACGAAAAAAAAGATTTATTTCAGACCATAAATGAGAGTTAACGACAATGATACGCGTACTTTAGATTCGATGACATTGTCCATAAAGTGTTCACAATTGAGATAATACAAATATAAGAGTTTTCAGCACACTAATTTGTAAACAAAGCTAAGTTCACAATAGAATCATTCATCCGCAAGCGACTTGACTAATGTGAGGATGAAGGAGAGATGCTGACCTGAGGGGACGCATCAGTTGGCTAAGTGAGAGTGCAATTGGAGGATTCAAATAGTGATATCCTTATGACTCAGAATACAGCAGGGTCATCCCTCACCGCTTCAATCTCGTTATTTCATTTATCATTGAGTTGTAATTCAGACTTTCTTCGAAAGGAAGTAAGGTAGAAGAAGGGGGTTTCTTGAAAGATAATATTGGGGTGCACTACGGACTGATTTAGTTGTATTATGGACACAAAACGGTTAAGGTATGTTAAGGCAAATCTTCATTCTTTTGGCATGTTTCATGTAACGAAACGTAACCGTGGTATTATTCCATAAAATGTTCTACTCTTAGTAGTTAAGGATGTTCATGTCATTGATTTCTATGTTAAAAGAATGTCAAATATGTTCCTAAATTCTTATTGAGGTATATGAAAAAGATGTTAATATTCACATATTAGCCGAATGTACAAGGAAAATATATCACCCGATAAGTTCAAAATGTTTTATTGGGATTCATGTATTACCCGAGATCATATATTGGGGACAGAAAATGGGATACGCAGACCACCTGATCAGCTGGGATATGATGATGATTATGTCCACAGAGGACAAAAACGATATGATGCCCATTGATGCGCGGTAAGATGCACACACTTTAAACGCAAGTGCACGTTATCGTGACAAGTAGTATAGTCTTGATAAGACCGAATATCGTCCTCTAGGATTAGGGTTCAAGTACCAACTATCTATTTTCTAGTATCTATTTGGCGAATTGATAAATGAATGGTTGTTTATAACTAAGAATTATGAAAGCTATTTAAATATAAAGATTTACTTCAGATGTGATGAGAATAGGGCTTCCATGTATCCTTACTATCCGCTTATGCTACGTACTAATGCATTAACTTATGGTATTCTTCTTTTGGAGAAAGCAGGTTTCTGAAATCGTTTTATACTCCGTTAGGGTTATATAAACACTCAACCCCAGTATCGCACCTTACCTACCTTTCGGTGATAATGATAACTTTATAGGAGGATTAAAAACAAAAACCTAGTTGACCGTCACGCACAATGCACAAAATTAGGGTTGTTAAGCCTCTCATCAACGCTACATAAATAATTGAGGTATTTTCATCCTCAATCCAAGAATGTCTACCCAACTTACAGCATATTCACAATCCCCCCCCTTTCGGAATCTGATTAGAAATCATATAGTGATAATTAGTTGTCAATTAATTACCAAGAATTCAACTCAATTATTGGATAGATCTCACAATAAGAAAAATAACCATAAGCATGCATTAATTTATAACATAAGTTTCTAGCAATTCAACAATGGAAAGCCCTATAAGAGAATTAGTTCCTAGCCATTGACATGACAAGAACTAATTCCATGTTCATCATACAAAAACTGAAATAAAGAACAAGAAAGGGAAAAGAAATTACTAAACTAATGGTATCCAATCTCCAAGCAAAAGTCTTGAGTTGTGCAAGAAGGAACCCTAAAAACCGCCTAGGGTTCTCCTTTATAGGCAAAACCGCCTCCTCTTTTCCTTCAGTTCGGCCTAGAATTTCGTCAAAGACCTAATTTTTCAGCGTGGCGCCGCGCCTGTGGCAGCGCGCCGGAAGTTCGCAATCCGTCGGTGTTTTGGCGCCATACCGATATTCTCTGTTCGGAGGCCGCGCTGCATCTCTGTAGCTTCGGATGTTTAGCGCGCGCGCCTCGCATTTTTGTGCGAGAGCCGCGCGAGTCTTCTGCCTCTCACGAATAGTGGCGCCGCGACCGCTGATCGCAGGAGGCGCCGCGGCTGGTCCGATTTCACCCTCGTTCGCCACTTTCTGTTTTCGCTCTGCATCTCTCTTTTGCCCTCTTTTAGCTCCTTTTCCGCCATTTGGCCATTTTAACCACTTTGACTCAATAGAAAGGAAAACTATCCTAATACAACACTTATATGTGCAAAACGGGACAAAAGACTAACTAAAACTGACTCAAAAGGTGTATATAAAATACACCGATCACCCATAGAGGCCGATATGATATGATGCACACGGGAAGGAAGATACCCAAAGAGGCCAGTATATATGTATTACTGCATTGTGTATGAAATTTAGGTATTTACTACTGGTTGGCTAGTTTTGTCGGCTAGTTCTCTCTCAGTTTATTCGTGTATCTCTGTTATGCTATTTTTTATGTCTGACATACTCAGTACATTATTCGTACTGACGTCCCTTTTGTCTGGGGATGCTGCGTTTAATGCTCGCAGGCTCAGGTAGACAGGGAGATGGTTCAACTGACATTGGAGCACTCTACTTGTTTTAGAGTTGCAGTCTGGTCGTGGTATGATATTTTGCATATGCATATAGGTTTGGTGGGGCCCTGTCCCGACCTTATGGTGTCATGTACTCTATAGAGGCTTGTAGATAGATGTCATATGTATAGTAGTCGTGTATGACCCTGTCGGTCGTGATGTGTGTTAGTAGGATATTTGATAACGGTTATTGTGGCCATGATTGGTTATGATTAGATGTTAATTATATGACTAGTGGTACTGGGAAAGTAAGGTCTGGGTGCCCGTCATGGCCATCTGGTTTGGATCGTGACAGTAAGTATATATGCATAGGCTGGGTTCTTCCGTTTGTAAGAATTTACGCGGTACCCTTTCAATTTATTATTCCTATGTGTCGAGTGCATTGTATATTTCAGGCCCGTGATTAATTATGGTTAGATGTTAAATATGTGAGTAGTGGTGCCTGACAGGTAGGGTCTGTTACACTCCGTAATTCTAGGACATGTATATAAGAGCGTACATAAGAAAATATGAATTTAAGATTTAAGACTTGTAGAATTTATCGGAATTATGGAAATATCGGAAAATGGAGCATTATGGATGAATGGGAGGGTGACACGTGTCACCCCCACACTTGGGCTTGGATGAAATTGACAAGGTCAATTGGTCAAGTCTTGAACAAGCTAAGGTTTGACATTGTTGACCAAGTCAATGAGCCCACTTGACACTAGATATTTAAATTTCCTTCATCCAATCCACACAAGTGTTTTAATCTTGGTCCTTGAAAGTAGTATATTACTACACTAGTAGCAAGACTTCTTCAACACTTAGAAAAAAAATTCAAGAAAGCTTGTGTGCTTTTTATAGGGCTCTCGGCATAGCTCATTTAAGAACAAGAAATTTTTTTGTTTGTTGTTCATAATTCACAATACTTAAACCCAAGGTTCCTAGGGGTATTATAAGGATATCTCAATACAAAGATCCCGGAAAAGCTACGTTTTTACGTTAGTCGCAAGATGAAAACCTAAGTTGTTTTCATAAGTTTTGGTTGGAAATTAAAGGGAAGTTGTTTATTAACTTCTAAGGGCTTCAAATAGCGGATTGGAGAGTGAAGGAAAGGAGCTAAGTTGCTAAGGAGCGACTTTGAATCTTGGAGTTATATTTGGGCTTATCGAGGTAAATCTTCGTCTTACCTTTGTAATTAAAGACTACATGTTGTAGTAGGTTGGTAATTGATCATGTGAATTATATTATGAAAATTGATAAGTGTTATGGAATATTTGGAAGCAAAATCCGAAAGTTGCATGTTAGCCATAAGATTGTGATTCAATTTAGTTATTAGTTTTAGTCGTCGCATGTTATATAAAGAAGGTATTATAGTTGTTAAAATTGATTGCGACTATATAACATGTTAGAATGACAATATGGATTGAAAATGAATTGGAAAATATTGTATGTGGTTGTACATTGTAGCCGGAAATAACATTTAATATTGGATTGTTTTATATAAATTGTGGGGCAGAATTTTACACGTCCTGTAAGGCGTGTAATCCCCTTTGATTAGTTGATGTGTTGAGCCTTAAATGTGGCATATTGGTTATTCAATCCGTGCCTTGAAAAAGGTGGAAAAATACGTAGAAACAAAGGAAGTGCTACCCAATTTTTCGTAGAATAAATGACTTTACACTTAGAATATTCTACGTTAGAAAGCTAGAAGTTGATAGACGTATTATAGTCATTATAGGTTGACATACTACGTGCGGCATATTGAACTTAGCAAGTGGATTGAACCGAAGAGGTATGTGGAACTTTTCTTATCTCTTGAGCATGAGTAGTTATAAAGGTATAGTACGGTAGACGTACGAGATTTAAATGAATTCAGTTTCATTTTGATATCCTTGACTTGTTTTATGAATGTCCAAGTTATTGAGTTAGAGAATTAACTCACTTGTTTTAAAAAGGATAAAAATGCCTTAGTTTCTAAAGCATAAAGTTATTATAACAACTTTATGGAAAGTTGGTTTTAACAACTTTATGGAAAGTTAAAAGAATGGTTTACTCTAGTAATGTAAACAAAGATAAATGACTTGAAATAAAGAAGGGCAATTTGATTTAAAGGCATCAATTGCTTAAAGTTTTAAAGTAAAGGTCACTTGGTTTAGAAGCCTAAAAATGTATTTCTAAAGGTGTAGTGACTTGTTTTGAAAAGTAGACAAGCCTTGATACTACGGGTGTTAGTATCTTGGGGGTTTTATACGAAAAATAGTCATTTTTAAAAGGATAAAGGTACGTAGTACTTTGGGTTAAATTTCCGGATTTTTCATGACATGTTAGTGCCTTAAGTTAAGTAAAATGAGAGTGCAAGCTAATTAAAGTCTAATGAGAAGTTAAGGGATTTCTTAACTTGCTTATGATATTTACGATAGACGGTTGTGCTTATGTTATGATATTTATGGTAGCCTTAAGTGCTAGTGTTATGTAAATTTTGCGGGGTAAACCCTCGGGTTACTACTTATTCCGTGGATTTGCTCCCCACGATGCGAGTGCGGGTCCACAGGACCTATGCGGGTGAAATAGTCCCAGGAGTAGGATTGCTTAATGATACTACGGGCGGGTGGCCCTAATTTGATCATGAGCTTCCTATTTTTAAGCAGTAAAGTATACTCTTATTTACTCTCATTATTAGTAATGCACAGTGTACTGTTATTTTGGTCATCATACATGTCTCCAGCTTTATTTTAGACTATATGATTTCATTCAGTACTTTCAGTTTCACATACTTGGTACATATTTTGTACTGAACCCCTTCCTCGGGGGCTGCGTTCATGCCGCAGGTAGGGGTAAGCAGGTTGAAGATCCTCGTTCCTAGGATCACTGTGGAAAGCTCCATTTCTCCGGAGGCTTGTCTTTTGATACAGTTTTCCTGATGTTGTAGATTTATGTACATTCAGGGTATGGCGGGGCTCTGTTCATTCACAGTGGTTATGTCAAAACTCTTAGAGGTCTGTAGTCGTATTTGTGGGTTGGTTTGTAAAAAAAAAAGAGGTAACTGCTTTTGACTGTATATATTTATATATCCAGGGAGGTAGCCTTATTGGCTAACCTGTTGCTTATTCCTTATTGATTTTTTTTGAGTTGTATGTATGTTTCGCTGATTATCTCTGATGTATACCTGTAAGGGTGCCCAGGTAGGGCACCAGTCGCGGGTCCGGGGACGGGTCGTGACAAAAGTGGTATCAGAGCAGTTAGTCCTCGGAAAGTGTCTACAGACCGTGTCTAGTAGAGTCTTGGTTATCGATGTGTTGTGCACCACATCTATAATCAGGAGGCTACAAGAAATTTAGGATTGGTTTCCATTCTTCTCTCTCTAAGATCGTGCAGTAGAGCTGTTTTACTAAGTTGAATCCTCTCTGAACTATTTTTATGTATCAGTTATGCCTCCACGGAAGACGACCAGGGCCCAGAAGGGCAAGGCAGCAGCAGGAGCTGCTAGTGGTACGCAGAGGGTTACTAGGACTCAGGCCCAGACTATGCCTGAGGTTGTGGGCCGGTCGGCGAGTTCAGCCACGCCGACAGTATTAGAGGAGCCGAGAGCAGCCGCAGCTCCAGAGGTTCCGATACCTGAGCCTCCAGTCCCTCAGCCAGGGGCGGAGTATAGAGATTATGGAGAGCAGATCAGGTTATTGACCAGCATAGTGGCAGGGCAGCGCCGACAGGAGCAGGTAGCTAACCCTAGAGCCGACAGTTTGAGGATTCGGGATTTTCTGGGTTGTAGTCCACCCGAGTTCTATGGTTCGAGATCTGAGGATGATCCTCAGGAGTTCATTCGGCAGATACAGCGGACTATGCAGGTACTTAGGGCCTCAGAGACAGAGTCAGTTGTGCTAGCTTCTTACCGGTTACACGATATTGCGTTGAACTGGTTTGAGTCATGGGAACTGTCTAGAGGTGTGGGTGCTCCTCCAGCTGTTTGGGATGAGTTCACGGAGGCCTTCCTTGATCACTTTTTGCCTCATGGGATGAGGAGAGCTCGTGTTGATAGGTTCTTGACATTGAGGCAGAATGAGAGGACCATCAGAGAGTATAACCTGGAGTTTGACTTATTGGCCAGGTATGCGCTCACTATTGTGGCTGACATGGCTGATAGAGTTCATCGCTATGTGATGGGGCTAGACCGCTATATGGTTACTGCATGCCTGGGAGTGGCCCTTCAGCCAGGTATGTGTATTTCCAGGATGCAGGCATATGCACAGGGGATTGAGGACCGAGAGAGAGGACCAGCCAGATCGAGGCCAGCCCAAGTGGGCCAGGACGGCAGGGTTTTAGGGTAACTTTCGAGGCGGACAGCCTCAATATCAGGCTAGGTCTACTTTTCAGCCGGCACAAAGTGCTCCTTACCAATTTTCTGGAAGGAGGTTTGATCAGTCGGGTTATTCGAGAGCAGGTCAGGGCTCCAGGGCTTCAGGTTTCCATGGGAACCGGGGTCCTAGTCAGATGAGGCTACCTTTACCTCGGTGTGGTTGATGTGGTAGGTCCCATCGTGGGGAGTGTCGTATTTTTCCAGGAGATTGTTACTCTTGCGGCCAGCAGGGCCATTTGAAGAGGGATTGTCCGACCAGATGCAGCATGGGTAGTATGATTCACCACGGTCGATTGTCGTCTTCATCTTCTGTGGTTATGCGCCCCGGAGGGCAGGGTGTTCACGGGCCGGCAGGCCGTGGCAGAGGTCGTGGTGGAGGTCCTAGTTCTAGCGGTCCACAAAATCACATATATTCCTTAGCCAGCCGGCAGGACCAGAAGGCTTCGCCGGATGTCATCACAGGTATATTATTGATTTCAGGTTGTGACGTTTATGCTTTGATAGATCCAGGTTCTACCTTGTCCTATGTGTCCCTTCTTATTGCTGGTAGAATAGGGATAGAGCCGGTGTCGATAGAGACTTTTGAGGTAGCTACGCCTAGGGATGTTAGCGTTCTGGATACACCGTGAATTACGAGAACCGACCCAGAACCCGACCGACACTCGGACGAAACCTTAGCGGTCGGACAGTACCAAAAATACCTGCACCGATAAGGAGTCGGACGAACCCGTAAAATACCCAGAACAACCCCAACCCCACCTCCCACCCCCACCCCTCCCCTCCACACCTCTCCCGCCACTCTAATTAGTTGTAAATTAATTAAACTTTAAATGGTCATAACTTTGCGCTCGGATGTCCGTTTGACCTAATGTTTTTTTTTGATTTCACGTATTTTTTTGAGATAGGGCCGGACAAACAGCTAAAGCAGTTTGGAGCAGCCAATTTCGCAAAAAACATCCGTCTTGTCAATCAATTTCACTTTTACCCCAAATTATTACCAATTGTCCATTTTCAAATCTAAATATCTCGCGCTATACAATATATTTCAACGTAAAAATTTCGTGGTAATGTGTCCGAGAATGTCAATTTCAGTATTGGAAATTCAATTTTAAAAAAAAAAAATCGGAAAATTCTTACGGTCCGATCGGAACCGGACCGATAAGGTTTCGGTCCGGGACCGGATCTCATTCCAGGACCGAAACCTTACCGGTCCGGGACCGGTAAGCTTATCGGATCGGTCCGGACCGATAACAACACTAGCTACGCCAGTGGGTGATTCGGTGTTAGCTGAGCTGGTGTATAAGAACTGCCCGGTGTTCATATACAGTCGTCAGACCCTAGTAGACTTGATAGAGTTGGAGATAACAAATTTTGATGTCATTATGGGTATGGACTGGTTGGCTTCTTGTTATGCCAATGTTGACTGTAGAGACAGGTTGGTCCGATTCCAGTTTCCTGGTGAGCTGGTTATTGAGTGGAAAAGCAATACAACATCGCCGAAGGGTAGGTTTATTTCTTACCTCAAGGGTAGGAAGATGGTTCAGAAAGGGTACATCTATCATCTGGTTTGGGTATTCGATACAGAGGCTGAGGTGCCAGTTCTTCAGTCAGTTCCGGTGGTTAGAGAGTTTCCGGATGTATTCCCAGATGATCTCCTAGGTATTCCTCCAGAGAGGGAGATAGAGTTCTGTATTGATGTTGTCACGCCCCAAACCCCGGGCCCGTGACTGGTGCCCTACCTGGGCACCCTTTTACTTAACTGACACAAACAAACTGCGAAATTTAAATAACACCTCATTTTTTTTAACACCAACGAACATACAAGGGCAAAGCCGACCAGGCTTCTATATAACATACATAATAAAAAGACACTACACTGTACATGAGTCCAATCCCACATATGAATACAGACCTCTAAGAGTTTACTGAACTATGACGGGACAAGGCCCCGCCGTACCCATAACTGTACAAAAGCATGTACTGAAGGAACTATACCAAAAGATAAACTCCTGAACATATGGAGCTATCCAAAAACTCAGAGCAGAGTCCTACACCTGCCGATCACCAAAACGCGTACCTAAGCCTGCGGCATGAACGCAGCCCCCCGAAGGAGGTCAGTACGAAGAATGTACCAAGTATGTGAACTGAAAAATACTGTAATGAAATCATAACAGTCTAAACAAAACAGGAGACATGTATGATAGTCAACCTACAGTACACAATACATAAGCAGTCATATCAAGTCAGGGACGCATGCCCTCAAAGTAATTACTCAAATATAATCATGGGTCTCACGCCCATAATATCAATCATGCCCGTGGAATCCTTCCTCACTGCCGGCAGTCCATGATATAATACAACATCAGTAAGCACGCTGAACCTTGTAATCATGAGAGTAATGTAATCCTTTTTATCTTTTAAGTTATGTCTTTAACAATGAGAATTACTGTTCCACTTTAAATCATAAACCCACTGCACCCTTTCATTAATGAAATCAATACCGTTTCAAAACATGAAGGCAGTGCCAGTGCCGGGGTCAACCACCCTCTGTGTTATAATGCAACCTATCATGGGACTATTTCACCCGCAAGGGACTATTTCACCCGCTTAGGTCATGTGGACCCGCAATGAGTCATCGGTACACGATACTCGCATCACGGATAGCTAATCCATGACTTATATATATATCCCGGGAATTTAACCCGCCGAGTCAAATACCGACCCGCCGTGAGTGTGTACCACTAACCCCCATGGGGAGCTAACCCATGGTATCCTTGAAACAAGTTGTCGGCCCTTTATGGAGGGACGCGGAGATGTGGAGATATGACACTTGCACGAATGTCTATATGAGCAACCCATATGCAAGCAAACCAAGACAATACCGTGCCTTTAACACCAAGACAATACCATGCCTTTCCTTGTTACGTAAACCAAGACAATACCATGCCTTTACACAAACCAAGACAATTACCATGCCTTCTTTTTACATAAACCAAGGCAATACCATGCCTTCTTTTTACATAAACCAAGATAATACCATACCCTTTTTTTTTACACAAACCAAGAGAAATACTTATTCAAGCAAACCAAAGTACTATCAGGGTATAAATAGAATAATTCTCATTTAACAAGCCAAAGTACTATCAAGGCACAAATAGAAAAATTCTCATTTAACAAGCCAAAGTACTATCAAGGCACAAATAGAAAAATTCTCATTTAACAAGCCAAAGTACTATCAAGGCACAAATAGAATAATTCTCATTTAACAAGCCAAAGTACTATGTACGTACATTCTTTTCAAAAGACTCCTTTTTATGTAAAATCCCAAGATACTAACACCCGTAGTATCAAGGCGTGTCTATTTTTCAAGGTAAGTTACTACACTTTTAGAAACTCATTTCAAAGCTTGAAATCAAGAAACTTCAAATTTTCACAATCTAGGCAACTTATGCCCATAAATCAAAATAGACAACTTTCTTAACCTTCCATAAAGCCGTTATAACCAACTTCCCATAAAGCCGTTATAACCAACTTCCCATAAAGCCGTTATAACCCTTTATGGTTTTAGACATACTCATTCCTTTTATAACCAAGAGACTTATACTTTTAAAACCAAGTATCACATACTTACAAATCAAGTTTCTTAACTTTCAAAATACTTCAAGTCTCTTAATATTTAGAAATCAAGTTTCTTCCACTTTTAAACCTCAAGTAACTCACACCTTTAAAACAAGTTACTTCTCTTAAATCAGGTCATTTCTCCTCTTTTAAAACAATTAAGTAAATCACTCATTTGACTCCCCTAAAGTCATTATAACGACCTTTAGGTTTTGGAACTAAGGCACTAGCCAAAAGATTTGGAAACCACTTCCTTTTTAAGACTCTATGCACTTTAAGTAAAATACTTTCACTTTTGAGAATCCAAACTTCACTAAGGAAATGGATTATAACAACTTACAATTAAAACATCAAAGTACAATCAATGAAGTATATAGAACAAATTCTATATTAGGCAATCCAAGTACAACCAAGGAATGAATCATTTAAGGAGTAGGTCATACTTTCTTTATCTTAAGGAATCATGCTAGAAGAGGAGATAGTTCACATACCTTATCGGCTTAATCCACTAGCTTAGTCGAACACGCCGCACGTAGGATTGTCAACCTATAATGGTCACAACACGACTATCAATTTCTAGTTTCTAACGTAGAATAATACTAAGTATAGGGTCTCTTATTCTACGGGAAATCGGGCAGCACCTCCTTTGTTTCAACATAATTTTCCACTTTTTTCAAGACCCGATAATCAATAACCAACATACCAACCAATCAAAAGGGGATTATACGCCTTACATGACGTATAAAATTCTGCCCCCACAATTCATATAAAACAGTCCAATCTTAAGTATCATTTCGACTACAAGATACAACCGCGTAAAATCTTTTCCAATTCCTTTTTAATCCATTTAATCGTTTTCTCATGTTATATAGTCGCAACCAATCTCAACAACTAAAATCCCTTATTTTAGACAACATGCGACGTTTATAATCACTTAATTTGTATTTCATACAAGGGCTAACAAGGTCATTTTCGGATTAGGGTTCTAATAGTCCTAACACTTATCCAACTTCGTAATATATACTTCATACTTGCTAATATCTATAGCTACAATAATAATAAATCTTATTTTACTTCCAAGAGGAGAGGAAATTTTACCTTTAGGATTTCGTCCACTATAGCCCTTTTTCCGCAACTCCTTTTCTTGTCAAAATCATCCACACAAACCCTCCACAAGTCTATCAACACTTTATCTTCTTGCCGCCTCACCAAAATATTCACTAGGCTTAGGGTTCTTAAGATTTTTAGGGAGAGGAGAAAGAGGGATTTCCTTAGGGTGGATCTTGCAAATGACCAAGTCTTGCAAGACTTGGTCAAATAAATAAGACCTTTCTTGGTCCACAAGATGGGTGGGACACTTGTCACCCTCCCATGGGCTTTTAAGAAAATATCTTCTGATTTTTCCCCACTTTTCGCGAAAATTCCCGCCTCGGCCGCGTGGCGCCACGACGCTAAACTTCCGAGGCTTCAGACTTACGGCGCCGCAGCCCTGCATCCGGCGCCGTGGCGCTGTGGTGCCTAACTGAAACCCTTTCCTGTTCATCGGCCCACTAAACTTGTAATTTTCATAACTTTCTACTCCGACGTCCTATAAACGAGCGGTTGGTTGCGTTGGAAACAAGACTCACCGAACCTCATATTAGGCCTTTGAAATACCCAAAAACTCCTAATATGCCTTTATATATATTGCTCCAAAGTTGACTAAATTTTTGTCAAAAACATTTCACCAACTTATCTACCCAGATTCAAATCTTATTACTTTTGTAAGTCCTTAAATACATGCCCTGGCATTACGAGGTATAACATTCTTCCCCCCTTAGAAACATTCGTCCCCGAATGTTCTTAGTCGGTCGTCAATCCATACAAACTCCGACATATTCTCTTTACTATGCCTAACAATCAATACTCCACAAGACCAACGATGCCACACATGGTCACCACATAACATACGTAAACATATCAATGGACCTTACATCCGCGGTCCCTTCTCACAAAATTTGAAGGTTACAGTCTTATAAAAAAAAGATCTTTAGAGGTTACTTTCTTTTTCCCCGCATAAAGGGATGGCCCTGTCGTATTCTAAGTCATGGGACTAACACTACCTGAATCCTTCAGTCGGACTCCTACTCGCCTAATCGATGTGTTCCCCCGTGTTACTCCCCTTTCTCTGCCTCACTTAGTCACCAACTAGTTGGGACATGAACCTATAATCTGCCTAGCTTAGTTTGCCAACCGGTGTAAACTCTAATACTAGTAGCCTCTCAATTACGAGCACATATGGACAGTGTTACTGAACCTAAGGCGTGTGTATCATCATAAATAACCTCCACTCATGGCCTAAAAGGGATTTTCTCTACGCACCTTCCTTACTCGTAACTATAATCACTATAGTTCTTAACCCCTGTTCCTTCCTTTTCTTACTTGTCATACTTTCTCGTACTCCCAACTTATTTAGTATACGAACAAAATCTCAAATATTGTTTCTGCTCTCCAATCCTTGGAGTTACTACCCAAACTTGGCCATTCTGCTACTTGAATTTCCGCTAAAGCTCTTCTCGGCCCTTACGACCTGGTTCCGGTGGAACGTGTCCACGAACTCATACAACGGGTAATTAGACTTGGTCCTGGAATCCTCGTGCCCTATCACATAGCGGGACCATTACCAACTGACATCACCCCATTCCGTACTACTGGCTGACCCGAAATGAGTCCATAACCCGACTCATCGTCATACTTGTTTCTCATTCTTAGTCTGAAATAAATCTCTCTCTTATCTCAAGGTACCTCTTACCCTATCCCCCTATTCACTAGAGGTTTATCATATAGACCAAAGTATTTCTACTGTGCATTCTTCCCTATTGGTCTTACACTGTTATGGGGCAATTACAACTTGTGAACTCTACACAACTATAGTCTCAGTTCACTTACCATTCTTGTCAACATTCTTAACTCTTTCACTTTACTAATCAAAGTATCCCTACCTCATTCTTAGTCTGAAATAAATCTCTCTCTTATCTCAAGGTACCTCTTAACCTATCCCCCTATTCACTAGAGGTTTGTCACATAGGCCAAAGTATTTCTACTGTGCATCCTTCCCTATCGGTCTTACACTGTTATGGGGCAATTACAACTTGTGAACTCTACACAACTATAGTCTCAGTTCACTTACCATTCTTGTCAACATTCTTAACTCTTTCACTTTACTAATCAAAGTATCCCTACCTCTGGGGGTACTATCACTTTACAACTGCTAGCAACAAAGGGAAAACATATACGCTAGGGCGAAATCTGAATCTATCAATGCACGTATGATTCAAAAGAATCGAAATATACCTGTAACCCCATGCGATGTCGCCTCCTGATCCTGCCTAGTAGTCACATCATCTATGCGGTTCGAAGGACCGCCAAAACTATAAACTCTACCCTGACCTCTACCACGGCTGGCTAACACCTGAACACCCTGCCCTGGGGGGCGCACATCTGTGGAGGAAAGGGAACCAACTACCGGCCTCATAGGCTGAGCCACCTCACCGGTGCTCTTTCTAAAAGGACATTCCCACTGCTTGTGGCCCGGACGGTCACAATAATAACAAACACCAGTGCCATGACGACATTTCCCCAAATGACGCTTACTACATCAGAAACACTGAGGAACAGGTGGCCTCAACTGAGAAAATCCTCTGCTCCTCTGAGCACTTCGACCCCTGGAGCTTGGACCGGCTCCTAAACACCTTGTGGGGTCCAATCTCCCACCTGTGAGCTGCGGGGGTATGTACTGGGTAGGTTGGGACGAATACCTCACACGCTGCTGAGGCTGCTCATCCAAAAACTCACCGGGATAACTAACCCGTCTAGCCCTCTTACGCTGATCTCCGCGTCGGCCCTCTACCCTCTGTACACCTGTCTGTACTGGCCGAATAACCTCCTGCTGATGAAACTGCAGCACCGCTATCTTGGTCAACAACATAATTGCTTCCCTCATGACCCTATAGTCTTCTCCTAACTGAGAAACTGGAGTCTCTGGTGCTGGGGCCTCAAAACCTGGCACAGAAGAACCCGCCAACTGCGGCACAATATCCGGTATACCCTGGGCATAAGCCCTATCAACTCTCTGAGTCCGATCGTAGCTCTGCATCGCTTGCTTCGGCGATCGTGTTCTCCTCGAGGTAATGGCCAGAACACAAAAATACGCCGAGAGGAATTATCTTACTAACACTTTCTATGGCACGATCTCGAGTGAGAAGAATAGAAACCAACTCCTAAATGTCCTATAGCCTCACTTATGGGTGTGGCGCAACACACCGATAATCAAGACTCTACTAGACACGGTCAGACATTCCGAGGACCGATCGCTCGATACCACTCACGCTGCCAACTCAAGCCCTGGATCGTGCCCTACCTGGGCACCCTTTTACTTAACTGACACAAATAAACTGCGGAATTTAAATAACACCTCATTTGTTTTAACACCAACAAACATACAAGGGCAAAGCCGACCAGGCTGCCATATAACATACATAATAAAAAGACACTACACTGTACATGAGTCCAATCCCACATATGAATACAGACCTCTAAGAGTTTACTAAACTATGACGGGACAAGGCCCCGCCGTACCCATAACTGTAAAAAAGCCTGTACTGAAGGAACTATACCAAAAGATAAACTCCTGAACAGATGGAGCTATCCAAAAACTCGGAGCAGGGTCCTACCCCTGCCGATCACCAAAACGCGTACCTAAACCTGTGGCATGAACGCAGTCCCCCCGAAGGAGGTCAGTACGAAGAATGTACCAAGTATGTGAAACAGTAAGTACTGTAATGAAATCATAACAGTCTAAAAAAAACATGAGACATGTATGATAGCCAACCTACAGTACACCATACATAAGCTACATATCAAGTCAGGGACGCATGCCCTCAAAGTCATTACTAAAATATAACCATGGGTCTCACGCCCATAATATCAATCATGCCCGTGGAATCCTTCCTCATCACGTGATCCCATGATATAATACAACATCGAAGTACACCGAACCTTGCAATCATGAGAGTAATGTAATCCTTTTATCTTTTAAGTTATGTCTTTAACAATGAGAATTATCGCTCCACTTTAAATCATAAACCCATCGCACTTTCATTAATGAAATCAATACCGCTTTCAAAACACGGGCGTCGCTCCAGCTGTGGTCAACCATCCTCCGTGTTATAATGCAACCTATCATGGGACTATTTCACCCGCAGCGGACTATTTCACCCGCTAGGTCACGTGGACCCGCAATGAGTCATCGGTGACACGATACTCGTGATCACTGATACCTAATCCATGGCTTATATATATTCCGGGATTTAACCCGCCGAGTAAAATACCGACCCGCCGTGAGTGTGTACCACTCACCCCCATGGGGAGCTAACCCATGGTATCCTTGAAATAAGTTGCCGACCCTTTATGGAGGGACGCGAGACGCGAGATATGACACTTGCACGAATGTCTATATGAGCAACCCATATGCAAGCAAACCAAGACAATACCGTGCCTTTCACACCAAGACAATACCATGTCTTTCCTTGTTACGTAAACCAAGACAATACCATGCCTTTACACAAACCAAGACAATTACCATGCCTTTTTTTTACATAAACCAAGGCAATACCATGCCTTCTTTTTACATAAACCAAGACAATACCATGCCTTTTTTTTTACATAAACCAAGAGAAATACTTATTCAAGCAAACCAAAGTACTATCAAGGCATAAATAGAATAATTCTCATTTAACAAGCCAAAGTACTATCAAGGCACAAATAGAAAAATTCTCATTTAACAAGCCAAAGTACTATCAAGGCACAAATAGAATAATTCTCATTTAACAAGCCAAAGTACTATGTACGTACATTCTTTTCAAAAGACTCCTTTTTTATGTAAAATCCCAAGATACTAATACCCGTAGTATCAAGGCGTGTCTATTTTTCAAGGTAAGTTACTACACTTTTAGAAACTCATTTCAAAGCTTGAAATCAAGTAACTTCAAATTTTCACAATCTAGGCAACGTATGCCCATAAATCAAAATAGACAACTTTCTTAACCTTCCATAAAGCCGTTATAACCAACTTCCCATAAAGCCGTTATAACCAACTTCCCATAAAGCCGTTATAACCAACTTCCCATAAAGCCGTTATAACCCTTTATGGTTTTAGACATACTCATTCCTTTTATAACCAAGAGACTTATACTTTTAAAACCAAGTATCACATACTTACAAATCAAGTTTCTTAACTTTCAAAATATTTCAAGTCTCTTAATATTTAGAAATCAAGTTTCTTCCACTTTTAAACCTCAAGTAACTCACACCTTTAAAACAAGTTACTTCTCTTAAATCAGGTCATTTCTCCTCTTTTAAAACAATTAAGTAAATCACTCATTTGACTCCCCTAAAGTCATTATAACGACCTTTAGGTTTTGGAACTAAGGCACTAGCCAAAAGATTTGGAAACCACTTCCTTTTTAAGACTCTATGCACTTTAAGTAAAATACTTTCACTTTTGAGAATCCAAACTTCACTAAGGAAATGGATTATAACAACTTACAATTAAAACATCAAAGTACAATCAAGGAAGTATATAGAACAAATTCTATATTAGGCAATCCAAGTACAACCAAGGAATGAATCATTTAAGGAGTAGGTCATACTTTCTTTATCTTAAGGAATCATGCTAGAAGAGGAGATAGTTCACATACCTTATCGGCTTAATCCACTAGCTTAGTCGAACACGCCGCACGTAGGATTGTCAACCTATAATGGTCACAACACGACTATCAATTTCTAGTTTCTAACGTAGAATAATACTAAGTATAGGGTCTCTTATTCTACGGGAAATCGGACAGCACCTCCTTTGTTTCAACATACTTTTCCACCTTTTTCAAGACCCGATAATCAATAACCAACATACCAACCAATCAAAAGGGGATTATACGCCTTACATGACGTATAAAATTCTGCCCCCACAATTCATATAAAACAGTCCAATCTTAAGTATCATTTCGACTACAAGATACAACCGCGTAAAATCTTTTCCAATTTCTTTTTAATCCATTTAATCGTTTTCTCATGTTATATAGTCGCAACCAATCTCAACAACTATAATCCCTTATTTTAGACAACATGCGACGTTTATAACTGTCGACGAATTTGTATTTCAGTCACAAGGGCTAACAAGGTCATTTTCGGATTAGGGTTCTAATAGTCCTAACACTTATCCAACTTCGTAATATATACTTCATACTTGCTAATATCTATAGCTACAATAATAATAAATCTTATTTTACTTCCAAGAGGAGAGGAAATTTTACCTTTAGGATTTCGTCCACTATAGCCCTTTTTCCGCAACTCCTTTTCTTGTCAAAATCATCCACACAAACCCTCCACAAGTCTATCAACACTTTATCTTCTTGCCGCCTCACCAAAATATTCACTAGGCTTAGGGTTCTTAAGATTTTTAGGGAGAGGAGAAAGAGGGATTTCCTTAGGGTGGATCTTGCAAATGACCAAGTCTTGCAAGACTTGGTCAAATAAATAAGACCTTTCTTGGTCCACAAGATGGGTGGGACACTTGTCACCCTCCCATGGGCTTTTAAGAAAATATCTTCTGATTTTTCCCCACTTTTCGCGAAAATTCCCGCCTCGGCGCCGCGGCCCTGCAGCCGGCGCCGCGACGCTGAAACTTCTGAGCAGTTCTGTACTTACGGCGCCGCGGCCCTGCATCCGGCGCCGTGGCGCTGTGGTGCCTAACTGAAACCCTTTCCTGTTCATCGGCCCACTAAACTTGTAATTTCCATAACTTTCTACTCCGACGTCCTATCAACGAGCGGTTGGTTGCGTTGGAAACAATACTCACCGAACCTCATATTAGGCCTTTGAAATACCCAAAAACTCCTAATATGCCTTTATATATATTGCTCCAAAGTTGACTAAATTTTTGTCAAAAACATTTCGCCAACTTATCTACCCAGATTCAAATCTTATTTCTTTCGTAAGTCCTTAAATACATGCCCTGGCATTACGAGGTATAACATTCTTCCCCCCCTTAGAAACATTCGTCCCCGAATGTTCTTAGTCGGTCGTCAAGCCATACAAACTCCGACATATTCTCTTTACTATGCCTAACAATCAATACTCCACAAGACCAACGATGCCACACATGGTCACCACATAACATACGTAAACATATCAATGGACCTTACATCCGCGATCCCTTCTCACAAAATTTGAAGGTTATAGTCTTATAAAAAAAAAGATCTTTAGAGGTTACTTTCTTTTTCCCCGCATAAAGGGATGGCCCTGTCGTATTCTAAGTCATGGGACTAACACTACCTGAATCCTTCAGTCGGACTCCTACTCAGCTAACTGATGTGTTCCCCCGTGTTACTCCCCTTTCTCTGCCTCACTTAGTCACCAACTAGTTGGGACATGAACCTATAATCTGCCTAGCTTAGTTTGCCAACCGGTGTAAACTCTAATACTAGTAGCCTCTCAATTATGAGCACATATGGACAGTGTTACTGAACCTAAGGCGTGTGTATCATCATAAATAACCTCCACTCATGGCCTAAAAGGGATTTTCTCTACGCACTTTCCTTACTCGTAACTATAATCACTATAGTTCTTAACCCCTGTTCCTTCCTTTTCTTACTTGTCATACTTTCTCGTACTCCCAACTTATTTAGTATACGAACAAAATCTCAAATATTGTTTCTGCTCTCCAATCCTTGGAGTTACTACCCAAACTTGGCCATTCTGCTACTTGAATTTCCGCTAAAGCTCTTCTCGGCCCTTACGACCTGGTTCCGGTGGAACGCGTCCACGAACTCATACAACGGTTAATTAGACTTGGTCCTGGAATCCTCGTGCCCTATCACATAGCGGGACCATTACCAACTGACATCACCCCATTCCGTACTACCGGCTGACCCGAAATGAGTCCATAACCCGACTCATCGTCATACTTGTTTCTCATTCTTAGTCTGAAATAAATCTCTCTCTTATCTCAAGGTACCTCTTACCCTATCCCCCTATTCACTAGAGGTTTGTCACATAGGCCAAAGTATTTCTACTGTGCATCCTTTCCTATCGGTCTTACACTGTTATGGGGCAATTACAACTTGTGAACTCTACACAACTATAGTCTCAGTTCACTTACCATTCTTGTCAACATTCTTAACTCTTTCACTTTACTAATCAAAGTATCCCTACCTCTGGGGGTACTATCACTTTACAACTGCTAGCAACAAAGGGAAAACATATACGCTAGGGCGAAATCTGAATCTATCAATGCACGTATGATTCAAAAGAATCGAAATATACCTGTAACCCCATGCGATGTCGCCTCCTGATCCTGCCTAGTAGTCACATCATCTACGCGTTCAAGGACCGCCAAAACTATAAACTCTACTCGACTCTACCACGGCTGGCTAACACCTGAACACCCTGCCTTGGGGGCGCACATCTGTGGAGGAAAGGGAACCAACTACCGGCCTCATAGGCTGAGCCACCTCACCGGTGCTCTTTCTAAAAGGACATTCCCACTGCTTGTGGCCCGGACGGTCACAATAATAACAAACACCAGTGCCATGACGATATTTCCCCAAATGACGCTTACTACATCAGAAACACTGAGGAATAGGTGGCCTCAACTGAGAAAATCCTTCGCTTCCTCGAGCACTCGACCCTCGGAGCTTGGACCGCTCCTAAACACCTTGGGGTCCACCTCCCACCGTGAGTCGCGGTATGTCTGGGTAGGTTGGGACGAATACCTCACACGCTGCTGAGGCTGCTCATCCAAAAACTCACCGGGATAACTAACCCGTCTAGCCCTCTTACGCTGATCTCCGCGTCGGCCCTCTACCCTCTCAGACACTGTCTGTGATCGCCGAATAACCTCCGCTGATGAAACTGCAAGACCGCTTATCTTGGTCAACAACATAATTGCTTCCTCACGCACTTATAGTCTTCTCCTAACTGAGAAACTGGAGTCTCTGGTGCTGGGGCCTCAAAACCTGGCACAGAAGAACCCGCCAACTGCGGCATAATATCCGGTATACCCTGGGCATAAGCCCTATCAACTCTCTGAGTCCGACCGTAGCTCTCGCATCGCTTTGCTTCGGCGATCATGTTCTCCTCGAGGTACGGCCAGAACACAAAAATACGTCAGAGAGGAATTATCTTACTAACACAGCTCTATGGCACGATCTCAGAGTGAGAAGAATAGAAACCAACTCCTAAATGTCCTGTAGCCTCCTGTTTATGGGTGTGGTGCGCAACACACCGATAATCAAGACTCTACTAGACACGGTCTGTAGACATTCCGAGGACTGACTGCTCTGATACCACTCTGTCACGCCCCGAACCCCGGGCCCGTGACTGGTGCCCTACCTGTGCACCCTTTTACTTAACTGACACAAACAAACTGCGGAATTTAAATAACACCTCATTTGTTTTAACACCAACAAACATACAAGGGCAAAGCCGACCAGGCTGCCATATAACATACATAATAAAAAGACACTACACTGTACATGAGTCCAATCCCACATATGAATACAGACCTCTAAGAGTTTACTAAACTATTGTCACACCCCGAATTCCGGGCCCGTGACTGGTGCCTTACCCCGGGCACCCTAGTGACACAACATCAGAGAAAATCAGCGGAAAATAAAACTTTAAACATGAAATGAGAGACATGATAATAAAACAGGTCAACCAAACGGTTACCTTCCAATGATATACATATAACAACTTTTTTTCAAAACGAACAGTTTAATCCCTTTTTACAAAACCCTGCCCACACAAAGGCTGCACTCTAAGATTTACAACAACTATGACGGACAGTGACCCGCCATACCCTCGAATGTACAAGAACCTACAACTCAGGGAACACATACTAAAAGATAAGCCTCCAAGGAACGGAGCTTCCCAATATTTCAAAGGTGATCCTAGAGCGGATCGACACCAATGTACTTTCACCGGCATGAACGCAGCCCGAAGGAGGTCGATAACAGTACCAAGTATGTGAAATCAGAAAAGATCAGAATGAAATCATAATAGTCTATATAAAGCGGGAGACATGTATGATAACCGATGAAATACGCGACTCGCCATCTCGGGACTGTAAAATCGATGTGATACGCGACCGCCATCTCGTGGACTCTTGTAATATCGATGAAATACGTGACTCGCCATCTCGCGACTTGTAATATCAAATGGAATACGTGCTCGCCCATCTCGGGACTCGTGTATAATCAATGGAATACGTGCTCGCCCATCTCGTGGACTCGCAGAATCGCTCATAACAAATCAACCGCCCTCCATCGAGAGACGCAGAATACGTAAATACCACACATGCACAACAAAGGCTATCATCACAAGCATAGGCAAGTTTCACAACAACAAGCATAGGCAAGTTTCACAACAACAAGCATAGGCAAGTTTCACACAACTCAAAGTACTTTCATTTTATGCCAAAGTCCGAGTTTTAACCCTAAAGTACTACGTACGTTAAATACCTTTTAAGAGATCCGCTTTCTTCACATAAGTCACACAATACCCGTAGTATTAGAATGACCAACCCACATTCCTTTTCAAAAGTCAAGTAACAACATTCTTTTCCTAAGTTCCCGTTTGCCTAGTTTCAATTACTTAAGCTTCTCATTTTCAAATGGTTTCATAGTTCATAAACTTAATCACTTGATTTCTTTAACGATTGAGTAATATATATCTTACGTGAGAGTAGGTTATTCTTGTTTACAACATTCTTATTACAATAGCATGATCTAGAAAATGTAATATCATTTTGTCTCATCTTAGTTTCTATGCAGATGGAGGTTTCATTTGGTTTTAATACAAGACTTCATTCATTCAATACATTTTCCTTTTATTAACGCTGCAGTTGGTTTGTCGATACACATTCGATTTCCAAATCAAGAAACATTATCCCTTTAAATAAAACCAAGTACTCATTACTCACGAATGAGGTTTCACATAAACATCCACATTAAAACAAATAAGTTAAGTCTCTTATCTTATAAGATCAAGTCTCTTAACTTCTAACATCAGTAAACCATTTTCTTTACCTCTTAAGACATTATACCTAACTCCCATAAAGCTAGTATAATTCTTTTAAAACCTTTAAAACCAAGTGTTACTCTCTCTTCAAAACGATTTATAAATCTTTTGAAATACATCAAGTTCTTTATTATAACAAGCCAGTTATAATTCACATCAGTTACCTTTTAAAACCACAAAGTATTTTCTTACCTACATAAAGCTGTTATAACCGACTTCCCATAAAGCCGTTATAACACCTTATGTTTTAAACCAATCAAATACATTTAGCACATGTACGTCTACCGTACTACATAGTTCACACATATCATGCTAGAAGAGATAGGAAGAGGTTCACATACCTCGCGACGATTATCGACAATAAGCAAAAAGCTCCAAGTACTACAACCTTGCTAGCCCTTTCCACTCCTCGAGTAGAATACGCTACTCTTAGTACTTTCACCTATAAAGGCCACAAACGTCTATTAAATCTTAAACACAAGTTTTCATCTTTCTACAGAAAATTCGTAAAGACCTCCCCGCAAATAAGTTAATCTCTCCTCTATCGAGGCCGCTACCAAGCCAACTGCGGGGGTTTGCACGCCTAACCGACGTACAATTCTACTTCACAAGAATGCTACACAAGTCTATCGTAATACACCCTATGTGATTACGTCAGCTTCTTATTTAAATTGTGCTTAAGTCGCAAGACATTGCCGTAAGTATTATTCAGGCTTAAGTCAAAAGACATTGCCGCACAATTATAACGTTCAGTTCTATATATAGTATACTTCAACTATATATTCCTACAACATGTAATTTCCAATTACAATAGAAGGTCAGCGAGTGTTTACCTCGATAAGCCCAAAATTATCCGAGATAAAAGTCGATCCCGAGCAAGGTTTAGCTCCTACCCGTGCGCTCCAAAACGCTCCAAGAAACCCTTAGAAGTGTCTACACAACTTCTACTTAATACTTCAACTACGGTGAAGATTTTTCCCTAGGGTTTCGCTTTGTGATCGAGGAAAGTATAATGGTATTTTCTGGCTTGTATAAGTGTAACTGGGAATACTACAAGGTATTTGGGCCAAGGTATTTGGACATTATAACAATACTAGAGAGTATTTCTATACCACAACAAGGGGTATTTATACGAGACAACTAGGCTAGTGGGTACCTCTACAGGCACCACAAAGTGGAGGGGAAGCTCTCGCCAAGCTCTCAAAGGGGAGGACTTTGGACGATTTCAAGACAAGAGGAGGGAGTATTTGAGACTTAGATAGATTGCTCAATTTTGGATGAAGAAAGTTCATCAACTAGAGGGTATTTATAGGTCAAGTGAAGGCCAACCAATGGCCAAGATGAAGACAAGTGCGGTGCAAGTGTAGGGCTAGATTTCCACCACGTGTACCTTATCCATCTACCACACCAACTTGCACAAATATCCTACCTACCACATGCCCCTTCGCCAAGCTTTACCGCCACCACTTCCAATGTGAGGTGACACTTGTCACCCTCCCGTTGGTCCAAAATGTTTCGCCTCTAAAAATCCGCAAAAATTAGAAATGACATAGCCGGAATTTTCCTACGAAAGTCGTGGAAACGCTTTCAAAAACGACTCCAATCGGTCAGGTACAAATTTCAAACTAGCCAACCTTTAGGCTTAAATTATGATACGACGCCTCACGCATATACTGGAAATACTGGGTATAACATTCTCCTCCTTAGAAACATTCGTCCCGAATGTTCCTTCTCAAACAGTATAAGAAGTTCCTTCAACAAGTTGTCAAAGCCACACCGCCACGTAATAACACACGTTCTTCTTCCTTCTTACTCGTCGTGCCCTCCGAACACTTGAACTCTTCTAGTATACGCACTCACACTTCGCCATCGCTTAGTTCCAAAACTTTGGAGTCACTACCTCCAACTTGGTCATCTTACTAACCGCAATCTCCTCGAGGCCATTCCCGCCTTTACGATCCGCTCGTCGAACATAAACACGAAATCATACGACGGTCATCTAAACTCGCCTAGCACCCTCGTGACCTACCACCGGCGACCACCCGTAGAGCCGACCCTATTTTGAAACCGCCGCGGTTGGCTCCTCAACATGGCCCCAACCCGATCCACTTACGCATCACGCTCTTGTTCCCGATCCGAACAATCTTATTTAAATAGGTCATGAAAGCTACCACTTCCATTTCACACTTCCTGTGACTTACCCTTTTCACTAACCGGGTTTCTAAATCACTTTTAGCACACAACTATCCAAACATAACACTAAACACATCAACAACATCAATACATACAAAACTCTGTAGGTTAGGGATATACCCGACCTACCGCCTCTCTAATCATAGGCACGCAGGCGCATACCGTAGAAGGCGATGAACTCGCCATCGATCCGGTAGTCGAGTCATTCTGTTTGCATCCTTCCTACTAGACAGTTGTCACATGGCCCGACGGCCGCAGAAAACAAGCACCAAAAAAGACGACATTCTCGGATGACGCTTTGCCACATCGTGCACCGAGGAAAACTCAACCCGATGGCTAGAACCCATGTATATCTCGGAACGAAGCCTGAGCTCGACCGCCCCGAATACTCGAACGCCCCGACGATCGTGGAGGACCACTATGTCTCGGGCGGAGGTACATCACTAGCTCTTCCGAGGCGTCCGCCTTGAAAGCTACCAAAGGACCTGCTGCTCGCCTCTTCGCGATCTCGGCCATTCCGCCGACTCTCCGTGCCTCACATCCTAGTGCATGAGCTGCACGCGGCAATGTCCATGCCCTTGAAGGGCTACACCAACAAGCTCGCCAAGTACTCATCCAGCCCTGACGTGAGGTGTACTCGCCCTCCATATCGCCTACTAACGCGGGACGCATCGCCAATGAGTCGAACTCCACATTGTACTCGAACCGCACGTCCGCTCGCCAGAACACCAAAAATCTGTCCGCCCGAGCCTTCTCATCCGCGAGGCAAGAAATGTGCAAGAAATGCCTTGAGAACTCGCCCCAAATCGCTGGGAGCGCATGCTCACCTCGACAGATTCCTATGAATCAAACTACTGATCGCAGATCGCGCAGCCGATGCGAACGAAGGTCACCGACTCGGTCTCAAGCCTTGATCACTCATGATCCGTCAGAATCGCTTGATGAACTCCTCGCGATCATCCTCGTGCCTCGACCCATAGAACTCAAGTGATCGCGGCTCGAAAGTCCCGTAGCCTCAAACTATCTCGCTCGGGGTGAACTACGGTGCTATCGGGCTGGAATCACAGATCCAACCTATCCTCATATTCGCCACGACTCGCCAAGAATCGCCATCTCTCGCACTTATCTCATCCGCTTCCAGCCGGACCGAGGCTCGTGTATCGTAGTCTCAGCAGCCCATCGCCGCGCTCTAAACTCACTGGCGGCGCCACGAAACCCGCCGCCGGGCACTGCCTCGTGATCGACGCTCGCGCTCGCATTCTCTCAGATCCTACTAGCAGCCTCCTCCGCTTGCCTGTCTGGGTTGCCTTACGCGGAGGCATAACTGGTAAAAATGAAATACGTCAGAGGGGTACAACTTATCACACGGCTCTAAGGCACGATCTCAGAATGAGAAGAAATGGAAACCAATCCTAAATGTCCTATAGCCTCCTGATTATAGATGTGGTGCACAACACACCGATAATCAAGACTCTACTAGACACGGTCTGTAGACACTTTCCGAGGATTAACTGCTCTGATACCACTATGTCACACCCCGAATTCCGGGCCCGTGACTGGTGCCTTACCCCGGGCACCCTAGTGACACAACATCAGAGAAAATCAGCGGAAAATAAAACTTTAAACATGAAATGAGAGACATGATAATAAAACAGGTCAACCAAACTACATCTTCCAATGATATACATATAACAACTTTTTTCAAAACGCAGCTTTAATCCTTTTACAAAACCCCGCCCACACAAAGGCTGCTGCACTTAAGATTTACAACAACTATGACGGGACAGGGCCCCGCCATACCCCTGAATGTACAAGAACCTACAACTCAGGGAACACATACCAAAAGATAAGCCTCCGAAGGAACGGAGCTTCCCAATATGCTGAAAGGTGATCCTAGAGCGGGGATCGACAGCCAATGTACTTCTACTCATGCAGATGAACGCAGCCTCAAGGAGGTCAAGACAACAGTACTAAGTATGTGAAATCAGAAAAGATCAGAAATGAAATCATAATAGTCTATATAAAGCAGGAGACATGTATGATAACCAGATGAAATACGTGACTCGCCATCTCGTGGACTCGTAAAATCAGATGTGATACGCGACCGCCATCTCGTGACTCGGTGTAATATCGATGAAATACGCGACTCGCCATCTCGTGGGACTCGTGTAATATCAAATGGAATACGTGCTCGCCCATCTCGCGGACTCGTGTATAATCAAATGGAATACGTGCCTCGCCATCTCGTGACTCTGTAGAATCGCTCATAACAAATCAACCGCCCTCCATCGAGACGCGAATACGTAAATACCACACTTGCACAACAAAGGCTATCATCACAAGCATAGGCAAGTTTCACAACAACAAGCATAGGCAAGTTTCACAACAACAAGCATAGACAAGTTTCACACAACTCAAAGTACTTTCATTTTACGCCAAAGTCGGGTTTTAACCTAAAGTACTACGACGTTAAATACCTTTTAAGAGATCCGCTTTCTTTCACATAAGTCACACAATACCCGTAGTATTAGAATGACCAACCCACATTCCTTTTCAAAAGTCAAGTAACAACATTCTTTTCCTAAGTTCCCGCTTGCCTAGTTTCAATTACTTAAGCTTCTCATTTTCAAATGGTTTCATAGTTCATAAACTTAATCACTTGATTTCTTTTAGAACGATTGAGTAATATATATCTTACGTGAGAGTAGGTTATTCTTGTTTACAACATTCTTATTACAAAGAATGATCTAGAAAATGTAATATCATTTTGTCTCATCTTAGTTTCTATGCATGGAGGTTTCTACTGGTTTTAATACAAGACTTCATTCATTCAATACATTTTCCTTTTATTAACGCTGCAGTTGGTTTGTCGATACACATTCGATTTCCAAATCAAGAAACATTATCCCTTTAAATAAAACCAAGTACTCATTACTCACGAATGAGGTTTCACATAAACATCCACATTAAAACAAATAAGTTAAGTCTCTTATCTTATAAGATCAAGTCTCTTAACTTCTAACATCAGTAAACCATTTTCTTTACCTCTCTTAAGACATATACCTGACTCCCCATAAAGCTAGTATAATTCTTTTAAAACCTTTAAAACTAAGTGTTACTCTCCTTCAAAACGATTTATAAATCTTTTGAAATACATCAAGTTCTTTATTATAACAAGCCAGTTATAATTCACATCAGTTACCTTTTAAAACCACAAAGTATTTTCTTACCTACATAAAGCTGTTATAACCGACTTCCCATAAAGCCGTTATAACACCTTATGTTTTAAACCAATCAAATACATTTAGCACATGTACGCTCACCGCACTACATAGTTCACACACATATCATGCTAGAAGAGATAGGAAGAGGTTCACATACCTCGCGACGATTATCGACAATAAGCAAAAAGCTCCAAGTACTACAACCTTGCTAGCCCTTTCCACTCTCGAGTAGAATACGCTACTCTTAGTACTTTCACCCATAAAGGCCACAAACGTCTATTAAATCTTAAACACAAGTTTTCATCTTTCTACGTAAAAGATTCTCCCCATAGCGGCGTTAATCTCCTCTCTCTATCGAGGCCGCTACCAAGCCAACCGTGG
The DNA here is from genome assembly GCA_029844215.1 of Przewalskia tangutica. NCBI lineage: Eukaryota > Viridiplantae > Streptophyta > Magnoliopsida > Solanales > Solanaceae > Przewalskia > Przewalskia tangutica. Next base: position 133,229,279 of record CM056720.1, on the reverse strand, counting down.
GGTTTGCACGCCTAACCGACGTACAATTCTACTTCACAAGAATGCTACACAAGTCCACCGTAATACATCCTATGTGATTACAATTGATTCTCTTATTTAAATTCAGCTTAAGTCGCAAGACATCGCGTAAGTATTATTCAGCTTAAGTCAAAAGACATTGCCGCACAATTATAACGCTCAGTTCTATATATAGTATACTTCAACTATATATTCCTACAACATGTAATTTCCAATTACAATAGAAGGTCATGAGTGTTTACCTCGATAAGCCCAAAATTATCCGAGATAAAAGTCGATCCCGAGCAAGGTTTAGCTCCTACTCCGTGCGCTCCAAAACGCTCCAAGAAACCCTTAGAAGTGTCTACACAACTTCTACTTAATACTTCAACTACGGGTGAAGATTTTTCCTGTGGTTTCGTTTTAGTGACCGAGGGAAAGTATAATGGTATTTTCTGGGCTTGTATAAGTGTAACTTGGGAATACTACAAGGTATTTGGGGCCAAGGTATTTGGACATTATAACAATACTAGAGAGTATTTCTATACCACAACAAGGGTATTTATACGAGACAACTAGGCTAGGGGTACCTCGGCAGTGGCACCACAAAGGGAGGAAGCTCTCGCCAAGCTCTCAAAGGGGGAGGACTTTTGGACGATTTCAAGACAAGAGGAGGAGTATTTGAGACTTAGATAGATTGCTCAATTTTTGGATGAAGAAAGTTCATCAACTAGAGGGGTATTTATAGGTCAAGTGAAGGCCAACCAATGGCCAAGATGAAGACAAGTGTGGTGCAAGTGTAGGGCTAGATTTCCACCATGTGTACCTTATCCATCTACCACACCAACTTGCACAAATATCCTACCTACCACATGCCCCCTTTCGCCAAGCTTTATCGCCCACCACTTCCAATGCGAGGTGACACTTGTCACCCTCCCGCTGGTCCAAAATGTTTCGCCTCTCGGAAAAATCCGCAAAAATTAGAAATGACATAGCCGGAATTTTCCCTACGAAAGTCGTGGAAACGCTTTGAAAAACGACTCCAATCGGGTGTTGTGTACAAATTTCGAAACTAGCCAACCTTTAGGCTTAAATTATGATACGTACGCCCTCACGTACATACTCTGGAAATACGGGGTATAACAACTATGACGGGACAAGGCCCCGCCGTACCCATAACTGTAAAAAAGCCTGTACTGAAGGAACTATACCAAAAGATAAACTCCTGAACAGATGGAGCTATCCAAAAACTCGGAGCAGGGTCCTACGCCTGCCGATCACCAAAACGCGTACCTAAACCTGTGGCATGAACGCAGCCCCCCGAAGGAGGTCAGTACGAAGAATGTACCAAGTATGTGAAACAGTAAGTACTGTAATGAAATCATAACAGTCTAAACAAAACAGGAGACATGTATGATAGCCAACCTACAATACACAATACATAAGCAGTCATATCAAGTCAGGGACGCATGCCCTCAAAGTCATTACTCAAATATAACCATGAGTCTCACGCCCATAATATCAATCATGCCCGTGGAATCCTTCCTCACTGCCGGCAGTCCATGATATAATACAACATCAGTAAGCACACTGAACCTTGCAATCATGAGAGTAATGTAATCCTTTTTATCTTTTAAGTTATGTCTTTAACAATGAGAATTACTGTTCCACTTTAAATCATAAACCCACTGCACCCTTTCATTAATGAAATCAATACCGTTTCAAAACATGAAGGTCGTTCCAGTGCCAGGGTCAACCATCCTCTGTGTTATAATGCAACCTATCATGGGACTATTTCACCCGCAAGGGACTATTTCACCCGCTTAGGTCATGTGGACCCGCAATGAGTCATCGGTACACGATACTCGCATCACGGACAGCTAATTCATGGCTTATATATATATTCCGGGAATTTAACCCGCCGAGTAAAATACCGACCCGCCGTGAGTGTGTACCACTCACCCCCACGGGGAGCTAACCCATGGTATCCTTGAAATAAGTTGCCGACCCTTTATGGAGGGACGCGGAGATGTGGAGATATGACACTTGCACGAATGTCTACATGAGCAACCCATATGCAAGCAAACCAAGACAATACCGTGCCTTTCACACCAAGACAATACCATGTCTTTCCTTGTTACGTAAACCAAGACAATACCATGCCTTTACACAAACCAAGACAATTACCATGCCTTTTTTTTACATAAACCAAGGCAATACCATGCCTTCTTTTTACATAAACCAAGACAATACCATGCCTTTTTTTTTACATAAACCAAGAGAAATACTTATTCAAGCAAACCAAAGTACTATCAAGGCATAAATAGAATAATTCTCATTTAACAAGCCAAAGTACTATCAAGGCACAAATAGAAAAATTCTCATTTAACAAGCCAAAGTACTATCAAGGCACAAATAGAATAATTCTCATTTAACAAGCCAAAGTACTATGTACGTACATTCTTTTCAAAAGACTCCTTTTTATGTAAAATCCCAAGATACTAACACCCGTAGTATCAAGGCGTGTCTATTTTTCAAGGTAAGTTACTACACTTTTAGAAACTCATTTCAAAGCTTGAAATCAAGTAACTTCAAATTTTCACAATCTAGGCAACTTATGCCCATAAATCAAAATAAACAACTTTCTTAACCTTCCATAAAGCCGTTATAACCAACTTCCCATAAAGCCGTTATAACCAACTTCCCATAAAGCCGTTATAACCCTTTATGGTTTTAGACATACTCATTCCTTTTATAACCAAGAGACTTATACTTTTAAAACCAAGTATCACATACTTACAAATCAAGTTTCTTAACTTTCAAAATACTTCAAGTCTCTTAATATTTAGAAATCAAGTTTCTTCCACTTTTAAACCTCAAGTAACTCACACCTTTAAAACAAGTTACTTCTCTTAAATCAGGTCATTTCTCCTCTTTTAAAACAATTAAGTAAATCACTCATTTGACTCCCCTAAAGTCATTATAACGACCTTTAGGTTTTGGAACTAAGGCACTAGCCAAAAGATTTGGAAACCACTTCCTTTTTAAGACTCTATGTACTTTAAGTAAAATACTTTCACTTTTGAGAATCCAAACTTCACTAAGGAAATGGATTATAACAACTTACAATTAAAACATCAAAGTACAATCAATGAAGTATATAGAACAAATTCTATATTAGGCAATCCAAGTACAACCAAGGAATGAATCATTTAAGGAGTAGGTCATACTTTCTTTATCTTAAGGAATCATGCTAGAAGAGGAGATAGTTCACATACCTTATCGGCTTAATCCACTAGCTTAGTCGAACACGCCGCACGTAGGATTGTCAACCTATAATGGTCACAACACGACTATCAATTTCTAGTTTCTAACGTAGAATAATACTAAGTATAGGGTCTCTTATTCTACGGGAAATCGGGCAGCACCTCCTTTGTTTCAACATACTTTTCCACCTTTTTCAAGACCCGATAATCAATAACCAACATACCAACCAATCAAAAGGGGATTATACGCCTTACATGACGTATAAAATTCTGCCCCCACAATTCATATAAAACAGTCCAATCTTAAGTATCATTTCGACTACAAGATACAACCGCGTAAAATCTTTTCCAATTCCTTTTTAATCCATTTAATCGTTTTCTCATGTTATATAGTCGCAACCAATCTCAACAACTATAATCCCTTATTTTAGACAACATGCGACGTTTATAACTGTCGACGAATTTGTATTTCAGTCACAAGGGCTAACAAGGTCATTTTCGGATTAGGGTTCCAATAGTCCTAACACTTATCCAACTTCGTAATATATACTTCATACTTGCTAATAACTATAGCTACAATAATAATAAATCTTATTTTACTTCCAAGAGGAGAGGGAATTTTACCTTTAGGATTTCGTCCACTATAGCCCTTTTTCCGCAACTCCTTTTCTTGTCAAAATCATCCACACGAACCCTCCACAAGTCTATCAACACTTTATCTTCTTGCCGCCTCACCAAAATATTCACCAGGCTTAGGGTTCTTACGATTTTTAGGGAGAGGAGAAAGAGGGATTTCCTTAGGGTGGATCTTGCAAATGACCAAGTCTTGCAAGACTTGGTCAAATAAATAAGACCTTTCTTGGTCCACAAGATGGGTGGGACACTTGTCACCCTCCCATGGGCTTTTAACAAAATATCTTCTGATTTTCCCCACTTTTCGCGAAAATTCCCGCCGCGGCGCTGAAACTTCTGAGCAGTTCTGTACTTACGGCGCCGTGGCCCTGCAACTGGCGCCGCGGCGCTGTGGTGCCTGAATGAAACCCTTTCCTGTTCTTCGGCCCACTAAACTTGTAATTTCCATAACTTTCTACTCCGACGTCCTATCAACGGGCGGTTGGTTGAGTTGGAAACAAGACTCACCGAACCTCATATTAGGCCTTTGAAATACCCAAAAACTCCTAATATGCCTTTATATATATTGCTCCAAAGTTGACTAAAAATTTGTCAAAAACATTTCGCCAACTTATCTACCTAGATTCAAATCTTATTTCTTTCGTAAGTCCTTAAATACATGCCCTGGCATTACGGGGTGTAACAGATGTGTTGCCAGACACTCAGCCTATATCTATTCCGCCATACAGGATGACACCTACTGAGTTGAGGGAGTTGAAGGACCAGCTGAAAGATTTGCTGGAAAAAGGCTTTATTAGGCCTAGTATTTCTCCCTGGGAGCGCCGGTTTTGTTTGTAAAAAAGAAGAATGGGACGCTGCGTATGTGTGTTGACTACAGGCAGCTGAATAAGGTAACCATCAAAAATAGATACCCCCTCCCCAGGATTGATAATTTGTTTGACCAGTTGTAGGGTGCGAGGTGTTTCTCTAAGATAGACCTGCGGTCCGGTTATCATCAGGTGCGATTTAGAGTGGCAGATATCCCAAAGACTGCATTCAGGGCCCGGTATGGGCATTATGAGTTCAGGGTGATGTCTTTCGGTTTGACTAACGCTCCAACGGTATTTATGGATTTGATGAACCAGGTGTTCAAGCCATTTCTGGATACGTTTGTTATAGTATTCATTGATGACATCCTGGTTTATTCTCGCACAAAGCAGGAGCATGCAAATCACTTGAGGACGGTACTTGGAGTCCTTCGGAGCCGGCAGTTGTACGCCAAGTTATCCAAGTATGAGTTCTGGTTGGCCTCAGTGGCATTCTTGGGGCACATTATCGGGGCTGACGGTGTTCAGGATGATGCGGCAAAGATTGAGGCGGTCAAGACTTGGCCGAGACCTACTACTCCAACGGAGGTGCGCAACTTCTTAGGGCTGGCAGGTTATTACCGTAGATTTGTGGAGCAGTTCGCTTCGATATCAGCGCCTTTGACTAGGCTGACTCAGAAAGTGGCTAAGTTCCAGTGGACGGAAGCTTGTGAGAAGGGCTTCCAGTTATTGAAGGAAAAGTTGACGACGACTCCAGTTCTTACTCTTCCCGAGGGGTTAGAGGGTTATGTGATTTATTGTGATGCCTCGAGTATCGGGCTAGGGTGTGTATTGATGCAGCATGGCAAGGTTATAGCCTATGCTTCCCGGCAGCTACGGAAGTATGAGGGGAATTACCCTACTCACGACTTAGAGTTGGCCGCAATTATTCATGCCTTGAAAATTTGAAGACATTATTTATACGAGGTTCATGTGGATATTTATACAGACCACAAGAGCCTCCAGTACATCTTCAGGCAGAGGGAGTTGAACTTGCGACAGAGACGGTGGTTAGAGTTGCTGAAGGATTATGATGTTGATATCCTATACCATCCGGGAAAAGCCAACGTGGTTGAAGATGCTCTGAGTAGTAGATCTATGGGGAGTCTGTCAGAGGTACAACCAGATAGACAGGACATGGTCCGTGAGATCCATCAGCTAGCGAGCCTTGGGGTTCGGTTGGTCGATACCGATGATAGTGGGGTACGGGTTCGAGAGGTTGCCGAGTCTTCCAACGTTGAGGAGGTGACGAGGCGATAATATGAGGATCTAGTTCTGATATGGTATCGAGATACGACTCTTCGAGAGGAGAAGAGTTTATTTGAGGTAGCGTCTGATGGGGTGCTAAGATACGAGGGCAGATTGTGTGTTCCCGATGTTGCAGGACTTCGTCAGCAGGTTCTGGGGAAATCACACAGTGCTCATTACTCTATTCATCCGGGGTCGACTAAGATGTACCATGACTTCAGATGTATGTATTGGTGGGATGGCCTGAAGAGGGACGTAGCAGAGTTTGTTGCTCAGTGTACGAATTATCAGCAGGTCAATGTTGAGCACCAGAAGCCCGGTGGGCTATTACAGGCGATTGAGGTTCCGACATGGAAGTGGGAGGTGATCAACATGGATTTTATTAAAGGGTTACCTCGTACTCAGAGGAAGTGTGATTCCATCTGGGTTATGATGAAATCAGCCCACTTTCTTCCAGTCAGGACTACTTATTCGGCTGAGGATTATGCTAGACTTTATATCAGGGAGATTGTGAGACTTCACGGAGTTCCTACATCTATTATATCAGACAGAGGAACCCAGTTTATGGCTAACTTCTGGAGGTCTTTCCAGAAGGGGTTAGGGACACATGTGAGTCTCAGTACCGCGTTTCATCCTCAGACCGACGGACAGACAGAGCGTACTATCCAGACACTTGAGGATATGTTGCGGGCCTGTGTTATTGATTTCAGGGGTAGCTGGGAGGATCATTTGCCTCTTGTTGAGTTTGCATATAACAACAACTACCATTCCAGTATTCAGATGGCGCCATATGAGGCTTTGTATGGGCGGAAGTATAGGTTGTCGATTGGTTGGTTCGACGTGGGCGAGGTTCAGTTAGTTGGCCCAGACTCGATTCAGCAGGCTGTGGATAAGGTGAAGCTTATCCGGGAGAGACTATTAGCAGCTCAAAGTCGCCAGAAGTCTTATGCAGATAATCGGCGTCGACACTTGGAGTTTCAGGTTGACGATTGAGTCTTCTTGAAGGTATCACCCATGAAGGGTGTAATGAGGTTCGGGAAGAAGGGGAAACTTAGCCCAAGGTACATTGGGCCTTATCAGATCGTCTGTATAGTAGGCCAGGTTGTCTATGAGTTGGAACTACCGTCTGATTTGGAGGCAGTACATCCGGTCTTCCATATTTCTATGTTACGGAAGTGTATCAGAGATCCATCCAGAGTTTTCCCAGCTAGTGAGGTCCAAGTGACAGAGGGATTGTCGTATGAGGAGAGTCCCATAGCGATACTTGATCGCTAGGTCAGGCGAATGCGGACCAAGGACGTGGCTTCCGTCAAAGTCTTGTGGCGGAATGATAATAAGGAGGAGATGACTTGGGAAGCAGAGGAGGACATGATGAGGAAGTATCATCACTTATTCCCTACACCTCCAGGTAATCCTTTTCCCTTACTTGGCAGTTTTAATTGACGTATTTGCTTAAGTGCTATTATGTGGCTATGTGTGACATATTTTGGTATGTTGGGTGTAGTTAAAGGAGACTATGTCGCTATCTAATTAGATTGACTCCGAAAGAACATTCGGGGACGAATGTTTCTAAGGGTGGAAGAATGTTACACCCCGTAATTCCAGAACATGTATATAAGAGCTTACGTAAGAAAATAGGACTTTAAGATTTAAGACTTGTAGAATTTATCGGAATTATGGAAATGTCGGGAAACGGAGCATTATGGACGAATAGGAGGGTGACACGTGTCACCCTCCCACACTTGGGCTTGGACGAAATTGACAAGGTCAATTGGTCAAGTCTTGAACAAGCCAAGGCTTGACATTATTGACCAAGTCAATGAGCCCACTTGACACTAGATATTTAAATTTCCTTCATCCAATCCACACAAGTGTTTTAATCTTGGCCCTTGAAAGTAGTATATTACTACACTAGTAGCAAGACTTCTTCAACACTTAGAACAAAATTTCAAGAAAATTTGTGTGCATTTTAGAGGGCTCTCGGCATAGCTCATGTAAGAACAAGAAATTTTTTTGTTTGTTGTTTATAATTCACAATACTTAAACCCAAGGTTCCTAGGGGTATTATAAGGATATCTCAATACAAAGATCCCGGAAAAGCTACGTTTTTACGTTAGTCGCAAGATGAAAACCTAAGTCGTTTTCATAAGTTTTGGTTGGAAATTAAAGGGAAGTTGTTTATTAACTTCTAAGGGCTTCAAATAGCGGATTGGAGAGTGAAGGAAAGGAGCTAAGTTGCTAAGGAGCGACTTTGAATCTTGGAGTTATATTTGGGCTTATCGAGGTAAATCTTCGTCTTACCTTTGTAATTAAAGACTACATGTTGTAGTAGGTTGGTAATTGATCATGTGAATTATATTATGAAGATTGATAAGTGTTATGGAATATTTGGAAGCAAAATCCGAAAGTTGCATGTTAGCCATAAGATTGTGATTCAATTTAGTTATTAGTTTTAGTCATCGCATGTTATATAAAGAAGGTATTATAGTTGTTAAAATTGGTTGCGACTATATAACATGTTAGAACGACAATATGGATTGAAAAGGAATTGGAAAAGATTGTATGTGGTTGTACATTATAGCCGAAAATAACATTTAATATTGGATTATTTTATATAAATTGTGGGGCAGAATTTTACACGTCCTGTAAGGTGTGTAATCCCCTTTGATTAGTTGATGTGTTGAGCCTTAAATGTGGCATATTGGTTATTGAATCCGGGCTTTGAAAAAGGTGTAAAAGTACATAGAAACAAAGGGAGTGCTACCCAATTTTTCGTAGAATAAATGACTTTACACTTAGAATATTCTACATTAGAAAGCTAGAAGTTGATAGAAGTATTATGGTCATTATAGGTTGACATACTACGTGCGACATATTGGACTTAGCAAGTGGATTGAACCGAAGAGGTATGTGGAACTTTCCTTATCTCTTGAGCATGAGTAGTTATAAAGGTATAGTACGGTATAAGTACGAGATTTAAATGAATTCAGTTTCATTTTGATATCATTGACTTGTTTTATGAATGTCCAAGTTAATTGAGTTAGAGAATTAACTCACTTGTTTTAAAAAGGATAAAAATGTCTTAGTTTCTAAAGCATAAAGTTATTATAACGGCTTTATGGGAAGTTGGTTATAACAACTTTATGGAAAGTAAAAGAATGGTTTACTCTAGTAATGTAAACAAAGATAAATGACTTGGAATAAAGAAGGGCAATTTGATTTAAAGGCATCAATTGCTTAAAGTTTTAAAGTAAATGTCACTTGGTTTAGAAGCCTAAAAATGTATTTCTAAAGGTGTAGTGACTTGTTTTGAAAAGTAGAAAAGCCTTGATACTACATGTGTTAGTATCTTGGGGGTTTTATACAAAAAAGAGTCATTTTTAAAAGGATTAAGGTACGTAGTACTTTGGGTTAAATTCCCGGATTTTTCATGACATGTTAGTGCTTTAAGTTAAGTAAAATGAGAGTGCATGCTAATTAAAGTCTAATGAGAAGTTAAGAGATTTCTTAACTTGCTTATGATATTTACGATAGCCGGTTGTGCTTATGTTATGATATTTATGGTAGCCTTAAGTGCTAGTGTTATGTAAATTTTGCGGGGTAAACCCCCGGGTTACTACTTATTCCGTGGATTTTCTCCCCACGATGCGAGTGCGACGTATGTACTCATTGCGGGTCTACCGGGACCATGCGGGTGAAATAGTCCCATGCGGAGCAAATTGCTCCATTGCGGGTCCACAGGACCTATGCGGGTGAAATAGTCACAGGAGTAGGATTGCTTAATGATACTACGGGCGGGTGGCCCTAATTTGATCATGAGCTTCCTATTTTTAAGCGGTAAAGTATACTCTTGTTTACTCTCATTATTAGTAAGACATAGTGTACTGTTATTTTAGTCATCATACATGTCTCCAGCTTTATTTTAGACTATATGATTTCATTTCAGTACTTTCAGTTTCACATACTTGGTACATATTTTGTCGACCCCTTCCTGGCCTGCGTTCATCTGCGCAGGTAGGGGTAAGCAGGTTGCAGATCCTCGTTCCTAGGATCACTGATCAGTTCTTGGAAAGCTCCATTTCTCCGGAGGCTTGTCTTTTGGTACAGTTTCCCTGATGTTGTAGATTTATGTACATTCAGGGGTATGGCGGGGCCCTGTCCCGTCACAGTGGTTATGTCAAAACTCTTAGAGGTCTGTAGTCATATTTGTGGGTTGGTTTGTAAAAAAAAAAGAGGTAACTGCTTTTGACTGTATATATTTATATATCCATGGAGGTAGCCTTATCGGCTAACCTGTTGCTTATTCCTTATTGATTTTTTTTGAGTTGTATGTATGTTCCGCTGATTATCTCTGTTGTATACCTGTAAGGGTGTCCAGGTAGGGCATCAGTCGCGGGCCCGGGGATGGGTCGTGACAGGGTTCAGGTGCACGACATAGCCCTCTGTTTTGGGTCGTGACATTATAGCACTTGAGATGATATTTATACGCGGGGAGCGGAGTTGCATGCCTACAACATGATTGAGACTCGAAAATAAGCCATGGGCTCTATTTAGATTAGTGTGTGAAATTCTGGCTGGCTAAGAGCGGTATGTGAAATTTGTGGGTCCCCCATGTGTGTACGGATCATAATTAAACCTTGACGTATTATATACCAAGTTGAGAAAGGTACCTTGCATATTTATGATATATCAATGATAAACTGTTATTGAGACTTGCTATTGAAGGATTATGAACACCATGATTGGATTATGAACTTGAAAGGTTATTCATTGTTAATGTTATATGATATATTATTGAATTCTATGAACAACATGTTAACTGTGTGGCGCACTTGGGCTATTAAACTGTTAGCATTGGATTATTTGGTTTCAATTTGGTATTTATCTCTGATTATGTATCTTCCGTTGTTGTCGGGCTATGATGTCTACAGGGGTACATTGTGTACTCATGCTACACTTGCTGTATTAATTTGGATGTAGATTCAGTACCTACCACCTCCGTAACACCACATGGCTGAGTTCAGTTTGTTATTCCAGGCATTCGGGTTGAGGATGATATCTCCAGTATATTCTTGGATACTCTTCCTCTATTTTACTGTCTTTTGTTCGCATTTGAGAGAAATATTCAGACTATGTTACAGTTCTGGCCGGTGTTCCATTTTCTCAGACTTGCTTCGTATTATGTTAGTGCTCTTGTATCTACAAACTAGATCTTTGGAGGTAAATATTGATGTTTTAGACTTGTTACTTATTCCACATTTATAATATGAGACATCTTATGTAGTATTTCGTTATGTTTCGCTTTTACTTATATGATTTCATGTTAGAGATTTGGGAGTTGTTCACCTACTGTTGGGATTATGTAGATGCCGCCATGATAGGTGAAAGGGGATCGTGACACCTTCCTTGAGTTTTGGCATCATTTCAAGATTCTTGATTTACGGACAAACAAGTACAACCCAAGAGATTTGATTCTTGGGAAAAGGATTTCGTATCTTTTTCCATAATAAGGTTAGACCTTATTTGGATCTTCCTTTTAATTTTCTATTTGTCTGGTACATTGAGTTGTGTTTCCTTGGCGATTTTAATGCTCTATATTTGCTTTTTCAACCTTGCGATGTGTTTGAGTTTTTCCTTTTCTCAGTTTGACTGTATATTCTTCATCTTAGTGGTTTATCTTCTTTCCTTTTTCATTGAATAGTGAATGATCTTCTTTCCTTCTTCGGCTTTTTTAAGTGTTGTTGTGGTTGATAGTCTTCCCTTAATTGTCTTTCAAGATTTGGCAATCAAGCCATAGTTCTTGGTTGGTTGGTTTTCCTTTTGATCTATTTCTTCTTTGTTTTTTGTATCGTCAAATACTTGGTTAGATATGTCATCATTAAAATCGAAACCTAACAATATCCCGTTTTTTTATGATGAGAATTAATACAAATTCAAAAAATGAATTCTTTATCTACTTCCTTGAATGATGCTAGGTGCCGCATAACTTGAAGTGTTCCGCTGAATCACACCACTTGAACTACTCCCATTGAATTTATGTGTGCCTTCTCCTCTTTTGTCATCAAACAAAAGGGAAAAGATGGAACCGACAATAAATGCATTAAATAGTAGTTATAATTTAACTAATGAAGTCGACTATAGGGTATGTATCATTCAACTATGCATGATTAGCTTTCACGGCCTAGTTTATTTAAGTTGCGATGACACCTACACCTCAACTCAGTGGGCTGACCAATAACATAACAATAATTCTGTTTTCATTATTAAGAAACAATAATAAGCTTTTGAAAGCAATAATTAAGTCGCATATGAAAGTATTATATATATTTATATACAATTGAATAAATTCCTTCTTTTATAATATTACAAGATAATACAAAAAGAATTACAAAGTTGAAGTCGCATATGACTTCTGCCTGAAAAATCTACCTAAAATAGATATAGACAACATCCATTACAATTGCTTCAATAAAGAACTAATTTAGACTATAATGTTGGACAGAATGTTGTCGACACACTCAGGCAACACTTGTGATCCAGTTTTCTGATTAATATATCAGAGAGCTCTCTTGATATTTTTTTCTAGCTTTTTCTGGATATCGATTCACTGATGCAGCCTCTCTATTTATAGTAGAGGGTCTTCCTTGAAGTGTTCATTAAATCATTGTAGAGGTTGAGGGAAAGGTGGGCAGCCGATAAGGTTTGTTGGAGAAGATTGTGGAGCAAGATCCTCTAACTTCTTGGACTTGTTCCCCAAGCTTAGCAGTGGCTTTGACTTGGTCTTTCCACATTTTTCATCAGCTCCAAAACTCCTTGCCAAGTCACTTTACCATCGTGGTAAAAAATCCCACGAGATCTTCAGTTCCGTGAAGTAAGGCAAAACTGTTTCACAGAATGTTGGTCCGAATGTCGTGACATTTGTTCCAACATTTCTGATTTTAACTTAGTACTAAAAATGATATGTTGGGCAAAATGTCACAACACCAAATCCAACATTCTCCCACTTTTTGCCTTTCTTCACAAAACCTATTATATTATGTTCAAGTGACATACGATAATGTCATAGATGTTGTCCCAACATATATGATTACAATAATGCTCCTCCTTAACCTGTGATGACATATAAACATAACATATACAAGAAGCACATATATATGTCATTCATATAGGATTAGAAATATTAAAAGATAGTCATTTAATTGCATCACCCAAAACAAAATAATTGTCGGATAATTGTAATTACATCCCAATTTTTCAAAAAAAAAAAAACAAACAGTAACCAGCATTCCATATTTTGACAACAGCAAAAGCCAAATAGTATCTGCACATATCCCTTGCATGTCATGCATCAGTAGTAGGTTCCAGTCGTTTTCTACTTTTGCATGACTTCAGCTTTCTCTTTCCTCTGTCTAGCTGCTTCGATTTCAGCTTCAGCTCTTTGTCTTGCAGATTCAGTTTCTACTCTAAGTCTTAGCCTTGTCAACAAGACTTTCCTTCCAACAACCTCTTCTCTTTGTATAGCAGCATCCACAGCAGTAGAACTCTCAACACTTTCCTCCCCCTGCACAGTAGAGTCATCTCCCTTTTTTTGGGAAGAAAGCAATAATAAGAACTGGTCTCTGGCTTTTACTAAGACATCCCAAGCAGTGTCAATCTCAGCAATTTGTGAGTTTTACTGAAGAAGAAACCCAGTCGCATATCATCAAGATGAACCACAAATCTCTGATCCTCAACCCGAGCCCTCATTCTCTGTTTCTCCATGTACATCTGAGGACAAGAAATTTCAGATGACACCCCATTGAAAATGTTCTATCCTAAAGGAGTTCCCAAATTCACAAGATCAAGTGATGTCCTAGATGTTGCTCCAGATGTCACAACATCTCAGGCAATATTTTAGCCAACTTCAGAAGAGAATTCAACACAATCCTCATCCAGCGACACAGAATCAGAATTTGAAGATGAGATAAATGCATTTTTTGACAAGTTCTATTACCAAGCAAACTTTGATAGATGGAATTGATATATGAATAGAATTATTAGAGCAAAAAAGGTAGTAGGCTTAGTCTCTTGTGCTGAATATGGGTTGATTCTAGAAGATCGTAAGCTTTTGAAATCTGTAACTCTTAAAGAACCTTACATTGATGAAGTGATTAGGTTGTTTTACGCAAACTTAAATTCTGAGATAGACAATGCCTCCTCAAAAATATTTGGGAACGTATACCTCTATAACAAAATTTATAAGTTTACTCCCCTAATTATCAATCAATGTTTGGGGACTGATTTTGAAGTTGAAAGTAGTACTACTAAGAGAATGCTTGAAAACAGGGACGATATAATAGAATACCTCACGGGTGAAATAGTGAAGAAATGGACTTCTCGTAGCCCTGCCTCAAAACTCACTGCATTATTTTACACCCTACATAAGATTGTTATTCACAATTGAGTTCCATCACTAAATGAGTCAATAGTACCAACTGATCAAGCCTCGATGCTATACATAGGTGTTGACATTGGTGATGTATCCATAGGTGAGATTGGAGAAGAAGGTTTAGGTTTTTTGGGATTTTTGGTTGATGAGTGAAGCAAGAAATCAATTTGGTTGATTTAACTGAGAGTGATGTGATCTTTTCCCTTTTTTTTTATATTTCGGAAAAGACAAAAGACTAAAAAGAAAACAAATGAATAAGATTTTATACACTTGGCAAATAAATTCTTGGTTTTAGGTGTTTGAATTGTATTCAAATGCTTACACCTAAAATTATGGAAAAAGATAGACATCAAAATGGAATATGATCTAATTATTTAAAAGTTTGAATTCCAATTAAAGTATGGCATAAAAATAGGGAAGATAAAAACTATTTTTTCGAAAGTCAGTTACGAACAATATCCCAACAAATATCATTATCTGAGAATGTCAACAACAATGTTGGTAACATTTTGGACAACACAAGTTTATGATCCCGCAAGAATTTTTCTGTTTTGGCAACAAATCAAGACATGTTTTATATGTATTTTTATGAGTTTAACCACTAGATCAATATAACATTTTCCCATTGTGTCCTTGATCTAATCATAAAACACATACAAAATTATTTTTTGTGTAAAAATAAGAATACTTATTTAGTATCCGTATATTTCAGTTTAAGTACTTGATATTCCTATAGAATAGGAACCGTATCATTTTAAGGGCTTAGCTCATATTGCACAATTGTCAGAAATTAGTGAATGGCTTTGCCTTATTTTGATACTCTTTTTTTATGATATCTAATAGGGAAAAGGGGCATATTTGCCCTCAAACTTAAAGAAAATGAGCATATTTGCCCTCCGTCAAAGTTTGGGGACAAATATGCCATCCGTTAGTCTAAACTTGTTATATTTGCCCATTTTTAACAGAAACGCCACGTGGACGCCACGTGGGAGACACATGGCAAAGTGGGACCCACATCTTCATCCTCAACTGAAGCTCCACTTCCGACGAGTTGAGGTCCAACAATGGCAAAAACTGTTTAGAGAAGAATTGAGGCACGGGGTTGGGTGCAAATTGTAGCCAAGATCAATACGAACCCAGTGACACCAGCCTCAGCCTTCGACAATACCTGAATTGGCTGGAATTTGCCAAAAACCCGATGAAATTATGAAGTGGTCGACGTGAAGATTGGGGATGAATTGGGGCACGGGGGTGGGTGTAAAATGATGGCAAAAAGATGGTGAATCAAATGGAACCACCCTAGACCGTCGACTTTAGCTTAGGTGGCCGGAATTAAACCGACGGCGGCTAGGGTTTCACGATTTTACGATCTGGGTGTTGTGTCGATTTGGTTAGAGTCGAACAACGGGGCGGGTATAGAAATGACGAGGAGGAAAAGACGGTGACAGTGGTGTAACCCAATTCCGTCGATTCTCACTCAGGTTGCCGGAAAATGGCAAAACTGTGATAGGGGTAGAAGTTTTGGGATCCACGTGGCGTCCACGTGACATTTCTGTTAAAATTGGAAAATATAACAAGTTTAGACTAACGAAGGGCATATTTGTCCCCAAACTTTGACGGAGGGCAAATATGCCCCTTTTCCTTAAGTTTGAGGGCAAATATGCCCCTTTTCCCTATCTAATATCATCGCAGAGAACAATATCACCTTTGAATCATATTCTTATTGAGGACCATGCTTGTGTGACCAAAACTAATACAATGTACTGTAACAATAATCAGATTATGATATTACAAAGGTAAATATCACCCGAAATGTTAGAGACATTTCAGCCGACATTCACCAAACATGTCTTTTTAGAGATTACACATACCAAGAAATTTCTTCAAACTAGAAAATCTCTCAAGGTCCAGAGCTTTTGTAAAAATATAAGCTAGTTGATGAAGAGTGTCAACATGTTCAATTTGAACTAACTGTTTTTCAACCAAATCTCTTAAAAAATGATGTTTGATATCAATATGTTTTGTACGAAAGTGTTGAACTGAATTTTTGGAAATGTTTATAGCACTCAAATTATCACAATACAAAACTAAGATATTACTTGAAAAATCATAGTCGTCTAACATGTATTTTAGTAATATCAATTGGAAGCAACAACTTCCAGCTGCTACATATTCAGATTCAGCAGTTGAAAGTGAGACAATTTTGTTTGCGACTATACCAAGAAACAAGATTATTGGTAAGATAAAAACATCATCCACTTGAACTCTTTTTATCATCCACATCACCAGCCCAATCTGAGTCACTATTGTTGACACCCAATTTTGACCCTCTCGTCCAATCATTAACTATAAAATTACACTAATTTTTTGAAAATAATTTTAACAATTTTATAATAATAAAATGCAACAATAGAACATTAATACATGGATAAATAAGCGATTTAATAAGGGCACCACGTTTTACGTAGAGTATTAAGCATTTTTTAGAGTCTCACGTCCGCATTCGTTACTTGCATAAATATTATTCATAATTTAAGACCTATTTTATTTCCATTAATTCTTAATAATTTTAATAATAATAAATACGTAACTAAATAAATAATTTGATAATGGCGTCGCATCAAGCATCCCTTAAAATTACATTTGTCATTTAATAATATTCAAAGCAATTTCATAATAATTATTGGCAATTTAAACCAAATTTATTTACCACTAATTAAAATCTAGCATTAAAACTAATAACATACTTAAACTCTACCTAAAACTAACACCTTAGCCCAATTCCCTTTGCACAACATCAGCCCACCCCCTTTATTTACTGACCCGCGACCCAAAGAATACCCAACAGCCCACTTTCTATTTCATCCCTAACCCTACATACACAAACAAAACCTTTAACCTAAAAACCAAAGTCGTCGCATTCCCTCTCACGCCCCCATGTTCGTCGGAATCCTCGCCGGATTTTCCGGCCACAAAATTCGGCGCATTCTTCCCCCCTTTCACCTTAAAATCATTTTGAATCAGAATCATCCAAGAAATCCCTTATAATCCTAACCTATATCACACCCAAATCTCACCAAATCACGGCGAGATCAGTTCTTACCAAATCGAAACTTACCATTTACAACCCAAATCTCATACCTTAATCAATAATACAAAATCAGTCCAAAAATTACACGAAATCAATCTCAAAACCATGACAAATCTCCTTCAAATCAGCCCAAAATGATAATCAAAGCCTACCAATTTTAGAACCCAGAGTTAAGACCATATAAACCAATCAATACACACATGCAGAAGGAAGAAGTTTTTACACAGAGGAACCCCCTCAAAATCAAGAAAAATTAACAACGAAGGGGAAGCAAATCGGAAATTTTAGCAGCCCATGGACCAACATCCAGAAATTGGGAGAAAAATAGGCAAGAGGCAGTCGAAAAAATGAGCAGTCTATCAGTTAATCACTCAGCATCCGAAAATTAGCAGTCTAAGAGTAGGAAATTTGAAACCCTTTCTTCGTTACAATAATAGTCACGAGCCAGCAACTATTTTCAAATCAAAAGCTTTGCCCTTTTAATCGCATCGCAACAAATCTTCCGAGCGGATCGACGACTTGATACGCTGCCTCGTTTCGCTGTCCGGAGAAGGTAAACTCATCACTTTTCCCAACTTTCTGTTTAAATTTGCATTTTTATGGTTTGTACGATGTTTGTTGCTTGCGGAACGTTGGTGTAATTTTTGTGTTAAACTAATGTGAAGCATGTTAGGATGGATCCATAAATGTTGTAGTACCATTTAGCTATATTTACAAACACTATAATGTTGATACCAATCTGGGAATGGTTTACTCGTATTCGCGATGTGTGTGGGAGAACCTGTGTGATTAGAAATCTGAACACCTGCTTTGTAATTGCTCTCTGTGTCTAGTTAGTAAAATCCATATCCTTTAAAATCTAGTTTGTTTTTCTGTGTTTTATGTCTCTGGAGTATGTGTTTCCTACGGGTTGTGATGTTCTATTAGCTAATTACTATATGATGTGGTTAATCGACTTTTATACCTAAGTATACGGTGTTGCATCTATATTTGGAATTATGTGATGTTTTAGTGTTTCCTTAGTGAAGAACATGATATACGTCTTGAGCATGATTATAAGTTTAGATTAGATGACGCTATCTATCTAAAAAATGTTATTCTTTCCCGCTTGCTGGTCCATTTATTTATGTCGGTTGCATTTACTAAATCAGTCATGATGCACGTCATATGTGAGTATATCTGTTTGGCTCCAGTTCTTGTGCCTGAAATGCCATCTCTTTGTAGTTTCTTTAGCCCGCTTGTCTGTTAAATCAGCTGCATACTTTTCTCTGCGCGTCTAAGTATTAATCTGAGATTCTGAGTCCATTCCTTCATATTTCAGAGAATTAAGCATGCCTTGGTGTGAATCCTTTGGATTAATATGCTTAATCATGAAGTTTGTGTTATATGCTTCTTTGGTTATTGAGCATGAATAATTGTTGTTTGAATCCGCTGAGTGGAAATATGAGCATATCTTGTTAGATCAGGTAGTGTCGACGTCCATTAGGTCCCCTTAAGTGTTAAAATGCATCCATAGTAATGTGTAATACCTCTTAAGATATATTTTGTGCCACGCCTATTTGTTAGGTGGTCTGAATGATATCTAAATCAGTGTCACTCGAGACTTCTTTGGCACTGTGTCATAGGATCTATAGCCTCTGTGTTATATCGGGTACATTATATCGAATGTAGATCTTCTATGGTGTTTATATTGAGTCTTGGACGCCATATATGACCAACTTATGGCCTGTTAGCAGTCTCTGTCAGGTAGTATCGCAATTTCGAGGTCCAATAATTGTGGTCCTGGTTACTTAAATGAATTGTTGACGATTTGGCAATGTAAAATTGATATGGCAGCATGTATGTATATTAAAAGTATCCTAAGTCTAGCCATGGTACATCTTTGCTTAAATATATCATTTGCCAGTTGTGTGGGCTGAATTTCCCCCCTAGCAATCCAAGAAATTTCCACACTCTGTTTGCTTTTATTGATGCGTGAGTTTGCCCATAATTGGGTACCTTTATCTGATTAGGATCATATGGCCATTTTTTATTGTGTTCTCGATAAAGTTTGAACGCATACTAATCCTTATCTTTTCCTTTTACATGAAATACATGCATCGGAGCAAAATGAAGAGTCTCATGGCGAGACACATCACGACTTTCGTCAATGAAGTGCATCTACATCCATCGTGTTCCCTCTTCGGTAATTTCTAGGAAAATAAATTAGGACGGAGTCATCCGCTTCAATTCCTTTACTCTCTTAACCTCCTTACCTCATTTTTTGTCTTTATTTATTTCTTATAATTTTATTAACTAACTTTGTAATTAACAGGAGATCTAGAGCAATTAGTCTTTGAACATATAAGGTGGGAAGGTAATCTAGAATTAGAAATGCACTTCTAGTTATTTATCTTAGGCTTGTCACACATGTCTAATCTCTTGCATAACAATTAAGATTGCATATCTAATCATGAAGTTAATGCGTAACAAAAGAAATTGGTTTTCTCATAAATCACTTAATGATATTATAATTCATTTCACAATAGAATTATCTCCTTATTATCAATTGGTAAAAAATAGCATTTTTTATATCATACCTTGCGTATATTAATCAAAATCGATTTTGCAAAAAATGAAATGCATATCTTTAATAAGTACATCAATTCTGCATCATTTTTATAAATGCATACTTTTAAACTTTACGTATATTTTTGTAGCATTAGTCTTATAAATCTTTTATAAAAACACTTGCAGCATCCTTTACACGCATTTTCTCTAAATAATCAACCTAGGTTTGGCAGGACAACCGCAAGTTAGCGGATCTTAGAGGGTGCCTAATCCCTTCCTTATAGATTAATAAAGAACTCTTACCCAACATCTCACACTAGTTTCGCAGACCATAAAAAATGGAGTTAATGTTGACTTTAACCTAGTTAACATTTAGGTGTCCTAATTCACCCAAACTAATTAGGTGGCGACTCCGCGAACCTTTTAGCGTTATTTTAGCATTTTTAGCATTTTTAGCACCCTTTAGCATTTTATTTTATTTCTAACAAGTAGCAGGATTCGCTAAGGAATGTTGCGATCGAAATTGGGCGTGACAGAAATGACGACTCCACTGGGGAAAATCAGATTCTTGACCATAGCGAACCTAGGTTTATTATTGTTTGGATTTATTTTCTTTAAATGTCTTAAAATTGCTTGCTTTAATTTTTGTATGTTTAACTGTTTTAATCGCTATTTGTTTTTACCGCTTTCTTTAAACTGACATTCAGCTCATACTTCTTCCACTCGGGAAAATTCACACAATCACACACTCACGCGCTGGTGTGCTTCGCGCACCCGCAAATTTCTTTCAAAATACCCAAATTTTAGGAGAGTTGGCGCCTGCGCGGAGTTAGATCGGTTCGTCTTATCAGCTGCGTAGCCTTCTCACTCGAGTTGTCCGCTCGGGAACCTTGCATCCAGTAAAGCCAAATCTTAGAAACTCAGGATAGAGCTATACCACCCTTTATTTTAAGGCATGCATGCATTTACCTTAGGTGGGTCGGTCCTTGGTATCGACACCACAATTAGGAAAACACCAAACTTGTCGACGGGTTTCTCAACCCAACGACCAACCAACATATTATGTGTAGCGTGACAATGATAGACAAATCCAAGCCTAATCATGACATGCCGAAATTGGGAAAAAGTTCACCGTCATTTGGTCTCCATTTCCAACAAAAACATTACAGTTTGACAGCTCAGACAAATCTATCATAACCTCACATATGTGACATTTAGGCCTCCCTCTGGCATAAAAGAGGTCCCAAACATGTTAGAGCACGCACTTGATTTGCAATTTGCTTATTATTGTGTGTTACCTGCAACTCTTTGCATATTATACTAACTTGATTTGCTTCATTTGTTAGAGGATTATTTTTGCCTAGCTTATCCCCAAAAGGTTGATTCGCGTTGACTGGTAGAAGCACAATCATCCAATAAATGACTAATCCAGAGGCACCAGAACAAACCAGCTTAGGACTCGTCCCTGTTCCTGTAGAGGACGCAGAGGCGTTAGAAAAGAGAAACACCAATGATCAACACCTAGTCAAATTATTGCAACAAATGGAAATCATGCAAGCCAAAATGGAAAGGCTCCGAAATATGACAAACCTGTCTATTAGTTTGAATGCACCACTCCCGGAGCAAAGGACAAATGCAATCGTATCACAAGCCCTTGAGCCTCCACTTCCACAAAACCCCCCGCAAAGGCCGCAACATACCAGCTAACACCAAAATATCACTCGCCCGGTCAATTTGCAAGCCGACCTCCAAAATGATTCATTTACTACATACATATCCCAACCTCTACCTACTTATATCTCCCCACTCAGTCCAAATTTCCAAGCCACCCAATACGAGCAGACTACACGCATCATTAGTCCTAACAAACAATATGGGGGCATTAGCACATCCGACCGAAAGCCAACCATTTATTTTGCATGTATCCTCTCAAGAGACAGATCAATACAAGGAAGTGGAGCGGCAGACTCGAGCTAGAGCTGATGAAAATATGGCAAAATAAATCCGTAGCTTGAAAGAGGCATTCAAAAGCATTCAGATGAACAATGAGGATGAAGGGTTAGAATATGAAAACTTATGTATACACCCCGACGTTGAATTACCTGTGGGGTACAAGGTGCCCAAATTTGACATGTTCGATGGAAAGGGGAATCCCCGAGCTCATCTAAGGTCATATTGCGATAAATTGATTGGAGTTGGGAAAAATCAAGCAATCATCATGAAACTATTCATCAAGAGTCTAACCGGTGAGGCGCTGGACTGGTACACATGCCAAAACCCTCGAAAATGGGACGGTTGGAATGCCATGGCACAAGATTTCATGGATAGATTCAGATTCAACACTGACACTATCCCGGATAGATTTTATCTTATGAAACTAGAAAAGAAATCCACAGAAACTTTCAGGGAATACGCCCTGAGGTGGTGGTCAGAAGCAGCAAAGGTACAACCTCCAATGGCAGAGAGCAAAATGACCACATTGTTCGTGCAGTCTTTAAGAGACGCGACGTATTATGAAAGGATGATCAGTGTAATTGGGCGAAGTTTTGCAAAAGTCGTAACTCTGAGAGACTAAGTTGAGAATAGCGCTCGCTATCTTTCCAGCCATAGGCATATCTGCTTACTTATGTGGGCGACTTCGTGGAAGAATGCATTAAAACGGGCAGGATTACAAACCTGACAGCCCTACAAGCAACTAGCAGAGCAATGCAGCCAGATTCCATAGGAGGTACCTCACAGAGGAGAAGAGATGCATCACCCTCTATCATGGTCATTCAGGAACATAGGCCAGAACAACTTCCAGTGTATCAAAGCTCACCACCTTCTTACTATAACCAAAACACTCAAAATCCACAGTCGTATTATCAGCACTGCGCTACCCCATATCCTGTTTACCATACCCAACCAGCATATCCAAATCCCTCATACTCACCACAGTCACGAACCCGTACACCAAACGGACCCAAACCCCACATAGATGCCGAAAGAAAACCAACCAAAACCTATACACCTTTAGCCGAACCCATAGCCCAAGTGTATGAGAAGCTGAAAGCCGCAGGAATACTCCAACCAATTCCCAGAAATATCCCCAGGCCTACTTCCCGAGGGCACGATAGAACCAAACATTGTGCATACCACTCCGGTGCCGAGGGACACGACGTCGAAAATTGCTATACACTCAAGGACAGAATATATGAGTTAATCAAAGAGGGAGTCATCCAGCTGAAATATGCTCTTCTCAATGTAAACAATAACCCTTTTCCCAGTTATGAAGATTCCATGTGAACATGATAGCTAAAGATGAAGAAAACAGTCTGGAAGGGACTATTACGCCAGCCCGAAAAGGGAAGAAAGTTGAATCATCGACCAACCGCCAGAGAAAAGGAGGTGCTCCTTGCCGGAGATTGTTTAACCGTTGAATAAGTCATTAGTCTAGTTATGTGCTGCAAGGGATGATCCTGTTGAAGACTCAGCCATTGAAGACGCAGAGCAAGAAGACATTGTGAACAAGTGGACTCGTGCCCCTGCCTTGGCCCTCCGAGAAGCTAAAAATAGTTAGTTTAATATATTTTGCCCTTTATCTGTAATAAAATGGAACTACGTTTGACCTGATTCCCTTGGCGGATACGTAGGCGGCCATATCGGCTTCGGTCCCACCTTTAGAAATTTTACCCAATTTCGCTTGTAATGAACTACGTCATGACCTGATTTCCTCGTGGGGATACGTAGGCGGCCTAAATCGGCTTCGGTCACACCATTAGGAAGTATTCCCTTTATTTTGAAAATAACGAAAATACACATGATAGACAAGCAATCCCATCGAGACCCACTTTAGGCTAAACGCCTTTTGCATATTCAAAACTAGGACCATTAACAGTTAGTCAAGGTAGGAAACCAGGCAGGGGTTATGAGTCCAAACAAGGCAGACGTCCGAGCATCAAGAGTCAAAACTACAAAGTCAATGCGAATCAACCGCCCCCACCCCCAAACTCACAAGTTTTCTTTGAGCGCAGGTTCTTCAACTTAGTAGAAATAGAAAAAGCAACAACAACCAAAGTCCAACACATCAGCTCAGTCACAGGATCATACTTCAGCTATGTGGATCACAAACGCACAGTGTCCATGCAACGACATCGTTGCAACAAATGCGGTTCACAAACGCACAATGTCCAGGTCGAAGGCATCATTGCAACCAGGCGATTCTCAAACACAACAAGCAACAACATCTCAACAATCGTAGCATTCAACAAGGATTCACATCATCTAGCAAGTCCGTGCAGAGGCTACATCAGTATTAGCAACATTCAACAAGCATTCACAGCATTCAGCAAGTTCGCGCAGAGACTATATTAGCACTCGCAACATTCAACAAGCATTCCTAGCATCCAACAAGTCCGTACAGAGGCTACATCAGCATCAACAACATTCAACAAGTATTCGCAGCATCCAGCAAGTCCGTGCAGCGATGATATCAGCATTCGCAACATCCTGCAAGTCCGTGCAGAGACGACATCAGTATTCGCAGCATCCTACACATCATACAGGGACGACATCTCTACCCACAAAATTTCATTTTTCATATATTCGTTATTTTGATTTAACCGATATGCACATTTTCCTAAAGTTTTAGCATGCAGGAGCATTAATTCACAGGAATAGTAGAATCAACACAATGACAACTTCATCAACATCATGTACGAAAACGACGCCAAGTCCGAAAAGACGCAAAGTCCGAAAACGACGCCACGTCCGAAAACGACGCTGAGTCCGAAAACGACACCGAGTCTGAAAATGACTCCGAGTTCGAAAACGACGCCAAGTTCGAAAACGACGCCATGTCTGAAAACGACGACAAGTCCGAAAACGACGTCGAGTCCGAAAACGACGCCGAGTCCGAAAATGACTCGGTCAAAGCGACACCAAGTCAGCGGCGTCAAGTCGAAATGACGCCGTTCAAACGGCGCCGATCTGAGTCAAACGGCCAGTCCGAAAATGACGCCCAGTCCGAAATGACGCCCGTCCGAAACGACGCCACGTCCAAAGACGACGTCATCAACATATCATATCTACGCAGGGACGATTTCTCTTCTCTCAGAATTGCATATATTCATGCTTTATTATTTTGTCTTAGCAGTTATGCACTAACTTTTTCTTGAGCTTTAGTCTACAGAGCTTCGATCTAAAGGGGAAGTTGCAGAAAGGACAATATATCTGCATTCACAATCGCAACACGTTCGTGCAAGGACGAAATCACAGCATTTGCATCATCACATCAACACAACCGACATCACATTTTACAGGATAACATTTCTACTCACACAGTTACATTGCCTGTAAATTTATGCGTTATCATTTTGCCGTAACAGTTATGCACTAACCGTTTGCTTAAGTCTTAGCATGCAGGAGCAGGAGCACACCGTGGATTTTCTCTTACAGCGAACCGGGGCAATTTGTTGGGGGGCTAACATTCCTAACAAATGGCAGAAGCGGCCTCGAGCGTCGGTCCACTCATTCCACATCACCAATAAGCCCAGCGTCTTCATAAGTCAATATCGGTACACCCCTAGGTTCAAGCCAGTTTATTTTTATTTTATTTTAACATCACATCGACCCAGTGTCGTCATAACTCGACACTGAGACAAATTTTGAGTCTGCGTCAGCCCGCCTTGGTGTTTGACTACGGTAGCCCAGTGTCGTCATAACTCGACACTGGGACAAATTTTAAGTCCGCGTTATCCCGCCTTGGTGTTTGATCATGGTAGCCCAGTGTCGTCAATACTTGACACTGAGACAATTTTTTGAATTCGCGTCAGCCTTTTCGCAACGGCCCAACGTTTTTAATTCTGAGGATCGAGACAAATTGGCTATATGTCAACGTCTTTGTCTGAAGACTCTTCCATCATCTCCATATAAAGAGGGACAAGTTGTTGACACCCAATTTTGACCCTCTCGTCCAATCATTAACTATAAAATTACACTAATTTTTTGAAAATAATTTTAACAATTTTATAATAATAAAATGCAACAATAGAACATTAATACATGCATACATAAGCGATTTAATAAGGGCACCACGTTTTACGTAGAGTATTAAACATTTTTTGGAGTCCCACGTCTGCATTCATTACTTGCATAAATATTATTCATAATTTAAGACCTATTCTATTTCCATTAATTCTTAATAATTTTAATAATAATAAATACGTAAATAAATAAATAATTTGATAATTGCGTCGCATCAAGCATCCCTTAAAATTACATTTGTCATTTAATAATATTCAAAGCAATTTCATAATAATTATTGGCAATTTAAACCCCATTTATTTACCACTAATTAAAATCTAACATTAAAACTAATAACATACTTAAACTCTACCTAAAACTAACACCTTAGCCCAATTCCCTTTGCACAACATCAGCCCACCCCCTTTATTTACTGACCCGCGGCCCAAAGAATACCCAGCAACCCACTTTCTATTTCATCCCTAACCCTACATACACAAACAAAACCTTTAACCTAAAAACCAAAGTCGTCGCATTCCCTCTCACGCCCTCATGTTCATCGGAATCCTCGCCGGATTTTCCGGCCACAAAATCCGGCGTATTCTTCCCCCTTTCACCTCAAAATCATTTCGAATCAGAATCATCCAAGAAATCCCTTATAATACTAACCTATATCACACCCAAATCTCACCAAATCACGGCGAGATCAGTTCTTACCAAATCAAAACTTACCATTTACAACCCAAATCTCATACCTTAATCAATAATACAAAATCAGTCCAAAAATTACACGAAATCAATCTCAAAACCATGACAAATCTCCTTCAAATCAGCCCAAAATGATAATCAAAGCCTACCAATTTTAGAACCCAGAGTTAAGACCATATAAACCAATCAATACATACATGCAGAAGGAAGGAGTTTTTACACAGAGGAACCCCCTCAAAATCAAGAAAAATTAACAACGAAGGGGAAGCAAATCGGAAATTTTAGCAGCCCATGGACCAACATCCAGAAATTGGGAGAAAAATAGGCAAGAGGCAGTCGAAAAAATGAGCAGTCTATCGGTTAATCACTCAGCATCCGAAAATTAGCAGTCTAAGAGTAGGAAATTCGAAACCATTTCTTCGTTACAATATCAGTCACTAGCCAGCAACTATTTTCAAATCAAAAGCTTTGCCCTTTTAATCGCATCGCAACAAATCTTCCGAGCGGATCGACGACTTGATACGCTGCCTCGTTTCGCTGCCCGGAGAAGGTAAACTCATCACTTTTCCCAACTTTCTGTTTAAATTTGCATTTTTATGGTTTGTACGATGTTTGTTGCTTGCGGAACGTTGGTGTAATTTGTGTGTTAAACTAATGTGAAACATGTTAGGATGGATCCATAAATGTTGTAGTACCCTTTAGCTATATTTACAAACACTATAATGTTGATACCAATCTGGGAATGGTTTACTCGTATTCGCGATGTGTGTGGGAGAACCTGTGTGATTAGAAATCTGAACACCTGCTTTGTAATTGCTCTCTGTGTCTAGTTAGTAAAATTCATATCCTTTAAAATCTAGTTTGTTTTTTTGTATTTTATATCTCTGGAGTATGTGTTTCCTATGGGTTGTGATGTTCTATTAGCTAATTACTCTATGATGTGGTTAATCGACTTTTATACCTAAGTATACGGTGTTGCATCTATATTTGGAATTATGTGATGTTTTAGTGTTTCCTTAGTGAAGAGCATGATATACGTCTTGAGCATGATTATAAGCTTAGATTAGATGACGCTATCTATCTAAAAAATGTTATTCTTTCCCGCTTGCTGGTCCATTTATTTATATCGGTTGCATTCACTAAATCAGTCATGATGCACGTCATATGTGAGTATATCTGTTTGGCTCCAGTTCTTGTGCCTGAAATGCCATCTCTTTGTAGTTTCTTTAGCCCGCTTGTCTGTTAAATCAGCTGCATACTTTTCTCTGCGCGTCTAAGTATTAATCTGAGATTCTGAGTCCATTACTTCATATTTCAGAGAATTAAGCATGCCTTGGTGTGAATCCTTTGGATTAATATGCTCAATCATGAAGTTTGTGTTATATGCTTCTTTGGTTATTGAGCATGAATAATTGTTGTTTGAATTCGCTGAGTCGAAATATGAGCATATCTTGTTAGATAATTTTATATATATGTTGGGGTGCATGCAACCCGATCCAATATATTATATATTTGTTGCGGTGCGTGCAATCCGATCTAATATATTATATTATGTATTTGTTGCGGTGCGTGCAATCCGATCCAATATAGTATATTATATATTTTTTGTGGTGTGTGCAACCCGATCCAATATAGTATATTATATATTTGTTGCGGTGCGTGCAACTCGATCCAATATAGTATATTATATGTTTTTTTGCGGTACGTGCAACCCGTTCCAATATTTATATGTATATACATATTGCCTGAATGATACTAAGACAATAATAGACTTCCATACTTAGTCATATTTTTAGAAAAATTCAACTAATATGTCTTTCTTTCACTTTTCGTCCTTCTCACTTGTAAGAGTTATAACTCTCAATCTGTAACCCAAATAAGTTTCTTACAGTGAATCGAAGGAAACATGGGGACCTATCACTATATCAAGTTTCCTCTGAAAGTACTTAGTGTAACTAGTACAAATTCACGAAAGAAATAACCCAATGAAAACTATTTCGCCGGATTTTTGAAAAAAAAGGAACACAATCTTAAAACAGTCATAACTTTTTATCCGTAAGTCGGACCGATCTCCGTAAGGTTTCAAACCGTCAAGAACAGAGAAAACTAGAACTTTTATTTAGCACCAACTCTCATATTCTTTATCGATTTATACAGTATTTACGTTATACGTTCTGCCCTTTCAGATTTCAGTCTATCCGAGGTAGAACTTTAAATAGTGATAACTCTCAAGCCGTCTGTCAGTTTTGGCCCCTTTTGGGCTCAATATGACCGTGAAAGAGATATGTACAACACTGGAAAATTTCGTCCCATTCTAATAAGGATAACTCAGAAAAACAGTCTGTAATCACATGACCCAAACTAGTTACAAGATAATATCTATCAATAATTCATCTCAAGTTATACTACCTCGTTTTTTCTTTTCTTTTCATGATCCTTCTTTCAGCATCCATATTATGTTCTAATATATATTGTAACTCAAAACAAAGGATTATACTAAGAAATATGAGTGAGAGAACTCACCTTTGTTAAATATGAGTGAGAGAACTCACCTTTGTTACTTCGTAACCGTGAATGACAATCTCAAACTTTGACTACACCTTTTCGGAACTCCTCAATTGCTAAAAGTAAATTTTTATGTTTGCTCTATGTATTCTCTAGTTTCTTCCTGTGTATCTAGTAAATTAACTGAAAATAGCAGCAAGAACGTCATCACCAGAACTCAACAGGAACCACCACTCAAACTTGCGCACTCTCAAACTTTTTTGCTAACACTATATTGTTTTTCTCTTACGTTTTTTGAGCGTGTATTTCCGTCTTCTCCTAATGTGTTCCCCCCATTTTTTTTACATTTGTATGGCGTGTGTATGGTGTGTTATATAGCTGAGGTGTGTGGTATTTGTGTAAGTGTGCTAGTGAAAATAGGGGCGTGCAGGAGTAGGAGATTTATGTTTAGTTGAGAATCTTACTGGAGGAGACCTTGAGGGAGAGAGTTTTAATTATTATTATTATATTTTTTTTGTAACAAACAAATTGGGACTTTACAACAGAACCTTCATATGGAGCTGGATTCTCTTATCATCACAGAAATGCTTAGGAAGAAGGATTCAAAGAACTTAAAGTTGAAGCACAAAATATGCAGCATTTCAATTATGCTTAATCACATCATTTATCAGATTTCTCACTGTTATAGGGAAGCTAATCAAGTGGATGATTTCTTGGCTAAACAAGTAGCAACTAGTGGAACCAGTACCTTATATCACTCTCTTCAAGCTCTTTCAAGAGAGGTAAAGGGATTTATTCAACTAGAAAAAAGACAAGTACCTATTGTTAGAAGAAAGTATGAGAAATGTAATTTTTTTGTAAGCTAACATGTTTTGTATAGAGGAAAAGGTTTGTATAGGCTCTACTTTTCCAGATTGCTTGATTTTTTTTTGTACGATTGAGGTAAGGTACCATATCTCCCTCTTTCCATTGTAAAATCTTTTACATAAATTTATCATGGTAGGGGTCAAGCCCAACCCCCAACACCTAAGACTCACAACCTTAAGGTGATGGCTTAACTAAAAGAAACTTGAGATAGAAACCCTAAGTTATGAAAATTCATGATTTTATGGATGAACGTGGCGTGAGAAAGAACAATGATGTTCCCATATTGATAGAAGCTCTACATACCTTATTATCTTCATTACATGTATTAAAAATCTAAATTTTGAAGATGACACCCAAAGCTTGAACTTAATTCCTTGAGTTGGGTTTTCTTAAAAATCCTAGGTTAGAAACAATGCATTTCATTTAGGAATTGAGTATACTTGATTAGAATTGCGTGAAAATACATGGGAAAGGCTTACCTTGAGTTATGAGGATGATGGGAGAAGAAAACTTCGTTCTAGGTCTTGGAGAAATAAGAAAACTGATTTTTCAAGACTAAGTTGCGTATTTATACTGTTTCTATCGGGGGAATTTTACGACCGTATTTGACGGTCCGTAACTTTTTCTACAGTCCGGGTATGGACCGTATAATTTTGTACGGTCTGTGTCACCTAAGCGCAATTTTCTAGTGACTTTCAAAAGCTGAGAGAAATTTTACGATTAAAAAGGACAGTCTGTAATTTTATCTGGTCCGTATAAATTACTATGTTTCATCATTTTTTATCAACAAAAATTATGGTTCTACTTGACGGTCCGTAACACTTATACGGTCCGTAGAACTTTGACGTAAAACTGGATCTATAGAACTGAAATTGATTTTCAACTTAAAACTCCCCGCCTTAATTTTCTAAACTCCTCAATTATAATCTTGACTCAATTTGAAGGTATGAGGTATTACATTGGACCTTCAACAATTGTTTCTTGAGTTTCTTTAGCAAAGTGCTCCCAAATTGGGGATAAAAAGGGGTGGAAACTCAACCTACAATTAAAGGTAATGATTTCCTACACTAGTCTTGAGATTATATTTAAATTTGGTGTAATTGAACTATAAACTATTGAGTTTTTATTGTCTAAAATTTGGGTAATTTAGACAGATTCAAAAACAGAAAATTGAGAAATTAGGCTACCAAATGTAGGGCTGTGCAAAAATTAAATTAACCAATAAATCGAACCAATAAAAACTTTATAGGTTTATTGGTATTGGGTTATTGGGTTAGCGGTTTATAAATGATTTTGTAATTTTTTTCTCGGATTATCGGTACGGTTTACGATTTTAAGAATTATGTTAATGATTAAATTGATAACCCAATAAGCTTATAGTTTATCTTGTAATTAGTGGATCTGCATCGTCTTGAAATTCATTTTGGAGTTCTTTTACTTTGTTGCTTTGACAAAGAATGGATGTACTCAAGTATACTTTGCTTTAATTTGTGCATTTTATTTTGATTTTGTTTTGTTGAGTTGATATTGGAGTGAATCCACCGCAGTATATACATTCACAAAAGAAAATAAGAGAAAGCAAAAAAAAATTAGCAGAGCATTTTCTTATTGGTTAAATCGATAAACCGAACCGATAAGGATCAAAAACCGATAAACCGAACCGATAAGGATAAAAAACCGATAAATTATAACGAATATCTTATCGGTTGAGGATATTTATGAACCGAAAATCGATAAACCAAATCGATAATATACATAACCAAACCGACCGATAAGAACCCTAGCCAAATGGGAATTGGAATCTTTAGCTAATGGGTAACTTGATTATGAATTTTATTTCAGAATTTAGACCGTTGATATGAGGGTTGACTGTTGAGTTGACATACCACATTGTGTTTAGTGGGTGCTTGAGCACCCATTACTTTCTACTAGAATGCTATATATATCCATGGGCTGTTGAGATGAAGGTATAAAAAGAAAAGAGTAAGAACCTAGCAATACTGAAGTCACATGCTAGAAGTGGTCTTGTAAATCATTTCAATGGGTGCTCGAACCTAGCATAGCGGGGGACTGGGTCTTGTTCATAATATTTAGTATTTTATTGCTTTTATGAGCTTTCCTTTTACCAGTTCTAGACACGTCTTTTTTCTTTTCTTTTTATTTTGTGTTCCTCTTTCCCACTCAATCTCTGCTTATCCAAAACATACAACCACTTTCTACTCCTACAATACAATTAAACTCCTTCTTCCTCTTTGAGATCTCTTCTCGAGCGAGCACCCAAGACCTTAAAATACTGTTTTCATTGACTTTGACTTAGGAGATCTCAATAAAATGTGATATAGTCTAACATGTATTGCTAACTCTGGTAATGTGTATTTTGCAATAGATTAGGATCCGTTGAGCAAAAAAACTTAGTAGGATTGAGGATACAACTTTAGGTAAGTTTAACCAGGAGGTAAGTGAGACTTTAACTTCCTGTTTTTTTATTTTCATAAAATGCATTGTGTTTGAGTTGCTTGATACATCTAAACTATCTAATTCTTGTGCAGGGCAAGTGTGGGCTAGGTTAGTATTTTTTTTAAATATCTAATATTGGTCATGAGGCCTTAGCATGGTATATTTATAATGGTTCATGATACTTTTAACAATTATCGATATTAAATTTATTATTAATAGTTGATTATATTGACCATGTCTACTAGCAATTGTTGGTAGTTGAGATATCTATTTTTAGAAGTTGTGATACTATTAATTATTTGCATTGTATTTTTCATGTAAGACGTTGGTATAGCGATCCGGCTCAACTATATTTAGCTAGACACATATACCACTAGTTGATAGCAACTCAACATTCTTGAGCACTTACCGGTTAAGTCAGGTGGTCGATGCACTGCACAAGACATGTCAGACAGGCATCCAACGCACTGAAGATAGGTAAGACATATGGGCTAATGAACACAATGCTCCGTAGTTGATTTATAGTGGTAGCAATAGCTAGTAGTTTTCAGAAGTACGAAAATATCCTTGTATCTTGTTATTGATAATGTGATTTGGTTCCTTGTATAATTGTTGAATCTTATTTCTGTCATTATGCACTATCGTTTAAACTTGTCCTAGGGATAAGACAGGGACGGGTCAAAGATATTACTGGTCCATTTGACTCAGTATTTACTACTACATGCAGATAATATTGAGGTGACAGTTGCATATCGCTGAGTTGCTCGTTCCAGACCCTAACATTTGAGGTGAGTCATCCACTAGTCCGTGGAGGCGCCGTCGGTTTCTATCATTACTTTCAGTCGTTTTATTTCTTCTCAATTAGATATATTCATATTTTTTGTTCTCCATGACATAGTACTTTTGAGGTGTTTGGGTTCATATTTGGCTTTATACTATTTTTATATCTATTATTATGAGAACACCTTTCTATTACTGCTTTAGCATACTTCAAAATTATTAGATGACGTCTCGCTAAGACGGTTTGCTAGTGTGGATAAAGGTTCATTGGTTGTCGATCAAGGCCTAAGTGTCAAATTTGGATCATGAGAAATTTAATATTAAAGCATGTGTTTAAAGTTCTTTAAGTCATGGAGCAATGTCCAATGAATTCTTGTTGATGTATATGAAGAGCTCCGTATCTATAAACGGTAGGCTACAAGGAAATTTTAGAAATCCTTTTGATTCTTATCGTGCAACAATGTTGGTAAAGGAATTAGTCTTTCTCTTGTTTATTTAATAGATGGTAAGGACACATTTGTCTGCATATATGGGGTGAGGGGTACATGAGTAGCACGTGGCACAACACAGGTGGGGTCGAGTTCAAGCACAACCAGTTGCCAAGGCTACTAGAATAGACGTCCCACCACTAAATAGGCACCGCACATACTAGCCATGACGTAGAGGAGTAGCAACCCAATTTGTGTGAGTTTTATTTTCAATAGTACCATAGTTACTGGTGAGGACCGTCTCAGTGTTAGAGGCTATCATTCTGCGTTTGGATGGGATAGTAGTGCCTCCAACAATATTGCAGACTCAAGATGCAGTGGGTGGTAATTGTCTAGCTACTCATACTCCCAGTTGCATCAACTTTTCAGACACCACCTCATATATATGATAGATCCATAGGCAATAGTAGAACCTCCACAACCTATAGTTTACCCAGTTGGTGTTGTTCAAGCCTCAGGTTTGAGAGTAAGTTATACAAATGAACTTACGACCTTCTTGAAGTGCGGTCCTCTAGAGTTTGATGCTTCTTCGACTTTAGTGGGTCTGCAGAATTTCATAGATAGATGTGACTAAGGGTTTTTTCAGACTCATAAAGTCGGGTTGATTTCACAGTCTTCTAGTTTTCTAATTTAGCCAAGGCTTGGTGGACCACTTTCATTAGCATTAGATAAGTGAATTTTCCTTCACTTACCTGGACTTAATCTGTGATTCTTTTTATGGATGTATTTCTTCCTCCTAGTCGGCGTGATGTTATGCACAAATAGTTAGAGCAGATTCGACAAAGATATAGGACTTTGATAAAGTATGATGTAGAGTTTACTAAATTGTCATGTTACGCTTCGGTTTTGATTCCACACAGGAGGAGAGATTCAGTAGGTTCGTTGATGTACTTGCATCATATCATTGCTTTAGCAGAAGGTGAGGATATATGTATGTTAAGATTGTGGATATTGCGATACACAGAGAGGCTCATCACTTAGAGGATAGGGCTAAGTGGATTAGTAAGAAGTCGTATACCCTTGGTGTATTCAGTACTTTCATATGGGATCAAGGGTGGACAAGGTAAGAAGTCGTCTAGACCACCAGAGTCAATAACTAGCCCGACCTCCTGCTAGGGGAATCAACAACAGACTTAGTTCTTCTCATTCTAGAACTCAGTGCGTAGAGTGTGGGAAGAAGCATTTTGTTAGTGTAGAGAGGTTCTATGGGCTGCTTCACTTGTGGTAAGCAATGTTACTATGCTAGATCTTGTTCCAAACTTACTTGTGCATGCCAGACAATAGCTCAACAGTAGAGTGCCATAGCGGGTCTTCTAGTAGTAGCACAAATAGTTATAGAAATTTATTAGGGGGTCGTAGAGCCTTTAGACATGGTGTACATGGTGACAAAGGACCAAATGTACCTCCTCATTTCTATGTCAGGGCAGACAATAAGCAAATGTATGTAACACAATGGTCACAAGTATACTTACAATTTGAAATTAACGGGCACCGGGATGATATTTGACTTGTTATGTTTATTTTTTAATAATCCTTACATGTGCATGATTAATCGAGCATACTTTCCTGCTAAAGTAGTGTTATAGAGTAACATTACGAGGGTTCATAATTCATATTACATGATTTAAACTGTATAATCATGCACGGTGCTAATGTTGGGTTTGGTGTTGTGACATTTTGTCCAACATATCATTTTCAGTACTAAGTTAAAATCAGAAATGTTGGAACAAATGTCTCGACATTCGGACCAACATTTTGTGAAACAGTTTTGCCTTACTTCACGGAACTGAAGATCTCGTGGGATTTTTTACCACGATGGTAAAGTGACTTGGCAAGGAGTTTTGGAGCTGATGAAAAACGTGGGAAGACCAAGTCAAAGCCGTTGCTAAGCTTGGGGAACAAGTCCAAGAAGTTAGAGGATATTGCTCCACAATCTTCTCTAACAAACCTTATCGGCTGTCCACCTTTCCCTCAACCTCTACAACGATTCAATGAGCATTTCAAGGAAGACCCTCTACTATAAATAGAGAGGTTGCATCAGTGAATCGATATTCAGAAAAGTTAGAAAAAAATATCAAGAGAGCTCTTCGATATATTCATCAGAAAACTGGATCACAAGTGTTGCCTGAGCGTGTCGACAACATTCTGTCCAACATTATAATTGCTGCCCAGATTCTAGATTAGTTCTTTATTGAAGCAATTGTAATGAGATGGTGTATCTGTCTATTTAGGTAGATTTTTCAGGCAGAAGTCATCTGCGACTTCAACTTTGTAATTCCTTTTGTATTATCTTGTAATATTGTAAAAGAAGAAATTTATTCAATTGTATATAAATATATACAATACTTTCGGTCACTGCCCGTCATAGATTATATTAAAAATATAATCTATGTAAAAATTAAACCTTTGTGTTCTTTATATTTTCGCTGCATTTACTCTTAAAAAATTTCTGTTTTATCGAAGTGTTGTCACTTGTGTCAGACGACATTATCGCTAACATTTGCAAACTGTATTAGCATTCAATTTTATTTTACTTCCAGTTTGTCTGTTACTATTCCATAGTTAACTCCCGGGACCTAACAAGTGGTATCAGAGTCGATACTTAACACAATAAGGGTGTGTTTGGTTCGCGCAGGGTAAACGGAATAGAATCCAGTAAGGGAATGAAAAGAAAAGGAATGGAATTACCCTGATTGTCCCTACATGTTTGGGTATGTTTCAGAAACGGAATGGAAATGGGGTTCGGGGGTCCGGGGTCCGAGGTCGGGGGTCCGGGTAATGAATTGGGGAAAGGGAATGGAACTACCTAGGGGGTGGGTGGGGAATCAATGTAAGGGAATGGAAAAAGAAAAGAGGGTAAAAGAAAGGGAAAAATAGGCCAACCAAACAACTTCAAAAGGAATCAGGGGATTCCATTCCCTTACCCTGATTCTATTACCCCGAACCAAACGCACCCTAAATGCTTGGTCCTGTTATTTACAATTATAGATCAGGCTAATCCAACAATTGGTAGATTTTCTATTTTAGATGGATCAAACTATGCCTATTGGAAGATTCGCCTACACCATCTTTTCAAATGAATTGATGTTAGGGTATGGAGATTTATCACCAATGAATATGTTGTTCCAATGCTACCACCGGATGAGGAAGGCGACATACTTGTTAAACCTGAATCCGAATGGAATGCAGAAGAAACCAATAATGCAAGCTTCAACGAAAAGGCCTTAAATGCCATTTTTGGATGGGTTGATCTTTACATGATCAAACTCATACAAAAATGTTACACGGCCAAAGACGCATGAGATACTTTACAAACTCATTGTGAAGGTAGCTCTAGTGTTCTTCGAACGAAGCTTCGTATGCTCATGAGTAAATATGAACGTTTAAGGATGGAGGAAACGGAGGACATTAAAACCTATTTTAAAAAGTTGATTTGACATCTCTAATGAATGTCAAGTACTTGGTGCTCCATTGACCAACACTCAACTTGTGGAAAAGGCACTCCGTTCTCTTCTTGAAAAGTTCAATATAAAGATTTGTGCGATTGAAGAAGCTTATAATCTTGCTACAATGGACCTTCATACCTTAATGAGTATTCTCAAAACCTATGAGATAAACATTGAGAATCAAAGAACTTTGTACAAGAGTAAAAATATAGAACTTTAAGTCAAATCCTTGGAGAGTCAAATCAAAGAAGAGGATGAGAATTTTGAAGAAATTGGTGATGGTGCAAATGTTGCCCTCTTACTCGAAAATTCAATTCGATGGTAAGGAAGTTCAACAATGATAGAAATAAGTTCAAATCCAAAGAACACCAAAACCAAGACTTCAATCAAAAGACCACTAAATCCCTTCCTGTAGTTAAAAGAGGAAATTAACTAAATAAAACCAACTCAGATCGTACCAAATTTGATCCTAACAACTTGAAATAATGCAATGTCATGCATGCTCAGGATGTGGTCATTATGCTAATGAATGTGCAAATACCTTGAGAAAATTTGGTAAAAATCTATGGGTGTCCCTTAGTGATGATAAATGAGAAGAGGAAGGAGATCAAGAGAGAGTCACAAGCAATGCTGACTACTGTTTTCGAACAGTCCCTATCAGACGAAGAAAATGTCGTTAACAGTGTTATCCCAAATGTCACAACATTTGCATCAACAACAACATCTACATTTTCAGCAACATCTGAGAGGTATGAATACTTTAACTATCCTGATGTTAATTGCTTTAGTGGTTTTGTTTCTAGTAGTGGGACTAACTTTGAAAATCAAGTTGACTCCTAAGACGACATGATTAAGGAATTACAAAAACTTTGTAAAAACTTAATCATAGAATCCAAGCAACTTGATACAAAGTTAAAATCTTTAACATTTGAGAACGCAGATTTAAAAGGCACGATAACCCGTTTAGAAGTTCTACTTATCAAAAAGGACATTGAATTTGGTAAGATAAGTGCAAAGTTGGATCTGGCTGAAGCAACCTTTCGTAAGCTCAACTCAGGGACCTCTAAACTGAATGAGATACTCAGCCTTAGTAAACCTTCACATGCAGGTATTGGATATAAAAACTCTCTTAAAACAATATGCTCTAGTTTGTTTGACAAAAAATGAGAAACTATGCTTTATAAAGAAAAAAGGCTTTAATAATAAGTTCTTATATATGTCAAAAGATATAAAATTTGTGTGCCATCACTGTAACTCCCCTAGTCATTTAAAACCATATTGTTTCAAACTTCAGAATTCTGTGAGCAAAATGTTGCCTAAAAGACTGTCCAACATCTCTGACAACATTTCTGAGCCTAAAATTAAAAAATGTTTTAAAAGAGTTTGGGTTCCCAAAATGAATGTAACTTGTAATGTTGCGATAACTGCTTTAAGGATTAACATTGCAGGTTTTTGGTACTTTGATAGTGGATGTTCACGCCACATGACAGGTACAAAAGAGTTTCTAAGGAACTACGAGTCATTTACTGGAGGTAATGTAACTTATGGAGGTGGCAGTTAAAGCAAGATAATTGGAAAAATGATCTTGAATGTTCCTGACTTTCCTGCCTTAAAGAATGTTTTACATGTTGAAGGGTTAATGGCTAATTTGGTTAGCATAAGTCAACTATGTGATGAGAATATTGAGGTAAAGTTTAATAAGAATGCTTGTGTATTTACTATGGATGGCCAGTGGGCCGGGCCGACCCGACCCCGACCCCGACACGACCCCGTATTAAAAAAAAAAAAAAAAGCGGGACCGGGGCTCGAGCAGGCGGGGACAGGTATGGTCCCTGGGACCGACCCGCCAGCCCCGATCCCTTGAGTCCCGCCATTTGCCAAAAATAGCCGTTGTCTAACGGCCATTTTACATTTTGGTCGTTAGACAACGACCATTTTTGGCTTCCCCCACTCCCCCAACCCCCCCTACCCCCTTTATATTTATTTGTAATCCCTAAGTTATTATATTTACACTTTAACCCAATTTTCCAACTATAAATACCTCATTTTCTCTTCTTATTTCTCACAAATCTTCCTACATTTTCTCTAATTTCTATATACAACATTGTCTACTACATATTCACTCTATTTATTTATTTGAGAATTGGGAGTGAAGTTGGCAACTAGCTTGAGGATTAATCTATCGAGCAAAGTTTCAATTTTCAACCTCTCGATTACACATCGACTCTACGTCGGCGTTTGGTACATTCGTTCCCTCATTAAATTATTATTTTGTTTTTATTTCATTTAGCACATTTAATTTCATTATCTTTAAGTCTTTAATTATTTATTATCATAATTAAAATGATAAGAACAAAAAGTCTTTTCGGCAAGGGTACTTCTTCTAGTAGGGCGGGTAACAAGGGCAAGGGTACTTCTTCTAGTATTCCAGTTATTCCTAGACAAGATGATTTTATAGATCTGTTGTTTCCTGAAATACCATAAGATCTTGACACAAATGTTTATCCTCAAAATGAAGAAGATTTTAATTTAGATGACACTCTAGATGATGATACACCTACTAATGAAGATGATGATACACCCACTAGTGAAATGCCTCCTATCCCCCCTAGTGTGAGACGAGGTCCGGCAAAACGACCATTAAAATTAGTTGTATGGAAATATTTTGACAGGGACGTACCGAATCAAGTAGCTATATGTAAAACTTGTAAAAATGTTTATTTAAAACTGGACAAGGTCATGGTGGGACGGGGGGTTTAGGAAGACACCTATTGCAAAAATACAAAGCCTTGCATGCCCAATACATTATTGAAAAAGATGGTGAGCAGACGTCCTCTCAATCGGGACAAGGTTCACATACTGTCCCGGAAAAAGTACAGGGTCAATTTAACCCTATGACGGGGGAAGTTGTAGGCCCTAAATACGATAAACATAAAGATAGGGAAGCACTAGCAAAATTAGTTGCTGTGGAGGGTTTGACTTTTTCATTTCCTGAATCGCCTGGTTTTATTCATTATATTAGAGATATGTATAATCCTGCTTATAAAGGTTTTCCTAGATCAACGGTTAAGAGAGACATGTTTAAATTTGCACACGAATATCAACAATATTTGCGTTATTCATTATATCATTTAAATTGCAAAGTCGCTCTAACTTCTGATATAGGTCGTAGTACTAATGGTCATGATTATTTAACGGTAACCTGTCATTGGATAGATTATAAATGGTCTATGCAAAAATGTATTTTAGCATATAGATATATAGATAGTAGGCACACTGGTGAGTTTATTTCAGAAAATATTTATTCAGTCTGCGATTATTACGGAATAACTGATAAAGTTATGAGTATTACATTAGATAATGCATCTTCTAACAATGCTGCTATTTATATTTTAAAAGAAGTTTTAACTCCGTCTTTTCCAAAACATTTTCATATCAAATGTGCGTGTCATATTTATAACTTAGTTGTAAAGGATGGTCTTTCATTTTTTCAAGATATTCTTGAAAAAATACAATTTGCTATACACTTTATTTTTAAAAATAATAGAATTCAACAGAGAAAAGAATATAAAAAAACTTGTCACGATTGTGGACTATCTTACAGAAAAATTCAGAAGAAGTACCTCTTAGGTGGAATTCTTTATATGACCAACTAGTTGTTGCTTATGACTATAGAAAACCTATCACTTTATTTTTTAACGCCCATAATCAAAATCCAAATGATATGATTGTGGATAATGATTGGGACAAAATTAAAGAACTTATTGTATTTCTAGAGAATTTTCAACGAGCAACAAAATAATTTTCTACTTTATATTATCCTACTATTTCAACTATGTTATTTTATATAGCTATAATATTTTTACTTCTTAAAGAATATATGGAAAAACACCTTATAAAGCGACTATTAAAAAATGTTTATGAAATTAAAGAAATATTTTATTCCTATTCCCCCTATTTATATTATTGGTGCTGTATTAAACCCGACTATTAAAGTAGAGGGTTGTAAAAGTCTTATTGAAAATATTTATAACTGTATGGACGTACTACCACCTCCACCTCCAAAAAATTTAAATGTTGAGCCACCTATTGAACAAACGCTAGAAGAAGTGTTGAATAGCATAGAAGATGAATGCAAAAAAGTATATCGGCATTACCAGCAAGAAAGTGCTAGTAACCAACCGGCTTTCGTACCATCTTCTTCTTCAACACAGCCTAAAAAAAGACATGTTGTTTCTGCGGCTAGTATTGATTCTATTGAAAGCCTCAGAAATAGAATGTGCGGTGGTAGCAGTGCTAACCAAATTAGCGAGTTCGATGTTTTTGTTTTGCAGGGTAATTTACCTTACCAAGCAGTTATCAATGAAGAAGGAAAGGAAGACTTGCTGAAATATTGGATGCAGAATGAGAAGACATTTCCGACACTTTCAATGATGGCCCGAGATATTTTGAACATTCAAGCGTCATCAATCGCTTCTGAAAGCGCTTTTTCTGCAGGCAGATTTCAAATAGGAGAGCACAGACACTCATTAGTCGGAGACAGCTTGGAGATGGCGGTACTATTCAGAGATTGGATACGAGCGGAGCGAAGGAGTGCGATCAACCGAGATTAACGAAGAAGAAGCGAAAACTACAACGACATTTTATCGAAGGCATGAGTAGCGACGTGGAACAATTTGACCAAGATATACCAATTCCAACGAAGAACCACGAAATTATAAAGAAACTAGAAAAGTATTTTCAAATTGGTAATTTATTTCATTGCAATTTTTAATTTTTCTATGTCTTTTGCAATTTTTTCAACAACGACACTACAATGTTGTAATTTTGAATCTTGTATATTTCAATGAAATAATTAATAATATAAGAGGCACAAAAACAGCCTTGAGATGTTTTTTTTACACTCTTCTTGTCTTTGTTTAATTATTTAGTTTATACTTTATACTTTATAAATATATTATATATATGAGTATAATTATAATACTATAATATTATAATAGTATAATATGAGTCTATGACTATCACTATATGACTATATGTTAATGTTACTTTGTTAGTAATTTAGTATTTTTAATTTAGTGAAAAATTTAAAAAACAAAAAACCCGCCTGACCCGTCCCGTCCCGGCCCGACCCCCTGCCCAACGGGACCGGGACCGGGACGGGACACGGTATTGTCCCGCTAGTCCCGGTCCCGCCTGGCCCGCCCCAGCCCGACCCCGTCCCGATCCCGCTAGTCCCGATCCCGGTGGGCCCGGCCCGGCCCACTGGCCAGCCCTAGTATTTACAAATAAAGCTAATATGTATGTGATGACAGGTTCAAGAACAGGTGACAATTGCTATCTTGTTGGAAGACAAGAAATATGCAATAATGTTAGGACAGATGACACAACAATGTGGCATCAAAATTTAGGGCACGTAAACTACCGTAATTTAGAAAGATTGATATCTTATGAGGCGGTAAGAGGCATTCTTAAACTGGTCCTAAAGGTAAAACAGTGGTCTGTGAAGATTGTCTAAAAGGTAAGCAAACTCGTGTTTCATATAATGTTGTCCAGAATGACAGACAACATTCAGGTACGTCTCACTGTTTTCAATTACTGCACATAGATCTTATGGGTCCAATCGAGGTAGACAGTTTAGAAAGCATGATGTATTCCTATATGATTGTAGATGATTTTTCTAGGTACTCATGGATATATTTTTTGAAAGAAAAATCTCAAACTTTTGACATGTTTAAAGTCTTGCACTCTAGGATAAGAAATTTATTTAATTATCATATCTTTTGGATTAGGTCCGATCATGGAAAAGAATTTGAAAATAACTTGATCTCAAAATTTTGTGAGAAAAATGGTATTTTTCATGAATTTTCTGCTCCCAAAATTCCTCAACAGAATGATGTATCATAAAGGAAGAATAGAACACTACAAGAAATGACTAGAGTTATGCTTTGTTCTAAGAAAATGTCAAAACGTTTTTGGGCTGAAGCCTTGAATACTGTAAGTCACATCACAAATAGAGTCTATCTTAGGCCTGGAACAAAAATAACACACTATGAGCAAATAAATGGAAAAAAACTTAACTTGCGTTACTTTCATATTTTTGGGTGTGTTTGTTACATTTTAAATGATAGAGACCATTTGACAAAGTTTGACTCTAAGAGTGACAAATGAATTTTTGTGGGCTATTCTCAAAATAGTCATGCTTATCGACTGTACAATCTTAGGACCAAAATTGTACAAGAGTCTGTGAATGTTGTTTTTGATGATTTTTATTTATTTTATAGGGAGTACATTTGAAAATAATGTTATAGTATCAGTGGAGAATGCGCAGACTGCTGAAGAGCCAGCTGTTGCCCCAAATATTACCACATCTGTAGCAACATCTGAACCTGAACCAGAGATCACAGAAGATGCAGATGAGGAGTCAAATGCTGAATTGCTAGATCAAGTACGCAGGGACCCCTCATCAAGGATTAGAAAGAATCATCTAACATGTCAGGTGATAGGGGGAGTGTTTGAAGGAGTGAAAACAAGAGAAAATGAACCACTCAATTACAGAGATATGGTAAGGTTTGTGTGTATGTCTACCATGTACCAAATGTTAGTCTTTCTTGTTCTGTATCTATTTTAGAACCTAAGGATGTTTCAGAAGCACTCAAGGATAATTGTTGGATTCATTCAATGCAAGAAGAACTTGAACAATTTTCTCGAAATGAAGTCTGGGATTTAGTTCCACGCCCAAAAGATATCAATGTAATTGGAACTAAATGGATATTTAAAAATAAGTCAGATGAATCAGGAACTGTTGTGAGAAACAAAGCTCGTCTAGTTGCTCAAGGATATACTCAGGTCGAAGGGATTGACTATGACGAAACCTTTGCTCCTGTGGCTAGAATTGAGTCAATTAGATTACTACTTGTCATTGCTTGCTGTCTAAAGATTACTCTTTATCAAATGGATGTTAAATGTGCTTTCTTGAATGACTATCTTGATAAGGAAGTATATGTTGAACAACCTAAAGGATTTGAAGATGCTCACCATCCACAATTTGTATACAAGCTAAAAAAGGTATTGTATGGATTGAAACAAGCTCCTCGTGCATGGTATGATCGTCTAACTCAATTCCTTATTGAATTTGGTTTTAAACGTGGTGAAGTTGATTGTACTTTATTTATAAAACATCAAGTGTAGATATTGTTATTGCTCAAATCTATGTAGATGACATCATTTTTTGTTCGACCTCACAATCCTACCTTAAAACATTTGTTGAAGTTGTGTCATCAACATTTGAGATGAACATGATTGGGGAACTAACTTTTTTCTTAGGGTTGCAGATAAAGCAAAGTGAAGAGGGAATCTTCATCTCCCAAAGCAAGTATGCCAAGAATCTAGTTAAGAAATTTGGATTGGAAAATGCTACAAATGAGGACTCCAATTGGATCATCGCAGAAGATATGCAAAGATGATGTTGGCGAAGATGTCGACGCAACATTGTATCCCAAAATCTCTAACTTAAATGTCATAAAATGAGTCATTAGATGTCACGACCCGTTCCGGGGCCCGTGACTGGTGC
Source organism: Przewalskia tangutica (assembly GCA_029844215.1). Classification (NCBI taxonomy): domain Eukaryota; kingdom Viridiplantae; phylum Streptophyta; class Magnoliopsida; order Solanales; family Solanaceae; genus Przewalskia; species Przewalskia tangutica. Next base: position 133,184,394 of record CM056720.1, on the reverse strand, counting down.
CTTACCGGGGCACCCAAGTAGTCATACATCAGAGTAACCAGCGGAATATAAAACAAGACAGGAAACAGTTTATAAAATAGGACACAGTTTATGTGAGAAAACGTCGCCTTTCGGCATATATAAATAAACATGGTTCAGCAGTTACATCCCAAACTGTACAACATGACTACAGACCTCTAAGGAAAATATACAACTATGGCGGGACAGGGCCCCGCCATACCCTGACTGTACAAAACTATCTACAACAGGGAGATCATACCCAAAAGTAGAGCCTCCGGAGAAGATGGAGCTCCTGACACCAACGCAAAAGATCCTAAGGATGCGGATCTAGCACCTGCTTGCCTTTACCTGCGGCATGAACGCAGCCCCCCCGAAGGAGGTCAGTACAACAGGTACCAAGTATGTGAAACTATAAAATACTTTAAATGAAATCAAAGTATTTAAAACCTTTTCACAAACATAATCAGTTCAATTGCACATAGTGCCATATCACAAACAATACGATGAGGAAAATTGTAGCAGTCTAGTCTAGGCGCGAATGATCGAAGCAAGGCGATCGCCCATAGTATCATTCTGCGTGCCTAGTCACGGACTTCGCGATCGCATAGGTCACGCACTGACCGCGTGAGGTATTCCTCGCGTCGGGGCCGACCCGGCGTCCGCCTAGGCTCCGCGGCCGCATAGCCTCAAAAGACCGCATAGTCTCGACAAACCGCCAGGAATCCCCGCATCAGGCTAAACACCGGAATGATCAATCACGGAGCATACCATCGCTCGCATAGTCTCACGAACCGCATAGGCGTATAGACCCGCATCAGAAGCGACCACCGGTATAACGATCGAGGGTAGGTGATACAATAACGATACAGCGGACTTACGGTTAGCAACGTAAGCCGGCAAGAATGACCCCCTTACACAAAGATTTCAAGACACTAACACGGATAGCATCATAATATGTCTACTTATCAAACAATCTTACTACACTTATGAAATCAATACAAGGCTTTTATAAACAAACAAGTAAACAGTTCCTTTTTATCTTTCTTAAGTTGTTATACCTAACTTCCCATAAAGCTAGTATAACTCTTAAGCTTTTGTTTTAAAAATCAACTATTTATCTTCTGTTAAAACATGATTCAGTAGTTCTTTTGAAATGCATCAGGATTCTTATTATTCAGGCTTAAGTCAAAGACATTGCCGTAGTTATTATTCAGGCTTAAGTCAAAAGACATTGCCGTAGTTATTATTCAGTTAACACATGTACGTCTACCGTACTATATATATGTTAAAATATCATGCTTAGGAAGAATCACATACCTTCTCGGCGAAAACCTCCTGCCAAGTTGAATATGTCGCGCGCAGAGAATCAGCCTATAATAGTCACAGACATCTATCAAAGTCTAGACTACTCTGAAGGTCATTCTAAACAGAGGGTTCACAATTCTACGGAAAGTCGGGCAGCACAACCCTACCCGGTGAGCTATATAAGTCTACTGTGAAAACAGTCCTATGTGAGTACAGTTCAATTATTCTTCTTTTAAACCCTTCTACTGTGATAACAGTTCAATTCTATTCCGTAATATCCTTCTAAGTATTTAATACTTATTCTTATACTTCTACAGTATGCATTCTCTAATACAAAGAGGGTTAGGATTATTTACCTCGGTAAGCCCAATAATATCCTAGATAAAGTCGCGCCTGAGCAAGGTTTAGCTCCTAAGTTGTACGCTCCGGTAGCTCCAAGAAACCTTAGAAGTTCTTCACAACTTCTACAAAGGACTAAGGGATTTGGGCTAGGGTATTTTGGGCATTATAACAATACTAGAAGGCAACTTTTCTACCAAGGGAGGGGGGTAGATTTCGGCTAGGCTAGGGGGGGTAGGCCCTCGGCCAAACTTCACAAGGGGAGGGGAAGGTGTTGGACGAAAAGGCTTAAGGGAGAGGAGAGGATTTTTCAAGACTTGGAAGTAATTTGTGGATGAAGAACTCTTCATCTTTAAGGGGGTATTTATAGCTCAAGCCATGGCCAACCAATGGCCAAGATGAAGACAAGTGCAAGGCAAGTGTAGGGTGAAGATTTACTACACACAAATATCCTACCAACTCCTTGACTTTGTGCAAGGCACAAAAAACGTGCCAAGCTTAGTCCAATTCGTCCAAATGGACGTTTTAAGTCCACCAATTGGAGGGTGACAAGTGTTGCCCTCGTTGGTCGAAATGTTTCGTCTCTCGGAAAAATCCGCATAAAAATTAGAAATGGCATAGCGGAATTTTCCTACGAAAGCTGTGGAAACGTTTCGTCGAAAAACGATTCTTTTAGCGAGTTGTGTACAATTTTCGAACTTGGCCTAACTTTAAGGCTAAACTTTTGTACGTACGTCCTCACGTACATACTCTGGAAATACGGGGTATAACATTCTCCCCTCCTTAGAAACATTCGTCGAATGTTCCTTCCCAAGACGATTATCGATAAAGCTTAAGCGATTTGCAAATGCCACACACGCCATAGAACAACACTTAGGCATATATGATAATGGAAATTTACAAGTAGGAAAGTGAATTACACGGAGGTGTGGGGAATAGGTGAGGATACTTACGCCTCATGTCCTCCTCGCCTTCCGTCATCTCCTCCACGAGCTCGTTCCGCCACGAACTTTGTGGAAGCCCGCGTCCGGTCATGAGCGCCTAACTCGACGATCGACTATCGCTATGGGAATCTCCTCATACGATAACCTCGGTCACTGGACATCGTCAATCGGATGTACCCTAGATGGATCCGATACATCTCGCCGGCGTAAACGTGAAACACCGGATGCAGCCTCCGGATCGGACGGCAGATCCAACTCGTAGGCAACCTTGCCTACCTGCGGACAACTGAAGCGGACGATGTACCTTGGTGAGTTTCCCCTTCTTCCGAATCTCATCACATCGCCATGGGTGACACCTTTAGGAAAACCCAATCATGAACCTCGAACTCGGATCTGGCGGCGATGATCTGCGTATGACTTACGCCGACTACGGTGTCGGCAACCTCTCTGGATAAGCTTCACCTTATCCACTGCTGCACCAAATCTGGACCCACTAGCCGCCCACATCGAACCAACCTATAGGCGTCTGCACTTCCTCCCATACAAGGCCTCATAAGGCGCCATCCGAATCTTTGGAGTGGTAGCTATTATTGTGCATAAACTCAACTAGAGGCAAATGATCCTCCCGGCTACCCACGAAGTCGATAACACGGGCTCGCGACATATCCTCGAGTGCGGATAGTGCGCTCGGCTGTCGTGCATGCGTGGATGGAATGCAGTACTCAAGCTCACCTGCGTCCCTAAACCTCTCTGGAAAGACCTCCAGAAGTTAGCCGTAAACTGGGCTCCTCTGTCTGATATGATCGAAATAGGGACTCCATGCAGTCTGACGATCTCTCGGATGTAAAGTCTGGCATAATCCTCAGCCGAGAAAGTCGTCCTGACGGGAAGAAAGTGGGCTGATTTCGTCAGCCTGTCGACGATAACCCATATAGAATCATGTCTCCTCTGAGTGCGAGGCAATCCTGTGATGAAGTCCATGTTGATCACCTCCCACTTCCAGGTCGGGATCTCTATCGTCTGTAACAAACCACCAGGCCTCTGGTGCTCTACCTTCACCTGCTGACAACACGGGCACTGAGCTACGAACTCTGCAACGTCCCTCTTCAAGCCATCCCACCAATACACAGATCTAAGGTCGTGGTACATCTTGGTCGACCCTGGATGGATAGAGTAACGCGCGCTGTGTGCTTCCCCAAGAACCTGCTGCCGAAGTCCTGAAACATCTGGAACACACAACCTGCCCTCAAACCTTAGCACCCATCAGGTGCTACCTCAAAAGGACCCTTGCCCTCACGAAGAGCTGTATCACGATAACGTGTCAGAACTGGATCCTCAAACTGTTGCCTCTTCACCTCCTCGACGATGGAAGACTCGGCAACCTCACGAACTCGAACCCCACTGCTATCAGAATCAATCAAACGGACACCAAGGCTCGCTAACTGATGCAAATCACGAACCATGTCCCTCCTCTCTAGCTGCACATCTGATAGGCTCCCCATCGACCTACGACTAAGGCATACGCCACACATTGGCCTTCCGGGTGGTACAGGATATCAACATCGTAATCCTTAAGCAACTCTAACCACCGTCTCGCCGTAAGTTCGGCTCCCTCTGTGAAGATATCTTGGAGGCTCTTGTGGTGATAAAAATATCCACGTGAACCCCATACAAATAGTGCCTCGGATCTTGGCGTGAATCACGGCTTGACTCCAAATCATGGGTGGGGTAGTTCTCTCGTGTTTCTTGGTGTCGGGATGCATATGCTATAACCTGCCATCTGCATCAACACATCCCAACCCGATGCTCGGCGTCACAATACGACATAACCATCGGACCTGCGGAAGAGTAAGAGCGGGCGTCGGTCTCTCTTTCAAAGAATGGAAACCACGCTCCTAAGCATCGATGCTGAAACTTGGCTGCCTTACGAGTCGGCCTAGTCAATGGTGCGAAGAGAAGCAAACTTCTCCACGAACGCCCGATAATATCCTGCAAGGCCCGAAAAGTGCGAACCTGCAGCCGGAGTAGTAGGTGCAGGCCAAGTCCTTGCGCTTCGATCTTGGCGTATCCACTCGAATGCCATCGGCCCGACAATATGCCCAAGAAACGCCATGAAGTCAACCAAAACTCACATTTGGAAAACTTGGCGTCTGCTTTGTCTGGAGAAGCGTCGGCCACGATCGCCAAATGCTCGCGTGCATGCTCTCTGGCGAGAATAAACCAAGATATCATCAATGAACACTATCACAAGCGTGTCCAAAATGGTTTGAACACTCGGTTCATCAAATCCATGAATACCGCCGGAGCATTGGTCAACCCAAAAGACATGACCACGAACTCATAATGCGTCTGGTCGGAGTGCGATCTAGGGACATCCACCTCTCTCGACTCGCACTTTGATGATAGCCCGACGCAGATCAATCTTGGAGAAACATCTCGCGCCCCGCGGTCGAACAAATCATCAATCACGGGAAGGGTATCATTCTTAATGGTCACCTTGTTCACCGTAATCAACACACATGCGCGGCGTCGTCCTTCTTCTTCACGAACAATACGGCGCTCCCGGGGAGAAACACTAGGCTGATGAAGCCCTTTTCCGGCAAATCTCGGTGGTCCTTCAACTCTCTCAACTCGGCGGTGCCATTACGTATGGCGGAATGGAAATAGGCCGAGTGTCTGGCAGCACATCTATACAAAACTCGATCTCCCTCTCAAGAGGGATACCCGGGAGGTCGTCTGGAAACACGTCTGGGAACTCTCTGACCACTGGGCGCACGAAAATCTGGTACCGCGACCTCGATATCAAATACGAGCGAGATGGTAGATATACCGCCTGCGCACCATCTTCCTAGCCTTGAGGTAGGAAATAAACCTACCCGCCGGCGTCTGGTGCTCCTCCTGCTCAACAACCGGCTCCTCGTGAAACTGAACCGTGCTACTCTCTCTGCGGTCTACATTGGCGGAGCAAGAAGCTAGCCACTCTATCCCCATGATCACGTCGAACTCAATCATCTCTACCTCAATCACGTCGGCTAGGGTCTGACGACTGTAAATGCTCACAGGACAAGCTCTATATACACGCCGAGCTACCACCGAATCACCAGCTGGCGTAGCTACCTCGAAAGGGTCTATGGACTCGGGCTCTATCCTATCCTACTAGCAACAAGGGAGATATATAGGGCCAGTAGAACCGGATCTATCAAAGCATACACATCAAACCCGAGCGATAAGGTACAGTGGCGACATCGGTGAGGCCTCACGATCTGTCGGTGGACAAAGCATAAATGCGGTTCGAGGACCGCTAGAATCGACCTGCGCCACGACCGCTGCCGCGACCGGCTGGTCCATGAGTACCCTGCCCCCGGGGCGAGTAGCTGTCGAGGATGAAGAAGCGGCAGCAGGACACGGGTGAGCCTACCACCGCGCGCCCCGGTCGGACAAACTCGCGAAATGACCTGCGGCCACAAGTATAGCAAGCTCGGTCTGACTCCCAGAATGGTATCTACCACAACGGGCACAGGCGGACCTCGAGCAGTTAGCACCGCTACTGCCGAAATCCAAGTCCCGGGGCCACGACACGCCCCATCGCTCTGGCTGCAGAAGATGATGTAGGGCGCTCTGCGCGGTGTGGTGCAAATCTGGACCTGGCGATGCCGCCCACCACGAGAACCACCAAAAGAACGGCCGTCTTGGCCTTCGCCTGCTGATATCGCTCTACCGGCGGTCTCTATGCTCTCGCATCTAGTGCGTGAGCTGCATACGGGTAATGTCCATGTACTGGTGAAGGACACACCCGCACAAGACTTCGGCCATGTAATCATCTAGTCGATGATATAGCGATGCAGGTCCTCCATATCTGCTACGGTGCGAGGACATATCGAGCCAAAGAATCAAACTCGACATTGTACTCCTCACATGCGTCCTCACTGTCTCGGAACAAGAATCTATCGGCTCGTGCCCTCGCCGTTTGCGGAGGCAAGAAGTGTGTGAGAAAAGCCTCTGAAAACTCATCCCATGCGCTTGAGGTGCATGCTCTCCCGGGAAAGCTCGTGAATCAAACCAATCATTGCGGTATCACGCGGCCGATGCGAACCGAATATCCGGACTCGATCTCGAAGCCTTGATCACCGCGTGATCCTCTGCGGTGACGGATGAACTCTGCGGATCATCCTCGGCCTCGACCGTAAAACTCTGGCGGGCTACAACTAAGAAATCCGTAGCCTCAGCTATGCGCCACCGGGTGCACTTCACAGTCTTCTTTGGAGGCCCGGGGCTATTGCGTCGGCTGTCCTCATATCGGCCCACAATCCGAGCAAATAAGCGGGCCCGTCTCTCTGTACCCGTCTCCTGCTCCGGTGTGGGGTGGAGAGTGCAGTGCTGCGGTCTCGCTTTGGCGGCGGCGTCATGGAACTTCGCCGTCTCGGGTATAGGCCGGGCACGAGCCTCGTGACTCTGGGTGTCTGCTAGCGGCTCCTCGGATGCCTTGCCGCCGGGCGGGTTGCCTTACGTGGAGGCATAAGCATTCTGAGAAAGGAATACGTTAGAGGGTCCAACCTATAACACGGCTCTAAAGCACGATCTCGGAATGAGAAGAATGAAACCAATCCTAAATATCTTATAGCCTCACGATTATTGGTGTGGTGCACAACACACGATAATCAAGACTCTACTAGATACGGTGCGTAGACACTTTCCAGGATTAAGCGCTCGATACCACTTTTGTCACGACGTTCGGGGCGTGGTAGTGCCTTCTGGGGCACCCAAGTAGTCATACATCGAGTAACGTGAATATAAAACAAGGCAGAAGCAGTTTATAAAATAGGACACGATTTATGTGAGAAAACGTCGCCTTTCGGCATATAGAAATAAACATGGTTCAGCAGTTACATCCCAAATTGTACAACATGACTACAGACCTCTAAGGAAAATATACAACTATGGCGGGACAGGGCCCCGCCATACCCTGACTGTACAAAACTATCTACAACAGGGAGATCATACCCAAAAGTAGAGCCTCCGGAGAAGATGGAGCTCCTGACACCAACGCAAAAGATCCTAAGGATGCGGATCTAGCACCTGCTTGCCTTTACTGCGGCGTGAGCGGCCCCGAAGGAGGTCGAGACAAGTACCAAGTATGTGAAACTATAAAGTACTTTAAATGAAATCAAAGTATTTAAAACCTTTTCACAAACATAATCAGTTCAATTGCACATAGTGCCATATCACAAACAATAACGATGTGGAAAAGCGATGCGGTCTAGTCTAGGCGCGAATGATCGAAGCAAGGCGATCGCCCGTAGTATCATGCGTGCCTAGTCACGGACTTCGCGATCTGCATAGGTCACACACAGACCGCATGAGGTATTCCTGCGCCGGGGCAGCCAACCCCGGCATCCGCCTAGGCTCCGCGGCCGCGTAGCCTCAAAAGACCGCGTAGTCTCAGCGGACCGCGTAGGGAATCCCCGCGTCGGGCTAAACACCGGAATGATCAATCCTGGAGCATACGCTGCTCCGCATAGTCTCGCGAACCGCGTAGGCCGTATAGACCGCGTCGAGGGCAAGCCACCGGTATAACGATCGAGGGTAGGTGATACAATAACGATCAACGGACTTAGGTTAGCAACGTAAGCCTGGCAAGAATGACCCTTTACACAACATTTCAAGACACTAACACAGATAGCATCATAATATGTCTACTTATCAAACAATCTTACTACACTTAATGAAATCAATACAAGGCTTTTATAAACAAACAAGTAAATGCGATTCCTTTTATCTTTCTTAAGTTGTTATACCTAACTTCCCATAAAGCTAGTATAACTCTTAAGCTTTTGTTTTAAAAATCAACTATTTATCTTACGTTAAAACATGATTCGATAGTTCTTTTGAAATGCATCAGTTCTTATTATTCGGGCTTAAGTCAAAGACATTGCGTGTAGTTATTATTCGAGCTTAAGTCAAAAGACATTGCGTAGTTATTATTCGATTAACACGTATCGTCTCACCGTACTATATATATCTGTTAAAATATCATGCTTAGGAAGAATCACATACCTTCTCGCGAAAACCTCCTGCCAAGTTGAATATGTCGCGCGCAGAGAATCATCCTATAATAGTCACAGACATCTATCAAAGTCTAGACTACTCTGAAGGTCATTCTAAACAGAGGGTTCACAATTCTACAGAAAGTCGGGCAGCACAACCCTGGTGAGCTATATATGTCTCTTGTGAAAGCAGTCCTATGTGAAATCTGATTCAATTATTCTTCTTTTAAACCCTTCTACTGTGATAACAGTTCAATTCTATTCCATAATATCCTTCTAAGTATTTAATACTTATTCTTATACTTCTACAGTATGCATTCTCTAATACAAAGAGGGTTAGGATTATTTACCTCAGTAAGCCCAATAATATCCTAGATAAAGTCGCGCCTGAGCAAGGTTTAGCTCTAAGTTGTATGCGCTCGGTAGCTCGAAACCTTAGAAGTTCTTCACAACTTCTACAAAGGACTAAGGGATTTGGGCTAGGGTATTTTGGGCATTATAACAATACTAGAAGGCAACTTTTCTACCAAGGGAGGGGTAGATTTCGGCTAGGCTAGGGGGGGTAGGCCCTCGGCCAAACTTCACAAGGAGGGAAGGTGTTGGGCGAAAAGGCTTAAGGAGAGGAGAGGATTTTTCAAGACTTGGAAGTAATTTGTGGATGAAGAACTCTTCATCTTTAAGGGGTATTTATAGCTCAAGCCATGGCCAACCAATGGCCAAGATGAAGACAAGTGCAAGGCAAGTGTAGGGTGAAGATTTACTACACACAAATATCCTACCAACTCCTTGACTTTGTGCAAGGCACAAAAACGTGCCAAGCTTAGTCGATTCGTCCAAATGGGCGTTTTAAGTCCACCATTAGAGGGTGACAAGTGTTGCCCTCCGTTGGTCCAAAATGTTTTGTCTCTCGGAAAAATCCATAAAATTAGAAATGGAATAGCGGAATTTTCCTACGAAGAAATGGAAAGCGTTTCGTCGGAAAACGATTCTTTTAGCGAGTTGTGTACAATTTTCGAACTTGGCCTAACTTTAAGGCTAAACTTTTGTACGTACGTCCTCATGTACATACTCCGGAAATACGGGGTATAACATTAGATATGTTGCTGACACATGTGAGTTGAGAATTTGGTATTCCAAAGACACTAATCTTAATCTAATAGGATATAGTGACTCAGATTGGGCTGGTGATGTAGATGATAAAAAGAGTTCAAGTGGATTATGTTTTTATCTTGCTAATAATCTTGTTTCTTGGTATAGTCGCAAACACAATTGTCTCACTTTCAACAGCTGAATCTGAATATGTAGCAGCTGAAAGTTGTTGCTTCCAATTGATATTACTAAAACACATGTTAGACGACTATGCTTTTTCAAGTAATATCTTAGTTTTGTATTGTGATAATTTGAGTGCTATAAACATTTCCAAAAATCCAGTTCAGCACTCTCGTACAAAACATATTGATATCAGACATCATTTTTAAGAGATTTGGTTGAAAAACAGTTAGTTCAAATTGAACATGCTGACACTCTTCATCAACTACCTTATATTTTTACAAAAGCTCTGGATCTTGAGAGATTTTCTAGTTTGAAGAAATCTCTTGGTATGTGTAATCTCTAAAAAGACATGTTTGGTGAATGTCGGCTGAAATGTCTTTAACATTTCGGGTGACATTTACCTTTGTAATATCATAATCTGATTATTGTTACAGTACATTGTATTAGTTTTGGTCACACAAGCATGGTCCTCAATAAGAATATGATTCAAAGGTGATACTGTTCTCTGCGATGATATTAGATAGGGAAAAGGGGCATATTTGCCCTCAAACTTAAGGAAAAGGGGCATATTTGCCCTCCGTCAAAGTTTGGGGACAAATATGCCCTTCGTTAGTCTAAACTTGTTATATTTTCCAATTTTAACAGAAATGCCACGTGGACGCCACGTGGATCCCAAAATGTCTACCCCGATCACTGTTTTGCCATTTTCCGGCAACCTGAGTGAGACTCGACGGAATTGGGTTACACCACTGTCACCGTATTCTCCTCCCCGTCATTTCTATACCCGCCCCGCTGTTCGACTCTTACCAAATCGACACAACACCCAGATCGTAAAATCGCAAAACCCTAGCCGCCGTCGGTGCAATTCCGGCCACCTGAGCTAAAGTCGACGATCTAGGGTGGTTCCATTAGATTCACCATCTTTTTGCCGTCATTTTACACCCACCCCCGTGCCCCAATTCATCCCCAATATTCACGTCGACCACTTAGAAATTTCGTGGGGTTTTTGGCAAATTCCAGCCAATTCAGGTATTGTCGAAGGCTGAGGCTGGTGTCATTGGGTTCATATTGATCTTGGCTACAATTTGCACCCAACCCCGTGCCTCAATTCTTCTCTAAATAGTTTTCGCCATTGTTGGACCTCAACTCGTCGGAAGTGGAGCTTCAGTTGGGGATGAAGGTGTGGGTCCCACTTTGCCATGTGTCTCCCACGTGGCGTCCACGTGGCGTTTCTGTTAAAAATGGGCAAATATAACAAGTTTAGACTAACGGATGGCATATTTGTCCCCAAACTTTGACGGAGGGCAAATATGCCCCTTTTCCCTATTAGATATCATAAAAAGGGAGTATCAAAATAAGGCAAAGCCATTCACTAATTTCTGGCAATTGTGCAATATGAGCAAAGCCCTTAAAATGATACGGTTCCTATTCTATAGGAATATCAAGTACTTAAACTGAAATATAAGGATACTAAATAAGTATTCTTATTTTTACACAAAAAATAATTTTGTATGTGTTTTATGATTAGATCAAGGACACAATGGAAAAATGTTACATTGGTCTAGTGGTTAAACTCATAAAAATACATATAAAACGTGTCTTGATTTGTTGCCAAAACAGAAAAATTCTTGCGGGATCATAAACTTGTGTTGTCCAAAATGTTACCAACATTGTTGTTGACATTCTCAGATAATGATATTTATTGAGATATTGTTCGTAACTGACTTTCGAAAAATCAGTTTTTATCTTCCCTATTTTTATGCCATACTTTAATTGGAATTCAAACTTTTAAATAATTAGATCAAATTCCATTTTGATGTCTATCGTTTTTCATAATTTTAGGTGTAAGCATTTGAATACAATTCAAACACCTAAAACCAAGGATTTTTTTGCCAAGTGTATAAAATCTTCTTCATTTGTTTTCTTTTTAGTCTTTTGTCTTTTCCGAAATATGAAAAAAAAGGGAAAAGATCACATCACTCTCAGTTAAATCAACCAAATGGATTTCTTACTTCACTCATCAACCAAAAATCCAAAAAACCCTAAACCTTCTTCTCCAATCTCACCCATGAATACATCACCAATGTCAACACCTATGTCCAGCAACACCACACACAACATTCCCATGACCACAAGTCCTCCACTGTGCTCAGTCATTGTGCTTAGTTCTTTCAAGAACCATTGGAGATAAGTTACCCTGGGGATGACAACAACCCCTTCGATGTGGACACAACTCCTGATGTTTCCGTCCTAAGCAAAATGACTAGTTTTTCATCTTTTCCCTCCAGAAGATCCAGCAGAGTGTTTGAAAGAGCATTCCAACCAGAACCCGCTGTCAAGAAGTCCAATTTCGAGTTCAAAGTCCCTGCTTGTTCAAGCAGTGATACATATATGGACTTCGAACTATCTTTCAAGGATATTTTTGTAATTTGCTCCACAAGCCAGTTGGTAGACAGTACTGACTGTATTGAACCAGAGTTGCCTTGAGTGTTGGAAACATTATTGGCAACATTCTTAATGTTATCTTTTTTTTTTCCACGGAATATCAATAATGTTACACCCCGTAATTCAAGGACATGTTTAAGAGAATGTAAGTAAGGAACACAAGACTTGAAAAGGGTACGAATGGAAGAATTGTTTTTCCGACGGAAAATCTTCCGAACGTCGGAAAGGAAAAATGTTCGTTAGTGAGAATTAGAATCTCAAAATGCATTATTTGAAGAGTATGGAACTTATTATCATTATGGAAATTTATTTTATGGATTTGGTCACGTGGGGCCCACCCGAGGAATTTTACGTTTTGTGGGGCCCACGAGGGTTACGGAATTTTATGGACGAATGGGAGGGCGACACGTGGCACCCCCCCACATTGGTCTTGGACGAATTGGAGCAAGGGTAAGATGGTCATTGACCAAGGTAAAAGATTAGTCTTGCTAGCATGATATTATTGACCAAGGTCAACTTGTCCACTTGGCTATTTAATTAATGATCTTCATCCAAGCCACACATTTGTTATAATCTTGGCCCTTCATTGTATTATATATACATAACTAGTGCAAGACTAGCTCTTCAACACTTAGAGAAAAATCACAACACTCTTGTTCTTCAAAGGGAGCTCACGGGTTGGTCATGTTCCACACAAAAAAATTTGCAATTATTGTCCATTATTCACAAGACTTAAACCCAAGGTCCCTAAGGGTATTGTAAGGATATCTCAATAGAAAGATTTCGGAAAAACGGCGTTTTCACGTTAGTCGCAAGGCGGAAACTTAAGGGGTTCTTCAACTTTGAAGTTGGAACTTGAAGATGGGTTCTTCAAGGCTTCTAAGGAGTGCTTGGAGCGGATTGGAACATAAGAAAAGGAGCTAAGAATTTCTAAGGAGCGACTTTGAATCTTGGAAAGATTAAGGGCTTGTTAAGGTATAATTCTTGTCGTTTTAGTAATTAAGATTACTTATTGTTGTAGCTATGGATATTAGCAAGCATGAGATTTTTATATTATGAAATTTGATAAGTATATTGGCTATTGGAACCCTAATCCGAAACTAGTATGTTTAGCCTTAAGATTACAATTCAAGTTGATTATAAGTATAAGTCGTCACATGTTATATATTGAAGGAAATTGTAGTTGTTGAAGTTGTTTATGACTATATAACATGTTAGACCTAAGAACTTGGATTGGAAAGGAATTGGAAAGTTTGAGAAGTTGTTGCACCTTTTGGCCGAAAATGGCATTGTATTGTGGACTAGTTTGATATCAATTGTGGGGCGGAATTTTACACGTCTTGTAGGCGTGTAATCCCCTATTGTTAACTACATTGTTGAGCCTTAAATGTGGCGTGTTTGGTTATTGTATTCGGCCTTGAAAAAGGTGGCAAAGTATGTAGAAACAAAGGAAGTGCTGTCCGATTTTCCGTAGAATTTAGTGACTTTGCACTTAGAATATTCTACGTTCGAAGCTAGAGGTTAATGGACGTATTATGGCCATTTTAGGTTGAAGTACTAAGTATAGAGGATTCTACTTGAAGGATGGAATAGCTATCAAGGTTGAAGTACTTCGGAGCATTTTGCTATTTGTCGATAATCGTCGCGAGGTATGTGAACCTCTTCCTTCTTTAGAAATGATTCTATGTATGGAATATACATGTGGTATTATTTCATGATTCCTTCTACTCTTAGAAGTTAAGAAGTATGTATGTTGATTTACTCTATGTAAAGGTTATGTCTGAGTTATCCTAAGTCCTTACCAAGTCTTATGGGGGATGTTGGTAAGAGTCGTTAGGAGGTATTTGGAGCCAAGTTGACTTGGCTAATTTAGGACACGAATGAGAATAAGTATCGAACAAGCCATTGCAGCGTTAATAAGGGAAAATGTAATGACGATAAATTATATTAAAACAAGTAGAATTCTCCATCTGCATAGAAGCTAAGATAAGACAAAATTGTATTACATTTTCTAGATCATGACTGCTTTAATGAGATCAGTATAAACAAGTATAACCTATTCACACATATAAGGCATATGTTGCTTAATTTAAAGAGTTTACGTTATGAAGTGTTAAGACTATGAACTACGAAACTTGATTCTAAAAGATAAGAGACTTGAAGTATTTTGAAAGTATACGTTACTTGGTTTTCGAAAGTATAAGTCTCTTGGTTATAAAAAGAATGTATTTGCCTAAGTATAAAGTTAGTATAACGACTTTATGGGAAGTGAGTTATAATAGCTTTATGGAAAGTTAAAAGAGTGGTTTACTCTTAGTAATGATAAATGTTTTGAAATAAAGAAAGGCAAATGGATTTAAAAGCATCAATTGCTTAAGTTTTAAGGAAAGAAGTCACTTGATTTAGAAGCCGAAAAATGTATTTCTAAAAGTGTAGTGACTTAGGTAAAATGTAAACAAGCCTTGATACTACGGGTGTTAGTATCTTGGGGTTCTATATGAATAGGAGTCTTTTGAAAAGAATGTAAGCACGTAGTACTTTTGGTTAAATTCCCGGATTTTTATGTGTGAAACGAAAGTGTCATGAGTTTATAAAAATGGAAGTCTAAAGGTTTAATGAACTTGCCTATGTTTGCTTGTGATAGCTTTGAGTGCAAGTATTATATGTTTACGTTGTCGTGACTCTCAGTTGGAGGGCATTTGTCTTGTTGTAAGTTTACTTGGGCGTCGCAAGCGGTGATGTGGGATTCCACGGGTATGCTTCCATTATGATTGATCCTTGGACATGCTTATACGATGTGGGATTCCGGGGCATGTGACCAGGAGGCGGGTTAGATTCCCGGATTTGTTTTATTACCCATGGCCATGCTTATACGATGAGAGATTCCGGGGCATGCGACCATGTTATGTACGATTATTACTCCATGGGCTAGCTCCCCATGAAGAAATGTACCCACGATGAGGATTAGGGGCGTGTTATATTATTACTCCATGGGCTAGCTCCCGTGAAGACTGCGCCAATGATGAGGATGCGAGAGGGCACGTTATGGCCATGCTTATACGATGAGGATTAGGGCATGCGGCCACGTTATATATATATATATGTGTGTTGTATATGTGTACGCCGACAGTGAGGTGGGATGCCACGGGCGCGTCACATGGTTATATGTTACACCTACGGCTGTCGGCAGTGATGTGGGATTCCACGGGCAGGAGATATATATATGTATTGTGTATGTGTACGCCGACAGTGAGGTGGGATGCCACGGGCGCGTCACATGGTTATATTTTACACTTATGGTTATCGGCAGTGATGGGGTTTCCAGACGCGCTTTGATATTTGTGTGACTTGATCGCGTCCCAGATTGGGCCGGGTAGTATATGCGCCCCTCCATAAAGGGCCGGATTATGTTATGAAAGATAAGTAAGTTATATGGTAATGAACTTAATGATTTCTCCTAAGTATGTACGTAAGATTTGGCTATAACTCTTAATGGGATGGAAAAGATAATGTTGTGCAATTAAGTTCATGAGTGGTAATGACACAGCAGGATCTGGTATGTACTTTTTATACTTGCCCTTGTCATTCTTTTGTATAGTTATGATCTGTTTACTGTACTTTATTTCCGTTCCATATTCGGTACATGTTGTACTGACCCTCTTGAAGCTGCGTTAAATGTCCGAGTTTAGGTATTACGATTGTGGATCCGCGAGCTTAGGATCCTGGTTCAGCATTTTGAGATGACTCCAATGTTCCGGAGTTGTCCTGGCTATGTGTCACGACCCGACCCCGGGCCCGCGACTGGTGCCCTACCTGGGCACCCCTTTCGGTACACATCAGAGAATAGCAGCGGAACATACACAACTGATAAAATCTTAAAAGATAAAATAACAACAGGCTAGCCGATAAGGCCACCTTCCGTAAACTATACAAATAAAGCAGTACTTTTGTTTTTCTTTACAGCCCAAACCACAATGTGACTACAGACCTCTAAGAATAACAACTCTGGCGGGACAGGGCCCCGCCATACCCCTGAATGTACAACAACCGACAATACCAGGGATAAGCCTCCGGAATAAAGGAGCTTCTCAGCGGTGAGCATGATCCTAGAGTGAGGATCAACAACTGTACTCTACTGCGGCGTGAGCGGCCCGAAGGAGGTCGATAACAACATGTACCAAATATGTGGCCCGAAATGCGTAATGAAATCATAAGTCTAAAATAAAACTGGAGACAAGTATGATAACTCAATTAACAGTACACAGTGCCTTACTAACAATGAGAGTAACCAGTAGTATACTTACAATATAAAATAGGAAGCTCACGATCAAAGCAGGACCACCCGCCAGATGTCATTAAGCAATCCTACACAGGACTATTTCACCCGCATAGGTCGCGTGGACCGCATGAGGTATTCTTCGCATGAGACTATTTCACCGCGCATAAGCCCTTACGGACTCGCGTGAGGTATTCCTCGCATAGGTGTATCGCCCGCGTGGGACTATTTCACCGCGTAAGCCGCTACGGACTCGCATGAGGTATTCCTCGCATCGTGGGTAGCAAATCCACGAAATATGCAAATGCCACAAACCCGGGGAATGACCCCGCAATGAATAATATACCACTAGCACAAACCGGCTATCATACATAACATAAGCACTACCGGCTTATCATACAATATATAAGCAAGTTAAGAAATCCCCTAACTTCTTATTATCCTTGTTCATATACACTCTCATTTTAGTTTACTTAAGGCTCTAACATGTCTTTATAAAATCCGGGAATTTAACTCAAAGTACTACGTACTTCTACTCTTTAAAACAAATGACTCTTTTTCCTATAAAACTTCCAAGATACTAATTAACCATAGTATCAAGTCGAAATTACGTTTCAAGACAAGTCACAATACCTTTAGAAATAAAGTTAGGTTTCTAAATCAAGTGACTCCTTTTCAAAAAAAATCTTAGGCAATTGATGCCTTAAAATCAAGTCATTTATCATACTTAAATTACTTAGAGTAAACCACTCTCTTTAACTTTCCATAAAGCTATTATAACCAACTTCCCATAAAGCCGTTATACTAGCTTTATACATTAACAACTTACATACTTCTTTATAACCAAGAGACTTAAACTTTCCAACAAAACAAGTACCAATAATACTTTCAACATACTTAAAGTCTCTTATCTTTTGAAAGCCAAGATATCCTTAATATTTAACAAGTGAGTTAATTCCCTAACTCAATCAACTTGGACATGCTTAAAATAAGCCAAGGATATCAAATGGACCTAGATTGTCAAAAACTTGTACGTCTACCGTACTATACATTTACAACCTATTCATGCTCAAGAGATAAGAAAGTTCCACATACCTCTTCGGTTAAATCCACCTGCTAAGTCCAATTCGCCGTACGTAGTATGTCAACCTATAATGACCATAGTACGTCTATTAACATCTTACTTCAAGCGTAGAATATTATAAGTGTAAAGTCTCTAAATTCTACGGAAAATCGGACAGCACCTCCTTTGTTTCTACTCACTTGCCACCTTTTTCAAGGCCGAATACAATAACCAAACACGCCACATTTAAGGCCCAACAAAGTAGCTAACAATAGGGGATTACACGCTTAATCAAGACATGTAAAATTCCGCCCCACAATATATAACAAACAAGTCTAAACTAACACAAACCACTAGTCCAATTTCGGCCACATTGAGATGCAACAATACCAATTCTTATCCAATTTCCATTTCAATCCAAGTTGTTAGCATAACATGATATCAAGTCGCAATCGATTATAACTACTATAATATTCAAGTAAGTAACATGCGACAATTCTAGTTAACGACCAAATTGTAATTCAATTTCAAATGACTCAACATGTCATTTTCGGATTTGAGCTTCCAAATTTCCATAACACTTATCCAACTTCATAACACATATTACATGATCATTTCTAACTTTTAATAACATGGAATCTTCAATTACAAAAGTAAGACGAAGATTATACCTCATTTAGCCCAAATATGATCCAAGATTGCAAGTCGATCCTTAGAAACTTTAGCTCCTCCTTTCGACGTTCCAAACCATTCCAAGCAACCTTTAGATGCCTATGAAGAACTCTTCTTCAAGTTCCATCTTCAAAGTTGAATAATCCCTTAGGTTTTCGCCTTGCGACTAATACGAAAACACCACATTTCCGGGATCTTTCTATGGAGAAACACTTACAATACCCTTAGGTACCTTGGTTTAAAGTGGGGGGGATTATTGGACAAGAAAAAAAAAATCTCTCTTGAAGGGTGCTAAAGCCGAGAGCCCTCTAAGGGTGTCTTCAAATTATCTTGAAAAATTCTAAGTGTTAAGCCTTGTATTGCTACTAAGGAGCTTATATAATCAAATGGAAGGTCTAGATTAGAACAAATGGGTGGTTTGGATGCACTTCACAAGGATCAAGCCAAGTGGCATTGACTTGGTCAACAATGTCAAGCTCTTGCCTTTGCAAGACTTGATCTTATAAATTATGGTCAAATGACCATTTCCCCCATGTCATTTTCGTCCAAGACCTCTAAGAGGGGGTGACACGTGTCGCCCTCCCGTTCGTCGCAATATTTCGCTTTCCGACAATTCCATAATTCCGATAAATCTTTTCTCGTCTCAAACCTTAACATTTTTTAGTTCTTACGTACGTTCTTAGAAACATATCCTGAAATTCCGGGGTGTAACATTCTTCCCCCCTTAGAAACATTCGTCCCCGAATGTTCTTTCGGGAGTCAAACTTAAAGATAACGACATAGTCTCCTTACAACCCCTACATACCAATAATACCACACGTGGCCACATAACAATGCTCATACAAAGATGTCAAGTTGAACCTCATGTGTCAACGTCGGTTATCTGCATAAAGCCTGTGACTCACAAGCTTACTAATAATCTTTCTGGATAAGCCGCCTTATCCATAGCCCTTGAGTCAATGCGGACCAAATAATGAACCTCGCCTATGTCGAACCATCCAATGGCGATCTACACTTTCTTACATACAAGGCCTCATACAGGGCCATCTGAAAACTGGAAGGGTATCTGTTATCGTACGTAATACGACAAGAGGCAATTAACCTTCCCGGCTATTTCTGAATTAAAAACACGGGCCATGACCTATCCTCGAGTGCACGGATAGTACGCTCTGCTGACCGTCGATGCGAGGGTGTAATGCAACATCGAGACTCACTTGTGTCCCTAATCCCTTACGAAAAACCTCCGAAGTTATCCGTAACGAGCTCATCATGCGTCATCATAAGCGTAGGAACCTGTGCGGTCTCACAATCTCTGCGCTATACAAGCTAGTAAAACCTCGGTAGAGTAAGTGGTCCCAACGGGAAGAACACGGTGGTTTCGCGACCCATTTACCATGACCCCGAGTCACACTTTCTCCGTGCGATGCCACCGTAACAAGATCCATATTAAAAACCGCCCATGCCTAAGTCGGGTCTAAATGCTGTAATAGCCCACTGGGCTTCTGGTGTTCAACCATGACCTGCTACTAATTCGGATATTAAGCAACAACTCTGCTACGTCCCTTTTCCGGTCATCTTACCCATACATACATCTGAGGTCACGACACAACTTAGTCAACCCCGAACAATTTGAGCAATAAGCACTGTATGCCTCCCCTAAAACCTGCTGACTAGTCCTGCAGCACCGAGTACACACAATCTATCCTCATATCACAGCACCTCATCCGGTGCTACTCAAGCAGGCTCTTCACTTCTTGTAGAGCCGTATCTTGATACCGCATCATAACTGGATCCTCGTACTGTCGCCCCTTTACCTCTTCAACGACGGAAGACTCAGCAACCTCTCGGATCTAAACTTCATTAACCTTGGAAACAATAACCTAACCCCTCGGCTCGGTAGCTGAAGAATCTCACGGACCACGTCCTGTCTATCTGGTTGCCCATCTGGCAGACTACCCTTATATCCACGACAAAGAGTACCTGTAACTGTCTTGGATTTCCCTGGGTGGCATAGGATATCGATATCACAATCCTTGAATAACTCTAACCACCGTCGCTGTCGCAAATTCTACTGCCTCAGTCTGCAGACATACCGGAGGCTTTTGTGGTCTGCACAAATATCCACATGGAGTCTGTAAATACGTCATGCCCCCCAAATCTTCAAGGCATGATTTAACTGTCGCCAACTCTAAATCGGAAGTGGCGTAATTTCCTTTCCTGCTTCCCTAACTACCGGGAAAACATAGGCTCTATCCTTATCGGGTTGCGTCAGCACACAACCTAGCCCAACACTCAACGTGCTATCCTAATAACCTAACCCTCTAGTCTTTCAGGAGGAGTTAGAACTGTAGTCGAGTCAACTTATCTTCCAATAACTGGAAGCCTTTCTCATTCCTGTGAAATATTCGGGTATCCTTAATCTCACCTATGGTTCCTGTTTCCCTTTCTCTGTTGCAACCAAACTTGGTCACTAAACTTAGATTTGATTCCTTTGCTTGCCTCCTGACTAAGACTTCCTGTCAATCACAATTTAGTGGGGGATGTTTTCCTTGATCTCGTCAAGTAGTAACCCGATGCTACCACCTTTCCTCAAGGTGTTCTTACTGCCCATTATTTACTAATGGTCTTACACTAGTCTGGGGTCATCATATCTCGTGCAACTTTCATAACCATAGTCGTATTCTCCTTTATTATTCTGGTCATAACCTTACCTTAGGCTTACTATTAGCAAAAGTATTTCTATCTTGATTCATAATAAATGCGATTTCATACATGCGTACAACCTGCATTTATATCTTTATGATACTTCCTCGACCAATTCGTACGTCGTTCTTAATTACCCCAACACAACACTTTTCCCACGGTTACCCACAACTGTAACCTATGGCATGGCGATCTGAAGACCTTAGCGATCTCCTATCCTTCGTCTAACAACATGGGTACACATAATACGTAAAGCGTCGCTACGTGGGGAGAGAACTTATCTCCCTTTCTTAAACTTTCCTTGGAGTCACAACCCTAAACACAGGGTCCTCTTGCGGTCCAGTAATTCTCTAATCATCACGCACCGCCTTTAAGTTCGTGTAGATTTTCCAATCTACCAAAGATGCCCTCAGCTTTCCGCCGGCAGCACTCGTACTTATTTTATTCTTGCCTTGCACATTTTCCTGAAATTATCCGGAAGGTCGTGGCCCTGACCGCCACACCAAACTAACTCCAAGTACCTCCAAGGGCACTTAACATAAATTCCTTCAAATTCAATTATTACTTACTTTCTGCGTCAATTTTCCTCAAGTGAACAAGTCACACAGACTTAAAAGAAAAACATGATGCCAAAGGAGGAAGGATAATTCACTGGTTACTACCACTTCTCTTCCTTTACACTGGATAATCAGCTTACCAGAAAACTGGAATCGAGCCAAACTCTCTCTGCAGTCAACGTTGGCATAACAAGGGGCCAACTAGCCCGTACTCATAATGACCTCAACGTCTGTCATAACAGCTCTGCTAGATCTGCTAGGGTCCAACGACTGTATCATTACCGGCAATTATCTACCCGCTCAGCTACCACCCAACACTCCCGGGTGTAGTCACCTCGAAAGGTTCTCATAGATTCAGGCTTTATTTCCTTACACTTGGTTGCTCTCTTTTTTTCACTGGTCGTACTCTTTCCGTACTTCCAAACTTATACTAGCATACGTACATAAACTCCACACTAATTCTGGCCTCCACTCTTTGGAGTTACTAAATTAAACAATATAAGGCCTATTCCGGCTCTCACACAGTTAGGTGGAACACGTCCACGAACCCGTAAAATGATTAACTAAACTTGGGCCTTGCACCCTTGTGACCCTTTCACGTAGCGGGACTACTACCAACTGATCCCATTTCATTTCAAACTATGGGGCGACCCTTAACAGATCCCCAACCCGACTCGGCGTCGTATTTAACTCTTTTCCTTGGTCTGTCTTAACTTTTTTTTTTACCCGAGGAGGCCTTATATACCTAAGGACTCGGTGGTTATCAACATTCCTAGGCTCACAATTCCCATGGTCCAAGCCTAACTTATCAGTCCCCCCGTAAACGGGTACAAAAGCTTCGCAATATACTGTAATCGGGTTGTCTTGTCCACAACAACCATACTTACTCCATACGGATCTCACCCGTACCATTCTCGAAATCCTACTACGTAGCTCAATCTATTAACATAGTCTTCCATTAAGTCCCTTAATTACCCTCTTGAGGGTCAATTACATCCTCACACAACTCATCATCACCTAATTATCTCAAATTAACACGTAAAACCTTGATGAGAGTTCCTTAACTGTTTCATACCTTCCCGGTATTTATTTAGTCCTTACCAAATCCTGGTAATCTAAAATCATTCTAGGCAACACGCGTCTGACCCTCATACCTAATTCTGTATAGTTGTATGTCCCAATACCAACTATACTACAAACATTACCAACCTGGATACGCAATCCACATAATCTTTCCTGGGTCACTGTTGCATTTCTCGTAGCTGCAAACAACATGACTTGTTAGGGAGAGACGACCCTAACCATATAGCTCTATCGCACGATTTTAGAGTGAGAAGAATGGAAACCAATCTTAAATATCCTGCAGCCTCCTGATTATAGATGTGGTGCACAACACACCGATAATCAAGACTCTACTAGACACGATGCGTAGACACTTTCCAGAGACTAATCGCTCGATACCACTTTGTCACGACCCGACCGGGCTCGCGATGGTGCCCTACACAGGCACCCTTTGTCTGCATCGAGAGAATAGCGTGAACATACACAACTGATAAAATCTTAAAAGATAAAATAACAACGGCTAGCGATAAGGCCACGCCAGTAAACTATACAAATAAAGCAAGACTTGTTTTTTCTTTCACCCAAACCACAATGTGACTACAGACCTCGAAGAATAACAACTCTGGCGGGACCGGGCCCCGCCATACCACGAATGTACAACAACCGACAATACTGAGGATAAGCCTCGGAATAAATGAGCTTCTCAGCGGTGAACGGTGATCCTAGAGTGAGGATCAGCACATACTCTACTGCGGCGTGACGCGGCCCGAAGGAGTCGAGACAACGTGTACCAAATATGTGGCCGAAATCTTGTAATGAAATCATAAGTCTAAAATAAAGCGGAGACAAGTATGATAACTCGATTAACGACCACGATGCCTTACTAACAATGAGAGTAACGATGGTATACTTACAATATAAAATAGGAAGCTCACGATCAAAGCGGGACCACCGCGCAGATGTCGTTAAGCAATCCTACACTGGACTATTTCACCGCGATAGGTCGCGTGGACCCGCATGAGGTATTCCTCGCGTGAGACTATTTCACCGCATAAGCCCTTACGGACTCGCGTGTGGTATTCCTCGCATAAATTTGTATCCGCGCGTGGGACTATTTCACCCGCATAAGCCGCCGGACTCGCGTGAGGTATTCCTCGCATCGTGGGTAGCAAATCCACGGAATATGCAAATGCCACAAACGGGAATGACCATGATGAATAATATACCACTAGCACAAACCGGCTATCATACATAACATAAGCACTACCGGCTTATCATACAATATATAAGCAAGTTAAGAAATCCCCTAACTTCTTATTATCCTTGTTCATATACACTCTCATTTTAGTTTACTTAAGGCACTAACATGTCTTTATAAAATCCGGGAATTTAACCCAAAGTACTACGTACTTCTACTCTTTAAAACAAATGACTCTTTTTCCTATAAAACTTCCAAGATACTAATTAACCATAGTATCAAGTCGAAATTACGTTTCAAGACAAGTCACAATACCTTTAGAAATAAAGTTAGGTTTCTAAATCAAGTGACTCCTTTTCTAAAAAAATCTTAGGCAATTGATGCCTTAAAATCAAGTCATTTATCATACTTAAATTACTTAGAGTAAACCACTCTCTTTAACTTTCCATAAAGCTATTATAACCAACTTCCCATAAAGCCGTTATACTAGCTTTATACATTAGCAACTTACATACTTCTTTATAACCAAGAGACTTAAACTTTCCAACAAAACAAGTACCAATAATACTTTCAACATACTTAAAGTCTCTTATCTTTTGAAAGCCAAGATATCCTTAATATTTAACAAGTGAGTTAATTCCCTAACTCAATCAACTTGGACATGCTTAAAATAAGCCAAGGATATCAAATGGACCTAGATTGTCAAAAACTTGTACGTCTACCGTACTATACATTTACAACATATTCATGCTCAAGAGATAAGAAAGTTCCACATACCTCTTCGGTTAAATCCACCTGCTAAGTCCATTCGCGTCGTAGTATGTCAACCTATAATGACCATTGTACGTCTATTAACATCTTACTTCAAGCGTAGAATATTATAAGTGTAAAGTCTCTAAATTCTACGGAAAATCGGACAACACCTCCTTTGTTTCTACTCACTTGCCACCTTTTTCAAGGCCGAATACAATAACCAAACATGCCACATTTAAGGCCCAACAAAGTAGCTAACAATAGGGGATTACACGCTTAATCAAGACATGTAAAATTCCGCCCCACAATATATAACAAACAAGTCTAAACTAACACAAACCACTAGTCCAATTTCGGCCACATTGAGATGCAACAATACCAATTCTTATCCAATTTCCATTTCAATCCAAGTTGTTAGCATAACATGATATCAAGTCGCAATCGATTATAACTACTATAATATTCAAGTAAGTAACATGCGACAATTCTAGTTAACGACCAAATTGTAATTCAATTTCAAATGACTCAACATGTCATTTTCGGATTTGAGCTTCCAAATTTCCATAACACTTATCCAACTTCATAACACATATTACATGATCATTTCTAACTTTTAATAACATGGAATCTTCAATTACAAAAGTAAGACGAAGATTATACCTCATTTAGCCCAAATATGATCCAAGATTGCAAGTCGATCCTTAGCAACTTTAGCTCCTCCTTTCGACGTTCCAAACCATTCCAAGCAACCTTTAGATGCCTATGAAGAACTCTTCTTCAAGTTCCATCTTCAAAGTTGAATAATCCCTTAGGTTTTCGCCTTGCGACTAATACGAAAACACCACATTTCCGGGATCTTTCTATGGAGAAACACTTACAATACCCTTAGGTACCTTGGTTTAAAGTGGGGGGATTATTGGACAAGAAACAAAAAAAATTCTCTCTTGAAGGGTGCTAAAGCCGAGAGCCCTCTAAGGGTGTCTTCAAATTTTCTTAAAAAATTCTAAGTGTTAAGCCTTGTCTTGCTACTAAGGAGCTTATATAACCAAATGGAAGGTCTAGATTAGAACAAATGGGTGGTTTGGATGCACTTCACAAGGATCAAGCCAAGTGGCATTGACTTGGTCAACAATGTCAAGCTCTTGCCTTTGCAAGACTTGATCTTATAAATTATGGTCAAATGACCATTTCCCCCATGTCATTTTCGTCCAAGACCTCTAAGGGGGGGTGACACATGTCGCCCTCCCGTTCGTCGCAGTATTTCGCTTTCCGACAATTCCATAATTCCGATAAATCTTTACTCGTCTCAAACCTTAACATTTTTTAGTTCTTACGTACGTTCTTAGAAACATATCCTGAAATTCCGTGGTGTAACTGTTATACCCCGTATTTCCAGTGTATGTACGTAAGGACGTACGTAGAAAAGTTTGGGCTTTAAAGTGGCTTGGCCGATTTTATTTTGTGCACAACACCCGATTAGAGTCGTTTTTCGACGAAACGTTTTACAAGACTTGCGAAGGGAAAATTCCGGCTATGTCATTTTTAATTTTTGCGGATTTTTCCGAGAGACGAAACGTGTTGGACCAACAAGAGGGCGCCACTTGGCACCCTCTCATTGGTGGACGTAAGGGGCGGACTTGGGACGATTTGGAGAGTGGAGTTGGTAGGATATTTTGTGTGTTGATTGATAAAGTGGGACCCACACACACTTGTCCAAATCTTGACCCTACACTTGCCTTGCACTTGGCATGATCTTGGCCATTGGTTGGCCTTTGCTTGACCTATAAATACCCCTCCCCTTTGAAGACTTCTTCATCCAAAATCTCTAAGTCTTGAGAGCTTCCCCCTTTGTGTTTGAGGTCTCGTCTAGCCTCCCCTCCCCTTTGAGAGGCCCCTTGGCGAGTACCCCTAGTGGGGTTGGCCGAGGGGTATACACCCCCCTTGTGGTGTTGTCTCGTATAAATATACCCCCCTCGTGGTAGAAATACTCTCCATAGTATTGTTATTATACCCAAATTACTTTAGCCCAAATACCTTGTAGTATTCCAAAGATAACTCTATACGTAGAGCCCGGAAATACTACCTTATGTCCTTTGTGTCTCAAACCGAAACCCTAAGGAAAACCTTCATAAGTCGGTTGAAGTGTTAAGTAGAAGTTGCGTAGAACTTCTAAGGGTTGTTTGGAGCGGGTTGGAGCGCACGGAGTAGGAGCTAAACCTTGCTCAGGATCGACTTTTATCTCGGATAATTTTGGGCTTATCGAGGTAAATATTCTTGTCCCCTTATTGTAATTGGAAATTACATGTTGTAGGATTATATAGTTGAAGTATACTATATATAGAACTGAACATAGTCTTGCGGCAATGTCTTTTGACTTAAGCCTGAATTTAAAGAAAATCTTGAATCTGTAATTACATAGATCACTGATGAACTTGTGTAGCTTTACTGTGGGTAGAACTGTACACATCCGGTTAGATGTATAAACCCCTCCCTGGTTGGCTTGATAGCCGGCCTCGATAGGGGAGGAGATTTACGCGGTTGCGGGGGGGAGGTGCTGTCGAATTTTCTGTAGAAAGTTCTACGATAAGATCTAGATGTTAATAAGCGCCTTGTGGCCTTATAGGTTGAAGTACTACGTATGGCGTGATCTACTTGGCTTAAGGAGTAGCCGACGGTTTGAGGTACTTGGAGCGTTTTGCTATTAGTCGATAATCGTCGCGAGGTATGTGAACCTCTTCCTATCTTTTCTAGCATGATATGTGTATAACTATGTATGCGGTGAGCGTCGTGTGTTAAATGTATTTGATTGGTTTAAAACATAAAGTGTTATAACGGCTTTATGGGAAGTTGGTTATAACAGCTTTATGTAGGTAAGAAAATGCTTTGTGGTTTTAAAAACTTAAGAGTTATAATAGCTTTATGGGAAGTTAGGTATAACGGCTTAAGAGAGATAAAATGAATGATTTATTGATTTTAGAAGTTAAGAGACTTGATCTTAAAAGATAAGAGACTTGACTTAATTAATTAACATGAATTTTGTGTGGAACCTCATTCGTGAGTAATGAGTACTTGGTTTTTAAAAGGAAGAATGTTTTACTGATTTCGGAAATCAGAATGAGTATCGACAAACCACTGCAGCGTTAATAAAGGGAAATGTTTTAATTAATGAAGTATTATTAAAACCAGTAGAAACCTCCATCTGCATAGAAGCTAAGATGAGACAAAATGATATTACATTTCCTAGATCATGGCTGCTTAATAAGATTGATTATGAACAAGAATAACCTACTCACATATAAGGCATATGTTTCTCAGATTGTTTAAAAGAGAATTATATTCTTAAATGAATAAGACTATGAACTACGAAACCTTTCTAAAATAAGAAACGTGAACATTTGAAATTAGGCAAACTTGAACGTTTGGAAAATAATGTTGTTACTTGATTTTACAAAGGGAAGTGTTTTGGTTTACTTAAAAGGACAGTCACTCTATTTTATACTACGGGTATTGTGTGACTTCTGTGAAAGAAACGGATCTTTTAAAGAGTTAATGTATGAAGTACTTTTGGGATAGATACCCAAACTTGATTAGCATAAAGTACCTTGTGTGAATAACTTGATTTTGTTGGTTTGTGATAGCCTTGTAATACTTTCTTGTTGATTTGATAAGTAAACATGTTAGGATGCTACGTGTGTTAGTATCTTGTGATTGTTATGTAAGGGGGTCTCTCTTGTTGTGCTTACGTTGTTAAACGTTAAGCCCGTTGTACTGTTATTGTATCACATACCCCCTTGACTTATTATACCGAGGGCTTGCCACCCTTGATGCGGGTCTATACGGCCTATGCGGTCTGTGAGACTATGCGGAGCAGCGGTATGCTCCAGGATTGATCATTCTGGGTGTTTAGCGTCACGGGGATGCCCTATGCGGTCTTTGAGGACTATGCGGTCTTTGAGGACTATGCGGGCTGCGGGAGTCCAGCGGATACCGAGGTTAAGCGCCGCCGATCACGCGGGTATACCTCGGTGATGCAGGACCGTGATTTGAGGAATACCTCATGCGGGTGCAATGTGTGACCTATGCGGAGCTGCGGTAAGTTCGAGGAATAGACGCGCATTGATCTGCGGCGAGTGGCGATTTGATCATGTAGTGCGATGCAGAAAGACCTCGTGATCTGATTTTATAGCATTGTTGGTGCTGGGTTTTAGTAGTCGGCTATGCGCTCGTACTTACCGTGACGGTTTTATTATGACACAGGTGGGACACGGTGTTTATGTGTATTCCTTGATGCTTTTATGTCATGGGCTGCCGTGATGAGGAAGGTATTCCAGGCATGATTGATGTTGTGGGCGTGAGACCCAATTATTATACTTGAGTAATGACTTGAGGCGTGAGTCACGACTTGACATATTCGCTTATTTATTGTGAATCGTAGTTTGGTTATCATACATGTCTCCGCTTCATATAGACTACTATGATTTCATTCTGATATTTTACTTCTGATTTCACATACTTGGTACTGTTGTCGACCTCGCTTGAAGTGCGTTAATCTGCCGCAGTAAAGATCGCCGATCGTTGATCCTCGCTCTTAGGGTCACGATTCAGCGTTTGGGAAAGCTCCGTTTCTCGGAGGCTTATCTTGGTATAGTCCTGTTGTTGTAGGTGCTTACATTCGAGGATATGGCGGGGCCACTGTCCGTCGTTGTTGTCATATCATTCGTAAGTGCATAAATCTTGTTGTGGCGGGGTTGTAATGGGATGCTGTTCAAATTGTTATTTATATATCGAAGGTAACCGTTTTTGTTAGCTTTGTCTTATTTCACCGTCTTATTGTATTGGCTTCGTGTTATTGTTTTATGTTCCTGATTTTCTCGATGAGCGACTACTTGGGTGCGGGTAAGGCACGATCCACGGGCGGGCGGTCGTGTGATAACTATGTATATTCGAAGTGCGGTGGGGCCTTGTCCCGTCATAGTATTTGTTCAAATCTTAGAGGTCTGTATTCACATGTGGGCTGGACTGGTTAGAGTTGTAATTACATTTTTGGATAGTGTAAGCCCTTTTTGGGTGTTTTATATTATGGCAGCCTTATCGGCTTTGTCTTGTTTTTTTTAAAAAATGTGTTACTTATTTTCCGCAGTTGTTTTGATGTTGTATGATTAGAAGGGTGCCCAGGTAGGGCACTAGTCGCGGCCCGGGGTCGGGTCGTGACAAAAGTGGTATCAGAGCAGTTAGTCCTCGGAAAGTGTCTACAGACCGTGTCTAGTAGAGTCTTGATTATGGGTGTGTTGTGCACCACATCTATAATCAGGAGGCTGCAGGACATTTAGGATTGGTTTCCATTCTTCTCACTCTGAGATCGTGCGATAGAGCTGTGTTGTTAGGGTCGTCTCTCCCTAACGAGTTATGTTGATTGCAGATACGAGAAAGGTAGCAGTGACCCAGGAAGGACTATGTGGGTTGCGTATCCAGGTTGGTAATGATTGTAGTATAGTTGGTATTGTGACATACAGCTATACAGAGTTATGTATGAGGGTCGGACGTGTGTTGCCTAGAATGGTTTTAGATTACCAAGAGTTGGTAAGGACTAACTAGATACCGGGAAGGTATGAAACAGTTAAAGAATTCTCATCGAGGTCTTATGTTTTATTTTGAGATAATTGGGGAAGGATGAGCTGTCTGATAGGGCAGTGAACCCTTAAAAAGTCATGTTAAGAACTTAATGGAATACCATGTTAATATTAAGCTACGTGGTAGGCTTAAGAGAATTGTACGGATGAGGTCCGTATAGAGTAAGTAATGGTTGTTGTGATCAAGACGACACGATTATGGTATTATGAGAAGTTTTGTACGTGCATCTTGGGGACTGGTAAGGTAGGCTTGGAGCATGGATATTGCGAGCCTAAGAATATTGATGACCGCTGAGACCTTAGATGTACAAGGTCTTCTCGGGTAGAAAGATTTATTATAGACCAAGAATAATAGTTAAGTGCGACGGTGGGACGGGGTGAGGACCTATTGCGGGTCTCCCCATAGCCTGAAATGGAGTGGGATCAGTTGGTAGTAGTTCGCTCGTGGCGAGTCACGCAGTGCAATGCCCAAGTCTAGTTAATTGTTTTACGGGTTCGTGGACGCGTTCCACCGGAACTAGGTCGTGAAAGCCAGAAATGGTCTTGTGATGTTTAAAAGAGTGACTCCAAAATATTGGGGGCCAGAATCGGTATGGGGGTTATGTATGTATGCTAGTATGAGTTGGAAGTACAGAAAGGGTACGACCAGTAAGAAAGATAGCAACCAAGTGTAAAGGAGTAGAGCCTGAATTCATAAGAACCTTTCGAGGTAACTACACCCGTGAGTGTTTGGGATGGTAGCTGAGCGGGTATATGAGAATTGCCCGGTGATTATACAGTCGTCAGACCCTAGTAGACCTTGTAGAGATGATTATGACGGACTTTGAGGTCATTATGAGTATGGACTAGTTGGCTTCGTGAGTGCCAAGGTTGACATTTTAGTATAAGTATTGTTATATGGCCATGAGTGGCATATGTTGTATGAAGGGTGTAGTAAAAAGAGACTATGTCGCTATCTATTAGATTGGACTCCGAAAAAACATTCGGGGACGAATGTTTCTAAGGGGGGAAGAATGTTACACCCCGTAATTCAAGGACATGTTTAAGAGAATGTAAGTAAGGAACACAAGACTTGAAAAGGGTACGAAAGGAAGAAATGTTTTTCCGACGGAAAATCTTCCGAACGTCGGAAAGGAAAAATGTTCGTTAGTGAGAATTAGAATCTCAAAATGCATTATTTGAAGAGTATGGAACTTATTATCATTATGGAAATTTATTTTACGGATTTGGTCACGTGGGGCCCACCCGAGGAATTTTACGTTTTGTGGGGCCCACGAGGGTTACAGAATTTTATGGACGAATGGGAGGGCGGGACGTGGCACCCCCACATTGGTCTTGGACGAATTGGAGCAAGGGTAAGCTGGTCATTGACCAAGGTAAAAGATTAGTCTTGCTAGCATGATATTATTGACCAAGGTCAACTTGTCCACTTGGCTATTTAATTAATGATCTTCATCCAAGCCACACATTTGTTATAATCTTGGCCCTTCATTGTATTATATATACATAACTAGTGCAAGACTAGCTCTTCAACACTTAGAGAAAAATCACAACACTCTTGTTCTTCAAAGGGAGCTCACGGGTTGGTCATGTTCCACACAAAATTTTTTGCAATTGTTGTCCATTATTCACAAGACTTAAACCCAAGGTCCCTAAGGGTATTGTAAGGATATCTCAATAGAAAGATTTCGGAAAAACGACGTTTTCACGTTAGTCGCAAGGCGGAAACTTAAGGGGTTCTTCAACTTTGAAGTTGGAACTTGAAGATGGGTTCTTCATAGGCTTCTAAGGAGTGCTTGGAGCGGATTGGAACATAAGGAAAGGAGCTAAGAATTTCTAAGGAGCGACTTTGAATCTTGGAAAGATTAAGGGCTTGTAAAGGTATAATTCTTGTCGTTTTAGTAATTAAGATTACTTATTGTTGTAGCAAGTATTATATGTTTACGTTGTCGTGACTCTCAGTTGGAGGGCCGGCTGTCTTGTTGTAAGTTTACTTGGACGTACCGACAGTGATGTGGGATTCCACGGGTATGCTTCCATTATGATTGATCATTGGACATGCTTATACAATGTGGGATTCCGGGGCATGTGACCAGGAGGCGGGTTAGATTCCCGGATTTGTTTTATTACCCATGGCCATGCTTATACGATGAGGGATTCCGGGGCATGCGACCATGTTATGTACGATTATTACTCCATGGGCTAGCTCACGTGAAGACATGTACCAGCGATGAGGATTAGGCGTGTTATATTATTACTCCATGGGCTAGCTCCCGCGAAGACTGCGCAACGATAAGGGATGCCGAGGCACGTTATGGCCACGCTTATACGATGAGGATTCCGGGCATGCGGCCACGTTATATATATATATATATATATATATATATATATATATATATATATATATATATATATATATGTGTTGTATATGTACGCGGTGAGGTGGGATGCCACGGGCGCGTCACATGGTTATATGTTACACCTACGGCTGTCGGCAGTGATGTGGGATTCCACGGGCAGGAGATATATATATGTATTGTGTATGTGTACGCCGACAGTGAGGTGGGATGCCACGGGCGCGTCACATGGTTATATTTTACACTTATGACTGTCGGCAGTGATGGGGGTTTCCACGGGCACGCTTTGATATTTGTGTGACTTGATCGCGTCCCAGATTGAGCCGGGTAGTATATGCGCCCCTCCATAAAGGGCCGGATTATGTTATGAAAGATAAGTAAGTTATATGGTAATGAACTTAATGATTTCTCCTAAGTATGTACGTAAGATTTGGCTATAACTCTTAATGGGATGGAAAAGATAATGTTGTGCAATTAAGTTCATGAGTGGTAATGACACGACAAGATCTGGTATGTACTTTTTATACTTTCCCCTGTCATTCTTTTTCTGATTATGATCATTTCTTGTACTTTATTTCCGTTCCATATTAAATTTTTGTTGTCGACCTGCCCTCTTGGAAGTGCGTTCATGTCATGAGTTTAGGTACACGATTGTGGATCCGCGAGCTTAGGATCTGGTTGGCATTTTGAGATGGCTCCAATGTTAGGAGTTGTCACGGCTATGTATATTCAGTGCGGCGGGGCCTTGTCCGTCATAGTATTTGTTCAAATCTTAAGTGCAGTATTCACGTGTAAATTTGGGTGGTTAGAGTTGTAATTACATTTTTGGATAGTGTAAGCCCTTTTTGGGTGTTTTATATTATGGCAGCCTTATCGGCTTTGTCTTGTTTTTTTTAAAAAAAAATGTGTTACTTATTTTCCGCAGTTGTTTTGATGTTGTATGATTAGAAGGGTGCCCAGGTAGGGCACTAGTCGCGGCCCAGGGTCGGGTCGTGACAAATAACTCTTTCTTTGCTTTTTAAGATTGCTTTATTCACTGCATACACCTCTGGTTCTTTCCTTAAAATATCATCACCTTGAGGCTCAAAGCCTTGAGTAACTAGAATTTGATAGATCAGTGATGGATAGGGTAGGGTCAGGGTTGACTATTTTTCAACCAGATGACTTGATAGAATATTATTTGTCCTAAGTCAACTCTTAATCCTTTTCCTGTTTTGTATAGCAGTGAGGCTTGATCAGTTGGTACTATTGACTCATTTAGTGATGGGACTCAATTGTGAATAGCAATCTTATGTAGGGTGTAAAATAATGCAATGAGTTTTGAGGCAGGGCTACGAGAAGTCCATTTCTTCACTATTTCTCCTGTGAAGTATTCTATTATATCGTCCCTGTTTTCAAGCATTCTCTTAGTAGTACTGCTTTCAACTTCAAACTCAGTCCCTAAACATTGATTGATAATTAGGGGAGTAAACTTATAAATTTTGTTATAGAGGTATACGTTCCCAAATATTTTTGAGGAGGCATTGTCTATCTCAGAATTTAAGTTTGCGTAAAACAACCTAATTTCTTTAAGAGTTACAGATTTCAAAAGCTTACGATCTTCTAGAATCAACCCATATTCAGCACAAGAGACTAAGCCTACTACCTTTTTTGCTCTAATAATTCTATTCATATACCAATTCCATCTATCAAAGCTTGCTTGGGAATAGAACTTGTCAGAAAATGCATTTATCTCATCTTCAAATTCTGATTTTGTGTCGCTGGAGGAGGATTGTGTTGAAGTCTTTTCTGAGGTTGACTAAAATATTGCCTGAGATGTTGTGACATCTGGAGCAACATCTAGGACATCACTTGATCTTGTGAATTTGGGAACTCCTTTAGGATAGAACATTTTCAATGGGGTGTCGTCTGAAATTTTCTTGTCCTCAGAAGCACATGGAGAAACAGAGAATGGGGGCTCGGGTTGAGGATCAGATATTTGTGGTTCATCTTGATGATATGCGACTGGGTTTCTTCTTCAGTACAACTCACAAATTGCTGAGATTGACACTGCTAGGGATGCCTTAGTAAAAGCCAGAGACCAGTTCTTATTATTGCTTTCTTCCCAAAAAAAAAGGGAGATGACTCTACTGTGCAGGGGGATGAAAGCGTTGAGAGTTCTACTGCTGTGGATGCTGCTATACAAAGAGAAGAAGTTGTTGGAAGGAAAGTATTGTTGACAAGGCTAAGGCTTAGAGTAGAAACTGAAGCTGCAAGACAAAGAGCTGAAGCTGAAATCGAAGCAGCTAGACAGAGGAAGGAGCAAGCTGAAGTCATGCAAAAGTAGAAAACGACTGGAAGCTACTACGGATGCATGACATGCAAGAGATATGTGCTGATACTATTTGGCTTTTGCTGTTGTCAAAATATGGAATGCTGGTTACTGCTTGTTTTTTTTGAAAAATTGGGATGTAATTACAATGATCCGACAATCATTTTGTTTTGGGTGATGTAATTAAATGACTGTGTTTTAATATTTCTAATCCTATATGAATGACATATATATGTGCTTCTTATATATGTTATGTTTATATGTCATCACATGTTAAAGAGCAGCATTATTGTAATCATATATGTTGGGATAACATCTATGACATTGCCGTATGTCACTTGCACATAATATAATAGGTTTTGTGAAGAAAGGAAAAAAGTGGGAGAATGTTGGATTTGGTGTTGTGACATTTTGTCCAATATATCATTTTCAGTACTAAGTTAAAATCAGAAATGTGGAACAAATGTCACGACATTCGGACCAACATTCTGTGAAACAGTTTTGTCTTACTTCACGGAACTGAAGATCTCGTGGGATTTTTTACCACGATGGTAAAGTGACTTGGCAAGGAGTTTTGGAGCTGATGAAAAACGTGGGAAGACCAAGTCAAATCCACTGCTAAGCTTGGGGAACAAGTCCAAGAAGTTAGAGGATCTTGCTCCACAATCTTCTCCAACAAACCTTATCGGCTGCCCACCTTTCTCTCAACCTCTACAACGATTTAATGAGCATTTCAAGGAAGACCCTCTACTATAAATAGAGAGGCTGCATCAGTGAATCGATATCCAAAAAAAGTTAGAAAAAAAATATCAAGAGAGCTCTCTGATATATTAATCAGAAAACTGGATCACAAGTGTTGCCTGAGCGTGTCGACAACATTCTGTCCAACATTATAGCTGCCCAGATTCTAGATTAGTTCTTTATTGAAGCAATTGTAATGAGATATTGTCTATGTCTATTTAGGTAGATTTTTCAGGCAGAAGTCATATGCGACTTCAACTTTGTAATTCTTTTTGTATTATCTTGTAATATTGTAAAAGAAGGAATTTATTCAATTGTATATAAATATATATAATACTTTCGTTCACTGACCGTCATAGATAAAAATCAAAGCTTTGTGTTATTTATATTTCCGCTGCATTTACTCTTAAAAGTTTTCTGTTTTATCGAAGTGTTGTCACTTGTGTCAGATGACATTATTGATGACATTTGAAAATTGTATTTGCATTCAATTTTATTTTACTTCACTTTGTCTCTTACTATTTCATAGTTAACCCTCGGGACCTAACACATGGATTATATGTCTTATTGTTTGTATATGTGATTCATACTTCATAACGAGTTGAGCTAATAAGTCAGTGTGATCCGCAACTTAGATGTCAGTGGTAAAGCTGATGAATCCATGTGGTCCATCACTTGGGTATCAACAATTATGTATTCCACCTAAGATGAGTTTAAGCTGATAGTCCATCTGCTAGAGCTCGCAATTGACATTTCTCACTAAGTTTTTAGGAGATTACTGAGAGTTCAACTGACTAAGTGGCGTTTAGCTGCAACGGCCGCAGACGCAGGAAGCATTTCCTCTAAAGGATCTTCCTTATTCTTGAAGAATGAGGGGATAGTCTGACTTGGGTGTCTACTGGTTATAGCATACGATTATGGATCCATCTCTCTAGAGTCATTGTACTTTCCTAGGCACCCCAGAAAGTGTGCACGTGATAGTGCTGGGAGCATTGGTTATAAGAATGGTGAGAGAGTCAGTATCATGTGCATCTAATTCATTTACTCATATCACTACTTTTTGAGGTTTTTCTAATGTATTTTCCACACTTTCGACTTTGTGGATTGGTTTATGACTTAATTATTGCTTTCAAAAGCTTATTATTGTTTCTTAATAATGAAAACATAATTTTTGTTATGTTATTGGTCAGCCCACTGAGTTGAGGTGTAGGTGTCATCGCAACTTAAATAAAATAGGCCGTGAAAGCTAATCATGCATAGTTGAATGATACATACCCTATAGTCGACTTCATTATTTAAATTATAACTACTATTTTATGCATTTATTGTCGGTTGCATTTTTTCCCTTTTGTTTGATGACAAAAGAGGAGAAGGCACACATAAATTCAATGGGAGTAGTTCAAGTGGTGTGATTCAGCGGAACACTTCAAGTTATGCGGCACCTAGAATCATTCAGGGAAGTAGATAAAGAATTCATTTTTTGAATTTGTATTAATTCTCATCATAAAAAAGCGGGATATTGTTAGGTTTCGATTTTAATGATGACATATCTAACCAAGTATTTGACGATACAAAAACAAAGAAGAAATAGATCAAAAGGAAAATCAGCCAACCAAGAACTATGGCTTGATTGCCAAATCTTGAAAGCCAATTAAGGGAAGACTATCAACCACAACAACACTTAAAAAAACCGAAGAAGGAAATAAGATCATTCACTATTCAATGAAAAAGGAAAGAAGATAAACCACTAAGATGAAGAATATACAGTCAAACTGAGAAAAGGAAAAACTCAAACACATCGCAAGGTTGAAAAAGCAAATATAGAGCATTGAAATCTCCAAGGAAACACAACTCAATGTACCAGACAAATAGAATTAAAAGGAAGATCCAAATAAGGTCTAACCTTCGTATCTTTTTCCATAATAAGGTCTAACCTTATTATGGAAAAGATACGAAATCCTTTTCCCAAGAATCAAATCTCTTGGGTTGTACTTGTTTGTCCGTAAATCAAGAATCTTGAAACGATGCCAAAACTCAAGGAAGGTGTCACGATCCCCTTTCACCTATCATGGTGGCATCTACATAATTCCAACAGTAGGTGAACCACTCCCAAATCTCTAACATGAAATCATATAAGTAAAAGCGAAACATAACGAAATATTACATAAGATGTCTCATATTATAAATGTGGAATAAGTAACAAGTCTAAAATATCAATATTTACCCCCAAAGATCTAGTTTGTAGATACAAGAGCACTAACATAATACGAAGCAAGTCTGAGAAAATGAAGCACCGGCCAGAACTGTAACATAGTCTGAATATTTCTCTCAAATGCGAACAAAAGACAGTAAAATAGAGGAAGAGTATCCAAGAATATGCTGGAGATATCATCCTCAGCCTGAATGCCTGGAATAACAAACTGAACTCAGCCATGTGGTGTTACGGAGGTGGTAGGTACTGAATCTACATCCAAATGAATACAACAAGTGTAGCATGAGTACACAATGTACCCCCGTAGACATCATAGCCCGACAACAACGGAAGATACATAATCAGAGATAAATACCAAATTGAAACCAAATAATCCTATGCTAACAGTTTAATAGCCCAAGTACGCCACACAGTTAACATGTTGTTCATAGAATTCAACAATATATCAGATAACATTAACAATGAATAACCTTTCAAGTTCAGAATCCAATCATGGTGTTCATAATCCCTCAATAGCAAGTCTCAATCACAGTTTATCATTGATATATCATAAATATGCAAAGTACCTTTCTCAACTTGGTATATAGTACGTCAAGGTTTAGTTATGATCCGTACACCCATGGGGGACCCACAAATTTCATATACCGCTCTTAGCCAGCCAGAATTCCACACACGAATCTAAATAGAGCCCATGACTCATTTTCGAGTCTCAATCACGTTGTAGGCATGCAACTCCGCTCCCCGCGTATAAATATCATCTCAAGTGCTATAATGTCACGACCCAAAACAGAGGGCTATGTCGTGCACCTGGACCCTACCTGTCAGGCACAACTACTCACATATTTAACATCTAACCATAATTAATCACGGGCCCGGAGGGCTGTCACCAAGTACCCTGTTGACACATAGGAATAATAAATTGAAAGGTTACCGCGTAAATTCTTACAAACGGAAGAACCCAGCCTATGCATATATACCTACTGTCACGATCCAAACCAGAGGGCCATGACGGGCACCCAGACCTTACTTTCCCAGTACCACTAGTCATATAATTAACATCTAATCATAACCAATCATGACCACAATAACCGTTATCAAATATCCTACTAACACACATCACGACCGACAGGGTCATACACGATTACTATACATATGACATTTATCTACAAGCCTCTATAGAGTACATGACACCATAAGGTCGGGACATGGCCTCACCAAACCTATATGCATATGCAAAATATCATACCACGACCAGACTGCAACTCTAAAACAAGTAGAGTGCTCCAATATCAATTGAACCATCTCCCTGTCTACCTGAGCCTGCGAGCATGAAACGCAGCATCCCCAGATAAAAGGTACGTCAGTACGAATAATGTACCGAGTATGTCAGGCATAAAAAATAGCATAACAGAGGTACAAGAATAAACTGAGAGAGAACTAGCCGACAGAACTAGCCAACCAGTAGTAAATACCTAAATTTCATACACAATGCAGTAATACATATATACTGGCCTCTTTGGGTATCTTCCTTCCCATGTGCATCATATCATATCGGCCTCTATGGGCATCATATCGTTTTTGGCCTCTGTGGACATAATCATCATCATATCCCAGCTGATCAGGTGGTCTGCGTATCCCATTTTCTGTCCCCAATATATGATCTCGGGTAATACATGAATCCCAATAAAACATTCTGAACTTATCGGGTGATATAATTTCCTTGTACATTCGGCTAACATGTGAATATTAACATCTTTCTCATATACCTCAATAAGAATTTAGAAACATATTTAGACATTCTTTTAACATAGAAATCAATGACATGAACATCCTTAACTACTAAGTGTATAACATTTTATGAAATAATATCACGGTTACATTTCGTTACATGAAACATGCCAAAAGAATGAAGATTTGCCTTAACATACCTTAACCATTTTGTGTCCATAATACAACTAAATCAGCCCGTAGTGCACCCCAATATTATCTTTTAAGAAACCCCCTTCTTCTACCTTACTTCCTTTCGAAGAAAGTCTGAATTACAACTCAATAATAAACGGAATAACGAGATTGAAGCGGTGAGGGATGATCCTGTTGTATTCTGAGTCATAAGGATATCACTATTTGAATCCTCCAATTGCACTCTCACTTAGCTAACTGATGCGTCCCCTCAGGTCAACATCTCTCCTTTATCCTCACATTAGTCAAGCCGCTTGCGGATGAATGATTCTATTGTCAACTTAGCTTTGTTTACTAATTAGTGTGCTGAAAACTCTTATATTTTTATTATCTCAACTGTGAACACTTTATGGACAATGTCATCGAATCTGAAGTACGCGTATCATTGTCGTTAACTCTCATTTATGGTCTGAAATAAATCCCTTTTTTTGTACTTTCTTACTACTCGTAATTATAAACGACTTCCTTTCTTTACTTTTTTTGACACTTGTTCACTCATTTTCTTACTTGTCGTACTCGTCTTAATTCTAAAATATTCTAGTATACATACGTACTCTCAAACATTGCTCCTGATTCCAATCCTTGACGTTATTATCCCGTAAAGGATGATTTGTTAACTAATTCCCTTATTAAATACATGAAAGATTCTGAAGAAATTTGCATTACATGATGTTGGCCTACTATACCCAAACCTGGTCATTATACTTAGATTT
Organism: Przewalskia tangutica; assembly: GCA_029844215.1. Lineage (NCBI taxonomy): Eukaryota > Viridiplantae > Streptophyta > Magnoliopsida > Solanales > Solanaceae > Przewalskia > Przewalskia tangutica. The sequence goes on along the minus strand of CM056720.1, from coordinate 133,143,838 downwards.
GAACTCCTTCACTTGCCTCATGGCTAAGACTTTCCGTCAATGGCGCTTTGAGAAAATATTTCTTTGACCTCATTAAGCTGTAAACCCATTACTTTATCTATCTCGTGGAATATTTGGTCTTTTAAAAAACGCTCATAGACATCTGTATTTGCCTGACATTTTATCTTCATTATAATGACATTATCTATTGACATATATCTTTAATGTCTACTTTGTTTCCATAGGTGTCATTGGCCCCTGTTCACATATTTAGGTGCTAATCTCAAACATTACTCACTGTTACTTCCATTTACATACTTTATGAGATGTATGGATGCATATGTTGTGGAACCGATGTTTCGTATGTTTAGATCCAATTCATGGTGTTACATGATCCCATGACTTATCAAGCTTTCTTATCGTATCATTATTAGATTTCCTATAGACCTAGTGTTCATTTGTCTTACCTTTACATTTCCATTTTAAGTTGCCTTGGGGGTCTTTATCTTAAAGTATTTCTCATACTATCTTCCTGAACATTAGAGGTTTGTCATCTTTGGCCGAAAAGTTCTTACCTATTGTTCTGGAGTAATCATACCTTTGTGAAACATATATAACTATAATCTCATTCACCTTTATCGTTTTTGTCGTAATTCTTTCTTCTACTCGAAAAACATTTTTGTCTCGATACTTGATCATACCATTCCATTCATAGTTATTAACCATTTTTCGATTGTTCCATAGTTCTCGTCGTCAATTGTCCCTAACAAGCTATTGTTATCCAGAAGTTATTTAGAATTGTAACATGCTGCACAATGAAGCCGAAGACCTTATGTTACACCCCGTAGTTCCAGGGTATATATGTGAGGACGTGCGTAGGAGAATACGACATTAAGATTTGAAAGGAAGAAAGATTTAATTTTCCGACGGAAAATTTTCCGGTTTTTGTGAAGGAAAAAGTTCATAAATGGGAATTGGATTCCCAGATTTGGTATTTGGACTTCTTGGAATATTAGAGAATTATGAATTTTATTTTCCGGAATTGGTCACGTGGGGCCCACGGGAGGAATTTACGGTTTTGTGGGGCCCACATTGTTTTCGAGATTTTGGCCATTGTGGATGTTTCCGGGAGATAAAATATTTTGGACCAATCGGAGGGCGACATGTGTCACCCCCATGTGGCCTTGTGGCCGAAATTGCTTGACAAGTGGCAAGACAAGTGGCCTTGTCTTGCAAGATATTTTGTGTAGGACAAGTGGCTTATGGGACCCACACACACTTGTCCCCAATCTCAACCACACACTTGTTTTAATCCTAGCCCTTGGTTGTCTTATATATGCACCCTTAGTTGATGAAATCTTCCACACTTAGAACATTTCAAGACTTGAAATATCCTCCCTCCCTTGAGTGTGCTCTCGGCTTTGCCCCCATTTCTTGAGAAAAAATTGTCCAATAATTCTTAAACTTCTAAGTGTTCTTCCTTGATGTGTTAGGAAGATTGTGAACCAAGAGTTAGACAAGATTTCACACCCTTAGCCAAAATATGATGCCTTGGCCGAAAGTTGCTAGCTTGGAACCCTAAGTGTTCTTCACTTTTTGGAGTTGATTCTTGAAGAAAAGTTGGTTAGGAGCTTCTAAGGGTTGCTTGTAGTGGATTGGAACGTAAGGATTTGGAGCTAAACTTGCTAAGGAGCGACTTTAAGTTCTTGGATATTTTTGGGCTCTTTGAGGTAATGAACCTTGTCCTCTTTGTGAAGTTGGATATTATTTATGTTGGAAGTATATTATGGAGTATGAGATATGTGGAATAAGGTTTGGAAAGATTTGGATCTTGTTAAGTTGCTAAAATGGAAATTGGCATGTTAACCATTAAAATGGTAAAAATGTATCTATTACCTGTCAACAGTAATAACAAAGTAACTATAACTTATATGAAGATTGAAATATAAGTTGGAGGATTAAAGAAGTAATTCCGGCATTCTAGCCGAAAAATTGGATAAAGTGTGATTATTGTAAGTTGGCCAAGGACACCAACTAATGGACTGTATTTACTTTGGACTGTATTTACATTGGACTGTATTTACATTGGACTGTCTTTACTTTGGACTATGGACTTGTTCTATTTCGGTTTTTATGTTGTTGTTGTTTAAGGGGAAGATTGTTTAACACGTCCGTTTAGGCGTGTGATCCCCTTCTTTAGTTGTTGAATTGTTACGCCTTAAATGTGACATGTTGGTTATTGTTTTCGGGCCTTGAAAAGGGTGGAAAAGTATGTAAAAACAGGGGAAGTGCTGCCCGATTTTCCGTAGAATAAGAAGCCCTGTACTTAGAAATATTCTACGTTTGAAGCTAGAAGTTAATAGACGTATTATGGCCATTTTAGGGTTGAAAGTACTACGTATAGCGTATTCTACTTAAGGGCTGGAATAACTATCAAGACTGAAGTACTTGGAGCATTTTGCTACTTGTCGATAATCGTCGCGAGGTATGTGAACCTCTTCCTCCTTTTGGGCATGATTCTATGTATGAAATATACATGTGGTGTTATTTCATGATTCTTTCTACTCTTAGAAATTAAGAGGTATGTGTGTTGTTTTACTCTATGTGAAAGTTATCCTAAGTTCTTACCAAGTCTTATGGGGGATGTTGGTAAGACTCGTTAGGAAGTATGTGGAGTCGAGGTTGCTAATTTACTGTACAAATGGGAATAAGTATCGAACAAGCCATTGCAGCGTTAATAAAAGAAAATGTATCGACAAACAATTAAATTAAAATGAGTAGAATCCTCCATCTGCATAGAAGCTAAGATAATACAAAATTGTATCACATTTTCTAGATCATGGCTGCTTTAATAAGATCGTTATAAACAAGTATTGATTTCTTAATTTCCAAAGTAAGAAACTTGATTTCTTGAAAGATAAGAGACTTGATCTTGAAAGATAAGAGACTTGAGTATTTGAAGTTATGAAACTTAAACTATTTGAAAAGTATATTGTTACTTGACTGTAAAAATGGAGAAGTGTTATGTTTAAAAAGGAAGGCATGATATTGTCTTAATCTATTTAAAAAGATGGTTTAAAATATTATGGTCGATTTTACACCGATTCCCATGGGATGGGCCGGGACATGTATACCATACGATTTTACACCGAGTCCCATGGGATGGGTCGGGACATGTATACCATACGATTTTACACCGAGTCCCATGGGATGGGCCGGGACATGTACACCATCCGATTTCACACCGAGTCCCATGGGATGGGCCGGGACATGTATACCATACGATTTTACACCGAGTCCCATGGGATAGGCCGGGACATGTATACCATACGATTTTACACCGAGTCCCATGGGATGGGCCGGGACATGTACACCATTCGATTTCACACCGAGTCCCATGGGATGGGCCGGGACATGTATACCATACGATTTTACATCGAGTCCCATGGGATGGGCCGAGACATGTATACCTTACGATTTTACACCGAGTCCCAGGGATGGGCCGGGACATGTATACCATACAATTTCACACAGAGTCCCAGGGATGGGCCGGGACATGTACACCATCCGATTTCACACCGAGTCCCAGAATGGGCCGGGACATGTTATACGTGTTATACGATTTATATGACTTTACACCGAGTCCCAGGGGTGGGCCGGGACATGTACACTTTATGACTTTACACCGAGTCCCAGAAAGGGGGCCGGGACATGTTACACATCTTACGACTCTTGTTAAAGGAAAATGGGGCACGGTTGAGTTTCAGTTTTGAAAAGAAGGGGTAAAGGACTTGATTTTTCTTTGGTGTTTATTGTTTCTAAAGGGCTCTGTATACTGTATTTTGGTTATCATGCATGTCTCCTGTTTTTATAGGCTGCCATGATTTCATTACAGTACTTTCAGTTTCACATACTTGGTACCTGTTGTACTGACCTCCTTCGGGGGGTTGCGTTCATGCCGCAGGTAGAAGTACACTGGTTGTTGATCCTCGCTCATAGGATCGCGGTTCTGCGTATTGGGAAGCTCCGTTTCTCCGGAGGCTTATCTTTTGGTATAGTCCCCTGTCATTGTAGGTACTTGTACATTCAGGGGTATGGCGGAGCCCTGTCCCGTCATAGTTGTTATAAAAACTCTTAGAGGTCTGTAGTACTGTTGTGGGCAGGGTTTGTAAAGGATGTAACTGTTCGGTTTTATATATATGTACAGATAGGTGACCGTTTTGGTTAGCCTGTTTCTTATTACATGTTGTTCATATCTTTGAGTTTTTATTTCCGCTGATTTTTCTCTGATGTATTATCACTAGGGTACCTAGGGTAAGGCACCAGTTGCGGGCTCGAGGTCGGGTCCTGACAAAAGTGGTATCAGAGCAGTTAGTCCTCGGAAAGTGTCTACAGACCGTATCTAGTAGAGTCTTGATTATTGGCGTGTTGTGCACCACACCTATAATCAGGAGGCGGCAGGATATTTAAGATTGGTTTCTATTCTTCTCACTCTGAGATTGTGCCTTAGAGCTGTGTTATAAGTTGGACTCCCTCTGACGTATTCTTATGTACCAGTTATGTCTCTACGCAAGGCAACCAGGCCCGGATAGGCGTGGCGTGAGTGGCTGCGAGTAGAACACGAGAGGTTGCGAGCACAGCCCGCCATTACCCGAGTGGTACTTCAGATGGGGAGTTCTGCGACGCCGCCAGCCCCAGCAGAGTTTAGCGCAGCGGCAACAATTTCTACTGAGACCATGATATCTGAGCCTCCAGTTCCACGACCGAGAGCGAGGATACGGGTTACAAAGAGACGGCCCGATTACTACTAGCTAGGATTGTAGCGAGGAATGATGATGACGGAGCGGTGGTTCCGGCATGCGATGGTTCACCCTAGATCTGATAGTTTGAGACTTCGGGACTTTTTAAGTTACAGTCCACCAGAGTTCTATGGGTCAAGGACTTAGGATGATCCTCAGGAGTTTATCTGACAGTTGCAGCGGATCATGAGAGTGATCAAGGCCTCGGAGACAGAGTCGGTGGTATTGGGTTCACATCGGCTGTGTGATACTGCAGTCGACTGGTTTGATTCATGGGAACTATCCCGGGGGGAGCATGCGCTTCCAGCTGTTTGGAACGAGTTCTCAGAGGCGTTTCTTAGCCATTTCTTGCCTCCGCAAATAAGGAGGGCTCGGGCTGATAGATTTTTGATGTTGAGGCAGAACGGGCGGACGGTTCGGGAGTACAATGTAGAGTTTGACCATTGGCTCGGTACGTCCCCGCTTTAGTGGCAGACATAGAGGACAGAGTACACCTCTATGTCACAGGGCTCGATGATTATTCAGCAGAGAGTTGCACGGGTGTAGCTCTTCAGCCAGGCATGGACATTGCCCGCATGCAGGCTTATGCGCAGCAGACTGAGGAACGTAGAGGTCGACGGAATGACCGAGATAAGCAGAAGAGGGCCAGAACAGCAGGGTCCTTTGGTGAATTTCGGGGCGGACCGCCTCGGCAGCAGGCTAGTTATGCGCCTCCGCCAGTACAGAGTGGTCCTCCACAGTCTTCACGACGTTCGGGGTATTCAGGAGCTGGTCAGAGCTCCAGGGCTTCTGGTTCACAGATATACATAGGTTCTAGCCAACCAGATTCATTTTTCCCACGATGTTCACGATGTGGCAGGCGTCATCCCGGGGAATGTCATCTTTTTACTGGTGCTTGTTTTACCTGCGGCCGTCAGGGCCATGTGATGAGCAACTGTCCTAGTAGGAGGGATACAGGTGGAATGACTCAGCCTACCGGATCAGTTGCGGGTTCATCGCCTTCTATAGCTAGGCGCCCTGCAGGACAGGATTATGCTTAGCGCGACAAAGGGAAGCGGAGCAATATTTGCAGGTATATCTTTAACCCTTTAGAGACTAGTATGTGTTGCTAAGGTGGTTACATGTTAAGTGTTATACTCGGATAATATTGTGTTAAATTGTGTTTTAGAAAACCTGGTTAGTAGAAAAGGTAAGTTTGGGGACATGGGAATTGTGAGCCTTAGAATATTGATAACCATAAAGACCTTAGATGTAAGGCCGTCCTGAGTAAAGGATTTTACGTTTTGATCTTTGTCGGAGTACATGGTATACGTGGGGTATATTTGTGTGATAAGTCCATGAGTGGTGTGAAATGAAAGTGGGTAGTTGAGCTAAGAACACCACTAGGTTTTCATGACGTGAATAGTGAGATTGTTCCGGATCGGGAACAAGAGTTTGGTACGAAATGGGTCGGGTTGAGGACCATTCGCGGGTCAACCCGCAGCTCGGAACAAAGTGGGGTCAGTTTGAGGTGGTCTCGCTAGGTGATAGGGTCACGAGGATGCTAGGCCCAAGTTTAGGTAACCATCGTACGAGTTCGTGGATGCGTTCGACCAGAATTGGGTCGGGAAGGCCGAGAATGGCCTTAAAGGAAATTGAAGCTAGTGTAATGACCAAGTTGGAGGTGGTAAACTCCAAGATTTTGAAAACTGAAGTGATTATTTATGTAAAGTAAAGGTGCGAAGAGAGTATCCTATAGACCATGAGTGGGAGTTAATTGTGATGTTACACTTTGAGGTGATTCCTCGTTGACTTGGAGTTAAGTATTGCGCGTGCGTTATATTATGGCCATGTGTGGCATAATTTGTTTTGTAAGTATAGTAGTGAAGACTATACCGGCTCATGTGTGTTTGGAGACTTAGAAGGAACATTCGGGACGAATGTTTCTAAGGGGGGAAGAATGTTACACCCCGTAGTTCCAGGGTATGTATGTGAGGACGTACGTAGGAGAATACAACATTAAGATTTGAAAGGAAGAAAGATTTAATTTTCCGACGAAATTTTTTTCGGTTTTTGTGAAGGAAAAGGTTCGTAAATAGGAATTGGATTCCCAGATTTGGTATTTGGACTTCTTGGAATATTAGAGAATTATGGACTTTATTTTCCGGAATTGGTCACGTGGGGCCCACGGGAGAAATTTACGATTTTGTGGGGCCCACATTGGTTTCGAGATTTTGGCCATTGTGGATGTTTCCGGGAGATGAAATATTTTGGATCAATCGGAGGGCGACATGTGTCACCCCCTTGTGGCCTTGTGGCCGAAATTGCTTGACAAGTGGCAAGACAAGTGGCCTTGTCTTGCAAGATATTTTGTGTAGGACAAGTGGCTTGTGGGACCCACACACACTTGTCCCCAATCTCAACCACACACTTGTTTTAATCCTAGCCCTTGGTTGTCTTATATATGCACCCTTAGTTGATGAAATCTTTCACACTTAGAACATTTCAAGACTTGAAATATCCTCCCTCCCTTGAGTGTGCTCTCGGCTTTGCCCCCATTTCTTGAGAAAAATTTGTCCAATAATTCTTAAACTTCTAAGTGTTCTTCCTTGATGTGTTAGGAAGATTGTGAACCAAGATTTAGACAAGATTTCACAACCCTAGCCAAAATATGATGCCTTGGCCGAAAGTTGCTAGCTTGGAACCCTAAGTGTTCTTCACTTTTTGGAGTTGATTCTTGAAGAGAAGTTGGTTAGGAGCTTCTAAGGGTTGCTTGTAGCAGATTGAAACGTAAGGATTTGGAGCTAAAATTGCTAAGGAGCGACTTTAAGTTCTTGGATATTTTTGGGATCTTTGAGGTAATGAACCTTGTCCTCTTTGTGAAGTTGGATATTATTTATGTTGGAAGTATATTATGGAGTATGAGATATGTGGAATAAGGTTTGGAAAGATTTGGATCTTGTTAAGTTGCTAAAATGGAAATTGGCATGTTAGCCATTAAAATGGTAAAAATATATCTATTACCTGTCAACGGTAATAACAAAGTAACTATAACTTATATGAAGATTGGAATATAAGTTGGAGGATTAAAGAAGTAATTCCGGCATTCTAGCCGAAAAATTGGATAAAGTGTGATTATTGTAAGTTGGTCAAGGACACCAACTAATGGACTGTATTTACATTGGACTGTATTTACATTGGACTGTATTTACTTTGGACTGTATTTACATTGGACTGTATTTACTTTGGACTGTATTTACATTGGACTGTCTTTACTTTGGACTATGGACTTGATCCATTTCGGTTTTTATGTTGTTATTTTTTAAGGGGAAGATTGTTTAACACGTCTGTTTAGGCGTGTGATTCCCTTCTTTAGTTGTTGAATTGTTACACCTTAAATGTGGCATGTTGGTTATTGTTTTCGGGCCTTGAAAAAGGTGGAAAAGTATGTAAAAACAGGGGAAGTGCTGCCCGATTTTTCGTAGAATAAGAGGCCCTATACTTAGAAATATTCTACGTTTGAAGCTAGAAGTTAATAGACGTATTATGGCTATTTTAGGGTTGAAAGTACTACGTATAGCGTATTCTACTTAAGGGCTGGAATAGCTATCAAGACTGAAGTACTTGGAGCATTTTGCTACTTGTCGATAATCGTCGCGAGGTATGTGAACCTCTTCCTCCTTTTGGGCATGATTCTATGTATGAAATATACATGTGGTGTTATTTCATGATTCTTTCTACTCTTAGAAGTTAAGAGGTATGTGTGTTGTTTTACTCTATGTGAAAGTTATCCTAAGTTCTTACTAAGTCTTATGGGGGATGTTGGTAAGAGTCGTTAGGAAGTATGTGGATTCGAGGTTGCTAATTTACTGTACAAATGGGAATAAGTATCGAACAAGCCACTGCAGCGTTAATAAAAGAAAATGTATCGACAAACAATTAAATTAAAATGAGTAGAATCCTCCATCTGCATAGAAGCTAAGATAAGACAAAATTGTATTACATTTTCTAGATCATGACTGCTTTAATAAGATCGTTATAAACAAGTATTGATTTCTTAATTTCCAAAGTAAGAAACTTGATTTCTTGAAAGATAAGAGACTTGATCTTGAAAGATAAGAGACTTGATTATTTGAAGTTATGAAATTTAAACTATTTGAAAAGTATATTGTTACTTGACTGTAAAAAGGGAGAAGTGTTATGTTTAAAAAGGAAGGCATGGTATTGTCTTAATCTGTTTAAAAAGATGGTTTAAAATATTATGGTCGATTTTACACCGAGTCCCATGGGATGGGCCGGGACATGTATACCATACAATTTTACACCGAGTCCCATGGGATGGGCCGGGACATGTATACCATACGATTTTACACCGAGTCCCATGGGATGGGCCGGGACATGTACACAATCCGATTTCACACCGAGTCCCATGGGATGGGCCGGGACATGTATACCATACGATTTTACACCGAGTCCCATGGGATGGGCCGGGACATGTATACCATACGATTTTACACCGAGTCCCATGGGATGGGTCGGGACATGTACACCATCCGATTTCACACCGAGTCCCATGGGATGGGCCGGGACATGTATACTATACGATTTTACACCGAGTCCCATAGGATGGGCCGGGACATGTATACCATACGATTTTACACCGAGTCCCAGGGATGGGCCGGGACATGTATACCATACAATTTCACACCGAGTCCCAGGGATGGGCCGGGACATGTACACCATCCGATTTCACACCGAGTCCCAGAATGGGTCGGGACATGTTGTCACGACCCAACCCCGGGGCCGCGACTGGTGCCCTACCGGGGCACCCTGTCAGGTATACATCAGAGAATAGCAGCGGAACATACATACAAAGAACCTGAATATAGCAACATCACTGGCTGGCTGACAAGGCCGCCTTTCATAGATTAAACATACTCAAAAGTAAACCGTACAACTTGTTCTTACAGCCCAAACCACAAACGTGACTACAGACCTCTAGGAATAACAACTGTGGCAGGACAGGGCCCCGCCATACCCCTGAATATACAAAAGTCTACAACTTCAGGGAACCGTACCAAAAAGGCAAACCTCCGGAGAAATTGAGCTTTCCGAGAACTGACCAGTGATCCTAAGAGTGCGGATCAGCAAGCTATGTACCTCAACCTGCGGCATGAACGCAGCCCCCCGAAGGAGGTCAGTACAACATGTACCAAGTATGTGAAACTGAAAATACTGTAAATGAAATCATAACAGTCTATATAAAACAAGAGACATGTGTGATAACCATACCACAATACACGATATATATTAGTAGTCATGTCAAATCAGGGTCTCACGCCCGTAAAATCATCACTCAAATATAACCCGGGAATTTAACCCGCCCAATGGCCGCATGCCCCGGCATCTTACCTCGGTATAAGCATGGCCATGGAACCATCCTAATGGAAGCATACCCGTGGGCCACCCAACGCGTCAGTATGTCCAAACTCAACAACAAGATAACACTTACCGTGGAAGCATACCCGTGGGCCACCCAACGCGTCAGTATGTCCAACAAAATAACAAGATAACACTTACCGTGGAAGCATACCCGTGGGCCACCCAACGCGTCAGTATGTCCAACAAAATAACAAGATAACACTTACCGTGGAAGCATACCCGTGGGCCACCCAACGCGTCAGTATGTCCAACAAAATAACCACTCGGGGTCTACCCCGTAAGAATACATAACCTAGCACAACCGGCTATCATAATTAACATAAGCGCTACCGACTTATCATAACACAAGCAAGTTAAGAAGTCCCCTAACTTCTCATTAACATTATTAATATATCCTCTCATTTTAGTTTACTTAAGGCACTAACGTGTCATTTAAGAGAAAATCCGGGAATTCAACCCAAGTACCACGTGTTTCTAACCACTTAAGAAATGACCCCTTTTTATATAAAACTTCCAAGATACTAATAACCGTAGTATCAAGTCACTACTACTTTCAAGACAGGTCACCTTTCTTTTTTTAAAAAGTCCATTTCCTTTTTCACAAAAGTCACATGCTACCAACACCCATGGTATTAAAATAGAGTAACTATTATTTGAAGTAACCCAAAAACAATTCCCATACTTCCTTTTCAAATAAACCAAGACATTACCATGTTTTCTTTCTCTATATCAAATCACTTCTCGAACTAGTATAAGTTTCAAAACTTCAAATTTTCAAGCCTCTTACTTTTAAACCAAATCCCACAACGGGGAAAAATCAAGTCTCGTATCTTTTTAAAACAAATGTCAAGTTACCATTTTAAAGCCAATAATAAAACCATTTCTTCGTTTTCATAAAGTCGTTATAACTAACTTCCCATAAAGCTATTACAACACTTTATGTTTAAAGCCAACCAAATACAACTATAAGCATTTATGAGACCAAGAGGGCTTATTCTTTAACATCCAAGTACCCATTACTAACAAATAAGGTTTTTACCACTTTTTGACCCAACCAAGCCCTTTTTACTTCATATCAAGTCAAGGCACAAAATAGGAAATCAAACCACTTTAACACACGTGCGTCTACCGCACTATATTTTTCACAATTAATCATGCTCAAGAGAATAGGAAGAATCACATACCTCTTCGGGTCAATCCACTTTCTAAGTCCAATATATAAATACCGCACGTAGTACGTCAACCTATAATGACCACAATACGTTTATTAACCTCTTGCTTCAACGTAGAATGTCCCAAGTGTAAAGTCACTAAAATCTAAGGAAAATCGGGCAGCATTTCCTTTGTTTCTATATACTTTGCCACCTTTTCAAGGTCCGAATTCAACATCCAAACGCCACTTTTAAGGCCCAACAATTCAAACATTTCAAAGGGGATTACACACCTAATCTAAGATGTGTAAAATTCTGCCCCACAATGAATAACAAATAACTTTAACAAGTTTAAGATAGTATTTAGGCTATAACATGCTTACATAACCTTCTTATCCAATTCCTTCACATCCAAACCATATTTCTTACATGCAAACTATCTAAGAGCAACATTTACCCCTACAAAATCTTTCTTCTTCACATGCAACACCAAAAACTAGCTACAAGAGAAGAATTGTTACCTTAGAGATCTAGCCCAACTATTCCAACGAATTTGTTAGCCTCTTTTCCAAAAACACCACCACAACAACTCCTACAAGCTTGCAAATAAGCTTCCTTCTTGCCACCCTTTTTTCAGATTTTCCTCAAGCTTAGATTTCCTCTTGAAAATCTAGAGAGAAGGGAGAGCTTTATTTTTAGAGAGAGATGAGATTTTGAAGAATGACCAAGTCTTCAAGACTTGGTCAATATGTAGAACATGCAAAATCAGATGGGGGGGGGGGGACACTTGTCACCCTCCCATGGCCTTTTTAAAAGAAAATATCTGTTTTCCTCAGTTTTTCCGTCAAAAATTCCGCCTCGGCGCCGCGGCGCTGAAACCTCCGCAACCCCACAGATCTTCCGGCGCCGCGGCCCTGCTTCCCGGCGCCGCGACCCTGTGGTTCCTGACCGAACTATTTTTCTACCCGACCGCGCACTGAACTTGTAACTTCCATAACTTTCTATTCCGATGTCCTATCGACGAACGGTTGGTTGCGTTGGAAACTAGACTCAACGAACTACGTACTAGGCTTTTGAAACACCTGGGAACTCTCAATGTAACGGGTCATAACCCGCCTCAAAGTTGACCAACAACTCGTCCGAAACATTTCGTCAACCCATCATTCGAAAATTTAAAGACTTAATTCCTTTCGTACGTTCCCCCTAGCATAACCCGAACTACGGGGTGTAACATTCTCCCCCCCTTAGAAACATTCGTCCCGAATGTTCCTTCTACGCCTCCAGAACGCATGCGCCGGTGTAGTCTTCACTACTATACCTATAAAACCAATTATGTCACATATGGCCATAATATAGTAACCACGCAAAAGCTTACCTCCCAGCCTACGAGGAATTACCTCTAACCCGTATAACAACTTATTAGTTCTCATCCCTGGTCTAAGGGTATTCTCCTCACAAAATGATCACTCCCATCCTCTTAACACATGTTCGCTTCTTCTTCCACTTGGCGTATCCTCCTTGCACACTCGACTCTTTCTAGTATACGTACCACACTCTTGTTCCCGATCCGAGACAATCTTACTATTCAAGTCACGAAAACCTAGTGGTTTCCTTAGCTTAGCTACCCACTATCATTTCACACCACTCATGGACTTATTACCCACGTATATCCCACTTATACTATGTTCCTCGACAAAGATCACCCGTAAAATCCTCCACTCAAGATGGCCCTGTAGCTAAGGTTCACACGGTTATCAAAATCCTAAGGCTCACAACTCCCATGTCCCCAAAACTTACCCCTTCTATAAGCCAGTCTTTCTGAGTCACAATTTACATAAGATTACCCGCACATAACACTTAACACGTAACCATCTTATCACACCCACTAATCGTTAGAGGGTTAAGGATATACCTGTAACTACTGCTTTATTTTCCCCTTGTCGTTCTAATCATGATCCTGCCCTGCACGGCGCATAGCAAAAGAAGGCGATGAACGGCCCGATCCCGGCGTCGAATCTCTTCATCCGTGTGATCTCTGGTCGGACAGTTCCTCGCAAAATGGTCTTGCTGGCCGCATGTAAAACAAACTCCCCTACCAGCACGACACTCCCCATCGTGGAGCCTACCACATCGGCCACAACGAGGTAGGGGTGGCCCCATCTGACTAACATCCCTTTTCCCTCGAAAACCTGAAACCTTGGAGCCACGACTGTTCTGAATCTCCTGACGCCCCGAAGATCGTGGTGGAGTACTCCGTACTGGCTGAGGCGCATAACTAGCTTCACGAGGCGATGCCTCAAAAAGTTACCAAAGGACCTTATCACGACTGATCCGGGCGTGGATCGTGCCTTACCCCGGGCACCCTAGTGATACAACATCAGAGAAAATCAGCGGAAATAAAAACTTAAACATGAAACAAGAGATAAAGTATGAAACAGACTAATCAAAACGGTCACCTTCCTGAATATATACATATATATATCAACTCGACAGCTTAAATCCTTTTACAAACCCCGCCACAACAAGATTTCTGACCTCTAAGAATGTAACTATAACTATGACGGGGCCCGCCATACCACGAATATACAAGTAACTACACCGACGGGGACTATACCAAAGACGAGCCTCCGGAGAAACGGAGCTTCCCAAAACGCTGAACCGTGATCCTAAGAGCGAGGATCCACAACCAATGTACCTCTACCTGCGGCATGAACGCAGCCCCCCGAAGGAGGTCAGTACAACAGGTACCAAGTATGTGAAACTGTAAATGAAATCATAATAGTCTATATAAAGCAGGAGACATGTATGATAACCAAACTACGATCCACAATATATAAACAAATATGTCAAGTCGTGACTCACGCCTCAAAGTCATTACTCAAATATAACAATGGGTCTCACGCCCACAACATCAATCATGCCCGTGGAATACCTTCCTCAGCGGCGATCTATGATATAATCACACCAAGAAGTACACGAACATCGGTCCCACTGTGTCATAACAACCGACGGCAAGTACGAGCTAACTACCGATACCAAGCCGCATCATCAATCGGCCGGCAAGTACGAAGCCAACTACCGATACCAAAGCCGTACCAACAAATCTATATAACCAAACCAATGGCGACCTGGCAAGTACGAAGCCAACTACCAGATACCAAGCACGCGCACGCCTGGCGGCAAGTACGAAGACTAACTACCGATACTGCCGGAATCACGAGACCGTCACAAAAACCGAACGGCAAGTACGGGCTAACTACGGATACCAAGCAAAACACGACTTCGGGGCAAGTACGAGCCAACTACGGATACCAAGCCGAATCAAGAAAACCTCATGAGAGCTAGTCCATGGAACAACAATCCTAATGGAACCATACCCGCCACCCAACGTGTCGAGAGTCCAAGGATATAACAAGATAACCGGCCCTCCATCGAGAGACACGGTGGTATAGAAATACAATACTAGCACGACAAGGCTATCACACGCAAACGTAGGCAAGTTACACACAACTCAAGGTACTTTCATTTTATGCTAAAGTCCAGGTTTTGACCCCAAAGTACTACGTATGTTAAATTCGTTTTAAAAGATCCATTTCTTTTACAAAAGTCACCCGATACCCGTAGTATCAAAATAAAGTGACTAACATTTTAATTAAACCAAAACAACTTCCAGACTTTCCTTTTTAAACCAAATTAAGACAATACCATGCCTTCTTTTTAGACCAAAACACTTCTCCTTTTAAAGTCAAGTTACCATTTTAAAACCAATGATAAAACCATTCCTTTGTTTTCATAAAGTTGTTATAACTAACTTCCCATAAAGCTGTTATAACACTTTATGTTCTAAACCAAAAACTCTTCGATACCACAAGTCTCTTTTCTTTTAAAACAACAACAAGTATTCTTTTAAAACCCAAATAAGTTACTCTTTTCAAAACAAGTAACCTATACTTAAAATCAAGTTACTTCTCTTTTTCCGAAAACAAGTCGTTATAAGTCAAGTCTCTTATCTTTCAAGATCAAGTCTCTTATCTTTCAAAATCAAGTCGTTTATAAGTCAAGTCTCTTATCTTTCAAAATCAAGTCGTTTATAAGTCAAGTCTCTTATCTTTCAAGATCAATAAACCATTCTTTTACCTACATAAAGTCGTTATAACTAACTTCCCATAAAGTTATAATAACACCTTATGTTTTAAACCAACCAATTCACTTAGCACATGTACGTCTACCGTACTACATAGTTCACAACAATCATGCTAGAAAAGATAGGAAGAGGTTCACATACCTCGCGACGATTATCGACAATTAGCAAAATGCTCCACAAGATCAGAACCTGCTAGCCGTTTCCACTCTTCAAGTAGAATACACTACTCGTAGTACTGCAACGTATAAAGGCCACAAAACACCTATCAACTCCTAGATCTCCTCGTAGAATATTCTAAATGCAAGATTCCTTATTCTATAGAAAATTCGCAAAGACCTCCCCGCACCACATAAATCTCCTCCTCTACTCAGGCCCGCTACCAGGCCAACAACTCCCAGGGGAGAGGGTTACACGTCTAACCGGACGTGTACAATTCTACTTCACAATAACACTACACAAGTCTACTGTAATTACAATCCAATTTAAATACAGTTCAATCCTTTATAATCATCCTTCCAATATATCTTATACTCAATTCTAAATTACTACAATATGTAATATCCAATTACAATAGGGGGACATAGATTATTACCTCGATAAGCCCAAAATTATCCAAGATTATATGTCGATCTTGAGCAACGTTTAGCTCCAAATACTTATGCTCCAACCCGCTCCAAGCGACCCTTAGAAGTTTCTAAACAACTTCTCTTAACACTTCAACCAAGCTTATGAAGATTTTCTAGGGTTTCATTTTGCGACTATTGGAATAAAGTAGCATTTCCGGGCTCCTAGTATTAAAACAACTTTGGAATACTACTAGGGATACTAGGCCAAGGTATTTGGGATTATACAACAATACTCCAAGTATTTCTACACAAGAGGGGAGAGGGGGACGAAACAAGGCATAAAGGGAGGGAGTATTTTGCTTGAAAAAGCTTCAAGTGTGGGATGAATATTATGCTTCAAGCTAAGGGGTTATTTATAGAAGAATCAAGGGCCATGATCAAGTCAAGTGGGTGGTCAAGATTGGGCCATGTGTGTGTGGGTCCCACCACACCACATGGCCAACGATTGGGCTTCCAAATGTCAAGGCCATTCGGCCAAGGGGACAAGTGTCTAGCCACTTGTCCCTCCAATTCGGCCAAGGGTGCCACATGGGGTGACACGTGTCGCCCCCCGATTGGTCCAGAATATTTTGCCTTCCGAAAATATCCAAAATACCGAAAATCTCAAAAACAAAGTGGGCCCCACAAAATCAGAATTTCTCCGTGGGCCCCACGTGACCATTTCCGAAAATAAAAT
The DNA here is from genome assembly GCA_029844215.1 of Przewalskia tangutica. Classification (NCBI taxonomy): domain Eukaryota; kingdom Viridiplantae; phylum Streptophyta; class Magnoliopsida; order Solanales; family Solanaceae; genus Przewalskia; species Przewalskia tangutica. The sequence goes on along the minus strand of CM056720.1, from coordinate 133,127,042 downwards.
CTCATAATTCTAAAATAATCCAAGAAGTCCAAATACCAAATCTGGGAATCCAATTCCCATTAACGAACCTTTTTCTTCACAAAAACCGGAAACTTTTCCGTCGAAAAATCACATCTTCCTTTCTTTCCAAAATTTATGTCGTATTCTCGTACGTACATCCTCACATATATACCCTGAAACTACGGGGTATAACACCTGCTATCTTGGCCCTCTTCTGCTGATCTTGGTTATTCCTCGACTCACGCCTCACACCAGTCGCATAAGCTGCGTGCAATGTCCATGCCCGTGATCAAGAGCTACCCCCGTGCAACTCTCTGCTAGGTAATCATCGAGCCCTGTGACATAGCGGTGTACTCTGTCCTTCATGTCTGCCACTAAAGCGGGTACATACCGAGCCAACGAGTCAAACTCTACGTTGTACTCCCGGACCGTCCACCCACTTTGTCTCAGCGTCAGAAATCTATCCGCCCGCGCTCTCCTCATCTGCGAAGGCAAGAAGTGTGCAAGAAATGCCTCTGAGAACTCGTCCCAACCAGCTGTAGGTGCATGCTCCCCCTGGGACAGTTCCCATGAATCAAACGATCATTGCGCAGATCACGCCGATGTGAACCCAAAACTACCGACTGTCTCCGAGGCTGGATCACTCTCATGATCCACGCAATCGTCGGATAAACTCTCGAGGATCATCCTCGCCTCGACCCATAGAACTCGGTGGCTGCAACTTAAAAAGTCCCAAGTCTCATGCTATCGATCTGGGTGAACTATGGGTACAACCGAATCGTTTCTCCCGCCTCTTCGCCTTGCCACTATCTGGCTAATAATCGGCCATCTCTCGTAGCCCATATCCTCGCCCTGCCGTAATCGAGGCTCAGTACTGCGGTCTCGATGGCCGCTGCCGCTCCGAACTCGGATAGGTCGGCGTCGTGGAACTCGCCGTCTGAAACATCACCTCAGGTAAATACTGGGCTTGTGCCCTCGTAACCCTCTGCATCCTACTTGCAGCTCCCTCAGCTGCCTTGCCCTTCTGGGCTCTGGTTGCCTTACGTGGAGGCATAACTGGTACATAAAAAGAGGTCAGAGAGGATTCAACCTAGTAGATGACTCTACGCACGATCTCGAGAGAGAAGAATGGAAACCAATCCTAAATGTATCGCAGCCTCACGATTATAGATGTGGTGCACAACACCAATAATCAAGACTTTACTGAACCGCTGCCTCAGACACTTTCCGAGGACTAATCGCTCGATACCACTTTTGTCACGACCCGACGGCCGCGATCGTGCCTACCGGGCACCCCGCCGTATACATCAGAGAATAGCAGTAGAACATACATACAAAGAACCTGAATATAGCAACATCACTGGCTGGCTGATAAGGCCGCCTTTCATAGATTAAACATACTCAAAAGTAAATCGTACAACTTGTTCTTAGAGCCCAAACCACAAACGTGACTACAGACCTCTAGGAATAACAACTGTGGCGGGACAGGGCCCCGCCATACCCCTGAATATACAAAAGTCTACAACTTCAGGGAACCGTACCAAAAAGGCAAACCTCCGGAGAAATAGAGCTTTCCGAGAACTGACCAGTGATCCTAAGAGTGCGGATCAGCAAGCTATGTACCTCAACCTGCGACATGAACGCAGCCCCCCGAAGGAGGTCAGTAAAACAGGTACCAAGTATGTGAAATTGAAAATATTGTAAATGAAATCATAACAGTCTATATAAAACAGGAGACATGTGTGATAACCAAACCACAATACACGATATATATTAGCAGTCATGTTAAATCAGGGTCTCACGCCCGTAAAATCATCACTCAAATATAACGAATTTAACTCGCTAATGGCGCGCCCAGATCTTACCTCGGTATAAGCATGGCCATGGAACCATCCTAATGGAAGCATACGTGGCCACCCAACGTCAAGATGTCCAAACTCAACAACAAGATAACACTTACCGTGGAAGATACCCGGGCCACCCAACGTCGATGTCCAACAAAATAACAAGATAACACTTACCGTGGAAGCATACCCGCGGGCCACCCAACGCCAAGATGTCCAACAAAATAACAAGATAACACTTACCGTGGAAGATACCCGCCACCCAACGTCCAAGATGTCCAACAAAATAACAAGATAACACTTACCGTGGAAACATACCCGTGGGCCACCCAACGCGTCAGTATGTCCAACAAAATAACCACCCGCGGTCTACCCCGTAAGAATACATAATGTCACACCCCAACCTCAAGCTGGATCGGTGCCCTACAGGCACCGCTACCTTAACAACTAAGTATATTACGAAATTAATAATGCTCATATTTTTTTCTTTAAAACCAACGACGTACAAGGCAAAGCCGACTAGGCCATATCATATACATAAACAAAAGACACTACACTGCATACACGAGTCCAATCCTACATATGAATACGCACTTAGGAGTTAAATGAAATATGACGGACAAGGCCCCTACCCAAACAGCAAAGCACATCAAGGATATATACCAAAAGATAAACTCACGGACAGGGAGCTATCCAAAACCCCGAGCAGATCCTACACTGCGATCACCAAACAAATACCTAAACTGCGGCAGATGAACGCAGCCTCAAGGAGGTCGACGAAGAATGTACCAAGTGAGCGAAGTGCGTAATAAAATCATAACGCTTTAAACAAAACAGAGACATGTATGATAGCCAACCTACAAGACACAATACATAAGCGATATCAAGTCGTGACGCAGCCCTCAAAGTCACTACTCAAATATAACTATGGGTCTCACGCCCATAATATCAATCATGCCTGGAATCCTTCCTCACCGCCAGCCCATGATATAACATAGCACCAATAGGCATACATGAACACCAAGTCCCACCTGTTCTAAAATCAGACGGGCAAGTAAAACGAGCAGGTGGTATAACGTCTTGGGTTTACCCTCATTTATACTCGACCGGCGAGGTGGTAAAGCAGAGGTATAACGTCTTGGGGCTTGCCTCATTTATACTCTTACCGGAGAAGGTGGTATAACGTCTGGGGCTTGCCGCCATTTATACTCTACCCTATCTCAACCGGCCACAAACAACACATAAAGTGTGGTGCGGGGGGTTTACCTCACTTATACTCTACGAGAAGTGGTACAGCTCTTGGGGTTTACCCTCACTTATACTCTTACCCTATCTCGATCGACCATCAAACAAGACATAAGCACTACCATGTCTTCTATAAAACTGAATTTAACCTAAGTACTACAAGGCGTGAAGCATACCTGGAATCATCATCATGGGCAGACGTCCCAAGAACTTACAACAAGACAAACAATTCAACCGAGAGAGTCGCAACTTAATAAAACATAATACTTGCACTCAAAGGCTATTAGGCAATGCAAGTTCTCAATTAACCAAGCCAAAGTACTTATCAAGGCACACATAGGATAAATTCTCATTTAACAAGCCAAAGTACTTATCGGGCACAATTAGAATAAATTCTCATTTAACAAGCCAAAGTACTTATCGGGCACAAATAGAATAAATTCTCATTTAACTAGCCAAAGTACTTATCAGGCACAAATAGAATAAATTCTCATTTAACTAGCCAAAGTACTTATCCGCACAAATAGAATAAATTCTCATTTAACTAGCCAAAGTACTTATCAGGGCGCACAAATAGAAAAATTCTCAATTTATCAAGCCAAAGTACTAATCAAGGCATACATAGAATAATTCTCTTTAACAAGTCAAAGTACTTATCAAGGCACACTTAGACAAATTCTCAATTTATCAAGCCAAAGTACTACGACGCATATTCTTTTATAAAAGACTCCTTTCTATGTAAAGCCCCAAGATACTAACACGTAGTATCAGCGTGTCTATTTTTCAAAGTAAGTTACTACACTTTTAGAAAACTCATTTCAAGTCTTGAAATCAAGTAACTCCAAATTTTCACAATCTTGGCAACTTATGCCCTTTTATCAAAATAGACAACTTTCTAAATCTTTCATAAAGCCGTTATAACCAACTTCCCATAAAGCCGTTATAACCCTTTATGATTTTAGACATATCCATTCCTTCAATGACCAAGAGACTTATACTATTAAAACCAAGTATCACATACTTACAAATCAAGTTCTTAACTTTCAAAAATACTCCAAGTCTCTTAATAGTTAGAAAACAAGTTTTCTTCTACTTTTTAAACCTCAAGTAACTTCACCCTTAACACAAGTTACTTCTCTTAAATCATGTCATTTCTCCTCTTTAAATCAAATAAGTAAATCACTCTTTGACTCTAAAGTCACTATAATGACCTTTAGGTTTTAGAACTAAGGCACTAGCCAAAAGATTTGGAAACCACTTCCGTTGTAAGACTACATGTACTTTAAGAAAAAATACCTTCACTGTTAAGAATCCAAACTTCATCAAGAAAATGGATTCTACAACTTACAATCCAAACATCAAAGTACACTCCAGGAAGTACATAGAACCAATTCTATTTTAGGCAATCCAAATACAACCCAGGAATGGATCATTTTAGGAGTAGAACCTACTTTCTTTATCTTACGGAATCATGCTAGAGGAGATAGTTCACATACCTTTCTGGCTAAAATCCACAAGCTAAGACGACACGCTGCACGTAGAAGTGTCAACCTATAATGATCACAACAAGACTATCAACTTCTAGTCTCAACGTAGAATAATACTAAGTGTTTGGTCTCTAATTCTACGGAAAATCGGCAACACTTCCTTTGTTTCTACTCACTTTGCCACCTTTTCAAGGCCAAATACAATAACCAACAAGCCACTTTTAAGGCTCCAAACAACAACCAAACAAAGGGGATTACACGCCTTACAATACGTAAAATTCCGCCCACAATTCATAATGAAGTAGTCTAATGCACACTAGCCAATTCTCGCCAACTTACATAGCAACACTAAGTCTTTTCCAACCCTTTTCAAATTCCAAGTTCCAAGGTCTAACATGTTATATAGTTATAAGCTACTTCACAACTACAATTTCCTTCTTTATACAACATGCGACGCTAGACCAAAAGTCGACTTGAATTGAAATCTTAAGGCTAAACATTAGTTTTGGATTAGGGTTCCAATTGCCAATAAACATATCAAACTTCATACTATATAACACATGCTTGCTAAAATCCATAGCTACAACAATAAGTAAGTCTTAACTACTAAAACGACAAAATTTATACCTTTATAAGCCCTTAAAATTTCCAAGATTCCAAAGTCGCGCTTAGCAATTCTTAGCTCCTTTCCTTAGGTTCCAATCCGCTCCAAGCACTCCTTAGAGGCCTATGAAGAACCCATCTTCAAGTTCCATCTTCAAAGTCAAGAACTCACTTAGTTTCCTTGCGACTAACGTAAAAATGCGTTTTTCCGAAATCTTTCTATCGAGATAACCTTACAATACCCTTGGGGACATTGGGTTAAAGTCTTGTGGCTAATGGATCAAAACTACAAAATTTTGTGGGAAAGTTGGACAAAGCCGAGAGAGCTTCTTAAGGCTAAGCTCAAGTTCTCTAAATTTCCTAAGTGTAAAATGAGCTTGTCTTGCACTAACTTAGTATATAACACATATTGGAGGGCTTAGACTTAAACAAATGGGTGGCTAAGATGAATTTCACTGATTAAGCCTATGTGACAAGTTGACAAGTCAACAATGTCACGCTAGCAAGACTAATCTTCCAAGGTGGTCAATGACCATTTTGCCCTTACCAATTTCGTCCAAGACCACTTGTGGGGTTCCACGTGTCGCCTCTCATTCGCCCATAAAATTAGAACCTCATGGTCCCACAAAATGTAAAATTTCTGTGGGCCCCACGTGACCAAATCCGTAATAAATAAATTTCCATAATGCCAATAGGTTCCATACTCTTCAAATAATACATTTTGAGAATCCAATTCTCAACAACGAACATTTTTCCTTTCCGATGTCCGGAAGATTTTCCGTCGGAAAAACAATTCTTCCTTTCGTACTAATTTCCCAGTCTTGTTTCCTTTCGTACATTCTCTTTTACATGTCCTGGACTTACGGGGTGTAACACATAACCTAGCACAACCGGCTATCATAATTAACATAAGAGCTACCGGCTTATCATAACACAAGCAACTTAAGAAGTCCCCTAACTTCTCATTAACATTATTAATATATCCTCTCATTTTAGTTTACTTAAGGCACTAACGTGTCATTTAAGAGAAAATCCGGGAATTCAACTCAAGTACCACGTGTTTCTAACCACTTAAGAAATGACCCCTTTTTATATAAAACTTCCAAGATACTAATAACCGTAGTATCAAGTCACTACTACTTTCAAGACAAGTCACCTTTCTTTTTTTAAAAAGTCCATTTCCTTTTTCACAAAAGTCACATGCTACCAACACCCATGGTATTAAAATAGAGTAACTATTATTTGAAGTAACCTAAAAACAATTCCCATACTTCCTTTTCAAATAAACCAAGACATTACCATGTCTTCTTTCTCTATATCAAATCACTTCTCGAACTAGTATAAGTTTCAAAACTTCAAATTCTCAAGCCTCTTACTTTTAAACCAAATCCCACAACGGGGAAAAATCAAGTCTCGTATCTTTTTAAAACAAATGCCAAGTTACCATTTTAAAGCCAATAATAAAACCATTTCTTCGTTTTCATAAAGTCGTTATAACTAACTTCCCATAAAGCTATTACAACACTTTATGTTTAAAGCCAACCAAATACAACTATAAGCATTTATGAGACCAAGAGGGCTTATTCTTTAACATCCAAGTACCCATTACTAACAAATAAGGTTTTTACCACTTTTTGACCCAACCAAGCCCTTTTTACTTCATATCAAGTCAAGGCACAAAAAGGGAAATCAAACCACTTTAACACACGTGCGTCTACCGCACTATATTTTTCACAATTAATCATGCTCAAGAGAATAGGAAGAATCACATACCTCTTCGGGTCAATCCACTTTCTAAGTCCAATATATAAATACCGCACGTAGTACATCAACCTATAATGACCACAATACGTTTATTAACCTCTAGCTTCAACGTAGAATGTCCCAAGTGTAAAGTCACTAAAATCTACGGAAAATCGGGCAGCATTTCCTTTGTTTCTATATACTTTGCCACCTTTTCAAGGTCCGAATTCAACATCCAAACGCCACTTTTAAGGCCCAACAATTCAAATATTTCAAGGGGGATTACACACCTAATCTAGGATGTGTAAAATTCTGCCCCACAATGTATAACAAATAACTTTAACAAGTTTAAGATAGTATTTAGGCTATAACATGCTTACATAACCTTCTTATCCAATTCCTTCACATCCAAACCATATTTCTTACATGCAAACTATCTAAGAGCAACATTTACCCCTACAAAATCTTTCTTCTTCACATGCAACACCAAAAACTAGCTACAAGAGAAGAATTGTTACCTTAGAGCTCTAGCCCAACTATTCCAACGAATTTGTTAGCCTCTTTTCCAAAAACACCACCACAACAACTCCTACAAGCTTGCAAATAAGCTTCCTTCTTGCCACCCTTTTTTCAGATTTTCCTCAAGCTTAGATTTCCTCTTGAAAATCTAGAGAGAAGGGAGAACTTTATTTTTAGAGAGAGATGAGATTTTGAAGAATGACCAAGTCTTCAAGACTTGGTCAATATGTAGAACATGCAAAATCAGATGGGGGGGGGGACACTTGTCACCCTCCCATGGCCTTTTTAAAAGAAAATATCTGTTTTCCTTAGTTTTTCCGTCAAAAATTCCGCCTCGGCGCCGCGACGTTGAAACCTCCGCAACCCCACAGATCTTTCGGCGCCGCGGCCCTGCTTCCCGGCGCCGCGGCCCTGTGGTTCCTAACCGAACTATTTTTCTGCCCGACCGCGCACTGAACTTGTAACTTCCATAACTTTCTACTCCGATGTCCTATCGACGAACGGTTGGTTGCGTTGGAAACTAGACTCAACGAACTACGTACTAGGCTTTTGAAACACCTGGGAACTCTCAATGTAACGGGTCATAACCCGCCTCAAAGTTGACCAACAACCCGTCCGAAACATTTCGTCAACCCATCATTCGAAAATTTAAAGACTTAATTCCTTTCGCACGTTCCCCCTAGCATGACCCGAACTACGGGGTGTAACACATGTTATACGTGTTATACGATTTATATGACTTTACACCGAGTCCCAGGGGTGGGCCGGGGCATGTACACTTTATGACTTTACACCGAGTCCCAGAAAGGGGGCCGGGACATATTACACATCTTACGACTCTTGTTAAAGGAAAATGGGGCACGGTTGAGTTTCAGTTTTGAAAAGAAGGGGTAAAGGACTTGATTTTTCTTTGGTGTTTATTGTTTCTAAAGGGCTCTGTATACTGTATTTTGGTTATCATGCATGTCTCCTGTTTTTATAGGCTGCCATGATTTCATTACGATTTCGGGCCACATACTTGGTACCAGATCGACTCCTTCGGGCTGCGTTCATGCCGCAGGTAGAAGTACACCGGTTGTTGATCCTCGCTCATAGGATCGCGGTTCTGCGTATTGGGAAGCTTCGTTTCTCCGGAGGCTTATCTTTTAGTATAGTCCCCTGTCATTGTAGGTACTTGTACATTGTGGTACGGGCCCTGTCCCGTCATAGTTGTTATAAAAACTCTTAGAGGTCTGTAGTACTGTTGTGGGCAGGGTTTGTAAAGGATGTAACTGTTCGGTTTTATATATATGTACAGAAAGGTGACCGTTTTTTTTAGTCTGTTTCTTATTACATGTTGTTCATATCTTTGAGTTTTTATTTCCGCTGATTTTTCTCTGATGTATTATAACTAGGGTGCCCAGGGTAAGGCACCAGTCGCGGGCCCGAGGTCGGGTCGTGACACCTTACCAGTCAAATACCTATAGCATGCCTTAGCTTACTAACATTGATATATGTAATTGTCAATAATACGCGGTATGGCCCTTTACACACATGAGAGGCTTATGTCCCCTTCCACTACTGTGGATAACCGATCCTTATATATGACTTGGGCTCACTATTCTGAGTACGTCACTTTATGTTATCTCCTTAAATTTACTGATGGTCACTCTTCTGACGATTCGATTATGGTAATCCATTCTCGTTAATAATATCCTGGGACAATTCCCAATCTATTCTAGGTAAGACATTACCATTTAGGTCACACATATATAACATATTTCTTTATTCTAATCAGCATGAGTCACCGTAAAACGCGTAGATTTTTGTAACCTACTAACCTTCCAATGATGTATTCTGCTTTTCATCTGTACAACTCATAATCATTTTATCCTTACCTTTGCGCATCAACTTGGGATACTTCAGAATGTTGTGGCCATAACTGTCATACTACACCAACCCCTTATACCTTTGTGGTACAATCCGACATGCGCTCGACCACACTGAATACAAGATGGTTGGAGCGATCTCATTTACAACTTTGACCCTGAGATATTGGAATCTTTGAACCCTATAAATATCGACAATCCATAACTAATAAATTCTTTGGGTTACGAGCTCCATGATCCTTTAAGGGGCCTATCTCAACCAGATCCTCTAGGATAAAGTCGTGCTTGGGAAAATAACTTACTGATATCCTCTGACGAATTTGTCTTAATAGAAAGCATACTACTCACATTTACACTCAATCCAACCTCAATTTTCCGACTAATCATAGCCATATTGGAAAAAGACATTGATGTAATCATAAACACAATAAGATTTACGGAGAGAATTCTTATAATTTAGCTCTATAGCACGATTCTAGATCAAGAAGGAATGTAACCATCATCCTAAATGTCATGTAGCCTCCTCTCTATAAGTGTGGTGCATATTACACCCATACACAAGACTCTGTTAGACACGACTTGTAGATACCCTAGGATAGATCTGATCTAATATCAAGTTTATCACGACCCAAACCGGAGGGCTATGACGGGCACCCAGACCTTACTTGTCGAGTACCACTAGTCATAAAATTAAGATTTAATCATAACCAATCATGGCCACAAGGACCGTTATCAAATATCCTGCTAACACACATCACGGCTGATAGGGCTATACACGACTACTATACACATGACATCCGTCTACAAGCCTCTACAGAGTACATAACACCATAAGGTTGGGACAAGGCCCCGACAAACCCATATGCATATGTAAAATATCATACCACGACCATACTGCAACTCTGAAACAAGTAGAGTTCTCCAATATCAGTTGAACCAGCAACCTACTTGCGTGAACCGTCCCCCTATCTACCTGAGCCTGCGGGCATGAAATGTAGTGTCCCTAAAAAAAAGGACGTCAGTACGAATAATGTACTGAGTATGTCATACATGAAAAATAGCATAACAAAGATACAAGAATAAACTGAGACAAAACTAGCCGATAGAGCTAGCTGACAGAACTATCCGACCAGTAGTAAATGCCTAAACATGCACAATGCGGTAATACATACATACTGGCATCTTTGGACATCTTTCTTCCCATGCGCACATATCATATCGGCCTCTGCGGGCATCATATCATTTTTGGCCTCTATGGGCATAATCACCATTATATCCCAGCTGATCAGGTGGTCTGCGTATCCCATTTCCCATCCCCAATATATGGTCTCGGGTAATAAATGAATGTAATGCATGAATGACAATAAGACATTCTAAACTTATCGGGTGACATAATCTCCTTATACATTCGGCTAACATGTGAATATTAACATATTTTCCATATATTTCAATAATGATTTAGGAACTATTTAGACATGCTTTTAACATAGGAACCAATAACATGAACATCCTTAACTACTAAGAGTAGAACAATTTATGAAACAATATCACTATTACGTTTCGTTACATGGAATATGCCAAAAGAAAGAGGAATTTTCCTTAACATACCTTAGCCATTTTGTGTCCACAATACAACTAAAGCAGCCCGTAATGCACCTCAATATCAACTTTCAAGAAACCCATTTTTCCACCTTACTTCCCTTCGAAGAAAGTCCGGATTACAACTCAACGATAAACGGAACAACAAGATTGAAGTAGTGAGCAGAACTCATAAATTATTTGTGAGAAGAATTACATGTGTTCTCTTAAAATATAACATACGTTATTCCATGAGAAGTTCTCATTGATTCTTGTACATGTAATTGCAGCAAAACTATTTTTTTTTATAAGTGAATTGGCAACAATTGAACATAGGAGATTTATAGAATTCTTTTGGCCTTTACCCGTGTGCCCCCTATGGATATGTCTTAGCATTACTTTAGTTACACCAAACATTTTATTTTTCTGCCAAATATCCATCATCCACGTGCATATGTCCCTTAAGATTCATGCACCAATCCAAATTAATATGTTTATCTCCATCACAGTTTATCACTTAATCAATTACACACGTAATTAATTTTTTGCCCTCTTTAACGCTCCTGATATCTTACTTCACTACGAAGTAGTCCCATACTCGCTAAGCCTTTAGAAATGATGGAGGAATATGATAAAAACCTAGAGAAAGTTCTGTCCAAAAGCTCCCAAATTTGTTCAAGAAAGGAAGATGAATCCTCAAATCTGATTTGTATTGCTGAAACTTGAACCAAAGAGATCATATTTGTTTTTTTCCATTTGAACTATCAACTTAGACAAAAAAAACAAACCAAGGAGAACTTCCATAGCTGTTGTGTTTTTGCTTTTGTTTCCCCGAAGAACTCCAAAATGAACCTTATTATTCATTTCATAAAGGGACAATGATGCTAATCTACTAATTGGATTTGACACCCTCCATTCTTATCTCTCACTTGTGGCTAGAAACATTTGTTACGTGGTTTTCCTTTAGAGATTACTCGTAATAATCACTCAACTCCCAAGGATGTCACCTAAACTAGTAATATGAATTAGTCACCAGTGGCTGCCACGTAAATGTTTATCATTTTAACTACTTATCCAAAATAATAACTTTAAGCAATTACTTTTCACCCACTATACTCAATATCATGTGATATAGTACTAGTCCGTAGATTCTCTTGGCATTCACAAAATAATATTTTCAATCACTGTCACCCCACTTGTTAAGTCCTAAATTATTTCGGAATCACACCTTCTTGTTATAAATACTTGAACGCGACCTTATTCTTGCGGGTTCAGGTAAAGTTTCTCATCTTAGATGGTTCAATTTCTAGTCCAAAAATACGGGGTGTTACATCATTTCCCCCTTAGAAACATTCGTCCTCGAATGTTGGGATGACATATCTAATTCCAGTCACGTAACCCAACTACTTATTCACGAGGACATATAATATATCATAAATCACTTCATCGGATCTCACATGGTCATCAAGCATAACTTATAATAAATATTTAAAAAACTCACCTTATGCTTCTCTCGGAACCTCGACGTTGGTCTGAAATAGGTAGGGATATTTATGTTTCTGTCACGACCCGACCCTCGATCGCGATCGGCGCCCTACCCGGCACCCTTCGTAATCATCGAGAAAATCAGCGAACATACATGAAACTTAAAAATAAAACATCGTAAGTAAAACAACAAAGTTAGCCGATAGGCTACCTTTCCGAACATATATAAATACAACCGGCAGCTTGCTCATTTCTTTACAAATCGACCCACAAAATGTGAATACAGCACTTCAAGAGTTTTGACATAACAATCGTATGGACAAGGCCCCGCTGCACTTCGAATACACATAAATGTGACAACTCAAACACCGAGCTATCTCAACTTATTAACCGGATCCTAAGCTCATGGATCCACAATCAGGTACCTAAACTCGCGGCATTTAACGCACTTCAAGGGGTCGCATAACAAAAATTTAATATGGAATATAATATAACGCATAAGAAACAAATCATAATCGCATAAAAGAATGACAAGGACAAGTATAAAAATACTTACTGATCTCGCCGTGTCATTACCACTTATGAACTTAATCGCACCTTACTATCCTTTCCATTCCCAATAAAAGTTATAGTACATTCTTACGCACATTATTTAGAAAAGAATCATTAAGTTCATTACCATATAACTTACTTATCTTTCATAACATAGTCCGCCCACTCACGGAGGGACACATATACGCCTACCAACTGGGACGCGATCAAGTCACACTAATATCAAAGCATGCCCGTGGAATCCCCATCACCGCCGACAACTATTAGTGTAAAATATAACCACGTGACGCGCCTGGCATCCCACCTCACCGTCGCATACATACACAATACATATATATATATCCCGCCTGTGGAATCCCACATCACCGCCGATACCCAGGTATAATAATACACCAATAGGCATACATGAACACCAAGTCCCACCTGGTATAATGGCCTCGTGGTCTACCTCACTTATACTCTTACCCCGGGAGTATGGTAAAGCAGGTGGTATAGCATCTTGGTCTACCTCACTTATACTCTTACCCCGAGAAGGTGGTATAACGCCTTGGGGCTTGCCTCATTTATACTCTTACCCTATCTCGACCTGGCCACAAACAACACATAAAGCAGTGTGGTACAAATGCCTGTGGTTTACCGCCACTTATACTCTTACCGGAGAAGTGGTATAACGCCTGGGCTTGCTCTCATTTATACTCTTACCCTATCTCGACCGACCATCAAACAAGACATAAGCACTACCATGTCTTTTATAAAATCCGAATTTAACCCAAGTGCTACAAATAATCTAAGCATACCCGTGAACCCCACATCACCGCTTGCACGTCCCCAAAGAACTTACAACAAGACATCCGACTTCAACCGAGTCGCGATAACTTAATAAAACACAATACTTGCACTCAAAGGCTATTACCAAAGACATATAGGCAAGTTCTCAATTAACCAAGCCAAAGTACTTATCAAGGCACACATAGGATAATTCTCATTTTATCAAGCCAAAGTACTAATCAAGGCATACATAGAATAATTCTCTTTAACAAGTCAAAGTACTACATACGCATATTCTTTTATAAAAGACTCCTTTCTATGTAAAGCTCCAAGATACTAACACCCGTAGTATCAAGTCCTATTCACCTTTCAAGACAAGTCACAATACCTTTTTAGAAATACAAACACCGCTTCTAAAACAAGTGACTTCTTTTATTAAAAGCCTTAAGCAATTGGTACCTTTAAACCAATTTGCTGCTCCTTAATACAAGTTATTCCTTTGATTACGTTATTAGAGAAAACCATTCTCTTATCCTTCCATAAAGCCGTTATAACCCACTTCCCATAAAGCCGTTATAACCCTTTTATGGTTTTAGACAAACTCATTCCTTTTATAACTAAGAGATTTATACTTTCAAATCAAATCTCTTAACTTTCAAAATACATCAAGTCTCTTAACTTTTAGAAAACAAGTTTCAAAGTCTTAAAAGCTTCATACGTAAACTCTTTTAAAATTTGTAACAAATTCAAAAGGCCGTGAATAAGTTATACTTATTTATAACGATCTTATTCAAGTAGCCATGATCTAGAAAATGTAATACAATTTTGTCTTATCTTAGCTTCTATGCAGATGGAGGATTTCTACTTGTTTTAACATAATGGATTGTCATTACATTTTCCTTTATTAACGCCGCAGCGGGCTTATTCGATACTTATACTCATTTGTGCCGTAAATTAGCCAAATCAACTCGACTTTTATATAAAACCTTAGGCAATTGATGCCAGAAATCAAGTTGCCTTTTTACATAGTCAAGTCATTTATCTTTCCATAAGGCAAATATAACTAACTTCCCATAAAGCCGTTATATTCACTTTATACCTTAGCCATAAACAATTTCCTATCCAAGGGACTTATACGCTTAAAACGGACAAGTATCACATACTTTAAAACTCTTCAAGTCCCTTAACTTTAAAATCAACTTAAGACATCCTTACTATTTTCAAAGAAGTGAGTTAATCTCTAACCCACCCGACTTGGCATCACATAAAACAAGTAAAGAATGTCATAGTCTTCAGATGTCTACTGCACTACATACGTGCAACTAGTCATGCTCAAAAGATAGGAAAAGTTCTACATAGGTAATTCACATAACTACCTCTTAACTTCTAAGAGTAGAAGGAAACATGAAAGGATACCACAAGTATATTCCATACATAGAATCATGCCAAAGGAAGGAAGAGGTTCACATACCTCGCGACGATTGTCGACAAATAGCACAATGCTCCAAAGTACTCCAACCTTGATAGCTATTCCATTCTCCAAGTAGATACGCTATACTTAGTACTTCAACCTATAATGGTCACAATAAGTCCATTAACCTTTTACTTCCAACGCAGAATCATTCTAAGTGCTAAGTCACTAATCCTACGGAAAATCTGACAAAGACCTCCTTTGTTTCTACTAACTTTGCCACCTTTTCAAGGTCGAATACAATAACCAAACAGCCCCAATTGGCTCACAATTAGAAGATAGTCCAATACAAATGACTAACTAAACAGCCCCAATTGGCTCACAATTAAATAGAAGATAGTCCAATACAAATGACTAACTAAACAGCCCCAATTGGCTCACAATTAAATGTAAGATAGTCCAATACAAATGACTAACAAACTACTACAAACTACAAGTCCAAAATCGCCACCTTGAGTTCAACCAAACTAATTCTTATCCAATTTCCATTTCAAACCAAAATGGTAGCATAATAAGATATCAAGTCGCATTTGGTTAGTACTACCATAAGCTTCAAGTCAATAACACGCGACGATTCTAACAACGATCAAATTGTAATCCAACTGAACATGGCCTACATTTCATTTCGAATTTCAAAGACTACAATCGATCTATAATCCTTATAAACTTCAACACATATGCTTCATGCTAGTAAAATGTAAGGCTAACAACAATACATAATCTTGTAACACTTAAAGAGAACAAAATTATACCTCAACGAATCTCAATCTAACTTCCAACCAAGTCGCCCTTAGCAACTTAGAGCCTCTTCAAGACACTTCAATCCGCTACTGAGACCCTTAGAACAATACCAACAACTTTCCTTCAAACCTCCAATCCAAAACCTAGAAAGCCACTAGGTTTTCACTTTGCGACTAATACGAAAACTCTCTTTTTCCGGATTTTTCTATTGAGATACACTTACATAACACTCATGAACCTTGGTTTAAAGTGTGGAGCTTAATAGACAACAAACGAATTTTTTCTCTCCTCGGTCCCTCTCAAACCCGAGAGCTCAATGGAGTTCATCCAATTCTCTTCAATTTTTTCTAAGTGTTGACTAAGTCTCACTACTAGTAGTATTATAAAACACATCGGAGGGTCAAGATGCAAACAAATGGGTGGTTTGGATGAGCTTTACTTAAATATCAAGGCTCATGGGACCTTTGACTTTGGTCAAGATTGTCAAGCTTCACTACTTGCAAGACTTTGTCATCCAAGACTATGGTCAATGACCATATATCGCCATGCCTAAATCGCCCAAGGCATCATAAGGGGGTGACACGTGTCGCCTCCCGCTCACACAACAAAACGCTTTCCGACAATTTCATAATTCCTATAAATTCCTACAAGTCTCTAATCTTGACACTTATGAGTTCTTACGCACGCTCTAAAACATGCCCCGTAAATACGGGTGTAACATTCTTCCCCTTAGAAACATTCGCCCCGAATGTTCTTTCGAGTCAATCTTTATAATAAGCATATAGCTTCTTCTCACAACCCCGACATACCAACAATGCCACACATGGCCACATAACAATACTTATGCTAAGATGTCAACCTTGGCACTTATAAAGCCAACTAGTCCATATTCATAATGACCTTAAAGCATGTCATAATCCTCTCTACTGGCCTACTAAGGGTCCGACGATCAGATCATCACCGGAAAATCTCATATTCCCGCCGCCTACCACCCCAAACACTCACTGTGTAGTTACTCGAAAGGTTCTTATGGATTCGTGATCTATTCCTTTACACTTGGTTGCTATCTTTTATCGGTCGCATTTCTTCCGTACTCCCAACTCATACTAGTATACATATATAACTTCCATACCGATTCTGGCCTCTAATCTTTGGAGTCACTCTATAAAACAATATAAGGTCATTTCCGACTTTCATGACTGTTCGGTGGAACGCGCCCACGAACCCGTAAAACAATTAACTAGACTTGGCTGCGCGCTCGGACTTCGCCACGTAGCTTTAACTACTACCAACTGATCCCACTCCATTCCAGATACGGGAGACCAGAATGTGTCCTCGACCCTACTCGGCACGCACTTAACTCTTATCCTTGGTCCGACTTAAAATCTTATTGCTGCAGAAAGCCTTATACATCTAAGGTCTCTAGCTTATCAATATTCTTAGGCTCGCAATTTCCACGCTCCAAGCCTACCTTACCAATCCCCAATAACTGTATAAAACTTCTCATAAAATCATAACCATGTTGTCTCGATCACAACAACCATTACTTACTCTATACATGCCTCATCCGTATAATTCTCTTAAGCATACTACGCAGCTTAATCTATTAACATGACATTCCGTTAGGTTCCTTAATATGGCTTCTTAAGGGTTCACTACCCTATCAGACAGCTCATCCTTTCCCAATAATCTCAAAATAAACCACAAGACCTTGGCGAAAATTCATTAACTATTCCATACCTTCCCGGTATCTAGTTAGTCTTTACCGATTCTCGTAATCTAAAATCATTCTAGGCAACACGCTGCCCGACTTCATACATAACTCCGTATAGATGTATGTCACAATACCAACTATACTATAATCATTACCTACCTGGATACGCAATCCACATAGTCCTTCCTGGGTCACTGCTGCCTTTCTCGTAGCTGCAATCAACATAACTCGTTAGGGAGAGACGACCCTAACAACACAACTCTATGGCACGATCTCAGAGTGAGAAGAATGGAAACCAATCCTAAATGTCCTGCAGCCTCCTGATTATAGATGTGGTGCACAACACACCGATAATCAAGACTCTACTAGACACGGTCTCAGACACTTTCCGAGGACTAATCGCTCGATACCACTTTTGTCACGACCACCCTCGATCGCGATCGCGCCCTACCTGGGCACCCTTTCAGGTAATCATCAGAGAAAATCAGCGGAACATACATGAAACTTAAAAATAAAACATCGTAAGTAAAACAACATGTTAGCCGATAGGGCTACCTTCCTGAACATATATAAATACAACCGAAGCAGTTGCCTCATTTCTTTTACAAATCGACCCACAAAATGTGAATACGCACTTCTAAGAGTTTTGACATAACAATCGTATGGGACAAGGCCCCGCTGCACTTCAATACACATAAATGTGACAACTCCAAACACCGGAGCCATCTCAACTTTAACCGATCCTAAGCTCATGGATCCACAATCAGTACCTAAACTCGCGGCATTTAACGCAGCTCGGGCGGGGTCGCATAACAAAAATTTAATATGGAACATAATATAACGCATAAAGAAACAAATCATAATCAGATAAAAGAATGACAAGGACAAGTATAAAAATACTTACCGGATCCTCGCCGTGTCATTACCACTTATGAACTTAATCGCACCTTACTATCCTTTCCATTCCCAATAAAAGTTATAGTCACATTCTTACGCATTATTTAGAAAAAGAATCATTAAGTTCATTACCATATAACTTACTTATCTTTCATAACATAGTCCGCCCACTACGGAGGGACACATATACCGCCTACCAACTGGGACGCGATCAAGTCACACTAATATCAAAGCATGCCCGTGGAATCCCCATCATCGCCGATACTATTAGTGTAAAATATAACCATGTGACGCGCCTGTGGCATCCCACCTCACTTTCGGCGAACACATACACAAAACATATATATATATCCTTCCCGTGGAATCCCACATCACTGCCGACACTGGTATAATAATACACCAATAGGCATACATGAACACCAAGTCCCACCTGGTGGTATAGCCTCGGGGGTCTACCCTCACTTATACTCTTACCCCGAGAAGGTGGTAAAGCAGTGGTATAGCATCTCGGTCTACCCTCACTTATACTCTTACCCCGAGAAGGTGGTATAACGTCTGGGGCTTGCCTCATTTATACTCTTACCCTATCTCGACCTGGTCACAAACAACACATAAAGCAGTGGTACAGCTCTGGGGTTTACCCTCACTTATACTCTTACTCCGGAGTATGGTATAACGTCTGGGCTTGCCTCATTTATACTCTTACCCTATCTCGACCGACCATCAAACAAGACATAAGCACTACCATGTCTTTTATAAAATCCGGAATTTAACCCAAGTGCTACAAATAACGGAAGATACCCGTGGAACCCCACATCACCGCTTTGACGTCCCAAGAACTTACATAACAAGACATCCGACCTTCAACCGAGAGTCGCGACAACTTAATAAAACACAATACTTGCACTCAAAGGATATTACCAGACATATAGGCAAGTTCTCAATTAACCAAGCCAAAGTACTTATCAAGGCACACATAGGATAATTCTCATTTTATCAAGCCAAAGTACTAATCAAGGCATACATAGAATAATTCTTTTAACAAGTCAAAGTACTACATACGCACATTCTTTTATAAAAGACTCTTTCTATGTAAAGCTCCAAGATACTAACACCGTAGTATCAAGTCCTATTCACCTTTCAAGACAAGTCACAATACCTTTTTAGAAATACAAACACCGCTTCTAAAACAAGTGACTTCTTTTATTAAAGCCTTAAGCAATTGGTACCTTTAAACCAATTTGCCGTTCCTTAATACAAGTTATTCCTTTGATTACGTTATTAGAGAAAACCATTCTCTTATCCTTCCATAAAGCCGTTATAACCCACTTCCCATAAAGCCGTTATAACCCTTTATGGTTTTAGACAAACTCATTCCTTTTATAACTAAGAGATTTATACTTTCAAATCAAATCTCTTAACTTTCAAAATACATCAAGTCTCTTAACTTTTTAGAAAACAAGTTTCAAAGTCTTAAAAGCTTCATACGTAAACTCTTTTAAAATTTGTAACAAATCTCAAGGCCGTGAATAAGTTATACTTATTTATAACGATCTTATTCAAGTAGCCATGATCTAGAAAATGTAATACAATTTTGTCTTATCTTAGCTTCTATGCAGATGGAGGATTTCTACTTGTTTTAACATAATGGATTGTCATTACATTTTCCTTTATTAACGCTGCAGTGTCTTATTCGATACTTATACTCATTTGTGCCGTAAATTAGCCAAATCAACTCGACTCCTTTTTATATAAAACCTTAGGCAATTGATGCCAGAAATCAAGTTGCCTTTTACATAGTCAAGTCATTTATCTTTCCATAAGGCAAATATAACTAACTTCCCATAAAGCCGTTATATTCACTTTATACCTTAGCCATAAACAATTTCCTATCCAAGGACTTATACGCTTAAAACGACAAGTATCACATACTTTAAAACTCTTCAAGTCCCTTAACTTTAAAATCAACTTAAGACATCCTTACTATTTTCAAAGAAGTGAGTTAATCTCCTAACCCACCCGACTTGGCATCACATAAAACAAGTAAAGAATGTCATAATCTTCAGATGTCTACCGCACTACATACGTGCAACTAGTCATGCTCAAAAGATAGGAAAAGTTCTACATAGGTAATTCACATAACTACCTCTTAACTTCTAAGAGTAAGGAAACATGAAAGGATACCACAAGTATATTCCATACATAGAATCATGCCAAAGGAAGGAAGAGGTTCACATACCTCGCGATTTATCATCGACAAATAGCAAAATGCTCCAAAGTACTCCAACCTTGATAGCTATTCCATTCTCCAAGTAGATACGCTATACTTAGTACTTCAACCTATAATGGTCACAATAAGTCCATTAACCTTTTACTTCCAACGCAGAATCATTCTAAGTGCTAAGTCACTAATCCTACGAAAATCTGACAAAGACCTCCTTTGTTTCTACTAACTTTGCCACCTTTTTCAGGTCGAATACAGTAACCAAACAGCCCCAATTGGCTCACAATTAAGTAGAAGATAGTACAATACAAATGACTAACTAAACAGCCCCAATTGGCTCACAATTAAATAGAAGATAGTCCAATACAAATGACTAACTAAACAGCCCCAATCGCTCACAATTAAATGTAAGATAGTCCAATACAAATGACTAACAAACTACTACAAACTACAAGTCCAAAATCGCCACCTTGAGTTCAACCAAACTAATTCTTATCCAATTTCCATTTCAAACCAAAATGGTAGCATAATAAGATATCAAGTCGCATTTGGTTAGTACTACCATAAGCTTCAAGTCAATAACATGCGACGATTCTAACAACGATCAAATTGTAATCCAACTTAACATGGCCTACATTTCATTTCGAATTTCAAAGACTACAATCGATCTATAATCCTTATAAACTTCAACACATATGCTTCATGCTAGTAAAATGTAAGGCTAACAACAATACATAATCTTGTAACACTTAAAGAGAACAAAATTATACCTCAACGAATCTCAATCTAACTTCCAACCAAGTCGCCCTTAGCAACTTAGAGCCTCTTCAAGACACTTCAATCCGCTACTGAGACCCTTAGAACAATACCAACAACTTTCCTTCAAACCTCCAATCCAAAACCTAGAAAGCCACTAGGTTTTCACTTTGCGACTAATACGAAAAACTCTCTTTTTCCGGATTTTTCTATCGAGATACACTTACATAACACTCATGAACCTTGGTTTAAAGTGTGGAGCTTAATAGACAACAAACGAATTTTTTCTCTCCTCGGTCCCTCTCAAACCCGAGAGCTCAATGGAGTTCATCCAATTCTCTTCAATTTTTTCTAAGTGTTGACTAAGTCTCACTACTAGTAGTATTATAAAACACATCGAGGGTCAAGATGCAAACAAACGGGTGGTTTAAATGAGCTTTACTTAAATATCAAGGCATGGACCTTTGACTTTGGTCAAGATTGTCAAGCTTCACTACTTGCAAGACTTTGTCATCCAAGACTATGGTCAATGACCATATCGCCATGCCTAAATCGCCCAAGGCATCATAAGTGGGGTGACACGTGTCGCCTCCCGCTCATTACAACAAAACGCTTTCCGACAATTTCATAATTCCTATAAATTCCTACAAGTCTCTAATCTTGACACTTATGAAGTTCTTACGACGCTCTAAAACATGCCTCAGTAAATACGGTGTAACATTCTTCCCCTTAGAAACATTCGCCCCCGAATGTTCTTTCGAGTCAATCTTTATAATAAGCTTACATAGCTTCTTCTCACAACCCCGACATACCAACAATGCCACACATGGCCACATAACAATACTTATGCTAAGATGTCAACTCGCACTTATAAAGCCAACTAGTCCATATTCATAATGACCTTAAAGCTCGCATAATCCTCTCTACTCTGGTCTACTATGGTCCGACGATCAGATTATCACCGGAAAATCTCATATTCCCGCCACTACCACCCCAAACACTCACTGTGTAGTTACCTCGAAAGGTTCTTATGGATTCGTGATCTATTCCTTTACACTTGGTTGCTATCTTTTTTACGGTCGCATTTCTTTCCGTGACTCCCAACTCATACTAGTATACATATATAACTTCCATACCGATTCGCCTCTAATCTCGAGTCACTCTATAAAACAATATAAGGTCATTTCCGACTTTCATGACTGGTTCGGTGGAACGCGCCCACGAACCCGTAAAACAATTAACTAGACTTGGCCTTGCGCCCGTGACTTCGCCACGAGCTTTAACTACTACCAACTGATCCCACTCCATTCCAGATACGGGAGACCCGTAGAATGTGTCCTCGACCCTACCTGGCCGCACTTAACTCTTATCCTCGTCCGACTTAAAATCTTATTGCAGAGAAAGCCTTATACATCTAAGGTCTCTAGCTTATCAATATTCTTAGGCTCGCAATTCCATGCTCCAAGCCTACCTTACCAATCCCCCAATAACGGGTATAAAAACTTCTCATAAAATCATAACCATGTTGTCTCGATCACAACAACCATTACTTACTCTATACAGGCCTCATCCGTATAATTCTCTTAAGCATACTACGCAGCTTAATCTATTAACATGACATTCCGTTAGGTTCCTTAATATGGCTTCTGGGGTTCACTACCCTATCGCATACCTCATCCTTTCCCAATAATCTCAAAATAAACCACAAGACCTTGGCGAAAATTCATTAACTATTCCATACCTTCCCAGATTCTAGTTAGTCTTTACCGATTCTCGTAATCTAAAATCATTCTAGGCAACACGCTGCCCGACTTTCATACATAACTCCGTATAGATGTATGTCACAATACCAACTATACTATAATCATTACCTACCGATACGCAATCCACATAGTCCTTCCCGGTCATCACGCTTTCTCGTAAATGCAATCAACATAACTCGCAGTGAGAGACGACCCTAACAACACAGCCTCTATGGCACGATCTCGAGTGAGAAGAATGGAAACTAATCCTAAATGTCTCGCAGCCTCCCGATTATAGATGTGGTGCACAACACACCGATAATCAAGACTCTACTAGACACGGCCTCAGAGACACTTTCCGAGGACTAATCGCTTCGATACCACTTTTGTCACGACCGACCTCGATCGCGATCGCGCCTCTACCCGGGCACCCTTTCGTAATCATCGAGAAAATCAGCGAACATACATGAAACTTAAAAATAAAACATCGTAAGTAAAACAACAAAGTTAGCCGATAGTGGCTACCTTCCCGAACATATATAAATACAACCGGGCAGCTTGCTCATTTCTTTTACAAATCGACCCACAAAATGTGAATATGCACTTCTAAGAGTTTTGACATAACAATCGTGGACAAGGCCCCGCTGCACTTCAATACACATAAATGTGACAACTCAAACACTGGAGCTATCTCAACTTGTCAACCGATCCTAAGCTCATGGATTCACAATCGTACCTAAACTCGCGGCATTTAACGCAGCTCGGGCGGGGCCGCATAACAAAAATTTAATATGGAATATAATATAACGCATAAGAAACAAATCATAATCGCATAAAAGAATGACAAGGACAAGTATAAAAATACTTACTGATCCTCGCCGTGTCATTACCACTTATGAACTTAATCGCACTTACTATCCTTTCCATTCCCAATAAAAGTTATAGTCACATTCTTACGTACATTATTTAGAAAAGAATCATTAAGTTCATTACCATATAACTTACTTATCTTTCATAACATAGTCCGCCCACTACGGAGGGACACATATACCGCCTACCCAACTGGGACGCGATCAAGTCACACTAATATCAAAGCATGCCCGTGGAATCCCCATCACCGTCGATACTATTAGTGTAAAATATAACCACGTGACGCGCCTGCGGCATCCCACCTCACCGCCGGGCACACATACACAATACATATATATATATCCCGCCTGTGGAATCCCACATCATCGCCGACATACCCAGGTATAATAATACACCAATAGGCATACATGAACACCAAGTCCCACCTGGTATATATCGCCTGGGGTCTACCCTCACTTATACTCTACCCGGGAGAAGGTGGTAAAGCAGTGGTATAGCATCTCGGTCTACCCTCACTTATACTCTTACCCCGGAGAAGGTGGTATAACGCCTGGCTTGCCTCATTTATACTCTTACCCTATCTCGACTTGGCCACAAACAACACATAAAGCAGTGTGGTACAATGCCTGGGTTTACCCTCACTTATACTCTTACCCCGAGAAGGTGGTATAACGCCTGGGCTTGCCTCTCATTTATACTCTTACCCTATCTCGACCGACCATCAAACAAGACATAAGCACTACCATGTCTTTATAAAATCCGAATTTAACCCAAGTGCTACAAATAACGGAAGCATACCCGTGAACCCCACATCACTGCTTCAGACGCCCCAAGAACTTTACAACAAGACATCCGACCCTTCAACCGAGAGTCGCGACAACTTAATAAAACACAATACTTGCACTCAAAGGCTATTACCAGCACATATAGGCAAGTTCTCAATTAACCAAGCCAAAGCACTTATCAAGGCACACATAGGATAATTCTCATTTTATCAAGCCAAAGTACTAATCAAGGCATACATAGAATAATTCTCTTTTAACAAGTCAAAGTACTACATACGCATATTCTTTTATAAAAGACTCCTTTCTATGTAAAGCTCCAAGATACTAACACCGTAGTATCAAGTCCTATTCACCTTTCAAGACAAGTCACAATACCTTTTTAGAAATACAAACACCGCTTCTAAAACAAGTGACTTCTTTTATTAAAAGCCTTAAGCAATTGGTACCTTTAAACCAATTTGCTGTTCCTTAATACAAGTTATTCCTTTGATTACGTTATTAGAGAAAACCATTCTCTTATCCTTCCATAAAGCCGTTATAACCCACTTCCCATAAAGCCGTTATAACCCTTTATGGTTTTAGACAAACTCATTCCTTTTATAACTAAGAGATTTATACTTTCAAATCAAATCTCTTAACTTTCAAAATACATCAAGTCTCTTAACTTTTTAGAAAACAAGTTTCAAAGTCTTAAAAGCTTCATACGTAAACTCTTTTAAAATTTGTAACAAATTCAAAGGCCGTGAATAAGTTATACTTATTTATAACGATCTTATTCAAGTAGCCATGATCTAGAAAATGTAATACAATTTTGTCTTATCTTAGCTTCTATGCATGGAGGATTTCTACTTGTTTTAACATAATGGATTGTCATTACATTTTCCTTTATTAACGCCGCAGTTGGCTTATTCGATACTTATACTCATTTGTGCCGTAAATTAGCCAAATCAACTCGACTTTTTATATAAAACCTTAGGCAATTGATGCCAGAAATCAAGTTTTTTACATAGTCAAGTCATTTATCTTTCCATAAGGCAAATATAACTAACTTCCCATAAAGCCGTTATATTCACTTTATACCTTAGCCATAAACAATTTCCTATCCAAGGACTTATACGCTTAAAACGACAAGTATCACATACTTTAAAACTCTTCAAGTCCCTTAACTTTAAAATCAACTTAAGACATCCTTACTATTTTCAAAGAAGTGAGTTAATCTCCTAACCCACCCGACTTGGCATCACATAAAACAAGTAAAGAATGTCATAGTCTCAGATGTCTACCGCACTACATACGTGCAACTAGTCATGCTCAAAAGATAGGAAAAGTTCTACATAGGGTAATTCACATAACTACCTCTTAACTTCTAAGAGTAAGGAAACATGAAAGGATACCACAAGTATATTCCATACATAGAATCATGCCAAAGGAAGGAAGAGGTTCACATACCGCGACGATTTTCGACAAATAGCAAAATGCTCCAAAGTACTCCAACCTTGATAGCTATTCCATTCTCCAAGTAGATACGCTATACTTAGTACTTCAACCTATAATGGTCACAATAAGTCCATTAACCTTTACTTCCAACGCAGAATCATTCTAAGTGCTAAGTCACTAATCCTACGGAAAATCTGACAAAGACCTCCTTTGTTTCTACTAACTTTGCCACCTTTTCAAGGTCGAATACAATAACCAAACAGCCCCAATTGGCTCACAATTAAGTAGAAGATAGTCCAATACAAATGACTAACTAAACAGCCCCAATTGGCTCACAATTAAATAAGATAGTCCAATACAAATGACTAACTAAATTACAGCCCCAATTGGCTCACAATTAAATGTAAGATAGTCCAATACAAATGACTAACAAACTACTACAAACTACAAGTCCAAAATCGCCACCTTGAGTTCAACCAAACTAATTCTTATCCAATTTCCATTTCAAACCAAAATGGTAGCATAATAAGATATCAAGTCGCATTTGGTTAGTACTACCATAAGCTTCAAGTCAATAACATGCGACGATTCTAACAACGATCAAATTGTAATCCAACTTAACATGGCCTACATTTCATTTCGAATTTCAAAGACTACAATCGATCTATAATCCTTATAAACTTCAACACATATGCTTCATGCTAGTAAAATGTAAGGCTAACAACAATACATAATCTTGTAACACTTAAAGAGAACAAAATTATACCTCAACGAATCTCAATCTATCTTCCAACCAAGTCGCTTCCTTAGCAACTTAGAGCCTCTTCAAGACACTTCAATCCGCTACTGAGACCCTTAGAACAATACCAACAACTTTCCTTCAAACCTCCAATCCAAAACCTAGAAAGCCACTAGGTTTTCACTTTGCGACTAATACGAAAAACTCTCTTTTTCCGGATTTTTCTATTGAGATACACTTACATAACACTCATGAACCTTGGTTTAAAGTGGAGCTTAATAGACAACAAACGAATTTTTTTCTCTCCTTGGTCCCTCTCAAACCCGAGAGCTCAATGTGGAGTTCATCCAATTCTCTTCAATTTTTTTCTAAGTGTTGGACTAAGTCTCACTACTAGTAGTATTATAAAACACATTGGAGGGTCAAGATGCAAACAAATGGGTGGTTTGGATGAGCTTTACTTAAATATCAAGGCTTGTGGGACCTTTGACTTTGGTCAAGATTGTCAAGCTTCACTACTTGCAAGACTTTGTCATCCAAGACTATGGTCAATGACCATATTGGCCATGCCTAAATCGTCCAAGGCATCATAAGGGGGGGTGACACGTGTCGCCCTCCCGTTCGTCACAACAAAACGTTTTCCGACAATTTCATAATTCCTATAAATTCCTACAAGTCTCTAATCTTGACACTTATGAGTTCTTACGTACGTTCTAAAACACGCCTCAGAAATACGGTGTAACATTCTTCCCCCCTTAGAAACATTCGTCCCCGAATGTTCTTTCGGAGTCAATCTTTATAATAAGCGACATAGCTTCTTCTCACAACCCCGACATACCAACAATGCCACACATGGCCACATAACAATACTTATGCTAAGATGTCAACCTTGGCACTTATAAAGCCAACTAGTCCATACTCATAATGACCTTAAAGCCTGTCATAATCCTCTCTACTCGGTCTACTAAGGGTCTGACGACTGTATCATCACCGGGAAAATCTCATATTCCCGCTCAGCTACCACCCCAAACACTCACGGGTGTAGTTACCTCGAAAGGTTCTTATGGATTCGTGGATCTATTCCTTTACACTTGGTTGCTATCTTTTTTATCGGGTCGCATTTCTTCCGTACTCTCAACTCATACTAGTATACATATATAACTTCCATACCGATTCGCCTCTAATCTTCGAGTCACTCTATAAAACAATATAAGGTCATTTCCGACTTTCATGACTGGTTCTGGTGGAACGCGCCCACGAACCCAGAAACAATTAACTAGACTGGGCTCTTACTGCGTGACTTCGCCACGTAGCTAACTACTACCAACTCGATCCCACTCCATTCCAGATATGGGAGACCCGTGAATGTGTCCTCGACCCTACTCGGCCACGCACTTAACTCTTATCCTCGGTCCGACTTAAAATCTTATTGCAGAGAAAGCCTTATACATCTAAGGTCTCAGCTTATCAATATTCTTAGGCTCGCATTTCCACGCCCAAGCCTACCTTACCAATCCCCAATAACGGGTATAAAACTTCTCATAAAATCATAACCATGTTGTCTCGATCACAACAACCATTACTTACTCTATACAGCCTCATCCAGATAATTCTCTTAAGCATACTACGCAGCCTTAATCTATTAACATGACATTCTAGGTTCCTTAATATGGCTTCTGGCGGTTCACTACCCTATCGCATGACCTCATCCTTTCCCAATAATCTCAAAATAAACCACAAGACCTTGGCGAAAATTCATTAACTATTCCATACCTTCCCGGTATCTAGTTAGTCTTTACCGATTCCTGGTAATCTAAAATAATTCTAGGAAACACTAGTCTGACCCTCATACATAACTAAGTATAGATGTATGTCACAATACCAACTATACTATAATCATTACCTACCTGTATACGCAATCCACATAGTCCTTCCCGGTCATCACGCTTTCTCGTAAATGCAATCAACATAACTCGTTAGTGAGACGACCATAACAACACAACTCTATGGAACGATATCAGAGTGATAAGAATGGAAACCAATCCTAAATGTCCTGCAGCCTCCTGATTATAGATGTGGTGCACAACACACCGATAATCAAGACTCTACTAGACACGGCCTCAGACACTTTCCGAGGACTAACTGCTCTGATACCACTTTTGTCACGACCCGACCCCGGGACCGCGACTGGCGCCCTACCTGGGCACCCTTTCAGGTAATCATCAGAGAAAATCAGCGGAACATACATGAAACTTAAAAATAAAACATCGTAGTAAAACAACAAGTTAGCCGATAGGCTACCTTCCGAACATATATAAATACAACCGCAGCTTGCCTCATTTCTTTTACAAATCGACCCACAAAATGTGAATACGCACTCTAAGAGTTTTGACATAACAATCGTATGGACAAGGCCCCGCCGTACTTCAATACACATAAATGTGACAACTCCAAACACCGGAGCCATCTCAACTTCACAACCGGATCCTAAGCTCATGGATTCACAATCGTACCTAAACTCGCGGCATTTAACGCACTTCGGCGGGGTCGCATAAATAAAAATTTAATATGGAACATAATATAACGCACAAGAAACAAATCATAATCAGATAAAAGAATGACAAGGACAAGTATAAAAATACTTACCGATCTCGCCGTGTCATTACCACTTATGAACTTAATCGCACCTTACTATCCTTTCCATTCCCAATAAAAGTTATAGTCACATTCTTACGCACATTATTTAGAAAAAGAATCATTAAGTTCATTACCATATAACTTACTTATCTTTCATAACATAGTCCGCCCACTACGGAGGGACACATATATCGCCCGACCCAACTGGGACGCGATCAAGTCACACTAATATCAAAGCATGCCCGTGGAATCCCATCACCGCCGATACTATTAGTGTAAAATATAACCACGTGACGCGCCTGCGGCATCCCACCTCACCGCCGGCGCATACATACACAATACATATATATATATCCCGCCTGGAATCCCACATCACCGCCGATACCCAGTGGTATAATAATACACCAATAGGCATACATGAACACCAAGTCCCACCTGGTGGTATAGCCTCGGGGTCTACCTCACTTATACTCTTACCCCGGAGTATGGTAAAGCGGTGGTATAGCATCTCGTGGGTCTACCCTCACTTATACTCTTACCCCGGGAGAAGGTGGTATAACGTCTTGGGCTTGCCTCATTTATACTCTTACCCTATCTCGACCTGGCCACAAACAACACATAAAGTGTGGTACAAATGCTCTGGGGTTTACCCTCACTTATACTCTTACCGGGAGAAGGTGGTATAACGTCTGGGCTTGCCTCATTTATACTCTACCCTATCTCGACCGACCATCAAACAAGACATAAGCACTACCATGTCTTTTATAAAATCCGAATTTAACCCAAGTGCTACAAATAACTAAGCATACCCGTGAACCCCACATCACCGCAGACGCCCCAAGAATTTACAACAAGACATCCGAATTCTTCAACCGAGAGTCGCGACAACTTAATAAAACACAATACTTGCACTCAAAGGCTATTACCAAAGACATATAGGCAAGTTCTCAATTAACCAAGCCAAAGTACTTATCAAGGCACACATAGGATAATTCTCATTTTATCAAGCCAAAGTACTAATCAAGGCATACATAGAATAATTCTCTTTTAACAAGTCAAAGTACTACATACGCATATTCTTTTATAAAAGACTCCTTTCTATGTAAAGCTCCAAGATACTAACACCGTAGTATCAAGTCCTATTCACCTTTCAAGACAAGTCACAATACCTTTTAGAAATACAAACACCTTTCTAAAACAAGTGACTTCTTTTATTAAAAGCCTTAAGCAATTGGTACCTTTAAACCAATTTGCCGTTCCTTAATACAAGTTATTCCTTTGATTACGTTATTAGAGAAAACCATTCTCTTATCCTTCCATAAAGCCGTTATAACCCACTTCCCATAAAGCCGTTATAACCCTTTATGGTTTTAGACAAACTCATTCCTTTTATAACTAAGAGATTTATACTTTCAAATCAAATCTCTTAACTTTCAAAATACATCAAGTCTCTTAACTTTTAGAAAACAAGTTTCAAAGTCTTAAAAGCTTCATACGTAAACTCTTTTAAAATTTGTAACAAATCTCAAGGCGTCGTGAATAAGTTATACTTATTTATAACGATCTTATTCAAGTAGCCATGATCTAGAAAATGTAATACAATTTTGTCTTATCTTAGCTTCTATGCAGATGGAGGATTTCTACTTGTTTTAACATAATGGATTGTCATTACATTTTCCTTTATTAACGCCGCAGTGGCTTATTCGATACTTATACTCATTTGTGCCGTAAATTAGCCAAATCAACTCGACTCCTTTTTATATAAAACCTTAGGCAATTGATGCCGTAAAATCAAGTTGCCTTTTTACATAGTCAAGTCATTTATCTTTCCATAAGGCAAATATAACTAACTTCTCATAAAGCCGTTATATTCACTTTATACCTTAGCCATAAACAATTTCCTATCCAAGGGACTTATACGCTTAAAACGGACAAGTATCACATACTTTAAAACTCTTCAAGTCCCTTAACTTTAAAATCAACTTAAGACATCCTTACTATTTTCAAAGTTGAGTTAATCTCCTAACCCACCCGACTTGGCATCACATAAAACAAGTAAAGAATGTCATAGTTCAGATGTCTACTGTACTACATACGCAACTAGTCATGCTCAAAAGATAGGAAAAGTTCTACATAGGGTAATTCACATAACTACCTCTTAACTTCTAAGAGTGAAGGAAACATGAAAGGATACCACAAGTATATTCCATACATAGAATCATGCCAAAGGAAGGAAGAGGTTCACATACCTCGCGACGATTGTCGACAAATAGCAAAATGCTCCAAAGTACTCCAACCTTGATAGCTATTCCATTCTCCAAGTAGGATACGCTATACTTAGTACTTCAACCTATAATGGTCACAATAAGTCCATTAACCTTTTACTTCCAACGCAGAATCATTCTAAGTGCTAAGTCACTAATCCTACGGAAAATCGGACAAAGACCTCCTTTGTTTCTACTAACTTTGCCACCTTTTTCAAGGTCGAATACAATAACCAAACAGCCCCAATTGGCTCACAATTAAGTAGAAGATAGTCCAATACAAATGACTAACTAAACAGCCCCAATTGGCTCACAATTAAATAGAAGATAGTCCAATACAAATGACTAACAAACTACTACAAACTACAAGTCCAAAATCGGCCACCTTGAGTTCAACCAAACTAATTCTTATCCAATTTCCATTTCAAACCAAAATGGTAGCATAATAAGATATCAAGTCGCATTTGGTTAGTACTACCATAAGCTTCAAGTCAATAACATGCGACGATTCTAACAACGATCAAATTGTAATCCAACTTAATACGGCCTACATTTCATTTCGAATTTCAAAGACTACAATCGATCTATAATCCTTATAAACTTCAACACATATGCTTCATGCTAGTAAAATGTAAGGCTAACAACAATACATAATCTTGTAACACTTAAAGAGAACAAAATTATACCTCAACGAATCTCAATCTAACTTCCAACCAAGTCGCCCTTAGCAACTTAGAGCCTCTTCAAGACACTTCAATCCGCTACTTGAGACCCTTAGAACAATACCAACAACTTTCCTTCAAACCTCCAATCCAAAACCTAGAAAGCCACTAGGTTTTCACTTTGCGACTAATACGAAAACTCTCTTTTCCGGATTTTTCTATTGAGATACACTTACATAACACTCATGAACCTTGGTTTAAAGTGTGGAGCTTAATAGACAACAAACGAATTTTTTCTCTCCTTGGTCCCTCTCAAACCCGAGCTCAATGTGGAGTTCATCCAATTCTCTTCAATTTTTTCTAAGTGTTGGACTAAGTCTCACTACTAGTAGTATTATAAAACACATTGGAGGGTCAAGATGCAAACAAATGGGTGGTTTGGATGAGCTTTACTTAAATATCAAGGCTTGTGGGACCTTTGACTTTGGTCAAGATTGTCAAGCTTCACTACTTGCAAGACTTTGTCATCCAAGACTATGGTCAATGACCATATTGGCCATGCCTAAATCGTCCAAGGCATCATAAGGGGGGGTGACACATGTCGCCCTCCCGTTCGTCACAACAAAACGTTTTCCGACAATTTCATAATTCCTATAAATTCCTACAAGTCTCTAATCTTGACACTTATGAGTTCTTACGTACGTTCTTAAAGCATGTCCTATAAATACGGGGTGTAACAGTTTCATCTCTTCTTCCGCCTCCCATGTCATTTTTTCTACATTTTTATTCCACCACAGAACTTTCACGGAGGCTACCTCTTCATATGATAGATCTTCTGTAACCTTTACATCGTCAATTGGCACAATTTGGAAAAGATCCCCAACACACGCTCTTAACATAGAAACATGGAAACTGGCTGAATAAAATCTAACTCCAAAGGCAAGTCTAATTCATAATTTACTTGGACGATTTATCGAATTATATGATATGGCCCAATATACCTTGGGCTAAGCTTTCCCCTTTTTTCACATCTCATTACACCCTTCATAGGAGAAATCTTCAAGAAGACCCAATCATCCACTTGGAACTCTAAGTCTCGCCGCCGCACATTTGAATATGACTTCTGACTAATCTGAGCGGTTAGCAACCGTTCTTAGATAAGCTTCACCTTCTCTATGGACTGGTGCACTAGGTCAGACCCAAATAATTCTGATTCTCCTACTTCGAACCATCCGATAGGAGACCTACATTTCCGTCCATAAAAATCCTCACATGAAGCCATTTTAATGTTATCACGATAACTATTACTATACACAAACTCAATAAGGGGTAAATGATCATCCCAACTTTTCTTAAAGTCCAATACACAAGCTCGTAGAATGTCCTCGAGCGTCTGAATCGTACGCTCGGTATGCCCGTCTGTCTGAGAGTGGAAAGTTGTGCTAAGATTCACTTGGGTGCCTAAAACTTTTTGAAATGATTTCCAGATGTTAGATGTGAATTGCGCACCTCAGTCAGATATAATAGAAATAGGCACACCATGAAGGTAAACAAACTCCTTAACGTACAACTTCGCATAGTCCTCCGTTGTGTAGGTAGTTTTGACCGCCAGGAAATGAGCTGATTTGGTCAATCTATCAACAATCACCCAAATAGAATAAAACTTAAGATAAGAGCGAGGTAAATCCATAATGAAATCAATATTAATCATCTTCCATTTCCACACTGGAATCTCAATGTTCTGAGTCAAGCTGTCAGTGTTTTGGTGCTCTATTTTTACTTGTTGATAATTAGGACACTGAGCTACAAATTCCGCAATTCTCATCTTCATTTCGTTCCACCAATACATACCTTTGAGATCATGATACATCTTAATAGATCCATGGTGAATAGAATATCGTGAGCAATGGACCTTCATCATAATCTTATATCGTAATCCTGCTACATTAGGATTATACAAATGGACCTTCCACCTGAGGGTGCCTCTCATATTATACTCAAAGGTTGAGATTCTCGTTTGTTAAATATCCTTCCCACTCTTCCCTAAAAATGAGATCTTCATCATGATATTCTTTTTCTTTCAGTATGAGGGATGACCCTGCTGTATTCTTAGTCATAGCGCTATCACCATCCAAATCTTCCAATCAGACTCCCACTTAGCTAACGGATGCATTCCCTCAGGTAAATTTCTCTCCTTAGTCCTCACATCAATCGAGCCACTTGTGGGTGAATGATTCTATTGTCAACTTAGCTTTGTTTACTAACTGGTGTGCTGAAAACTCTTATATTTGTAGTATCTCAATCGTGAACACTTTATGGAAAATATCATTCGATTCTGAAGTGATTGTATCATCACAGTTAACTTTCATTCATGATCTAAAAGGAATTTCTTTTTTTTCGTACTTTCTCACTACTCGTAATTATAACAACTTCATTTCTTTACTTTTTTTATACTTGTTTACTCATTTTCTTACTTGTCATGCTCTTCTTATTTCTAAAATATTCTGGTATACATATGTAATCTCAAACATTGCTCCTGATTCTCATCCTTGGCGTTACTATCCCTTAAAGGATAAGTTGTTAACTTATTCCCTCATTCAGTACGTTGAAGATTCTGAAGAATTTGCATTACATGACATTGGCCTACTATATCCAAACATGGTCATTATACTTAGATTTTAATTCCATCATTTGCCTCATGGCTAAGACTTTCTGTCAATGGCTCTTTGGGAAAATATTTCCTTTCTCTCGTAAGCTATAAACCCATTACTTTATCCATCTCATAGAACCTTTGGTCAGTTAAAACAAAATGCTCATAGACCTCTGTATTTTTCTGTCATTTTATCTTCGTTATAATGTCATTACCTCTTGACATATATCTTTAATGTTTACCTTGTATCCATAGGCGTCATTGGCATTTTCATCTTTTAGGTGCTAATCTCGAACTTTACTCACCATTACTTCTGTTTACATACTTTCTGAGAGGTATGACTGCATATGTTATAGAACCGATGCTTCGTATGATTAGATTCAATTCATGGTGTTACATGATCCAATTACTTGTCAAACTTTCTTGTCTTATCATTATTAGATCTCTCATCGACTAAATGTTCATTCGTCTTACCTTTATATTTCCATTTCAAGTTGTCTTGGGGGGTCTCTTATCTCAACGTATTTATCATACTATCTTCTTGAGCATTAGAGGTTCGTTACCTTTGGCCGAAGAGTTCTTACTATCCCTCATCTATCATTGGTCCTTATGCTATTATGGAGTATTCATACCTTTGTGAAACTTGCACAACTATAATCTCATTCACGTTTATCCTTCTTGTCATAATCCTTCCTTCTACTTGTTAGGTCAAGTTATCTCATTCATCCTCACACTTAGTCAAGTCGATTGCAGATGAATGATTCAATTGTCAACTTAGCCTTGTTTACTAATTGGTGTGCTAAAAACTCTCATATTTGTAGTATCTCAATCGTAAACACTTTATGGACAATATCATCGAAAGTATTGCTATTAACTCTCATTCATGGTCTGAAATGAATCTTTTTTTGTACTTTATCACTAGTCATAATTATAAACAACTCCCTTTCTTTACTTCTTTGACACTTTTTCACTAATTTTCTTACTTGTCATACCCGTCTTAATTCTAAATTATTTGAGTATACATACGTACTCTCAAACATTGCTCCTTATTCCCATCTTTGGCGTTACTATTCCTTAAAGGATGATTTGTTAACTTATTCTTGTATTCTATATGTGGAAGATTCTGAAGAATTTGTGTTGGCCTACTATGATTATACTTAGATTCGAATTCCTTCACTTGCCTCATGGTTAAGATTTTCTGTCAATGGTGCTTTCAGAAAAGATTTCCTTAATCCCGTTAGGTTGTAAGCCCATTACTTTATCTATCTTGTAGAGCCTTTGGTCAGTTCAATAATGCTCATAAACATCTGTATTTTTCTTGACATTTTATCTTCATTATAATGTCATTATCTCTTGACATATATTTTTAATGTCTATCTTGTATCCATAGGCATCATTGGCCCATTTTTCACCTGTTTAGGTGCTAATCTTGAGCTTTACTCACTGTTACTTCGTTTACATACTTTCTGAGAGGTATGACTGCATATGTTATGGAATCGATGCTTCGTATGTTTAGATCCAATTCATGATGTTACTTCATCCCATGACTTGTCAAGCTTCTTTGTCTTATCATTATTAGATTTCTCATCGACCGAGTGTTCATTCGTCTTACCTTTACATTTTCATTTTAAGTTTCCTTGTGGGGATCTCTTATCTCAAAGTATTTCTCATACTACCTTCCTGAACATCAGAGGTTCGTTACATTTGGCAGAATAGTTCTTATTGTCCCTCATTTACCATTGGTCCTTACGATATTCTGGAGTAATCATACCTTTGTGAAATCTGCATTTCATTCACTTTCATCTTTCTTGTCGTAATCCTTCATTCTACTCGTCATTAAATGGAAGATATTTCTTCCTTGATACTTGATCATACCATTCCATTCATACTTATTAACTGTTTTCGTATTTGCTACAACCATTCTCGATTATTCCATAATTCTCATCCTCAATGACTCCCAACAAGCTATTGCTATTCAGAGGTTAGTTAGAATTGTAATATACTGCACAATAAAGCTGAAGACCTTACCAGTCCAATACCTATAGCATGCCTTAGCTTACTAACATTGATACATGTAATTCTCAATAATACGCGATATCACCCTTTACGCACGGACGAGAGGATTATGTCCCTTTCCACTACCGTGGATAACTTGATCCTTATATATGACTTGGACTCATTATCCTGAGTACGTCACTTTACGCGATCTTCTTAAATTTTGATGATCACTCTTCAGACGATTCGATTGTGTCAATCCATTCTCGTTAATGATATCCTTGTACAATTCCCAATCTATTTTAGGTAAGACGTCATAATTTAGGTCGCACATACATAACATATTCCCACATTCTAATTAGCACGAGTCACTGTAAAACATATAGATTTTTATAACCTGTTAAACCTTCCAATTATGTCTTCTGCTTTCTATATGTACAACTCATAATCTTTTTATCCTTACCTTTACGCATCGACATAGGACACTTCAAAATGTTGTGGCCATGGCTGCCATACTAAACCATCCCCCCGTATTCTTGAGGCATAATCTGGCATGCGCTCGTCCATACTGACTACAACATGGTCGGGCGGTCTCACTCAACCTTTACTATTTTGACCCTTAGATATTGACATCTTTGAACCCTTTGATTATCGGCGATCCCTAGCTAATAAACTCCCTTGGTTATAAGATCTTTGACCCCTCAAGGGCCTATCTATATTAGATGATTTAGGATGAAATCGTTCCTAAGAGGCAACCAATTGATTCAATACCTACACCGGTCTCCTTACATCCTAATCAGACGGAGCCGGTGGTAGGACTGATGGTACATGAGCTTCCCTCAACTCCTCTAGTATTACTAAATTCGTCGATACCTGGGAAAATAACTTACTCATATCCTCTGACGGATCTATCTCAATAGAAAGTATATTACTCGTATTTACACTCAATCCAACTTCAATCTCTCTGTTAATCATAATCTTACTGGAAGAAGGCATTGCTATAATTATAAACATGATAAGGTCTACAGAGCGAATCCTTACAATCTTCTGCGTTCCGGTGCTTAGTACATCCTTTATTTTACTTTTTTTTGGTATCCCAAAACAAACATTTGGCTTTCTGGATTTGCATTATCTCTTCCGTATATGAGTGAGACAACTTCTTATAACCTCGAAACCTTTTATTACACAATACTACCCTTCTGGCGTATCAATCGTCCGGTCGAACTTAGAAGTCACTCATTTACTGACTACAAATATGAACTAACCGAAGTCTTTTTGGTAACAGGTATCACTGAAACGGTATTAGACACGAGTTAAACTAAATTCTTAACACTCAGCTCTACTTGCACGATCTATGATATGAAAGAATGGAAACCATCCGTAAATTCCTTGCAGTCTCCTGTTTATAAGTGTGACGCGCAACATACCCATAAACAAGACTCTACTAGACACGGCTTGTAGACTTCCTAGGACAAAAATGCTCTTATACCACGTTTGTCATGACCCAAATCGGAGGGCCATGACGGGCACCCGAACCCTACCTGTCGGGCACCACTAATCACATATTTAACATATGTTCATAATCAATCATGGACACAAAGACCGTTATCCAAGATCCTACTGACATATACATTACAACCGATATGGCCTTACTCGACAACTATACACAGAACATTTGTCTACAAGCCTCTAAAGAATGCATGCCACCATAAGGTCGGGACAGGGCCCCATCATACCCATATGCATATGTAGAATATCATACCACGACTAGACTGCAACTCTAAAACAAGTAGAGTGCTCCAATATCAGCTGAACCAGCAACCTACTAGCGCGAACTGTCCCACTGTCTACCGGAGCCTGCGGGCATGAAACGCAGTGTCCCCCAACAAAATGGACATTAATACGACCGATGTACTGAGTATGGCAGGCATAAACAATAGCATAACAAAAATATAACAATAAGCTGATATAGAAACTACCGACAAAACTAGCCGACAACAACAACCCACAGAATTAGCCGACAGAACTCGCCGGTAGTAACAACCGATAGATACGTTGGACCTTATCAGATTATTCGGAGGATAGGCAACGTTGCCTATGAGTTGGACTTACCATCGGATTTGGAAGCAGTACATCCGGTCTTTCATGTATCGATATTGCGTAAGTGTATTGATCATCCTTCTAGAGTATTCCCGGTAAATGATGTCCAGGTGATAGAGGAGTTGACTTATGAGGAGAGTCCCATAGCTATACTTGATCGTCAGGTTAGAAAATTACGTACTAAGGATGTTTCTTCCGTCAAAGTATTATGGAGAAACAATAATAGGGAAGAGATTACTTGGGAAGCTCTCCGTCCCATTTCACGGATGCATCGCATTGAGAATTGACTCGTCAGATTAACCACTTATACGAAGAGTTCCCCGTATTCCATTTCATTGGCAACTAAAATAGATCTAAACGGATTGAGCGGTACCCATGTGAAAGAATACTTGTTGCGCACCTGCTGAACAAAGCTCCTTTCAAGTCAAACAGAGATTACCACTTCCGGAGGGACCCACCATTGTACTTCTAGGGGAGGGTCTAACATAGCGGAAGGCCACGACTTTTGTGAGTGTTCCACACAATACGGTATGCCACCAGCATAAATGAGGCTCTTTCTGCCATCCTCCGTCTCCAAGGGCTGGTTTTTGCTTTCTCTTTATCTCTATCTAATGAATGGGGAGTCCGCTTTAAAAGCGTCTGTTCACGGAGGTTGTTGTAGTTTTCGTAGTTACAAGAATTTGATTCTCACAATTGGGTTCGTGTTCAGTGTACCGCTCTTTTTATATATGAAATTACTTCTTTTTTTTAGCCCTTTTTCATTTGTGCATCTTTCTCCCATGCTTTCTGTTGGTCAACAAGCAACCAAAATGCTCTATACTTCTTCACTACTGCATGTGCTTGACGAGTTAAGTCAGATTGAGGGAATCTTTTTATCTCAATCACAATCACTATGTTTCGACGTATATTTTTATTTGATAAAGATAGTCTAAATTCCAGTGTTACATCGTATACAAATGCGAGTCAATCCACGACAACAATTACAGATTTTAGCCTTCAATCGTCCGATACTCAGGGTTCTTCTAGTGGTATTTTTAGGGATCATCCGGGTCTTAATCCTATCAGTGAACGTATAGTCGAGCTTCAATATGATATACGACATAAATTAGGAGCCTTGATGCCTAACAAGAGTAGTAGCCACGTGTCGTCAACTGATGTCACAAATAGTATGGGAATGGGGTACATGCAAGAGTTTGCACAATTTGTGTCTCAGGACAATAGTAAAGTTTGACTAAAATCTGATTTGGAGAAGTACTTGGAAGCTGAAACTGTACCACTTATGGATGATTTCGATATTCTTAATTGGTGGAAAACAAATGAAAATAATTATCCCGTTCTCCAACAAATAACAAGGGATATATTGAGCATTCCAGTTTATACTGTCCAATCGGAATCCGCATTTAGCACTAGTGGGCGTGTACTTGATCCTTATCGCAGTCGATTTCTTCCGAAAATGGTGGAGGCATTGATGTGTGCTCAAAACTGGATTTGGGCAGATATTAAAGGTAACATTAATTTGATTAAATTATTTATGTTGTATTAAATCGAAGTTAAACTCTAATTACTTTGATTATACATTATGCAGATGGTGGTGATGTCAAAAAGATGGAAATATGTGATCTTGAGGATAATTGATGTTGCTAAAAAAGTGGTGTTACTGCTAAAGTTGTTGAAAACTGATGTTGAGAACTGATGTTGAAAACTGAGAACTGATGTTTTTGCTAAATTTATGTTTCTACTAAAATTGAGAACTGATTTTGTTGTTCAAAATCTACTGTCCCAGCTATACTTGCAGTCAACTTTCTAGAAGTTTAATGGAGAATATGGTGCAGAGACAACATATTGATTCTGATATTGAATCATTTTGAACATGTCTTTGCATTTCAGCTTTTTGTATTGGTTCTGATATTGAATCAAAACTACTTAAATGTATTTGCATTTCAGTTTTTCAGCTTTTTGTATTTGCATCTGAAGTAAATTTATGTAAGCTTTTCAACTTTTCTATTTATTTCACTTGCACTATTTGGCGGGTATAGACGGGTATTGGCGGGTGGCGGATATCTACTTGGGTGGTGGAGTGGGTGTGGATTTAAAAATATACCTACCTAGGCGAGTATAGATGTTGAAATTGTACCCGCCATGGGTGACGGGTAGGTGGTGGATATAATTTTT
Source organism: Przewalskia tangutica (assembly GCA_029844215.1). Taxonomy (NCBI): domain Eukaryota; kingdom Viridiplantae; phylum Streptophyta; class Magnoliopsida; order Solanales; family Solanaceae; genus Przewalskia; species Przewalskia tangutica. The sequence continues at coordinate 133,085,494 of CM056720.1, read as the reverse complement.
TTTGGCGGGTGCGGGGGAGGGGGTACCCGCACCCGTCCTCACCCAATTTTCATCCCTAATAATCAAGTGTTCTCTGAATGTACCTAAGAATGTGTTTGAGCGCATTCATATGTTCAATCCTGGGATCATGCATAAACAAACACATCTGTTGTACGACATATGTACTATCAGGTCGCGTGAACGTAAGATACTGAAGGACGCCTGCAAGACTATGATAGCGGGTCGGATCCTCATAGGGAGAGTCAGCTGCAGCACCCAACTTGGGTTAGTATCAACTGGAGTAGAAGTGGACTTACAGGATGACATCTCATCCCTCTCAATGATCTCAGCTGCATACTTTCTCTGTGATAAAAATAGTCTACCTGCATGACGAGTGACAACAATTCCCAAAAAATAACTCAATGGCCCCAAGTCTTTCATGGCAAACTCAAAGAACTGAACATTGTCATGATAGACTTTCGCAAAGCATCAGAAGAGACAGTCAAAATAATATCATCCACATATAATATTATATAAGCCATGGAAGAACCCCGATGATATATGAAAATGAATTATCAGACCTGTTGTGAGAGAACCCAATGGTCGAAACATAGTCAACATACCTCTTATACCAAGCTCGTGGAGACTGCTTAAGCTCATGCAAGGACTTCTTCAACAAACATACATGATGAATATATCTAGTATCTCTAAACCCCAAGAGTTGATGCATATAGACTGTTTCCTTGAGATCACCATGTAGGAATGCATTCTTCACGTCTAGCTGATGAATTAGCCATGATTTTGAAAGAGTCAAGCTGACACAGTGCAAATGGTAGCCGGCTTGACCACCGGGCTAAATGTATCACCAAAATCCACACCAACCTGTTAAGTCTTACCATCACCTACAAGTCAAGCCTTATGTCTTGCAAAAGAACCGTCAAAATTATCCTTACGAGAAAAAATCCACATAGACTGAATAATATTAACACCATATGGATGGGGTACCAACTCCCACATCTTATTATCAATAAGAGCATTATATTCATCGGTCATGACAATTTTCCTATTTGGTCATTTAAGACAGACACAAGATTACGGGGCAAGGATGATTTAAGAACATTAGAATTTAAATTAAAATGTCTTTTTTGTTTAAAAATACCTTGTTGACTGCGAGTTACTGGACCATGACTCGGGGCTGGATTGGGTGCACTTTGGGAATTTTCAGCAGGTAGTAGTGGTGTCTGGACCATCGAAGGCGCCGCGCCGCCTCCCCGAAGGGTCGCGGCACTGACGACGATGGTAAAATACTTTGGTTACTGGAAGTTAGGCGCGACACCTCCACGAAGGGCCGCGGTGCTGACGATGATGGAAAAATACTTTGGTTACTGGATGGTAGGCGCTGCGGCGCTGACGACGGGTTACAGGACAGATTCGAAAAATGATGAATAATATATGGTAAGATATCGTCATCCAAAAAATCATACGAACCAGACACGGTATTTTCTACTTTAGAAAATGGAAATTGGGAGTCATCAAAGATAACATGACGACTAATAATGATTCGTTTAGATGACAAATCAAAGCATTTATAAATACGGTAATTGACGGATAACCCAAAAAACACACAATTGGTAGAACGTGCCTGTAGTTTGTTAATTGTGGTGGATGGAAATAGTGGATAACATAAGCACCCAAAGACCGTAAGATGAGAATACGAAGGAGTTTTATTATATAAACATTGAAGAAGATACGAGTATGTCAAACCTTTAGAAGGAAGAATGTTAAGCCAATATGTAGTCATTTGTAGAGCATGATACCAAAACAACGGAGGGACGGAAGAATGAACCAATAAGGTGTGGATAATGTTATTAATGGTACGAATTTTACGTTCAGCTTTCCCATTTTGTGAAGACGTATGAAGACAAGAAAAATGAAAATTTATCCCATTTTGAGCACAAAACTCCCCATTGTCATACTCTTTGCCATTATCACATTGAATATTTTTTATTTCTCATTCAAATTGAGTTATAATGAAAGCTCTAAATTTTACGAAGATGGAAAAAAATTGGGATTTTTTCGCTATTGAAAACATCCATAAAAATTTAGAATAATCATCCAAGAATAAAACATAATATTGATGACCCATAGAACTGAGAACGGGAGATGTCCATAAATCGCTATGAATAATATCAAATGGCATTGAAGTATGAGAATTTGAAGCTACAAATGGCAACTTAATAATTTTTTCCTAGAGAACAAGATTGACAATTTAGAGTACTACGCGTACCCTTACAGGAAATAAGCTTATTTCTATCTATAGTAGATAAAATAGACGACCCCGGATGACCTAGACGAGCATGCTACACGGAAGGAGCAAGAGCTGCAAAAGTGGATGTCATGGATTGATGCAAGAAACTGAGACTTGGTGTGATTGGATAAAGATCTCCCCTACTGTCACACCTCATGAGAGGACTCGCCGTCTTGAAATCTTTCACAGAAAAACCCAAACGGATCAAAATCAATAGAAACTCAATTATCAGTGGTGAATTTACGGACAAACACCAACTTTTTAATTAGTTTTGGGGCATGAAGGGTATTTTTTAGGACAAGTGGTGGATGGGGAGGAGACAAAATTTTATGATCATAACCTTTAATTGGAATCGAACTACCATTACCAACAATTATACCACGATTATTGCTCAAACTGGAATAAGACGAGAGAGTACCTTGGTCGGATGTCATGTGAATAGTGGCGCCAGTGTCCATCTACCAATTTAGGTCCGGTGGAGTCATTCCAAGCGTGTGTATCACGACTTCAATGTCGGTTTGTATGGGTCCTGCTGCGTGATGGGCTTGAGGGGGCCGAGGCCCGAGTATTCCGGACTACTGCCCCGGCCCATAAACTGGTCTGAAACCCGGTGCCTGACCCGAGAATTGGAAATTGGGCCCCGCCATCGGTGCATCGGGTCTTTGCATCGGGCCGCGCTTCGGATCGTGAAGAAACCTGGCCGCGGCGCTGGACTGGGCAGAGACTGGGACCCACTGCCACTGCATTGGGGCCCACTGCTGGCCCCACATTTGCGGATGCTGCTGACTGCCGCCACTGCCACTGTTCCGGTGGTTGTTGCCGTCGCGATTCTTGCCATTATTTTTCTGATTTTGACCCTTTTTACCACCACCGTTGTTGCGATTTTGGCTCACATTGGCGGAATTGGAAGGGAAAATTTGACACAGTCATCATGACGACGGGACTAGCCCCTATAGCCGCCTTTTTAGCCAAACTCGTTTCTTTCAATGTGAGCATGGAGCGGGCTTGATAGAATTTTGGAAGGGGTTACTTTGACGAAGGATCAAAGCAACACCGTTATAGGCCTCAGATAAGCCTGCAACCATTTGTAGAACGAGATGACTATTAGTAACCGGAGCACCTACGTTGCGAAGTTGATCCGCCAAGTCCTTGAGTCGTTTACAATAAGATGAAACGTTAGGAAAATTCGTCATAGCAACTTGAGAAAATTCCTGTTCAAGGGTAACAATGCGAGAATGACTGTTATCTTAGAAAATATCACGCAATCGATTCCAAGCCTCCATAGCTGTATAGTTGGGTTCCATAATCGTCTGTAAAAGGTCCATGGATATTGTGACATAAATCCATTGGAGAACCTTTGCGTCAAGCGTGACCCATTTTTTGGATCGGCTGCTTTGGTGGGCACAACCTCTGTAGTCTCCGTATCATCATCCTTAGGAGTAGGCGGAGGGATGATGTGGTGAAGAACTTGATGTGTCATAGCATGAATCTTGAATAATTCCGCCCACGTCCCATATTGGACGTTTTCTAGGTCAAGAACAATAGAAAGAACGCTCTTGATATTAGAAACTGCGAGGGCAGGATGAAACGTGTTCTTATCAGTCATGGTGAATAAAACGAACTTTGGACAAGATTTTTAGGGGGGGAGGAAGAGGTCTCGGGTTGCTGAAAACCGAGAGGAGGATGGGGGGATTTGGTCACAGATATCAAGAATTTCGAGAGAAAAGAGTGAGTAGCGGAAGCAAGGAAAATAACCTAGACTCTTGATACCATGAAAGAATTAATCCCTTAATTATTCTTATTGATGAAAGACATATATTTACAATTTACAATAGGAAAATCTTTTTCCTATTCTACATCTTAATCCCCATTCTATATGGAGACTAACTATACAATTATGATAATATTACACTACTAATTAAGGTACAAGACTAAGTCTAATATATACCAAATATACAATAGAATAGGGCTCTTGGTTGGACTACCCGTGATGGGCTTTCTTGCGGCTGGCCCATATGTTTAACAATATCATAATTTTAACTGATTCTAGGCACTCACAGATTTGTATTGTTTAAGTTGGGGTATCATTTTGATGTTTAATAGTTAATTGTTCAAGTCATAGAGTTTGCTGCTCCTAGCATATGTATTACACTTTAGAGTTAAAAGTGACAAGCATTTCTGTAAATAATATAAATTCTATTTGGAGGAACCATGCTTGATAAAGATTTGATTTGATAAAGTTTGTGGAGTTATTAGATTTTTTAGGAAATTTGTAATTGTTTTTCGTTGTTGTAGGCGCTGACTGCTTCTGATTAGGGCTGCACAAAACCCGAGGACCGGACCGAGGACCGAAAATCCAGAAAGACCGGATTGAAAAATTTGGTCCGGTCCAATATACACTAAAAACCGAAAAAAACCCCGGACCGAAGAACGAATTTTCAGAAACGTAGGACCGAAGACCGGACCGAATTTTTCGGTCCGGTCCGGGGTTTTTTTTGGTCCGGTCCATTTTTTGTGCAGCCCTACTTCTGATGTAGTCATTTGTACCTTCTTGGTACTTTTAGTAATAAAATTCTTACCTTATAAAAAAAAGAACTTTTTTTGTATTGGTAATTAGAGAATTTTATTACCAAGTAAATATGCACAACTTATAAGGATCAAACACTAAAGTTGGACATATGTCTCCAACTTCAGTCGACCAAGCATCTATGCTACATCCTATACAGTATACAAATGATAAAAATTCAAAAACTGCATATGCTTTTCTAGTTTTGGCATCATGTTCCCCCTACAATAACCTTCTTGGTGTTGGGTCTGACTATGTCAAAGTTGTTAGAGTTGTTATTTACTCCAGCAAATAAGCTCCTATATACTAGGAGTCGCTTAGTTAGAGTTCTAATTTGTTTTGAATTAGTCTTGTCATGTAAAGGCTATATAAAGCCTGAAGTTATTTAATAAATCTATCAAAGTATTTCTAGAACTTTGTGTGTGGGGGGGATTAAGAGCCTATCAAATTCTGGCATCAAAGCTTGAAAGAGGCCTGATTGTGAGCAAGTTTCAAGTGAGTGAAACACGAGAGTGAAAACTGCAAGTGTAGGTGACCGTGTGATGATGGCTGAAACTAACAGCTTTGCACCAGCGTGCATCCCCAAGTTTGATGGGGATTATGATCATTGGAGTTTGATCATGGAAAATCTCCTTAGATCAAAGGAGTATTAGAGTGTCATCCAGGGAGGTTATACAGAACCTTCCAGTGAAGAAACATTGACACCAGCTCAGAGGAAGACTCTAGAAGAAGCGATGATGAAGGATTTGAAGGCCAAGAATTATCTCTTCAATTCCATTGACAAGATCATTTTGAAGACAATTACTCAGAAGGAGACGGCCAAACGGTTGTGGGATTCAATGAAGGTTAAGTATCAAGGGAATGCACGGGTGCAGCGTGCTCAGCTTCAAACTCTTCGCAGAGATTTTGAGCTACTAGATGAGATCAGGAGAGACAGTCAATGATTATTTCGGAAGAGTGATGGTGGTGGCCAATGACATGAGAAACTGTGGTGAAGACATGCCGGATGTCAAGATCGTTGAGAAGATTCTACGTACTCTTACCGAGAAGTTCAATTACATTGTGTGCTCGATTGAAGAGTCGAAGGACATTGATAGTCTTTCAGTTGATGCCTCACAAAGCTCGTTGCTGGTCCATGAGCAGAAGTTTAGAAAGAGTGGTGGAGACGAGCAAGCACTGAAGGTTAGTCATGATGAAAGAGAAAGCAGAGACAGAGGAGCTGCGACCAGAGGCCGAGGAAGAGGCAGAGGGAGGTAATTTGACAAAGCCACTGTGGAATGTTATAAATATCATCAACTAGGGCATTTTCAATATGAATTTCCTAGTTGGGACAAGAAATCCAACTATGCTGCGATTGATGAGGAAGAGGAGATGTTTCTGATGGCTTTTGTTGAAACTAACAATGCAAAAAGGGAAGAGATGTGGTTCTTATATTCCGGATGCAGAAACCACATGTGTGGGAAGAGACAGTGCTTCTTAGATTTTGATGGTACATACAGACATTCGGTGAAGCTGGGTAATAATACAAGAATGGAAGTGATGGGGAAAGGAACTATACGGCTGAAAATTGAGGGCACAACTCAGGTGATTATAGATGTTTATTATGTGCCGAATTTGAAAAATAGTTTACTCAGTATAGGCCAACTTCAAGAACGGGGATTAGCTATTCTTATAAAGAACGGAGTATGCAAGCTTTATCATCCAAGAAGGGGTTTGATTATGCATACATGGATGACCGCGAATAGGATGTTTGTGTTGTTGGGTAATGTGGAACCAGAAAGCTCTACCTGCTTACAAATAATAACAGAAGATGAATCACAGCTGTGGCATCAGAGATATGGACATCTGAGCTATAAGGGGCTGCGGACATTAAGATACAGAGAAATGGTAAAAGGCATTCCACCATTGAAAGCTACAACTAAGTCATGTACTGATTGTTTAGTAGGCAAGCAACACAGAGAGGCGATTCCAAAAAGAAGTCAGTGACGTGCTTCCAAGAAATTATAGCTTGTACATGCTGATATCTGTGGTCCAATCACACCATCCTCTAACAGTGATAGAAGGTACATTTTAACATTCACTGACGATTATAGTAGAAAAGTGTGGATATATTTTCTGATTGAAAAGTCTGAGGCATTCACAACCTTCAAACATTATAAGAATATTGTCGAAAAGGAGTTTGGAGTACCTATATGTTCATTACGCACTGACAGAGGTGGAGAATTCACCTCCGAACAGTTCAATACTTTATGTAAAGATAATGGTATAAGTAGGCAACTCACAACAGCTTACACCCCACAATAAAATGGAGTAGCTGAACGCAAGAACAGAACTATCATGAATATGGTTCGATGTATGTTGTCTGACTTAGAGGTACCAAATATATTCTGGCAAGAAGCTGCGAGATGGACAACACATGTTCTCAAGAGAAGCCCGACGTCGGTTGTGAAAGAGAAAACACCGGAGGAGATGTGGAGTGAAATTAAACCTAAAGTGGATTACTTTAGAGTTTTTGGATGCTTAGCTCATGTTCACATGCCAAACCAGAAAAGAAAGAAGTTGGATGATAAAAGCTTCCCTTGTGTGTTACTGGGAGTCAACAACGAGTCGGAAACATATCGGTTGTTTGACCCAGTAACCAAGAAGATAGTGACAAGTCGAGATGTGAGTTTTGAAGAAGATAAAGGCTGGAACTGGGGAAGAACATCAGAAGAAGTGAGACAAGATGTATTGGTTTGGGAAGGTTGTGATAAAGATAAAGCTGAAGAGTCCGAGAATGAAGAAGAGGTTGCAACTGAAACAAATGATGAAGACCAAAAAGCTACTGTACCGGCGGTCAATCAAGAGGCACCAAGTGAAGTACTTCCGGCAACAAATAGATCTCGGAGAGCTCCTCCATACCTACAAGATTATGTATCAGGAAAAGGTTTTTTTCAGAAGGAGAAGATGAGTCAAAAAATCTTGCAATGTTAGATGATAGGGGTATGTGACTAGACCTGCAAGACTCGTTTTGGGTTACTCCATTGAAAGGGCAACTAAAGAAAAGGGCATTCACCCGATATATGACAACAAGGGATATTGCTTCCTACGAAGATCCTTGTTCCTTTGAAGAAGAAGTCGTAGAAGAAAAATGGAAAAAGGCTATGGACTGTGAGATGGAGTCCATTGAGAATAATAAGACCTGTCAGCTTACACCACTACCAGCAGGAGTAAAGATAATCGGTGTAAAGTGGGTTTTCAAGACCAAATTGAACGAGAATGGTGAGGTAGATAAGTACAAGGCCCAGTTGGTAGCTAAAGGTTATGCTCAACAACACGGGATTGATTGCAATGAGGTCTTTGCTCCAGTAGCAAGATGGGATACAATTCGGATGGTTCTAGCACCTTTCCATTCGGATGAAAGGAATATCATCCTAATGAAAGCCTGATTTTTCCCTTATCAATGTTTGAGATGCCTGGTTGTGCCAATTTCCCTAGTTGACAATATGACTTTTATGTCTGGCAGCAACTCGGATCTTATGTTATTTAGATGCCCAGCTTATCTGCCAGTTGTCTGGCTGTAAAAGGAAGAGGTTAGTTCACAACTCTGAAAGCCGAAGACAAAGCGAGGAAGACAGCTACAGAGAAGCAAATAAGGAAGAGATTTAGGCAACAACATTGACCTACCACGGAGCGGTAAGGAGTCTTCTTGTGTGTTATAATCTTTACGGGAATGAATCTCATATGTTGGTTGAGAATTGCTCTGGAATTCATTGATAATGACTTTGCCAGGTTCTAGGAAGGCTACTCTTCTTTTTTGTCGATCGAGCCGCTTTCCCTCATTCCACTCGTCCAGCCCTCTTCATGAACTTGTACAATCGATGCCACAAAGATAGCTAACTCTATTATCAAAGAAATAAGGAAAGGGGCGACAATTTGGCACCAGATATCCGGAGGTGTGGAAAGAGCAGCTGTGAGAAGCGGAAAAACCATCAAAAAATGACGATTGTTCGTGGAGGTTTCTACAGAAAGACCCCTTGGTTGAAGGGTTGGAGTGTGTACCAACTTGATATCAAAAGTGTGTTTCTTCACGGTGAATTGGATGAGGATGTGTATGTAGAGCAGCCATTGGGATATATTCGTAAGGGTGAAGAGCAGAAGGTTTACAAGCTTCGGAAGGAACTTTATGGATTGAAGCAAGCACCGCGTGCTTGGTACAGTAGAATTGAGGCTTATTTTCTCAAAGAAGGCTTTACACGGTGCAATTATGAGCATACTCTCTTCGTCAAGTCAGAAGAAGGAGGTAAAAAACTGTTAATTATAAGCATGTATGTTGATGACTTGATCTTTACTGGTACTGATGCTTGCATGTTTGAGAAGTGTAAAAGCTCCATGAAAAATGAGTTTGAAATGACGGATTTAGGGAAGATGAAATACTTCCTTGGTGTTGAGATTATGCAGAGACCAGAAGGCATCTATTTGAGTCAGAAAAGATATGTAGGTGAGTTGTTGAGAGGTTTCACTTACATAATGGAAATCCAGCCAAGAATCCAATTGTACCAGGTTCTAGATTCTCAAATGAAGGAGGAGGAGCTAAGATGGATGCAACCTTGTACAAACAATTAATTGGGAGTCTCATGTATATTACTGCTACAAGGCCAGATTTAATGTATGTAGCATGTTTGTTAAGTAGATATATGGCTAGTCCTACAGAGGTGCATATGCAAGCAAAAAAGAGAGTGTTGTGTTACTTAAAGGGTAATGTGTCTTTGGGTTTGCTCTACAAGAGAGGTGATGCAACAGAGCTAGCTGCCTATACCGATAGTGATTATGTCGGGGACATTGATGATAGAAGGAGTACGAGTGGTTATGTGTTTCTATTGAATGGTAGGGCAGTTTCTTGGGCTTCGAAGAAGCAGCCGGTGGTGACACTGTCAACCACTGAGGCTGAATTTGTTGCAGCAACATTTTGTGCCTGTCAATGTGTCTGGATACGAAGGATTCTGGAGCAGCTTGGTTGTTTACAGTCACAGCCTACAGCTATTCTATGTGATAATTGTTCAACAATTAAACTGTCCAAAAATCCAGTTTTGCATGATAGGAGTAAGCATATTGATGTTAGATTCCATTTCTTAAGGGATCTTATGAAGGAGGAAGTTGTAAGGCTTGTTCATTGTGGCACAAAGGAGCAAGTAGTTGATATAATGACCAAGCCTCTGAAGCTTGATGTGTTCATGAAGCTGCGAGAAGAGCTTGGAGTGTGTAACTAATCTTAAACTGAATGCTACTGCGTTCAGTTTATGGGAGGCATTGTTGGGTCTAACTATGTCAAAGTTGTTAAAGTTGTTATTTACTTCAGCAAATAAGCTCCTATATACTAGGAGTCACTTAGTTAGAGTTCTAATTTGTTTTGAATTAGTCTTGTCATGTAAAGGCTATATAAAGCCTGAAGTTGTTTAATAAATATATCAAAGTATTTCCAGAACTTTGTGTGTGTGTGTGAGATTAAGAGCCTATCACTTGGATCATCAATTTTGTTATCGCATCACAAGTTCAACCTTTTTACTGAAATCAACTAGAAGTGTAACGGCTCGTCGACGGTTTTGAATTTAGAACCCCTTTTCTCTAGTTGATACTTTTCGTAGGTTTATTTTATGTTTTATGACTTTCGGGAATGGGTGGCACGGGTGCATTTCGGAAGTTCCAAATCAAAATTAGTAATTTGGAGGATTAAGAGTTGATCATGGTCAATATGTGATTAAACAAGTTTGGATTCGTGATTTGAAGGTTCCTATAGGTTCATAGAATGACTTGTACGTGTGTTTGTACTGCTACCCGAGGGGTTTAGGAGAGTTTCGGGGGCTAAAACCAAGATATGGCTGCACCATTTTTTTGGTGCAGCAGGTGTTCATCGCGGTCGTGGGGAGGGGATGTAGCGATCGCATAGGATTGACTGGCGTGGGGTTGTGATCACATGAGAGTGTTTCATCTAGATTGCTCTTTGTGATCGCGAGGAGCCCCATCACGGTTGCGAATGATATGTTACCTGCCAACACTTAAATTTTAAAATAGAGATCATTTGTTCAAAAACACATTTTGTGATTTGGAAGCTTGTTGCGATATTTCTAAGTGCTTACGCAAGTGTACGTATCGTTCAAGTAATAAAGTCTGTAAGACCGAGTTTATCGTCCACAGAGACTGGTTTATTAAGTACCGATTATCTATCATATGATATCTATTTGGTTGACGTTCTTTTAGTTTGAGAATTATACTAAGAATTACGAGTAAGTGCAGAAAATAACTAAAGATTATGACACTTTGGTTTTATAATAGTTATGAAGGGAATAGGACTTCCAATCTCCTCAACTATCTACTCTTTCACGCGTTAATGCAATGCTAATGACACTTCTTCTTATTAAGATAGCAGGTTAACTAATATGTCATTATATTTCGGTTAGGACATATTATAGCTCAACCTAGTGCAGAAATCTTCTATATTTCTATGATAAGTTTTACCACACAGGAGGATTAAGAACAATAACCTTTAAATACTATACAAGTATCGGGGTACTTTCGTCCACGATTTTAATCTATGTCTAGACAATTACAACATATTCAAATCTCCCCTCTTGGATCTTGATTCAAAATTATATAAGTTATGACAATTAATAGCTAGTTAATCATCAAACAATCAAAGCAATATTGAATAGATCTTAATATGCTGAAGAAGAACTCAAAAACTATGCATTAACTATATGAAAGAGCTTCAATAAGATTCGATGGGAACCTTACTAAAGTATTTAGCTCCTAAACATTGTCATGTCAAGAACTAAATTACAATCCAACATAAACTGAAATAAAATAAGGAAAAGAAAATAACTTGAACAAGAAGATGACTGTAATCTTGCTTCTAGTCGTCGTTCTCCTCTCCAAAGTATGATTTGTAATATTGTATAAGGTATGGTATAATGAGCAGGGTTTTTGGGGTTTTATACTAGAGAAAAATTGCCTTTCGGACCATAAAACCTCGGCCCAATTCGCCCAGAAATCGAAAAACTCGCGGCACCGCTTACGCTGTGCACGCGGTGCTAATTGGCTGAAATCACTGGGCTGCTCACTGGATTTTTTATGCCTCGGTTCCACTTTTTGGGCCGCGGTTCCATGGCACCGCGGTGCTGCTTGGCCAGGCACCGCAGTGTCTCTGTGATTTTCGTCTGATTTCGCCTGATTCATTCCTTGGGTCGAGCTTGTGCAATTTTCATCTCAATTAAGCTCATTTCATCCTCGATTATGTACTTCCTCCTTTATGATCGCTGTGACACAAAATGAAAGAAAACCACACCTAACACTACACTAACGCAAAATAAAAGAGTAAAATACTAACTAAAAAGAACTCAAACGAGTGTATAAAATACATTCAACAAAGCTCGATTTTGAGGCGATTCAAAGAGGGATTTCAACTTTGAGTTATTGGGAAGTGATTTCAACTTGACCCCGAGTATTTATTATGATTACCCGTTAATTTTAATGTATAATTTAGCAGATATGAGTTGAATAAATTGGGGTTATTGACTTTGATTACAGATTTGATAAATCATGAAATTGAATGCTGAATTGGAGTTCATTTGAGTGGTAATCTTAGATTTGGGATCCTTGAGGGACGGGTAACTCAATTTTGAAATAATTTTTTTATTTTAACCCTGGGGCTCAAGTTTGATTATTTGTTGACTTTTTGACCACCCCTCTTTTATATTATAATATAATATGAGTATCATTGGACTAGCTAAACCTTGTAGAGTACACTTTCGAAAATTGGATGTATTCAGAGTCTTGAGGAGAGGAAAAGACCATTCGGGGTGTTGTAAGCTTCAGATTGAGATAAGTTAAGACTTGACTTTGGCGAGGGATATTTTCTCAGTTAAATAACTAATCAATTGGGGAAATGTAAGAAGGTGACGTGTAGGCCAGATGACGAGCGTTTATGGGTGCACCAGTGACATGTCGGGGTTATTTGTCTATTTTGTGTTGATTGAATTGATTGATTAATTGAGCACGAATCCATGTTAGTAATGATGTCATGAGTAATATTTTCATGTTAGTCTTCATTTTGAGCTATGCATGTGAGTGACTTGATTAGTTGTTGATCATACCATGTTGAAATACTATGTGATTGCATAAGATGCATTAATTTATATATGAGAGCGGGGAGAGCTTGTCCATGGTGGTTACTTAATATGCACATTTAATTCGTCTATGTGGGTGTTTACGTCGGGTTCGTACACCCAGCGGAATTTGAAAATTTATGTTTCAAACCCGATAACGGTCGAACTGCAGTATGATAAGTAATGAAAATACAAAGCACATAATTAATGTAAAACTTCGACAGAAGACTTACATTCGAAGCAGCAATCAGCCAAGCAGTTGAATCTGTTACTTTGTGTAGTCTGAGGGTGCACACGCAAACGTCCCTCGATTTGTAAGTTCAAGGAGAACTGTGATGTAATTTGCTAAGTCATGAATGTTAGGGATTCTGACAGAGCTTTAGAAGAGAGTTACCTCTCTTAGGTTTTCATTGTATTTGGAATGGGAGGTAAGCCCTCTATTTATAGTTGTAGACAGAGACTTAGGGATTCCGTGGGCTGGGCCCAGCAGAAAATTAGACTGACGAAATTCGGACTGCCAGAATCCGTACAGGCACCGCTGTACCACTAAAGAGGCACCGTGGTGCTGCCCAGTGTTCTTGGCACCGCGGTCCTGTCCTATTTTTCATGTTACACCCCGTATTTACAAGACATGTGTTAAGAACGTACGTAAGAACTCGCAAGTGTTAAAATTTGAGACTTGTAAAAAATTTACGGAATTATGGAATTGTCGGAAAACGTATTATCAGGATGAATGGGAGGGCGACACGTGTCACCCCCCTTATGTTGTCTTGGACGAATTGAAGCATGGGCACAAGGGTCATTTGACCTTTGGTAGGATGATTTAGTCTTGCAAGTAGTAGCATGAGAAAATTGACTAAGTCAATGACCCCACTTAGCCTTGATATTTACTAAAAGCTTATCCAAGACACCCAATTGTTCCTATCTTAACCCTCCATTATATTATATATGTATACTAGTAGCAAGACTAGTTCCCACACTTAGAAAATTTTCACACAAATTGGAAGAACTCATAGGGTTGCTCTCGGCTTCACTCTTGGAAGAAAAGAAAAATGTTTGTTCCTTGTTCTTTAGGCTCCACACTTTAAACCAAGGTTCCTAAGTGTATTGTAAGCATGTCTCAATAGAAAAATCTTGGAAAAAGATGGTTTACGGGTTAGTCGCAAAACGAAAACCTAATGGTCTTTCTAGGTTTTGTTTGAAGATTTGAAGGATAATTGTTGGTGTTGTTCTAAGGGTCTCAACAAGCGGATTGAAGTGTCTTGGAGAGACTTTAAACTACTAAGGAGCGACTTCGGATTTGGAAGTTAGATTGAGATTCGTGGAGGTATAATCTTGTTCTCTTTAAGTGTTACAAGATTATGTATTTGTTGTTAGCCTTACATTTTTACTAGCATGAAGTATATGTGTTGAAGTTTTATAAGTATTATGGATTGTTGTAGCCTTAAATCCGAAATGACATAGTAGCCATTTGAAGTTGGATTTCAAGTTGGTCGTAGTTAGAATAGTCGCATGTTAATTACTTGGAGATTATAGAAGTTATAATCGATTGCGACTCGATATCATGTTATGCTAGCAAATTGGATTGAATTGGAAATTTGATAAGAATTGATGTTGTAGCACCTCAATGTGGCCGAATTTGACTTATTGTGGTATTGGTTTGATATCGTTTGTGGGGCGGAATTTTACACGTCTAGTAGGCGTGTAATCCCCTATTTGATAAATTGCGTTGATTGTGCCTTAAATGTGGCGTGTTGGTTACTGTATTCGGCCTTGAAAAAGGTGGCAAAGTTGTCACGACCCGACCCCGGGACCGCGACTGGTGCCCTACCTGGGCACCCTTACAGGTAAACATCAGAGAAAATCAGCGGAACATACATGAAACTTATAAAATAAAAACAACAGTAATAAAACAACGAGTTAGGCGATAGGGCTACCTTTCCGAACGCATACATACATAAACGATTGCCTCATTTCTTTACAAACCGACCCATGATATGTGACTCTGGACTTAGAATAACAAGCGTGGCGGACAGGCCCCGCCATACCCCGAATATACATGAATCTTCTACCTCAGGGAAAACCGTACCAAGAGATAAGCCTCCGGAGCAAGTGGAGCTTTCTCTCAAAACTGAACCGAGATCCTAAGAGCAAGGATCACCAACTTGGGTACCTAAAACTGCGGCATGAGCGCCCAGAAGGGTCGACAACAGTGCAGAATATGGAGCAGAAATAACGTCTGATAAGCGGATCATAATCGTACAAAAGAATGACAAGGACAAGTATAAAAATACATACGGATCTGCCGTGTCATTACCACTTATGAACTTAATTTCACATCAATATCTTTTACATTCCATTAAGAGTTATAGCCATATCTTACGTACTTACTTAGGAGAAGTCATTAAGTTCATCTCTATCTAACTTACTTATCTTTCATAACATAGTCCGGCCCATTACAGAGGGACACATATACTACCCGGCCCAATCTGGGACGCGATCAAGTCACACAAATAGCAAAGTGTGCCCGTGGAATACCCCCTCACTGCCAACAGCTAGAAGTGTAAAATATAACCATGTGACGCGCCCGTGGCATCCCACCTCACTGTCGGCGTACACATACACCATACATACATATATCTCCTGCCCGTGGAATCCCACATCACTGTCGACAGCTATAAGTGTAAAACATAACCATGGGTCTCACGCCCATAATACCAATCAAAACAGGTGGTATAGCGTCTTGGGGCTTGCCCCTCATTTATACTCTTACCCTGGAGAAGGTGGTACAACGTCTTGGGGCTTGCCCCTCATTTATACTCTTACCCTGGAGAAGGTGGTACAACGTCTTGGGGCTTGCCCCTCATTTATACTCTTACCCTATCTCCACCGGCCGACAATCAACACATAAAGCAGGGGGTATAACGTCTTGGGGCTTGCCCCTCATTTATACTCTTACCCTGGAGAAGGTGGTACAACGTCTTGGGGCTTGCCCCTCATTTATACTCTTACCCTATTTCGACCGACCATCAAACAAGACATAAGCACTAACATATCCTTTATAAAAATCCGGGAATTTAACCCAAGTACTCCAAATAACGGAAGCATACCCGTGGAATCCCACATCATTTGTCGACGTCCGATGAACTTACAACAAGACGGTGACCCTTCAACCGAGAGTCGCGGAACTTAATAAAACATAATACTTGCACTCAAAGGCTATTACCCGTACATATAGGCAAGTTCTCAATTAACCAAGCCAAAGTACTTATCAAGGCACACATAGGATAATTCTCATTTAACAAGCCAAAGTACTTATCCGGGCACAAATAGAATAAATTCTCATTTAACAAGCCAAAGTACTTATCAAGGCACACTTAGACAAATTATCAATTTATCAAGCCAAAGTACTAATCAAGGCATACATAGAATAATTCTCTTTTAACAAGTCAAAGTACTTATCAAGGCACACTTAGACAAATTCTCAATTTATCAAGCCAAAGTACTAATCAAGGCATACATAGAATAATTCTCTTTTAACAAGTCAAAGTACTTATCAAGGCACACTTAGACAAATTCTCAATTTATCAAGCCAAAGTACTACGTACGTACATTCTTTTATAAAAGACTCCTTTCTATGTAAAGCCCCAAGATACTAACAACCGTAGTATCAAGTCCTATTCACCTTTCAAGACAAGTCACATTACCTTTTTAGAAATACAAATACCGGCTTCTAAATCAAGTGACTTCTTTTATTAGAAAACCTTAAGCAATTGGTACCTTTAAACCAATTTGTCGTTCCTTAATACAAGTTATTTCTTTGATTACTTTATTAGAGAAAACTATTCTCTTA
This sequence comes from Przewalskia tangutica, assembly GCA_029844215.1. Taxonomy (NCBI): domain Eukaryota; kingdom Viridiplantae; phylum Streptophyta; class Magnoliopsida; order Solanales; family Solanaceae; genus Przewalskia; species Przewalskia tangutica. The sequence continues at coordinate 133,068,647 of CM056720.1, read as the reverse complement.
ACCTTCCATAAAGCCGTTATAACCAACTTCCCATAAAGCCGTTATAACCCTTTATGGTTTAGACCAACACGTTCCTTTTATAACCAAGAGACTTCTACTTTTTGAAACCAAGTATTAAATACTTTCAAATAAATTCTCATACCTTTCAAAAATACTACTAGTCTCTTAACCTTCAGAAAACAAGTTGACTCATTTTATATAAAACCTTAGGCAATTAATGCCTTAAAAACAAGTTGCCTTTTCACTAAAATCAAGTCATTTACCTTTCCATAAAGCAAATATAACCAACTCCCCATAAAGTCGTTATATTCACTTTATACCTTAGCCAAATACAATTTCCTATCCAAGGGACTTATACGTTCAAACCGGATCTAGTATCACATTCTTTAAAACTCTTCAAGTCCCTTAACTTTAAATAAAACTTAAGACATCCTTTATACTTTCAAGAAGCGAGTTAATCTCCCAACTCACCCGACTTGGCCATTCAATAAACTAGTAAAGGATAACAAGGTGTTGTACGTCTACCGTACTACACGCGTGCAACTAGTCATGCTCAAAGATAGGAAAAGTTCTTCATAGAGTAAGTCACACAACTACCTCTTAACTTCTAAGAGTAAGGAAACATGAAATGATACCACAAGTATATTCCATACATAGAATCATGCCAAAGGAAGGAAGAGGTTCACATACCTCGCGGCGATTATCGACAAGTAAAAAGCTCCAAAGTACTTCAACCTTGATAGCTAGTCCATCCTTCAAGTAGGATACGCTATACTAAGTACTTGAACCTATAATGGTCACAATCGTCCATTAACCTCTTACTTCAAACGTAGAATATTCTAGGTGCTAAGTCGCTAAATTCTACGGAAAATCGGACAAAGACCTCCTTTGTTTTACTTACTTTGCCACCTTTTCAAGGCCGGAAATACAATAACCAAACAGCCCCAATTGGCTCACAATTTATAGAAGATAATCCAATACAATTGAATAACTACACACCCCAATTGGCTCACAATAAAATAACCAACTAAATGCAAACTACAAGTCCAAAATTCGCCACCTGAGTTCAACAAAACCAATTCTTATCCAATTTCCTTTTCAATCCAAATTGGTAGCATAACATGATATCAAGTCGCATTTGATTATAACAACCATAATCTTTAAGTCAATAACATGCGACGATTCCAATAACGATTAAATTATATTCCAACTAAACATGACTTACATTACACTTCGGATTTAAAGCTACAAGCAATCCATAATACTTATAAAACTTCAACACATATACTACATGCTAGTAAAATGTAAGGCTAACAACAATACATAATCTTGTAACACTTAAAGAGAACAAGATTATACCTCAACGAATCTCAATCTAACTTCCAAATCCGAAGTCGCTCCTTAGTAGTCTAGAACCTCTCCAAGACACTTCAATCCGCTTGTTGAGACCCTTAGAACCACACCAACAACTTCCTTCAACTTACAATCCAAATCCTAGAAAAGCCATTAGGTTTTCACTTTGCGACTATCTGAAAACTCTCTTTTTCCGGGATTTTTCTATTGGGATACACTTACATAACACTCATGAACCTTGGTTTAAAGTGTGGAGCTCAAAGATCAAGAAACAAATTTTTTTTCTTCCTTGCTAAACCCAAACCCGAGAGCTTTCTTGCCCATCTCTAAATTTTCTTGAAAATTTTCTAAGTGTTAGACAAGGTCTTGCTACTACTAGTATACTAAAGGGACATGGAGGGTCAAGATGTGTACAATTGGGTGGCTAGGATGAGGTCTAAGCAAATATCAAGCCTTAGTGGGTCCATTGACTTAGTCAATATTGTCAAGCTACTCTTGCAAGATTTGTTCATCAAAGACTTATGGTAAATGACCATTATGGGCATGCCTAAATTCGTCCAAGGCATTCTAAGGGGGGTGACACGTGTCGCCCTCCCATTCGTCACAATATTACGTTTTCCGACAATTCCATAATTCCGTTAAAAAATTTTTACAGTCTCAAATTTTAACACTTGCGAGTTCTTACGTACGCTCTTAACACATGTCCTGCAAATACGGGGTGTAACATTCTTCCCCCCTTAGAAACATTCGTCCCCGAATGTTCTTTCGGAGTCAATCTTTATAATTTGCGACATATTTTCCTTTCACAACCCCGTCATACCAACAATGCCACACATGGCCCTAACACCTCGCACACGCATATCTGTCCATCATAAGCCCAAAAGAGATTATCTTTTCGCACTTCCAACTCCTTCTAACATACATACATAACTTCCATACCAATTTCTGGCCTCTAATCTTTGGGATAACTCTACAAAACAATATAAGGCCATTCCCGGCTTTCAGGACCTGGTTCCGGTGGAACGCGTCCACGAACCCGTAAAACAATTAACTAGACTTGGGCCTTGCGCCCTCGTGACCGCCACGTGGCGAACTACTACCAACTGATCCCACTCCATTCCGGGCCATGGGAGACCCAGAACAGTCCTCAACCACACTTCGGTCGCACTTAACTCTTATCCTTGTGCGACTTAAAATCTTATTGCGGAGAAAGCCTTATATACCTAAGGTCTCGGGTAATCAATATTCTTAGGCTCGCAATTTCCATGCTCCAAGCCTACCTTACGATCCCGAACGGGTACAAAACTTTATAAAACCAAAACCATGTTGTCTCGATCACAACAACCATTTCTTACTCTATACCTGACCTCATCCGCACAATTCTCTTAAGCCTACTACGCAGCCTTAATCTATTAACATGACATTCCGTTAGGTTCCTTAATATGGCTTCTGGGGTTCACTACCCTGTCGCACGACTCATCCTTTCCCAATTATCTCGAAATAAAACACAAAACCTTGCGAAAATTCATTAACTATTCCATACCTTCCGGTATCTAGTTAGTCTTTACCAATTCACGGTAATCTAAAATCATTCTAGGCAACACGCGTCCGACCTCATACATAACTCCGTATAGATGTATGTCACAATACCAACTATACTATAATCATTACCAACCCGATACGCAATCCACATAGTCATTCCCGGTCACTGCGCTTTCTCGTGGCGCAATCCACATAACTTCGTTAGGGAGGGATGACCTAACAACAAGGCTCTATCGCACGATCTCGAGTGAGAAGAATGGAAACCAATCCTAAATGTCCTGCAGCCTCGATTATAGATGTGGTGCACAACACACCGATAATCAAGACTCTACTAGACGCGGTCGTAGACACTTTCCGAGGACTAGCGCTCGATACCACTTTTGTCACGACCGACCCGATCGCGATCGTGCCCTACACAGGCACCCTTACGGTAAACATCGAGAAAATCAGCGGAACATACATGAAACTTATAAAATAAAAACAACAAGAATAAAACAACAAAGTTAGCCGATAGGGCTACCTTCGCGAACGTACATACATAAACGGCAGCTTGCCTCATTTCTTTACAACCGACCCACAATATGTGACTACTGCACTCTGGGAATAACAATCGTGGCGACAGGCCCCGCCATACCACGAATATACATGAATCTTCTACCTCGGGAAAACTGTACCAAGAGATAAGGCAGAGCAAGTGGAGCTTTCAAAATCGAACCGAGATCCTAAGAGCAAGGATCACCAACAGGTACCTAAAACTGCGGCATGAACGCACCCAAGCGGGGTCGATAACAACAGTGCAATATGGAATGAAATAACGTCTGATGAAATGGTCATAAGCGTACAAAAGAATGACAAGGACAAGTATAAAAATACATACGGATCTTGCCGTGTCATTACCACTTATGAACTTAATTTCACATCAATATCTTTTACATTCCATTAAGAGTTATAGCCATATCTTACGTACTTACTTAGGAGAAGTCATTAAGTTCATCTCTATCTAACTTACTTATCTTTCATAACATAGTCCGGCCCATTCTGAGGGACACATATACTACCCGCCCAACTGGGACGCGATCAAATCACACTGAATAGCAAAGTGTGCGGTGGAATACCCTCACCGCCAACGGCTAAGTGTAAAATATAACCACGTGACGCGCCGTGGCATCCCACCTCACCGTCGGCCATACATACACCATACATACATATATATCTCCCGCCTGGAATCCCACATCACCGTCGACACTATAAGTGTAAAATATAACCATGGGTCTCACACCCATAATTCCAATCAAAACAGTGGTATAAGCCTTGGGCTTGCCTCATTTATACTCTTACCCTGGAGAAGGTGGTCCAACGTCTTGGGGATTGCCCCTCAGTTATACTCTTACCCTGGAGAAGGTGGTACAACGTCTTGGGGCTTGCCCCTCATTTATACTCTTACCCTATCTCCACCGGCCGACAATCAACACATAAGCGGTGGTGCAGCGTCTTGGGGTTTACCCTCACTTATACTCTTACCCGGAAGGTGGTACAGCGTCTTGGGGCTTGCCTCATTTATACTCTTACCCTATTTCGAGCCATCAAACAAGACATAAGCACTAACGTATCGCTTTATAAAAATCGGAATTTAACCAAGTACTCGAAATAGCGGGCGTACGTGGAATCCCACATCAGCGTCGACGTCCCAAGAACTTACAACAAGACAGCCGACTTCAACCGAGTCGCGGAACTTAATAAAACATAATACTTGCACTCAAAGGCTATTACCCGTACATATAGGCAAGTTCTCAATTAACCAAGCCAAAGTACTTATCAAGGCACACATAGGATAATTCTCATTTAACAAGCCAAAGTACTTATCCGGGCACAAATAGAATAAATTCTCATTTAACAAGCCAAAGTACTTATCAAGGCACACTTAGACAAATTATCAATTTATCAAGCCAAAGTACTAATCAAGGCATACATAGAATAATTCTCTTTTAACAAGTCAAAGTACTTATCAAGGCACACTTAGACAAATTCTCAATTTATCAAGCCAAAGTACAAATCAAGGCATACATAGAATAATTCTCTTTTAACAAGTCAAAGTACTTATCAAGGCACACTTAGACAAATTCTCAATTTATCAAGCAAAAGTACTACGTACGTACATTCTTTTATAAAAGACTCCTTTCTATGTAAATCCCCAAGATACTAACAACCGTAGTATCAAGTCCTATTCACCTTTCAAGACAAGTCACATTACCTTTTTAGAAATACAAATACCGGCTTCTAAATCAAGTGACTTCTTTTATTAGAAAACCTTAAGCAATTGGTACCTTTAAACCAATTTGCCGTTCCTTAATACAAGTTATTTCTTTGATTACTTTATTAGAGAAAACTATTCTCTTAACCTTCCATAAAGCCGTTATAACCAACTTCCCATAAAGCCGTTATAACCCTTTATGGTTTAGACAACACGCCTTTTTATAACCAAGAGACTTCTACTTTTTGAAACCAAGTATTAAATACTTTCAAATAAATTCTCATAACTTTCAAAAATACAATTAGTCTCTTAACCTTTAGAAAACAAGTGACTCATTTTATATAAAACCTTAGGCAATTAATGCCTTAAAAACAAGTTGCCTTTTCACTAAAATCAAGTCATTTACCTTTCCATAAAGCAAATATAACCAACTCCCATAAAGTCGTTATATTCACTTTATACCTTAGCCAAATACAATTTCCTATCCAAGGGACTTATACGTTCAAGCGAACAAGTATCACATACTTTAAAACTCTTCAAGTCCCTTAACTTTAAATAAAACTTAAGACATCCCTTATACTTTCCAAGCGAGTTAATCTCCCAACTCACCCGACTTGGCCATTGATAAACTAGTAAAGGATAACAAGGTGTTGTCGTCTCACCGTACTACACGCGTGCAACTAGTCATGCTCAAAGATAGGAAAAGTTCTTCATGTAGTAAATCACACAACTACCTCCTAACTTCTAAGAGTAGAAGGAAACATGAAATGATACCACAAGTATATTCCATACATAGAATCATGCCAAAGGAAGGAAGAGGTTCACATACCTCGCGACGATTATCGACAAGTAGCAAAAAGCTCCAAAGTACTTCAACCTTGATAGCTAGTCCATCCTTCAAATAGGATACGCTATACTAAGTACTTCAACCTATAATGGTCACAATCGTCCATTAACCTCTTACTTCAAACGTAGAATATTCTAGGTGCTAAGTCACTAATTTCTACGGAAAATCTGGACAAAGACCTCCTTTGTTTTTACTTACTTTGCCACCTTTTTCAAGGCCGGAAATACAATAACCAAACAGCCCCAATTGGCTCACAATTTATAGAAGATAATCCAATACAATTGAATAACTACACAGCCCCAATTGGCTCACAATTTATAGAAGATAATCCAATACAATTGAATAACTACACAGCCCCAATTGGCTCACAATTTAATAACCAACTAAATGCAAACTACAAGTCCCAAATTCGGCCACCTTGAGTTCAACAAAACCAATTCTTATCCAATTTCCATTTCAATCCAAATTGGTAGCATAACATGATATCAAGTCGCATTTGATTATAACAACCATAATCTTTAAGTCAATAACATGCGACGATTCCAATAACGATCAAATTATATTCCAACTAAACATGACTTACATTACACTTCGGATTTAAAGCTACAAGCACTCCATAATACTTATAAAACTTCAACACATATACTACATGCTAGTAAAATGTAAGGCTAACAACAATACATAATCTTGTAACACTTAAAGAGAACAAGATTATACCTCAACGAATCTCAATCCAACTCCAAAGCCAAGACGCCCTTAGCAATCTTAGAGACTCTCGAGACACTTCAATCCGCTACTGAGACCCTAGAACAACACCAACGAAATTTCCTTCAAACTTCCAACCAAAACCTAGAAAAGCCACTAGGTTTTCACTCATGACTAACAGAAAACTATCTTTTTCGAGATCTTTCTATTGAGAAACACCTATAATACCCTTAGGTACCTTGGTTTAAGGTGGGAATTATTGGACAAAAATTGAAATTTTTCTCTTGAGACCCTAAGCCTAGCCGAGAGCTTCCCTCAAGCCCCTCTCAATTTTCTTGAAAATTTTCTAAGTGCTTTGCCTTGTCTTGCTACTAAGGAGCTTATAAAAAAATATGGAGGGTCAAGATTAGAACAAATGGTTGGCCAAGATGGGTTTTCACATGGATCCTAGCCAAGTGGCATTGACTAAGTCAATAATATCAAGCTAAAGTCTTTGCAAGACTTGGCCATCCTAATATTGGTCAAATGACCATTCCATCCAATACAAATTTCGTCCAAGACCACTAAGGGGGGGTGACACGTGTCGCCCTCCCGTACGTCGCAATATTTCATTTCCGACAATTCCATAATTAGTTAAAATTTTTACGGTCTCAACTTTTAACACTTGCGAGTTCTTACGCACGTTCTAAAACATGTCCTGTAACTCACGGTGTAACATTCTTCCCCTTAGAAACATTCGTCCTCGAATGTTCTTTCGAGTCAAACTTATAATTAGCGACATAGTTTCCTTTCACAACCTCGACATACCAACAATGTCACACGTGGCCTAATACTCGCACACGTATATCTGTCCATCATAAGCCCAAACGAGGTTACCTTTTCGTACTTCCAACTCCTTCTATCCTACATACATAACGTCCATACTGACTCTGGCCTCAAATCTTTTGAGTCACTCTATAATACAATATACGACTATTTCCGGCCATGACTGGTTAGGTGGAACGCGTCCACGAACCCGTAAAACCATTAACTAGACTTGGGCGCCTTGCGCCGTGACCGTCACGTGGACCACTACCAACCGATCTCACTCCATTCCAGGCCATGGGAGACCAGTAGCAGTCCTCGGCCCGACTGTGTCGCACTTAACTCTTATCCTTGTCCGACTTAAAATCTTATTGCGGAGAAAGCCTTATATACCTAAGGTCTCGGCAGTAATCAATATTCTTAGGCTCGCAATTTCCATGCTCCAAGCCTACCTTACCAGTCCCCCAGTAAACGGGTACAAAACTTCTTATAAAACCAAAACCATGTTGTCTCGATCACAACAACCATTTCTTACTCCATACGGACCTCATCCGTACAATTCTCTTAAGCCTACTACGCATCTTAATCTATTAACATGACCTTCCGTTAGGTTCCTTAATATGGCTTCTGGCGGTTCACTACCCTATCGAGACGACTCATCCTTTCCCAATTATCTCGAAATAATACACAAACCCTTGGCGAAAATTCATTAACTATTCCATACCTTCCCGGTATCTAGTTAGTCTTTACCAATCCCTGGTAATCTAAAATCATTCTAGGCAACACGCGTCTGACCCTCATACATAACTCCGTATAGATGTATGTCACAATACCAACTATACTATAATCATTACCAACACGATACGCAATCCACATAGTCATTCCCGGTCGGCGCTTGCTTTCTCGTAGGCTGCAATCAACATAACTTTCGTTAGGGAGGATGACTTAACAACACGGCTCTATCGCACGATCTCGAGTGAGAAGAATGAAACCAATCCTAAATGTCTCCGACCTCCGATTATAGATGTGGTGCACAACACACCGATAATCAAGACTCTACTAGACACGGCTGTAGACACTTTCAGAGACTAAGCGCTCACGATACCACTTTTGTCACGACCCGACCCGGGATCGCGATCGTGCCTACAGGGCACCTTACTGTAAACATCGAGAAAATCAGCGAACATACATGAAACTTAAAAATAAAACATCGTAAGTAAAACAACGAGGTTAGCGGATAGGCTACCTTCACGAACATATATAAAAACAATCAAGCGGTTTCCTTTCTTTTTACAAAGCGACCCACACATGTGACTACTGACCTCTAAGAGTTTAGACATAACAAGCGTATGGACAAGGCCCCGCCGCACTGAATAAACATAAACGTGACAACTCGGAACACTGAGCCATCTCAACTTCTTTGAGCGGATCCTAAGCTCGCGGATCCACAATTACCTAAACTGCGGGCATGAACGCCTTCAGAAGAAGTCGATAACAAAAATTGCGAATATGGAACAGAATATAACGTCTGATAAACAAACCATAGCGTACAAAGAATGACAAGGACAAGTATAAAAATACATACGGATCTGCGTGTCATTACCACTTATGAACTTAAGCGTGCCTTATTATCCTTTCCATTCCCAATAAAAGTTATGATCACGTTCTTACGCACATTATTTAGAAAAAGAATCATTAGGTTCATTACCATATAACTTACTTATCTTTCATAACATAGTCCGCCCGCTACGGAGGGACACATATACTACCCTACCAACTGGGACGCGATCAAATCACACTAATATCAAAGCATGCCCGTGGAATCCCCATCATCGCTTACGGCTATTAGTGTAAAATATAACCATGTGACGCGCGTGCGGCATCCCACCTCACCGCTTCGCGCATACATACACAATACATATATATATATCCCGCGTGGAATCCCACATCACCGCCGCGCCCAGTGGTATAATAATACACCAATAGGCATACATGAACACCAAGTCCCACGGTGGTATAGCGTCTTGGGTCTACCCTCACTTATACTCTTACCGAGAAGGTGGTAAAGCAGGTGGTATAGCATCTTGGGGTCTACCTCACTTATACTCTTACCGGAGAAGGTGGTATAACGTCTTGGGACTTGCCTCATTTATACTCTTACCCTATCTCAACCGACCATTACACAAAACAAGCAGGGGTATAATGTCTTGGGGTTTACCCTCACTTATACTCTTAACACGAGAAGGTGGTATAGCGTCTTGGGTCTACCCTCACTTATACTCTTACCCTATCTCAACCGGTCAAACAAGCGTAAGTACTACCATGTCTTCTATAAGAATCCGAATTTAACGAAGTACTCGAATAGCGGAAGCATACGTGGAATCCCACATCAGCTTGCGGTGCGTCCCATGAACTTACAACAAGACAGCCACCTTCAACCGAGAGTCGCGCAACTTAATAAAACATAATACTTGCACTCAAAGGCTATTACCCGCATATAGGCAAGTTCTCAATTAACCAAGCCAAAGTACTTATCAAGGTACACGTAGGATAATTCTCGATTAACAAGCCAAAGTACTTATCAGGGCACAAAATAGAATAATTCTCAATTAATCAAGCCAAAGTACTTATCAGGGCACAAATAGAATAATTCTCATTTAACAAGCCAAAGTACTTATCAAGGCACATTTAGACTAATTCTCAATTAATCAAGCCCAAGTACTTATCAAGGCATCACATAGAATTATTCTCAATTAAACAGGCCAAAGTACTACGTACGTACATTCTTTTCAAAAGACTCGCTTTCCAAATAAAACTTCCCGATACTAACAACCGTAGTGTCAAGTCCTATTCACCTTTCAAGACAAGTCACAATACCTTTTAGAAATACAATTCACAGCTTCTAAATCAAGTGACTTCCTTATTTAAAACCTTAAGCAATTGGTACCTTTAAAACAATTTGCCCTTCCTTAACACAAGTTATTTCTTGATTACTTTATTAGAGAAAACCATTCTCTTAACCTTCCATAAAGCCGTTATAACCAACTTCCCATAAAGCCGTTATAACCCTTTATGGTTTAGACCAACACGTCTTTTATAACCAGAGACTTCTACTTTTGAAACCAAGTATTAAATACTTTCAAATAAATTCTCATAACTTTCAAAAATACAATTAGTCTCTTAACCTTTAGAAAACAAGTTGACTCATTTTATATAAAACCTTAGGCAATTAATGCCTTAAGAACAAGTTGCCTTTTCACTAAAATCAAGTCATTTACCTTTCCATAAAGCAAATATAACCAACTCCCCATAAAGTCGTTATATTCACTTTATACCTTAGCCAAATACAATTTCCTATCCAAGGGACTTATACGTTCAAAACGGAACAAGTATCACATACTTTAAAACTCTTGAAGTCCCTTAACTTTAAATAAAACTTAAGACATCCCTTATACTTTCAAGGAAGCGAGTTAATCTCTCCAACTCACCCGACTTGGCCATTGAATAAACTAGTAAAGGATAACAAGGTGTTGTCGTCTCACTGTACTACACGCTGCAACTAGTCGGGCTCAAAGATAGGAAAAGTTCTTCATAGAGTAAATCACCTGACTACCTCTTAACTTCTAAGAGTGAAGGAAACATGAAATGATACCACAAGTATATTCCATACATAGAATCATGCCAAAGGAAGGAAGAGGTTCACATACCTCGCGACGATTATCGACAAGTAGCAAAAAGCTCCAAAGTACTTCAACCTTGATAGCTAGTCCATCCTTCAAATAGGATACGCTATACTAAGTACTTCAACCTATAATGGTCACAATACGTCCATTAACCTCTTACTTCAAACGTAGAATATTCTAGGTGATAAGTCACTAATTTCTACGTAAATCGGACAGCACCTCCTTTGTTTTTACTTACTTTGCCACCTTTTTCAAGGCCGGAAATACAATAACCAAACAGCCCCAATTGGCTCACAATTTATAGAAGATAATCCAATACAATTGAATAACTACACAGCCCCAATTGGCTCACAATTTATAGAAGATAATCCAATACAATTGAATAACTACACAGCCCCAATTGGCTCACAATTTAATAACCAACTAAATGCAAACTACAAGTCTAAAATTCGGCCACCTTGAGTTCAACAAAACCAATTCTTATCCAATTTCCATTTCAATCCAAATTGGTAGCATAACATGATATCAAGTCGCATTTGATTATAACAACCATAATCTTTAAGTCAATAACATGCGACGATTCCAATAACGATCAAATTATATTCCAACTAAACATGACTTACATTACACTTCGGATTTAAAGCTACAAGCACTCCATAATACTTATAAAACTTCAACACATATACTACATGCTAGTAAAATGTAAGGCTAACAACAATACATAATCTTGTAACACTTAAAGAGAACAAGATTATACCTCAACGAATCTCAATCAACTCCAAAGCGAAGGCGCTCCTTAGCAATCTTAGAGACTCTCGAGACACTTCAATCCGCTACTGAGACCCTTAGAACAACACCAACCAAATTTCCTTCAAACTTCCAACCAAAACCTAGAAAAGCCACTAGGTTTTCACCTGCGACTAACCGAAAACTATCTTTTCCGAGATCTTTCTATTGAGAAACACCTATAATACCCTTAGGTACCTTGGTTTAAGGTGGGAATTATTGGACAAAAATTGAAATTTTTCTCTTGAGACCCTAAGCTAGCGAGCTTCCTCAAGCCCTCTCAATTTTCTTGAAAATTTTCTAAGTGCTTTGCCTTGTCTTGCTACTAAGGAGCTTATAAAAAAATATGGAGGGTCAAGATTAGAACAAATGGTTGGCCAAGATGGGTTTTCACATGGATCCTAGCCAAGTGGCATTGACTAAGTCAATAATATCAAGCTAAAGTCTTTGCAAGACTTGGCCATCCTAATATTGGTCAAATGACCATTCCATCCAATACAAATTTCGTCCAAGACCACTAAGGGGGTGACACGTGTACCGCCTCCGTGCGTCATAATATTTCATTTCCGACAATTCCATAATTAGTTAAAATTTTCTGATCTCAACTTTTAACACTTGCGAGTTCTTACGTACGTTCTTAAAACATGTCCTGTAACTACGGGGTGTAACACATGGTAGTGCTTATGTCTTGTTTGATGGCCGGTTGAGATAGGGTAAGAGTATAAATGAGGGGCAAGCCCCAAGACGTTGTACCACCTTCTCCAGGGTAAGAGTATAAGTGAGGGGTAAACCCCCAAGACGCTGTACCACCTGCTGTATGTGTTGATTGTCGGCCGGTTGAGATAGGGTAAGAGTATAAATGAGGGGCAAGCCCCAAGACGTTGTACCACCTTCTCCAGGGTAAGAATATAAATGAGGGGCAAGCCCCAAGACGTTATACCTCGCTTACCACCTTCTCCAGGGTAAGAGTATAAATGAGGGGCAAGCCCCAAGACGTTATACCACCTGTTTTGATTGATATTATGGGCGTGAGACCCATGGTTATGTTTTACACTTATAGCTGTCGACAGTGATGTGGGATTCCACGGGCAGGAGATATATGTATGTATGGTGTATGTGTACGCCGACAGTGAGGTGGGATGCCACGGGCGCATCACATGGTTATGTTTTACACTTTTAGTATCGGCGGTGATGGGGATTCCACGCATGCTTTGATATTGGTGTGACTTGATCGCGTCCCAGTTAGGCGGTAGTATATGTATCCTCCGTAGTGGGCGGACTATGTTATGAAAGATAAGTAAGTTAGATAGAAATGAACTTAATGACTTCTCCTAAGTAAGTACGTAAGATATGGCTATAACTCTTAATGGAATGGATAAAGATATTGATGTGAAATTAAGTTCATAAGTGGTAATGACACGGCAGGATCTGGTAAGTATTTTTATACTTGTCCTTGTCATTCTTTTATACAGTTATGATTTGTTTCTCAGACGTTATCTCTGCTCCATATTCGCACTGTTGTTATGCGACTTCGCCGGGGCTGCGTTCATGCCCGCAGGTTTTAGGTACCAGGTTGGTGATCCTTGCTCTTAGGATCTCAGTTCAGTTTTTTAGAGAAAGCTCCATTTTCTCCGGAGGCTTAGCTCTTGGTACGGTTTTCCCTGAGGTAGTAGATTCATGTATATTCAGGGGTATGGCGGGGCCCTGTCCCGCCACAGTGGTTATGATAAAACTCTTAGAGGTCTGTAGTCACATATTGTGGGTCATTTTTGTAAAAGAAATGAGGCAACTGCTTCGGTTGTATTTATTTATGTTCAGGAAGGTAGCCCTATCGGCTAACCTGTTGTTTTACTTCCGATGTTTTATTTATAAGTTTCATGTATGTTCCGCTGATTTTTCTCTGATGTTTACCTGTAAGGGTGCCCAGGTAGGGCGCCAGTCGCGGTCCCGGGGTCGGGTCGTGACATTTCAGTCTTTTCCCATTTTAATATCCCGGTCATCAACCTAACATATATGTATAATCTCTTTCTAATTACATTATTCAATCGACGGAACATTTGACTTAGTGTTACCCTTCAGGCCTTTACATATCGTCACTAATTACATTAGGATCTTCACGGAACTCCTAGACTGCGCCGGAAGACGAACCCAATATGTAAAGTTTAGCTACACAAAATATGTGAACTGAACCTATATGTGGAAAGATAAAATCCCTTCATTCATGACACACTCAATCAAGTTTAGGATTTGTCAAGTGTCTATCCAAATGGTTTGATTATTATAACTCATCTATATTAGTTGACAACAGGACCATGTCACAGACATGTCCATTGCATTGGCCAATGACTTAGTCAACCTAATACCATATGAGTACCTGAGTGTTCACTCGAATATAAATTCAAGGAATGAATCCTTTCTTGGCTCACATACCACCTATAATCTACTTCGTAATGCACCCAAAACAAGCCGCGTCTCAACCTATAAGGCGTTTGAGCTTAGGACAGGATCAAAGTACATTACTCCGTAAACAAGATGATATTGACCTCAAGTCTAAGGACTTTTATCTCCCACACGCCGATGATTATAGATATATAACAAAACAGTACATCAGCAGGGCATACCAATACTTCAACAAGTATCCATGTGTCCATCACGAGTTGCCATAACTCGTAGTAAGTGAGACATACTACATCCCCTAAGGATATGATGCAGACCATATGTCGACGTATCGCATATCATCGATATCCCAATTTCGATGATCATTAGTTGTGGTAATTTAAGAGTTACGTTATAACATTAATTCTCACATCATTAATAAACACGTAACCTCTAGGGATGCATTTATAGAATATTATAAACAATCAATTAATAATTCAACAAATGCAAATGCCATAATATTAATCATCATTAATATAAATACGAATGTGTATAAAGTACATTGTGTTCTAATACAGATTGTCTCTAGGACATACATATACTTTCAATCTCCCACTTGGCCTAGAGCCAATCACCAACATATCTAATACATATGTTCTCAAAATGACCATTATGCTTCACCAAGCTTAATGGTTTAGTAAACGGGTCTTCTAGATTATTGTCTGTGGGAATATAATCTATCTTGATATCTTCAGCTTTCACCATCTCTCTCAGGATGTGGTACTTCCTCGGTACATGTTTGTTTCTGTTTGTTGATTTTGGTTCCTTTGCCTGTTCAA
Source organism: Przewalskia tangutica (assembly GCA_029844215.1). NCBI lineage: Eukaryota > Viridiplantae > Streptophyta > Magnoliopsida > Solanales > Solanaceae > Przewalskia > Przewalskia tangutica. The sequence goes on along the minus strand of CM056720.1, from coordinate 133,053,461 downwards.
TAGCACCAGTGTTGTCACAATAAATGGTTATTGGACAACTAGCACTTGGAACAACCCCTAGTTCCTTCAGGAACTCAGAAATCGCGACAGCCTCTTTAGCAGCTTCCGATCCAGCAATGTACTCCGCTTCAGTAGTCGAGTCTGCAGTAGTAGCCTATTTGGAACTCTTCCAGCTCACTGCTCCTCCGTTGAAAATGAAAGTGTAACCAGAATGAGATTTGAAATCATCAACATCTGTCTAGAAACTAGCATCGGTATACCCAGTGGCGACCAGCTCATCAACTCCACCATAGACTAAGAAGTAATCTTTAGTACGCTTGAGGTACTTGAGAATACTCTTGACTGCTTTCCAGTGTTCCTCGCCAGGATTCTGCTGGAACTTGCAAGTCATACTAAGTGCAAAGGCCACATCTGACCTAGTACAAGACATGACATACATGATTGATCCTATAGCCGAAGCATATGGGATCCTCTTCATGCGCTCAAGTTCAATAGCATTAGAAGGGCAACCCTTATTTGATAACTTGATGCCTTGACCCATCGAAAGACCGCTTTTCTTGGAATTCTCCATTGAAAAGCGTCTAAGCACTTTGTCTATGTAGATCGATCGTGATAAATTTCAACAATTTATTAGGTCTATCTCTATAGATCCTAATTCCCAGAATGTAGCAGGCTTCACCTAAATTCTTTATCATGAAGGTCTTGGACAACCAATCCTTAACTGACTGCATGAGGGTCTTATTATCTTCCATTATCAATATGTCATCAACATATATTATAATGAAGACAATACCCTCATCCTTGCATTTGGAATAAACACAAGGATCCTCTTTGCTTCTGACAAAATCAAAAGATTTGATAGCATTGTCAAAGCAAATGTTCCAACTTCTAGAGGCTTGCTTAAGTCCATAAATGGACTTCTGTAGCCTGCACACAGCATTTGGTCTGGACTTACACGAAAAACCCTCGGATTGTTTCATATACACTTCCTCAATTAGATTACCATTGAGGAATGCAGTTTTGACGTCCATCAGCCAAATATCATAATCATAATGTGCAGCTATTGCAAGCAAAATCCGAATAGACTTTATCTTAGCCACCGGTGAAAAGGTTTCATCATAATCCACAGGACGCTGAGAAAAATCTTTAGCCACTAGTCTAGCTTTATAAGTCTGAACCTTGCCAGATGCATCAATCTTCTTCTTGAAGACCCATTTGCATCCTATGGGTTTAACCCCATTTGGCAAATCAACCAAGTTCCACACATGATTGATATACATAGATTCCATTTCGGATTTCATGGCTTCTTGCCATCTCTTCGAATCAATGTCTAGCATTGCTTCGCTGTAGGTTCTAGGCTCATCATCATCTGGAATATCTAGCTCATTCTGTGTTTCCACAAGTAGATTTAGTCTTTCCGGAGAACGATGGGATCTAGTAGACCTACGGAGTTGATTATCTTGTGGTTCAGTTACATGTATGTTCCAACTGTGAGTAGGTTCTTATGCGCTAGTCGAACCACCAACATTAGAGCTTTCAGGAATATCATTTTCATGTCTTTCCTGAATGGGAGGAAATGCAACTGGTGCACTTGCTCCCAAGGTCTGTGCCGGAAGATCTTGCATTTCTGAATTACTCCTCGTAGCACTCCCACTGGCCGAAGAGGGTACCCTAAATACCCAATCTTTGCCAGAAGCTCCCACTGAATTCTTGCCTTCATCATCGGGCAAGGATTCAACCTCTTTGTTACCTTGTTCTTGAATTTCTTCAAGTTTTATCTATGTGCAACACTCATCCTTGTAGACATATTCATCTTCAAGGAAATTTGCGTTCCTAGAAACAAATATCTTATGTTCTCTGGGAAGATAGAAATAGTATCCCTTAGTTTCATTCGGATACCCAACAAAGTAACATTTCTCATTTTTAGATTCCAACTTATCAGTGATCAACTTCTTGACATATGCAGGACACCCCCAGGGCCTCATGTGTCTAAGTGATGGCTTCTTGCTACACCATACCTCATATGGTGTATTTTTGACTGATTTAGATGAAACTCTGTTTAGAACATATATTGAGGTCAAAATAGCGTATCCCCAAAGGTATGTAGGAAGAGCTGAAAAGCTCATCATGGAACGAACCATGTCAAGCAAAATTCGGTTTCTCCTCTCGGCAACACCATTCATCTGTGGTGTTCCAGGAGGTGTCCATTCGAAATGAACTCCATGAAGCTTTAAGTAGTCAAAAAATTCTTTACTTAAGTATTCACCCCCACGATCAGATCGGAGAGTCTTGATATTCTTTGAGAGTTATTTCTCAACTTCACACTTAAACTCTTTAAACTTCTCAAAAGCCTCGAATTTTGTGTCTCATAAGATACACATATCCAAACCTTGATAAGTCGTCTGTGAAAGTGATGAAGTAAGAGAATCCCTCTCCAGCTTGAGTCGAAAATGGTCTACATATGTCCAGGTAATTTAATTTCCTCAACCGTTCTATCCTTGTTCGATTGATATGACCAAGTCTGCAATGCCATAAGTAGGTAGAATTTCTTTCATTTAGCTTAGCCCTTTTATTTTGTACATTGAAAATTTCCCTGTGGCAGTTTAATGTATACAATCCATTCACAAGAGGCGCAATACCATATATAACATTATCTAAAGTCAAAACCATATTGCCATTAGACGTGTTTGAGGAAAAACCCTCTGAATCAAGTACAAGAATGAAAATAATTGTCAAAGAAGGAACATAAAAACAATTGTTCAACATTAAAACTTTGCCTAAAGGTAAATCTATCCTATAAGTTCCCACGCGCTCAACAGCAATTCGTGCTCCATTTCCGATGCGCAGGTCCACCTCGCGAGGCCCGACCTTCCTGCTATCAGTTAGCCCCTGCACATTTGTACAAATGTGTGAGCCACAAGCGGTATCAAGTACCCAGGAATGAGAATCATTTATAGATAGATTAATTTCAATTACAAACATACCTTGCACATTAGCACCTGGTGCCATTCCTCAGCCTGGAGCAGTGCAATCCTTTCTCCAATGCCCCTTCCTGTTGCAATTCATGAAAACATCTGATGCTGACAGTTTCTTCTTCTTCTTCTTCGCCCCTCCCTTGGGCTTCATTGCTGCTGCCGGAGCAACAACTTTGCCCTTCCCCTTCTTTTGTCCCTTACCTTTTGGTTTGGGGCGACTAAAGGAGCCAACCATCAGAATAGGCTTGGTCTTAGAGGTCGAAGATTCAAAAGTCTTTAACATATTTTGTAACTCCGGCAATATTGCTTTAGTCCCATTCATGTTATAATTAACAATAAAACTCTCAAACGACTTAGGAAGTGAGTGCAGGATGAGGGTGGTGGCGACTCTGTCATGAAACCTTATGTCTATAGAAGCTAACCTTTCAATCAACTCAATCATCCTCAACACATGAGGTGAAACTTGGCCCCCTTCATTTAGCCTACACTTGAAAAGTTCTATGAGCAGGTCATACTCCATTGTCTGACTCTGCGAATCATAAAGACTCTTCAAATGGGCTAACATTTCGTTGGGCCCCATAGTTTCATGTTGTCTTTGCAATGTAGGTGACATAAAAGACACCATTAAGCATTGAGCTGAGGTGGCATCTTTATAATGTTTCTTGTAAGCAACCTGGTCAAAAGTTGCATACTCTGCAGAGTCCTCCGCTGGAGCGATGAGGAATACTTTGTCCAATGTATACTCAATTTCTTCCTGTCTAAGGACAATTCTAATATTTCTTAGTCAGTCAATGAAGTTGGGTCCGGTGAGTCTGTTTGACTCCATGAGCATTTTCAATGAAAAGTTTGACATTTCTGAAGATCTGAAGATAATAGATAGAACAGGAAAATGCAATCAAAATTCATTCTCCTAAAGTATACACATTCATAATAAACTAATTTAACATGACATTTTGTTTAATTAGCTCGCAGTATTTTACATACTTCTACGACCCCAAGGTAGAATACGGACCTAAGTCAATATAAAGGTCATAATGGGCCAAGATCCAAACATATGTTATGTCACGACCCGACCCCGGGCCGCGACTGGTGCCCTACCTGGGCACCCCTTTCAGGTATACATCAGAGGATAGAAGCGGAACATACACAACACATAAACATGTTTAGACGATAAACATCACTACTAGCCGATAAGGCCGTCTTCCATAAAATATACATAACCAAAAGTAAAACAGTATAACTCTGTTCTTACAGCCCAAACCACAAATGTGACTACGCACTCTAGAATAACAAGCGTGGTGGACAGGTTCGCCATACCACGAATGTACATAATATCTACAACATCAGGGAAAACCGTACCAAAAAGACAAGCCTCCGGAGAAATGGAGCTTCTGACACCTGATCAGTGATCCTAAGAATGAGGATCTACCACCTGCTTACCCCTACCTGCGGCATGAACGCAGCCCCCGAGGAAGGGGTCGACACAATATGTACTAAGTATGCGAAACTGGAAAAATACTGTAAATACATCATAAGTCTAAACAAAGCCGGAGACATGTAAGATAATCAAATTACAGTACACTGTGCATTACTAACAATGAGAATAAACAAGAGTATACTTTACTGCATAAAAATAGGAGGCTCATGATCAAAGCAGGGCCACCCGCCCGCAGTATCATTAAGCAATCCTACTCCTGGGACTATTTCACTGCAGTGGTCGTGGACCCGCATGAGGTATTCTCGCATAGATCAGATCCGCCGCAGGTCGTGGTAGACCGCGTGAGGTATTCTCGCATAGTTGACAGTCCGCCCGCATGGAACTATTTCACCCGCATAAGCCCTTACGGACCCGCATGAGGTATTCCTCGCATCATGGGTAGCAAATCCACGGAATATGCAAATGCCACAAACCCGGGGAATGACCCCTTAATGAATAATATATCACTAGCACAAACCGACTATCATACATAACATAAGCACTACTGGCTTATCATACATAGTATAAGTAAGTTAACAAATCCCCTAACTTCTTATTAGTCTTGTTCATATACCCTCTCGTTTTAGTTTACTTAAGGCACTAACATGTCTTTATAAAATACGGGAATTTAACCCAAAGAACTACGTACTTCTACTCTTTTAAAAATGACTCTTTTTCATATAAAACTTCCAAGATACTAATAACCGTAGTATCAAGTCACAACTACTTTTCAAAACAAGTCACAATACATTTTAGAAATATAATTAGGCTTCTAAATCAAGTGACTTCTTTTCTTTTAAAACCTTAGGCAATTGATGCCTTAAAATCAATTTTCCTTTCATTAATTCAAGTCATTTTTCCTTACTTATTTTACTTAGAGTAAATCTCTCTTTTTAACTTTCCATAAAGCTAATATAACCAACTTCCCATAAAGTCGTTATATTAACTTTATACTTTAGGTAATTATATTTTTCCTTATGTCCAAGGAACTTATACGTTTAAAACGAAACAAGTATCATATACTTAAAATACTTCAAGTCCCTTAACCTTGAAAACTAAGACATTCTTACTATTTTTAAACAAGTGAGTTAATCCCCTAACTCAACCGACTTGGACATTCTTAAAACAAGTAAAGGATATCAAAGTCTTGTACATCTACCGTACTATATAGGTACAACTATTCATGCTCAAGAGATAGGAAAGTTTCACATACCTCTTCGGGTCAATCCACTCGCTAAGTCCAATATACCGCACGTAGTATGTCAACCTATAATGACCATAATACGTCTATTAACTTCTTACTTCAAACGTAGAATATAATAAGTGCAAAGTCACTAAATTCTACGGAAAATCGGACAGCAATTCCTTTGTTTCTACATACTTTACCACCTTTTTCAAGGCCCGAATTCAATAACCAAACACGCCACATTTAAGGCCCAACAATGTAGTTAACAATAGGGGATTACACGCCTATAAGACGTGTAAAATTTCGCCCCACAATTTATATCAAACTAGTACAAACTACAAGGTCAATTCGGCAACTTTGAGGTATAACAACACAAATTCTTATCCAATTCCTTTTCAATCCAAGTTGTTTAGTATAACATGATATCAAGCCGCAATCGATTATAACTACTACAATCTTCAAGTAAGTAACATGCGACGATTCTAATTAACGACCAAATTGTAATCCAACTTCAAATGGCTAAAAAGTCATTTCGGATTCTAGGCTTCAACTATCCATAATACTTATGAATCTTCAACACAATATACTTCATGCTAGTAAAAATGTAAGGCTACAACAATATGAAATCTTATAACACTTTAAGAGAACAAGATTGTTACCTCAACGAGCCTTAATCCAACTTCAAATCCGAAGTCGCTCCCTAGCAACTTAGAGCCTCTCCTTGACACTTCAATCCGCCACTTGAGACCCTTAGATTATCACAAACAACTTTCCTTTAATCTTCCAATCAAAACCTAGGAAAGCAACTAGGTTTTCACCTTGCGACTAATACGAAAACGATATTTTTCCCGGATCTTTCTATTGAGATACCCTTACAATACCCTTATGAACCTTGGTTTAAAGTGGGGAGATTATTGGACAACAAACAAATTTTTTTTCTTTTGAAGAGCTTGAACCCGAGAGCCTCCCTAAGTGTTCATCCAATTTCTTGAAAATTTTCTAAGTGTGGAAGCTTGTCTCACTACTAGTATACATATATAGCACAATAGAGGGCCAAGATTAATACATATGTGTGGCTTAGATACAATTCACTAGGATCAAGCCCAAGTGGCCCTTTGACAAGTCAACAATCTCAAGCTACAAGGCTTAGCAAGACTTGGTCATCCTAATAATTGTCAAATGACCCTTTTACCCATATTATTTTCGTCCAAGACCACTTAAGGGGGGTGACACGTGTTGCCCTCCCATTCGTCACAATATTTCGTTTTCCGACAATTTCATAATTCCGATAAATATTTACTAGTCTCAAATCTTAACATTTGGGATTCTTACGTACGTTCTTAAAAACATGTCCTGCAATTACAGGGTGTAACATTCTTCCCCCCTTAGAAACATTCGTCCTCGAATGTTCTTTCGGAGTCAACCTATAAATAGAGACATAGTTTCCTTTTTCAACCCCAACATATCAATAATGCCACACGTGGCCACATAATAGCACTTAAGCAAAAAAATACTTCAATTAAAACTTGACAAGTAAGGGAAAACGAATTACCTGAAGGTGTAGGGAATAAGTGAGGATACTTTCTCAACATGTCCTCCTCCATTTCCCACGTCATCTCCTCCCTGTTATCATTCCTCCGCAAGACTTTGACGGAAGCCACATCCTTGGTCTGCAGTCGCCGGACCTGGAGATCGAGTATCGCTATGGGACTCTCCTCATACGATAACCCCTCTGTCACCTAGACCTCGCTAGCTGGGAAAACTATCGATGGATCTCCGATACACTTCCGCAACATAGAAACATGGAAGACCGGATGTACCGCCTCTAACTCTGATGGCAGATCCAACTCATAGGCAATCTTGCCTACTCTACGGATGATCTGGTATGGCCCAATGTACCTTGGGCTAAGTTTCCCCTTCTTTTTGAATCTCATCACACCCTTCATGGGCGATACCTTCAAGAAGACACAATCGTCTACCTGAAACTCCAAATGTCGACGCCGATTATCTGCATAAGACTTTTGCCGACTCTGAGCTGCTAACAGTCTCTCCTGGATACGCTTTACCTTATCCACAGCCTGCTGAATCAAGTCTGGGCCAACTAACTGCACCTCGCCCACGTCGAACCAACCAATCGGTGACCTACATTTCCGCCCATACAAAGCCTCATATGGCGCCATCTGTATACTAGAATGGTAGCTGTTGTTATAAGCAAACTCCACAAGAGGAAAATGATCCTCCCAGCTACCCCTGAAATCAATCACACAGTCTCGCAGCATATCCTCGTTGTTCGATAGTACGCTCGCCGCCGTCGACCGAGGATAAAACGCAGATCTTGAGACTCATCTGTGTCCCTAGTCCTTCACGGAAAGACCTCGGAAGTTAGCCGTAAGCGGGCTCTCATGCGATATAATCGATATAGGGACTCCGTGCAGTCTCACAATCTCTCTGATATACAATCTGGCATAATCCTCAGCCGAATATGTAGTCCTGACTGGAAGAAAGTGGGCTGATTTCGTCAGCCTGTAAACAATAACCCAGATGGAATCATACTTCCTCTGAGTACGAGGTAACCCTGTAACAAAGTCCATGTTGATCACCTCTCACTTCCATGTCGGAATATCAATAGCCTGCAATAGCCCACCGGGCTTCTGGTGCTCTACCTTGACCTGCTGACAATTAGGACACTGTGCAACAAAATCTGCCACGTCCCTCTTCAGGCCATCCCACCAATACATACATCTGAGGTCATGGTACATCTTAGTCGACCCCGGATGAATAGAATAACGAGCACTGTGTGCCTCCCCCAGAATCTGCTGACGAAGTCCTGTAACATCGGGAATACACAATCGGCCCTCAAATCTTAGCACCCCATCAGGCGCTACCTCGAATAGACTTTTCTCCTCCCGAAGAGCTGCATCCCGATACCGAACCATCACTGGGTCCTCATACTGTCGCCTCTTTACCTCATCAACGATGGAAGACTCGGCAACCTCACGAACCCGTACCCCACTATCATCGGTACCGACCAACCGAACCCCAAGGCTCGCTAGCTGGTGGATCTGAAGGACCATGTCCTGTCTCTCTGGCTGTACCTCTGACAGACTCCCCATCGATCTACAACCCAAAGCATCTGCAACCACGTTGGCTTTCCCCGGATGGTATAGAATATCAACATCATAATCCTTCAACAACTCTAACCACCGCCTCTGCCGCAAGTTCAGCTCCCTCTGCCTGAAGATATACTGGAGGCTCTTGTGGTCTGTATAAATATCCACATGAACCCCATATAAATAATGTCTCCAAATCTTCAAGGCATGAATAACTGCGGCCAACTCTGAGTCGTGAGTAGGGTAATTCCTCTCATGCTTCCGTAGCTGCCGGGAAGCATAGGCTATTACCTTGTCGTGCTGCATCAATACGCACCCTAGCCCAATACCCGAGGCATCACAATAAATCACGTATCCCTCTAACCCCTCAGGAAGAGTAAGAACTGGAGTCGTCGTCAACTTTTCCTTGATGGCTGGAAGCCCTTCTCACAAGCTTCGCCCATCGGAACTTAGCCGCTTACGAGTCACCCTAGTCAATCTGCCGATATCGAAGCAAGCGCTCCACAAACCTACGATAATAACACGCCATTTAAGAAACTGCGCACCTCGGTCGGAGTAGTAGGTCTCGGCCAAGACTTGACCGCCTCAATCTTTGCCGTATCAACCTGAACACCATCAGCCCCAATAATGTGCCCCAGGAATGCCACTGAGGCTAACCAAAACTCACACTTGGAGAACTTGGCGAACGACTGCCGGCTCCGGAGGATCCCAAGTACCGTCCTCAAGTGATCTGCATGCTCCTGCTCTGTGCGCGAATAAACGAATACTATAACAAATGTATCCAAAAATGGCTTGAACACCCGGTTCATCAGATCCATAAATACCGCTGGAGCGTTGGTCAAACCGAAAGACATTACCCTGAACTCATAGTGCCCATACCGGGTCCTGAATGCAGTCTTTGGGATATCTGTCTCTCGAACTCGCACCTGATGATAACCAGACCGCAGGTCTATCTTGGAGAAACACCTCGCACCCTGCAACTGGTCAAACAAATCATCAATCCTGGGGAGGGGGTATCTGTTCTTGATGGTTACCTTATTCAGCTGCCTGTAATCAACACACATACACAACGTCCCATCCTTCTTCTTCACAAACAAAACCGCCGCTCCCCAGGGAGAAACACTAGGCCTGATAAAGCCTTTTTCCAGCAAATCTTTCAGCTGGTCCTTCAGCTCCCTCAACTCAGCAGGTGCCATCATGTATGGCGGAATAGATATAGGTCGAGTGTCTGGCAACATATCAATACAAAACTCAATCTTCCTCTCAGGAGGGATACCCGGGAGATCATCTGGGAACACATCCGAAACTCGCAACCACCGCACCGATCAAGAACTGGAACCTCACCAGATTTGAATACGAACCATATGATAGATGTACCATCTCTGCACCATTTTCCTAGCCTTGAGGTAAGAAATAAACCTACCACCGGCGCCATTATTGCCCTTCCACTCGATAAGCGGCTCCCGAAATTGGAATCGGACCAACTCGTCTCTACGATCAACGTTGGCATAACAAGAAGCCAACCATCCATACCCATAATGACGTCAAAATCACATCTCCAACTCTATCAAGTCTGCAGTGGTCCGACGATCAGAATAAACACCGGGCAACCTTTGTACACCCGCTCAGCTAACACCGAATCACCCACTGGCGTATCTACCTCAAAAGGCTCTATCGACACCGGCTCTATTTCGATTCTACCAGCAACAAGAGGGGACACATAGGACAAGGTAGAACCTGGATCTATCAAAGCATAAACGCTACAAAGATGAAATCAATAATGCTCGTGACGGCGTGCGGGAAGCCTCACGATCTGGCGGTGGCTAAGGAATATATGCGGTTACGGACCGCTAGAATCGGGACCCCACCACGACCTGCGCGGCTGCCGATCCGTGAACACCACGCCCGGCGCATAACCACAGAAGAAGAAGATCCAAAGAATCGACTTCGCCGGTGAACCATAACACTCCCGCCACCTCTGGTCGGACAATCCCTCTTCAAATGGCCCTGCTGGCCACAAGAGAAACAAGCTCCCGAAGCCATACGGCACTCGCCCGAGTGAGATCTACCGCATCGAACACACCGAGATGTGGGTGGTCTCGATCGGTGACGCCGCCTCCTGAAACCACAAGTCACGGAGCCACGACCGCCTGAATGACCCGGCTGATCAACCCTCCTGCCAGAAAACCGAGAAGGGGCACTCTGTGCCGGCTGAAATGTGGACCTAGTCTGCTGCTGAGGCTGTCCGCCTCGAAAACTGCCCTGAGACCCTGCTGTCCTGAGTCTAGCTGATCCTCCCTCTCTCTGTCCTCTATCCCCTGCGCATACGCCTGCATCCTGGCAATATCCATACCTGGCTGAAGGGCCACCCCCAAGCATGCAGTAATCATAGGACGGTCTAGCCCCATCACATAGCGTTGAACTCTGTCCGCCATGTCAGCTACAATGGTGAGCGCATACCTGGCCAATGAGTCAAACTCCAGGTTGTACTCTCTGATAGTCCTCCCATTCTGCCTCAAGGTCAAGAATCTATCCACGCGGGCTCTCCTCATCTCAGGAGGCAAAAAGTGATCCAGGAAGGCCTCTGTGAACTCCTCCCAAATAGCTGGAAGAGCACCCTCACCTCTAAACAGCTCTCATGACTCAAACCAGTTCAACGCAATATCGCGTAACCGTTAAGAGGCTAGCATAACTGACTCTGTCTCTGAGGCCCTAAGCACCTGCATAGTCCGTTGTAACTGCCGAATAAACTCCTGAGGATCCTCCTCAGACCTCGAACCATAGAACTCGGGTGGATGACAACCCAGAAAATCCCGAATCCGCAAACTGTCGGCTCTAGGGTTAGCTACCTGCTCCTGTCGGCGCTGCCCTGCTACTATGCTGGTCAATAACCGGATCTGCTCCCCGTAATCTTTATACTCAGCCCCTGGCTGTGGAACTGAGGCTCGTGCACGGAACCTCGGTGCTCGCCGCTCTCGCCTTCTAATCGCTGGCGTGGCTGAACTCGCCGACCCGCCTACAACCTCAGGCATAGTCTGTGACTGAGTCCTAGTAACCCTCTGCGTACCGCTAGCAGCTCCTGCTGCTGCCTTGCCCTTCTGGGCCCTAGTCGTCTTCCATGGAGGCATAACTGATACATAAGAATAGGTCAGAGAGGATTCAACCAAATAAGACAGCTCTACTGCACGATCTCAGAGAGAGAAGAATGGAAACCAATCCTAAATATCCTGCAGCCTCCAGACTATAGATGTGGTGCACAACACACCGATAATCAAGACTCAACTAGACACGGTCTGTAGACACTTTTCGAGGACTAACTGCTCTGATACCACTTTTGTCACGACCCGACCCCGGGCCGCGACTGGTGCCCTACCTGGGCACCCCTTTCAGGTATACATCAGAGGATAGCAGCGGAACATACACAACACATAAACATGTTTAGACGATAAACATCACAGGCTAGCCGATAAAGCCGTCTTCCATAAAATATACATAACCAAAAGTAAAACAAGATAACTGTTTCTTACCTCAAACCACAAATGTGACTACTGCACTTAGAATAACAATTGTGGTGGACAGGGCCCGCCATACCACGAATGTACATAATATCTACAACATCAGGGAAAACCGTACCAAAAAGACAAGCCTCCGGAGAAATGGAGCTTCTGACACCTGATCAGTGATCCTAAGAATGAGGATCCACCACCTGCTTACCCCTACCTGCGGCATGAACGCAACCCCCAAGGAAGGGGGTCAGTACACAATATGTACTAAGTATGCGAAACTGGAAAAATACTGTAAATACATCATAAGTCTAAACAAAGCCGGAGACATGTAAGATAATCAAATTACAGTACACTGTGCCTTACTAACAATGAGAGTAAACAAGAGTATACTTTACTGCATAAAAATAGGAGGCTCATGATCAAAGCAGGGCCACCCGCCCGCAGTATCATTAAGCAATCCTACTCCTGGGACTATTTCACCCGCAAGGGTCGTGTGGACCCGCATGAGGTATTCCTCGCACCCGCATAGGTCGTGTAGACCCGCATGAGGTATTCCTCGCATAGGACTGGTCCGCCCCGCATGGGACTATTTCACCCGCATAAGCCCTTACGGACCCGCATGAGGTATTCCTCGCATCATGGGTAGCAAATCCACGGAATATGCAAATACCATAAACCCGGGAATGACCCCGTAATGAATAATATATCACTAGCACAAACCGGATATCATACATAACATAAGCACTACCGGCTTATCATACATAGTATAAGTAAGTTAAGAAATCCCCTAACTTCTTATTAGTCTTGTTCATATACCCTCTCGTTTTAGTTTACTTAAGACACTAACATGTCTTTATAAAATCCGGGAATTTAACCCAAAGTACTACGTACTTCTACTCTTTTAAAAATGACTCTTTTTTATATAAAACTTCCAAGATACTAATAATCGTAGTATCAAGTCACAACTACTTTTCAAAACAAGTCACAATACATTTTAGAAATATAATTAGGCTTCTAAATCAAGTGGCTTCTTTTCTTTTAAAACCTTAGGCAATTGATGCCTTAAAATCAATTTGCCTTTCATTAATTCAAGTCATTTATCCTTACTTATTTGACTTAGAGTAAATCTCTCTTTTTAACTTTCCATAAAGCTAATATAACCAACTTCCCATAAAGTCGTTATATTAACTTTATACTTTAGTTAATTATATTTTTCCTTATGTCCAAGGAACTTATACGTTTAAAACGAAACAAGTATCATATACTTAAAATACTTCAATTCCCTTAACCTTGAAAACTAAGACATCCTTACTACTTTTAAGCAAGTGAGTTAATCCCCTAACTCAACCGACTTGGACATTCTTAAAACAAGTAAAGGATATCAAAGTCTTGTACGTCTACCGTACTATATAGGTACAACTATTCATGCTCAAGAGATAGGAAAGTTCCACATACCTCTTCGGGTCAATCCACTCGCTAAGTCCAATATACCGCACGTAGTATGTCAACCTATAATGACCATAATACGTCTATTAACTTCTTACTTCAAACGTAGAATATAATAAGTGCAAAGTCACTAAATTCTACGGAAAATCGGACAGCACTTCCTTTGTTTCTACATACTTTACCACCTTTTTCAAGGCTCGAATTCAATAACCAAACACGCCACATTTAAGGCCCAACAATGTAGTTAACAATAGGGGATTACACGCCTATAAGACGTGTAAAATTCCGCCCCACAATTTATATCAAACTAGTACAAACTACAAGGTCAATTCGGCAACTTTGAGGTATAACAACACAAATTCTTATCCAATTACTTTTCAATCCAAGTTGTTTAGTATAACATGATATCAAGCCGCAATCGATTATAACTACTACAATCTTCAAGTAAGTAACATGCGACGATTCTAATTAACGACCAAATTGTAATCCAACTTCAAATGGCTAAAAAGTCATTTCGGATTCTAGGCTTCAACTATCCATAATACTTATGAATCTTCAACACAATATACTTCATGCTAGTAAAAATGTAAGGCTACAACAATATGAAATCTTATAACACTTTAAGAGAACAAGATTGTTACCTCAACGAGCCTTAATCCAACTTCAAATCTGAAGTCGCTCCCTAGCAACTTAGAGCCTCTCCTTGACACTTCAATCCGCCACTTGAGACCCTTAGATTATCACAAACAACTTTCCTTTAATCTTCCAATCAAAACCTAGGAAAGCAACTAGGTTTTCACCTTGCGACTAATACGAAAACGATATTTTTCCCGGATCTTTCTATTGAGATACCCTTACAATACCCTTATGAACCTTGGTTTAAAGTGGGGAGATTATTGGACAACAAACAATTTTTTTTCTTTTGAAGAGCTTGAACCCGAGAGCCTCCCTAAGTGTTCATCCAATTTCTTAAAAAATTTCTAAGTGTGGAAGCTTGTCTCACTACTAGTATACATATATAGCACAATGAAGGGCCAAGATTAATACATATGTGTTGCTTAGATACAATTCACTAGGATCAAGCCCAAGTGGCCCTTTGACAAGTCAACAATCTCAAGCTACAAGGCTTAGCAAGACTTGGTCATCCTAATAATGGTCAAATGACCCTTTTACCCATGTTATTTTCGTCCAAGACCACTTAAGGGGGGTGACACGTGTTGCCCTCCCATTCGTCACAATATTTCGTTTTCCGACAATTTCATAATTCCGATAAATTTTTACTAGTCTCAAATCTTAACATTTGAGATTCTTACGTACGTTCTTAAAAACATGTCCTGCAATTACGGGGTGTAACATGTTATATCCGCGTTTGCTTTGGCTGATAACTTCAATAGCACACTTTGGTAGGTCCTCAACCAATTGTAAAGCAACTCTACAACTCTTGGTTTGATTAAATATCTCTCATTTTAATCTTACGTCTTTAGACTAGTCCGACACTTTGGCGCCAAGATTCATCTAAACAAGACAACCCCATTACACGACTGCGTTTAAATGCCTAAGTAAATTTAGCCTTTGCAAGCAAACACTTTGGTGTAAATACCTACAAAAGTTTATTATCTACTTTCAGTTTAACACATCTATGAAAATTTCTCGGTCCTCTTAGACTTAGAGCAAATGCTTTGACATAAATATCTTTATCGCCGAAAAGGACTTAGCACCCTAACAATTATAATGGATGACGCATTATAATCAGACTTGTATTTAATGTTTGGGGAACATTTTTAGTTTTCGGGAATTCTGTCACGACCCGATCCGGGGCCCGTGACTGGTGCCTTACCCGGGCACCCAAGTAGTCATATATCAGAGAAAATCAGCGGAATATAAAACAAGATATGAAACATTATAACATAAGACACAGTTTATCTGAGAAAAAGGTTGTCTTTCGGCATATATACATAAACCAAGTTTTTGCAGTTACATCCCAATGCATAACATGTCTCTGCACTCTAAGGAAATAAACAACTATGGCGGGACAGGGCCCCGCCATACCCTGACTGTACAAAACTATCTACAACAGGGAGATCATACCCAAAAGTAGAGCCTCCGGAGAAGATGGAGCTCCTCACACCAACGCAAGAGATCCTAAGGATGTGGATCTAGCACCTGCCGCTTTACCGCGCATGAACGCAGCCCAAGGAGTTCAAGATAACAGTACCAAGTATGTGAAACTATAAAGTACTTAAATGAAATCAAAGTATTTAAAACCATTTCACAAATACACCGTTCAATTGCACGTAGTGTCATATCACAAACAAGGACGAATAGAAAATCAGAATAGTCTTTTCTAGGCCGCGAATGATGAAGCAAGGCCAATCGCCCATAGTATCATTCTGCGTGCCTAATCTCGACTTCCGCGATCCGCATAGTCACACACTGCACCCGCGTGAGGTATTCTCGCGACGGGGTAGCTAACCCCTGCAGACTACCGCTCGACTCGCACCGCATAGTCTCAATAGACCGATAGTCCATGGACCGCATAGGGCATCCCCGTCGGGCTAAACACCCGGAATGATCAATCCTGGAGCATACCGCTGCTCCGCATAGTCTCACAGACCGCATAGGCCGTATAGACCCGCATCAAGGGTGGCAAGCCCTCGGTATAACAAGTCAAGGGGGTAGGTGATATAATAACAGTACAACAGACTTACCGTTTAGCAACGTAAGCACAGCAAGAATGACCCCCTTTCACAGCATTACAAGACACTAACACAGGTAGCATCATAATATGTCTACTTATCAAACAATCTTACTATACTTAACAGAAATCAATACAAGGCTTTTATAAACAAACAAGTAAACAGTTCCTTTTATCTTTCTTAAGTTGTTATACCTAACTTCCCATAAAGCTAGTATAACTCTTAAGCTTTTGTTTTAAAAACCAGATATTTCTCTTCTGTTAAAAATGATTCAGTATTCTTTTGAAATGCATCAGGATTCTTATTATTCAGGCTTAAGTCAAAAGACATTGTCGTAGTTGTTATTCAGGCTTAAGTCAAAAGACATTGCCGTGATTATTATTCAGTTAACACATGTACGTCTACCGTACTATATATATATCTTAAAATATCATGCTTAAGAGTATAGGAAGAATCACATACCTTCTTGGCGAAATCCACCTGCCAAGTCGAATATGTCGCGTGAGAATCACCTATAAGAGTCACATACATCTATCAAAGTCTAGACTACTCAGAGTCATTCTAAACAGAGGGTTCTCAATTCTACGAAAGTCGGGCAGCACTTCACCCGGTGGGCTATATAAGTCTCAGAAATGTTCCCTATGTGAGAACAGTTCAATTATTCTTCTTTAAACCCTTCATCGTGATAACAGTTCAATTCTATTCTCAGAATATCCTTCTAAGTATTTTATACTTATTCTTATACTTCTACGGATGTATTCTCTAATTATAAAAGAGGTAAGATTATTTACCTCGATAAGCCCAATATTATCCGAGTATAAACGTCGATCCCGAACGAGGTTTAGCTCCTAATTTGAACGTTCGATAGCTCCAAGAACCCTAGAAGTTCTTCACAACTTCCACTAAGTACTAAGGGATTTGGGCTAGGGTATTTGGGCATTATAACAATACTAGAAGGCAACTTTTCTACCAAGGGGGTAGATTTCGCTAGGCTAGAGGGGGGGCCTCGGCCAACTTCACTCAAGGGGGGGGGAGTAGGCTTTGGACGAAACAAGCTCAAGGGAGAGGGGAGGATTTTCAAGACTTGGAAAGGAATTTGTGAATGAAGAACTCTTCATCTTAAGGGGGTATTTATAGGTCAAGCCATGGCCAACCAATGGCCAAGATGATGCCAAGTGCAAGGCAAGTGTAGGGTGAGGATTTGCCCAAGTGTCCTTATCCATCCACTACACAAAATATCCTACCAACTACTTGACAAAAAAGCCAATCCAATCGGCCACAAGAACGCATCACGTCCATCAATTGGAAGGTGACAAGTGTCGCCCTCCCGTTGGTCCAAAATGTTTCGTCTCTCGGAAAAATCCGCAAAAATTAGAAATGGCATAGCCGGAATTTATCCTACGCGAGTCTTGTTAAACGTTTCGTCGGAAAACGATTCCTTGAGTGAGTTGTGCCCAAAAAAAACGTGCCATGCCTAAACTTTAAGGCCAAACTTTTGTACGTACGCTCTTACGTACATACTCCGGAAATACGGGGTATAACATTCTCCCCTCCTTAGAAACATTCGTCCCGAATGTTCCTTCCAAGACGATTAACGATAAGGTTCTTCATAACTTAAACAGTTGCAAATGCCACATACGGCCACAAAACAACACTTAGGCATATATGACAATGAAAAATTTACAAGTAGGAAAGTGAATTACCTGGAGGTGTGGGGAATAGGTGAGGATATTTCTGCCTCATGTCCTCCTCAGCTTCCCACGTCATCTCCTCCCTAAGCTCGTTCCGCCACAGAACTTTGACGGAAGCCACGCCCCGTCCGCAGACGCCTAACACCGACGATCGACTATCGTATGGGAATCTCTCATACGATAACCCCTGGTCACCGACATCGTCAATCGGATGCACCCTAGATGGATCCCGATACATCTCTCAAAGATAGAAACATGAAACACCGGATGCACCGCCTCCAGACGGACGGCAGATCCAACTCGTAGGCAACCTTGCCTACCTCGCGACACTGATAGGGCCCAATGTACCTGGGCCGAAGTTTCCTTTCTTCCGAATCTCATCACACCCTTCATGGGTGACACCTTCAGAAAACCCAATCATCAACCTCGAACTCCGGATGCCGACGACGATGATCCGTGATATGACTGCCGACTCGAGCCGTCAATAGCCGCCTCGATAAGCTTCACCTTATCCATCGCTCACTGCACCAAGTCTGGTCCCACTAATCGTACCTCGCCCACATCGAACCAGCCTTATCGGCGACCGCACTTCCTCCCATACAAGGCCTCATAAGGCGCCATCCGAATACCGGAGTGGTAGCTATTATTATACGCGAACTCAACTAGAGGCAAATGATCCTCCCACTACCCTCGGTCAATAACACAAAGCTCGCAGATATCCTCCAGTGCGGATAGTGCGCTCGCTGTCCGTCTGTCTGTGGATGAAATGCGATTTCGGGCTCACTGCCCCTAAACCCTTCTCGAAAGACCTCCAGTTGGCGTAAACCGGGCTCCTGCATGCGATATGATCGAAATAGGGACTCCATGCGATCGGCGATCTCGGATGTAAAGTCCGCATAATCCTCGGTAGAAAAAGTCGTCCTAACGGGAAGAAAGTGGGCTGATTTCGCCACCGCCGATTTATAACCCAAATAGAATCATGCTTCCTCGGAGTGCGAGGTAATCCTGTGATAAAGTCCATGTTAATCACCTCCCACTTCCAATTCGGGATCTCTATCGCCTGCAACAAACCACCAGGCCTCTGGTGCTCTATCTTCACCTGCTGACAACACGGGCACTGAGCTACGAACTCTGCAACGTCCATCTTCAAGTCATCCCACCAATACACAGATCTAAGGTCGTGGTATATCTTGGTCGACCCCGGATGGATAGAGTAACGTGCGTTGTGTGCTTCCTAGAACTCGTGCCAAGTCTCAAACATCTGGAACACACAACCTGCCCTCAAACCTTAGCACCCCGTCAGGTGCTACCTCAAAAGGACACTTCCCCTCACGAAGAGTCGTATCACGATACCGAATCAAAACCGGATCCTCGAACTGTTGCCTCTTCACCTCCTCGACGATGGAAGACTCGGCAACCTCACGAACTCTAACCCCATCGCTATCGAATCAATCAAGCGGACACCAAGGCTCGCTAATCGATGCAAATCACGAACCATGCCCTCCGCTGGTTGCACATCCGATAGGCTCCCATCGACCTACGACTAAGAGCATACGCATAACATTGGCCTTCCCGTGGTACAGATATCAACATCGTAATCCTTGCAACTCTAACCACCGTCTCGCCGTAAGTTCACTCCTCCGTCGAAGATATCTGGAGGCTCTTGTGGTACGTATAAATATCCACGTGAACCCCATACAAATAGTGCCTCCAGATCTTCAAAGCGTGAATCACCGCGCGAACTCCAAATCATGGGTGGGGTAGTTCCTCGTGTTTCTTAAGTCGGGGATGCGACGCTATAACTCTACCTGCATCAACACACATCTCAGCCCGATGCCCGACGATCACAATACACGACATAACCATCCGACCCTCCGAAGAGTAAGAACGGGCGGTCGTCGCCTCCTTCAAGAATCGAAACCCCGCCACAAGCATCACCATCAAACTTAGCCTTCCGAGTCACCTAGTCAATGGTGCAGATAGAAGCAAACTTCTACGAACCGGATAATAACTGCGAGGCCCGTAAAGCTGCGAACCTCTGTTTGAGTAGGTCAGGCCAAGTCCTCGATCGCCGATCTTGGCGAATCCACTCGAATGCCATCAGCCCACAATATGCCCAAGAAAAGCCACCGGCTAACCAAAACTCACATTTGGAAAACTTGGCGTATAATCGCTGGTCCCGAGAATCACAAGACAGCCTTAAATGCTCGCATGCTCTCGCTCGAGCGAATAAACCAAGATATCATCAATGAACACTATCACAACGTGTCCAAAATGGTTTGAACACTCGGTTCATCAAATCCATGAATATCGCGAGCATTGGTCAACCCAAAAGACATGACTGAACTCATAATGCCCGCACGTCGGAATGCGATCCCTGGGACATCCACCTCTCGACTGCACTGATGATAGCCCGATCGCAGATCAATCTTGAGAAACATCTCGCGCTCGCAATCGGTCGAACAAATCATCAATCACGGGAAGGGTATTCGTTTAATGGTCACCTTGTTCACCGCTCGTAATCAACACACATGCGCAGCGCCCCGCCCTTCTTCTTCACGAACAATACCTGCGTTCCCGGGGAGAGACACTAGGCACGATGAAGCCCTTCTCCAAAGAAATCTCTAAGCCGATCCTTCAACTCTCTCAACTCGGCAGTGTCATTACGTATGGCGGAATGGAAATAGCCGAGTGTCCGCAACACATCTATACAAAACTCGATCTCCTCTCGGGAGGGATACCCGAGGTCGTCTGAAACACGTCCGGGAACTCTCGACCATCGAATCGACTAAAAATCTGGTACCGCACTCGGATCAAACACCAACGAGATGGTAGATATACCCTTCGCACCATCTTCCTAGCCTCGAGGTAAGAAATAAACTTACCCTCGGCGATACTGATGTTCCTCCCACACAACAACCGGCTCCTCAGAACCGAACCGAACCACTCTCCTCGCAGCCTACATTGGCGTAGCAAGCTAGCCAATCCATACCCATGATCATATCGAAATCACCATGTCCAACTCTATCAAGTCGGCAGTGGTCCGACGATCGCAAATGGTCACCGGACAAGCCCTATATACCCGCCGAGCTACCACCGAATCACCCATCGCGTAGCTACCTCGAAAGTGGTCTATGGACTCGTGCTCTATCCCTATCCTACTAGAAATAAGGGAGATATATAGATGCAGTAGAACCGGATCTATCAAGGCATACACATCAAATCCAGAACCGATAAGGTACCGCGATTTACATCGTGAGGCCTCGATCCCGCTACCGACAAGGCATAAATGCGATTCGAGGACCGCTAGAATCGGGACTGCGCCACGACTCGCCGCGACCCGCTGGTCCATGAGTACCTTGCCCTCCGGGCGAGTAATCGCTGGGATGAAGAAGCGGCAATGCACTCGTAGGCCGAGCCCTACCACCGCCGCCCCGGTCGGACAAACTCGCGAAATGACCACTGCCACAAGTATAGCAAGCTCCTGAGTAGTACTACGGCTCCCGAATGGAATCTACCACAACGGCACACCGAGCGGACCTCGATCGGTTAGCACCTCGCTACCACGGAAGTTCAAGTCCCGGGCCCCGACCGCCCCAATGCTCGCCGCATCGAAACGATGTAGGAGTGCTCGAGACGGCCGCGGTGCAAATCTAGACTTGGCGATGTCGCCCACCACGAGAACCACCAAAAGAACCGGCCGTTTTGCCTTCTTCTCGGCTGATATCGGTCTACCGGGCGGTCTCTACGCCTCGCATCCCAGTCATGAGCTCGCATACGGTAATGTCCATGCTCGGGTGAAGGACACACCGCACAGGACTCGCCATATAGTTGTCTAGCCCGTGGCGTAGCGATGCACCGGTCCTCCATATTCGCTACGGTCAGTGGACATATCGAGCCAAAGAATCGAACTCGACATTGTACTCCCTAATCGGCGCCCTCCTCGCTCTCAAAGAACAAAAATCTGCCATTGCGTGCCCTCCTCTTCTGCGGAGGCAAGAAGTGCGTGAGGAAAGCCTCCGAAAACTCATCCCATACTGCTGGAGGTGCATGCTCTCCCCGGGAAAGCTCCCACGAATCAAACCAATCGACTGCGGTATCACGCAGCCGATGCGAACCGAATGTCAAAGACTAATCTTCAAGCCTTGATCACCCGCGTGATCTCTGCAGAATCGACGGATGAACTCCTGCGGATCATCCTCGTGCCTCGACCAGTAAAACTCGCGGCGGCTACAACTAAGGAAATCCGTAGCCTCAAATGCTCGCCTCGGGTGAACCACGGTACGATCGGGCCGGAATCGAATCGCCGTGATTCGGCCTTATCTCGTGTTCGCCACAATCCTAGCCAATAGTCAAGATCTCTCAGCCTCTATCTCCTCCGCCCAGCCGTGGGGCGAGGTACGGCATCGTGGTCTCTGGGGCCGGCGGCGTCATGGAACTCGCCGTCTGTATAGATCGGGCACGAGCCCTCGTGACTGGGTGTCTCGCTAGCAGCCTCGGCCGCTTGCCCTTCTGGGCCCGGGTTGCCTTACGTGGAGGCATAACTGTTACAGGAAAGGAATATGTTAGAGGGGTCCAACCAATAACACGGCTCTAAAGCACGATCTCAGAGTGAGAAGAATGGAAACCAATCCTAAATATCCTATAGCCTCCTGATTATTGGTGTGGTGCACAACACACCGATAATCAAGACTCTACTAGATACGTTCAGACACTTTCCGAGGATTAACTGCTCTGATACCACTTTTGTCACGACCCGTTCCGGGGCCCGTGACTGGTGCCTTACCCGGGCACCCAAGTAGTCATATATCAGAGAAAATCAGCGGAATATAAAACAAGATATGAAACATTATAACATAAGACATACGCTTTATACGAGAATAAGGTTGTCTTTCGGCATATATACATAAACCAAGTTTTTGCAGTTACATCCCAACTGTACAACATGTCTACAGACCTCTAAGGAAATAAACAACTATGGCGGGACAGGGCCCCGCCATACCCTGACTGTACAAAACTATCTACAACAGGGAGATCATACCCAAAAGTAGAGCCTTCGGAGAAGATGGAGCTCCTCACACCAACGCAAGAGATCCTAAGGATGTGGATCTAGCACCTGCGTGCCCTTACCGCGGATTTAACGCACTCGGCCGAGGTCGATAACAGTACCAAGTATGTGAAACTATAAAGTACTTAAATGAAATCAAAGTATTTAAAACCATTTCACAAATACAATTAGTTCAATTGCACGTAGTGTCATATCACAAACAAGGACAGTAATAGGAAAACTGTAACAGGTCTTTTCTAAGTCGCGAATGATCGAAGCAAGGCCAATCGCCCATAGTATCATTCTGCGTGCCTAATCTCGACTTCCGCACCGCATAGTCACACATGCACCCGCATGAGGTATTCCTCGACGGTAGCCAACCCCAGACTACCGACTCCGCATCCGCATAGTCTCAATAGACCGCGTAGTCCCATGGACGCATAGGGCATCCGCGTCGCTAAACACCCGAATGATCAATCACGGAGCATACCGCCGCTCGCATAGTCTCGCACCGCATAGTCGTATAGACCGCATCGCGGTGGCAAGCCCTCGGTATAACAAGTCAAGGGGGGTAGGTGATATAATAACAGTACAACAGACTTACCGTTTAGCAACGTAAGCACAGCAAGAATGACCCCCTTTCACAGCATTACAAGACACTAACACAGGTAGCATCATAATATTTCTACTTATCAAACAATCTTACTATACTTAACAGAAATCAATACAAGGCTTTTATAAACAAACAAGTAAACAGTTCCTTTTATCTTTCTTAAGTTGTTATACCTAACTTCCCATAAAGCTAGTATAACTCTTAAGCTTTTGTTTTAAAAACCAGATATTTCTCTTCTGTTAAAAATGATTCAGTATTCTTTTGAAATGCATCAGGATTCTTATTATTCAGGCTTAAGTCAAAAGACATTGCCGTGATTATTATTCAGTTAACACATGTACGTCTACCGTACTATATATATATCTTAAAATATCATGCAAGAGTATAGGAAGAATCACATACCTTCTTGGCGAAATCCACCTGCCAAGTCGAATATGTCGCGCGCAGAGAATCAGCCTATAAGAGTCACAGACATCTATCAAAGTCTAGACTACTCTGTATGTCATTCTAAACAGAGGGTTCTCAATTCTACGGAAAGTCGGGCAGCACTTCCTACCCTGGCTATATAAGTCTCATCAGAAACAAATTTCATGTGAGAACAGTTCCATTATTCTTCTTTAAACCCTTCTACTGTGATAACATTCAATTCTATTCAGAATATCCTTCTAAGTATTTTATACTTATTCTTATACTTCTACAGTATGTATTCTCTAATTATAAAAGACGGGTAAGATTATTTACCTCGATAAGCCCAATATTATCCGAGTATAAACGTCGATCCTGAACGAGGTTTAGCTCCTAATTTGAACGTTTCGATAGCTCCAAGAACCCTTAGAAGTTCTTCACAACTTCCACTAAGTACTAAGGGATTTGGGCTAGGGTATTTTGGGCATTATAACAATACTAGAAGGCAACTTTTCTACCAGGGGAGGGGGGGGTAGATTTCGGCTAGGCTAGAGTGGGGCCTCGCCAACTTCACTCGAGGGAGTAGGCTTTGACGAAACAAGCTCCGGAGAGGGAGGATTTTCAAGACTTGGAAAGGAATTTGTGAATGAAGAACTCTTCATCTTAATGGGGTATTTATAGGTCAAGCCATGGCCAACCAATGGCCAAGATGATGCCAAGTGCAAGGCAAGTGTAGGGTGAGGATTTGCCCAAGTGTCCTTATCCATCCACTACACAAAATATCCTACCAACTACTTGACAAAAAAGCCAATCCAATCGGCCACAAGAACGCCTCACGTCCATCAATTGGAGGGTGACAAGTGTCGCCCTCCCGTTGGTCCAAAATGTTTCGTCTCTCGGAAAAATCCGCAAAAATTAGAAATGGCATAGCCGGAATTTATCCTACGCGAGTCTTGTTAAACGTTTCGTCGGAAAACGATTCCTTGAGTGAGTTGTGCCCAAAATAAACGTGCCATGCCTAAACTTTAAGGCCAAACTTTCGTACGTACGCTCTTACGTACATACTCCGGAAATACGGGGTATAACAAATTCATTCAAGATCAACAATCAAGTCATACATCATATGACATTTTATCATGTAATTTCTAAACACAATTAGATGGGAAACCATCAAACCCAATAGGCATGATAAAAGATGGTTTTAATCGCATACTGGGCGTCGTCTACCCAGACAGTTATAACGGTCATTTGAAATTAAACAATTACTGAGCGCCGCCTACCCAGACAATAATTGAGGACGCTGTGCTAATAATTTAAATGCATCACATTTAACACTTAGCACATTTGTATATTATTCAATAATATACTATTAATGATAATCATGGGTCTATTTGTCTAAACTCTATAATCTATGTAAATGCCAAACAGTCCCAAAAAAAATTCTAATTTCAAAATTCTGATTTTCGGGAATTCTGTAAATTTTTAGAATTTACACTTTAGTCCCTTAAGAATTTAAAATTCAATTATGAACCCTTATAAATTCATAAAATGCAATTCTAAACTTCAGAAAATATTTTCAAAATTCTGGGACATGTTTGCAATTTCCAGAACCTAAAATCAACTTTCAGAAACTTTTTTTTAATTACAAATTTGCCCGAAAGGACCAAATCTGTTCGATTCAAAACTTTATTTTCAGAAACTGAAACTTCAGATTCAGAATCTGAAACTTTTAAGTCTCTGTTTCTGATTTTTGATTTTTTTTTTAAAAATTCGTCGTCGGCACCACGGTTCCAACAGGAGGCACCGCGGTGCCTCTAAGGTAGTAAGCCACTGAAATCTGCAAATTAATTAGCACCGCAGTCCTAACTGGTGGCACCGCGGTGCCTCATAATTTTCATCACAGGCACCGCGGTCCTAATAGGTGGAACTGCGGTGCCTTGAAGGCAGATTGTCCGAAATTAATTTTAAGCTTCTGGATGAACAGCACCGCGACTCCCATGAACAGGACCGCGACGTCTCTGGCTTCATCTGGGCAGCACCGCGGTGTTCCAATTTTGGAATCCCGGTGCCCTAAAGAAGCTAGAGCAAGGCCTAATTGATAGCAGGCACCGCGGTGCTCCATCATGGAACCGCGGTGCCTCTTCTCTAGAATCACAAAATTCGAAATTTCCGAACCCTTAAAACTGGTTTAGGGCCAGATCTTTTAGATATATCACTTGTATTACCATCACCATTATAACAACATGTTCATCGATCATCAAATCCAATTTTCTTCTCATTCTTCATTTCAATGCACCATGCTTTAAGCCGGTAACACATATCAACTTAGAAGAGTTATTTATTGGACTGACTTATTCGAATACATTATTGTATTAACAGATATGGGCACAAGGATTATGTGTTCTAAAGATTTAGGGTTTTAAAGCTTTTAACACATAAAATATAGATCTAAACAAATCCTAACCCATATTATCATTAATATCATCACAAATCATACGAAACAGCCCAGACTCTGATACCACTGTGGGTGTTTACGTCGGATTCGTACACGCAGCGGAATTTGAAAATTTATGTTTCAAACCCGACGACGGTCGAACTGCAGTATGATAAGTAATGAAAATACAAAGCACATAATTAATGTAAAACTTCGACAGAAGACTTACATTCGAAGCAGCAATCACCAAGCAAATAATCACTTTTGTGTAACTCGAGGCGCACGCAAACGTCCCTCGATTTGTAAGTTCTAGGAGAACTGTGATGTAATTTGCTAAGTCAGGAATGCTAGGGATTCTGACAGAGCTTTAGAAGAGATTTACCTCTCTTAGGTTTTCAGTGTATTTGGAATGGGAGGTAAGCCCTCTATTTATAGTTGTAGACAGAGGCTTAGGGTTTCCGTGGGCTGGGCCCAGCAGAAAATCAGACTAACAAAATTCGGACTGCCAGAATCCATACAGGCACCGCGGTCAAGAGGCACCGCGGTGCTGCCCAGTTTTCTTGGCACCGCGGTCGTGTCCTATTTTTCAGTCTTTTCTCATTTTAATATCCCGGTCATCAACCTAACATATAGGTATAATCTCCTTCTAATTACATCATTCAATCGACGGAACATTTGATTAGTGTTACCCTTCAGGCCTTTACATATCGTCACTAATTACATTAGGATTTTCACGGAACTCCTAGACTGCGCCGGAAGACGAACCCAATATGTAAAGTTTAGCTACACAAAATATGTGAACTGAACCTATATGTGGAAAGATAAAATTCCTTCATTCATGACACATTCAATCAAGCTTAGGATTTGTCAAGTGTTTATCCAAATGGCTTGATTATTATAACTTATCTATATTAGTTGACAACAGGACCATGTCACAGACATGTCCATTGCATTGGTCAATGACTTAGTCAACCTAATATCATATGAGTACCTGAGTGTTCACTCGAATATAAATTCAAGGAATGAATCCTTTCTTGGCTCACATACCACCTATAATCTATTTCGTAATGCACCCAAAACAAGTCGTGGCTCAACCTATAAGGCGTTTGAGCTTAGGACAGGATCAAAGTACATTACTCCGTAAACAAGATGATATTGACCTCAAGTCTAAGGACTTTTATCTCCGACACGCCGATGACATTATAGACATATAACAAAACAATAAATCAGCAGGGCATATCAATACTTCAACAAGTATCCATGTGTCCATCACGAGTTGCCATAACTCATAGCAAGTGAGACATACTACATCCCCTAAGAATATGATGCAGACCACATGTCGACGTATCGCGTATCATCGATATCCCAATTTCGATGATCATTAGTCGAGGTAATTTAAGAGTTACATTATAACATTAATTCTCACATCATTAATAAACGCGTAACCTCTAGGAATGCATTTATAGAATATTATAAACAATCAATTAATAATTCAACAAATGCAAATGTCATAATATTAATCATCATTAATATAAATACGAATGTGTATAAAGTACATTGTGTCATAATACAGATTGTCTCTAGGACATACATACACTACAAGAAATTTGTCATATACCAACGGACACTTTTAGTGACTGACAACAAAACCGTTGGTATAGATAGCATATACCTACTGAAATTTCTGGCTGTTGGTATAGGTATATACCGTTCCGTTGGTATAGGGTTTATTACCTTTCAAATATAAAACCTTTGCCTTCATCCCTTCACTGAACATTTCACCCAAATCTCCTAATTCCTAAACCCTAGCCGCACCACCCAAATCTTCATACAGCTAGTGCTCTGGCCATGGCAAATCCGCCTCCTCCTGAACATTTAATGTGGTAAATCGCCACCACGTAAGGTAAAATCCTTAACATTTAAGAGATAAAGATATTTGCACAACCAACCATTAATTATTCTTTCCCATCTATGATTTTCTCCAAATATTGACCCAGATAGGGCTTTTTCATTGACCCGATTCTCTGCACAATGAGTATGAAGAAGTTATTGTTGTTGTTTGCCTTCGTTGTTGTTGTTGTTCTAGTTTCAAGCTTTTCTTTAAAATTTCTCTTCGATTCTCTGTACTATCAGATTTGTTGAAGTTTGTTGCTCTCTTGGTGAATGTTCATACACTTTTTTAGTAGGTAGAGTTTTAGTATTGAGTGTTGTTATTCAATTTGTTGAAGTTTCTTGGTTAATGGTTGTGGACTTTTCTAGTAGGTAGAGACGGATTTTCATGAATAATGTATTTTATTATATGTTGTTACTGCCTATGATTCTTATCATTAAACTTATTATATTTTTGAAATTACGCGTTCCACTTGTAAATTCTTCAAAGGTAAAGGTTCTTGGTCGATGTGTTGTTGCGCCTGTAAATCTGTGCCTAATGCAGGAGCTCATGTTGTATGTAAGGTAAACACATACTTTGTTCATTGCTGTTTTATGCTCTTGACAATAAAGTAATCAATTTGATATTCAATCCTTTAAAAACATCAGCCTGCAGTTGCTAACATGCTTTTTTTTTACAGCTTCTATATTCACCACTCAGTGTTTACGAGTGGTGATAAATCATCATGGAGGCTTGATTCTCCCTCACAAATTGATACAACAACATATCCACTACTTACTCTGTTCAAGCTACTCAAAGTCAATCCCTTTCAGAATGTATGTTAGACAGTTTACTGTTGGATGGAAATAATTCAAACCTCCCTCTAATTTCTCACTACTGATGTTTTCGTTCTCTTTTATTTATGTTATGCAGGCTGAGTTCACACCGGATGAGCTTGATTCTCGTAAACGCCAGCTCAATTTAGACGTATGTTGATTTTAGTTTGCATCATTTTGCAATTGTTTCTTCATTCAAGTTGTCAAGTTCTTGATTTATAATAACAGTTCTCTTTGGAACCGTTGTTTCATGTTAAGTTATATGTTCTCTATAACAACATTTCGCTATAAAAAATGACGCCGTTATAGAGAGGTTTGATTGTATATAGAAACAAGAGTAGCAAAGTGTATGTTGATTACTTTTTTGATCAGTACAAACTGTGTGTTGCTTATATTGTTCAAAAAAGTTGTCATAGTTAAGCTGTGACTACACTATTTTTGCAAAAATGTCCAAAAGATTTTAACATATTCCCTTGAAAGGAAAAATGTAATATTTGTTAGAGGTTTTTAAGCTTCAGTTTCATTATTGCTTCCAGTATTTTTGCACATTTACTGTTTGCTCAAAACCTTTTTATACTTGGTAAAATAGAAATAAAAGAGAAAAAGTAGGTGGTCACTGATGTTCTATTTATTGTTGACCGTCTGATTCAAACGAGGCCGCTTCAGTGTTATCAATAGCAAAACGAAGAAAGGGTTGCCAACAATATGCCGAGCCAAACAAGGAATAGCTCGATATATCCGAATCATCTTTTAACAAACTTGTCGGTTCTGTAGACGTGTATGACTTGAAGGTATAATCCACCAGTACAAAAAAAACATAACATAGCTAAGACCTTTGTTGCTGAATTGGTCGTAGCTAACAAAATTCTATGTTAATCTGTCGCTACATAGTGCATGGACATGCTTCTTTTTAGTAATCTAAAATGAGATGAAGCCAAGTGTATTCATCTTGTTGCTTACCGATTTATGACGTTTACATCGTATAGGAGATGGAGGCTCCGGATACCCTTTTGTGCAGCCTAAGGCCTTACCAGAAGGAGGCTCTTTACTGGATGACAGAATCAGAGAAAGGAGCTGATGTAGAGGAAGCATCAAAAACTCTTCATCCATGTTGGGCAGCATATCAGATATGTGAAGAGTATGCACTTTCTTCATTGAATAAAACATAGCAAATAAGGAAAAAAAGAGTCAAGAATGACCTATGCTTTAGATAATTTGTTATTGTTAGATTTTTAAACATAAATCACTAACCAAACGACGTCAACATTTTCTCTGGGGAAGCAACTACCGACTTCCCAACTGCATCAAAATCAGCACGCGGAGGGGTGGGCATGATCTAGTCTTTCTGTTAGTTAATTTACTACTTTATTTGTTTCTCTTACTGTAAGTTAATTTATTAGTATACTTTATTTATCTGAATCAATTTGATCTCTGCAGATATTGGCAGATGCAATGGGGCTAGGAAAGACGGTTATGACAATCGCTTTAATACTTGCAAAACTGGGCAGGGGTAGCCCTGAGCGAAATAAATTCTCCAAGTCCATACATTGATGAAGATGGAAGAGAGGAAGATTAGAAGCTGCTTTTATCTTAAATAATTTTTTGCTCATCTATTGTATTGTGTGTTTTTGCTGTAGTAGAAGTTATTTTGGTGGTTATTATAATTAACATTACTTTGTTAGTTTGATATGTTTGTAAGACTTGTAAGATTTACATGTTAGTAAGACTTGTTAGTTTGATAATATAATTGAAATTTTCTTTTATTTTGCTTTAAATTTTGTGTGGTGCATATAAAAAATATTCTCAAAGTTTTATTATTAAAAAAAAATTTATTTGAGGCAAAAATATTATTTATAAAAGAAATCAGACATATACCAACAGAAACTACCGTAGGTATAGGCTATACCAACGGCTAATTTGCCGTTGGTATAGCGAATCAAAGTTGATGGAACTAAACTTCCGTTGGTATCGGTTGTATGACCTATACCAACGGTTTTTGGACCTTTACCTACGGATTTCTGCCGCAAATTCCTTTTAGTGATATACTTTCAGTCTATTCCGGTTATATGATATGCACGTGGAGTTCGTCCTGTGCACAACACATGGAGTTTGTTTGTGCGGTGTGTGGCAACACAGTTGTCCCTATTACTACTCCGGGACACCCCCAATGAGGCAGTATGCACGCAGGTTTGTGTTGTGTTGTGGTGTTGGATATAGAGTGATTGTTGCATCATTGATCCTTTGACTGTCATTTGTGCATCTTACTCCATATGTTTGATTGTGCTTAAATGCTAAGTTGATTTGGTAGAGGATGTGCACAATTAATTATCATTATGCCGACAATTTTTCTTTATCTATTGATTATCCTGTATCTGTTGATTTCATATAAACTATCCAGGTTGAAAGCAAGTACTTCCAAAGGCCAAACCATGCCATTACCTTGTTGGCGTAGGTCAATGACACTTGATAGGAACATGTTGTTCTTTTATACTCATTCTACATTTGCTGCACCTTTTGTGCAAATTCAGACGTCGTTACTAGTGGAGCTCGCGTCTGTGTCTAGAGATTGTTGACTTGGAGTTTCATGGTAAGTGTTGAGAAAACTAACACCAACACTACCGTAGTTGACATGCACAATAAACCGATATTGGTGGTCTACCCTTTTAGGGTTTTCAGGAGACACAGTACGAAGCTAGTTCAGAATCAATGGTAGAACCGAAAGAAAGACAAAGGTTCTTAATCAAGTATTGATGAAGAACATTCATATAACTCCATGAATTAATCATCGATTTACAGAGAAGAGTTGAGAGGAATATAGAGAAAAGTCTTGAGAGAAGTTTAGAGAGAAGATAACTTTTACACGACCTAGAACCTTCTGTTATTTTCTCTTCTACACTATGTTAATATGTACAGAACGTAAAGATAAAGTGGGCTGGCCTTTTACATTGGGCTGGCCCATGTAATGGGTTGATACATCAATAAATAAGAAAAGGGCCTATTATTTATTTTTACAGCCTCCCTCAAGCTGGGTACTCAAAGATATTCAGCAGGCCTAGCTTGGAACAGAGATGCAAATGTTGTAATCTGCTCAGCCCTTTAGTAAGAATGTCTGCAGGTTGCTCTGTAGTATTGATGTATTCAGTCTCAATCATTCCTGATCGAATCTTCTCTCTAATAAAGTGAAGGTCAATCTCTATGTGTTTTGTCCTTTCGTGAAACACTGGATTTGCTGCCATTTGTATGGCTGATTTACTGTCTGTGTACACAGTTACCGGCTGCTTGACGTCCACACCAATGTCCTTCAACAGACCCAGTAGCCAAGTGATCTCAGAAATGGTGCTAGCTAGACTTCTATATTCTGCCTCAGCGGAGCTTCTGGAAATTGTACTTTGCTTCTTAGACTTCCAGGATATGAGGGAGTCTCCAAACTTGACTAAGTAACCTGTAACAGATTTTCTTGTATGTGGACATGAAGCCCAATCTGCATCACAGTAGCTAGTTAGAGTTTCTTGTTTATTACTGGATAACAACATTCCTTGACCCGGCTTACCTTTTACGTACCTTACTATTCTGATTGCAGCATTAAGATGTGACTTTTTTGGGTTTTGTAGAAACTGACTAAGTGTTTGCACATTGTAAGCAATATCTGGTCTAGTAAGAGTAAGATATAGTAGCTTACCAATTATCCTTTGATATGAGCTGATGTCTTCTACTGGACCATCATCAGGAGCTGTTTTCCCTTCATCTGTGACCTGGTTTTTCTTATATTCATCATATTCTGTAGTGGTAAGCTTCATATTGGAATCAGTGGGTGTGTTAATAGGTTTGGCAGCAGCTAGTCCAAGTTCAGAAATGAGTTCTAAGGCATACTTCCTTTGATGCATAATGATCCCTTTTCTGGACCTAGCAAATTCTATTCCTAGGAAGTATCTTAGCTCTCCCAGATCTTTCATCTTAAAAACCTTATGAAGGGACTGTTTAGTCTCCTCTATGAGCCTAATATTATCCCCAGTGATAAGCATGTCATCCACATAAATAAGTATGACTGTTATACCTTGGCTATTTTGTTTTAAAAACAAGGAATGATCAAACTCAGATTGCCTAAACTGCATCTTTACTAAAGCCTCTGTAAGCTTGAAGTTCCACTGTCTTGGAGCTTGCTTGAGCCCATACAAGGACTTAGTAAGTCTACACACAGAGTTACTGCCCCCCTGACTACTGAAGCCTTGTGGTAAGGTCATATAGATCTCATCAAATAAATCCCCTTGAAGGAAGGCATTATAAACATCCATTTGATGGATATACCAAGATCTGGAGGCAGCAATAGATAGAATAGTTCTTATAGTTACCATTTTGACAACAGGGGAGAAGGTCTCTTGGTAATCTATTCCTTCTTGTTGGCTATAACCTTTAGCAACAAGTCTAGCTTTTAACTTTTCTACTTCTCCAGTGTCTTTATATTTTATTTTATAGATCCATTTACAGCCAATAGGCTGTTTTCCTTTTGGTAATGTAACTATTTCCCAAGTGTGATTATCTTGTAAAGCTTCTATTTCAGCTTTCATAGCCTCTACCCACCTAGGATCTTTAGATGCTTCCATATAACCTTTAGGTTCAGTCATTTCAGAAAAGGAGCTTAGAAAGGCTTGATAGGTAGGCTTTAGGTTATCATAAGAAATATAGTTGGCAATAGGGTAGAGAACATTGTTGGCATTGGTTGTAACAAAGTCTTTAAGCCATATAGGAGGTTGTTTGAGTCTGCTAGACCTCCTAGTGTTGTCATTTGAGTCTATATCAGATGGACATAAATATTGAATATTATCAGAATTTGTTTCTACTACATCATGCTCAATGGAATTACTACCCTTAACAGGTTCTATGTTGATGATATCTGCACATTCTGCTTCAGAATTATCAGTATTGTTCTGAGAGCTTTCTTGGGTTATACTTTGATTATCATTGTTATTAGGCAGATTCTGAAATATAGGGTTCTCAGAGACCTGTTCTTTGAAAGGGTAAATAGTCTCTCTAAACTTAACATCTCTACTAACAATGAGGGTTCTAGACTGCAGGTCATACAAAATGTACCCCTTTTGTGTTTCAGAGTATCCCATCAGAACACATTTTTTAACTTTGGACTGGAGCTTATCAGTGACAGTTAGATCATTAGCAAAGCAAAGACATCCAATGGTTTTTATATGACCTATGGATGGTTTCTTGTGATAGAGGCTCTCAAAAGGTGTAGTTTGAGTAATAGAGGAGGGTAGTCTATTGATCAAATATACTGCAGCCTGTACACACAGGCCCCAGAATTTTAAAGGAATGTTAGCCTCCATTCTTATTGCCCTAGTAATTTCTAATATATGTCTGTGTTTTCTTTCAGCAACACCATTCTGCTGGGGTGTATATACACAGCTTCTTTGGTGGATAATACCTAAGTTCTGAAACAGGGTGTTACAAGTATCATTAACAAATTATGTCCCATTATCAGTTCTGATAATCTTGACTATTTGATTAAACTGGGTTGATATATATTTGAGAAACTGATTAATTACCACACAAATCTCAGATTTAAGCCTAAGTAGGTATATCCAAGTCATTCTAGTGTGATCATCTACAATAGTGAGAAAAAATCTCTTCCCATTATATGTTTCAACCTTATAGGGACCCCACATGTCCATGTGCACAATGTCAAAAGCCTTATTACTGTAAGTAGTACTATTTGGGAAGGGTAGTCTACACTGTTTTGCACAAGGGCACACATTACAAGTTTTTATTGCCTTTGCTATTTCATCAATACTAGCACTAATCAGTTTACTAAGTACCTTACTAGAAGTATGACCCAGCCTTCTGTGCCACAGATTAATGTCTTCTTCTGTCATAGTTCTCTTTTGCTTATCTTGTACATTTAAAACTGTCTTTCTTGAATCCTGTATACCTTTATCATGATTAACAAGCATATAAAGTCCATCTTGGAGTCTACCAATCTCCTTCACCTTCCCACTGTAGAGATCTTGGAAAAGACAGAAATCAGGGTAAAAGACAGCTGCACATTTCAGCTCTCTTGTTAGTTGAGACACAGATAACAAATTATATTTGAACTGAGGTAGACAGAAAACATTTTCTAGTGTACTTCTATTAGAGAGAGTGTTGGTGCCTGTGTGAGTGACTTGGGCAGATTGACCATTTGGTAAGAACACCTTCTTTGGTGTGGCTAAGTCATTTCTTGTACTAATCTTATCTAACATGTTTATGTCATATACCATGTGATTTGTAGCACCAGTGTCTATTATCCAGTTCTTGACTGTATTGAAAACATGTAAGGCTTTATGATTGAGTTCTGATATACCTGCTACATTTGCAGATGATTGAATACCTTGAGAGTTCTGAGACACTCCTGTCTGTAATTGGTTATTGTTTAGCAATTTTACTATCTGCTCATACTGGTTCTGAGAGAATTTAGGTGCTCCTTCAACATGCCAGTTGTTTTTATTATCATCAGAGGAGGAATCTGAAGCTCTGTTGTGAGCATTGTGAGCAGCAAACTCCTTTCTCTTTGACTTAAAACCAGGAGGATATCCAACAAGTCTGTAACAGGACTCCTTTGTGTGACCTCTCATCTTGCATTCTTCACAGAATCAGTGGGTATTCCTTCGACTTGATTCCTCATTGTTCGGTCTTGGAATACATAGCAGTAGGAGGATTTAATTTTTCACTGTGTCCACCATTAGTTGGACCAGTTCCAAGAAGGCCCCTAGCACTAATTCCTTTCTGATTTTCATCACTAATTATCATGGAGTAAGCTTTATTGACTGTAGGAAGGGGTGACATAAGTAGAATTTGACTCTTAGCCTGCATGTAGCTTTCATTTAACCCCATGAGGAATTGATAGAGTTTTTGTCTCTGCAGTAGTGCAGAACTCTTTAGAGGTAGGCAAGCACAAAGGTGGTGGTACAATGGCTTGAAATTCTACCCAAAGATTTTTTAGCTTAGTGTAATAATTTGCTACACTGTCATTACCTTGTGATAGGGTAGCAATTTCCCTATGTAGGTCATAGGTTCTAGATTCATCAATTTTGTCGAATCTTTCCTTTAAATCTTCCCATACCTCATATGCAGTTTCTACATATAGCACACCACACAGCAAGCTATTCGACACAGCATTCATTAGCCATGCATGTACTACAACGTTGACTCTATCCCACTGGTCCCACCATTCCACCCCAAAATGAATTTTAGTACAGTTTCCATTTACAAAGCCTAACTTATTTCTTCCAAGTAGAGCAATCTTCATAGATTTGCTCCACACAGTGTAGTTTTCAGATCCCAGTAGTTGAAAGGAAATTAAAGAACTACCACTGACATCCGAGGCTTGTAGGAAAAGGGGATGGTTATGGTCAAATACAGTGTTGGTTGGGATGGTACGAGAGTTCTCTAGGTATGGATAAAGAACCTCCATCCTTAAGAATCGCTTTCATTTGTTAGATTCATACTATCCTTTTAAATGTTTAGGATCGAACTACCACATAAATTTTATTTCAGATCTAGACAAGATTATAAGGACCAGAACAACATCGGAGAGTTAACAAACCACAAGAACAGTAAGGAGAAACCACAGGATACCTCAGAGTGATTTCCTCAGATCTTGTAATCACTTTAATCGATGCATGCACCAGTAGATCTGGGTGACCCGCTTTGATACCATGTTGAGAAAACTAACACCAACACTACCGTAGTTGACATGCACAATAAACCGATATTGGTGGTCTACCCTTTTAGGGTTTTCAGGAGACACAGTACGAAGCTAGTTCAGAATCAATGGTAGAACCGAAAGAAAGACAAAGGTTCTTAATCAAGTATTGATGAAGAACATTCATATAACTCCATGAATGAATCGTCGATTTACAGAGAAGAGTTGAGAGGAATACAGAGAAAAGTCTTGAGAGAAGTTTAGAGAGAAGATAACTTTTACACGACCTAGAACCTTCTGTTATTTTCTCTTCTACACTATGTTAATATGTACAGAACGTAAAGATAAAGTGGGCTGGCCTTTTACATTGGGCTGGCCCACGTAATGGGCTGATACATCAATAAATAAGAAAAGGGCCTATTATTTATTTTTACAGTAAGCTGATCCGCAACATTGGATTCTGACTCTCTTCTATTTTGTCTTTCTTACTCAGACAGTGTATTAGATTTCAGACTATTTATTTACTGTTAGACGCTCTTGACTCATGTCGCCAAGTTTTGGGGGAGTTTATGTATTATTTTTCACTTATGATATTTGAGACACCTTTTATGACTTATAGTTGTTTCAGATGGTTACTTATTGCCTTGTAATAATGGAAATCGTTTAAAATTGGAATTGGTAATGCCTATTGGGGTGTGGAGTGTAGATACCATCATAGCTTAGATGATTTTGAATCGTGAAAAGAATATTGCAGGTCTTTTTTCTAACTTCAGTCAGAGTTTTCATTTTCCTCGGGCAGTCTTCTTTTGATTTATTAGTTTGCAACGTTAGTTTTCTTATTTTAATACAAAGAGAATTATACTGGAGCATATTATGCAAGTGAACTAACGGGATTGACTATACTATCCAGGCCAAGATTTGCTCCTTACCGTTTTGCGCGATGCCACTCTTAATGTTGGCTAAAGTATAGATTATGACTTATTTAATTGGTGAAATATGCAAGTGAACTAACGGGATTGAAAAATTGTGTGCCAATGCTCTACTTCTGTGCCAATTTTTTTCCTGTGTATGATTATATAATGTGACATGTCTCCTGCATTTCCCAAACAAAAACAGAAATTTTATAATTGCAACCACATGAATTAGTTTCTGTTTTGGCAGGATGTGTTTGTGGGGTCTTTTTTTAAAAAGAACAAGAAAAAGTGAAGGAACTAGATTCGGGTCACCCATGTGGGTCAACCGGATCCATATAAATTATAAATATTAAATAATTTTTTTTTATTATATATTTAAGTTAAAAAGAAAGAACACAACTGTTGGAAAGAATTCCTGAACAATCATACATATTCAAGAAGCATAAAAGAAGTTCTGCGGGGAAACAAGAACTTTCCTCCTTCATTCCAAAATAGAAAGAAAAACTCTCTTCTTCTCTGTGAAGAACTACCGTGGTAGATTCATACGAAGATGAATACGATCTTCATTCAATTTCAGAACAATCTTCTGTAACAAGTACAATCATAAACTGTGAATCTTATAGCGTAGTTCGT
Organism: Przewalskia tangutica; assembly: GCA_029844215.1. Taxonomy (NCBI): domain Eukaryota; kingdom Viridiplantae; phylum Streptophyta; class Magnoliopsida; order Solanales; family Solanaceae; genus Przewalskia; species Przewalskia tangutica. The sequence goes on along the minus strand of CM056720.1, from coordinate 133,014,932 downwards.
GTTAATAACATGTGATTACATTATCAACTAGTGAAACAAATATGAAGAATCTTGGAGAGAACTATGTGTTCTTGTAGATGGTGTGTTTTCCTTCAAAAAGAAAACAAAATGTGTAAATAAGTTGCAATGGCAATAAGTTATGCAAGGGCGGTGACCATTTTATATTTGCAGAATAAGTTACATGCAGAATGCAGTGCTTCTCAGTTTAAGATCACCACTTCGGAGAAAGAAATACAGAGAGTGTTGATAGCAGTTCACAAACAATAATAAAAAATAGTCTCCGTAAAAAATGAGAAAGTGTGAGCGATATTATAATAATGTATAAATAAAAGTAAGTTATTTCTTTTGAGTATATAGTAGTCTTTTGAGACGATCAAGTGTGCATTTCTCACTATAGTGGTATCATATTGTTTTCCCAAGTATTATGTTCTCCACGTAAAAAGTCTGATCTCTTGTTCTTGTTATTTAATGTGGATCTAATTTATGTGTAGGGTATTATTTCCCAAAAATGTGGTATTAGAGTCATGATACAAACAATGATCCATCCTCTTTTAAGTACTCCAGTATTACAAAAGAAAATTATGCTAAATGATGTTTGTGTATGAAAGCCATTCGTGGCTCTCAAGATGTGTGGGTTATTGTTACAAAAGGTATATAAAACTCTGTTTTGTCTAGCCTGCTTTGGTCTCTGGTTTGATAATTGCACTGCTAAAAAATTCGGTACATTCCGTTTTATTTCTCATCCCAGTCTTTCACAACACTTCAGGTTTATTTCTTTTGTTAAGTCTCGACTTCTTCGATAACGTCTTAAATGAAAAAGATGTCTTGGTGACAAGGAAGAAGGATCAACGAGAGCTCACTCTCATCCACCCATGTTTGGATGAAGCTATACATGTTGAGAAGGTAGTCAATGCAACCACCTCAAAAGAAGCTCGAGAGACTTTACGAAATTTTCTCCAAAGAATTAATAAATTTTAAAAGGTAAAACTTAAGGATTGATTTTGAAGTTTTAAAAATGAAAGAATTCGAATTCATTTCGAGGTACTGTTCAAAAATGATGAATGTTATAAACTAATTAAGAAGATACATGTGATTTGTGCTATTAAGAGTTTTAACTAGTTTGGTCATAAAAATTATTCATTTAAAAAAAATAATTAATGTTTGATCATGAAAATTCCTAATACAATCTTGTTGAAGGCGTATATTTCAATAATAAAATATTATTTACAAAAATTATGGTCAAACACAACTGAAACTCCGACTTCAAAAATTTCAAAAAAAAGTAAAAAAGAAAATGATTTCTATGGCCAAACGCTCACTAAAGATTTAGACTTTATGATAGTGGAGCAGTTGGAACTTGGAAGGTTCTTTACAAGCATATAGAGAAAAGAGCAAGAGGAGTCAAGAAGAGCCACTAGAGAAACTTCTTAAAACCAATGCATCATTAAAAAATTATGGAAGTGAAAATAGCTATAGAGAGAATAGACAAGTAAGAGGCCGTGAAGTTGGGGTAAGAACTACAACAATGAAGTTATAAATCATCAAACATTCAGACTTCGTGCTCGTTGATAAAGAAGAGGAAGAGGACATGATTACTTTTAAGAAATGAAAGGAGAATTGGTTCCCCTAGCGTGGTTAGAGACTTGTTGGGTGTTTGTCACGACCTAAATTCCTGATCTGAATCGTGAAAATGGAGATGATGGTATCTTAAAGTTAAGGTCGATTATGTGTTACGGGCGTGGATGATATTAAAAAGTTGATTATGAAAGACCCACTTAGTTCAAGGTACTCAGTACACGTAGAATTTCGAGACGTCGTGACCTGATCGTACTAATTTCATCGGATCGCATCAGCATCAGATTTGACTGGATTGTATTAATATATAATGGACGATATTATAGTATTAATATACAATGAATTGTAATTTTTTTTTTAAGATACCCAGGTGAAGCACCCACCGTTAGATGGGTCTCAATGATAATTTGATCAGACTATTTTTAGAAATAAGATACCCAAAGGCGCTCAAAACGCCCATCAAACGTCAGATTAATTTTTCATTCAAAGATAATTCAAATTTTAATACAACAGATCAAACGTGGTCAGAGGGTCCATCAAAATATATCACGACTTGAAAGAAATATAGCGAAGGAACAATATGAAAATGAATATTGCCGAGTTTATTTCTAGATGTGTGAGTTTCCAATAGCTAAAGGTCGAAAACTAAAAGACTGGTGGATTGACACAGAATATTGATATTCCACAATGAAAATATGAGATGATTAATATGAACTTTATGGTAGAGTTACCTTCTCAATTAAGTGAAATGGACATGTGAGTGCAATTTGTTATGCAAAGAAAAAAAAAGGATCGGTTATAACTTCTTGGATCCTTAGGTCGATATGTAAAAAATGGCACAATACATAAACAAACATTTAAACTTGGCCTCAGCTGGACACTAAACACTCGAACTTTGAGAATGTACATCTAGATATTGTGTTATTTGAACACTCAAACCTACAAAATGATTATCTAGATACCTCCAAAATTTACGTGTCACGACAATATCAATGTCCATGAGACACAACGGGAACAAGTTGCAGCGTCTATTCAGAAAACTGGATCACAAGTGTTGTCTAAGCGTGTCGACAACATTCTGTCCAACATTATAATTGCTGCCTAAATTCTAGATTTGTTCTTTATTGGAGCAATTGTAATGAGATGGTGTATGTGTCTATTTACGTAGATTTTCAAGCAGAAGTCATCTGTGACTTCACAATTTTTAATTCATTTTTGTTGTATTTTGTATTGTAAAGAAAATTGTATATAATATATACAATAGATTCGGTCATTGGCCGTCATAGGTTATATAATATATATAACTTATGTAAATTTAAAAGTCTTTGTGTCATTTAATTTTCGCTGTTTTTTTACTCTTCAAAGGTTTCTATTTTTACTATTGTGTTGTTACCATTGTCAAACGACATTATTTCTGACATTCAGAAACAGAATTGATATTTCAGTTTGATTTAGTTTATTTGTTTTTTATTTGTTGTTCTATAACCCCCGAGACCCAATAATTGTGAATGAAGGTTACTATACTCATAAATGAGATAGTTGATAGAAGTTTTTAGGATTTCACACTTTAGTTTTAAATTTTATCTCATTTAGAAATTAAACATTATTATATATTAATGTTATGAGTAATATTTTTTTCCTATGTTATACATACATATTTTCCATTTATGTGGAATGGTATCTTAAAAGGATGATTAGTATATATACAACTGATTTATATGGCATATAATGTGTGTTTACCCGAAAAATGATACAATTGAATTTATATATATGGTCAAGGACACGTGAATCTCAAGTTACATGTTAGATAAAAATTATGCTCAAGAGAAATAATAATAATAATAATAATAATAATAATAATAATAATAATAATAATAATAATAATAATAATAATAATAATAATAATAATAATAATAATAATAATAATAATAATAATAATAATAATAATAATAATAATAATAATAATAATAATAATAATAATAATAATAATAATAATAATAATAATAATAATAATAATAATAATAATAATAATAATAATAATAATAATAATAATAATAATAATAATAATAATAATAATAATAATAATAATAATAATAATAATAATAATAATAATAATAATAATAATAATAATAATAATAATAATAATAATAATAATAATAATAATAATAATAATAATAATAATAATAATAATAATAATAATAATAATAATAATAATAATAATAATAATAATAATAATAATAATAATAATAATAATAATAATAATAATAATAATAATAATAATAATAATAATAATAATAATAATAATAATAATAATAATAATAATAATAATAATAATAATAATAATAATAATAATAATAATAATAATAATAATAATAATAATAATAATAATAATAATAATAATAATAATAATAATAATAATAATAATAATAATAATAATAATAATAATAATAATAATAATAATAATAATAATAATAATAATAATAATAATAATAATAATAATAATAATAATAATAATAATAATAATAATAATAATAATAATAATAATAATAATAATAATAATAATAATAATAATAATAATAATAATAATAATAATAATAATAATAATAATAATAATAATAATAATAATAATAATAATAATAATAATAATAATAATAATAATAATAATAATAATAATAATAATAATAATAATAATAATAATAATAATAATAATAATAATAATAATAATAATAATAATAATAATAATAATAATAATAATAATAATAATAATAATAATAATAATAATAATAATAATAATAATAATAATAATAATAATAATAATAATAAGACGAAGAATAATAATAATAATAAGACGAATAATAATAATAATAAGACGAATAATAATAATAATAAGACGAAGAAATCAATAATTAGTCTTAACCTTGAGATAGCTTCTGAACAAATGTGATGATAACTTGTGTGAAAGCACAGAAATCAAGAGAATATCAGTAAATATTTTATAATAGAAAGCATCTCATGGGTTACAATGATCCCGCAAATATGCTGCTAATTTGTGGGTGCCTATTCTTCGATCCAAACTGGTGATTCCCAGAATAATATGCCCTATTTATACATGAACTACACGAGTACAAAACCCACGAAATATTCCCTCATAAATGCAGGAGAATGAATGTTACAATAATTGGAAAATCAATCTCAATAAATGTCATTAAAAGGTTGTTGAAAGTTGTGCGATCGGATTTAGTAAGGGTCACCCGGACAGTTAGCTGTCTTTAATACCGGTATCAGCCTTATTAATGTCGCTCCAAGTACCATGCATATCAAACCGGGAGTGTTGTAATCTGGCGTGGGTTTGACTAAGCATTATACTCTACATGTTTCACCATAATTCATGCAGTTGTCTTACACGAATTTTGCCCTATACAGATAGTCCCTACACTTTTCGGTCGCAATTTTTTGTGCAACGGGAAGTGGATTTGAACCACCAATCTTCATGTTCCTCATTATTTTGGCAGCAGTTTTGAAAAGTAACAACTTGCATGTCATTTCAAGAGTCACTTCATTCAATGCTTCTGAAACGTCGGCACCGTCCAATCTCCTGAAAGTTCTGAACCGTCATAATGATGATACACATATTTTTACCTCCCAAACGTTATATTATTTTATCATAAATAGGAGGCCAAATCTTTTCACAAAGACTACCATACTGTCTGTGAGTAGTTTTCTCTCTTTTATTTTAACCAACTCCTTCCACAATGTCTTCTACAAACTCTTCTCCTTCTCGTTCATCTAAGGATAATAGTAATCCTCCAAACCGTCGATATGGGAAAGAATTTGCTTCTCTTATAACTCAAAGAGTGGATTTACAATCTAATACTATCGAAATTCTTCCCTCAGGCTTTGTTAGCGATATTTTGACTGCTCACGCAAGCGTACGCATCGTTCACAAGTAATATAATCTGTAAGACCGAATATCGTCCACATAGACTGATTTTTAAGTACCGTTCATCTATTTTATGTTATCTATTTGGCAATCGATATTTGTTTGGGGTTTTTATTTAACTACTAAAATAATTGCAAGATTTAAACTAATAAAGTTGTAATAAGTTATGAATGAATTAGGGCTTCCAAAATCCTCGACTATCCACTTTATTCAATCCTTAATGCAACTAAAATGATTCTTCTTCTTCGTTAAGATAGCTGTTAACTAGACTGTCATATAGTTCGGTTAGGATATATAATCACTCAACCCCAGTGCAGAACCCTTCTATATTTCTATGATAGGATTTACCACATAGGAGGATTAAGAACAGTAACCTATAATGCTACACAAGTATCGGGGTACTTTCGTCCGCGATTTTAACATATGTCTAGTCAATTACAACATATTCAAATCTCTTCTCTCGGTTTTTGATTCAAAATCATATAGGTTATGGTAACTAGTGATCAATTAATTATCAAACATTCATACCAAATATTGACTAAATCTTAATCAAGCGAAGAAGAAATCAAACTACTGCATTAATTCATGAATAACAGTTTCAAGCGATTCATAAGGAAAACCCTAATAGAGTGTTTAGCTCCTAGTCATAGTCACGCTAAGAACTAACACAATATCCATACATAAACTGAATTAAAAACGAAAGAAAAAAAATTACGTAGAATAAAGTCTCCAATTGTAGCTCCAAATCCGCCTGTGTTGTGTTGTCTTGTAGAATGATCAACCTCCCTACATAACATTAATCCATAGGGCTTAAATATCCTCTAATCTTCGTGCCCTATGGACCAATCCGCCCTTAGCCAATTTTCCTTCGAAACTGAAATTTCTCGCGTCGGCACCGTGGTTCTGCATACCGCATCGCGGCCGAAACCGCCACCTTCTCAAAGACAAATGACATCGTGGTATCGTCGATGGCACCGCGGTGCTGAAAGTCCTGTGGCTCATCGGTAAATATGGCACCGCGGTTCTGCATAGTGGCACCGCGATGCTGCCTTCTTTCGCTCTGAGTTGCCAACTTAGTCCTTTTCACCTCAGGAGCACCTTTTCTGCCTATTTCTCGTTCCTTTTTGACATTTTGCCTTTTTGCATCGATGTGACTCAAAATAAAGAAAAACAAACCTACTACTATACTAAACACAACAAAAACGAGTAAAATACCAACTAAAAATGACTCAAAAGACGTATACAAAATACGCCTAACAGACTTCAATTTTTCTGGAGACCTCCGTGTCCAAACCAACTACGAACACATTGAAAAGTTTGAGTCGAAGATAATAATAAAAATTCTTTTCGTTGTCATAAAATATTGTGGTTTCTCTTCTAACATAGTCGTTAGAGTGATTGATCCTGTCAACTGTGTGCTTCACCATGTAGAAGGATTTTCCATGGCATATACATATCCATTCACCATTGGTTTCAAACTCCCTATCCCAAAAATTGTTGAGGATCTTTGCCGCCGATATAGGGTTTGCATAGGTCAAGTTGCTCCACAAGTTTGGAGATTATCTTTTATATCCAAAAGTTAACCAATATTTTTGATGTTCCATTTACTATCGACCATCTCCTCCTCATATATTACCCTAGGGTTTTACGAGGCAGAATTATCGCGTTATACCCCCGCGGAAGCCACATCCTCATAAATGCAGAGGATAACCACGATCGTGGCTAACAAACTCGTTACAATCTGATCAAGACTGACCAAATTCACCAGCCTTCTACGGATTCTTTTTCAGAAGAATGGAATTCTTCCCTAAGTATTTAGTTTTTTTCTACTGGGTATATTTACATGGCTTTCCAAATAAAGGATAACACTTCGCTTACTCAAAGTTTATAACCTTTTCAGCCATTCTAGTCGAGCCGCAATTGATCGAAGAGATTTCTTAGTGGGTAGTAAGTCTTCTTCATGCCTCCCCCGACATCACCATAACTTGGAAGAGTATCACCTCATCCTAGTGGAAGGAGAAATACCATGGTAAAATTTTAATCTCAATTCTCCCTTCTATTCATACTTTATCCCAGAACTCTCTTTTCAACATTTTTTCTATATTACCAAGACTTCCAGCTCAAACCTTCTCAACCTAAAAAGTATTATCTCGTGCAACTGCCTTGTCGAACATCAGTCTACTTCAGGCAGCCGGAAATGCAAAGCTCAAGACGAGGTTGTCGAGCTCCCGGTGGGAATTAGTTCCCGGGTGAGAAGACATCTCCAACTCATAGAGTATTGGAAGGAGCTACAGACGAAGGGTAAAGCGTGTGTCATCTACCTTGATGAAGAAGAAAAGGCAGAAGAAGAAAACCCTGATTTGGACAGTCTACGACAAAAAGCTACGGAGGCAGAGACTCCCGTTCTTGAGGATCTTTCTAAGCATAGCTTAATCCCTACATTCAGAACTGAGGCTGGGACATCTACTTCATCACCTCGAAAATCTCCACATGCTGCCCTTGAAGACTCTATTGCTCATCTTGCCAATTTGTTCTTACAGGTAGAATATCCCTTCATTCCCTTCCATTTTCCACAATCTTGCTCTTATTTACCAATAACAATCTCTTCATTAGGAGTCACGCCTCTGCTCTATCCACTATGAATTTTGCAAAAGCGTTCGGCTCTTCTGACGAGGAAAAGAAGATGAGGATAAGATTCAACACCTCAGGACTGAAGTTGACATCCTACATACTGATATTAGGGATTCTAGCTCTCTCCAATATTCACTTTGTCTACGTTTGCAAGATGCAGTCGACTCTCTAAAGGACCAGGAGAACTCTTCAAGTCCCTGACCACCACATATTTGCTTCAGGGATGAACATCCCAACTTGCAGCCGACATAGGCAGTGCACAATGACAACTTTGTGTTTCTGAGCATACCATCACTAAGCTCCAAGACAAATGTCAGAGGTGGAAACTCTGACGAGACTTGACTATTTTGAAGGGTCGAGTGGATGCTCTTGAGGACGCAAACAAACCGGGTTCAATTTTGCTTCAGAAATTCTGAATGCATAAATCGACCTGACTGATATCGAGTTGTCCTTGGAGGTTCTTCGTGGAGATAGAGAGGATTCTGATGTGGAGGCTGATGAGCAAGATGAACCTCTCCCCCAAACTAATTTTTATAACTCTTGTTTTTGTTAGCAAGACCCAAAACACCCTCGGTGGACTATGGAGTGGGAAGGTCGTAACCTTTCACACGTGTTTTCATTTCAATTTTGTATTTTGTCATCGGGTCACTCTTGGGTCCGGTTAGTAACTTTTGTATCCGAACTAGTTTCAGTCCAGAAAAAATATGAATGAATGAATTATTTTCCCCTTTTTGAAATTTCGCTCCAAGTTTTCATTCATTATTTATTTTTGTAAGAAATAATTAATTTCAAATTTAATTACTTTACTTTATGAACCGGAACCTATCTTTGGGGTTCACTTTATTTGAATAGTTTAGGACTCAAAGCTTAAAAACTTTCCAATAACCTTAACTGAACTCCAAAGATGTATTTTATTTTTATCCTTGATCGGGGCTACTTATGGCATCCTAAGTTAGTTCTGGACTTAACTTGTCTCCGAACAACTTAAAACCCCAGTACTTCTTGTACTCTGATCCTTAACTTTTCTGTTAAGGTTTTAATAAGAAAGGGTCCTTAATTTTAATGGTGTTGTAGAATAGGACGTCTCTCGTTCATTATGGCATGGAACTTTCGATATGTTTAATATAATAATATATGTTTTATGCTCGCGATGTCAAAGATTTGTTAATCATAATAGAAAATTTTCATTGATTTCTTTGAATTACAAATGTGAGGACAATTGTAACAATAATTTATGTCATCTAGTGTGGGTGGTCGGTCTGGTTACATATAATTTGATCATCCAGGAAGTCCTCAGTATAGGTGTTTACCTTAGGAACATTCAAATCAAAATTTTAAAATTTCACTCAATTTGGGTGGTGTATGTGCCCCCAGTATTTGAGACTTCACACTATGAAGACTTGAATACTGGTTAGACTTCGTCGGTAGTAAGATCAATAACATGATTATATGATGGGGCTGCCTTATCGGAAAAATCCAATTGGGACAAAAACCGGTCGAAGGAAAAAAGAGTGCAGCGCATGATTGGACCTACTACACATAATACTTCTTCAAGTGTCTCACATTCTAATTTCTATTATGTATATTCTATTGTTGGTCTGCTAGTTGATAAGCTCATTTACCGGCAATGCCGGTTACAGTATATGGTCCCTCTCAATTTGCTCCTAGCTTTCCAGCAGTATGCTCTCAGGTACTCTGGTTGACTCTCTGGAACGCCAAGTCCTCGAGTTTTGTATGCCAATTGTATTAACGCTCCATTATCTACTTTTGGGCCACCATTATGATGTATGCCAAATCTTGGCATTCCTCAAACAAATCAATATGTAAGATATTGATTCTACATTTGAATCCTCTTCAGCCCAGAGGTACCTCAGGCTGGGAATTCCAACTTTCACCTGGATCAAGGCTTCTGCACCATAAACCAAGGAAAAAGAGTTTCTCCTGTACTCATTTTTGTCATATTTTGATACGCCTATAAAATCTCTGGTAGTTTGGATGGCCAGTTTTCTTTTGTAGCCTACAATTTCTTCTTTAAATTATGGATTATGGTCTTGTTTTTTTACTCTGATTTTCCATTTGCACTAAGATAACATGGAGTGGAGGTGATCTGTTTGATGTTTAACTCATCAAAAAAATTCGTGACCTTAGCTCCGATGAAATTCTGGCCATTGTCACAAGATATCTCCTTAGGGATGCCAAAATAACAAATAGTATGTTGTCAGATGAAATCCTTTACCTCTTTCTCTCGTATATTTTCATAAGCTGCAACTTCAACCTATTTAGAAAAATAGTCAGTCATAAAAATAATTTGAGATACTTGTCATGGACCCGTTGGCAAGGGTCCGACGATGTCAATCCCCCTCTTTATAAACAGACACAGTGATACTATCTGATGCAGCTCCTCTCCCGGTTGGTGTAACAGTTGTGCATGACGCTGACACTTATTGTATTTCCGTACGAATGTTTTGTATCTTCTTCGATCCGGGGCCAATAGTAACCAGCCCTCATGAGCTTCCTCATTAGGGATTCCGCTCCCGAATAATATTTACATATGTCTTTATGTACTTCTCTCATCATATAAACTGCTTCATCGGGGCCTATGTATCGGGCTAAGAGACCATAAAAATACCAACGGTAAAACTTTCCATCTATAACACTGTATTGGGAAGCCTTGGTCCGCAGAGCTTTGGATGCTTGTGGGTCCTCCGGGAGCTTTCCGTTCATGAGATAGTCCAAAAATTCATTCCTCCAGTCCCAAGTTAGGCTGATTGTATTTACTTCATCATGTCCAATGAGATTCAGCACCGAATGCAACAACTAAACAACTGACTAGATTTTAGAGCCCTTGGATTCCATGTTGGAGCCTAAGTTTGTAAGTGCATCCACCTCTATGTTTTCCTCATGAGGTATATGTACCTCCATCCATTCCGGGAAATATGATAATAGCTTCAAAGCTTTTTCAAGATATCTCAACATCCTCTATTCTTTGATCTCGAACACTCCGTGGACTTGGTTTACTACTAGCAGTGAGTCACATTTGACTTCAATGACTTGTGATCCCAGTCCCAGAGCTAATTCTAAACCTGCAATCAAAATCTCATATTCCACTTTATGTTTTAGTCAACAGAACATTATGTATTGCTTGCCTTAAAACTTCACCGGTGGGAGTTTGTAATACGATACCCAAGACGGTCCCCTTGATGTTCTAGGCACCATCTGTATAAAGTGTCCAGATCTTGGGGGCAGTCCCGAGACCAGGATAACCTCTTTTTATGCTTGTAGGGTTACTCCCACACTGAAGTCGGCAACAAAGTTTGCAATGACTTATGACTTTATAGGTTTGTATTCAATGTCAAATTCACTTAATTCTATCGCCCATTTAGCCAAGCGTCCGGATAGTTCGGGCTTATGCAACACATTTTAAAGGATAAGTTGTCACAACGGCAATAGGGTGGCATTGAAAATAAGGTCGAAGCTTTCATGGCGTTATTACTAAGGCAAAAGTCAATCTTTTAAGTAACGGGTACCGGATATCGGACCTTGACATTACTCTACTTACGTAAAACATAGGAAATTGTGTATCTTTTTCTCCTGTACCAGCACTACACTTATCTCTACCTCTGAGACTGCTAAGTATATGAGTAGTTATTCTCCGTCCTTTGGCTTTGACATGAACGGAGCACTGAATAGCTAAGTCTTTAGGTCCCTTAGGGCCTCCTGGCACTCTAGTGTCCACACAAAGTCGTTCTTCTTCTTTAGAAGTGAGAAGAACTTATGGTATTTTTTCGAAGACCATGATATAAACCTGCTTAAGGATGCCACACGACCGATCAACTGTTGCACTGCTTTGACATATTCTAGTATATCTGGTATGTCTTCAATAACCTTTATTTTGTCAGGATCTATCTTGATCTGGGAAACCAAGAAACCTAAGAATTTACCTAAACTGACCCCGAAAGCACACTTCTCAAGATTCAACTTCATATTGTACTTTCTTAGTACCTCAAAGGTTTTCTGCAAATAACTTAAATGGTCTTCTGCACGAAAACTCTTAATAAGCATATCGTCTATATACGCTTTCATTGTTTTACCTATTTGCTTTAATTTATTATCTGAGTCAGACCGTTTCTTTTGATTTCTTGCTTTGCTTGTGATTATGATTTGTCTTACGCCGAAGGTCTCCCAGAAACAACCTCTCTATCTACCAAGGTGGAGGTAAGATCTGCGTACATCTACTATTTCCAGACCCCACGTTGTAGGATTATACTGAGTATGTTTTTGTTGCTTTTCAAATATTTTATTTACTAATCTTTGATACGTGGCCCCTGTATTTTTTAGTCCAAAAAGCATAACTTTATAACAATAAGTACCAAAAGTAGTTAAAATGATGTTTTTCTTGGTCTTTCGGGTGCATCCTGATTTGGTTAGACCCAGAATACGCATCGAGAAAACTCATTATCTCATGTCCGGTCATAGAATTGATCATTTGATCAATCTTTGGTGGCGGGAACGAGTCTTTAGGACATGTCTTATTTAAATATTTATAGTCAATACACATTCTAAATTTGTTACCCTTTTAGGTATCCCAACAACGTTTGCTAACTAGCCCGGGTATTTTACTTCCCGAATTGATTCTATATTGAGCAATCTGGCTAGCTCTTCCTTAAAAAATCTATTATGAAGTTCAGCTATTGGCCTCTTCTTCTTCTGTCGTACCGGAGGGAAGCTAAGATCCAGGTCCAACTTATGAGTTGTAACTTCTAGAGGAATGTATGTCATATCTTCATGAGACCATGCAAAGCAATCAATGTTAGATATAAGATATTTAAGAATTAAATCCCCGAGCCCCAGGGTTAATCTGGTGCCCAGGTATACCTTCCTATCAGGAGTTTCCGGATGTAGAGCAATCTGATCCAACTACTCTACAGTGGACTTTGGTGGCATCTGATTCATCCGGTATCTAAAAGTATATGTGTACTTGATATCGGTCCGAAAACTCTTCTTTTAGATAGTGGCTCACGATTCATCAAGGGACACAGTGAACCTCTTCCTGCATCGACTGCCTCTGTAATTACTATTTGGTGCCTACTTCCATCTCTAGTTCCTCTATAGAAAATATTTCCCTGGCAGCAGGCTGTTCACCCCGAATTTGTTAAATTCCTTCCGGTGTCGGAAATTTCACCAACAGATGCAAGGTTAATGGGACTGCCTTCATGTCATGTGTCCAGGGTCTTTCAAATATTGTGTTGTACCTCATATCCCCATCGAGGACGTAAAACCTTGTCATCTTGATAAACCCAATTACATCTACCGGTAGGTCTGCTTCCTCCTTTGTGGTTTCACTTGACATGTTAAAATATGAAAGAGTTCTGACAGCCGGAACTATTTTATCTGCCAAATTTATTTCTTCCACCACCTTCAGCCTGATTATGTTAGTTGAGCTTTCAGGATCAATTAGAACCCTTTTAACCTGGAATCAATCAATAGGCACCGTGACTACCAATTCATCGCTATAATGAAAGATTACACCGGAAACATCTTCTTCGGTGAATGTTATAGTATGTTCGTTAGGTATCTCCCAGAACCTCATTTTCCGGGTCATAGAGATTTTCATCTTTTTAGTCGTCATGAAAAATGTAGCGGCAATCATTGATCTGTCATATATCATATTTATGACATAAGGCGGTGCAATCAGATTAAAGTTTCCTTCTGCGGGTGGTCCTCATTGATAATTATTCCGAGCTCTTTCACTCAGATACTCTCGGTGATGGCTACTGCTTATCATTCCTGCCACCTCTTCTCACAGATATCTGCAGTCCGCAATCTTATGCCTTTGAGTGCTATAGAAATTACACCAGATGGGCTAATCTCTTTTACTTGGATCAGACTACAACTGTTTTGGAGGTCGAGACGTTAGAAGCATCCTCAATACCACCACTATTTGATCTTCATCTATGATGAAGTTGTATTCAGATAATCTTAGATATCCGGTACCCTTGGATGAGTTGTTTTCTCAGAATTCCCCGATCCCTAATTGTTTCGTCTGTAACCTCCTTTGTTATTTGATTTATTAAAAGTGCGAAAACCCTGTCCCTCTCATTGCTTTTTGGTGCGATAGTAAGGTTGATATTAGTTCTTCGAGAAACTCCCTTTCTCCGCCTTTGCGAAGATCCATCGGCCTTAGCTCCAAGCATATCATCCTCAATCTGGATTTTAGACTCATACCGGTTGTGCACGTCTTCCCAAGTGGTAACATGAAACTCCAATAGATTTTCTTTGAGCTTTCGGGAGGTATCCGAGCCTGCCGGATTCAACCATTTTATAAAAGCCTCTGCAGTCTATTTATCCGGGACGGTTGGTAAAAGCATTCGCTCCTTTTGGAATTGTGTAATAAAGTCCCTATAGAGTTCTGATTCTCCTTGCGCAATGCAAAACATATCTGTTATATATTCTTTCACCTTCTGGGCCCTTGCATAAACCTTTATGAACATGTCTACGAGTTGGGCGAATGAATCGATCGAATGCTCGAGGAGTTGTGAATATCATGTCAGAGCTTTCGTGGTAAGTGTCTCAGCAAACCTTTTAATCAGAATTAATTCTATCTCGTGTCCTCGTACTTTGTTTCCCTTTACAACTGTAGTATAGGCTAGGATATACTCCTTGGGATCGATAGTTCCGTCATAACTGGCCACCAAAAGTATTTTGAAACTTTTGGATATTAATTCGGGTGAAGCATTTGGCTTATACACCAATTGTATATACTTCTTCGCATCTGGACCGTCAGCCACGGGCGGAGCCCTTAGTATTTGACTGAATTGGCATCGGAACTCTTGGGCAGTTGTCTCTACCTTCTCTGCATTTGTATCAATTTTGTTGGACATGTCCTTCATGAATTTCAGGATCTTTTCCTGGAATGAGTTTTTAGAGACCTTGATCTCTGAACCACCATTTGCAGATCTGTATTGGTTATCATCGATTCTGCCTTGATCATCACCGGTTTCTCCGTGTGTATTTGGTAGAGGAACTAGTTCTCATGTCGGAGTACTGCCAGTATTTCTAGACATGAACCCCTCTTGAAACTGCTTCATGCTCCAGTTCTTTGCTTATCGCAGCATTATGCGTCCGAAGATTCTGTATAACTTCTTCGGGTGTTTCATCCATGGGATCATCTCCATATTAAGTCTGACCGTCCTCGGGGATGATATCGTCTGTACGCATCGGGTCTCTGGGCGTCACACCGTCTGGACCCAGATTGCTAGTGTTGCCCCCGATGTTATAGCTGTTATCACCTAGTCATGTCTTTCTGTCTGGTCTGAATAAACAAAAAGACTAAGGAAAAATTAAATTAGTATAAGAGTCACTTGTGATACCACAATTGTCCAGGCGCCACGGTGGGCGTTAAATTATTTACCCGAAAAAGGTACATTTGAATTTATATACATGGTCAAGGACACGTGAATCTCAAGTGACACGTTAGATAAGAATTATGCTCAAGATAAATAATAATAATAATAATAATAATAATAATAATAATAATAATAATAATAATAATAATAATAATAATAATAATAATAATAATAATAATAATAATAATAATAATAATAATAATAATAATAATAAAGTAATTAGCCTGAGCCTTGAGATATCTTCTGAGCAAAAGTGATGATAACTTATGTGAAAGCACGGAAATTAAGAGAATAGCAGTAAGTATTTTATAATAGCAAGCATCTAATGTGTTACAATAGAATAATGTACCTTATTTATACATGAGCTACACGAGTACACATCCCACGAAACATGTCATCATAAATGCAGGATAATGAATGTTGTAATAATTGAACAATCAATCTCTCAATAAATGTCATTAAAAGGTTGTTGGAAGTCGTTCAATCAGATGTAGTAACGATCTTCCGTTACAATGGAAACGACTCTTAGCCTTCTTTAATATCGGTACCAGCTTTATTCATGTTGCTCCCGATACCATGTATATCAAATCGGGAGTGTTGTAATCTGACATGAATTTGACTCAGCATTATACTCCACGTGTTTCACCATAATACCTGCAACTGTCTTACACAAAATTTACCCTATACAATGTGGAATTTAATAAAATATATATCAGTATTTGAAAAATCTATAACTTACTGATGGATTTTCATGAAAATATTCTTAATTAATTACCTAGGAATTGTCTCGGGAATTTTCCTGCGAAGGTGTTCCTTAAGGCCGGCCGAAGGATAAAGCGGCTAAAGTCACACTTTAGGCCCCAAGTATTGAAAGCCCCCAAAATGTATTCCCCTTATTATTTTACAAATATTTTATAATATTATCATTATAAAATCAGTTTTAGGTGGTTTATCTATTGGAAACAACCTATTTATCTTAAGAGATGAAAATAAGGTCTGCGTACATTATACTATTCTCAAATCTCATCACTTATAAGATTATACTAGATATGTTGTTGCTGCTGAAACTATTCTGATATGTTCATAGATGGAATTTTTTTTATTTCAAATAAGTATGTGCTTATCAAGTTGGTTCTTTGAGGAACACCTTAAATTCTCTATTTTAAGTTTTCACCCACAAAGTTTTTACTTTGTCTAAGTGAAATTTATGTTTAAATATAACTTTAATTTTTAAATATTTGTATGAACTACAACTTGAATTTATTTTAAAGAAAACTTCAGCAAAATAATGTCCAAATGGCTACTTAGTGGCAGAAATTTGAGATGATTAATTTCAAAAGTATTGCTTTAATTTTAAATATTTCTTAAAAGATTATTAAATCTGAATGAGTAGAGTTAGTAGACTCCTTGTTTGGTTCAGCTTAAGTAGCCAATAATAGTCAATTTGATGTGGAAGACGATTTGAATGCCTACATTAACAAAATTTTATCTAGAGATAAAATAATTTATTAAATTCATTTTGGGTTTCTTATTGATATATGGCGTTAGCCAACATAATTAGTTGAGTTGTCCCGGGTGTCCTTGTGAATTTACTTGAGGATCTTCATTCGCATGAAGGTCCCTCCGTAAATAAGGATGACGATTGGAATAGGACAAACTCTTAATGGAATAGGACAGGGAAGACTTAAACGGGGTAGAGCAGGGTGGACAGTGTAAAATTAGTTTTGTTAAAAATTGAATGAGATAGGGCAGGTGGTGAATTTTAAAAAAAATCGGGCTCAAGCTCATAAAAGCAGTGACCTACTTCATATGAAACCCCATTAAATCAATACTACTTTTCTTTTCTTTTACTTGTTTGGCCAGTAATTTAATTTTTGTCTTTAAATCAACTTTTGTCCATCTTTTATTTGAAAACAAAAAATATCCTCATAATATAAATTTGGTACTGGACACTGGTGTCTGACAAAATAATAGATTTGGTAACAATTTCATATGTTATACGAGAAAAAAATGAACTTTTCATCTTTTCTTCTCTAAAATGTGATTGATTAGATATGTCCTTAATTTAATAATATTATAATAAAAAAGAAAATAGGTTACTAGGTCAAAAAGATCTTAACTATTCTATCAAAATGTTTTTATTATACGGTCCAGTTGACACCAATTTTTATTATAATATTATTAAATCTATTATTTTTATCATTTTGTCATGATATAAATTTTAAATATATGATAAAGTATAATGTAGAGATCTGAGATCTCATAATTCAGATTGTCACTTTTAATTTGAAGATCAAAATACACACAGTAGTTGGACCGTCAGAACTTAAAAGGAATAAAAAAATACAAATAGGGCGGGGCAGGACATTTTTTGAACAAAACTAAACGGGACAGGGCAGGACAAGTTAAAATTTGAATAGGTCAAAACTTGTTCCGTCCTAATCCGTCCTATTGCCATCCCTATCCATAAAGATAGAGGTAATTGATCCACTGCAAACTCTACTTGTGAGGTTACACGTTATATGATTGTTGTCCTATTTTCATTTAGTAACTTCTTGTGTAGTTGATCGACAAGACTCCTCAGGGGCATTCCTTTGGTCCGCAAAATCTTTTCTAAAATTTCCTATAGATTTACTTGGGAATTTGATGGGGAAGTCCTTGTGGATTTATTCCCACGAAGGTCTCAGTAGAATTCCCTTTTGTCACGTTTACCATATTTTTCTTGCGAGTTTTTAGTATTTATTGCAAGGAATTTGTATGTAATAACTATTTACATATTTTCAAATCGTTTTTTTTTCCTGTTAACCCCTAGAAAATTCTCACGTGAATAAAAATATCCCCACTCGCATGCAAAATACCGTATACCTCAAAAAAGAGGTATCTTGTGTTGGAAATTTATTAACGTGAATAAATAATCCTATTATTTATGATTCGAATAATTGGGGACTCACACGTCGGAAACGTCGTTTTCACACACGTTGTACCAAAGATCATAAATTTCCTTAGTGAAAGAGATATTGGTACGTAAACGGAATGTTTGAGACATGAAATAATATATGGTTATTGGCCAAATGACGAGCATTTCATGTTGGTAAATGAAGGAAGAAGTGTACGATGTGTAAAAGACGAAACGAGTCGTAAATCGCCGCGAAGCCGTGAAGGGTCGCGACGCAACCACCGTCGGAGCCGCGACGCCTTAGTGGCAATTTTCTGGAATTTAGGCGCCGCGGAGCCTCCCAGGCAGGGCCGCAGCGCTTCGATGGCAGAATGCTCGACGAAAGGTGGAAAGTTTCTGACTTTTGGGCTGGTCTTGGAGCATTGAACCTCCATTACTTTGCACTTGAATTCAGACATTATTTGGTTGAATTATAACCCCTCAATAAGTGCCATTACATGGCTATTGAAGACCATTACTTGGCTAGTTGGGAAGTTATCTTACACACACTATAAATTGAGGCCTTAAGCTCAATTGAAGAACACACTTGAAATCAGAATTTCTGCTTCTTCCTCTCTTGTTTTCTTTCACACACTCAAAAGGTTCTTCTTTTTAGTAAACATTTGAGTTTCCTTTGCTTAATTGTTTGTTGTTGTTTTATCTTGGGAGACAAGTTGTCAATCACCGTTAAAGGATTTATACTGGGCAATATTGTCTTAAGGACAGAGTGAATATCACTCGACTCAGCAAATCATTTGTTCTTGTTCTTATTTCCAGAATTCCAATATTTGTTGTTGTTACTTACATTCTCATTTCCTTGTAACCTTCATTGTAACTCACACCTTGTCACTTATGACTTGTGAGTTATCAAAAAATGGTGTGGATGCGTAGATTAATTCATTTATATCAAGTTTAACTAATTTAAGTTATAATGTAATACTAATATTTTCGTGTTTTGTACTCCTCCATTTCAATTTAAGTGTCTTATTTTTTTTGGTATGTCCCAAAAAAGTGACTCCTTATTTGTAGCTTATATGGTTCATGACAAACCACGAACAACTGCTGAAGCATTGTCAACTCCAGAAGCACCGCTCTGGAAAGAAGCTATAGAGAGTGAGATAGACTCAATTCTGCACAACCATACTTGGGAGTTGGTTGATCTTCCTCCGGAAAACAAAGCGTTGGGTTGTAAATGGATACTCAAACGGAAGTTGAAAGCAGGTGGACAAGTACAAGGCCAGGTTTGTAGTCAAGGGCTATCGACAAAAGGAGGGTCTTGATTACTTTGACACCTACTTTCTGGTGTCTAGAATGACATCCATACGAGTATTCATAGCTATCACCGCGTTGCGGGATCTTGAAATACATCAAATGGATGTTAAGAAAGTCTTCCTAAATGGAGATTTGGAAGTAGAAATCTATATGGACCAACTCGAGGGGTATGTGGTTCCAGGACAAGAGAAGAAAGTCTGTCGGCTTGTCAAATCTCTATATGGGCTGAAACAGGCCCCGAAGCAATGGCATGAGAAGTTTGATAGTACTCTACTATCGAAAGGATTCACCATTAATGAGTGTGACAAATGTGTCTACACGAAAGGAAATGCTGACTCGTTCGTCATGATATGCATTTACGTAGACGACATGTTGATCACATGGAGCAGTCCTAGGTTAATCCTAGAGACTAAGAATATGTTGAAACAATGTTTGACATGAAGGATATGAGTATCACAGATGTCATCTTAGGGATCAAGATATCTAAGACATCTGACAGACTGGTCTTATCTCAATCTCACTACATCGAAGATGTGTTAAAGAAATTTTAGATGTTCGATAGTTCGCCAATAACGACACCATTGGATATAAATCAAAAGATTTATAAAAAATGTGGTGCGCCCGTACGCCAGGAGGGATATGCACAGGTGATTGATAGTTTGATGTAGATCACAAAATGCACTCGACCTGATATCGCTTATGCAGTCAACAAGTTGGATAGGTTCACCCGTAACTCAAGTGATGACCACTGAAAAGTGTTAAGCCGGGTACTACGATATCTAAAATACATGCAAAAAATTACGGGTTGCACTATTTGTGGTATCCAGCTTTACTCAAGGGGTATAGTGATCCAAACTGGATATCTGATATAGAGAACACCAAGTCCACCAGTGGGTATATATTTATAATTGGTGGAGAAGCTGTGTCTTGGAAATTCTCTAAGCAAACTTGCATCGCCCGATCCACGATGGAATCAGAGTTTATCATTTTAGACAAAGTATGAGAAGAAGCTAAGTGACTTCATGACTTCTTAGAGGATATCCCATGTTGGGATAAACCAGTACCTTCTGTAATAATCCACTGTGACAACCAGTCGGCTCTAAAAAGGGCACGGAGTTCTATGTACAACGACAAATCTCATCATATCCGACGGAGACATAAGACTGTTAGACAGCTGATCACCACAGGTATTATTTCCATTAATTATATAAAATTAAAAGAAAATATAGCAGACCCTTTGACAAAGGGCATACCCAGAGATTAGATGTTCTGCCTGTCTAGGGGAATGGGCCTAAAAACCAATCAATAAGAATTGATACAGTGGATACCCAACCTTACTGACTGGAGATCCCAGGAATTAGGTTCAATGGGAAAACTAAATCGTAAAGGTTCTGTTGAGCGCTTCAGTGGAAGCAAGAGCACTTCAGATGATGATTTCTATAAAGAAACATTAATCCAAGACTTTTCCCGTAACAAAAATTAAGTGCTATCTGCAGAGTGGGTAAAAGTTAAGTTTCCAAAACCTTTAATGATCCTCAACGATTGAGGTTAGGTTTGGAGAAATTTTTAATGGTTTCTAACACTCGAGAAGTGGTGTATAGAAGAATACCTTGTAGGAGACCACATATTTAAGTGCGAGGACTGGCCACCTTAAGTGAACGCACTTAAGAATCCAAGACGTGTCCATGACCATAACGGACAAAATCTTAAAGAAGAACAGAGTAAGGAAACATGTTGTGTTGGGACCGTTGTCTTGGCTTACACTAAACATTGACGGTTCAAGACATCAAGTTCACCACGCAATAAGTAAGGCTGATGGTATTCTACTATGAAAGGTTCAAAGTCATGGCTACCTATCCAGATGCAACATCGATCTGCCGAAAAATTGTTAGAAATGTCATGTGAGTGCGCCAAAATCTCTTTCAAGAGGGGATTGTCGGAAATTTATTAACGTGAATAAAGTTAATCCTATTATTCATTCATGACTCGAACAATTGGGACCCCGCACGTCGGAAATATCGTTTCCACACATGTGCACATGTTGTACCAAAGATCGTAAATTTTCTTAGTGAAAGAGATATTGGTACGTAAACAGAATATTTGAGACATGAAATGATAGACGGTTATTGGCCAAATGACGAGCGTTTCACGTTGGTAAATGAAGGAAGAAGTGTACGATGTGTAAAAGATGAAACGAGTCGAAATCGCCGTGGAGCCGTGAAGGGTCGCGATGCAACCATCGTCGGAGCCGCGACACCTTGGTGGCAGTGAGTTTCTAGAATTTAGGCGCCGCAGCTCTGACGATGGCAGGGCTGTGGCACTTCGATGGCAGAATGCTCGACGGAGGGTGGAAAGTTTCTGACTTTTGGGCTGGTTTTGTCGCATTGAACCTTCATTACTTTGCACTTGAATTCAACCATTATTTGGCTGAATTATAACCCCTTAATAAGTGTCATTACATGGCTATTGTAGGCTATTACTTGGTTAGTTGGGAAGTCATCTTACACACACTATAAATTGAGGCCTTAGGCTCAATTGAAGAACACACTTGAAATCAGAATTTTCGAATACTTCCTCCTCTCTTGCTTTCTTTCATACACTCAAAATGTTCTTCTTTTTAGTAAACATTTGAGTTTCCTTTGCTCAATTGTTTGTTGTTGTTTTATCTTGGGAAACAAGTTGTCAATCACCGTTAAAGAATTTATACTGCGCATTATTGTCTTAATGACAGAGTGAATATCACTCGACTCAGCAAACCATTTGTTCATGTTCTTATTTCCAAAATTTCAATCTTTGTTGTTGTTACTTACATACCCATTTCTTTGTAACCTTCATTGTAACTCACGCATTGTCACTCGTGACTTGTGAGTTATCAAAATGGTGTGGATGCATAGATTTATTCATTTATATCAAGTTTAACTAATTTAAGTTATAATGTAATACTAATATTTTTGTGTTTTGTACTCCTCCATTTCAATTTAAGAGTCTTATTATTTTTTGGTATGTCCCAAAAAAAGTGACTCCTTATTAGTACCGTATGTTTTTCAATTTCAATATTGTAAATGACATGTTTAAGTTCACCAGATTTAAAAAACTACCTATATCTTAAATTTAACACCAAAAAATTTAAAAAAATTTCCTTTATTTTTTTAGTTTTATACCCAACCAAATTAAGACACTTCAATTTGAAAAGGATGGAGTAGTTTATTTTGCATATAAAATTTACTACTTATTTATTTTGTCATTTTTCTTGAAACGACAATTCCTTGTCATGAATTGGTATTGAAAATGTTTCTCTTGTGTTAAGTTAAGTTGCTCTATTTGTAGCTGTAATTATCTGCATCATACCAATGAGAATTGTGGTAAAATGATAAGTATTCTTTTTTGATATTTTTAATTAGAAATTTTGAATGCTTATTAGATAGGGAGTCACTTTTATTAGAAAGTATTTTATCCCTTAATATGAAACTTCTCGACCTGGATTCGCATATAATTGGACCTACCTAACACAAATATTGATACCGAATAAGAAACCAAATAAAAAAATCATCTACTGAGAACCCCTTAATTAGGAGTGTATTTTTTTTCCAGTTTGAGTGGAGGAAGAAAGTGTTGGAATTTCTATGGATGTACATCCGGGGATTAGTTGAACTAACTATTACAAGTGATCTAAAGGCTAAACTAAAGAAATCAATACAACAAGATCATCTAGTTACAGTCATTAAGATCTAGTTTCTTGAATCTCTGTGTCAACAACCATCAAATCTCGTGACGTGGTGTGTATAGATTCAACAACTAAATGCTTTATTTTTTACTATCGTTGGCAACTTCAACTCCGGTAATCTTTTGATCCTTTTGTCTGAAATAAGGACTCAAATAATAAATTGGTTAGGTTTCACCAAACGCTGAGTCAAGGGATGACCATTTCACTTTAAGACAAGATTGTCTCCGTATACATGCTTTTACATTAGCAATGCAATTGTCTCCCAAGATAAAGCAGCGTCTTATCTTCTTCGTAAAGCACAACGAAGAAGATCTATCGAAGAACACAAAAAATGGAATTGCTAAGAAAAAGAATTGACTCAGAGATTTGTTTTAACTTTGTGGTGTAACAAGTTCATAACATTCTGAAATAACATAATTGAGAAGTGTGTAAGATTTTCATCTTAAATGAAGTGCATGAGGCTTTCTTAATCTGAAGTGAAGCATGTTAGACACACCTTAAAACTGATCCACAAATGCATCAATTTATAGGAAGATGTCTCTTCACTTGTAATGTGAATGTTTTAATGGAGGTTTATTAAGTCAAGTAAAGAATGTGTGAACACACTCAAAACAATGACTCACATAATGGGTGAATTAATGGAGGTTCATTTTTCCAAACCCAACACAAAATTCAAGAGAAACTCTTAAATTTCTGTCTCCAAATTCACTACCCATGAAGCGCCGCGGCCCGACCTGACTGGCTCCGCGACGCCAAGCAACCAGAACCATTCGGCTCATAGGGCGCCGCGGCTCGGTCCGTCCGGCACCGCGGCCTTCTACGGCTCCGCGGTCTTTTCCGACCTGTTCCATCTTACACTTCCCACAATCTTTTCTTCGTTAACCGATGTGGAATATGGGTTATTATCGACAATAATCGTCCATCATTCTATATCTCAAACATGTTACTCTTACGTGTGCAAATATCTCTTTCATTAACGAAATTTATGATATTTAGCCCCACATGTGCACGTGTTTGAAAACAAGGTTTCCAACGTGCTGCACGCCTTATGTTTGATTCATAAATGACAGGATAAACTTATTCCCCCGTTAGTAAAATTTCCAACAATCCCCTCTTGAAAGAGATGTTGGTGCACACACATCGTGCCAATTTTTAGCAATCTTTCGGCGAAAGATATTGCATCGGGAGAGGTAGCGCTTGGCCTTGAACCTTCCCTAGTCGAATACCATCAGACTTACTTACTTGCGAGGTAAATGTGATGTCTTGAATCGTCAGTGTTTAGTGTAAGCCAAGACAATACCTTACCTTATTTGTTTCTTCTTATAGCTCTGTTTGTTTTGGTCGTGGACAACGTCTTGGATTCTTAAGTGTGTTCATTTGAGGCGGCCACACCTCGCACTTAAATAGGTGATCTCCTACAAGGTATCCTGCTATACCCCACTCCACGAGTGTTAGGAATCATTAAAAGTTTCTCAAACCTTAACCTTAACCGCTGAAGATCATTAAAAGGTTTAGAAACTTAACCTTTACCCAGTTTGTAGGTAGCACTTTAAAGTCTATCGCGGAATGGCTGTTGAACTTATGTTTCTTAATAGAAATCATTATCCGAAGTTCTTTTGCTTTCACCGAAGCTCTCTACTGAACCTTTTACAACTTAGTTTTCCCATTGAACCAAATTATTGGGATCTCCAGTCAGTATGGTTGGGTTACCACCACAAAGTTTCGTATGTATTGGTGTTACACCCCGTAAGTCCAGGACATGTATAAGAGAATGTACGTAAGGAATCAAGACTTGAAAATTGGTACGAAAGGAAGAATTGTTTTTCCGACGGAAAATCTTCCGAACGTCGGAAAGGAAAAATGTTTGTTGATGAGAATTGGATTCTCAAATGCATAAATTGAAGAATATGGAACTTATTAACATTATGAAAATTTATTTTTACGGATTTGGTCATGTGGGGCCCACCCGAGAAATTTTACGTTTTGTGGGGCCCACGAGGGTTACGGAATTTTATGGATGAATGGGAGGGCGACACGTGGCACCCCCCCCCCCCCCCACATGTCCTTGGACGAAAATTGCAAGGTTAGAATGGTCATTTGACCATTGTGGATGATAAGTCTTCAAGCTTGAGATTGTTGACTTGTCAGCTTGTCCACTTGGCTAATTATCCAAGTGTTCTTCATCCTAGCCACTTAAGTGTTGCAATCTAAGCCCTCCATTGTGTTATATATTCACTACACTAGTGCAAGACTTGCCTTCAACACTTAGAAAAATTAGAGAACCTTGTGTTCTTCAAGATAGCTCTCGGGTTCACCCTTTTCTCCACACACAAAATTTTAGTTTGTGATCCATTATTCACAAGACTTTAACTCAAGGTCCCTAAGGGTATTGTAAGGATATCTCAATAGAAATATTTCGGAAAAACGACGTTTTCACGTTAGTCGCAAGGCGAAAACCTAAGTCGTTTTCACAATTTGGATTGGAATTGGAAGAGAAGTTGGTTGTGAGCTTCTAAAGGCTTCAAATAGCGGATTGGATCGTAAAGGAAAGGAGCTAAGAATTGCTAAGGAGCGACTTTGAATCTTGGAAATTTTAAGGGCTTGTAAAGGTATAAATCTTGTCGTTTTAGCAATTAAAGATTACTTATCATTGTAGTTATGGATATTAGCAAGCATGAGGTATATAGTATGAAGTTTGATAAGTGTATTGACTATTGAAACCCTAATCCGAAAACTAGCATGTTTAGCCTTAAGATTACAATTCAAGTTGATTATTAGTTTAAGTTGTCACATGTTATATAAAGAAGGAATATTAGTTGTTAAGTTGTTTATGACTATATAACATGTTAGACCTAAGAACTTGGATTGAAAAAGAATTGGAAAGGACATTGTGTTGTTATATATATTAGTCGAGAATGGCATTGGATATTAAACTACTTAGTATGAATTGTGGGGCAGAATTTTACACGTATGGTAAGGCGTGTAATCCCCTTTGTTGGTTGATGTATTGAGCCTTAAATGTGGCATGTTGGTTATTGATTATCGGGCCTTGAAAAAGGTGGAAAAGTATGTAGAAACAAAGGAGGTGCTGCCCGATTTTCCGTAGAATAAGAGACCGTATACTTAGTATTATTCTACGTTAGAAGCTCGAAATTGATAGTCATGTTGTGGCCATTATAGGTTGACAATTCTACGTGCGGCGTATTCGACTTAGCTTGTGGCTTAAGCCGAAAAGGTATGTGAACCATCTCTTCTTCTTCTAGCATGATTCCTTAAGATAAAGAAAGTAAGTTCTACTCCTTAAATGATCTATTCCTTGGTTGTACTTGGATTGCCTAATATAGAATTTGTTCTATGTTCTTCCTTGATTGTACTTTGATGTTTAAATTGTAAGTTGTTATAACCCATTTCCTTAGTGAAGTTTGGATTCTTAAAAGTGAAAGTATTTTACTTAAAGTACATAGAGTCTTGAAAAGGAAGTGGTTTCCAAATCTTTTGGCTAGTGCCTTAGTTCCAAAACCTAAAGGTTGTTATAATGACTTTAGGGGAGTCAAATGAGTGATTTACTTAATTGATTTAAAAGAGGAGAAATGACATGATTTAAAGAGAAGTAACTTGTTTTAAAGGTATGAGTTACTTGAGATTTAAAAGTAGAAGAAACTTGATTTCTAAAGTTAAGAAACTTGATTTCTAAATATTAAGAGACTTGAAGTATTTCGAAAGTTAAGAAACTTGATTTGTAAGTATGTGATACTTGGTTTTAAAAGTATAAGTCTCTTGGATTTAAAAAGGAATGAATTGGTCTAAAACCATAAAGGATTATAACGACTTTATGGGAAGTCGGTTATAACGGCTTTATGGAAGGTTAAGAAAGTTGTCTATTTTGATTAATGGGCATAAGTTGTCTAGATGGTGAAAATTTGAAGTTACTTGGTTTCAAGCTTGGAAATGAGTTTCTAAAAGTGTAGTAACTTACTTTGAAAAATAGACACGCCTTGATACTACGGGTGTTAGTATCTTGGGGTTTTACATAAAAATGAGTCTTTTGAAAAGAATGTACGTACGTAGTACTTTGGCTTGTTTAATTGAGAATTATTCTATGTGTGCCTTGATAAGTACTTTGGCTTGCTTAAATAAGGATTCTCTTGGTTTATGTAAAAAGAAGGCATGGTAGTTGTCTTTGTTTATGTGAAAGGAAGGCATGGTAATTGTCTTGGTTTGTGTAATGGCATGGTATTGTCTTGGTTTGTGTAAAAAGGAAAGGCATGGTATTGTCTTGGTTTATGACAAAAAAGAAAGGCATGGTAATTGTCTTGATTTGTGTAAAGGCATGGTTTTGCCTTGGTTTTCTTGCATATGGGTTGCTCATATAGACATTCGTGCAAGTGTCATATCTCCACATCTCCGCGTCCCTCCATAAAGGGCCGACAACTTGTTTCAAGGATACCATGAGTTAGCTCCCCATGGGGGTGAGTGGTATCAGAGCAGTCAGTCCTCGTAATGTCTACAGACCGTGTCTAGTAGAGTCTTGATTGTCGGTGTGTTGCGCGCCACACCCATAAACAGGAGGCTACAGGACATTTAGGAGTTGGTTTCTATTCTTCTCACTCTGAGATCGTGCCATAGAGCTGTGTTAGTAAGATAATTCCTCTCTGACGTATTTTTGTGTTACAGTTATGCCTCCAAGGAGGGAAACAGTCGCCCAGAAGGACAAATCAGTAGCAGGAGCTACCAGTCAGACTCAGAGAGTTGATAGGGCTTATGCCCAGGGTATACCGGATATTTTTCCGCAGTCGGCGAGTTCTACTGCGCCAGGTATTGAGGCCTCATGCACGAGCCTCGGTTTCTCGGTTAGAGAAGACTATAGGAGTCGAGGAAGCAGTTATGTTATTGACCAAGATAGCGGTGCTACAGTTTCATCAGTAGGAGGTTATTCGGCCAGTACAGACAGGTGTACAGAGGGTAGAGGGCCAACGCGGGAATCAGCGTAAGAGGGCTAGACCGGTTGGTTATCCCGGTGAGTTTTTGGACGAGCAGCCTCAGCAGCGAGTGAGATATCCATCCCAGCCTACCCAGTACATACCCCCGCATCCCACAGGTGGGAGATTTGACCCCACAGGGTATTTAGGAGCCGGTCCGAGCTCCAGGGTTCGAAGTTCTCAGAGGAGCAGAGGATTTTCTCAGTCGAGGCCACCTATTCCTCAGTGTTTCCGATGTAGTTAGCGTCATTTGGGGAAATGCCGTCATGGCACAGGTGTTTATTTTTATTGTGGTCGTCCGGGCCATATACTGAGGGTATGTCCTTTTAGAAAGAGCACCGGTGAGGTGGCTCAGCCTATGAGGCCGATGGTTGATTCCCTTTCCTCCACAGATGTGCGTCCCCCAGGGCAGGGTGTTCAGATGTCAGCCAGCCATGGTAGAGGTCAGGGTGGAGTTTATAGTTCTGGCGGTCCTTCGAACCACATAGATGACGTGGCTACGGGGCAGGATCAGGAGGCAACATCGCATGGGGTTACAGGTATATCTCGATTCTTTTGAATCATACGTGCATTGATAGATTCAGATTTCACCCTAGCATATATGTTTTCCCTTTGTTGCTAGCAGTTGTAAGTGATAGTACCCCCAGAGGTAGGAATACTTTGATTAGTAAAGTGAAAAGTTAAGAATGTTGACAAGAATGGTAAGTGAACTGAGACTATAGTTGTGTAGAGTTCATAAGTTGTAATTGCCCCATAACAGTGTAAGACCAATAGGGAAGAATGTACAGTAGAAATACTTCGGCCTATGTGACGAACCTCTAGTGAATAGGGGGATAGGGTGACAAGTACCTTGAGATAAAAGAGAGAAATTTATTCCAGACTAAGAATGAGAAGTTAAGTATGACGATGGGTCGGGTTATGGACTCATTTCGGGTCAACTGATAGTATGGAAGGGGGTGATGTCAGTTGGATATGGTCCCGCTATGTGATAGGGCCACGAGGGTGCAAGGCCCAAGTCTAGTTGATCGTTGTACGAGTTCGTGGATGCGTTCCACCGGAACCAGGTCGTAAGGGCCGAGAAGAGCCTTAGCGGAAATTAAAGTAGTATATGGCCAAGTTTGGTTAGTAACTCCAAGGATTGGGGAACAGAAACAATATTTGAGATTTTGTACGTTTACTAAATAAGTTTAGAAGTACGAGAAAGTATGACAAGTAAGAAAAGGAAGGAACAAAGGTTAAAAGAACTATAGTGATTATAGTTATGAGTAATGAAGGTGCGTAGAGAAAATTCCTTTTAGGCCATGAGTGAAGATTAATTATGATGATACACACGCCTTAGGTTCAGTAACACTGTCCATAGGTGCTCGTGATTGAGGTGCTACTAGTATTAGATTTACACCGGTTGGTAAACTAAGCTAGGCAGGTTATAGGTTCATGTCCCAACTAGTTTGGTGACTAAGTGAGACAGAGAAGGGAAGTAACACGGGGGAACACGTCAGTTAGCTGAGTGGGTGTCCGACTGAAGGATTCAGATAGTGTTAGCCCCATGACTTAGATTACGACAGGGCCATCCCTTTATGCGGGGAAAAAGAAAGTAACCTCTAAAGATCTTGTTTTTGATAAGACAATAACCTTCGAGTTTTGTGAGAAAGGGCCGCGGAAGGAAGGTCCATTAATATGTTTACGTATGTTATGTGGTGGACATGTGTGGCATCGATGGTCTTGTGGAGTATTGATTGATAGGCATGGTAAAGAGATTTTGCCGGAGTTTGTATAGCTTGACAACCGACTAAGAACATTCGGGGACGAATGTTTCTAAGGGGGGAAGAATGTTACACCCCGTAAGTCCAGGACATGTATAAGAGAATGTACGTAAGGAATCAAGACTTGAAAATTCGTACGAAAGGAAGAATTGTTTTTCCGACGGAAAATCTTCCGAACGTCGGAAAGGAAAAATGTTCGTTGATGAGAATTGGATTCTCAAATGCATAAATTGAAGAATATGGAACTTATTAACATTATGGAAATTTATTTTTATGGATTTGGTCATGTGGGGCCCACCCGAGAAATTTTACGTTTTGTGGGGCCCACGAGGGTTACGGAATTTTATGGACGAATAGGAGGGCGACACGTGGCACCCCCCCCCCCCCCACATGTCCTTGGACGAAAATTGCAAGGTTAGAATGGTCATTTGACCATTGTGGATGATAAGTCTTCAAGCTTGAGATTGTTGACTTGTCAACTTGTCCACTTGGCTAATTATCCAAGTGTTATTCATCCTAGCCACTCAAGTGTTGAAATCTAAGCCCTCCATTGTGTTATATATTCACTACACTAGTGCAAGACTTGCCTTCAACACTTAGAAAAATTAGAGAACCTTGTGTTCTTCAAGATAGCTCTCGGGTTCACCCTTTTCTCCACACAAAAATTTTTAGTTTGTGATCCATTATTCACAAGACTTTAACTCAAGGTCCCTAAGGGTATTGTAAGGATATCTCAATAGAAAGATTTCGGAAAAACGACGTTTTCACGTTAGTCGCAAGACAAAAACCTAAGTCATTTTCACAATTTGGATTGGAATTGGAAGAGAAGTTGGTTGTGAGCTTCTAAAGGCTTCAAATAGCGGATTGGAGCATAAAGAAAAGGAGCTAAGAATTGCTAAGGAGCGACTTTGAATCTTGGAAATTTTAAGAGCTTGTAAAGGTATAAATCTTGTCGTTTTAGCAATTAAAGATTACTTATCATTGTAGTTATGGATATTAGCAAGCATGAGGTATATAGTATGAAGTTTGATAAGTGTATTGACTATTGGAACCCTAATCCGAAAACTAGCATGTTTAGCCTTAAGATTACAATTCAAGTTGATTATTAGTTTAAGTTGTCATATGTTATATAAAGAAGGAATATTAGTTGTTAAGTTGTTTATGACTATATAACATGTTAGACCTAAGAACTTGGATTGAAAAAGAATTGGAAAGGACATTGTGTTGTTATACATATTAGCCGAGAATGGCATTGGATATTAAACTACTTAGTATGAATTGTGGGGCAGAATTTTACACGTATTGTAAGGCGTGTAATCCCCTTTGTTGGTTGATGTATTGAGCCTTAAATGTGACATGTTGGTTATTGATTATCGGGCCTTGAAAAAGGTGGAAAAATATGTAGAAACAAAGGAGGTGCTGCCCGATTTTCCGTAGAATAAGAGACCGTATACTTAGTATTATTCTACGTTAGAAGCTAGAAATTGATAGTCATGTTGTGGCCATTATAGGTTGACAATTCTACGTGCGGCGTATTCGACTTAGCTTGTGGATTAAGACGAAAAGGTATGTGAA
Organism: Przewalskia tangutica; assembly: GCA_029844215.1. NCBI lineage: Eukaryota > Viridiplantae > Streptophyta > Magnoliopsida > Solanales > Solanaceae > Przewalskia > Przewalskia tangutica. The sequence continues at coordinate 132,983,132 of CM056720.1, read as the reverse complement.
CCATCTCCTCTTCTTATAGCATGATTCCTTAAGATAAAGAAAGTAAGTCTTACTCCTTAAATGATCCACTCCTTGGTTGTACTTGGATTGCCTAATATAGAATTTGTTCTATGTGCTTCCTTGATTGTACTTTGATGTTTAAATTGTAAATTGTTATAACCCATTTCCTTAGTGAAGTTTGGATTCTTAAAAGTAAAAGTATTTTACTTAAAGTACATAAAGTCTTGAAAAGGAAGTGGTTTCCAAATCTTTTGGCTAGTGCCTTAGTTCCAAAACCTAAAGGTTGTTATAATGACTTTAGGGGAGTCAAATGAGTGATTTACTTAATTGATTTAAAAGAGGAGAAATGACATGATTTAAAGAGAAGTAACTTGTTTTAAAGGTATGAGTTACTTGAGATTTAAAAGTAGAAGAAACTTGATTTCTAAAGTTAAGAAACTTGATTTCTAAATATTAAGAGACTTGAAGTATTTCGAAAGTTAAGAAACTTGATTTGTAAGTATGTGATACTTGGTTTTAAAAGTATAAGTCTCTTGGATATAAAAAGGAATGAATTGGTCTAAAACCATAAAGGGTTATAACGACTTTATGGGAAGTCGGTTATAATGGTTTTATGGAAGGTTAAGAAAGTTGTCTATTTTGATTAATGGGCATAAGTTGCCTAGATGGTGAAAATTTGAAGTTACTTGGTTTCAGGCTTGGAAATGAGTTTCTAAAAGTGTAGTAACTTACTTTGAAAAATAGACACGCCTTGATACTACGGGTGTTAGTATCTTGGGGTTTTACATAAAAAAGAGTCTTTTGAAAAGAATGTACGTATGTAGTACTTTGGCTTGTTTAATTGAGAATTATTCTATGTGTGCCTTGATAAGTACTTTGACTTGCTTAAATAAGGATTCTCTTGGTTTATGTAAAAAGAAGGCATGGTAATTGTCTTGGTTTATGTGAAAGGAAGGCATGGTAATTGTCTTGGTTTGTGTAAAGGCATGGTATTGTCTTGGTTTTTGTAAAAAGGAAAGGCATGGTATTGTCTTGGTTTATGACAAAAAAGAAAGGCATGGTAATTGTCTTGATTTGTGTAAAGGCATGGTTTTGCCTTGGTTTGCTTGCATATGGGTTGCTCATATAGACATTCGTGCAAGTGTCATATCTCCACATCTCCGCGTCCCTCCATAAAGGGCTGGCAACTTGTTTCAAGGATACCATGGGTTTGCTCCCCATGGGGGTGAGTGGTACACACTCACGGCGGGTCGGTATTTGACTCGGGCGGGTTAAATTCCCGGGATATATATAAGCCATGGATTAGCTATCCGTGATGCGAGTATCGTGTACCGATGACTCATTGTGGGTCCTCGTGACCTAAGCGGGTGAAATAGTCCCTTGCGGGTGAAATAGTCCTATGATAGGTTGCATTATAACACAGAGGGTGGTTGACCCTGGCACTGGCACGGCCTTCATGTTTTGAAACGATAGTGATTTCATTAATGAAAGGGTGCAGTGTATGTATGATTTAAAGTGGAACAGTAATTCTCATTATTAAAGACATAACTTAAAAGATAAAAAGGATTGCATTACTCTCATGATTGTATGGTTCAGTGTGCTTACAGATGTTGTATTATATCATGGACTGCCGGCAGTGAGGAAAGATTCCACGGGCATGATTGATATTATGGGCGTGAGACCCATGGTTATATTTGAGTAATGACTTTGAGGGCATGCGTCCCTGACTTGGTATGATCGCTTATGTATTGTGTCTTGTAGGTTGTCTATCATACATGTCTCTGCTTTGTTTAGATTATGATTTCATTACAAAGACTTCATCGTTTCACATACTTGGTATATTCTTCAGATCGACCTCCTCGGCCGTTCACGCCGCAGTTTAGGTACGCAGATTTGGTGATCTCAGAGGTGTAGGACCGCCTTTCGAGTTTTTGGATAGCTCCATCCGTCGTGAGTTTATCTTTTGGTATAGATTCTTGATGTGCTTTTGTACGATTATGGGTACGGGGCCTTGTCCGTCATAGTTGATAAAACTCTTAAGTGCGTATTCATATGTGGATTGGACTCGTATGCAGTGTAGTGTCTTTTGATTATGTATATTATATGGCGCCTTGTCGGCTTTGCTCAGACGCACGTTGGTTTTAAAAAAAAATGTTATTTAAGTTCCGCGATTTACTTGTGGATCGGTAGAGGTGCCCAAGTAGGAACGATCACGCCCGGTTCGGGGCGTGACAATGGGGTTTTCAGCACATTCCCCTAGACAGGCAGTACATTGATCTTTGGGTAGGCCCTTAGTTAGCAGGTTCATTATATTCTCCTTTGATTTTACGTAATCGATGGAGATGATACCCGTGGTGATCAATTGCCTAACGGTTTTATGTCTCTGACGAATATGTCGAGATGTCATCATTTGTGCCCTTCCAGAAGCCGACTGGCTAGCCACAGTGTGTAACTGCGAAGGCACATATTCCTCCCGATAAGGGACTTCCTCTAAGATGTAGTGAAGTTACTCAACTTTCTTTCACGCTTTGTATAAAGCGAAAGACTCTGATTCCCTCACGAATCGGCCGATGCAAGTTTACTTAGAGGATTTTTATAAGATACACCATATATATTCTTTTGTGGATATGGTGTTCTTCATATCCGATGTCAAGTTTGCATCGTTGTGTTCTCCCAGAACGGCCAGACATCCGGTATACCATAATCCGTAGATTAGTGAACATCTCAGATATCATCATATTTGTCTTAGTGACATCCAGTGATTGTTTCCAAGATCACGAGTGAACCTGGTTCAACTGGTTGATTTGGCAAGCGATATCATGTCGATTGTAGTGTGTAGTATACTTTGAAATAACTGAGACGTGTGCATATCTCTCCTAGTATATGGATGTACCATGATTCTAGTCAGTTTTATTACTTCTATCCATTGGTAAATTCAATGAAACTGTCAATCTACAATACATATGAGTTTGATTTAGACCAGTCCGTTTAGGTGTCTTAGAAATCCCAATTCCTAAGATGTCATCTGCAATACCCATATCATTCATATCGAAACATCATTTTAACATACTCTTATTCTCTAGGATCAACCTAGGACTTCTCCCTGTGATCAACATGTCGTCTACGTAAAGACACACCATGACGAACGAGTCAGAATTACCTTTCATGTAGACACATTTGTCACACTCAATAATGTAGAAACCCTTCGATAGTAGAGTACTATCACAATTTTTGTACCATTGCCTCGGGGTCTATTTAGCCCACATAGTGATTTGAAAAGTCGACAAACTTTCTTCTCTTCCCTGGAACTACATACCCCTCGGGTTGTTCCGTATTACTTTCTTCTTCCACTTTCGAAATTTTGGTTTTCCCAACTGTTGGCTTTCTAGCTTCAGAGTCAATGTTTCTGTAGTCAGATTCATTATTTCTGTTTTATCTGAAACTTCCAGGACCAAAATATAAACATTTCAGGGACCAGAATAAAAGTTCAGGATGAAGCCCAACATTCCACAAAAAACAACTCTCCAGTTAGGAAGGCTATCTCAACATTCATGTCACGCAATACTGTGGTGACCCTGGAGGTTAAGCTTTTCACATAGGATCACATTTCCAAGTAGCCGAGGCCTTATACTTGTCAATAGATCCATCCACTTTGTAATCAATTTGAGTATCCACTTTTACAACTCAAATGTTCTTTTCTCGGAGGAAGGTCAACCATCACACAAGTATGGTTCCATCGGATGGAAACTGTTTCTCTCTTTGTAGCTTCTTTCCAAAGCAGTTCTTTTGGAAATGACAATGCTTCTACACTTGTCCTTGGTTCATTCTCAATCGTATAAGCTACAAGGCCTGGAACAAATTCTTTGTCCCCTTTTTACTTCGTCTCAGTTTAACATTTAGAGTCCCTGAGTTCTGTAGACCAGCAGCATCAAGTTCCGGACAGTCAGCAACTTTAGACTCATGTAGATCTTTGAACGTCTAGTTTTGTACTACCAGGAACTCGCGGGTTCTTGTTAACCTCGAGCAAATACTTCTTTTCCCTTCTCAAGGGAAGATACCTTCAAAGAATTCAGAATTCTTTGATACCAAGAGGAGATAATCACTATAGTTATTTGTAGATCCAGTGGATATGCAATCTACAGTCTTAGGTCCAACTTGACCTGTTTCAGTATTCCAACCTCTGCCAACAACCCCACACCTCAATATTTCAGCGTATGGTTTTTGCGCTTGGGGAATACCGTTAGACTGAGGTGAGTTAGGAGCAGTCGTTTGATAAACTATACTCCACATTCTCCCCTCTATCACTACGTATTCCTCAATCCGTAGACTTAGTTAATTTTCAAATTCTGCTTTGTAGCGCTTATCCGCTTCAACAACTTCATATTTGCTTTTCAATAAACAAAGAATACAACAATTTGTACCATCATCAATGAAGGTCACAAAATACTTGTCTCCCCCTCTATTTTGTACAGACTTTAAATCACCTACGTAAGTGTGACTAGGTTCTAGAGGGGCGGTTCTTCTTTCGTTATTCCTTTGACGGAATGAAAAGGTGATTTTGCCTCTTCTCCTACCTCACATCTATTTTGAGGGTTCATGTCGACAGAGGGCAACAATCCCAACATTATAGATCAATTTCCATTTAACATGACATAGATGCACGGATTACAAATGACTTCAGTCTTACTTTATCACCCTTGGTTATTTCGGACTCGTTGGACTAGTCTCAAACTAACTTGACCAACCGAGGCCTTCCAACAATATTATTGCAAATGTAAAGGACATGTATCGCTTTCTTTAAGTTCCTTTCAAGGACTATCTCTTTAACCCTTGTACACTCTAGAGGTGACATCATTTCACATGAACGACCTTTTGCCCGTGAATATGGCTCAATCGGGTAATGCTTCCGATTAATGTAGAATTAGTACTCCAACCTTTGGTTGTGTAATGAAGATTTAATGGTAGTTCAACTCACCAGAGGCCGTCTCAAAAGTCACTAGACTCTTGGATCTAAAAAAAATCGGAACTCTAGGTTTTCTGATTCTGGGATTTCGCATCGCAGCTCAGTCAGACTGGCATCGCGGCTCCACACCGTCAGAGGAGGCGCCACGGTTCTGCAACCATAGCGACACAACTCTAAGGTGGAAGCAGCTTCTGCTGCCCCTCTGGTCGGGGAGCGTCGCGGACCCTTCCCAAAATTAGCCCATTTTTTAGTTTTGGACGTTTTGCACGCTGATATATTGGATCCTTTTATCCACAACCTTGTTGTCAAGATCCGAAAGTTTATCCTTGTCTTGCTCAACTATATCCTTAACTGTACGGTCATTTAAGACTTGAATATTCTGGCACACTCTAGTCGCCCGTAGGTTTTGTATGATTGAGTGTCTGTTTGGCCCACCTCATCGGGTGTCCAATTCTATCCTATGAAGAATCTTCTGCCCGATAGTGTGACATGTTCATATCTTACCATCCTATCAAACGAAGGATCTTCTGTCGGAAACGGTGACAAGTTTAACTTATTTTTAATTTTCTTCCATTATACCATTAGACCAGATCATATAGAATTTGATTTCTATAATCCAATCACTAGGTGGGAAGGGTGTGAAGTTAAAATTCTGATTTCAAGGACTTATGGAATATGATTTTTAAGAAACCTTTTCATATTCCATTTATTGCCTTTAATTAGAAACCTTTTAACTTCTTAATTGACAAAGAAGAAATGCTTACCTTAACACAACATTGTTTCTTCCAACCAATCATATTCCGGATCTTCCGGATCTGTAGCTTAGACACATGTAATCTTATGTGTTGACGTAGTCTGACGCATGAATGTTACACCCCGTAATTTCAGGACATGTATACGAGAATAGACGCGATAACACATGACTTAAAAATTTGAACGAAAGAAAGAATTGTTTTCCAAGGAAAAATCTTCCGAACCTCGGGAAGGAAAATTGTTCGTTAATGAAAATTGGGTTCTCAGAATTTTTATTTGAGACTGTTGGAATTTATCGGAACTATGGAATTTTATTTTCAGAGTTGGATACGTGGGGTCCACCCGAGAAATTTTACGTTTTTGTGGGGCACACGAGGTTTCCGATATTTTGACCAATTATGAAAATTTCGGAAAACGAAATATTATGGACCAATGGGAGGGCGACACGTGTCACCCTCCACATGCTTATTGGATGAATAAAAGAATTGACCAAGTCAAAGGGTTGCGTGGAAGCTTGATAATATTGACCATAATTGACTAAGATCCTAGCCACACATTTATTTTGATCTCACCCTTTGGTTGTAGTATATATCAACATTACTAGTGCACAACTAGACATTCCAACACTTAGAAAAAAATTGGCAAGACTTGTGTGCTCATAGGGAGCTCTCGGCAATGGCACAAAAATCCACACAAAAATTTTGCAATCTTGCTTCATAATTCACAATACTTAAACCCAAGGTTCCTAGATGTATTATAAGGATATCTCAATACAAAAATTCCGGAAAAACTACGTTTTTAAGTTAGTCGCAAGATGAAAACCTAAGGTGTTCTTCAACTTTAAAGTTGGAAACTGAAGAGAAGTTGTTTATGAACTTCTAAGGGTTGGTTGGAGTGGATTGGAACGTCAAGAAGAGGAACTAAAGTTGCTAAGGATCGACTTTGAATCTTGGATTAGATTTGGGCTTTTTGAGGTAATAATCTTCGTCTTATTATTGTAATTGAAGATTCCATGTTATGATAAGTTAGAAATGATCATTTGAAATATATTATGAAGAGTGATACGTGTTATGGAATTTGGAAGCTTAAATTCAAAATTGGCATGTTAGCCATAAAAAAATTGGAAATCAATTTGGTCGATAGTTATAATCGTCGCATGTTGTATAAGAAAGGGATTATAGTTGTTATAATTGATTGCGACTATATAACATATTAGAATAACAACTTGGATTGAAAAGGAATTGAAAGAGAATTAATGTTGTTGTAGCCGAAAATGGCCATTGAATTATTGGACTGTTTTATACAATTGCGGGGCAGAATTTTACACGTCCTGTTAGGCGTGTAATCCCCTTTTGATTAGTTGATTGGTTGAGCCTTAAATGTGGCATGTTGGTTATTGATTTACGGGCCTTGAAAAAAGTGGAAAAGTACGTAGAAACAAAGGAAGTGCTGCCCAAATTTCTGTAGAATAAGAGACCTAGCACTTAGTATTATTCCACGTTAAAAAGCTAGGAGTTGATAGACATGTTATGGTTAGGTTAAAGTACTACGTATAGCGTATTCTACTTGAAGGGTGGAACAACTATCAAGGTTGAAGTACTTTGGAGCATTTTGCTACTTCTCGATCGTCGCGAGGTATGTGAACCTCTTCCTTCTTTTGGCATGATTCTACTTTTGAAATATACATGTGGTGTTATTTCATGATTCCTTCTACTCTTAGAAGTTAAGAGGTACGTATGTTGATTTACTCTATGTAAAAGGTATGTCTAAGTAATCCTAAGTTCTTACCAAATCTTATGGGGGATGTTGGTAAGAGTCGTTAGAAAGTATTTAGAGTCAAGTTGACTTTGCTAATTTACTGCACTAATGAGAATATGTATCGAACAAGCTATTGCAGCATTAATAAATATGTATCGACAATCAATTATATTAAAATAAGTAGAATTCCCCATCTGCATAGAAACTAAGATAAGACAAAATTGTATTACATTTTCTAGATCATGGCTGCTTTAATAAGATCGTTATAAACGAGTATAACCTATTCACATCTCATAAAAGTATATGTTACTTAAACTAAAAGAGTTTATGTTATGAAGTTTTAAGACTATGAACCTTGATTTCTTAAAAGGTTATGAGACTTTATTTGTCAAGTTATGGGACTTGATTGTTAAAAAAAGGAATGACTTGATTTAAAAAGTATGGTTTCCATGATTTATTTCAAAAGTTAAGAGGCTTGATTTCAAAAGAGAATGTAACTTGAGTTTTCAAAAGAAGAAGTTTAATTGATTTAAAAGAGAAGAAGTGTAATTGATTTAAAAGAGAAGGTGTGGCATGATTCTTTTTTAAGTATGTATGTACGTATTACTTTTGGGTTTAATTTACCTAATGTAATAGGAAATAAAAAGTGTCTTAAGTTCTCCAAAATGAAAGGTTGTTATAATAGCTTTATGAGAAGTTGTTATAACTACTTAAGAAGAAGTAAGAAAAGATGGTTTAAAATGTTATGGATACGATACACCGCGTCCCAGAATGGGCCGGGCAGTATACCTTTATGGGCAGACTTATATGACTTTACCGCGTCCCAGAATGGACCGGGCAGTATATCTTTATGGGCAGACTTACTAACTTTACCGTGTCCCAGAATGGGCCGGGCAGTATACGTTTAAGGGCAGACTTATATGACTTTACCGCGTTCCAGAATGGGCCGGGCAATATACCTTTATGGGCAGACTTATATGACTTTACCGCGTCCCAGAATGGGCCGGGCAGTATACCTTTATGGGCAGACTTATATGACCTTACCGCGTCCCAGAATGGGCCGGGCAGTATTCCTTTATGGGCAGACTTATGAGACTTTACCGCGTCCCAGAATGGGCCGGGAAGTATACCTTCGTGGGAAGACATTTTATGCATTCGCCGTGTCACGCAAATGGACCGGGTTACGTTATCACGTATGGATAATCAAAGTGAACTTCAAAATGAGGCGTCCCTCCTTAAAGGGCCGAATTATGTTATGCAAGATACGCAAGTTATGTGTTTATGAACTTGATGATTTTTCCTAAGAAGGTATGTAAGAATTTAATTATAATACTTATTGAAAATGGGCAAAGATAATAATGTGTGATTAAGTTCATGAGTTGTAATGACATGGTAGGATCTGATATTTACTTTTTATACTTGCCCCTGTCATTTTTTTCTACAGTTATGATTTGTTTAATGTACCTTATTTTCCGTTCCATATTCTGCACTGTTTGACCGATTTCTTCTGGCTGCGTCATGCCCGCAGGTATTAGGTACACAGGTTGGTGATCCTTGCTCTTAGGATCTCTGTTCAGTTTTTGGGAAAAAGCTCTATTACTCCGGAGGCTTATCTTTGGTTGAATCTCGGTATTGTCGCTATTGTACATTGTGGGTATGGCGGCCCCGTCCCGCCAATGAGTTATGTCAAAACTCTTAGAGGTCTGTAGTCATATCTTGTGAGTCAGTTTGTAAAGAAAAAATATGTAACTACTTTTGGCTTTGTATATATATATATATGTCCAGGGAGGTAGCCTTATCAGCTAGTCTGTTGTATATTTTCCTGTTAATGTATGTTATGAGTTTCATGTATGTTCCGATGATTTTCTCTGATGTATACCTGTAAGGGTGCCCAGGTAGGGCACCAGTCGCGGGTCCGGGGTCGGGTCGTGACAAAAGTGGTATCAGAGCCAGGTTAGTCCTCGAAAAGTGTCTACAGACCGTGTCTAGTAGAGTCTTGGTTATCGGTGTGTTGTGTACCACATCTATAACCAGGAGGCTGCAGGACATTTAGGATTGGTTTCCATTCTTCTCTCTCTGAGATCGTGCAGTAGAACTGTCTTATTAGGTTGAATCCTCTCTGACCTATTCTTATGTATCAGTTATGCCTCCACGGAAGGCGACCAGGTCCCAGAAGGGCAAGGCATCAGCATGAGCTGCTAGTGGTACACATAGGGTTACTAGGACTCAGACTCAGACTATGCCTGAGGTTGTGGCCCAGGCGGCGGGTTCAGTTACCCCGTCGATATTAGAGGAGCCGAGAGCAGCCACAGCTCCAGAGGCTCCGATACCTGAGCCTCCAGTCCCTCAGCTAGGGGCGGAGTATAGAGATTATGGAGAGCAGATCAGGTTATTGACTAGCATAGTGGCAGCGGCAAGCGGTGAGCAGGTAGCTAACCCTAGAGCCGACAGTTTGAGGATTCGGGATTTTCTGAGTTGTAGTCCACCCGAGTTCTATGGTTCGAGATCTGAGGATGATTCTCAGGAGTTCATTCGACAGATACAGCGGACTATGCAAATGCTTAGTGCCTCGGAGACAGAGTCAGTTGTGCTAGCTTCTTACCAGTTACGCGATATTGCGTTGAACTGATTTGAGTCATGGGAATTGTCTAGGGGTGTGGGTGCTCCTCCAGCTGTTTGGGATGAGTTCACAGAGGCCTTCCTTGATCACTTTTTGCCTCCTGAGATGAGGAGAGCCCGTGTTGATAGGTTCTTGACATTGAGGCAGAATGGGAGGACCATCAGAGAGTACAATCTGAAGTTTGACTCATTGGCCAGGTATGCGCTCACTATTATGGCTGACATGGCTGATAGAGTTCATCGCTATGTGATGGGGCTAGACCGCTACATGGTTACTGCATGCATGGGAGTGGCCCTACAGCCAGGTATGGATATTGCCAGGATGCAGGCATATGCACAGGGGATTGAGGACAGGGAGAGAGAGGACCAGCCAGACCGAGGCCAGCCCAAGAGGGCCAGGACGGCAGGGTTTTAGGGTAATTTTCGAGGCGGACATCCTCAGCAACAGGCTAGGTCTACATTTCAGCTAGCACCGAGTGCTCCTCCAGTTTTTCGGCGGGGGGTTTTACAACCCCGGGAATGCAGGGGCCGTTCAGAACTCTAGAGCTTCAGAGTCTCAGGGAGATTGGGGTTCCAGTCAGTCGAGGCCACCTTTGCCTCAATGCACCCAGTGTGGTAGGTTCCATTCTGGGGTGTGTCGCTCCGGTACGGGTGCTTGTTTTTCTTGTGGTCGTCCAGACCATAGGATAAGAGAGTGTCCTCATAGAGGTGGCACTGGTGGTATAGCACAGTCTACTGGATCAGTTGCGGGTTCTTCACCTTCAATAGCTAGGCAGGATGTTCATGCACCGGCAGGCCGTGGCAGAGGTCGTGGTGGAAGTTCCCAGTTTTAGCGGTCCTTTGAACCGCCTATATGATTTTAGGTATATCTTTGACCCTTTAGAGACTTGTATGCATGATAAGGTTGTTGTATGTTTAAGTGTCATGTACGGTTAATATTGAGATTATGTACATATGCTAGAATAAGTTTGGAAGTACGAAAGGATAATCCTTTTAGGCCATGAATGAGAGTAAATAGTGATGGTGCACACTTTAGATTTATTTCCTCGTTTGGCTTATGATGGATGGATATGCATGTGCGACGTAGTAGGGCCATATGTGGCATAATTAGGTTTCATTAAGTGTAGTTTCATGAGACTATACCGAGAAATGTTTAGATTGAGCTCCAAAAGAACATTCGGGGAAGAATGTTTCTAAGGGGGGAAGAATGTTACACCCCGTAATTCCAGGACATGTATACGAGAATAGACGCGAGAACACAGAACTTAAAAATTTGAACGAAAGAAAGAATTGTTTTCCCAGGAAAAATCTTCCGAACCTCGGGAAGGAAAATTGTTCGTTAATGAGAATTGGGTTCTCAGAATTTTTATTTGAGACTGTTGGAATTTATCGGAACTATGGAATTTTATTTTCAGATTTGGATACGTGGGGTCCACCCGAGAAATTTTACATTTTGTGGGGCCCACGAGGTTTCCGATATTTTGACCAATTATGAAAATTTCGGGAAACGAAATATTATGGACCAATGGGAGGGCGAGACGTGTCACCCTCCACATGCTTGTTGGATGAATAAAAGAATTGACCAAGTCAAAGGGTCAAGTGGAAGCTTGATCATATTGACCATAATTGACTAAGATCCTAGCCACACATTTGTTTTGATCTCACCCTTTGGTTGTAGTTTATATCTACATTACTAGTGCAAAACTAGACATTCCAACACTTAGAAAAAATTGGCAAGACTTGTGTGCTCATAGGGAGCTCTCGGCAATGGCACAAAAATCCACACAAAAATTTTGCAATCTTGCTTCATAATTCACAATACTTAAACCCAAGGTTCCTAGATGTATTATAAGGATATCTCAATACAAAAATCCCGGAAAAACTACGTTTTTACGTTAGTCGCAAGATGAAAACCTAAGGTGTTCTTCAACTTTGAAGTTGGAAATTGAAGAGAAGTTGTTTATGAACTTCTAAGGGTTGCTTGGAGTGGATTGGAACGTCAAGAAGAGGAACTAAAGTTGCTAAGGATCGACTTTGAATCTTGGATTAGATTTGGGCTTTTGAGCTAATAATCTTCGTCTTACTATTGTAATTGAAGATTCAATGTTATGATAAGTTAGAAATGATCATGTGAAATATATTATGAAGATTGATAAGTGTTGTGGAATTTGAAAGCTTAAATCCGAAATTGGCATGTTAGCCATAAAAAAATTGGAAATCAATTTGGTCGATAGTTATAATCGTCGCATGTTGTATAAGAAAGGGATTATAGTTGTTATAATTGATTGCGACTATATAACATGTTAGAATAACAACTTGGATTGAAAAGGAATTGAAAGAGAATTAATGTTGTTGTAGCCGAAAATGGCCATTGAATTATTGGACTGTTTTATACAATTGCGGGGCAGAATTTTACACGTCCTGTTAGGCATGTAATCCCCTTTTGATTAGTTGATTGGTTGAGCCTTAAATGTGGCATGTTAGTTATTGATTTACGGGCCTTGAAAAGGTGGAAAAGTACGTAGAAACAAAGGAAGTGCTGCCCAAATTTCTGTAGAATAAGAGACCTAACACTTAGTATTATTCCACGTTAAAAAGCTAGGAGTTGATAGACATGTTATGGTTATTATAGGTTAAAGTACTACGTATATCGTATTCTACTTGAAGGGTGGAACAGCTATCAAGGTTGAAGTACTTTGGATCATTTTGCTACTTGTCGATAGTCGTCGCGAGGTATGTGAACCTCTTCCTTCTTTTGGCATGATTCTACGTTTGAAATATACATATGGTGTTATTTCATGATTCGTTCTACTCTTAGAAGTTAAGAGGTACGTATGTTGATTTACTCTATGTAAAAGGTATGTCTAAGTAATCCTAAGTTCTTATCAAATCTTATGGGGGATGTTGGTAAGAGTCGTTAGGAAGTATTTGGAGTTGAGTTGACTTTGCTAATTTACTGCACTAATGAGAATATGTATCGAACAAGCCATTGCAGCGTTAATAAAAATGTATCGACAATCAATTATATTAAAATAAGTAGAATTCCCCATCTGCATAGAAACTAAGATAAGACAAAATTGTATTACATTTTCTAGATCATGGCTACTTTAATAAGATCGTTATAAACGAGTATAACCTATTCACAGCTCATAAAAGTATATGTTACTTAAATTAAAAGAGTTTATGTTATGAAGTTTTAAGACTATGAACCTTGATTTCTTAAAAGGTTATGAGACTTTATTTGTCAAGTTATGGGACTTGATTGTTAAAGAAAGGAATGACTTGATTTAAAAAGTATGGTTTCCATGATTTATTTCAAAAGTTAAGAGGCTTGATTTCAAAAGAGAATGTAACTTGAGTTTTCAAAAGAAGAAGTTTAATTGATTTAAAAGAGAAGGTGTGGCATGATTATTTTTTAAGTATGTATGTACATATTACTTTTGGGTTTAATTTACCTAATGTAATAAGAAATAAAAAGTGTCTTAAGTTCTCCAAAATGAAAGGTTGTTATAACAGCTTTATGAGAAGTTGTTATAACGACTTAAGAAGAAGTAAGAAAAGATGGTTTAAAATGTTATGGATACGATACACCGCGTCCCAGAATGGGTCGGGCAGTATACCTTTATGGGCAGACTTATATGACTTTACCGCGTCCCAGAATGGACCGGGCAGTATATCTTTATGGGCAGACTTATATGACTTTACCGCATCCCAGAATGGACCGGGTAGTATACCTTTATGGACAGACTTATATGACTTTACCGCGTCCCAGAATGGGCCGGGCAATATACCTTTATAGACAAACTTATATGATTTTACCGCGTCTCAAAATGGGTCGGGCAGTATACCTTTATGGGCAGACTTATGTGACCTTACCGCGTCCCATAATGGGCCGGACAATATACCTTTATGGGCAGACTTATGAGACTTTACCGCGTCCCAGAATGGGCCGGGCAGTATACCTTCGTGGGAAGGTTTTATGCATTCGTCGTGTCCCGCAAATGGGTCGGGTTACGTTATCACGTATGGATAATCAAAGTGAACTTCAAAATGAGACGTCCCTCCATAAAGGGCCGGATTATGTTATGCAAGATACGCAAGTTATGTGTTTATGAACTTGATGATTTTTCCTAAGAAGGTATGTAAGAATTTAATTATAATACTTATTGAAAATGGGCAAAGATAATAATGTGTGATTAAGTTCATGAATTTTAATGGCACGGTAGGATCTGGTATTTACTTTTTATACTTGCCCCTGTCGTTCTTTTGTATCGTTATGATTTGTTTACTGTACCTTATTTTCCGTTCCATATTCGGTATCTGTTGTACTGACCCCCTTCGGGGGGCTGTGTTCATGCCCGCAGGTATTAGGTACACAGGTTGGTGATCCTTGCTCTTAGGATCTCTGTTCAATTTTTGGGAAAAATCTCCATTACTCCGGAGGCTTATCTTTGGTTCAGATCCCTGGTATTGTCAGTTATTGTACATTCAGAAGTATGGCGGGGCCCTGCCCCATCACAGTGGTTATGTCAAAACTCTTAGAGGTCTGTAGTCATATCTTGTGAGTCAGTTTTTAAAGAAAAAAGATGTAACTGCTTTTGGCTTTGTATATATATATATATGTCCAGGGAGGTAGCCTTATCGGCTAGCCTGTTGTTTATTTTCCTGTTAATGTACTTTATGAGTTTCATGTATGTTCCGCTGATTTTCTCTGATGTATACTGTAAGGTGCCTGTGTAGGGCACGATGTGCCCGGGTCGGATCGTGACAATGAATCTCCTTGCGGCATCTTTCTCATCGTGTTTTGAACACACATTTACGAGATCATCTTTTGATCACTTTTACAATCTTGTCTTAAACTGTTGGAATTTCTATGCATGTACATCCGGAAAATAGTTGAACTAACTATTACAAGTGATCTAAAGGTTAAACCAAGGAGATCGTTACAACAAGATCATGTAGTTACAATCATTAAGATCTAATTTCTTGAATCTCTGTGTCAAAAACCATCAAGTTCGTGACATGGTGTCTGTAGATTCAACAACTACATGCTTCATTTTTTACTATCGTTGGGAACTTCAATTGCTGCAAGCTTTTGATCCTTTTGTTTGAAATAAGGACTCAAATAATAAATTGGTTAGGTTTAACCACGCTGAGTCAAAGGATGACCCTTTCTCTTTAAGACAAGATTGCCCCCGTATACATGTTTTAACGTTAGCAGGGCAATTGTCTCCCAAGATAAAGCAGCGGCTTATCTCCTTCGTAAAACACAACGAAGAAGATCTATCGAAGAACACAAATATGGAATTGCTAAGAAAAAAGATTGAATCAGAGATTTGTTTGAACTTTGTTGTGTAACAAGTTCATAACATTCTAAAATAACATAATTGAGAAGTGTGTAAGACTTTCATCTGAAATGAAGTGCACGAGGCTTTCTTAATCTGAAGTGAGGCATGTTAGACACACCTTAAAAATGATCCACAAAGGAATCAATTTATACGACAAAGATGTCTATTCACTTGCAATGTGAATGCTTTAATGTAGGTTCATTGAGTCAAGTAAATAATGTGTGAACATACTCAAAACAATGACTCACATAATGGGTGAATTAATGGAGGTTCATTCTTCCAACCCAACACAAAATTCAAGAGAAACTCTTATATTTTCTTCTCCAGATTCACTGCCCGGGAAGCGCCGCGGCGCCAAGCAACCAGAACCATTCGGCCTATAGGGCGCCACGACTCTCCACGGAGGCGCCGCAACGCTCCACCACCGCGGTTCGGTCCTTCATGCGTCGCGTCCCTCTACGGCTCCGCGGTATTTTCCGGCCCGTTCCATCTTACATTTTGCACAATTCTTTCTTCGTTAACTGACGTGAAATATGGGTTATTGTCAACAATAACCGTTCATCATCTATGTCTCAAATACGTTACTCTTACGTGTGTCAATATGTCTTTCATTAAGAAATTTTACGATATTTAGTTCCACGTGTGTGGAAACAAGGTTTCCGACGTGCTGCGCGTCTTATGTTTAATTTATAAATGACAGGATAAACTTATTTCCGTTAGTAAAATTTCCAACAGAAAGCAACAGAGATTAGGTCTGTCAATTTCTCTTACCCCAATTGAAGCCAACCAATGTGTGAGTTCCAAATATACAAAAACATTAGGACGGAGCAAAACAGAAGTCTGTAGAACATTTTAGATGTCAATTATGAATTATGATAATGATCGTATCCGCAAGAGAAATGCCACGTGTAAGAAGTAGCCAAAATGCCACGTGTTAAGTACTACGTACTCCTATTACCGAACCATAAGAGCAAACTAAATAAAAGTAAATCGTCTAGCAAAGAGTAGGAAAAGGAAAAAAAAATTAAGCAAATAAAAGAGTAGAATATGCCAAGTTCAGGAAAAAAAAATTAAGCAAATAAAAGAGTAGAATATGCCAAGTTCAGTGATGATAGGGTCATCTTTGGGCCCGTGCGAGGTGTGCTACAGCACAAGGCCCTCAATAAATGAAAATTTTTAGGAACCTCTTTTTTCATTTTTTTTAAGTTGTATTAGCTAGAATTTATTGTAAAGACTCATAATGTAGGGATTTGTTTGGTGTAAAACACACAAGTAAGACACAACGAAAGTTTAAAATTTTGAGTAAACTTACTTGCCCCAACAAACGTTTCTGGTATGATTGTGCGATAATTCAAATCTGCAAAGACAGGAAGAAAACTTACAGTTTAAGCTTTGTTAGTCTTTACTAAAGGGAGCGCACGCGATTGTCAATCCGGGTGCAAGTCTTGCTTCGGTATATTCCTTTGTCCAAGAAAGCTAGGAAATCTTGCCAGAGGTTTAAGAGAATTTTATTTCCTGAACTCTGAGTTCAGAAAGTGGAAAGTGAGTGCAACATGAAATTATGGGTTAAGTGCCAAATATATAGTGGAGGAAACCCTAAACCAAATCAGATTTGGATCAGGCTTGAGACGACCCAAATCCAGTGCGATGGACGATCGAATCGGGCCTACCATCGCGACTCTCTATTTATTTTCTGCACGTTTTAGTTCTAATTAAATCCAAGATTTAATTTTGACTTAATTATATAATTTTCATCAAATGAAAATTATCCCATAATTTTTTATTAAATAAAATATCTTGATTCTAAATCCGATATTTTACATTCTCTCAATACCCTTAGACCGAAAAAGACAATCGACTTAGTTTGACCCTTTAGGCCTTCACACATCGGCACTTGATCAAATCAAGGTTCACACGAAACTCCTAGATGGCGCCGGTGACAGACTCAATATGTGAAGTACGTTTACAAGACTCAAGTAAACAAACATCTATGTGAGATGGTAAATTTCTTTCAATCGCGACACACTCGATCAAGCTTAAGATTTGTCAAGTGTCTATCCAAATGGCTTGATCACTTTATCTCATTTATATTAGTCGACAACTAGACCATATCCTAGATATGTCTCTTGCATTGACTAATGACTTGGTCGATCTAACATCTCTGAGAAGCTGAGTTCTCTCTCGAAATTCCAATAGAGGAATGAATCCTATTCTCGGCTCAACTACCACCTTCAATCTACTTCGTAATGCACCCAATACAAGCCGCGTCTCAACCTTTAAGGCATTTGAGCTTAGGACAGTATCAAAGTGCATTGCTCCGTAAACAATGTGATATTGACCTCAAGTCTAAGGACCTCTATCTCCCACATGTTGATAATACTCTAGACATGTATAACAAATAGTTTTCAGCAGGGTTTGTCAATACTCCTCTAAGAGTATCCATGTGTCCATCACACTAGCAACTATTGCTAGCTGTAAGTGAGATATACTACATTCTCTAAGAATGTGATGCAGACCACATGTCGACTTACAACATATCATTGATATCTCATTCTCAATGATCATTAGTCTAGACTATTTTAAGAACTACACTCTATCATTAATATCTCACACTATGAATGACAATGTAAGTTCAAGGGATGAACATTAATGAATAATATAAACAATTAAATAATAATTCAATAATTGCAAAAGCCAAATATATTAATCTCATTAATAATATGAATGTGTTAAAGTACATTTGCTCCTAAAATGATTGTTTCTAGGACATATATACTTCCAATCTTCCACTTGACCTAGAGCCAATCACCAATGTATCTAATGCCCATATTTTTGAATTGACCATTATGCTTGACTAAGCTTAATGGTTTAGTAAATGGGTCTGCTAGATTATTATCGGTGGGAATGTAGTCTATCTTTATTTCTTCTGTCTCCACCATCTCCCTGAGTATGTGGTATTTCTTTGGTACATGCTTGTTTCTATTCGTTGATCTTGGTTCCTTAGCTTGAGCAATCACACCAGTGTTGTCACAATAAATCGTTATTGGACAACTGACACTTGGAACAACCCCTAATTCCTTTAAGAACTCGAATATCACGACAGCCTCTTTATCAGCTTCCGATCCAGCAATGTACTCGACTTCTATTGTCGAATCGGCAGTTGTAGCTTACTTGGAACTCTTCCAACCAACTACTCCACTATTTAAAATGAAGGCATAACCAGACTGAAATTTGAAGTCATCAAGATCTGTCTGGAAGCTAGCATCAGTATACCCAGTAGCTACTAGCTCTTATTGTCCGCCATAGACTAAGAAGTATTCTTTAGTTCGTCTAATATACTTAAGAATACTCTTGACTCTTTCCAGTGTTCCTCCCCAGGATTCTGTTGGAATTTGCAAGTCATGCTAAGTGCATAGGCCACATCTGGCCTTGTACAGGTCATGTCATACATGATTGATCCTATGGCTGAAGCATATGGGATTCTCTTCATGCGTTCAAGTTCTGCAACTGTGTAAGAACAATCCTTCCTTGACAACTTGATGCCTTGACCCATATAAAGATTCCCTTTCTTGAAATTTTCCATAGAGAAACGTTTTAGCACTTTGTCTATGTATACGGATTGTGACAGCCCCAACAATCTATTAGGTCTATCTCTGTAGATTCTAATTCCAAGAATGTAGCAGGCTTCACCCAAGTCCTTCATCATGAAGGTTCTGGATAACCATTCTTTGACTGATGCATGAGAGCCTTATTGTCTCTCATTATCAATATGTCATCTACATATATAACAATGAAGACAATGCTCTCATTTGTGTGTTTACTATAAACGCACGGATCTTCCTTTCTTCTAACAAAGTCAAATGATTTGACTGATTTGTCAAAACAAATGTTTCAACTCCTTGAGGCTTGCTTAAGTCCATAAATGGACTTTTGTAGTTTGCATACTGCTTTGGGTTGAATCTTGGATGTAAAACTCTCTGGCTGTATCATATACACCTCCTCAATTAGATTACCATTGAGGAAGGCAGATTTAACATCCATTTGCCAAATATCATAATCATAGTATGCAACTATTGCAAGCAAAATCCGAATGGACTTAATCTTTGCAACAGGTGAAAAGGTTTCATCATAATCGACCCCAGGCCGTTGATTATAACCTTTAGCCACCAATCTTGCTTTATAAGTCTGTATTTTGCCATATGCATCAATCTTCTTCTTGAAGACCCATTTGCATCCTATGGGTCTAACCCCTGTTGGCAAGTCAACCAAGTTCCATACTTGGTTTATGTACATAGACTCCATTTCGGATTTCATGGCTTCTTGCCATCTCTGTGAATCAATGTCTAACATTGCTTCGTTGTAGGTAGTAGGCTCATCATCATCAGGAATATCTATCTCATTATGTGTTTCAACAAGGAGATTAAGTCTTTCAGGTGCACGATGAGTCCTAGTGGTCCTACGGAGTTGAACATTCTGCGTTTCAGTGTTTGCTGTATTTTGATTTTGAGAAGATGTTTGTGTGTTGCACAATTCACCACCTTGAGAACTTTCAGGAATATCATTTTGAATAGGATGATGCACAACTATTGTGTCATCTACCATTGGTTGTGCATGAGGGTCTTGCATTTCTGCATTATCCCTCACAACACTCCCACTGGCTGAAGGGCGTACTCTAAGTACCCAATCATCATCAAATACTCCCACTGAATCCTTGCCTAGGTCATTTGACAAGGGGTCATTCTCTACATTATTTTGTACTTCTTGAATTTCTTCAAGTTCTATCTTGTTGCAACTCTGTTCCTTGTAGACATAGTCTTCTTCAAGAAAAGTTGCATTTCTGGAAACAATTACTTTATGTTCCTCAGGAAGATAGAAGTAGTACTCTCTTGTTTCCTTAGGATACCCTACAAAATAATACTTCTCACTTTTAGATTTTAATTTGTCAGTGAGCAACTTCTTTACATATGCAGGGCACCCCCAGGGTCGCATGTGTCTAAATGCTGGCTTCTTGCCATTCCATATCTCATATGGGGTTTTCTCTACTAACTTTGATGGAACTCTATTCAAAATATAGATTGAGCTTTGCAATGCATATCCCCATAGATATGTTGGTAGAGCTGAGAAGCTCATCATGAATCTAACCATATCTAATAAGGTACGATTTCTCCTCTCAGCAACACCATTCATTTGTGGCGTTCCATGAGGTGTCCATTCTGAATGGACTCCATGAAGCTTCAAGTAATCTAGAAATTCTTTACTTAAGTACTCACCTCCTCGATCTGATCGAAGAGTTTTAATACTTGTTTCAAGTTGCTTCTCTACTTCTGACTTGTACTCCATGAATTTCTCAAAAGCTTCAGACTTATGTTTCATAAGATACACATGCTCAAACCTTGAGAAATTGTCTGTAAAAGTAATGAAATAAAGAAAGTCTCTCTTAGCTTGAGTTGGAAAAAGGCCCACATACATCGGTATGGACTAACTCAAGCACCTCTTTGGCACGTACTCCTTTCCCAGAAAGTGATTTGGTTGTCATCTTTCCTCTTAAGCAAGATTCACAATCACAATATGACTCTAAGTCAAATGGTTCTAAGTAATCTAATTTCCTCAATCTTGCTATCCTTGATTCATTGATGTGACCAAGTCTGCAATGCCATAAGTAGGTGAGATTTCTTTGATTACTTATTTTAGCTCTTTTATTTTGTATATTGAAAATTTCATGGCTACAGTTTAGAAGATACAATTCATCCACAAGAAGAACATTTCCACAAATAAAATCATCATAAGATAAAACATAATTTTCATTGGTAATATGTGAGGAAAACCCCTCAATGTCTAACATAGGGATAGAAATAATATTTCTCGTCAAAGACGGAACAAAATAACAATTATTAAGTTCTAAACAAAAGCCTGAAGGTAAATCTAGTCTATAAGTTCCCACGCGTTCCGCATCAACTCTAGCTCCATTGCCAACACGTAGATCTACTTCCCAAGGTCCAACCTTTCTGTTGTCAATTAGCCCCTGCACATTATTACAAATGTGTGAGCCACAAGCGATATCTAATACCCAACAATGAGAATTAGTTATAGACATATTTATTTCAATAACCAACATACCTTGTCCAGCAGGGCCAGCACCTTGTGCTTTGTCTCTCCCTGGGGTTGTACAATCCTTCTTTCAATGTCTCTTTCTCTTACAATTGAGGCAAACATCAACAGCTATCTTGGCCTTCTTTCGAACAACTCCTTTAGGTTTCATAGCTGTGGGTTTGGCGGCAACCGCCTTACCCTTCTTCTTCTGCATATTCTTACCCTTATGTTTGAAATTGCTAGATGAGCCCACCATGAGCACAACTTTACCTTTGGAGGTGGACGACTCGAAGGTCTTCAACATATTATGAAGTTCTGGGAGACTCGCTTTCGTTCCATTCATGTTGTAATTCACAATGAAGTTCTCAAAGAAACCTGGAAGCGAGTTCAAGATTAGATTAACAGAAACATATGCAGGCAGTTTCGTTCCAATCGAAACCAACCTCTCAATTAATCCAATCATCTTCAAAACATGTTGTGACACATGACCCCCTTCGTTCAGCTTACACTTAGAGAGATCTCTCAACAGTTCATACTCCATTGTATGAGACTGTGAGTCATAGAAACTCTTCAAGTGTTCTAGCATCTCGTTGGGGCCCATATTTTCATGATGTCTTTGTAACTCTGGAGTCATAGAAGATAGCATAACACATTGTGCTGCAACATCATCATCAAGATATTTCTGATAGGTTGCTTTGTCAAACAGAGCATCTCTTCAGAATCTTCAGCAGAGACTGTAAGGAGTGTTGTATCCAATACATACTCAATCTTTTCTAATCGCAGTACCAAACGCAGATTTCTTAACCAGTCAGAAAAATTGGCTCCATTCAACTTGTTCGTTTCAACCAACATTTTAAGTGACAGATTCGATATTGTAACTGAAGAAAAGATAGACTTGAAATTAATACTCTAATATAATTTCTATTGAACACATTCATTAACTAATTAACATGGTCTTTAGTTTAATTAGCTCCCACTATTTTAACATACTCTTTTACCCCATAAAGAATACAGACTCATATCAAATACGGTCATAATGGGCCAAGATCCAAACTCATGTTGTCTCCACGTTTACTGAGGCTGATAACTTCAACAACACGATATGGTAGGTCTCCAAACCAATTGCAAACAATTTGCAACTCTTGGTTGACCGAATGTTCTAAACAATTCAATCTGCGTCCCTCGGTTGTCCGACACTGGGGTGCCAAAAGAACCTAGCAAGTCAACCTCGTTATGCGACTACAATTATGCATCTAAGCGGGCTTAGCCTTCATCAAGCAAACACTGGGGTGTAAATACTCACGAAGGTTTATCACCTACTACAACATTTATATGCATCTATGAAAGGGTCATAGTCCTCGTAGACTTAGAGCAAATGTTGAGGCATAAATACTAATCTCGCCGAAAAGAATTTTGCACCACAATCAATTATAACGGACGACGTGTTCATTTTTAAATGAGACTTGTATTAAATTTGGAAAACATTTTAATTCAGGGTTATGACCAAGATCAACTATTATATCATACATATGACATCCTATCATGCAATTTCTAAACACATTTAGATGGGAAACCATCAAACCCAATAGGCATGATATAAGATGGTTTTAATCACATACTGGACGCCGTCTATCTAGATAATTATAGCGGTCATTGAAAGTAAATAATTACTGAGCGCCGCCTACCCAGACAATAATTGCGGACTAACAAATACTGGACGCCGCCTACCCAGACATATATATGCGGACTCTATTCGAATTATTTGAATGACAATCAATTAAACAATTAGGAGAAACAATTAATTTGTGCACACATTATCAAATAATATGCTAAATAACAATAATTGTGGGTTAATTAATTTGTTTCAATTTAGAAAATATTTAAATTCAAAATTTAAACTCAATTTTCAATTTTCAGAATTTTCTGCTCATCCAAACAGTCCCTTAATAATTCAGAAATTAAAATTTTATTTTTAGGGGTATTTCTGCAATTTTCAGAACCTTAAAATATTTACAGATTTACCCATGGACCAAATCTGCTTTTCTGAAATTTACAGATTGACCTGTGGATTGAATCACGATTTTAAAAATTTTAAAATTCCAGAAAATATCTTAGGGACTAATTTGTAATTTCAGAACTTAAAATATTTTCAGATTTGCTTAAGGACCAATCTTCAATTTAAAAACCCTAATTTTAATTGCAAAAAGGTCCTTAAACTATTTCAAATTTTTAAAACCAATTCCAACCCCAAATCAAATTTGAGATTCGGATTTCGGGGCGAAATTGACGGAATTAAAACCCAACAAACGATGGCACACATCGGGACGAACTCACCAGTGGTTTTCACCACCGATTTGGTGGCCCACGGTGGCCAGAATCTGAGACGCCGCCGCCGGTTTCTAAAACTGTCGGTGGTGTTCTTTTCCCAGTCATTGTTGTCATGTAACACCACCACCATTAGATTCCTCTCGTCGAGACGAACACGGTGGTGGTATTACTTAAGAATTTCGATGCCCGTGGTGGCCGGAAACAGTCCCGCCGTCGACGGCATTCCGACGACTTCATTGTGTTCCACTACCTCTCAACACCTTTATCGATCATCTTAAAAGTGGATTTCTCGATAATAGTGGAGACGATGTTAGAACACGTTGAATCACCGAAAATTTTACCGGAAATCGTTTCACGTAACAGAATCACGACATCGCTCACGCCGAACAAAGGTGTCGGGTTATTGTTCACTGCCCATTTTTTTTTTATAACAATTAATTATCCCACGTATCGTTATTAAAGATTATCGTATAATCATTAAATCAGTATGGGTTATGATACCACTGTATGGGATTTGTTGGGTGTAAAACACACAAATAAGGCACAGCGGAAGTTTAAAATTTTGAGTAAACTTACTTGCCCCAACAAACGTTTCTGGTATGATTATGCGATAATTCAAATCTGCAAAGACAGGAAGAAAACTTAAAGTTTAAGCTTTGTTAGTCTTTACTAAAGGGAGCGCACACGATTGTCAATCCGGTTGCAAGCCTTTCTTAAGTATATTCCTTTGCCCAAGAAAGCTAGGAAATCTTGCCAGAGGTTTGAGAGAATTTTATTTCCTGAACTCTGAGTTCAGAAAGTGGAAAGTGAGTGCAACCTGAAATTATGGGTTAAGTGTCAAATATATAGTGGAGGAAACCCTAAACCAAATCAGATTTGGATCAGGCTTCAAGACCTGACCCAAATCCAAATTGCATGATGGGCGAATCGGGCACACCATCGCTGACTCCTCTATTTATTTTCTGCACGTTTTAGTTCTAATTAAATCCAAGATTTAATTTTGACTTAATTATATAATTTTCATCAAATGAAAATTATCCCATAATTTATTATTAAATAAAATATCTTGATTCTAAATCTGATACTTTACATTCTCTCAATATACCCTTAGACCGAAAAAGACAATCGACTTAGTGTGACCCTTTAGGCCTTCACACATCGGCACTTGATCAAATCAAGGTTCACACGGAACTCCTAGACGGCGCCGGTGACAGACCCAATATGTGAAGTACGTTTACAAGACTCAAGTAAACAGACCTGTATGTGAGATGATAAATTTCTTTCATTCACGACACACTTGATCAAGCTTAAGATTTGTCAAGTGTCTATCCAAATGGCTTGATCACTTTATCTCATCTATATTAGTCGACAACTAGACCATATCCTAGATATGTCTCTTGCATTGGCCAATGACTTGGTCCATCTAACATCTCTGAGAAGCTGAGTGCTCTCTCGAAATTCCAATCGAGGAATGAATCCTATTCTCGGCTCAACTACCACTTCAATCTACTTCGTAATGCACCCAATACAAGCCGCGTCTCAACCTATAAGGCATTTGAGCTTAGGACATGATCAAAGTGCATTGCTCCGTAAACAATGTGATATTGACCTCAAGTCTAAGGACCTCTATCTCCCACATGCTGATAATACTCTAGACATGTATAACAAATAGTTTATCAGCAGGGTTTGTCAATACTCCTCTAAGAGTATTCATGTGTCCATCACTAGCAACTATTGCTAGCAGTAAGTGAGATATACTACATTCTCTAAGAATGTGATGCAGACCACATGTCGACTTACAAAATATCATTGATATCCCATTCTCAATGATCATTAGTTTAGGCTATTTTAAGAACTACACTCTATCATTAATATCTCACACTATCAATGACAATGTAAGTTCAAGGGATGCACATTAATGAATAATATAAACAATCAAATAATAATTCAATAATTGCAAAAGTCAAATATATTAATCTCATTAATAATATGAATGTGTTCAAGTACATTTGCTCCTAAAATGATTGTTTGTAGGACATATATACTTTCACATAATTCGCAGGTCTTAGCTCAATCAAAGTAGAATTGATTAATTTGAAGTTGTATTGAGTTGTTATTTATAAAAGTAGAATTGATTAATTTGAAGTTGTATTGAGTTGTTATTTATAATTTAAAATAATTTCCAATTATTAAAATTGTATATTTACTTATATTAAAAGCTCACTTTTATGAATTACAATAGGGTCCCGAAAATGTTTGAGACGGCTCTGGTGATGATAAGTTCATATTTTAGCCTTAAACCCTCTCCTTCCTATGGAAAAGGCAACAGTTCGTGGCCTGCCATCAATAGCATTAGCAAGGACTTCATCCTCCAGACTGACAGTAAAGGCCAGTGGGGGCAAGAAGATCAAAACTGATAAGCATTTATGGTCCGTTTCTCAAACTTTCACCCAAATTAAAGTAACTAAATTTTATCTATTACTTTCTACATTTCAATTTAGAAATGTGGAAGTATTTGATTGGTCATAAAATTATTTAAGAAAGAAAGAAGTCATAAATATTTATGTGGTAAAAATAAAAGTTTAAAATTAAATTGTTACTACTAAATATATAAAAGTATTACTCCTTTTTAAATTGACTAAAAAAAGTATCACATAAATTGGAATGAGACGGATGAAAGAAGTATAGTAATAGTGAGCAGCAAAATTATTTTTTATCACTTTATTATATACTCCCTAATTAACTTTATCCGTTATAATAGTAAAATCAACTTGTAGATAAGTTTTTGTCGTTATAATTAATGGATAAAATTTAGTGATTTTGTTGTTATATTGGTAAAGTTTAATTACTTTAATCAGAATTTTGTTTATATAATGATATAGTGGATAACATTTAGTTAATTTATTTATATTTAATAAAGATTCAGTGACCATATTGTAAGAGTTTGAAATACTTTTCTCAATTGTATTCATTCCTAACATTATATACAAGATATACATTAAATAGGAAGAATAATTCTTGCCTAATGTCTTCTTATTTAATCCCTAATAATCCTTAACATATCTATCATATATAACATGATACTACATTAATATAAAATATTATTAATAATAATTAATAATATTCTAACACTCCCCCGCAGTCGAAGTTGGAGGGCGGCGAATTGTTGTGATTGTTCCGAAATTCTTCAAATAATATCAGCGGAAGCCCTTTTGTGAAGATGTCTGCAATCTGATGACGTGTCGGGACATGTAACACTCGCACTTGTCAGCGTGCCACTTTCTCACGGACAAAAGGGATATATAACTCAATATGTTTAGTGCGTTGATGATGGATCGGATTTCCAGAGGGATAGATTGCACTAATAATATCACAGTATACCAGAGTGACTGTCGGAATAGTGCAATAAATTTCAAGTAACAAATTTCGAATCCAGCATGAGTCTCAGCTTCAGCACTTGAGTGGGATACCGTGGCTTGCCTTTTTGAGGACCATGAGATTAAATTGTCACCGAGGAAGACATAATAACCATAGGTGGAGCGTCTGGTATCCGGACATCCTGTCCAGTCGGCATCTGTGTAAGTAACAAGTTTGGAAATGGAGGACGAGTAAAGATGTAACCCATATTCCATAGTGTCCTGAATCTCACAATGCGTTTTAGCGGATTATGCATGAAGAGACACACTTGTTGCACTGAATAGGTAATATTCGGCCTGGTGAATGTGAGATACTGCAAAGCTCCTGCCAAGATGAGGTACAATGTTGGGTCGGCAAAAGGCTTGCTAGAGATGACACTCAACTTGGACTTGTGTCTACTGGAGTTGATGAAGGTTTGCAAGCATACATTCTAGCACTTTCCACGATCTCTGAGGAATACTTATTTTGTGAAAGAAACAATCCGCATGTATGTCGTATCACTGCAATTCCTAGAAAGTAGTGTAGTGGGTCAAGATCTTTCATAGCAAATTTGAAACTAAGATGTGACATGATACTCTTGCGGAGAGAATCTGAAGATGTTGTTAGGATAATATCATCCACATATAAAAGAAGATAAGCAATATGATTACCCTGTCGGTAAATAAATAGAGAATTATCTGAACGGCTGTGTGAAAAACCCATGTGTGACACAAAATCTGAAAACCGCTTATACCAAGCCCTGGGGGTCTGCTTGAGGCCATATAAGGATCTGTTTAGCAAACACACATGATTGGGATATTGAGGATCTATGTATCCCAATGGTTGGTGCATATAGACAGTCTCAGTCAGGTGGTCATGGAGAAAGGCGTTTTTGACATCCAATTGATGAAGTGACCATCCTTTTTAGAGAGACAGGCTAAGAACTATTATGATAGTTGCTGGTTTGACCACTGGACCAAACGTTTCCCCGCAATCTAATCCAACCTGTTGTGTCTTCCCATCATCTACAATACGGGCCTTATACCGCTCAAAAGATCCATCAGATTTTTCCTTATGGCTAAAAATCCACATAGACCAAGTTATATTAGCATTAGATGGAGGAGGTACTAAATCCCATGTCCTAATTTTAATTAGAACATGATATTCATCATCCATGACCATTTTCTAACTCAGATATTTTAGAGCAGAGACTGGGTTTCGAGGTAAAGGTGATTTGAAGACTTGGGTGTGTAGGTTGTATTTGGTATTGGGTTTGACAATTCCATGTTTACTACGGGTGATCGGACGATTTGTTGGGCCAGTGGACTGGACGCCATTGGCCAGGATGGATTGTACGCTACTGTCCAGTGGATTTGGACTGCCAGTAGGGTTTGTGGTTGGGCCTGGAGCCGTGAAGTGGCCCAGTTGGGTTGTTGGCGGTAGATATGTGGGAAAGGTTGGACTGGGCCGCAGAACCGAAGGTCCAGTCTTCTGCGATGAACATTCACGCAACTGGGCTTGTGGACTTTGGTCCAGTAGGCCCACATCTGAATTTTCGATACTCCATGTGGGTACCGTGCTGTGAAAAAAATGTGTTAGATACGAAAGCTTATCATCATCCAAAAAATAATAGGTATGGGTGCCGATTTCATGTATCTTAGCAAAGGAAAAAATACTTTCATAAAAAATGACGTAACGACTTATAATTATTCTTTTGGAAGAGATGTCGTAACATAGGTAACCACGATGATTAGTAGGATATCGCATGAAAACACATGAAGTATATCGGACTTGGAGTTTTGTGATGGTGGTGGATGGAAAAAGAGGGTATCAAAGACAATCAAACACTCTTAAATGATTATATGAGGGCTCTCGTAAGTAAAACATTTTTAGTGGAACTTGGTACGACATATTTTTATGGGGAAGGATATTCAACATGTAGGTAGCCATTTGAAGTGCATGATGCCAAAAAAATGGGGGTATGGATGTCTGGACAAAGGGATGTTCTAACAATATTATTTATAATTCTAATTTTGTGTTCCGCCTTCCCATTTCGTGAAGAAGTGTGTGGACAGGAAAGACGAAAATTTAAACCATTTTCTTTGAGAAAATTCCAAAACTGGGTATTGTCAAATTCCCTCCCATTATCACATTGAATACTCTTAATCTCCCGTTCAAACTGAGTTCGGATGAATGCTCTAAGTGTAAGAAAGGTGGAAAACACTTGTGATTTTTTCGACAAAGGGCATGTCCGCAAATAATTAGAGTAATCATCAAGGAAAAGTAAATAATACCTATGACCGGAAGAACTCAAAATAGGTGATGTTCAAATATCACAATGTAAAATGCCAAATGACATAGTAATGCATGAAGTAGAAGAAATAATTGGCAATTTAACATGTTTACCAAGAGCACAAGTATGACACTTATTTAAAATCCGAGTTTGAGTACAAGAAATAAAAAAAATTGTTTAAGAGAGGCCAAAACAGACTCTCACGAGTGTCCCAAACGTTCATTCCATAATAATGGTTCCAAGGCTGCAAAAGTGGATGAAACTTTAGACTGTTGTTTTAACTTATCGGATAGATCTCCCCTTGCTATCACATCTCATGAGAAGCTTCCCCGTCTGAAAGTCATGTACGGAAAAACCAAAAGGGTCAAAACGAACAGATACCCAATTATCAGTAGTAAACTTTCTAACCGAGACCAAATTTTTGATTAATTTGATAGCATGAAGGACATTCTTTAAAACTAGTGGTGGATTTGGTGGAGACAATTTGCTAGACCCATACCCTTTTATTGGAAGTGAATTGCCATTTCCGACAATTATACCATTTTCTTTGCTCAAATTAAGATAGGGTGAGAGAGCACCTTGGGATGACGTCATATGAGACGTTGCTCCGGAGTCCATATACCAATTAGAATCTATGGATTGAGTCCAAGGGTGTGCATGACGTTCTCAATATCCGTGGGTTGGGTCATTGCTGAATGGACTCCTGCCACTGGGTCGGTGGAGGCCCAAAGTTGTTGCCTGCCGAGACTGACCCAGTGAATTAAGCCTGTTGGGTCGGCCTTGTATTACGCGATGGGCGATAAATGGTCTGCGCCATCGGCCATCGAACTCTTTGGATTGCGACCCGATTTCCATTTTGGATTGAAATTTGGGCATGGCGACCATGTAGCCATCTTGTCGATTTCGCGATTCTTATCGCGCCATTCGTGTCCGCCGCCTGGTTGCTACCACTTCCCGCCAGTCTGTTGCCATTACTCGCCGCCGGAGTTGGTGTTGCCGCCATTTCCGCCGCCACCGGAATTCCGGTAGCCCCCAACTTTATTATTTCCTCGATTTCCGCCCTTATTTTTATTATTACGTCATTTTTGTCCCTTATTTTATTGTGAAGGGTAAAAAAAAATTACCATTATTTGAAGACGTAGAAATCATGACGGAATTTGAAGTAGTTGAAGCCTTTTTCATCAAGCCCGATTCTTGAAGCACAAGCATGGATCTTGCTTGATAAAATTTTGGTAGAGGATTACTTTGACGGATTAGTGTTCCCACGCTGCTATACGTATCGGTGAGACCAATGACTAATTGTAAAACCAACCGGTTATTAGTGATCGGTGATTCGACGTTTCTCAATTCATATGCCAACACTTTGAGGTGTTGACAATAAGTTGAAACGTTAGAAAAATGTGCCATGGCAATGGTTGAAAATTCATGCTCCAATGCCACGACACGAGAATTTTGGTTGTCTTGAAAGATGTCTCTCAAGCGTTCCCAGGTCTCCATGGCTGTAGAATCTGGTTCCATTATTGTATGCAACAAATCAGTGGATGTTGTTGCATAAATCCAACCAAAAACTGTGGCATCAAGAGTATCCCACAATTCTTTGTATCCATCGGATGGTAGATCCTTTGTTGTATCATCTTTCAGAGGAATTATATGATGAAGAACTTTGTAAGCCCTGCAACATATTTTGAATAACTCCGCCCATGTTGCATAATGAACGGTTTCCATTTCTAGTTTGACCGAAACATGTGATTTGACGTTTGAGACGGCAAGGGCTGGGTGAAAAGATGATTTTGATTCAGACATGGTTAGTTTTGATTGAGTATGATTAATAATAGAGAAAGAGAGGAAAAAAACAAGCAAATTTCGGCCACTAGGGTTAGTGGAGGAAGAAGAAGACCGAAATTGGAATAAAACAAGTAACAATATTTTTTGGATCTTTTTCCTTAATCTCTTGATACCATGTAAGAGTTTGAAATACTCTCCTCAATTGTATTCATTCCAAACATTATATACAAGATATACATTAAATAGGAAGAGTAATTTTTTCCTAATATCTTCCTATTTAATCCCTAATAATCCTTAACATAATATTTTTAATTAATATAACATGATACTACATTAATATTAATTAATAATATTCTAACACATATGATAAAATTAACTGTCTCTCAGTGTGGCTTTCTTTTCCATTACTTAAGACTATGTAAATGAAAGGAAGCCATAAGTAAATTCTCATGCAATAAATTATTTGCTGATCATTGACACAATTTGTGTGTAAATTAGGAATTAATGGAGGCATGAACTTGGAAGACGGTGTTGATGCCTCGGGGAGGCCGGCCAAGGTTTGTCCTCGTCTTGACACCATATAATTTTTATATTTAATTTTCTCTAAGGGTCTGTTTGGAAAGCCACATGATAATTAAAATTGGTGTAATTACTAGGGTAGTAATTACATAATCTAGTAATTACACAGTATATTAATTATGACAACATGTTTGTTTGTCATAACGTAATTACATTGTAATTACATGCATATTGTTTGATTGCACATGATAATTACACAATTAAATTAGTTTTAAAATAAAAATCAATACTTGACAAATATGTGTCTTTATAAATGATATATTAAATTAGGTATTCAATTTTTTTTGAAAATATATTAATTAAGCACGTCTTTGTAAATAATATTGTAAGAATAATTATATATATTTTTAAATTAATAATGGTTTAATTTAATTATTTACAAATATTAAAAAAAACATATTTTGTAAGAACATCATGAATGGATGTTTGACAACAAGATTAATATTAATACATATAATTTCATAACATTATTCAAATGTGTGACAAAAAATAATTTATCAATTGTAAGTGGAAATGAACAACGTGCAATGTAAAACAACAAGTGAATAGTACTAAAGCAAATAAATTGAAATGGAAATTGAAAATGAAAATATAACCTAAATTCAAAATCCAAAAAAAAAAGTTTAACATGATACTTTTATGTCAAATTTCAACATTTACATGATCCTTGTATTAATCTTCATTAGTTAGTCTTTCTCATTAATACAAATATATATAGTGTGTACAATGTGAAATTCTAATACAATAAAGATCTTATATCTACTATTATACAACACTAAATATTATAAAATATATGGAGTATATTTGACAATATACGCTAATATTTCTCTTAATGGGGTATATTTGATAATATACGTTTGGGCGACCGAAAAAGTTATATTCTTAATAATTAAATGTTTCATTCTATCCCAATCAATTCTCCATATTAACTGTATCTGTAAGCGTGTATATAGTCAATTAGTCATTCCTACCCCATAATTAGAATATATTTCATATATTGTGTAAATATACTTATGGTAAGTCTAGGATTCCTCTTGTGATTAGGTTTAGGATTCCTATTGTATAAGGGATGAATATTGTACACTATATATACTTTGATATTAATGAGAAGACTCCATAAGGGAGATTAATATCATCTTATATGGTATCAAGAGCCTAACACAAAACCCTAGATTTTTTTTTGTGTGAGTCGTCGCCGTCCAACCCCCCTCTCGGGCAGTTCCGCCACGGCTCCACCCCCTCTCCTCCCAAAATTCTTGGTTTTTCTTCTTCTTTCCCCTCTTCTCTAAATGGATACTCGGGATTCCTCCAATACTTCTGACACTTCTACCTCTACAAATCCCACCACCACGTTGTCATCCTCTTTTCATCTCGCTCTAACTGTTACCAATATCAATAATTATATTCTCATTCTTCTTGATCAAGAAAACAGTTAGTATTCTCCTTAGGTTGAACTGTTTCGGAATCATGCATGTCTCTGTAACGTGCTTGATCACATCGATGACACTATTATGCGCCCTCCGGAGGTTGATGAGTCTACTTGACATCGTCTAGACGCCGGCGTCAAACAGTGGATTTATGGTAGTATTTCTCAGGATCTTCTTCTTACTATCATGAAATCTGGCGCCACATCCCTTGATTTATGGAACCGCTTGGAGGAAATCTTTCAAGATAACAAGTATACTCGTGCGATGTATATGGAGGAACAATTTAACAATACACGCCTTGAAAACTTTTTCAACATGACTGAATACTGCAGACAGTTGAAACTACTGGCGGATCAACTCTCCAACGTCGACACGCCAGTCTCAGATACTAAAATGGTGTTGCAATTGATTGCGGGCCTTTTCAAAGGCGACTATGATACGTTAGCCACCATAATTCAACAGGCAGATCCTCTTCCCAGTTTTAACAAAGCTCGCTCACAGTTGTTGCTCGAAGAGACTCGACGTGCTAAGCAGGATGAGCACAACCATAAGGAGTTAGTTGTCGAAACGCGCCCTCAAGATCCAACGCCGCCAGAAAACTCTCAACCGCAGCAGAGACGTGGTGGCAAGGGTGCAAAGGGTCGTGGTAGAAGAGGTTGTGGTCATGGCAAGGGTCATGGACATCAGAATCAGCAGCAACAACAATAGGGCCCGAGAATCGATTCGACCACGGCGCCCAATAGTCGATCTGTCGCGCGCCGCCGTAGTTCGATGCAAAGAACCCTTCAACGATACTCAAGACGAGTTGTTGGGCCCTGCTCCAACCCCTCGGCAAGTTCAGTACCGCAAGAAGCCCACTTATGCACGACGGCCCAGACCCTCGCCCAAAGATGACACCCACTAAGTTGGGTCAGGCCTTCAGAAGTCTCAATATGCAACAGCCTGACAACAACTGGTACATGGACTCCGGAGCCACTTCTCACCTCTTACGAGATGCAATAGCACGGGAGATATCTATTCATTCACTCCCACCTCCGCTGCCAGATCTAGCTCTCCTATCTCTCTAGCGGCCATTTCTTCTTCAACATGACATAGTAGGCTTGGTCATCCAGGAGCCCCAGTTTTTAACTTTCTTAGAGGCAATAATTTCATTACTTGTAATGGGAAGCTTGCCCAAAATTGTGTTTCTTGTTCTTTAGCAAACATACTCGTCTTCCGTTTAAATCATCTACTAGTGTTACTTTTGCACCTTTTGATATTATACATGCTGATTTATGGACATGACCTGTTGCTAGTTCTCTCGGTCATAAATACTATCTTATCTTACTAGATGATTCTTCTCACTTTGTTTGGTTGAATCCTCTCAAGTTTAAATCGAAAGTGTTTGCTAAATTTTTGAGTTTCGAACATTCATTCAAACACAGTTTACAAAAGGTATAAAATCTTTTTAGTGCGATAATGGTTGTGAATTCAACAACTCTATGTTTCACCGTTTTTGTACTAATGATGGCATGATCTTTCGCTTCTCCTGCCCCCACACCTCCCCACAAAATGGTAAAACTAAAAGAATCATCTGCACCATTAACAATATGATTCACACTCTATTGATTCATGCCTCCATGCCTCCGTCCTTCTGGATCTATGCTGCTAAAATGTCAGAATACGTCCTCAATATTCTCCAACTAGCACTCTTCACAATATGACCCCTACCGAAATCTTCTATCATAGAGTCTCATCTTATGATCATCTCCGGATATTCGGTTGTCTATGCTATCCTAACCTTGTCTCTACTGCCCCTCACAAACTAGCTCCTCGATCCACTCCATGTGTCTACCTAGGCTTCCTGCCGAACCATAGGGGCTATTTATGTAATGACTTGTCCACTCGTCAGATCCACATCTCGTCACGACACATTCGACGAGACCACATTCCCGTTTTCGAATCTTAAAAAGTTCCAAAAATCGGATTACTCTTTTCTTGACGAGCATGCCATCTCTCCCATCATTCTCAGTCAACTAGATCATAGCATTGTCACAGAATCACCTTCTTTCCCGGTAGTTCTTCTTCAGCGTCAGCGCCGCGGCTCCAAGGGTTAGCACCGCGACGCCCAAACT
The DNA here is from genome assembly GCA_029844215.1 of Przewalskia tangutica. Taxonomy (NCBI): domain Eukaryota; kingdom Viridiplantae; phylum Streptophyta; class Magnoliopsida; order Solanales; family Solanaceae; genus Przewalskia; species Przewalskia tangutica. The sequence continues at coordinate 132,947,679 of CM056720.1, read as the reverse complement.
TCAGAGAGGGTTGTCAATCGACAGCGCCGCGGCCCTGTGATTTGGCGCTACGACGCCAAAACTCTTGCGAGCAGATTTCCTCCAGCGATGCGACCCTTGATCACGGCGCCATGACACCTCCGATGGCTTCACCCCCTCCTTATTAAACAAATCCCTCAGTCTCGGCTCTTCCCACTCAGCCGACACAGCCTCCCACTGTCTCCACTCACCAAATGGAAACTCGTGCCAAGCATGAAATCTTCAAACCCAAAGTCCAATTTAATTTGTCTGCCCATACCATTTCTTCAATTCCCAAGAACTCTATATTGGCCAAACAAGACCCTAATTGGAATGCGACTATGTCTAAGGAATTGAATGCTTTAACTAAACAACACACATAGAATCTAGTACCTAGACCTGAGAGGGTGAATGTGATTCGTTGTCTGTGGCTATTTCATCACAAATTCAGAGATAGTGAAAATCTTGAGAGATATAAGGCACGACTTGTGGCTAATGACATAAATCAGCAGGAGGGTATTGATTGTGGTGAGACATTCAGCCCGATTGTCAAACCAGCTACTATTCGCACAGTCTTGAGCATTGCCATAGGCAAACACTGGCCGATCCATCAACTTGATGTGAAAAATGCATTCTTACATGGGGATCTGAGAGAGACAGTCTACATGCATCAGCCGCCTGGGTTCACCCATCCAGTAGTTCCTCACTATGTGTGTTGTCTCCGTAAGTCACTATATGTTCTGAAGCAGGCCCCCCGTGTGTGGTATGATCACTTTGCGAGGTATATCTTGCAGATTGGGTTTGTATGCAGCAAGAGTGATACATCACTCTTTATTTTTCATCGAGGTAGTAGCACTGCTTACTTATTACGTTATGTGGATGATATTGTTCTTACTGCCTCCTCCGACGGATTAAAAAATGAGATTATTGCCTTGCTTAAGTCTGAATTTACAATGATTGATTTGGGAAAGCTGAGTTATTTTTTTGGGATCTCAGTGACCAGGTCTGCCAACTACATGTTCTTGTGTCATCGTAAGTATGCAGAGGAGATCGTGTACAGGGCTAAGATAGGGAATTGCAAAGTTTCACCTACTCCAGTTGATTCAAAATCTAAGCTCATTGTTATGGATGGTGCTCCAGTCTCCGATCCTACTCTATATAGGAGCCTTACAGGTGCACTTCACTATCTCACATTTACAAAGCCATACATTGCTTATGTTGTTCAGTAGGTATGCCTATTCATGCATGCCCCCAGAGAGTCTCATTTCACTGCTCTTAAGCGTATCATTTGATACATTAAGGGCACACTTGATTATGGTTTGCACCTATACCCATCTGCACCAAACAGGTTGCTCACTTATACAGATGCAGATTTCTTGGTCTGCCAAGCGATATGCTACCCTATCCCGTTCCAGTGTCGAGGCTGAGTACAGAGGCGTTGCAAATGTGGTAGCTGAGATTTGTGGCTCAGAAATTTACTGTTAGAACTTCAGTGTTCTTTGCGTCAGACACCTATTGTGTACTGTGATAACATCTCTGCCATCTATCTTTCTCATAATCCGATTCAATATCAGCAAACCAAGCACATTGAGATAGATCTACACTTCGTTCGTGAGAAGGTTGCGCTAGGCCATGTCAGAGTATTACATGTTCCATCATCCTATCAGTATGCAGACATATTTACCAAAGGACTTCTTAGACAGTTATTTCTTGACTTCAGATCCAGTCTCAGCGTCCGACCTTCTCCCGCTCCGACTGAGGGGGTGTGTAAACGTGTATATAGTCAATTAGTCATCCCTACCCCATAATTAGAATATATTCTATATATTATGTAAATATACTTATGGTAAGACTAGGATTCCTCTAGTGATTAGATTTAGGATTCCTATTGTATAAGGAATGGATATTGTACACTATATATACTTTGATATTAATGAGAAGACTCCCTAAGGGAGATTAAAATCATCTTACAGTATCTTTGGGCGACCGATTAATTACCTAATGAATTGAATGAAATTTTAATACCACTTTGAACGCCACCCCTTTAATCTAACCGTCCGTTAAAAACAATTTTAAAAGGAAAAGAACTGAACAAAAAGAAACATAAATTTCCTACCAACAGAGACTTGATCCATTGTATCAATACTTTTCTAAGAAAAAAAATGGAAATACTGGTAATTAAAAGGAAACGACAAAACATAATTGATAGAATGTCATCTGAGGACGAAGTGCATGACAATAATAGTGAGGTGGCACTGAGAAAGTCAACTAGACAAAAGATTCCAATTAAGAAGTATTTGGGTTTATGAGGTCACGTGACTTCCCTGACTTCCCTCTTTTCAGTTGTTTGTTTGTTCAAATAAGAGAACGGGTCTTTAGGAAGAAAATTCTCCTATTTCATGTTGTTTCCATTTTGTAAGGAGTCCATGACTCCATTTTCTTATCGTTTCCGTTTTGTAAGGAGTCCATGACTCCAACCTTCTTTGTTTTCCTATTTAATCAATGAGAAAAGCCAAAAATAGGTAGTCTGAACTACCACAAATATTCTGTCTTTTGTTCTTATGAGGAGCAATTCTCTTTGTCTTGAAGAGAGACCACAACAATAATTGAACAACTAAGAGATCAAAACATTCTCAACACAAGTCGACGACTATATCGAAGCATCACCAAATCAATATATTTTGCCAAAATTTATTTTCACAGACAAAATTGAATATTGTTTGCAAATTCAGTCTCAAAATATTTAGAAACAAAATGCAATTTTTTTTTCCGAAGATCATGAATGACAATAAAAAAATAATTCAAAAAGTGAAATCTAAATTATCACGTCTAATGATTTAACAAGACTTGTGCTCTGATACCACTTGTTGAAAATTTTTATATACTTCACACAAAATTACAAGTAAATCATTAGACAGAGATATGAATTCTTAGAAGAATAGTAAGGGCACTTACTTTCATCCATTAAGAATTGATAGAAGGAATTCATGATCTTCGATTAAGTTGTTGTGTTGTTCGTGAAGTAAAGAAATCAATCAAATGGCAGTGGTTGTCATGGATGAAGAACAGAGAAAACAGAGAGGATATACTGCTCGATATGAGCTAAAAATCTTATGGGTATTGAATGAATTGTGTAGTGATACAATGTTGGTATATATACATATCACAACTCATTTAAACTACATATTAATTATACTTAACTAAATCTCAACAAACTAACTAACATAACAAACTTGTAACTAACTCAATAACAAACTTGTAACTAACTCAACAAATTCAATAATAATTATTTCATGTACTACACCTCATGATACTTTAGTGCACTTGTCTATTTCTTTCACTCACACCCTCAAGATAGGAGATATGAAGATATTCTTCATGTCTAGCCTGGACATCAGATGAACATGTTGTATTCTACTGAGATACTTGGTAAGTAGATCTACAGACTGGTCAACAGAGGGCAAATACGATGTGTAGATGAAGCCTTCTTGAATCCTTTCTATTATGAAATGACAATCTATGTCAATGTGTGTAGTATGCTCATGAAAAACTGGATTAGCAGAAATTTAAAGAGCAGATTTTCTGTCAGTGAACACGGAAACTGGTAATTGAACATGAATCCCAAGCTCCTGGTATAGACTAGTGAGCCACACTACCTCTGCCACTAAAACAGCCAGTGCTCTATACTCAGCCTCTGCTGAGCTCTTGGATACTGTAACTTGCTTTTTAGATTTTCATGATATAGGTGAAGAACCAAATAACACCATATATCATATAATTGATCTCATGTTGTTAACACAAGACCCCCAATCTGCATCACAAAATACCTTTAAGTTGAGATGTACTAGAACTAGATATAATGATACCTGAACCTGGTGCCTATTTGATATACATGGACAGTCTAAGTCCAACCTCCATATGCGAGGATTTAGGAGCCGGCATAAACTGACTAAAGCATTGCACAACAAAAGCTATATCTGGTTGAATCTTTTTGCTACCAATCTTGTTTTAAATCTTTTTATTTCTCCTGTTGCTTTATACTTGATTGTGTATACCCACCTACAACCAATAACTTTTTTCCCTTTTGGAAGTTGTATAAGCTCCCATGTTTCATTCTCTTCTAATGCTTGGATCTCAGCTTTCATTGCTTTAATCCATCTTTTGTCTTTTGCAGCTTCTGAATAGTTATGTGACTCAGTATGAACATAAACCTGTGCCACAAAACTCTGATATCTGGATGACAGTCATGTGTAGTCTATTCCATCAAACATGGAATACAATCAATTAGTTGAACCATGATTATTAATGTAATTCCTGTGCCAAATAGGGGGTCTACTAGTCCTTGCAGACTTCTTAATATCAGGTTCAGGTGTTGATGTTTTTTCTAGAAATTCTAGTATTTGTTGACCAGGAATATGTCTTGAAGCAGTAGCATTTTCAGTGTCAGTAGTTGCACAAGTATCTTGAACCTCTCAGTTGCTATGTGCAATCTCAATACTCTGTAGGAACTAGATCATCAAAACAGAAATGTACATGTAATTTTATAAAACCAGACATGTCATATGTATCATTTTTAAGGGAAAACTGTCTCCATGAACACCACATCCCTGCTCATGAAAAATGTTCTATTTTCCACGTCATAAAGTTTGTATCCCTTAAGTTCAGAACCATATCCTAGAAGAACAGTTCTCACAACCATGAGACTAAACTAGTCTTGTTTGGTTAAAGTAGTTGCAAAATACATGCAACCTATCACTCTTAAATGCGAAAGTGATGATACTTTGTTATACAACATCTCATAAGGTTACTTGTTACCTATAACGGTAGAAGGTATTTTATTCATGATATATACAACTCCTTCTACACAGAAATCCCAAAATCTACCTGGCAAATTTGCCTGAATTTTTATTGCTCTAGTTGTCTCCAATATATGTCTATGTTTCTTTTATACTATATTATTCTATTGTTGTGTATGTGGACATGAACTCTCATGTACTGCGTTGTTGAAATATTTCCTTACAGTTATGATTAAAAAAATCAATTCCATTATCAGACCCCACTATTTTAATTTTTACATCAAACTGAGTATTAACTTCAATAAAGAAATTTCTAAGCAATGTAATCATTTAATTTCAGTCTCATTAGGAAAATCTAAGTCCATCTAGAGTGGTCATCTACAATAATAAAAAAATAATTTCTCATTCCATTATATGTTTCAACTTTGTAAGGTCCACATACATCCACGTGCAACACTTGAAATGGTCCTATCTTTATGCTAGTACTGTCATGAAATGACACTCTAGTTTTTCTAGCTAAAGGACACACTTCATAATTATTAAAAAAAAAAGAAGTATATTCTTAAAACATGGAATTTTCATTAGAACATTCATGGGTATATGACATAACCTTTGGTGTCAAATGACTACATCAACATGATGAGTTGCTTCTAAACATTTAGTCACCTCTCTTCCTATATTTTGTGTGTCCAAGCTTAGTATGCACAACCCTTCTTCCTCATTACCAATCTCTCTCACCTTCCAAGATGAGAGATCCTGGAATACATATCATTTTGGGGAAAAAGTAACACTGAAATTCAGTTCCTTTGTACCCATTGAAACAGACATGAGATTAAACTTGAATGTTGGCACACGTAAAACATTTTTAAGAACATCACCTCCTCTTAAGTGATAGTCACCAACATGTGAGATTCTAGTTGAATCTCCTATAGGTAACTGCACCTTTCTTGCATTTTCTATCAAAATTTTGTTTTGTAAATATTTCTGATCACTAATCATCAGATTGATTGTACATGTGTCAACAATCTATTTTAACAATGCTTTTGCATTAATATTAAATGTACATGTCATGTTTGCACTAGTATTAGTCTCTGTAACTGCAGCCTTGCTGTTAAGCATGCTAGGAAGTTGTTGGTGTTGACTAGGTGTAAATTGATTAGTTGTCATGTATGTTCCTTGATGATGTTGGTATGGATTGTAGCTTGGAATAAAATGTGATCCCTGTGGATGATTACAGAACCGTGGATTTGAAAATGTCTCATGTTGTTGTTATGTATTTTCCCCAAACTGCAGATTCTGAATATGTCTTACATCATGTTGATGATGTTGTACTTCACCTCCTTGTCCAGTGTCCTTAAATAGTAAATTTCCTCCAGTCACAATATTTGCATTCTTTGTTTTTCCTTTAAAGTTTTTTGGATATCCATTAAACTTGTAACAATCATCTTGTACATGTCCAGTTTTATGATATAAATCACACTTCATCAACTTAAAATAATGTATTTTTAAATGACCCTTGCCATGACAAAAGTCACACATTGCATTAGGATTGTATCATTTCTTTTGCTTTGTATCTCCAATTTCATTTCTGATTGTAAACATGGCTAATGACTCTACTGTATCTTACATCATACTTTCATCAACTTAAAATAATCTATTTTTAAATGACCCTTGCCATGATAAAAGTCACACATTGCATTAGGATTGTATCGTTTCTTTTTCTTTGTATTTGATTGATCATTGCATATACTTGATTCATGTTTGGCATTTGCTGCATCATAATCACTTGACCATTAACTTGACTATAACTGTTATTAAGTCTCATTAGAAATTGTAGCATTCTCTTATATTGTAAATGATCTACAAATTCTTTTGACTTAGGACAGCAAGCTGGTGGTGGTATAATGGAATCATATTCATCCCAAAGATCCTTGAGTAAAACACATATATTGATAGTGCTAATTGTATTAGTGTGAATATCTCCTTATGCAATTGAAAGGCTCTCGAGTTGTTTATTTTATCAAATATGTCCCTCAATTCCTTCCCATATCATATACGAATTAGAATTTAACAACATTCCAGTGAGCAAATTCTTGCACACATTTCCCCTTTTTTTTTAACCAAAACACCACAATTGCATTACATCTATCCCAAAGCTTAGTTAAGTCACCATGAAAAGATTTTCGCTTCACTGTTCCATCGATGAATCCTATTTTATTCTTTCCTAATAGATTTAGTATCATTGTCCTACTCCACAAAGTGTAAGTATCCATTCCAGTTAACATAATTCCAACAGACAACAAACCTGGTGCATCAGATGGAAACAAAATATTAAGAATGATTGTGATCGATGTTAGTCATTATTGCTGCAGCTACATTTGTCATCTCTTCTTCATTAACTCACATCGTTGTTGAATTTTTGATTCTCATACTTCTATTGAGACTAAAACTGTTAAATGCAATTTAATTGCAGTTTCTCGATGTTTGATTCACTCAACCCCAAACACAGATCCCTCAGATTCTTCACTGCATGTGATAGAAGTTCTCATGATCTACACCAATCTATTGCTCTAATACCATGTTAAGTTGTTGTGTTCTTCGTGAAGTGAAGAAATCGATCAAATGGCAGTGGTTGCCATTGATGAAGAACAGAGAAAACAGAGAGGATATACTGCTTGAATATGAGCTAAAAATATGCTGTGTATTGAATAAATTGTGTAGTGATACAATGTTGGTATATATACATATCACAACTCATTTAAACTACATATTAATTACACTTAACTAAATCTCAACAAACTAACTAACTCAATAACAAACTTGTAACTAACTCAACCAACTCAATAATAATTTTTTCATGTACTACACCTTATGGTACTTTAGTTCACTTGTCTATTTCTTTCACTCACACCCTCAAGATATGAGATATAAAGATATTCTTCATGCCTATCTTGGACATCAGATGAACATGTTGTATTTTGTTGAGAGACTTGGTAAGTAGATCTGCAGGCTGGTCAACAGAGGGCAAATAAGATGTATAGATGAGACATTCTTGGATCATTTTTCTTATGAAATGACAATCTATGTCAATGTGTGAATTATGCTAATGAAAAACTGGATTAGCAACAATTTGAAGGGCATATTTTCTGTCAGTGAACACGAAAAGTGGTAATAAAACATGAATCCTAAGCTCCTGGTACAGACCAGTGAGCCACACTACCTCTGTCACTAAAGTAGTCAGTGCTCTATACTCAGCCTCTGCTGAGCTCTTGGATACTGTAACTTGCTTTTTAGATTTCTATGATATAGGTGAAGAACCAAATAACACCATATAGCATTTAATTGATCTCATGTTAACACAAGACCACCAATCTGCATCACAAAATACCTTAATTTGAGATGTACTGGAACTAGATATAATGATACATGAACCTGGTGCCTATTTGATATACCTGGCTAGTCTAATTCCAACCTCCATATGTGAGGATTTAAGAGTCTGTATAAACTGACTCAAGCATTGCACAGCAAAAGCTATATCTGGTCTGGTATTTGTAAGATATAATAACATCCCAATTAATCTCCTATAAATGTGAGGATCTGGTAATGGAAAATCTTGTCCAGATGAAGAAGGCATTATCTGATGCAGATTGTGAAGTATCATATTAATCAAACTCCACAGTAGTGAACTTCTGATGCATTTCCATGGGTGAATAAGCAATTTTAGCCCCTGCAAGTCCCATATCAGATATGAGTTCCAATGTATATTTCCTTTGATGCATAAGAATCCATTGGGGACTCTTTGCAAACTCTATTCCAAGAAAATATCTAAGTTCTCTCAGATTTTTATTTTGAAAGATGACTGAAGTGCTGCTTTGGTAGACTGAATAAGAGCTGGATCATTTCTAGTAATGAGCAAATCATTTACATACACCAACACCACTACTATCTTATCACCTTTCTGTTTTGTGAACAAGGAATAATCCTTGTGACTCTAAATAAAACCAAATGAAGTCAGTGATGATGTAAGCTTAATGTTCCATTTCCTTGAAGCTTGTTTTAAACCATATAAGGATTTCAACAATCTGCAAACTTATTTCTATCCACCTGTAGTGTTAAAACCTTCTGGGATTGCCATATACACTTCTTCATAAATATCTCCCTGCAGAAAATCATTTTTTCTGGTTGTATCTTTTTGCTACCAATTTAGCTTTGAATCTTTCTATTCTCCTGTTGCTTACACTTTATTTGTATACCCACCTACAGACAATAGCCTTTTCCCTTTTGGAAGTTGTACAAGCTCCCGTGTTTTATTCTCTTCCAATGCTTGAATATCAACTTTCATTACTTCAATCCATCTTTTGTATTTTGCAGCTTATGAATAGTTATGTGACTCAGTATCAACATAAACCCATGCCACAAAACTCTGATATCTGGCTGACAGTCATGTGTAGTCTATTTCATCAGATATGGAATACAATCAATTAGTGGAACCATGATTAGTAATGTAATCCCTGTGCCAAATAGGGGGTGTACTAGTCTTTGCATATTTCTTAATATCAGGTTCAGTGTTGATGTTCTTTCTAGCAATTCTAGTGTTTGTTGACCAGGAATATGTCTTGAGGCAGTAGCATTTTCAGTTTCAGTAGTTGCACAAGTATCTTGAACTTCTCTATTGTTATTTGCAATCTCAATACTCTGTAGATGAACTAGATCATCAAAACATAAATGTTCATGTGATTTTATAAAACCAGATATTTCATATGTATTATTCTTGAAGGGAAAAACTGTCTCCATGAACACAATATCTCTGCTCATAAAAAATGTTCTATTTTCCACATCATAAAGTTTGTATCCTTAATGTGCAGAACCTAGAAGAACAGTTCTCACAACCATTAGACTAAACTTATCTTGTTTGGTTAAAGTAGTTGCAAAATACATGCAACCTATCACTCTTAAATGAGAAAGTGATGCTACTTTGTTATACAGCATCTCATAAGGTTACTTGTTACATATAACGGTAGAAGGTATTTTATTCATGATATATAAACTCCTTCTACACATAAATCCCAAAATTTGTCTGGCAAATTTGCCTGAATTTTTATGGCTCTAGTTGTCTCCAATATATGTCTATATTTCCTTTCTACTACATCATTCTGTTGTGGTGTTTGTAGACATGAACTCTCATGTACTATGTTGTTGAAACAATTCCTTACAGTTATGATTAAAAAATTCAATTCCATTATCAGACCCCACTCTTTTAATTTTTACATCAAACTGAGTATTAACTTCAACAAAGAAATTTCTAAGCAATGTAATCACATTTAATTTCAGTATCATTAGGAAAATCTAAGTCCATCTAGAGTAGTCATATACAATAGTAAAAAAATAATTTCCATTCCATTATATGTTTCAACTTTGTAAGGTGCACATATATCCATGTGCAACACTTGAAATTGTACTATCTTTATGCTAGTACTGACATGAAATGACACTCTAGTTTGTCAATATAAAGGACACACTTCATAATTATTAAAAACAAAAGAAGTATATTCTTAAAAATGGACTTTTCATTAGAACATTCATGGGTACATGACATAACCTTTGGTGTCAAATGACTACATCAACATGATGAGTTGCTTCTAAACATTTAGTCACCTTTCCTCCTATATTTTGTGTGTCCAAACTTAGTATGCACAACCCTTCTTCCTCATTACCAATCCACCTCACCTTCCAAGATGAGAGATTATGAAATACACATCATTTTGGGGAAAAAGTAACACTGCAATTCAGTTCCTTTGTACCCATTGAAACAGACATGAGATTAAACTTGAATGTTGACACACGCAAAACATTTTAAAGAACATCACCTCCTCTTAAGTGATAGTCACCAACATGTGAGATTCTAGTTGAATCTCCTATAGGTAACTGCACATTTCCTGCATTTTCTATCAAAATTTTGTTTTGTAAATATTTCTGATCACTAATCATCGGATTGATTGTACATGTGTCCACAATCTATTTTAACAATGCTTTTGCATTAATATTAAATGTACCTGTCATGTTTGCACTAGTATTAGTCTCTGTAACTGCAGCCTTGCTGTTAAGCATGCTAGGAAGTTGTTGGTGTTGACTAGGTGTAAATTGATTAGTTGTCATGTATGTTCCTTGATGATGTTGGTATGAATTGTAGCTTGGAATAAAATGTGATCCATGTGGATGATTACAGAACCGTGGATTTGAAAATGTCACATGCTATTGTTGTGTATTTTCCCCAAACTGCACATTCTGAATATGTCTTACATCATGTTGATGATGTTGTACTTCACCTCCTTGTCCAGTGTCCTTAAATAGTAAATTTCCTCCTGTCACAACATTTGCATTCTTTGTTTTTCCTTTAAAGTTTTCTGGATATCCATTAAACTTGTAACAATCATCTTGTACATGCCCAGTTTTATGACAGAAATCACACTTCATCAACTTAAAATAATCTATTTTTAAATGACCCTTGCCATGACAAAAGTCACATATTGCATTAGGATTGTATCGTTTCTTTTGCTTTGTATCTCCACTTTCATTTCTGGTTGTAAACATGGCTAATGACTCTACTGTATCTAGTATCATACTGCGTGTTCCTACAATTATCCTTTGGCTTTCCACTTGGTTGATCATTGCATATACTTGATTCAAGTTTGGCATTTGTTGCATCATAATCACCTGGCCATTAACTTGACTATAACTGTCATTAAGTCACATTAGAAATTGTAGCATTCTCTTATAATGTAAATGATCTACAAATTCTTTTGACTTATGACAGCAAGCTGGTAATTGTATAATGGAATCATATTCATTCCAAAGATCCTGAGTAATACACATATATTGATAGTGCTCCTTGTCTTAGTGTGAATATCTCCTTATGCAATTGAAAGGCTCTCGAGTTGTTTATTTTATCAAATATGTCCCTCAATTCCTTCCCATATCATATACGAATTAGAATTGAACAACATTCCAGTGAGCAAATTCTTGCACACATTTCCCTTTTTTTTTTAACCAAGACACCACAATTGCATTACATCTATCCCAAAGCTTAGTTAAGTCACCATGAAAGGATTCTCGCTTCACTGTTCCATCGATGAATCCGATCTTATTCTTTCCTAATAGAGTTAGTATCATTTTCCTACTCCACAAAGTGTAAGTATCCATTCCAGTTAACATAATTCCTACAGACAACAAACCTGGTGCATCAGATGGAAAAAAGATATTAAGAATGATTGTGGTCGATGTTCGTCATTATTGTTGCAGCTACATTTGTCATCTCTTCTTCATTAGCTCACATCGTTTTTGAATTTGTGATTTTCATACTTCAATTGAGACTAAAACTGTTAAACGCAATTTCAATTGCTGTTTCTCGATGTTCAATGCATTCAACCCCAAACACATATCCCTCAGATTATTCACTGCATGTGATAGAATTTCTCATGATCTACACCAATCTATTGCTCTAATACCATGTTAAGTTGTTGTGTTCTTCATGAAGTGAAGAAATCGATCAAATGGCAGTGGTTGCCATTGATGAATAACATAGAAAACAGAGAGGATATACTGCTTGAATATGAGCTAAAAATCTGATGTGTATTGAATGAATTGTGTAGTGATACAATGTTGGTATATATACATATCACAACTCATTTAAACTACATATTAATTACACTTAACTAAATCTCAACAAACTAACTAACTCAATAACAAACTTGTAACTAACTCAACCAACTCAATAATAATTCTTTCATGTACTACACCTTATGGTACTTTAGTGCACTTGTCTATTTCTTTCACTCACGCTCTCAAGATAGGAGATATAAATATATTTTTCATGCTTATCTTGGACATCAGATGAACATGTTGTATTCTGCTGAGAGACTTGGTAAGTAGATCTGCAGGCTGGTCAACAGAGGGCAAATAAGATGTATAGATGAGACCTTCTTGGATCATTTCTTTTATGAAATGACAATCTATGTCAATGTGTATATTATGCTCATGAAAAACTGGATTAACAGCAATTTGAAGGGCATATTTTTTGTCAGTGAACACGAAAAGTGGTAATAAAACATGAATCCTAAGCTCCTGGTACAGACCAGTGAGCCACACTACATCTGCCACTAAAGCAGTCAGTGCTCTATACTCAGCCTCTGCTGAGCTCCTGGATACTGTAACTTGCTTTTTAGATTTCTATGATATAGGTGAAGAACCAAATAACACCATATACCATCTAATTGATCTCATGTTAACACAATACCACCAATCTGCATCACAAAATACCTTAATTTGAGATGTACTGGAACTAGATATAATGATGCATGAACCTGGTGCCTATTTGATATACCTGGCTAGTCTAATTCCAACCTCCATATGTGAGGATTTAAGAGCCTGTATAAACTGACTCAAGAATTGGACAACAAAAGCTATATATGGTCTGGTATTTGTAAGATATAATAACCTCCCAATTAATCTCCTATAATGTCAGGATCTGGTAATAGAAAATCCTGTCCAGATGAAGAAGGCATTATCTGATGCAGATTGTGAAGTATCATATTAATCAAACTCCACAGTAGTGAACTTATGATGCATTTCCATAGGTGAATAAGCAATTTTAGCCCCTGCAAGTCCCATATCAGATATGAGTTCCAATGTATATTTCCTTTGATGCATAAGAATCCATTGGGGACTCTTTGCAAACTCTATTCCAAGAAAATATCTAAGTTCTCCCAGATTTTTATTTTGAAAGATGACTGAAGTGCTGCTTTGATAGACTGAATAAGAGCTAGATCATATCTAGTAATGAGCAAATCATCTACATATACCAACACCACTACTATCTTATCACCTTTCTGTTTTGTGAACAAGGAATAATCCTTGTGACTCTGAATAAAACCAAATGAAGTCAGTGCTGATGTAAGATTAATGTTTCATTGCCTTGAAGCTTGTTTTAAACCATATAAGGATTTCAACAATCTACAAACTTATTTCTGTCCACCTGTAGTGTTAAAACCTTCTGGGATGGCCATATACACTTCTTCATAAAGATCTCCCTGCAGAAAATCATTCTTTCTGGTTGTATTTTTTTTTGCTACAAATCTAGCTTTGAATCTTTCTATTTCTCCTGTTTATTACACTTGATTTTGTATACCCACCTATATCCAATAGCCTTTTTCTCTTTTGAAAGTTATACAAGCTCCCAAGTTTTATTCGCTTCCAATGCTTGGATATAAACTTTCATTGCTTCAATCCATCTTTTGTATTTTGCAGCTTCTGAATTGTTATTTGACTCAGTATCAACATAAACCCGTGCCACAAAATTATGATATATGGATGACAATCATGTTGTCACGAACCGACCCCGGGCCCGCGCCTGGTGCCCTACCTGGGCACCCCTTACAGGTATACATCAGAGAATAACAACGGAACATACATAAACTCAAAAATAAAACAGTACATCTTTGTTCTTACAACCCAATCCACAAGATATGACTACAGACCTCTAAGAATAACAACTGTGACGGGACAGGGCCCCGTCATACCCCTGAATCTACAACAACCGACAATACCAGGGATCTGAGCTAAGGATAAGCCTCCGGAGTAATGGAGCTTCTCAACAGCTGAACAGTGATCCTAAGAGTGAGGATCATCAACCTGTATAACTCTACCTGCGGCATGACGCGGCCCCGGAGGTCGATCTGACATGTACCAAGTATGTGGCGAAATCTTGTAATAAAATCATAAAGTCTAAAATAAAGCTGGAGACATGTATGATGACTCAAATAACAGTACACTGTGTCTTACTAACAATGAGAGTAAACAAGAGTATACTTTACTGCATAAAAATAGGAGGCTCGTGATCAAGTAGGGCCACCCGCCCATTGTATCATTAAGTAATCCTACTCCTGGGACTATTTCACCCGCATAGGTCCTGTGGACCCGCAATGAGGTCATTCGACTCGCATGGGACTATTTCACCCGCATAGGTCCTTTGGACCCGCAATGAGGTCATCCGCCTCGCATGGGACTATTTCATCCGCATAGGACTATTTCACCCGCATGGGCCCGGTGGGCCTTTCAATGAGTAAAAACGCCGCACTCGCATCATGGGTAGCAAATTCATGGAATAAGTAGTAACCCGGGGGTTTACCCCGCAAAAATAACATAACCTAGCACAACCGACTATCATACATAACATAAGCACTACCGGCTTATCATACATAACATAAGCACTACCGGCTTATCGTACATAACATAAGCACTACCGACTTATCATACATAACATAAGCACTACCGGCTTATCGTACATAACATAAGCAAATTAAGAAATCCCCTAACTTCTTATTAGCTCTGTTCATATACACTCTCATTTTAGTTTACTTAAGGCACTATCATGTCATTATAAAATTCGGGAATTTAACCCAAAGTACTACGTACTTCTATTCTTTTAAATGACTCTTTTTCATATAAAACTTCCAAGATACTAATAACCATAGTATCAAGTCATATTTACTTTTCAAAACAAGTCACAATACCTTTTAGAACTACATTTAAAGACTTCTAAATCAAGTGATATCTTTCTTTAAAACCTTAAGCAATTGATGCCTCCAAATCAATTTGCCTTTCTTCATTTCAAGTCATTTATCTTTATTTACATCACTAGAGTAAATCATTCTTTTAACTTTCCATAAAGTTATTATAACCAACTTCCCATAAAGTCGTTATACTAACTTTATGCTTTAGACACTTCCATTCTTTTTATAACCAAGAGACTTATACTTTCAAAACCAAGTATCATATACTTTTAAAATACTTCAAGTCTCTTAACTTTAGTACTCAAGTTTCTTAAATTTAGAATAGCTCAAGGAATCAATACTTTCCAAATAAAGTATTCTATACATTTTCAAGTCAAGAAATCTTTGTTTACCTTATTAGGATAAACCATTCTTTTTACTTTCCATAAAGTTATTAACCAACTTTATGCTTTTGAAACCAAGACATTTCTATCCTTTAAAAAGAAGTGAGTTAATTCTCTAACTCAACCAACTTGGACATCCTTAAAATAAGTCAAGGATATCAAATGAAACTAAATTCATTTAACTCTCGTACGTCTACCGTACTATACATTTACAACTACTCATGCTCAAGAGATAAGAAAGTTCCACATACTTCTTCGGTTCAATCCACTTGCTAAGTCCAATATGTCGTACGTCGTATGTCAACCTAAAATGACCACAATACATCTATTAACTTCTAACTTCAAACGTAGAATATCCCAAGTGTAAAGTCACTTAATTCTACGGAGAATTGGACAACACTTCCTTTGTTTCTACATACTTTTCCACCTTTTTCAAGGACCGAAATCAATAACCAAACGCCACATTTAAGGCTCAACAATTCAGATAACCAAAGGGGATTACACGCCTTAACAGGACGTGTAAAATTCTGCCCCACAATTAATATCCAAATAGTCCAACATTTCAATGCCAAAAGGCTACAATGTAACAACAATGTAAAGTCTTTTCCAATTCCTTTTTTTCCATCCAAGTTGTTTAGTCTAACATGTTATATAGCCACAATCGATTATAACAACTACAATCTTCAATTAGATAACATGTGACGATTCTAACTATCGACCAACTTGTATTTCAATTTCAAATGGCTAACAAGGTCATTTCGGATTTAGGCTTCTAATATCCATAACACTTATTAATCTCCAATACATATATCTCATGCTTGTTAAAATGTATAACTACAACAATAAGAAATCTTCAATCACTTAAGAGGACAAAGTGGTTACCTTGATAAGCCCAAAATAGTCCAACAATCTCGCCCACTTTAGCCCTCTTTCCGAAATTCTTCTTCCCGCTAAAATCATCTCTACGAACCCCCTACAAGCTCGCCAACATATTTCCTTCTTGTTGCCTTTCCAAAAATCTCATTTAGGCTTAGGGTTTCATAAAATTTTAGAGAAAAGGAAGGAAAATTTCTATGGATGAATTCTCGCAAATGACCAAGTCTTGCAAGACTTGGTCATAATATAGCCTTTATCTTGTTCTACAAGTTGGAAGGGACACTTGTCGCCCTCCCATAGGTCCTTTACATAAATATCTTTTAATTTTGCCCCATTTCCACAAACAATCCCACCTCGACGCCGCGGCCCTGCAGCCGGCGCAGCGGCGCTGCAACTTCAGACAATTTTAGGCTTTTCGGCGCCATGGCCCTGCAGCCGGCGCCGCGGCGCCTGACCTTGTCTCTTCTGTCAACTGATCCTGTAACGTCCATAACTTTCTACTCCGATGTCCTATCGACGAGCGGTTTGTTGCGTTGGAAACTAGACTCAATGAACTTCATACTAGGTATTTGAAACACCTAAAAACTCCAATTATACTAGGAGATATACTGCTCCCAAGTTGACTGAAAAACTGTCCAAAAATATTCTGCCAACTTTTTTTTTTCTTTTTCCAAATTCGAATCTTATTTCCTTTCGTACGTTCTCATCTCATCCTCTTGGAATTACGGGGCGTAACACATGTGTAGTCTATTCCATCAGATATGGAATATAATCAATTAGTGGAACCATGATTAGTAATGTAATCCCTATGTCAAATAGGGGGTCTACTGATCGGTGTATTTTATATACACCTTTTGAGTCATTTTTAGTTAGTCTTTTGCCCATTTTTGTACAAATATGTGTCGTGTTAGGGTAGATTTTCTTTCTTTTGAGTCACAGTGGTTTAAAGTGACACATTGGCGAGAAGGAGCGAAAAGAGGGCAGAAACAGAGGTTCCAGAGCTCAAAAAGCTAAAAAGTTGAAAATTCGGGCGAGAAATAGGGCGGCGCCGTGGCGCCAACCAATCAGCAGCAGCAGAGCACCACGACGCCCAAGAAGTAGAGAATCATGGCTTTAGTAGCCGCGGCTGGTTGTAGGCATGGCGCCAACGCGGGAAAATTGACAGATCCGAATAGGAATGGGCCAAGGCCAAGAAGGAAAAGGTTTGGGACGCTTTGGTGATATAAAAAGGACCTTTAGGTCAGATTTGAAGGAGTTCCACACCTTACAATTCATCACAACTTGGATATCAAGATTAGAGACTTATTTTTGAGTAACTTCTTGTTCTTTATTTTATTTATTTTTAGTATATGTTGGATATTATTTTAGTTTTTGGCATGTCTATAGCTAGGAACTAACTTAATTTAGGGCTTTTCATGTTGAATCGCTTGAACCTCGTTCTTATGAATTAATGCATGTTTTGGTTTCTTCTTATTATTGAGATTTATTCAATAATTGTTTTGATTGCTTGATAATTAATTGATCACTAATTATCATAACTTATATGATTTCTAATCGAAATCCGAAAGGGGAGATTGTGAATATGTTATAGTTGAATAAACATAGGTTTAAATCGTGGACGAAAGTACCCCAATACTTGTGTAGCTTAATAGGTTATTGCTTTTAATCCTCCTTTGTAGTCAATCTTGTCATCGAAAGATAGAAGGGTTCTACATTGGGGTTGAGTGTTTATATTACCTTAACAGGAGTATAAAATGGCTTAGTTAACCTGCTATATCAAAATAGAAGAAGAACCTTAATTATTTGCATTAACGAGTAAAGCGAGCGGATAGTTGAGGAGATTTGGAAGTCCTATTTCCACCATATCTGAAGTAAAGTAAAGTAATTTAGTTAGCATCTATAATCATAGCTATAAACAAATTATCAAATTATCGGTTACCAAATAGATACTACAGAATAGAAGTTGGTAATTGGACACAATTCACTGAGGACGATAAATCGGTCTTCTAGACTATATTACTTGTCACAATACGTGCACTTGCGTTTAGCGTATGCATAAACCGCGTATCAAGTTTTTGGCGTCGTTGCCGGGGATTGACGTAGTTCAATATCATTCTATCTATTCTTAATTTCTAATTTGGTTTTTATTTTTCTTTTTACTATTTTTTTTGTATTGGTAGAACCGTGCGCCGTGATCCGTTTCTTGGTTTTGATTTATCTCAGGGACCCTGCAAAACATGGATTACCACTATCAAGGGTTACAAAACTATCAACAGCAATGTAATCCCCATGCCCCACAGGAAGAGCAGGATGGGCTACGAGCAGCCATACTCAGGCTAACTAGGCACCAAACTTAGTTCATGGATGAGACGAGAGTGTCCCTAAAGAATTTGGAAACGCAAATAGGACAACTCTCGGGCATGCTAAGCAACAGAAGACAATGGAATCACCCTGAACATATTGGAGAGAATATAAAAGAGCAATGCCAGGCGATTGACCTGAGAAATGACGAACCAGTGGAAGCAAACCCACTACCACCGTGTCCAGAAAAGAAGGGCCTAGACTTCTCGCAGAAATCGCAGCGCCACGACGCCGATAATTTTGAGACATTGCAGAAAATTTGGCGCCATGACGCCGAATCTCAGGGCCGCGGCGCCCAGGGCTCAGAAGGCACAATGATTTTTGGGAGCAGTTGTGGACGCACCCCAGGTGAAGATACCGTACCTCCAGAGGCTAAAAACAAGTTCTCTTGACAAACAGTTCTCTAAATTCCTGGAAGTGCTCAAACAATTGCAACTCAACATCCCGTTTGCTGAGGCACTAGAGCAGATGCCGAGTTATGTAAAGTTCATGAAGGAGATTCTCAGCAAAAAGAGGAGGATAGATGACTACAAAACAGTGGTGTTGACGGAAGAATGCAGTGTCATCCTACAGAGAAAGCTACCTCAGAAGTTGAAAGATCCGAGGAGTTTCACCATCCCATGCACTATAGGAAAGTTTGAGTGTCAGAAGGTGTTGTGTGATCTGGGGGCAGGTATAAATTTGATGCCCTATCTGGTGTTCTGCAAACTTGGAATGGGAGAAGCCAGACCTACAAACATCACTTTGCAGCTAGCTGACCGCTCAATCGTCCACCCTAGAGGAGTCATCGAGGATGTGTTGGTAAAGGTGGACAAGTTCATCTTTCCCGCTGATTTCATCATCTTAGACATGAGAGCTAATGACATGATCCCCATCATCCTTAGCAGACCATTTCTAGCCACAGGACAAACACTCATTGATGTTCGAAAAGGTGAGTTGAGACTTCGTGTGGAAGAAGAAGAGGTGATTTTCAATGTTTTTCGAGCAACAACCTTCCCAGAGGCAAGTGAAAACTGTTTCGCCATTGATGTGATCGAAGAAGCAGTGTCGAAAAATGGGTTCAGAAATGATGATGTGCTTGAAGAAGTGCTGACACGATGGGATGATAATAGTGTCAATGACCCGAATCTGATGGAGTATGCAAATTGGATGAATTCTTATGAGCAGTGTGATAAGAAGAGATATGAAGAGCTTGGCGGATGCGGAGAGATCGATGCCATCCACGAGAAAAAGCTCGAG
The DNA here is from genome assembly GCA_029844215.1 of Przewalskia tangutica. NCBI lineage: Eukaryota > Viridiplantae > Streptophyta > Magnoliopsida > Solanales > Solanaceae > Przewalskia > Przewalskia tangutica. The sequence continues at coordinate 132,927,459 of CM056720.1, read as the reverse complement.
TTAGAGTTGAAGACTACTGCGGATCATTTGCGATCGATATCTAGGTGAGAATCAATCATTACCGGTGATCATCTCATGTCATCTATCCACGATGAGGTTGAGAAGCACGTAGTCGAGGGCTCATGGCGTGCCATTGGGTGGACATTAGCAGACATAAGGGGGATACGTCTGTCAACAGTGATGCATAAGATCTGTCTAGATGAGGAGAGCAGACCCTTCATTGAGGCACAGATGAGACAGAATCTAAACATGAATGAGGTAGTCAGAAAAGAAATCATGAAATGGCTTGATGCTGGGGTAATTTATCCTATCTCTGACAGTGCATGGGTGCGTCTGGTGCAAGTGGTGCCCAAAAAGGGTGGTATGACAGTAGTGACTGTTGACACCCAATTTTGACCCTCTCGTCCAACCATTAACTATAAAATTACACTAATTTTTCAAAATAATTTTTTAATAATTTTATAATAATAAAATACAACAGTAAAACATTAATACATGCACAAATACGCGATTTAATAATGACATCGCATTTTTTTACACCTTGAGTCTCACGTTCGCATTCGTCATTTTAATAACAAGCAATTTCATGAATAGTATTCATAATTTAAGCCTTATTTCCCATTAATTAAAACTCAAACAATTCTTAATGATAAATGAATAAATAAATACATAAAATAAATAATTTAACAAAGCGTTGCATCAAGCATTCCTTAAAATTATAGCTACGTTTATTAATATGCAAGACAATTTCATAATTATTATTTGTAATTTAAACCCCATTGAATTTTAATTTAACATCGCAAAATACACATAATAAATATGATTTCAATAACGGCATCACATTATAAAATATTAAGCACTAATCAAATAGCACGCCCACATTTATTATTATAATAGTTTAAATCCAAGCTAAAATTAATAAAGCACCTAAAGTCGTATTAAGATAATTTAACTTTAACTTAAATAATGATAAAATATGCATAATAAATAAGATTTTAAATAATAGCGTTGCATTTAAAGCAATAAGCAATCCTTAAATGTCATATCCACATTTGTTATTTTAATAGTAAGCAATAATTAAAACCCCATTTATTTATCACTAATTAAAATTTAACAATTAAAAACTAACACCTTAAACTAATTCCCCAGCCTTTAATTAAAACTCAGCCCAACAATTCCCTTAGCCCAAACCCACGACCCGCAGCCCACAACCTTTATCAACAACCCTTCTCGTCCAAAGGCCTTCAAAAAAAAATGAAACCTAAAAAACCTAGGGGAAGACCAGCCGTCTTCCCCATCAAACCCTTTCCATTTCCATCGCAAATCTCGCATATCCCCCCCCCCCCCCAAATCCGTGAAATCTCCCCAGATCGTGTCCCAAGAAATCTTCCTGAATCATCCTTACCCCAAGATATATATCACAGATCGAAACTTACCAAAAAGGAACTGAAAATCGGTACAAAACTGAGTAGAAAATCAGCAACCCAAATCACCATAAATACTTACCTAAATTGAAACCCTAAATGGGGACTATATAAATCAAACGATTGGACAGCAAAAAATCATCCAGGAACCAGTAAAAACATCCATGGAAAATCAGTTAAAGAAGTAAGAAACGACCATCAATCGATTCAAGAGGCATCCTTCAACATCCAGAAAAGAGAAGAAAAGACAACCCAGTAAGTAATTCGAAATTAGCTTTCTAGGGATTGAGCAGCCAAAAACCGAGAGGCATCGAGCATCCTTTAGCATCAGTAAAAATCTTAATCGCAATACAATCCGAGTAGATCGATGACTTGATACGCTGCCTCGGCTCGCTGCCCGGAGAAGGTAAACTCAAAATTCTTCACGATTCTAGTTTATTTCCATATTTTATGGCTTGCTGTATTCTGTGTTGGTTAATCATTCTTAGTTAAGATTATCATGCTACTGTCCTGCTGTTGATGTTTAAAGTATTGCGTCGTGTTAATCGATTTTAGTCAACCTAGGTTTGTAATTGCTTATTTAAAACCACGAAATGGATTTATGCTTACTTTAATTACTTACTAAATGGAATATGATATTAGATAATGAAATACCCTCGTTGATGTTAAGTACTGTTTCGAGGACTTGCCTACCTATTTTATTAGCCATTAACATTTGAACATGCTATAATCAGCTCTATATATGATAGGTGTTATCATTTCCAATGCTGGCTTAGTAAGGATTTGTGACATCAATAGTTGGTATAGGGTCTGTGTCATATCAAGTGTAGCCTCTGTATTTGGATCAGTATGTTAGTTAATGTATGATAACTGTTGATTTGAGATCTGCCTGGGAGCCATACTGACTATGCCATTCTTTGCCTAAAAATGTCGTTACGCTTGGACACGATTGTATGTTTAGTTAAAGTTAAGTGATCCTGCCTATCTGAAAATGCTACCCGAGCTTGTCAACTTGTCTACCTGTCCATCTCTAGATCATCATGTTTACTAAATGACTATATGTTTGCCTTTACATATCGAAGTGTTAAAATGTATCCATGATAGTTTATAATACCTTTCAAGCTATATTTTGTGTCATGTCAATCTATTGCGCAACCTAAATGATGTTTGTATCAACATCCTGTACTTATTTGAAATCTCCTCTGTTTGGTATACGAAACTGGCCACCGTTTATAAAATACAGCGAAGTCTATGTGTTATTGGGGAGTTTGTCCTTTGCTCTTCCTCTTACGAACAAAAGAATAGAACCAAGTAATGGTTACTGTTTTGGGGTCTCACCTCTCTCTGTCCTGAAAATAAAGAATCGGTAGTTTTGCAAACCTGTGTGGATCTGTCCGATGTGCTGTCTAAGTGTTTACTCCCAAACCCGTGAGCTTCTATTTTTCTTGTCTGTGCATTATCCTGTTTACATGTATAACTGAAAGCATGAACCTGAGTTTGTCATCTCTAGATATGAAATACTAATTATTTGGGGCCTGTTGTATCTATGTATTGTCTGTTTTATCAAAGTCCATGCCTGAATGGATATCTTTTGGATTGTTCTTTGCAACTTGGGTCCGTTTTTTTGCGGCATTAATATTTTAGGGGGGGCTAGGACCGAATATAAAACTGCATGTTGACTTTTGTCTCCTCGCGTGTTTAATTATATGTGTTTATTTTTTCTTCACTCTAATACGACGAGACTTGGATATATACTAATCCTTATCTTTTCTTTCTTTTACATGCAATGCATTGGAGAAAATGAAGAGTCTCATGGCGAGACTCATCACAAGCTACAACAAATGAAGACCCGCATCTATGTGCATTTCTCTATCCGCATTGGAAATTCCAATCCGCTGGCAAATTACATCGCCATTCCTCGAGTCCTTTTATTTATTACTGCCCCACCCTATTCATTTATTATAAATTAATTGTCTAACGCTACATTAACACTTACAATAATTAAATCTTGAATCAATAGATTAGAAAGCAGTTGGATATTAGAAATTCGCTTCCCTTTAAGTTAATTATCCTAGGCTTATCATGCACACCTAAACTTCTGCCTAACAATTTAATTTGCATATCTACTCAGGAAATTTAGGCATAGATTCTTCTCAATTGCAAAATTAAATATTCTTTATGCATCATGCTATACTTATGTTAATCAAGATTAAGTTAGCAAGTAAATACATGCATTTAGTCAATGAACCAACTTTGCATCATTTTCTTATAAATAACATAAATGCCTACTTTTAAACTTTACGTATATTTTTGTAGCATTAGTCTTATAAATCTTTTATCCAAAATGCAATGCATTCTTTTATAAAACACTGCAGCATCTTTTTAAACATGCATTTTCTCTAACATAATAATCAACCTAGGTTTGGCAGGAAAACCTCGAGTTAGCGGATCTTAGAGGGTGCCTAATCCCTTCCATCTAGATTGATAAAGAACCCTTACCCAAAATCTCACACTAGTTTAGCAGACCATTAAAATGGAGTTAGTGTTGACTTTAACCTAGTTGACATTTAGGTGTCCTAATTCACCCAAACTAATTAGGTGGCGACTCCGCGAACCCTTTAGCACTTTTAGCACCCTTTTAGCATTTTAGCACCTCTTTAGCACCCTTTAGCCTTTTAGCACTTTTAGCATTTTATCACCTTTTAGCATTTTATTTTATTTTCTAACATCTCTCTAAGCAGGAATTAGGCGGAATGTCGCGGTCGAAAAAGGGCGTGACAGTGACCAACGAAAGGAATGACCTCATTCCATCTAGAACAGTTACTGGGTGGAGAATTTGCATTGACTATCGCAAGTTGAACAAGACAACCAGAAAAGACCACTTCCTGTTGCCATTTCTAGATCAGATGTTGGATAGACTTGCAGGGCACAATTAGCACCAGAAGATCAGGAAAAGACAACATTCACCTGCCCCTTTGGTACATTTGCATTCAGAAGGATGCCATTTGGGCTTTGCAATGCACCTGCGACCTTTCAGAGGTGTATGGTGGAAATTTTCTCTGATATGGTGGAGAGGACTATAGAGATTTTCATGGATGATTTCTCGGTCTTTGGGTCCTCATTCGACGAGTGTTTGAGGCACTTGGAAGCAGTGTTGAAACGGTGTGAAGAGTCCAACCTTGTGCTGAATTGGGAGAAGTGTCACTTCATGGTAAAAAGGGGATTGTCCTTGGACACAAAATATCCAACCAAGGTATTGAGGTGGACAGAGCAAAGATTTCAGTAATCGAAAATCTACCACCTCCAATATCAACAAAAGGGGTCAGAAGCTTCCTTGGGCATGCCGGTTTTTATAGAAGATTTATCAAGGACTTCTCAAAAGTTTCAAAACCTCTTTCCACCTTGCTAATGACTGGGGTTGCTTTTTTAATTCAATAAGAAATGCATGACCGCTTTTCAGACACTCAAGGAGAGGCTTATCTCAGCACCCATAGTCATTGCACCAAACTGGGAGCTCCCATTTGAACTAATGTGTGATGCAAGTGATTATGCAGTGGGAGCAGTGCTTGGGCAGAGGGTCGATAAGGTATTCATATCCATTTACTTGCTATTAAAACTCTTAATGATGCACAATTAAATTATGCCACTACAGAAAAAGAATTGCTAGCAATAGTATACGCATTCGAGAAATTCAGGCCATACTTAATTGGGAATAAGGTGATAGTATACACTGACCACTCTGTCATACAGTACTTGATGACAAAGAAGAATGCAAAACCTCGCCTTATCCGATGGGTTCTGCTATTACAAGAATTTGACATGGAGATCTGTGACAAGAAGGGGACAGAGAACTCAGTTGCTGACCATTTGTCGAGGTTTGAAAACATAGAGAGCCAGAACACTAAGGATGTGCAGATAAATGATCACTTTCCAGATGAGCAATTGTTTCAAGTAAGTGTTGTCTTTAAGTTACCTTGGTACGCTGATTTTGTTAATTTTCTCGCAACTAAGGTAGTACCCCAGGATTGACAAAACAGCAAGTGAAAAAGTTCTACTCTGAAGTAAAACACTACTATTGGGAGGAACCAATGTTATACAAGCATTACGCCGACCAAGTAATTAGGCGATGTATACTAGAGGATGAGATGCTCCAGATTCTCACCCATTGTCACACCTTACAATATGGTGGATATTTTGGGGCATCAAGAACAGCTGCGAAGGTACTGCAAAGTGGGTTCTATTGGCCAACCCTCTTCAAGGATGCCCACACCTTTGTGAAAAGATGTGATCGTTGTCAAAGAACAGGGAACATATCAAGACGAAATGAAATGCCTTCGAATGGGATCTTGGAGGTGGAACTATTTGATGTATGGGGGATCGACTTCATGGGTCCATTCCCATCGTCCTTTGGAAATCAGTACATTCTTCTGGCAGTGGATTATGTGTCCAAATGGGTAGAAGCGGTAGCCACTAAAGAAAATGACAGTAAGACTGTCCAAAGGTTCCTCCAAAAGAATATATTCACAAGGTTTGGTACTCCTAGGGCCATCATCAGTGATGAAGGAAGCCACTTTTGCAACAAGCAGCTTGATACACTGCTTTCCCGATATGGAGTCTACCACCGCACCACACTTCCCTATCACCCTCAAGCGAATGGGCAAGCAGAAGTTTCAAACAGGGAGGTGAAGAGCATATTGGAAAAGACAGTGGATGGCTCAAGGAAGGATTGGTATATCAAATTGGATGACACACTATGGGCATACATAACAACATTCAAAACCCCCATTGGAATGTCACCATATAGGTTAGTTTTTGGGAAAGCATGTCATCTGCCAGTAGAGTTGGAACACAGGGCTTATTGGGCAATGAGGAAGCTGAACATGGATGCCAAGGAAGCAGGGCAGAAGAGGTTGCTACAGCTGAGCGAGTTGGATGAATTCAGACACAATGCCTATGAGAATGCAATGATCTACAAGGAACGAACCAAAGTATGGCATGATAAGATGTTGAACCCAAAAGACTTCCAAGCAGGATAACAAGTACTTTTATTCAACTCAAGGTTGAGGTTGTTCCCAGGCAAACTTAAATCGCGTTGGTCAGGACCGTACACTGTTGTAAGAGCATTCCCCTATGGAGCAGTTGAAGTGAGAGGGAGAGAGAGAGCATCTTTCAAGGTAAACGGACAAAGGCTGAAACCCTATTTGATCAATGAAATAGAATAAATGAGCCTAGTGACCTATCTCACTCCAAAATGAATAGGGAACTTGCGTCCGACTAAAAGACGTTAAAGACAACGCTACTTGGGAGGCAACCCAAGGTTTTTAAATTTATGCAAGTTAGTTTTAGTTAGAACAGTCTCACGGAAGGTATTGTTTACATGTTGTGATGACAGGTACAGGACTAAAAAGTGGAGGACGAAAAAAGTGAGAGAAGAAGGCTCGGCGCCACGACGCCAATCTCAGAGCGCCGCGATGAAAAATCTAAAAAATAAAGAGCCCTAGAAATGATTTCCCTCTTCCATTCTGATGAGATTTCTGACGTTATCTGCCATGCATTATCCGCCACCGCTGCCACCATTTTAAACCAAGTTTGTAAGTTGTCCTGTTTTTCTTTTATTTTTGAGTCTTACACACATTAGGGACAATGTGCGATTTAAGTTTGGGGGGGAGTTTTTAGTTATTTTTGATGTGTTTTTTTTTAGTCTTTTTATGTTATTTTCTATGTTTAGTTGAGTCTAATTTTTTTTATGATCATGTATGTTGTAGTTACTTGAAACGCCTAGTGAAGTAAAGTTGAATAATGTAATGGAATTAAAAGCAACCATCTGAACACTTAGGTTAGATATGCAAAAAATTCATGAAATCGAACTATTTAGGGTATCTTGCTTGATTTATGCATTGTTAAGTGATTAAACCTATGTGTCTGCTTGTTTGCTATTTGAGGCGAAATAGTTAGGATATGCATGTTAGGGCGATGACTCAGACATTTCTTTGTTAGCCCTTTCTTACCATTCATTGCCTATCACTGACATCACAATTGTATCACTAGTCAACCCCATTGAGCCAAAAATAAGACCTTTCTTTGACACCCTATAATACCATATTTGTGTCATAAGTGGAAAAATTGAGTTGTTTGGAATATAAAGTGTTGAAAAAGAAACAAAAGAGAGTGGACAATTTTGATGCACCCCAATGAAAAATAATACTAAATAGGAAAAAGCCTAAGTTTGGGGGTGCCTACTATTCATCAGACACCTCATTCTATCAAAACAAAAGAGGGGAAAGATAGTCGAAAATGGCATTGTCTATGGAACTACTTGGTATTAATTGTGGGGCAGAATTTTACACGTCCTGTAAGGCGTGTAATCTCATTTGATTGGTTGATGTGTTGAGCCTTAAATGTGGCATATTGGTTATTGAATTCGGGCCTTGAAAAAGGTGGAAAAGTACATAGAAACAAAGGAAGTGATGTTCAATTTTCCGTAGAATAGGTGACCTTACACTTAGAATATTCTACGTTTGAAGCTAGAAGTTGATAGACGTATTATGGTCATTATAGGTTGACATACTACGTGCGGCATATTGGACTTAGCAAGTGGATTGAACCGAAGAGGTATGTGGAACTTTTCTTATCTCTTGAACATGAGTAGTTATAAATGTATAGTACGGTAGACGTACGAGATTTAAATGAATTTAGTTTCATTTGATATCCTTGACTTGTTTTAAGAATGTCCAAGTTGGTTGAGTTAGAGAATTAACTCACTTGTTTTAAAGGTTAAAGATGTCTTAGTTTCTAAAGCATAAAGTTAGTATAACGACTTTATGGGAAGTTGGTTATAACAACTTTATGGGAAGTTAAAAGAATGGTTTATTCTAGTAAGGTAACAAAGATAACTGACTTGAAATAAAGAATGGCAATTTGATTTAAAGGTATCAATTGCTTAAAGTTTTAAAGTAAGGGTCACTTGGTTTAGAAGCCTAAAAATGTATTTCTAAAGATGTAGTGACTTGTTTGAAAAGTATACAAGCCTTGATACTACGGGTGTTAGTATCTTGGGGGTTTTATACGAGAAAAAGTCATTTTTAAAAGGATAAAGGTACGTGGTACTTTGGGTTAAATTCCCGGATTTTTCATGACATGTTAGTGCCTTAAGTTAAATAAAATGAGAGTGCTTGATAATTAAGGCTAATAAGAAGTTAAGGGATTTCTTAACTTGCTTATGTTATGTATGTTAGCCGGTTGTGCTAGTGTTATGTTATTCTTGCGGGGTAAACCCCCGGGTTACTACTTATTCCATGGATTTGCTACCCATGATGCGAGTGCGGCGTTTGTACTCATTGCGGGTCCACAGGGCCTATGCAGGTGAAATAGTCCTATGCGGGTGAAATTGTCCCATGCGGAGCAAATTGCTCCATTGCGGGTCCACAGGACCTATGCGGGTGAAATAGTCCCAGGAGTAGGATTGCTTAATGATACTACGGGCGGGTGGCCCTACTTTGATCATGAAATTCCTATTTTTATGCAGTAAAGTATACTCTTGTTTATTCTCATTACTAGTAAGGCACAATGTACTGTTATTTGGGTTATCATACATGTCTCCAGCTTTATTTTAGACTATATAATTTCATTTCAGTACTTTCAGTTTTACATACTTGGTACATCTCATTGTCGACCCCTCGAATTTGCGTTCATGCGGTGAGTAGCAGGTTGTGGATCCTCACTCTTAGGATCACTGATCAGTTGTCAGAAGGCTCCATTTCTCTGGAGGCTTGTCTTTTGGTACGGTTTCCCTGATGTTGTAGATTTATATACATTCAGGGGTATGGCGGGGCCCTGTCGCATCACAATTGTTATGTAAATTCTTAGAGGTCTGTAGTCATATCTTGTGGATTGGGTTGTTATAAAAAAAGAAGGGGATATGACTGCTTTTTGGGTTATGTATATATTTTGGAAGGTGGCCTTATCGGCTAGCCTGTTGATATTTCATGACTTGTACATTTTGAGTTGTATGTATGTTCCGCTACTATTCTCTGATGTATACCAGCGGTGCCTGTAGGGCACGATGTGAGCGAGTCGGAGTCGTGACAAAAGTGGTATCGTGAGCGCTTAGTCCTCGGAAAGTGTCTACAGACCGTGTCTAGTAGAGTCTTGATTATCGGTGTGTTGTGCACCACATCTATAATCAGGAGGCTGCAGGACATTTAGGATTGGTTTCCATTCTTCTCTCTCTGAGATCGTGCAGTAGAGCTGTCTTATTAGGTTGAATCCTCTCTGACCTATTCTTATGTATCAGTTATGCCTCCACGGAAAGCGACGAGGTCCCAGAAGGGCAAGGCAGCAGCAGGAGCTGCTAGTGGTACGCAGAGGGTTACTAGGACTCAGGCCCAGACTATGCCTGAGGTTGTGGGCGGGTCGGCGAGTTCAGCCACGCCGGCAGTATTAGAGGAGCCGAGAGCGGCCGTAGCTCCAGAGGTTCCGATACCTGAGCCTCCAGTTCCGCAGCCAGGGGCAGAGTATAGAGATTATGGAGAGCAGATCAGGTTATTGACTAGCATAGTGGCAGGGCAGCGCCGACAGGAGCAGATAGCTAACCCTAGAGCCAACAGTTTGAGGATCCGGGATTTTCTGGGTTGTAATCCACCCGAGTTCTATGGCTCGAGATCTGAGGATGATCCTCAGGAGTTCATTCGGCAGATACAATGGACTATGCAGGTACTTAGGGCCTCGGAGATAGTCAGTTGTGCTAGTTTCTTACCGGTTACGCGATATTGTGTTGAACTGGTTTGAGTCATGAGAGCTGTCTAGAGGTGTGGGTGCTCTTTCAGCTGTTTGGGATGAGTTCACAGAGGCCTTCCTTGATCACTTTTTGCCTCCTGAGATGAGTCGAGCCCGCGTTGATAGGTTCTTGACATTGAGGCAGAATGGGAGGACCATCAGAGAGTACAACCTGGAGTTTGACTCATTGGCCAGGTATGCGCTCACTATTGTGGCTAACATGGCGGACAGAGTTCACCGCTATGTGATGGGGCTAGACCGTTATATGGTTATTGCATGCCTGAGAGTGGCCCTTCAGCCAGGTATGGATATTGCGGAGACGCAGCGTTTGCACGAGGATTGAGGCCGAGAGAGAGGACCGCCAGACCTAGGCGGCCAGAGGGCGGGGCAGCGGTGGTTTCGTGGTAACTTTCAAGGCGACAACCTCGGCACAGTGCTCGGTCTGATTCGGCGCATAGAGTACTCCTTCCCGGTTTTTTGGCAGGAGGTCTGATCAGTCGAGTTATTCGGGAGCAGGGCAAGGCTCCAGGGCTTCAGGGTTCCAGGGGAATCGGTGTCCTAGTCAGATGAGGCTACCTTTACCTCGGTGTAGTCGATGTGGTAGGTCCCATCGTGGGGAGTGTCGTATTTCTCCAGGAGCTTGTTACTCTTGCGGCCAGCAGGGACATTTGAAGAGGGATTGTCCGACCAGAGGTAGCATGAGTGGTATGATTTAGCCTACAGGTTCAGGAGGCTTCCCCGTATGTCGTCACAGGTACATTATTGATTTCATGCTGTGACGTTTATGCTGTGATAGATCCAGGTTCTACCTTGTCCTATGTATCCCCTCTTATTTCTGGTAGAATAGGGATAGAGCCGGTGTCGATAGAGCCTTTTGAGGTAGCTACGCCAGTGGGTGATTCGGTGTTAGCTGAGCGGGTGTACAAAGATTTCTCGGTGTTCATATACAGTCGTCAGACCCTAACATACTTGATAGAGTTGGAGATGACAGATTTTGACGTCATTATGGGTATGGACTGGTTGGCTTCTTGTTATGCCAACATTGACTGTAGAGACAGGTTGGTCTGATTCCAGTTTCCCGGTGAGCCGGTTATTGAGTGGAAGGGCAATACAGCGTCGTCGAGGGGTAGGTTTATTCTTACCTCAAGGCTAGAAAGATGGTTCAGAAAGGGTACATATCATTTGGTTCGGCTATTCGATACAGAGGCTGAGGTGCCAGTTCTTCAGTCAGTTCCGGTGGTTAGAGAGTTTCCGGATGTATTCCCAGATGATCTCCCAGGTATTCCTCCAGAGAGGGAGATTGAGTTTTGTATTGATGTGCTGTCAGACACTCGTCCTATATCTATTCCATCGTACAGGATGACACCTGCTGAGTTGAGGGAGTTGAAGGACCAGCTGAAAGATTTGCTCGAAAAAGGCTTTATTAGGCCTAGTATTTCTCTTGGGGAGCGCCGTTTTTGTTTGTTAAAAATAAGGATGGGACGCTGCGTATGTGTGTTGACTACAGGCAGCTGAATAAGGTAACCATCAAGAATAGATACCCCCTCCCCAGGATTGATGATTTGTTTGACCAGTTGCAGGGTGCGAGGTGTTTCTCCAAGATAGACCTGCGGTTCGGTTATCATCAGGTGCGAGTTAGGGAGGCAGATATCCTGAAGACTACATTCAGGACCCGGTATGGGCACTACGAGTTCAGGGTGATGTCTTTCGGTTTGACTAACGCTCCAGTGGTATTTATGGATTTGATGAACCGGGTGTTCAAGCCTTTTTTGGATACGTTTGTTATAGTATTCATCAATGACATCCTGGTTTATTCTCGCACAGAGCAGGAGCATGCAGATCACTTGAGGACGGTACTTGGGGTCCTCCGGCGGCGATTATGCGCTAAGTTCTCCAGTATGAGTTTTGGTTGGCCTCGGTGGCATTCTCGGGGCACATTATGGGTGGCGGTGTTCAGGTTGATACGACAAAGATTGAGGCGGTCAAGACTTGACCGAGACCTACTACTCCGACGGAGGTGCGCAGCTTCTTGGGGCTGGCGGGTTATTATCGTAGGTTTGTGGAGCAGTTCGCTTCGATATCAGCACCATTGACTAGGCTGACTCAGAAAGCAGCTAAGTTCCAGTGGACAGAAGCTTGTGAGAAGGGCTTCCAGTTACTGAAGGAAAAGTTGACGACGGATCCAGTTCTTACTCTTCTCGAGAGATTAGAGGGCTATATGATTTATTGTGATGCCTCGGGTATCGGGCTAGGGTGCGTATGATGCAGCACGGTAATGTTATAGCCTATGCTTCCCGGCAGCTACGGAAGCATGAGAGGAATTACCCCACTCACGACTTAGAGTTGGCCGCAGTTATTCATGCCTTGAAGATTTGGAGACATTATTTATACGGGGTTAATGTGGAAATTTATACAGACCATAAGAGCCTCCAGTACATCTTCAGGAAGAGGGATCTGAACTTGCGACAGAGACGGTGGTTAGAGTTGCTGAAGGATTATGATGTTGATATCCTTTACCATCCGGGAAAAACCAACGTGGTTGCAGATACTCTGAGTCGTAGATCTATGGGGAGTCTGTCAGAGGTACATCCAGATAGACAGGACATGGTCCGTGAGATCCATCAGCAGGCGAGCCTTGGGGTTCGGTTGGTCGATACCGATGATAGTGGGGTACGGGTTCGAGAGGTTGTCGAGTCTTCCATCGTTGAGAAGGTGAAGAGGCGGCATTATGAGGATTCAGTTCTGATATGGTATCGAGATACAACTCTTTGAGAGGAGAAGAGTTTATTTTAGGTAGCACCTGATGGGGTGCTAAGGTACGAGGGCAGATTGTGTGTTCCCGATGTTGCAGGACTTTGTCAGCAGGTTCTAGGGGAGCCACACAATGCCTGTTACTCTATTCATCCGGGATAGACTAAGATGTACCATGACCTCAGATGTATGTATTGGTAGGATGGCCTGTAGAGGGACATAGCAGAGTTTGTTGCTCAGTGTCCGAATTGTCGAGTCGAGTTGAGCACCGAAGCGTGCTGGCTATTACAGGCGATTGATATTCCAACATGGAAGTGGGAGGTGATCAACATGGATTTTGTTACAGGGTTACCTCGTAATCATAGGAAGTGTGATTCCATTTGGGTTATTGTAGACAGGCTGACGAAATCAGCCCACTTTCTTCCAGTAAAGACTACGTATTCGGCTGAGGATTATGCTAGACTGTATATCAGGGAGATTGTGAGACTGCACAGAGTTCCTATATCTATTATATCAGGTAGAGGAGCGGTTCTGGCTAACTTCCTGAGGTCTTTCCGTAGGGGTTAGGGACAGTGAGTCTCGAGATCGCGCTTCATCCTCGGGCCAGACGACAGCAGAGCGTACTATCCAGACACTTGAGGATATGCTGCGGGCCAGTGTTATTGATTTCAGGGGTAGCTGGGAGGATCATTTGCCTCTTGTTGAGTTTGCATATAACAACAGCTATCATTCTAGTATTTAGATGGCGCAATATGAGGCTTTGTATGGGCAGAAGTGTAGGTCGCCGATTGGTTGGTTCGAAGTGGGCGAGGTTCAGTTAGCTGGCCTAGACTTGATTCAGCAGGCTGTGGATAAGGTGAAGCTTATCTAGGAGAGACTGTTAGCAGCTCAAAGTCGGCAGAAATCTTATGCAGATAATCGACATCGACACTTGGAGTTTCAGGTTGACGATCGAGTCTTCTTGAAGGTATCACCCATGAAGGGTGTAATGAGGTTCGGAAAGAAGGGAAAACTTATCCCAAGGTACATTGGGCCTTATCAGATCCTCCGTAGAGTAGGCAAGGTTGTCTATGAGTTGGAACTGTCGTCCGATTTGGAGGCAGTACATCCGGTCTTCCATGTTTCTATGTTGCGGAAGTGTATCGGAGATCCATCGAGAGTTTTCCAAGCTAGTGATGTCCAGGTGACGGAGGGATTATCATATGAGGAGAGTCCCATAGCGATACTCGATCTCCAGGTCAGACGACTGCGAACCAAGGATGTGTCTTCCGTCAAAGTCTTGTGGCGGAATGATAATAGAGAGGAGATGACTTGGGAAGCAGAGGAGGACATGATGATTAAGTATCCTCACTTATTCCCTACACCTTCAGGTAATTCATCTTCCTTACTTGTCAGTTTTAATTGAAGTATTTGTTTAAGTGTTGTTATGTGGTCAAATATGGCATAATTGGTATGTAGGGTTGCAAAAGGAAACTATGCCGCTATCTATTTTATTGACTCCGAAAGAACATTCGGGGATGAATGTTTCTAAGGGGGGAAGAATGTTACACCCCGAAATTCCAGGACATGTATATAAGAACGTACGTAAGAAATGAGGACGTTAAGATTTGAGACTTGTAGAATTTATCGGAATTATGGAAATGTCGGGAAATGAAATATTATGGATGAATGGGAGGGTGACAAGTGTCACCCCCCACACTTGGGCTTGGACGAATTGACAAGGTCAATTGGTCAAGTCTTGAAATGCCAAGGCTTGACATTGTTGACCAAGTCAATTAACCCACTTGATTCTTGATATTTAAATCTTCTTCATCCTATCCCCACAAGTGTTTTAATCTTGACCCTCCATTTAATTATATATTCATCCTAGTAGCAAGACAAGTCTCAAACACTTAGAAAAAATTAGAAAACTTGAGAGTGAGATAGAGAGCTCTCGGCATAGCTCATTCAAGAACAAGAAATTTTTTCGTTTGATGTTCATAATTCACAATACTTTAAACCAAGGTTCCTAGAGGTATTGTAAGGTTATCTCAATAGAAAGATCCCGAAAAAGCTACATTTTTACATTAGTCGCAAGGTGAAAACCTAAGTCGTTTTCATAGTTTTGTTTGGAAATTGAAGGGAAGTTGTTTATGAACTTCTAAGGGCTTCAAATGGCGGATTGGAGCATGAAGGAAAGGAGCTAAGTTGCTAAGGAGCGACTTTGGATCTTGAAGTTATATTAGGGCTTGTCAAGGTAACAATCTTGTCCTCTTAAGTGATTAAAGATTACATGTTGTTGTAGTTATATATATTAACAAGCATGAGATATACTTGATGAAGATTGATAAGTGTTATGGATATTGGAACCACTAATCCGAAACTAGCATGTTTAACCTTGGAGATTGAAATTCAATTTGGTTATTAGTTAGTCGTCGCATGTTATATAAAGAATGAATTATAGTTGTTAAAGTTGTTTACGACTATATAACATGTTAGACTTAACAACTTGGATTGAAAAGAATTGGAAAGACTATGTGTTGTTGTACATTGTTAGCCGAGAATGACATTGTCTATGGTACTACTTGATATTAATTGTGGGGCAGAATTTTACACGTCCTGTAAGGCGTGTAATCCCCTTTGATTGGTTGATGTGTTGAGCCTTAAATGTGGCATATTGGTTATTGAATTCGGGCCTTGAAAAAGGTGAAAAATTATAAAAAAAGAAGGGGATGTGACTGCTTTTTAGGTTATGTATATATTTTGGAAGGTGGCCTTATCGGCTAGCCTGTTGATATTTCATGACTTGTACATTTTGAGTTGTATGTATGTTCCGCTACTATTCTCTGATGTATACCTGTAAGGGGTGCCCTGGTAGGGCACCAGTCGCGGGCCCGAGGTCGGGTCGTGATAAAAGTGGTATCATAGAAGTTAGTCCTCGAAAAGTGTCTACAGACCGTGTCTAGTAGAGTCTTGATTATCGGTGTGTTGTGAACCACATCTATAATCAGGAGGCTGCAGGACATTTAGGATTGATTTTCATTCTTCTCTCTCTGAGATCGTGCAGTAGAGCTGTCTTATTAGGTTGAATCCTCTCTGACCTATTCTTATGTATCAGTTATGCCTCCACGGAAGGCGACCAGGGCCCAGAAGGGCAAGGCAGCAGCTGGAGCTACTAGTGGTACGCAGAGGGTTACTAGGACTCAGGACCAGACTATGCCTGAGGTTGTGGGCCGATCGGTGAGTTCAGCCACGCCGGCAGTATTAGAGGAGCAGAGAGCAGTCGTTGCTCCAGAGGTTCCAATACCTGAGCCTCCAGTTCCGCAGCAAGGGGCAGAATATAGATATTATGGAGAGCATATCAGGTTATTGACGAGCATAGTGGCAGGGCAGCGCCGACAGGAGCAGGTAGCTAACCCTAGAGCCAACAGTTTGAGGATTCGGGATTTTATGGGTTGTAATCCACCCGAGTTCTATGGCTCGAGATCTGAGGATGATCCTCAGGAGTTCATTTGGCAGATACAACAGACTATGCAGTTACTTAGGGCCTCAGAGACAGAGTCAGTTGTGCTAGCTTCTTACCGGTTACGCGATATTGCGTTGAACTGGTTTGAGTCATGGGAGTTGTCTAGAGGTGTGGGTGCTCTTCCAGCTGTTTGGGATGAGTTCACAGAGGCCTTCCTTGATCACTTTTTGCCTCCTGAGATGAGTAGAGCTGTCACGACCCGAACCCGGGCCCGTGACTGGTGCCTTACCCCGGGCACCCTAGTGATACAACATCAGAGAAAATCAGCGGAAATAAAACATAAACATGAAACAAGAGATATGATAAATAAACAGGCTAACCAAAACAGTTGCCTAATGTATATATACATAAAAACGACAGCTTATCCTTTTTTACAAACTCGCCTGATAGTACTCTGAGACCTCTAAGAGTTTTTATACAACATGACGGGACAGGGCCCCGCCATACCCCTGAATGTACGAGAACCTACAACTCAGGGTAACATACCAAAAGATAAGCCTCCGGAGGAACGGAGCTTCCCAACGCTGAACTGCGATCCTAAGAGCGAGGATCAACAACCGATGTACCTCTACCTGCGGCATGAACGCAGCCCAAGGAGAGTCGATGTACAACAGTATGTGAAATTGAAAATACTGTAGTTAAATCATAACAGTCTATATAAAGCAGGAGACATATATGATAACCAAAATATAGTACGCAATCATAAACGCAGTTAAGTCAGGGACTCACGCCCTCAAAGTCATCACTCAAATATAACCATGGGTCTCACGCCCACAACATCAATCATGTTCGCATCTTGGCCACATGCCCCCGGAATTCTCCATCGGTGCGCATGTCCAGGATGCAACAATAATAACAAGTGCCGGGTAATCAACCCCGCGTGGCCACATGCCCGGAGTGCAGCCGGTGCGAGCATGTCCATGTAACAATAATACCAATACACCGGGTGATCAACCTTCCGCATGGCCACATGCCCGGAATGCGACGGTGCGGGCATGTCCATGTAACAACAATAACAATATATCGGGTGATTAACCCGCGCACGCGTGCCGGAGTGCGTCGGTGCGGACATGTCCATGTAACAACATCACACTCCTAATGGAAGCATACGTGGGCCACCCATCGTGTCGTGATGTCCATCAATCACCGATAGCCGGCCCTCGGCGAGACGCGAGTACGTAAATACAACACTTGCACAACAAAGGCTATTTACCATAAACATAGGCGAGTTCAACATACTTATAGACTCTTATTTTATTACAACAAATCCGGGTTTTAACCCCAAAGTACTACATACATTAATCCTTTCAAAAAGACCTCTTTTTACGTAAAAACAACTCGATACTATTATCCGTAGTGCCAAATCGCTCATGTTTTAAAATCAAGTACTTTACACTGTTTTAACCAAGTGGCTTACACTTTCTAGAACAACGTCAAGTAACAACATTCTTTTCCAAAAGTTCAAGTTTGCCTAATTTCAGATACTCACGTCTTTTAGTTTGGAAAGATTTCATAGTTTATAGTCTTAATCAAATAACGTACTCCTCTTTAAAACAATAAGCCTTATGTGTGAGTAGGTTATTCTTTGTTTATAACAATCTTATAAAAGCAGCCATGATCTAGGAAATGTAATATCATTTTGTCTCATCTTAGCTTCTATGCAGATGGAGGTTTCTACTGGTTTTAATAATACTTAATTATTCAATACATTTCCCTTTATTAGCGCTGCAGTGGTTTGTTCGATACTTATTCTGATTTCCGAAATCAGTAAAATATTATTCCTTTTAAAAACCAAGTACTCATTACTCACGAATGAGGTTTCACACTGTTTAACAAAATTCATATTAATTCAATTAAGTCAAGTCTCTTATCTTTTAAGATCAAGTCTCTTAACTTCTTAAAATCAATAAATCATTCTTTTATCTCTCTTAAGTCGTTATACCTAACTTCCCATAAAGCTAGTATAACTCTTAAGCTTTCAAACCAAGTATTATTCTTCTTTCAAAAGGATTCTTAATTCTTTTGAAATACTTCAAGATTCTTATTATTCAGTTTAAGTCAAAAGACATTGCCGTAAAACTACATTCGATTAACACGACGTTCTGTACTATATATATATTCTTTTAAAATACTTCCAGATTCTTATTATTCGGGCTTAAGTCAAAAGACATTGCCGTAAAACTACATTCGATTAACACGACGTCTACCGTACTATATATATATTCTTTTAAAATATCATGCTCCAGAGTATAGGAAGAATCACATACCTCGCGACGATTATCGACTATTAGCAAAACGCTCATCGGCTATAACCCGGCTAGCCTTGTCCACCTTCCAAGTAGTACATGCTACTCGCAGAACAGTCAACCAATAAAGGTTATAAGTCTCAGAAATACAAATCCTATGTAAATCTGATTCTTTCTTCTTTAATATTCTTCTGATGTGATCTATTCAAGTCTTTTCTGTAATATCCTTCTATTACAGTTCAATTCTCTTCTATGAATCTTATATTCATTTCTATACTACTACAATATGTAATTCCCAATTACAATATAAGGACAAGAGTATTTACCTCGATAAGCCCAAAATTATCCAAGTTATAAGTCGATCCTGAGCAACGTTTTAGCTCCTACTCCGGGCGCTCCAACCCGCTCCAAACAACCCTTAGAAGTTCTACGCAACTTCTTCTTAATACTTCAACCGGCTATGAAGATTTCCTTAGGGTTTCGTTTAGTGGCTAAAGGAAAGTATAGTAGTATTTTCTGGGCTTTTCGTATAGAGGGTACTTGGAAATACTACAAAGGTTTTGGGCTAGAGTATTTTGGCATTACAACAATACTTGGAGAAGTATTTCTCAACCAAGGGGGGGGTAGTATTTCGACTAGAACAACTAGAGGGGGGGGTATTTCTCGGCCAAGGGCCTCTCAAAGGGGGAGGGGGACTTGGACGAAACTACACTAAGGAGGGAGAGGGATTTTTAGACTTGGAAATGTCTAAGTGTGGATGAAGAAGTTCATCAACTAAGGGGGGGTATTTATAGGCCAACCAATGGCCAAGATTAAGGCAAGTGGTAGGCGAGTGTAAGGTCAAGATTTGGACAAGTGTAAGTGGGTCCTACTTGCTCATCAACTACACAAAATATCCCAAAAATATCCTACCTAATCCTTGACTAAAAACAAGGCACAAAAAACGTGCAAGGAATGCCCTTTGCCGTCCACTTTTGAGGGTGACACATGTCACCCTCCCGTTGGTCCAAAATATTTCATCTCTCGGAAAAATCCGCAAAAATTATAAATGACATAGCCGGAATTTTCCCTTCGCAAAGTTTGGAAAACGTTTCGTCGGAAAACGACTCTTTTCGCTAGTTGTGCACAAATTTCGCCACTTTGCCTACTTAAGGCTTAAACTTTTGTACGTACGCCCTCACGTACATACTCTGGAAATACGGGGTATAACATTCTCCCCTCCTTAGAAACATTCATCCCGAATGTTCCTTCCCAAGACGGATAACGATAAAGTTCCTCTAACAAGTTGCCAACGCCGCACCTGGCCACAAAATAACACACGTTCTCTTCCTTCCTTACTCGTCGTACCCTTCTTGAACACTTGAACTCTTCTAGTATACGTACCATACTTGACCATCGCCGGTTCCAAAATCTCTGGAGTCACTACCTCCAAACTTGGTCATCTTACTAACCTTAATCTCCTTTAAGGCCGTTCCCGGCCTTCACGATCCGATTCTGGTCGAACATATCCACGAACTCATACGATGGTCATCTAAACTTGGGCCTAGCACCCTCGTGACCCTACCACCTGGCGGGACCACCTAACTGACCCCACCTAAACAGGGCTACGGGTTGACCCGCACACGCCTCAACCCGACCTCTATCGTGCGAACTCTCTAGTTTCGATCCTAACAATCTTACTAATTCTCATCATGAAAGCTACCACTTCCATCTCACTACCCATGGACTTATCACACTAATACATTCTAGGCATGTAATGCACTCCGACAAGAATCATTTGCAAAATCCTTTACTCAAGACGGCCTTACATCTAAGGTCTCAATCGTGAAATATTCTAAGGTTCACACTTTCCCTGCCCCCATACTTATCCTTCCAACTAACCATGTTTTCTAACTCACAAATAACACAACGCTATCCGTATATCGCACACAATAAGATCATCATATCAAGCATACAAAACTCTAGAGGGTTAAGGATATACCTGAATCTACCGCTTTACTCTAATCACAGTCCTGCCCTGCAGGGCGCATAGCTAGTGAAGGTGATGAACCAGCCACTGATCCTGAAGGCTGAGTCGTAACATTCGTGCTACCACCGGTGGGCGTTCCTCGCAAAAATGGCCTCGCTGCCGCAAAATAACAAGCTCCTTGGCACCACGACACTCCCCGAAATGCGGTCTACCACATCGACCACACCGAGGTAGGGGTGACTACATCCGCCAACACCCTATTCCCCGAAACTCAACCCGTGGAGCTCGACTGCTCTCGAATACCTGAGCATACGAAGGTTGTGGAGGACCACTCTGTACTGGCGAAGGTGCATAACTAGCCTGTTGCTGAGGCGGTCCGCCTCGAAAGTCGCCAAAAGACCTGCTGCTCGGCCTCTTCTGCGATCTTCGTCATTCCGCCGACCTCTCCGCCTCACACCAGCGCATAAGCTGCGTGCGGGCAATGTCCATGCCCTGAAGAGCTACACCGAACAAGCCTCGCCAAGTAGTCATCTAGCCCGGTGACGTGGCGGTGTACTGTCCTCCATATCGGCTACTACTGGGACGTCGAGCCAATGAGTCGAACTCCACATTGTACTCGAATCATGCGCGGCTCGCCTCAACATCAAAAATCTGCGGCCCGAGCCTCTCATCTGTGGCGGCAAGTGTGCAAGAAATGCCCCGAGAACTCGTCCCAAACGGCGGAAGTGCATACTCTCCGGGGCGGCTCACGAATCAAACCCGATCGCAGTATCACGCAGCCGATGCGAACCTAAGACCACTGACTCGGTCTCCGAAGCCTTGATTACCCTCATTATCCGCTGTAACTGTCGGATGAACTCCTGCGGATCATCCTCAGGCCTCGACCCGTAGAACTCTGGCGGGCTACAACTCAGGAAGTCCCGTAGCCTCAAACTATCCGATCTTGGGTGAACCATGGGTACTACTGGAACTGCTGCGTCCAGCCTATCCTCATGTCTGGCCACAATCCTGGCTAGCAACTGTGCCATCTCCTTGTAACCCATCTCCTCTGCCCCAGGCTGTGGGACTGGAGGCTCAGGTACTGTTGTCTCATCAGCCACTGCTGCGGCTCTAAACTCTGCTGGGGCCGGCGGCGTCGCAAAACTCGCCGTCTGAAGCACAATCTCAGGTACTGACCGGGCCTGCGCCCTCGTACTCCTCTGTATCCTACTAGCAGCTCCCTCGGCTGCCTTGCCCATCTGGGCCCGGGTTGCCTTGCGCGGAGGCATAACTGGTAAAAACGAGATACGTCAGAGGGGTCCAACTTACAACACAGCTCTAAGGCACGATCTCAGAATGAGAAGAATGGAAACCAATCCTAAATATCTTATAGCTTCCTGATTATTGGTGTGGTTCACAACACACCGATAATCAAGACTCTACTAGATACGGTCTGTAGACACTTTCCAAAGATTAACTGCTCTGATACCACTTTTGTCACGACCCGAACCCGGGCCCGTGACTGGTGCCTTACCCCGGGCACCCTAGTGATACAACATCAGAGAAAATCAGCGGAAATAAAACATAAACATGAAATAAGAGATATGATAAATAAACAGGCTAACCAAAATAGTTGCCTTCTGTATATATACATAAAAACCCGAACAGTTATCCTTTTTTTTACAAACTCGCCACAACAAGATCTGAGACCTCTAAGAGTTTTTATACAACATGACGGGGCCAGGCCGCCCATACCCCGAATGCGAGAACCTACAACTCAGGGTAACATACCAAAAGATAAGCCTCCGGAGGAACGGAGCTTCCCAATGCTGAACTGCGATCCTAAGAGCGAGGATCAACAACCGATGTACCTCTACCTGCGGCATGAACGCGGCCCGAAGAGTCGATAACACGTACCAAGTATGTGAAACTGAAAATACTGTAGTTAAATCATAACAGTCTATATAAAGCAGGAGACATATATGATAACCAAAATACAGTACGCAATCATAAACGCAGTTAAGTCAGGGACTCACGCCCTCAAAGTCATCACTCAAATATAACTATGGGTCTCACGCCCACAACATCAATCATGTTCGCATCTTGGCCACATGCCCCCGGAATTCTCCATCGGTGCAGACATGTCCAGGATGCAACAATAATAACAAGGTACCGGGTAATCAACCCGCCGCACGCATGCCGGAGTGCGCCGGTGCAGAGCATGTCCATGTAACAATAATACCAATACACGGGTGATCAACCTGCCGCGTAGCCACATGCCCCGGAGTGCGCCGGTGCGAGCATGTCCATCTAACAACAATAACAATATAGCGGGTGCTTAACCCGCGCGTAGCCGCATGCCGAATGCGTCGGTGCGAGCATGTCCATGTAACAACAATAACAATATATCGGGTGATTAACCCGCGTAACGCGCATGCCGGAATTCTCGACGGTGCATACATGTCCATGTAACAACATCACACTCCTAATGGAAGCATACGTGGGCCACCCATCGTGTCGGATGTCCATCAATCATCGAATAGCCTACCCTCGGCGAGAGAGCGGTAGCGTAAATACAACACTTGCACAACAAAGGCTATTTACCATAAACATAGGCGAGTTCAACATACTTATAGACTCTTATTTTATTACAACAAATCCGGGTTTTAACCCCAAAGTACTACATACATTAATCCTTTCAAAAAGACCTCTTTTTACGTAAAAACAACTCGATACTATTATCCGTAGTGCCAAATACGTTCATGTTTTAAAATCAAGTACTTTACATTTGTTTTAACCAAGTGGCTTACACTTTCTAGAACAACGTCAAGTAACAACATTCTTTCCAAAAGTTCAAGTTTGCCTAATTTCAGATACTACGTCTTTTAGTTTGGAAAGATTTCATAGTTTATAGTCTTAATCAAATAACGTACTTCTTTAAAACAATAAGCCTTATGTGTGAGTAGGTTATTCTTTGTTTATAACAATCTTATAAAAGCAACCATGATCTAGGAAATGTAATATCATTTTGTCTCATCTTAGCTTCTATGCAGATGGAGGTTTCTCGGTTTTAATAATACTTAATTATTCAATACATTTCCTTTATTAGCGCTGCGATGGTTTGTTCGATACTTATTCGATTTCAAATCAAGAAACATTATTCCTTTTAAAAACCAAGTACTCATTACTCACGAATGAGGTTTCACACTTTTTAACAAAATTCATATTAATTCAATTAAGTCAAGTCTCTTATCTTTTAAGATCAAGTCTCTTAACTTCTTAAAATCAATAAATCATTCTTTTTATCTCTCTTAAGTCGTTATACCTAACTTCCCATAAAGCTAGTATAACTCTTAATCTTTCAAACCAAGTATTATTCTTCTTTCAAAAAGGATTCTTAATTCTTTTGAAATACTTCAAGATTCTTATTATTCAGGTTTAAGTCAAAAGACATTGCCGTAAAACTACATTCAGTTAACACACGTACGTTTACCGTACTATATATATATTCTTTTAAAATACTTCCAGATTCTTATTATTCAGGCTTAAGTCAAAAGACATTGCCGTAAAACTACATTCAGTTAACACACGTACGTCTACCGTACTATATATATATTCTTTTAAAATATCATGCTCAAGAGGATAGGAAGAATCACATACCTCGCGACGATTATCGACTATTAGCAAAACGCTCCACGGCTATAACCCGGCTAGCCTTGTCCACCTTCCAAGTAGTACATGCTACTCGCAGAACATTCAACCAATAAAGGTTATACGTCTCATCAGAAATACAAATCCTATGTAAGTCTGATTCTTCTTCTTTAATATTCTTCTGATGTGATCTATTCAAGTCTTTTCTGTAATATCCTTCTATTACAATTCAATTCTCTTCTATGAATCTTATATTCATTTCTATACTACTACAATATGTAATTCCCAATTACAATATAAGGACAAGAGTATTTACCTCGATAAGCCCAAAATTATCCAAGTTATAAGTCGATCCTGAGCAACGTTTTAGCTCCTACTCCGGGCGCTCCAACCCGCTCCAAACAACCCTTAGAAGTTCTACGCAACTTCTTCTTAATACTTCAACCGGGTATAAAGATTTCCTTAGGGTTTCGTTTAGTGGCTAAAGGAAAGTATAGTAGTATTTTCCGGGCTTTTCGTATAGAGGGTACTTGGAAATACTACAAAGGTTTTGGGCTAGAGTATTTTGGCATTACAACAATACTTGGAGAAGTATTTCTCAACCAAGGGGGGGGGTAGTATTTCGACTAGAACAACTAGAGGGGGGGGGTATTTCTCGGCCAAGGGCCTCTCAAAGGGGGAGGGGGACTTGGACGAAACTACACTAAGGAGGGAGAGGGATTTTTAGACTTGGAAATGTCTAAGTGTGGATGAAGAAGTTCATCAACTAAGGGGGGTATTTATAGGCCAACCAATGGCCAAGATTAAGACAAGTGGTAGGCAAGTGTAAGGTCAAGATTTGGACAAGTGTAAGTGGGTCCCACTTGCTCATCAACTACACAAAATATCCCAAAAATATCCTACCTAATCCTTGACTAAAAACAAGGCACAAAAAACGTGCAAGGAATGCCCTTTGTCGTCCACTTTTGAGGGTGACACATGTCACCCTCCCGTTGTTCCAAAATATTTCATCTCTCGGAAAAATCCGCAAAAATTATAAATGACATAGCCGGAATTTTCTCTTCGCAAAGTTTGGAAAACGTTTCGTCGGAAAACGACTCTTTTCGCTAGTTGTGCACAAATTTCGCCACTTTGCCTACTTAAGGCTTAAACTTTTGTACGTACGCCCTCACGTACATACTCTGGAAATACGGGGTATAACAAGAGCCCGCGTTGATAGGTTCTTGACATTGAGGCAGAATGGGAGGACCATCAGAGAGTACAACCTGGAGTTTGACTCATTGGCCAGGTATGCGCTCACTATTATGGCTGACATGGCGGACAGAGTTCATCGCTATGTGATGGGGCTAGACCGTTATATGGTTACTGCATGCCTGGAAGTGGCCCTTCAGCCAGGTATGGATATTTCCAGGATGCAGGCATATGCACAGTGGATTGAGGACCGAGAGAGAGAGGACCAGCCAGACCTAGGCCAGCCCAATAGGGCCAGGACGACAGGGTTTCAGGGTAACTTTCAAGGCGGACAACCTCAACAGCAGGCTCGGTCTGATTCGCTGGCCGCAGTACTCCTTCCGGTTCGGCGGAGGTCCGATCGATCGGGTTATTCGGGAGCAGGGCAAGGCTCCAGGGCTTCAGGGTTCTAGGGGAACCGATGTCCTAGTCAGATGACGCTACCTTTACCTCGGTGAGGTCAATATGGTAGGTCCCATCGTGGGGAGTGTCGTATTTCTCCAGGAGCATGTTACTCTTGCGGCCAGCAGGGCCATTTGAAGAGGGATTGTCCGACCAGAGGTAGCATGGGTGGTATGATTCAGCCTACAGGATCGATTCGGTCTTCATCTTACGTGAGTACGCGCCTGCAGGCGGGGTGTTCACGGGCCAGCAGGCCGCGGCAGAGGTCGTGGTGGAGGTCCTAGTTCTAGCGATCCACAGAACCGCATATATTCCTTAGCCAGCCGGCAGGATCAGGAGGCTTCCCCGGATGTCATCACAGGTACATTATTGATTTCATGCTGTAACGTTTATGCTTTGATAGATCCAGGTTCTACCTTTTCCTATGTATCCCCTTTTATTTCTAGTAGAATAGGGATAGAGCCGGTGTCGATAGAGCCTTTTGAGGTACCTACGCCAGTGGGTGATTCGGTGTTAGCTGAGCGGGTGTACAAAGATTTCCCGGTGTTCATATACAGCCATCAGACCCTAGCAGACTTGATAAAGTTGGAGATGACAGATTTTGACGTCATTATGGGTATGGACTGGTTAGTTTCTTGTTATGCCAACATTGACTGTAGAGAC
Source organism: Przewalskia tangutica (assembly GCA_029844215.1). Classification (NCBI taxonomy): domain Eukaryota; kingdom Viridiplantae; phylum Streptophyta; class Magnoliopsida; order Solanales; family Solanaceae; genus Przewalskia; species Przewalskia tangutica. Next base: position 132,900,864 of record CM056720.1, on the reverse strand, counting down.
AGGTTGGTCCGATTCGATTTCCGGTGGCGGTTATCGAGTGGAAGTGGCAATACGTCGTCGGAGGTAGGTTTATTTCTTACCTCAAGGCTAGAAAGATGGTTCAGAAAGGGTACATCTATCATTTGGTTCAGGTATTTAATACAGAGGCTTAGGTGCCAGTTCTTCAGTCAGTTCCGGTGGTTAGAGAGTTTCTGAATGTATTCCCAGATGTTCTCCCAGGTATTCCTCTAGAGAGGGAGATTGAGTTTATTATTGATGTGCTGCCAGAAACTCGGCCTATATCTATTACGCCGTACAGGATGGTACCTGCTGAGTTGAGGGAGTTGAAGGACCAGCTGAAAGATTTGCTGGAAAAGGCTTTATTAGGCCAAGTATTTCTCCCTGTGGAGCGCCGATTTTGTTTGTTAAAAAGAAAGATGGGACGTTGCGTATGTGTGTTGACTACAGGCAGCTGAATAAGGTTACCATCAAGAATAGATACCCCCTCCATATGATTGATGATTTGTTTGACCAGTTGCAGGGTGCGAGGTGTTTCTCCAAGATAGACCGGCGGTCCGGTTATCATCAGGTGCGAGTTAGGGAGGAAGATATCCCGAAGACTGCATTCAGGACCCGGTATGGGCACTACGAGTTCAGGGTGATGTCTTTCGGTTTGACTAACGCTCCAGTGGTATTTATGGATTTGATGAACCGGGTGTTCAAGCCAATTTTGGATACGTTTGTTATAGTATTCATCGATGACATCCTGGTTTATTCTCGCACAGAGCAGGAGCATGCAAATCACTTGAGGACGGTACTTGGGGTCCTCCGGAGCAGGTAGTTGTACGCCAAGTTCTCCAAGTGTGAGTTTTGGTTGGCCTCAGTGCCATTATTGGGGCACATTATCGGGGCTGACGGTGTTCAGGTTGATACGACAAAGATTGAGGCGGTCAAGAGTTGGCCGAGACCTACTACTCCGATGGAGGTGCGCATCTTCTTGGGGCTGGCGGGTTATTATCGTAGGTTTGTGGAGCAGTTCGCTTCGATATCAGCACCATTGACTAGACTGACTCAGAAAGCGGTTAAGTTCCAGTGGACAGAAGCTTGTGAGTAGGGCTTCCAGTTACTGAAGAAAAAGTTGACGACGGCTCCAGTTCTTACTCTTCCCGAGAGATTAGAGGGCTATGTGATTTATTGTGATGCGTGGGGTATCGGGCTAGGGTGCGTATTTGTCACGACCCGACCCCGGGGCCGCGACTGGTGCCCTACCGGGGCACCCCGTTCAGGTATACCTCAGAGAATAGCAGCGGAACATACATAACACATAAACCTGTAGATAGTAAACATCACCGGCTAGCCGACAAGGCCGCCTTCCATAGAATATACTTAATCAAAAGCAAAACAGTACAACTTGTTCTTACGGCCCAAAACACAAACGTGACTACAGACCTCTAGGAATAACAACTGTGGCGGGACAGGGCCCCGCCATACCCCTGAATGTACATAATACCTATAGCATAAGGGAAAAACCGTACCAACAAAACAAGCCTCCGGAGGAATGGAGCTTCTGACACGGCATCACCGGTGATCCTAAGAATGAGCATCCACCACTGCTACCCTTACCTGCGGCATGAACGCAGCTTCGAGGAAGGGGGGATTACCTGATATGTACTAAGTATGCGAAACTGGAAAATACTGAAAATACCTCATAAGTCTAAAATAACTGGAGACATGTATGATAATCAATTTACAGAACACTTTGCCTTACTAATAATGAGAATATCAAGCATAAACTATACTGCATGAAAATAGGAAGCTCATGATCAAAGCAAGGTCACCCACCCGCAGTATCATTAAGCAATCCTACTCCTGGGACTATTTCACCCGCATGGGTCGTGTGGACCCGCATGAGGTATTCCTCGTGATAGGTTGTACTACCGCATAGGACTATTTCACCCGCATGAGCCCTACGGACTCGCATGAGGTATTCCTCGCATCGTGGGTAGCAAATCCACGAAATATGCAAATGTCACAACCCGGGGAATGACCCCGTAACGAATAATATAACACTAGCACAAACCGGCTATCATACATAATATAAGCAAGTTAAGAAATCCCCTAACTTCTTATTAGTCTTGTTCACATACATTCTCATTTTAGTTTACTTAAGGCACTAACATGTCTTTATGAAAACCGGGAATTTAACCCAAAGTACTACGTACTTCTACTCTTTTAAAACCTTAGACAATTAATGCCTTAAAAATCAATTTTTCTTTCACAACTTCAAATCATTTATCCGTACTCATTTTACTTAGAGTAAATCTTCCTTTGTTAACCTTCCATAAAGCTAATATAACCAACTTCCCATAAAGTCATTATATTAACGTTATACATTAGTCAAATACATTTCCCTAAACCCAAGGGACTTACACTTTTAAAAAGAAACAAGAATCATATACTTAAACACATCAAGTCCCTTAACTTTGAAAACTCAAGACATCCTTAAAACAAGTAAGGGATATCAAAACCTTGTACGTCTACCGTACTACATAAGTGCAACTAGTCATGCTCAAGAGATAGGAAAGTTCCACATACCTCTTCGGGTCAATCCACTTGCTAAGTCCAATATACCGCACGTAGTACGTCAACCTATAATGACCATAATACGTTTATTAACCTATAGCTTCTACATAGAATATTCCAAGTGTAAAGTCACTAAATTCTACGGAAAATCGGACAGCATTTCCTTTGTTTCTATATACTTTTCCACCTTTTCAAGGTCCGAATTCAACATCCAACGCCACTTTTAAGGCCCAACAATCCAATAAATACAAAGGGGATTACACACCTAATCTTGGATGTGTAAAATTCTGCCCCACAATGCATATTTAACAAAATCAATAAGCTAAAGGTAATATCTAGGCTATAACATGCTTATATATCATTCTTATCCAATCCTTTCATATCCAAACTATATTTCCTACATGCAATGTATCTAAGATCAATATTTACAACTACAAGTCCTTTCTTCTTCACATGCAACACAATAAACTAGCAAAAGAGAAAGGATTGTTACCTTAGAGATTACCCAAATTAATCCAACAAATTCACTAGCCTCCTTTCCACAATCACCACCACAAAAACTCCTACAAGCTTGCCAACAAGTTTCCTTCTTGTCACCTTTTTTCAGATTTTTCTCAAGCCTTGATTTCCTCTTGATTTTCTAGAGAGAAGGGATAACTTTTAATTTTTAGAGAGAGAGGAGAGCTTGAAGAATGACCAAGTCTTCAAGACTTGGTAAATAAATAGGACATGCAAAATCAGATGGGGGGGGGACACTTGTCACCCTCCCATGACCTTTTTTAAAACAAAACAGTTCAGATTTTTCCACCCAGCCTCGCAGAACCCGCCTCGGCGCCGCGGCGCTGAAACCTCTGCCAACTCTCGGATCTTCCGGTTCCGCAGCCCTACTTTCCGGCTCCGCGGCCCTGTGGCTCCTGACCGAAATACTTTTCTGTCCGACTGTGCACTGAACTTGTAACCTCCGTAACTTTCTACTCCGATGTCCTATCGACGAACGGTTGGTTGCGTTGGGAACTAGACTCAACGAACTACGTTCTAGGCCTTTGAAACACCTAGGAACTCATAATGCAACTGGACATAAACCGCCTCAAAGTTGACTAAAAACCCGTCCGAAACAATCCGTCAACCTATCTTTCTAAAATTTTAAGTCTTAACCCCTTTCGTACGTTCTCATACGCATGGCCTGAACTATGGGGGTATAACAGTATTGATGCAGCACGACAAGGTTATAGCCTATGCTTTCCGGCAGCTACGGAAGCATGAGAGGAATTACCCTACTCACCACTTAGAGTTGGCCGCAGTATTCATGCCTTGAGGATTTGGAGACATTATTTATACGGGGTTAATGTGGATATTTATACAGACCATAAGAGCCTCCAGTACATCTTCAGGCAGAGGGAGCTGAACTTGAGGCAGAGACAGTGGTTAGAGTTGCTGAAGGATTATGATGTTGATATCCTATACCATCCGGGAAAAGCCAACGTGGTTGCAGATGCTCTGAGTCGTAGATCTATGGGGAGTCTATCAGAGGTACATCTAGATAGATAGGACATGGTTCGTGAGATCCATCAAGTGGCGAGCCTTGGGGTTCGGTTGGTCGATACCGATGATAGTAGGGTACGGGTTCGAGAGGTTGCCGAGTCTTCCATCGTTGAGGAGGTGAAGAGGCGACAGTATGAGGATTCAGTTCTAATACGGTATTGAGATACGGATCTTCGAGAAAAGAAGAGTTTATTTGAGGTAGCACCTGATGGGGTGCTAAGGTACGAGGGCAGATTGTGTGTTCCCGATATTGCAGGACTTCGTCAGCAGGTTCTAGGGGAGGAACACAGTGCCCGTTACTCTATTCATCCGGGATAGACTAAGATGTACCATGACCTCAGATGTATGTATTGGTGGGATGGCCTAAAGAGGGACATAGCAGAGTTTGTTGCTCAGTGTCCGAATTGTCAACAGGTCAAGGTTGAGCACCAGAAGCCCGGTGGGCTATTGCAGGCGATTGATATTCCGACATGGAAGTGGGAGGTTATCAACATAGATTTTGTTACAGGGTTACCTCGTACTCAGAGGAAATGTGATTCAATTTGGGTTATTGTAGACAGGCTGACGAAATCAGCCCACTTTCTTCCAGTCAGGACTACGTATTCGGCTGAGGATTATGCTAGACTGTATATCAGGGAGATTGTGAGATTGCACGAAGTTCCTATATCTATTATATCAGACAGATGAGCCCAGTTTACGGCTAACTTCTGGAGGTCTTTCCAGAAGGGGTTAGGGACACAGGTGAGTCTCAGTACCGCGTTTCATCCTCGCATCGACGGACGACGCAGGCGTACTATCCGACAACGAGGATATGTTGCGGGTCTGTGTTATTGATTTCAGGGGTAGCTGGGAGGATGATTTGCCTCTTGTTGAGTTTGCATATAACAACAGCTACCATTCTAGTATTCAGATGGCGCAATATGAGGCTTTGTATGGGCGGAAGTGTAGGTCGTTGATTGGTTGGTTCGACGTGGGCGAGGTTCAGTTAGTTGGCCCAGACTTGATTCAGCAGGTTGTGGATAAGGTGAAGCTTATCCAGGAGAGACTGTTAGCAGCTCAGAGTCGGCAGAAGTCTTATGCAGATAATCGGCGTCGACACTTGGAGTTTCAGGTTGACGATTGGGTCTTCTTGAAGGTATCACCCATGAAGGGTGTGATGAGGTTCAGAAAGAAGGGGAAACTTATCCCAAGGTACATTGGGCCTTATCAGATCATCCGTAGAGTAGGCAAGGTTGCCTATGAGTTGGAACTGTCGTCCGATTTGGAGGCAGTACATCTGGTCTTCCATGTTTCTATGTTGCGGAAGTGTATCCGAGATTCATCGAGAGTTTTCCCAGCTAGTGATGTCCAAGTGACGGAGGGATTATCGTATGATGAGAGTCCCATAGCGATACTCGATCGCCAGGTCAGGCGACTGCGGACCAAGGATATGGCTTCCGTCAAAGTCTTGTGGCGGAATGATAATAGAGAGGAGATGACTTGGGAAGCAGAGGAGGACATGATGATTAAGTATCCTCACTTATTGATGCGCGGTAAGATGCACACACTTTAAACGCAAGTGCACGTTATCGTGACAAGTAATATAGTCTTAGTAAGACCGAATATCGTCCACAAGGATTAGGGTTCAATTACCAACTATCTATTTTCTAGTATCTATTTGGTGACTTTATGATTGATTTGTTGTTTATAACTACGAATTATGCAAGCTATTTTAATATAAAGATTTACTTCAGTGGTGATGAGAATAGGGCTTCCATGTATCCTTACTATCCGCTTATGCTACTTACTAATGCATTAACTTATGGTATTCTTCTTTAGGAGAAAGCAGGTTACTGAAATCGCTTTATACTCCGTTAGGGTTATATAAACACTCAACTGATGATCGCACCTTACCTACCTTTCGGTGATAAGGATAACTTTATAGGAGGATTAAGAACAAAAACCTAGTTGACCGTCACGCACAATGTGCAAAATTAGTGTTGTTAAGCCTCTCATCAACGCTACATAAATAATTGAGGTATTTTTATCCCCAATCCAAGAATGTCTACCCAACTTACAACATATTCACAATCCCCCCTTTTCAGAATCTGATTAGAAATCATATAGTGATAATTAGTTGTCAATTAATTACCAAGAATTCAACTCAATTATTGGATAGATCTCACAATAAGAAAAATAACCATAAGCATGCATTAATTTATAACATAAGTTTCTAGCAATTCAACATGGAAAGCCCTATAAGAGAATTAGTTCCTAGCCATAAATATGACAAGAACTAATTCAAAGTTCATCATAAAAACTGAAATAAAGTAAAGAAAAGGAAAAGAAATTACTAAACTAATGGTATCCAATCTCCAAGCAAAAGTCTTGAGTTGTACAAGAGGAACCCTTAAAAGCGCCTAGGGTTCTCCTTTTATAGCCGCAAACCGCCTCCTCTTTTCCTTCGTGCTCGCCCGATTTTCGTCAAAAGACCTAATTTTTCCGTCGGCGCGCGCCTGCAGAACGGCGCGCGCGCCGGAAGTTCTGCAATCCGTCGGGTGTTTTGGCGCGCGGCCGATATCTCGCTGCGAGGCGCGCGGCCGCTGTATCTTCTGTAGCTCCTCGGATGTTTAGGCGCGCGGCCCGCTTTTGCTTTGCGAGCCGCGCGCCAGTCTTCGACCTCTACGGATAGTGGGCGCCGCGCTGATGCATGCGAGGAGCCGCGCGCTGGTCTTGATTTTTCCTCGCTCGCCACTTTTTCTGTTTCCACCGCATCTCCTCTTTTGCTCTTTTTCCGCCATTTGGCCATTTTAACCACTTTGACTCAAAAGAAAGAAAACTATCCTAATACGACACTTATATGTGCAAAATGGGACAAAAGACTAACTAAAATCGACTCAAAGGTGTATATAAAATACAGATCAAATACCCAAACTTAACCTTTGCTCGCCCTCGAGCAAAGATAGAAAGAAATAAAATAAAAGACTCAAAGAAACGAAAAATAAAAGACTCACTGCCATTGATCACTTTTGCTGCATTAGTGTTAACTAGAAAAACATGAAGGTTAGCAAAATAATATGCAGGAACATATAGCATGAAATTTCAGCACATTAAGCTAGATATTTCGCAAACTCATATTCATCATGCTTAATGGAAGTCAATATCCTAAATCATGCATATAAATTCAAAAATCCTATGGCATGCTTACTTGCTATTCTCCACTAATCCTGGATATGCATAAAAGAGATCTTCAGGACTTTAAGGGTTGTAATGTAGGCTTAGGTAGGGGTTGGTAAAAATAGGCATTTAGGCTCATTTCGTGTACCATAAGCTCTTCAGCTTTTCAGTATTTCCCTTTTTCTTTTTGTTCTTTTCTTCATTTCGATTCTATCTTTCCCCTCTTTTGTTTTGGGAGAGTGAAGTATATAATAATGACAAGCACCCCCAAACTTAGGCTTTTGCCTATTTCTTATTACTTTTGTATTGGGGTGCAACAGACTTATTCACTCTTTTTGTCTCTTTTTTTAACACAATGTATTCCACTATTTCATATTTTCACTTATGGTACGACTTGTGGGAATATAGGGTGTCAAAGAAGAAATTTCAAATTTAGGCTCAATGGGGCTGACTAGGGATATTTTTAAAGTACGGGATAGAAAAGAATGGTAAGAATTGGCTATCAAAGAAATGCCTGAGTCATCTCCCTAACATGCATATCCTAACTATTTCGCCTCAAATAGCAAGCAATCATAACACATAAGCATTTATCATTTAGCATGCATAACTCAAGCAAGAAACTCCAAATAGACAGATTCTTTGAGTTTTTGGCATATCTAACTTAGGTGTTTAGATAGTTGCTTCAATTCCGTTACATTATTCCACCTTACTTCACTAGGTGTTTCTGGCAACTACAGCATACATGATCTTTGACAGACAATTATGACTCAAAATTCAAAAAAAAATTTGGTGACTCCAAATAAACATAAAAACAATCAAAAAGACTTAAGTAACACATAACATGACACAAATATAACACCTCCAAACTTAAATCACATATTGTCCCCAATGTGTGTAGACTCAAAGAAAAATAAAAGAAATACGACACTTACAGACTTTGGCTAAAATGGTGGTGATGGCGGTGGATAATACTTTGAATTTCGTGAGGGGAGGAGAGCTCTTGGTGTTTGATTTGGCGATAGGGCCTTCGGATCAGGGTGTCTTCCAGAATTCAAATTTGTCGTTGTGGCGCATGGCCACGCAAATGGCGCGCGCCAAACTCTGTCTTTGGTTCTCGAACTTCTGCGCATGCCCTATTTTATTAGCGCCGCGGCCCTGCTAATGGGCGCCGCGGTGCTATGGCGATTTTTCTGGGTATCCTTGGCTTCTCTTCATTTTTCGCCTTCCACATCCTCGGCTTTCACCTGTCAACATAACATAGACACAAGAACCCAAGACCGTGAGACTGATCAAAAATAAAATAAAATAAAAACAGAAATTGAAATAACATAATTAAAAACATTGGGTTGCCTCCCAACAAGCGCTGTCTTTAACGTCTTTTAGCCGGACGCAAGTTCCTTATTATTTTAAGGTATGAGAAGTTACCAAGTTCATGTATTCCATTTCATTGATCAGGTAGGGTTTTAACCTCTGTCCGTTTACCTTGAAGGCAGCTCTCTCTCTCCCTTTTATTTCAATCGCTCCATATGGGAATACTCTCACCACCGTGTATGGTCCTGTCCAACGTGATTTTAACTTGCCTGGAAACAATCTCAACCTTGAGTTGAATAACAGCACTTGTTGTCCTTCTTGAAAGTCTTTTGGTATCAAATTCTTATCGTGCCATGCTTTCGTTCGTTCCTTGTAGATCTTTGCATTCTCATAGGCATTGTGTCGGAATTCATCTAATTCGCTACCGTAGTAGTCTCCTCTGTCCTGCTGCCGTGGTATCCATGTTTAACTTCTTCATTGCCCAGTATGCTCTGTGTTCCAACTCTACTGGCAAATGACATGCTTTACCAAAGACTAATTTATAAGGTGACATACCAATTGGTGTTTTGAATGATGTCCGGTATGCCCACAACGTCGTCATCCATTTGATAGACCAGTCTTTCCTCGAGCCGTTCACCGTCTTTTCTAATATGCTCTTTAATTCTCTATTTGATACTTCGCTTGCCCATTAGCTTGAGGTGATAAGCGGTTGTAGTGCGATGGTAAACTCCATATCGGAAAGCAATGAATTGGTATCTATTGCAAAAATGGCTCCTTCACATCGATGAGAGCTCTTGGGGTGCCGAACCTTGTGAAAATATTCTTTTGGAGGAATTTTTGAACAGTCTTACTGTCGTTTTCTTTGGTGGCCACTGCTTCTACCCATTTGGACACATAGTCAACTGCCAGAAGGATGTATTGATTTCCAAAGGATGGCGGGAATGGCCCCATGAAATTGATTCCCCACACATCGAATAGTTCTACTTCCAATATCCCTTGCGAAGGCATTTCGTTTCGTCTTGAGATGTTCCCTGTTCTCTGACAATTATCACATCTCTGCACAAAGGTATGGGCATCCTTAAAGAGTGTTGGCCAATAGAATCCGCATTGCAATACCTTTGCCGCTGTTCTTGATGCCCCAAAGTGTCCACCACATGATAAGGTGTGGCAATGGGTGAGAACCTGGTGTATCTCTTCCTCTGGTATACATCGCCTGATGACTTGGTCGGCACAGTGTTTTTATAACAACGATTCCTCCCAATAGTAATGCTTTACTTCTGAATAAAACCTCTTCACTTGCTGTCTTGACAAGCCTGGGGGTAGTACTTTAGCTGCACGAAAGTTGACAAAATCAGCGTACCAAGGTAAATTAGAATTCATACTTACTCGGAACAGTTGTTCGTCTGGAAAGTGATCATTTATTTGCACATCCTTGGTGTTCTGGCTCTCTGTGTTTTCCAGTCTTGACAAGTGGTCTGCAACTGAATTCTCTGTTCCTTTCTTATCACGAATCTCTACGTCAAATTCTTGTAGGAGTAGGACCCATCGGATAAGGCGAGGCTTCGCATCCTTCTTTGTCATCAAGTACTTTATAGCAGAGTGGTCAGTGTATACTATCACTTTATTCCCAATAAAGTATGGCCTGAATTTCTCAAACGCATATACTATAGCTAGTAGTTCTTTTTCAGTAGTTGCATAATTTAACTGTGCGTCGTTTAGAGTCTTACTAGTATAGTAAATGGATCTAAATACCTTGTCGATTCTCTGTCCAAGCACCGCTCCAACTGCATAGTCGCTTGCATCACACATTAGTTCGAATGGGAGCTCCCAGTTTGGTGCAATGACTATGGGTGCTGAAATGAGCTTCTCGCGGCGTTTGAAATGCGGATAAGCATTCTTTATTGAAGTCGAAGGCAACCCCCGTCATTAGCAATGTGGAAAGAGGCTTTGAGACCTTTGAAAAATCCTTGATAAATCTTCTATAAAAACCTGCATGTCCAAGGAAACTTCTGACTCCTTTTGTTGATACTGGAGGTGGGAGATTTTCGATCACAGAAATTTTTGCTTTGTCCACCTCAATACCTTGGTTTGATATTTTGTGTCCCAAGACGATTCCTTCTGTTACCATGAAGTGACACTTCTCCCAATTTAGCACAAGGTTAGATTCTTCGCACCGGCTTAACACTGCTTCTAAATGCCTTAAACACTCATTGAATGATGCTCCAAAGACCGAAAAATCATCCATAAAGATTTCTATAGTTCTCTCTACCATATCTGAAAAAATTGTCATCATACACCTCTGGAAAGTTGCAGGTGCATTGCAGAGTCCGAATGGCATCCTTCTGAATGCAAATGTACCAAAAGGACAGGTGAATGTTGTCTTTTCCTGATCTTCTGGGGCTATTGCAATCTGGTGATACCCTGAGTATCCATCCAAAAAGCAGTAGTAGTTATACCCTGCAAGTCTGTCCAACATTTGATCTAGGAATGGCAACGGGAAGTGGTATTTTCTAGTTGCTTTATTCAACTTGCGATAGTCAATGCAAATTCTCCATCCGGTGACCGTTCTCGAGGGAATGAGTTCGTTTCTTTCGTTGGTCACCACTGTTATTCCACCTTTTTTTGGTACCACTTGTACTGGGCTTACCCATGTGCTGTCGGATATGGGGTAGATTACTCCTGCATCGAGCCATTTTAGGATTTCCTTTCTCACTACCTCTTTCATGTTTGGGTTTAGTCGCCTTTGGGCTTCGATGGATGGTCTGCTTTCCTCATCTAGACGGATCTTATGCATCGCCGATGGACTTATCCCTTTTATGTCCGCTAATGTCCATCCAATGGCCCGCCAGTGATTCTTTAGTACTCTTAGCGCTTTGTCAATCTCTTCGGTGGATAAGTGGCATGAAATGATCATCGGTAAGGTTTTTTCTTCACCTAGGTATCGGTATTGTAGATGATTGGGTAGGGTTTTTAACTCTAACTCGAGCCTTCTCGTGGATGGTAATGATCTTTCGGTACTGCCCAAGCTCCTCATACTTCCTTGTATCCCATTTTTCATAAGCATTCATCCAATTTGCATACTCCATCGATCTGGATCGTTTCTACTATCATCATCCCACGTGGTCGCGATTTCTTCAGCGTATCATCATATCCGAACTATTTGGTGACACTTCTTCGCTAAGATCGATGGTCGAGCGCTTATCCTTGGCCTCTGGAAAAGTTGCTGCTCGAAAAACATTGAAAATCACCTCTTCTTCGTCTACTCGAAGCTTCAACTCCCCTTTGTGAACATCAATGAGCGCCTGTCCTGTGGCTAAGAAGGGTCTGCCAAGTATGATGGGGATTCCATCGTTATCTTGTATGTCTAAGATAACGAAGTCGGCGGGGAAGATGAACTTGTCCACCTTCACTAAAACATCTTCGATGACTCCTCTCGGATGGACAATTGAGCGGTCACTAACCGCAAGTGATGTTTATAGGTCCGATTTCTCCCATTTCTAGTTTGCGAGAAAACTAGATAGGGCATCGATTTATGCTCGCTCAGTGTCGCACAGTGCCTTCTGACATTCAAACTTCCCAATAGTACATGGGATGGTAAAGCTCCCAGGGTCTTGTAACTTTTGAGGCAGTTGTCTCTGTAAGATGGCACTACACTCCTCAGTCAACATCACTGTTTCGTAATCCTCTATCCTCCTCTTTTTGCTAAGCACATCCTTCATGAACTTGACGTAGCTCGGCATTTGTTCTAATGCTTCAGCAAACGGGATATTGAGCTGCAATTGTTTGAGGACCTCCACGAATCTGGAGAATTGCTTGTCAAGGGTGCATGTTTTTAATTTCTGAGGATATGGTATCATCACCTGGGGTGCGGTTGCCATAGCTGGTGCTGATTTCTCGGTTTCTGGGTTCGGCGCGCGGCCACGATCTTGGCGCCGCGGCGCCACTCTGCTCGCCTCGGATACCGTAACCTTCGCCTTGTCTCCTGCATTGTCTCAGAATCTTCAGCGCCGCGGCCCTGCTCATCGGCGTCGCGGCTCTGCTGCTGCGAACTCTCTATCTCCCCTGATTCGGCATCCTTCAGGTCAATTGCCTGACATTGTGTTTCCTCATTGCCTACCCCAGGTGCAGATTGCTCTTCATGTGTTTCGCTGTTGAATATGATCGCGAGCTCTGCTATTTGCGTTTCCAACTTCTGCATGGCCATTCTTGTTTCATCTATGAACTGATTTTGGTATCTCGTGAGACTGAGTATAGTTTCTCTTAACTCCTCCCTCTCTTCCTCTATGGTTGGTTCTCTGTCATATTGACAGTAAAAATCCATATCTAACAAATTCCTGAGATAAATCAAAACCAACAAAGAATCACGGCACCTCGAACTTTTCGAAAATATGAATAAAAACGTAAAAATAAAAAATAAAAAATAAAAAATTAAAATAAAAACCAAATTAGAAATTGAAAATAGATAAATTTGATATTGAACTATTGCCTAATCCCCGGCAACGGCGTCAAAAACTTGATGCGCGGTAAGATGCACACACTTTAAACGCAAGTGCACGTTATCGTGACAAGTAATATAGTCTTAGTAAGACCGAATATCGTCCACAAGGATTAGGGTTCAATTACCAACTATCTATTTTCTAGTATCTATTTGGTGACTTTATGATTGATTTGTTGTTTATAACTACGAATTATGCAAGCTATTTTAATATAAAGATTTACTTCAGTGGTGATGAGAATAGGGCTTCCATGTATCCTTACTATCCGCTTATGCTACTTACTAATGCATTAACTTATGGTATTCTTCTTTAGGAGAAAGCAGGTTTACGAAATCGTTTTATACTCCGTTAGGTTATATAAACACTCAACCCAGAAGATCGCACCTTACCTACCTTTCTGATAAGGATAACTTTATAGGAGGATTAAGAACAAAACCTAGTTGACCGTCACGCACAATGCGCAAAATTAGGGTTGTTAAACCTCTCATCAACGCTACATAAATAATTGAGGTATTTTCATCCTCAATCCAAGAATGTCTACCCAACTTACAACATATTCACAATCCCCCCTTTCAGAATCTGATTAGAAATCATATAGTGATAATTAGTTGTCAATTAATTACCAAGAATTCAACTCAATTATTGGATAGATCTCACAATAAGAAAAATAACCATAAGCATGCATTAATTTATAACATAAGTTTCTAGCAATTCAACATGGAAAGCCCTATAAGAGAATTAGTTCCTAGCCATAAATATGACAAGAACTAATTCAAAGTTCATCATAAAAGCGAAATAAAGTAAAGAAAAGGAAAAGAAATTACTAAACTAATGGTATCCAATCTCAAGCAAAAGTCTTGAGTTGTGCAAGAAGGGAACCCTTAAAACCGCCTAGGGTTCTCCTTTTATAGCCGCAAACCGCCTCCTCTTTTCCTTCGTGCTGGCCTGATTTTCGTCAAAGACCTAATTTTTCCGCGTCGGCCGCTGCCTGCGACAGCGCGCGGCCGGAAGTTCTGCAATCCGTCGGGTGTTTTGGCGCGCGCCGATATCTCTGGCATTCGAGGCGCCGCTGTATCTTCTGTAGCTCTCGGATGTTTAGCGCCGCGCCCGCTCTTTGCGAGGCCGCGCTGAGTATTCGACCTCTCGGATAGTGGCGCGCGCCACGCTGATCGCAGTGAGGCGCCACAAGATCGGTCTTGATTTTTCCCTCGTTCGCCACTTTCTCTGTTTCCAGCTCTGGCATCTCCTCTTTTGCCCTTTTTTTGCTCTTTTTCCGCCATTTGGCCATTTTAACCACTTTGACTCAAAAGAAAGAAAAACTATCCTAATACGACACTTATATGTGCAAAATGGGACAAAAGACTAACTAAAACTGACTCAAAAGGTGTATATAAAATACACCGATCACTTATTCCCTACACCTTCCGGTAATTCATCTCCCTTACTTGTCAGTTTTAATTGAAGTATTTTTTTAAGTGTTGTTATGTGGTCAGATGTGGCATAATTGGTATGTAGGGTTGTAAAAGGAAACTATGTCGCTATCTATTTTATTGACTCCGAAAGAACATCCGGGGACAAATGTTTCTAAGGGGGGAAGAATGTTACACCCCGAAATTCCAGGACATGTATATAAGAACGTACGTAAAAAATCAGGACGTTAAGATTTGAGACTTGTAGAATTTATCGGAATTATGGAAATGTCGGGAAATGAAATATTATGGACGAATGGGAGGGTGACACGTGTCACCCCCCCACACTTGGGCTTGGACGAATTGACAAGGTCAATTGGTCAAGTCTTGAAATGTCAAGGCTTGACATTGTTGACCAAGTCAATAAGCCCACTTGATTCTTGATATTTAAATCTTCTTCATCCTATCCCCACAAATGTTTTAATCTTGACCCTCCATTTAATTATATATTCATCCTAGTAGCAAGACAAGTCTCAAACACTTAGAAAAAATTAGAAAACTTGAGAGTGAGATAGAGAGCTCTCGGCATAGCTCATTCAAGAACAAGAAAAAATTTCGTTTGATGTTCATAATTCACACTACTTTAAACCAAGGTTCCTAGAGGTATTGTAAGGTTATCTCAATAGAAATATCCCGGAAAAGCTACATTTTTACATTAGTCGCAAGATGAAAACCTAAGTCGTTTTCATAGTTTTGTTTGGAAATTGAAGGGAAGTTGTTTATGAACTTCTAAGGGCTTCAAATGGCGGATTGGAGCGTGAAGGAAAGGAGCTAAGTTGCTAAGGAGCGACTTTGGATCTTGAAGTTATATTAGGGCTTGTCAAGGTAACAATCTTGTCCTCTTAAGTGATTAAAGATTACATGTTGTTGTAGTTATATATATTAACAAGCATGAGATATACTTGATGAAGATTGATAAGTGTTATGGATATTGGAACCACTAATCCGAAACTAGCATGTTTAGCCTTGGAGATTGAAATTCAATTTGGTTATTAGTTAGTCGTCGCATGTTATATAAAGAAGGAATTATAGTTGTTAAAGTTGTTTACGACTATATAACATGTTAGACTTAACAACTTGGATTGAAAAGAATTGGAAAGACTTTGTGTTGTTGTACATTGATAGCCGAGAATGACATTGTCTATGGAACTACTTGGTATTAATTGTGGCCAGAATTTTACACGTCCTGTAAGGCGTGTAATCCCCTTTGATTGGTTGATGTGTTGAGCCTTAAATGTGGCATATTGGTTATTGAATTCGGGCCTTGAAAAAGGTGGAAAAGTACGTAGAAACAAAGGAAGTGTTGTCCAATTTTTCGTAGAATAAGTGACCTTACACTTAGAATATTCTACGTTTGAAGCTAGAAGTTGATAGATGTATTATGGTCATTATAGGTTGACATACTACGTGCGGCATATTGGACTTAGCAAGTGGATTGAACCGAAGAGGTATGTGGAACTTTTCTTATCTCTTGAGCATGAGTAGTTATAAATGTATAGTACGGTAGACGTACGAGATTTAAATGAATTTAGTTTCATTTGATATCCTTGACTTGTTTTAAGAATGTCCAAGTTGGTTGAGTTAGAGAATTAACTCACTTGTTTTAAAGGTTAAAGATGTCTTAGTTTCTAAAGTATAAAGTTAGTGTAACGGCTTTATGGGAAGTTGGTTATAACAACTTTATGGGAAGTTAAAAGAATGGTTTATTCTAGTAAGGTAAACAAAGATAAATGACTTGAAATAAAGAATGACAATTTGATTTAAAGGTATCAATTGCTTAAAGTTTTAAAGTAAGGGTCACTTGGTTTAGAAGCCTAAAAATGTATTTCTAAAGGTGTAGTGACTTGTTTGAAAAGTAGACAAGTCTTGATACTACGGGTGTTAGTATCTTGGGGGTTTTATACGAGAAATAGTCATTTTTAAAAGGATAAAGGTACGTAGTACTTTGGGTTAAATTCCCGGATTTTTTATGACATGTTAGTGCCTTAAATAAAATGAGAGTGCATGATAATTATGGCTATTAAGAAGTTAAGAGATTTCTTAACTTGCTTATGTTATATATGTTAGTCGGTTGTGCTAGTGTTATGTTATTCTTGCGGGGTAAACCCACGTGTTACTACTTATTCCATGTATTTGCTACCCATGATGCGAGTGCGGCGTTTGTACTCATTGCGGGTCCACAGGGCCTATGCGGGTGAAATAGTCCCATGCGGGTGAAATAGTCCCATGTGGAGCAAATTGCTCCATTGCGGGTCCACGGGACCTATGCGGGTGAAATAGTCCCAGGAGTAGGATTGCTTAATGATACTACGGGCGGGTGACCCTACTTTGATCATGAACTTCCTATTTTTACGCAGTAAAGTATACTCCTGTTTACTCTCATTATTAGTAAGGCACAGTGTACTGTTATTTGGGTTATCATACATGTCTCCAGCTTTATTTTAGACTATATGATTTCATTTCAGTACTTTCAGTTTTACATACTTGGTACATCTGTTGTACTGACCCCCTTCCTCGGGGGTTGCGTTCATGCCGCAGGTAGGGGTAAGCAGATTGTGGATCCTCACTCTTAGGATCACTGATCAGTTGTCAGAAGGCTCTATTTCTCCGGAGGCTTGTCTTTTGGTAAGGTTTTCCTGATGTTGTAGATTAATGTACATTCAGGGGTATGGCGGGGCCCTGTCCCGTCACAGTTGTTATGTAAATTCTTAGAGGTCTGTAGTCATATCTTGTGGATTGGGTTGTTATAAAAAAAAGAAGGGGATGTGACTGCTTTTTGGGTTATGTATATATTTTGGAAGGTGGCCTTATCGGCTAGCCTGTTGATATTTCATGACTTGTACTTTTTGAGTTGTATGTATGTTCCGCTACTATTCTCTGATGTATACCTGTAAGGGGTGCCCAGGTAGGGCACCAGTCGCGGGCTCGGGGTCGGGTCGTGACAAAAATTGTCTCCATGAACACCATATCTCTGCTCATAAAAAATGTTCTATTTTCCACGTCATAAAGTTTGTATCCTTTATGTGCAGAACCATATCCTAGAAGAACAGTTCTCACAACCATGAGACTAAACTTATCTTGTTTGGTTAAAGTAGTTGCATAATACATGCAACCTATCACTCTTAAATGAGAAAGTGATGCTACTTTATTATACAACATCTCATAAGGTTATTTGTTACCTATAATGGTAGAAGGTATTTTATTCATGATATATAAACTCCTTCTACACAGAAATCCCAAAATTTGTCTGGCAAATTTGCCTGAATTTTTATGGCTCTAGTTGTCTCCATTATATGTCTATGTTTCCTTTCTACTACATCATTCTGTTTTGGTGTTTGTGGACATGAACTCTCATGTACTATGTTGTTGAAACAATTCCTTATAGTTATGATTAAAAAATTCAATTACATTATCAGACCCCACTCTTTTAATTTTTACATCAAACTGAGTATTAACTTCAACAAAGAAATTTCTAAGCAATGTAATCACATTTAATTTCAGTCTCATTAAGAAAATCTAAGTCCATCTAGAGTAGTCATATACAATAGTAAAAAAATAATTTCCATTCCATTATATATTTCAACTTTGTAAGGTCCACATACATCCATATGCAACACTTGAAATGGTACTATCTTTATGCTAGTACTGACATGAAATGACACTCTAGTTTGTATAGATAAAGGAAACACTTCATAATTATTAAAAACAAAAGAAGTATATTCTTAAAACATGGAATTTTCATTAGAACATTCATGGGTACATGACATAACCTTTGGTGTCAAATGACTACATCAACATGATGAGTTTCTTCTAAACATTTAGTCACCTCTCCTCCTATATTTTATGTGTCCAAACTTAGTATGCACAACCCTTCTTCCTCATTACCAATCCCCCTCACCTTCCAAGATGAGAGATTCTGAAATACACATCATTTTGGGGGAAAAGTAACACTGCAATTCAGTTCCTTTGTACCCATTGAAACAGACATGAAATTAAACTTGAATGTTGGCACACATAAAATATTTTTAAGAACATCACCTCCTCTTAAGTGATAGTCACCAATATGTGAGATTCTAGTTGAATCTCCTATAGGTAACTGCACCTTTCCTGCATTTTCTATCAAAATTTTATTTTGTAAATATTTCTGATCACTAATCATCTCATTGATTGCACATGTGTCCACAATCCATTTTAATAATGCTTTTGCATAAATATTAAATGTACCTATCATGTTTGCACTAGTATTAGTCTCTCCAACTGCAGCCTTGCTGTTAAGCATGCTAGGAAGTTGTTGGTGTTGACTAGGTGTAAATTGATTAGTTGTCATGTATGTTCCTTGATGGTGTTGGTATGGATTGTAGCTTGGAATAAAATGTGGTCCATGTTGATGATTACAGAACCGTGAATTTGAAAATGTCACATGTTATTGTTGTGTATTTTCCTCAAACTGCAGATTCTGAATATGTCTTACATCATGTTGATGATGTTGTACTTCACCTCCTTGTCCAATGTCCTTAAATAGTAAATTCCTCTTGTCACTACATTTGCATTCTTTGTTTTTCCTTTAAAGTTTTCTGGATATACATTAAACTTGTAACAATCATCTTGTACATGTTCAGTTTTATGACAGATATCACACTTCATCAACTTAAAATATTCTATTTTTAAATGACCCTTGCCATGACAAAAGTCACACATTGCATTAGGATTGTATCGTTTCTTTTGCTTTGTATCTCCACTTTCATTTCTGGTTGTAAACATGGCTAATGACTCTACTGTATCTTGCATCATACTGCGTGTTCCTATAATTATCTTTTGGCTTTCCTCTTGGTTGATCATTGCATATACTTGATTCAAGTTTGGCATTTGCTGCATCATAATTACATGACCATTAACTTGACTATAACTGTCATTAAGTCTCATTAGATATTATAGCATTCTCTTATATTGTAAATGATCTACAAATTCTTTTGACTTAGGACAGCAAGCTGGTGGTGGTATAATGGAATCATATTCATACCAAAGATCCTTGAGTAATACACATATACTGATAGTGCTCCTTGTCTTAGTGTGAATGTCTCCTTATGCAATTGAAAGACTCTCGAGTTGTTTATTTTATCAAATATGTCCCTCAATTCCTTCCCATATCATATACGAATTAGAATTGAACAACAATCCAGTTAGCAAATTCTTGCTCACATTTTCCATTAACCAAGACACCACAATTGCATTACATCTATCCCAAAGCTTAGTTAAGTCACCATGAAAGGATTCTCGCTTCATTGTTCCATCGATTAATCCTATCTTATTCTTTCCTAATAGAGTTAGTATCATTGTCCTACTCCACAAAGTGTAAGTATCCATTCCAGTTAACATAATTCCAACAGACAATGAACCTGGTGCATCAGATGGAAAAAAACGATATTAAGAATGATTGTGATCGATGTTCGTCGTCATTGCTGCAACTACATTTGTCATGTCTCATCCATTAGCTCACATCGTTATTGAATTTTTGATTCTCAGACTTCAATTGAGACTAAAACAGTTAATCGCAATCTCAATTGCAGTTTCTCGATGTTCGATTCCTTCAACCCAAACACAGATCCCTCGAATTCTTCACTGCATGTGATAGAATTTCCCACGATCTACACCAATCGATTTCTCTAATACCTTGTTAAGTTGTTGTGTTGTTCGTGAAGTGAAGAAATCGATCAAATGACACTGGTTGTCATTGATGAAGAACAGAGAAAACAGAGAGGATATACTGCTCGAATATGAGCTAAAAATTTGATGTGTATTGAATGAATTGTGTAATGTTGGTATATATACATATCACAACTCATTTAAACTACATATTAATTACACTTAACTAAATTTCATCAAACTAACTAACATAACAAACTTGTAACTAACTAAACCAACTCAATAATAATTCTTCCATGTACTATATCTCATGGTACTTTAGTGCACTTGTATATTTCTTTCACAGTTTCTAAGTCTTGTTACTTTCTAGGGACCATAACCAATATATAATAGCGAGACACCTCTTCGGAAGAGACATAACTCTTCAAATGTAACCTTTCAGAAGAGGTGCAGCTCTTCAGTTATGAATCCATTAATTATAACTGAAAAGTTAACTAGTTTTTATACATATAAAATTTATACTTTATAACATAAGATTTATATATAGTCCATAAAAATAACATTTTATTAGATCAAAAAAATGGGCATCTTTAGTTGATAGCATATCTATGTACAATTATATAAAATATGTGATCCACTAATTAGAGAATTTCTAACCACGGAATCAAGTGGATATTGAAAAAGCTTTATGACGGTGGAAAGTAAGTTAATTAATTAGCAGCTTGACGATATAACTTGTACTGATATTTGGTAAATATGCTTGCTATCATGTACAGGGAAAAGGTGTTTACCAATTCGTGAACAAATACGGAGCTAATGTTGATGGATACAGGTAGTTGGTGAATCTGATTAATTCCCACTAATAGAAATTTAATCTCAAATGAATTACTCTAAAGATGCAGTATTAATTCATATAATACTTTGATTAAAATGCAGTCCTATCTACAACCAGGATGAATGGTCTCCGAGTGGCGATGTCTATGTTGGCGGTATGACTTCAATTATTATTACTATTTGAGTTAATGCTCAGTGCATTATAGTATAAACTTTAAAAACTTACATTATCATGTTACGTTAGCACATTACAACAGGCAATTCTTTATATCAAACATTGATACAATATTTTTAGTAAAGAAAATTATTAGCACGTGTATAGGTTACATAATTTAACATATTTTATATTGTATAATTATGGTAGAATTAGAATCCTTATTAGAAAATGATTCAATATTGTACACCTACATATATTTGTATTAATGAGAAATACCCCAGGGGAGATTAATACAATCTTACGTGATATCAGAACCAAAGCTTAAACCTTAATCTAGTTCCTCGGTGTCTTTTTTTTCCCCGACAAGCCTTTTGTCTGCAAAACATACAAATTTCGTCTCTGCAGCCTGTGGTGAGGCTAATTGGTCTGAAACCATATTTTATTACTTCACTACAGGGTCGTTTCAAATATTTTGGGGACCCTGTTCTAATTCGTAAAAGTGGGTCCTTAATTGAGTTAAGACCTGTGAATTATGAGCATTTACAGTAAATTCTGGCTAATACTACTTAATAAAAAATGAAAAAAGGGCCCTAAATTTTTCGTTTTTCGGGGGCCCTGTGCGGTAGCACACCTCGCACGAGTCCAAAGACGCCTCTGCTTCTATGCAGTCTGCTGCAGCCTGAAAGCAACAAACAAATTTCATTATCCATTTCTCTTTCTCTGTTCCCTTTCTCTGTTCCAACATTCTGTTTCCCTTTCTATGTTCCTCTTGCTTTCCTTAATCACCCGAATATAATTAAAAGTGTCACGACCCAACCCCGGGCCCGCGATTGGTGTCCTATCTGAGCACCTCTTACAGGTATACATCAGAGAATAACAGCGGAACATACATAAACTCATAAAATATTTAGACAGTAAATATCAACAAGCTAGCCGATAAGGCCACCTTCCGTGAAATATACATAACCCAAAAAAAGCAGTTACATTTTTGTTCTTACAACCCAATCCACAAGATATGACTACAGACCTCTAAGAATAACAACTGTGACGGGACAGGGCCCCGTCATACCCCTGAATGTACATAAATCTACAACATCAGGGAAACCGTACCTAAAGACAAGCCTTCGGAGAAATGAAGCTTCTGACAACTGATCAGTGATCCTAAGAGTGAGGATTCACCACCTGCTTACCCCTACCTGCGGCATGAATGCATCCCCCGAGGAAAGGGGGTCAGTACAACAGATGTACTAAGTATGTAAAACTGAAAGTACTGAAATGAAATCATATAGTCTAAAATAAAGCTGGAGACATGTATGATAACTCAAATAACAGTACATTGTGTCTTACTAACAATGAGAGTAAATAAGAGTATACTTTACTGCATAAAAATAGGAGGCTCATGATCAAAGTAGGGCCACCCGCCCGTAGTATCATTAAGCAATCCTACTCCTGGGACTATTTCACCCGCATAGGTCCTGTGGACCCGCAATGGAGCGATTTGCTCTGCATGAGACTATTTCACCCGCACAGGACTATTTCACCCGCTTAGGCCCGGTGGGCCCGCAATGAGTACAAACGCCGCACTTGCATCATGGGTAGCAATTCCATGGAATAAGTAGTAACCCGGGGGTTTACCCCGAAAGAATAACATAACACTAGCACTACCGGCTATCATACATAACATAAGCACCACCGGCTTATCACACATAACATAAGCACCACCGGCTTATCATAATTATCATAAGCAAGTTAAGAAATCCCCTAACTTCTTATTAGCCTTAATTATCATACACTCTCATTTTATTAAACTTAAGGCACTAACATGTCATTAAAAATCCGGGAATTTAACCGAAAGTACTATGTACCTTTATCCTTTTAAAAATGACTCTTTCTTGTATAAAATCCCTAAGATACTAACGCACGTAGTATCAAGACTTGTCTACTTTTCAAAACAAGTCACTATACCTTTAGAAATACATTTTTAGCCTTCTAAACCAAGTGACCCTTACTTTAAACTTTGAGCAATGGATACCTTTAAATCAAATTGCCATTCTTTTTTTCAAGTCATTTATCCTTGTTTACTTTACTAGAATAAACCATTCTTTTAACTTCTCATAAAGTTGTTATAACCAACTTTCCATAAAGCCGTTATACTAACTTTATGCTTTAGAAATTAAGATATCTTTAACCTTTAAAACAAGTGAGTTAATTCTCTAACTCAATCAACTTGGACATTCTTAAAACAAGTCAAGGATATCAAATGACACTAAATTCATTTAAATCTCGTACGTCTACCGTACTATACATTTACAACTGCTCATGCTCAAGAGATAAGAAAAGTTCCACATACCTCTTCGGTTCAATCCACTTGCTAAGTCCAATATGTCGTACGTAGTATGTCAACCTATAATGATCATAATCCGTCTATTAACTTCTAGCTTCAAACGTAGAATATTCTATGTGTAAAGTCACTTATTCTACGGAAAATCGGACAGCACTTCCTTTGTTTCTACGTACTTTTCCACCTTTTTATCAAGGCCCGAATTCAATAACCAAACATGCCACATTTAAGGCTCAACAATGTAGCTAACAAAAGGGGATTACACGCCTAACATGACATGTAAAATTCTGCCCCACAATTGATATCAAAATAGTCCAAAAGACAATGCCATTCACGGCTAATAGGTGCAACAACATATAATCCTTTCCAATTCCTTTTTAATCCAAGTTGTTTAGTCTAACATGTTATATAGCCGCAATCGATTATAACATCTACAATCTTCTCTTTAGATAACATGCGACGACTAAACTAATAATTCAATTGAATTACAATCTTAAAGGCTAAATCATGCAACATTCGGATTCCATCAACATATTTCAGAACACTCATCAATCTTCATAATGCAATTCACATGATCAATTACCAATCTACTACAACATGTAGTCTTTAATTACAAAGAGGACAAGATTGTTACCTTGACAAGCCTTAATCCAACTTCAAGATTCAAAGTCGCTCCTTAGCAACTTAGCTCATTTCCTTCACACTCCAATCCGCCACTTGAATTCCTTAGAAGTTCACAAACAACTTTCCTTCAATTTCCAAACAAAACCTATGAAAGCGACTTAGGTTTTCACCTTGCGACCAATGTAAAAATGTGGGTTTTCCGGGATCTTTCTATTGAGATATCCTTGTAAAACTCTTAGGAACCTTGGTTTAAAGTATTGGGATTATTGAATCACAAACGAAAATTTTTCTTGTTCATATGAGAGCAAACCCGAGAGCTCCTCTTCAAGCTCTTAAGTTTTCTAATTTTTTCTAAGTGTTAGAGACAAGTCTTGCTACATGGATCAATATATAATTAAATGGAGGGCTAAGATCATAACACTTGTTGGGTTTGGATGAAGGAGATTTAAATATCTCAAGTCAAGTGGCTCATTTGACTTAGTCAATTTTATCAAGCTTGGGCTTGCAAGACTTGATCATCTAAGCTTTGGTCAATTGACCTTTTTGCCCTTGGTCTATTCGTCCAAGACCATCCAAGGGGGGTGACACGTGTCACTCTCCCATTCGTCGTAATATTTCGTTTTCCGACATTTCCATAATTCCGATAAATTCTACGAGTCTCAAATCTTAAAGTCCTGTTTTCGTATGTACGTTCTTATATACATGTCCTGGGATTACGGGGTGTAACATTCTTCCCCTCTTAGAAACATTCGTCCCCGAATGTTCTTTCAGAGTCAATCTAATTAGATAACGACATAGTCTCCTTTTGACATCCCTACATACCCATTATGCCACATCTGGCCACATAAATACACTTAAGTAAAATACGTCAATTAAAACTGACAAGTAAGGGAAAAGAATTACCTGAAGGTGTAGGGAATAAGTGAGGACACTTATTTATCATGTCCTCATCTGCTTCCCAAGTCATCTCCTCTCTATTATCATTCCTCCAAAAGACTTTGACGGAAGCTACATCCTTGGTCCGCAGTCGCCTGACCTGGCGATCGAGTATCGCTATGGGACTCTCCTCATACGATAATCCCTCCGTCACCTGGAGGTCACTAGTTGGGAAAACTCTCGATGGATCTCTGATACACTTCCGCAACATAGAAACATGGAAGACCGGATGTACTGCCTCCAAGTCGGACGACAGCTCCAACTCATAGGCAACCTTGCCTACTCTACGGATGATCTGATAAGGCCCAATGTACCTTGGACTAAGTTTCCCCTTATTTCCGAACCTCATCACACCCTTCATGGGTGATACCTTCAAGAAGACCCAATCGTCTACCTGAAACTCCAAGTGTCGACGCCGATTATCTACAAAAGACTTTTGCCGACTCTGAGCTGCTAACAGTCTCTCCTGGATAAGCTTCACCTTATCCACAGCCTGCTGAATCAAGTCTGGGCCAACTAACTGAACCTCGCCCACGTCGAACCAACTAATCGACGACCTACACTTCCGCCCATACAAAGCCTCATATGACGCCATCTGAATACTAGAATGGTAGTTGTTGTTATAAGCAAACTCAACAAGAGGCAAATGATCCTCCCAACTACCCCTGAAATCAATAACATAGGCCCGTAGCATATCCTCAAGTGTCTGGATAGTATGTTATTCCTGTCCGTCGGTCTGAGGATGAAAAGCGGTACTGAGACTCACCTGTGTCCCTAACCCCTTCTGGAAAGACCTCCAGAAGTTAGCCATAAACTGGGCTCCTCTATCTAATATAATAGATATAGGAACTCCGTGCAGTCTAACAATATCCCTGATATACAATCTAGCATAATCCTAAGTCGAATACGTAGTCCTGACTAGAAGAAAGTGGGCTGATTTCGTCAGCCTGTCTACAATAACCCAGATGGAATCACACTTCCTCTGAGTACGAGGTAACCCTGTAACAAAATCCATGTTGATCACCTCCCACTTCCATGTCGAAATATCAATCGCCTGCAATAGCCCACCGGGCTTCTGGTGCTCAACCTTGACCTGCAGATAATTCGGACACTGAGCCACAAACCCTGCCATGTCCCTCTTCAGGTCATCCCACCAATACATACATCTGAGGTCATGGTACATCTTAGTCGACCCCGGATGAATAGAGTAACGAGCAATGTGTGCCTCCCCCAGAATCTGCTGACGAAGTCCTGCAACATCGGGAACACACAATCAGCCCTCGTATCTTAGCACCCCATCAGACGCTACCTCAAACAAACTCTTCTCCTCTCGAAGAGCCGCATCTCGATACCGTATCAGAACTGGATCCTCAAACTGTCGCATTTTCACCTCCTCAACGATGGAAGACTCGGCAACCTCTCGAACCCGTACCCCACTATCATCGGTATCGACCAATCGAACCCCAAGGCTCGCCAGCTGATAGATCTAACGGACCATGTCCTGTCTATCTGGCTGTACCTCTGACAGACTCCCCATAGACCTACGACTCAGAGCATCTGCAACCACGTTGGCTTTTCCCGGATGGTATAGGATATCAACATCATAATCCTTTAGCAACTCTAACCACCGTCTCTGTCGCAAGTTCAGCTCCCTCTGCCTGAAGATGTACTGGAGGCTCTTGTTGTCTGTATAAATATCCACATGAACCCCGTATAAATAATGTCTCCAAATCTTCAAGGCATGAATAACTGCGGCCAACTCTAAGTCATGAGTAGAGTAATTCCTCTCATGCTTCCATAGCTGTCGGAAAGCATAGGTTATAACCTTGTCGTGCTGCATCAATACGCACCCTAGCCCGATACCCGAGGCATCACAATAAATCACATAGCCCTCTAATCCCTCGGGAAGAGTAAGAACTGGAGCCGTCGTCAACTTTTCCTTCAAGAATCGGAAGCCCTTCTCACAAGCACGTCGCTCGGAACTTAGCCGATTTCTGAGTCAGCCTAGTCAATGGTGCTGATATCGAAGCGAACTGCTCCATAAACCTACGATAATAACCTGCCAGTCCTAAGAAGCTGCGCACCTCCGTCGGAGTAGTAGGTCTCGGCCAAGTCTTGACCGCCTCAATCTTTGCCGTATCAACATGAACACCGTCTGCCCCGATAATGTGCCCCAAGAATGCCACTGAGGCCAACCAGAACTCACACTTGGAGAACTTGGCGTACAACTGCCGGCTACGGAGGACCCCAAGTACCGTCCTCAAGTGATCTGCATGCTCCTGCTCTGTGCGAGAATAAACCAGGATGTCATCGATGAATACTATAACAAACGTATCCAAAAATGGCTTGAACACCCGGTTCATCAAATCCATAAATACCGCTGGAGCGTTAGTCAAACCGAAAGACATCACCCTGAACTCATAGTGCCCATACCGGGTCCTGAATGCAGTCTTCGGGATATCTGTCTCTCTAACACGCACCTGGTGATAACCGGACCTCAGGTCTATCTTGGAGAAACACCTCGCACCCTGCAACTGGTCAAACAAATCATCAATCCTGGGGAGGGGGTACCTATTCTTGATGGTTACCTTATGTGTAGTAAACACATATACGCAGCGTCCCATCCTTCTTTTTAACAAACAAAACCGGCGCTCCCCAGGGAGAAATACTAGGCCTAATAAAGCCTTTTTCCAGCAAATCTTTCAGCTAGTCCTTCAACTCCCTCAACTCAGCAGGTGCCATCCGGTACGACGGAATAAATATAGGCCGAGTGTCTGGCAACATATCAATACAAAACTCAATCTCCCTCTCAGGAGGGATACCTGGGAGATCATCTGGGAATACATCCGGAAACTCTCTAACCACCGGAACTGACTGAAGAGCTGGAACATCAGCCTCTGTATGGAATACCCGTACCAGATGATAGATGTACCCTTTCTGCACCATCTTCCTAGCCTTGAGGTAAAAATAAACCTACTCCCCGGCGACGCTGTATTGTCCTTCCACTCAATAACCGGCTCACCGGGAAACTGGAATCGGACTAACCTGTCTCTACAGTCAACGTTGGCATAACAAGAAGCCAGCAATCCATACCCATAATGATGTCAAAATCTGTCATCTTCAACTCTATCAAGTCTACTAGGGTCTGACGACTGTATATGAACACCGGGCAATCTTTGTACACCCATTCAGCTAACACCGAATCACCCACTGGCGTAGCTACCTCAAAAGGCTCTATCAACACAGGCTCTATTCTCATTCTACCAGCAATAAGAGGGGACACATAGGACAAGGTAGAACCTGGATCTATCAAAGCATAAACGTCACATCATGAAATCAATAATGTACCTGTGACGACATCCGGGGAAGCCTCCTGATCTTGCCGGCTGGTTAAGGAATATATGCGGTTATGTGGACCGCTAGAACTAGGACCTCCACCACGACCTCTGCAGCGCACTGCCGCCGTGAACACCACCGCCTCGGGCGCATACTCACATGAAGATGAAGACCCAAGCGACCACCTGGGTGAATCATACCACCCATGTTGCCTCTGGTCGGACAATCTCTCTTCAAATGGCCCTGTTGGCCGCAAGAGTAACAAGCTCCTAGAGAAATACGACACTTCCCATGATGGGACCTACCACATCGACCACACTGAAGTAAAGGTGGCCTCATCTGACTAGAACCCCGGTTCCCATGGGAACCCGAAGCCCTGGAGCCCTGACCTGCTCTTGAATAACCCGGCCGATCAAACATCCTGCCAGAAAACCGGGAAGGAGCACTTTGTGCCGGCTGAAATGTAAACCTGGCCTGCTGCTGAGGTTGTCCACCTCGAAAGTTACCCTGCAACTCTGCCGTCCTGGCCCTCTTGGGCTGGCCTCGATCTGGCTGGTCCTCTCTCTCTCTGTCCTCAATCCCCTGAGCATATGCCTGCATCCTGGCAATATACATATCTGGCTTATGGGCCACTCCCAGGCATGCAGTAATCATATAACGGTCTAGCCCCATCACATAGCGGTGCACTCTGTCCGCCATGTCCGCCACAATAGTGATCGCATACCTGGCCAACGAGTCAAACTCCAGGTTGTACTCTCTGATAGTCCTTCCATTCTATCTCAATGTCAAGAACCTATCCACGCGGGCTATCCTCATCTCAGGAGACAAAAAGTGATCAAGGAAGGCCTCTGTGAACTCATCCCAAACAGCTGGAAGAGCACTCACACCTCTAGACAGCTCTCATGACTCAAACCAGTTCAATGCAATATCGCATAATCGGTAAGAAGCTAACACAACTGACTCTGTCTCTGAGGCCCTAAGCACCTGCATAGTCCGTTGTACCTGCCGAATGAACTCCTGAGGATCCTCCTCAGATCTCGAACCATAGAACTCTGGTGGATTATGATGCGGGATTTATGCACACACTTAACGCAAGTGCACGTGTCGTGTCAAGTAATATAGTCTTAGAAGACCGAGTTATCGTCCTCAGGGATTAGTGTTCAATGCTCAAATTCTATTCTATGGTATCTATTTGGTAACCGATTATTGATATGTTGTTTATGACTATAATTATGAAAACTAATTAAACTACGTTGTTTTACTTCAGTAATGTGGAAATAGGGCTTCCAAATCTCCTCAACTATCCGCTTAACTTACTTATTAATGCAATTAATTATGGTTCTTCTTCTATTTTGAGATAGCAGGTTAACTAAGCCATTTTATACTCCTGTTAAGGTTATATAAACACTCAACCCCAATATAGAACCTTTCTACCTTTCGGTGATAAGATTGACTATAAAGGAGGATTAATACCAATAACCTATTAATACTACACAAGTATCGGGGTACTTTCGTCCACGATTTAACCTATGTTTATCCAACTACAGCATATTCACAACCTCCCCTTTCGTCTTTCGGTTAGAAATCATAAGGATTATGATAATTAGTGATCAAGTAATTACCAAGCAATCAAAACAAATATTGAATAAATCTCAACAACAACAAGAAGAACCAAAACATGCATTAATTCATAAAGATAAGTTTCAAGTGAATTGACATGGAAATCCCTAGATTGATTTAGTTCCTAGCCATAGACATGACAAAAACTAAATTAATATCCAAAAAGAAATAAAACAAGAAACAAGAAATTACTAAGAATAGGTTTCCAATCTTGATCTCCAAAGTTGTGTGATTTGGCAAGAAGATGAATTCTTAAATCTGACCTAGAGTCCTCTTTTTATAGTCTCCAAAACGTGATGCAGGTTTTCCTTCAGGCCTTGGCCCATTGTCTTTCGAATTTGCTGATTTTTCCGCCTCGGCGCCGCGGCCCTGCTACTGGCGTCGCGGTGCCGGAACTACTGCACCTCTCTGAATATTGGGCGCCGTGGCGCTCGACCTATTTGGAGGCACCGCTGACGCTCGTTTTGTGCCCGGTTCGCCAACTTTCTCGCTTTTTGAGCTCTGGAACCTCTGTTTCTGCCCTCTTTTTGCTCCTTTTCTGCCAATGAGCCACTTTAAACCAATATGACTCAAAAGAAAGAAAATCTATCCTAAGACGACACGTATTTGTACAAAAATGGACAAAAGACTAACTAAAAATGACTCAAAAGGTGTATATAAAATACACCAATCAAACACCCCCAAACTTAACCTTTGCTCGCCCTCGAGCAAAGATCAAAAGAAAGAAATAAAGACACAAGGAAAAAGAAAATAGAATGACTCAAAGACATTAATCACTTTGCTGCATCACTGTTACTTAGAAAAACATGAAGGTTAGCAGAATAATATGCAGGAACATATAGCATGGATTTTTAGCATTCTAAACACATTAAGCTAGATATTTCGCAAATTCACTTTAATCATGCTTAATGGAAGTAAGAATACTGAATTATGCATGTCAATTTCAAAATCCTATGACATGTTTACTTGTTATTCTCCACTAATCATGGATACACATGTAAGAGATCTTCAGGACTTTTCAGGGTTGTAATGTAGGCTTTAGGCATGTGTAGGTAAAAATAGGCATTTAGGCTCATTTTATGTACCATAAGCTCTTTTGCTTTTCAAATCTTCCTTTTTCTTTTGATTTTCTTTCTTCACTTCATATCTATCTTTCCTCTCTTTTGTTTTGAGAGAGTGAAGTGTATTATGAATAACAGGCACCCCCAAACTTAGGCTTTTGCCTATTTATTATCACTTTTTCACTGGGGTGCATCAAGATTGTTCACTCTTTTTGTCTCTTTTTAACACTTTCTATTCCAATTATTTCACATTTTCACTTATGGTACAAGTGTGGAATTATAGGGTGTCAAAGAAAAAGTTTAATTTTTTAGGCTCAAAGGGGCTGACTAGGGATATTTTGAATGTCAGAGATAGGTAAAAGTGGTAAGAAAGACTAACAAATAAATGTCTGAGTCATCTCCCTAACATGCATATCCTAACTATTTCGCCTCAAATAGCAAGCAATCATACACATAGGTTTAATCATTTAACAATGCACAAATCAAGCAAGATACCCCAAATAGACAGATTTTATGAGTTTTTGGCATATCTAACCTAGGTGTTTAGATGGTTGCTTCTAATTCCATTACATTATTCAACCATATTTCACTAGGCGATTCCAGTAACTACAGCATGCATGATTTTTAAAAGAAAAATATGACTCAAAAATACTTAAAACAAATCAAAAAGACTCAAAATACTAAGACAATAAGACATAAATAGAACACCCCCCCAAACTTAAATCATACATTGTCCCCAATGTGTGCAAGACTCAAAGAAAATAAAAGAATACAGGACAACTTACATACTTGGTTTAAAATGGTGGCGGTGGCGGTGGATAATGCATTGAATCCTGTGAGAGGGGAAGGGCTCTGGATTTTTGATTTGGAGAAAGGACAACCGGATTAGGGCTTCTTCAAAAATTCAGATTTTCCGTCGTGGCGCCATGACCCAGCTGGCGCGCGGCTAAACTCTGCCTGCTGAACTTTCTGCGTATGGCTCGATTTGGCGTCGCGGCTCTGAGCCGATTTTCTTTGGTTTCTTTCAGTTTTCGTCCTCCCAATTTTTGGCTCTGCACCTGTCATCACAACATATACAAAAAAAACCCCCCGTGAGACTGTTCTAAGTAAAAACTAAATTGCATTAAATAAAATAAAATAAAATAACCTTGGCTTGCCTCCCAGGTAGCGCTGTCTTTAACGTCTTTTAGTCGGACACAAGTTCCTTATCATTTTAGGGTGAGATGGGTTACTAGGCTCATATATTCCATTTCATTGATCAAATAGGGTTTTAACCTCTGTCTGTTTACCTTGAAGGGGGCTCCCTCTCTCCCTTTTACTTCAACTGCACCATAGGGGAATGCTCTTACAATAGTGTATGGTCCTGACCAACGCGATTTTAGCTTGCCTGGAAACAGCCTTAACCTTGAGTTGAATAAAAGCACTTGTTGTTCTGCTTGGAAATATTTCGGGATCAACATCTTGTCATGCCATACTTTCGTTCGTTCCTTGTAGATCTTTGCATTCTCATAGGCGTTGTGTCTGAATTCACCCAATTCGCTCAGCTGTAGCAGCCTCTTCTGTCCTGCTGCCTTGGCATCCATGTTCAGCTTCCTCATTGCCCAATCGGCTCTGTGTTCCAACTCTACTGGCAGATGACATGCTTTACCAAAAACTAACTTATATGGTGACATTCCAATTGGGGTTTTGAATGTTGTTCTGTATGCCCACAGTGCGTCATCCAGTTTGATAGACCAATCTTTCCTTGAGCCATCCACCGTCTTTTCCAATATGCTCTTCACTTCCCTATTTGACACTTCTGCTTGCCCATTCGCTTGAGGGTGGTAGGCAAGTGTGGTGCGGTGGTAGACTCCATATCGGAAAAGCAATGTATTCAGCTGCCTGTTGCAAAAGTGACTTCCTTCATCACTGATGATGGCCCTCGGAGTACCAAACCTTGTGAATATATTCTTTTGAAGGAATCTTTGAACAGTCTTACTATAATTTTCTTTAGTGGCTACTGCTTCTACCCATTTGGACACATAATTCACTGCCAGAAGGATATACTGATTTCCAAAGGACGATGGGAATGGACCCATGAAATCGATTCCCCACACGTCAAATAGTTCTACTTCCAATATCCCATGCGAAGGCATTTCATTTCGTCTTGATATGTTCCCTGTTCTTTGACAATGATCACACCTCTTCACAAAGGCATGGGCATCCTTAAAATGTGTTGGCCAATAGAACCCGCTTTGCAGTACCTTTGACGCTGTTCTTGATGGCCCAAAGTGTCCACCACATTGTAGGGTGTGACAATGAGTGAGAATCTGGTGCATCTCCTCCTCTGGTATACATCGCCTGATGACTTGATCAGCACAGTGTTTGTATAACATCGGCTCATCCCAATAGTAGTGTTTTACTTCTGAGTAAAACCTCTTCACTTGCTGTCTTGTCAATCCTGGGGGTATTACCTTAGCTGCAAGAAAATTAACAAAATCAGCGTACCAAGGTAACTTAAGAACCGCACTTACTTGAAACAATTGCTCATCTGGGAAGTGATCATTTATCTGGACATCCTTGGTGTTCTGGCTTTCTGTGTTCTCAAGTCTTGACAGGTGGTTTGCAACTGAGTTCTCTGTCCCCTTCTTGTCACGAATTTCCACGTCGAATTCTTGTAGTAGCAGGACCCATCGGATGAGGCAAGGTTTTGCATCCTTCTTTGTCATCAAATACTTTATGGCAGAGTGGTCAGTGTATACTATCACCTTATTCCCAATCAAGTATGGCCTGAATTTCTCAAATGCATACACTATTGCTAGCAATTCTTTTTCTGTAGTCGTGTAATTTAACTGTGCATCATTCAGAGTCGTACTAGCATAGTATATGGATCTAAATACCTTATCGATTCTCTGCCCAAGCACTTCCCACACTGCATAATCACTTGCATCGCACATTTGTTCAAATGGGAGCTCCCAGTTTGGTGCAATGACTATGGGTGCTGAGATAAGCTTATCCTTGAGTGTCTGAAAAGCGGTCATGCATTCCTTATTGAATTCAAAAGCAACCCCCGTCATTAGCAAGGTGGAAAGGGGCTTTGAAACCTTTGAGAAATCCTTGATGAATCTTCTATAAAAATCGGCATGGCCAAGGAAACTTCTGACCCCTTTTGTTGATACTGGAGGTGGTAGATTTTCGATTACTGAAATCTTTGCTTTGTCCACCTCAATACCTTGGTTCGATATTTTGTGTCCCAGGACAATCCCTTCTTTTACCATGAAATGACACTTCTCCCAGTTTAGCACAAGGTTGGATTCTTCACATCGTTTTAACACTGCTTCCAAGTGCCTCAAACATTTGTCGAACGATGTTCCAAAGACCGAGAAGTCATCTATAAAAATCTCTATAGTCCTTTCCACCATGTCCGAGAAAATTTCCATCATGCACCTCTGAAAGGTCGCAGGTGCATTGCAAAGCCCAAATGGCATCCTTCTGAATGCAAATGTACCAAAAGGGCAGGTGAATGTTGTCTTTTCCTGATCTTCTGGCGCTATCGCAATCTGATGATACCCTGAGTAACCATCCAAAAAGAAGTAGTAGTTGTGCCCCGCAAGTCTATCCAATATCTGATCTAGAAATGACAACGGGAAGTGGTCTTTTCTGATCGCCTTGTTCAACTTGCGATAGTCAATGCAGATTCTCCACCCAGTAACTGTTCTAGAAGGAATGAGCTCGTTCCTTTCGTTGGTCACTACTGTCATACCACCCTTTTTGGGTACCACTTGTACTGGACTCACCCATGCGCTGTCAGATATAGGATAAATTACTCCAGCATCGAGCCATTTCATGATTTCTTTTCTGACTACCTCTTTCATGTTTGGGTTTAGTCTCCTTTGTGCCTCAATGGAGGGTCTGCTCTCCTCATCTAGACGGATCTTATGCATTATTGTTGACGGACTTATCCCCTTTATGTCTACTAATGTCCACCCAATGGCACGCTTGTGAGACCTCAGTACTCTCAGCAGCTTATCAATATCTACTGTGGATAGATGGCATGAGATGATCACTGGTAAGGATTGATCTTCACCTAGATATTGGTACTGTAAATGATCGGGTAGAATTTTTAACTCTAACTCTGGAGCCTTTTCTGTGGATGGTACTGATATCTCTGGCATCTGTCCAAGCTCTTCATATCTCTTCTTATCACATTTCTCATAAGAATTCATCCAATTTGCATACTCCATCAGCCTTGGGTCGTTTCCACTACTATCATCCCATTTGGTCAGTACTTCTTCAAGCGTATCATCATTTCTGAACCCTTTTTCTGACACTGCATCTTCGATTATGTCAATGGCCGAACAGTTGTCACTTGCATCTGGGAAGGTTGCTGCCCGAAAAACATTGAAAATCACCTCTTCTTCTTCCACCAGAAGTTTCAGCTCCCCTTTGTGAACATCGATGAGAGTCTGTCCTGTGGCTAGGAAGGGTCTGCCAAGTATGATGGGGATTATGTCGTTATCTCTTATGTCTAAGATGACGAAATCAGCGGGAAAGATGAACTTGTCCACCTTTACCAACACATCCTCGATGACTCCTCTTGGGTGGACTATGGAGCGGTCAGCTAACTGCAAAGTGATGTTTGTAGGTTTGACTTCTCTTATTCCAAGTTTGCAAAAAACTAGGTAGGGCATCAAATTTATGCACCTTTGGATCGCACAACGCCTTCCGACATTCAAACTTTCCAATAGTGCATGAGATGGTGAAGCTCGGGATCTTTTAATTTACGAGGTAGTTTTCTCTGTAGGATAACTGCATTCTTGATCCAACACCATTTGTTTAGTAGTCATCTATCCTCTTCTTTTTGCTAAGAATGTCCTTCATGAACTTTACATAGCTTGGCATCGCTCTAGTGCTTCAGCAAACGGGATATTGAGTTGCAATTGTTTGAGAATTTCCACAAATTTAGAGAATTGTTTGTCAAGAGCACATGTTTTTAGCCTCTGAAGTGCAGTATCTTCACAGGGTGTGTTCACTGACTTCGGCCTTATTTCACTGGCTCTGTGTTGGAGGCGCCGCCTCAGATTCAGCGCGTGGCGCTAAAGTTATCTGTATCCGAGAATCTTCAGGCGCATGCTGCTCGATGGCGCCCAGCATGGCTGCATTTCTTCGCGAATTTTCTGCTTCCACTGATTCGGCATTTTTCGTGTCAATCGCGACATTGCTCTTTATATTTCCTCCATATATGCGAGTGCTTTTCTTGCATTCTCGCTCGTAAGATGCCCGAAGTTGTCCTATTTGTGTTTCAAATTCTTGAGACACTCTCGTTTAAATCCATGAACTGAGTTTGGTGCCTAGTTAACCTGGGTATGGCTGCTCGTAACCCATCCTGCTCTTCTTGTGGGGCCAGAGGACTACCTTGTTGATAGTAGTAATCCATGTCTTCAGGATCCCTGAGATGAATCAAAACCAACAAACGGATCACGGCGCACTGGTTTTCACAATTAAAAGATAAAAATAAAAATAAATAAAGACAAAAATAAAAGCCAAATTAGAAATTAAGAATAGATAAAATGATATTGAACTACGCCAATCCCCGGCAACGGCGCCAAAAACTTGATGCGGAATTTATGCACACACTTAACGCAAGTGCACGTGTCGTGTCAAGTAATATAGTCTTAGAAGACCGAGTTATCGTCCTCAGGGATTAGTGTTCAATGCTCAAATTCTATTATATGGTATCTATTTGGTAACTGATGATTGATATGTTGTTTATGACTATAATTATGAAAACTAATTAAACTACGTTGTTTTACTTCAGTAATGTGGAAATAGGGCTTCCAAATCTCCTCAACTATCCGCTTAACTTACTTATTAATGCAATTAATTATGGTTCTTCTTCTATTTTGAGATAGCAGGTTAATTAAGTCGTTTTATACTCTTGTTAAGGTTATATAAACACTCAACCCCAATATAGAACCTTTCTACCTTTCGGTGATAAGATTGACTATAAAGGAGGATTAATACCAATAACCTATTAATACTACACAAGTATCGGGGTACTTTCGTCTACGATTTAACCTATGTTTATCCAACTACAGCATATTCACAACCTCCCCTTTCGGCTTTCGGTTAGAAATCATAAGGATTATGATAATTAGTGATCAAGTAATTACCAAGCAATCAAAACAAATATTGAATAAATCTCAACAACAACAACAAGAACCAAAACATGCATTAATTCATAAAGATAAGTTTCAAGTGAATTGACATGGAAAGCCCTAGATTGATTTAGTTCCTAGCCATAGACATGACAAAAACTAAATTAATATCCAAAAAGAAATAAAACAAGAAACAAGAAATTACTAAGAATAGGTCTCCAATCTTGATCTCCAAAGTTGTGTGATTTGACAAGAAGATGAACTCTTAAATCTGACCTAGAGTCCTCTTTTTATAGTCTCCAAAACGTGATGCAGGTTTTCCTTCAGGCCTTGGCCCATTGTCTTTCGAATTTGCTGATTTTTCCGCCTCGGCGCCGCGGTGCCGGAACTACTGCACATCTCTGAATATTGGACGCCGTGGCTCGGCCGTCTTTGGCTGGAGGCATGGTGCTTCCTTTTGTGCCGGTTCATAACTTTCTCATTTTTTGAGCTCTGGAACCTCTGTTTCTGCCCTCTTTTTGCTCCTTTTCCGCCAATGAGCCACTTTAAACCAATATGACTCAAAAGAAAGAAAATTTATCCTAAGACGACACGTATTTGTACAAGAATGGACAAAAGACTAACTAAAAATGACTCAAAAGGTGTATATAAAATACACCGATCAGATTACAACCCAGAAAATCCCGAATCCTCAAACTGTCGGCTCTAGGGTTAGCTACCTGCTCCTGTCGGCGCTGCCCTGCCACTATGCTAGTCAATAACCTGATCTGCTCTCCATAATCTCTATACTCTGCCCCTGGCTGCGGAACTGGAGGCTCAGGTATCGGAACCTCTGGAGCTACGGCCGCTCTCGGCTCCTCTAATACTGCCGGCGTGGCTGAACTCGCCGACCGACCCACATCCTTAGGCATAGTCTGGTCCTGAGTCCTAGTAACCCTCTGCGAACCACTAGCAGCTCCTGCTGCTGCATTGCCCCGGGCCGCAGTGCGCCGTGGAGGCATAAGCGATACATAAGAATAGGTCGAGAGGATTCAACCTAATAAGACAACTCTCTTGCGATCTCGGAGAGAGAATAATGAAACCAATCCTAAATGTCCTGCTGACCTCACGATTATAGATGTGGTGCACAACACACCGATAATCAAGACTACTGAACCGCGATGCAGTAGATACTTTCCGAGGACTAAGCGTTACGATACCACTTTTGTCACGACCCGACCCGGGCCCGCGACTGGTGCCCTACCTGGGCACCCCTTACAGGTATACATCAGAGAATAGCAGCGGAACATACATAAACTCATAAAATACTTAGACAGTAAATATCAACAGGCTAGCCGATAAGGCCACCTTCCGTGAAATATACATAACCAAAAAATTGCAGTTACATCTTTGTTCTTACAACCCAATCCACAAGATATGACTACAGACCTCTAAGAATAACAACTGTGACGGGACAGGGCCCCGCCATACCCCTGAATGTACATAAATCTACAACATCAGGGAAACCGTACCAAAAGACAAGCCTCCGGAGAAATGGAGCTTCTGAAAACTGATCAGTGATCCTAAGAGTGAGGATCCACCACCTGCTTACCCCTACCTGCGGCATGAACGCAGCCCAGAAAGAATTCGATCACAGATGTACCAAGTATGTAAAACTGAAAGTACTGAAATGAAATCATAAAGTCTAAAATAAAGCTGGAGACATGTATGATAACTCAAATAACAGTACACTGTGCCTTACTAACAATGAGAGTAAACAAGAGTATACTTTACTGCATAAAAATAGGAGGCTCATGATCAAAGTAGGGCCACCCGCCCGTAGTATCATTAAGCAATCCTACTCTTGGGACTATTTCACCCGCATAGGTCCTGTGGACCCGCAATGGAGCGATTTGCTCCGCATGGGACTATTTCACCCGCACAGGACTATTTCACCCTCTTAGGCCCGGTGGGCCCGCAATGAGTACAAACGCCGCACTCGCATCATGGGTAGCAATTCCATGGAATAAGTAGTAACCCGGGGGTTTACCCAGCAAGAATAACATAACACTAGCACTACCGTCTATCACACATAATATAAGCACCACCGGCTTATCACACATAATATAAGCACCACCGGCTTATCATAATTATCATAAGCAAGTTAAGAAATCCCCTAACTTCTTATTAGCCTTAATTATCATACACTCTCATTTTATTTAACTTAAGGCACTAACATGTCATTAAAAATCTGGGAATTTAACCGAAAGTACTATGTACCTTTATCCTTTTAAAAATGACTCTTTCTTGTATAAAATCCCCAAGATACTAACGCCCGTAGTATCAAGGCTTGTCTACTTTTCAAAACAAGTCACTATACCTTTAGAAATACATTTTTAGGCTTCTAAACCAAGTGACCCTTACTTTAAACTTTGAGCAATGGATACCTTTAAATCAAATTTTCATTCTTTTTTTCAAGTCATTTATCCTTGTTTACTTTACTAGAATAAACCATTCTTTTAACTTCCCATAAAGTTGTTATAACCAACTTCCCATAAAGCCATTATACTAACTTTATGCTTTAGAAACTATGATATCTTTAACCTTTAAAACAAGTGAGTTAATTCTCTAACTCAACCAACTTGGACATTCTTAAAACAAGTCAAGGATATCAAATGAAACTAAATTCATTTAAATCTCGTACGTCTACCGTACTATACATTTACAACTACTCATGCTCAAGAGATAAGAAAAGTTCCACATACCTCTTCGGTTCAATCCACTTGCTAAGTCCAATATTCTGTACGTAGTATGTCAACCTATAATGACCATAATACGTCTATTAACTTCTAGCTTCAAACGTAGAATATTCTAAGTGTAAAGTCACTTATTCTACGGAAAATCAGACACCGCTTCCTTTGTTTCTACGTACTTTTCCACCTTTTTTCAAGGCCCGAATTCAATAACCAAACATGCCATATTTAAGGCTCAACAATGTAGCTAACAAAAGGGGATTACACGCCTAACAGGACGTGTAAAATTTTGCCCCACAATTGATATCAAAATAGTCCAAAAGACAATGCCATTCACGGCTAATAGGTGCAACAACATATAATCCTTTCCAATTCCTTTTTAATCCAAGTTGTTTAGTCTAACATGTTATATATCCGCAGTCGATTATAACATCTACAATCTTCTCTTTAGATAACATGCGACGACTAAACCAATAACTCAATTGAATTACAATCTTAAAGGCTAAATCATGTAACATTCGGATTCCATACACATATTCCATAACACTCATCAATCTTCATAATGTAATTCACATGATCAATTACCAATCTACTACAACATGTAGTCTTTAATTACAAAGAGGACAAGATTGTTACCTTGACAAGCCTTAATCCAACTTCAAGATTCAAAGTCGCTCCTTAGCAACTTAGCTCCTTTCCTTCACACTCTAATCCGCCACTTGAAGCCCTTAGAAGTTCACAAACAACTTTCCTTCAATTTCCAAACAAAACCTACGAAAGCGACTTAGGTTTTCACCTTGCGACCAATGTAAAAATGTGGTTTTTCCGGGATCTTTCTATTGAGATATCCTTGTAAAACCCTTAGGAACCTTGGTTTAAAGTATTGGGATTATTGAATCCCAAACGAAAAAATTTCTTGTTCATATGAGAGCAAACCCGTGAGCTCCTCTTCAAGCTCTTAAGTTTTCTAATTTTTTCTATGTGTTAGAGACAAGTCTTGCTACATGGATCAATATATAATTAAATGGAGGGCTAAGATCATAACACTTGTTGGGTTTGGATGAAGGAGATTTAAATATCTCAAGTCAAGTGGCTCATTTGACTTAGTCAATTATATCAAGCTTGGGATTGCAAGACTTGATCATCTAAGCTTTGGTCAATTGAACTTTTTGCCCTTGGTCTATTCGTCCAAGACCATCGAAGGGGGGTGACACGTGTCACCCTCCCATTCGTCGTAATATTTCATTTCCCGACATTTCCATAATTTCGGTAAATTCTACGAGTCTCAAATCTTAAAGTCCTGTTTTCGTACGTACGTTCTTATATACATGTCCTGGGATTACGGGGTGTAACAAAAAGTTTTTCCTTTATCCGAGAATAAATAAATGGCTTTCTTGACACGTCAACAACTTGATAATGCGTGATATATAGATGCGGGCGTCAAATCTTATCTCACCAACAATTCAGGTAATCTTTCTCAACTACGCCAGTTACCAACTCCACAATTTATTATGGTCGGTAGTGGTTACCGCATTCCAATTCAAGGTTTTGGCCACGCCCTTACCCCACTACCGCATCCACAATTCTCTCTTAAAACGTCCTTTATGCCCCAAACATCATCAAAATATCTGATCTCAGTATGAAAATTTGTCTCTGATAATTCTGTCTCAATTAATTTGATCCATTTGGATTTTCCGTAATGGACCTCAGTACCGGAAAACTCCTTACGAGGTGCAATAGTGAGGGGGACTTATATCTGTTCCTACCCACATCCGCTGCTAGTGTCCCTCTTCCTACCATTTTAACAATCATATCTCCCTCTACGTGACATAGTAGACTTAGTCATCCGGGGTCTCATGTTTTTTTATCTCTTAGAAATCAAAATTTATTTCAATGCACCAAAGGGAATCTTTCTCATAGTTGCTCGGCGTGTTAGTTAGGGGAAACATGCTCGACTACCATTTACGACTTCTATGAGTACTATTTTCTCTCCATTTGATATTATTCACGCTGATGTGTGGACATCTCCCATAACCAGCAACTTAGGCCACAAATACTATCTAGTATTTTTGGATAATTTCTCTCACTTTCTTTGGGTCTATCCACTCAAACTCAAATCTCAAGTGTTCTCCAAATTTATTGAGTTTCGTACAATGGTCAAAACGCAATTTGAAAAAGATATAAAATTATTTCAATGTGATAATGGTCGTGAATTTAATAATTTCTTATTTCATAAATTATGTGCGGCTAACGACATGGTTTTTCGTTTCTCGTGCCCATATACTTCCCCTCAAAATAGTAAAGCTGGGAGAATTCTTCGAACATTTAATAATATGATTCATACCCTCCCTTTTCATGCGTTTCTCCCCCCAAATTTTTGGGTATATGCATTAAAAATGGCAAAAAACATTCTCAACATTCTACCTACACGTGCGATTCAAAATAGGACACCCATCGAAATTCTCTACCATCGGATCCCCACCTATGACCACCTTAGAATTTTCAGTTGTATGTGT
This sequence comes from Przewalskia tangutica, assembly GCA_029844215.1. Classification (NCBI taxonomy): domain Eukaryota; kingdom Viridiplantae; phylum Streptophyta; class Magnoliopsida; order Solanales; family Solanaceae; genus Przewalskia; species Przewalskia tangutica. The sequence goes on along the minus strand of CM056720.1, from coordinate 132,858,391 downwards.
ACCCCATTATGACCTCCACGACACCTCACAAATTAGTACCCCGGTCTACTCCGTGCGCCTTCCTAGGTTTTTTGTCAAACCATAGAGGGTACTTGTGTTATGAGCTTTCCACCGACAAAATTATAATTTCTCACCACGTCACCTTTGTCGAATATGTCTTCCCGTTTGACAACATCAAAAAATTCAAAGTCACTGATTACTAATTTCTCAAAGATTCAGAACCATCATCGCTTGTCCAACAGATATTTCGTCATGCTACCACTGTTCAGGCAACCGCACAAAATACCATCACCGGCGGCCACCTGCATCCATCCACTGGTGTACCACTGTCATCACCACCTCCGACTGTCACCACCGGCATTTGGCACAACCTCTCTGAATCACCACCGTCTCTGCCTCAGTCTCAATCGTCGCCGACTGCCACCACCTCTGTCAGTTGGCACTCCGTCACGGTTAACACCTAACAGTCACCGGAACCCCCATAGCCCAACAATTGTGTCTTTGCTTCCAGTATACACCATCGCCGACCCTTCAGTGCACCATCCTTCATCCGGCTAACCTCCAGTCACCGGCATCCCGAACCCACCAAAACACCAGATCGGCCCAAACCCACCACCATTGTCATATCCGACTTCACCACTACCACTGTCATATCCAGAAATCTCACACCCGACACCCTACCCTATCGCCGACACTGGTTCTCACTCCTCACCTATTCCGTCGGTTAGCTCCCAGAAACAACAACTACCTAGTTCGTCGGTCAGCTCCTAGAAATAACAACCACCACCAAATATCGACAGTACCCAAGCACTCTCACATCATATGGAAACTCGTGCCTAACACAGGATTTTCAAACCCAAAATTCAATTTAACCTCGCTACACAAACCATATCCCCAATTCCCAAAAGCCCAAAATTAGCTAAACTTGACCAAAATTGGAATACGGCCATGTGTGAGGAGTTTAATGCTTTAACAAAGCAGCACACTTGAGATTTGGTTCCTCGACCGGAGGGGGTGGATGTGATCCGATGCATGTGGTTTTTTTATCACAAGTACAGAGACAATAGTGATCTAGAGAGGTATAAGGCGAGACTTGTGCCTAATGGAACTAATCAGCATGAGGGTATTGATTGTGGTGAGACATTCAGTTAGATTGTTAAATCGGCTACCATCGCACAATGTTGAGTATTGCTATGGGTACGTATTGGCCCATCCATCAGCTTGATGTGAAAAATGTGTTTCTACATGGGGATTTGAAAGAAATTATTTACATGTATTAGTGTTAGGGGTATTTCGTATATGCCTTATGAGACATTTTTAGTTGATATTTTACTCATTTTTTTTGTGTTTAGTGTTATACCCCGTATTTCCAGAGTATGTACGTGAGGGCGTACGTATAAAGTTTAAGCCTTAAAGTAGGCAAGGGCCGAAAATTTTGTTCACAACTACCAAAAGGAATCGTTTTTCAAATGAAGCGTTTCTGAGAACTGCGAAGGGAAAATTCCGGCTATGTCATTTATTATTTTTGCGGATTTTTCCGAGAGATGAAATATTTTGGACCAACGGGAGGGTGACACTTGTCACCCTCAATGGACGGCAACATGGGCTTAACTTGGACGAGTTTCTTGGCTTTTCTTTAGTCAAGGTTAGGTAGGATATTTTGTGTAGTAGATGGATAAGGGCACATGGATGAATCCTCACCCTACACTTGCATGGCACTTGGCTTCATCTTGGCCGTTGGTTGGCGTTTGTTGGCTATAAATACTCCCCTAACAGAAGGTTTTCTTCATCCACAAAATGTTTTCTAAGTCTTGAAATCCCTTTTCCCCTCTTGAGAGCTCTGGCGAGAGCACCCTTCTCCCACTTCCTAGTTGTGCTAGCAAACCCCTCCCCTTGTGAAGGCCTTGGCGAAACACACACCCCCTTTCTTGAGTGTTGTTCTCGTGAAACACCCTTTGTTGAGAAATACTTCTCCAAGTATCGTTATTATGCCAAAATACTCTAGCCCAAAACCTTTGTAGTATTTCCAAGTACCCTCTATACGAAAAGCCCGAAAAATACTACTATACTTTCCTTTAGCCAAAAACGAAACCCTTTGGAAAAATCTTCATAAGTAGTTGAAGTATTAAGTAGAAGTTGGGTAGAACTTCTAAGGGTTTCTTGAGCGAATTGGAGCACTCGGAGTAGGAGCTAAACGTTGCTCAGGATCGACATTAACTTGGATAATTTTGGGCTTATCGAGGTAAATACTCTTGTCCTTCTATTGTAATTGGGTATTACATATAAGAATAGTTAAGACTTGAGTATAAGATACTTAGAAGGATATTAAAGAATAGAATTGAACTGTACTTACATGGGAATTTGTATTCTGATGAACTTGAGTAGCTTGGCGGGTAGGAAGTCTGCCCAATTTTCCGTAGAATAGAGAACCCTCCGCTTAATCTGTTCTGAGAATAGTCTAAGCGTTGATAGGCGTATTGGTATTATAGGTTGATTCTCTGCGCGACATATTCGACTTGGCGGTGGATTTACGAGAAGGTATGTGATTCTTCCTATACTCTTGAGCATGATATTTTTAAAAGAATATATATATATAAATGCGGTGAGCGTCGTGTGTTAAGCGAGCGTAGTTGTCGGCAATGTCTTTTGACTTAAGCCTGAATAATAAGAATCTTGAAGTATCCAAAGAATTAAGAAAACCTTTTTGAAAGAAGAGTAATGCTTGGTTTTAAAAGCTTAAGAGTTATACTAGCTTTATGGGAAGTTAGGTATAACGACTTAAGAGAGATAAAAAGAATGGTTTATTAATTTTTGAAGTTAAGAGACTTGGTCTTAAAAGATAAGAGACTTGACTTAAGTGAAGTAATATGAATTTTGTGTGAAACCTCATTCGTGAGTAATGAGTACTTGGTTTTAAAAGGAATAATGTTTCTTGATTTGAATCGAATGAGTATCGACAAACCACTGCAGCGTTAATAAAGGAAATGTTTTGACTAATTAAGTATTATTAAAAACCAGAGAAACCTCCATCTGCATAGAAGCTAAGATGAGACAAAATGATATTACATTTCTAGATCATGTTGCTTTAATAAGATTGATTATAAACAAGAATAACCTACTCACATATAAGGCATATGTTTCTCAAATTGTTTAAAAGAGAATTATATTCTTAAGTGATTAAGACTATGAACTACGAAACCTTTCTAAAATAAGAGACTTAAGTACTTGACATTAGGCAAACTTGAACTTAGGGAAAAGAATGTTGTTACTTGATGTTGAAAAGGAAAGTGTTTGGGTTTACCTAAAAATGTGAGTCACTCTATTACTACGGGCATCGGGTGACCTTTAAAAAGAAATGGATCTCTTAAAGAATTAATGTATGTAGTACTTTGGAGTTAGAACTTGGTTTTGTTAACGTAAACATTAAAGTACCTTGTGTGGTTATCTTGTCTATGTTTCTTTGGTAATAGCCTTGTGATACCTTCCTTGGTTTGATAAGTGCCCGTGTTATGATCTACGTGTGTTAGTGTCTTGTGATGTTATTCTTGTTGTGCTTACGTTGTTAAGCGTTAAGCGGTTATCTTGTTATTATATCACATACCCCCGACTTGTTATACAGGGCTTGCCACCGCGATGCGGTCTATCGGCTTATGCGGTCTGTGTGACTACGCGAGCAGCGGTATGCTCGAGATTGATCATTAGGTGTATTAGCCCGATCTGGGGATGCCTATGCGATGCGTGTGACTATGTGGTCTATTGAGACTATGCGGTGCGAGTCGAGGAGAATGCGGAGTTGCTACCGTCACGAGAATACCTCATGCGGTCTATGTGTGACTATGCGGTGCGGGAGTCCGAGGTTAGGCATGCATAATGATACTATGGCGATTGGCCTTGCGATCATTCGTGGCCTAGGAAATACACATTCTGATTTACCTATTATTGCTCTTGTTTGTGATATGGCACTATGTGCAAATTGAACTAATTGTATTTGCAAATGGTTTTAAATACTTTGATTTCATTTAAAGTACTTCTGATTTCACATACTTGGTACTGTTATCGACCTCCTTGAGCTGCGTTCATGCGCGGTAGAGGTACTCCTACTGTTGATCCCCGTTCTTAGGATCACCGTTTCAGCGTTGGGAAAGCTCCGTTTCTCCGGAGGCTTAGCATTTTGGTATGGTCCCCTGTCGTTGTAGGTATTTGCATTCAGGGGTATGGCGGGGCCCTGTCCCGCCATTGTGGTTATAAACTCTTAGAGGTCTGTAGTCCTGTTGTAAAGTTGGGATGTAACTGTTCATTTTGGGTATTTATATATATGTCGAAAATGACTTTTCCCAGCTGTGTCTCATTTATATTGTCTCATGTCTTGTTTTATATTCCGCTGATATCTCTGATGTATGACTACTTGGGTGTCCGGGTAAGGCACCAGTCACGGGCCCCGGGACGGGTCGTGACATTTAGTATAGTAGTAGGTTTGTTTTTCTTTCTTTTGAGTCACAGCGGTTCAAAATGGCAAAATGGCAAAAGTGAGCGAAAAGTGGGCATAAAAGGAGGTCTCGAGGTAGAAAAAGGTTAAAAATTGATGACTCAGTCAAAGGCAAAGCAGCACCGCGGTGCCAAGCAGCAGAACCCCGGTGCCAGAAGATCAGAGACCCCGCAGGACTTTCAGCACCGCAGTGCCGACCTGCAAAACCGCGGTGCCGACGTAAAAAAAATCGTCGCAGGAGTTGCGGCACCACGGTGTTAGCCTACAGGACCGCGGTGCCGAGGCTCGTTTTTTTATTCTGGGCCAAATTTGACAAGTTTTCAGGGTCCACAAGGGCAACTTTCCCCAGCTATAAAACCCTAAAACCCTGCTCATTATCTGGCATCTGGGATCTTACATCTCACATCTACTTTGGGGAAGAGGAAATGAGGCTACAACACAGGATTGGAGACAACTTTGGTTCAAGTTTCTTTTATTTTCTTTGTTTTTAATTCAGGCTATGTTGGTTTGTATTAATTATTGACATGACGATGTTTAGGAGCTAAACACTCTATTAGGGTTTTCCTTATGAATCGGTTGAAGCTTTTATTTATGAATTAATGCAGTAATTTGATTTCTTCTTCGCTTGATTAAGATCTATTCAATATTTGGTATGAATGTTTGATAGTTAACTGACCATTAATTATCATAATCTATATGATTTCGAATCAAAAGCCTAGAGGAGAGATTTGGATATGCTGTAATTGAATAGACATAGGTTAAAATCGCGGACGAAAGTATCCCGATACTTGTGTAGCATTATAGGTTATTGCTCTTAATCCTCCTATGTGGTAAATCCTATCATAGAAATATAGAAGGGTTCTACACTAGGGTTGAGTGATTATAGTGCCCTAACCGGAATATAAGACAGTCTAGTTAACCGCTAACTTAACAAAGAGAAGAATCATTCTAGTTGCATTAAGGATTGAATAAAGTGGATAATCGAGGATTTTGGAAGCTCTAATTCCTTCATAACCTATTTAAACCAAAGTATTATCATAATTAGTTTATTTTTTGCAATTACTTAGCCTTAGTTATTAGATAAAAATACAAATCAATTAACATTCACCAAATAGAAATGATAGCTTAGATAATCGGTACTTGATAACCAGTCTCTGAGGACGATATTCGGTCTTACCAGACTATATTACTTGTCAACGATACGTGCGCTTGCTTGAGCATTCAAAATATCTCTAACAAGTTTTTGGCGCCGTTGCTGGGGACTGACGTACTTTCAATATCGAATTATCTAATCTTATTTCTAATTGGGTTTGTATATATTTGATTATACTATTTTATTTCTAATTTAGTTGCTCCAGGAACAAGTTTCTAACTTGTTCTGCGAGCATCTTTTTATCACTTTTTGTTGTTTTTCTTATTTTGTAGGTAAAGTTGAAAAAAAAGGGCATGGACTACTACTACTATCAGGGGCTGCAGATTCATCAGCAACACCCTAACCCACAGGTTCCCCCGAAAGATCGAATTGAGTCGCACGCAGCCATACTCAAGCTCACTAAGTGCCTGGCTCAGTTTATGATTGAGACAAGGGTGTCCGTCAAAAATTTGGAGACACAAATAGGGCAACTGATGGATATGATGATCAATACACCTCAAGAAAGTCTGTCTAGCGACACCATTGTGGGAAGTGGTAAGAAAAGTGAGGAGCCTGAACCACACCAAACTGTTGAAGAATTGAGAAAGGTGGTTGGTGTAGAGAAAGAATGGGTTACTGGAATCAAATTTGTCACCTTTTTGGATTCCTTGGAGTTCTTTTTTGCTATACCCATTGCAGAAGAAACACCACCAGATGTCTTTGCTGACCCTCAAACAGAAAGTCCATACCCTCAAGAGAACCCCCAAAAGTCTAGAGATCCATGGAGTTTCATTATTCCCTGCACTATAGAGAATTTTGAATGCAAGCAAATATTGGGCGATTTGGGGGCAAGCATAAAAGTACTACCCTTTTCTGTATTCTATAAAAATGGTGTAGGTGAAGTGAGGCCGGAAAAAATGACTATTCGGATTGCAAGCCGTTCGCAGAAGGATCCACTAGGCACTAGTAAGGGTTAATTGCGTCCGGCTAAAAGACGTTAAAGACAGCGCTTGTTGGGAGGCAACCCAATGTTTTTAATTATGTTATTTTAATTTTTTAGTTTGTTTTATTTTATCTTGAACAGTCTCACGGTCTTGGGTTTTGTCTTATGTTTTGATGCTAGGTGAAGGAATGAGACATGAAGCAGGGAAAAACGCTGGAAAACACAGAATCAGAAGTTCAGCACCGCGGTGTCATCATGCAGAACCGTGGTGCTAGAAGATCAGAGAGGGCGCAGGAATTTAGGCACCGCGGTGCCACTATGCAGAACCACGGTGCCGATACGCGATCTCCGAAAAATAAAAAGGCCCTGAATCGCCAAATCTCCTCTCACAAATACCGTCTCAATGCAATATCTGCCTCCACCACCACCATTTTTGAGCCGATGTATATCTGTAAGTCGTCCCTGTTTAATTTTTGAGTCGTTACACATGTGGGACAGTGTGTCAGTTAAGTTTAGGAGGGGGGTACCTTATATTTTTTAGTCTTTGTTTTGTGTCTCTTACGTGTCATCCATATGAGTCAATTTTTTTTTATGATCATGCATGTTGTAGTTGCTGAAAACGCATAGTGAATTAAGTGGGATAATGAAATGGAATTAGAGCTAAAAAATTGTGTGCTCAAGTTAGATATGTCAAAAATTCATGAAAATCTGATTATTTGGGATATTGGTGCTTAGCTTATGCGTGTCTATTGAAGAATGTCTATGAAGTCTGCTTGCTTGTTATTTGAGGCTAAATAGTTAGGACGTACATGTTTAGGGAGATGACTCCGACATTTCTTTGTTAGTCCTTCTTACCTTTCATTACCTACCATGCAGTAAAATGTATACCCTAGTCAACCTCATTGAACCTAAAATAAGTTATTTCTTTGACACCATATGATTCCCTTGTGTGTCATAAGCATTAATTGAAAAATTGAGATGAAAAGGAGTGAAAAACAAATACCAAAAGAGAATGAAAAAAATTGATTGATGCACCCCAATGAAAAAATATAAAAGCTTAAGTTTGGGGGTGCCTATGTGAATATGTTTCATACTCTCAAAAAGAGAAGAGGGGAATGATAGGTATGAACAGAAAAGAATACCAAAAAGAAGGACAAGATGGTTGAATGAGAAAAACGCTTATGGTACGTAAATTGAGCCTAAATGTCTACTTTTACCTACCCCTGCCTAAGCCTACATTACAACTCTGAAAAGTCCTGAAGATCTCTAGAATGTATGTCCATGATTAGTGGAGAATAGCAAGTAAACAGGCCCATAGAGCTAAATGAAATTGACATGCATGGTTTAGTATTCATATTTCCATTGAGTGTGATTGAATTGAATTTGCGAAATATCTGACTTGAAATTCTAGATTGCTATATATCCATGCTACATATGTTCCAACATATTATCCCATTGACGTTCATGCTTTTTCTAAGTAACCTTGTGCAACTACTTGATCTGAGTCTTTGAGTCTTTATGATTTTGTTTTTTTGTTTTTGTTTTCTGCTTTACTCGAGGGCGAGCAAAGTTTAAGTTTGGGGGTGTTAGGCGTATTTCGTATACGCCTTTTGAGTCATTTTTAGTTGATATTTTACTCGTTTTTATTGTGTTTAGTATAGTAGCAGGTTTGTTTTTCTTTCTTTTGAGTCACATCGGTTCAAAAAAGCAAAATGGCAAAAAAGAGCGAAAGTGGGCATAAAAGGAGGTCTCGAGGCAGAAAAAGGTTAAAAATTGATGATTCGGTCAAAGACAAAGCAGCAAAACCGCGGTGCTAGAAGATCAGAGACCCCGCAGGACTTTCGGCACCGCGGTACCGACCTGCAGAACCGCAGTGCCGACGCAAAAAAAAAAAAATCGTCGCATGAGTTGCAGGACCGCGGTGCCGAGGCACATTTTTCCGATTTTGGGCCAAATTTGACACATTTTCAGGGTCCGCAAGGGCAACTTTTCCCAGCTATAAAACCCTGCTCATTACCTGACATCTGGGATCTTACATCTCACATCTACTTTGGGGGAGAGGAAAGGAGGCTACAACACACGATTGGAGACAACTTTGGTTCAAGTTTCTTTTCTTTTCTTTGTTTTTAATTCAGGTTATGTTGGTTTGTATTAATTCTTGACATGACGATGTTTAGGAGCTAAACACTCTATTAGGGCTTTCCTTATGAATCGCTTGAAGCTTTTATTCATGAATTAATGCAGTAGTTTGATTTCTTCTTCGCTTGATTAAAATCTATTCAATATTTGATATGAATGTTTGATAGTTAACTGGCCATTAATTATCATAATCTATATAATTTCGAATCAAAAGCCGAGAGGAGAGATTTGAATATGATTTAATTGAATAGACATAGGTTAAAATCGCGGACGAAAGTACCCAGATACTTGTGTAGCATTAAAGGTTATTGCTCTTAATCCTCCTATGTGGTAAATCCTGTCATAGAAATATAGAAGGGTTCTGCACTGGGGTTGAGTGATTATATTGACCTAACCGAAATATAAGACAGTCTAGTTAACCGCTATCTTAACAAAGAGAAGAATCATTCTAGTTGCATTAAGGATTGAATAAAGTGGATAGTCGAGGATTTTGGAAGCCCTAATTCCTTCATAACTGATTTAAACCAAAGTTTTATCATAATTAGTTTATTTTCTGCAATTACTTAGCCTTAGTTATTTGATAAAAATACAAATCAATTAACGTTCACCAAATAGAAACCATAGCTTAGATAATCGTTACTTTATAACCAGTCTCTGAGGACGATATTCGGTCTTACCAGACTATATTACTTGTCAACGATGTGTGCGCTTGCGTGAGCATTCGAAATATCGCTAACAATCAGCCACCTGGTTTTATCCATCCAGCAGCCCCTTAGTATGTATGTCGTCTCCGTAAGTCACTTTATGGTTTAAAACAGGCCCCTAGAGTGTGGTATGATCGCTTTGCACAGTACATTATGCGGATTGGGTTTGTATGTAGCAAGTGTGATAATTCTCTCTTCATTTTTCATCGAGGTAGTAGCATCGCTTATTTATTGTTATACGTCGATGACATTGTGCTTACCGCCTCCTCTGATATGTTGAAAAATGAGATAATTGCATTGCTTAAAACCGAATTTGCCATGACTGAATTGGAGAAGTTGAGCTATTTTTTTGGGATATCAGTGATTAGATCTGCAGACTCTATATTTTTGTGTCAGCATAAATATACAGATGAGATAGTGTACAGGGCGAAGATGGAGAACTTCAAGACCATGTCCACACCAGTTGATTCTAAATCAATGCTTAGTGTTATGGATGGTAATCCAGTGTCTGATCCCACACTATACAGGAGTCTTGCAGGTGCACTACAATATCTTACATTCACCAGGCCTGACATTTCTTATGTTGTTCAGCATGTATGTTTATTCATGCATGTCTGCCCCCAGGGAGCCTCATTTTACTGCCCTAAAGCGTCATTTGATATGTTAAGGGCACACTTGATTATGGATTACATCTATACCCCTCAGTACCGACCAGGTTGTTATCATATACGGATACTGATTGGGCAGGTTGTCCGGACACGCGACACTCCACCTCCGGTTATTGTGTGTTCTTAGGGGATAATCTAATCTCTTGGTCTGCCAAGAAACAAGCCATTTTATCCCGTTCAAGTGCAGAAGCAGAATACAAAGGCGTTGTTAATGTCGTTGTTGAGATCTGTTGGCTTCGAAACCTCCTTTTAGAGCTTTAATGCCCATTACGTAAGGCTTCTTTGGTTTATTTTGATAATATATCTGTTGTATTTGTCTCATAATCCGGTTCAGCATCATCGAACCAAACATATTGAGATAGACATCCACTTCGTTCGTGAGAAGATTGACCTTGGTCATATCAGAGTATTGCATGTGCCTTCCTCGTATCAGTAACATATTCACAAGGGCCTTCCTGTACAACTCTTCCTTGACTTCCGATCCAGTCTTAGCGTCCGACCTCCTCCCGTTCCGACTGAGGGGGTGTATTAGCACGTGTATAGGTTACATAATTTACCATATTTTGTATTGTATAATTATGATAGGATTAGAATCATTATTAGAAAATGATTCAACATTGTACACCTATATATATTTGTATTAATGAGAAACTCCCTTAGAAAAATTAATATAATCTTACAAAAATAATAAACCTATACTTACGGATTGTTAAAATTCTTTATATCACTATCATTTTATATAACTTAAGCTTTTACTATTGTACTTTTAACTACAAATTAACCAAGCTTTCTAGAGGCCTCATCTTTCTTACATTCATTAACTTAGTTTCTTCTAACTTCTGTTATGTGTGTTCTATTAATAATATATTAGCCACTAGGCTTCCAGTCTATTGGTATATTGGCAAAAAAAACAAGCTTTCATTCTTTCCTAACTAGTTATAGACTTGCAGATATAAAGTATTTGTTTTCCCATATGGAAAACTGCAGGTACCACTGGCTTAGCCATTTGGGCAGTGACACTGGCTGGACTACTTGCAGGAGGTGCTCTGCTTATCTACAACACAAGTGCTTTGGCACAGTAGATCATAATTCCAGCACAAATTAAGTTGTATTCTATATGTAACTTGTCAAGAATACTTTGTACTAAAAATTACTTCGTTAATTGACCAAATCACATGTCTCTTTTGGTAAATTTCTCTTTGTTACTATATCTATCGTCTTTCAAGATTTACTTTAATTTTCATATGACATCTGATTATTCCAATTTCAATAAATGACATCAGAGCGAGGTCAAAGACGGACTCAAGGTATATAGGTTCAATTTTAGTTGCGACCAAGTTGACGATGATGAAGACTTTTTGCTTGAAAATTTTATCGCAATGCTAATACAAGAGATAGATTTTAAATCATATTGTCAACACTCTTGATGTTGCATCTATAAAAAATAAAATCCTATAATATTTTAATATTATTTTTAAAAATGGACAGCAGCAGCCATATATTGAAGACAGGGTCGTCTTTAGACCCGTGCGAGATGTGCTACTGCACAGGGTCTCCGAAAAACGAAAAATTTTAGGGGCCCTTTTTTTTCATTTTTTAGTAAGTAGTATTAGCCAAAATTTACTTTAAAAACTCATAATTCGCAGGTCTTAGCCCAATCAAAGTAAATTGATTCAGTTCCAGTGGCACGCGCATGTAGAGACCCAAATTCAGATTATTGAAATCGTATATTTACTTACGTTAAGGGCCCACTTCTACGAATTAAAACAGGATCCCAAAATGTTTGAAACGACCCTGATTGAAGATTATATAAAGACGACGGATCAAATTTAGTTTATAAGAAAATTTAAGCCAAAATGAGGTCGTTACCCTGATTTTCTTACTTTACGTGAAGGAAAATCAAAGCAATTACATAATTAAGTTTACTTTTCTTAAAAATATATAAATCTTTCATATTTAGCTAATTCTTTTTTTTTTTTTGGAGGAAATGATTTTAGACCTTTATAAATTGAGGATCCTTACTCCTCACTTTACAACAACAATATCTATAATGTAGTCCTTTTTGTACCTTTTTTATTAGTGAAATGTTTATATGTAGGTTAATTGGTCAAATTATATTTTAAAAAATTATAATTAAAATATTTTAATAACAAAACGAAATTTGTACATCACAAATAAAATAGGTAAACCGTTATCTAACTAGACAGAAGGCCCCAGTTTCTAGTCCTGCTCCTACCAACACCTAGTTCTTCCAACAGATACATTGTTTATTAAGGAGAAATAGTCAAGATTATGTAGCATCCTAGCTAATTTTGGATTCTTGACTCCTCTAGAGAACACTTCTTATATAACTCCTCTGATGATACTGTTAGGATTTTGATGTACCTGTCTGAATTGTTTTGCAGTTGTCCTGTAATACATAATAAACACATCCAGCTAGACATGTTGTATGCTTCTACTTGAGCCCCTTCCTCAATAAAATAGTCTATAGCCTAATTTATTTCCTTTGTCCAGTTTGGTGTCTCTCTCTGTACACATGAGTAACTTTTGTTAGAAAATAGGTAAACATAAGTGAAGAAGAAATGATTTCGAGGGGTGAATAAATTGATTTTCTTTAATGAGATATTGCCCGTATACAGATTGGAAAAAATACAAGTAATTTTCTTCAGGATACAACAAAGTTCTTGCTTATAACATGCAGATTTTTCTATATGTTACTTCAAGAGTCCTTATATTTATAGAATTTGAGAGATAACCTTTTAGAATAGTCATGTCCTTTCACGAACAGATGCGTCTATTCAATTTAAGACCTCTTATATTATAAATTATCTAACAATCTCCCACTAGTTTGTAATATTTCTTATAATATTGTGCATACCAGAGAGTATCGTCTTATAATAGATTTGAACTTTTTATTAGTGTAAATACTTTATAGTTCTGACGAAGTTATTTGTATCTTTAAAGATTTGAACCACAACTTCATATGTCAAACTCGAAAGTATCATACACATGATATTATTAAGTAGTTTAGAAACCCAGTATTTTACTTTAGCAAGTTTACGGCCATGTGTTCATCTTGACTTCATGAATACTTACAAGACCAATCCTTTCAGTCTTGCTTTGAAGCGGGACCACTTCAACATTCTTATAGATGAAATTAGCTAATATGTTCCTGTTACTGAGACATTTACTAATTTCATTAAGAATAAATTCAACCTCTTCTTGTAACAGTTTGCACTATAGAGTTTGTCACTATGCCCTTGTTATTTCAGGCATTTAACAACTCAGTAGCTCCTTACATAACGGTATGCAATATATTGGAATGAAGGCTCTTAAAAGATTTATGCTTTAGCAACACAAAGTAACTTGTTATTACCTGTTAAGCTTGTGTTGTTAGAGTGTATACTAACTCAAAATTGGGTTCCAATGTGTTTAATTTAAGGGTTTTAGCCTTATTCCCTCAATTTATTTATACCACATTTCTTCTTATTAAATCTTACATTATATGAAAACAAATCTTTCACATAGCATGTCACATACCAACACGTCTAGACTTTCCATCACATATATGATTGTTGGATACTCTTAATGTAGCATCATTATAAAAATATAAAAGAATGATTGTACCACTTGTGGCCAAAACTCTTAATAACATGTGCATTTTTCGATCATTTCTTCTCTTCTGGAATAAGAGTTGGCTTCACGTCCAAAATAACCTCCATTCAAGGTACAAAGTCATCTTAAAGTGGATTATTTTTTTCTTCTTATCATTTGATCAAATGATTCTTAAATTTATAGACCAAAAGAAAAGACCTTGTTCATGAACATCATATTATATACAAAGAGTCGTCTAACAGACACATCTTTTCATGAGAAATCACAAACTTTTAAGTAATACTATTTCATAAAAAAACACAATATTTATAGGAAGGCTCATATATAACCTAACCATCAAATTGGTAGTTCCATCAATTAATCATCACCAAAATTGTGAAGTTGTAAATTCACTAACTACCATATCAAACATATATCAAAGATATATTTTGTGGGAGTTGAAGATATAATTTTATATCTTAAACCTCTTTGTAGAGAATATTGATGGACCATCACAAGGATGTGCAACATTACACATGATTAAAATTGTTGATGGTTAGGAAGGAAGTTAGATATTAGATATTTTCTTGATTGATAGAAATAAATATCTTACATGTATATTAACAAAAGATCTTACATGTGTATTAGCAAAATATCTCACGTGTATATAAATAGGATACATGATGTAAGCTGAAAGGCAACAATTCATTTTCTCATATTATCGTTCTATACAAAGTCTTTCTCTCTTCCGTTATCTTCCTCCTCTCTTCTTCTTCATCCCAATTAGCAAATCTTATTCAATCAATCAATTCTGCGCACAATCAACAATCAATATCCGTAAATTATATATTTAACATGATATCAGAGCCTTGTTGGATCTAATTCATTCCACATTCATATCAATTTGTGAGTTCAAATTTTCTGAAAAAAGAAAAAAATTAGGGTTCAACGTTCGTTAAAACAGTGACGGAGTCGTTTTTCGATTTTGAGGGATCTACAAGTGCTCAATCACAGGAAACAATGAGGAATTAAGCAGGATCGAGGGATTTCCAGTTCGATCGAGTCGGAAATCGAGGGATTTTGCATTATCTGCAACCTATTTCATTGCGATTCAGGTATAAAGGAAGAGTTTCGAGGATGTTGGATTTGATTTGGATTAATTGATTGACGATTGTTTGAGCAACGAAAACAAAGTTTTGGATATTTTTCTTATGTAGAAGCATTATAAGCGTAATTTACCGCTTGACTATCGTGACGGTCTATTTTCTTTTTGGTTATTGAATTCATACGATCTGACTGTAAGATCGTAAGAGTTTTATGTTTGTATTCAGTACTGGATCGAAGTTATAATAATACTGTTGAGTTGGTTTCAGAAATTAGGGAGTGAATTAGTGAGTTTCTGGTAGTAGTGAGGCGTGCTATTACACGTCCTCATTTGTTTGTGGTGAATATTGTAGCTGATAGCGATTTTGTATCAGAGTCTAATTTTGCGACGTCTAGCCAGAAATCGACACAACAAACTACAGTAAATACATGATAGTGGAGAGTGATTTTGTGGAAGAGCAGAATGATTACATTTGTAAAATTGTTGAATTGCATATTTGAGTTACATAAAAAATAGATCGATGGAAGGATCGAGGAGTTTTTCAGTTGCAAATTGACTGAGAACTGAGGGATACTTCGTCGGAAACAATATGGATTGAGTTGAAGCTCAATTCAAAGAGTTTTCACAGGTCGATCAAATATTAGATTGCCTGTTTTTATATGTGTAGCTCAGGATAGGAGAATCGATGAATTTTCTAGTCAGAATTGGACTAAAAATTGAGGGAGACTCCACTGCATATCCGAGCTTATTCTAAAAGCTTGCATATAGGAGAATCGAGGGATTCTCTAGTCCGAGTGAGACTAGAGAACGAGGAGTTTTTCATAGCATTGATATTGGTGTTGATGGTAGTGTTAGAGTTTGTGTTATTGCTGCTACTTCTTCCAATGTGCCTGGTACTGTGCCTACTACTGGTCCTGCGGATGGTGCTGAAGTTACGGATTTGTTGTTTCTGTCACTCGTGTGTTTACTATTGGTGAAAATTCAGGAGCAGTAACAACTATTCTTTCAGGAAAGTATTGTTTCTCTGTTTTTTCTAAACCTTGCATCTAGGACATCCAATTGCCCATATCAAAAGAGAATAGTGGACTCTGCACTGGAGATGGTTTGTTACTGAAAATGTTACATGTTGCTGGTGTGTTGTTGCATCTGATGCAACCACTGCATCCTTAGATGCAACGGGTGTTGCTGGTGTGTTGTTACTCTTAGATGCAGCAGGTGTTGATGATGTGGCGAATGTTGTTGTATCTGAAAGCATAGCTAGAGGTGTGGTTAAATCTGGGATATTGCCTGCTTCTCATATTCGAACAACCCACACTGTGTCGGCTCGTCGTACTGCTTTTGAGTCTATTGGGTTATTATATTTAATAATAATAATCAGGTGGTTGAAGACAGTGATGTGATTATATTCTCTGTGAAGCCTCAAGTGGTTAAAAATGTAGTGTCGCAGTTGAGACCATTCCTTTCAGAGAAGCAGCTTCGGTGTGGCTGCTGGCAAGGAGGCTATATCACTGAAGAGGGAATGACATGCACGTAGGCTTTATGTCTTGTTGAGAGTCCTTTTGATAGTTCAGCAACTTTTGCAAGAAAACAGCCGTCATAACCTTAATGTGGTGTCTGTTGGAAATGGATTGGTGATGGGTTGGCTGCGGTATGTGGAATCTGGGAGGAAAATTGTCTGCATTAGCAATCCTAACAGTGCATACCCAATTAGTCCATGTGGAGAAGTTTGATGATATTATTAGCGTTGCTCAATACATTTTAGTTGTGGAAAATGAATCAATATTCCAGCGACTGGCAAATGATCAGTTTTGCAAGAGGAACCGTAGTATGGGTAAAGGTTAAGTCTTCAAAACCCTTTAATGATCCTCAACAGTTGAGGTTAGGTTTTGGGAAACTTTTAATGGTTCCTAACACTTGTGAAGTGGGCTATAGCAGGATACCTTGTAGGAGACCATTTATTTAAGTGCGAGGACTGACCGCCTCAAATGAACGCACTTAAGAATTCAAGAAGTTGTCCATGGCCAAAACGGACAAAACATTACGAAGAATAGAGTAAGGGAATTTGTTGTGTTGGTACTATTGACTTGGCTTACACTAAACACTGACGGTTCAAGACATCACGTTCACCGCGCAGTAAGTAAGTCCGATGGTATTCAACTATGGAAGGTTCAAAGCTGAAGCTACCTCTCCTTATGCAACGGTCCGCTGAAATATTGCTAGAAATGGAAAAGGCACCCTGTGAGTGCGCCAAAATCTCTTTCAAGAGGGGATTGTTGGAAATTTGCCTTTGACGGGAGTTGCGACCGACCAACTTTAATGACTTAAACATTAGTGTTACGTATGTTGGAGAATCCGATTCTTTATACGTGCATGATCTAATAAGTACGTAGATAACCGTAGGGCCAAGAATCGTCAAATTTCGTTGAGAAATGAAAGAGATATTGATCCACATAGTGAGGTGTTTGAAGCATGGAAAAGTGTGGTTTAGGATCAATTCTCCCTCATCGGTGAAGGAAGAAAGAATTGTTATGTTTATAAGACTCAAAATTGGTTTGGGGTTTGGGACCCCAAGGGGTATCCCATATGTTTAAAAGAGGGAGGACCTGGATATGCTTCGGTTCGAGGAAAGCCCACACGTGCGTCTCCGCCGCCCGCCCGTCCGGTTCGGGTCAGGGGATATTATCTTTTTGGACCATAATTCTTTCATAAGCACAGTTTGGTCCCTGAAGCTTCAATACAGTTTGGTCCCTAAAGTTTCCAGAAAGTCTGAATTGGGCAGAGAGATCAGAAACGACACAGCACTCAATTCAGCCATTTATTTTGGCTGAATTACTCCTCCTATAATGGTCAATCCGTTGCTCTTTCTCACCATTTATTTTGGTGGTATTACTACTTCCATAATGGCCGTCATTACTTGGCCAGTAATGGCACTTATGGAGGCAGTTTCAACAGCCCCCTCCCTCACCTATATAAACAACTCATTTGCACCATTGTTGAGAACACCTAACAATAGACGAAAAACACAAAACAGAATTCTTCTTCCTACAATTTTCCAAGCATCATTTCGTTACTCAAAATTCTTCACGGTAGCACTTGAGTTTTCTTTGCTCAATTGTTCCGTTGCTGTTTTATATTAGGAGACAATTGTCCAGGACGTATAAAGGATACATACGGGGCAATATTATCTTAAAGACAGAGTGTCACACTCGACTCAGCATTCACATAACAGTTTCCATTTTTCTTGTTCAACATCTTTGTAATTTCAGTTTTGTTGTTGAATTATATTTTCAGTTCTTGTAAGTCTTTAGCAGTTATTTGTAATTCCCGTTTCCTTCACCTTTGTAACCAATAAGTTTAAGATAATATTTGCTTACTGTAACTGCTGTAATAGTGGTAAAAATATTTTTGCCACTAGATATACTCCCAAATTAGGTTGTGGCTTTCTTGTTGAAACCAGTTTCGTTGACAGTTCTATAAACAGTTCAAACACTGTCGATGTCAACAGATCTGGTCCTAGTTTTGGATCTCTCTTTGACGATAGCTACAAACCTGTTTCCGTCAAAAGGGAGATCTTTGTTAGTGATCCTGAACTTAAAGACACCGCTGATAGTCATGTTGGCAAGGCTAAGGATCAAGGAAGAGTTTTTGTCACCGCTCCCGAGAGTGGTGGAAACAAGCGTCCACGAGAGGTGGAGGATATCAATTGGGACAAAAGAATGAGGCTGAAAATGATGGTCTATCTTGTAGCTGAAGGATTACACCTGTCCCAGACAAGGAATCTGAAGATGAGTTAAGTAAACTTTCCTCTTTGTCAATAAGAAGAATAAATCACGTCTGAATAAAATAAGTAAGGCAAGGATATGAATATGAAAACGTTTCAAGAAAAATTATATTCCTTACACTTTAAATTCAGGAGTTTAATCTCATTTACCTTCCCATTTAAATATTGGACTGTTATAAAACAACAGCCTAAAAGATATGGACTTAGATTGTAATAAAATGATTTGATGGACAATCCTAAGCATGTGAAGAGGACTAGAGGAATAAAGACAAAGACTAGAGGACTGGATACAATCCTGTCGCCATTTTCCGACAGAAGATCCATCTTTTGATAGGATATTGTTGGACACTCAGTCATACAAAGCCTCCGGGTGACTGGAGTGGTTCAGAGTTACCAGATCCCAATGGATCTGAAGGCCAAAAGAAAGGCAGAAAAGAAATTGGACACTCAGTCTGCCAAGACAACTGGAGTGAGCCAGAGAATCTAGATCATATATGATCCGGTTACGCCCTAACCATGGGCAAGAGGTTGTTCATGTGAAGCAACGCTACCTTCAAAATAGAAGAAGTTGAAGAGATTGTCCTCAAAAGGACTTAAGGAATGAGATCACTCTTAAACGAGGTGATACAAGTCTATTCAAAGGCTGGTAAAGATGGAGTTATTTCCATCTATCGACATAAACCCTCTACATAAGTGTGAGGTGTGCGTAGAGGCAAAACTCGCCAAGCTTCTTTTTCGATCCGTCGAAAGGAATACCGCTCCTCTAGAACTTATTCACACAGATATATGTGATTTGAAGTTCGCACAATCTAGAGAGGGGAACAAGTACCTTGTGACATTCATTGATGATAGCACAAGGTATTGTTACCTTTACTTGTTGAAAAGTAAGGATGAAGCCTTTGAAGCATTCTGACGTTACAAACCAGAAGTTGAGAACCAACTGAGTATACAGATTAAATCCATTCGTAGCGATAGAGGGGGAGAATATGTAGCGCCATTTGATGAATACTGTGCCCAAGAAGACATTATCCATCAAACGACGACTCCATACTCACCTCAATCAAACGGGGTGGCGGAACGTAAGAACCGCACATTGAAGAAAATGATGAATGTTTTGCTTATCAATTCCGGTCTTCCCCAAAACATGTAGCGAGAAGTTGTCCTTACCATTAATACAATTCTTAACAGAGTCCCACATAAGGGTAAGGACAAAACTCCATAAGAATCATGGAAGGAAAGAAACTCACCTACAAATACTTTAAGGTGTGAGGTTGTTTGGCAAAGGTTGAAGTACCCAAGCCAAAGCAGGTCAAGATTGGGCCTAAGACTGTAGATTGCGTATTCATCGGATATGCAAAGAACAATAGTGTTTATCCCTTCTTAGTGCATAAGTTAGATATTCCAGATATCCACCAGGGTACAATAATGGAATCAAGGAATGCTTTATTCTTTTAAGGTACCTTTCTTAGAAAGGGAAAAGACATAACCTCTCACAAACGAAGTTATGCACATAGCTCTCAAGAACCGGGAGTTGTCGACGGCTCGGATCTAGATGATCCAGATCTAGTGGATCTCGAGGTGGTTGAACATCCAGAATCTAGTGTTCCAGATTCTCAGAACTTGGAGACTCCAGAGATGGATCTAAGGCGAAGTAAAAGGGCCAGGAAGGATAAATCCTTTGGTCCTGACTTTGTAGCTTATATGGTTAATGATAAACCAAGGACAATTGTTAAGGCAATGTCAACTCCAGAAGCACCGCTCTGGAAAGAAGCTATTGAGAGTGAAATAGGCTCCATTCTGCATAACCATACGTGGGAGTTGGTTGATCTTCCTCCGGGAAATAAACCGTTGGGTTGTAAATGGATACTCAAACGGAAATATAAAGTAGATGGGTCTATAGACAAGTACAAGGCTAGGTTGGTAGTCAAGGGCTATCGGCAGACAGAAGGCTTTGACTACTTTGTCACATACTCCCCGGTATCCCGGATGACATCCATACGAGTATTCATTGCGATCGCAGCTTTGCGTGATCTTGAAATACATCAAATGAATGTCAAGACAGCCTTCCTGAATGGTGGAAATATACATGAATCAACCCGAGGGGTATGTGGTTCCAGGACAAGAGACAAAAGTGTGTCGGCTTGTCAAATATCTGTACGGGCTGAAACAAGCCCCGAAGCAATGGCACAAAAAAATTGATAATACCCTACTATCGAAGGGTTTCGCCATTAAGAGTGTGATAAATGTGTCTACACGAAAGCTAACTCTGACTCGTTTGTTGTGATATGTCTGTATGTAGACGACATGTTAATCATAGGAATCAGTCCTAGGGTAATCCTAGAGACTAAGAACATGTTGAAACAATGCTTCGACATAAAGGATATAGGTATCGCGGATGTCATCTTAGGGATTAAAATCTCTAAGACGTCTGACGGACTGGTCTTATCTCAGTCTCACTACATCGAGGATGTTTTGAGAAAGTTCAAGATGTTAGACAGTTCACCGATAAAGTCACCAATGGATACAAATCAAAAGCTTGATAAAAATCTTAGTGCACCTGTATACCAGGAGCGATATGCACAGGTGATCGGTAGTTTGATGTATAAAACAAACTGCACCCGACCTGATATTGCTTATGCAGTCAATAAGTTGGCTAGGTTCACCCGTAATCTGAGTGATAATCACTAGAAGGCGTTGAATCGGGTTTTGCAATACCTGATATACACGTTAACTTACGGGTTACACTATTCGAGATATACAACTGTACTAGAGGGGTACAGTGATGCAAATTGGATATCTGATATAGAGAACACCAAGTCCACCAGTGGGTATGTATTTACAATTGGTGGTGAGGCTGTGTCTTGGAAATACTCTAAGCAAACTTGCATCGCCCGATCCATAATGGAATCGGAGTTTATCTCTTTAGATAAAGTAGGAGAAAAAGCTGAGTGGCTTCATGACTTCTTAGAGGATGTTCCGTGTTGGAACAAACTCGTACCTTCAGTAATGATCCACTGCGATAGTCAGTCGGCTCTAGGAAGGGCACAGAATGCTATGTACAACGGCAAGTCTCGTCATATTCGACGGAGGCATAAGACCATTAGACAACTGATCTCCACGGGTATAATATCCATTGATTACATTAAGTCAAAGGATAATATAGCAGACCCATTGACAAAGAGCTTACCCAAGGATCAGATGACTTGCTTGCCTAGGGGAATGGGCTTAAAACCCAAAATATAAGGACCAATACAGTGGTAACCCAACCTTACTAACTAGAGATCCCAGTAATTCGGTTCAATGGAAAAACTAAGCTGTAAAGGTTCAGTTGATCGCTTCAGTGGAAGCATGAGCACTTCGCATAGTGAATTCTGTAAAGAAACACCAACTTCAAAGCCATTCCTGCGATAGACGTTAAATGCTATCCTCAGTATGGGTAAAGGTTAAGTCTTCAAAAACCTTTAATGATCATCAACAATTGAGGTTAGGTTTTGGAAAACTTTTAATGGTTCCTAACACTTGTGAAGTGGGGTATAGCAGGATATCTGTAGGAGACCACCTATTTAAGTGCGAGGACGGACCGCATCAAATGAACGCACTTAAGAATCCAAGAAGTTGTCCATGGCTAAAACGAACAAAACATTACGAAGAAGAAAGTAAGGGAATTTGTTATGTTGGTACTATTGACTTGGCTTACACTAAACACTGACGATTCAAGACATCACGTTCACCGCGCAGTAAGTAAGTCTGATGGTATTCAACTATGGAAGGTTCAAAGCTGAAGCTACCTCTCCTTATGCAACATCGATCCGCTGAAATATTGCTGGAAATGAAAAAAGGCACCATGTGAGTGCGCCAAAATCTCTTTCAAGAGGGGATTGTTGGAAATTTGCCTTTGGCGGGAGTTGTGACCAACCAACTTTAATGGCTTAAACACTAGTGTTACGTATGTTGGAGAATCATGTTCTTTACACATACATGATCTACTAAGTACGTAAATAACCGTAGGGCCAAGAATCATCAAATTTCATTAAGGTATGAAAGAGATATTGGTCCACGAAGTGAGGTGTTTGAAGCATGAAAAAGTGTGGTTTGGGATCAATTCTCTCTCATCGGTGAAGGAAGAAAGAACTGTTGTGTTTATAAGACTCAAAATTGGTTTGGGCAATCTGTTGCTCTTTCTCACCATTTATTTTGGTGGTATTACTACCTCCATAATGATTATTACTTGGCCAGTAATGACACTTATGGAGGCAGTTCAACAGCCCCCCTCACCTATATAAACAACCCCTTTGCACCATTGTTGAGAACACCTAACAATAGACGAAAAACACAAAACAGAATTCTTCTTCCTACAATCTTCTAAGCATCATTTCGTTACTCAAAATTCTTCACGGTAGCACTTGAGTTTCCTTTGCTCAATTGTTCCATTGTTGTTTTATCTTGGGAGACAATTGTCCAGGAGGTATAAAGGATACATACGGGCCAATATTGTCTTAAAGACAGAGTGCCACACTCGACTCAGCATTCACATAACAGTTTCCATTTTTCTTGTTCAACATCTTTGTAATTTCAGTTTTGTTGTTGAATTATATTTTCAGTTCTTGTAAGTCTTAGAAGTTATTTGTAATTCCCGTTTCGTGCACCTTTGTAACCAACAAGTAGAAGCTGATTTGTTATTACTTTCTTGTGGATCTGTTGCTGATCACGTTTGCCATATAAAAATCAAAATAACTGCGGTCTTAAACATTTCAAAAGACTCTGATATATTGCGCCTTGGGAAGTAACTTGCTAACTTTCGAAAATTGACAGTTGAGAAATATGAATCCATCTCCCTGTTGTATTCTATTTTGGTGTAATCTCCAATTATGATTGCGATGACTTGTACCATTTCTTCGTGTACTGCTTTAACCAGTAGAAAATAATCTTGTAGTAGATACATGTTGGTCGTTGTTATTTGGCCTCCACAATTTCTTGTTTTGTGTCAAAAATGCCATAAATATGGAGACAAGAGTCACTACTTTGCTTTGAGTAATATAATGGATTATGGAATCAAACACTATGTCAACCAACGTCCGCAGAAAATTGCCAAAAGTATCCATATCTCTGTATAGAAAAAAGGATACTCTTGATTAGTTGTTGGTATTGTAATTCTACTAAGCATCTTATCTATTTAGGGGGTTCGCATTGGGTAATGAAAAATCTTTTTGAGATTAAAGATACACTTAGGTACCTGAAATGAATTTCACCTTTGGAGTAGCCAAGTAGATGAAGAGTCTGTTATTGCAAGACAGAGTGCACCCCACCAAAACATACACAACTTTTGCTTAGGTTGGCTACCAAACCAAAGACTTTAGAAATGGACTGAAAACAATTAGACAACATTTGGATCTGTTAGATTTTGCAGGAGCAGAAGCAATCGAAAGGAGAGAATAGGAGAGGAGAAGGTCGAGTTATTTAGGAGCAGGGGAGGTGCGGTGCAAAAAGCTCTTCAGTGATTCTATGTTACTGCTCAAATGAAATATTACAAAATAGTCCCTATTTATAAGTGATTAATTGACTAATTAACCCCTAATGACAAATGACAAAATATCTAACTAATCCAAAATATCTAATATCAAATCCAAAATATCTAATATCCAAAGATGTCTAATTAACAACTAACTAACCACATATATATATATATACACAATGTATATATGTGGTATATCTCAACACCCCCCCCCCCCCTCAAGCTAGACACTGAAAACATCGGTTTCAGTCCTAGCTTGGAAGCAATGTCCTTAAGGATTTCCCGAAAATCTCAGCAACTGCATCGAACAACACTGGCAGCATCAGCATTAACAAAGAAACCACATAGCCGCAACAGCTTTCGATAATTCCAGCAGCTATTTCCAGCAACCAAATATTCCAGCAGTTTCAATTTTTCATCAGTGAAAACAGAAGCATTTTCTATAGGAATTCCAGTAGGAACAACTGCAGCAACAATATAAATTCCAGCAGCAACAACTGCAGCCTAAATCAGGACATGAAGGAATTATCTTCCAAATTTGTCTTTGCTCCTACTTCCACCTCTGTCCCGTCCAGTGGTCATTCCTTGTTTTAAGTAGCTAGGCATTATCTACTATTATCCCATATATTTCCAGGAATCAGATAAACTTGCAATGCAAAAGAATATGCCTTAGTGATTCTGCAGATTCCTCATAAAAATAACATCTACTGCAGACTAAATCTTCTATGTAGATTGTCCTGTGTTAAGCATGTTTGCCACAATCCTGTCCACAAGCTACTCTAAGGCACCAGCAAAATCAGCTCGACTGCTGCAGCAACGACCACAACCAAAATTCCATAAACTCCATAAGCAGCAGCTTCAATACTGCTACACCTGCATAAACTCCATAATTCCCGGCTGTTAATAACAGCCACAACACAGCTCCAGCAGCACCAGTCGCAACATCGACGACATCAGGTGCTACGGTAATAATGAAGAACCCCTCGTTCTCTAGTCTCACTCGAACTAGAGAATCTCTCGATTCTCCTTATGTAAAAACGACGACAAGAACCCCTCGTTCTCTAGTCTCATTCGTACTAGAGAATCTCTCGATTCTCATCACGTCAACTATTTTAATAAGCGGCAAGAATCCCTCGTTCTCTAGTCTCGCTTGGACTAGAGAATCTCTCGATTCTCATCACGCAATCTCACACAATTCATATTGTCTTCGACGAAGTATCCCTCAATTCTTAGTCTATTTGTCGCTAAGAACTCTTCGATCCTTCTATCGATAGACATTTCCTATTCTATGATCTTCTCAACCATAGAAATTCATTAATAACCCTAACATGAGCTGCAATAGCAACATCTACACCACAGCAGCAATATATGCTACACCTAAGCATTAACAATAATAGCAGCACCAGTAATCTTATGAACCACGGTGGTGCGGAAGATCAACCTCGTGAGCAATACTGCGCCTGCAACATCACAAAGATCGGCCCATCATCTGCATCACAACAGCCTGAATTACATCTATTACTCCATCCTCATCCACATTAACGGTGGTACCGACACCAATATCAACAACATCAGCACCAGCACCAACAAAGGTAACACACAGCAGTAGCGCAGCAATAATACCAGCACAAAAAAACATTGTCCACAATAACAGCAGTAGAACTACAGCAACACAAAAATGACGAACGACTCCAATTCGTCAACACAAAATTAGCTTTACCAACACAAATTCAATTCTAACATTAAATTCACCAACACGGAATAACATGAAAATAACCTCTAGAAAAAAATTCGGCGATCTTCGACGTCGCAATGATAGCCAAAGGCGGAGTGTATCCGCAAAAACCGGTAACATATCCATACGACTCAATCGACAAAGGCGATAATAGAAATTACCTCAATCTCCGATTATCTGTTTTCCGAAAAATCACAATCGCGATTTCATTTTTCAATTTTCAATTGCTGCGAGTCGAGTCGATAGAAGTTGCTGCTGATTTTCTCTGTTTTTCCTAATTTTCCTGAGGAAATTGCTATCGATTTTCCGATTCTAATTTTCCAGAAGAAATCACAATTGTGATTGAATTTTCTAATTTCTCAATTTCGATTTCGATCCTTCTTATTTCCAGAAAATTGCAATAAATTGTAGATTTTGACTCCTAATTGATCTTCGATCTTATAAGTAGTGTATCCTTACAGATCGATCTTCAATTTTGTGGAATCGAACTCAATTTCGGCCTTCTTCTCCTTCGATCCTACTGTCTGTGATTCCAATAGAAATTACTCCAATATCGGATCGATACATCCGTGCTTTGATACCATGTTAGATTTTGCAGAAGCAGAGCAATCGAAATGAGAGAAAATGAGAGGAGAAGGTCGAGTTATTCAGGAGCAGAGGAGGTGAGGTATTTGGGAGCAAAAAGCTCTTCAGTGATTCTATATTACTGCTCAAATGAAATATTACAAAATAGTCCCTATTTATAGATGACTAATTGACTAATTAATCCCTAATGACAAATGATAAAATATCTAACTAATCCAAAATATCTAATATCTAATCCAAGATATCTAATATCCAAAGATGTCTAATTAACAACTAACTAACCATATATATATATATATATATATATATATATATATATATATATAATGTATATATGTGGTATATCTCAACAGGGTCAATCAACAAATCAAAGCTGAATGATATTTGTTTTGGCACATTTTGGGTGGTATTTGAATTCTATGTTTGTACACATTTTCATTAAGAGAAATTGAATCCCCGTGTCTCAGTTTCTTTTTTTTGTAACAAAATGTTCATCGGGTTTACCATTAATAACAATTTAGTAGGTTACTATTTTCAGACATATCATAATTCGTTTTATTATTTGTATCCTTCATTGCTTGGTATACTTCCTCCTTGTTCACAGATGCTATTAGTTGCAACTGTTGTTTTCTATTCAGTCTTCTTTCCCTCTGACATTACTTAACGGTTTATAACAGATAGGCTTGAGGTAGCTGATCCAAATAGACTATGGTAGAAGCCCGTAATTTCCTTCTCAAACTCCCTTTTGTCTATGGTATCTGTTTATTAAGAGTGTTTAGTCTCCTGATCTATTTTTGCAGCAGTCTACTCTTCATCCTGGCAACAAAATAAGCATTATGAACATCCCCAAGAGCCAGCAACTTGGGTTTCTGTTTGAGTATTCTTTCCTCCACCATTCCCCATTTCTCCAGTTATATCTTTTGTTAATGTTAGGTTTTGTGTCATAATATTTTTCCTAACATATCATTTTCAGAGCTAAGTTAAAATCAGAAAATATTGGACCAAATGTCTCGACATTTGTGACGACATTCTGGTAACTGTTTTGCCTATCTTCAAGGACTCTGTTTCAGAAAACTGTGATTGTTTTATCACATGACAAATTGACTTGGCAAAGAGTAGTTGGAGCTGATTGCAAACGAGGAAGACCAAGTCCAAGAGGAGCATAACTTAAGGAGCAAGACGAGGAAGAAATAGTCCAAGCAGTTGGAGAGTTTCGTGGCTTACGCTACTGCCTCACTTGCTCCTGTTTTAGCTCAACTTCTACAACCTGTTGAGGAGTCTTTCAAGGGAACTCTCCACTATAAATAGAGAGGTCACTTCAAGGATTCAATATCCAGAACTTAAGAGTGAAAACGATAGAGAGAGCTCTCCAGAAATATCAATCAAAGAGACTAGATCACTGTATTGCATATATTTGTGACGACATTCTGTACGACATTATAATTTCTCTTTAGATTCTAGATTTATTCTTTCATTGAAGCAATTGTAATGAGGTGTTGATCACTTCTATTTAGATAGATTTTTCAGGCATAAGTCATCTGCGACTTAACCATTTTTTTATTCCTTTTGTATCATCTTGTAACATTGAAAAGAAGGAATATATCAATTATATATATATATATATATATATATATATACAATACCTTTGGTCATTGACCATCATAGGTTATATTAATATATAACCTATGACAATTAAACTTTTGTGTTCTTTATCTATTTTCGCTGCACTTTAATTATTTCAAAGGTTTTCTGTTTTTATCCAAATGTCATAACTTATGTCAGATGACATTTTAGCTGACATTTGAAATTGTTTCTGCATACGTTCAGTTCTACTTTGTTGTTTGATTTTATTTAATCCATAGTATAACCCCCGGGACCCAACAAGTGGTATCAAAGCAGACACTTAACATAATAAATGTTAAGGTCCTTTTACTTTAACTATGACTTCGGCTAATCCAAATATTGGTAGACTTCCTATCTTAGATGGTTCAAATTATCCTTATTGAAAGATTCGTCTACGTTCTCATATCAATCCATTGATGTGAGATCATGGAGATCAATTACAAATGGATATACTATTCATATGCTCCCACCGGACGAGGAAGGCGACATATTATCTCAGCCTGAGGACGAATGGAGTGTGGAAGAAACCAATAGTGCATGCTTCAATGAAAAGGCTCTTAATTCTATTTTTGGATGGGTAGATCTTTATATGTTCAAACTTATCCAAAATTGCGCAACTGCCAAGGACGCTTGGGATACCCTACAAACCCATTGTGAATGTAGTTCAAGTGTTCGTAGAACGAAGCTCCGCATGCTCATGAGTAAATACGAACTTTTGAGGATGGAAGAGAGGATGATATCAAAACTTATTTTGAAATGTTGATCGACATTTCTAACGAATGTCAAGTTCTTGGGTCTCCATTGACCAACAATAAACTTGTTGAAAAGGCACTTCGATCTCTTCCTGAAAAGTTCAATATTAAGATATGTGCAATTGAAGAAGCCCACAACCTCACTACAATGGATTTCCATACTTTAATGAGCATTCTCAAAACTTATGAGATGAATATGGAAAACCAAAGAAAATTGTATAGATGCAAAGATGTTGCACTTCAAGCAAAATCCTTAGAGATGCAAGTCAATGAAGAGGACGAAAATCTTAAAGAAATCGGGGATGGTGCTAACGTTGCCCTTCTCACTCGAAAATTCAATACGGTGTTAAGAAGGTTCAACGATGATAAAAATAAAACTAAACCCAAAGAGCACCAAAGTCAAGGTTTCAATCAACGATTCATTAAAACCCTTCCTACAACGCAAAAAGGAAATCAACTTAGGAGAACCAACTCAGACCGAACCAGGTTTGATCCCAAGCAGCTCAAAGGTATACAATGCCATGCCTGCTCGGGATGGGGTCATTATGCCAACGAGTGTGCAAACACTTTAAATAAAAGTTTGGAAAAGTCTATGGATTTCTCTAAGTGACGATGAAGATGAAGAGGAAGAGGAACCAGAAAATGGAGTCTGGTATCTTGTACTTGTTTGCCATCGCTTTGTCAGATGATGAATATGTCACTGACTGTGTTGTCCCGAATGGCACAATATTTTCGGCAACATCAGCGATGACATCTGCAGGTCCAGTAACATCCGACAGGTATGAATTTTTTAACTATTCAGATGTTAACTGCTTTAGTGGTTTTTTTCAAATTGTGAATCTGACCCTGAGACTCAAGTCAACTCGAAGGATGACATGATTAAAGAATTACAAAACTTTGCAAGGACTTAATTGTTGAATCCAAACAACTTGACTCAAAGGTAAAAACATTAACTCTTGAGAATGCAGGTTTGAAAGGCACAATAACCCGAC
This sequence comes from Przewalskia tangutica, assembly GCA_029844215.1. Taxonomy (NCBI): domain Eukaryota; kingdom Viridiplantae; phylum Streptophyta; class Magnoliopsida; order Solanales; family Solanaceae; genus Przewalskia; species Przewalskia tangutica. Next base: position 132,828,640 of record CM056720.1, on the reverse strand, counting down.
TAGAGGTTACTCTTACCAAAAAGGATCTTGAATTTTGTAAGATCAGTGCGAAGTTGGATCTGGTCGAAGCTACTTTCTGAAAGCTTAACACCAGTACTTCCAAACTAGATAAAATCCTAAGTGTTAGTCAACCAAAACATGCAGGTTTGGGCTACAAGAACTCCATTAATGAAATATGCTCCAACTTGTTTGATAAAAATAAGAAAATGGGCTTCATAAAAAAGAGGAATTTTGTGTGTCATCACTGTAACAAGTCTGGCCATTTAAAACCGTACTGCTTTAAACTGCAGAAGTCCAGGAGCAGAATGTCGTTGAAAATACTGTCCAACATTCCAGACAGCACTCGAGGCAGTTTCTCAGAATTCAGAAACAGGAAAAAGGTAAAGAAGGTCTGGTTCCAGTGAATGTGAGATGTAATGTAGCTATTACTGCGTTGAGAACTAACATTTCAGGATCGTGTTACTTCGACAGTGGATGTTATCGACACATGATGGAGACAAAAGAGTGTTTGAGGAACTACGAAGCTCTAAGTGGAGGTAATGTCACATACGGAGGTGGAGGAAAAAGTAAAATCATAGGAAGAGAAACCTTGAGTGTTCCTGGAGTTCCAGCACTGAAAAATGTCTTACACGTTGACGGTTTAATGGCCAATCTAGTTAGTATAAGTCAATTGTGTGATGACGATCTAGAGGTAAAGTTTAACAAGTATACTTGAACAGTTACTAATGAAGCTAACCAATGTGTAATGACATGTACAAGAACGAGCGATAATTATTATCTTGTTGGAGAACAAGAGAGTTGCAATAGTGTTAGGACCAATGACACGACCTTGTGGCATAAAAAATTAGGGCACGTTAATTTTCACAACCTTAAAAGATTAATTCTTATGAGGCAGTAAGAGGCATCCCTAATCTAAGTCCTAAGGATAAAACGGTGGTTTGTGAAGATTGTCTCAAAGGTAAGCAGACTCGTGTCTCCCACAATGTTGCTCAAAATGATGGAAAATATTCAGGTACGTCTCACTATTTTTAGCATTTGCACATGGATCTTATGGGTCCAATCGAGGTAGACAGCCTAGGAGACATGAGGTACTCATATGTGATTGTGGATGACTTTTTCAGGTATTCTTGGATATTCTTTTTAAAGGAAAAATCTCAAACGTTTGGCATGTTCAAGATACTACAATCTAGAATAAGAAACCTATATCATTCCTCTACTTTTCGGATTAGATCCGACCATGAAAAAGAGTTTGAGAATAGTCAGTTCTCTACATTTTGTGAGAAAAAAGGCATTTTTCAAGAGTTTTCTGCTCCCAAAACCCCACAGCAAAATGTTGTAGCATAGCGGAAGAATAGAACTTTACAAGAGATGGCTAGAGTCATGTTGAGTTGTAAGAAGTTGTCAAAATGTTTTTGGGCAGAAGCTCTAAATACTGCAAGTTACATCACTAATAGAGTCTATCTTAGGCATGGAACTAAAATGACGCCCTATGAGCTTTTGAATGGAAAGAAACCCAATTTGTGTTACTTTCATGTGTTTGGATGTGTGTGTTATGTTCTGAGCAATCTCTTCCGGTTCAGCAGTGTCCAGATCTGTCATCTTTGCCTAGTTCAATCGGTCAGAGCACCGCCCTGTCAAGGCAGAAGTTGTGGGTTCGAGCCCCGTCAGTCCCGACGGATTCAATAAATATATCAATTCATCTCGCTCCTGGTGCTAGCTGTAGCCGTGGGAGGTGGGGGCTCTAAACCTTTTCAGGATGAGACTACGAACCCTAATGGAGCCAATGAGAAAGCAGTTGCAGGCCAGTGGAACTTAGATCACGATGTGAACCTACTTATGAGTGGAATTTCGTTGACAAGCAAATTCCCCAGAAAAAACTACAAACTAGTCAAAGGACAACCTGCCTTATTCTTCTCCCGTTCGGGACCCCTATTTTCTCGGAGATAGCCTGGTCTGTTATAAGCTTTGAATGGAAGCCCCGGTAAACGGTGGTAGTAACTCTAACTGTCCTAAGGTAGCGAAATTCCTTGTCGCATAAGTAGCGACCTGCACGAATGGTGTAACGACTGCCCCGTTGTCTCCGACATGGACTGGAAAATGAGTGAAAGGGTTCCTCGCTAAATAAAACCAAAGTTCCTACAACCAAGGACAGAGATAGATTACATCTTGGCCAAATGCCCATCCTTAATAATAGAGATCACCTAGCTAAATTTGACTCTAAAAGTGATAACGGAATTTTTGTAGACTATTCCCAAAATAGCCATGCTTACCGAGTTTATAATCTTCGAACTAAAATCGTACAAGAATCTGTTAACGTTGTCTTTGATGATCTTGCTGAGCTTACAGGAAACAAACCAGTAGATGATGTTATCACAACAGTGGAAGATGCGCAGAATGCAAAAAATCCAGATGTTGCTCCAAATGTCACGACATCTGCAGCAACACCTGAAGCAGAAACCGAGAACACTGCAGGTTCAGATGAGGAATCAGAGGCTGAATTGCAAGACCCAGTACGTAGGGATCCCTCATCCAGGATTAGAAGAAATCATCCTACAGAACAAGTAATAGGAGATGTGTCTGAAGGTGTAAGAACAAGAAGGAAGAAACCAAGGAATTATCGAGATATGGTGAAATATGCGTGCATGTCCACCGTATACATAAGGTAAGCCATTCTAGTTATGGATCTACATTTGAACCAAAAAATGTCAATGAAGCACTCAAGGATAGTTGGTGGATACATGTCACGACCCGACCTCGGATCTGTGACTGGTGCTTTACCCCGGCACCCTTGTGATACAACATCAGAGAAAACCAGCGGAAATAAACTCACAAACAAGAACCATATAAGAATATAAAACAGGCTAATCCCAAAGTGGCTACCTCTAAATATAATAAAACGAACAGTTACATCCTTACACCCCAATTCATGACAGGACTACAAGCCTCTAAGAAGGTATAACACTATGACGGGACAGGGCCCCGCCATACCCCCTGAATGTACAAAAGTCTACAACCTCAGGGAATCGTACCAAAAGACGAGGCCTCCGGAGAAATGGAGCATTCCGAGAACCGAACCGTGATCCTAAGAGTGCGGATCAGCAAGCTATGAACTTCAACCTGCGGCATGAACGCAGCCGAAGGAGGTCGATAACAACGTGTACCAAATATGGCGGAAAATCGTAATAATATCATAAGTCAAAATATAAAATTTGGAGTTATAGGCGAAAATCGGTTTACTTTGCCTGTGCCTTACTAACAATGAGTAACAAATGTATATATATATATCTTTGCATAAAAATAGGAAGCTTCATGATCAAAGCGGTACCTCCCGTAGTATCATTAACCATCCTACTCGCGGGACTATTTCACCGCGTAGGTCTTGTGGACCCGCATGAGGTCATCCGCCTCGTCGTGGGACTATTTCACCCGTGGGACTATTTCACCCGCATGGATCCCGTGGACCGCATGAGTATCATCGCCGTACTCGCGTGGGACTATTTCACCGCGTGGATCCCGTGGACCGGATCCGCGTGAGTACAAACGCGCGCTCGCGTCATGGGTAGCAAATCCATGGCATAAGTAGTAAACCATCCTATTGGAGCATACACGTGGGCCACCCATCGTGTCGGTATGTCCAAAGGAAATAACAAGAATAACGGGGTTTACGTAATAATATATATATAACATAGCTCATCCGCTATCATACATAACATAAGCACTCCGCCTATCATATCATAACATAAGCACTACCGGCCTATCATATCATAACATAAGCACTACCGGCCTATCATATCATAACATAAGCACTACCGGTTTATCATATCATAACATAAGCACTACCGGCTATCATATCATAACATAAGCACTACCGGCTTATCATATCATAACATAAGCACTACCGGCCTATCATATCATAACATAAGCACTACCGGTCTATCATATCATAACATAAGCACTACCGGCTTATCATATCATAACATAAGCAAGTTAAGAAATCCCCTAACTTCTTATTAACATTATTAATATATCCTCTCATTTTAGTATACCTAAGGCACCAACATGTCTTTTAATAGAAAATCCGGGAATTTAACCCAGTACCGTACTTCTAACCTTTTAAGAAATAACTCCTTTTTATACAAAAATTCCAAGATACTAATCACCATAGTATCAAGTTACAATTTCTTTTCAAAACAAGTCACATTTCCTTTTAGAAATATAATAAGCTTCTAAATCAAGTGACTTCATTTCCTTTAAAACCTTAGGCAACCAATGCCTAAAAATCAATTCACCTTTCTTAGTTTCAAATCCTTTACCCGTACTTGTTTTAATTAGAGTAAACCTTTCTTTGTGAACCTCTCAAAAATTAATATAACCAACTTCCCATAAAGTCATTATATTAGCGTTATTCCTTTGTCAAATACATTTTCCCTAAATCCAAGGGACTTATACTTTTAAAATGAAACAAGTACCAATATACTTTAAAACAAGTGAAAGATATCGAATCTTGTACGTCTACCGTACTACATAGATACAACTACTCATGCTCAAAAGATAGGAAAGTTCCACATACCTCTTCGGTTAATCCACTTGCTAAGTCCGAAATACCGCACGTAATATGTCAACCTATAATGACCATAATACGTTTATTAACCCCTAATTTCAATGTAGAAATTCCAAATTCAAGTTACTAATTCCTAAGGAAAATTGGGCAGCATTTCCTTTGTTTCTACATACTTTGCCATCTTTTTCAAGGCCGAAATCAATAACCAAACGCCACATTTAAGGCCCAACAATCCAATATTTCAAAGGGGATTACACAACCAATCTTAGGTGTGTAAAATTCTGCCCCAATAGGTAAAACAATATACTTAACAATTCTAAAGTGGTTTGTAGGCTACAACATGCTCATAATATCTCTTTAACCAATCCTTCATATCCAAACCATTTTTCTTACATGCAATGATTCTAAGAGCATTCTTTACCACTACAAATTCCTTATTCTTCACATGCAACACCAATAACTAGCTATAAGAGAAGAAATGTTACCTTTGGAGCTTTAGCCAAAATTATTCCAACAATTTGCTAGCCTCCTTTTCAAGAATACCACTACAACAACCTCATGAAAGCTTGCAATTAACTTTCCTTCTTAACACCCTTTTCAGATTTTTCTTAAGCTTGGAGTTTTCTTGATTTTCTAGAGAGAAGGAGAGCTTTTTAGCTTAGAGAGAGAGAGAGATGAAAGATGAAAAGATGACCAAGTCTTCAAGACTTGGTCAATATAAGGCATGCAACATTTCAGATGGGGACACTTGTCACCCACTGGCCTCTTTTAAAACAAACAAAGCGGTAGAAATTTCCACTAACTCGCAGATCCGCCTCGGCGCGGCACTGCGATCGGCGCCGCGGCCTGCAACTCTGCGGACTCTCGGAACTTTAAGCGCGCGGCCAGATTCCGGCGCGGCATGAATTCCAGCCTTGGCGCGTGCTGAGGCCACGGCCAAGTTTTACGATTTGAGTCCTAACTCCTTCGCGTGGCCCCACGCAGCGGCACGAACCACGGGGTATAACATTCTCCCCGCCAGAAACATTCGTCGAATGTTCTTCTAGGCTTACTCAAATCACAATATCGACATAGACTCAAATAAAGACGCTCACACGGCACAACAAAACTCAAGCACAATTGTTAACCAAAACTAACAAGCGGGGAAAGTAGGTTACTGGAGGGTAGGGAATAAGTGAGGATACTTCTTCATCATGTCATCCTCTGCTTCCCGTCATTTCCTCCTGTTCTCCGCTCGCCATAAGACCTTGACGGGAGCCACACCCTTCGTCCGAAGTCGCCTAACCTGTCGATCGAGTATCGTTATGGGACTCTCCCCGTACGATAGCTCATCTGTTACTTGGACATCATGAACCGGGTGCACTCTAGATGGATCTCCAATACATCTCCGCAACATGGACACATGGAAAACTGGATGTACCGCCTCCAAATCGGACGGCAGATCTAACTCATGGCAACCACCGCCTACCCTACGGACAATCGATCGGCCCGATGTACCTTGGGATAAGCTTCCCTTCTTTCCCGATCTCATCACGCCGCCGTGGCGATACGCTAGAAAAACCCAATCATATATCTCAAATTCCAAGTGTCGACGCCGATGATCTGCATCGACACATGCGACTCGGTGACAATAAGCTCTGGATAAGCTTCACCTTATCCACTACCTGTGTACCAAGTCGGCCCGACTAATCGAACTTCTCCCACCTCAAACCAACCTATCGGTGACTACGCCCTCCATATAAGGCCTCAAAGGCGCCCGTCGGATACTAGAATGGTAGTTGTTGTTATAAGAACACTTCCACAGGAGGTAAATGATCCTCCAGCTACCCCTGAAATCAATAACACATGCCCGCGGCATATCCTCAAGTGTCTGGATAGTGCGCTCGGCCTGTCCGTCGGTCTGAGGATGAAACGTCGTACTGAGACTCACCTGTGTCCCTAATCCCTTACGAAAAGACCTCCGAAGTTAGCGAGAAGCGGGCTCCTCTATCGATATAATCGACAGGGACTCCGTGCAGTCTCACAATCTCTCTAATATATAATCTGGCATAGTCCTCAGCTGAGAACGTCGTTCTGACCGGAAGAAAATGGGCTGATTTCGTCAGCCTGTCGACAATCACCCAAATGGAATCATGCTTCCTCTGAGTGGTAGGTAGCCCTGTAATAAAATCCATATTTACCACCTCCCACTTCCAAGTCGGAATATCAATAGCCTGTAACAGCCCACCGGGCTTCTGATGCTCAACCTTAACCTGCTGACAAATAGGACACGGTGCAACAAAACCTGCCACGTCCCTCTTCAGGCCGTCCCACCAATACACACATCTGAGGTCATGGTACATCTTAGTCGACCCCGGATGAATAGAATAATGCACGCTGTGTGCCTCCCCCAGAATCTGCTGACGAAGTCCTGTCACCTCGGGAACACACAATCGGCCCTCAAATCTTAGCACCCCATCTGGCGCTACCCCTAATAGACTCTTCTCTTTACGGCGGCATCTCGATACCGTACTTAATCGGATCCTCATACCGCCTCTTTACCTCTCCGACGATGGAAGACTCGTGACCCTCGAACCCGAATTCCATCACTATCAGAATCAACCAATCGAACCCCAAGGCTCGCTAGCTGATGTAACTCGCGGACCATGTCCTTCTTCCCTGGCTGCACCCCCGACAGACTACCCATCGATCTGCGACTAAGGGCATCTGCAACTACATTGGCCTTCCCTGGGTGGTATAGGATATCAATATCACAATCCTTGAGTAACCCTAACCACCGTCTGCCGCAAATTCATTGCCTCGATCGAAGATATCTGGAGTTTCTTGTGGTCTACGCACATATCCACATGAAATCTATATAAGGAATTGCCTCCAAATCTTCAAGGTACGATTAATCGCGCGACTCTAAATCGTGAGTAACGTAATTCCTTTCGCTTCCCTAACCGCCGAAACATAAGCTCTAACCTTATCGTGTTGCGTCAAGACACAACCTAGCCTAACACCCAACGTGTTACAATAATACCCTAACCTCTAGTCTCTCAAGAGGGGTTAGAAGCAGAGTCGTGGTCAACTTCTCTTCCAATAGCGGAAGCCTTTCTTGTACTTGCGAAATATTGGGCATCCTTAATCTCAGTTATGGTTCCTGTTTCCCTTTCTCTGTTGCAACCAAACTTGGTTACTATACTTGGATCTGATCCCTTTGCTTGCCGCATGGCTAAGACTTCCTGCCAATCACAATTTAGGGGAAGACTTCCTTGATCTTGTCAAGTAGTAATCCTATTATCCTCTCTCAGCTCGTAGAGCTTATAGTCCGGTGTTCAACCTCAATTCACGGTATTACATAATCCAATGACTTGTCAAGATTTCTTATCGTTCGAGTGTCTACTCGTCTTTCCTTTATAAGTTATTTCAAGTTGTCCTGGGGTCCCTTACCCCTCCGTATTCTCTTACTATCTTTCTCGTCAGTACAGATGCTACTACCTTTCCTCGAGGTGTTCCTACTGCCCATTACCTACTAATGGTCTTACACTAGTCCGGGGTAACTGTATCTCGTGCAACTTACATAACCATAGTTGTATTCTCTTTTATCCTTCTGGTCATAACCTACCTTATGCTTATTGATAGTAAAGTGTTTCTAATTTGATCCATAAATGCGATTTCAAATATGCGTACTACTGCATTTTCTTACGACACTTCACGACCGTTTAAACGCGTCGTTCTTAATTACCCCAACATAATACTTTTTCCACGGTTATCTAAAGCGTAACTTATGGCATGGCGACATCAAGACCTACCGGTCTCCTTCGCGTCTAACTACGTGGGTACACATAACCCCATGTACGTAAGACTATCCTTTTATGTAGGGAGAGAACTTATCTCCTTCAATAAACTTTCCTTGGTGTCACAACCACAATCAGGGTCCTCTCGTGGTAGTCTGTAAATATCTAATCATTACGCACCGCCTCAAAATCGTGTAGATTTTCAAAACCTACCAAAGATGCCCTCAGCTTTCTGCCGGCAGCGCCCGTACTTATTTTATTCTTGCCTTGCACATTTCCTTGAAATTATCGGGAAGGTCGTGGCCCTGACCGCCACACCAAACCAACTCCAAGTACCTCCAAGGGAACTTAACATAAATTCCTTCAAATTCAAGTATTACTTACTTTCTGCGTCAATTTTTCCCAATGAACAAGTCACACAGACTTATTAAAAACAATGATGCCAAAGAAGGAAGGATAATTCACTGGTTACTACCACTTCCCTTCCTCTCCACTCGATGGCAAACTGCACGGAAGCGGTGCCGAATCAATCTCTTACGTAGTCCACGTTGGCATAACATGAGGCCAACTAGCCCGCACTCATAATGACCTCAGCGTCTGTCATAACGGCTCTGCTGGTCCGACGTATCGTTACTGACAATTATTATCGCCCACTCGGCTACCACCCAACACTCACGCGGGTGTGGTTACCTCATAAAGGTTCTCATGGATTCTGGCTTCATTTCTTTCACACTTGGTTGCTCACTTCCTTACCGGTCGTACTCTTTTCCGTACTTCCAAACTTATTCTAGCTTACGTACATAACTTCCATAATAAAGCTGGCCTTCGATCTTGGAGTTACTAAGTTAAACAATATAAGGTCATTTCGCGCCACAACACGGTTCAGGTGGAATACGTCTGCGAACTCGTAAAATGATTAATTAGACTCGGCTTGTACCTCGTGACCTGTCGTGGCGGGACTACTATTAACTGATCCCACCCCATAAACGGGTATACTAACTTCTCATAATACCATAGTCGTGTCGTCTTGGTCACAACAACCATTACTTACTCCACACGGATCTCATCCGTACTATCCTCTTAAGCATACCACGTAGCTTAATTTACAAACATATTCTCCCATTGGGCCCCTTAATTAAGCTTCTAAAGGTTCCATTACTTTTTCTGACAACTCATCGTCTCCTAATTTTCTCAAACTAGCACGTAAAACCTCGATGAGAGTTCCTTAACTGTTCATACCTTCCCGGTATCTATTTAGTCCTTACCAAATCCTGGTAATCTAAAATCATTCTAGGCAACACATATGTGACCCTCATACAGAAATCTGTATAGCTGTATGTCACAATACCAACTATACTACAAGTATTACCAACCTGGATACACAATCCACATAATCTTCCCTGGGTCACTGCTGCTTCCTCGTAGCTGCAAACACCATAGCATGTTAGGGAGAGACGACCCTAACCACACAGCTCTATCGCACGATCTTAGAGTGAGAAGAAATGGAAACCAATCCTAAATATCCTGCGACCTCACGATTATAGATGTGGTGCACAACACCGATAATCAAGACTCTACTAGATACGGCTGTAGACCGCTTTCTCCGAGGATTAATCGCTCGATACCACTTTTGTCACGACCCGGCCTCGGATCAGTGGTGCCTACCGGGCACCGCGTGATACAACATCGAGAAAACCGTGAAATAAACTCACAAACAAGAACCATATAAGAATATAAAAGGCTAATCCCAAAGTGGCTACCTCTAAATATAATAAAGCGAGCGATTACATCCTTACACCCCAATTCATGACGGGACTACAAGCCTCAGAAGGTATAACACTATGATGGGACAGGGCCCGCCATACCCCGAATGTACAAAAGTCTACAACCTCGGGGAATCGTACCAAAAAGCGAGGCCTCGGAGAAATGGAGCCTTCAGAGAACCGTGATCCTAGAGTGCGGATCGCCAAGCTATGAACCTCAACTGCGGCATGAACGCGGCCCGAGAGGTCGATGCAACGTGTACCAAATATGCGGCTGGAAAATCGTAATAATATCATAAGTCAAAATATAATTTGGAGTTATAGGCGAAAATCGGTTTACTTTGCAATCGTGCCTTACTAACAATGAGAGTAACAAATGTATATATATATCTGCGTAAAAATAGGAAGCTCATGATCAAAACAGGTACCTCGCGTAGTATCATTAAGCAATCCTACTCCGGGACTATTTCACCCGCATAGGTCCTGTGGACCCGCGTGAGGTCATCCGCCTCGTCGTGGGACTATTTCACCCGCGTGGGACTATTTCACCCGCATGGATCCCGTGGACCCGCATGAGTACCATCGCCGTACTCGCGTGGGACTATTTCACCGCGTGGATCCCGTGGACCGGATCGCGTAGTACAAACGCCGCACTCGCGTCATGGGTAGCAAATCCATGGCATAAGTAGTAAACCATCCTATTGGAGCATACGTGGGCCACCCATCGATGTCGGTATGTCCAAAGGAAATAACAAGAATAACCCGGGTTTACAGTAATAATATATATATAACATAGCTCATCAGGCTATCATACATAACATAAGCACTACCGGCTATCATATCATAACATAAGCACTCTGGCTATCATATCATAACATAAGCACTCAGGCCTATCATATCATAACATAAGCACTAGGCCTATCATATCATAACATAAGCACTACCGCCTATCATATCATAACATAAGCACTACCGCTTATCATATCATAACATAAGCACTACCGCCTATCATATCATAACATAAGCACTACCTACTATCATCATATCATAACATAAGCACTACCGGCTTATCATATCATAACATAAGCAAGTTAAGAAATCCCCTAACTTCTTATTAACATTATTAATATATCCTCTCATTTTAGTGTACCTAAGGCACCAACATGTCTTTTAATAGAAAATCCGGGAATTTAACCCAAGTACCATGTACTTCTAACCTTTTAAGAAATAACTCATTTTTATACAAAAATTCCAAGATACTAATCACCATAGTATCAAGTTACAATTTCTTTTCAAAACAAGTCACATTTTCTTTTAGAAATATAATAAGCTTCTAAATCAAGTGACTTCATTTCATTTAAAACCTTAGGCAACCAATGCCTAAAAATCAATTCACCTTTCTTAGTTTCAAATCCTTTACCCGTACTTGTTTTAATTAGAGTAAACCTTTCTTTGTGAACCTCTCAAAAACTAATATAACCAACTTCCCATAAAGTCATTATATTAGCGTTATTCCTTTGTCAAATACATTTTCCCTAAATCGAGGACTTATACTTTTAAAATGAAACAAGTACCAATATACTTTAAAACAAGTGAAAGATATCGAATCTTGTCGTCTAGTACTACATAGATACAACTACTCATGCTCAAAATATAGGAAAGTTCCACATACCTCTTGGTTAATCCACTTGCTAAGTCCGAAATACATGCGTAATATGTCAACCTATAATGACCATAATCGTTTATTAACCCTAATTTCAATGTAGAAATTCCAAATTCAAGTTACTAATTCCTAAGGAAAATTGGGCAGCATTTCCTTTGTTTCTACATACTTTGCCACCTTTTTCAAGGCCGAAATCAATAACCAAACGCCACATTTAAGGCCCAACAATCCAATATTTCAAAGGAGATTCCACAACCAATCTTAGGTGTGTAAATTTTGCCCCAATAGGTAAAACAATATACTTAACAATTCTAAAGTGGTTTGTAGGCTACAACATGCTCATAATATCTCTTTAACCAATCCTTCATATCCAAACCATTTTTCTTACATGCAATGATTCTAAGAGCATTCTTTACCACTACAAATTCCTTATTCTTCACATGCAACACCAATAACTAGCTATAAGAGAAGAAATGTTACCTTTGAAGCTTTAGCCAAAATTATTCCAACAATTTGCTAGCCTCCTTTTCAAGAATACCACTACAACAACCTCCACAAGCTTGCAATTAACTTTCCTTCTTAACACCCTTTTCAGATTTTTCTTAAGCTTGGAGTTTCTCTTGATTTTCTAGAGAGAAGGGAGAGCTTTTTAGCTTAGAGAGAGAGAGAGAGATGAAAGATGAAAAGATGACCAAGTCTTCAAGACTTGGTCAATATAAGGCATGCAACATTTCAGATGGGGGGGACACTTGTCACCCACCCATGCTCTTTTAAAACAAAGCGGTCTGAAATTTCCACTAACTCTCGAGATCCGCCTCGGCGCGGCCGCAACTCTGCGGACTCTCGGAACTTTAGGCGTCGCGGCCCGATTTCGGCGCGGCATGAATTCCGCCTTGGCGCGCGGCCACGCCTCGTGCGCGCTAAGGCCACACAGAAGTTTTCTGATTTCGAGTCCTAACTCCTTCCGCATGGCCCCATACGCACGACCTGAACCACGGGGTATAACAATACAAGCTATGCAAGAAGAATTAGAACAATTCACCAGAAATAAAGTCCGAGATTTAGTTCCTCGCCCCAATGATACTAATGTTATTGAAACTAAATGGATCTTTGAAACCAAATCAGATGAATCTGAAACTGTTGTGAGAAATAAGGTTAGACTAGTTGTTCAAGGATACTCTCAAGTGGAAGGGATTGACTATGAGGAAACCTTAGCTCCAGTTGCTAGAATTGAGTCAATTAGACTATTGCTTACCATAGCTTGCTGTTTGAAGATCACTCTCCATCAAATGGATATAAAAGATGTTTTCTTGAATGGATATATTGATAAGGAAGTGTATGTTAAACAACCTAAAGGATTCAAAGATCCCCACCATCCACAATTTGTATACAAGCTGAAAAATGTCTTGTATGGATTAAAACAAGCTCCACGTGCATAATATGGTCGTTTAACTCAGTTTCTTCTTGAATTTGGTTTCAAACGTGATGTAGCTGATTGTACTTTGTTTATAAAATACCACGGAGTAGACATGGTCATTGCTCAAATCTATGTAGATGACATAGTTTTTGGTTTGACTTCACAGTCCTATCTTAAGACATTTGTCGAAGCTATGTCCTCAACATTTGAGATGAGCATGATAGGGAATTAACTTTTTTCTTAGGCTTGCATATAAAGCAAAATGAGGAGGGAATCTTCATCTCCCAGAGTAAGTATGCCAAGAATTTGGTCAAGAAGTTTGGATTGGAGAATGCTAAACATATGATGACTCCAATGGGATCAACACAGACTATATGCAAAGATGATGTTGGGGAAAATATCGACCCAACTTTATATTGTTCTATGATAGGTAGTCTCTTGTATATTACTGCGAGTCATTCTGATCTAATGTTTAGTGTGTGTGTGTGTGTGTGCTCGATTCCAAGCATGTCCCAAAATCTCCCACTTAAATACCGTTAAACGTGTCATCAGATATGTTGCCGGCACATGTGAGTTGGGAATTTGGTATTCCAAAGACACTAATCCTAATCTAATAGGATATAGTGACTCGGATTGGGCTGGTGATGTGGAGGACAGAAAGAGTACTAGTGGAGGATGTTTTTACCTTGGCAATAATTTTGTTTCTTGGTATAGTCGCAAACAAAACTGTGTTTCTCTCTCAACTGCTGAATCTGAATATGTAGCAGATGTGAGTTGTTGTTCTCAATTAATATGGTTAAGACACATGTTAGACGACTATGGTTTTTCAAATAATATCTTAGTTTTGTATTGTGATAATATGAGTGCCATTAACATTTCAAAAAATCCAGTTCAACACTCTCGTACAAAACATATAGATATTAGAAATTATTTTCTAAGAGATTTAGTTGAAAAATAGCTAGTGCGAATTGATTATGTTGACACACTTCATCAACTAGCTGATATCTTTACAAAAGCTTTAGATCATGAGAGATTTTCTAATTTGAAAAGCTCTCTCGGTCTCTGTTCTGTCTAAATTCGCCACTATTGGGCGAATGTCGTCTGAAATGTCTCTAACATTCCAGGTGACATTTACCCTTGTAATATCATAATCTGATTTTCAATAAATTGTTATGTCTGATTTTTTGTCATACATGTATGTTTTTCAAATAAGAACATGATTTTAATGTGATACCGTTCTCTGCGATGATATTAGATATCATAAAAAGAGAGTATCAAAATAAGACAAAGTCTTTGTAATTCTCGACAATTGTGAAGATTGGGCAAATCCCTTGAAAATTTATACCGTTCCTATACTATAGGAATATCAAAGTGCTTAATCAAAAGAAATTATGAGGATGCTAAATAAGTATTCTTGTTTTTGACACAAAATAAAGTTTCTTATGTGTTTTATGATTAGATCTAGGACTCAATGGAAAAATATTACATTGATCTGGAGATTGAACTCATAAAATCATAAATGAAATGTGTCTTGGTTTATTGCCGAAAGAAAGAGAAAAAAATTTATTTTTAGAGATTATGATACCTGTGTTGTTCAAAATGTTGCTAACATTACTGTTGACATTCTCAGATACTGATATTTGTTAGGATACAGTGTGTAACTGATTTTTGAAAATTCAGTTATATTTTTCCCTACTGTGTGTCGTTGGTTTTTGAACATATTTTTATGTTTTTTGTTGATAATGATCTAATCTTGATGTCTATCTTTTAAAAACTCTAAATTAGGAACAAGTATTGGAACACAATACAAACTCTTAAAATCTGGAAACAAAAATATTGTTGCCAAGTGTATAAATGTATCTTCAATTGCTAATCTTTCTAGTCTAGTTCTTCCCGAATTTTTTTTTTAAAAAAGGGGGAAAATTTGTCACATCATCTCGGTTTATAATCAAAGAACCGATGGATCCCTTCCAAAACACACCACTTTACCAAACCCTCAAAAACCCTAACACCCCTTCATCTTCTTCACCATTCTCACCAATGGATACTTCACCAATGTCACCCAAAATGTCACCTAACATTCCAGAACCTACACCAATGAGCACAAGTCCACCTCAGTGCAAAGTCATTGTGTTGAGTGAGTTTCAAGAACCACTCGACACTGCATACCCAGGAGACACCAACAACCCGATTGATCTGGAAAATACTCCAGATGTCACTGTGTTACCGAAAAGAGAAGGCACATCCAAGTTTCCCACTCGGAGGTCCACTCGAACTTTTGAAAGAGATTTCGGCAGTGCTGAATCAGCTACAAAATGACCAAAGGTCGATACCACTGCATCTTCTGTATAGGAGTGATTGGAGTGAGTCAGACCTCAATCTGTCCACTGACGATGATGCTGAGAGGACTACGTCAGTCGAACTACCAACAGAAACTTCAGTGTCACCATCGTACTCATCTCTTTGTTCCTAATATTGTGGATTCGAGTGAAGAGAAAGAAATCTCAGATGATACGCCATTGAAGAGGTTTTGCCCCAGAAAAGTAGTGCAAAAACAAGTGATTGAAGAACCCTCAGAAGACACACCAAATGTTGCCAAGAATGTCACAACATCTCGTGTGACTTCCCAACCTGTGACTAAAGAGTCAAGTTCCCCAACTCCATCGAGCAAATCTGCAACAGAATTAGAAAATGAGGTAAGTCCTTTCTCAGACAAGTTTCTGACCCAAAAAAATCTACACATTGGTCATGGTACAAAAATAGAATAATAAGAACTGAAAAAGTAGTGGGCATTGCATCTTGTACTGAATATGGCCTGATGGACTTCTTCACCGAAAGAAATCTACTAGGCTTTGTGAATACAAATGTCCATATGTTGAAGATATTGTGAGGTTGTTTTATGCAAATCTAGTAACTAAAGTGGAGAAAATCAAGTCGAAGAAATTTCGCAAAATTTATCTCTATAACAAATTTTACGACTTCACACCTGCCACAATAAACCAATGTATGGGTCTGAGTGATGGATTGGAGGAAAAAGAAGAGATGGATGTTATAAATGACAGGAATGAAGTGATTTACTATATCACTGGAGTTGTGTTGACAAAATGGGTCTCAAGGTGTCCAGCATCGAAGCTTACAGCATTGTTTGCAATAGTGCACAAAATAGCTATATATAATTGGCTCCCCTCGATGAACGAGATAGGAAAAGGTCTACGAGTCGATTTAGGAAAGACAATCTTCCAACAGATTGTGAACTTAGCTGAAAAGGACTCAAACCTAATCCTATCTTTCCCCTCCTTGATCTTTAAAGTTCTTACATCTCAAGGGTTTAAAACACCAAAGAAAAATATGAAAAAGAAAGAACCTGAGGTGTATGTTGTGAATCAAACAGTACTGAGGAACACGAACAGAATCATTGATCTGTCTTGGAGAAAAGAAGCTGGAAGTGAAGATGTTTCCAGAAATGTTCCTGACATTACAGGAAACATGTCGCAGTCAGTACTGTCTACTGCCTGGTTTGTAAGAGAAATTGCAAAGATCAACTCGGTGATAGATTGAGTTGATCATGTCATGGCAGCATTAGTTCAAGCCAGAGATCACTTTCTGTTTTTGCTTTCTTCCCAAAAATTGGGAGATGATGATGGTACTATACAAAGGGAGAAAGAATGAGATGAAGCAGGGGGAGACAAAGCTGAAGTTGGACAAACAAAAGAACAAGCTGAAAGCAGCAAGGTTGTATCTACACGAAGAAGATCACGTCGATCACCTGGTACTGGTGCAGGGGGAGATAGGCAGTGAAGTTAGAAGAAGTAGAAAGAGGATGGAATCTACTAATTCTGTCGAACTTCAGAGAAGACTGATGTCGACGAGTTGTTATGTCTGAGATGATGTTGTTTCTTTTGCTAATGAAAATGGTGTTGAATGATGGCTAGGGCTGAATGATCCATTCTAACATTGGAATGTTTTTTAAACAATCTTTGATAACTTTTTATTTTTGGGTTGTAAAGGTCTATGGATGATGATTATGTGAATAGCCATGGATGTTTATTTTTTTCTAATCCTATATGGTATATATATGTGTATATTTTATATGTTTTGTTTCACGGGTTAAGGGGGAGCATGTATGTTGTCGTCGCTATAAGTCACTTGCACTTATTCGATTAGGTTTTGTGAAGAAAGGAAAAAAGGGGGAGAATGTTAATGTTAGGTTTTGTGTCATAACATTTTCCTAACATATCATTTTCAGAGCTAAGTTAAAATCAAAAATTGTTGGACCAAATGTCTTGACATTTGTGACGACATTCTGGTAACTGTTTTGCCTATCTTCACAGACTGTTTTTCAGGAAACTGTGACTGTTTTATCACATGGCAAATTGACTTGGCAAGGAGTAGTTGGAGCTGATTGCAAACGAGGAAGACCAAGTCCAAGAGGAGCATAACTTAAGGAGCAAGACGAGGAAGAAATAGTCCAAGCAGTTGGAGAGTTTCGTGGCTTACGCTATTGCCTCACGTGCTCATGTTTTAGCTCAACTTCTATAACCTGTTGAGGAGTCTTTCAAGGTAAATCTCCACTATAAATAGAGAGGTCACTTCAAGGATTCAATATCCAGAACTTAAGAGTGAAAACGATAGAGAGAGCTCTCCAGAAATATCAATCAAAGAGACTGGATCACTGTGTTGCCTGTATTTGTGACGACATTTTGTACGACATTATAATTGCTCTTTAGATTCTAGATTTGTTCTTTCATTGAAGCAATTATAATGAGGTGTTGATCACTTCTATTTAGATAGATTTTTCAGGCATAAGTCATCTGCGACTTAACCATTTTTTTATTCCTTTTGTGTCATCTTGTAACATTGAAAAGAAGGAATATATCAATTGTATATATATATATACACAATACCTTTGGTCATTGACCATCATAGGTTATATTAATATATAACCTATGAAAATTAAACTTTTGTGTTCTTTATCTATTTTCGTTGCACTTTAATTATTTCAAAGGTTTTCTGTTTTTATCCAAATGTCATAACTTATGTCAGACGACATTTTAGCTGACATTTGAAATTGTTTCTGCATACGTTCAATTCTACTTTGTTGTTTGATTTTATTTAATTCATAGTATAATCCCCGGGACCCAACATCTTTGATTCCTTCTCCTTTTCAAACAACTCATATTGATAACTAGGCCTTCTCATTTGAGCTTGAAACTCAGTCAATTGTGATCTATACTTCTTTACTCTCACAATTACTTTAAGAACTTTCTTTGTGTTCATCCATTTTAGTACTCTCTTTACTTTCTACGACTTAGCCTATATTATCATTTCTTTGGTGTTTGTATTGTTGTTCCATTCATTCTTTACCAGTGTTTAGAAACTCAATATGTTGTGCCAAGTGGTTGAGAACCTAAATGGCCTTGCACCAATAATTTCCAATTCAATAGTTAATGGGGAGTGGTCAGAGGAGTGAGGATTCATAGCTACTACTTCAATGTGATTAAAACTTGTCATCCATTAACTGTTTACCTGTAGGGATTTTGTTTGGTCATGAACACAGTTCGCACAACGAAAGTTAAAATTTTACCCAACAATGAACTGATATACCTATATGATAATCTAATGAATGTCAAAACATAATCAGGAATACTTACAAGTCTTTGTATGCTGGATTCACAACTATGGTATCCACGTGAGTTGTCTCTCCAGTTGCAAGTTCCAACTCTAATGAATTTATCTAACGAACACTTCAAGAAAAACAAGCTATGGTGACAGTTCACATGTGACAGAAATGCAAGTGTCGCATATTTTTACTAAATTTAAATTTTTTCTTGACATTTATGTGACAGGTTTTTTAAGTGTCACATAATTATGACATTCATGTGACGGGTTTTTTAAGTATCATTTATTTATGACGTTTGTGTGACGGGTTTGTGAAATGTCACATAAATAAGTGACTTGTGTTTTAAATTGACCAAAAATGACACGTTTGACTGATTAAAACGACACCATTTTTATTTTTTATTTAGCACTTTTTTAATTCAAATTAAGATTTACACAATTTTTATTTCTTTTTTAAAATTATTTTTAATAAAAACAAACTAAACGTTGTCGTTTTAACATTATAAAAATAAAAGATAAAAAACTCTATAAAAATACTAAGTGTCTTCACGCTCACACAGTTAGATTTTGCTTCCCCTACTTCACTGACTCTCGCTGATTTGATTTTTCTTATTTTATCTTAGTTATTAATCTAAAAAAACAAATCAATTCTACTTCCAATTCGTGAAAGTGAGACTGAATACAAAGTCAATCAAATTAAAAAATATAACCTAAAACCCAAAGTCGACACAGTCCGCGTCGTCATCTCACCGCCATCAGCCAGCAGAGTTACATCTTTCGCCTTGATATTAGTTGGATGCTCGAATATGAATCATATTAGTTTTGGGTCATTTGTTAATTTAAAACATGGCCACATTTTCAAAATATGGCCATGTATTTGATTTTCATTCAATATGTACGCATTGAGGGAGGCCCATTCTTTAAAATCGGTTGGGTCTAGCCCAAAAATACTGTGACCTATCCCATTTGTGCTTAATAACGCGTGAAATAGACCCCACCCCCATTTCCCCAAATCGATAGCCCTAAGATGTGCCTCTCTCATTTCTCTTCATCTCCCATAGCCGAATTTGGCAAAGATGCATAGACAAGGTTGCTTTTGCAAGTCGTGGGTTCATCCAAATGGGACAAGAGCATTAATTGCTCTTGCCCAGTACCACCAGCACTGCCATACGACCACCACCTTGTTGATAAGGGTCAAAACCCATTTGGTCTACTTTATCTACTCATTTTATGGGTTTCGTCCTATATGGATTTTGAATACTCGATTTCTATTAGCTATGTGATTTACAAGGGGAATGCTCGATTTCTATTAGCTATGTGATTTACAAGGAGAATACTCGATTTCTATTAGCTTGTCCCACATCAAATTCCCAATGCATCTAGGATTTTTACGAGTTCTATAAATTGAGCTCTTATTCTATGTTTTAACATTGGGTCCGCAACTTGAATCGAAGGCATCTACATTTAGAAGCTTTTTTCGAGTTGAAATCTGATTAATTATTGCTTAAATTAGATCCAAGCTCTTTGGTGGATCCTAAACTAGCCCTAATTAGTCTTCACAAACTGAAACCGTGTGTTTTTGTATGTGCGAGTGCATTCGAGTGTGGAAGTTGAAGTTCAATCCCCAACCTCGAACCCTAGGCTTCCCTCATAAAAAGTGATTGCTTCTCTTTCACGTAATTTCATTTATTTATGTATTTTTCTGTGCAATTTATGGTTTCTAAATGTATTTAGTTAAGTTGAATATGTTTATTAGTGGATGAGATTAGTATGTTTAGTTAAAATAAGGCTTAATGTGTGAGTTTAAGAAGTTTTCAAATCTTCTATAGACTGTTTAATTGATTTAATAACTAATATTATTAATTTAAAGTTTATTTAACTATGTGTGATATGTTTATATGGTTCTAAGTTGATTAGTGTGTCAACTTAGAGTTTGTTTAAGTTAAACATAAGCTATTTTAGTTGTATGATGTTCAAAGATGTTAAATTAAAGCTCATGTTTCCCAGAATCCCAGTTTCCTCGTACATGTCTAGCTAATGTGTGAGTTTAAGAAGTTATCAAATCTTCTATAAACCGTTTAATTGATTTAATACCTAATATTATAAATTTAAAGTTTATTTAACTATGTGTGATATGTTTAGATGGTTCTAAGTTGATTAGTGTGTCAACTTAGAGTTTTTTTTAAGTTAAACATAAGTTATTTTAGCTATATGATCTTCAAAGATGTTAAATTAAAGCTCATATTTCCCAGAATCTCAGTTTCCTCGTACATGTCTAGCTAATGTGTGAGTTTAAGAAGTTGTCAAATCTTCTATAGACTGTTTAATTGATTTAATACATAATATTATAAATTTAAAGTTTATTTTACTATGTTAGATGGTTCTAAGTTGATTAGTGTGTCAACTTAGAGTTTGTTTAAGTTAAACATAGGCTATTTTAGCTATATGATGTACAAAGAATTTCAAGACTGACGGTTTTATTAAGGCTCATGTTTCTATAAAAGTGTGCGAGGAATTACTGTCTATGGATTGGTTAGACAATAATGTAATCGAGGAATTTATGTCCATGGATTGGGCTTACTCGACTATGGTGAAATATGTTAAAGTATGACTTATTTTATTTGGTCTGCATACTTGAGTGATTATATATTTAGTGAATCTTTATAACTTTTGTTTTAAGTTATATATTTACATGTTGATATAATGTTGGAAATGAAGTTCCTTTGAACTTGTAGATCCTGTCACATACACTTAAATCCAGTTTCTTTTGTTTGAAGATGTAGTGTTTTGTTTCTCTTATTTGGAAATATTCAATATGTGTGAATAATGTATCTTAATGCTTATGTTTGAGATATTTTAAGTGGCATGATCATCTGTGGTATGTTGGGGGATGCTTGGATTGATATCTGATAACTATAGTTGGTTGTGTCCATCATATGCCATTTTGTTCACTGTTTGCCTCACCTTTGGATGTGTTCTAAGTAGGGATCTTTAATTTTGTTTATGAACTCTGCTAGGTCTGATTAAGCATTTGCCAATCTACATCTTAATAGTATTTTGATTGAAATCGGATTAAGCAAAGCAAATCTTCTTTTTTCATAATCCACCAGATCAGTTTTCGCACAAATGTAATATTCCAGAGCTTACTACCTATGATTAAATATGTTAAAGTATGACTTGTTTTATTTGGTCAGCATACTTGAGTGATTATATATTTAGTGAATCTTTACAACTTTTGTTTTAGGTTATATTTACATATTGATATTTAATTCAATGACAGACACCACTACAACCTGGTGGTACCAAGTGTGACTATTATTTGATGCGTTTCATGAAAGAGTTGATGTTAGATTTAACTTTAATGACAAATAATGTAAATACTTTTATATTTAAATGATAGAACATTAACCATGTTAATTGTTACATCATTTTAAGAATTACTAATTATTTCTTTTTGTTGTTTTATAGTTCTATGACAAACACAGATACTCGCAAGAGGAATTTGATGATATTTGTGTCGAGGGAGGATTGCATTTTTTTAAGATATTTGCTGAAACAGAAGTTGATAAACTAAATGTTGATGAGTGAACATTTTAGATTGATGAAATAGTTGATTAACAATGTTTTAGTCTTTAATTAAATACTTTAATAACACTTTGAATGATTATTCATTTTGGAAAGACTTTGTACAATAGATTCTAGCTATTGAATGTATATTTTTGGTGTTATTTAAATTTTTGGTCAATTTCATCGGTGCACTCAATTTGGAATATTGAAATTAAATTGCCAAAAAAACCCGCCAAATTTAAGTTTTTCGTCATATTAAAATAAATTATTAATTTAATAGAAATTTAAAAAAAATTGAATCAAAATTTAAATTTATGTGATTTTTGTATGACGGGTTTGAACCGTCATCTGTTTGTGACGGGTAAAAATCGTCACATGTCGTGTGACGGTTTCAGAATCGTCATCCGTTTGTGACAGTGGCAAAGATGATACTTACAGGAACCGTTATCTTAGTGGTTAGATGACGGTTTTTATCCGTTATCTTAGTGGTTAGATGACGGTTTTTATCCGTCACCGTAGGGTATTTTTGTTGTAGTGAGAAGAACGCTAGGAATTCTTTTATTAGAAGAGAGAGATAAATTCAAGACCCTAAGTCTTGAATTCTCTGTTTTGTCTGACTGATTAACTACATAATTATGGGGTTTGTGTTGTTTATTTAATAGGTAAAGGAAAAACCTAAACCTAAAAGGAGTACAAAAAACTAATTAGGCCCAAGTACTTTCTTTAGGTTTTCATTCAAGCCCCTTTATTATATTAACATATTTAACTAAGTCCAAAATTCAATCTTGACTTAATTAAATAATTTCCATCAAATAAAAATATATTTCATAATTATTATAAATTAAATATTTCGGTTCCTAGCCGAATATTTAATACTTTCTCAATACACTCTTAGATTGAAAAGACAATTGCATATAGTGTGACCCTATAGACCTTCACATATCGACATTAATCTAATTAAGGTTCATACGAATTCCTAGACGGCTTTGTATGACGAACTCAATATGTGAAGTACGTTTACACGAATTCAACAAACTTTACATTTATGTGGAATAATAAAATCCTTTCATTCACGGCACAATCTATTAAGCTTAGGATTTTTCAAGTGTCTAAATGGCTTAATCACTTTATCTCATCTTTATTAGTCAACAACTAGATCATATTCAAAATATGTCTCTTGCATTGGCCAATGACTTTATTCGACCTAATATAGAGAAGTTGAGTGTTCTCTCGAATTTCCAATTGAGGAATGAATCATATTCTTGGCTCAACGACTGCCTTCGTTTACATCGTAATGCACCCAACTCAAGTCGTATCTACCCCATAAGGAGTGCAAGTTTTGACCTTAAGTTGAAGGACTTTTATATCCCACGTGCTGATAACACTATAGACATGTATAACAAATAGTTTATCGGCAATGTGTACCAATACTCTCCAAAGTATCCACATGTCCATCATGAATAACAATTACCGTAGTTGTGAGACTCATTATATTCTCTAAGAATGTGATACAGATCAAATGTCGACTTATAACATATCATCGATATCCCATTCTCGATGATCATTAGTCGAGAAAATTTTGAGAGTTATATTTTAGCATTAATATCCCACTCTATCAATGACAACGCCAACTCAAGGGAGCACATATTTGAATAATTGCAAACAATCAAACAGTAATTCAATAACTGCAAATGCAATTAATAGTAATCATTAATAATATGAATGTGTTCAAGTACATTTGTCCATAATTAGGATTATCTCTAGGACACATATAATTTCAATCTCCCACTTGGCATAGAGCCAATCTCCAATGTATCTAATACCCATATTTTCAAAATGATCATTTGTTTAGCTAAGCTTAATGATTTGGTAAATAGGTCAACTAGATTATAATCTGTGGGAACATAATCTATATCTATTTCTTTGGATTCCATCATCTCCCTGAGTATGCGGTACTTAGCTTGGTACATGCTTATTTCTATTGGTTGATATTGGTTCTTTTGCTTGCGCAATCGCACCAGTATTGTCACAATATATGGTTATTGCACAACTGGCACCCTAGTTCTTTTAAGAACTCAGATATCACGATATCCTTTTTACCAGCTTCCGATCCAGCAATGTACTCGGCTTCAGTTGTCGAATCAACATTGGTTTCTTGCTTGGAACTTTTCCAACTTTCTGCTCCACCGTTAAAAATGAAGGTATATCCAGATTGTGACTTGTAGTCATCAAGATCTGTTTAGAAGCTAGCATTAGTGTACCCAGTATCCACTAGCTTCTCTTGCCTACCATAGTCTAAGAAATACTCTTCAATTCGTCTAAGATACTTAAGAATATTCTTGACTGCTTTCCAGTGTTCCTCCTCATGATTCTTCTGGAATTTGCAGGTCATGCTAAGTCCATAAGCCACATCTGGCCTAGTGCAAGTCATAACATACATGATTGATCCTATAGCTGAAGCATATGGGATCTTCTTTATGCATTCAAGTTCTGCAACGGTAGAAGGACTATCCTTCTTAGATAACTTGATGTCATGATTCATAGAAAGACTTCCTTTCTTAGAGTTTTCCAAGAGAAACGTCTTAGCACTTTGTCTATGTATGTGGACTGTGAAAGCCCAAACAATTTATTAGGTCTATCTCGGTAGATCTTAATTCCAAGAATGTAACAGGTTTCACCCAAGTCTTTCATCATGAAGGTGATGGACAACCATTCCTTCACAGATTGCATGAGAGACACATTGTTTCCCATTATTAATATGTCATCTACATATATGATAATGAAAATAATATTCCCTTCCTTGCGTTTACTATAAACGCATGGATCCTCTTTGCTTCTAACAAAGTCAAACGATTTGATAGTTTTGTCAAAGTAAATATTCCAACTCCTCGAGGCTTACTTAAGTCCATAAATAGACTTTTATAGCTTGCATACTGCTCTAGGTTTTGACTTGGATGTAAAATCTTTAGGTTGTATCATATACACTTACTCAATTAGCTTACCATTGAGAAAAGCGGTTTTAACATCCATCTGCCAAATTTTATAGTCATAGTATGCAACTATTGCAAGAAAATCCGAATTGACTTATTTTTCGCAACTGGCGAAAATGTTTCATCATAGTCGAACCCAGGTCGTTGACTATAACCTTTTTCTACCTACCTAGCCTTGTAGGTTTGTACATTTCCATTTGAGTCAATCTTCTTTTTGAATACCCGTTTGCATCATATGGGTCTAGCCCCAGTTGGCAAATCAATCAAGTTCCAAACTTGATTATCGTACATTGAGTCTATTTTAGATTTCATGGCTTCCTGCCATCTCTTCAAGTCAATGTCTAACATAGCCTCGGTGTAGATTATAGGATTCATCATCGTCAGGAATTTCTATGTCATTTTGACTCTCCACAAGGAGGTTAAGTCTTTCAGGTTGACGGTGAGTCCTAGTGGACCTACGGAGTTGATTATTCTGCGTTTTTATGGTTCTTGTATTCTTATCATGAGAATGTTCTTGTGTGTTGGACTTTTCACCACTATGAGAGCTTTCAGGAATATCATATTTATGTATTTCCTGAAGGTAAGAATGTACAACTATTGTAACATCCATTGGTTGTGTATAAAAATCTTGCATATCTGCATTATTCACTCCTACTGGCTGAAGATTGTCCTCTAAGTAACAAATCTTCACAAATACTCCCACTGAATTCTTGTGTACGTCATTTGACAAAGATTCAACCTCCATGTTGTTTTATGGTTCTTGAACTTCTTCAAGTTCTATCTTATTGTAACTCTGTTCCTTGTAGACATAGTCTTCATCAAGAAAAGTGCATTCCTGAAAACAATAATCTTATGTTCTTCAGAAAGATAGAAAGAGTATTCTCTTGTTTCTTTTGGATATCCCACAAAATAACATTTCTCACTTTTGGATTTCAACTTGTCAGTAAGCATTTTCTTTACATATGCAGGACAGCCCCAGGCTTGCATATGCGTAAGAGAAGGATTATTGCAATATCATATCTCATATGGTGTTTTCTCTACTGACTTTGAAGGAACTCTATTCAGAATATAGATTGAGTTCTGTAAAGCATAACCCCAAAGGTATGTTGGAAGAGTTGAGAAACTCATCATGGATCTAACCATATCCAATAAGGTTCGATTTCTTCTTTCAGCAATACCATTCATTTGTGGTTTTCCACGAGGCGTCCATTGTGATTGGACTCCATGAAGTTTCACATAATCTAGAAATTTTTTACTCAAGTATTCTCCTCCTCGATCCAATCAAAGAGTCTTGATACTCTTTTCAAGTTGTTTCTCCACTTCTAACTTATACTCCTTGAATTTCTCAAAGGTTTAAGACTTGTTCTTCATAAGATACACATGTCCAAATCTAGTGAAATCGTCTGTCAAAGTAATGAAGTAAGGAAAATCTCCCTTAGCTTGAGTAGAAAATGGCCCACATACATCAGTATGGACCAACTCAAG
This sequence comes from Przewalskia tangutica, assembly GCA_029844215.1. Taxonomy (NCBI): domain Eukaryota; kingdom Viridiplantae; phylum Streptophyta; class Magnoliopsida; order Solanales; family Solanaceae; genus Przewalskia; species Przewalskia tangutica. Next base: position 132,801,796 of record CM056720.1, on the reverse strand, counting down.
TACCTATTTGGCTCGTACACCTTTCCTAGAAAGTGGCTTATTTATCATTTTTCCTCTCAAACAAGATTCACAGTTACCATAAGACTCAAAGTCAAATGGTGTTAGATAGTCTAACTTTCTTAATCATGATATCCTTGTTTCATTAATATGATCAAGCCTACAATGACATAAGTAGGTGGGATTTCTCATATTACTTATCTTAGCTCTCTTGTTTTGCACATTGAAAATATCATGATTACAATTAAGTGTATATAAACCATTCACAAGTGGAGCATTCCCATAAACAATACCATTATGCAATAGTATATAATTATTATTAGCAATATATGAGGAAAACCCTTCAATGTCTAACATATGAATGGAAATAATATTTCTCGTATTCGAGAGAAAAAAATAACAATTATTTAAGTCTAGTCTATAACCCGAAGGTAGATCTAATCTATAAGTTCCTACATGCTTAGCATCAACTCGTGCTCCATTTCCCACGCATAGGTCAACTTCCCCTAGTCTAACCATCCTGCTGTCAATTATCCCCTGCACATTATTACAAATGTGTGATCCACAAGCAGTATCCAATACCCAGTAGTGAGAGTTATTCATAGACATATTTATCTCAATGACAAACATACCTTTTCCAGAGAGCCAGAAGCACATAGTGCCTTATCGCCCCCTGGAGTAGTGCAGTCTTTCTTCCAATGACCTTTATGTTTACAGTTGAGGCATATGTCCTTAGGCAACCTTGACTTCTTTTGAACACCTTTTTTTTGTTACGGGTTTGGCAACAGCCTTACCGTTCTTCTTATGCATATACTTACCCTTAGGCTTGAACCTAGCAGATGAGCTCACCATGAGCACAACCTTGCCCTTTGAGGTGGATGATTCATAAGTCTTAAGCATGTTATGAAGTTCTGGACGTTTCGCCTTAGTTCCATTCATGTTGTAATTCATAATGAAGTTTTCAAATGAACTAGGAAGCGAGTTCAATATTAGGTTGACTGAGACATTTTCAGGGAGCTTCGTTCCAATCGAAGCCAACCTCTCAATCAATCCAATCATCTTTAAAACATGATCAGACAACTAGCCCCCTTCATTAAGCTTGGACTTGAAAAGATATCTCAGTAGTTCATACTCCATTTCTGAGACTGTGAAGCATAAAGGCTTTTCAAATGTTCCAACATCTCATAGGGACCTATGTTCTCATATTGCCTTTGTAACTATGTAGTCATAGAGGACAACATAACACATTGTGCCGATATCGCATCATCCTGAAGCTTCTGATAAGCAGCTTTGTCAAACGTAGCATACTCAACAGACTTCTCATCAGGAATCTCAGGAACAATTGTGTCCAAAACATACTCAATATTTTCCTGCCTTAGAACCAAACTCAAATTTCGTAATCAATCCGGATAGTTTGATCCAGTCAACTTGTTCATTTTAACCAAACATTTCAATGATAAATTCGACATTTTAAATAATCTGAAGAAATAGATAGAATGAAATTAAACTCAAATATAATTTCTTTGAATACATTCAATAACTAACATGGACTTTAGTTAATTAGCTCCAGCTATTTTAACATATTCTACTACCCCAGGAAAGAATACAGACACATATCAAATATGATCATAATCGGCCAAAATCCAAGTTCATACCATCGTGGCCTCTGCTAGGGCTGATGACCACAACAGCACAATCTGGTAGGTCTCAAAACCAATTACAAACAATTCTTAATTCTTGGTTGATCGAGTTTAGTCGATCTGCGTCCTTAGATTATTCTGACACTAGGGCGACAAGATATAACTAAGTCAACTCTGTTACGCGACTGCAATTTTGCATACGTTTAACCTTATAGACCAGAGCAAACATTAGGGTGTAAATACTCATAGACGAAATGGTTTCTCACTCACAATTGCAAACAAATGCATCTATGAATGAGTTCAAAATCCTCATAGACTGGAGCAAGCACTAGGTATAAATACTCATGGTCGAAAAAGGGTCTTGTACTCAGTCAATTATAACGAACGACGCGTTCATTCCAAATTAGACTTATATTAAAATTTGTGGAACATTTTAAGCGGGGTTTGAACAAGATCCAGGTTTTACATGCTTGATCAAATAAAACACATATTGGGCGCCGCCTACCCAAACATAATATAATGCGGTCCGATAAATACTGGGTGTCGTCTACCCAGACATAAATTTACAAACTTTATACTAATTATTTAAATGACAATCAATTAAACAATTAGGAGAAACAATTAATATAAGAGCATATTATCAAATAACATGCTAAATAATAATAATCTAGGGTTAATTAATTTGTTTCAATTTAGAAAACATTTAAATTCCAAATTTAAACCTCAAATTTTTATTTTTATTTTTATTTTTATTTTCAGAATTTGCTGTCTATCCAAACATTTCTGAAACTAAAATTAATTTTCAGGGACTTTTTTGTAATTTTCAAAAAATTTAGAATTTATAGAATTACCCCGAGGGCTATTCTGCAATTTCAAAAACTTAAATTTATTTACAGATTCACCCCAGGGACCAAACTATAGTTTCAGAAACTTATAAAATTATCATAAAAGTTCTAGGGACTAAATTGCAATTTTAGACCCCTAATTTTAATTGCAAGAAGGTCCCTGTACTGTTCCAAATTCTCAAAATTAATCGAATCCCCAAATCAAATTTGGGGATTCATTTTCGGCCCACCTCGCCGCGAACCACCACTACCGGTCGATGCCCCTCGTCAGGATGATCATGTCTGTGGTTTTAAACTACCGATTGTCGGCATGTGGCGGCTGGAAACAGGCCCGCAAAATGCTTCCTCCAAGCAGCCTTCCGGCGGATACGCCGCGTCCCGCCACCTCCCACACCTCTATCGACCATCATACATCTCTTTCACGTCCTTTACCATACACCATGCTCAAGATTTTAGGGCGGAGAAGCTTCAATCCGCCATTAATGGAGGATGAGCCCCAATGCTCCAAATCGAGCCGGTTTTTGCATAATGGCTTAGTTCGGGTTAGTGACGTAATGGTGTTCTCGATAAAAGTGGAGATGGTGACCGCAATGACGGTGAATTGTTGGAAATCCGGATTCCGGCGAGTGAACAGTTTCTTATTTTTTATTTTTTTTTATATTTTCGAAAATCAGTTTAAATAAATCTTTGAAATTAATTAACCCATCTAATTGTTATTAAATAGTATCACATAATCATTAAACCAACTCCGGCTCTGATGCCACTTTATGGATTTTGTTGGGTCATGAACACAATGTTCGCACATCGGAAGTTAAAATTTTACCCAACAATGAACAGGTATAGCTATATGATAATCTAATGAATGTCAAAATATAATCAGGAATACTTACAAGTCTTTGTATGCTGGATTCACAACTATGGTATCCACGCGAGTTGTCTCTCCAATTGCAAGTTCCAACTCCAGTGTATTTATCTAACGAAGAACGCTAGGAATTCTTTTATTATAAGAGAGAAAGTAATTCAAGACTCTAAGTATTGAATCATTTGTTTTGTCTGATTGATTAACTACATAATTATGAGGTTTGTGTTGTTTATATAATAGGTAAAGGGGAAAACCTAAACCTAAAAGGAGTACAAAAGACTAATTAGGCCCAAGTACTTTCTTTAGGTTTTCATCCAAGACTCTTTATTTTATTAACATATTTAATTAAGTCCAAAATCAATCTTGACTTAATTAAATAATTTCCATCAAATGGAAATATATTCCATATTTATTATAAATTAAATATTTAGGTTCCTAACCGAATATTTAATGTTTTCTCAATACACTCTTAGATTGAAAATACAATCGCATATAGTGTGACCCTATAAGCCTTCACATATCAACATTAATCTAATTAAGGTTCATACGAAACTTCTAGACGGCTTTGTATGAGGAACTCAATATGTGAAGTACGTTTACACGAATTGAGCAAACTTTACCTTTATGTGGAATAATAGAATTCTTTCATTCACGACAAACTCAATTAAGCTTAGGATTTTTCAAGTGTCTATCTAAATTGCTTAATCACTTTATCTCAACTTTATTAGTCGAAAACTAGACCATATTCAAAATATGTCTCTTGCATTGGCTAGTGACTTTATTCGACCTAATATAGAGAAGTTGAGTGTTTCTTAAATTTTCAATCGAGGAATGAATCCTATTCTTGGCTCAACTACTACCTTCGTTTACATCGTAATGCACTCAACTCAAGTCGTATCTACCCCATAAAGAGTGCAAGCTTTGAACTTGGTCAAAGTACATTATTCTGCAAACAAGGCACGTATTGACCTAAAATTGAAGGACTTTTATATCGCATATGCCGATAACACTATAGACATGTATAACAAATAGTTTATCGGCAGAGTGTACCAATACTCTCCAAAGTATTCACGTGTCCATCACGAATAACAATTACCTGTAGTCGTGAGACTCACTATATTCTCTAAGAATGAGATGCAGAGCACATGTCGACTTATAACATATCATCGATATCTCATTCTCGATGATCATTAGTCGAGACAATTTTGAGAGTTACGCTTTATCATTAATATTTCACTCTAACAATGACAATGCCAACTCAAGGGAGCACATATATGAATAATTGCAAATAATCAAACAATAATTCAATAACTGCAAATGTCATAAATATTAATCGTTAATAATATGAATGTGTTCAAGTACATTTGTCCATAATTATGATTGTCTCTAGGATACATATACTTTCATGACCATCACCCAATCAATTTTGTTGTGTATATGTGATCTAGTCCAGGTATATCTCCTACAATTGTTTTCATTTCCTCCATTGAATAAAAGGGCAGCTCGGTGCACTAAGCTCCCACTATGTGCGGGGTCCGGGGAAGGGCCGGACCACAAAGGGTTTATTGTACGCAACCTTACCCTGCATTTCTGCAATAGGTTATTTTCACGACTTGAACTCGTGACCTTCTAGTCACATGCCAACAACTTTACAAGTTACGCCAAGACTCCTCTTCATTTCCTCCACATGAATATCAGTGATAAATTTATTGAAGTCTTCTATCTCAATCACTTGCACTGCATTGCCCAGAATCCTGTCATTTGTATACCTAATTGTATTAAAATCCCCCAGTGCAATTCAAGGACCTTATTCCACAGATGTAATGGATCTCATTTCTCCCATAATGGTCTTTTGTCACCTATTGTATGCATTTTATATACCACTGTCATATCAAACATCATATTCACTTATGTATATATTAAGGATGCATTCATATAACAGTTTATTTTATTAACATCCTATAGTACCCCAGATCTCATTTGCCATTGACCATATCATTAGCACACTATTGCCAATCATAAGCAACATTTCTAATTATCTTCCTAGTAAATTGTTCTTGTACTTAATGTACTATATGTTATAAGATAGATATTAGTCCTATAAAGGGCAACCTGGTGCACTAAGATCTCGATATGCGTGAGGTTCAGGGGAGGGTCGATCCACAATGGTCTATTGTACGCAGTCTTACCTCACATTTCTGCAAGAGGCAGTTAGTCCTATATTATGTTGTTTTTATGAACTTATTTAGCCAGCCTATTTATTATAGGTTTTACTTAGTCCATTTACATTCTGAGCTACAATCTTCGTTGTAGTTTATGATATTAGGATCCATAACTTTAACTGAAGTTGGTGTTGAAAATTTATTAGCGTGAAATAAAGTTAATTCTATTATTTATGACTCGAACAATTGGGGTCCCGCATGTCAAAAACGTCATTTTCACACACGTGCACACGTTGTACCAAGGATCGTAAATTTCCTTAGTGAAAGATACATTGGTACGTAAAAAAAATGTTTGAGGCATGAAATTATAGATGGTTATTGGCCAAATAACGAGTTTTTCACATTGGTAAATGAAGGAAGAAGTGTACGATGTGTAAAAGATGAAACGAGTCAGAAATCGCCGTGAAGGGTCGCGGCACCGGAGCGCTTGGACGCATCCACCAAGGGCCGCGACGCTTGATCGTTGTTTGGCTACTGGAAGTGGGGCATCGCGGCGCCTCTCAAGCAGGTCCACTGCGCTTCAATGGCAGAATGCTCAACGGAAGATGAAAAATTTCTGACTTTTGGGCTGGTTTTGGAGCATTGATACTTCATTACTTGGCACTTGAAATCAGCCATTATTTGGCTGAATTATAACCTCTCAATAAGTTACTTACATGGCCTTGATTGTCATTAGTTGGCTAGATGAGAGGTCATCTTACACACACTATAAATTGAGGTCTTATGCTCAATTGAAGAACACACTTCACACTTGTATAATTCAGATTTTCAGAATTCTCCCTCTCTAAGCATTCTTTCACACACTCAAAGACTCTTCTTTTAGTAAACACTTGAGTTTCCTTTGCTCATTTGTTTGATGTTGTTTTATCTTGGGAGACAGTTTCCCACAAACGTAAAAGGATATATACGGGGAAATAATATCTTAAGGACATAGTGCTAACACTCGACTCAACACAGTTATAACAAGTAGAGATTTAGTGTCTCTTGATTTTAGGTTATTAAGATCAAGGATCTTGTTGCAATTGGAACGAATATCCAAGACGAAATATTCAAGATGGATTCAAGGAAGAAGATCAAGATCACAAAACTTGTTGTTGTTGTCACAACTCTTGTTAGGCTTCAAACCTGTCCTGTTGTAATTCATTATTGTTTACCCTTTTGAAGCACTAGTAATAGTTAGTTACTATTTCCGTACATCCATTATATTTCCAACAATCAGACATTATTTGTACTAGTGCTAGAAAGATGTTTGCCAGCAGGTATGATCCCAAATCTGGTTGTGGTTTTATTCTTTAAACCAGTTTTGTAAACAGTTCAAACACTGTCTCTATCATCATATCTGGTCCTAGTTTTGGTTATCTCTTTGAGGACAGTTACAATTCTGTCTCCGTCAAAGGTGAGAGATCTGTCACTGATGATAAGTTTTAAGATACTGCTGATAGTCATGCTAGCAAGGTTAAGGATCAAGAAATAGTTATTGTCACCACTCCCGAGAGTGGTGGAAGAAAGGGCCCACAAGAGGTTGAGGATGTCAACTGGGACATGAGGAGAAGGCTGAAGATGATGTTCCATCATGCATCATAAAGCCTACATCTTATGGTAAGGAGGATTTGGACACGCAGTCCAACAACGTGACTGGCGTGGGCCAGATTCCAAAATGTATGAGTTAACTATTCTTCCTTGTAAAAAATGATATTAAAAAATGTCTGATTAAAATGAATTGAGTAAGGCTATAAATATGAAAGTGTTTTCATATATTCCTTACGCCTTAAAATTAGAAGTTTAATCACACCTTCCTTCCCTTTAAAGATTGGATTGTTGTAAACACCCATCTAAAGTATGGACTTAGGTTGTAATAAAATTGAACTTATGGACAATCCTAAGTGAGCGGAAGGAATTTCTCTGGGCACCAATCACAAGGTAAAAGGACTAGAGGACTAAAGACAAGGACTAGAGACAAACCTAGTGTTTCCGACAGAAGATACAAAGATAGGCGTGTCAGGAAACAAGTTCCTCTCCTGTAAGTATTTTTGCTTTTAGCTTTTACTTGATAGGATGATATTGGACACTCAGTCAAAGAAACCTACGGGCGACTGGAGTGGGCCAAAGTTTCCAAATCTTAAATAATTTGAAGGTCAAAAGAAAGGCATAAAAGAAATGTACACGCAGTCTGCCAAGGCAATTGGAGTGAGCTAGAGTATCTAGATCACATATGATCCGGTTACGCCCTAATCACGTGCAAGAGGTTGTTCATGTGAAGCAACGCCACCTCCAAAGTAAAAGGAGATGAAGAGGTTGTCCTCAAAGGACTTCGGTGAATGGGATCACTCTAACAAGAGGTGATACATGTCCCAAACTTGATTTCAGGAACGTTGTTGGTCAAGCTGGTTTGAGACTAGTTCAACAGGTCCGTAACAACTAAGAATGGTACAGTACGTCTGTAGCAAAAAAATGATGTATTTGTCTGTGCATCTATGCCATCATAGATTAAGACACATTAAATAAAAAGTCATTCAAAATCTAACTAAGTTGATATTGTTGCCTGCTTTCGACATAAACCCTCAAAATGAATATGAGGTAGACGAAGAGGTAAAATCACATTTCCACTCCGTCAAAGGAATAGCAAAAGAAGCATCGCTCCTCTATAACTTAGTCACACCTACGAGGGTGATTTAAAGCATGTACAAATAGAGGGGGAGACAAGTACGTTGTGATCTTCATTGACAATAGTACAACGTATTGCATCCTTTGTTACATAATAAAGATGAAGCTATTGAAGCGGATGAGCGCTACAAAGCAGAAATTAAAAAGTCTACGGATTGAGGAATTTGTAGTGATAGAGGGGGAGAATGTGAAGCATCGTTCAACAAAAGACTGCTCCTTACTGACCTCAGTCTAACGGTGTTAGCCAAGCGCAGATCCGTACGCCCAAGATATGTGGGGCAAGGCGATCCTTACTACTAATGTGATTCTCAACAGAACTTTGCATAAAGATAACCTTTTATGTGAAACATGGAAAGAATCTCAAATACAGATGTTGTGATATGGGGTGCTTTGGTAGAGGTTGGAATACCGAAATAGGTCAAGTTGGACCTAAGACTGTAGAGTGCATATCCACTGGATCTGCAAATAACAGTATTGCGTATCACATCTTGGTGTCAAAGAGTGTTGAATTCTTTGAAGATAACTTTCTTTGATAAGGAAAAATTAGTATTTGATCGAAGTTAACAAGAACCTGCGAGTGCCTGACTGTCCGAAACTAGTCATTCCAGATCTACAGGACTCAAAAGTTGTTGATTATCCAGAACTTAAGGTTCAGATCTATAGAACTCATGGATTCTAGGTGTTGAACCAAACCGGAGCAAAAGAGGGGACAAATACTTGTTCCAGACCATCTAGCTTATATGGTTGAGAATAAACCATGGAAAATTAACAAAGAATTGTCAACTCTAGAAGCATTGCTTTGGAAAGAAGCTACAGAGAGAAAAATAGATTCTGTCATATAGAACCATACTTATGTGTTAGTTGATCTTCCTCCGAGAAAAGAACTTTTGGGTTATAAAAGTGGATACTCAAATTGAGTAAAAAGTAGATAGATCTACTGACGAGTATAAGACCTCGGCTACTTGGACGTGTGCTCATATATGAATAGCTTAACATTCAGGGTCACCGCAGTCTTGTGTGACATGGATGTTGAGAAGTCTTCCTAACCGGAGAGTTGGTTTTGTGGACTGTTGGGATTCTTCCTGAATTTCCATTTTGGTCCTTAAAATGTTTACATTTTGGTCCTGAAAGTTTCAGATAAAACAGAAACAATGAATCTGACTACAGAAAGATTGACTCTGAAGCTAGAAAGCCAACAGTTGAAAAACTAAAAGTTCGAAAGTGAAAGAAGAAAGTAATATGGAATAACCTGAGGGGTATGTGGTTCCAAGGAGAGAAGAAAGTATGTCGACTTGTCAAATCTCTGTATGGACTGAAACAGGCCCCGAAACAATGGCTGAAAAGTTGTGATAGTACTCTACTATCGAAGGGTTTCTCCATTAATGAGTGTGACAAATGTGTCTACATGAAAGGTAGTTCTGACTCATTCGTCATGATGTATTTTTGCGTAGACGACATGTTGATCACAGAGAGAAGTCCTAGGTTTATCCTAGAAACTAAGAGTATGTTAAAACAATATTTCGATTTGAATTATGTGAGTATTGAAGATGACATCTTAGGAATTGGGAATTCCAAGACATACAATGTAAGGGCATTGATGGCGGCGTCTGGACATATCTGTCGGAGACATAAGACCGTATGGCAGTTGATCATCATGAGTCTCGCTTTTTTTATTACTAATCAAAGAATATAGCAGACCCTTTAACTAAAGGAATAATCAAATATCAAGAGTTATGTCGGTATAGAGAAATTGGCGTAAAACCCAAACTATAAGGACTGATACGGTGGATACCCAACCTTACTGACTGGAGATCTCAGGAATTAGGTTCAATAGAAAACTAAGTCGTAAAGGTTTTGTTGAGCGCTTCGGTGGAAGCAAGAGCATTTCGGAGGATAATTTCTGTAAAGAAACCTGAATCCAAAGTCGCTCCCACGATAGACCTTATAGTGCTACCTGCATGGTAGGTAAAGGTTATGTTTCCAAAACCTTTCATGATCCTCACCGGTTGAGGTTAGATTTGGAGAAACTTTTAATGGTGCTTAACACTTGTAAAGTGGGGTATATCAGGATACCTTATAGGATACCACCTATTTAAGTGCGAGGATTGGCCGCCTCAAATGAACGCACTTAAGAATCCAAGTGTGTCCACGGCCACAACGGACAAAACAATAAGAAGAACAAAGTAAAGAAAGGTAGTGTGTTGGTACCATTGTCTTGGCTTACACTAAACACTGACGGTTCAAGACATCACGTTCAACGCGCAGTAAGTAAGTCCGATAGTATTCAACTATGGAAGGTTCAAAGTTACGGCTACCTATCCAGATGGAACATCGGTCCGCCGAAAGATTTCTAGAAAGGCACCATGTGAGTGCACCAAAATCTCTTTCAAGAAGGGATTGTTGGAAATTTATTAACGTAATCCTATTATTTATGACTCGAACAATTGGGGTCCCGCATGTCGGAAACATCATTTTCACACACGTGCACACGTTGTTCCAAGGATCATAATTTCCTTAGTGAAAGAGATATTAGTACGTAAACAAAATATTTGAGGCATGAAATGATAGACAATTATTGGCCAAATGACGAGTGTTTCACGTTGGTAAATGAAGGAAGAAGTGTACGACGTGTAAAATATGAAACGAGACAGAAATCGCCACGAAGGGACGCGGCGCAACCCCGTCGGAGTCGCGACACCGGAGCGTCGTGAAACCTCCACCAAGGGTAGAGACGCTTGATCGTTGTTTTGGCTACTGGAAGTTGGGCGTCGCGGTGCCTCCCAGGCAGGGTCGTGGCGCTTCGATGGTAGAATGCTCGACGGGAGATGAAAAGTTTTTGACTTTTTGGCTGGTTTTAGAGTATTGATACTCCATTACTTGGCACTTGAATTCAACCATTATTTGGCTTAATTATAACCTCTAAATAAGTGTCATTACATGGCCTTGATTGTCATTAGTTGGCTAGATGAGAGGTCATCTTACACACACTATAAATTGAGGCTTTAGGCTCAATTGAAGAACACACTTCACACTTGTATAATTCAGATTTTCTAAATTCTTCCTCTCTAAGCATTCTTTCACACACTCAAAGGTTCTTCTTTTAGTAAAAATTTGAGTTTCCTTTGCTCATTTGTTTGATGTTATTTTATCTTGGGAGACAGTTGCCCACAAACGTAAAAGGATATATACGGGGCAATAATGTTTTAAGGAAAGAGTGTTAACACTCGACTCAGCACAGTTGTAACAAGTAGAGATTTAGTGTCTCTTGATTTCAGGTTATCAAGATCAAGAAGCTTGTTGCAATTGGAACAAGGATCCAAGACGGAAGATTCAAGACGGATTCAAGAAAGAAGATCAAGATCACAAAACTTATTTGTGTTGTCACAACCCTTGTTAGGCTTTAAGTATGTCCTATTGTAATTCATTATTGTTTACCCTTTCGAAGCACTAGTAATAGTTAGTTATTATTCCCGTACATCTATTGTATTTCCAACAGTTGGTGAGGTCTGAGTGATATCCATCTCAATTAGCATAGATACTTTGTCCAAATTTGTGGTACATTCATCAACATTTCAGGAAACCTGCGTACTACAACATTAATATACTAAACCATATTAATTTAGTATATCTTTTAGTAGATTTTTCTTTGTTATCTTGTTTTTCGTCATTCAAATTTTGCTTTGTGAGCTTACGCATAACTTTTGAGTCTTTCAGCAAAAACTACGCAAGGAATCTAAAAAATGGAAATTACCTTAATTCATTATAAGAAAAGAATCATTTTGATGTTAGTCGAAGATCACATAACTTGAATCTCCAAAAGCAAAATGTAGAGACTGTAATATATTTGGACAACGCACCCCCTCCCCGGAAAAGAAAAACAATGTGTCTTATTAAATAGATACATTATGAATAAAGTAGCTGTTCAGTATCTTGCAATTATAGGGCATCGCCGTAGGAAAATGCATTTCTCCGAAAAATAAAGGGACAAAATGGTTCTTTCTGTACTTCATATTTTTGTTCTTTATATCAGTTTAACATCAGGGTTCTGGATTATACCAGACAAAAGATGAGCAAAAGTAAAGACGTGGGAACGGAAAAGATAAAGGAAGCTAAATTAACCTTATAAGTTTTTCTTGTTCAAAAAGAAAAGAGGAAAACACAACCTTATTCGAAGGACACAAGAAGGCATGCCATGTTGGTCAGAATGGTTTCTTCTGCATCTTCGTGAATGAGTTACCAGCTTCAAGGTAACTGTTGTAGTTACTGTTAGGATTTGACGACCAAAATCCGACTAATCAGAAAATAGTAAATTGACAAAGAACAAATAACACACACAAATTTATAGTGGTTCACCCTCAATGCGAGAGCTACGTCCACTTTGCCACTGCAGATTCTTCACTATAATCAAAGGGAGTTTTGAGTTTATAATTTGCTCTTCCTCTGCAGATTTTTCACTATAATCAAAGGGAGTTTTGAGTTTACAATTTGTTCTTCCTCACCTTTCACTCGTGATGAATTCTAATGAATTTATGTGATGAAAATTAACCTAGAAGACCAGCGCCCTGGTCTATATATAGCGAAAAATAGTGCGTACATTGTATGAGCCAAAATTCCCAAACTACCCTCCACTAAAAAACCTTAGCCGCTAAATAACCTTAGTCTATCAGCATTCCAAACTTAGTCAATCAGGTCTTCATAGTATCGGTTGTCCGCAATGAATTAGGCTCTATAACTCAATAATATCCCACTTGGAGACTAATTTCAATCATATGTCTTCATCTGCAGCAGCGACTCCGATCCTTATCCACACAACTTTAGTTTATCATTCGGCACGGCCTTCATCAGCATGTTTGCTGGATTCTGACCTCCTGGGATCTTCTCAAACACTAATACTCCATCTTCCAAAGTCGATCTGATGAAATGATACCAGATTTGTATGTGTTTGGTTCGATCATGGTAGACCGGGTTCTTTACCAAATGAATGGCACTCTGCCTATCACAGTATAGCACACTTCCCTTGTGGTTCTGATCCAATTCCTATAGAAAATATTGTAGCCACGTCATCTCTTTCGTGGCCTCCGTCAAGGCAACGTATTCAGCCTCACGGCTCGAGAGAGCTACTATTTTCTGTAACTTTGAAACCCAACCAATCACAGTACCTCCAAAGGTGTAAAAATACCCCGGACGTGCTCTTTCAGTTTTCGACATCACCACCATTGTTAGCATCAACATATCTCTGCAATCATGTCTCTGACTTTCGGAAACACAAAGCTAAACTTGAGCTGCCCTTCAGATACCTGAAAATCCACTTCACAGCCTCCTAGTGTTGCTTTCCTGTATTTCTCATAAACCTGCTAACAACTCCCACTACATGTGCAATGTCTGGCCTCGTACATACCATCACGTACATAAGACTTTCGATAGCCGAGGCATAAGGTACCTCGTCCATATGCTTCCTCTCGTCCTCGGTCACATGTGCCTGATCATTTGACAAACGGAAGTGTCCATCCAATGGAGTATTGACTGGCTTGGCATTGTCCATGTTGAACCTCTTGAGGGCCTTCTTCACATATTCTTCTTGTGAGAGCATGAGGCCCTCCTTACTTCGACTGATTCCCATCCCAATAATTTGCTTTGCTGCTCCCAGATCCTTCATTGCAAATTCTTTTGACAACTTCTTCTTCAGCCGATCAATCTCATGTAGATCTGCTCCTACGATCAGCATGTCTTCAACATAAAAGAGCAGTATCATGTAGGAGTCTTCAAATCTCTTGAAGTAACAATGTTGATCTGCTTTCGACCTTAGAATTCAAATTTTCTTCATAAAGTCAGAAAAAATTATACCACTGTCTTGGAGCTTGTTTCAGTCCGTACATGCTTTTTTGAAGCTCGCACACCAGCTTCTCTTTCCCTTTGATCTCAAATCCCTCAGGTTGGTTCATGTAGATTTATTTTTCTAAGTCACCATGAAGAAAGATAGTTTTCACGTCCATCTGTTGAAGATACAGATCTTCATTTGCTACCAGCCCAAGAACATTTATGATTTTCACCAACTTGAATATGGGAGAGAAGATTTTTGTGTAGTCGATGCCTTCTGTTGGAATCCCTTCATAACGAGCCTCGTTTTATAGCTCTTGCTTCCATCGTATTTTTCCTTTATCCGGTAGACCCATTTGTTTTGCAATGCCTTCTCATCCTTCATTGCCAGCTCCCACTTGATCGACTCATCTACTTGCATCGCTTCTTCATAATATTCCGGCTCCCCTCAGTTAGTGAGCAAAATATAGTCGAGGGACGGAGGGAACCTGTGAACTGGCTTACTGATCCTGGATGATCTCCGTAATTCTGTGATCGGAGTCGGCTGATTTGTTTCAGTTTCAGTACTTTCATCAACCTCGGGATTACTGTCTTCTCGAACTACTTGTTCCTCTGCCGCGGTACAACTTTATCGTAGCTCGAGTGCCGAGAAGTCTCTCAAATCGACTGTTCTGATTCCTTGTTCTTAGAGATTTTACTCTCTGAATGTAGCTTGTCCTTGTGCAACACCTGTTCATTGAAGATGTTGTCCCTGCTTCAGATGATCTTTCGATTTTGGTCATCCCATAATGGATAACTAAAATCGGTGTCACCGTAGCCGATAAAATAACACTTCTTAAATTTCGGATCAAGTTTACTTCTAGCAGTAACATCGATATGAACATAGAATAAGCAACCAAACACTTTTAAAAAATAAAGATTTACTTTCTTACCGCTCCAAGCCTCTTCTGGAATTCTGAAACCCAACGGAACAGACGGTCTTCTGTTAATCAAGAAAGTTGTGGTATTAATTGCATCTGCCCAGAATGTCTTGGGCATTCCAGCGTGTATTCTCATGTTCCGTGCACGCTCGTTAAATGTTCGATTCATCCTTTCTACTATTCTATTTTGTTGGGGCATTCCAGGAATAGTCTTCACATCTTGATCCCATTATCAACACAATACCGTTTGAAGTCAGCATCAATGTATTCTCCACCATTGTCGGACCTCAGGCTCATCAGCTTGAGGTTTGTCTCATTCTCGACCATGGCTTTCCACCTTTTGAAGACAATGAACACGTCGGATTTAATTTTCATAAAATAGACCCACACCTTCCTGGTTAAATCATCAATGAAGGCCACATAGTAGAGTGATCCTCCGAGTGAGAGGACAGTAGCAGGTCCCCACACGTCAGTGTATACCAATTCAAGTTTCTCAGCTTTCAATTATCTACATGTACTTGAAAAACTAACTCGCTTCTGTTTTCCGAGTATGCATCTCTCACACATATGATGATCCACCGACTTCAGCTCCGGAATCATGTCGTTAGTCACCAGAAGCTTCATCCCTTTCTGGCTCATATGCTTCTGGAATGCCACAACTCTCTCATCTTGGCATTTTCAACAACAACAACTATATTACTGTAACTAGTATTCATATAGAGGGTACCCATTTTCTTACCGCGAGAAACTACCATAGCACCCTTTGTAACCTTTCAGGAACCATTACCAAAGGTAACATCATGTCCCTCATCATCAAGTTGACCCACTGAGATCAGATTATGCATCAGCTTCGGCACATGTCTGGCCTTTTTTATTTTTCACACATTTTCATTTGACATCTTCAAATTAATGTCTCCAATACCGATAATTTCTAAAGTTTTACCATCTTCCAAGTATACGTACTCGTACTTCCCCACAACATAATTCTCCATTATATCACAATCTGCAGTGGTGTGGAAAGACGCTCCTAAGTCAATCACCCAAGAGTCGATCGGGCTGTCAACATACAACATCATCGGATTGGCAATGTCTTTACTGAACAACATCAGTGCATCACCAATTTCTTCAGTGGCAACATTGGCTCCACCCCTCTTGTTGTCATCCTTCTTCGGTGTCCTGAAATTTCTTTTTATGTGAGCTGATTTCCCATAGTTCCAACATTCAAGTGTTCGCCCGGACCTGGATTGACTCCTGTCATTCTTTGACTTTGACTTGCCCTTATTTCGGTTGTTGTTTCTGTCATAATTTATGCCTATGTTATCAACATTCAAGGCAGAACTTGTTGATGCCTCACTAGAATCAATCCTGCGAACTTCCTCAGCAAGAATACGATCCCTAACATCATTGAACTTCAGTTTATCACTGCCGACAGAATTAGTTGTTCTAAGGAGAGTTGCTACGCAGTTCTTCTAATTGCTGCTCTCATCGGCTCCCAGGTATTTGGCAGAGACGCCAGCAAAATCAGGGTTGGCACTTCATCGTCAAACTCGATTGCAACAGATGATAATTGATTGACAATCGTGTTGAATTCATTCACGTGCGCTGCAATAGGAGCGCCTTCCTCCATCTTTAGATGAAAAAGTTTCTTCATGAGAAATACCTTATTGTTTGCCAAAGGTTTCTCATACATGTCGGATAGAACCTTCATCACGTCAGTCGTGGTCTTCTCTTCGCAACGTGTGAGCAACGTTCTTCGACAGCATCAGTCAACTGACTCCCAAAATCTATCTGTCGAGGAGATTTCAATCTGCATCATTCATCTCTTCTAGCTTCGGACTCAACGGTTGATGAAGCTTTCTTCCGTACAAATAGTCTTCAATCTGCATTCGTTAAAACGCAAAATATGTACCATCGAATTTCCCGACGCCGTGCGCCGAACCATATTTGCCTTCCATCGTTTTCTGAATCGTAACACAACTTCTCGCTCTGATACCAATTGTTAGGATTTGACAATTCAAATTCGACTAATCAGAAAATAGTAAATCGACAAAGAACAAATAACACGCACATATTTATAGTGGTTCACCCTCAATGCGAAAGATACGTCCACTTTGCCACTGCAGATTCTTCACTATAATCAAAGGGAGTTTTGAGTTTACAGTTCTCTCTTCCTCACTTTTTACTTGTGATAAATTCTAATGAATTTCCGTGATCAAAATTAACCCTGAAGATCAGTGCCCTAGTCTATATATAGCGAACATTAGAACGTACACTATATGAGCCAAAATTCCAAAAATACCCTCCACTAAATAACCTTAGCCGATCAGCGTTCCAAACTTAGCTAATCAGGTTTTCATAGTATCGGTTGCCGATCAGGTCTTCATAGTGTCAACTGTCGGCAATGAATTAGCTCTACAACTCAACAGTTACAAGAGGAAGAATACGTTGGTCTGATTTTGCAAAAGTCACCATCATTATCATCCATTGAGTTGAGGTTAGTGAGAAACAAATGGTTATCAGGAGCAATCACATTCGTTTGAACGTAGCCAGCAATGAGATCAGTCATAGGCGGAAAGTCTCTTCGGCTAGTGTGGTACTGATAAGAGAAAAGATGTCTCGATCTTGGATCAGCAAAGCGCGTTGGCAGGGGAGTTAGGTCATTGCTAAAGTTTTCAACCTTGATTTGGTTGACAAGTATTCCATATGAAGGATTGTTACTGAGTGAGCTTGAATCATTGTAGTAGTTGACAGCAATAGTGGCAACATCCTTGGCTTAGGCCAGAACGTCATATCTGTGGTGTGTAGGTAGCCTGACATATTGGACAGATTATCATCGCCTTCACTACAAGAAGAAAGGCATTTGGCAACAACATTTTTTTTGTCATATGCTAGATGTTGCCAAAAGTACTTTTCGCAATAACAAAAATTATTGCATGTCATTGCAATAACCTCCGATGCAAAAAGTTTTTGCAACGAGTTCTTTTTGCCATTTACGTTTTTTAGCAACATTAAATTTTTATTGTTGCTAAAGTTTTGTTGTCAATTCTATACTTGTTTATACTGCTTGGATACTTGGCGAAGTTCTCATTCAAAGCTGAATCAGCTTCACAATCAGCTCTGAGCTTCTGAGCTTCGGTCCTTTGGGCTGGGGGATGGAAAACTACAATTCCAAAAGTTACAGCTTTATCATCGAAAGGTACAGATCTGTATCTTCATTTTTTAGGATAGACAGGAGGATCGGCATCAAAATCGTCTTGTAAATCACTTATCAAGGCGATTATTTCAGGGATATGTGGTTGAGCATACATGTTATGATCCTCAGCTATAAATGTTGACCTTCTTCTTGGGCCAGAGGAGGGGAGTAGGGGAACATTGTTCCCATAGTGGGATATGCTAGCATGAAAGCGCATAGTGATTGATACACAGGGAGTAGGGGACCAAGAATTACAAATGATGCACGTCATGTGTGCATGGAAGGGAGTCAACCCCTCGAGCAGCTCGAAGACATTGGATCCCATATAAGAATCTGAAGTAAAGTCATAGGATGTATGGGTGGTAGGTAGGACAACTTTTCATAAAACATTGGTTATCATTAGGGATGTCAATGGGGTGGGGCGGGGGCAGGGGAAGGGTATCCCATACCCGTACTCGTCACCTAAAATCCACCCCCACCTCCGCCCCACCACCCATCACGGGTAGTAATTCCTCCACCCGCCGCCGCTCCACTTACCCCGGCGGGTACCCATCACGGGTGATAAAAAAAAAGTTTAAGAAAATGGAAAAAATTAACTTTTTTCACTATGGTGTGTCGAATATCAAAGTCTGAAACTTTACCAAAATATTAGGAATATTATAAGGTTAAAATAAAGCGTAAAATTTACAAAAAAAATCTAGTCCTTTCAAATGATCACAATTGTAAAAAAAAAAAACTTCAATGTCATTACCAAAGTTGTCACATACGCACATGTAGAGTTGTTGCATTGTACCATACATTTTCACAGAAAAACATTAAAAATTTTGAAGGGTACCATACACTTTATTTTAAATGATAATAATAATAATAATAATAATAATAATAATAATAATAATAATAATAATAATAATAAGTTGATGACTTGACAAGAATCAGGGAGTTTTGACAAGAATAAGGGATTTCAAGTCCTTATCTAGTTAAGAATATCAGAAAATCAACATAATTAAAGAATCCAATATAAAACATGTACGGAGATGATACAGGGCGGCGCGGCAGGGGCGGAGTAGCGGGCGGGGCAGAGGGCGGTAGAGGGCAGGCGGGTAGCGGGGCGGATCTTATATGAAATCCACCCCGCCCCACCAGCCATGGCGGGTAGCACTTTTGATACGCATACCCGCCCCACCACCCACCAAACCATCCTCTATACCCGCCCCAACTGGAGCGGGTGCGGGACGGTACTCGCATTTACCCGCCCCAACTGGAGCGGGTGCGGGACGGTACCCGCATTTATCCGTCCCACTCACCTAGTTGTCACTGAGGGCCTCATTAAGACAATGGACTAGGTAGTCCAGTTTCCATGTTGTAGGAGTATAGCTAAGATGCTCTAGTCATCTGAAGATGGAGAAAATGCTTCAAGATACTTGAAGCAGTATCAGTAATCATATGAGACTGAAGGTTTGCAGTAGGGTTAGTAACCCTAGACTGAACAGGTGGTTCATCAGGGTTGAGAGAATCAATTGAAGATAGACCAGTAACATCTATAAATTCTTTATCGAGGATATCTTCGACATTACCTCTGTTCGTCATTGTGGGAGGTGTTGGTAGTGAAAAAACTGAATGCTACGATATTGAGCTCTTGAGGTGGGAAATACGAAATTTTGATTAGGGATTCACTTGAGACTAAATTCCTTTTCCTTCTTCTATTTTTTTCTTGTCTTGCCTTACCCCTTCCCTGTTTGGATGGTTGTTTCCCGTGGTTCATTATTATATAATTTTCATTAATATCAATTACCATGTTTGTCTTCATTGTTCTTAAAATTATGTTGTATTTTATAACCACTAATCTAATGGTTTTTGCGTAGTTCCTTATTTCAGTTACCCATTATAACCCCCACCCCTCCACCACCCATGCCCACCCCACAACCACCCACCCAACCACCACCACCTACTTATTTTTTAAAGTTCATGTTTTATCATTTACTCTAATTTTATTAATATATATAAACCAGTTCGTTATTAAGGGTTAATGGTGTTTTAGTATACTTACATGTTTATTATACAGTATCATACAGTCAAACCAAACAATAAAATATTATTAAATCACAACAGACGATACAGATTATCAAAATATTATATTCATTAATACAATATAATATAATATGATATTATACAATACAATATTGCACATTATGAAACCATGGGTAACGACCAAGTGTTACTTTCTTGTTTGTTATGATGAAACACCATAAGAATTTAGAATGAAATCTTTCAGTTAAATTTGATTTAATTGCATATCTTTTATTCAATTGTTGATCGAATTTTTGTATTATTTATCCAATCTTCCGCTACATTTTTATTCAATTGGATGACTAATAATGGGGCTAATTTGAGAATCTTAATGAGAAAGTAGAAGAGGACGACTAAGGTTAGACTAAGATTGGGTGGTAGCCATAAACCTTAACAATTGACTGATTGGAGGAATTTTCTTTTGTTTTGTTTACATGTCATCTCCCAGCCGAAATAATCATTTTTTACGTCGATGATCCTTGAAATTGCTTGCTTGTCTTCCACAACTTAATCGATCCAAAATGTTTGACTATTTGTCTTCAAGTGCAAAAGAAATAACTTGTGTAAAAGCTACAATTGTTTCAGCATGAACAATGGTATTGGAAACTTGTCCAAAACTAGTGATATAGGCATCTCCAGCAAAAAACCGACGCATGTCGAGTAGACAACAATTTTTGGAACCATACCCTACATATCCCGAAGGAAAGTCTCTAAAGTGGGATTGTAATTGGATGATTCTTGGCACATAAAATGAGGAAGCAAAGGTAGAGTGTGTTCTGAAACTCCAACACTTGAGTTTAACAAAAAAGACCCAATCATTCACTATTCAGGAGTAAGAGAGTTGTCTATTTACGGGGTTACACTCAATAGTCAATCAATTCATTTTTTCACAGATGCAGCAATCCCAAAAAATCTGACCAAAAGATAGCTAAGTTTTCGTCACTAACCTTACTTCGGACTATGTGACTGATCCGCTGAGAATAGACGGAGAGTACTCGATTGTTAGTTAGTACCCTTTGGTTTCGGTGTGGATCATTTCACTCTATTTTATAATATACTCTTAATGCAGATGACAAATCTAGTTAATTTTACGTATGAGTTTTGAGGTGCTCCATATCTAAAAGGGTACTCATATACATCAAGGATCATTTGAATTCTCTCTCTATTTATTATGCTATTTTAATATTTCACACTATATTCATTGCCCCAAAAGCATAAATTACAATAGTAAGAAAAACAAGAAGAAAACTGATTCTTACAATGACGAGGAGAAGTCGACAATAATGATGACAAAACAAATAAACAAGTTAAAATATTAAGAACAAGACGTATGAATAAGATGAGAGATCTCATGAGTAATGACATATTCGTTGTCCCAAATTTTGACCAAGAAATTGAAGCAATTAAGCCAAAGCTCCATAAAGAAACAGAAATTGAAAAGAAAAAGAGAGAGAAGAAGAATAGGTGCACTTTATCCCCTGCTAATGACTGAACCAAAGCCTTGGGCAATTGTTTTCCACTTTATTGCCGTCTAAGAATTTTATTTGCTGTTAAAACTATCTTCCCTGGCTATATTTGTTACTAGTCACAACTTGCCTAGTCTGAATAATTCAGGCTCAAGGCAAACATCAAGTGCTACCTCTAGCTAGTACTTTCTGAAATTAACAAAAGGCAATAAGAGGGTGAAAGACAATAGCAGCAATTGGATGTAAAATAATGAATGAGCTTTAACTCAACAAGTTGCACCTTCAAATGAATACCTCATGTCCTAGACCAAATCACACAGATAATAACTAAACTTTATTCATATTCAACTTCTTGAATATTTTCTTATAGCATGAGCTGGGACATGGTACCACCATCAACTGTTCTAAAACTTCAACACTAATTCACAATTATAAAACATTGGAAACTTATAACAAATTCCTCCCCATATCCTCCAAAACTAGAAGCTGAAGGATTTCTCTAGTTGAACACTGTACATCTTATACTAAAAAACCTCATAATGACAGGACTATTACGGATGAGAAAACAGTATCAAAATAAACTCCAAATTCAAAAAGAAAACTAGAACATGTTACAGCAACAACCTAATTCACACCTTTCTCTGAAGCAGCACAGCAGTACCAACAAGGATGACAACATCCATGTCTAAAGGAGAATGAAGTTCCTTGCTCTCAGACCAGAATGCTGATGATCAGGCTCCATGTCCGGCAACTTCAACAATGTTTTTTCATAAACGCCATATGTGCCAAGGAAAGCAATCCATGAACCGGCACGTCTTGACAACTTTCAAGGAAACATCAACTACATGAGATTCTCTCCATTAATAATCATGTACCACCACTTCCCCCACTTTGGATACCAACACCCAGCACAGGCATAGACCTACGTGCAAATTCTAACAGGACCTTTTTCTGTTGTTCACTAGTGTGAGGAAGACTCGCACGCAAAAGTTCAACAGGCATCTCCCCACTGATAGCTTTGGCTGCATCGGGTCCACTAACAGCCACACCCTGTGGGGCTTGTGCCAAGAAACATTGCATAACAGTGTCGTATTTGCTGAAACAGTATTTTGTGAGTAACCCAAAAAATGCATCAAACGAGGCCTGCCAGAATGCCCTATTAGGCATGCTGCACTTGGCAGTAGCATGGGGATCTCTTAAGATCTCAGTCGCCCTCTCAAGAATAGATTTTAGAACAGATGCCCCATCTCCTGCAGGACTTCCAACGGGACGGAGAGGTGGAGGCTCTGCTGAACAAACCACTGATGCAAGACAGGCAGCAAGTGCTTTGAGCTCCATCTCACAAATACACAGAGACACGGTCCTTCCAAGGTTCAAAGTAGTCTCAATTGCCCCGTGATCACTTGGAAGCCCGCCAAACAAGAACCTTAAATGACGGAAAATAGCCATGCAAACCACCCTGGTCAGTTCACTTCCAGGGAAAAGAAGCTGCAGGTACCGTACTAGCAGCTTCCGGCCCTTGGGAAGTGAGACGATCCTCAAGAAGACAACATCATCATCTTTAGCAGCCAAATTCACAGAGGGGCCACTTGTGCCGAGGGGGTCAACTAGCTGAAGTGATGATGCCAAATCCTCGAGCAGAACCTGCCGCCTGCGCTTCAAATGGTCTCCTCCATCTGGAAGCTGGTTAAATTGTAAGAACCGGTCAATATCATCAACGTCAAGAAGAAGACAGAGTCCATCCTCAATAGTCACCCTAGCTACTAGCATTGGCTCTTGCTCCAGGGGTTTCTCAGGCATTTTCTGTTCAATGCATGAAGTAGCAGATGATTTTGGTAGATCCACTTCAAGAAGCGGGCGGGGCCTGCGAATAGAAGAGAAAGCAACCCTTCCAAGAGCATCAACCTGGAGAAAAGGATGTGGATCATTATTAGCACGAGTTCGAGCACTACCATCCCTCAAACTATTTGGGCAGAAATGGTGCTTCAACTTTGCACCAGCAGACTTTTTGGCAAGACAAGCTTGGTGATAATAATCATCAACATAAGGATCATTGCTATGGGTAGCAGCCAGCTGCGCTCTAAGAATATTCTCTAATTCATCTGTTGACATGTACTTGGATCTAAATCTTGGCCATGCACTAACATTTCTCTGGCTACTAACATCAAAGCTTAGTTGAGAGTAATGCAGGCCCTGTATGCCTCTCAGCGTTAGTTTTGCCTTTTGATCTCTTAAATCAGCCAATCCAAGCATATCAAAATTATTCATCATCTGCGAAGGTGGAGACATATGGTGATTAAACGGTTGGGATTGCAACCCTGGCAAATGGCCATAGGGCGAATGCAAGGGATGATGTTGGCCAGGCTGCTGGGGTTGCTGTGGCCCATGTGGCGGTGCAAAACCATTTTGGCGATGCGACTGCTGGGGCATCATATTACTGGTCAGGCTTGATTGCTCCCCAGGATACAAAGTAGATTGCTTCAACCATTGGCTTGGAATTTGATTATGAAGGGGAAGCCTAGGAGGCGTTCCCTGAGCAAACTTTCCACCATACTGCGGGCCAAGATGCGAGGCAGTTAAGTGATTTGCAGCGTTTAAGGGAGAAAAGTTAGGTGAGGAAACTAGCATTTGCTGTCCACTGGGATGATTTGGACCATTTGGGTACCGCAACTGGTTATTTGGGGAAGCTTGTGGATGCCTCGCGCTAGGAGGAAATGAAGTGAAAGGCAATTCTGCGATGAGTACTGGTTCACTGGAGTACTGGTGGTTCGGGGTTTGCTGTTGATATTCATGTTGCTGTTGTTTCTCAGGATATGAGGCAGTCCTGTACAAAGTCTTTGATTCCAAAAGGTGAGCAGCAGAAGAGTATGGCTGCGATGGCCATCTTTTGCTGTCATTGATTTCACCCCCATCAAGAGCTTTCCGGTCAATCCAATTACAAAAATCTGCTTCTTGTGACCACTGAACAGCTGATGAGCCTGAAACATTGATTGTGCGACAAAAATATACCTTCAGTTAACTAATTAACAAAAATAAATTAGATGAGGTAAGAGGACCTCCAGAGTAAACTTTATAATGGTGAGATAACTATAAACTCCATCTCTACTGAGAAAGGTAAAGTAAGAACTCATATTTTGACCTATATGTGATAGCCAAGTGATGCATGTGAACTAAAGTCACCGAGTCTTTATTTCAACATCCCCAAAAAAACTCTAGTTCCCAGTCAATATGTTCAGCATATTTGCTGCTTAATCTACATATTATAAAAGCACGAACATTAAGGCGCCAAACATTGATCAACGAAAATATCCTTGAACTGTTGATCGACTTTTATACCCTATATAAAAGTTAAAAAATAATTGCTATAATTGTAATCTTCAAAATTTTACCTAATATTGTTATTGCACTGTAATTGTAAAATTAGAATCCTAAAGTTTTATTGTGGATGTGCTATCAAACTCTAAAAACACATTCCCTATATATCTAGCAAGCTAAGAGTTTTACATATTGTTAGCCTTCTTAGATATCCTTACATTCAAATGGATTGTTTCCATCCCCAACATTTAGCTTGGAAAGAATGTACATCACGGACTAACTATTTGATCATATTTATCAATTTAGAAAGCTACAGAATTTAAGTTGACTTCAACCTGTAAACTTTGAAAGAATTTGATTTACTCTATTTTTAGATATTTGAATCATTTTTAGCCGAATCCCGGCACCTAGATCCGTACCCTCGAATCTTAAATTTAGATCATGAAGGATCTGACCTCTAGATCCGCACCCGTATCGGACACCCGCAGCCAAGTCCGAGCAACTTGGGTTTTTTCCGTAATTTTAAACTTTGGGTTTTGTTTACTCTGCAAGTTTCTTATCATATTTTATAAAACACATAAAAAGAAACAAATTATTCTGCATCCGCAGTTCGTCGTGAAACAGTCCCGGCAGTCACATTCCACCCATGAACAATTAACGTTGTTTCTCTTCCCAGTTGGGGTTATTGGAGCCAAAAACTATCTGTGGGATTATGAGTGGACAATTAACCAACATGTTCTTTTTTTAAACTGAATTAACCAACATGTTCTTTTTTCTTTACAATATTCTCATGTGAAATAGAACTAACTACCAGCTTATTTGCACTCACTTTTTTTGGCCATTTTGATCTCCTTGATGGTTATCTCACTAAGTTATATTATTTCAGGTCACTCTATTGACTAAAAATGGCAATACAAAGGACACTTTAGAGGTAAACCAACTTTGAGGAAGTAGATTTATTGATATTAGAGGTGGCAAAATTAGCCCATGAAAACATAACTCGGCCAGCTCGTTCAAGTTTGGCGGGTTATTGACCCGCCCATCTATTAGCTTAGCCCATTTCAGCTCAACCCATTTAAGCCCATCAAAAGTTGGCTGATATGTAGCCCAAGAAATCTTGTCAAAATATATTTTTTATTTGATATGTTATATATAACCATAAAAAATATATAAGGTACAACAATATTATAAAAGAGCAAATAAAGCAATTAAAAATTACTCCCTCCGTCCCAATTTAAGTGTTTTAGTTTGACTTGGCACGGAGTTTAATAAATAAAAGGAGACTTTTAAATCTTGTGGTCTTAAATTAAAGATGTGGGGTGTTTTAAATCTTGTGGTCTTAAACTTGCATTGGGTTATCCTCTATTACATTAGAAATTTTGCAATTTTTGGGTACGAATTGGGTTATCCTCTATTTTATTTGGTTCTGTTTTATTGTTATTGAATTATGAATACTTTTAAATTGATTTATGTTATTGTTAACTCCAAAGTAAATTCTACTCCCTCCGTCCCAATTTATGTGACGGTGTTTGACTTACCAACCGAGGGTCTATCGGAAACAACCGTTTTACCCCACAAAGGTAAAGGTAAGGTCTACGTATATCTTACCCTTCTCAAACCCCGCTTTGTCGGATTACACTGGGTATGTTGTTGTTGTCGTTTGACTTAGTACGAAGTTTAAAAAATAAAGAAAGACTTTTGAAACTTGTGGTCTAAAATAAGTCATAGATATTTGTGTGACTATAAATCATATCATTAAAGGTAAAATGGATATTTTAAAGTTAAATTGTTACTACATATAGAAAGGTGTCATTCCTTTTACGACCGAATAAAAAGGAAAGAGTGTCACATAAATTGGGACAGAGGGAGTAATTGTTTTTAACATCAGATAACAATTAACAATCTAAGCATCCATCAATCAAATTATATGTTGAGCAAAGTAAATATAACTCCAATTTTACTCATGTTTGGCCTTTTTCATTAAATAAGAAATCTCCTTATTTCATTGTATGGAGATGTTGGGGATAAAATAACTTCTTAATTAATAAAAGTTTTATTATTTTTATTTTATGGTGGCATAATTAAAGCTTTAAATCTCTTTTCAAAGTTTCTACGTTTTTTTATATGCCATTTGCAACGATGATGGAGCGTGGTGAGCTTTACTTTTAAGTGAGTTGTTTTAGTTGTCTTTATAACTTTACTTTTTTAGTTATTTGACTTGTTTATACTTATCAACTTTAAATTTATTTTTTCTATAGTTGAATGATGGGCGCAATTTGGTAGCCAACCTCCAAACTTGCTCAAAGTACTAACTTTAACTTGTAGCTCATCCGGATGTGAGAGAAATTGGAGCATGTTTGAACATGTGAGGAGAAGATTTATTATATTCTTATTTCTATATTACATTATTATTAGTATCTTGTCTATGGGAAACATCCTCTCTACCACCACAACGAAAGGGTAAGGTTACATACACACCACCCTCCCAAACTGTGCTTGTGGGATTATATTGGGTATGTTTTTTATTTTATTAGTATCTATTAATTACTCTCTACAACTTATACACAGATTCATTCCAAACAGAGGAATAAGCTTGAGCTATCGCGTCTCAATGATTTAGTGTACATTAAATACAATAAAACATTGAAGCATCGCTATAGTGCTCGCCATACAATTGACCCAATTTTGTTGGATATTATGGCGGCGACAAATGAATGGTAAACTGGAGCCCCCAAAAATCAAGAAGATGAACAAGTATATAAAGGAGGTGATCTCACTTGGAGTAGTGTTGCTACGGCGGTTGGAGTTTAGGAGAATATCTACGGGCTTAGGGGGAGTTCTTCAAGGTCACACAACAAGGGAAAAGGAGTAGCTACTAGTTCAAGTCGGTCTTTAATTGATTAAGACTCCGAGGAGCAAGAAGATGAGAACCAATATACTGTTGACAATCTTGGACTTCAAGAATTTGAAGGTCTTGAAGAAGAATGCATGCTGCTTCATTTATTATTTGGTTTTGAATTTGCTTGTCTTATGAATTATTAACTATCTAGTTCTAGACTTGTATCTACTATCTACTTTTAGGTTTTGAATTGAGATATTTGCTAATATGTTATTGTACTGAGGTTTTGGTTATTTATATATACAAATTTAATGTTACTTTTTTGTATTAATTGGCACTTAACTTCAAAAAGGTGATCGCTTCGCTTCTCACCTCAGTGAAGCGGGCACTCGTCGCTTTTTGTCGCCTCTAGCCTTTCAAAATACGGCGCATCAGAAACACGAAATATTTCAAAATACACCTTTTTCTTTCTTATAAAATTTTATATTTATTTACATAAGATCAACACGTAACATATTGCTTTGGATTATATTTTATACCAATTATCACGAGGGATATACGTGCTAATAGAGACTAGTCGAACGGAAGAGCAGCAATTCCTAACATCAGAAAGAAAATTCCCAATAGATACTTAAACGGATCATGAATAATTAGCAATCCAGGTAATGTCTGAGAACCTTTTAAAGAAAAGCATCTGCCAAATTAAGCTAAAGTTTAATAAATATTATGCATATCACAGTTTCTGACTACTTAGCGCATCTATTTCTTTTATGAAGGCTCCAAGGATAAAAGATACAACCAAAATATTTCCAGAAAGAAATAGGGAAAGTATGATCTGTGGGCATTATTTTCAAATGTATAAAGCTTTTATAACAAGAAAATTGAATATATTCCCGAAGTAATCCAAAAGATATCCATATGGTATACTTACTCTCTCTGTATTCCCTGTCACCAATAAATCCTTGCTTTATGGTGCCACCGTCACACTTGTTAAACTGTGACAGAAGGTGGTCAAGTAATATATTAATAATAAGCAATACTACAGCTTGTAGGAGTTGAGATGACAAGAACATTAAAACATCAAGTCAACATGAACAGGAAACTACTTTCGTGAAGTCATAGCAGTGGAAGTGCACTACAAGAAGCTGTTTTTTTCTTTTTGATCAAGTAAGAGTGCACTACAAGATGCTGTGGTACCATCGTTTCACTTATGGAAGGTCACCATGAACCTTTGGGAGAAAATTGTAAAATCTACGGGACTTCTAATAAGGAAATGAGACAAAGACCAAACGGTGCACAGTACCAACTCTCGAAAAACATAACTTTTCAAGCACCAAATTGAATGCATTGATAGTACGGTATTGATCACAGGGTCATAAAAGCTAGGTGCATCAGTTTTTTTCTTTTTCACCCTTGTTGATCTCTATAAAGCTGCATGAGGGACAAAGAGAATGCAATCAACTAAAGGCTGGGAATGATGGTCACATCTCATGTTGGAAATGGATGTCCAAAGAAAAAGGAACTCAAAAGAAATTCCCAGATTTAAAAGGAAGGGGGAGGGATGAACTGGAGTTCTAACATTTTCAGAAAACTCTAATACTAATTGGTGTCATATGGGCAAGACACTCAAGTCAGAAATTTCATCCTTCTTAAATATCTCAGATTTAAAAGAAAAACGATCTTGTTTTGTACTATAGGTTTGCAGTAGACTCAGGCACACAGCAGTACAGACGTGCAGAAATCATTGCTACATGGGCAAAAGATTGTAAGGTCCTACTCAGAAGGAAATGTATACCAAAGGAAGCCTTAACAATCCTGTGAAGCTTGAACATTCTAGAGAACAGGGTACATAAATTAGACAGGATCTATATTCACAAATTCATTATGCTTGGAAAAACCAAGGAAACTGAGTCATCTCAGTTATTCCTCACAAAGATATAGCACACTATTAATAACAAAAATGAGTTGCATTGCACCAAGCCACTTTAATTAGAATTACCTTGGAAAATGTGCTACTAAGGTCATCAATCTCAGATAAAGATCCAAGAGCTTCACCCTACAAGTGAGAAAGTGTTTAGCTGCAAAGGTTCACCAATTTAGCACCCAACTACTAAGAACTAAAAATTCCACTGAAGTGCACACTCATTTAACGCATAAAGAAACCAACCCATGATTTTGAATTGTATTAGTATGCATGACACCTAAGGTTGCAAATACGCAAGATTGAAACATTGTTATCCACTACAATTTCTCATCAAACAAGTTTTCGACCATTTCAAAGCCCATAATAACCTTCTTATTCCCTATAAAGATATACTCAGAAAGAAAACAACTACCACAATCAACCTATCAAAAAAGGGGGAAAAACTAACACAATCAAATGAGTGATTAATAGCCCAGTGACTTAGCCCTAATATCTCCAAGACTCTAAAGACTTTGTCCGGGTAAACAGAAAAAAAATGCAAAAACACCAGTACTCCCACACTAGTCAGGACCGGAACTGCAAAATGCCACAGCTAAAATTTATTTTTATATATAAAGATCTCGGCTGAACTATTTAAAATAAAAAAAAACTAAACTATGCTAAACCGGCTTTCCTGAAGGAGGGTGTCAACATGATTGGAAATATGATCTAAAACCATGAAGACCATCTAAACTAAGGCAAATCTGAGCATTCCTCTCTCAAGTTTGGTAGCTAAACGATTAATGCTTATTTAAATGACTTCAGGCCAGGAAATTAGCTTCAGAGAAAATCAAAACATCTTAGCATAAGAGGATCAGAGCATCAATTTAAAAATCAAATGCAAAATAGTAGTAAAAATAAATCAACATTTACGAACAAACCATTAAGCCAAATCAGAAGAAAATTGAAGGTATGTACATTGTACACAAAGTTGTATTGATATTTGATTCACTGCCAGTCCATAACACAAGTATGATTAACGAAGGAATCTAAAAAGCATGAATGCATATAACAAAAGGTTAAAAGAGACCTCTTGTCGGCCTAATTGATACTCTTCATCATCAAACCGAATCGGAGGAAGACCATCCTCTTCATCTTCCAAACCACCGAGTTCAACTTCTTGAACAACGTCATTACCAAAGAATGCATATTGTGAAGCATCAAATTTTTCTTCTTCTGCTGCAGCACCAAAAGGGAAAGTCAAACTCTAGAAATCAACCATGAACAGTAGCAAACAAATACACCATACTTAAATAATTTCCTTTGACACAGAACTAATGTAGAGTGAGCAAGAAAACCATGGACAGGTCCGTCTTTAGACCCGTATGAGATGTGCTACGGCACAGAGCCCCGAAAAACGAAAAATTTTAGGGGCCCCTTTTTTCATTTTTTGTTAAGTAGTATTAGACAGAATTTAATGTAAAGTCAGTTCCAGTGACGCGCGCATGTGGAGACACAAATTCAGATTATTGAAATCGTATATTTACTTATATTAAGGATCCACTTTTACGAATTAGAACAGACCCTCAAAATGTTTGAGACGACCCTGACCATGAACCTCATATTATATGCATACGTAGGGATCTTACACCAACAAAAAATGAAGTTATGAGCCTCGTTTAAGGGCTTAAACGCGCCTTTGACAACAACATACCAATTTCAGGGCTTAAGCGCGCCTTTGGTCTGGCCCCGCCCAACACTAGCAATTTCTCATTGACAGAAAATAAAACTGAAACAATCACAACTTGCAAATAAAAGGAAGATCTAAACAAAGCAAAATTCAATAATAACCTGCAGGGCCGCCTTCAAATCCCTCCATAAAGATAGAAACAAAATCTATGGGTCAATCAACTTGTAGGGTTTCGGTTGAGATTTTTGTGGCACATCTCGCCTTTGGCCTTGGCCAAATCATTAATTATTTAATTAAAAATAGTAGAAAAGAAATCTTTTACGTAAATTTTATTTTAAAAGGACTTTATTTCTAATTGGAGAGGTTTAATTAAAAATAGTAGAAAAGAAAATCGACTCTGCTGTTTAATTTAAATAGTTTCTCGGCACGTGTGTATCGAATCACGTAGTATATAATTTTATAAAAATAATGTCAATATTAGTAAAAAAAATTAAGTAAATAATTAAGCGAAAGAATAAAATACAAATTTATGCAAAATGATCAATGTGAATCATCATATGATAACTTTTGTTGAAGATAAAATGATTGGAAATTGTCTGAATATATGAATACAAATAATAATCAGAGTTTAAGTCTAGAGAGAAATAGACTATGTCTTACGTTCTCTTGGCAAAAATAAGTTTATTGATTGTAAATATTTTTCTTGTCCTGTTGTTTGTGAATTTTGTATTTTTGGAACACATGCCAAATTGTCGTTTTATTCTTCATCCTCTAACAATTCGATTCCATTTGATATCATACATAGTGATTTATGAACTTCTCCTATCTTAAGCACGGTTGGACATCGCTATTATATTTTGTTTTTGGATGATTATTTTAACTTCTTCTGGACCTTTTCTAGTGGGAATAAATCTCAAGTCTATTCTATTTTCTGATCCTTTAGTGCTTTAATTAAGACACAATTTGAAAAGAATATCAATGTTTTCAATGTGACAATGGGAGGGAATTCGACAATAAATAATTCAAACTCTTTTGCGTCAAAAATGTCTTGTTTTTTTTATTTTCATTCCCCACACCTCTCCACAAAATGACAAAGCCGAGCGAAAAATAAGAAATATAAATAACCTAGTTCGTACCCGCCTTGCCCACGCCTCCATCCCCCTCTTTTTGGCATCCGCTCTATCAATGGCAACATATCTCTTGAACATTCTCCCAAATAAGTCTCTCAACACACAAGTCCCCGACTCAAGTTCTCTATCTTCGGGATCCTTCCTATAAGCACTCTTACGAACTTTTGGGTGTCTATGCTACCCTTCTTCCTTCCACCAAAATCAATAAACTTCAACCTCATTTAAACCTGTGTGTGTTCGTTGGTTACCCGTCTAATCATCGAGGTTATAAATGTTACGATTTATCAACCCGAAAAATAATCATTTTTAGGCATGTCATATTCGATTAGTCCAAATTCCCATTTGCTAAGTTGCATTCTCCGCCTCCGGATTCCTATGACTTCTTAAATGATGGCCTCAATCCCCTTCTGATTTATCAACTACAAAATTAGTCGCTACCGTTACTTCTGTACCTACTGAAGCCCGACTCAACGCCCACAATCCAGTGTCGGGTGGGCCACCAAACCCAGCCACGAGAAATACGGCACAACCCACCCGTCACTATCATGGGTCCCGCTCGAGCTATGAATTTTCCTAGCCCTGTCCTTGCCTCTTCTCGACCTGCGACACAACCTCACTTTCTCGAACCTAGCTCCCTTGGATCCTCTCGGCCCACATCCGCAGCCAGTCCTATGAAGCATCCCCAAAGCCCTCAGCCATCCCAACTGCAACCCATACAGACCGCACCATCCAGCCTCCTACGACACCTCTACGGACCATGGAAACTCGTGATATGCACGGTATTTCCAATCCGAAATGATAATTCAATTTCTCAACTTCAGTTACCCATTCGTCTCTTCCTCGCAACTCGAAAAATTCCTTGTCCAATTCAAATTGAAAAATTGTCATGTTAGACGAATATAATGCTCTTATTGAAAATAAGATTTGTGATCTAGTGTCTCATCCTCCTGATACTAATGTTATTCGTTCTATATGGATTTTTCGACATAAAAATAAATCTAATTGTTTTTTTAGAGGCATAAGGTCCGTCTTGTAGGTGATAGCATGTCTCAACGGGTTGGTGTGGATTGTGATGAAACTTTCAGTCTGGTGGTGAAATCGCCAACTATTCGGACTATTCTCAGTATTGCTTTGTCCAAATCATAGTCTATTCATCAGTTTGATGTTAAAATGTCTTATTGCATAGCGAACTTCATGAAACCGTTTATATGCATCAGCCCATGGGAGTCCGATTATATGTTCATTTGAAGAAATCACTCTATGTACTGAAACAGACTCTTCGTACATGGTATCAATGGCTTGTTGTTTTTGTATCCTCTATTGGTTTTTCACATAGCAAATCTAATCATTCATTTTTTTTATATCGCAAGGATATGACATGGCATACATTTTATTATATGTTAATGATATCATACTCACTACCTCTCCTGGTGCACTTCACCAATCTATTATGTCACTCATTGCTTCTGAATTTGCTATGAAGGATTTGGAGCCCCTAAGCTAGTTTTGGGGCATTGTCGCTACGAGACATACAAGTGGCTTACTTCTCTGTCTAAGAAAGTATGTCGAGGAGATTCTTGACCAAGCCAGCATGACTTCTTGTAAACATGCTCCAACACCGGTTGACACCAAATCTAAATTTAGTGCCTCTTCGGGTTCTCCATATGATGACCTCACTTACTATCGCAGTTTAGCAGGAGCATTACAGTATCTCACTTTCACGAGATCAGATATATCCTATATCGTGCAACAAGTATGCTTACATATGCATGACCCGAAGGATGAACATATGAATACTCTCAAACGAATTTTGCGATATGTACAAGGCACTCTCCATTTTGGCTTGCACCTGTACAAGTCCTCAGTCTCTGGTCTCACCTCCGACACTGATGCTGATTGGGGTGGATGTCCCGACACTAGATGATCCACTTCGGGTTACTGTGTTTTTCTCGGAGATAACTTACTTTCTTAGTCCTCTAAGCGACAACCCATTATGTATCGGTCCAATACCAAAGTCGAGTACAGAGGCGTAACGAATGTTGTTTCTGAGTCTTGTTGGATACGTAATCTCCTGTTGGAACTTCACTGACCAATCTGCAAGGCTACATTAGTTTACTTTGACAATGTAAGTTTGATATATCTCTCTGACAATCTCATTAAACATCAGCTCACTAAACACATTGAAATGGATATTGATTTTTTACGTGAGAAAGTTGCTCGTGGACAAGTTTGTGTCCTTCATGTCCCTTCTCTGTATCAAATTGCTGACATATTTACTAAATGACTTTCGCGCATACTCTTTGATGATTTTCGAGCTAGTCTCAGTGTACGAGAACCTCTCGATTCAACTGCGGAGGTGCGATAGAATATTCTTGTATATCTTTTATATTTGGTTAGTTAATATTCTAATTGTAATTAGTCAAATTAGTTATCTAGTTTGTAGCCTAATTTATAACTTTGTAAATAAGCATGTACCACTATATATTATACACAAGAATGAATGAAAAGGCATAGATCATATTCCTTTAGTATGATTTTCTATACACCAAAGAAATGTTTGAACAACAATAATTCTTCTAATAAATCACGTATTTATCTTAATTGTTTATTTTTATATTTTAACAATATTATTTAATTATGTATATGAACAACGTCGACTACAATTGCAAATGCTCCACGTCTTAAAGTTCCTTTCTTATCTTTAAGAACAAATGTCATAAAGTTATTGTCGAATAAAATCAACAGTTTATAAAATTTATTACAAAATTTGATCAACGTATATCTTTTGTAGGGTAGCTAGCAGATCATCATCAATTTCATAATGTACACCTACAAAGAAGTAGTAATTAATTGAGATAGATATACTTAATTTTATATCTTTGTCAAGTATATCTAATATTGCTAGGAAGTTTTATTAGTTTTATGTAAGGCTGACCAGCGGGCCCGGTCGAGAGCCTCGATGCCAAAAAAAAAACCGTTGTAGGAGTTCGAACTCGGAACAGGATTTGGGTTCGTCCCGATCCTGATCCAACCCGACCCCGTCCCGCCCCACCAGCCCCCTCCCCCTTTGCAAAAATAACCGCTGCAACAACGGTCAAAATTCGATTTTGATCGTTGTGCAACGGCTATAATGACCATTGTTGTCCCCTACCCCATAATCCCCCCTACCCTTTAATATTTAATTTTAATCCTTAAGTTAATATATTTATACTTTAACCCTATTTTTCAATTATAATAGCTAATTTTTCTCACAAATCTTCATACCATCTCTCAATTCATCTCTCTACAATTCTACATTACCTACTAAATATTATATATATTTTGTTCATTTATATTAAAGTTCAAAAATTGGGAGTGAAGTTGGCAACTAGCTTGAGGATCATCCATTGAGCAAAGTTTCAATTTTCAACCTCGATTACACGTCGACGTTACGTTGGCGTTTGGTACATTCGTTCCCTTTTTAAATTATTATTGTTGTCACGACCCGAACCCGGGCCCGTGACTGGTGCCTTACCCGGGAACCAAAGTAGACATACATCAGAGTAACCAGCGGAATATAAAACAAGACATGAAACAATATGAAGTGAGAAATAATTTATGTGAGAAAAGTTGTCTTTCGGCATATATATATAAAAACTTGAAATAGCATATCCTTTTACAAACCCCCGCCCACAACAAGATTACTGCACCTCTAAGATTTTTACAACAACTATGACGGGACAGGGCCCCGCCATACCCCTGAAGGTAAGTACCTACAATGACAGGGGACTATACCAAAGATAAGCCTCCGGAGAAACGGAGCTTCCCAAAACGCTGAGCTGTGATCCTATGAGCGAGGATCGACGATCGTGTACTTCTACCGCAGATGAACGCAACCCCGGGCGAGGTCGATAACAGTACCAAGTATGTGAAATCGAAAATATCAGAATAAAATCATACGCTTATAATAAAGCAGAGACATGTATGATAACAAACTACGATTCACAACATAAAAGCTATGTCAAGTCGTGGACTCACGCCTCAAATCATCCTCATGCCCGTAGGTCCTTCTCACCGCTAGCCTAGCTATAAATCGTATGATACGTATAACATGTCTCGCCCATCCCACGGGACACAAGTGGAATCGTGGTATACATGTCCCGCCATCCCATGGGACTCGTGAAAGAATCGTATGGAATACGTGTCCCGCCATCCCATGGGACTCGGTAAAGAATCGTATGGAATACATGTCCCGGCCCATCCCATGGGACTCGGTAAAGAATCGTATGGAATACATGTCCCGGCCCATCCCATGGGACTTGGTAAAGAATTGTATGGAATACATGTCCCGGCCCATCCCATGGGACTCGGTAAAGAATCGTATGGAATACATGTCCCGACCCATCCCATGGGACTCGGTAAAGAATCGTCCATAACATTTAAACCCTCTTTTAAGACAGATTAAGACAATACCATGCCTTCATTTTAAACCAACACATTTTCCCTTTTTAAGGTCAAGTAACAACATTCTTTTCCAAAAGTTCAAGTTGCATATTTAAATACTTATGTCTCTTATTTTCGAAAGATTTCATAGTTCATAGTCCTAATCACTTAACAACGTAATTTCTTCTTTTAACAAAATTGAGTAACATATATCTTATGTGTGAGTAGTTTATTCTTGTTTATAACAATCTTATTAAAGCAGCCATGATCTAGGAAATGTAATACAATTTTGTCTTATCTTAGCTTCTATGCAGATGGAGGTTTCTACTGATTTTAATATAATTAATTATTTGTCAATACATTTTCCTTTATTAACGCTGCAGTGGTTTGTCTGATACTTATTCTCATTTCTGAAATCAATATAACTTATTAGTTAAAAACCAAGTACTCATTACTCACGAATGAGGCTTCACAACTTTTTAATAAAATTCATATCAAGCCAATTAAGTCGAGTCTCTTATTTTCTTAAAATCAACAACCCATTTCTTACCTACATAAAGTTGTTATAACAAACTTCCCATAAAGTCGTTATAACACTTTATGTTTTAAACCAACCCAATTCATTTAGCACACGTACGTCTACCGTACTACATAGTTTACAAACATCATGCTAGAAAGGATAGGAAGAGGTTCACATACCTCGCGACGATTATCGACAAATAGCAAAACGCTCCACCGAACTATAACCCTGCTAGCTTTGTCCACCCTTCAAGTAGAACACGCTACTCGCAGAACTTCAACCTATAATGGCCATATACGTCTATCAACGTCTAGACTACTCTGTAGAACATTCTAAGCAGAAGGTTCTCTATTCTATGGAAAATAGGGCAGCATTTCCCTAACCGTCAACTACACAAGACTCACAAAATACACACCTATGTAAGTACAGTTCAATTCTCTTCTTTTATACCATCCTTCTATATATCTTATACTCATTTCTATACTACTACAGTATGTAATTTCCAATTACAATAGAAGGACAAGATATTTACCTCGACAAGCCCAAAATTATCCAAGATATATGTCGATCCTGAGCAAGGTTTAGCTCCTATTCTGCACGCTCCGATAGCTCCAAGAAACCCTTAGAAGTTTCTAAACAACTTCTACTTAATACTTCAACCCACTATGAAGATTTCCCTAGGGTTTCGTTTTGTGACTAATGGATATAAAGTAGTATTTTCGGGCTTTTAGTATAGAGGTAACTTTGGAATACTACAAGGTATTTGACTAAGGTATTTTGGAATAGTAACTATACTTGGAGAATATTTTTCTACCAAGGGGGAGCTTTTGGACGAAACAACTAGGAAGGGAGGGTGTGTGTTTCGAGAACACAAGAGAGGAGGGAGGTGTTTGGACGAAAGCTATCAAGACGGGGAAGGAGTTTTTGAGACTTAGAAAATGTTTAGTGGATGAAGAATTCTTGCAACTTAGGGGGGGTATTTATAGAACCACCAAGGGCCAAGATTAAAACAAATGGATGGTGTAGATTTGGATCCATGTGAAGGATGAGGTCTTCCAACCAAGTGTCCACCACAATGTTGGGACATATGTCCACCACAACCTTGGGACATATGTCCCCCACAACAAAGAGCCATGTGGCCTTCCACTAGGCACAAAAAACGTCCACAAGGCCTTCCCTACCTACCCCCACTCACCCAAAGAAATATCTTCCAAGACTTGACCATTTGACCTTGTCCACTTGGCCAACATTTTCGTCCAACCCATGCCAACTAAGGGTGACACATGTCGCCTCCTATCGGTCCAAAATATTTCGCCTCTCGGAAAAATCCGTGTCGGTTAAAATATTAAAACGTAGAATTTCCATCACAAGGTTCGAATCTTTTCCGTCGAAAGTTCACAATTTCATCCTTAACCTAATTAGGGCTTGAATATTCGTGACGCACGCCCTCGCATACGCACTGGAAATACGGTATAACATTCTCCCTCCTTAGAAACATTCGTCGAATGTTCCTTCTCAAGCAGTATAACGATAAAGTTCCTCATAGCTTAACGGTTTGAAAATGCCACATATGGCCACGTATAACACACGCCAGAATACTTACATCCAAGTCCACGAGAAATCACCTCTAACATCACAAAAGCTCCCACCCAAGTCTAAAAGATACTCCCTTCGCACCTTTACTTCTCATAAGAAATGACCACTTCTATTCTCTTAACCCATGCTCGCTTCTTCCCTTTCTCGTCGTACCCTTCTCGTACCCAAACTCCCTATAGTGTATGTATCATATTTCCGTCATCGCTATAGGGCTATCCTCATACGATAACTCCCCTGCCACCCGGTCACTAATAACTGGGAACACTCTGGATGGACCTCCGATACTCTTCCGAAATATGGCAACATGGAAGACCGGACGATCGCTTTCTACGCCGACGGCAATGCTAACTTGTAGGCAACCCGACCTATTCTTCATCGATCTGAAAAGGCCCAAAGTATTTCGGGCTAAGTTTCCCCTGCTTTCCAAATCTCGTCACGCCCTTCCGGGGTGGTACCTTCAAGGAGACCCACCGTCAACCTGAACTCCAAGTGTCGACGCCGACTATCCGCACGACTGCTGTTGACTCTGAGCTGCCAATAACCTCTTCTGGATAAGCTCCACCTTATCCACATCCTCGCCGATCAAGTATGGACCAACTATCCGAACCTTGCCAACATCGAACCAATCGATCGACAACCTACACTTCCGCCATACAAAGCTTCATAAGGCGACATTCGAATCTGAAATGGTAGCTATAGTGATACTCACTCAACAAGAGGCACATAATCCTCGCCACCCTCGAAATAAAAACACCGCCCGAGGTGAATGCACATCGAGACTCATCTGAGTTCCTAACCCCGCCTGGTAAAACCTCCAGAAAAAGAAATAGCCATAACCGGGCTCCGCTGCCCGTCATAAGGTAAAAAGTAGGAACCCCGTGAAGCCTTACAACCTTCCTGATATATAACATCTCGCATAACCCTCCGCCGAGTAAACAGTCCTGACTGAAAGACAAGATGGGCTGATCTCATCGGCCTGGCTATTGGTCGAACGCATCCACGAACTCGTACAACGGTCATCTAAACTCGGGCCTAGCACCCTCGTGACCCTACCACCTGGCGGGACCACCCCAAACTGACCCCACCACATAACATGTCGCGGGTTGACCCGCGATCGGTCCTCAACCCGACCTGCTATCGCGCCAAACTCTTGTTCCCCCGATCCGGAACAATCTCACTAATCAAGTCATGAAAACCTATTGGTCTCCTTAGCTCAACTACCCTCTTTCGTTTCATACCACTCAGGGACTTATCACGCAAATATATCCCACGTATACTATGCACTCCGATAAAGGTCAACGTAAAATAAATCTTTTACTCAAGATGGCCTCGCATCTAAGGTCTCTACGTATAATATTCTAAGGCTCACAATTTCCCTGTCCCCAATCTTACCCTTCTAACTAACCATGTTTTCTAAACACAATTTTAACATAATGCTATCAGAACATAATACTTAGCACTTCATCATATCATCAACGCATACTAGTCTCTAGAGGGGTAAGAATATACCTGTAACATCTGCTTCATTTTCCCTTTGTCGCTTTAATCCTAATCCTGCCCTGCCGGGCGCATAGCTATAGAAGGCGATGAACCTGCCATCGACCGTAGAGTCGCATCATTCTACCGTATCCTCCTTCTAGATACCTCGTCACACGGCTCCCGACGGCCGCAGTGAAACAAGTACCGCGAAAAGACGACACTTCCGGACGACGTTTGCCGCATCGCGCACACTGAGGAAAACATGAACCCGATCGCTGTAACCTATGTATACCGCGGAACGGAAGCCCCGAGCTCGACCAGCTCCAAAACCCCGAACGCTCTGAAGAATGTGAGGACCACTGCATCGGGCGGGGTGCATAACTTCACACGAGGCGGTTCGCCTAAAGTTACCAAAGAACCTCGCTGCTCGCCTCTTCATCGATCTCTGGCCATTCCGCCGACCCTCCGCCTCACATCCAAGCGCATAAGCTCGCACGCGGCAATGTCCATGCCCGTCGGGCGGCTACACCAACAAGCCTCGCCAAGTAGTCATCGAGCCCGCGACGTAGCGGTACTCGCCCTCCATATCGCCTACTAACGCGGGACATACCGAGCCAATGAGTCGAACTCACGTTGTACTCCCAACCGCACGCCTCTCTGCCTCAAAGATCGTAAATTGGCCGCGCCTCCTCATCCGCGGAGGCGAAGTGGCCGAGAAATGCCTCCGAGAACTCGCCCCAAATACCGGAGGCGCATGCTCCCCGACAGCCTCCCACGAATCAAACTACGATCGCAGATCACGCAACCGATGCGAACCTAAGACCACCGACTCGGTCTCTGAAGCCTCGATCACTCTACGATCCAGAATCGCTTCGGATGAACTCACGCGGATCATCCTCGTGCCTCGATCCATAAAACATCGGGCGTCGCAACTCGAAAGTCCCGCAGCCTCAAACTATCCGCCTCGTGAACTACGGTACTACCGCATCGAATTGCCGTGATCCATTTATCCTCGTGCCTTGCCACTATCACGACCAATAATCGGGCCATCTCCTTGTAACCCATCTCCTCTCGCTCCAGCCGTGGACCGAGGCTCGGTATTGTGGTCTCGTGAGAGACCGCCGCTACTCTACTCGCAGCCTCCTTCGCCGCTTTGCCCTTCGGGCCCCGATTGCCATGGCGCGAGGCATAATCGCATAAAAGAATACGTTAGAGGTCCAACTTATAACACACTCTAAGGCACGATCTCGTAATGAGAAGAATGGAAACAAATCCTAAATATCCTATAGCCTCACGATTATTGGTGCGCACAACACACCGATAATCAAGACTTACTAGATACGGCTCAGACACTTTCCGAGGATTAATCGCTCGATAACACTTTTTGTCACGACCAACCGGCCCGTGGATCGTGCCTTACCCGCACCCAAGTAGACATACATCGAGTAACCACGGAATATAAAACAAGACATGAAACAATATGAAGTGAAAAGCTTTATTCGAGAAAAGTTGCTTTCTATATATATATAAAAACTTGAACAGCATATCCCTTTACAAACCTTGCCCACAACAAGATTACATGCACTTAAGATTTTTACAACAACTATGACGGGACATGGCCCCGCCATACCCCTGAATGTAAGTACCTACAATGACAGGGGACTATACCAAAGATAAGCCTCCGGAGAAACGGAGCTTCCCAAAACGCTGAGCTGTGATCCTATGAGCGAGGATCGACGATCGTGTACTCTACCGCAGATGAACGCACTTCCGGCGAGGTCAAGATAACATGTATCAAGTATGTGAAATCGAAAATATCAGAATGAAATCATAACAGTTTATAATAAAACAGGAGACATGTATGATAACAAACTACAGTTCACAACATAAAAGCGGTCATGTCAAGTCAGGGACTCACGCCCTCAAGTCATCCCTCATGTCCGTGGAAGTCCTTCCTCAATGCCGGCAGTCTAGGTATAAATCGTATGATACGTATAACATGTCTCGGCCCATTCCACGGGACACGAGGTGGAATCGTGTGGTATACATGTCCCGGCCCATCCCATGGGACTCGGTAAAGAATCGTATGGAATACATGTCCCTACCATCCCACGGGACTCGATAAAGAATCGTATGGAATACATGTCCCGCCCATCCCATGGGACTCTGAAAGAATCGTATGGAATACATGTCCCACCCATCCTACGGGACTCTGAAAGAATCGTATGGAATACATGTCCCACCATCCCACGGGACTCAGAAAGAATCGTATGGAATACATGTCCCGCCCATCCCATGGGACTCGGAAAGAATCGTATGGAATACATGTCCCTACCATCCTACGGGACTCGTGAAAGAATCGTCCATAACATTTAAACCCTCTTTTAAGACAGATTAAGACAATACCATGCCTTCATTTTAAACCAACACATTTTCCCTTTTTAAGGTCAAGTAACAACATTCTTTTCCAAAAGTTCAAGTTGCATATTTAAATACTTAAGTCTCTTATTTTCGAAAGATTTCATAGTTCATAGTCCTAATCACTTAACAACGTAATTTCTTCTTTTAACAAAATTGAGTAACATATATCTTATGTGTGAGTAGTTTATTCTTGTTTATAACAATCTTATTAAAGCAGCCATGATCTAGGAAATGTATTACAATTTTGTCTTATCTTAGCTTTTATGCAGATGGAGGTTTCTACTGGTTTTAATATAATTAATTATTTGTCAATACATTTTTCTTTATTAACGCTGCAGTGGTTTGTCCGATACTTATTCTCATTTCCGAAATCAATATAACTTATTAGTTAAAAACCAAGTACTCATTACTCACGAATGAGGCTTCACAACTTTTTAATAAAATTCATATCAAGCCAATTAAGTCGAGTCTCTTATTTTCTTAAAATCAACAACCCATTTCTTACCTACATAAAGTTGTTATAACAAACTTCCCATAAAGACGTTATAACACTTTATGTTTTAAACCAACCCAATTCATTTAGCACACGTACGTCTACCGTACTACATAGTTTACAAACATCATGCTAGAAAGGATAGGAAGAGGTTCACATACCTCGCGACGATTATCGACAAATAGCAAAACGCTCCACCGAACTATAACCCTGCTAGCCTTGTCCATCCTTCAAGTAGAACACGCTACTCGCAGAACTTCAACCTATAATGGCTATATACGTCTATCAACGTCTAGACTACTCTGTAGAACATTCTAAGCAGAAGGTTCTCTATTCTATGGAAATTTGGGCAAAGATTTCCTACCAGTCAACTACACAAGTCTCATCAGAATACAATTTATGTAAGTAGATTCAATTATCTTCTTTTATACCATCCTTCTATATATCTTATACTCATTTCTATACTACTACAGTATGTAATTTCCAATTACAATAGAAGGACAAGATATTTACCTCGACAAGCCCAAAATTATCCAAGATATATGTCGATCCTGAGCAAGGTTTAGCTCCTATTCTGCACGCTCCGATAGCTCCAAGAAACCCTTAGAAGTTTCTAAACAACTTCTACTTAATACTTCAACCCACTATGAATATTTCTCTGGTTTCGTTTGTGACTAATGGATATAAAGT
Organism: Przewalskia tangutica; assembly: GCA_029844215.1. Lineage (NCBI taxonomy): Eukaryota > Viridiplantae > Streptophyta > Magnoliopsida > Solanales > Solanaceae > Przewalskia > Przewalskia tangutica. The sequence goes on along the minus strand of CM056720.1, from coordinate 132,757,605 downwards.
AGTATTTTCTGCTTTTAGTATCGAGGTAACTTTGGAATACTACAAGGTATTTGACTAAGGTATTTTGGAATAGTAACTATACTTGGAGAATATTTTTCTACCAAGGGGGAGCTTTTGGACGAAACAACTAGGAAGGGGGGGAGGGTGTGTGTTTCGGCGAGAACACAAGGAGAGGGGAGGGGAGGTGTTTGGACGAAAGCTATCAAGACGGGGAAGGAGTTTTTGAGACTTGGAAAATGTTTAGTGGATGAAGAATTCTTGCAACTTAGGGGGGGTATTTATAGAACCACCAAGGGCCAAGATTAAAACAAATGGATGGTGTAGATTTGGATCCATGTGAAGGATGAGGTCTTCCAACCAAGTGTCCACCACAATGTTGGGACATATGTCCACCACAACCTTGGGACATATGTCCCCCACAACAAAGAGCCATGTGGCCTTCCACTAGGCACAAAAAACGTCCACAAGGCCTTCCCTACCTACCCCCACTCACCCAAAGAAATATCTTCCAAGACTTGACCATTTGACCTTGTCCACTTGGCCAACATTTTCGTCCAGCCCATGCCAACTAAGGGTGACACATGTCGCCCTCCTATTGGTCCAAAATATTTCGTCTCTCGGAAAAATCCGTAATCGGTTAAAATATTAAAAACGTAGAATTTCCTTCACAAGGTTCGGAATCTTTTCCGTCGAAAGTTCACAATTTCATCCTTAACCTAATTAGGGCTTGAATATTCGTACGTACGTCCTCGCATACGTACTCTGGAAATACGGGGTATAACAATTGTTCCTTAATTTTAATTATCGCACATAATTCATTTACTTTAATTATTTATTTGTATAATTATAATAAAACGCCTTGGACGTATGATTAAGGGTAATGGTGCTTCTTCTAATAGGGGTAACAAGGGTAAGGGTATTTCTTCTAGTAATCATATTCCTAGTCCCGATGATTTGATTGATTTCACTCATATAGATGAAACTGTTTTTTTTTAATGTTATACCATTAGATGATGAGGTATATTCTGCATCTGAACCAGACTTTAATTTTGACGATAATATAGATGACACACCCACTAGTGCACCTCAACCTTAAGCTTAGTCTGAGTCTCAGCCTCAAACTGGAATGTCTTCTATTCCCCCTATTATGAGTCGAGGCCCCACACAACGAAAATTAAAATCAGTTGCATGAGATATTTTTGATAGGGACATTGATAATCACCTAGTTAGATATAAAATTTGTAAAAATGTTTATAAATTTAAAACCGGAAAAGATCAAGGTGGGACGGGAGGTTTATTGAGACATGAACAAGGCGAGCACACAACTAGGTGGAATCAATACCAGGCTAAAAACTCTTGTGTGACAATGCCCTCTGAGTCGAGACAAGGTTCACATAGTGTCTCCGACCAAGTACAGGGTCAAATTAACCCGACGACGGGGGAAATTTTTGGTCCTAAATATGATAAACACAAAGATAAGGAAAATAAGGCAAAACTAGTTGCGGTGGAGGGTTTGCCTTTTTAATTTCCTTCCTCTCCTGGTTTTATTCATTACATTAGAGAAAATATATAATCCTGCTTTTAACGATTTTCTTAGATCAAATGTTATAAGAGACGTTTTTAAATTTGTCTCTGAATATCAACAGTATTTACGTTATGCATTATATCATTTTAATGGAAAAGTGGCTCTCACTTTTGATATAGGTTGTAGTACTAACGGTAATGATTATTTAACTGTAACATGTCATTGGATAAATTAAAATTGGTCTATGCAAAAATATATTTTAGCATATATATATATTGATGATAGGCACACTGAAACTTTTATTGCACAAAATATTCATAAAATTTGTGATTATTATGGAATAATTGATAAAAGTATGACTATTACATTAGATAATGCTACTTCTAATGATTACGCTATAAGATTTTTAAAAGTTCGATTAACTCCATCTTTTCCTAATCATTTTCATATAAGATGTGCGCGCCATATTTATAACTTAGTTGTAAAGGATGACCTAAAACTTTTTGATAACATTCTTGATAAAATACAATTTGCTATAAACTTTATTTTAAAGGCAATAAAATACAAAGACGCAAAGAATATAAAAATACTTGTCACGATTGTGGGTTACCTTATAAAAAAATTAATGAAGTAGTGACTGCATGAAATTCTCTATATGAACAATTACTTGTTGCTTACGGTTATAAAAGACCTATAACTTTATTATTTAACCCTCATAATAAAAATCCAAGGGATATGCTTGTAGATAATGATTGAGATTTTTTTTAGAACTTATTGGATTTTAGAGAAAAAAATTCAAGCTACTAAAAAATTTTCTGAAATTTATTATCCTACTATTTCAAATATGTTATTTTATATAGCTCTAATATTTTTGTTACTTAATGAATATATGAAAAAACAAACTTATAAATCATCTATTGAAAAAATGTTTATAAAATTTTACAAATATTTTTTTTCTATTCTCACTATTTCTATTATTGGTGTTGTATTAAATCTGACTATTAAAGTAGACGGTTGTAAAACACTAGTTAAAACGATTTATGATTGTATATAAGTACATCCAACAAACTTAACTGAAGAACCAACTCGTGAACCAACTAAAAAAGAAGTTATGTCTAGCATACACAATGAATGCAACAAAAATATATGTGTATTATCAACAAGAAAGTGCAAAGAATCAACCGGTTTCGGTACCATTTTTTTCTACTTTACTGCAACCTAATAAAAGACATGCGATTTCTGCTGCTAGTATTCAAGGCCTTAGAGATAGAATGTTTAGTGGTTCAACTTCTTCATAAGTTAGCGTATTTGATGTTTATGTTTTGCAGGGTGTTGTACCGTACAAATTAATTGTCAATGATGAAGGACTTGAAGACTTGCTGAAATAATGGAGGGACAATGAGAAAACATTTCCGACACTAGCAAAGATGACCTGAAATGTGTTGAACATTCAAGCGTCATCAACAACGTTTGAAAGCGCTTTTTTTGTGGGACAATTTCAAACAGGAGAGCACAAACATTCATTGGCGGGAGACACTTGATGTTCTATTCAGAGATTGAATTCGAGCGGAGCGTAGAAGGTGCGGTCAAGCGGATATCAACGAAGAAGAAGACTATAACTACAATGAAATCTTGTCCGAGGGAACATGAAGCGATGTCGAACAATTTGACCAACAACTTCCAATTTCAACTCCAACCGAAGATCCTCAAGACATTGTGCGGAAAATAGAAACATTATGGTTAACTATGTAATTATTTTAATTACAGTTTTACTATGTCATTTGCAACTTTTGAACAACACAACAAAGTTGCAAATTTGAAATTGTATTACAAAAAAATCATATTTCTATTAAATAATATAAGAGGCACAAAAATAACTTTGTGATGTTTTTATTACACTATCTTTTCAATTATTGAAGTGTTTATATATATATAATTAAGTGTCTAAAAAAAATTATATTACCGCCCCGGCCCCCTTTTCCGGCGGGATGTGGGGCGGGATGGAACATCTGCCTGTCCCGCTAACCCCGGCCCGCTAATCCCGTCGGAGCACCTCCCGACCCTTCCCCCATCCCGCCGGGACCCGCCCCGTACCGGCCGTTGGCCACCCCTAGTTTCATGTCAAATTAACTAATGTGATGATTTTAGTAATTGTGGCAGAAGTATAATATTATCGAGACAAGTAGTAATATATTTTTACGTTTACCTAATTTGTTTTGCGTGTTTGTCATGATTTTTCATATTTAGTTTTCATGCATTAGATGAAACATATTCTTTCATCTTCCGAATATTGTGTAAATTTTTTTGTCCTACACATATAAAATGACGTGATCAGTTACTATAATTAGTGATGTTTAAAAGGACATAGAGTAATATTAATTATAATAACAAAATTGTAATATGAAAATGTCCAGGGTTATTGTTGGCCCTAGGTCTAGTTGAAGTTAGGGGTGTGCATATTTCAGGTAAACTAATAATTCGATCGAAAAAATATCATTGATTTATTGGTATTGAATTATTGATTTAAGGTACTATAATGTGTTTTTACTACTGCGTCATCAATTTAATAACGGTTTAGGATATTTTCTTAACGGGTTAACTAATAACCCGATAATAATTATTAAATTATAGTTTTACCCATAAGAAAAATCAAGATATCGTTATTCTGCTTGAAATCCCGTCGAATTTAAGTCATCATAAACTATTTAACAAAATATTCTATTAAAGTCTAACCATTAAAGTAAGTCACAATTAACTGATTCACTCGTTCAAACACATATCAAGAAGTGCAAGTACATGTCTGTTTCTTCTTACGGAGTTTGAGTTATGTTAAAAATATTATTCTTCAAAGTAGTTTCATTTTCTTAACTGAGAACAAAACATGAAAGTTTATAACATTTAAACTGAGAACCAACCGTTAACAATCAATAATCGATAACGAATATCTTAATAGTCATGTAACAGTTTATCATGTCTATATACCGATAATCGATAAGTCAAATCGATAGCATTTACAGAATCAAATTGACCGATAACTAGGGGTGGCCAGTGGGCCGGGACCCGACGGGTCTGGGGAGGGCGGGACTGGAGGGATACGCCGATGTCCCGTTCCCGTCGAAAAAGGGGACCGATCTTGGCGGGGCGGGGTCGGGATCGGGATCGATTTTTTTTTTGGCACTTTTTTTTTTTTAAAAAAATAACATATATAAACACTTCAATAATTGAACAAGATAGTGTAATAAAAACATCCCAATGTTGTTTTTGTGCCTCTTATATTATTTAATAAAAATATGATTTTTTTGTAATACAATTTCAAAATTGCAACTTTGTGGTGTTAAAAGTTTCAAATAACATAGTAAAATTGCAATTAAAAAACTTAGATTTTTGTAAACACCTTTTCTAGTTTCTTCACAATGTCTTGTGGTTCTTCCGTTGGAATTGGAATTTATTGGTCAAATTGGTCGACGTCGCTTCCACCTCTGTAGGACAAAATTTTATTGTAGTTTAAATCGTCTTCTTCGTTGATCTCTGATTGACCGCACCTTTTACGCTCCGCTCGTATCGAATGAATAAAACTGCAATCTGCAAATTGTCTCCCGCCAAGGAGTGTCTGTGCTCTCATATTTGTAATCTTCCGACAGAAAAAGTTCTTTCAGACGTGGTTGATGACGCTTGAATGTTCAACACATCTCGGTCCATATTTTCTAGTGTTGGATATACTTCTCATTTTCCCTCCAGTATTTAAGCAAGTCGTCACGTTCTTTTTCATTGAGAACTGTTTGGTATGGTACAACACCCTGCAAAATAAAAACATCAAACTCGCTAACTTGATTAGTAGTGGTACCACTAAACATTCTATTTTCAAGGCTTTCAATACTAGCCACAGTAACAACATGTCTTTTATAAGGTTTTATTGAAGAAGAAGAAGAAGAAGAAGATGGTATAGAAGTCAGTTGGTTGGTATCACTTTCTTGTTGGTATTGCGTATATACTATTTTGCATTCAGTGTGTATGCTAGACAACACTATTCTTTAGTTGGTTCGTAAGTTGGTCGTTCATTTGGATTTTTTTGAGTCGGATGTGGAAGTACTGCTATACAATCATAAATAGTTTCAATAAGTACTTTACAACCGTCAATTTTGATAGTCGAATTTAATACAACACAAATAATAAAAATAGTGGGAATAATTTTTTTTTAATAGGTGCTTTATAAGACGGTTATTTCATATATTCACTAAGTAACAAACATATTAGAGCTATATAAAATAACATAGTTGAAATAGTGGGATAGTATAACCAGAAAATTATTTAGTTGCTTGAAAAAATTTCTCTAAAAATACAATAAGTTCTGAAATTTTCCCCCAATCGTTATCTACAAGCATATCAGTTGGATTTCGATTATGAGCGTTAAAAATAAAGTTATTGGTCTTCTATAATCATAAGCAACAAGTAATTTTGTTCATATAGAGAATTTCACCTAGTAGCTACTTCTTCAGAAATTTTTCTATAAGGTAGTCCACAATCGTGACAAGTTTTTTTTATATTCTTTTTTTCTTTCTATTCTATTACTTCTAAAAATAAACTTTATAGCAAATTGTACTTTATTAAGAATGTCTTCAAAAAGTGATAGACCATCCTTTACAACTAAGTTATAAATATGACACACACATTTTATATGAAAATGATTAGAAAAATATGAAGTTAATAATTTTTTTAAAAGTCTTACAACATAATTATTAGAAGAAACATTATCTAACGTAACAATCATTATTTTTTCAGTTATACTATAATATTCGCAAACTTGATGAATATTTTTTGCAATAAAATTTTCAGTGTGCATATCTGTAAGAATTATTTAGAACTGAAAAATCTTCCTTGATCTTATTCATGCCCAAATGGTCACAATATATACACTAAGTAACAATTAATATGAAGATTAAGTCTTCCTTAAAATCCTCCTACCTATCCCATAATATATTCCTTTCCCTATATTAATACTATTCTATTTAATACATAATACTATTTACCATATACAAAAGATTCTACATAATTATATTATTAATAATAATTAATAATAAATATTCTAACAATATCATCAATATATCTATATGCTAAAATATATTTTTGCATAGACCATTTATAATCTATCCAATGACATGTTATAGTTAAATAATTATGGTCGTTAGTACTACCACTTATATCAGACGTGATAGATACTTTGTCAGGAAAATGATATAATGAATAACGTAAATATTTTTGATATTTATGTGCAAATTTAAAAATGTTTCTCCTAACCGTTGATCTAGGAAAACCGTTAAAAGAAGGATTGTACATATCTCTTATGTAATGAATAAAACCAGGAGAGGAAAGAAATGAAAAAGGAAAATTCTCCACCGCAACTAATTTTGCTATTGCTTCCCTATCTCTATGTTTATCGTATTTAGAGCCTACAATTCCCCCGTCATCGGGTTAATTTGATCATGTACTTGGTCCGGAACACTATGTAAAACTTATCCTGACTCAGAGCACATTGACTCACCCGACTTTGTAGCCTTGTATTCATCCCATCTAGCTTTGTGAAAGATATGTACATGTCTCAATAAACCTCCCGTCCCACCCTGACCTTTTCTCATTTTAAATTTATAAACATTTTTATAAATTTGACATCTAACTACTTGATTCTTGGTCCCTATCAAAAAAATCTCATGCAGTTGATTTTAATTTTCGTTGTATTGGGTCTCGTCTCATACTAGGGGGAGTATGAGGCGTTCCAATTTTAGTTTGAGGTGCACTAGTGAGTGTGTTATCTAGATTAGTGGGCGTGTCATCTAGATTATCTTCTAAATTAAAGTCTTGTTCAGTTTGAGGTGCAGAATATGTCGCACCCGAATTTGACCTCGGGGTCTGAACGGTGCTGCAACGTTGCTCTTTGGAGCGGTTCCCTGGATGGAGCAAAATGTTGTATTTGAGGAGTCGCCACCCAATTATTTAAGCGAATTATGACACTTTTAAATAGCACAAAAATGCTACAAATGATCTCCATATAATGGTCTGCGAAATTAATGAGATTCTGGATCAGGATTCTTTATTATTCTAAAGGGAAGGGGTTAGGCATCCTAAGATTCGCTAACTTGCGATTATCTGATCAAACCAAGGTTAATTATTTATCATGCTTTAGAAATATATGTATTTGAAAGATATATACTTTAAGGAAAAATAATATATGAAAATATTGAGACAAACCTAGAAAATAAATAAACTAGCGGTTTCCAATTTTTATCTATTCTTTTTTATTATTAATTCTAAGTGTGTCTATTCTAAATATTTCAATAATTATAATTACAATAAAATACAATACAAAATAAAATACACATTGAATTTAAATACAACAACAAAATAAATCTCCGAAGGTATCTTCTTGAAATATATCTCCGGATACCTGTATAGACACTTAGTAAAAGTGTTAGTAAATGAGTAAATAATTCTAAAATAGCGACAAAAATTAATAAGTAAACTAAAAATAAAACCCGTCTTTTATACATGGGAGACCTTGAAAATCAGACGGAGATTCCTTCATCGGCCAAACTGTGCTCATAAGGAGGAACATGGCTCACCTTTGCCTTCCGATTAATTAAATCTAGCAAAAAATGAACTCTTGAAATATATACTGAGTTCCGTGACTTACTATTCAATGTCAGAATTAAAAAATATACTCAAATGTAGTAAAATAGCTAGACATAAAGTAAATCCAAACTAGTAATATGATTAAGCTATTTGAAATTGAGAATTAACACAAGGATGTACTGGAACTAAGTAGTACCTAGGCATTGTGAAAAAGGAAACAGTTGTCAAAACCCAAAGACGCACCGGAACTAAGTACTACAAAAGATTTCATTTCTTTCTTTGAGTTAAAAAAGAAAAGTTCATGACACATAGGATAGGTTTTGATCATTTTTTACGAATGGAATAGAAACTTAAACACTTGAGATATGTTGGGTTCCGTGAGCTACGGATTCATAAAACGTAAGATTAAAAACACAAAACTAAGAATAACAAAAACAGTCCCTGGATGTTGCCTTCAATGTTGGGTCAACATCTTAGGCAACATTGTAATAAAACATAATAAACCTTGTAGAATATGTGCAGCGGAAAAAGTAAAAAGATACAATGTTTATATTTTCAAGGATATATATAAATATATCCCTTGATGGTCGATGACCAAAAGAATTGTATAAATTATATACAATTACAAAGAATTTCTTTTTACAAATTGAGCGTTACAAACGAAAAAAAATTTACAAACAAAATGAAGTCGCAGATGACTTCGCCTAAAGTTACAAAATCTAAAAGATAAAAGACAACATCTTCATTACAATCACTTGAACAATAGGCTTAATCTAGAATAGAGATAGCGATTGCAATGTGGGATAAGATGTTGTTAAAACAACTTTAGGCTAAAATATTGATTCAGTTTTCTAAGGTAAAATCCGAGAGCGCTCTTGAAAGTTCTTCTTCTCTAAATCTGAATATCGATACTTTCGAAGCTCTCATCTATTTATAGTGTTGATCTTCCCTTGAAATCCCCACTGATGGTTGCGGAGGTTGAGCAAAAGATGGCAGTAGCTTGGACCGAGTTTTCCTCCTGGAAATACTCAACGATCTGGACTTGGTCATTCGCTGCTTTCTCTCCATGTTTTGACTTTGTCTTTCACCACGTTTTAAACACAGCAATCTGGTAAGCTTTCCTAGGTCATTTTTACTCGCAGTAACTTCAACTGCTTAGGCCGGAAGAATAGGCAAAACAGTTACAGAGATGTTGGCAGAAATATTGTCGCAACATCGTAGGCAACATCCTGAAGATGTTGTCCTATGCTTTCGCAGATGTTGTCACAACATTCTATCCAACATCAACAATCTTTCATTTTTTGCCTTTCTTCACAAAACTCCATACGTTGCTAAAATGACTAGGATACTGAATCTTGATGTCGTCCTCGATAATCTACGAAACAGTAAGATTAGTGTCGTGTTCCCCCTTAATCTGCAGTTACAAAATTTCAAGCAATGTTGTATCGATGTTATGGTTAGTTAGGAGTTTATGTTATGTCTGTCGTGACTTACTTACAACAGATGCGTAATCAGTCTACGGCTATAACCATTCATGTTAGGCAGACACACACACATATATATATATATATATATATATATATATATATATATATATATATATATATATATATATATATATATATATAGTTTAGAAAATAATCACAACCATATATCTACCAGAACAGACAGACCTAAATATCCCATAGTTAAATATTAAAAACCAAAAAAATAGTATCCAAATGTCAGTTAAAACCAAACTAAAAATAACAAAGCAGAGTACACATTTTCAGCCTTCAACAAATCATCCATGGATCACCTGTACCTAAATCTGGATCAACAACAACTATCCACATCTTCATCTCCACGCTAGTCAGTAGTCAGCATCATCTCAACTCCTCTCCCCCCGCAACATAGCTTGGCATAACACCCTCAGTTGCTCCCCCTGGTTGTCTGCTTCCAGCAACATTATCATCATCAACATCAACATCATCTCCCCCTTTGTGTGAAGAAAGTATGTCCTCATAATAACTCTTGGCTCGCACAAGTTCTCAACCGCTCACAATTTCGCAATGTGCCAAGCCGCCTAGGGACATCGGGAACTTTCTATGATCAATGTTGCCTGGATTGTTGGCAACATCCTTCGATGTATCACAATCCTATTCTTCTTTCTTCCAGGGCAGATCAATCACCCTATCTCTCTTGCTTATAATCGCTTCGCATCGAGTAGACATCTAAGATCGACTCGCTTTCCTTTGGAGTATTAAAGCCTTGATTGAGCAGGATTTGGAAGACTACGGAGGGTAAGGAAGGGCAGAGTTGCTTTGTTTTTCTGCCATATTGACAACATGGTTGTAAATTATGGTTCCTAAGTCAACCTGCTGGTTCCTAAGTCAACCTGCTGGTTCCTTCCAAGTTTGTAAAACAGTGATGCTTGGTCAAGGGTTACAAATGTCTCACTGAGAGAGGGTAGCCAATTGTATATGGACTATTTATGCATGATGACAAATAGGGCAGTGAGCTTAGAGACATGACTGCGAGGGGACCAAACAGTGATCAGATTCCCCCTGAGGTAATTGATCATCGTATTGAGCTCGTCGACAGTGGGGTTTTATTGAGACTTTCTTTCATTAATGCATATCCCAAGGGTGGAGTTGATAATATCGAGTGTAAAGTTGTAGGTTTTGTTGTAAAGATACACTTTCCCGAATTACTTCGAGTTGGTGTCCCTCATAACAAGTTGCAGATTAGCATAGAAAACCCTAATTACCTTCTCACATACGATATCTTTCCAAACACAGAGCTTAAAACTTTGTGACTACTCAAAAACTCGACTAAGTTATTGGTGGAAAATGAAGAGTGATCAATCACCTTTTCACCTCTGACTCCTCTATTTTTGAACCAATTCCATCTACTAGAACATGATTTATTTAGAAACAATGGTGAATAAGGCATTACCTCAGAATATGTCTCAGGTTCTGTGTTGTCACGACCTGCCCGGCCGGATCGTGCCTTACCGGCACCCAAGTAGTCATACATCGAGTAATCGGAAACATAAAGCAAGACATGAAACAGCTTTATAAAACAAGCATACGACATTATGTGAGAGAACATCGCTTTCAAGATATATATATAATCATGTTTTAGCAGCTACATCCGATAATCGCATAAATATGACTACGCACTTAAGGAAATATACAACTATGGCGACAGGTTCTCGCCATACCGATCGCATAAAACTATCTACAACAGCGGAGATCATACCAAAAGTAGAGCCTCCAAGAGACGGAGCTCCCGACACCAACGTAGATCCTAAGGACGCGGATCTAGCACTGCCGCTCTTACCGGCAGATGAACGCAGCCCCGGGCGAGGTCGCATAACAGTACTAAGTATGCGAAATCAGAAAGTACTTAAATGAAAACATATCATTTTTAAAACCGCCATAAATATGTGTGAAACAACTAAGGAAACCGCACATAGTGCCACATCACAAACAAGAGCAACAATAGTAATCAGAATACGCCTTGTCTAGGCCGCGAATGATCGAAACAGGCCACTCGCCACATCCTCATTCTCGCAAGCCTAACTCGACTCCCGAGTCCGCATAGCCACTCGCACGGGCCCGCATGGTATAACCCCGCATCGAGGGTAGCTACTCGCATCGCCCCGACTCGCCGTCCGCACGGCCACATAGACCGCATGAGGCATAACCCCGCATACTAACTCGAACTCTCGTAGCCCGCGATAGGCCCCCGACCCGCATGAGGTATTCTCGAATCACGGTCCTGCATCGCCGAGTCTACCCCGACGGAGGCGCCTAACCTCCAGATCATCTCAAGAGGCGAGTGATAGTACACTAACATAACGACTTATCTTTAAACAACATAAGTACAACAAGGATACTCACTTATACAAACGTTATGCGTACTAACACACATAGCAACATGTCATGTCTACTTATCAAACCATCTTATTATTCTTTTCACAATTTCATATAAGTCTGTTAGAAATACATAGGCAACTTGTTTCTTTTATCAATCTTAAGTGGTTATACTTAACTTCCCATAAAGCTAGTATAACTCTTAAGCTTCGCTTAAGAAACCAATTAGTTCTCTTCTCAGAAAATGATTCAAGAGTCCTTTGAAATGTTTTCGCTTCTTATTATTCAGCTTGTGAGGCATTGACGTATTATTCGTGCTTAAGCCGCAGGCATTGCCGTAAGTATTATTCAGCTTAACACATGTACGCTCACCGCACTATATACATATTGTAAAATATCATGCTTTAGGAAGAATCACATACCTTCTACAAATCCACCGCCAAGTCGAGTATGTCGCGCGCAGAGAATCACCTATAATAGTCACAGATATCTATCAAAGTCTAGACTATTCTGTAGGTCATTCTAAACAGAGGGTCCTCAATTCTACTGGAAAGTCTGGGCAAAGACAACCCTACCCATGAGCTATATAAGTTCATCGTGAAAACACTCCATGTAAGTACAACAGATATTCTTCTTTTATACCCTTCTAAGGTGTTATAGTTCAATTCTATTCCTTAATAACCTTCTAAGTATTTATACTTATTCTTATTCTACAACAAGAAGTATTCTCTAATTCAAAAGAGGGTTAGGATTAGTTACCCTGGTAAGCCCAATAATATCCTAGAAAAGTCGCACCGAGCAAGGTTTTGCTCCTAAGTCAGATGCTCCATGAAACCTTAGAAGTTCTTCACAACTTCTACTAAGTACTAAGGTATTTGGGCTAGGTATTTTGGGCATTATAACAATACAAGAAGGCAACTTTTCTACCAAGGAGTGGGGTAGGTTTCGGCCAGGCTAGTGGGTAGCCTCGCCAAGCTTCTCGGAGTGTGTTGGACGACTAATTGCTTACAAAGGAGAGGAAGGATTTTAGACTTGAAAGCTTTGTGGACGAAGAACTCTTCATCTCAAGAGGGTATTTATAGTCAAGACACGGCCAACCAATGGCCAAGATTTAGCCAAGTGCTAGGCAAGTGTAAGGTCAAGATTAGGGCAAGTGTACCTAGCCAACTTGCACACAAAATATCTAACCAACTTTATGACAAGGACGGTCATCCAATCGCCCTATTGCCGCGATAAGTCCACCAATGAGAGGTGGAAAATGTCGCCTCTCGCTGGTCCAAAGTGTTACGCCTCTAAAAATCCGCAAAAATTAGAAATGACATAGCCGGAATTTATCCTACGAAAGCCGTGGAAACGCTTCGCCGAAAACCGTCGCGGCGAAGTCAGGCCTAAAAATCGCCCAAGGCCTAACTTTAAGACTAAACTTTTGACGTATTCCTTTACGCATACTCCGGAAATACGGGTATAACATTCTCCTCCTTAGAAACATTCATCCCAATGTTCCTTCCCAAGACAGATAACGATAAGGTTCTTCAAAACTTAAACAGCTTTGCAAAAGCCACACACTACCATAAACAACACTTAGGCATAAACGATAATGAAGATTTACAAGTAGGAAAGTGAATTACCCGGAGGGCGGGGAACAGTGAGGATACTTCGCCTCATGTCCTCCTGGCTTCCCACGCCATCTCCTCCTCGAGCTCGCTCCGCCACAAGACTTTGACTAAGCCACGCCCTTCGTCCGCAGACGCCTAACTCGACGCATCGACATCGCTATGGAATCTCTCATACGATAACCCCTGGCCACCGACATCGCCAATCGGATGTACTAGATGGATCCCCGATACATCTCTCAAAGATAGAAACGTGAAACACGGATGCACCGCTTCCGACGGACGGCAGATTCAACTCATAGGCAACCTTGCCTACCTCGCGACAACCAAACGCCCAATGTACTGGGCCGAAGTTTCTTCTTCCCGAATCTCATCACACCCTTCATGGGTGACACCTTCAGAAAACCCAATCATCAATCAGAACCTGCATGTCGACGACGATGATCCGTGATACGACTTGCCGACTCGAGTCGCCAATAGCCGCCTGATAAGCTTCACCTTATCCATCGCCGCCGCACCAAATCGTCCCACTAGCCGCACTCGCCCACCTCGAACCAACCTATAGGCGACCGCACTTCTCCCATACAAGGCCTCATAAGGCGCCATCCGAATACCGGAGTGGTAGCTATTATTATACGCGAACTCAACTAGAGGCAAATGATCCTCCCAACTACCATCGGTCAATAACACAGCTCGCAAAGATATCCTCAAGAGTCCGGATAAGGCGCTCGCCTCGTCTCGTCTGCTGGATGAAATGCAAGATTGTGCTCACCAAGGCCCCTAAACCCTCGAAGCGACTCTCCGTGGCCGTCAGAATCGCTCCTCGTCTGATATGATCAAGTAGGACTCACGCACCGACGATCTCTGATGTAAAGTCCGCATAATCTCACCAAAAGTCGCCCCGACGGAAGAAAGTGGCTGATTTCGCCACCGCCGACGATAACCCATATAGAATCATGTCTCCTCCGAGCGCGAGGTAATCCCGCGACGGTCCATGTTGATTACCTCCCACTTCCGTGTCGGATCTCTATCGTCAGAATAAACCACCGTGTCTCTCGTGCTCTACCTTCACCGCCGACAACACGCACCGAGCTACGAACTCGCAACGCCCTCTTCAAGCCATCCCACCAATACACGTATCTGGGCGTCGTGGTACATCTCGTCGACTTCGACGGATAGAGTAACGCGCGCCGCGTGCTTCCCCAAGAACTCACAAGTCCTCAAACATCCGAACACACAACCTCGCTCTCAAACCTTAGCACCCCATCGTGCTACTCAAAAGCGACCCTTGCCTCACGTAAGAGTCAGACACGATATCGAATCAAAGCCGATCCTCGAATCGCCGCTTCTTCACCTCCTCAACGACGGAAGACTCGCAACCTCACGAACTCTAACCCCATTGCTATCGTAATCAATCAAACGACACCAAGGCTCGCTAATCGTGCAAATTACGAACCATGTCCCTTCTCTCTAGCCGCACATCCGATAGCTCCCATCGACCCACGACTAAGGGCATCCGCCACAACATCGCCTTGCCCGTGGTACAGATGTCCACATCGTAATCCTTAAGCAACTCTAACCACCGCCTCGCCGTAAGTTCAGCCTCCTCCGTCAAGATATACCGAGGCTCTGTGGTCCGTAAAAATATCCACGCGAACCCCATACAAATAAGGCTTCCGCATCTTCAAAGCGTGAATCACACCGCCAACTCCAAATCACGCGGGTAGTTCCTCTCGTGTTTCTTCACCGCCGGACGATATGCTATAACTCGCCATGCCGCATCAACACACATCCCAACCCGATGCCCGACGATCACAATACACGACATAACCATCCGACCCTCCGGAAGAGTAAGAACGGGGCGGCCGCGCCTCTTTCAAAGAATCGAAACCCCGCCACAAGCATCACCATCAAACTTGGCCGCTTCCGAGTCACTTAGTCAACGGTGCGTAGATAGAAGCAAACTTCTCCACGAACCGCCGATAATACTCGCAAGTGCCCGTAAAATCGCGAACCTCGCTTGAGTAAGAGTTCAGGCTAAGTCTCGATCGCTTCGATTCGCCAGACAACTCGAACGCCATCACCCATAATATGCCTAAGAAACGCCATCAAGTCAACCAAAACTCACATTTGGAAAACTTGGCGCATAATCGCTGGTCTCGAGAATCACAAGATAGCCTCAACGCCCGCACGCCTCGCCCGAGCGAATAAACCAAGATATCATCAATGAACACTATCACAAACGTGTTCAAAATGGTTTGAACACTCGCTCATCAAATCCATGAATACCACGAGCATCGTCAACCCAAAAGACATGACCAACTCATAATGCCCGCACGTCCGAACGCAATTCTGTGGACATCCACCTCTCCGACTCGCACTGATGATAGCCCGATCGCAGATCAATCTCGAGAAACATCTCGCACTCGCAACCGGTCGAACAAATCATCAATCCTGGAAGCGGGTATTCGTTTTAATGGTCACCTTGTTCACCGTCAGAATCAACACACGCGCTGGCCCCGCCCTTCTTCTTCACGAACAATACCGGCGCTCCCTGGAGAAACACTAGGCCTAATGAAGCCCTTCTCTAGCAAATCCCTGCCGATCCTTCAACTCTCTCAACTCGGCAGTGCCATTCGTATGGCGAATGGAAATAGGCCGAGTATCCGCAACACATCTATACAAAACTCGATCTCCTCTCGTGAGGATACCCGAGGTCATCCGAAACACGCCTGGGAACTCACGACCATCGAATCGACGGAAAATCGTACCGCAGCCTTCAAGATCAAACACCCGAACGAGATGGTAGATATACCCTTCGCACCATCTTCCTAGCCTCGAGGTAGGAAATAAACCTACTTCTACGATACCGCGTCTCTCCCACTCAACAACCGGCCTCAGAAATCGAACTGCATTATTCTTCTCTCTTCATTTACATTGGCGTAGCAGAAGCTAGCCAATCCATCCCCATGATCACATCGGTCAATCATCTCCAACTCTATCAAGTCGCCAGGTGGTCCGACGATCAGAATGATCACAGACAAGCTCTATATACCCGCCGAGCTACCACCGAATCACCCATCGCGTAGCTACTCGAAAGTGGTCATGGACTCAGGCTCTAGCACTATCCTACTAGCAACACTGGGAGATATATAGGACAGAGTAGAACACTGATCTATCCAAGCATACATATCAAACCCAGACACTGATAAGGTACCTGTGACGACATCAGGTGAGGCCTCCTGATCCCGCTTACCGACAGCATAAATGCGTTCTCGAGGACCGCTAGAATCGATCGAGCCACGCCGCCGCGACTGGCCGACCTACGAGCACCTCGCCCGGCGAGTAATCAGAGGAGATGATGGCCGCAATGTAACTCAAGGCCGAGCCCTACCACCGCCACGCTTCGGCCGACAAGCCTCGCAGTGACTCCCGCCGCCACAATCAGAATAAGATCCAAAAGTAGTACCACACTTCCCGTGAATGGGATCTACCGTGACGGCCACACCGGTGGTCCCGACGCCGCACTCGCTACTCGACGCTCAAGCCCCGCCCCGGTCCGCCTCAAAATCGCGGCCGCGAGGACGCGCAGTGAGTGCTCAGGCCGGCCGTGGTGCGACCCAGATCGCCGCCGAGGCCGCCACCACGAGCAACCACCGTAAGACCTCTCCCGCCCCGCCTTCTTCTCGCCGTCGCCCACTCGCCGACCTTCGCGCCTCGCATCCAAGGGCGCGCGAGCTCGCACGCGGTAATGTCCATACCCGGCCGAGAGAAACCCCGCACATGACTCCGCCATATAGTCGTTTCAGCCCTGACATAGCCGGCACCCTATCCTCCATATTCGCTACAATGCTGGGACATATCGAGCCAATGAATCAAACTCGACATTGTACTTCCGACAGCAAGGCCCTTCTCTCGCCTCGCAGTAAAAATCTATCACCCGCGCCTCTCATCCGCGAGGCAAGTGAGCGAGGAAAGCCTCGAGAACTCATCCCAAGTACTGGGACGCGTGCTCTCCCGATAACTCCCATGAATCAAACCAATCGATCGCGGTATCACGCAGCTTACGTGAACCAAAGATCACGACCGGCCTCCGACGCCCGATCACTCTCAAAATCCTCAAGCCGACGGATGAACTCCTCGCGATCATCCTCCCGCCTCGATCCATAAAACTCCGCGCCATACCAAGAAGTCTCAGAGCCTCAAACTCTCTCGCCGGTGAACAACGGCGCGACCAGATCGAGCTGAATCGAATCGCAGATTCAGCCTTCTCTCAGACGCCACAACTTTAGCCAAAAGTCGGGCTATCTCTCAGATTCCTAACTCTCCGCCTGCATCGCGGGATGCGAGGCGCTGGTACTGTGGTCTCGCTGGCCGGCAAGGCCATAGAACTCGCCGCTCGTATAGACTGGCCCGAGCCTCGTGACTGGGTGTCTCGCTAGCGCCTCGGCCGCTTTGCCCTTCTGGGCCCGGCCTTTACGCGAGGCATAATCAGCATAGAAAGGAATACGTTGAGGGTCCAACCTATAACACGCCTCTAAAGCACGATCTCTGAATGAGAAGAACTGAAACCAATCCTAAATATCCTATAGCCTCCTCGACATTGGCGTGGTGCACAACACACCGATAATCAAGACTTACTAGATACGGTCAGACACTTTCCGAGGATTAATCGCTTCGATACCACTTTTTGTCACGACTCGCCCGGCCCGTGATCGTGCCTTACGGCACCCAAGTAGTCATACATCGTAGTAATCACGAAACATAAAGCAAGACATGAAACAGCTTTATAAAACAAGACACGACATGCGAGAAACATCGCTTTCTAAGATATATATATAATCATGTTTTAGCAACATCCGACAATCGCATAAATATGACTATGCACTTAAGGAAATATACAACTATGGCGACAGTGGCCCCGCCATACCTCGATCGCATAAAAACTATCTACAACAGGAGATCATACCAAAAGTAGAGCCTCCAAGAGACGGAGCTCCCGACACCAACGTAGAGATCCTAAGGACGCGATCTAGCACCGCTGCTTACCGCAGATGAACGCAGCCCCGGGCGAGGTCAAGCATAACAGTACTAAGTATGCGAAATCAGAAAGTACTTAAATGAAAACATATCATTTTTAAAACCGCTTTACAAATATGTGTGAAACAACCAAGAAACCGCACATAGTGCCACATCACAAACAAGAGCAACAATAGTAATCAGAATACGCCTTGTCTAGGCCGCGAATGATCGAAACAGGCCACTCGCCACATCCTCATTCTCGCAAGCCTAACTCGACTCCCGAGTCCGCATAGGCCACTCGCACGGGCCCGCATGAGGTATAACCCCGCATCGAGGGTAGCTACTCCTGCATCGCCCCGACTCGCTGTCCGCACGCCACATAGATCGCATGAGGCATAACCCCGCATACTAACTCGAACTCGTAGCCCGCATAGGCCCCCGACCCGCATGAGGTATTCTCGAATCACGGTCCTGCATCACCGAAGTCTACCCCAGACGGAGGCGCCTTAACCTCCAGATCATCTCAAGAGGCGAGTGATAGTACACTAACATAACGACTTATCTTTAAACAACATAAGTACAACAAGGATACTCACTTATACAAACGTTATAAGCGTACTAACACACATAGCAACATGTCATGTCTACTTATCAAACCATCTTATTATTCTTTTCACAATTTCATATAAGTCCATAGAAATACATAGGCAACTTGTTTCTTTTATCAATCTTAAGTGGTTATACTTAACTTCCCATAAAGCTAGTATAACTCTTAAGCTTCGCTTAAGAAACCAATTAGTTCTCTTCAGTAAAAATGATTCAAGAGTCCTTTGAAATGTTTTCGCTTCTTATTATTCAAAGCTTAAGCCGCGAGGCATCACAGACGTATTATTCAGCTTAAGCCAGGCATTGCCGTAAGTATTATTCAGCTTAACACATGTACGCCTACCGCACTATATACATATTGTAAAATATCATGCTTTAGGAAGAATCACATACCTTCTGGCGAAATCCACCGCCAAGTCGAGTATGTCGCACAGAGAATCACCTATAATAGTCACAGATATCTATCAAAGTCTAGACTATTCTGTAGGTCATTCTAAACAGAGGGTCCTCAATTCTACTGAAAGTCGGGCAGCACAACCCTACCCTGAGCTATATAAGTTCATCAGGAAAACAAATTCCATGTAAGTACAACAGATATTCTTCTTTATACCCTTCTAAGGTGTTATAGTTCAATTCTATTCCTTAATAACCTTCTAAGTATTTATACTTATTCTTATTCTACAACAAAGAAGTATTCTCTAATTCAAAAGAGGGTTAGGATTAGTTACCCTGTAAGCCCAATAATATCCTAGAAAAGTCGCTACCGAGCAAGGTTTTGCTCCTAAGTCAGATGCTCCAAGGAAACCTTAGAAGTTCTTCACAACTTCTACTAAGTACTAAGGTATTTGGGCTAGGTATTTGGGCATTATAACAATACAAGAAGGCAACTTTTCTACCAAGGGGGGGTAGGTTCTGGCCAGCTAAAGGCTGGTAGCCTCGCCAAGCTTCTCGGCTTTATGGCTGGACGAATTGCTTACAAAGGAGAGGGAAGGATTTTAGACTTGAAAGCTTTGTGACGAAGAACTCTTCATCTCAAGAGGGTATTTATAGTCAAGACATGGCCAACCAATGGCCAAGATTTAGCCAAGTGCTAGGCAAGTGTAAGGTCAAGATTAGGGCAAGTGTACCTAGCCAACTTGCACACAAAATATCTAACCAACTTTAC
Organism: Przewalskia tangutica; assembly: GCA_029844215.1. Taxonomy (NCBI): domain Eukaryota; kingdom Viridiplantae; phylum Streptophyta; class Magnoliopsida; order Solanales; family Solanaceae; genus Przewalskia; species Przewalskia tangutica. The sequence continues at coordinate 132,737,190 of CM056720.1, read as the reverse complement.
GACAAGGATGGTCATCCATTCGCCCTATTGCCGCGGATAAGTCCACCAATGAGAGGGTGGCAAATGTCGCCTCTCGCTGGTCCAAAGTGTTACGCCTCTAAAAATCCGCAAAAATTAGAAATGACATAGCCGAATTTATCCTACGAAAGTCGTGGAAACGCTTCGCCGGAAAAACCGCTCGCTTTGTGAGTCAGGCCTAAAAATCGCCCAAGGCCTAACTTTAAGACTAAACTTTTTGACGTATTCCTTTACGCATACTGGAAATACGGGTATAACATTCTCCTCCTTAGAAACATTCGTCCCGAATGTTCCTTCCCAAGACAGATAACGATAAGGTTCTTCAAAACTTAAACAGCTTTGCAAAAGCCACACACTACCATAAACAACACTTAGGCATAAACGATAATGAAGATTTACAAGTAGGAAAGTGAATTACCCGGAGGCGGGAACAGTGAGGATACTTCGCCTCATGTCCTCCTCGGCTTCCCACGCCATCTCCTCTCGAGCTCGCTCCGCCACAAGACTTCGACGGCCACGCCCTTCGTCCGCAGACGCCTAACTCGACGATCGACATCGCGCATGGAATCTCTCACACGATAACCCCACACCGACATCGCCAATCGGATGTACCCTAGATGGATCCCCGATACATCTCTCAAAGATAGAAACGTGAAACACCGATGCACCGCTTCCAGACGGACGGCAGATTCAACTCATAGGCAACCTCGCTTACCTCGCGACAATCAAACGCCCAATGTACTTGGGCCGAAGTTTCTTCTTCCCGAATCTCATCACACCCTTCATGGGTGACACCTTCAGAAAACCCAATCATCAATCGCGAAACCTGCATGTCGACGACGATGATCTCGTGATACGACTTCGCCGACTCGAGCCGCCAATAGCCGCCTGATAAGCTTCACCTTATCCATCGCTCGCTGCACCAAATCGTCCCACTAGCCGCACTCGCCCACCTCGAACCAACCTATAGGCGACCGCACTTCCTCCCATACAAGGCCTCATAAGGCGCCATCCGAATACCGAGTGGTAGCTATTATTATACGCGAACTCAACTAGAGGCAAATGATCCTCCCAACTACCATCGGTCAATAACACAGCTCGCAGATATCCTCGCAGTCCGATAGCGCGCCGTCGCCCGTCTGCGTCAGGATGAAATGCGCAGACTGTGCTCACTCAAGGCCCCTAAACCTCTCGAAGCGACTCTCTGCAGCCGTCAAATCGCCTTCGCTCGATATGATCAAGTAGGGACTCCATACGCATCGACGATCTCTGATGTAAAGTCCGCATAATCTCACCAAAAGTCGCCCCGACGGAAGAAAGTGGGCTGATTTCACACCGCCGACGATAACCCATATAGAATCACGTCTCCTCCGAGCGAGGTAATCCCGTGACGGTCCATGTTGATTACCTCCCACTTCCGTGTCGGATCTCTATCGTCAGAATAAACCACCGTGTCTCTCGTGCTCTACCTTCACCGCCGACAACACGCATCGAGCTACGAACTCGCAACGCCCTCTTCAAGCCATCCCACCAATACACGTATCGCGTCGTGGTACATCTTGGTCGACCCTGACGGATAGAGTAACGCGCTACCGCAGTGCTTCCCAAGAACTCACGCCAAGTCCTCAAACATCCGGAACACACAACTCGCCTCAAACCTTAGCACCCCATCGTGCTACTTCAAGCGACCCTTGCTCACGTAAGAGTCAGATCACGATATCGAATCAAAGCCGATCTCGAATCGCTGCTCTTCACCTCTCAACGACGGAAGACTCGCAACCTCACGAACTCTAACCCCATTGCTATCGTAATCAATCAAACGACACCAAGGCTCGCTAATCGTGCAAATTACGTAACCATGTCCCTTCTCTCTAGCCGCACATCCGATAGGCTCCCATCGACCTACGTTACTAAGGGCATCCGCCACAACATCGCCTTGCCCGTGGTACAGATGTCCACATCGTAATCCTTAAGCAACTCTAACCACCGCCTCGCCGTAAGTTCACTCCTCCGTCAAGATATACCGAGGCTCTGTGGTCCGTAAAAATATCCACGCGAACCCCATACAAATAGGCCTCCGCATCTTCAAAGCGTGAATCACACCGCTAACTCCAAATCACGCGGGTAGTTCCTCGTGTTTCTTCACCGTCGATGCATATGCTATAACTCGCCATGCCGCATCAACACACATCCCAACCCGATGCCCGACGATCACAATACACGCATATAACCATCCGACCTCCGGAAGAGTAAGAACGGGGCGCCGCCTCTTTTCAAGAATCGAAACCCCGCCACAAGCATCACCCATCAAACTTGGCCGCTTTCTCGAGTCACCCTAGTCAACGGTGCGTAGATAGAAGCAAACTTCTCCACGAACCGATAATACTCGCAAGGCCCGTAAAATCGCGAACCTGGCTTGAGTAAGAGGTTCAGGCTAAGTCCTCGATCGCTTCGATTCGCCAGACAACTCGAATGCCATCACCCATAATATGCCCAAGAAACGCCATCAAGTTAACCAAAACTCACATTTGGAAAACTTGGCGCATAATCGCTGGTCTCGAGAATCACAAGACAGCCTCAACGCTCCGCACGCCTCGCTCGAGCGAATAAACCAAGATATCATCAATGAACACTATCACAAACGTGTCCAAAAATGGTTTGAACACTCGGTTCATCAAATCCATGAATACCGCCGAGCATCGTCAACCCAAAAGACATGACCGAACTCATAATGCCCGCATCGTCCGAACGCAAATTCTGTGGACATCCACCTCTCGACTCGCACTGATGATAGCCCGATCGCAGATCAATCTGAGAAACATCTCGCACTCGCAACCGGTCGAACAAATCATCAATCCTGGAAGCGGGGTATTCGTTTAATGGTCACCTTGTTCACCGTCAGATCGACACATTACGCGCAGCCATTCCGCCCTTCTTCTTCACGAACAATACCGGCGCTTCCTGGGGAGAAACACTAGGCCTAATGGCCCTTCTCTAGCAAATCCCTAAGCCGATCCTTCAACTCTCTCAACTCGGCAGTGCCATTCGTATGGCGGAATGGAAATAGCCGAGTATCCGCAACACATCTATACAAAACTCGATCTCCTCTCGTGAGGATACCCGAGGTCATCCGAAACACGCCTGGGAACTCTGACCATCGAATCGACGGAAAATCTGGTACCGCAGCCTTCAGATCAAACACCCGAACGAGATGGTAGATATACCCTTCGCACCATCTTCCTAGCCTCGAGGTAGGAAATAAACCTACTTCTACGATACCGCGCTCTCCCACTCAACAACCGGCTCCTCAGAAATCGAACTGCATTATTCCTCTCTCAGCCTACATTGGCGAAAGGTGAAGCTAGCCAATCCATCCCCATGATCACATCGAAGTCAATCATCTCCAACTCTATCAAGTCGGCCGTGGTCCGACGATCAGAATGATCACAGACAAGCTCTATATACCCGCCGAGCTACCACCGAATCACCCATCGCGTAGCTACTCGAAAGTGGTCCATGGACTCGTGCTCTATCCCTATCCTACTAGCAACAAGGGGAGATATATAGACAGAGTAGAACCTGATCTATCAAAGCATATATATCAAACCCTAAACCGATAAGGTACTCGTGATTTACATCGCGAGGCCTCCCGATCCCGCTTACCGGACAAAGCATAAATGCGTTCGAGGACCGCTAGAATCGACTCGAGCCACGGCCTCGCGACTGGCTGACCCATGAGCACTCGCCCGGGCGAGTAATCAGAGATGATGAAGCCGCAATGTAACTCGGCGCCGAGCCCTACCACCGGGCCACGCTTCTGGCCTGACACCGCAGTGACTCGCCGCTACAATCAGAATAAGATCCAAAAGTAGTACCACACTTCCGTAATGGGATCTACCGACGGCCACACCGTGGTGGTCCCGATCGCCAGCACTTCGCTACTCGACGCTCAAGCCTCGGCCCCGGTTCGCCAAAATCGCGGCCGCGGCCGAGACGGCAGAGTGCTCAGGCCGGGCCGTGGTGCGATCTAGATCGGCCGAGGCCGCCACCACGATAACCACCGTAAGACCCTCCCGCCCCGCCTTCTTCTCGCCGTCGCCCACTGCCGACCTTCGCGCCTCGCATCCAAGGGCGCGAGCTCGCACGCGTAATGTCCATACCGGCCGAGAGAAACCCCGCATACGACTCGCCATATAGTCGCTTCAGCCTTGACATACGTGCACCCTATCCTCCATTCGCTACCAACGCCGGGACATATCGAGCCAATGAATCAAACTCGACATTGTACTCCCGACAAAGGCCCTCTCTCGCCTCAGAGTAAAATCTATCACCGCGCCTCCTCATCCGCGAGGCAAGAAGTGAGCGAGAAAGCCTCCGAGAACTCATCCCAAGTAATGGGACGCTGCGGTTTCCCGGATAACTCCCATGAATCAAACCAATCGATCGCGTATCACGCAGCTTATGTGAACCAAAGATCACGACTCGCCTCCGACGCTCGATCACTCAAAATCCTCAAGCCGACGGATGAACTCTCGCGATCATCCTCCGCCTCGATCCATAAAACTCCGCGGCTACTACCAAGAAGTCTCGTAGCCTCAAACTCGCCTCGGGTGAACAACGGGCGCGACAGATCGAGCTGAACTGAATCGCCGATTCAGCCTCTCTCTCGACGGGCCACAACTTTAGCCAAAAGCCGGGTTATCTCTCAGACTTCAACTCTCCGCCTGCATCGCGGGATGCGAGGCGTGGGTACTGTGGTCTCGCTGGGCCGCGGCGCCATGTAACTCGCTGCCTCGTATAGACGGCTCGAGCCCTCGTGACTCGGGTGTCTCGCTAGCAGCCTCCGGCCGCTTGCCCTTCTCGCCCGGTTGCCTTACGAGGCATAATCAGCACAGAAAGGAATACGTTAGAGGGGTCCAACCTATAACACAGCACTAAAGCACGATCTCTGAATGAGAAGAACGGAAACAAATCCTAAATATCCTATAGCCTCCTGAATATTTGTGTGGTGAACAAAACACCGATAATCAAGACTCTACTAGATACGGCTCAGACACTTTCCGAGGATTAATCGCTCGATACCACTTTTGTCACGACTCGCCCGGCCCGTGGATCGTGCCTTACCGGCACCCAAGTAGTCATACATCGAGTAATCACTAAACATAAAGCAAGTCATGAAACAGCTTTATAAAACAAGACACAGACATGAGAGAACATCGCTTTCTAAGATATATATATAATCATGTTTTAGCAACATCCGACATCGCATAACATGACTACGCACTTCTAAGGAAATATATAACTATGGCGACAGGCCCCGCCATACCGATCTGCATAAAACTATCTACAACAGTGAGATCATACCAAAAGTAGAGCCTCCTAAGAGATGGAGCTCCCGACACCAACGTAGATCCTAAGACGCGGATCTAGCACTGCCGCCTCTTACCGCTGCATGAACGCAGCCCTCAAGGAGGTCAAGATAACAGTACTAAGTATGCGAAATCAGAAAGTACTTAAATGAAAACATATCATTTTTAAAACCAGCATACAAATATGTGTGAAACAACCATGAAACCGCATATAGTGCCACATCACAAACAAGAGCAACAATAGGTAATCAGAATACGCCTTGTCTAGGCCGCGAATGATCAAACAGGCCACTCGCCACATCCTCATTCCCGCAAGCCTAACTCGACTCGAGTCCGCATAAAGCCACTCGTGACGGGCCCGCATGAGGTATAACCCCGCATCGAGGGTAGCTACTCCTGCGATCGCCCCGACTCGTCCGCACGGCCACATAGACCGCATGAGGCATAACCCCGCATACTAACTCGAACTCGTCAGAGCCCGCATAGGCCCCCGGACCCGCACGAGGTATTCTCGAATCACGGTCCTGCATCACCGAAGTCTACCCCAGACGGAGGCGCCTTAACCTCCTAGATCATCTCAAGAGGTGAGTGATAGTACACTAACATAACGACTTATCTTTAAACAACATAAGTACAACAAGGATACTCACTTATACAAACGTTACAAGCGTACTAACACACATAGCAACATGTCATGTCTACTTATCAAACCATCTTATTATTCTTTCACAATTTCATATAAGTCTGTTAGAAATACATAGGCAACTTGTTTCTTTTATCAATCTTGTGGTTATACTTAACTTCCCATAAAGCTAGTATAACTCTTAAGCTTCGCTTAAGAAACCAATTAGTTCTCTTCTCAGAAAAAATGATTCAAGAGTCCTTTGAAATGTTTTCGCTTCTTATTATTCAAAGCTTAAGCTGAGGCATTGCAGACGTATTATTCAGGCTTAAGCGTGAGGCATTGCCGTAAGTATTATTCAGCTTAACACATGTACGCCTACCGCACTATATACATATTGTAAAATATCATGCTTTAGGAAGAATCACATACCTTCTGAAATCCACCGCCAAGTCGAGTATGTCGCGCAGAGAATCACCTATAATAGTCACAGATATCTATCAAAGTCTAGACTATTCTCAGTAGGTCATTCTAAACAGAGGGTCCTCAATTCTACGAAAGTCGGGCAGACAACCCTACCCTGAGCTATATAAGTTCATCGTGAAAACAAATTCTATGTAAGTACAGTCAGATATTCTTCTTTATACCCTTCTAAGGTGTTATAGTTCAATTCTATTCCTTAATAACCTTCTAAGTATTTATACTTATTCTTATTCTACAACAAGAAGTATTCTCTAATTCAAAAGAGGGTTAGGATTAGTTACCTCGGTAAGCCCAATAATATCCTAGAAAAGTCGCTACTGAGCAAGGTTTTGCTCCTAAGTCAGATGCTCCAAGAAACCTCAAAGTTCTTCACAACTTCTACTAAGTACTAAGGTATTTGGGCTAGGTATTTTGGGCATTATAACAATACAAGAAGGCAACTTTTCTACCAAGGAGGGGGTAGGTTTCGCCAAAGCAGGGGGTAGCCTCGCCAAGCTTCTCGGCTTATGAGTGTTGGACTTAATTGCTTACAAAGGAGAGGGAAGGATTTTAGACTTGAAAGCTTTTTGTGGATGAAGAACTCTTCATCTCAAGAGGGGTATTTATAGGTCAAGACATGGCCAACCAATGGCCAAGATTTAGCCAAGTGCTAGGCAAGTGTAAGGTCAAGATTAGGGCAAGTGTACCTAGCCAACTTGCACACAAAATATCTAACCAACTTTATGACAAGGATGGTCATCCAATCGGCCCTATTGCCGTGACACGTCCACCAATGAGAGGGTGGCAAATGTCGCCTCTCGTTGGTCCAAAGTGTTACGCCTCTAAAAATCCGCAAAAATTAGAAATGACATACCGAATTTATCCTACGAAAGTCGTGGAAACGCTTCGCCTGAAACCGTTCGCTTTGTGAGTTGTGCCTAAAAATCGTCCAAGGCCTAACTTTAAGACCAAACTTTTTGTACGTATTCCTTTACGTACATACTCTGGAAATACGGGGTATAACATGTGTGCTCATGTCCTGATGATGTGGGTTCTGGTGTTGCATCGGATGTTGGGGCAACATAGTTAGGATCAAATTCTTTTTTCTCTGTTGCCTTCGATGTTGAGGCAACATTTGAACCTAGGTTCCAGTATGTTCTTCGCATTCTTTTGGGCATAAAGTTCCTTATCGGAGTGTCGTCAGACATTTGCTCTTCTCCTTCCTTCTCGGCTTCGGTTGGAGTGGTGGTTAAAGCTGTCGAACATTTGGGTAGATTGAAGTCGGAATCAGTGCTGGTGGTGGACTCAACAGGGAAAGTCGATCGCCACGGTCCTTTGGCGCTTTTCTTCATCGAATCTGCTTTCAAAAACCATTTTCGACCTTCTGGTTGGCATTGTTGACTGTGATCCTCTTAACGCAAGGTTTGTAAAATCAGATGTTGTATCGACATCTATTGGATTCTTCAAATCTCTAGGGTAACACACATTTAATGGCTCATTAGAACCCAGAAATATCAAAGATAAACTTGCGTCTTCCTTAGAAGATTTTTGTTCATTGATGGCTTTATAATGCTTGTACATTTTGTGAATATTTGGTGGACTTGTTGACATAGGAGAATACTCTTTTGATTTGGAATATTGGAAAGATTTGGGGGATATGGACATGGGAGAGGGTTTTGAAGAGTTGGGTTTTGAAAAGTTTTGAAAAATTGGCGGTGATGTTTGGGCTGTCATTTGATGGTTCGATTTGGTGGCTGACTGATATGACAAGACAGACGCAATAATGGTTATTTTAATCATGACAATTTTCAATTTACACTCAAACTCTTTTTCTTAAATTTAGGTAGTGGAAAATATTTGAACTCTTCATATACCAAAAACAAAGGTTTTTACATGACACAAGACATCTTCAATTTTTTTTTTTAAAACGATTCTCCTTATTTTTTGATTTTCGTTATTTACAGAGACTTGTTACATATTAGAACCCCATAAAAAAAGATAAACAGGATCGACCAATGTACTGGAACACGATGTTGCGAGTGATGTTGGCAACATTTCAAAGTTCAACTAGCATTTTGAGACTTCAAGGACTTTCTGATTTGGCAAATGGTTTTCCGTATATGTTCCCTATGAGACTGATCGCAGGACGAATGTGACATTTTACCATTTTCCTTAATCAACTTAGTTGAACACATATGGATAGAAAAAAAATATTAAGGAATTTTCAACCTTCTTGAAGCACATGGCACTCATATAAAATAGAAACGGTACCAAACTTAGAGCTTTGCTCTTTTTGTATAAAACCAAATCTTTAGTTGAGGCTTCGCCTTCTTATGATACTCCTTTTTATGATATGCATGATCGCAGAGAACGGTATCACATTCAAACATTGTCCTTGTGAAGTCAAGCTTGATTTCTTTGAAAAAAATTGTGCAACATTACTTACAACCTATATCCTGTACACTGACCCAAACGGTAAATGTTACCCAGAATATTAGGTCAACATTTAGGACAACATCTACCTTGCCTGTCTTATTTTCAGAGAAAACAGAGACCAAGAGATTTTTTCAAGCTAGAAAATCTCTCATGATCTAAGGGTTTGATAAAAATATCAGTTAGTTGAGAAAGAGTATCAACATGTTCGATTTGAACTAGTTGTTTTTACACTAAGTCTCTTAAAAAATGATGCCTTATGTCAATGTGTTTTGTACGTGAATGCTGAACATGATTTTTGAAAATATTAATAGCACTCAGATTATCACAGTACAAAATCATAGAGTTATTAGAAATGCCATAGTCATCGAGCATATGTCGTAACCAAATCAGTTGAGCACAACAACTTGTGGCTGCCACATATTCAGATTCGACAGTCGAGAGTGACACGCAATTTTGTTTACGACTGTACCATGAGACTAGATTGTTGTCAAGATAAAAATAACCACTACTAGTGCTTTTCCTATCATCGACATCACCGGCCCAATCTGAGTCACTATACCCTATTAGATTAGGATTAGTGTCTCTACAGTACCAAAAGTCACTTGTACCGGCAATATATCGTATGATACATTTCACGACATTAAGATGTGATACCTTGGGACTGACTTGGAACCTGGCGCAAACACACACACTAAACATGATATCCGGGCGACTGGCAGTAAGATATAAGAGGCTACCTATCATAGATCGGTACAATATTGGGTCAACATCTTGTTCAACATCGTCTTTACTTACTTGCTGCTAAAGCCCATTGGAGTCTTCATATGTTTAGCGTTTTCCAGACCAAACTTCCTAACAAGATTCTTGGCATACTTGCTCTGGGATACAAAAATCCCTTCTTCCACATGTTTAATCTGCAAGCCTAAGAAAAATGTTGGTTCTCCAATCATGCTCATTTCAAATGTTGTAGACATCGCTTTGACAAATGACTTTAAAAGGGATTCTATAGTCGAGCCAAAGACGATATCATCAACATAGATTTGAGCTATGATTACATCTACTCCGTGTCTTTGAATAAATAGAGTTATGTCAGCTTCTCCACGAATAAAACCAAAATCAATAAGAAAGTTAGTTAAACGACCATACCATGCACGTGGTGCCTTTTTTAGACCATACAAAGCTTTCTTGAGCTTGTATACATGTTGTGGATGGTGAGGATCTTCGAATCCTTTTGGTTGTTCAACGTATACTTCCTTGTCCAAGTATCTATTGAGAAAGACACATTTAACGTTCATTTGGTGCAAGGTATTTTTTAGATAACAAGCAATAGCAAGAAGTAATCTAATTGATTCAAGTCTAGCCACAGGTGCAAAGGTTTCGTCATAGTCGATACCTTCAACTTGTGTATATCCTTGAGCAACAAGTCGAGTTTTGTTCCTCACAATCTGCCCTAACTCATCTGATTTGTTTTTGAATATCCACTTAGTCCCAATAACATTAGTGTTGTTGGGTCGTGGTATCAAATCTCAAACCTCATTTCAGGTAAACTGCTCCAGCTCATCTTGCATAACTTGTATCCAAAAATTATCTTTCAATGCTTCCCCAATATTCTTAGGTTCCAATGTAGATGTAAAACAAGAAAGACTAACCTGTTGGTATATGATGGACATGCACACATACCTTATCATCTCTTGATAATTGATTGGTTCTTTCTCTCTCGTTCACCTCTGCTCAAAAACTCCCCCTATTACTAGGTCGGGTGGATGGTTCCTCCTAATCCTCGATGGAGGGTCTCTTCTCACATGATCATTTAGCTCAGTAGCATACTCCTCCTCAACATCTTCCTCGGTGTTCTCCCTTTGAGGTTCAGATGTTTCCTCTGATGTTTGGTCAACATCTGGGACAACACCTTTTGCATCAGTGAGTTGCTCCTCTTCAACTGCAACTACAATGTTGTTTTCTGAAGATCTTCTAGACATATCCAGCAGATCATCAAAAATTACATTGACAGACTCCTGAATGGTCTTTTTCCGAAGGTTGTATATCCGGTAAGCATGGCTATTATGAGAGTAGCCGACAAATATTGTTACACCCCGTAGTTCCAGGACACGTGTATGAGAACGTGCGTAAGAAAACAAGACTTTAAATTTGAACGAAAGAAATATTTGTTATTCCTAAGGAAAATCTTCCGAATCTTGTGAAGAAAAAACGTTTATTAATGAGAATTGGGTTCTCAAATTTATCATTTGAGACTTATAGAATTTATTAGAATAGTGGAATTTTATTTTCGGATTTGGTCACGTGGGGCCCACTCGGGAAATTTTACGTTTTTGTGGGGTCCACAAGGTTTTCGATATTTTGACCAATTATGGAAATTTCGGGAGATGAAATATCTTGGACCAATCGGATGGCGACATGTGTCACCCTCCACATGTCCATGTTGGGCGAAAAAGTCTTGGTCAAGAAGACCAAGTGGAGCTTGATATTGTTGACCACAATCCTAGCCACACATTTGGTTTAATCTAAACCCTTGGATGTATTATATATATCATATTAGTAGCAAGACTAATTCAACACTTAGAAAAAATTTCAAGAACTTATCCCACAAGTGAGGCTCTCGGTTTTGTGCTCTCTAAGAAGAAATAAATTTCTTCAATCCTTGTTGATAAATCCCCATACTCAAACAAAAGGTCCCTAGTAGTATACTAAGCATAAACAACCTCTTAAATTCCGGAAATACTACGTTAATCCGTTAGTCGCAACATGAGACCCTAAGGGGTTCTTTAACTTTGATGTTGGAATTTGAAGAGAAGTTGTTTATGAACTTCTAAGGGTTGCTTGGAACGTGAAGAAGAGGAGCTAAAGTTGCTAAGGATCGACTTTTAATCTTGGATTATATTTGGGCTTATTGAGGTAAAAATCTTCGTCTTCTTAATGTAATTGAAGATTACATGTTATAGTAGTTGATAAACGAGCATGTGATATATAGAATGAAGATTGAAAAGATTTGGACCATGTTGAGATGTTAAAACCGAAATTGGCATGTTAGCCATTAAAGTTGTTAATCAATTTGGTTGTTAGTTAAAATCGTTACATGTTATATAATGAAGGGAATATAATTGTTGTAATTTATTATGACTTATATAACATGTTGGAATAACGAATTGGATTAGAAAGGAATTGAAAAGGATTATATGTTGGCATGTTGTAGCCGAGAATTGCCTTAGAATTATTGGACTATTATATATGAATTGTGGGGCAGAATTTTACACGTCCTGTTAGACGTGTAATCCCCTTTGATTAAGTGATTTGTTGAGCCTTAAATGTGGCATATTGGTTATTGATTTCGGGCCTTGAAAAAGGTGGAAAAGTACGTAGAAACAGGAGAAGTGCTGCCCAATTTTCCGTAGAATAAGAGGCCTTATACTTAGAATTATTCTACCTTAGAAAGCTAGAAGTTGATAGACATATTATGGTCATTATAGGTTGACATTCTATGTGCGGCATATTCGACTTAGCAAGTGGATTGAGCCGAAGAGGTATGTGGAACTTTCCCTATCTTGTTGAGCATGAGTTTTATAAATGTATAGTACGGTAGACGTACAAGTCTTAAATGAATTCAACTTCATTTTGGAATCATTGAATTGATTTAAAGGGTGCAAGTTTGGTTGAGTTGGGAGTTAAGCTCCCTTGATTTTAAAGATGTAAATGCCTTAGTTTTCTAAAAACATAAAGTCTTATAATGACTTTATGGGAAGTTAGTTATAACGATTTTATGGGAAGTAAAAGAGTGGTTTACTTGATTGATTTAAAAAGAGGATAAACGACTTGATTTTAAAGATTTGGAATGAATTTCTAAAGGTGTAGTAACTTGATTTGAAAAGTAGACATGTCTTGATACTACGGGTATTAGTATCTTGGGGTTATTATTTAAAAAGAGTCTTTTTTTATAGAATAGAAGTACGTAGTACTTTGGGTTAAATTCCCGAATTTTACATGATGGTGCCTTAAGTATAATTAATGAGAGTTAAAGATTGCTAACTTGCATGTGTTGTTCATGATAGCCGGTGGTGCTAGAGTTATATTATTTATTACGGGGTCAATCTCCGGGTCATTTTGCATTCTGTATTTCCGTGGATTTGCTACCCACGATGCGAGTATGACATATATACTCCTTGCAGGCCCCTAGGGTCCATGCGGGTGAAATAATCTCATGCGGGTGAAATAGTCCTATGCGGGGAAATTACCTCATGCGGGTCCACACGACCTATGAGGGTGAAATAGTCTCAGGAGTAGGATTGATTAATGATACTACGGGCGGGTGGGCCTAATTTGATCATAAACTTCCTATTTTTAAACGGTAAAGTTTACTCTTATTTATTCTCATTATTAGTAAGACACATTGTACTGTTAATTTGGTTATCATACATGTCTCCATCTTTATTTTAGACTATATGATTTAATTACAGTACTTTCAGTTTCACATACTTGGTACATATTTTGTACTGACCCCCCTTCTCGTGGTCGTGTTCATGCGGTAGATGTACACATTTCTCGATCCTCGCTCTTAGGATCACAGTTCAGAAGCTCCATTACTCCGGAGGTTCATCTTTTGGTACGGATCCCCGTTGTTGTAGATTCATGTATATTCAGGGGTATGGCGGGGCCCTGTCCCGTCACAATTGTTATGTCAAAACTCTTAGAGGTATGTAGTCATGGTTTGTGGGTTGGACTGGAGAAGGATGTATCTCTTTTGTTATGTATATATATATATATATATATATATATATATATATATATATATATATATATATATGATGCATAAAAGATGACACACTTTAACGCAAGTGAACGTTATCGTGACAAGTAATATAGTCTTGGTAAGACCAATATCGCCCACAAGGATTAGTGTTCAAGTACCAATTATCTATCTTTTGGTATCTATTTGTAACCGATATTGATTTTGTTGATTATAACTAACAATTATAAAGGCTAATTAACTATATGTTTTTACTTTAGTGATGGAATAGGCTTCCAAGTCTCCTCAACTATCCGCTTATGTTACTTATTAATGCGATGAATTATGGTTCTTCTTCTTTCGAGCTAGCAGTTTACTAAATCGCTTTATACTCCCGTTAAGGCTATATAAACACTCAACCCCAGATTGCTCCTTTCTACCTTTCGTGATAAGGATGACTCTATAGGAGGATTAAGACCAAAACCTAGTTAACCGTCACGCTATGCGTAAAATTAGGTGTTTAGACCTCTCGTTAACGCTTACACAAGTAATTGAGGTATTTTCATCCCCAATCCAAAATATGTCTACCCAACTTACAAAGATATTCACAACCTCCTCCTTTCGAAGTTTGATTAGAAATCATATAAGTAATGATAATTAGTGATCAATTAATTACCAAGCATTCAAAGCAATTATTGGATAAATCTCAACAAGAAGAAGAATAACCATAACCATGCATCAATTCATAACATAAGTTTCTAGTAATTTAACATGGAAAGCCCTACAATAGAATTAGTTCCTAGCCATTGACATGACAAGAACTAATTCAATGTTCATCATAAAACTGAAATAAAGAAAAGAAAAGAAAAGAAAGTTACTAAATTATGGTCTCCAATCTTCAATCCAAGATGTCTTGTGTTGTGCAAGAAAGGGAACCCTTAAAAACTGCCTAGGGTTCTCCTTTTATAGGCTCAAAACCGCCTCTAACTTTTCCCTTCAGGCCTGGCCCAGAAAATCGTCATTAAACCGGATTTTCCAGCGTCGGCACGCGGCAAGTCTGCGATACGGATGATTTGGCGCCGCGCCCGCCTTCTGTTCAGCCGCGCGCCAGAATCTCAAGCGCCTTCGATATTGGCGCCGCGCTCGACTCGCTCTGCGTAGAAGCGCGACGCTGGTCCGTGAGCCGCTTCGCCACTTTCTCGTCTTTTAAGCTCTGGAACCTCCACTTTTGCCCTCTTTTAGCTCATTTTCCGCCATTGGGCCATTTTAACCAACTTGACTCAAAAGAAAGAAAATCTATCCTAATACGACACTTATTTGTACAAAAAGGGACAAAAGACTAACTAAAAACGACTCAAAAAGTGTATATAAAATACACCGATCAATATACCGAAAGGCGGCCTTATCGGCTGGCCTGTGTCTTACTTCACAGTACTGTATATCTAGGAGCTTTATTTATATTCCGCTGGTTATCTCTGATGTATACCTGTAAGGGTGTCCAGGTAGGGCACCAGTCGCGGGCCGGGGTCGGGTCGTGACAAATATCCCATTGTCGCTCTTGGAGTCGAACTTGGCCAGTTTATCCCTGTCATTAAGAATATAGCACACATACCCAAAGACATGGAAATACCTCACTGTGAGTTTCTTTCCGTTTAACAGTTCATAGGGTGTCATCTTGGTCCCTGACCTAAGATAGACTCTATTACTTATGTGACATGCTCTGTTCAAGGCTTCTGCCCAAAACCTTTTTGATAACTGTTTAGAGCTCAACATTACTCTTGCTATTTCCTGTAAAGTTCTGTTCTTTCTCTTGGCAACCCCATTCCGTTGAGGTGTTTTTGGTACCGAAAATTCATGAAACATGCCTTTTTTTCACAGAATTTTGCAAAGGTTTGATTTTCAAATTCCTTTCCATGATCAGATCTTATTCTGAAAATTGAAGAACAAAACAGGTCCTAATTCTAGAGTAAAATGTTTTAAACATCTCAAAGGTTTGTGATTTTTCCTTTAAAAAGTATATCCAAGTAAATCTGGAAAAATCATCAACAATCACATAAGAGTATCTCAATACTCCTAGGCTATCTACCTCAATTGGACCCATAAGATCCATATGCAATAATTGGAAAAATTGAGACGTACCTGAATGATGTCCGTCATGTTGGACAACATTGTGAGAGACTCGGGTCTGCTTTCCCTTCAAACAATCTTCACACAATGTTTTATCTTTTGTATCCAGTCTGGGAATGCCTTTAACAGCTTCAAATGAGATCAATTTCTCCAAGGTGCCGTAGTTGACATGTCCCACCTTCTGGTGCCAAAGTGTCAAGTCACCTACCTTTGCGGAGTTGCAAACTTCTTCTCCACCTACTAGATAGTAGTTATCTCCGATTCGGGTTCCTAACATGACACACTTGTTTGCTGAATCTGTTACTTTGCATCCAAGTTTGTTGAATTGCACCTCTAGATCGTCATCAAATAGTTAACTTATGCTAAGGAGATTAGCAACTAAACCTTCTACATGAAGCACATTATTCAAGGCTGGTACATTCGGAACATTAAGAGTTCCTCTACCAATAATCTTACTCTTACTTCCTCCTCTAAAGGTCACGTACCCTCCATTGAATTCTCCATACTCCTTCAAGAGACTTTTAGTACATGTCATATGACGTGAGCAACCACTATCGAAGTACCAAGAACCTGTAATGTTAGTACACAAGGCAGTTATGTACACATTACATTTCAAATTAAGTTTGGGTACCCACTCATTTTCAAACATTTTCTTCCTTCTGATTTCAGACTTGTTGCTTTGAATGTTGTCAGTGATGTTGGGCAACATTGGTGGCAACACTTTGGGCAATAGACTGAGTGCAGAGTTTTGAAGCTTGTAGCAGTAGGCCATAAGATGTCCTGACTTTTTACAGAAGCTACACACAAACTTTGATCCAATCATAGTTCTCTGAGGGTTACAAGCATTTTCTTTGACAAATTTTATCCTCTCAGTTGGACTATGGATCCTGGAAGTATCTATTTTTCTGGGAGAATGATAACCAAGACCAGTCCTTGTGGGATTGCTGAAGTTCAAAATTTCATCCAGTTTGGAGGTTCCCATGATTAGCCTTTGAAATGTGGTCTCAACTGTGTACAATCGTGCATGAATCTTACCAAGCTCAAGATCCTTCTTGGTAAGTGTCACCTCTAATCGGTTGATTGTGCCTTTCAAATTGCAATTCTCAAGAGCCAATGATTTTGCTTTTGAGTCCAGTTGCTCAGATGTAGTGATTAAGGCTTTACAAAGATTTTGTAATTCCTTTACCGTTTCGTCTTTCGAGTCAACTAGATCCAAATCAGCAGCCTTAGTTGAAGAAATAAATCCACTAAAATAATTTACATCAGAATAATCAAAGTATACATACCTCTCTGATGATGCAGACATTTCAGATGTGGCCTCCGATGTTATTTCAGGTGTTGGATCAACATTGTCAACAACATCTTCATCGTCGGATAGTGAGTGTTCAAACATGGCTGCAAGCATTGCCTGTGGTTGTTCTTCTTTTTGATCTTCTTCTTCATTCTCATCATCACTGAGGGTTACCCACATGACGTTACCAATTTTCCTAAGGATGTTTGCACACTCATTAGCGTAGTGTACCTAACCCGAATATGCATGACACTGCACTCTCTCGAGTTGTTTGGGATTGTAGTTGGTTCCATCGGAGTTGGATTTCCTCGATGGCTGCGCCCGCCGTATGAGACCTAATCGTAACTTATTGAAGAGAGGGTTCGGATGCTTATTATAGTTTGCTTTGTTATGATCAGTGTTGATCTTTCTCACCATAGAATTGAATCTACGAGTGAGTAAGGCAACAGTTGCATCACTGCCCAGTTCCTCTAGGTTTTCTTCCTCGTTTTCCATTTCAGATTTAGAGGTTTGTCCTTGGAGTGCCAAAGTCTTGTCTTTATATAGATCTCTTTGGCTCTTCATGTTCATCTCATATGTTTGAAAAATGCTCATTAAAGCGTGAAGATCCATAGTAGCAAGATTATGGGCCTCTTCAATAGCACAAATCTTAGTATTAAATATTTCAGGAAGAGATCTGAGAGCTTTATCCACAAGTTGTGTGTTGGTTAATGGAGACTCAAGCACTTGACACTGATTAGCAATGTCAATCAACTTTTCAAAATAGAATTTTATATCGTCAGACTCCTCCATCCTTAAGCGCTCTTATTGACTCAAGATCATGTGAAGCTTTGTACATCGAACACTTGAGGTTCCCTCACAATGGGTTTGTAAGGTTTCCTAAGCATCCTCGGCCGTTGTACAATTTTGGATAAGCTTAAACATATAGAGATCTACCCATCCAAATATTGCATTTAGAGCCTTTTCGTTAAAGCTTGCCGAGTTGATTTCTTCCTGGGTCCATTCAGACTCGGGTTTAGTGAGAATATCACCATCCTCGTCTGCTGGGTACTTGGGGATTACATAGCCTTCGGATACTGATCTCCAGGCTCGAACATCAATGGATTTGATGTGCGAACGTAGTCGAATTTTCCAATAGGCATAGTTAGATCCGTCAAGTATCGGAAGTCTACCAACGTTTTGTGAAGCTGAGTCCATAGCCGTAATATTCATAATCAAACACTTATTGTATCAAGTGAAGGCTCTGATACCACTTGTTGGGTCCCGTGGGCTATGGATTCGTAAAACGTAACATTAAAAGCGCAAAACTAAGAACAACAAAAACAGTCCCTGAATGTTGCCTTCAATGTTGGGTCAACATCTGAGACAACATTGTAATAAAATCGAATAAACCTTGTAGAGTATGTGCAGCGGAAAAAGTAAAGAGACACAAGATTTATATTTTCAAGGGTATATATAAATATATCCCTTGATGGTCGATGACCAAAGAATTGTATAAATTATATACAATTACAAAGAATTTCTTTTTACAAATTGAGCGTTACAAACGAAAAAGAAATTACAAACAAAATGAAGTCGCAGATGACTTCGCCTAAAGTTACAAAATCTAAAAGATAAAAGACAACATCTTCATTAAAATCACTTGAACAATAAGCTTAATCTAGAATAGAGATAGTGATTGCAATGTGGGATAAAATGTTGTTAAAACAACTTTAGGCTAAAATATTGATCCAGTTTTCTAAGGTAAAATCCGAGAGCTCTCTTGGAAGTTCTTCTTCTCTAAATCTGGATATCGATACTTGCGAAGCTCTCCTCTATTTATAGTGTTGAGCTTTCCTTGAAATCCTCACTGATGGTTGCGGAGGTTGAGCAAAAGATGGCAGCATCTTGGACCGAGTCTTCCTCCTGGAAATCCTCAACGATCTGGACTTGGTCATTCACTGCTTTCTCTCCACATTTTGACTTTGTCTTTTCACCATGTTTTAAACACAATAATCTGGTAAGCTTGCCTAGGTCATTTTTACTCACATTAACTTCAACTGCTTGGGCCGAAAGAATAGTCAAAACACTTACAAAGATGTTGACTGAAATGTTACCGCAACATCGCAGACAACATCCTAAAGCGTTGTCCTGTGCTTTAGTAGATGTTTTCACTACATCCGATCCAACATCAACAAGATACAAACAAAATTAACAAATAAGCATGTTTGTACATTTTAAATACGACTAGGAATACCCTGTGATATCACAACAAATAAACTATTACCAAGAAAAACAACTTATGATTACCAAATCTAAATCAGAAAATGGTGTCCAACTTATGGATTAAGACTACGGGAACTTCAGTTAAAGACGTTGAACATTTTAAAGAATGAACTTCTTGTTCAAATCTAATAGATTACTCATTAACAAGTAAATAATATTCATTACAGTTTTTGCAGTAAACCATTGACAATGTCGGAAAACCTGACTTTAAAGGAAACAACCATATCGCCTATGTCACTATCCACGAACTAGTATCAACGCAAGGAGGGTACGAGGTGCTTCAATGATGGAAAAAATAGAGAAAAATGGAGCAGCAAAAAATGACCTTGACATGGCTGTTTTTGGGTTGATTTTTATGGTGAAAAAGATGGTCTTGTGAAGAGAGAATGAAGGAACAATATTTAGGGTCTTTCTCTTTTTTCTTGTCGGCTTCGGGAATCCAGGAGATGGGGGTTGTGCGGCTAGCTGATGTTCTATTGTGGTGACTGTTGGGGTGGTCGATGGAGAGGACGAAGGAATGGGAAATGGTGGGGTACCTCTGAAAATATGAGAGGGAGGGTGAGATTATATGGGTGTGCGGAGGCTAAGCTAAGAATGGAGAGGAGGGAAAATGTTTAGGGTTGGGAGATGAAATCTGAAAATCCCCTTCCTTCTCTTATTGATAAATCAACACTTTCTTTGGTTTTTGGGCAACAATACCTTCATTATACAAAGGATAAAAAACTCAACCCATCACCTCAATTGTCATCCTTTTTTTTAAAAGGTGATAGGACCTCGACTTGATCGAATTCTTGCTCCGTGCTTTTAAAATTAACTGCTCTGGTTCTACTGCATTGACGGACTGTACTAAAATATAATTAACTAATATATGTATAAATAATAATATATGTAGAAAAATAAATCTAAGTATTAATGTATAAATTAAAAACATGATTATGATAAAAAAATCTAAAAATGATGACAAAATACGATGTCAAAAAATATTTAAAATTGCAACAAATGACCAAAAAATGAGTCAAAATTGGGTGTCAACAACTTATCCCTCTTTGACTGAAGACGATGAAAAAGTTTTCGGACAAAGACGTTGACTTGTAGCCAATTTTGTCTCCATCGTCAAAATTAGAACAAAGATCAAGAATGAATGGGCAAAAAGAAATTTTAGGAGAATTAAAAGCAAAACTGATGCAGATTCAAAATTTGTCTCAGTGTCGAATTATAATGACACTGGGCTACTGTAATGATGGAAAATTAAAGACAATGCTGACGCAGATTCAAAATTTGTCCCAGTGTCGAATCTTGATGACACTGGGTTACAGTTGCGATGCTGGAAGAGACAGGGTATTTATTCTCTGAAATGTCTCTAGGGTGTTTGTTCCCGAGGTCAAGATGAAGAGGTGTTTGCAGATGCTGAGAAAGACAGGGTGTTGGTGTCGTCATTGTGTTGACGATGCTGAGCGCGTCATTATGTTGACGTGAGAATAATGTCGTCATTGTGTTGACGATGCTGATGACGTCATTGTGTTGACGTGGGGATGTCGTCATTGTGTTGACGATGTTGATGGTGTCATTGTATTGACGTGGGGATATCGTCATTGTATTGACGATGCTGATGGCGTTAATGTGTTGACGTGATGATGATGTCGTCATTGTGTTGACGATGCTGATGACATCATTGTATTGACGCGATGATGATGTCGTCATTATATTGATGTGATGATGATGTCGTCATTGTGTTGACAATGCTGAGGGTGACGCCGATGTACATGCGTAATGTTGAAGTCGTTGTTGTATAGACGAAGTGAAAATAACGCCGGTGTACAGGCGCAATGATGATATCGTCGTTGTATAGACGAAGTGAAAATGACATCAGTGTACAGAAGCAATGCAGATGTCGTCGTTGTATAGACGAAGTGAAAATGACGCCGGTGTACAGAAGCAATGCAGATGTCGTCGTTGTGTAGACGAAGTGAAAATGACACCGGTGTATAGGCGTAATGCAGATGTCGTCATTGTATAAACAAAGTGAAGATGACACCAGTGTACAAGCGCAATACAGATGTCGTACTTGTATAGACGAAGTGAAGATGACGCTGGTGTATAGGCGCAATGCAGATGTCGTTGTTGTATAGATAAAGTGAAGATGACGTCGGTGTACATGCACAATACAGATGTCGTTGTATAGACGAAGTGAAGATGACGCCGATATACATGCGCAATGCTGATGTCGTCATTGTATAGACGAAGTGAAGATGACGCCGGTGTGCAGGCGCAATGCTGATGTGGTCGTTGTATAGACGTGTTGCGTTTGTGATCCGCATGGGCTGAAATGATATTGAAGTT
This sequence comes from Przewalskia tangutica, assembly GCA_029844215.1. Taxonomy (NCBI): domain Eukaryota; kingdom Viridiplantae; phylum Streptophyta; class Magnoliopsida; order Solanales; family Solanaceae; genus Przewalskia; species Przewalskia tangutica. The sequence continues at coordinate 132,715,522 of CM056720.1, read as the reverse complement.
CTTGCAAACCCAATCTGGATGAAAAGTTAATGTATGGATATATGTAATATAAAAATGAATAGATAAGGATGATAATATGACCCTGTGAGTCGAAACACCGTCCTTGTACGACCATAATGCAGTTGGGACCCTGTAGGTCAAGATGGTGCTTTTGTACATATGCCAAACATGAATGTGATCCTCAAGATATGCCCCAGTTTCTGGTATATAAGGATGTTGAACTCTCCATTAGACAAAATCGAGTCTTGTGTGGGTAGCTTGCTTGCTCTATCAAGGTGATCAGATGATCTTATTTGTTATCTGAAAAAATAAGAGATAAAAGAATTCAAATGGTGTGACCGAAGCCGATGTGGCTGCATACGTATCCCGCCGAGGGAATCAGGTCAAGACGTAGTTCTTGATGCAAAAATTTAGGATTTTTATGATTTTCAAAGAGTGAGACAGAAGCCGATGTGGCTGCATACGTGTTACACCCCGTATTTACAGGACATGTTTTAAGAACGTACGTAAGAACTCGCAAGTGTAAAAAAATTTGAGACTTGTAAAGTTGTCGGAATTATGAAATTGTCGGAAAATGTACTATTGTGACGAATGGGAGGGCGACACGTGTCACCCCCCTTAGAAGATGCCTTGGACGAAATCTTGCAAGGGCAAGAGGGTCATTGGACCTTGGTTAGCAAGACAAGTCTTGCAAGTAGTAGCTTGACAACATTGACCAAGTCAATGACCCCACTTAGCTTGATATTTAAATGAATCTCATCTAAACCACACAAGTGTCTTAATCTTAAACCTTCCTTGTGTAATATAAGCTTACTAGTAGTGCAAGACTTTGCCTTTCTCCACACTTAGAAAATATTTTGAAATCTTGTTCTTGTGCTAAGTGAAGCTCACGGTTTTGCTAAGGGTTTGAAGAGAAAATTTTCAATTTTTGTCCAATAGTCTCCCCACTTTAAACCAAGGTACCTAAGGGTATAGTAAGCATATCTCAATAGAAAAATCCCGGAAAAAGAGAGTTTTCGTATTAGTCGCAAAGTGAAAACCTAGTGGCTTTCTAGGTTTTGAATTGGAAGTTTGAAGGAAAATTGTTGGTATTGTTCTAAGAGTCTCAACAAGCGGATTGAAGTGTCTTGGAGAGGCTCTAAACTACTAGGAGCGACTTCGGATTTGGAATTGGATTAAAAATCGTTAAGGTATAATCTTGTCTTTTAAAGGTGTTACAAGATTATATATTTATATTGTTGTTGTTAGCTTTACTTGTTGCTAGCATGAAGTTGATATGTAGAAGTTATAAGTACTATGGATTGCTTGTAGCTAAATCCGAAATGTTATGCAAGCCACTTGAAAATTGGATTACTAATTGGTCGTTTTTAGAAATCGTCGCATGTTACTTACTTAAAGATTATGGTTATTATAATCAAATGCGACTTGATATCATATTATGCTACCAATTTGGATTGAAATGGAAATTGGATAAGAATTGGTATGGTTGAACTCAAGGTGGCCGAATTTGGACTTGTAGTTTGTTATTCATTTGTATTGGACTACCTTATAAATTGTGAGCCAATTGGGGCTGTTTAGTTATTCATTTGTATTGGACTACCTTCTATATTGTTGTGAGCCAATTAGGGCTGTTTGGTTATTGTATTTCGGCCTTGAAAAAGGTGGCAAAGTTAGTAGAAACAAAGGAGGTCTTTGTCCAGATTTTAGTAGAATTTAGTGACTTAGCACTTAGAATATTCTACGTTTGAAATAAGAGGTTAATGGACGTATGGTGACCATTATAGGTTGAAGTACTAAGTATAGTGTATCCTACTTGAAGAATGGAATAGCTCAAGGTTGAAGTACTTTGGAGCATTTTGCTACTTGTCGACAATCGTCGCGAGGTATGTGAACCTCTTCCTTCCTTTGGCATGATTCTATGTATGGAATATACCTGTGGTATCATTTCATGTTTCCTGTTAATGTTTGAAGTTAAGAGTTAGTTGTGTGATCTACTCTATGTAGAACTTTTCCTATATTTGAGCATGACTAGTTACTCGTATGTAGTACGGTGAGCGTCTGACACCTTGATATCCTTTACTAGTAGTGTGAATAGCCAAGTCGGGTGAGTTGGGAGATTTACTCACTTCTTTGAAAGTATAAAGGATGTCTTAAGTTTTATTTAAGTTAAGGGACTTGAAGAGTTTTAAAGTATGTGATACTTGTTCCGTTTTAAACGTATAAGTCCCTTGGATAGGAAATTGTTTTTGGCTAAGGTATAAGGTGAATATAACGGCTTTATGGGAAGTTAGTTATATTTGCTTTATGGAAAGATAAATGACTTGATTTTAGTGAAGAGGCAACTTGTTTTTAAGGCATCAATTGCCTAAGGTTTTATAATAAAAGGAGTCACTTGTTTTCTAAAGGTTTAGAGACTAATTGTATTTTTTTTGAAAGTTATGAGAATTGATTTGAAAGTATATAATACTTGGTTTCAAAAAGTAGAAGTCTCTTGGTTATAAAAGGAACGTGTTGGTCTAAACCATAAAGGGTTATAACGGCTTTATGGGAAGTTGGTTATAACGGCTTTATGGAAGGTTAAGAGAATGGTTTTCTAATGAAGTAATCAAAGAAATAACTTGTATTAAGGAAGGGCAAATTGGTTTAAAGGTACCAATTGCTTAAGGTTTTAATAAAGAAGTCACTTGATTTAGAAGCGTAATTGTAGTTCTAAAAAGGTATTGTGACTTGTCTTGAAAGGTGAATAGGACTTGATACTACGGTTGTTAGTATCGGGGAAGTTTTATTTGGAAAGGAGTCTTTTGAAAAGAATGTACGTACGTAGTACTTTGGCTTGTTAAATGAGAATTATTCTAAGTATGCCTTGATAAGTACTTTGGCTTGTTAAATGAGAATTATTCTAAGTATGCCTTGATAAGTACTTTGGCTTGTTAAATGAGAATTATTCTATGTGATGCCTTGATTAGTACTTTGGCTTGATTAATTGAGAATTAGTCTAAGTGTGCCTTGATAAGTACTTTGGCTTGATTAATTGAGAATTAGTCTAAGTATGCCTTGATAAGTACTTTGGCTTGTTAAATGAGAATTATTCTATGTGATGCCTTGATTAGTACTTTGGCTTGATTAATTGAGAATTAGTCTAAGTGTGCCTTGATAAGTACTTTGGCTTGATTAATTGAGAATTAGTCTAAGTATGCCTTGATAAGTACTTTGGCTTGTTAAATGAGAATTATTCTATGTGATGCCTTGATTAGTACTTTGGCTTGATTAATTGAGAATTAGTCTAAGTGTGCCTTGATAAGTACTTTGGCTTGATTAATTGAGAATTAGTCTAAGTATGCCTTGATAAGTACTTTGGCTTGTTAAATGAGAATTATTCTATGTGATGCCTTGATTAGTACTTTGGCTTGATTAATCGAGAATTAGTCTAAGTGTGCCTTGATAAGTACTTTGGCTTGATTAATTGAGAATTAGTCTAAGTATGCCTTGATAAGTACTTTGGCTTGTTAAATGAGAATTATTCTATGTGATGCCTTGATTAGTACTTTGGCTTGATTAATTGAGAATTAGTCTAAGTGTGCCTTGATTAGTACTTTGGCTTGATTAATTGAGAATTAGTCTAAGTGTGCCTTGATAAGTACTTTGGCTTGATTAATTGAGAATTAGTCTAAGTATGCCTTGATAAGTACTTTGGCTTGTTAAATGAGAATTATTCTATGTGATGCCTTGATTAGTACTTTGGCTTGATTAATTGAGAATTAGTCTAAGTGTGCCTTGATAAGTACTTTGGCTTGTTAATTGAGAATTAGCCTATGTGTGCTGGTGATAGCCTTTGAGTGCAAGTATTATGTTTTATTACGTTGCCGCGACTCTCGGTTGGAGGGCCGGCTGTCTTGTTGTAAGTACTTGGACATACCGACAGTGATGTGGGATTCCACGGGTATGCTTCCGTTAATTGTAGTACTTGGGTTAAATTCCCGGATTTTTTATAGAAGACATGGTAGTGCTTCTGTTTTGTATAATGGTCGGTTGAGATAGGGTAAGAGTATAAATGAGGGGCAAGCCCTAAGACGTTATACCACCTTCTCCAGGGTAAGAGTATAAGTGAGGGGTAAACCCCCAAGACATTATACCCCCTGCTTGCTTTGTATAATGGTCGGTTGAGATAGGGTAAGAGTATAAATGAGGGCAAGCCCAGGCGTTATCCCACCTTCTCCAGGGTAAGAGTATAAGTGAGGGGTAGACCCCCAAGATGCTATACCACCTGCTTTACCAACTTCTCCAGGGTAAGAGTATAAGTGAGGGGTAGACCCCCAAGATGCTATACCACCTGCTTTACCAACTTCTCCAGGGTAAGAGTATAAGTGAGGGGTAGACCCCCAAGACGCTATACCACCGGTGGGACTTGGTGTTCATGTATGCCTATTGGTGTATTATTATATCTGGGTATCGACGGTGATGTGGGATTCCAGGCGGGAGATATATATATGTGTTGTGAATGTGTATGCCGCGGTGAGGTGGGATGCCACGGGCGCGACACATGATTATATTTTACACTTGTAGCTGTCGGCAGTGATGGGGGATTCCACAGACACGCTTGATATTAGTGTGACTTGATCGCGTCCCAGTTGGTAGGGTAGTAAATGTGCCCTCCTTTGGCGGATTATACTTATGAAAGATAAGTAGGTTATATAGAAATGAACTTAATGATTTTTCCTAATCGTATGCGTAAGAATGTGGCTATAACCTTTATTGAAAATGGGAAAAGATATTGATGTGAAATTAAGTTCATAAGTGGTAATGACACGGCGAGATCAGTATGTACTTTTATACTTGTCCTTGTCATTCTTTTATGCTTATGATCACATTTCAGACGTTATTTCATTCCATATTCTGTTATCTTGACCGGCACAGGCTGCGTTCATGCCGCGAGTTTTAGGTACCTGTGTTGGTGATCCTTGCTCTTATGATCTCGGTCCAGTTTTTGAGAGAAAACTCCATTTGCTCCGGAGGCTTATCTCTTGGTACGGTTTCCCTGAGGTCGTAGATTCATGTATATTCAGGGGTATGGCGGGCCTGTCCATACGATTGTTCGATTGTTATTCCTAAGTGCGTATTCACATACGTGGTTGGGCTGTAAGAACTGAGTTGTACTTTTGATTATGTTTATATTATAGAAGACGGTCTGATCGGCTAGCCCGTGACGTTTTTATTTACACATGTGTTTATGTTGTGTATGTTCCGCTGCTATTCTCTGATGTATACCTGAACGGGGTGCCCAGGTAGGGCACCAGTCGCGGCCCGGGGTCGGGTCGTGACACTACGTATCCCGCTGAGGGAATCAGGTCCAGACGTAGTTCGTGTTGCAAAAATAAGGATTTTTATAATATGCATTTTTTGTTGTTTTTCTGAAAAATGGAAAGACAACATCATGTTCTGACTTCCGTTGATATCAACAATTAGTATTGTGCTTAGGATTTCTGTTATTTGGTTTAGTCTAACCGAGACTGACTCCAGGCTAATTCATACAGCTTCAGATGGTACCTCAGACATACCTGAGTGTCGACACTTGCTTCAAGAAAAGATTTCGAACTATACGCATCCTCATGTTTCAAATGCTCTCACTGAAAGAAAGTCTCATCCTCATATTTATTCCAGTGACGTTTAGAGAAACTGTTACACCCCGTATTTGCAGGACATGCTTTAAGAACGTACGTAAGAACTCGCTAGTGTTAAAATTAGAGACTTGTAAAATTTTATCGGAGTTGTGAAATTGTCGGAAAAACGTAATATTGTGACGAATGGGTGGGCGACACTTGTCACCCCCCTTATTGATGCCTTGGACGATTTTAGGCATGGCCAAAATGGTCATTGACCATAGCCTTAGGATGACTAAGTCTTCCAATTAATTAGCTTGACAAAATTGACTAAGTCAAAGGGTCCTAAGTCTTGATATTTTAATTAGAGATCATCCAAACCACCCAATTGTTTGCATCTTGACCCTCCAAGGTTCTATATAACACTACTAGTAGCAAGACCAAGTTTGACACTTAGAAAAATTTCCAAGAATTTCAAGAATCCAAGGAGGTGCTCTCGGGTTAGGCTAGCTTCCCACAAGAATTTTTTTTGTTTGTTATCCAATAATCTTCCCACTTTAAACCAAGGTCCCTATGTGTATTGTAGGCATATCTCAATAGAAAAATCTCGGAAAAGATAGTTTTGGGTTAGTCAAAGTGAAAACCTAGTGGCTTTCTAGGTTTTGGATTGGAGGTTTGAAGGAAAGTTGTTGGTGTGGTTCTAAGGGTATCAAGGAGCGGATTGAGGTGTCTTGATGAGGCTCTAGGTTGCTAAGGAGCAACTTCGGTTTTGAAGATTGGATTACAATTCGTTGAGGTTGATGTACTAAGTATAGCGTATCCCACTTGAAGAATGGAATAGCTCAAGGTTGAAGTACTTTGGAGCATTTTGCTACTTGTCGACAATCGTCGCGAGGTATGTGAACCTCTTCCTTCCTTTGGCATGATTCTGTATGGAATACACTTGTGGTATCATTTCATGTTTCCTTCTACTCTTAGAAGTTAAGAGGTAGTTGTGTGATTTACTCTATGTAGAACTTTTCCTATCTTTTGAGCATGACTAGTTGCACGTATGTAGTACGGTAGACGTACAAGACTATGACATTCTTTACTTGTTTTATGTAATGCCAAGTCGGGTGGGTTAGGAGATTAACTCACTTCTTTGAAAATAGTAAGGATGTCTTAAGTTGATTTTAAAGTTAGGGGACTTGAAGAGTTTTAAAGTATGTGATACTTGCTCCGTTTTAAACGTATAAGTCCCTTGGATAGGAAATTGTATTTTGGCTAAGGTATAAAGTAAATACAACGACTTTATGGGAGTTGGTTATATTTGCTTTATGGAAAGACAAATGACTTGATTTTAAGTGAATAGGCAACTTGTTTTTAAGGCATCAATTGCCTAAGGTTTTATAATAAAAGGAGTCACTTGTTTTCTAAAGGTTAAGAGACAAATGGTATTTTTGAAAGTTAAGAGAATTGATTTGAAAGAATATAATACTTGGTTTCAAAAAGTAGAAGTCTCTTGATTATAAAAGGAACGTATTGGTCTAAACCATAAAAGGTTATAACGGCTTTATGGGAAGTTGGTTATAACGGCTTTATGGCAGGTTAAGAGAATGGTTTTCTAGTAAAGTAATCAAAGGAATAACTTGTGTTAAGGAAGGGCAAATTGTTTTAAAGGTACCAATTGCTTAAGGTTTTAATAAAGAAGTCACTTGATTTAGAAGCCGGTAATTGTATTTCTAAAAAGGTATTGTGACTTGTCTCGAAAGGTGGATAGGACTTGATACTACGGTTGTTAGTATCGGGGAAGTTTTATTCGGAAAGGAGTCTTTTGAAAAGAATGGACGTACGTAGTACTTTGGCTTGTTAAATGAGAATTATTCTATTTGCGCCTTGATTAGTACTTTGGCTTGATTAATTGAGAATTAGTCTAAGTATGCCTTGATAAGTACTTTGGCTTGTTAAATGAGAATTATTCTATTTGTGCCTTGATTAGTACTTTGGCTTGTTAAATGAGAATTATTCTATTTGCGCCTTGATTAGTACTTTGGCTTGATTAATTGAGAATTAGTCTAAGTATGCCTTGATAAGTACTTTGGCTTGTTAAATGAGAATTATTCTATGTGTGCCTTGATAAGTACTTTGGCTTGGTTAACTGAGATTTAGCCTATATGTGCTGGTGATAGCCTTTGAGTGCAAGTATTATGTTTTTTTTTACGTTGCCGCGACTCTCGGTTGGAGGGCCGGCTGTCTTGTTATAAGTTACTTGACGCAAGCGGTGATGTGGGATTCCACGGGTATGCTTAGTTATTTGTAGCACTTGGGTTAAATTCCCGGATTTTATAAAAGACATGGTAGTGCTTATGTCTTGTTTGATGGTCGGTCGAGATAGGGTAAGAGTATAAATGAGGGGCAAGCCCCAAGACGTTATACCACCTTCTCCAGGGTAAGAGTATAAGTGAGGGGTAAACCCCAAGACTGTACCACCGCTTTATGTGTTGTTTGACGCCAGTCGAGATAGGGTAAGAGTATAAATGAGGGCAAGCCCAAGACGTTATACCACCTTCTCGAGGTAAGAGTATAAGTGAGGGTAGACCCAAGATGCTATACCACTGCTTTACCACCTTCTCCCGGTAAGAGTATAAGTGAGGTAGACCCAAGCTATACCACCGGTGGGACTTGGTGTTCATGTATGCTATTGGTGTATTATTATACCTGGGATCGGCGGTGATGTGGGATTCCACAGGCGGGATATATATATATGTATTGTGTAAGTGTCGCCCGACGGTGAGGTGGGATGCCACGAGCGCGCCACGTGGTTATATTTTACACTAATAGTATCGGCGGTGATGGGGATTCCACGGGCATGCTTTGATATTCGTGTGATTTGATCGCGTCCCAGTATCGGGTAGTATATGTGTCCCTCCGTAGTGGGCGGACTATGTTATGAAAGATAAGTAAGTTATATGGTAATGAACTTAATGATTCTTTTCTAATTAATGACGTAAGAATGTGACTATAACTTTTATTGGGAATGGAAAGGGTAATAAGTGCGATTAAGTTCATAAGTGGTAATGACACGGCAGGATCCGTATGTATTTTTATACTTGTCATTGTCATTCTTTTGTCTGATTATGATTTGTTTATCAGACGTTATATTTGCTTCCATATTAAATTTTGTTATCGACTTCTTCCGGCTGCGTTCATGCCCGCAGGTTTAGGTACACATGTTGGTGATCCTTGCTCATAGGATCTCGGTTTAGTTTTGAGAAAAGCTCCATTTGCTCGGAGGCTTATCTCTTATGCGGTTTCCAGGTAGTAGATTCATGTATATTCAGGTATGGCGGGGCCCTGTCCGCCACGATTGTTCGATTGTTATTCCTAAGTGCGTATTCACATATGTGGTTGGTACGTAGGCCGAGTTGTACTTTTGATTATGTTTATAATATGGAAGCGGCCTTATCGGCAGCTGTGTTGTCTTTGTTTACACTTATGTTTAAGTTGTGTATGTTCCTTGCTATTCTCGATGTATACGAACAGGTGCCTGGGTAGGGCACGATCGCGCGGGTCGGTCGTGACAAAAGTGGTATCGAGCGGTTAGTCCTCGGAAAGTGTCTGAGACCGTGTCTAGTAGAGTCTTGATTATCGATGTGTTGTGCACCACATCTATAATCGGAGGTCGCAGACATTTAGGATTGGTTTCATTCTTCTCACTCGAGATCGTGCGATAAATTTGTATTGTTAGGTCGTCCCTCCCTAACGAGTTATGTTGATTGCTACGAGAAAGCGTGATGACCAGGGAATGACTATGTGGATTGCGTATCGGGTTGGTAATGATTATAGTATAGTTGGTATTGTGACATACATCTATACGGAGTTATGTATGAAGTCGACGCGTGTTGCCTAGAATGATTTTAGATTACCAGAATCGGTAAAGACTAACTAGATCTGGGAAGGTATGGAATAGTTAATGAATTTTCGCCAAGGTCTTGTGTTGTATTTTGAGATAATTGGGAAAGGATGAGTCATGCGATAGGGTAGTGGACCCAGAAGCCATATTAAGGAACCTAACGAATGTCATGTTAATAGATCAAGCTGCGTAGTATGCTTAATAGAATTATACGGATAAGTCCTGTATATAGTATGTAATTGTTGTTGTGATCGAGACAACATGTTTATGGTTTTATGAGAAGTTTTGTACCCATTCTGAGGGTGATAAGGTAGGCTGGGAGCATGGAAATTGCGAGCCTAAGAATATTGATTACTGCCGAGACCTTAGGTATATAAGGTTTTCTCTGGCAATAAGATTTTAAGTCAGACCAAGGATAAGAGTTAAGTGCGGCCAGTGGTTGAGGACTATTGCGGGTCTCCCATGGCCTGGAATGGAGTGGGATCAGTTGGTAGTAGTTCGCCACGTGACGAGTCACGGTGCAAGGCCCAAGTCTAGTTAATTGTTTCTGGGTTCGGGGACGCGTTCCACGGAACCAGTAGTGGCGAAAATAACCTTATATTGTTTCATAGAGTGACTCCAAAGAGTTGCGGCCAGAATCGGTCTGGCAGTTATGTATGTATGTTAGAAGGAGTTGGAAGTGCGAAAAGGTAACCTCTTTTGGGCTTGTGATGGACGGGTATGCGTGTACAAGGTATTAGGGCCATGTGTGGCATTGTTGGTATGTCGGGGTTGTGAAAGAGAACTATGTCGCTAATTATAAGTTTGACTCCGAAAGAACATTCGAGGACGAATGTTTCTAAGGGGGGAAGAATGTTACACCCCGTATTTGCAGGACATGATTTAAGAACGTACGTAAGAACTCGCTAGTGTTAAAATTAGAGACTTGTAAAATTTTATCGGAGTTGTGAAATTGTCGGAAAAACGTAATATTGTGACGAATGGGTGGGCGACACTTGTCACCCCCCTTATTGATGCCTTGGACGATTTTAGGCATGGCCAAAATGGTCATTGACCATAGCCTTAGGATGACTAAGTCTTCCAATTAATTAGCTTGACAAAATTGACTAAGTCAAAGGGTCCTAAGTCTTGATATTTTAATTAGAGATCATCCAAACCACCCAATTGTTTGCATCTTGACCCTCCAAGGTTCTATATAACACTACTAGTAGCAAGACCAAGTTTGACACTTAGAAAAATTTCCAAGAATTTCAAGAATCCAAGGAGGTGCTCTCGGGTTAGGCTAGCTTCCCACAAGAAATTTTTTTGTTTGTTATCCAATAATCTTCCCACTTTAAACCAAGGTCCCTATGTGTATTGTAGGCATATCTCAATAGAAAAATCTCGGAAAAAGATAGTTTTCGGGTTAGTCGCAAAGTGAAAACCTAGTGGCTTTCTAGGTTTTGGATTGGAGGTTTGAAGGAAAGTTGTTGGTGTGGTTCTAAGGGTATCAAGGAGCGGATTGAGGTGTCTTGATGAGGCTCTAGGTTGCTAAGGAGCAACTTCGGTTTTGAAGATTGGATTACAATTCGTTGAGGTTGATGTACTAAGTATAGCGTATCCCACTTGAAGAATGGAATAGCTCAAGGTTGAAGTACTTTGGAGCATTTTGCTACTTGTCGACAATCGTCGCGAGGTATGTGAACCTCTTCCTTCCTTTGGCATGATTCTATGTATGGAATACACTTGTGGTATCATTTCATGTTTCCTTCTACTCTTAGAAGTTAAGAGGTAGTTGTGTGATTTACTCTATGTAGAACTTTTCCTATCTTTTGAGCATGACTAGTTGCACGTATGTAGTGCGGTGAGCGTCTGAGACTATGACATTCTTTACTTGTTTTATGTAATGCCAAGTCGGGTGGGTTAGGAGATTAACTCACTTCTTTGAAAATAGTAAGGATGTCTTAAGTTGATTTTAAAGTTAGGGGACTTGAAGAGTTTTAAAGTATGTGATACTTGCTCCGTTTTAAACGTATAAGTCCCTTGGATAGGAAATTGTATTTGGCTAAGGTATAAAGTAAATACAACGACTTTATGGGAGTTGGTTATATTTGCTTTATGGAAAGACAAATGACTTGATTTTAAGTGAATAGGCAACTTGTTTTTAAGGCATCAATTGCCTAAGGTTTTATAATAAAAGGAGTCACTTGTTTTCTAAAGGTTAAGAGACAAATGGTATTTTTGAAAGTTAAGAGAATTGATTTGAAAGAATATAATACTTGGTTTCAAAAGTAGAAGTCTCTTGATTATAAAAGGAACGATTAGTCTAAACCATAAAGGGTTATAACGGCTTTATGGGAAGTTGGTTATAACGGCTTTATGGCAGGTTAAGAGAATGGTTTTCTCTAGTAAAGTAATCAAAGGAATAACTTGTGTTAAGGAAGGGCAAATTGTTTTAAAGGTACCAATTGCTTAAGGTTTTTAATAAAGAAGTCACTTGATTTAGAAGCCGGTAATTGTATTTCTAAAAAGGTATTGTGACTTGTCTCGAAAGGTGGATAGGACTTGATACTACGGTTGTTAGTATCGGGGAAGTTTTATTCGGAAAGGAGTCTTTTGAAAAGAATGGACGTACGTAGTACTTTGGCTTGTTAAATGAGAATTATTCTATTTGCGCCTTGATTAGTACTTTGGCTTGATTAATTGAGAATTAGTCTAAGTATGCCTTGATAAGTACTTTGGCTTGTTAAATGAGAATTATTCTATTTGTGCCTTGATTAGTACTTTGGCTTGTTAAATGAGAATTATTCTATTTGCGCCTTGATTAGTACTTTGGCTTGATTAATTGAGAATTAGTCTAAGTATGCCTTGATAAGTACTTTGGCTTGTTAAATGAGAATTATTCTATGTGTGCCTTGATAAGTACTTTGGCTTGGTTAACTGAGATTTAGCCTATATGTGCTGGTGATAGCCTTTGAGTGCAAGTATTATGTTTTTTTTTACGTTGCCGCGACTCTCGGTTGGAGGGCCGGCTGTCTTGTTATAAGTTACTTGGACGTACCGACAGTGATGTGGGATTCCACGGGTATGCTTCCGTTATTTGTAGCACTTGGGTTAAATTCCCGGATTTTATAAAAGACATGGTAGTGCTTATGTCTTGTTTGATGGTCGGTCGAGATAGGGTAAGAGTATAAATGAGGGGCAAGCCCCAAGACGTTATACCACCTTCTCCAGGTAAGAGTATAAGTGAGGGTAAACCCCAAGCATTTGTACCACCCGCTTTATGTGTTGTTTGTGACCAAGTCGAGATAGGGTAAGAGTATAAATGAGGCAAGCCCCAAGACGTTATACCACCTTCTCCGGGGTAAGAGTATAAGTGAGGGTAGACCCAAGATGCTATACCACCGCTTTACCACCTTCTCCCGGGGTAAGAGTATAAGTGAGGTAGACCCAAGACGCTATACCAGGGTGGGACTTGGTGTTCATGTATGCTATTGGTGTATTATTATACCTGGTGTCGGCGGTGATGTGGGATTCCAGGCGGGATATATATATATGTATTGTGTAAGTGTCGCCCGACGGTGAGGTGGGATGCCACAGGCGCGCCACGTGGTTATATTTTACACTAATAGGTATCGGCGGTGATGGGGATTCCACGGGCATGCTTTGATATTCGTGTGATTTGATCGCGTCCCAGTTAGGTAGGGTAGTATATGTGTCCCTCCGTAGTGGGCGGACTATGTTATGAAAGATAAGTAAGTTATATGGTAATGAACTTAATGATTCTTTTTCTAAATAATGTACGTAAGAATGTGACTATAACTTTTATCGGGAATGGAAAGGGTAATAAGGTGCGATTAAGTTCATAAGTGGTAATGACAGCGAGGATCCGTATGTATTTTTATACTTGTCCTTGTCATTCTTTTGTCTGATTATGATTTGTTTCTTGACGTTATATTTGCATTCCATATTAAATTTTTGTTATCTTGACCGCCCGGGCTGCGTTCATGCCGCAGTTTAGGTACACATGTTGGTGATCCTTGCTCATAGGATCTCGGTTGATTTGAAAAGCTCTATTTGCTCGGAGGCTTATCTCTTATACGGTTTCCTGAGGTAGTAGATTCATGTATATTCGGGGTATGGCGGGGCCACTGTCCATACGATTGTTCGATTGTTATTCTGAAGTGCAGTATTCACATATGTGGTTGGGCTGTAAGAACTGAGTTGTACTTTTGATTATGTTTATAATATGGAAGGCGGCCTTATCGGCCAGCCTGTGTTGTCTTTTGTTTACACTTATGTTTAAGTTGTGTATGTTCATTGCTATTCTCGATGTATACGAGCAGGGTGCCTGTAGGGCACCGATCGCGGCCCGGTCGGGTCGTGTGGCTACACTCACACTCAGAAAGATGTTCAATGCATGCAATTGTGATACCATAGGCTTGACCGTCATGTAAGTATCCACTAATGTGAAAACCCTCAGTATAAGATCATGTAGGGCTTGTCACGGGCTTGTAATGTAGGTTTGGGGGAAGGGATGAATATCATTTGCGCAAAAAGTGACTAATCCTTCCTCGAGTGTTGGACTACGTTCGTGCTTGATATTTGTGCGCTTTAATTCTAACCTGCATCCTTTTTTGTCCCAGTTCTTTTGTACTGATTTTTTTTTTTAATCTTTCGTTTGGAGCCCCTTTGTTTTCCAGAGTTATTTTCTCATTTCATTCATCATTTTTTTCTTTTTCTTGATATTGTCGGGGCTTTTGATTTCTTCTTTTGTGTGAAGTCGTTCTTTGCTTTTTTTTGTAGGACATTGCAACTTTATCCCTAGAAACTTCAACGCAGATATCGTTGTCAGCAATTTGCATTTTTCCAATGCGCTCAAGAAAGTCGGGCCAAGAGAGGGATAGTGCGTGTATACACTCAGAAAGGGTATATGTGTATTATGTGATTGTCAAAAGAATAGGTTTTAGGCTCAAAGGGGGAGTGCTACATATAATGTTATTTGATAGGCTGAAAAGGCTCAAACGGATCAAAGAAAGCCTACTGTCATTACTTATACCGAGTGTTACTCAGGATTTCGTCTCAACAAACATTCAGGCCAAGTTCTAGATCACAATGCAATGCAATTGAACTTATTCTAAAATTCACCACACAATGCACATGAAACGACGAGGTTGGTTTTGTTCTTATCTTGAAAGTATGCAAGACCGTTTCATTACAGGCGTGAATCAGATGTACCAAAAGAACCTATGATTTACCACGAAGTCAGTCCATACTGATTATTACTTATTCTTTCCTATGCACACTCCTAAATGTGCTGGTATCAACCAAGTCAAACAATGTTACTATATATATATATATATATATATTTTGAATAAAGTGTATCAAATGATACTTGAAAAACATATATTTTTTTTATTTTTTGAATAAAGGGTATCAAATGATACTTGAATATATATATATATATATATATATATATATATATATATATATATATATATATATATATATATATATATATATATATTGCACCATTGATCAGTTGGTTATGACAATGATGATGCCCATAGAGGTCGACGACCTTACACATATATAAGTATATGCGTATATATTGTACTTATGCATATCATGGCCTACAGTGGCACTTCTGAGTTACAAGTTGATCTTTCTTGTCTCCCTTTTACATTGGTGCCTTTATTTATGCTTTATCTGCCTTACATATCAGTACATTTTTTCATACTGACGTCCCATAAAGGGATGCTATGTTTCATACACGCATGTCCAGGTAGACTGATTGACGGACCTCCTCAGTAGGCTATCCAACTCAGCAGTGGTGTGAAACACTCCATTCTTTCTGGAGTCGATGTAGTGTGTCGGTTTGCTATGAGTGCTATGTATATATGCATTTTGGATATGACGGATCCCTGTTCCGATCTTTTATCAAATATAATACTTTTAGAGGCTTGTAGACTTGAGTTGTATGTCTAGATGTTACGTATGGCCTCGTTGGCCTTTCTGTTGGTCAGATGACCTGTATTGTGGCCTTATCGGCCTTATGTATGTATATATATTTTTTTCGAGACTGCTTATCCATTCTAGGCTGTACATTTAGATCTCCCTGTGATGGTCATCATGTCGCCTTGCCGTCCTTATATGAGTTATTATTATTCTGTATATGGATTGGATATGTCACAACCTTGTTGACCCAGACTTTTTGTATGTTCAGGTTATGACTTCAGATGTGATTCGCTTGGGCCAGTAAGGTACCGGGTGCCGACCACACCCTCCAAAATTAGGGTATGACAAACTTGGTGTCATAGTAGGTCTGTCTACAAGTCGTGTCTAGTAGAGTCTTGATAATAGGTGAGTTGTGCACCACACTTATAACCAGGAGGCTACCAGACATTTAGGGATTGCTACTATTCCTTGATGTTCTAGACCGTGTAGTAAAGTTGAGTCATAAGAACTTGATTACAATCCGTGCGTGTGACAAATGTATGTGAAGTCTTTGTCAGATCATATGTACCCCATATATGTGAGTACTATGTTAGAGCCCTAGGGCGCGGTTATCCATTTGTCCTGTATGGAAGGAGGATTGTGAAAATATATGACGGTGATATATGAAGTTCTAACGAGAAAGGGCCTTAATGAAGGACATGCGAGGTATTCAGGAAAATGACGATCGTAGAGTAGCATAAACACCTAGACATAGTACATGAGTGTTACAATATCATGTTCCGGAGTGGAGTGTTACTAACGATACTTTCCCCTAACCTATGACCACTTAGTTTTGATAAGATCTAGCTATAAAGAACCTATGACCCCTTAGTATTGATATGATCTAGCTATAAAGATCGGTGTAGACCTCGAGATTTAACGGAAGTTAGGTTTTGAAATAAGGAGCGGTATATTATTGCCACAAGATGACATTACTGAGAGAATTATAGGCGTGTTGATAGTTTACTTTACGGGATATATACAAGCCTCAGATCTTTATTTATTAAAGATCTTTTGGGTTCCTAAGGATTTTGGAGTTAAGTATTAGGATTTGATGTATAAATTGGGCTTCCCATCTCAGTATGATTCCCATTTTTAAATGATGGAGGATTAGGGATATTAAGATGTATAGTCTAAGCCCCAGAGTAGAATTAGAAGTAATATGTTAGCAAATGATTATATGGGTTGATATGAGCGACAACTACAAGTCAAAGTTTTTGTAAAGGATCAGGTGTTATAGAATGATAGGATACATGCATGGGGATGTCAACAAAGATTATAAACGAGCAAGTGCATGTATGTATTTTGCATCTAGCGAGATAGGATCCTATTGAAAGTAAATTTATGTCCTAGAGACAATCTGTATTAGGATAAATGTACTTTATACACATTCATATTATATTAATGGAGATTAATATTATGACATTTGCAGTTATTGAATTATTAGTTGATTGTTTATAATATTCTATAAATGCATCCCTAGAGGTTACGTGGTTATTAATAATGTGAGAGATTAATATTATAACGTAATTCTTAAATTGCCTCGACTAATGATCATCGAGAATGCGATATCGATGATATGTGATACGTCAACATGTGGTCTGCATCATATCCTTTGGGGATGTAGCTATGTCTCACCTACTACGAGTTATGACAACTCGTGATGGACACATGGATACTTGTGGAAGTATTGGTATACCCTGCTGATGTACTGTTTGTTATAGATGTCTAAAGTATCATCAACATGTGAGAGATAAAAGTCTTTAGACCTGAGGTCGATACGCGACTTGTATTAGGTATATTGCGACGTAGATTAAAGGTGGTAATTGAGCCAAATTAGGATCCATTCCTCGAATGTATCTTCGAGAGAACACTCAGATTCTCATATGGTATTAGGTTGACTGAGTCGTTGGCCAACGCAGTAGACATATCTATGATATGATCTTGTTGTCAGCTAATACAGATGAGATATAATGATTAAGCCATTTGGATAGACATTTGGCAGATCCTAAGCTTGATCGAGTGTGTCGTGAATGAAAGGATTTTATCTACCCACATAGAGGTTCAGTTCACAGGTTTCATGTAACTATACTTCACATATTGAGTTTGTCTTCCGGCGCCGTCTAGGAGTTCCGTGTGGACCCTAATGATATTAGTGTCGATATGTGAAGGTCTGTAGGGTAACACTAAGTCAATTGTTTCGTCGATTCAAGGATGTAATCAGAGAGAATATATATGTTCGGTTTATAAGCGAGACATTAGAATAAATAATGATTATTTAATTAAATTGAGATGATGTTTCAAATTTAATTAAAATAGAAACGAGATAAAATTGGACAGGGCCGCGGCTTGTGGGACCCAAGGCCCCGACGCCTCCCACTCAACACCGCGATGCCACGTGTCCAGTGGGTCCGAAGTGACCCATTCTGTTTCAGTTTTTGGGCTTGGCCCACTTGGAAACCCTAATTTTTTCAGCTATAAATAGTGGGTTCAATCATTATTTTAATACACCAAATTCACAAAAATTATTCTCTGCTGAAACTCTGCTGGATTTCCTAGCTTTCCAAATGAGTAATTACATCAGAGCCTTAGACTTGCAATCGAGGAACAGTTGCGTGCTCACCCTCAGATTACACATCAAAGTTGAAGATTCCAGATTTGCTAAACTGTAAGTATTCTATCGACACATTACAGTTTGTATGTGTTTTACATTATATAATCATCCATCAGTTTGACTGCCCATCGGATTTGAAACATAAATTTTCAAATTCTGCTGCGTGTACGAACCCGATAAAACCCTTCAGTGGTATCAGAGCCAGGGCTGTTTTGTGTGATTATATAATGAATATTAATGATTATATGGGTTAAGATTTGTTTAAATTTATTTTTATGTCATTAAGAAGCTTTAAAACCTTAAACCTCAAGAACACATAATCCTTGTCTCTTAAACTATTGAACAGTAATGTAATCGAGGAAGTCATTATGATGTAACTCTTCTAAGTTGATGTGCATTACCGGTTCATTTCGAACATGGTGCACTGAGACAAAGAACAGGAAGGGATTATATAATGATCGATAAACGTGTTGTTTAATGGTGAAGGGGTACGAGTTGAATCTGCAAATCTGACCGTGAACAAGTTTTAGGGTTTCGGGATTGTAGAATTTTGCGTTTCTGAGGTAGAGGCACCACAACTCCATAATGGAGCGTCGCGATGCTGGCTGGGTTTGTCAGAAGCGACGCAACTCTATTCTGGACCGTCGCGACGCTGTTAATCCCGAAAGCTTAAAATTAAAAAATGTCACTACCTCCGAGGCACCGCGGCGCCACCCCTAAGGGCCATGATGCCACCCCTAAGGGTCGCGGCACCGACGGTGATTTAAAAAACAATTATTTTTGGAATCAGAAACTGAAGTTTTCAACATTTCAGATTCAGATTCTGAAGTTTAAAAGGTTTCCGAATTTAAAAGTTAAAACTTTTAATTAGACAGATTTGGTCCTTTCGGACAATTTTATAATTAAATAAAGTTTCTGAAAACTAAATCTTTAAAATCTGAAAATTACAAACAGGTCCCTGAAACTTGAAAATATTTTCTGAATATTAAAATTGGATTTTCTGAATTTAATAGGGTTCAAATTGAATTTTAAATTCTTGAGGGACTAAACTGTAAATTATGAAAGTTTACAGAATTTCCTGAAAATCAGAATTTTAAATCAGAAAATATTTAGGGACTGTTTGGCGTAGACATAGATTTTAGAGTTTAGACAAATACACCAATCATTATCATTAATTGTATATAATTGAATAATATACGAATGTGCTAAGTGTTTAAATGCAAGCATTTAATTATTAGTATAGTGTCCGCTATACATGTCCAGTGGCGGCGCCCGATGGTGATTTACATAATGATCGCTATAAGCGCACAGGTAGCGGCGCCGATAGTTGATTAAAACTATCTTATATCATGCCTATTGGGTTGATGGTTTCCTATCTAAATGTGTTTTAGAAATTGCATGATAGGATGTCATATGAAATATGACATGAATGTTGATCTTGGTTGAAATTCCCGAAACTGAAAATGTTCCCTAAACTTTGAATACAAGTCTAAAATTAACACGCGTCGTCCATTATAATTGTTAGAGTGCAAATCCTTTTCGGTGATACGAGTATTTATGCAAAAACATTTGCTCTAAGTCTACGAGGAATCAGAATCTTTCATAGATGTGTTAATTGTAAAAGTAGATGAGAAACTTTTGTGGGTATTTACACCAAAGTATTTGTTCGCAAAGGCCAAGTTTACTTAGATACATAAATGCAGTCGTGTGATGGGGTTGACTTGCTTAGACTGTCACGCCCCGAACCCCGGGCCCGCGACTGATGCCCTACCTGGGCACCCTTCTATTCATACAACATAATAAACCGCGGAAGATAAATAACACTCATTTTTTTTTCTTTAAACACAGGCAAAGCCGATAAGGCTGTCATAATAAAAATCACCCGAAAGGGTCTACACTGTTCAACAATGTAAATACAACTCTAGCCAGTCCAGCCCACATATGAATACATACCTCTAAGAATTTGGGCGATGGCGTGGCGGACAAGGCCGCCGTACCCCTGAATATACCTAGCCATAATGACAAGCTCCGGAACATTGGAGCCATCTCAAAATGCTGAACCAGGATCCTAAGCTCGCGGATCCACAACTGAGTACCTAGACCTGCAGACATGAACGCAGCCCCCCCGAAGGAGGTCAGTACAACAGGTACCAAGTATGGAACGGAAATACAGTACAGTAAACAAGATCATAACTGTACAAAAGAATGACAGGGGCAAGTATGAAAATCAAATACCAGATCCTACCGTGTCATATAACAATCAGAGCCAATTGTACCTTGTATCACTGTACTACTATAACACCGTACCACTTTCACATATGAAAGTCATGTCAAAATCAGGGACACCTGCCCTCAGCATATAATATCACAGAAGCATGCTCGTGGAATACAACATCACTGTCAGCATGTAACAAGTATAATATACCACCATCATCAGATAAGCATGCCCGTGGAATTCCAACATCACCGTCGGCATGTAAAAAGTACAATACTCAAATATCAGTACACTGTGCCTTTTTAAAAAGTAGAGTAAACTTTACCGCTTTAAACTAGGAAGCTTATGATCAATCTAGGGCCACCCGCCCGTAGTATCATTATGCAATCCTACTCCTGGGACTATTTCACCCGCATAGGTCTTGTGGACCCGCATGAGGTAATTTCCTCGCATAGGACTATTTCACCCGCATAGGTCTTGTGGACCCGCATGAAGTAATTTCCTCGCATAGGACTATTTCACCCGCATGAGCCATACGGACTCGCATGAGGTAGTTTCCTCGCATCGTGGGGAGAAAATCCACGGAATATGTATAATGTCTTGGGGGTTTACCCCGCAATCATACTCAAGGGATGTATAATGTCTTGGGGGTTTACCCCGCAATTATACTCATAACACTAGCACCAATAGCTATCATGAACAACTTATGCAAGTTAAGTAATCTTTAACTCTCATTAGACAAAATGAAGGCACCATCTTTTTGAACAACCAAGGCAATACCATGCCTTCCTTTTAAAACAAACAAGACAATACCATGCCTTCCTTTATGAAATAACCAAGACAATATCATGCCTTCCTTTTAAAACAAACAAGACAATACATGTCTTCCTTTCTAAAATAACCAAGACAATACCATGCATTCCTTTTAAAACAAACAAGACACTAACAAGTCTTTCATTTTATAACACCAAGGCACTATCACACTTGCATCACTAAGGATTAAATTCCATTACAACAATGTACGTGAGTCGTACATTCACTTTATAAACTAAATTTCCATTTTTTGAAAAGCCCAAGTACTACATGTATCACTAGGAAGTAGAATCCAATACATGTATCATTTTGTAACATCATCAAGACACTTATCATACTAAGTATCTTTCTAAGACATGGTTTGATAAATCAGGGTAATAGACATCACATATTACTTTAAAACATCTTTGAAAATCAAAGTGTCACATATCATGTACTATATTAAGGACTTAACCATGGACATTCTCCTATGATTTCCTTACAACATTTTAAACAATCTCTTGACTTTCCACAAACATTGTTATAACAAACTTCCAATAAAGCCGTTATAAGACTTTCATTTTAGAAAACTAAAGCACTACTATATCATGTACGGGATTTGAACCCAAAGTACTATGTACGTCTATTATTTATAAAAGAATTGTTTCATGCAATGTTTAGGGAGTTGAACCCAAAAGAACTTTCACTAATAAAACCAAGTTACTTATGTCTTTAAATCAAGCCACTTCTTCTTTCAAAACTCAAGAAACTTACTTTTTAAATCAAGTAACTCCCTTTTTCAAAATCAAGTAACTTATACCTTTAAATCAAGTTACTTCTACTCTTTAAATTAAGTAACATATACTTTTCAAATCAAGTTATCTATACTTTTCAAGTCAAGTTACTACACCTTTAGAAATTCCATTCAAGGTTTGGAATTTAAGCGACTTCTCTTTAAATCAATCAAGTAACTTATACCTTTAAATCAAGTTAATTCTCTTCTTTAAAATCAAGTCACTTCTTCTTTCAACATTTAAGAAAATTATTCCTTTAAATCAAGTAACTCATTCTTTTCCAATGACGTTACTCCTATCTTTTTAAAGTCAAGTAAGCTTGTATTATTTAGGTGTGGAAGTGGCGAGGGCGCGCGAGGTCGTTGACCTGCATAAACGCTCCGCTTTGTTGCGCATCACACATGGCTTGCTCGTGTCACGTTGTGTGGCGACGTGGTTTTATGGTCGACGTGTTTTCGTCTTTTACGCCGTCATGCTCGAAAGAAAAGAAAGGCGGGCGGTGTTCATTAAAAAAAAAAAAAAAAAAAAAAAAAAAAGTAAGCTTGTATTTTTCAATTCAAGTATTATAACTTTCAAAATAAACCAAGTCTCTTATCTTTAAAATTCAAGTATCATATACTTCAAAATCAATTCACTTATACTTCATATAATCAAATCACACGAACTTTCAAATCAAGTCCCATAACTTGAAAATAAAGTCACATAATCATTTAAATAAAATAAGTCTCATTAACCTTGTAAATCAAGTCTCATAACTTTAAATCAAAGTCTCATAATCTTGTAAATCAATACTCATTTGAACCGTGAATAGGTTATACTTGTTTCTAATACTTCCTAACGACTCTTACCAACATCCCCCATAAGACATGGTAAGAACTTAGGAATCTTTTAGACAAGCCTTTAGCATAAAATCAATAACATGAATACTTCCTAATGACAAGGTAAGTACTTCAAGAAAACAAGTCACGTATACTTCAAGAATAAGTCATGTATACGCCAAAACAAGGCAAGTATACTTCAAGGATAGTCATGTCGATAGAAGGAAGAAGTTCACATACCTCGTTGGCGACTAACCCAAACGACAAGTAGCAATACGCTCCAATGTACTTTAACCTCATTGGTTATTCCACCCTCCAAGTAGAATATGCTACACGTAGTACTTCAACCTATAATAATGATAGCACTTCTATCAATTGCAAGCTTACTATAGTAATACTTATACCAAATAATTGCCCTATAATTCTACGGAAATTTGGGCAGCACTTCCTTTGTTTCTACATACTTTTCCACCTTTTCCAATGCCCGTATTCATCAACCAACAAGCCACATTTAAGGCACAACCAACATTTAACCAAAGGGGATTACACGCCTAACTTGACGTGTAAAATGTTGCCCCACAATCTATACAAAACAGTCCACAATTCTACAATATTAAGGGTACAATGTGAAGCCTTTTACATCCTTTTTATACCCCTATTCTTTAGGACTTTCATTAGCCATTTTACCACATTAATTATGCATGTTAGGGGCTGATTTTCCAGCATTACAACAGGCCTAAAACAGTCCATAAAAACTGCACGACAATATCCAACAGTTTTATAGATTCTACGGCCAACAACTAAAATCCGATAACTCTTTTCTTAATCCTTTTTATTCCAATTCGAGTTCCAAAACTTCTACATAAGTTATAACAACTTAATAACAACAATATTAATCCATTATAACATGCAATATGTGAAGATAACAACGACAATAACCAACGAATTCCATTTACACCAAATCTGTCCCAAAGCGGTTTTAGCCCCAAAAATGGCTCAAACGCTTTTTATTCTTCATTCTTTTTAACACAAGTTCATCCATACATTATAAAAATAAGTACTATCCAATTACTTTAAAAGAAGGACTTTTACCTCATTGTTTGCCCAAAAACGGCCCAAAACAGTCCGGTATTTACTGGTCCGCAGTTTTCGTCTCGCTCCACTTCTTTAAGTTTCAATCACATATATGTATTCCCTACAACCTTAGGATCAACTTCAAAAAGTCGACGGAAAACCCCTAGGGTTTCATTCTATTTTCGGTCCAACCTAGATTTAAGGGTTAAGGGTGCTTAGTCTTGGAAAGAAAATACTTTGATCTTGTTCTTGTTGGCTATGGTGATTTCGAAATATCTAGGTTAAGGAGAGATGATGGTTTGTATGGATGAAGGTCTTATGTTCCAAGTCTTCAAGACTTATCTATATATACTAAGGTGGAGTCTTTACAAGACAAGTGGAGAGGGCACTTGCTCTCCTCTTATTGGTCAAGAATTCTCTTCACAAAAATAATATCCCATCCTTAGCCAACTTTTCTCAACAATTTCGATGGCCCTATACCATACAAAACCAAGACTTAATAATTTAACACTTAGTCCATACTTCTATTGGAAAGAATTCAATTACTAGAATTAATTCTTGTCATCATATTAATCTCAAAAAATTTCCGTATAAGGAAATGTAAAAATCTTTTCCTTTCGACATTCAAATCTTAATTCTATAATCATGTTCTCACTTAGTAGCTATGGAAATACGGGGTTTAAAATTCTCCCCCCCCCCCCCCCCCCCTTAGAAACATTCGTCCCGAATGTTCCTTCTAAGTCTCCAACTACACATGCACCGGTATAGTCTTCACTACTATACTTACGAAACCAATTATGCCACATATGACCACAATATATCACACATGCATATACGTCAGTCAAATCCAAACGATGAATCAAATCTAAGGTGAGTATCATCACTATTAACTCCCATTCATGGCCTAAAAAGATTCTCCTTTCGTACTTTCATTATTCATACTATAACACTTTAATTCTTTTAACACTTGTCCGCTCCTTTTCTTACTTGTCGTACTCTTCTCGTACTTCCAAACCTTTTCTAGTACACGTACATAATTTCAAATATTGCTTCTGTTCTCCAATCCTTGGAGTTACTATATCCTAACTTAGTCATTATAATTGGATTAAATTTCCGTTAAGGCCCTTCTCGGCCCTCACGACCTGGTTTTGGTGGAACGCGTCCACGAACTCATACACCGATTAACTAAACTTGGGCCTTGCACCCTCGTGACCATATCACATAGCGGGACCACCTCCAACTGACCCCACTCCATTTCGAGCTCGGGTTGACATGCAATCAGCCCACAACCCGACCCATTGTCGCACTTAATTCTCATTCTTGGTCTGAAATAAATCTTACTACCCGAGAAGGCCTTATACCTATAAGATCTCAGCGGTTATCAATATTCTAAGGTTCACAATTATTCCATGTTCCAAGCTTACATTATCAGTCCCCACATACGGAAAATGTAGCTTCTCAAAATCTTAAAATCTTGTTGTCTTAATTACAACAACTTTATTTACTGTATACCAATATTATCCACACATATCACGTAAGCGTACAACACGGCTTAATCTATCAACATGGTATGTTATAAAATCAATTAAACATGATCTCTTAAGAGTCTATCAAAATCTTAGACAATTCATTACCTCCTGATATTCCAAATCAGTACATATATAAAGCCTATGGGTAGGTTTCAACAATCTGTTTCACACCTTTCAAGTATTTATTAAGGCTTTACCAATCTTGGTAGTCTATAATCATTCTAGGCAACACAAATATGACCCTCATACATATATCCGTATGGATGTACATCATTATACCAACTATACAACAATTTTTATCAACCTGGATACGCAATCCATAATATCTTTTCTGGGTCACTGTTGCCTATTACATTAGGGAGAGACTACCCTAAAAACACAGCTCTATCGCACGATCTCAGAGTGAGAAGAAGGGAAACCAATCCTAAATGTACTATAGCCTCCTGTTTATAGACGTGGTGCACAACACACCGATAAACAAAACTCTACTATACACGGTCTGTAGAAATTCCGATGACTAACTGCTTTGATACCACTCTGTCACGCCCCGAACCCCGGGCCCGCGACTGGTGCCCTACCTGGGGACCCTTCTATTCATACAACATAATAAACCGCGGAAGATAAATAACACTCATTTTTTTTCCTTTAAACACAGGCAAAGTCGATAAGGCTGTCATAATAAAAATCACCCGAAAGGGTCTACACTGTTCAACAATGTAAATACAACTCTAGCGATCCATTACATATGAATACATACCTCTAAGAATTTGGGCGATGATGGCGTGGGACGACAAGCCGTGTCGTACCACGAATATACCTAGCCATAATGACAAGCTCCGGAATATTGGAGCCATCTCAAAATGCTGAACAAGGATCCTAAGCTCGCGGATCCACAACTGAGTACCTAGACCTGCGGACATGAACGCAGCCCCCCCGAAGGAGGTCAGTACAACAGGTACCAAGTATGGGCGAAATCTGATCTGATAAACAAGATCATAACTGTACAAAAGAATGATATGGGCAAGTATGAAAATCAAATACCAGATCCTGCCGTGTCATATAACAATCAGAGCCAATTGTACCTTGTATCACTATACTACTATAACACCGTACCACTTTCACATATGAAAGTCATGTCAAAATCTGGGACACCTGCCCTCAGCATATAATATCACAGAAGCATGCTCGTGGAATACAACATCACTGTCAGCATGTAACAAGGATAATATACCAACATCATCAGATAAGCATGCCCGTGGAATTCCAACATCACCGTCGGCATGTAAAAAGTACAATACTCAAATATCAGTACACTGTGCCTTTTTAAAAAGTAGAGTAAACTTTACCGCTTTAAACTAGGAAGCTTATGATCAATCTAGGGCCACCCGCCCGTAGTATCATTATGCAATCCTACTCCTGGGACTATTTCACCCGCATAGGTCTTGTGGATCCGCATGAGGTAATTTCCTCGCATAGAACTATTTCACCCGCATAGGTCTTGTGGACCCGCATGAGGTAATTTCTTCGCATAGGACTATTTCACCCGCATGAGACTATTTCACCCGCATGAGCCCTTACGGACTCGCATGAGGTAGTTTCCTCGCATCGTGGGGAGCAAATCCACTTAATATGTATAATGTCTTGGGGGTTACCCATGATCATACTCGAGGATGTATAATGTCTTGGGGTTTACCATGATTATACTCAGGGGATGTATAATGTCTTGGGGGTTTACCCCGCAATTATACTCATAACACTAGCACCAATGTCTATCATGAACAACTTATGCAAGTTAAGTAATCTTTAACTCTCATTAGAAAAAATAAAGGCACCATCTTTTTGAACAACCAAGGCAATACCATGCCTTCCTTTTAAAACAAACAAGACAATACCATGCCTTCCTTTATGAAATAACCAAGACAATACCATGCCTTCCTTTTAAAACAAACAAGACAATACCATGTCTTCCTTTCTAAAATAACCAAGACAATACCATGCCTTCCTTTTAAAACAAACAAGACACTAACAAGTCTTTCGTTTTATAACACCAAGGCACTATCACACTTGCATCACTAAGGATTAAAGTCCATTACAACAATGTACGTGAGTCGTACATTCACTTTATAAACTAAATTTCCATTTTTAGAAAAGTCCAAGTACTACATGTATCACTAGGAAGTAGAATCCAATACATGTATCATTTTGTAACATCATCAAGACACTTATCATACTAAGTATCTTTCTAAGACATGGTTTGACAAATCAGGGCAATAGACATCACGTATTACTTTAAAATATCTTTGAAAATCAAAGTTCCACATATCATGTAAGGACTTAACCATGGACAATCTCCCATGATTTCCTTACAACATTTTAAACCATCTCTTGACTTTCCACAAACATTGTTATAACAAACTTCCAATAAAGCCGTTATAACACTTTCATTTTAGAAAACTAAAGCACTACTATATCATGTACGGGATTTGAACCCAAAGTACGTACGTCTATTCTTTATAAAAGAATTATTTCATGCAATGTTTAGGGAGTTGAACCCAAAAGCACTTTCACTATTAAAACCAAGTTACTTATGTCTTTAAATCAAGCCACTTCTTCTTTCAAAACTCAAGGAACTTACTTTTTAAATCAAGTAACTCCCTTTTTCAAAATCAAGTAACTTATACCTTTTAAATCAAGTTACTTCTACTCTTTAAATTAAGTAACATATACTTTTCAAATCAAGTTATATATACTTTTCAAATCAAGTTACTACACCTTTAGAAATTCCATTCAAGGTTTGGAATTTAAGCGACTTCTCTTTAAATCAATCAAGTAACTTATACCTTTAAATCAAGTTACTTCTCTTCTTTAAAATCAAGTCACTTCTTCTTTCAACATTTAATAAATCAAGTAACTCATTCTTTTCCAATGACGTTACTCCTATCTTTTTAAAGTCAAGTAAGCTTGTACTTTTCAATTCAAGTATTATAACTTTCAAAATAAACCAAGTCTCTTATCTTTAAAATTCAAGTATCATATACTTCAAAATCAATTCACTTATACTTCATATAATCAAATCACACGAACTTTCAAATCAAGTCCCATAACTTGAAAATAAAGTCTCATAATCATTTAAATAAAATAAGTCTCATAACCTTGGAAATCAAGTCTCATAACTTTAAATCAAAGTCTCATAATCTTGAAAATCAATACTCATTTGAACCGTGAATAGGTTATACTTGTTTCTAATACTTCCTAACGACTCTTACCAACATCCCCCATAAGACATGGTAAGAACTTAGGAATCTTTTAGACAGGCCTTTAGCATAAAATCAATAACATAAATACTTCCTAATGACAAAGTAAGTACTTCAAGAAAACAAGTCACGTATACTCCAAATAACAAGGCAAGTATACTTCAAGAATAAGTCATGTATACGCCAAAACAAGACAAGTATACTTCAAGGATAGTCATGTCGATAGAAGGAAGATGTTCACATACCTCGTTGGCGACTAACCAAAATGACAAGTAGAAATACGCTCCAATGTACTTTAACCTCATTGGCTATTCCACCCTTCAAGTAGAATGCTACACGTAGTACTTCAACCTATAATAACGATAGCACTTCTATCAATTTCAAGCTTACTATAGTAAGACTTATACCAAATAATTGCCCTCTAATTCTACGGAAATTTGGGCAGCACTTCCTTTGTTTCTACATACTTTTCCACCTTTTCCAAGACCCGTATTCATCAACCAACAAGCCACATTTAAGGCACAACCAACAGTTAACCAAAGGGGATTACACGCCTAACTTGAAGTGTAGAATTCTGCCCCACAATCTATACAAAACATTCCACAATCCTCGGCACAAAATAGTCCACAATTCTACAATATTAAGGGTACAATGTGAAGTCTTTTACACCCTTTTTATACCCCTATTCTTTAGGACTTTCATTAGCCATTTTACCACATTAATCATGCATTTTAGGGGCTGATTTTCCAGCATTACAACACACCTAAAACAGTCCATAAAAACTGCACGACAATATCCAACAGTTTTATAGATTCTACGGCCAACAACTAAAATCCGATAACTCTTTTCTTAATCCTTTTTATTCCAATTCGAGTTCCAAAACTTCTACATAAGTTATAACAACTTATTAAAAAAAATATTAATCCATTATAACATGCAATAGGTGAAGATAACAACGACAATAACCAACGAATTCCATTTACACCAAATCTGTCCCAAATCGGTTTTAGCCCCAAAAATGGCTCAAATGCTTTTTATTCTTCATTATTTTTAACACAAGTTCATACATACATTATAACAATAAGTAATATCCAATTACTTTAAAAGAAGGACTTTTACCTCATTGTTTGCCCAAAAACGCCCCAAAATAGTCCGGTCTTTATTGGTCCGCTAGTTTCGTTTCGCTCCACTTCTTCAAGTTATAATCACATATATGTATCCCCTACAATCTTAGGATCAACTTCTCTTCATGTTTCGCTTCCAAAAAGTCGACGGAAAACCCCTTGGGTTTCATTCTATTTTCGGTCCAACCTAGATTTAGGGGTTAGGGGTGCTTAATCTTGGAAAGAAAATACTTTGATCTTGTTCTTGTTGGCTATGGTGATTTCGAAATATCTAGGTTAAGGAGAGATGAGGGTTTGTATGGATGAAGGTCTTATGTTCCAAGTCTTCAAGACTTATCTATATATACTAAGGTGGAGTCTTTGCAAGACAAGTGGAGAGGGCACTTGCTCTCCTCTTATTGGTCAAGAATTCTCTTCACAAAAATAATATCCCACCCTTAGCCAACTTTTCTCAACAATTTCAATGGCCCTATACCATACAACACCAAGACTTAATAATTTAACACTTAGTCCTTACTTTTATTGGAAAGAATTCAATTACTAGAATTAATTTTTCTCATCACATTAATCTCGAAAAATTTTCTTATAAGGAAATGTAAAAATCATTTCCTTTCGACATTCCAATCTTAATTCTATAATCATGTTCTCACTTAGTAGCTATGGAAATACGGGGTGTAACATAGACAAATCTTGACGCAAAAGTGTCGGACTAATCTAAGGACGCATGATTAATTGAATTATTTAATCAACCAAGAGTTGCAAAAATGCTTTGCAATTAGTTTAAGACCTACCAAAATGTGCTATTGAAGTTATCAGCCAAAGAAAATGCGAATATAACATAGGTTTGGATCTTGGTCCATTATGACTTTAAAATGTTTTAGGTCCGTATTCTACATTGGGATCGTAGAAGTATGCTAAAATAGTGGGAGCTAATTAAACAAAAGGCCATGTTAAATTAGTTTAAAACGAATGTGTATAAAAAGGGAAAATAAATTTTGATTGTATTTTCCTATCTATCTATATCTTTAGATCTTCAGAATGTCGAGTTATTCACTAAAGATGTTAATTGAAATGAACAAGCTCACCGGACCGAATTACCTAGATTGGCTTAGGAATCTAAGGATTTTCTTTGTTACACCCCGTATTTTCGAGTCATTAATATGAGAACGTACTCAAGGATCTAAGGTTTGAATATTCGAAGGATAGTATGATTACATTTTCCTCCGGAAAAATTTCAAAAAAATGTGAAGACGAAAAATTTATCAACTCGGAGTTAGATTCCCTAATGTGGATTTACGGGCTTAGTATTGGATTACGAAGTAATGGAATTGATAATATGAGGCCCGTCAAAATTTCACAATTTGGGGGGGGGGGGGTTCGAAAATTTTAAGTATTTTGGCTAAGTGTTGGATTATTATTTTGTGAAGGGAATTATGGGCGAGTAAGAGGGTGACATGTGTCCCTCCCCACTTGTGTAGCAAGGCTCTAATTATGTATATGTATATGTATATGTACATGTATATGTACATGTATTGCAAGAATGTCTAGAAAGGGAGATATTTTCATCCAAGTGGACAAGTGTGGAAGATATTTGTGAGATATTTTCATCAAGACAAGTGGACCACTTAGGTACCCCTCCACTTGTAAGATTTCATCTATATAAGAGAGGTGATAGCAAGACTAAGAGACATTTGCATAATATCTTCTTCATCCAAAACTCTCTTCTCCCTTCCTTAACCTTGAGGTTTTCGAGATTCTTCAAGCATTAATGAAGAACAAAAGTTGATTATTCTCCTAGATTAAGCACCCTAATCAAGTTCTAAACCAAATTAACTCTCCAAGGTATCACAAACATGGTTTGGCCGAAAGTTAGGTGAAATTCCTAGGCTTGTTTATGAACTTTTTGGAAGTAAAACAAGAAAGAAAGATGGTTACAAGCTTGTAGTAGATTCATGTGTGTGATTGGAACTTGAAGAATAAAGAGCAAAGACTAAACCATGGACCGACTTTAAGTGGATTGTTTTGGGCATATTTAAGGTAATGATTATTCCTCATCTTGAAGTAATTGGATATTACATGTTGTAGTAATTAATGAAGGAACTTGTGATTAAAAAGAATGAAGAATAAGAAGTACATGTCACAATCTTGGCATGTTAGCCGATTGTGGACAGTTTTGGTGTTGTCGGATTTGTTGGTTATTGTTGTTGTTAAACATCACCTATTACATGTTGGCATGAAGGAAATCTTGTTGTTAACAAGTGGATATAACTTATATAAAAGTATTGGAATATAAGTTGGATTATAAGAAGTTATGAAAACAGTTTTGGTTGTAGTAGTTGGCCGAGAACACTAAATAAATGACTGTTTTTACATTGGACTATGTACTGATTTTAGCGGACTAAAGGACTGTTTTTACATTGAACTATGGACTGATTTTAGCGGACTGTTTTGGGTAGATTAAGGGGCTGAATTTTACACGTCAAGTAGGCGTGTAATCCCTTTGGTTAAACTGTTGGTTGTGCCTTTAATTGATGCCTTGGTTATTGATGAAATTGACCTTCTAAAAAGGTGGAAAAATACGTATAAACGGGGGAAGTGCTGCCCAAATTTTTATAAAAGAAATGAGATTCATTGAGTAGTATAAGTGTATACTAGTATCATGAAGTTGATAGAAATGTTATTATCATTATAGGTTGAAGTACTACTTGTGGCGTATTCTACTTAGCGTGTGGATTAGCCGAAGAGGTATGTGAACTCTTCCTATCTTCTTTGAGCATGAACCTTATAAAATGATACTTGATATGATAAGTGTCTTGAATTTACAAATGAGGATTTTAAATGAATTCAGATTTCATTGTGGTGTTTGCTTGATTTGGAAAGAATAGGTTACTTAAGGTGTAGTAACTTGATCTTAAAAAAAAGAAGTGTCTTGGTTTTAAAAGAGTAAGTTACTTGAGTTTAAAAGTATACTTGACTTGATCTTAAAGGTGGAAAGTGTCTTGATACTACGGGTGTTAGTGTCTTGGGTTTTATAAATGAAAAAGATGTTCGGCGAACGTACATGGTTCTAGTTGGTTTGTCTAGAAAGGAAGTGGTTCTATCTATTTCATTAATAGTACTTTGGGTTTTATAAAAAGGGAAGTTATTCTACTCTTAGAAGTTAAGGGTATTCATGTTGTTGATTCTATGCTTAAGACATGTCTAAATTATTCCTAAATCCTTACCAAGTCTTATGGGAGATGTTGGTAAGAGCTTTTAGTAAACATTGGAGTCGAGTTGATCTTGCTAAGTTATAACACTAATGAGAAAAAGCATCGAACAAGCCACTGCAACGTTAATGAAAAAAAAGAATCCACAATCAATCATATCGAAATGAGTAGAATATGCATCTGCATAAAAGCTAAGATATAACCAGTTCATTTTACATTTTCTAGGATCACAACTGATTAGATAAAATCTCATGATATATTAATCACGGCTCATAAAATGAAAGTTGTTAGATATACTCCCTTGATAGTACCTTGAGATTTCTAAAAGAAAAGTTCATTTTAAATGTTTTTGAAAAGGAAGGCATGATATTATCTTAAAAAAGAAGGCATGGTAATTGTCTTGGTTTGTTAAAATGATGGTTTATTCATTTTATGATAATAAGAGTCAAAGAATATTTTAAACTTGCATATGTTCGCTCATGATAGCCTTTCGTGCACGTGTTATATTTCTATACCACCACGTCTCTCATTGGAGGGCCGACCATCTTATTGTGTTATTTACTTGGACGTGCTTACATGATGGAGGAATTCCATGGGCATGCTTCCACTATATTGTTCCATGGACATGCTTTCACGATGAAGAAATTTCGTGGGCGTGCGGCCATGATGCGGGTTCAATCCCTGGGTGATATTATTATTCCATGGACTAGCTCTCCATGATGACATGTTCCCGAGATGCAGGAATTCCACGGGCATGTTATATATTATACTTTGTGCATGCCTACAGTGATGAAGGAATTCCACAGGCACGCTTTGATATTGCGGGTTTAAGACCCATGGTTGAAATTACATAATGATTCTGAGGGCGGATGACCCTGACATGGCTTTCATATTTTGAAATGGTATTTATTTCATAATTTGAAATGACACGGTGGATCTTACTTTTAAAAAGGCATATTTTTAAAAGGCTCAGTTGACTCTCATTTGTTTATACAAAGTACAGTAGTACAGTGGTACAGTGATACAAGGTACATTTGGCTTTTATTTTATTTTGCATGGTTGGAGTTGGTAAGGTTTTTACTTGTCTCTGTCATCTTTTGGTCAGTTATGGTTTATTAACTGTACTTTATGTTTACATACTTAGTACTTGTTGTACTGACCCCCTTCGGGGGGCTGCGTTTCATGCCGCAGGTTTAGGTACACAGTTTGGTGATCCTCGCTCTTGGGATCTCTACTCAGTTTTCATGGGAAAGCTCCATTATTTCAGAGGCTTGTCATGTTGGTACGGACCCTGGTATGGTAGGCTTACGTACATTCAGGGATGTGGTGGGGCCCTGTCCCGTCATAGGTTACTGTCCAAACTCTTAGAGGTCTGTATTCATATGTGGGCTGGACTTGCGAGAGTTGTGTATATATGTTGTTGAACAATTGTACTACGGTGTTGTAGGGATGTTCCCGTTTATATATATATATATATATATATATCGGCAACCTCATCGGCTTGCCCTGTTGCTACATATACAGTTTTCATTTATTATTTGACCTATGTCTTGAAAGGGATGTGAGGGTATAAGAGGGGGTGCCCAGGTAGGGCACCAGTCGCAGGCCCGAGATTCGAGTCGTGACAGTCCTAAAGTAAGAGAAAATCGAATATGTATTGGACAAGGTTTTCCCCATAGTGCTTGCTGAAGACTCTGCTGAGTATGCTGCTTTTTATAAGGTTGTTTATCAAAAGCATCTTGATGATGCCACATCTGCACAATGCGTTATGCTATCTTCCATGTCAGTGGAACTACAAAGGCAACACGAGAACATGGGTCCTAACGAGATGCTAGGACATTTGAAGAGCCTCTATGACTTTCAATCCCAGACACTGGATTATGAGCTGTTGGTAGAACTTTTCAAGTGTAAGTTGATCGAAGGGGGCCAAGTGTCTCAACACTTGCTGAAGATGATAAGGCTAATTGAAAGGTTGGAATCAATTGGTATTGATCTGCAAAGTAGATTTTCTTCCACGCTGATCCTAAATTCACTTCCTCGTTCGTTTTAGAGTTTCATCATTAACTACAACATGAATGGAACTAGAGCGAATCTTCCAGAGTTGCATAACATGCTAAAGACTTTTGAATCTTCAATCTCTAAGGGCAAAATTGTGCTCATGGTAAGCTCCTCTAGTCATCCTAAACCTAAAGGTAAGGAATGATAGAAGAAGAAGGGCAAAACTAATGCTACACCCGCAACAATGAAACCTAAAGGAGGGGCGAAGAAGAATAAAGTTATTCCGGCTAAGGATGTGTGCATGAACTGTAATAGGAAGGGGCATTGGAAGAAAGATTGCACTGCTCCAGGATGAGGGAAGACACCTGGTGCTTCAACCTCTAGTGGACATGGTATGTTTGTAATTGAAATAAATCTATCTATTAATAATTCTCATTTCTGGGTACTAGATATCGCTTATGGCTCACACATTTGTACAAATGTGCAGGGGCTAACTGACATCAGAAAGGTCGGACCTCGAGAGGTAGACCTGCGCATTGGAAACAGAGAACGAGTAGATGATGAGCGCATGGGAACTTATAGATTAGATTTACCTTCTGGAAAATGTTTAGTGTTGAACAATTGTTTTTATGTTCCCTCGTTAACGAGGAACATCATTTCCATTCCTGTATTAGACATGTAAGGTTTTTCCTCAAGCATATTTAATGCAGTATGATATTGTATTTTAATGATGTTGTATTTGGAATTGTGCCTCTTGTGAATGGATTATATACACTAAACTGTAGTCGAGAAATTTTCAATATACAAAACAAACGAGCTAAAATAAGTAAAAGAAATTCTACCTACCTGTGGCATTGTAGACTTGGTCATATCAATCAAACAAGGATATAACGGTTGAGGAAACTTAACTACCTCGAACCATTTGACTTAGAATCTTATGGTAATTGTGAATCCTGTTTGAAGGGTAAGATGACCAATAAGCCTCTTTCTGAAAAGGGGATACGAGCCAAGGAGGTGCTTGAGTTGGTACATACTGACGTATGTGGACCATTTTCGACTCAAGCTAAAGGAAGTTTCCCTTACTTCATCACTTTAAGATGCGACTTGACAAGATATGAATATGTGTATCTTATGAAACACAAGTCTGAGTCCTTCGAGAAGTTTAGGGAGTACAAGTGTGAAGTGGAGAAACAACTCGCAAAGAGTATCAAGACTATTCGATCTGATCGAGAAGGTGAGTACTTAAGTAAAGAATTTCTAAATTACTTGAAGCTACATGTAGTTCATTCCGAATGGACGCCTCCTGGAACACAACTAATGAATGGTGTTGCCGAGAGGAGAAACTGAACCCTACTTGATATGGTTCGATCCATGATGAGCTTTTCAGCTTTACCAACATACCTTTGGGGATATGTTATACAAACCTCGATATATGTTCTAAATAGGGTTCCTTCCAAATTAGTTGAAAAAATGTCATATGAGGTATGGTGTGGCAAGATGCCAGCTCTTAGACACATGAGGCCCTAGGGGTGTCCTGCATATGTCAAGAAGATGCTCACTGATAAGTTGGAATCCAAGAGTGAGAAATATTACTTGTAAGGTATCCAAAGGAAACTAAGGGATACTATTTCTATCTTCCTAGCGAACATAAGATCCTTGTTTCTAGGAACGCAACTCTCATTGAAGAAGAATATGTCTACAATGAAGAGAGCTGCACATAGATAAAACTTGAAGAAATTCAAGAACAACAAAGTAACATAGAGGTTGAATCATTGCCGAATGATCAAGGAAAAAATTCAGTGGGAGCTTTGGCGAAGATTGGGTACTTAGGATACGCCCTTCGGCCAGTGGAAGTGTTGCGAGGAATGATGCAGAGATGCAAGACCCTCCTACACAGACCTTGGGAGCAAGTGCAGTGATTGCACCTCCTTCCATTCAGGAAAGACATGAAAGTGATATTCCTGAAAGCTCTCATGTTGGTAGATCAACCAACACACAAAAACCTTCTCACAGTCGAACATACCTAGAACTGAACTGCAAAATCAACTCTGTAGATCTGTAAGAACTCATCGTCCTCCAGAAAGACTAAATCTACTTATGAAAACACATAGTGAGATAGATATTCCAGATGATGATGAGCCTACAACCTACAATGAATCAATGATGGACATTGATTCGAAGAGATGGCAAGAAGCCATGAAATCCGAAATTGAATCTATGTATGTCAATCAAGAGTGAAACTTGGTTGAATTGCCAAATTGTGGCTAAAGGTTATAATCAGCGTCCTGGTGTGGATTATTGATGAAACCTTTTCACCAGTTGTTAAGATAAAGTCTATTCAGATTTTGCTTGCTATAGCTGCACATTATGACTATGACATTTGGCAGATGGACGTCAAAACTGCATTCCTCAATGGTAATCTAATTGAGGAAGTGTATATGAAATAACCCGAGGGTTTTTAATCCGAGTCCAAACCAAATGTTGTGTGCAAGCTACAGAAGTCCATTTATGGACTTAAGCAAGCCTCTAGGAGTTGGAATATTTGCTTTGACAAGACTATCAAGTCATTTGATTTCGTCAGAAGCAAAGAAGATCCTTGTGTTTATAGCAAACGCAAGGATGAGGGTATTGTCTTTATTGTTATGTATGTTGATGACATATTGATAATGAGAGATAATAAGACTCTCATGCAATCAGTCAAGGAGTGGTTGTCCAATACCTTCATGATGAAGGACTTAGGTAAAGCCTACTACATTCTGGGAATTAGGATCTATAGAGATAGACCTAATAGATTGTTGGGGCTGTCATAGTCGGTCTACATAGACAAATTGCTTA
Source organism: Przewalskia tangutica (assembly GCA_029844215.1). Taxonomy (NCBI): domain Eukaryota; kingdom Viridiplantae; phylum Streptophyta; class Magnoliopsida; order Solanales; family Solanaceae; genus Przewalskia; species Przewalskia tangutica. Next base: position 132,677,801 of record CM056720.1, on the reverse strand, counting down.
GACGTTATTCTATGGAAAATTCCAAGAAAGATGGTCTTCCAATTGGTCAAGGCATCAAGTTATCTAAGAAGAATTGCCCTTCTAGTGCTGTAGAACTTGAGCGCATGAAGATGGTCTCATATGCTTCGGCTATAGGATCAATCATGTATGTCATGACTTGTATTAGGACAGATGTGGCCTTTGCACTTAGTATGACTTGAAAGTTCCAGCAGAATCCTGATGATGAACACTGGAATGCAGTCAAAAGTATTCTTAAGTATCTCAAACGTACTAAAGATTACTTCTTAGTTTATGGTGGAGATGAGAAACTAGTTGTTACTGGATACACTGACGCTAGCTTCCAGACAGATGTTGATGACTTCAAATCTTAGTCTGGTTACACGTTCATTTTCAATGGTGGAGCAGTGAGTTGGAAAAGTTCCAAACAAAGCTACAACTGCTGATTCGACTACTGAAGCAGAGTACATTGTTGGATCGAAAGCTGGTAAAGAGGTTGTCGCAATTTTTGCGTTCATAAAGGAACTAGGGGTTGTTCTGAGTGTTAGTTGTCCAATAACCATTTATTGTGACAACACTGGTGCAATTGCACAGGCAAAGGAACCAAGATCAATAAACAGAAACAAGCATGTACTAAGGAAGTACCACATTCTCAGAGAGATGGTGGAGACTGAAGATATTAAATTATTTTATGTTCCCACAGACAATAATCTAGCAGACCCATTTACTAAACCATTAAGCTTGGTTAAGCATAATGGTCATTTTGAGAACATAGGTATTAAATATGTTGGTGATTGACTCTAGGCCAAGTGGGAGATTGGAAGTATGTTTATGTCCTAGAGACAATCTGTATTAGAATAAATGTATTTTATACACATTCATATTTATATTAAAGGAGATTAATATTATGACATTTGCAGTTATTGAATTATTAGTTGATTGTTTATAATATTCTATAAATGCATCTCTAGAGGTTACATGGTTATTAATAATGTGAGAGATTAATATTATAACGTAACTCTTAAATTGCCTCGACTAATGATCATCGAGAATGAGATATCGATGATATGTGATATGTAGACATGTGGTCTGCATCATATTCTTTAGGAATGTAGTATGTCTCACCTGCTACGAGTTATGGCAACTCGTGATGGACACATGAATACTCGTGGAAGTATTGGTATACCCTGCTGATGTACTGTTTGTTATAGATATCTAAAGTATCATCAGCATGTGGGAGATAGAAGTCCTTAGACTTAAGACTGGCCAAGGGGTTGGGTGGGGTAGGGTCGGGGCTGGGGGTCGGGGTCTAGAGGCTAACGGGTCGGGGTTGGCGAGTGCTGTTGCCAGATCTGGCCCCGATGTCGATGTCGGGCCTGGTGGAGTCATTTTTTATTTGCCTTTAAATTAAATAAATAACACACACACACACAACAAGATAGTTTAATAAAAACATCCCAAGGCTATTTTTGTGTCTTATATTATTCGACTAGAAGTTTTTTTTTTTGTAATACAATTTCAAAATTGCAACTTCGTGGTATTGAAAGTTGAAAATAAATAACATAGTAAATTTACAATTAAAAGAATTACATTTTAAGAAACATATTTTTGTAGTTTCTTTATAATTTCTTGTGGTTCTTCGATTGAAATTGGTATATCTTTGTCAAATTGGTTGACGTCGCTTGCACATCCGTCGGATAAGATTTCGTTGTAGTTGTAGTTTTCTTCTTCGCTGATCTCTGGTTGGTCGCACCTCCTACGCTCCGCACGAATCCAATCTCTGAATAAAACTGTAATCTCTAATGAGTCTCATGCCAATGAATGTCTGTGCTCCCCTATTTGAAAATTTCCCACAGAAAATGTGCTTTCAGACGCTGTTAATGACGCTTGAATGTTCAACACATCTCGGCCATCTTAGATAGTGTTGAAAAATTCTTCTCATTCTCCCTCCAGTATTTTAGCAAGTCTTCACACCCATCTTCTTTTTCAATTGATTCGTACGGTACAAGACCCTGCAAAACAAAAAATCAAACCCGCTAACTTGGTTAGAAACGGTACCACTAAACATTCTATGTCTAGGCTTTCAATACTAGCCGCAACATGTCGTTTTTGAGGTTGTGTTGAAGAAGAAGAAGAAGGCATGGAAGCCGGTTGGTTGCTAGCACTTTCTTGTCGGTAATGCGTATATACCTTTTTACATTCTTCTTGTATGTTAGACAACACTTCTTCTCTTGTTTTTTTAATAGGTGGTGGGTCATTTGGATTTTTGGGAGATAGGGGTGGAAGTTTGTCTATGCAATCATAAATAGTTTCAATAAGTGTTTTACAACCGTCAATTTTAATAGATGAATTTAATACAACACTAATAATATAAATTGGGGGAATAAGAATAAAATATTTTGTCATTTTTAGAAATATTTTTTTAATCGGTGCCTTATAAGCTGGTTTTTCCATATATTCTATAAGTAATATAAATATTAGAGCTATATAAAATAACATTGATAAAATAGTAGGATAATAAATACCGGTAAAAATTCTTTAGTAGCTAGATAAAATTTCTCTAAAAATGTAATTAGTTCTAAAATTGTATCCCAATCGGAATCAATAATTATATCAGTAGGATTTCGATTACGGGCGTTAAAGGTTACATGTCTTCTATACTCATAAGCAACACGTAATTGGTTGTATAAAGAATTCCATCTAGTGCATACATCATCAGAATTTTTCTGTAAGGTAGTTCACAATCATGACAAGTTTTTTTATATTCTTTTATTCTTTGTATTCTATTACTTTTAAAAATAAAGTTTATAGTAAATTGTATTTTTACAAGAATGTCTTTAAAAAGTGATAGACCATCCTTTACAACTAAGTTATTAATATGACATGCACATTTTATATGAAAATGATCTGGAAAAGATGGAGTTAATACATTTTTAATGATGTAACAACAGAATTATTAGAAGATGCATTATCTAATGTAATACTCATAATTTTATCAGTTATGCCATAATAATCGCAAACTGAAAAAATATTTTCTGCAATAAAAAACCCAGTGTGCCTAATATCAATATGTCTATATGCTAAAATACGTTTTTGCATAGAAAATTTATAGTCTATCCAATGACATGTTACAGTTAAATAATCATGACCGTTAGTAATACGACCTATATCAGACGTAATAGATACTTTGCCAAAAAAATGATATAATGAATAACGTAAATATATATTGATATTCGTGTGCAAATTTAAAAACGTCTCTCCTAACAGTTGATCTAGGAAAACCGTTATAAGCAGGATTGTACATTCCTATTATATAATGAATAAAACCAGGAGAATCAGGAAATGAAAAGGGCAAACCCTCCACTGTAACTAATTTTGATAATGCTTCCCTATCTTTATTTTTATCGTATTTAGGGCCTACAATTTCCCCCGTCATAAGGTCAATTTGACCCTGTACCTGGTGCGGGATAATATGTGAATCTTATCCCGACTGAGAGGGCATTGACTCACCCTTTATTTGAGCCTTATATTCATCCCACCTAGCTTTGTGTTTGTTATTCAAATACATAGTTAAACCTCTAGTCCCGCCATGACCTTTTCCAATTTTAAATTTATAAATATTTTTACAAATTGTGCATCTAACAGTTTGCTTTTATACGTCTCTATAAAAAAACCCATACATGTGATGTTAATTTTCGTTCTGGTGGGCCTCGTCTCACACTAGGGGGAATATGAGGCGTTCCAATTTGAGGTGCATTAGTGAGTGTGTCATCTAGATTAGTGGGTGTGTCATCTAGATTATCTTCTAAATTAAAGTCTTATTGAGTTTCAGAAAATAACTTCTCGTCTAAATCTAATGGTACTTCAGGAAATAATTCAGTATCAACAAAATCGTCATGTCTAGGAGGAATAGGATAGCTAGAAGAAGTACCTTTGCCCTTATTACCCCTACTAGTAGAAATACCCTTACCCTTAAACATACCTCTTAATCCTTCCATTATAATTATGCAAATAAATAATTAAAGATAATAAAATTAAGTGTGATAATTAAAATAAAGACACAATAATAATTTAATGAAGGAACGAATGTACCAATCGCCGACGTAACGTCGACGTGTAATCGAGATGTCGAAAATTGAAACTTTGCTCGATGGATTATCCTCAAGCTAATTGTCAACTTCACTCCCAAATGAATAAAAAAAAATTGAATACTCAGTAGACAATGTAGAGAGAATGAGAGATATATTGAGAGATTATTAGAGAGATTGTAGGAAGATTTGTGAGAAATAATGAGGTATTTATAGTTGGAAAAATTGGGTTAAAGTGTAAATATAATAACTTAAGAGTTAAAAATAAATATTAGGGGGTAGGGGGGAGGGGGGAGGGGGATTTGACCGTTTCACAACATCCAAATTGGGCAAAGCCGTTGCGGTCGGGGGCTGTGTGGGAAGGTTTGGGGTCGGGGTGGGGCGGGGTTGGGGTCGAAAAAATTCTCGACCCCGTACCGATACCGATACTGAATACAGGTATATCGATACTGGTACAGGGCATATGGGATCGGGGTGGGGTAGGTATGGGGTCGGGGCGGGGTCGGGTAACCCCGCCCCGTTGGCCATCCATACTTAGACTTGAGGTCGATACACGCCTTGTTTACAGAGTAATATACTTTGAACCTGTCCTAAGCTCAAATGCCTTATAGGTTGAGACGCGACTTGTATTGGGTATATTGCGACGTAGATTAAAGGTGGTAGTTGAGCCAAGATTAGAATTCATTCCTCGAATGTATCTTCGGGAGAACACTCAGATTCTCTTATGGTATTAGGTTGACTTAGTCGTTGGCCAACGCAGTAGACATATCTATGATATGGTCTTGTTGTCAGCTAATATAGATGAGATATAATGATTAAACCATTTGGATAGACACTTGGTAGATCCTAAGCTTGATCGAGTGTGTCGTGAATGAAAGAATTTTATATACCCACATAGAGGTTCAGTTCACAAGTTTCGTGTAACTATACTTCACATATTGAGTTTGTCTTCCGGCGCCGTCTAGAAGTTCCGTGTGGGCCCTAATGATATTAGTGTCGATATGTGAATGCATGTAGGGTAACACTAAGTTAATTGTTTCGTCGATTCAAGGATGTAATCAGAGAGAATATATATGTTCGGTTTATAATCGAGATATTAGAATAAATAATGATTATTTAATTAAATCGAGATAATGTTTAGGATTTAATTAAAATAGAAACGAGACAGAATTTGGACCAGGGTCGCGGCTCGTGGGACCCAGGACCCCGGCGCCTCAGCGCAGCGTCGCCTCCCACTCAGGGCCACGTGTCCAGTGGGTCCGAAGTGACCCATTCTGTTTCGGTTTTTGGGCCTGACCCACTTGGAAACCCTAGCTGATTTTCTCAGCTATAAATAGAAGGTTCAATAATTATTTTAATACACCCAATTCACAAAAATTATTCTCTGCTGAACGCTGCTGGATTTCCTAGCTTTCCAAAGGTAATTACATCGAAGTCTTAGACTTGCAATCGAGGAACAGTTGCGTGCTCACCCTCGGATTACACATCGAAGTTGAATATTCCAGATTTGCTAAATTGTAAGTGTTCTATCGACGCATTACAGTTTGTATGCGTTTTACATTATATAATCATCCATCAGTTTGACCGCCCGTCGGGGGTTGAAACATAAATTTTCAAATTTCGCTACGTGTACGAACCCGACAAAACCCTTCAGATTAGAGTTCCTAGAAATGAAGTATCGTGCCCCTACCACGCAATTGTTTAATGGCAATAAACCAATTGTCGTTAATTCATTCACTTACGGACAAAACAGAAAGTATCTATTTTAATTGCAATAAAAGATAATGGCCTGTGAAAGTTGGTATTCAAAATTCAAACGTCCGGAGTAATTTTATCCTCTACTGCGTAGCCACACATTCATCCCAGACGGTTGTAAGACCCAGAAGCACTAGGGTCTATAGCAAAATATATTTCAGTTTTTCAAAATTGAAGATTGAATTGCGGAGTATTGTTGTGGATTTTGAGTACAAAATTATATCATTCTACTTGTACAGCTCTTCTGGAAAAGACTTATTTACTACTGACATTTATCATTGGATTTAAAGTACTGAAAGTCACTTGAGGAGAAAACAGAATGCTCCACTTGTATCTCATGACCTGTATTAGTACAACAACTGAACAAAAATGAAACATGTAATTAAGGACTTTCTAATCTCAATTCAACACAATATGTGCATCCTTGGTGTATCTCAATTGGTTAAAATATAATTTTGATTCAGCAGGAGTCTAGATTTTAGTACACTACCAAAATTTGTCGTATCCCATAACATTGGGCAACATAATTTAACTTCAATCTCATTCTTGTTGTAAATTTGTGTAAGATGCATAATCACTGGTCTTGTTATAACATAACCAAACTTCTACTATATTGATTGCAACATCTATATACAGAGTGCTCTGACCAAATTAAACACTAAAACTTGCCGGAATATGGATGCTAGAGTTGAAAAAAACAGGACGAAGCAATGGCTTAGATAAAGCAAAATCAAGATATGCTAGCTAGTCTCATAATAATCATGGATGAGACAAGTCGTGTGGAAATATGCTCCTATTGAATTATGTGAGCCTCAAAACAATGGAATCACTACTAGACATATGATTCAATTTCAATGTTTTGAACTTTTCTTCTTAAAGTTTAGCTTTATAAGAAAGTTGTGCTATCCAATATATTATTTAATTTCAAAGTTTTCCTTTCCCTATCTTCTAACTTTTTCCTTTTTGATGAAAATTACTTGTAGTTGTTTCCCACTTGAAACTCGGTGGATTATGGGATCTTCCCTCTACTCTTCTCCACTAGATTTTGCTCACCAGTCAGAATTCGAATTTGTGTTATGTGCCTGCCATACATGCCATTTTACTACCTTTGTCACTTCCATTGCTACATTTGGTTGTCCTATAATGATATCAAGTGTCATGATAAAGAAATTTTCGTTTACTTCCATTTCAAATTGCATATTGTCTGCTTCCTGCCATTTTAAAATATGAAGCACGGCTTTATATTTTATTGATAACCTATTTTAGAGTTTATATGCATGTTTCTGTACGAAAAAGGCAAAATAACAGATGGCATCCTCGCGAACTTCACACTCATGTGAGAATTCAACAATTTAAAGAATTTCTTAGCATGAGAAATTTAAGTGTCCCACATTAATGGTACGGACTGGCTGTGTCTGTTATAGTTTATGAAGACCAAGAGAAGCCACCACCGAGGACTTGTCCGGATTTAGCTTTAAATCGTGAGAGTTTGTGTTCTTATGTTCCATATCTTCTATTTTCAGGATTCTATTCACGTGCTTTCTGAAGAATTTTGTCGGATTCGTGTACGTAGCAGAATTTGAAAATTTTGTGTTTCAAACCCGACAGACGGACGAACTGCAGGATGATTATGTAATGATATAAACATACAAACATGTTGTTAATCGTAATACTTCGAACGAAAACTTACAGTTTGTATAATCTGGAATCTTCAAGTGTGTACCGAGGGTGAGCACACAACTGTTCATCGATTGCAAGTCCAAGACTCCGATGTAATTACTCTTTCGGAAAGCTAGGAAATCCGGCAGAGTTTCAATAGAGAATAATTCCTATGAATTTGGTGTATTAAAATAATGATTGAACCATTTATTTATAGCTGTAAAAAACAGCTAGGGTTCCCACGTGGGTCAGGCCCAGAAACTGAGGTAAAGTGAGCCAGTCGGACTGCCCACTGGACATGAAGCGCCACGACACTAAATGGGAGGCGCCGCGACCCTGGGTCCCATGCGCCGCGACCCTGGATCCCATGCGCCGCGGCCCCAATCTATTTTTGCATCGTTTATATTTTAATTAAATTTGAAATCCTATCTCGATTTAATTAAGTAATCATTATTTATTCTAATGTCTCGATCATAAATCAAACATTTATATTCTCTCTTATTACATCCTTGAATCGACAGAACAATTGACTTAGTGTTACCCTACATGCCTTCACATATCGACACTAATTACATTAGGGTCTACACAAAACTCCTGACGACGCCGGAAGACTAACTCAATATGTGAAGTATAGTTACACGAATCCTGTAAACTGAACCTCTATGTAGGAAGATAAAATCCTTTCATTCACGACACACTCGATCAAGCTTAGGATCTGCCAAGTGTCTATCCAAATGACTTGATCATTATACCTCATCTATATTAGCTGGCAACAAGACCATATCATAAATATGTCTAATGCTTTGGCCAACGACTTAGTCAACCTAATACCATATGAGAATCTGAGTGTTCTCTCGAAGATACATTCGAGGAATGAATCCTAATCTTGGCTAAACTACCACCTTTAATCTAAGTAGCAATGTACCCAATTCAAGCCGTGTCTCAACCTATAAGACATTTGAGCTTAGGACATGTCACGACCAAAACCAGAGGGCCGCGACGGGCACCCGGACCCAATCCACCGGGCACCCCTGAACATACAGCCCATACTTAACCATATATATAAACATCAAGGCCGATAAGACCATGTATGACAACTTACCACAAGACACTTATCTACAAGCCTCTAAGAGTATAACGTACCATAACCATACTGCAACTCCGAAATAAGTAGAGTGCTCTCACACAGCTGAACCAAAAATCTCTTAGTGCAATCTATCACTTTATTAGTATGAACCTGCGGGCTTAAAATACAAAGATCCCCGACAAGTGGAACGCCAAGACGATCGATGTATCACAGATGTCGTATATAAGAAATAACATAACCAAGATGTATCACAATATGAAATAGAAATAGCTCACCGACAGTATTTGCCACTGAGGGCCCTAATAAATATGTCTAAATGGTATGCACAATGCAGTATGCACATACCTCGGCCTCATCGGGCAATCTTTCTTATCATAATAGCCTCTGGGGGCATCATTTCATTATCGGCCTCTGTGAGCATAATATTTCTAAATGTCATGCATGATGCAAATGTGATATATATATATATATATATATATATATATATATATATATATATATATATATATATATATATATATATATTGGCCACACAAGGGCTATTCCTGTCCATAACTGCCTCTGTGGGCATCTGGTTATATCAGTCACACATGGGCATCGATCCATGTTGGCCTCTTTGGGCTCTTTTGTGATAATCTGTACCAGCTGCAGGTGGTGTGCATATATAACGCCTTCCCTTTCCCCATATCCCCTACATATATACAATATTTACCATATAGTAGGGTGCATAGAACAAATGGTCATGGTAATATATGAATGCAATGCAAATGAATATGCATGAATAACAACGGAATACCCTGAATGACACCACCCTTTATACCTTTGGTTCACATTGGAAACATTAATATCTTTTCCCATATTGCCTTAATAAGGACTTAGAACCAGTCTTAGACATGCTTTTAGTATAGATTTCAATAATATAAATATCCTTAACTACTAAGAGTAGAGTAAGTTATGGAGTAACATGACGATTGCGTTTGTCTACAGAATTATGCCAAAAAAAAAGGAATGAGTTACCTTCACATACCTTGTTGTCAAATTTATATAAGTTCCCACGAATCCTTGTAAGCTCTATGAATGATTATCTACACCCTAAGAGTGATTTGAACCACAAAAACGAATTAATATACTAATAAAAGATTTGTTAAGATATTCTAGCGAATACTTTGTACGCATAGAATCCATTTCCTTCCATATTGAAGCCTACGAATGTAGCAAAACACCCAATTTTGTTTAATCCTTCTCCTTACAACTACCATACCCAAAACAGTTCAGCAATTTCACATGCAACCCCAAATCCTTATAATTACAGGCAGTCCCGACAACACTGAATCCAAATTTAGCATTTTTGATAATCGTTTTAGAACTAATGGCAAGAATCATGTTATGAAATTTGTTTAATCCAAAGAATAGGAAGAATTACCTTTGTTAGAAGTAGCAACCAGAGTTGTTGGAAATCTTACGTCGGTATCAAACTTCGACGAGCAGCAAACAATACCCAAGAATTAATTTCCAGCACCTCCTCAAAATCTAAGGTTTCAGTTTGGTTTCTGGGTTTCTTTAAGCTTGTTAAAGAACTTGATTTGTCGGAATTTAGGTCCAAATCGCCATGAATTCTTTCCTTTTTTTTTCGATTATGCGAAAGCGTACAAAATTCCCCCAATTTTGGTCGAGAACTTCAGAGGATCCTTTACTGAAATTACTCTTCTGATTCTTTTTAGGTGTGAAATTGTTCTTAGAGAAGGAATTCTTACATAGATTAGAAAGGAATTGAGAGTTTCTTGAAAGAAAGGAATGAAAGAGATGAATGTTTAGAGCTCAGGAAATGTTGCCAACGATTATATTTTTAGAATGAGTCACTGTGCCATTGTCTTATAAGAAAACACGTACCAACCCACCAAAATAGTCCTCCGCTCATAATTAATTAATCCCACAATTAATTAATTATACACACAACAAAATTCCGGATCCCAATTAACTTAAATCCCGACGCCTTATAAAACCTTTTTTTACTCAATGTCATAATTCTCATAATATGACACTAGTCTATAACCCCCTTTAGGGATGTAAAATTAGTATTACTAATCCCCGCCGTCACACTTGTTAAATTCAAGATTATTTCGGGATCACATCATTTTATGTACTAATTTCCTTATTAGTATTCGTAGATACAACATAAATTTCCCGGGGTTCGGGTCTGCTTGCCCACATTTATGTACTCGAACCATTTTTCGAAAATACGATGTGTTACAAGACAGGATCAAAGTACATTACTGTGTAGACAAGACACGTATCGACCTCAAGTCTAAGGACTTATATATTCCACACGCTGATCATACTTTAGACATGTATAACAAACAGTATATCAACAGGGTATACTAATACTTCCCAAGTATCCACGTGTCCATCATGAGTTACCATAACTCGTAACAAGTGAGACATACTACATCCTCTAAGGATATGATGTATACCACATGTAGACTTATCACATATCATCAATATTCCTATTTCGATGATCATTAGTCGAGGTTGTTTTAAGAGTAACATTATAATATTAATATCTCACATTATTAATAACCACGTAACCTCTAGGGATGCATTTATAGAATATTATAAACAATCAACTAATAATTCAATAATTGCAAATGCTATCAAATTAATCTCCATTAATATAAATAAGAATGTGTATAAAGTACATTTGTCCTAATACATATTGTCTCTAGGACATAAATATACTTTCACTTTCAGGTCGCTTATATTGTTGCTTGTTTGTTGTTGATCTTTATCTGCGGGTTTATGATGTTTTGCTTTCAAACAATCCTTCTGCAGATATGTCATGTTTCCAAGGATTGTTCTTCTGTCCCGAAGCAGCTTCATTGTTGCTCCATAACTTTTGCATTTACCACATAAGTCCTCCAGGACATGAGGTCTGTGAATTGGCGAGCTTGTTTCCTTCATGTAATCTTATTGGGATTTTGGCTCTTTATTCCAAGTTCGATTGGAATCGATTTAACTTATCTCCATTACTCACATAGTGCTGTTTGATTTCCACAAGAGTTCTTGTAGTTGGGAGCTGAAACAATTTTTCTAGAGGATCCTATACCTTCAGTGGATGATTTGGCAGATCAGATAGTCGAGGTTCTTAACTATTTTGGGTAATTTCTCGAGCTTAATTTACTCTTATGTATTTAATTATGATTATACAAAGATTGGTGCTTATATACTCACCTTATTCGCGGTAAGTTTGTTTTTAAAAAATGTCCATTGTGATACTGCCTTTAGTTGGTTTGGTTCAATATTTGAGGAATCTACCGGGTCCCAACAAGGGGTTTCATGTTCCATTGTAGCTAAATTTAGTTAAAGTTCTTCACTTTCAGTGGAATTTGATTACCCCATGATTTTAAATGCACTGGAAAAGTAATTTGTTTTGTGATTTATGGTTTTCCAGCTATTAATTTCTTTCTTTGACTGCGAAAACTATCATTACCTGTTGATTTTTGTGTTTATGTTTTTAAGGTTCTTAAGTTTGGAGTATATACATGTATGGGATGTTGGGTTTGGCTATGTGTTGTTAACAATTGAAGACCATTAATTTGAAGGGTTGGGGTTTATTCTGTTTGGACTTGGAAAGCTTGTATGGATAAGGATAAGTCTTCATTGCCTCCATCGGGGAGATACTTGTTATTTTCACCACCTATTAGTAGTTCCATTGTAAAGTTGGAACAACCTGGATTAGCAAATTTACCTCCCTTAAGACCTGGAAATGCTTCAGAATCGGGTCATTTTGGTCATGGTTTGTCGGCTGATTCAAGCCTATTTAGTAATGATATAAGTCGAATGCTTGATAACCCACCTAGAAAATTTGGTCACGGACGTGCTCACTCAGAAATTATTATTCTTCCTGATGATATTAGCTTTGATAGTGATCTTTGTTGGATTAGATGGACCGTCTCTGTCGAACGAGACTGAGGAGGATATCCTCTCAATGTACCTTGACATGGATAAGTTTAATTTTGTTGAAATAAATAAAGAGGAAAAAGGCCTATGTATTAAATAAGCCCACTAAGGGCAGCCCACTAAGTAAGCCCTGCATAGTAAAGCCATGTCTTATTAATATCAGTCTTTAATATAGGAGTGCAAAGGTATCAGATTCATTTTATGATTTTATAATACAAGAAGAGATATTCTCGAGAATAGAAAACCCTATTCTCCTCTGTACTTCGTCTTCTTCCTCTTTAATAAACAGAGTCCTTCATTTTACTTTTCATCTTCACTGTTGTTTAGTAACTGACTTTGCATGTGAGTCTGGTTAAGAGTCTCTGTCTTCTTGAATCATATGTTTCAACATGGTATCAAAGCCACAGATCGAGGGCTCACCACAATCGCACCACTGAACAGATCTGCTAACTGTGAAGGTCTGTATGAAAAGGTTGCTATTTCTATGACTCTTCTTTGTATCCTGTATTTGCAGATCTACATTTTTTTTTGAAAGAAACCCTAGTTTTCGAACAGATCTACTAACTGTGAAGGTCTGTATGAAAAGGTTGCTATTTCTTTCCTTGAAACATCATTCTTTAACAGATCTGCAATCTTCCTTTTTTTTTTTTCGAAACCCTATAATCTGTTGGTAAAATTGCGGTTATATTGATAACAAGAAATATCTGGTAACGTGGGTTCTTGACCTCTATAACAAAACACAACAGTCTGGTAAAATGGGTACCGACTCCAATTCTGAAGACAACTCACCACCCAAAAACCTACCCGAAGGCGATACACGACCCACATCTTCCAAACATTCTGTTCCAAAAGAGCATGCAGTCATTTCCTCGGTTACCACTGTTCTAGACCATAACCACCCCCTATATCTACAAGCATCTGATGTGAGTGGAACCTCTTTAGTATCCTTCCAACTCTCGGGATCAGAAAACTACACTATATGGAGCAAATCCATGAGAATAGCACTGCTTGGAAGAAACAAATTGGGGTTTGTGAATGGTAGATGTGTCAAAGAACAGTTTGAAATGGAACTATGGGATCAATGGGATAGAGTCAATGCGGTGGTTCAAGCATGGCTAATGAATGCCGTATCCAATAGTCTACTTAGTGGGGTCTTATATGCTGAATCTGCCCTAGAAGTCTGGGAAGATTTGAGGGAAAGGTTCGATAAGGTGGATGAATCAAGAACCTTTGACTTACATAGGGAAATTGCCACACTAACTCAAGGAAACAATAGTGTTTCAGAATACTTCACTAAACTGAAAAATCTGTGGGTAGAATTTCAGGCCTTGGTTCCACCCCCTAACTGTGCATGTCCCACTTCTAAAGACTTCACAGAATACCTACAAAGGCAAAAGTTGTACCAATTCTTAATGGGCCTCAATGAAAGCTACATGCAGGCTAGGTCCCAAATTCTACTCATGACTCCACTTCCCTCAGTCAACAAAGCCTATTCTATGATCATTAGTGATGAAAATCAAAAGGGGATAAGTGATAAGTCTGCAGGTCTGCTTGGGGTAGGGCCCAGTAGTATAGGCCAAAATAGCATTTCAGGGTTGTTTTCTAAGACAGGGACTACAACAAAACCCCAGTCTAAAAGAAATACAAACCTATTTTGTGATGTGTGCAAAATGAGGGGACACACAAAGGAGTTTTGCTATAGGATAGTGGGTTACCCACCAGGCTTCAGGTCAAAAAGGAAGGAACATGTTGTTAACAATGCTTGTGTTGAGGGTGCTGACCACAATACTCAGAAGTCTGCACCTGAGAAAACTGGAAATAGCTGGAAGATTGGAGGAGCACCAGTGTTCTCACAGGATCAATATGAACAGATACTCATGCTGCTGAATCAGAACACAGGCCAGAATACCACTAATGCTGACTCTCAAGGTGACAGCTCTTTAGCAAACACTGCAGGTATGACTAAACTGGAAGCTTTACAAGTAGTTGGTATAGTAAAAAAATGGATAATAGATACAGTGTTACACCCCGTAAGTCCAGGACATGTATAAGAGAATGTACGTAAGGAAACAAGACTTGGAAATTAGTACGAAATGAAGAATTGTTTTTCCGACGGAAAATCTTCCGAAGGTCGGAAAGGAAAAATGTTCGTTATTGAGAATTGGATTCTCAAAATGCATTATTTGAAGAGTATGGAACTCTTAACCTAATGGAAATTTATTTTTTTACGGATTTGGTCACGTGGGGCCCACCCGAGGAATTTTACTTTTTGTGGGGCCCACGAGGGTTACAGAATTTTATGGACAAATGAGAGGGCGACACGTGGCACCCCTCCATGATGTTGGACGAAAAATTGCAAGGGTATTATGGTCATTTGACCTAAGTAGATGATAAGTCTTCTAAGCTTGACATTGTTGACAAGTCAACTTGTCCACCTAGGCTTGATCCAAGTGAAACACATCCTAACCTCACATTTGTTTAAGTCTTGACCCTCCAATGTGTTTTAAATACATACTAGTAGCAAGACAAGGTCTTGAAGACTTAGAAAAAAATTTCTCAACTCTTGTTCTCACTAGATAGCTCTCGGCTTTAGCACATTTCCAACAAGAAAATTTTGTAGTTTTGATCCATTAGCCACAAGACTTAAAATCAATGTCCCTAAGGGTATTGTAAGGATATCTCAATAGAAAGATTTCGGAAAAAACGTATTTTTACGTTAGTCGCAAGGCGAAAACTATGGGAGTTCTTCAACTTAGAAGTTGGAACTTGAAGATGGGTTCTTCATAGGCCTCTAAGGAGTGCTTGGAGCGGATTGGAACTTAAGGAAAGGAGCTAAGAATTGCTAAGGCGCGACTTTGGATCTTGGAAATTTTAAGGGCTTGGAAAGGTATAAATTTTGTCGTTTTAGTAGTTAAGACTTACTTGTTGTTGTAGCTGTGGATTTTAGCAAGCATGAGTTATATAGTATGAAGTTTGATATGTTTATTGGCTATTAGAACCCTAATCCGAAAACTTGCATGTTTAGCCTTAAGATTACATTTCAAGTTGATTATTAGTTAAGTCAAATCGCATGTTGTATAAAGAAGGAAATCGTAGTTGTTGAAGTTGTTTATGACTATATAACATGTTAGACCTTAGAACTTGGAATTGGAAGAGGATTGGAAAAGGCGTAGTGTAATTGGTTATATGTTGGCCGAGAATGGCTAGTGAAGTATTACACTATTTCGTATGAATTGTGGGGAGGAATTTTACACGTATTGTAAGGCGTGTAATCCCCTTTGTTTGGTTGTTGTTTGGAGCCTTAAATGTGGCTTGTTGGTTATTGTATTCGGCCTTGAAAAAGGTGGCTAAGTAAGTAGAAACAAAGGAGGTCGCCCGATTTTCCGTAGAATTGAGACCGTATACTTAGTATTATTCTACGTAGAGACTAGAAGTTGATAGCCTTGTTGTGACCATTATAGGTTGACACTTCTACGCACGCGATTCGGCTTAGCTTGTGGATTTAGAAAAGGTATGTGAACTATCTCCTCTTCTAGCATGATTCCTTAGAATAAAGAAAGTAAGTTCTACTCGAATGATCCATTCCTTGCTTGTATTTGGATTGCCTAAAATAGAATTTGTTCTATGTACTTCCTCGAGTGTACCTTGATGTTTAAATTGTAAGTTGTAGAATCCATTTTCTTGATGAAGTTTGGGTTCTTAAAAGTGAAGGTATTTTTCTTAAAGTACATAGAGACTTAAAAAGGAAGTGGTTTCCAAATCTTTTGGCTAGTGCCTTGTTCTAAAACCTAAAGGTCATTATAATGACTTTAGGGGAGTCAAATGAGTGATTTACTTATTTGATTTAAAAGAGGAGAAATGACATGATTTAAGAGAAGTAACTTGCGTTAAGGGTGAAGTTACTTGAGGTTTAAAAAGTAGAAGAAAACTTGTTTTCTAACTATTAAGAGACTTGAAGTATTTTGAAAGTTAAGAACTTGATTTTATAAGTATGTGATACTTGGTTTTAATAGTATAAGTCTCTTGGTTATCAAGGAAATGGATACGTCTAAAACCATAAAAGGGTTATAACGGCTTTATGGGAAGTTGGTTATAACGGCTTTATGGAAGGTTTAGAAAGTTGTCTATTTTGATTAAATCGGCATAAGTTGCCTAGATTGTGAAAATTTGGAGTTACTTGATTTCAAGCTTTGAAATGAGTTTTCTAAAAGTGTAGTAACTTACTTTGAAAAATAGACACGCCTTGATACTACGTGTTAGTATCTTGGGGCTTTACATAGAAAGGAGTCTTTTATAAAGGAATGTACGTACGTAGTACTTTGGCTTGATAAATTGAGGATTTGTCTAAGTGTGCCTTGATAAGTACTTTGACTTGTTAAAAGAGAATTATTCTATGTATGCCTTGATTAAGTACTTTGGCTTGATAAATTGAGGATTTGTCTAAGTGCCTTGATAAGTACTTTGACTTGTTAAAAGAGAATTATTCTATGTATGCCTTGATTAAGTACTTTGGCTTGATAAATTGAGGATTTGTCTAAGTGTGCCTTGATAAGTACTTTGACTTGTTAAAAGAGAATTATTCTATGTATGCCTTGATTAAGTACTTTGGCTTGATAAATTGAGGATTTGTCTAAGTGTGCCTTGATAAGTACTTTGACTTGTTAAAAGAGAATTATTCTATGTATGCCGTGATTAAGTACTTTGGCCTAAACCATAAAGGGTTATAACGGCTTATGGGAAGTTGGTTATAACGGCTTTATGGAATGTTAAGAGAATGGTTTTTCTCTAGTAAAGTAATCAAAGGAATAACTTGTTTTAAGGAAGGGCAAATTGTTTTAAAGGTACCAATTGCTTAAGGTTTTTAATAAAGAAGTCACTTGATTTAGAAGCCGGTAATTGTATTTCTAAAAAGGTATTGTGACTTGTCTTGAAAGGTGGATAGGACTTGATACTACGGTTGTTAGTATCGGGGAAGTTTTTGTGGAAAGGAGTCTTTTGAAAAGAATGTACGTACGTAGTACTTTGGCTTGATTAATTTAGAATTATTCTATGTGTGCCTCGATAAGTACTTTGGTTTGGTTAATTGAGAATTAGCCTATGTGTCTGTGATAGCCTTTGAGTGCAAGTTTTATGTTTTATTACGTTCCGCGACTCGGTTTGGTAATGTCTTGTTGTAAGTTACTTGGACGCATGCAAGCGGTGATGTGATTCCGGGTATGCTTCCGTTATTTGTAGCACTTGGGTTAAATTCCCGGATTTTATAAAAGACATGGTAGTGCTTATGTCTTGTTTGATGGTCGGTCGAGATAGGGTAAGAGTATAAATGAGGGGCAAGCCCCAAGACGTTATACCACCTCCTCCAGGGTAAGAGTATTAGTGAGGGGTAAACCCCCAAGACGCTGTACCACCTGCTTTATGTGTTGTTTGACGACCGGTTGAGATAGGGTAAGAGTATAAGTGAGGGGTAAACCCCCAAGATGCTATACCACCTGTTTTACCACCTTCTCCAGGGTAAGAGTATAAGTGAGGGGTAAACCCCCAAGATGCTATACCACCTGTTTTACCACCTTCTCCAGGGTAAGAGTATAAGTGAGGGGTAAACCCCCAAGATGCTATACCATCGGTGGGACTTGATGTTATGTTATATCATGGACTGCCGGCAGTGATGAAGGATTCCACGGGCATGATTGATATTATGGGCGTGAGACCCATGGTTATGTTTTAGTAACGACTTTGAGGGCATGCGTCCCTGACTTGATATGACTGCTTATGTGTTATGTACTGTAGGTTGGCTATCATACATGTCTCTGCTTTGTTTAGATTATGATTTCATTATGATTTATTGTTCACATACTTGGTACATTCTTCGTACTGACCTCCTTCGGGGGGCTGCGTTCATGCCGCAGGTTTAGGTACGCAGTTTGGTGATCGGCAGGTGTAGGACCTTGCTCAGAGTTTTGGATAGCTCCTTCAGTTCGGGAGTTTATCTTTTTGGTATAAGATCTCTCGACATGCTTTTATCTGATTATGGTGCAGCGGGGCCTTGTCCCGTCATGGTTCGGTATAACTCTTAGAGGTCTGTATTCATATGTGGGATTGGACTCATGTACGGTGTAGTGTCTTTTGTTTATGTATATATGGCAGCCTTGTCGGCTTTGCCCTTGCACGTACGTTTGTTTTAAAAAAAAAAAAGTGAGGTGTTATTTCAGTTCCGCAGCTTACTTGTATTGTTAAGGTAGAAGGGTGCCTGTGTAGGGCACGATCCACGCCCGGTTCGGCCGTGACAGAGTGGTATCGAGCGATCCCTCGGAATGTCTACGCACCGTGTCTAGTAGAGTCTTGATTATCGGTGTGTTGCGCGCCACACCCATAAACAGAGGCTACAGGACATTTAGGAGTTGGTTTCTATTCTTTTCACTCTAAGATCGTGCCATAGATCCGTGTTAGTAAGAAAATTCCTCTCGACGTATTGTTGTGTGCAAAGATGCCTCGAGGGCAACAGCCGCCCAGAAGGGCAAAGGAGTAGCAGGAGCTACTAATCAGACTCAGAGAGTTGATAGGGCTTATGCCCAGGTTATACCGGATGTTGTTCCGCAACCGGCGAGTTCTTCTTCGCCAGATTTGGGGCCCGACCAGAGCCTCGATTTCGCCAGGGAAGACTATAGGGTCATGAGGAAAGCCGTTGTGTTATTGACCAAGATAGCAGTGCTAGCAGTTGTAAGTGATAGTACCCCAGAGTTAGGGATACTTTGATAAATAAAGTGAGAAGTAAGAATGTTGACAAGAATGATAGGTGAACTGAGACTATAGTTGTATAGAGTTCACAACTTGTAATTACCCCGTATAAGTGTAAGACCGATAGGGAAGATTGTACAGTAGAAATACTTTGGCTTATGTGACGAACCTCTAGTAAATAGGGGATAGGGTAAGAAGTACCTTGAGATAAGAGAAAGATTTATTTCAAACTAAGAATGAGAAGTTAAGTGTGACGATGAGTCGGGTTATGGACTCATTTCGGGTTAGCCGGTAGTATGGAATGGGGTGATGTCAGTTAGAAATGGTCCCGTTATGTGATAGGGTCCCGAGGATGCAAGGCCCAAGTTTAGTAAATCGTTGTACGAGTTTGTGGACGCGTTCCACCAGAACTAGGTCGTAAGGACCGAGGAGAGCCTTAGCGGAAATTCAAGTAGCATAATGGCCAAGTTGGTTAGTAACTCCAAGGATTGGGGAACAAAAACAGAATTTGAGATTTTGTACGTGTACTAGATGAGTTTGAAAGTACGAGAAAGTATGACAAGTAAGGAAAGAAAAGAACCTCTAAGGATCCCGTGTTTGGGAAGACTGTAACCTTCGAGTTTTGTGAGAAGGGACCACGGACGGAAGGTCCATTATTATGTTTACGTATGTTATGAGGTGGCCATGTGTGGCATCGTTGGTCTTGTGCATTTGATTGATAGACATAGTATAGAGATTATGCCGGAGTTTGTGTAGCGTGACAACCGACTAAGAACATTCGGGGACGAATGTTTCTAAGGGGGGAAGAATGTTACACCCCGTAAGTCCAGGACATGTATAAGAGAATGTACGTAAGGAAACAAGACTTGGAAATTAGTACGAAAGGAAGAATTGTTTTTCCGACGGAAAATCTTCCGAAGGTCGGAAAGGAAAAATGTTCGTTATTGAGAATTGGATTCTCAAAATGCATTATTTGAAGAGTATGGAACTCTTAACCTAATGGAAATTTATTTTACTGATTTGGTCACGTGGGCCCACCCGAGGAATTTTACTTTTGTGGGGCCCATGAGGTTACGGAATTTTATAGACAAATGAGAGGGCGACACGTGGCACCCCCTCCATGATGTTGGACGAAAAATTGCAAGGGTATTATGGTCATTTGACCTAAGTAGATGATAAGTCTTCTAAGCTTGACATTGTTGACAAGTCAACTTGTCCACCTAGGCTTAATCCAAGTGAAACACATCCTAACCTCACATTTGTTTAAGTCTTGACCCTCCAATGTGTTTTAAATACATACTAGTAGCAAGACAAGGTCTTGAAGACTTAGAAAAAATTTCTCAACTCTTGTTCTCACTAGATAGCTCTGGCTTTGTACATTTCCAACAAGAAAATTTTGTAGTTTTGATCCATTAGCCACAAGACTTAAACCCAATGTCCCTAAGGGTATTGTAAGGATATCTCAATAGAAAGATTTGGAAAAACGTATTTTTACGTTAGTCGCAAAGCGCGGAAACTATGGGAGTTCTTCAACTTTGAAGTTGGAACTTGAAGATGGGTTCTTCATAGGCCTCTAAGGAGTGCTTGGAGCGGATTGGAACTTAAGGAAAGGAGCTAAGAATTGCTAAGGCGCGACTTTGGATCTTGGAAATTTTAAGGGCTTGGAAAGGTATAAATTTTGTCGTTTTAGTAGTTAAGACTTACTTATTGTTGTAGTGTGGATTTTAGCAAGCATGAGTTATATAGTATGAAGTTTGATATGTTTATTGGCTATTAGAACCTAATCCAAAACTTGCATGTTTAGCCTTAAGATTACATTTCAAGTTGATTATTAGTTAAGTCGCATGTTGTATAAAGAAGGAAATCGTAGTTGTTGAAGTTGTTTATGACTATATAACATGTTAGACCTTAGAACTTGGAATTGGAAGAGGATTGGAAAAGGCGTAGTGTAATTGGTTATATGTTGGCGAGAATGGCTAGTGAAGTATTACACTATTTCGTATGAATTATGGGCGGAATTTTACACGTATTGTAAGGCGTGTAATCCCCTTTGTTTGGTTGTTGTTTGGAGCCTTAAATGTGGCTTGTTGGTTATTGTATTCGGCCTTGAAAAATGTGGCTAAGTAAGTAGAAACAAAGGAGGTGCTGCCCGATTTTCCGTAGAATTAGAGACCGTATACTTAGTATTATTCTACGTAGAGACTAGAAGTTGATAGCCTTGTTGTGACCATTATAGGTTGACACTTCTACGTACGGCGTATTCGGCTTAGCTTGTGGATTTAGCCGAAAAGGTATGTGAACTATCTCCTCTTCTAGCATGATTTCTTAGAATAAAGAAAGTAAGTTCTACTCCTTGAATGATCCATTCCTTGCTTGTATTTGGATTGCCTAAAATAGAATTTGTTCTATGTACTTCCTTGAGTGCACCTTGATGTTTAAATTGTAAGTTGTAGAATCCATTTTCTTGATGAAGTTTGGGTTCTTAAAAGTGAAGGTATTTTTCTTAAAGTACATAGAGACTTGAAAAGGAAGTGGTTTCCAAATCTTTTGGCTAGTACCTTAGTTCTAAAACCTAAAGGTCATTATAATGACTTTAGGGGAGTCAAAGGAGTGATTTACTTATTTGATTTAAAAGAGGAGAAATGACATGATTTAAGAGAAGTAACTTGCGTTAAGGGTGAAGTTACTTGAGGTTTAAAAAGTAGAAGAAAACTTGTTTTCTAACTATTAAGAGACTTGAAGTATTTTGAAAGTTAAGAACTTGATTTTATAAGTATGTGATACTTGGTTTTAATAGTATAAGTCTCTTGGTTATTGAAGGAAATGGATACGTCTCAAACTAAAAGGGTTATAACGGCTTTATGGAAAGTTGGTTATAACGGCTTTATGGAAGGTTTAGAAAGTTGTCTATTTTGATTAAATCGGCATAAGTTGCCTAGATTGTGAAAATTTGGAGTTACTTGATTTCAAGCTTTGAAATGAGTTTTCTAAAAGTGTAGTAACTTACTTTGAAAAATAGACACGCCTTGATACTACGGGTGTTAGTATCTTGGGGCTTTACATAGAAAGGAGTCTTTTATAAAGGAATGTACGTACGTAGTACTTTGGCTTGATAAATTGAGGATTTGTCTAAGTGTGCCTTGATAAGTACTTTGACTTGTTAAAAGAGAATTATTCTATGTATGCCTTGATTAAGTACTTTGGCTTGATAAATTGAGGATTTGTCTAAGTGTGCCTTGATAAGTACTTTGACTTGTTAAAAGAGAATTATTCTATGTATGCCTTGATTAAGTACTTTGGCTTGATAAATTGAGGATTTGTCTAAGTGTGCCTTGATAAGTACTTTGACTTGTTAAAAGAGAATTATTCTATGTATGCCTTGATTAAGTACTTTGGCTTGATAAATTGAGGATTTGTCTAAGTGTGCCTTGATAAGTACTTTGACTTGTTAAAAGAGAATTATTCTATGTATGCCGTGATTAAGTACTTTGGCCTAAACCATAAAGGGTTATAACGGCTTATGGGAAGTTGGTTATAACGGCTTTATGGAAGGTTAAGAGAATGGTTTTTCTCTAGTAAAGTAATCAAAGGAATAACTTGTTTTAAGGAAGGGCAAATTGTTTTAAAGGTACCAATTGCTTAAGGTTTTTAATAAAGAAGTCACTTGATTTAGAAGCCGGTAATTGTATTTCTAAAAAGGTATTGTGACTTGTCTTGAAAGGTGGATAGGACTTGATACTACGGTTGTTAGTATCGGGAAGTTTTGTGGAAAGCGAGTCTTTTGAAAAGAATGTACGTACGTAGTACTTTGGCTTGATTAATTTAGAATTATTCTATGTGTGCCTCGATAAGTACTTTGGTTTGGTTAATTGAGAATTAGCCTATGTGTGCTGGTGATAGCCTTTGAGTGCAAGTTTTATGTTTTATTACGTTGCCGCGACTCTCGGTTTGAGGGCCGGCTGTCTTGTTGTAAGTTACTTGGACGCAAGCGGTGATGTGGGATTCCACGCATGCTTCCGTTATTTGTAGCACTGGGTTAAATTCGGATTTTATAAAAGACATGGTAGTGCTTATGTCTTGTTTGATGGTCATCGAGATAGGGTAAGAGTATAAATGAGGGCAAGCCCCAAGACGTTATACCACCTCCTCCGGTGGTAAGAGTATTAGTGAGGGTAAACCCCAAGACTGCACCACCCGCTTTATGTGTTGTTTGACGACCGTTGAGATAGGGTAAGAGTATAAGTGAGGGTAAACCCCAAGATGCTATACCACTGCTTTACCACCTTCTCCGTGGTAAGAGTATAAGTGAGGTAAACCCCAAGATGCTATACCTGCTTTACCACCTTCTCGTGGTAAGAGTATAAGTGAGGTAAACCCCAAGATGCTATACCATCGGTGGGACTTGATGTTATGTTATATCATGGATGCAGCGGTGATGAAGGATTCCACGCATGATTGATATTATGGGCGTGAGACCCGTGGTTATGTTTTAGTAACGACTTTGAGGCACGCGTCCACGACTTGATATGATCGCTTATGTGTTATATCGTAGGTTGGCTATCATACATGTCTCTGCTTTTGTTTAGATCATTATGATTTCATTACGATTTATTGTTCACATACTTGGTACATTCTTCAGATCGACCTCCTTCGGGGGGCTGCGTTCATGCCGCAGGTTTAGGTACGCAGTTTGGTGATCGGCAGGTGTAGGACCTTGCTCAGAGTTTTGGATAGCTCCTTCAGTTCGGGAGTTTATCTTTTTGGTATAAGATCTTTCAGTACAGGCTTTTGTACAGTTATGGGTACGGCGGGGCCTTGTCCCGTCATGGTTCGGTATAACTCTTAGAGGTCTGTATTCATATGTGGGATTGGACTCATGTACGGTGTAGTGTCTTTTGTTTATGTATATATGGCAGCCTTGTCGGCTTTGCCCTTGCACGTACGTTTGTTTTAAAAAAAAAAGTGAGGTGTTATTTCAGTTCCGCAGCTTACTTGTATTGTTAAGGTAGAAGGGTGCCCAGGTAGGGCACCAGTCACGGGCCCGGGGTTCGGGCTGTGACATACAGGTGCCACAAACCATATGGTATCTTACTTAAACATGCTAGACAAAGTAACCAAACTAAGTGAAATTACTGCAAATACTAAGAATGTCTTCCTACCAAATGGTGAAACTGCCAAGGTCACACATACTGGTACAAGTAATCTGTCTACCAGAAGCACCTTGAGTAATGTTTTATATCTACCTGAATTTAAACATAATCTGTTGTCTGTATCCCAGCTCACTAGAGAATTAAACTGTGCTGCTGTTTTTTATCCTGACTTCTGCCTGTTTCAGGATCTCTACAGTGGAAAGGTGAAGGAGATTGGTAAACTCCATGATGGTCTCTATGTACTGGCTTCAGGAACCATACAGGATCCAAGGAAGTCAGGACTAACTGTACATGTTAAAGAATTGTCAGAAGATGATATAAATCTGTGGCATAGAAGGTTTGGCCACACTTCTAGCAAAGTACTTAGTCTATTAATTCCTACTAGTGCTGATACAATAGCTAGAACAATAAAGATCTGCAATGTATGTCCTTGTGCAAAGCAGTATAGGCTACCTTTTACAAAAAGTAATACTTGTTGTAATTCTACTTTTGACATGGTGCATATGGATATATGGGGTCCTTACAAAGTAGAAACTCATAATGGCAAGAAATACTTCTTAACTATAGTAGATGACTACTCTAGAATGACTTGGATTTACCTGCTAAAACTGAAATCTGAAACTTGTGTGGCTATTAATCAATTTCTGAGTTATGTGTCTACTCAATTTAAACAAACTGTTAAGATAGTTAGAACTGACAATGGCACAGAATTTGTTAATGACACTTGTAGCACTCTTTTTCAGAAGTTAGGTATTATTCATCAGAAGTCCTGTGCATACACACCCCAACAAAATGGTGTGGCTGAAAGAAAACATAGGCACATTCTAGAGGTAACTAGAGCAATAAGACTTCAGGCCAATATTCCTATTAAGTTTTGGGGTCTATGTGTACAGGCAGCAGTGTATCTAATAAACAGAATGCCATCTTCCATTACTGGAAAGACACCCTATGAAAGCCTTTACAGGGAAAAACCTTCAATAGGGCACATAAGAACCATAGGATGCTTGTGTTTTGCTAATGACCTAACTGTCTCAGATAAGTTCCAATCTAGAGTTAAGTGTTGTGTGTTGATGGGTTTTTCAGAAACCCAAAAGGGGTACATTCTATATGACATGAATGCTAAAACCTTTCTTGTTAGTAGGGATGTTACATTTAGGGAAACAGAGTATCCTTTCCAGACCACTATAACTACTGTACCTATTTTTCAGAATCTGGATAATGATGTCCACACAACTCAAACAGATGGTTTACCCCAACCTGTCATTCAAAGCACACCAACTGACCCTCAGAATGAACTCACAGATACCACCACCATTCCTTCTACTGATAATAGTCCAAACAGTGCTGAGAACAACACCAATAACTCTGAATACCATTCTCCAAGACAAAGACATTTAGACAATACTATTAGTACCAGAAAATCCAGTAGGCCTAGACAACCACCTATATGGCTCAAAGACTTTGTCACTCCAAATGTTAACAATGTTCTCTATCCTATTCAGGACTATATAAACTATAAACATCTAAGTAGTAAATATCAAGTTTTTCTGACTTCTTTCTCTGAAATAACAGAACCACAGCACTATAATGAGGCTTCTAAAGACCCTAGATGGGTGGAAGCCATGAAAACAGAAATAAAGGCTTTACAGGATAATCAAACCTGGGACATTGTTCCCTTACCTACAGGTAAGCACCCAATAGGATGCAAATGGATTTATAAAATAAAATACAAAGAATCTGGTGAGTTAGAAAGATTAAAGGCTAGACTGGTTGCTAAGGGTTACAACCAACAAGAAGGGATAGATTATCAGGAAACCTTCTCTCCAGTAATAAAAATGGTCACTGTTAGGACTGTACTCTCTATAGCAGCCTCTAAAGGCTGGCACATTCATCAAATGGATGTGTACAATGCTTTTCTCCAAGGGGATCTACATGATGAAATTTATATGGATCTCCCTCAAGGATTCATTAGTCAAGGGGGGAAGCTGGTATGTAGACTGAATAAATCCCTGTATGGCCTCAAACAAGCACCTAGACAATGGAATTCTAAATTAACAGAAGCCCTGGTACAAATGAAGTTTAGACAATCACACTATGATCACTCCCTGTTTATTAAACAAACCAGACAGGGCATTATCATTATTCTTATTTATGTAGATGATATGTTGGTTACAGGGGACAATGTAGAACAGATAAAAGAAACTAAGCAGTCCCTTCATGAGGTGTTTAAAATGAAAGACCTAGGAGAATTAAGATACTTCTTAGGGATTGAGTTTACTAGATCTAATAAAGGGATTCTAATGCATCAAAGGAAATATGAATTGGAACTTATTTCTGAATCAGGACTAGCTGGAGCTAAACCTGTTAACACACCTACTGACTGTAACACCAAGATGACCACCAAAGAGCATGATCTGCTAGTTGCTGAGCAGCAGCATACTCAGGAAAATAATAATGTTCCTACTGATGAACTGTTAGACAATGCTAAGGTCTACCAAAGATTGATTGGTAAGTTGTTATACCTCACTATTACTAGACCAGATATAGCATATAGTGTTCAAACTCTCAGTCAGTTTCTTCAAAATCCTAAGAAATCTCATTTAAATGCTGCCTTAAGAATAATAAGGTATCTGAAAAATCAGCCAGGACAAGGAGTACTCATGTCTAGTACTCAACAAAATACTCTAACTGCTTTCTGTGATGCAGACTGGGCTGCATGCCCACATACAAGAAGGTCCATTACAGGTTACTTTGTGAAACTAGGTGACTCTCTCATTTCCTGGAAGTCTAAAAAGCAGACTACAATTTCTAGAAGCTCTGCAGAATCAGAATATAGGAGTCTTGCCAGTACAGTTGCTGAGATTACATGGATTGTTGGGCTGTTGAGAGATATTGAGTTCAACATTAGACAGCCAGTCTCAATTTTTACTGACAGCAAGTCAGCTATACAAATAGCAAAGAAACCCGCTTTTCATGAAAGAACGGCAATATTGAGATTGATCTTCACTTCATACGGGAGAAGATTCAGAAAGGAGAAGTGAAAACTGTGTATATTCCTACGACAGAACAGCCGGCAGATCTGCTCACAAAAGGACTAAACAGACATCAGCACACTCATCTTTGTTCCAAGCTTGGATTACTGGACATATTTCAGCATCCAGCTTGAGGGAGCCTATTGAAATAAATAAAGAGGAAAAAGGCCTATGTATTAAATAAGCCCACTAAGGGCAGCCCACTAAGTAAGCCCTGCATAGTAAAGCCCTGTCTTATTAATATCAGTCTTTAATATAGGAGTGCAAAGGTATCAGATTCATTTTATGATTTTATAATACAAGAAGAGATATTCTCGAGAATAGAAAACCCTATTCTCCTCTGTACTTCGTCTTCTTCCTCTTTAATAAACAGAGTCCTTCATCTTACTTTTCATCTTCACTGTTGTTTAGTAACTGACTTTGCATGTGAGTCTGGTTAAGAGTCTCTGTCTTCTTGAATCATATGTTTCAACAAATTCTTCATCTTTGTCTTCTGAATTCCAAGAGGGTGAGTCTTCTTCTTCAGCACAAACACCAGCAATGGCTTCCGTAACGAATAAAGTTGATCCTATTGTTAGTGAGTATCCTAGAGTTAGACATCAGCATAGCTATGAAAATATATTTATGTCCTAGAGACAATCTGTATTAGGACAAACGTACTTTATACACATTCATATTTTATTAATGGAGATTAATATTTTGGCATTTACATTTATTGAATTATTAGTTGATTGTTTATAATATTCTATAATATGCATTTCTAGAGGTTACATGGTTATTGATAATGTGAGATATTAATATTATAACGTAACTCTTAAAATAGTCTCGACTAATGATCACCGAAAATGGGATATCGATGATTTGTGATAAGTCGACATGTGGTCTGCATCATATCCTTGGAGATTGTAGTATGTCTCACCTGCTACGAGTTATGGTAACTCATGATGGACACATAGATAATTTGAAAGTATTGGTATACCCTACTGATATACTGTTTGTTATATATGTCTAAAGTATGTTCAGCGTGTGTGAGATAGAAGTCCTTAGACTTGATGTCGATATGCGTCTTGTCTACAGAGTAATGTACTTTGATCCTGTCCTAAGATCAAATGCCTTATAGGTTGAGACACGGATTGTATTGGGTACATTGCGACGCAGATTAAAGGTGGTAGTTGAGCCAAGATTAAGATTCATTCCTCGAATGTATATTCGAGAGCACTCAGATTCTCATATGGTATTAGGTTGACTAAGTCGTTGGCCAACGCAGTAGACATATCTATGATATGGTCTTGTTGTTAACTAATATAAATGAGATATAATGATCAAGCCATTTGGATAGACACTTGGCAGATCCTAAGGTTGATCGAGTGTGTCGTGAATTAAATGATTTTATTTTCTCACATAGAGATTCAGTTTACCAAATTCGTGTAACTATACTTCACATATTGAGCTCGTCTTCCGACGCCGTCTAGGAGTTCCATGTAGACC
Source organism: Przewalskia tangutica (assembly GCA_029844215.1). NCBI lineage: Eukaryota > Viridiplantae > Streptophyta > Magnoliopsida > Solanales > Solanaceae > Przewalskia > Przewalskia tangutica. The sequence goes on along the minus strand of CM056720.1, from coordinate 132,648,853 downwards.
CTAATGTGATTAGTGTCGATATGTGAAAGCATGTAGGGTAACACTAAGTCAATTGTTTCGTCGATCTAAGGATGTAATGAGAGAATATAAATGTTCGATTTATGATCGAGACATTTGAATGAATAATGATTATTTAATTAAGTCGAGATTGAATTTCAATTTAATTAAAATAGAAACGAGGCAAAATTGGACTAGGGCCGCGACGCATGGGACCTATGGCCACAGTGGAATAGCGTCGCGGCACCACCAGTCCAATGGGGTCCAACTGACCAACTTTCTCTCGGTTTCTGGGCCTGGCCCACTGGGAAACCCTAGTTGCATTTTACACAGTTATAAATAGAGAGTTTTATAATTATTTTAATACACATAATTCATTAAGATTATTCTCTCCCGAAACTCTACCGAATTTCGTAGCTTTCCGAAAGAGAAATTACATCGGAGTTTAAAGAACTTGCAATCGGGGAACTATTGCGTGCTCACCCTCGGATTACACTTGAAGATTCAAGTTTTGCAAAACCGTAAGTGTTCTTTCGATGTATAACTTGTTGCATGTTGTACTATTATCATTACATAATCATCCCGCATTTCGTCGTCTTGTTGGGGTTGAAACCAAAATTTTCAAATTCAGTTGCGTACACGAACCCAACAAAACCCTACAGTGGCCTGGGCTGTTTTGTGTGATTATATAATGAGTTAGGGTTTGTTAAATCTAATTTTATGTCGTTTAGAAGCTTTAAACCTTAAATCTTAAGAACGCATAATCATTGTCTTCTAAACTGATTAAACAATGATGTAATCAAGGAAGTCATTCCAATCTAACTCTTCTAAGTTGATGTGTGTAACCGGTTCATTACGAACATGGTGAACTGAAGCGCAAAACTAGAAGAGATTGAATGATGGTCGATGAACATGTTGTTTAATGGTGAAGGGGTACGATGATGAATTTACAAATCTGACCCTGAACCAGTTTTAGGGTTTCGAAAATGCAGAATATTGTGTTTCTTGGACAGAGGCATAACGACTCCATCATGGAGCGCCGCGGCACCTGATAGGGTTTGGTGGCGGCGCCGCGGCGCTGTTCATCCCGAAAAGATTAAAATATTTTTTTTGACTTTCTCCATTGAGGCGCTGCGACACCACCCATTAGGGCCGCGGCGCCGACGATAATTTTTTTTTCTGAAATCAGAAACTAAAGTTTTAAATATTTCATATTCTGATTTTGAAGTTTAAAAGGTTTCAGAATCTGAAATTAAAACTTTTTAAATAGACAGATTTGGTCCTTTCGGGCAATTCTATAATTAAATAAAGTTTTTGAAAATCATATTTTAAATTCTGGAAATTGCAAATAGGTTCCTGAAACCTGAAATATTTTCTGAAAGTTAAAATTGGATTTTCTGAATTTAAATGGGTTCAAATTGAATTTTAAATTCTTGAGGGACTAAACTGCAAATCCTGAAAGTTTGCAGAAATTTCCTGAAAACAATTTTAAAATCAGAAAATATTAAGGGACTATTTGGCATAGACGTAGATTTTAGAGTTTAAACAAATTAACTCATGATTATCATTAATTGTATATTATTGAATAATATACGAATATGTGCTAAGTGTTTTAAATGCATGCATTTAATTATTAGCATAGTGTTCGCTATAACTGTCTGGGTAGGTGGGACCCAGTAATTGATTAAGTGTCCGCTATAACTGTCTGAGTAGACGGCACCCAGTAATTGATTTAAACCATCTTGTATTATGCCTATTGGGTTGATGGTTTCCATCTAAATGTGTTTTAGAAATTGCATGATAGGATGTCGTATTAGATATGACATAAATGTTGATCTTGGTTGAAATCGCCAAAACTGAAAATGTTCCCCAAACTTTGAATACAAGTCTAAAATTAAAATGTGTCGTCATTGTTAGAGTGCAAAATCCTTTTAGGCGATATGAAAATTTATGCCAAAGCATTTGCTCTAAGTCTACGAGGACTCAGACTCTTTCATAGATGTGTTTAGATGTAAAAGTAGATGATAAACCTTTGTGGGTATTTACACCAAAGTGTTTGCTCATAAAGGCCAAGTTTGCTTAGATACATAAACGCAGTCGTGTAAACGGGTTGACTTGCTTAGACAAATCTTGGCGCCAAAGTGTCGGACTAATCTAAGGATGCAAGATTAATATGTAAAATTTAATCAACCAAGAGTTGCAAATAAGTTTTGTCATTGGTTTAGAACCTCCAAAATGTGCTATTGAAGTTATCAGCCAAAGCAAATACGAATATATCATAGGTTTGGATCTTGGCCCATTATGATCTTAAAATAATTTTAGGTCCGTATTCTACCTTGGGGTCGTAGAAGTATGATAAAATAGTGGGAGCTAATCAAACAAAAGACCATGTTGATTAGTCTAAACGAACGTGTATAATAGGAAACAAATTTGATTGTAGTTTTCTGTCTATCTAAATTCTTCGGATTATCAAAATGTCGAGCCTATCATGTAAATGAAGAAACTCATCGGACCAAACTATCTGGACTGGCTTAGGAATCTACAGATTGTTCTAAGCCAAGAAAGGATTGAATATGTGTTGGACAAAGTATTCCCCATAGTGCCTGCCGAAGATTCTACGGAATATGCCTCATTTGATAAGGCAGCCTACCAGAAACATCTAGATGACGCCACTTCAGGTCAATGCGTCATGTTGTCTTCCATGTCAGTGGAACTTCAGAGACAACATGAGCCCTAACTAGATGCTCGAACATTTGAAGAGTCTCTATAACCGTCAGTCCCAGACAATGGAATATGAACTGTTAATAGAGATCTTCAAGTGTAAGCTAAGTGAAGGGAGCCAAGTGTTTCAGCATGTGTTGAAGATGATAGGGCTGATAGAAAGGCTGACCTCGATTGGTGTAAGGCTATAGAATATAACGTCGCTTCCACCCACATCCTGAACTCTCTCCCTCATTCGTTCAAGAATTTTATTGTAAACTACAATATGAGCGGAACGAAGGCGAGTATGCCGGAGCTGCACAACTTGTTCAAGACCTTTGAATCTTCAACTACCAAAGGCAAAACTGTGCTCATGGTGAGCTCTTCTAGCCGGCCCAAACCGAAAGGTAAGGAGTGACAGAAGAAGAAGGGTAAAGCATTCGCTGCGCCCTCAGCTATGAAGCCTGAGGTAGGTGTGAAGAAAAAAAGGTGAATTCAGGCAAGGATGTATGCCTCAACTGTAACAAGAAGGGGCATTGGGAGAAGGACTGCACTGTACCAGGAGGAGGAAAAGCACCAGGTACTTCTACCTCTAGTGGACAAAGTGTTACACCCCATAATTACAGGACAAGAATAAGAGAATAGACGCGAGAACACAAGACTTGAAAATTGGTACGAAAGAAAGAATTGTTTTTTAGAAGGAAAATCTTCCGAACTTCGGAAAGGAAAAATGTTCGTTGATGAGAATTAGATTCTTAGAATACATTATTTGAGGAGTATGTAATTTATTATCATTGGGGAAAATTATTTTACGGATTTGGTCACGTAGGGCCCACCCGAGAAATTTTACGTTTTGTGGGGCCCACGAGGGTTACGAAATTTTATGGACGAATGGGAGGGCGACACATGTCACCCCCTACATAGGTTTGTTGGAAATATGGCAAGGGTAAAGAGGTCATTTAACAAAGGGTTAAGGTGCAAGTCTTGAAGACAAGCTTGACAAAATTGACTAAGTCAACTAGCCAACATGACAAAGACTTAAGTCTTGATAAATCCAAACCACACAAATGGTTTAATCTAGACCCTTCATTGTAGTATATATCCTACACTAGTTGCAAGACAAGTTCCATACTTAGAAAAATTTTCAAGAAACATTGTGCTAAGCTCTAGGTGCTCTCGGCTTTAAGGGATTTTCCACACAAAAAAAATTCAATTGTTGTCCATAATTCACAATACTTTAACCCAAGGTTCCTAGGGGTATTGTAAGGATATCTCAATAGAAAGATCCCAGAAAAACGGCGTTTTCACGTTAGTCGCAAGGCGAAAACCTAAGGTGTTCTTCAACTTTGAAGTTGGAACTTGAAGAAGAGTTCTTCATGAGCTTCTAAGGAGTGCTTGGAGCGGATTGGAATGTAAGAAGAGGAGCTAAAAGTTGCTAGGATCGACTTTGACGCTTGGATGTTATTAGGGCTTATTGAGGTAAAATCTTCATCTTCTTAATGTAATTGAAGATTACATGTTATAGTAGTTAAGAAATAAGCATGTGGTATATATATTGAAGTTTGAAAAGATTTGGATCATGTCGACGTGTTAAAACCAAAATGGACAAGTTAGCCATTAATGTTGTAATCAATTTGGTCGATAGTTACAATCGTCGCATGTTAAGGAAGAAAGGAATTATAGTTGTTGTAATTGTTATTATGTATATAACATATTGGAATAACAACTTGGATTGAAAAAGGAATTGAAAGGAAATTGATATTGTTATGGACAGTGTTATTGTCGAGAATATGCCTTAAGGAATGGACAGTTTTATATTGTTTGTGGGGCAGAATTTTATACGTCCTATTAGGCGTGTAATCCCCTTTATATTTGCTGAATTGTTGGGCCTTAAATGTGGCGTTTGGTTATTGATTTTTCGGGCCTTGAAAAAGGTGGAAAAGTACGTAGAAACAAAGGAAGTGCTGCCCGATTTTCCGTAGAATAAGAGACCTTACACTTAGTATGATTTTACGTTAAAGTGAGGAGTTGATAGACATGTTATGATTAATATAAGTTGAAGTACTACGAGTATCGTATTCTACTTAAAGGATGGAATAACTATCAAGGTTGAAGTACTTTGGAGCATTTTGCTACTTGTCGATAATCGTCGTGAGGTGTGTGAACCTCTTCCTCCTTTTGGCATGGTTCTATGTATGAAATATACATGTGATTTTATTTCATGATTCCTTCAACTCTTGGAAGTTAAGAGGTATGTATGTTGATTTACTCTATGTGAAAGTTATGTCTAAGTTATAATAAGTTCTTACCAAGTCTTATGGGGGATGTTGGTAAGAGTTGTTAGGAGGTATTTGGAGTTGAGTTGACTTTGCTAAGTTACTGCACGAATGAGAATAAGTATCGAACGAGCCATTGCAGCGCTAATAAAAGAAAATGTATCGACAATCAATTAAACTAAAATGAGTAGAATTATCCATCTGCATAGACACTAAGATAAGACAAAATTGTATTACATTTTCTATATCATGACTGCTTTAATAAGATCGTTATAAAAGTATATGTTACTTAAATTAAAAGAGTGTATGTTATGAAGTTTTAAAACTATGAACCTTAAATTCTTAAAAGGTTAGGAGTATTATTTTTCAAGTTATGAGACTTGATTCTTAAAGGAAGGAATGACTCGATTTAAAAGTATAGAATATTTGATTTGGAAAGTATTGATTTCTTGATATTCTAAAGATAAGAAACTTGATTTCTAAAGATAAGAGACTTGAAGTATTTTGAAAGCTATGTAACTTGATTTGAAAGTATAAGTCTCTTGGTTATAAAAAGAATGAATTTGTCTAAAGACATAAAGAGTTATAACGACTTTATGGGAAGTTGGTTATAACAACTTTACGGAAGGTTAAAAGAATGGTTTTCTCTAGTAATGTAAACCAAGAAATAACTTGAAAAAAAGGAAGGGCAATTTGATTTAACGGTAGCAATTGCTTAAAGTTCTAAAGTAAGGGTCACTTGATATTAGAAGCCTAGAAATGTATTTCTAAAAATGTAGTGACTTGTTTGAAATGTAGACATGCCTTGATACTACGGGTGTTAGTATCTTGGGGTTTTATATGAAAAAGAGTCTTTTGAAAAGAATGGAAGTACATAGTACCTTGGGTTAAATTCCCGATTTTTTTTTATGACATGTTAGTGCCTTAAGTTTGAATAAAATGAGAATGCTTAATAATTAAGGCTAATAAGAAGTTAAGGGATTTCTTAACTTGCTATGATATTTATGATAAGCCGGTGATGCTTATGTTATGTATGATAAGCCGGTGGTGCTTATGTTATGTATGATAAGCCGGTGGTACTTATTTTATGTATGATAATCGGTTGTGCTAGTGATGTATTATTTCATTATGGGGTCATTCCCCGGGCTTGTTGCATTTGCATATTCCGTGGATTTGCTCCCCATAATGCGAGGAATACCTCATGCGAGTCCGTGGGGCTTATGCGGGCGAAATAGTCCTATGCGGGGCGGACCAGTCCTATGCGAGGAGATTACCTCATGCGGGTCCATACGACCTATGCGGGCGGATACAGTCTATGCGAGGAAATTACCTCATGCGGGTCCATACGGCCTATGCGGGTGAAATAGTCCAGGAGTAGGATTGCCAAATGATACTATGGGCAGGTGGCCCTAAGTTGATCATAAGCTTCCTATTTTTATGCAGTATACCTTTATGGGCAGACTTATGTGACTTTATCGCGTCCCAGATTGGGCTGGGCAGTATACCTCTATGGGCAGACTTATGTGACTTTATCGCGTCCCAGATTGGGCCGGGCAGTATACCTTTATGGACAGACTTATGTGGCTTTACCGTGTCCCATAATGAGTCGGGTAGTATACCTTCGTGGGAAGGCTTTTGTATGACTTCGTCGTGTCCCGCAAATGGTCCGGGTTACGTGATTACGTATGGATAATCAAAGTGAACTCCAAAATAAGGTGTCCCTCCATAAAAGGCCGAATTATGTTATGCAAGATAAGTAAGTTATATGGTAATGAACTTGATGATTTTTCCTAAGTATGTACGTAAGAATTTGACTATAACTCTTATTGAAAAAAAAATGTGTTACTTATCTTCCGCGGTTATTTTGTATTGTATGATTAGAAGGGTGTCCAGGTAGGGCACCAGTCGCATGCCCGGGGTAGGGTCGTGACAAAAGTGGTATCAGAGCAGTTAGTCCTCAGAAAGTGTCTATAGACCGTGTCTAGTAGAGTCTTGATTATCGGTGTGTTGTGCACCACATCTATAATCAGGAGGCTGCAAGACATTTAGGATTGATTTCCATTCTTCTCACTATGAGATCGTGCGATAGAGCTGTTCTGTTAGGGTCGTCTCTCCCTAACGAGTTATGTTGATTGCAGCTATGAGAAAGATAACAGTGAACCAGGAAGGACTATATGGATTGCGTATCCAGGTTGGTAATGATTGTAGTATAGTTGGTATATTGACATACAACTATACGGAGTTATGTATGAGGGTCAGACGCATGTTGCCTAGAATGATTTTAGATTACCAGGATTTAGTAAGGACTAAATAGATACCGGGAAGGTATGAAACAGTTAATGAATTCTCGCCAAGGTCTTATGTTTTATTTTGATATAATTGGGAAATGATGAGTTGTCTGATAGGGTAATGTGTTATACCCCGTATTTCCAGAGTATGTACGTAAGGACGTACGTACGAGAATACGACAGAAAGATTGGAAAGGAAGAAAGAGGTGATTTTCCCACGGAAAAGTTTCCGGTTTTTGTGAAGGAAAAAGGTTCGTTAATGGGAATTGGATTCCCAGATTTTGTATTCGGACTTCCTGGAATATTAGAGAATTATGGAATTTTATTTTCGGAAATGGTCACGTGGGGCCCACGGGAGAAATTTACGGTTTTGTGGGGCCCACTTTGTTTTCGAGATTTTGGCCATCAGGATATTTTGGAAGATGTTTTATTTTGGGCCAATAGGAGGGTGACACGTGTCACCCCGCCAGTGGCTCGCCGAATGACATTTGTGCACAACACCTTGCCAGAGTCGTTTCGACGAAACGTTTTACATAACTTGCGAGGAAAATTCGGCTATGTCCTTTTTAAATTTTGCGGATTTTTCCGAGAGGCGAAACATTTTGGACCAACGGGAGGGTGACATGTGTCACCTCACATCGGAAGCAAGGGCGCCCGTGCACGAAGTGGTTCACGCTTTTGGCTTGATCTTTTGGCTCACGCTTTGTGTCCTATTGGTGCCTTGTTTTGTGCCTTGTTTTGGCCTTGTTTTGTGGCTTGTTTGGTGCAATGTTTTGTGGAGTAGGGTTAGGGTGCACTTGGCTTGATTCGCCTTACACTTGTCTTGCACTTGGCAGATCTCGCCATTGGTTGGCCTTTGGTTTTGCTATAAATACCCCCTTATGTTGATGAACTCTTCATCCACAAATGAAACCTTCCAAGCCTAAAATCCTCCTCCTCTAGTGTTGAGTTCGTCCAACTCATCCCCTCTTTTGAGAGTCTTGCCGAGGCCTCCTCCCTCCCCTCATGTGCTCGCCGTGGTACCCCTAGCCTAGTTGTTTTCGTATAATACCCTTGTCAGTGGTATAGAAATACTCCCCTAGTATTGTTATAATGCCAAAAATACCTTAGCCTTGTACCTTGTAGTATTCCAAAGATACTCTATACGTAGAGTCGGAAATACTACCTTTTGTCCCTTTAGTCTCAAACCGAAACCCTAAGGAAATCTTCATTGATTGGTCAAGTATTTAGGTAGAAGTTGGTTAGAACTTCTAAGGGTTGTTTGAGCGGGATGGAGCACCGAGTCGAGCTAAACGTTGCTAAGGACCGACATTTAACTTGGATAATTATGGGCTTATCGAGGTAATTATCTTGTCCTCTATTTGTAATTGGAAATTACATGTTGTTAAGAATATATAGTTGAAGTATACTATATATAGAATGAACCTAGTTTGTGGCAATGTCTTTTGACTTAAGCCCAAGAATAAAGAAAAGAATCGAATCAGTATTTACATTGGGTGTTGTATTGCAGAGACTTGTGTAGTATCGAGTAGAATTGTACACGTCAGGTTAGGCGTAAACCCCTGGTTGGCTTAGCCGGCCTCGATAGAGGAGAGATTTACGCTGTGGCGGGAGGTGCCGAATTTTCTCAGAGAGAAATGGAACCGTGTTTAAAAGTTAATAGACGTTTGTGACCTTTTTAGGTGAAAGTACTAAGAGTAGCGTATTCTACTCGGCGAGTGGGAAGGGCTAGCAAGGTTGTAGTACTTGGAGCTTTTGCTTATTGTCGATAATCGTCGCGAGGTATGTGAACCTCTTCCTATCTCTTCTAGCATGATATGTGTGAACTATGTAGTACTGCAGTGACGCATACGTGTTAATCGTGTTTGATTGTTCTTAAAACATAAAGTTTTATAACGGCTTTATGGTAAGTTTGTTATAACAGCTATATGTAGGTAAGAAAATACTTTGTGGTTTTAAAAGGTAACTGATGTGAATTATAGCGCTAGTTATAATAAAGAACTTGATGTATTTCAAAAGATTTATAAATCGTTTTGGAAGGGAGAGTAACACTTGGTTTTAAAAGGTTTTAAAAAGAGTTATACTAGCTTTATGGGAGTTAGGTATAATGTCTTAAGAGAGGTAAAGAAAATGGTTTACTGATGTTAGAAGTTAAGAGACTTGATCTTATAAGATAAGAGACTTAACTTATTTGTTTTAATGTGAATGTTTGTGTGAAACCTCATTCGTGAGTAATGAGTACTTGGTTTTATTTAAAGGGATAATGTTTTACTGATTTCGGAAATCAGAATGTGTATCGACAGACCACTGCAGCGTTAATAAAGGAAAATGTATTGAATAATGATGAATTGTATTAAAACCAGTAGAAACCTCCATCTGCATAGAAACTAAGATGAGACAAAATGATATTACATTTTCTAGATCATGGCTGCTGTAATAAGAATGTTGTAAACAAGAATAACCTACTCTCACGTGAGACATATATTACTCAATTGTTCTAAAAAGGAATCAAGTGATTAAGTTTGGGAACTATGAAACCATTTGAAAATGAGAAGCTTGAGTAATTGAAACTAGGCAAACTGGAACTTAGGAAAAGAATGTTGTTACTTGATTTTGAAAAGGAATGTGGGTTGGTCATTCTAATACTACGGGTATCGGGTGACTTTTATAAAAGTAATGGATCTCTTTTAAAAGAACTTAACGTATGTAGTACTTTGGGGTTAAAAACCCGGACTTTGGCATAAAATGAAAGTACTTTGAGTTGTTGTGAAACTTGCCTATGCTTGTTGTTGTGAAACTTGCCTATGCTTGTTGTTGTGAAACTTGCCTATGCTTGTTGTTGTGAAACTTGCCTATGCTTGTTGTTGTGAAACTTGCCTATGCTTGTGATGATAGCCTTTGTTGTGCAAGTGTGGTATTTCTGTGTTACCGCGTCTCTCGATAGAGGGCCGGTTGACTTGTTGAGAACTTACTTGGACGTGCTGGCAGTGATGGAGAATTCCACGGGTATGTTTCCATTTTGATTACTGTCTTGTTGTTGATGTCACATGGACATGTCTACACCGATGCAGTATTCCGGGGGCATGCGGCCATGCGGCCGGGTTGATTACCCGATATATGGTTATTACTGCAACATGGACGTGTCTACACCGATGCAGTATTCCGGGGGCATGTGGCCATGCGGCCTTGTTATTATTGTTGCATCATGGACATGTCTACACCGATGCAGTATTCCGGGGGCATGTGGCCATGCGGCAGGGTTGATCACCCAGTATATTGTTGTTGATGTCACATGGACGTGTCTACACCGATGCAGAATTCCGGGGGCATGTGGCCATGGGGCATTGGTATTATTGTTGCATCATGGACATGTCTACACCGAGGCAGAATTCCGGGGGCATGCGGCCATGATGCGAACATGATTGATGTTGTGGGCGTGAGACCCATAGTTATATTTGAGTGGTGACTTTGAGGGCGTGAGTCCCTGACTTGACTGCTTTTATGTTGCGTACTGTATTTTGGTTATCATACATGTCTCCTGCTTTTTAAGCTATTATGATTTCATTCTGATGTTGTGATTCACATACTTGGTACTGTTATCGACCTTCGGGGCCGCGTCATGCCGCAGGTAGAGGTACATCGGTCGTGGATCCCCGCTCATAGGATCACAGTTCAGCGTATTGGGAAGCTCCGTTTCTCCGGAGGCTTATCTTTTGGTATGTGTCCCCTGAGTTGTAGGTTCTTGTACATTCAGGGGTATGGCGGGGCCCTGTCCCGTCATTGTCGTTGTAAATCTTAGAGTGCAGCAGTATTTGTTGTGGCGAGTTTGTAAAAGGATAAGCGTCGGTGTTTATGTATTTTTACTGAAGGCAACTGTTTTGGTTGGCCTGTTTATATATCATGTCTCTTAATTCATGTTCATGTTTTTTTTTATTTCCGCTGATTTTCTCTGATGTTGTATCACTAGGGTGCCCGGGGTAAGGCACCAGTGACGGGCCCGGGTTCGGGGCGTCACAAGTGGTATCAGAGCAGTTAATCCTCGGAAAGTGTCTACAGACCGTGTCTAGTAGAGTCTTGATTATCGATGTGTTGTGCACCACATCTATAATCAGGAGGCTATAGGACATTTAGGATTGGTTTCCATTCTTCTCATTCTGAGATCGTGCCTTAGAGCTGTGTGGTAAGTGTGAACCCTAGATCATCACGATTGAGACCCAGAGGTAAGGTCGTCTTGAGTAAAAGATTCGTTTTACGTTTGACCTTTATCAGGGTGCGTAGTATACGTGGGTTTTATATGTGTGATCAGTCCATGGGTAATGTGAGATGGAAGTGGTAGCTTTCATGATGTGATTTAGCGAGATTGTTCGTGTCGGGAACAAAGGGCTTCGACGCGATTGTGGTCGGGTGGAGGACGTGATACGGTCAACCCGTAGCCTTGACAAGCGGGGTCGATCGGGTGGTCCCGCCAGGTGGTAGGGTCACGAGGATGCTAGGCCCAAGTTTATATGACCATCGTATGAGTTGGTGGATATGTTCAACCAGAAGCGGATCGTGGAGGCCGGGAACGGCCTTAGAGAAGATCGAAGTTAGTGAGATGACCAAGTTTGGAGGTAGTGACTCGGGTTGGAAACGAAGTGTTGTCGAGTGTGGTACGAATACTAGAAAGAGTTCGAGTGTTCGAAGGGGACAACGAGATAGGGGAGAAGTGAGCGTGTGTGATCGCTTTCTTTTGTGAAATGAAGGTGTGAAGGAGTATATTTTAGACCTCGGTAAGGGGTTTTGTGATGATTAGAGGTGTTTCCTCGTTGACTTGGGTTTAAGTATTGCGCGTTTGTTTTTTATGGCCAGGTGTGGCATGATTGTTTTCGTACGTATAGCAGTGAAGGCTATACTAGCGCAGGTTTGTGTGGAGACTTGAGAAGGAACATTCGGACAAATGTTTCTAAGGGCGAGGAGAATGTTATACCCGTATTTCCGCAGTATGACGTGGCGACGCACGAGAATCTGACGTAAAAGATTGGAAAGGAAGAAAGAGGTGATTTTCCCACGGAAAAGTTTCCGGTTTTGTGAAGGAAAAATGTTCGTTAACGGGAATGGATTCCCAGATTTGGTATTCGGACTTCTGGAATATTAGAGAATTATGGAATTTTATTTTGGAAATGGTCACGTGGGGCCCACGGGAGAAATTCTGATTTTGTGGGCCCACTTTGTTTTGAGATTTTGGCCATTGTGGATATTTTGGAAGATGTTTTATTTTGGTCCAATAGGAGGGTGACACGCGTGTCACCCCGCCAGTGGCTCGCCGAATGACATTTGTGCACAACACTTTGGTTAGAGTCGTTTTCCGACGAAACGTTTTACATAACTTGCGAGGGAAAATTCGGCTATGTCCTTTTTAAATTTTGCGGATTTTTCCGAGAGACGAAACATTTTGGACAACGGGGAGGGTGACATGTGTCACCTCACATCGAAGCAGTGGGCGTCAGTGCACGAAGTGGTTCACGTTTTGGCTTGATCTTTTGGCTCACGTTTTGTGTCCTATTGGTGCCTTGTTTTGTGCCTTGTTTTGGCCTTGTTTTGTGGCTTGTTTGGTGCAATGTTTTGTGGAGTAGGGGTTAGGGTGCACTTGGCTTGATCTTGGCCTTACACTTGCCTTGCACTTGGCTAGATCTTGGCCATTGGTTGGCCTTTGGTTTTGCTATAAATACCCCCCCTAATGTTGATGAACTCTTCATCCACAAATGAAACCTTCCAAGCCTAAAATCCCTCCCTCCTCTAGTGTTGAGTTCGTCCAACTCATCCCCCCCTCTTTTGAGAGTCTTGGCCGAGGGCCTCCTCCCTCCCCCTTTGTGGTGCCTTGGCCGGTAGGGTACCACCAGCCTAGTTGTTTTCGTATAATACCCCTTGTTGTGGTATAGAAATACTCCCCTAGTATTGTTATAATGCCCAAAATACCTTAGCCTTGTACCTTGTAGTATTCCAAAGATACCTCTATACGTAGAGCCCGGAAATACTACCTTTTGTCCCTTTAGTCTCAAACCGAAACCCTAAGGAAATCTTCACGATTGGTTGAAGTATTTAGGTAGAAGTTGGTTAGAACTTCTAAGGGTTGTTTGAGCGGGATGGAGCACCGGAGTTGGAGCTAAACGCGTGCTAAGGACCGACGTTTAACTTGGATAATTATGGGCTTATCGAGGTAATTATCTTGTCCTCATTTGTAATTGGAACTTACATGTTGTTAAGAATATATAGTTGAAGTATACTATATATAGAACGGAACCTAGTTTGTGGCCAGGTCTTTTGACTTAAGCCTGAAGTATAAGGAAAAGAACTGAATTGTATTTACATTGGATCAGCGGTAGACTTGTGTAGTATTCGAGTAGAATTGTACACGTCCGGTTAGGCGTGTAAACCCCACGGTTGGCTTGGTAGCCTCGATAGAGAGGAGATTTCTGTGGCGGGGAGGTGCCGAATTTTCAGAGAGAAATGGAACCGTGTGTTTAAAAGTTAAAAGACGTTTTTGACCTTTTTATGTGAAAGTGCTAAGATAAGCGTATTCTACTCGAGAGTGGGAAGGGCTAGTGCGGTTGTAGTACTTGGAGCTTTTTGCTTATTGTCGATAATCGTCGCGAGGTATGTGAACCTCTTCCTATCTCTTCTAGCATGATATGTGTGAACTATGTAGTGCGGTAGACGCATACGTGTTAATCGTGTTTGATTGTTCTTAAAACATAAAGTGTTATAACGGCTTTATGGGAAGTTGGTTATAACGACTTTATGTAGGTAAGAAAATACTTTGTGGTTTTAAAAGGTAATCGATGTGAATTATAAGCGCTAGTTATAATAAAGAACTTGATGTATTTCAAAAGATTTATAAATCGTTCTGTAGGGAGGGTAACACTTGGTTTTAAAAGGTTTTAAAAAGAGTTATACTAGCTTTATGGGGAGTTAGGTATAATGTCTTAAGAGAGGTAAAGAAAATGGTTTACTGATGTTAGAAGTTAAGAGACTTGATCTTATAAGATAAGAGACTTAACTTATTTGTTTTAATGTGAATGTTTGTGTGAAACCTCATTCGTGAGTAATGAGTACTTGGTTTTATTTAAAGGGATAATGTTCTACTGATTTCGGAAATCAGAATGTGTATCGACAGACCACTGCAGCGTTAATAAAGGAAAATGTATTGAATAATGATGAATTGTATTAAAACCAGTAGAAACCTCCATCTGCATAGAAACTAAGATGAGACAAAATGATATTACATTTTCTAGATCATGGCTGCTGTAATAAGAATGTTGTAAACAAGAATAACCTACTCTCACGTGAGACATATATTACTCAATTGTTCTAAAAAGAAATCAAGTGATTAAGTTTGGGAACTATGAAACCATTTGAAAATGAGAAGCTTGAGTAATCAAACTAGGCAACCGGAACTTAGGAAAGAATGTTGTTACTTGATTTTGAAAAGGAATGTGGGTTGGTCATTCTAATACTACAGTATCGGGTGACTTTTATAAAAGTAATGGATCTCTTTAAAAGAACTTAACGTATGTAGTACTTTGGGGTTAAAACCCGACTTTGGCATAAAATGAAAGTACTTTGAGTTGTTGTGAAACTTGCCTATGCTTGTTGTTGTGAAACTTGCCTATGCTTGTTGTTGTGAAACTTGCCTATGCTTGTTGTTGTGAAACTTGCCTATGCTTGTTGTTGTGAAACTTGCCTATGCTTGTGATGATAGCCTTTGTTGTGCAAGTGTGGTATTTACGTATTACCGCGTCTCGATAGGCGGTTGACTTGTTGAGAACTTACTTGGACGTGCTGGCAGTGATGGAGAATTCCACGGGTATGTTTCCATTTTGATTACTGTCTTGTTGTTGATGTCACATGGACATGTCTACACCGACGCGATTCCGGCACGCGGCCACGCGCCGTTGATTACCGATATATGGTTATCGCAACATGGGCGTGTCTACACCGATGCAAGATTCCGGTACATGTGGCCAGGCGGCCTTGTTATTATTGTTGCATCATGGACATGTCTACACCGATGCAGTATTCCGGGGGCATGTGGCCATGCGGCAGGGTTGATCACCCAGTATATTGTTGTTGATGTCACATGGACGTGTCTACACCGTCTGCACTCCGGGGCATGTGGCCGGGGCATTGGTATTATTGTTGCATCATGGACATGTCTACACCGGCGCGTAATTCGGGCATGCGCCGTGATGCGAACATGATTGATGTTGTGGGCGTGAGACCCATAGTTATATTTGAGTGGTGACTTTGAGCGTGAGTCACGACTTGATCGCTTATGTTGCGTCTTGTATTTTGGTTATCATACATGTCTCCGCTTTTTAAGCTATTATGATTTCATTTACGATTTGATTTCACATACTTGGTACTGTTATCGACCTCCTTGGCCGCGTCATGCCGCAGTAGAGGTACATCGATCGTGGATCCCCGCCATAGGATCACGCCAACAGATTGGGAAGCTCCGTTTCTCCGGAGGCTTATCTTTTGGTATGTGTCCCCTGAGTTGTAGGTTCTTGTACATTCAGGGGTATGGCGGGGCCCTGTCCCGTCATTGTCGTTGTAAATCTTAGAGGTCTGTAGCACTGTTGTGGGCAGGGTTTGTAAAAGGATAACTGTTCGGGTGTTTATGTATTTTTACTGAAGGCAACTGTTTTGGTTGGCCTGTTTATATATCATGTCTCTTAATTCATGTTCATGTTTTTTTTTTATTTCCGCTGATTTTCTCTGATGTTGTATCACTAGGGTGCCCGGGGTAAGGCACCAGTGACGGGCCCGGGTTCGGGGCGTCACATAATGAACCCTTAAGAAGTCATGCTAATGAACTTAATGGAATGCCATGTTAATAGATTAAGCTACGTGGTAGGCTTAAGAGGATTGTACGGATAAGATCCGTATGGAGTAAGTAATGGTTGTTGTGATCAAGGCAACACGATTATGGTATTATGAGAAGTTATTATACCCGTTTACGAGGGGAATGATAAGGTAGACTGGGAGCATGGAAATTGCGAGCCTAAGAATATTGATAACCACCGAGACCTTAGGTATATAAGGCCTTCTCGGGCAATAAGATTTTATTCAGACTAGGGTAAGAGTTAAGTGCGACAGTGGGTCGGGGTGAGGACCTATTACGGGTCGCCCCATAGCCTGAAATGGAGTGGGATCAGTTGGTAGTAGTTCCGCTATATGACAGGGTAACGAGGGTGCAAGGCCCAAGTCTAGTTAATTGTTTTACGGGTTCGTGGACGCATTCCACCGGAACCAGGTCGTGAGAGCCAGAAATGGCCTTATATTGTTCGATTTAGTAACTCCAAAGATTGGAGGCCAAAATCGGTATGGAGGTTATTTAAGTATGCTAGAAGGAGTTGAAAGTACGAAAAGAAAATCCTTTTGGGCCATGAATGGGAGTAATAGTGATGGTGCACACTTTGGATTTGTATTCTCATTTGGCTTACGATGGATATGTGTGTGCGAGGTATTAGGGCTATGGGTGGCATAATTAAGTTTCATTAAGTGTAGTTTTATAAGACCACCGAGAAATGCTAGATTGAGCTCCGAATGAACATTCGGGGACGAATGTTTCTAAGGAGGGGAGAATGTTACACCCCGTAATTCCAGGACAAGAATAAGAGAATAGACGCGAGAACACAAGACTTGAAAATTGGTACGAAAGAAAGAATTGTTTTTCCGAAGGAAAATCTTCCGAACTTCGGGAAGGAAAAATGTTCGTTGATGAGAATTACATTCTTAGAATACATTATTTGAGGAGTATGGAATTTATTATCATTGGGGAAAATTATTTTACGGATTTGGTCACGTAGGGCCCACCCGAGAAATTTTACGTTTTGTGGGGCCCATGAGGGTTACGAAATTTTATGGATGAATGGGAGAGCGACACGTGTCACCCCCTACATAGGTTTGTTCGAAATATGCCAAGGGTAAAAAGGTCATTTGACCAAGGGTTAAGGTGCAGGTCTTGAAGACAAGCTTGACAAAATTGACTAAGTCAACTTGCCAACATGACAAAGACTTTAGTCTTGATAAATCCAAGCCACACAAATGGTTTAATCTAGACCCTTCATTGTAGTATATATCCTACACTAGTTGCAAGACAAGTTCCATACTTAGAAAAAATTTCAAGAAACATTGTGCTAAGCTCTAGTTGCTCTCGGCTTTAAGGGATTTTCCACACAATTATTTTTCAATTGTTGTCCATAATTCACAATACTTTAACCCAAAGTTCCTAGGGGTATTGTAAGGATATCTCAATAGAAAGATCCCGGAAAAACGACGTTTTCACGTTAGTCGCAAGGCGAAAACCTAAGGTGTTCTTCAACTTTGAAGTTGGAACTTGAAGAAGAGTTCTTCATGAGATTCTAAGGAGTGCTTGGAGCGGATTGGAACGTAATAAGAGGAGCTAAAAGTTTCTAGGATCGACTTTGATGCTTGGATGTTATTAGGGCTTATTGAGGTAAAATCTTCATCTTCTTAATGTAATTGAAGATTACATGTTATAGTAGTTAAGAAATGAGCATGTGGTATATATATTTAAGTTTGAAAAGTTTTGGATCATGTCGACGTGTTAAAACCAAAAATGGACAAGTTAGCCATTAATGTTGTAATCAATTTGGTCGATAGTTACAATCGTCGCATGTTAAGGAAGAAAGGAATTATAGTTGTTGTAATTGTTATTATGTATATAACTGTCACACCCCGAACCCCGGGCCCGTGACTGGTGCCCTACCTGGGCACCCTTCTACCTTAACAATACAAGTAAGCTGCGGAACTGAAATAACACCTCATTTTTTTTTAAACAAACATACGTGCAAGGGCAAAGCCGACAAGGCTGCCATATATACATAAACTAAAGACACTACACCGTACATGAGTCCAATCCCACATATGAATACAGACCTCTAGGAGTTAAACTGAACTATGACGGGACAAGGCCCCGCCGTACCCAAAACTATACAAAGCACATGAAGGACATATACCAAAGATAAACTCCTAATAGAAGGAGCTTATCCAAAACCTGAGCAGGATCCTACACTGCCGATCACCGAATCAAGACCTAAACTGCGGCGTGAACGCAGCCGGGCGAGGTCAGTACGAAGAATGTACCAAGTATGTGAACAGTAAGTACTGTAATAAAATCATAGCAGTCTAGATAACACAGGAGACATATATGATATCCAACCTACAGTACATAACACATAAGCAGTCATATCAAGTCAGGGACGCAGGCCCTCAAAGTCATTACTCAATATAATCATGGGTCTCACGCCCATAATATCAATCATGCCCGTGGAATCCTTCCTCACCGCGATCCATGATGTAATAACACCAATAAGGATACATGAACACCAAGTCCCACCCGTGTCCTCAATACCTCGTGGTCCCATGCCCCGGAATTCCACCTCGTAAAAACATGACCATAGGGTAACACACACAAATCCGGGGACATATATGATACTCAAAATACAACACATTGTGCCTTACTAACAATGAGAGTAAGCATGAGTATCCTTACAATATAAACTAGGAAGCTCATGATCGCCAGGACCATCCGCGCGGTATCATTTAGCAATCCTATTCGTGGGACTATTTCACCCGCATAGGTCGCGTGGACCAGCGTGAGGTATTCCTCGCATAGGCTGGACCCGCCCGCATGGGACTATTTCACCCGCATAAGCCCTTTCGGACCCGCATGAGGTATTCCTCGCATAGGACTATTTCACCCGCATAAGCCCTTACGGACTCGCATGAGGTATTCCTCGCATAGGCTGGACCCGCCCGCATGGGACTATTTCACCCGCATAAGCCCTACGGACTCGCATGAGGTATTCCTCGCATCGTGGGTAGCAAATCCACGGAATTATGCAAATGCCACAAACCCGGGGAATGACCCCGAAACGACTGATATACCAATAGCACACAACCGGCTATTTCCAGCACACATAGGCAATTCTCAATTAACAAGCCCAAGTACTTATCACGGCATACTTAGACAAATTCTCAATTTATCATGCCAAAGTACTAATCAAGGCATACATAGAATAATTCTCTTTTAACAAGCCAATGTACTTATCAAGGCAAACTTAGAATAATTCTCTTTTAACAAGCCAAAGTACTTATCAAGGCACACTTAGACAAATCCTCAATTTATCAAGCCAAAGTACTAATCAAGTTATACATAGAATAATTCTCTTTTAACAAGCCAAAGTACTTATCAAGGCACACTTAGAATAATTCTCTTTTAACAAGCCAAAGTACTTATCAAGGCACACTTAGACAAATCCTCAATTTATCAAGCCAAAGTACTAATCAAGTTATACATAGAATAATTCTCTTTTAACAAGTCAAAGTACTTATCAAGGCACACTTAGAATAATTCTCTTTTAACAAGCCAAAGTACTTATCAAGGCACACTTAGACAAATCCTCAATTTATCAAGCCAAAGTACTAATCAAGTTATACATAGAATAATTCTCTTTTAACAAGCCAAAGTACTTATCAAGTTATACATAGAATAATTCTCTTTTAACAAGCCAAAATACTTATCAAGGCACACTTAGACAAATCCTCAATTTATCAAGCCAAAGTACTAATCAAGTTATACATAGAATAATTCTCTTTTAACAAGCCAAAGTACTTATCAAGTTATACATAGAATAATTCTCTTTTAACAAGCCAAAGTACTACGTACGTACATTCCTTTATAAAAGACTCCTTTCTATGTAAAGCCCCAAGATACTAACACCCGTAGTATCAAGGCGTGTCTATTTTTCAAAGTAAGTTACTACACTTTTAGAAAACTCATTTCAAAGCTTGAAATCAAGTAACTCCAAATTTTCACAATCTAGGCAACTTATGCCGATTTAATCAAAATAGACAACTTTCTAAACCTTCCATAAAGCCGTTATAACCAACTTCCCATAAAGCCGTTATAACCCTTTATGGTTTTAGACGTATCCATTCCTTCAATAACCAAGAGACTTATACTATTAAAACCAAGTACCACATACTTACAAATCAAGTTCTCAACTTTCAAAATACTTCAAGTCTCTTAATAGTTAGAAAACAAGTTTTCTTCTACTTTTTAAACCTCAAGTAACCTCACCCTTAATGCAAGTTACTTCTCTTAAATCATGTCATTTCTCCTCTTTCAAATCAAATAAGTAAATCACTCCTTTGACTCCCCTAAAGTCATTATAATGACCTTTAGGTTTTAGAACTAAGGCACTAGCCAAAAGATTTGGAAACCACTTCCTTTTCAAGTCTCTATGTACTTTAAGAAAAATACCTTCACTTTTAAGAATCCAAACTTCCCTAAGGAAATGGATTATACTACTTACAATTTAAACATCAAAGTACACTCAAGGAAGTACATAGAACAAATTCTATTTTAGGCAATCCAAATACAAGCAAGGAATGGATCATTGAGGAGTAGAACTTACTTTCTTTATTCTAAGGAATCATGCTAGAAGAGAGATAGTTCACATACCTTTGGCTAATATCCACAAGCTGTCGAATACGCGTGCGTAGAAGTGTCAACCTATAATGGTCACAACAAGACTATCAACTTCTAGTCTCTACGTAGAATAATACTAAGTATACTGATCTCTAATTCTACGGAAAATCAGGGCGACCTCCTTTGTTTCTACTTACTTGCCACCTTTTCAAGGCCGAATACAATAACCAACAAGCCACGTTTAAGGCTCCAAACAACAACCAAACAAGGGGATTACACGCCTACAATACGTGTAAAATTCCGCCCACAATTCATACGAAATAGTGAATATGCCAAAAGCCATTCTCGCCAACCTCTAGAACAACACTAAGTAATTGTCAATCCTTCTTACAATTCCACCTTCTAAGGTCTAACATGTTATATAGTCTAAACAACTTCAACAACTACAATTTCCTTCTTTAAACAACATGCGACGCTTAGACTAATAATCGACTAAATTGACATCTTAAAGTTAAACATGCTATATTTTGGATTAGGGTTCCAATAGCGATAAACATATCAAACTTCATACTATATAACTCATGCTTGCTAAAACCATAGCTCTGATGATAAGTAAACCTTAATTGCTACAACAAGAATATACCTTTAAAGCCCTTAAAATTTCCAAGATTCCAAAGTCGCGCCTTAGCAATTCTTAGCTCCTTTCCTTAGGTTCCAATCCTCCAAGCACTCCTGTAGGCCTATGAAGAACCCATCTTCAAGTTCCAACTTCAAAGTTGAAGAACTCCCCTAGTTTCCGCCTTGCGACTAACGTAAAAATACGTTTTTTCCGAAATATTTCTATTGAGATATCCTTACAATACCCTAAGGGACATTGGGTTAAAGTCTTGTGGCTAATGGATCAAAACTACAAAATTTTTGTGTGGATGGGGCACTAAAGCCGAGAGCTCAATCTCAAGAACAAGGTGTTCTCTAAAAATCTCTAAGTGTAAAAGACCTTGTCTTGCACTAACTTAGTATATAACACATAATGGAGGACTTAGACTTAAACAAATGGGTGGCTAAGATGAATTTCACTTGGATTAAGCCTATGTGGACAAGTTGACAAGTCAACAATGTCATGCTAGCAAGACTAATCTTCCAAGGTGGTCAATGACCATAATACCCTTGCATAAATTTCGACCAAGCCATGTGAGGGTGCCACGTGTCGCCCTCTCATTCGTCCATAAAATTCCGTAACTCTCGTGGGCCCCACAAAACGTAAAATTCCTCGGGTGGGCCCCACGTGACCAAATCCGTAAAAATAAATTTTCATAATATTAATAAGTTCCATATTCTTCAAATAATACATTTTGAGAATCCAATACTCAACAACGAACATTTTTCCTTTCCGGCGTTCGGAACATTTTCCGTCGGAAAAATAATTCTTCCTTTCGTACTAATTTCCAAGTCTTGTTTCCTTACGTACATTCTCTTATACATGTCCTGGACTTACGGGGTGTAACATTCTTCCCCCCTTAGAAACATTCGTCCCCGAATGTTCTTAGTCGGTTGCCAAGCTATACACACTCCGGCACAATCTCTATATTATGCCTATCGATCAAAACTACACAAGACCAACGATGCCACACATGGCCACCACAACATACGTAAACATAACAATGGACCTTCCGTCCGCGACCCCCTTCTCACAAAACTCGAAGGTTACAGTCTTCCCAAAACACGGGATCCTTAGAGGTTCCTTTCTTTCCTTACTAGTCATACTTTCTCGTACTTTCAAACTTATCTAGCACACGTACAAAATCTCAATATCATTTCTGTTCTCCACTCCTTGGAGTTACTAATCAAACCTGGCCATTAAGCTACTTGAATTTACGCTAAGGCTCTTCTCGGTCCTTACGACCTAGTTCCGGTGGAACGCGTCCACAAACTCGTACAACGATTAACTAAACTTGGGCTTGGAATCCCCAGGACCCTATCACTTAACGGGACTATTTCTAACTGACATCACCCGATTCCATACTATCGGTTGACCCGAAATGAGTCTATAACCCGACTCATCGTCACACTTAACTTCTCGTTCTTAGTCTGGAATAAATCTCTCTTATCTCAAGGTACTTCTTACCCTATCCCCTATTCACTAGAGGTTCGTCACATAAGCCAAAGTATTTCTACTGTACAATCTTCCCTATTGGTCTTACACTGTCATGGGGCAATTACAACTTGTGAACTTTATACAACTATAGTCTCAGTTCACCTATCATTCTTGTCAACATTCTTACTTCTCACTTACTAATCAAAGTATCCCTACCTCTGGGGTACTATCACTTACAACTGCTAGCACCGCTATCTTGGTCAACAACACAACGGCTTTCCTCATGACCCTATAGTCTTCTCCTAACAGAAACCGGAGGCTCGTGTCGGGCCTCAAAACCTGGCGCAGAAGAACTCGCCGACTGCGGAACAACATCCGGTGTACCCTGGGCATAAGCCCTATCAACTCTCTGAGTCTGACTAGTAGCTCATGCTACTCCTTTGCCCTTCTCAGGCCGCCTCGCTCGAGGCATAACTGTAACACAACAATACGTCAGAGAGGAATTATCTTACTAACTCAGCTCTAGGGCACGATCTCAGAGTGAGAAGAATAGAAACCAACTCCTAAATGTCATGTAGCCTCCTGTTTATGGGTGTGGCGCGCAACACACCGATAATCAAGACTCTACTAGACACGGTCTGTAGACATTCCGGTGACCGCGCTCGATACCACTGTCACACCCCAACCCCGGGCGTGGATCGGTGCCCTACAGGCACACTTCTACCTTAACAATACAAGTAAGTGCGAACTGAAATAACACCTCATTTTTTTAAACAAACATACGTGCGGCAAAGCCGACAAGGCGCCATATATACATAAACTAAAGACACTACACCGCATACGAGTCCAATCCCACATATGAATACGGACTCTGGAGTTAAATCGAACTATGACGGACAAGGCCCCGCCGTACCCAAAACTATACAAAGCACATCTGAAGGACATATACCAAAGATAAACTCGGAATAGAAGGAGCTTATCCAAAACCCCGAGCAGATCCTACACTGCCGATCACCGAATCTGTACCTAAACTGCGGCATGAACGCAAAGGCGAGGTCAAGAAGAATGTACCAAGTATGTGAGCGATGAAATGCCGTAATAAAATCATAGCGATCTAGATAACTCGGAGACATATATGATATCCAACCTCTGACATAACACATAGCAATCATATCAAGTCGGGGACGCAGCCCTCAAAGTCATTACTCAATATAATCATGGGTCTCACGCCCATAATATCAATCATGCGTGGAATCCTTCCTCATCACGGCGATCCATGATGTAATAACACCAATAAGGATACATGAACACCAAGTCCCACGTGTCCTCGATACCTCGGTCCCATGCCGGAATCCCACCTCGTAAAAAGCATGACCATGGGTAACACAAACAAATTCGGGACATATATGATAATCAAAATACAACACATTGTGCCTTACTAACAATGAGAGTAAACAATAGTATCCTTACAATATAAACTAGGAAGCTCATGATCAGCGGACCATCCGCGCGGATCATTTAGCAATCCTATTCCCGGGACTATTTCACGCGTAGGTCGCGTGGACGCGTTAGGTATTCTCGCATAGGTGGACCCGCCTACGGGACTATTTCACCCGCATAAGCCCTTTCGACCCGCATGAGGTATTCCTCGTGATAGGACTATTTCACCCGCATAAGCCTACGGACTCGCGTGAGGTATTCCTCGCATAGGTGGACGCCCGCGTGGGACTATTTCACCGCATAAGCCCTACGGACTCGCGTGAGGTATTCCTCGCATCGTGGTACCAAATCCACTAATTATGCAAATGCCACAAACCCGGAATGACCACAAACGATGATATACCAATAACACACAACCGGCTATTTCCAGCACACATAGGCAATTCTCACTTAACAAGCCCAAGTACTTATCACGGCATACTTAGACAAATTCTCAATTTATCATGCCAAAGTACTAATCAAGGCATACATAGAATAATTCTCTTTTAACAAGCCAATGTACTTATCAAGGCACACTTAGAATAATTCTCTTTTAACAAGCCAAAGTACTTATCAAGGCACACTTAGACAAATCCTCAATTTATCAAGCCAAAGTACTAATCAAGTTATACATAGAATAATTCTCTTTTAACATGCCAAAGTACTTATCAAGGCACACTTAAAATAATTCTCTTTTAACAAGCCAAAGTACTTATCAAGGCACACTTAGACAAATCCTCAATTTATCAAGCCAAAGTACTAATCAAGTTATACATATAATAATTCTCTTTTAACAAGCCAAAGTACTTATCAAGGCACACTTAGAATAATTTTCTTTTAACAAGCCAAAGTACTTATCAAAGCACACTTAGACAAATTCTCAATTTATCAAGCCAAAGTACTAATCAAGTTATACATAGAATAATTCTCTTTTAACAAGCCAAAGTACTTATCAAGTTATACATAGAATAATTCTCTTTTAACAAGCCAAAGTACTTATCAAGGCACACTTAGACAAATCCTCAATTTATCAAGCCAAAGTACTAATCAAGTTATACATAGAATAATTCTCTTTTAACAAGCCAAAGTACTTATCAAGTTATACATAGAATAATTTTCTTTTAACAAGCCAAAGTACTACGTACGTACATTCCTTTATAAAAGACTCCTTTCTATGTAAAGCCCCAAGATACTAACACCCGTAGTATCAAGGCGTGTCTATTTTTCAAAGTAAGTTACTACACTTTTAGAAAACTCATTTCAAAGCTTGAAATCAAGTAACTACAAATTTTCACAATCTAGGCAACTTATGCCGATTTAATCAAAATAGACAACTTTCTAAACCTTCCATAAAGCCGTTATAACCAACTTCCCATAAAGCCGTTATAACCCTTTATGGTTTTGCACGTATCCATTCCTTCAATAACCAAGAGACTTATACTATTAAAACCAAGTACCACATACTTACAAATCAAGTTCTCAACTTTCAAAATACTTCAAGTCTCTTAATAGTTAGAAAACAAGTTTTCTTCTACTTTTTAAACCTCAAGTAACCTCACCCTTAACGCAAGTTACTTCTCTTAAATCATGTCATTTCTCCTCTTTCAAATCAAATAAGTAAATCACTCCTTTGACTCCCCTAAAGTCATTATAATGACCTTTAGGTTTTAGAACTAAGGCACTAGCCAAAAGATTTGGAAACCACTTCCTTTTCAAGTCTCTATGTACTTTAAGAAAAATACCTTCACTTTTAAGAATCCAAACTTCCCTAAGGAAATGGATTATACTACTTACAATTTAAACATCAAAGTACACTCAAGGAAGTACATAGAACAAATTCTATTTTAGGCAATCCAAATACAAGCAAGGAATGGATCATTCAAGGAGTAGAACTTACTTTATTTATTCTAAGGAATCATGCTAGAAGAGGAGATAGTTCACATACCTTTTCGGCTAATATCCACAAGCTAAGCCGAATACGCTGCATGCGTAGAAGTGTCAACCTATAATGGTCACAACAAGACTATCAACTTCTAGTCTCTACGTAGAATAATACTAAGTATATGGTCTCTAATTCTACGGAAAATCGGGCAGCACCTCCTTTGTTTCTACTTACTTGCCACCTTTTTCAAGGCCGAATACAATAACCAACAAGCCACATTTAAGGCTCCAAACAACAACCAAACAGGGGATTACACGCCTTACAATACGTAAAATTAGCCCCACAATTCATACGAAATAGTGAATATGCCAAAGCCATTCTCGCCAACCTCTAGAACAACACTAAGTATTTTTCAATCCTTCACAATTCCAAGTTCTAAGGTCTAACATGTTATATAGTCTAAACAACTTCAACAACTACAATTTCCTTCTTTAAACAACATGCGACGCTTAGACTAATAATCGACTAGAATTGACATATTAAAGTTAAACATGCTAGATTTCGGATTAGGGTTCCAATAGCCAATAAACATATCAAACTTCATACTATATAACTCATGCTTGCTAAAACCATAGCTACAATGATAAGTAAACCTTAATTGCTACAACGACAAGAATATACCTTTAAAGCCCTTAAAATTTCCAAGATTCCAAAGTCGCGCCTTAGCAATTCTTAGCTCCTTTCCTTAGGTTCCAATCCGCTCCAAGCACTCCTTAGAGGCCTATGAAGAACCCATCTTCAAGTTCCAACTTCAAAGTTGACGAACTCCCCTAGTTTCCGCCTTGCGACTAACGTAAAAATACGGTTTTTCCGAAATCTTTCTATTGAGATATCCTTACAATACCCTAAGGGACATTGAGTTAAAGTCTTGTGGCTAATGGATCAAAACTACAAATTTTTTGTGTGGATGGGGCACTAAAGCCGAGAGCTCAATCTCAAGAACAAGGTGTTCTCTAAAAATCTCTAAGTGTAAAAGACCTTGTCTTGCACTAACTTAGTATATAACACATAATGGAGGACTTAGACTTAAACAAATGGGTGGCTAAGATGAATTTCACTTGGATTAAGCCTATGTGGACAAGTTGACAAGTCAACAATGTCATGCTAGCAAGACTAATCTTCCAAGGTGGTCAATGACCATAATACCCTTGCATAAATTTCGACCAAGCCATGTGAGGGTGCCACGTGTCGCCCTCTCATTCGTCCATAAAATTCCGTAACTCTCGTGGGCCCCACAAAACGTAAAATTCCTCGGGTGGGCCCCACGTGACCAAATCCGTAAAAATAAATTTTCATAATATTAATAAGTTCCATATTCTTCAAATAATACATTTTGAGAATCCAATACTCAACAACGAACATTTTTCCTTTCCGGCGTTCGGAACATTTTCCGTCGGGAAAAACAATTCTTCCTTTCATACTAATTTCCAAGTCTTGTTTCCTTACGTACATTCTCTTATACATGTCCTGGACTTACGGGGTGTAACAATAACATATTGGAATAACAACTTGGATTGAAAAAGGAATTGAAAGGAAATTGATATTGTTATGGATAGTGTTATTGCCGAGAATATGCCTTAAGGAATGAACAGTTTTATATTGTTTGTGGGGAAGAATTTTACACGTCCTATTAGGCGTGTAATCCCCTTTGTATTTGATGAATTGTTGGGCCTTAAATGTGGCGTTTGGTTATTGATTTTTCGGGCCTTGAAAAAGGTGGAAAAGTACGTAGAAACAAAGGAAGTGCTGCCCGATTTTTCGTAGAATAAGAGACCTTACACTTAGTATGATTCTACGTTAAAGTGAGGAGGTGATAGACATGTTATGATTAATATAGGTTGAAGTACTACGAGTAGCGTATTCTACTTAAAGGATGGAATAGCTATCAAGGTTGAAGTACTTTGGAGCATTTTGCTACTTGTCGATAATCGTCGCGAGGTATGTGAACCTCTTCCTCCTTTTGGCATGGTTCTATGTATGAAATATACATGTGGTGTTATTTCATGATTCCTTCTACTCTTGGAAGTTAAGAAGTATGTATGTTGATTTACTCTATGTGAAAGTTATGTCTAAGTTATCCTAAGTTCTTACCAAGTCTTATGGGGGATGTTGGTAAGAGTCGTTAGGAGGTATTTGGAGTTGAGTTGACTTTGCTAAGTTACTGCACGAATGAGAATAAGTATCGAACAAGCCATTGCAGCGCTAATAAAAGAAAATGTATCGACAATCAATTAAACTAAAATGAGTAGAATTATCCATCTGCATAGAAACTAAGATAAGACAAAATTGTATTACATTTTCTAGATCATGACTGCTTTAATAAGATCGTTATAAAAGTATATGTTACTTAAATTAAAAGAGTGTATGTTATGAAGTTTTAAGACTATGAACCTTAAATTCTTAAAAGGTTAAGAGACTTATTTTTCAAGTTATGGGACTTGATTCTTAAAGGAAGGAATGACTCGATTTAAAAGTATAGAATATTTGATTTGGAAAGTATTGATTTCTTGATATTCTAAAGATAAGAAACTTGATTTCTAAAGATAAGAGACTTGAAGTATTTTGAAAGCTACGTAACTTGATTTGAAAGTATAAGTCTCTTGGTTATAAAAATAATGAATTTGTCTAAAGACATAAAGAGTTATAACGGCTTTATGGGAAGTTGGTTATAACAACTTTATGGAAGGTTAAAAGAATGGTTTTCTCTAGTAATGTAAACCAAGAAATAACTTGAAAAAAAAGGAAGGGCAATTTGATTTAAAGTTCTAAAGTAAGGGTCACTTGATATTAGAAGCCTAAAAATGTATTTCTAAAAATGTAGTGACTTGTTTGAAATGTAAACATGCATTGATACTACGGGTGTTAGTACTTGGGGTTTTATATGAAAATGAGTCTTTTGAAAAGAATGGAAGTACATAGTACCTTGGGTTAAATTCCCGGATTTTTTTTATGACATGTTAGTGCCTTAAGTTTGAATAAATTGAGAATGCTTAATAATTAAGGCTAATAAGAAGTTAAGGAATTTCTTAACTTGCTATGATATTTATGATAAGCCGGTGGTGCTTATGTTATGTATGATAAGCCGGTGGTGCTTATGTTATGTATGATAAGTCAGTGGTGCTTATGTTATGTATGATAAGCCGGTGGTGCTTATGTTATGTATGATAGCCGGTTGTGCTAGTGATGTATTGTTTCATTACGGGGTCATTCCCCGGGCTTGTTGCATTTGCATATTCCGTGGATTTTCTCCCCATGATGCGAGAAATACCTCATGCGAGTCCGTAGGGCTTATGCTGGTGAAATAGTCCTATGCGGGGCAGACCAGTCCTATGCGAGGAGATTACCTCATGCGGGTCCATACGACCTATGCGGGCGGATACAGTCTATGCGAGGAAATTACCTCATGTGGGTCCATACGGCCTATGCGGGTGAAATAGTCCAGGAGTAGGATTGCCAAATGATACTATGGGCAGGTGGCCCTAAGTTGATCATAAGCTTCCTATTTTTATGCAGTATACCTTTATGGGCAGACTTATGTGACTTTATCGCGTCCCAGATTGGGCCGAGCAGTATACCTCTATGGACAGACTTATGTGACTTTATTGCGTCCCAGATTGGGCCGGACAGTATACCTTTATGGACAGACTTATGTGGCTTTACCGTGTCCCAGAATGGGTCGGGCAGTATACCTTCGTGGGAAGGCTTTTGTATGACTTCGCCGTGTCCCGCAAATGGGCCGGGTTACGTGATTACGTATGGATAATCAAAGTGAACTCCAAAATAAGGCGTCCCTCCATAAAGGGTCGGATTATGTTATGCAAGATAAGTAAGTTATATGGTAATGAACTTGATGATTTTTCCTAAGTATGTACGTAAGAATTTGACTATAACTCTTATTGAAAAAAAAATGTGTTACTTACTTCCGCGGTTATTTTGTATTTTATGATTAGAAGGGTGCCCAGGTAGGGCACCAGTCGCGGGCCCGGGGTCGGGTCATGACACAAAGTATGTACGTCATAGAAATTTTCAATGTACAAAACAAACGAGCTAAGACAAGTAATAGAAACTCAACCTACCTATGACATTATAGACTTGGTCATATCAATAAAACAAGGATAGCAAGGTTAAGGAAACTTGACTACCTCGAACCATTTGACTTGGAGTCTTATGGTAACTGCGAATCCTGTTTGAAAGGTAAGATGACCAGCAAGCCCTGTCACGCCCCATTTTAACCGAGTCGAAATGGTGTACGCCATATGGGTGATTCCCAAATGTATTTAAGGAGTCGCCACTTAATTATTCTAGTGAATTAGGACACTTTTAAATGTAGCATAAAATACTACGAATGATCTCTATTTAAAGGTCTGCGAAATTTATGTGAGATTTTGGCAAGAGTTCTTTATTAATCAAGAGGGAAGGGGTTAGACACCCTCTAAAATCCGTTAACTTGCGGTTGTTCGGTCAAACTTAGGTTGGTATTATTGTGTTAACATGTATTCTACAATTCTAAGGTGTTCTACAATTATTAAACTAACTAAGAAAAATTTAAACTAGGCATGCAAATATTTTAAAAAAGATATATAATTAAAAGGATTGTAACGAAAGCAAAATATCATATAAGAGGGAGTGAAGAAAACTTAGCGGTATTTCGCTTGCCGGTGAACGACACTATGAATTCTCGTCTTTATATTGTTCTTTACTTTCATCCTTGCCCACATATTCCGTCTCACTTACCATGGAGACCTTCAAATCGACGGATAAATCCTTCATCGACCACAAGTGTAGTATCTTGTTTGTATCAGTAAATGTCATAAAATACAACATCTGCTTTGCCTTAGAAAGATCGGCAGTAGATGCCTTGAATGAAAGATACTTTGCTTTTAAACTAACAATATTTTGCCTCAACGCTGTCCAAAATTTAGCTCAGAAATGCAGGAATAATTCAACCCAAAATGTAGCAATATGACTCATATATAGCAAGTATTTGCCCTAAAGAAATGCAGCAGCTCTCGGCCCCCAAATATGTTTCCAGTATAGCGACATTCTGCCTTCAAATTTTAGAAAAGTAAACTTGAAAATAGAGTGATAGCGATGAGCAAAGAACACAGCGGCTAAAACATAGTTGTAGTCTTAAAGTCCCAACTGTAGTAATCTGTGTAGCACCCCGAAAGCATATAACAACAACTATTTTCAATCAAGAGTAGTGTCTGTTCCTTTAAAACAGTAGCAACCATTTTCTAGGGACATATGGGTAGTGGACATCAATATGCACCGGTAAATTAAGTGCATCATCTGTTCTTTTGATAAAGAGGATAGTAATTAATGGCTGAAGGGCAGTATTAAGCAAATGGAAAGTCTGCCAGCCTTAAGAAACAACAACCCTCATTAAGTATAGAAACTTGGAGGAGCATTTTGTCACGACCACCCTCGATCGCGATCGTGCCCTACACAGGCACCCTTACGGTAAACATCGAGAAAATCAGAACATACATGAAACTTATAAAATAAAAACAACAATAATAAAACAACGAGTTAGCCGATAGGCTACCTTCGAACGCATATACATAAACGGCAGCTTGCCTTTCCTTTACAAACCGACCCACATATGTGACTACAGACCTCAAGAGTTTTGACCTAACTCGTGGCGGGACAAGGCCCCGCGTGCACTGAATAAACATAAACGTGACAACTCCGAACACCGAGCCATCTCAACTTCTCAACCGAGATCCTAAGCTCGCGGATCCACAATTGTACCTAAACTGCGGCATGAACGCAGCTTCGAGGGGTCGATAACAAAATTACGAATATGGAATGAAATAACGTCAAGAAATGTGATCACAATCGCATAAAAGAATGACAAGGACAAGTATAAAAATACATACGAGATCCTCGCCGTGTCATTATCAATTATTAACTTTATCGTACCTTATTATCTTTTCCATTCCCAATAAAAGTTATAGTCACATTCTTACGTACATTATTAGAAAAAGAATCATTAAGTTCATTACCATATAACTTACTTATCTTTCATAACATAGTCCGGCCCATTACGGAGGACACATATACTACCCGGCCCAATCTGGGACGCGATCAAGTCACACTAATATCAAAGCATGCCCGTGGAATCCCCCATCACTGTCGACAGCTAAAAGTGTAAAACATAACCATGTGACGCGCCCGTGGCATCCCACCTCACTGTCGGCGTACACATACACCATACCTACATATATCTCCTGCCCGTGGAATCCCACATCACTGTCGACAGCTATAAGTGTAGAACATAACCATGGGTCTCACGCCCATAATATCAATCAAAACAGGTGGTATAACGTCTTGGGGCTTGCCCCTCATTTATACTCTTACCCTGGAGAAGGTGGTAAGCGGGGGTATAACGTCTTGGGCTTGCCTCATTTATACTCTTACGGAGAAGGTGGTACAACGTCTTGGGGCTTGCCCCTCATTTATACTCTTACCCTATCTCAACCGGCTGACAATCAACACATAAAGCAGGTGGTACAGTCTTGGGGTTTACCCTCACTTATACTCTTACGGGAGAAGGTGGTACAACGTCTTGGGTCTTGCCCCTCATTTATACTCTTACCCTATTTCGACCGACCATCAAACAAGACATAAGCACTAACATGTCTTTTTATAAAAATCCGGGAATTTAACCCAAGTACTCCAAATAACGGAAGCATACCCGTGGAATCCCACATCACTGTCGGTACGTCCCAGTAACTTACAACAAGACAGCCGACCCTTCAACCGAGAGTCGCAACAACTTAATAAAACATAATACTTGCACTCAAAGGCTATTACCAGCACATATAGGCAAGTTCTCAATTAACCAAGCCAAAGTACTTATCAAGGCACACATAGGATAATTCTCATTTAACAAGCCAAAGTACTTATCAGGACACAAATAGAATAAATTCTCATTTAACAAGCCAAAGTACTTATCCGGGCACAAATAGAATAAATTCTCATTTAACAAGCCAAAGTACTTATCAAGGCACAAATAGAATAAATTCTCATTTAACAAGCCAAAGTACTTATCAAGGCACAAATAGAATAAATTCTCATTTAACAAGCCAAAGTACTTATCAAGGCACACTTAGACAAATTATCAATTTATCAAGCCAAAGTACTAATCAAGGCATACATAGAATAATTCTCTTTTAACAAGTCAAAGTACTTATCAAGGCACACTTAGACAAATTCTCAATTTATCAAGCCAAAGTACTAATCAAGGCATACATAGAATAATTCTCTTTTAACAAGTCAAAGTACTTATCAAGGCACACTTAGACAAATTCTCAATTTATCAAGCCAAAGTACTAATCAAGGCATACATAGAATAATTCTCTTTTAACGAGTCAAAGTACTTATCAAGGCACACTTATACAAATTCTCAATTTATCAAGCCAAAGTACTACGTACGTACATTCTTTTATAAAAGACTCTTTTCTATGTAAAGCCCCAAGATACTAACAACCGTAGTATCAAGTCCTATTCACCTTTCAAGACAAGTCACAATACCTTTTTAGAAATACAAATACCGGCTTCTAAATCAAGTGACTTCTTTTATTAAAAACCTTAAGCAATTGGTACCTTTGAACCAATTTGCCGTTCCTTAATACAAGTTATTTCTTTGATTACTTTATTAGAGAAAACTATTCTCTTAACCTTCCATAAAGCCGTTATAACCAACTTCCCATAAAGCCGTTATAACCCTTTATGGTTTAGACCAACACGTTCCTTTTATAACCAAGAGACTTCTACTTTTTTAAACCAAGTATTAAATACTTTCAAATCAATTCTCATACCTTTCAAAAATACTACTAGTCTCTTAACCTTTAGAAAACAAGCGACTCATTTTATATAACACCTTAGGCAATTAATGCCTTAAAAACAAGTTGCCTTTTCACTAAAATCAAGTCATTTATCTTTCCATAAAGCAAATATAACTAACTTCCCATAAAGCCGTTATATTCACTTTATACCTTAGCCAAAAACAATTTCCTATCCAAGGGACTTATACGTTTAAAACGGAACAAGTATCACATACTTTAAAACTCTTCAAGTCCCTTAACTTAATAAAACTCAAGACATCCTTTATTCTTTCAAAGAAGTGAGTTAATCTCCTAACTCACCCGACTTGGCTATTCATAAAATTAGTAAAGGATATCAAGGTGTTATACGTCACCGTACTACATACGCCATGAACTAGTCATGCTCAAAGATAGGAAAAGTTCTACATAGAGTAGATCACACAACTACCTCTTAACTTCTAAGAGTAACGAAACATGAAATGATACCACAAGTATATTCCATACATAGAATCATGCCAAAGGAAGGAAGAGGTTCACATACCTCGCGACGATTGTCGACAAGTAGCAAAATGCTCCAAAGTACTTCAACCTATAATGGTCACAATATGTCCATTAACCTCTTACTTCAACGTAGAATATCCTAGGTGCTAAGTCACTAAATTCTACGGGGAATCGGACAAAGACCTACTTTGTTTCTACTTACTTTGCCACCTTTTTCAAGGTCGAATACAATAACCAAACAGCCCCAATTGGCTCACAATTTATATAGCAGGTAGTCCAATACAAATGACTAACTAAACAGCCCCAATTGGCTCACAATTTATATTTCAACCCAAATTTGTAGCATAACATGATATCAAGTCGCATTTGATTATAATAACCATAATCCTTAAGTCAATGACATGCGACGGTTCTAACAACGATTAAATTGTAATCCAACTTAACATGGCTTATATGTCATTTCGGATTTTAGGCTACAACAATCCATAATACTTATAAAACTTCAACACAAATACTTCATGCTAGTAAAATGTAAGGCTAACAACAAAATACATAATCTTGTAACACTTAAAGAGAACAAGATTATACCTCCACGAATCTCAATCTAACTTCCAACCAAATCGCTCCTTAGTAGTTTAGAACCTCTCCAAGACACTTCAATCCGCTTTGAGACCCTAGAACAACACCAACAATTTCCTTGAAGCTTCCAATCCAAAACCTAGAAAGCAACTAGGTTTTTCACTTTGCGACTAACCCAAAACTATCTTTTCCGAGATTTTTCTATTGAGATACACTTACAACACCCTCATGAACCTTGGTTTAAAGTGTGGAGCTTATTGGACAAAAATTGGCAATTTTCCTTCTTGAAAATTCTCAAAGCCGTGAGCTCCTTAAGAGCAAGAACAAGTTTTTTCAATTTTTTCTCTAAGTGTAGAATGACAAAGTCTTGCTACTAGTATACTTAAATAACACAAGGAAGGGTCAAGATTAAAACAAATGGGTGGCTTGGATGCATTTTAATTAAATATCAAGCTAAGTGGGGTCATTGACTTGGTCAATGTTGTCAAGCTCTAAGCCTTGCAAGACTTCATCATAAATTATGGTCAAATGACCATTCCACCCATGAAATTTCGTCCATGTCCATTAAGGGGGGGGGGGGGGGGACACGTGTCGCCCTCCCGTTCGTCGCAAAAATTCGTTTTCCGACAAATTTCAAATTTCCGATAAATTTTACAAGTCTCAAATCTTAACAATGTGAGTTCTTACGTACGTTCTTAAAACATGTCCTGTAAATACGGGGTGTAACACATTTGCTCCTTAGGTGTAGGAGAAAAGAACATCCAAATATGACAACAATGGCCAAATCAGAGCAGCCAATAAGAAACCATCAAGAATCGCAACATTTTTAGCCAAGAAACCAAAGAAAGAATCGATTTAAAAGATACTATAGTAACGGACATTAAACTAGCTCAGTAATACAACGATACTTTGACCAGAATATTACATCTGTTTTAGCTCAAAATATTGCATCAGATTCGACTCCAGATGCAACAAACTAATCGGGTGTAGCATCTGTTTTTTTATGATTAAGTGTAGCAACAGAATGAATGTAGTAACCTCCTTTATTTCAAACCAGCAACTAACAATATAACATCAACAGGTGATAATAAGCAGCAGTAAACTCATCCAAAAAAGAGCTTCCAAATAGAGAAAATGTCATCCCTCAAATGAGTTCAGCAACAACCCCTCAATATGGATATTTGTTTACCAAAATGTAGTAGTCCCCCTCAGAAGGACATCTTTCATCCCCAAATGCCGCAAACAATTTATGATGAAAAAGAAGCCATGGCTTCAAAGTTCAACAACAAGTCATCTCGAGTTTTAGCAGCCTCTCGAGGGCATTTTGGCGAGTGGAGAATTCCCCCAAGTCATGGAAAGAAAGAAGAGGGTAAAGAATGAGTATCCATGAATAGTTTCCAATAAAACAGTAGCTAAATGAAATAAAAGTTTTACACTAATTAAATGAGTATCACTACATAGATTAGGATGACAAAAGATTCAAGTTTCCAGGACTTTAGAAATGACTGAATCCATCAGCATAGTCTCAGTACTTAACCAAGAGTTTCCCCGAAATCATTAGAAGAAAACATAACTAATATTTTTTAAAGACTGAGAATCTGGGAAGCTTAGGCCATTAGAAGAGCCACATAGTTTGAAACACAACTTCTTATGAATAGTATAAGCAACAACTATTTAAAGCAAAGTTTACATTAATGAGCTATATTCTTAACAACTAACAGATTATAACCAAACAAAACATCGAACTTGAAAGATTCAAACGACAAAAAGGGACTACTGCCATCTGTATTCTAATGTAGCACAAGATCAAAAGAGTTTGTAGAACCCCAAGCATGGCTGTCTATCGGAGGAGGCTAAGTCAATTCCAAAGTCTGTCTTGGCTCTCAGCCGATAGACCAATATAAGAAAGGAATCAGGAACTTAAAGCAGTTTTGATACTACTGAACAAAGAATTTTCAACTCATAAAGTCACCATTTCAATTTCATAGCTCATACAATCACATAATACTTAGTAACTAGTTTCAAAGAACCCCAATGTGTAATTTTTAACATTTAGGCTGCCTTAAGGTTATAGCCTCAGGAATCTAAGTCTGGCTTGGACAATATGCAGCTTACCCATTCAGTTCCTCAGATGATGATGCAAGGTAATTACTCAAACATATATGAGCAGTCTCGATCTAGAATTGCAACACCACACAACACATAAGGGACAACTCTTTCTTTCTTTCTTTTTTGAAAAATAGAAAAATAAAGGTTCCCAAACAGAATGCACACTATTCCATTCCAATATTTAACAAAAGCTTAGTGATAAGTTCTAACTATTTTAATCAGCACTCTTAATAAATAAAAGATCAAGTAACCATATTCTACAACTCACGAACTAAAACAAATATACTTAATCACTTGAACTTTTGTCTGAATTTTTTTCCCTAGAAACATGTTGGGCCACACATAAGGCTCAGGAGTAAGCATGTCGATTTCCCAAGAACCAGGGTCCTAAAAGGAATTGCAACTCTAAATTCAGACTCGTCAATATTCTATAAATTTTGTCAACATTCAAACAAATGACCTTGTACCAATACCCAACCCATCTCTAAGCAATTACTAACCAAACTGAATCTAGAATATATATCCTGAGCATATTTTTTATTGTTGAAATCAGTATTAAAATAATAAAACAGACCAAACCGATACAACATTTAAGCATTAGTAGAAGCAGTACCATGAACAAACATAGCTAAATATGATTAATCAGCAGAAAACACATAAAAACACACAAAATACAGAAATAAACTAGATCAAGGGGAAGTCAAATTTACCTTCTCCGGGTAGCGAACCGAGGCGTTGTCTCGACCCGTCGAATCCGCTCGAAGAATGTCGTTGTTTATGCGATTTAAAAAAAAACGAAAGTTTAAGAGTATATGGTTTTCGAATTTGAAAGCTTGTAAATGAAAGTGAAGGTTTTATTTTTTATTTCTCAATTTGTTCAAAGCAAAAATCTGAACTTTGTTCTAAGCCTTGAGAATACACAGAATATTTCTATTCTCAAAAGAGGGACCCCTGTTCTAAACCTAACAGGGCTCTATTTATAGTCAAGGGTGAGGGGTCAACAGCCATCATTCGAATTTCGAATTCAAAGCAAAAAGAAAAAGTGACCGTTTCTTTGTGCGACTGAAAGGTGAAGGGTTCAAATCACTCTGAAATTTACCCCTTTTTCAGAGTGATTTGGAGAAAAAAAAGGGCCGTGCTAGCAGTGCATGGATTTATCAAATAGTTTTTTTAGGATGTGTCTAGATGATGGGTGTTTGTTCGATGGACAAAAGGGTGTGTGAAAGTGATGGGTTGTAGGGTAGCTGGATGAAGAAATAGTATCGTAGCAGGCAATGGGTTGACGCTTATTGGTTCAAGAGTGTACCAGCGACGGTCCAGCGGTTCTTGGCAGGTATCGTTGGTTTTGGACGATTTGGTTGGGGTTGAGTGAAAGAGAAGGGCTGGTTATGTTTTGGTGTCATCCGTTGTTTAATGTAGGAGTGGGAATTGGGTAGAAGATTAGGTATATTATTTTAGTAAAAGGAAAATGGGTCAGTTTTAAAAATGATTTACTATAAAAAGAAGTTGTGCATAACTATAAATTATAATGATAAAAATACCCATGTAATAACAAAAATATTTAAGAAATGTTTTACGCTTAATGTAAAATGAGGTGCTATCTTTGTAAACAACATGATTATGATTATGATATAAAAAATGCAAAGCCGATGACAAAAATGATGTGTACAAAAATACTTAGAATTGCAATAAATAGTTAAAAGATGGGCCAAAATTGGGTGTCAACAACTTGTCCTTCTTTGGCTGAAGATGATGCGTTTTCGGAAAAAGACGTTGACTTGTAGCCAATTATGTCTTCATCGTCAGAATTAGAATAATGATCAGGAAATGCATGGGCAAAAGGATTTTTAAGAAGAATTGAAAGCAAAGCTGATGCAGATTCAGAATTTTGTCTCAGTGTCGAATTATGATGACACTGAGTCGTCGTGATGCCAAGATCAAAAGCCAAGCTCATGCTGATTTAAAATTTGTTTGGGTGTCGAATTACGAGGATGTTGCGTTGCTGTGATGCTAAAAAACTGAAGGCAAGGCGAATGCAGATTCAAAATTTGTCCCAGTGTCGAATTATGATGACACTGAGTTGTTGCGATGCTAGAAAAATTAAAAATAGGCTGACGCTGATTCAAAATTTTGTCCCAGTGTCAAATTTTGATGACACTGGGATTCTAGAAAATTAAGGCAGGCGGACGCAAATTAAAAATTTGTCTCAGTATCGAATTATGATGACACTGGGTTGATGTGATACAAAAATTAAAGACGGGCTGACGTCGATTCAAAATTTTGTCCCAGTGTCAAATTATGTTGACACTGGGGCCATTGGTGTTGCGGGATGCTGGAGGAGAGCGAATCGACATTCGAGGTACAAATTACCTCGCCATTGAAGAGATAGTTCCACGTCAGGCTTCGTCAGAAATTAAGGTTCACGTCAAGCTAAAGTTTAAGAAAAAGTTAGTGCATAACTGTTGAGACAAAAATGATAGAGCATGTGTATATAAGAAATGCAATTTGCAGGTAGAGATGTCGTCCATGTGTGATATGTTGGATGCTGCAAATGCCGAGATATCATCCTCGTGCTGAATGTCGAGATGTTGTCCAGGCACAAACGTGCTGCAACTGCTTCTGTAAATTGCGGACACTGTATGCTAAAGCTTAAGAAAAAGTTAGTGCATAATTGTTAAGACGATAAAAATTGATAAAGTATGAATACAAGAAATGTGATCCTGTGAGTCGGAATGTTGTCTCTGTGTAGATGTAATGGATGTGAAGGTGTCCTTTTCGGACATAATTCAAATGACGTTGTTTCAGACGTAGTGCAGATGACGTCGTTTTCGGACGTATCGCAGATATTGTCATTTCAGACATAATATAAATGACATCATTTTCGGACGTAATGCAGATGTTCATCATTTTTTGATGAAGATGACGTCGTTTTTAGATGTAATGCAAATGTTCATCGTTTTTGGACGAAGATGACGTCATTTTTGGACGTAATGCAGATGTTCGTCGGTTTTGGACGAAGATGATGTCGTTTTCGGATGTAATGCAAATGTTCAGCGTTTTTGGATGAAGATAACGTCATTTTCGGACGTAATGCAGATGTTCGTCGTTTTTGGACGAAGATGATGTCGTTTTCGGACGTAAAGCAGATGTTCGTCATTTTGGAGAAGACGATCGCCACACTCAACCGGGCTGCGGATCGGTGCCCTACCCGCACCCTTCTACCTTAACAACATAAGTAAACTGCGGAATTTAAATAACAACTCATTTTTTTTTCTTTAAAACCAACATACGCAAGGGCAAAGCCGACAAGCGCCGCCATAATATACATAAATGTAAGACACTACACCGCATACGCAGTCCAATCCCACATATGAATACTGCACTTCAAGAGTTATATCAACTATGACGACAAGGCCCCGTGCACCCAAAACTGCATAAAGCTCAGATCAAGGATATATACCAAAAGATAAACTCACGAACAGAGGAGCTATCCAAAACCCCGAGCAGATCCTACGCCGCCGATCACCGAACAGCAGACCTAAACTCGCAGATGAACGCAGCCCCGGGAGGTCAAGACGAAGAATGTACCAAGTATGTGAGCGATGAAGTACGTAATAAAATCATAAGTCTAAACAAAGCAGAGACATGTATGATAGCCAACCTACAGATACAATACATAAGCGATACATCAAGTCGTGACGCAGCCCTCGAGTCATTACCCAAATATAACCATGGGTCTCACGCCCATAACATCAATCATGCCCGTGGAATCTTTCCTCACCGCGATCATGATATAGTACAACACCAATAGGCATACATGAACACCAAGTCCCACCTGGTATAGCATCTCGGGGTTTACCCTCACTTATACTCTTACCCCGGAGTATGGTAAAGCGGGTGGTATAGCATCTTGGTGTACTTCACATATACTCTACTCGGAGAAGTGGTAAACAGTGGTATAAAGAT
The DNA here is from genome assembly GCA_029844215.1 of Przewalskia tangutica. Lineage (NCBI taxonomy): Eukaryota > Viridiplantae > Streptophyta > Magnoliopsida > Solanales > Solanaceae > Przewalskia > Przewalskia tangutica. The sequence goes on along the minus strand of CM056720.1, from coordinate 132,607,588 downwards.
CTTGGGTTTACCCTCACATATACTCTACCTCGGGAGAAGGTGGTAAAGCGGTGGTATAGCATCTTGGGGCACTTCACATATACTCTACCCGAGAGTAGGTGAAAGCGGGTGGTATAAGATCTCGGGGTGTACCTCACATATACTCTACCCTGGAGAAGGTGGTAAAGCAGGTGGTATAGCATCTTGGGGGTGTACCCCTCACTTATACTCTTACCCTATCTCGACCGACCATCAAACAAGACATAAGCACTACCATGTCTTTTATAAAAAGAATCTGGGAATTTAACCCAAGTACTACAAATAACGGAAGCATACCCGTGGAATCCCACATCACTGTCGGTACGTCCAAGTAACTTACAACTGCATACGGTAATTCTTCAACCGAGAGTCGCGACAACGTAATAAAACATAGTACTTGCACTCAAAGGCTATCACCGGCACACACAGGCAATTCCCAATTAATCAAGCCAAAGTACTTATCAAGGCACACATGGAATAATTCTCAATTATCAAGCCAAAGTACTTATCAAGGTACACTTAGAATTATTCTCATTTAACAACCAAAGTACTAATCAAGGCACCAATAGAATTATTCTCATTTAACAAGCCAAAGTACTAATCAAGGCACACTTAGACTAATTCTCAATTTATCAAGCCAAAGTACTAATCAAGGCACACTTAGACAAATTTTCAATTTATCAAGCCAAAGTACTAATCAAGGCATACGTAGAATAATTCTCTTTTAACAAGTCAAAGTACTTTTCAAGGCACACTTAGACAAATTCTCAATTTATCAAGCCAAAGTACTAATCAAGGCATACATAGAATAATTCTCTTTAACAAGTCAAAGTACTTTTCAAGGCACACTTAGACAAATTCTCAATTTATCAAGCCAAAGTACTAATCAAGGCATACATAGAATAATTCTCTTTAACAAGTCAAAGTACTTTTCAAGGCACACTTAGACAAATTCTCAATTTATCAAGCCAAAGTACTAATCAAGGCATACATAGAATAATTCTCTTTAACAAGTCAAAGTACTTTTCAAGGCACACTTAGACAAATTCTCAATTTATCAAGCCAAAGTACTACATAATGCATATTCTTTTATAAAAGACTCTTTCTATGTAAAGCCCCAAGATACTAACACCGTAGTATCAAGGCGTGTCTATTTTTCAAAGTAAGTTACTACACTTTTAGAAAACTCATTTCAAAGCTTGAAATCAAGTAACTCCAAATTTTCACAATCTAGGCAACTTATGCCGATTTAATCAAAATAGACAACTTTCTAACCTTCCATAAAGCCGTTATAACCAACTTCCCATAAAGCTGTTATAACCCTTTATGGTTTTAGATGTATCCATTCCTTTAATAACCAAGAGACTTTTGCTATTAAAACCAAGTATCACATACTTACAAATCAAGTTCTTAACTTTTAAAATACTTTAAGTCTCTTAATAGTTAGAAAACAAGTTTTCTTCTACTTTTTAAACCTCAAGTAACTTCACCCTTAACGCAAGTTACTTCTCTTAAATCATGTCATTTCTCCTCTTTAAATCAAATAAGTAAATCACCTTTGACTCCTAAAGTCATTATAATGACCTTTAGGTTTTAGAACTAAGGCACTAGCCAAAAGATTTGGAAACCACTTCCTTTTCAAGTCTCTATGTACTTTAAGAAAAATACCTTCACTTTTAAGAATCCAAACTTCCTAAGGAAATGGATTATACTACTTACAATTTAAACATCAAAGTACACTCAAAAGTACATAGAACAAATTCTATTTTAGGCAATCCAAATACAAGCAAGGAATGGATCATTCATGAGTAGAACTTACTTTCTTTATTCTAAGGAATCATGCTGTAAGAGAGATAATTCACATACCTTTCGCTAAATCCACAAGCTAAGCCGAATACACCATACGTAGAAGTTGTCAACCTATAATGGTCACAACAAGGCTATCAACTTCTAGTCTCTATGTAGAATAATACTAAGTATTTAGTCTCTAATTCTACGGAAAATCGGCAAAGACTTCCTTTGTTTCTACTCACTTTGCCACCTTTTCAAGGTCGAATACAATAACCAACACGCCACATTTAAGGCTCCAACAACAACCAAACAAAGGGATTACACGCCTTATACTACGTGTAAAATTCCGCCCCACAATTCATCTGAAATAGTTAAATGTTCACTAGCCATTCTCGCCAAACATATATAACAAAAATAAATATATTCCAACCCTTTTCCAAATACCAATTTCTTAGGTAAACATGTTATTTAGTGATATACAACAACAACAACTACAATTTCCTTCTTTATTCAACACGACGACTTAAACTAATAATCAACTTGAATTCCAATCTTAAAGCTAAACAAGCTAGATTTCGGATTAGGGTTCCAATAGTCAAAATACTTATCAAACTTCATACTATATAACACATGCTTGCTAAAGTCCATAGATACAACAATAAGTAAGTCTTAACTACTAAAACGAAAAAATTTATACCTTTCCAAGCCCTTAAAATTTCCAAGATCCAAAGTCGCGCTTTAGCAATTCTTAGCTCCTTTCCTTAAGTTCCAATCCGCCCAAGCATTCCTTAGAGGCCTATGAAGAACCCTTCTTCAAGTTCCAACTTCAAAGTCAAGAACTCCTTAGTTTCCGCATGCGACTAACGTAAAAATACGCTTTTTCCAAATCTTTCTATTGAGATATCCCTACAATACCCTTAGGGACATTGGGTTAAAGTCTTGAGGCTAATGGATCAAAATTACAAAAATTTTGTGTGCACAACATGTCAAACCCGTGAGCACCATGGAAGAACAAGAAATGTGTTATATTTTCTAAGTGTTGGAAGACCTTGTCTTGCTACTAGTTATGTATTTAAAACACATTGGAGGGCTTAGATTACAACAAATGTGAGGCTAGGATGAATTTCACTTGGATTTAGCCTATGTGGACAAGTTGACAAGTCAACAATATCAAGCTTGCAAGACTTATCTTCCAAGATGGTCAATGACCATTTTACCCTTACCATAATTTCGACCAAGACCATGTAGGGGTGCCACGTGTCGCCCTCTCATTCGTCCATCAAATTCAGAACCCTCGTGGCCCCACAAAATGTAAATTTCCTCGGGTGGGCCCCACGCGACCAAATCCGTAAAAATAAATTTCCATAATATTAATAGGGTCCATACTCTTCAAATAATGTATTTTGAGAATCCAATTCTCAACAACGAACATTTTTCCTTTCCGACGTTCGGAACATTTTCCGTCGGAAAAACAATTCTTCCTTTCGTACTAATTTCCAAGTCTTGTTTCCTTACGTACATTCTCTTATACAAGTCCTGGACTTACGGGGTGTAACAATGACGTCATTTTCGGACGTAATGCAGATGTTCATCATTTTTGGATGAAGATGACGTCATTTATGGACGTAATGCAGATGTTTGTCGTTTTTGGACGAAAATGATGTCGTTTTCGGATGTAATGCAGATTTCATCGTTTTTGGACGAAGATGATGTCATTTTCGGACGTAATGCAGATGTTCGTCATTTTTGGACGAAGATGACGTCATTTTCGGACGTAATACAGATGTTCATCATTTTTGACGAAGATGACGTCGTTTTCGGACGTTATGCAGATGTTTGTCATTTTTGGACGAAGATGACGTCGTTTTCGAACGCAATGCAGATGTTCGTCATTTTTGGATGAAGAGACATCGTTTTCGGATGAAGATAACATCATTTTAGGACGTAATGCAGATATTCGTCATTTTTGGACGAAGATGACGTTATTTTCGGATGTAATGCAGATGTTCACCATTTTTGGCCGAAGATGACATCGTATTTGGATGTAATGCAGATGTTCATCATTTTTGGACGAAGATGACGTCATTTTCAGATGTAATGCAGATATTCGTCGTTTTTGGACGAAGATTGACGCTGCTTTCGTGACGAATGCAGATGTTCATCATTTTTGGATGAAGATGACGTCGTTTTCGGACGTAATGCAGATGTTCATCATTTTTGGACAAAAATAACGTCGTTGCGTAGACGCCGTGTAGATGACGTCGTTGCATAGACAGAATATAGATGAGGCTATTGCATAGACATAACAAAAATAACGTTGTTGAGTAGACGCAATATAGATGTCATCGTTGCACAGACGAAATATAGATGATGTTGTTGCATAGGCGCAAAGAAATGACTTCGTTGGGTAGACGTATTGTAGATGTCATCTGTTGTATAGAAGAAATATAGATGAGGCCGTTGCATAGGCGCAATAAAATGACCTCATTGGGTAGACATATTGTAGATGCCCTCTGTTGTATAGACGAAATATGGACATTATTAATAACCGTAATAGGAGGAACGTCGGTGTGTGGACGTAATAAGATAAACGTCGTTGAAAATACGTAATAATAGAATGTCATTGATAGATGTAATAGGACGTCGTTGAATATAAGGGAACATTATTGAATAGACGTAATAAGAGAAGCATCCCTGATAGATGTAATTGAGCTAACATCGTTGTGTGGACGTAATAAGAATACGTCATTGATAGACATAATAAGATGATTTCGACCCGGTGGGCCAGGCTACTATGATGAAATTACCTGCATAATATAAACCGAATAAAATAGTTAGTCGTAAAGTAATTGAGAAATGAGGATCAGAGTGTGGCCCTGTGAGCCAAATGACGTCTTGATAGACGCGTGCGATTGTGGCCTTGCGGGCTGAGTTGCTATGCGAAACTTTCTACAAAACCAAAGACAGATGAAATAGTTAGTGCAGTGATATATAGATATGCGAAATAAATGAATGTGGCCTTGTGAGCCGAGCTCTTATGTGAAAAGCCCATTCAACGTTGCAAACTTTCCTAAATTTTGGGGTATTTGAAAGAAATTTGCGAGTGCGCGAAACATATCTCGCGTGTAGTGTGCGATAGTGTCAATTTTCCAGATTAGAAGAAATATGAGCGGGATTACAGTTTAGGAAAAGCATTAACATATAGCAATTATGACAAAATGCAAATATTCATATGTAAAGAAGAACAATTTAGGCAAAAGGTAAAAACAAAAGCAGATGTATATAAAAAACACAAAAATAAGCAATTTAAGCAAATAAAGAAAAATAAAGCACATTAATTAACCTAAGTCTGTTATGGTTAAAAACCTGATTGTCCCCAGTAGAGTCTCCATGTCACACCCCATTTTAACCGGAGTTGAAATGGTGTACGACATATGGGTGATTCTCAAATGTATTTAAGGAGTCGACACCTAATTATTCTAGTGAATTAGGACACTTTTAAATGTAGCATAAAATACTACGAATGATCTCCATTTAAAGGTCTGCGAAATTTATGTGAGATTCTGGGCAAGGGTTCTTTATTAGTCTAGAGGGAAGGGGTTAGGAACCCTATAAGATCCGCTAACTTGAGGTTGTTCGGTCAAACTTAGGTTGGTATTATTGTGCTAACATGTATTCTACAATTCTAAAGGTGTTCTACAATTATTAAACTAACTAAGAGATATTTAAAATAGGCATGCAGATATTTAGAAAAAGATATATAATTAACAGGATTGTAACGAAAGCAAAAAATCATATAAGAGGGAGTGAAGAGAACTTAGCAGTATTTCGCTTTTATTTTCCTTTTCTGCGCAGGCTTTAACTTTGGGATGCGTCTCCGGGTACGTGCAAAAAACACTTAGTAAATGAGTTAGTAAATAATAAATAAGCTATCAAATAAACACAATGTATGTATATATATATATATAAAAGATATTTTTTATTTTTATATAATGTGGGCTCAGCTAGTGTTATGCCAAAGGTACTGAGACATGAGAAGCCAATATCGCCTCGGCTGCGGCCGACTCGCCTTGCCGGTGAACGACACTATGAATTCTCGTCTTTATATTGTTCTTTACTTTCATCCTTGCCCACATATTCCGTCTCACTTACCATGGAGACCTTCAAATCGACGGATAAATCCTTCATCGACCACAAGTGTAGTATCTTGTTTGTATCAGTAAATGTCATAAAATACAACATCTGCTTTGCCTTAGAAAGATCGGCATTAGATGCCTTGAATGAAAGACACTTTGCTTTTAGACTAACAATATTTTGCCTCAAAGCTGTCCAAAATTTAGCTCAGAAATGCAGGAATAATTCAACCCAAAATGTAGCAATATGACTCAAATATAGCAAGTATTTGCCCTAAAGAAATGCAGCAGCTCTCGGCCCCCAAATATGTTTCCAGTATAGCGACATTCTGCCTTCAAATTTTAGAAAAGTAAACTTGAAAATAGAGTGATAGCCAGTAGCAGCAACACATAGCAGCTAAAACATAGTTGTAGTCTTAAAGTCCCAACTGTAGTAATCTGTGTAGCACCCCGAAAGCATATAACAACAACTATTTTCAATCAAGAGTAGTGTCTGTTCCTTTAAAACAGTAGCAACCATTTTCTAGGGACATATGGGTAGTGGACATCAATATGCACCGGTAAATTAAGTGCATCATCTGTTCTTTTGATAAAGAGGATAGTAATTATTGGCTGAAGGGCAGTATTAAGCAAATGGAAAGTCTGCCAGCCTTAAGAAACAACAACCCTCATTAAGTATAGAAACTTGGAGGAGCATTTTCTCCTTAGGTGTAGGAGAAGAGAACATCCAAATATGACAACAATGGCCAAATCAGAAAGCCACCAAGAAACCATCAAAGAATCGCAAAGATTTTTAGCCAAGAAACCAGCAGCAACTGTACTAAAAGATACGATAGTAACGGACATTAAACTAGCTCAGTAATACAACGATACTTTGACCAGAATATTACATCTGTTTTAGCTCAAAATATTGCATCAGATTCGACTCCAGATGCAACAAACTAATCGGGTGTAGCATCTATTTTTTATGATTAAGTGTAGCAACAGAATGAATGTAGTAACCTCTTTTATTTCAAACCAGCAACTAACAATATAACATCAACAGGTGATAATAAGCAGAAGTAAACTCATCCAAAAAAGAGCTTCCAAATAGAGAAAATGTCATCCCTCAAATGAGTTCAGCAACAACCCCTCAATATGGATATTTGTTTACCAAAATGTAGTAGTCCCCCTCAGAAGGACATCTTTCATCCCCAAATGCCGCAAACAATTTATGATGAAAAAGAAGCCATGGCTTCAAAGTTCAACAACAAGTCATCTCGAGTTTTAGCAGCCTCTCGAGGGCATTTTGGCGAGTGGAGAATTCCCCCAAGTCATGCAAAGAAAGAAGAGGGTAAATAATGAGTATCCATGAATAGTTTCCAATAAAACAGTAGCTAAATGAAATAAAAGTTTTACACTAATTAAATGAGTATCACTACATAGATTAGGATGACAAAAGATTCAAGTTTCCAGGACTTTAGAAATGACTGAATCCATCAGCATAGTCTCAGTACTTAGCCAAGAGTTTCCCCGAAATCATTAGAAGAAAACATAACTAATATTTTTTAAAGGCTGAGAATCTGGGAAGCTTAGACTATTAGAAGAGCCACTTAGTTTGAAACACAACTTCTTATGAATAGTATAAGCAACAACTATTTAAAGCAAAGTTTACATTAATGAGCCATATTCTTAACAACTAACATATTATAACCAAACAAAACATCGAACTTGAAAGATTCAAACGACAAAAAGGGACTACTGTCATCCGTATTCTAATGTAGCACAAGATCAAAAGAGTTTGTAGAACCCCAAGCATGGCTGTCTATCGGAGGAGGCTAAGTCAATTCCAAAGTCTGTCTTGGCTCTCAGCCGATAGACCAATATAAGAAAGGAATCAGGAACTTAAAGCAGTTTTGATACTACTGAACAAAGAATTTTCAACTCATAAAGTCACCATTTCAATTTCATAGCTCATACAATCACATAATACTTAGTAACTAGTTTCAAAGAACCCCAATGTGTAATTTTTAACATTTAGGCTGCCTTAAGGTTATAGCCTCAGGAATCTAAGTCTGGCTTGGACAATATGCAGCTTACCCATTCAGTTCCCCAGATGATGATGCAAGGTAATTACTCAAACATATATGAGCAGTCTCGATCTAGAATTGCAACACCACACAACACATAAGGGACAACTCTCTCTTTCTTTCTTTTTTGAAAAATAGAAAAATAAAATAAAGGTTCCCAAACAGAATGCACACTATTCCATTCCAATATTTAACAAAAGCTTATTGATAAGTTCTAACTATTTTAATCAGCACTCTTAATAAATAAAAGATCAAGTAACCATATTCTACAACTCACGAACTAAAATAAATATACTTAATCACTTGAACTTTTGTCTGATTTTTTTTCCTAGAAACATGTTGGGCCACACATAAGGCTCAGGAGTAAGCATGTCGATTTCCCAAGAACCAGGGTCCTAAAAGGAATTGCAACTCTAAATTCAGACTCGTCAATATTCTATAAATTTTGTCAACATTCAAACAAATGACCTTGTACCAATACCCAACCCATCTCTAAGCAATTACTAACCAAACTGAATCTAGAATATATATCCTGAGCATATTTTTTATTGTTGAAATCAGTATTAAAATAATAAAACAGACCAAACCGATACAACATTTAAGCATTAGTAGAAGCAGTACCATGAACAAACATAGCTAAATATGATTAATCAGCAGAAAACACATAAAAACACACAAAATACAGAAATAAACTAGATCAAGGGGAAGTCAAATTTACCTTCTCCGGGTAGCGAACCGAGGCGTTGTCTCGACCCGTCGAATCCGCTCGAAGAATGTCGTTGTTTATGCGATTTAAAAAAAAAATGAAAGTTTAAGAGTATATGGTTTTCAAATTTGAAAGCTTGTAAATGAAAGTGAAGGTTTTATTTTTTATTTCTCAATTTGTTCAAAGCAAAAATCTGAACTTTGTTCTAAGCCTTGAGAATACACAGAATATTCCTATTCTCAAAAGAGGGACCCCTGTTCTAAACCTAACAGGGCTCTATTTATAGTCAAGGGTGAGGGCTCAACGGCCATCATTCGAATTTCGAATTCAAAGCAAAAAGAAAAAGTGACCGTTTCTTTGTGCGACTGAAAGGTGAAGGGTTCAAATCACTCTGAAATTTACCCCTTTTTCAGAGTGATTTGGAGAAAAAAAAGGGCCGTGCTAGCAGTGCATGGATTTATCAAATAGTTTTTTTAGGATGTGTCTAGATGATGGGTGTTTGTTCGATGGACAAAAGGGTGTGTGAAAGTGATGGGTTGTAGGGTAGCTGGATGAAGAAATAGTATCAGGTAGCAGGGCATGGGTTGACGTTTATTGGGTTGAAGAGTGTACCAGCGACGGTCCAGCGGTTCTTGGCAGGTATCGTTGGTTTTGGACGATTTGGTTGGGGTTGAGTGAAAGAGAAGGGCTGGTTATGTTTTGGTGTTGGGCTGCTGATTGTTTAATGTAGGGAGTGGGAATTGGGTAGAAGATTAGGTATATTATTTTAGTAAAAGGAAAATGGGTTGGGGTTTTAAAAATGATTTACTATAAAAAGAAGTTGTGCATAACTATAAATTATAATGATAAAAATACCCATGTAATAACAAAAATATTTAAGAAATGTTTTACGCTTAATGTAAAATGAGGTGCTATCTTTGTAAACAACATGATTATGATTATGATATAAAAAATGCAAAGCCGATGACAAAAATGATGTGTACAAAAATACTTAGAATTGCAATAAATAGTTAAAAGATGGGCCAAAATTGGGTGTCAACAGCTTGTCCCTCTTTGGCTGAAGATGATGCGTTTTCGGAAAAAGACGTTGACTTATAGCCAATTATGTCTTCATCGTCAGAATTAGAATAATGATCAGGAAATGCATGGGAAAAAGGATTTTTAAGAAGAATTGAAAGCAAAGCTGATGCAGATTCAGAATTTTGTCTTAGTGTCGAATTATGATGACACTGAGTCGTCGTGATGCCAAGATCAAAAGCCAAGCTCATGCTGATTTAAAATTTGTTCGAGTGTCGAATTACGATGATGTTGGGTTGCTGTGATGCTAAAAAACTGAAGGCAAGGCGAATGCAGATTCAAAATTTGTCCCAGTGTCGAATTATGATGACACTGAGTTGTTGCGATGCTAGAAAAATTAAAAATAGGCTGACGCTGATTCAAAATTTTGTCCCAGTGTCAAATTTTGATGACACTGGGATTCTAGAAAATTAAGGCATGCGGACGCAAATTCAAAATTTGTCCCAGTGTCGAATTATGATGACACTGGGTTGATGTGATACAAAAATTAAAGACGGGCTGACGTCGATTCAAAATTTTGTCCCAGTGTCAAATTATGTTGACACTGGGGCCATTGGAGTTGCGGGATGCTGGAGGAGAGCGAATCGACATTCGAGGTACAAATTACCTCGGTTCGCCGTAAGAGATAGTTCCACGTTGTGCTCCTGCTTCTGTAAATTAAGGTTCATGCTGGGTAAAGTTTAAGAAAAAGTTAGTGCATAACTGTTGAGACAAAAATGATAGAGCATGTGTATATAAGAAATGCAATTTGCAGGTAGAGATGTCGTCCATGTGTGATATGTTGGATGCTGCAAATGCCGAGATATCATCCTCGTGCTGAATGTCGAGATGTTGTCCAGGCACAAACGTGCTGCAACTGCTTCTGTAAATTGAGGACACTGTAGGCTAAAGCTTAAGAAAAAGTTAGTGCATAATTGTTAAGACGATAAAAATTTATAAAGTATGAATACAAGAAATGTGATCCTGTGAGTCGGAATGTTGTCTCTGTGTAGATGTAATGGATGTGAAGGTGTCCTTTTCGGACATAATTCAAATGACGTTGTTTCAGACGTAGTGCAGATGACGTCGTTTTCGGACGTATCGCAGATATTGTCGTTTCAGACATAATATAAATGACATTATTTTCGGACATAATGCAGATGTTCATCATTTTTTGATGAAGATGACGTCGTTTTTGGATGTAATGCAAATGTTCATCGTTTTTGGACGAAGATGACATCATTTTTGGACGTAATGCAGATGTTCGTCGGTTTTGGACGAAGATGATGTCGTTTTCGGATGTAATGCAAATGTTCACCGTTTTTGGACGAAGATAACGTCGTTTTCGGACGTAATGCAGATGTTCGTCGTTTTTGGACGAAGATGATGTCATTTTCGGACGTAAAGCAGATGTTCGTCATTTTGGACGAAGATGACGTCATTTTCGGACGTAATGCAGATATTCATCGTTTTTGGATGAAGATGACGTCATTTACGGACGTAATGCAGATGTTTGTCGTTTTTGAACGAAATTGATGTCGTTTTCGGACGTAATGCAGATGTTCATCGTTTTTGGACGAAGATGATGTCATTTTCGGACGTAATGCAGATGTTCGTCATTTTTGGACGAAGATGACGTCATTTTCAGACGTAATGCAGATGTTCATCATTTTTGACGAAGATGACGTCGTTTTCGGACGTTATGCAGATGTTTGTCATTTTTGGACGAAGATGACGTTGTTTTCGAACGGAATACAGATGTTCGTCATTTTTGGATGAAGAGACATCGTTTTCGGATGAAGATAACGTCATTTTCGGACGTAATGCAGATATTCGTCATTTTTGGACGAAGATGACGTTATTTTCGGACGTAATGCAGATGTTCACCATTTTTGGTCGAAGATGACATCGTATTTGGATGTAATGCAGATGTTCATCATTTTTGGACGAAGATGACGTCATTTTCAGATGTAATGCAGATATTCGTCGTTTTTGGACGAAGATTGACGTCGTTTTCAGACGTAATGCAGATGTTCATCATTTTTGGATGAAGATGACGTCGTTTTCGGACGTAATGCAGATGTTCATCATTTTTGGACGAAAATAACGTCGTTGCGTAGACACCGTGTAGATGACGTCGTTGCATAGACAGAATATAGATGAGGCTATTGCATAGACATAACAAAAATAACGTTGTTGAGTAGACGCAATATAGATGTCATCGTTGCACAGACGAAATATAGATGATGTCGTTGCATAGGCGCAAAGAAATGACTTCGTTGGGTAGACGTATTGTAGATGTCGTCTGTTGTATAGACGAAATATAGATGAGGCCGCTGCATAGGCACAATAAAATGACGTTGTTGAGTAGACGCAATATAGATGTCATCGTTGCACAGACGAAATATAGATGATGTTGTTGCATAGGCGCAAAGAAATGACTTCGTTGGGTAGACGTATTGTAGATGTCATCTGTTGTATAGAAGAAATACAGATGAGGCCGTTGCATAGGCGCAATAAAATGACCTTATTGGGTAGACATATTGTAGATGCCCTCTGTTGTATAGACGAAATATGGACATTATTAATAACCGTAATAGGAGGAACGTCGGTGTGTGGACGTAATAAGATAAACGTCGTTGAAAAGACGTAATAATAGAATGTCATTGATAGATGTAATAGGACGTCGTTGAATATAAGGGAACATTATTGAATAGACGTAATAAGAGAAGCATCCCTGATAGATGTAATTGAGCTAACATCGTTGTGTGGACGTAATAAGAATACATCATTGATAGACATAATAAGATGATTTCGACCCGGTGGGCCAGGCTACTATGATGAAATTACCTGCATAATATAAACCGAATAAAATAGTTAGTCGTAAAGTAATTGAGAAATGAGGATCAGAGTGTGGCCCTGTGAGCCAAATGACGTCTTGATAGACGCGTGCGATTGTGGCCTTGCGGGCTGAGTTGCTATGCGAAACTTTCTACAAAACCAAAGACAGATGAAATAGTTAGTGCAGTGATATATAGATATGCGAAATAAATGAATGTGGCCTTGTGAGCCGAGCTCTTATGTGAAAAGCCCATTCAACGTTGCAAACTTTCCTAAATTTTGGGGTATTTGAAAGAAATTTGCGAGTGCGCGAAACACATCTCGCGTGTAGTGTGCGATAGTGTCAATTTTCCAGATTAGAAGAAATATGAGCGGGATTACAGTTTAGGAAAAGCATTAACATATAGCAATTATGACAAAATGCAAATATTCATATGTAAAGAAGAACAATTTAGGCAAAAGGTAAAAACAAAAGCAGATGTATATAAAAAACACAAAAATAAGCAATTTAAGCAAATAAAGAAAAATAAAGCACATTAATTAACCTAAGTCTGTTATGGTTAAAAACCTGATTGTCCCCAGTGGAGTCGCCATGTCACACCCCATTTTAACCGGAGTTGAAATGGTGTACGACATATGGGTGATTCTCAAATGTATTTAAGGAGTCGACACCTAATTATTCTAGTGAATTAGGACACTTTTAAATGTAGCATAAAATACTACGAATGATCTCCATTTAAAGGTCTGCGAAATTTATGTGAGATTCTGGGCAATGGTTCTTTATTAGTCTAGAGGGAAGGGGTTAGGAACCCTATAAGATCCGCTAACTTGTGGTTGTTCTGTCAAACTTAGGTTGGTATTATTGTGCTAACATGTATTCTACAATTCTAAAGGTGTTCTACAATTATTAAACTAACTAAGAGATATTTAAAATAGGCATGCAGATATTTAGAAAAAGATATATAATTAACAGGATTGTAACGAAAGCAAAAAATCATATAAGAGGGAGTGAAGAGAACTTAGCAGTATTTCACTTTTATTTTCCTTTTCTGCGCAGGCTTTAACTTTGGGATGCGTCTCCGGGTACGTGCAAAAAACACTTAGTAAATGAGTTAGTAAATAATAAATAAGCTATCAAATAAACACAATGTATGTATATATATATATATATATAAAAGATATTTTTTATTTTTATATAATGTGGGCTCAGCTAGTGTTATGCCAAGGTATCACACACTCAACCCAAGCTCGTGGATCGTGCCCTACCTGGCACTGCTACCTTAACAACTAAGTATATTGGAAATTAATAACACTCATATTTTTTTCTTTTAAAACCAACGACGTACAAGGCAAAGCCGACTAGGTCGCCATATCATATACATAAACAAAAGACACTACACTGCATACGCAGTCCAATCCCACATATGAATACATGCACTTAGGAGTTAAATCGAAATATGACCAGGACAAGGCCCCGCCATACCCAAAACTGCATAAAAGCCTGCATCAAGGATATATACCAAAAGATAAACTCTCGGACAGAGGAGCTATCCAAAACCCCGAGCAGATCCTACACTGCCGATCACCAAACAACAGACCTAAACTGCGGCAGATGAACGCAGCCTCAAGGAGGTCAAGACGAAGAATGTACCAAGTATGTGAACATGAAGTATCTGTAATAAAATCATAACATCTAAACAAAACAGAGACATGTATGATAGCCAACCTACAAGATACAATACATAAGCGGTCATATCAAGTCGTGGACGCAGCCCTCAAAGTCACTACTCAAATATAACTATGGGTCTCACGCCATAATATCAATCATGCCCGTGGAATCCTTCCTCACCGCGGCGATCATGATATAACATAGCACCAATAGGCATACATGAACACCAAGTCCCACTGTGTTCTAAAATCAGACGCCAAGTAGGCAAACGAATGTGTGGTATAACGCCTTGGGTTTACCTCATTTATACTCGGGCTGAAGGAGGTGGTAAAGCGGGGTATAACGCCTTGGGGCTTTCCTCATTTATACTCTTACCGGGAGAAGGTGGTATAACGCCTGGGCTTGCCTCATTTATACTCTTACCCTATCGCAACCGGTCACAAACAACACATAAAGCGGTGGTACAGGCCTGGGGTTTACCCTCACTTATACTCTTACCCGGAGAAGGTGGTACAGCCTCGGGGTTTACCTCACTTATACTCTTACCCTATCTCGACCGACCATCAAACAAGACATAAGCACTACCATGTCTTCTATAAAAATCCGAATTTAACCCAAGTACTACAAGTAACGGAAGCATACCCGTGGAATCCCACATCACCGTCAGACGTCCCCAAGAACTTACAACAAGACAAATGACCCTTCAACCGAGAGTCGCAGAACTTAATAAAACATAATACTTGCACTCAAAGGCTATTACCAGACATATAGGCAAGTTCTCAATTAACCAAGCCAAAGTACTTATCAAGGCACACATAGGATAAATTCTCATTTAACAAGCCAAAGTACTTATCAGCACAATTAGAATAAATTCTCATTTAACAAGCCAAAGTACTTATCGTGGCACAAATAGAATAAATTCTCATTTAACAAGCCAAAGTACTTATCAGGGCACAAATAGAATAAATTCTCATTTAACTAGCCAAAGTACTTATCCGCACAAATAGAAAAATTCTCAATTTATCAAGCCAAAGTACTAATCAAGGCATACATAGAATAATTCTCTTTAACAAGTCAAAGTACTTATCAAGGCACACTTAGACAAATTCTCAATTTATCAAGCCAAAGTACTACGTGACGTACATTCTTTTATAAAAGACTCCTTTCTATGTAAAGCCCCAAGATACTAACACCGTAGTATCAAGGCGTGTCTATTTTTCAAAGTAAGTTACTACACTTTTAGAAAACTCATTTCAAGTCTTGAAATCAAGTAACTCCAAATTTTCACAATCTTGGCAACTTATGCCCTTTTATCAAAATAGACAACTTTCTAAATCTTTCATAAAGCCGTTATAACCAACTTCCCATAAAGCCGTTATAACCCTTTATGATTTTAGACATATCCATTCCTTCAATGACCAAGAGACTTATACTATTAAAACCAAGTATCACATACTTACAAATCAAGTTCTTAACTTTCAAAAATACTCCAAGTCTCTTAATAGTTAGAAAACAAGTTTTCTTCTACTTTTTAAACCTCAAGTAACTTCACCCTTAACACAAGTTACTTCTCTTAAATCATGTCATTTCTCCTCTTTTAAATCAAATAAGTAAATCACTCCTTTGACTCCCCTAAAGTCACTATAATGACCTTTAGGTTTTAGAACTAAGGCACTAGCCAAAAGATTTGGAAACCACTTCTTTTTAAGACTACATGTACTTTAAGTAAAAATACCTTCACTTTTAAGAATCCAAACTTCATCAAGAAAATGGATTCTACAACTTACAATCCAAACATCAAAGTACACTCAAGGAAGTACATAGAACAAATTCTATTTTAGGCAATCCAAATACAACCAAGGAATGGATCATTTTAGAGTAGAACCTACTTTCTTTATCTTACTAATCATGCTAGAAGAGGAGATAGTTCACATACTTTTCGGCTAAAATCCACAAGCTAAGCCGAATACGCCGTACGTAGAAGTGTCAACCTATAATGGTCACAACAAGACTATCAACTTCTAGTCTCAACGTAGAATAATACTAAGTGTTTGGTCTCTAATTATACGGAAAATCGGGCAAAGACTTCCTTTGTTTCTACTCACTTTGCCACCTTTTCAAGGCCGAATACAATAACCAACAAGCCACTTTTAAGGCTCCAAACAACAACCAAACAAAGGGGATTACACGCCTTACAATACGTGTAAAATTCCGCCCACAATTCATAATGAAGTAGTCTAATGCACACTAGCCAATTCTCGCCAACTTACATAGCAACACTAAGTCTTTTCCAACCCTTTTCAAATTCCAAGTTCCAAGGTCTAACATGTTATATAGTTATAAGCTACTTCACAACTACAATTTCCTTCTTTATACAACATGCGACGCTTAGACCAAAAGTCGACTTGAATTGAAATCTTAAGGCTAAACATGCTAGTTTTCGGATTAGGGTTCCAATTGCCAATAAACATAGCAAACTTCATACTATATAACACATGCTTGCTAAAATCCATAGCTACAACAATAAGTAAGTCTTAACTACTAAAACGACAAAATTTATACCTTTATAAGCCCTTAAAATTTCCAAGATTCCAAAGTCGCGCCTTAGCAATTCTTAGCTCCTTTCCTTAGGTTCCAATCCGCCCAAGCACTCCTTAGAGGCCTATGAAGAACCCATCTTCAAGTTCCATCTTCAAAGTCAAGAACTCACTTAGTTTCCGCCATGACTAACGTAAAAATGCGTTTTTCCGAAATCTTTCTATTGAGATAACCTTACAATACCCTTGGGGACATTGGGTTAAAGTCTTGTGGCTAATGGATCAAAACTACAAAATTTTGTGTGGGAAAGTTGGACAAAGCCGAGAGCTTCTTAAGGCTAAGCTCAAGTTCTCTAAATTTTCTAAGTGTAAAATGAGCTTGTCTTGCACTAACTTAGTATATAACACATATTGGAGGGCTTAGACTTAAACAAATGGGTGGCTAAGATGAATTTCACTTGGATTAAGCCTATGTGGACAAGTTGACAAGTCAACAATGTCATGCTAGCAAGACTAATCTTCCAAGGTGGTCAATGACCATTTTGCCCCTTACCAATTTCGTCCAAGACCACTTGTGGGGGTTCCACGTGTCGCCCTCTCATTCGTCCATAAAATTCCGTAACCCTCGTGGGTCCCACAAAAATGTAAAATTCCTCGGGTGGGCCCCACGTGACCAAATCCGTAATAAATAAATTTCCATAATGCCAATAGGTTCCATACTCTTCAAATAATACATTTTGAGAATCCAATTCTCAACAACGAACATTTTTCCTTTCCGATGTCCGGAAGATTTTCCGTCGGAAAAACAATTCTTCCTTTCGTACTAATTTCCCAGTCTTGTTTCCTTTCGTACATTCTCTTTTACATGTCCTGGACTTACGGGGTGTAACAGGTACTGAGACATGAGAAGCCAATATCGCCTCGGCTGCGGTCGACTCGCCTTGCCGGTGAACTACACTATGCATTCTCGTCTTTATATTATTTTTTACTTTCATACTTGCCCACATATTCCGTCTCACTTACCATGTAGGCCTCCAAATCGACGGATAAATCCTTCATCGGCCACAAGTGTAGTATCTTGTTTGTATCATTAAATGTCATAAAGTACAACATCTGCTTTGCCTTAGACATATCGGCAGTAGATGCCTTGAATGCAAGACACTTTGCTTTTAGACAACAATATTTCGCCTCAAAGCTGTCCAAAATTTAGCTCAGAAATGCAGCAATAATTCAACCCAAAATGCAGCAATATGACTCAAAATATAGCAAGTATTTGCCCCATATAAATGCAACAACTCTCGGCCCCCAAATATGTTTCCAGTATTGCTACATTCTGCCTTCAAATTTCAGCAAAGTATACTTAAAAATAGAGTGATAGCCAGTAGCAACAACACATAACAGCTAAAACATAGTTGTAGTCTTAAAGTCCCAAGTGTAGTAATCTGTGTAACACCCCGAAAGCATATAGCAAGAACAATTTTCAATCAAGAGTAGTGTATGTTCCTTTAAAATAGTAGCAACCATTGGTAATGGATTTCAATATGCACCGGTAAATTAAGTGCAACATCTATTCTTTTGATAAAGAGGATAGTAATCAATGGCTGAAGGGCAGCAGTAAGCAAATGGAAAGTCTGCCAGCCTTAAGAAACAACAACCCTCATTAAGTGTAGAAACTTGGAGGAG
The DNA here is from genome assembly GCA_029844215.1 of Przewalskia tangutica. NCBI lineage: Eukaryota > Viridiplantae > Streptophyta > Magnoliopsida > Solanales > Solanaceae > Przewalskia > Przewalskia tangutica. The sequence continues at coordinate 132,589,085 of CM056720.1, read as the reverse complement.
CATTTGCTCCTCAGGTGTAGGAGAGGAGAACATCCAAATATGAAAACAATGGCCAAATTGTAGCAGTTTCAGTCAAGAAACCAGCAACAACTGGCAGCATCTTTAGCCAAGAAACAAGCATCAACTGTACTAAAAGATATGGTAGTAACATACATTAAACTAGCACAGTAATACAACGATACTTTGACTAGAACATTACATCCGTTTTAGCTCAAAATATCGCATCAGATTCGACTACAGATGCAACAAACTAATCGGGTGTAACATCTGTTTTTTTATGATGAAGTGTAGCAACTGAATGAATGTAGTAACCTCCTTTCGGAGTATAACATTACAAACCATCAGATAACAATATAACATCAACAGGTGATAATAAGCAGCAGTAAACTCATCCAAAAATGAGTTTCCAAATAGAGAAACTGTCATCCCTCAAATGAGTTCAGCAATAACCCCTCAATATGAATATTTGTTTTCCAAAATATAGTAATCCCCCTCAAAAGGACATATTTCATCCCCAAAATACCGCAAACAATTTATGATGAAACAATAGCCATGGCTTCAAAGTGGGACAACAAGTCATCTCGAGTTTTAGCATCCTCTCGAGAGCATTTGGCGAGTGGAGAATTCCGCCAAGTCATGCAAAGAAAGAAGAGGGTAAAGAATGAGTATCCATCAATAGTTTCCAATAAAACAGTAGCTAAATGGGATAAAAGTTTTTCACTAATTAAATGAGTATCACTATATAGATTAGGATGACAAAAGATTCAAGTTTCCAGAACTTTAAAAATGACAGAATCCATCTGCATAGCTCAGTACTTAACCAAGAGTTTCCCAAAATCATTAGAAGAAAACATAACTAATATTTTTTAAAGATTGAGAATCTGGGAAGCTTAGGCCATTAGACGAGCCACTTGGTTTGAAACACAACTTCTTATGAGTTGTATAGGCAACAACTATTTAAAGCAAAATTTACATTAATATGCTATATTCTTAACAACTAACAGATCATAACCAGACGAAACATCGAACTAGAAAGATTCAGATGACAAAAAGGGACTACTTCCATCCGTATTCTAATGTCGCACAAGATAAAAATAGTTTGTAGAACCCCAAGCATGGCTGGCTATCGGAGGAGGCTAAGTCAATTCCAAAATCTGTCTTGGCTCTCAGCCGATAGACCAATATAAGAAAGGAATCAAGAACTTAAAGCAGTTTTGATACTACTGAACAAAGAATTTTCAACTCATAAAGTCACCATTTCAATTTCATAGCTCATACAATCACATAATACTTATTAACTAGTTTCAAAGAACCCTAATATGTAATTTGTAACATTTAGGCTGCCTTAAGGTTATAGCCTTAGGAATCTAAGTTTGGCTTGGACAATATGCAGCTTACCAATTCAGTTCCCCAAATTATGATGCAATGTAATTACTCAAACATACATGAGCAGTCTCGATCTAGAATTGCAACACCACACAACACATAAGGGACAACTCTCTCTTTCTTTATTTTTTGAAAAATAGAAAAATAAAATAAAGGTTCCCAAACAGAATGCACACTATTCCATTCCAATCTTAAACAGAAGCTTAGTGATAAGTTCTAACTATTTTAATCAGCACTCTTAATAAAGAAAAGATCAAGTAACCATATCTACAACTCACGAACTAAAACAAATGTACTTAATCACTTGAACTTTTGTCTGAAAAAACTTTCTTAGAAACATGTTGGGGCACACATAAGGCTCAGGAGTAAGCATGTTGATTTCCCAAGAACCAGGGTCCTAAAAGGAATTACAACTCTAAATTTAGACTCGTCAATATTCTATCAGTTTTGTCAACATTCAAACAAATGACCTTGTACCAATACCCAGCCCATCACTAAGCAATTACTAACCAAACTGAATCTAGATTATATATCCTGAGCATATTTTTTTTATTATTGATCGAGGGGAAGTCAAATTTACCTTCTCCGGGTAGCGAACTGCGGCGTCGTCTCGACTCGTCGAATCCGCTCGAAGAATGTCCTTTATGCAGTTTATAAAAAACGAAGGTTTAAGAGTATATGGTTTTCGGATTTGAAAGCTTGTGAATGAAAGGGAAGATTTTCTTTTTTATTTCTCAATTTGTTCAAAGCAAAAATCTGAACTTTGTTCTAAGACTTGAGAATACACATAATTTTTCTATTCTCAAAAGAGGGATCCATGTTCTGAACCTAACATGGCTCTATTTATAGTAAAGGGAGAAGGCTCAACAGCCATCATTCAAATTTCAAATTCAAAGCAAAAAGAAAAAGTGACCGTTTCTCTGTGCGACTGAAAGGTGAAGGGTTCAAATCACTTTGAAGTTTACCCCTTTTTCAGAGTGATTTGGAGAAAAAAAAGGGTCGTGCTAGCAGTGCACGGATTTATCGAATGGTTTTTTAGGATGTGTCTAGATGATGGGTGTTTGTTCGATGGAAAAAAGGGTGTGTGAAAGTGATGGGTTGTAGGGTAGCTGGATGAAGAAATGGTGTCAGGTAGCAGGGCGTGGGTCGATGTTTATCCGGTAGGTTGAAGAGTGTACCGGCGACGGTCTAGCAGTTCTTGGCAGGCATCGTTGGTTTTGGACGATTTGGTTGGGGTTGAGTGAAAGAGAAGGGCTGGTTATGTTGGTTATTGGGCTGCTGGTTGTTTAATGTAGGGAGTGAGAATTGGGTAGAAAATTAGGTATATTATTTTAGTAAAAGGAAAATGGGTCGGGGTTTTAAAAATGATTTACTATAAAAAGACGTTGTGCATAACTATAAATTATAAGGATAAAAATACCCATGTAATAATAAAAATATTTAAGAAATGTTTTACGCTTAATGTAAAATGTGGTGCTATCTTGTAAACAACATGATTATGATATAAAAAATTCAAAAGACGAGGACAAAAATGATGTGTCAAAAAATACTTAGAATTGCAATAAATAGTTTAAAGATGGGCCAAAATTGAGTGTCAACAGTTTGTCCCTCTTTGACTGAAGACGATGAAAGAGTTTTCGGACAAAGACGTTGACTTGTAGCCAATTTTTTCTTCATCATCAGAATTAGAACAATGATCAGGAAATGCATAGGCAAAATGATTTTTAAGAAGAATTGAAAGCAAAGCTGATGCAGATTCAGAATTTTGTCCAGTGTCGAATTATGATGAAACAGGGTCGTCGTGATGCCAAGATCAAAAGCCAAGCTCATGCTGATTTAAAATTTGTTTCAGTGTCGAATTACTAGGATGCTGAGTTGCTGTGATGCTAATAAACTGAAGGCAAGACGAATGCAGATTTAAAATTTGTCCCAGTGTCGAATTATGATGACACTGGGTTGTTATGATGCTAGAAAAACTAAAAAAAAGGGTTGACGCTGATTCAAAATGTTGTCCCAGTGTCGAATTATGATGACACTGGGCTGCTGTGATGCTAGAAAATTAAGGCAGGCGGACGCAAATTCAAAATTTGTCCCAGTGTCGAATTATGATGACACTGGGTTGATGTGATACAAATAGTAAAGACGGGCTGACGCCGATTCAATTTTTTTTCCAGTGTCGAATTATGTTGACATTGGGGCCATTGGTGTTGCGGGATGGTGGAGGAGAGCGAATCGACATTCGAGGTACAAATTGCCTCAGTTCGCCGTAAGAGATAGTTCTACGTTTTGCTCCTACTTCTGTAAATTAAGGTTCCTGCAGGATAAAGTTTATGAAACAATTAGTGCATAACTGTTGAGACAAAAATGATAGAGCATGTGTATATAAGAAATGCAATTCTGCGGGTAGAGATGTCGTGTCTGTGTGATATGTTGGATGCTGCAAATGCCGAGATGTCATCCTCGCGCTGAATGTCGAGATGTTGTCCAGGCACAGACGTGCTGCAACTGCTCCTGTAAATTGAGGATCCTGTAGGCTAAAGCTTAAGAAAATGTTAGTGCATAATTGTTAAGACGATAAAAAATGATAAAGCATGAATACAAGAAATGTGATCATGTGAGTCAGAATGTTGTCTCTGTGTAGATGTAATGGATGTGAAGGTATCCTTTTCGGACATAATTCAAATGACGTCGTTTTCGGACGTATCGCATATATTGTCGTTTTCGGACATAATGTAACTGACGTCATTTTCGGACGTAATGAAGATGTTCGTTATTTTTTTATGAAGATGACGTCGTTTTCAGACGTAATGCAGATGTTCGTCGTTTTTGGATGAAGATGACATCATTTTTGGATGTAATGCAGATGTTAATCGTTTTTGGACGAAGATGACGTCGTTTTCGGATGTAATGCAGATGTTAATCATTTTTGGACGAAGATGACGTCGTTTTCAGATGTAATGCAGATGGTCGCTGTTTTTGAACGAAGATGACATCATTTTCAGACGTAATGTATATGTTCGTTATTTTTTTATGAAAATGATGTCATTTTCGGACGTAATGCAGATGTTCATCATTTTTTGACGAAGATAACGTTGTTTTCGAATGTAATGCAGATGTTCATCGTTTTTGAAACAAGATGAGATCATTTTCGGATGTAATGCAGATGTTCATCATTTTTGGACGAAGATGACATCATTTTCGGACGTAATGCAGATGTTCATCATTTTAGACAAAGATGACATCGTTTTCGAACGTAATGCAGATGTTCGTCGTTTTTGGACAAAAATGATGTCATTTTCGGACGTAATACATATGTTCATTGTTTTTGGATGAGGATAACATCATTTTCGGACGTAATGCAGATGTTCGCCATTTTTGGACGAAGACGACGTCGTTTTTGGACGTAATGCAGATGCTCACCATTTTTGGACGAAGATGACGTTATTTTCGGAAGTAATGCAGATGTTCGCCATTTTTAGACGAATATGATGTCGTTTTCGGACGTAATGCAGATGTTCGTCATTTTTTGACAAAGATGACGTCGTTTTCGGACGTAATGCATATGTTCATCATTTTCAGACGTAATGCAGATGTTCATCATTTTTGGATGAAGATGACATCATTTTTCGGACGTAATGCATATGTTCATCATTTTTGGATGAAGATGACATCGTTTTTGGACGTAATGCAGATGTTCATCGTTTTCGACGCAATATAGATGGAGCTGTTGCATAGGCGAATGAAATAACGCCGTTGCGTAAACGTGGTGAAGATGACGTCATTGTATAGACATAATATATATTAGGCTATTGAATAGACATAACAAAAATAATGTTGTTGAGTAGACGCGATGTAGATGTCGTTGTTGCACAGATGAAATATAGATGAGGTCATTGCATATGCGCAATAAAATAACATCGTTGGGTAGACGTATTGTAGATGTCGTCTGTTGTATAGATGAAATATAGATGAGGCCATTTCATAGGCATAATAAAATGACGTCGTTGGGTAGACATATTAGAGATGTCGTCTGTTGTATAGACAAAATATAGATGAGGCCGGTGCATAGGCGCAATAAAATGATGTCGTTGGGTAGACGTATTGTAGATGTCATCTGTTGTAGACGAAATATAGATGAGACCGTTGCATAGGCACAATAAAATGACATCATTGGGTAGACGTATTGTAGATGTCGTCTGTTGTATATACGAAATATGGACATTATTAATAACCGTAATAGGAGGAACGTCGGTGTGCGAACGTAATAAGATGAACGTCGTTGAAAAGATGTAATAATAGAACGTCTGTCACGACGACCAAGCTCGCGATGGTGCCCTACCTGGCACCCCTCATGTATACATCGAGAATAGCAATGAACATAAAAACTCATAAAATACTAGACAGTAAATATCAACAGGCTAGCCGATAAGACCACCTTCCGTGAAATATACATAACCCAAAAATAACAGTTACATCTTTGTTCATACAACCCAATCCACAAGATATGACTACAGACCTCTAAGAATAACAACTGTGATGGGACAGGGCCCCGCCATACCCCTGAATGTACATAAATCTACAACATCAGGAAAACCGTACCAAAAGACAAGCCTCCGGAGAAATGGAGCTTCTGACAACTGATCAGTGATCCTAAGAATGAGGATCCACCACCGCTTTACCCTACTGCGACATGAACTCACTTCGAGGAAAGGGGTCGACAACAGATGTACCAAGTATGTAAAACTGAAAGTACTGAAATGAAATCATAAAGTCTAAAATAAAGCTGGAGACATGTATGATAACTCAAATAACAGTACACTGTGCCTTACTAACAATGAGAGTAAACAAGAGTATACTTTACTGCATAAAAATAGGAGGCTCATGATCAAGGTAGGGCCACCCGCCCGTAGTATCATTAAGCAATCCTACTCCTGGGACTATTTCACCCGCATAGGTCCTGTGGACCCGCAATGAGGTCATCCGCCTCGCATGGAACTATTTCACCCGCATGGGCCCGGTGGACCCGCAATGAGTACAAACGCCGCACTAGCATCATGGGTAGCAAATCCATGGAATAAGTAGTAATCCGGGGGTTTACCCCGCCAGAATAACATAACCTAGCACAACCGGCTATCATACATAACATAAGCACCACCGGCTTATCATACATAACATAAGCAAGTTAAGAAATCCCCTAACTTCTTATTAGCCGTATTTATATACACTCTCATTTTAGTTTACTTAAGGCGCTAACATGTCATTATAAAATCCGGGAATTTAACCCAAAGTACTATGTACCTTTATCCTTTTAAAAATGACTCTTTCTTGTATAAAATCCCTAAGATACTAACGCCCGTAGTATCAAGGCTTGTCTACTTTTCAAAACAAGTCACTATACCTTTAAAAATACATTTTTAGTCTTCTAAACCAAGTGACCCTTACTTTAAACTTTGAGCAATGAATACCTTTAAATCAAATTGCCATTCTTTATTTCAAGTCATTTATCCTTGTTTACTTTACTAGAATAAACCATTCTTTTAACTTCCCATAAAGTTGTTATAACCAACTTCCCATAAAGCCGTTATACTAACTTTATGCTTTAGAAACTAAGATATCTTTAACCTTTAAAACAAGTGAGTTAATTCTCTAACTCAACCAACTTGGACATTTTTAAAACAAGTCAAGGATATCAAATGAAACTAAATTCATTTAAATCTCGTACGTCTACCGTACTATACATTTACAACTATTCATGCTCAAGAGATAAGAAAGTTCCACATACCTCTTCGGTTCAATCCACTTGCTAAGTCCAATATGCCGTACGTAGTATGTCAACCTATAATGACCATAATACGTCTATTAACCTCTAGCTTCAAACGTAGAATATTCTAAGTGTAAAGTCACCAAATTAATCGGACAACACTTCCTTTGTTTCTACGTACTTTTCCACCTTTTCAAGGCCCGAATTCAATATCCAAACATGCCACATTTAAGCTCAACAATGTAGCCAACAAAAGGGGATTACACGCCTAACAAGACGTGTAAAATTCTTCCCCACAATTGATATCAAACTAGTCCAAAAGACAATGTCATTCTCGGCAATTTGATGTACAACAACACAAAGTCTTTTCCAATTCTTATTCAATCCAAATTGTTTAGTCTAACATGTTATATAGCCGCAATCGATTATAACAACTACAATCTTCAATTAGATAACATGCGACGATTCTAACTATCAACCAAATTGTATTTTAATTTCAAATGGCTAACAAGGTCATTTCGGATTTAGGCTTCCAATATCCATAACACTTATAAATCTCCAATACATATATCTCATGCTTGTTAAAATGTATAACTACAACAATATGTAATCTTATAACACTAAGAGAACAAGATTGTTACCTTGACAAGCCTTAATCCAACTTCAAGATTCAAAGTCGCTCCTTAGCAACTTAGCTCCTCTCCTTGACACTCCAATACGCCACTTGAAGCCCTTAGAAGTTCACAAACAACTTTCCTTCAATTTCCAATCCAAACCTATGAAAGCGACTTAGGTTTTCACCTTGCGACTAATGCAAAAATGACACTTTTCCGGGATCTTTCTATTGCGATACCCTTACAATACCCTTAGGAACCTTGGTTTAAAGTATTGTGAATTGTGGACAACAAACGAAATTTTTTGTCTTGCAAAGAGGGGCAAACCCGAGAGCACTTAGGCATGAACAAGTTTTCTTAAATTTTTTTCTAAGTGTGGGAAGCTTGTCTTGCTAGTAGTGTGATTATATAACAACATGGAGGGTCTAGATTAGAACAAATGTGTGGCTTGGATGCATGAGATTAAAATATCAAGCCAAGTGGGCTCTTTGACTTGGTCAATAAACTCAAGCTTGAGCTAGCAAGACTTGTTCATATTTGCTTTGGTCAAATGACCTTTCTACCCTTGGTCCATTCGAACAAGACCATCCAGGGGGGGTGGTGACACGTGTCACCCTCTCATTCGTCACAATATTTTGTTTTCCGACATTTCCATAATTCCGATAAAATTTTACTAGTCTCAAATCTTAATGTTTTTGAGTTCTTATGTACGTTCTTATATACATGTCCTGGGATTACGGGGTGTAACATTCTTCCCCCCTTAGAAACATTCGTCCCCGAATGTTCTTTCCGAGTCAATCTTATAGATATCGACATAGTCTCCTTTTACAACCCCTAGATACCAAATATGCCACACGTGGCCACATAAATGCACTTAAGCAAAATACTTCAATTAAAACTGACAAGTAAGGGGAAAAGGATTACCTGGATGTGTAGGGAATAAGTGAGTATACTTCTCCATCATTGTTACACCCCGTAGTTCCAGGGTATGTATACGAAGACGTTCGTGTGAGAATACGACACAAAAATTGGAAAGGAAGAAATATGTGATTTTTCGACGGAAAAGTTTCCGGATTTTGTGAAGGAAAAAGGTTCGTTAATGGGAATTGGATTCCCAGATTTGGTATTTGGACCTTTTGAAATATTTGAGAATTATGGGATTTTATTTCCGGAATTAGTCACGTGGGGCCAACGGGGAAAATTTACGGTTTTGTGGGGCCCACTTTATTTTCGGATTTTTGGAATTACGGATATTTTCGGAAGATGAAATATTTTGGACGAGTAGGGGGGCGACACGTGTCACCCCCATGTGGCCATGTTGGCCGAATTGATGATGGACATGTGTCCATGGACGGTTTTGGGTGGACAAGTGGCTTGTTATACCCCGTATTTCCAGAGTATGTATGTGAGGACGTACGTACAAAAGTTCAAGCCTTAAGTAGGCTTAAGGGACGAAATTGTGCACAGCTAGCGAAGAAGATTGTTTTTCCGACGAAAAATTTTCCGAACCTTGTAAGGGAATTTTGCGTGTTCAATAATTTAATTTTTGCGGATTTTTCCGAGAGATGAAATATTTTGGACCAACGAGAGGGCGACAAGTGTCACCCACAGGTGGGAGGTAAAGTGGACGAATTGGGTGCACGTTTTTCTTCATTTTTAAGGCCTTGAACATTGGTCAAGGTTAGGTAGGATATTTTGTGATATTTATGGAGTAGATGGATAAGGTTACACTTGCCCAAATCCCCACCATCCACTTGCTTTGATCTTGGCCTTTGAAGGGCCTATAAATACCCCCCCTTAGTTGAAGACTTCTTCATCCACAAAATAATTTCTAAGTCTTAAAATCCTTCCCCCTCCCTCTTGAAGCTCTCGTCCAAACCACCCCTCCTCATGAGCCCTCTACGAAATCCCCTACCTAGAAGTCTCTCACAAAATACCCCCTTGGTAGAGAAATACTCCCAAGTATTGTTATCATTCCAAAATACCTTAGCCAAATACCTTGTAGTATTCCAAGGTTACCTCTATACTAAAAGCCCTAAATGCTACCTTATATCCCTTAGTCACAAAACGAAACCCTAGGAAAATCTTCATTGTTGGTTGAAGTATTAAGTAGAAGTTGTATAGAACTTCTAAGGGTTTCTTGGAGCGAATTGGAGCGTACAGAATATGAGCTAAACCTTGCTCAAGATCGACTTTAATCTTGGATAATTTTGGGCTTATCGAGGTAAATATCTTTGTCCTTCTATTGTAATTGGAGATTACATATAGTAGTTTATAAATGAGTATAAGATATAGAAGGATGGTATAAAAGAAGAGAATTGAACTGTAATTACGTAGGACTGTATTACAGTAGACTTGTGTAGTTTGACGGGTAGGGAAGTGCTGCCCGATTTTCCGTAGCAATAAGCACCTTCTGCTTAGAATATTCTACAGAGTAGTCTAGACGTTGATAGACGTATTTGACTATTATAGGTTGATACTCTGTGCGCGACATATTCGACTTGGCAGGTGGATTTCGCCGAGGAGGTATGTGATTCTTCCTATCCTCTTGAGCATGATATTTTAAAAGAATATATATAGTAATGCGGTGACGCGTGTTAATAACGTGGTCTTACTTCGATGTCTTTTGACTTGAGTTTTAAATAATAAGAATCTTGAAGTATTTCAAAAGAATTAAGAATCGTTTTTGAAAGAAGAGTACTACTTGGTTTTAAAAGCTTAAGAGTTATACTAGCTTTATGGGAAGTTAGGTATAACGAATTAAGAGAGATAAAAGGAACGGTTTACTTAATTGTTTATGAAAGCCTTGTATTGATTTCAGAAATGAGAATAAGTATCGAACAAACCATCATGCAGCTAATAAAGGAAAATGTATTGACTAATTAAGTATTATTAAAACCAAGAGAAACCTCCATCTGCATAAGCTAAGATAAGACAAAATTGTATTATATTTCCTAGATCATGGCTGCTTTAATAAGATTGTTATAAACAAGAATAACCTACTCACACATAAGGCATATGTTACTCAAATTGTTTTAAAAAGGAGATTACGTTGTTAAGTGTTTAAAACTATGATCTATGAATCTTTTGAAAATAAGAGACTTGATCTTAAAAGATAAGAGACTTGACTTAATTAACTTGATATGAATTTTGTGGAAAAGTGTGAAACCTCATTCGTGAGCAATGAGTACTTGGTTTTTAAAGAGTTAATGTATGAAGTACTTTGGGGATAAAAACCCGAACTTGTTGACATAAAATAGAAAGTACCTTGTGTGAATAACTTGACTATGTTGGTTTGTGATAGCCTTGTAAATCTTTCTTGTTGGTTTGATAAGTAAACATGTTAGGATGCTACGTGTGTTAGTGTCTTGTGATGTTTGTGTAAAGGGGTTTCCCTTGATTGTGCTTATGTTGTTTAACGATAAACCGTTATGTTAGTATTGTACCACTCACCTCTTGACATGTTATACCGGGGGTTAAGCTGCCCCCCGATGCGAGGGATGCCTCATGCGGGTCCAGGGGACCTATGCGGAGCTACGAGAGTTCCAGGTTAGTGTGCGGGGTAATTACCTCATGCGGTCTATGTGGCCATGCGGACTACGAGAGTCCAGGAGGATGTCGCGGGTTAGCTGCCCCGATGCGAGAATACCTCACGCGGGCCTATGTAGCCTATGCGAGTGCGGAAGTTCGAGGATTAGACGCGCACATTGATATCGAGGCGAGTGGCGGCCGATCATGTGGCGGTCTAGAAAGACCTCGTGATGCGCTTTGATAGCATTGTTGGTACGTTGGGTTCTAGTAGTCGGCTATGCCTTTATACTTACCGTGACGGTTTTATTATGACACGTGGGACTCGTGTTCATGTGTATTCCTTGGGTGTTTTTATATCATGGATCGCCAAAGTGAGGAAGGAATTCCACCGCATGATTGATATTGTGGGCATGAGACCCATAGTTATATTTGAGTGATGACTTTGGCGTGAGTCACGACTTGACATATCTACATATATGGTGTATCGTAAATTGGATAGCATATATGTCTTCGGTTTTATATAGACTATTATGATTTCATTTACAGTATTTTTCAATTTCACATACTCGGTACCTGTTGTACTGACCTCCTTCGGGGGGCTGCGTTCATGCCAGGTAGGTACACCGATTGTTGATCCTCGCCATGTGGGTCAGCGATTCAGCGTTTTGGGAATCTCCGTGTCTCGGAGGCTTATCTTTAGTATAGTTCCGTCGTTGTAGGTACTTACATTCAGTGGTATGGCGGGGCCCCGTCCCGCCATTGTTATTATAACGCTCTTAAGGTGCGTAGTAATCTTTGTGGGCAAGGTTTGTAAAGGGATGTAACTGCTCAAGCCTTTATATATATATGCCGAAAACAACTTTTCTCGAATAAACTGCTTTCTCACTTCATATTGTTTCATGTCTTGTTTTATATTCCGCCGGTTACTCGATGTATGTCTACTGGGTTCGGGTAAGGCACGATCCACGCCCGGTTCGGTCGTGACAAAAGTGGTATCGAGCGATTAATCCTCGGAAAGTGTCTAAGACCGTATCTAGAGTAAGTCTTGATTATCGGTGTGTTGTGCACCACACCAATAATCATGAGGCTATAGGATATTTAGGATTGGTTTCCATTCTTCACTCACGAGATCGTGCCTTAGAGCCGTGTTATAAGTTGGACCTCTAACGTATTTCTTTCCCGCACGATTATGCCTCTACGAAGACAACCCGGGCCCGAGAAGGCAAATGGCAGAGTCGCGAATAGAGAACAGAGGTTACGAGGCACGCCCAATCATCACCGAGTGGTGCTTCATTCGGGGAGTTACGCACGTCGCGGCCCAGCGAGTTTAGTACAATGGCGATAGTTCCTCTGCGGCCATGATATCTGGACCTTCGCCCACCCGAAGAGACGTATGTATTGCAAAAGAGGCGACCATGTTACTATCTAGGATTTAGCAACGAGAGTATTTTATGTACCGATTTATCGCGGTCTTGATGAATATCTAAAGGAGGTTGTGTAAGAGTAGCTCTTGATCGAGCATGAGCATGGCTGCGGACGCTTACGCGGCAGGCCGAGAAACGTAGGGATCGACGTTAACCAAGCGGCGAAGAGGCGGTCGGCGCAGGTCGCTGGTAACTTTCGGCGGTCGCCTCAAAGAGACCGATACGCACCTCCGCCAGTGCAGAGTGGTCCTCCACAGGGTTTAGGATGTTCGGAATATACAGGAGTTGGTCAGAGCTCCAGGGCTTCTGGTTCACAGATACACGTAGGTCCCGGCCGATTGATTTTCCTCGTTGTTCATTGTGTGGCGCCATCCCGGGGAATGTCATCTTTTCGTTGGTGCTTGTTTTACCTGCGGCCGTCAGGGCCATGTGACGAAAGAATGTTCAAATAAGAGGGATGCAAGTAGGAGGACTCAGCCTACCAGATTAGTTGCGGATTCAGTGGTTCGGAGAGGAAGGGGTGTTAACCAGAGGAGGCCACCCCCACCTCGGTGTGGCCGTTGTGGTAGGTGTCATTGTGGGGAGTGTCGTACTTCGACAATTGTTATGCTTGCGGCGGCAGGCCATTTTGCGAGAAATTGTCCGACCAGAGGTGGCGCGGATGTAGAGACTCAGCCTTCAGGATCAGTGGCTAGTTCATCACCTTCCCTAGCTATGCGCCCAACAGGGCAGGATTGATTAGAACGACAAAGGGGAGTGAAGCAGTAGATACAGGTATATCCTTAACCCTCTAGAGATTAGTATGTGTGATAAGATGAGTATATCTTAAGTGTTATGTTCAGATAGCATTGTGTTAATTGTGATTAGAAATCTTGGTTAGTTAAAAAGGGTTAGATTGGGGATAGGGAAAGTGTGAGCCTTAGAGTTTTATACGTGGAAACCTTAGAGGCGAGGCCATCTCGAGTAAAAGATTTATTTATGTTGACCTTTATCGGAGTGCTTAGTATACATGGGATAGATTTGTGTGATAAGTCCCTGAGTAGTGTGAAATGAAGGAGGGTAGTTGAACTAAGAAGACCACTAGGTTTTCGTGACTCAATGGTGAGATTGTTCCGGATCGGGAAACAAGAGCTTGGCGCGATAAATGGGTCGGGTTGAGGCCAGATTGCGGGTCAACCCGCAGCCCGGTTTGAAGAAAGGAAAAATTGTGGTGGTCCCGCTTTGTGATAGGGTCACGAGGGTGTTAGGCCCAAGTTTAGTTAACCATCGTACGAGTTCGTGGATGCGTTCGACCAGTAGTCGGGCCGATGAGGTCAGCCCATCTTGTCTTTTCGAATCGCTTTACTCGCGAGAGGTTATGCAAGATGTTATATATCGGGAAGGTTGTAAGGCGCACGGGTTCCTACTTTTACTTTATGATGACATGTGGAGCCAGTTACGGCTATTTCTTTTTTTATGGAGGTTTTACCAAGCGAGTTAGGAACTCGGTGAATCTCGATGTGCATTCACCCTCGGGCCGGTGTTTTGATTTCAGGGGTAGCAGCAAGGATTATGTGCCTCTCATTGAGTGAGTATCATTATAGCTACCATTTCAGTATTCGGATGTCACCTTATGAAGCCTTGTATGGGCGGTAGTGTAGGTTGCCAGTCGATTGGTTCGATGTTGGAAAGGTTCAGATTGTTGGTTCATACTTGATTCAGCAGGATGCGGATAGGGTGAAGCTTATCCAGGAGAGGTTATCGACAGCTCAGAGTTAACCTGAGCCAGGCGGTTAATCTGCGTCGATATTTGGATTTCAGATTGACGGTCGGTCTTCTTGAAGGTACCACCCCGGAAGGGTGTGACGAGATTTGGAAAGCAGGGGAAACTTAGCCCGGGTTACTTTGGGCCTTTTCAGATCATGTGAAGAATAGGCGGGTTGCTATATGTTAGCATTTGCCGTCCGACTTAGGAAGCGTGCGTCGATCTTTCATGTTGCTATATTCAGAAAAGTATCGGAGATCCATCCAGAGTGTCCCCAGTCAATGATGACCAAGTTGGAAATAGTAACCCCGAGATTTTGGAAACTGAAGCAATAACAGAAAGGTGGTAAGTTTGTGTAGGAAGTGTTCGAGTGTACGGGAGAATGCACGGTAAGGGAATAAGTGATCATTTCTTTTGTGAAGTAAAGTGCGAAGGAGTATCTTTTAGCCCTTGGGTGGGAGCTTTGTGATGACAGGTGATTCCTCGTGGACTTGGAGTTAAGTATTTGGCGTGTGTTATTTTGTGGCAGTGTGGCATTGGCAACTTGTTTAAGTTAAGAGGAACTTTATCGTTATCCGTCTTGAGAAGGAACATTCGGGACGAATGTTTCTAAGGAGGGGAGAATGTTATACCCCGTATTTCCAGAGTATGTATGTGAGGACGTACGTATAAAAGTTCAAGCCTTAAGTAGGCTTAAGGGACGAAATTGTGCACAACTAGCGAAGAAGATTGTTTTTCCGACGAGAAATTTTCCGAACCTTGTAAGGGAATTTTGCGTGTTCAATAATTTAATTTTTGCGGATTTTTCCGAGAGATGAAATATTTTGGACCAATGAGAGGGCGACAAGTGTCACCCTCAGGTGGGCGGTAAAGTGGACGAATTGGGTGCACGTTTTTCTTCATTTTTAAGGCCTTGAACATTGGTCAAGGTTAGGTAGGATATTTTGTGATATTTATGGAGTAGATGGATAAGGTTACACTTGCCCAAATCCCCACCATCCACTTGCTTTGATCTTGGCCTTTGAAGGGCCTATAAATACCCCCCTTAGTTGAAGACTTCTTCATCCACAAAATAATTTCTAAGTCTTAAAATCCTTCCCCCTCTCAAGCTCTCATTCAAACCACCCTCCCCTTGTGAGCCCTCGTGAAACCCCCTCTACCTGAAGTCTCGTCAAAATACCCCTGCAGAGAAATACTCCCCCAAGTATTGTTATCATTCCAAAATACCTTAGCCAAATACCTTGTAGTATTCCAAGGTTACCTCTATACTAAAAAGCCCGGAAATGCTACCTTATATCCCTTAGTCACAAACGAAACCCTAGGAAAATCTTCATTGTTGGTTGAAGTATTAAGTAGAAGTTGTATAGAACTTCTAAGGGTTTCTTGGAGCGAATTGGAGCGCATGAGAGTGAGCTAAACCTTGCTCAGATCGACTTTAATCTTGGATAATTTTGGGCTTATCGAGTTAAATATCTTTGTCCTTTTATTGTAATTGAGATTACATATAGTAGTTTATAAATGAGTATAAGATATAGAAGGATGGTATAAAAGAAGAGAATTGAATCAGAATTACGTAGGATCAGACATGAGACTTGTGTAGTTTGACCGCAGGGAAGTGCTGCCCGATTTTCCGTAGCAATAAGCACCTTCGCTTAGAATATTCTCTGAGTAGTCCAGGCGTTGATAGGCGTATTTGACTATTATAGGTTGATACTGCGCGCGACATATTCGACTTGGCGGTGGATTTCGCCGGAGGTATGTGATTCTTCCTATCCTCTTGAGCATGATATTTTAAAAGAATATATATAGTACTAGACGTATGTGTGTTAAGCGAACGTGGTCTTACTTGATGTCTTTTGACTTGAGTTTTAAATAATAAGAATCTTGAAGTATTTCAAAAGAATTAAGAATCGTTTTTGAAAGAAGAGTACTACTTGGTTTTAAAAGCTTAAGAGTTATACTAGCTTTATGGGAAGTTAGGTATAACGAATTAAGAGAGATAAAAGGAACGGTTTACTTAATTGTTTATGAAAGCCTTGTATTGATTTCAGAAATGAGAATAAGTATCGAACAAACCAACAGTAGCTAATAAAGGAAAATGTATTGACTAATTAAGTATTATTAAAACCAGTAGAAACCTCCATCTGCATAGAAGCTAAGATAAGACAAAATTGTATTATATTTCCTAGATCATGGCTGCTTTAATAAGATTGTTATAAACAAGAATAACCTACTCACACATAAGGCATATGTTACTCAAATTGTTTTAAAAAGGAGATTACGTTGTTAAGTGTTTAAAACTATGATCTATGAATCTTTTGAAAATAAGAGACTTGACTTAATTAACTTGATATGAATTTTGTGGAAAAGTGTGAAACCTCATTCGTGAGCAATGAGTACTTGGTTTTTAAAGAGTTAATGTATGAAGTACTTTGGGGATAAAAACCCGAACTTGTTGACATAAAATAGAAAGTACCTTGTGTGAATAACTTGATTATGTTGGTTTGTGATAGCCTTGTAAATCTTTCTTGTTGGTTTGATAAGTAAACATGTTAGGATGCTACGTGTGTTAGTGTCTTGTGATGTTTGTGTAAAGGGGTTTCCCTTGATTGTGCTTATGTTGTTTAACGATAAACCGTTATGTTAGTATTGTACCACTCACCTCTTGACATGTTATACCGGGGGTTAAGCTGCCCTCACGCGGAGGATGCCTCATGCGGGTCCAGGGACCTGCGGAGCTACGAGAGTTCGGTGTTAGTGCGGGTAATTACCTCATGCGGTCTATGTGCTACGCGACCACGAGAGTCCGTGAGGATGTCGCGGGTTAGCTGCCCCCGATGCGAGGAATACCTCATGCGGCCTATGTGTGGCCTATGCGAGCTGCGGTAAGTTCCATGATTAGACGCGCACATTGATACTGAGGGCGAGTGACCAGCTTCGATCATGTGGCGGTCTAGAAAGACCTCGTGATGCGCTTTGATAGCATTGTTGGTACGGTGGTTCTAGTAGTCGCTATGCCTTTATACTTACCCCGCACGGTTTTATTATGACACGTGGGACACGTGTTCATGTATTCCTTAGGTGTTTTTATATCATGGATCGCCAGTGAGGAAGGAATTCCACGCGTGATTGATATTGTGGGCATGAGACCCATAGTTATATTTGAGTGATGACTTTAAGGCGTGAGTCACGACTTGACATGATCGCATATGGTGTATCGTAAATTGGTTATCATATATGTCTTACGCTTTATATAGACTATGATTTCATTTACGTGATTTTCGCCACATACTGCAATTGTTATCGACCTCCTTCGGCCGCGTTCATGCCGCAGTAGGTACACCAGCTTGTTGATCCTTGCTCATAGGGTCACAGCTCAGCGTTTTGGGAAGCTCCGTGTCTCGGAGGCTTATCTTTCGTATAGTCCCCGTCGTTATAGTACTTACATTCGTGGATTGGCCCCGCCCCGCCATCGTTGTTATAACATTATTAGGTCCAGAATCGTTGTGGGCAAGGTTTGTAAAAGGGATGTAACTGTTCAAGCCTTTATATATATATGCCGAAAGGCAACTTTTCTCAGATAAACTGTTTCTCACTTCATATTGTTTCATGTCTTGTTTTATATTCCGCTGGTTACTCTGATGTATGTCTATTTGGGTGCCCGGGTAAGGCACCAGTCACCGGCCCGGGTTCGGGTCGTGACATGGCTAGCCACTTTTCCCAATTTTGTGGTGGACATGTGGTTGGTAGAATCCACACCCACATGTCCCCAATCTACACCACACACTTGCCTAGATCTTGACCCTTGATTTCTCTATAAATACCCCCTTGATTTCAAGACTTTATTCATCCACTTAAGAGTTTCCAAGGAAAAAATATTTACTCCCTCCTTAGTTAATTCTCGTCCAAACACCCCCCCTTTGTGTAGAAAATTCTTCAAGTGTTGGTATAGTCCCAAATACCTTAGCCTTGTAATCCCTTGTAGTATTCCAAAGTTATCTCTATACTAAGAGCCCGGAAATGCCACTTTATTCCTTTAGTCGCAAACGAAACCCTAGGAAAATCTTCATAGATGGGTGAAGTGTTAAGATAAGTTGTTTAGAAACTTCTAAGGGTTGCTTGGAGCGGGTTGGAGCGTAAGAAAGTGGAGCTAAACGTTGCTCAGGATCGACTTATAAAACTTGGATAATTTTGGGCTTATCGAGGTAATGATCTTTATCCCCCTATTGTAATTGGAGATTACATGTTGTAGTTATGTACAATTGAGTATATGATTTATGGAAGGATGATTAAAAAGAATTGAACTGTATTTACATCGACCGTATTTACGTAGACTTGTAGTATTATTGGGGCAGAATTGTACACGTCCGTTAGGCGTGTAATCCTCCGAGTTGTTGGCTTGGTAGCGGACCTTGATAGTGGAGGTTATTTATGTGGTTACTGAGGGAGGTGTCTAGAATATTTCGTAGAATATGGAACCTTGTGCTTAGAAATATTCTACGGGCGGATATGAAGTTAATAAACGCTTTATGGCCATTATAGGTTGAAGTACTACAGAGCGTATTCTACTTGAAGGGTGGAAAAGGCTAGCAGGTTATAGTACTTTGGAGCATTTTGCTTATTGTCGATAATCGTCGCGAGGTATGTGAACCTCTTCCTATCCTTTCTAGCATGATTGTTGTGAATATATATACATGCGGTAGAGCGCGTGTGTTTAAAGGAATTTGATTTTCCTTTTGTGTCCTTGACTTGATTCCAAAGTTAAGTGACTTGTTATGAAATATTAAGGACTTGAATTATGTTAAAAGTTGTAAAACCTCATTCATGAGTAATGGGTGTGTGGTCTTTTAAAGAATAAAGTTATCTTGATTTCGAAAATGAGAATAGTTGTCCTTGGTTGGTTTAAAACATAAAGTGTTATAATAGCTTTATGGGAAGTTATTTATAACGACTTTATGAAAACAAAAGAATGGTTTTATCATTGGATTTAAAATGATAACTTGACATTTTAAAAGTTGGAGGTTGGTTTCCTTAAAAGATATGATTTAAAGATTAGGAGACTGATTTTTGAAAGTAAAGAGACTTGACTTATAAACAACTTGATTTTGGGAAAGGAGAAGTAACTTGATTTAAAGGCATAGGTTACTTGTTTTTAAAAGAGTAAGACACTTGGTTTAAAAAAGTATATTGCTACTTGACTTTAAAAAGGAAAAGTGTCTTTGTTTTAAAGGAAGGCATGATTTTATCTTAAAATGGTTTAAAAAGGAAGGCATGCTTTTGTCTTAAGATTGGTTTAAAGAGAAGGTATGTGAATTGTTTTGGTTTACTTAAAAAGATAGTTACTCTATTTTGATACTACGGGTATCGTGTGACTTTTGTGAAAGAAATTGATCTTTTTTTTGAGAGTTGAAGTATGTAGTACTTTAGGGTTAAAACCCGGATTTGTTGACACGAAATAAAAGTACCTTGTGTGAGTAACTTGACTATGTTGGCTTGTGATAGCCTTGTAATACTTTCTTGTTGGTTTGATAAGTAAACATGTTATGATGCTACGTGTGTTAGTGTCTTGTGACGTTTGTGTAAGGGGGTTTTCTTGTTGTGCTTATGTTGTTTAACGATAAGCAGTTGTGCTGGTATTATATCACTTACCCCCCTGACTTGTTGTGCCAAGGGTTAGCCACCCCCGATGCGAGGAATACCTCATGCGGGTCCATGTGACCTATGCGGAGCTGCGGGAGTTCCAGGATGATCACTCCGGGTGTGTTACGCCGATGCGAGGAATACCTCACGCGTCCACGTGACTACGCGACCGCGGAGTCCAGTTGATGCCGAGGTTAGCTACCCCGTCGCGAGAATACCTCACGCGACCTAGCGGTCTATGCGATCGCGAAGTTCGAGGATTAGGCTCGCATAATGATACTATGGGCGATCGCCTTGCTTCGATCATTAGCGCCTAGAAAAGACGATTCACGTTATATCTATTTTGCTCTTGTTTATGCCGTGGCACTATGCGCGTTAAAAATTGGTTGTTCGTGACGTATTTGTGAACCGGTTTTAAAATGTTATGATTTTATTTGATTTACGATTTCACATACTGTACTGTTATCGACCTCCTTCGGGCTGCGTTCATGCCGCGGTAGAGGTACACGATTGTCGATCCTCGCTCATAGGATCACAGTTCGTTTGGGAAGCTCCGTTTCTCGAGGCTTATCTTTCGTATAGTCACTGTCGTTGTAGTACTTACATTCGTGGTATGGGCCCCGTCCCGTAGTTGTGGTTACATTCTAGAGGTCATGTAGTAATCGTAGGCGGGGTTTGTAAAAGGGACGAATCGCTCGTGTTTAATCATTTTTATATATACGCAGAAGGTGGCCGTTTTGGTTAGCCTATTTTTCTTATCAGATATCTTGTTTCATGTAAGTTTTTATTTCCGCTGATTTTCTCGATGTTGTATCACTAGGGTACAGGGTAAGACACCACGCCCGGCCGGGTCGTGACAAAAGTGGTATCGCAGCGATTAATCCTGAAAGTGTCTCTGACCGTATCTAGTAGAGTCTTGATTATCGGCGTGTTGTGCACCACACCTATAATCGTGAGGTCGCAGGATATTTAGGATTGGTTTCCATTCTTCTCACTCGAGATCGTGCCTTAGAGCGTGTTATAAGTTGGACTCACCGCGTATTCATTTGTGCTAGTTATGCCTCTACGCAAGGCAACCAGGGCCCGAGGGTGGTGGCGCAGAGGAGGCGCTAGTGGAACACAGAGGAGTGCGAGGGCACAGCCCAGGCCATCACCGAGTGGTGCTTCATTCGGGGAGTTATGCGACGCCGCTAGACCCAGAAGATTTTAGATCCACAGCATTGGCTACTGAGACCACGGTACCTGATCCTCCAGTCCCACACCAGAAGCAGGATATGGTTACGGCGAGATGGCGATTACTAGCTCGGCAGAGCGAGGCATGAGGATAGACGGGCCGGTGGTACCGGTGAATACACCCTGAGCCGACGTTTGAAACCGGACTTTTGGAGTCGCACCACCGAGTTCTATGGGTCGAGGCGAGGATGATCCTCGTGGAGTTTATACGACGATTATAAGCGGATCAAGAGAGTGATCGAGGCCTCGAGACGCAGTCGGTGGTATTAGGTTCACATCCCGCGCGTGATCTGCAATGATCGTTTGATTCAGGAACTTTCCCGGGGAGCATGCGCCTCAGTGGTTGGGACGAGTTCTGAGGCATTTACACACTTCTTGCCCTCGCAGATGGAGAGCTCGCGCATAGATTTATGATGTTGAGGCGAGCAGGCGACGGTTCGGGAATACAAGATGGAGTTTGACTCATTGGGTCGTTATGTCCCCGCTTTAGTGCGCACATGGAGGATAGAGTGCACCGACAGTCACGGGACTTGACGATTATCTAGCGAGAGTTGTATAGAGTAGCTCTTCACCGCATGGACATTGCCCGTGACAAAGCTTGCGCAGAAGACCGAGGAACGTAGAGATCGACGGATTAACCAAGATCGCGAAGAGGCGAGCAGCAGGTCCTTAGGTAACTTTCGAGGCGACCTTCTCGCAGAGATGGTTATGCGCTCCGCCAAGATCTGAGTGGTCCTCCGCGACTTCGGGGCGTTCGGGTATTTAGGAGTTGGTGAACTCCGTGGTTTCGTTCCGATTTACATAGGTTATAGCCGCCAGATTCGATTTTCTCGGTGTTCACTATGTGGTAGACGCCATCCCGAAATGTCGTCTTTTTACTAACGCTTGTTTTACCGGCCGTCGTGGCCATGTGAGGAGAGAATGTCCTAGTAGGAGGGATACATGTGGGATGACTTAGCCTACAGTCGATGCGATTCAGTGAGTTCGGAGAGGAAGGGTGTTAGCGGAGAGGCCACCCCCACCTCGGTATGGCCGTTGTGGTAGGTGTTCTTATGGGGAGTGTCGTACTACTTCGATAGCAACAATGCTTGCGGCCAGCAGGGCCATTTTGCGAGAAATTGTCCGACCAGAGGTGGCACGGATGTTACGACTCAGCCTTCAGGATCAGTGGCTGGTTTATCACCTTCTGTAGTTATGCGCCCAGCAGAGCAGGATTTGATTAGACCGACAAAGGGAAAGTGAGGCAGTAGTTACAGAGATATATTCAGCCCTTAAGAGACTTGTTTAGGTCGTTATGGTAGATACATGTGGAGTGCTATGTACGGATAGCATTGTGTTAGGTGTGGATTAGAAAACATGGGTAGTTGAAAAGGGTAAGTCTGGGGACGAGAAAACGGTGAGCCTTAGAATTTATAACAGTTGGGACCTTGGATGCAAAGCCGTCTTGAGTGGATGATTTTACGGTTGGTCTTTGTCGAAGTACTTGGTATGCGTGAAATATATTGTGGGATAATTCCATGGGTAGTGTGAGATGGAAGTGGTAGCTTTCATGACGTGAATTGGTAAGATTGTTCCGGATCGGGGAACGAGAGAGGTTGGCGCGAAGTGGGTCGAGTTGAGGCCATATCGCGGGTCAACCCGCAGCCCGAAATATGGTGGGGTCAGTTTGAGGTGGTTCCGCCAGGTGGTAGGGTCACGAGGGTGTTAGGCCCAAGTTTAGGTAACCATCGTACGAGTTCGTGGATGCGTTCGACGATGGTCGGCCGATGAGGTCACCCATCTTGTCTTCGATCGGGGCCTTACTCGCGAGGGTTATGCGAGATGTTATGTATCAGGAAGGTTGTAAGGCTGCACGGGATTCCTACTTTTTATGACAGGCAGTGGAGCCCAGTTTTTCGGCTATTTCTTTTCTTTCTGAAGGTTTTACCAGGCGGGGTTAGGAACTCAGGTGAGTCTCAGTATTGCATTCACCCTCGAGCCGACGAACAAACAACGCGTTTTATCCATACATTTGAGGATAGGTTACGGGCCGGTGTTTTGATTTCAGGGGTAGCTGTAAGGATTATTTGCCTCTTGTTGAGTGAGTATTATAATAGCTACCATTTCAGTATTCGGATGTCGCCTTATGAAGCCTTGTATAGGCGGAAGTGTAGGTTGCCGGTCGATTGGATCGAGGTTGGCAAGGTTCAGATAGTTGGTCCATACTTGATTCAGCAGGATGTGGGTAAGGTGAAGCTTATCCAGAAGAGGTTTTTAGCAACTCAGAGTCAACAGAAGTCGTGCGGGTAATCGGCGTCGACACTTGGAGTTCAGGTTGACGGTGGGTCTTCTTGAAGGTACCACCCCGGAAGGGTGTGACGAGATTTGGAAAGCAGGGGAAACTAAGCCCGAGGTACTTTGGGCCTTTTCAGATCGTTGTAGAATAGGCCAGGTTGCCTATAAGTTAGCACTGCCGTCCAACTTAGGAGGCAGTACGTCCGGTCTTTCATATTGCTATGTTTCGGAAGAGTATCGGAGATCCATTCAGAGTGTTCCCAGTTAATGATGACCAAGTTGGAAATGGTAACCCCGAGATTTTTGAAAACTAAAGCAATGACAAAAATGTGGTACGTATAGTAGGAAGAGTTCGAGTGTACGAGGAGGGTACGACGAGTAAGAAAAGAGGCGTAGAGGTGCTAAGAAGATGGAAGTGTCTTTTTTTTAAAGTAAAGGTGTGAGGAAAGTATCCTTTGGACCATGGGTGGAGCTATTAGTATTGTTATACGCTTTAGAGATGATTCTTCGTTGGCTTGGGTGTGAGTTTTTGCGCGTATGTTGTATTATGGCCATGTGGCGCATAATTGGTTCAGTAAGTATAGTAGGGAAGACTATACCGACATGTATGTTTGGAGTCTTAGAAGGAACATTCGGGACGAATGTTTCTAAGAGGGGAAGAATGTTACACCCCGTAGTTCCAGGGTATGTATACGAAGACGTTCGTGCGAGAATACGACACAAAAATTGGAAAGGAAGAAATATGTGATTTTTCGACGGAAAAGTTTCCGAATTTTGTGAAGGAAAAAGGTTCGTTAATGGGAATTGGATTCCCAGATTTGGTATTTGGACTTTTTGAAATATTTGAGAATTATGGAATTTTATTTCCGGAATTGGTCACGTGGGGCCCACGGGGGAAATTCTGATTTGTGGGCCCACTTTATTTTCGGATTTTTGGCATTCAGATATTTTGGAAGATGAAATATTTTGGGCCAGTGGTGGCGAATTGATGATGGGCGTGTGTGGGCCATGTTGGCGGTTGATGACGACAGTGGCTGGCTAGCCACTTGTCCCAATTTTGTGGTGGACATGTGGTTGGTAGAATACACACCCACATGTCCCCAATCTACACCACACACTTGCCTAGATCTTGGCCCTTGATTTCTCTATAAATACCCCCTTGATTTCAAGACTTTATTCATCCACTTAAGAGTTTCCAAGGCAAAAATATATACTCCCTCCTTAGTTAATTCTCGTCCAAACACCCCCCCCCCCCTTTGTGTAGAAAATTCTTCAAGTGTTGGTATAGTCCCAAACTTGACTTATAAAACTTGGATAATTTTGGGCTTATCGAGGTAATGATATTTATCCCCCTATTGTAATTGGAGATTACATGTTGTAGTAATGTATAATTGAGTATATGATTTATGGAAGGATGATTAAAAAGAATTGAACTGTATTTACATTGGACTGTATTTACAGTAGACTTGTAGTATTATTGTGGGGCAGAATTGTATACGTCCGGTTAGACGTGTAATCCCCTCTGAGTTGTTGGCTTGGTAGCGGGCCTTGATAGTAGAGGTTATTTATGTGGTTACGGTGGGGAGGTCGCCTTGAATTTTCCGTAGAATATGGAACCTTGTGCTTAGAAATATTCTACGGCGGATCTAGAAGTTAATAAACGTTTTATGGCCATGATAGGTTGAAGTACTACGAGTAGCGTATTCTACTTGAAGGGTGGAAAAGGCTAGCAGGGTTATAGTACTTTGGAGCATTTTGCTTATTATCGATAATCGTCGCGAGGTATGTGAACCTCTTCCTATCCTTTCTAGCATGATTGTTGTGAAATATATATAGTGCGGTAGACGCACGTGTGTTTAAAGGAATTTGATTTTCCTTTTGTGTCCTTGACTTGATTCCAAAGTTAAGTGACTTGTTATGAAATATTAAGGACTTGAATTATGTTAAAAAGTTGTAAAACCTCATTCATGAGTAATGGGTGTGTGGTCTTTTAAAGAATAAAGTTATCTTGATTTCGAAAATGAGAATAGTTGTCCTTGGTTGGTTTAAAACATAAAGTGTTATAATAGCTTTATGGGAAGTTATTTATAACGACTTTATGAAAACAAAAGAATGGTTTATCATTGGATTTAAAATGATAACTTGACATTTTAAAAGTTGGAGGTTGGTTTCCTTAAAAGATATGATTTAAAGATTAGGAGACTGATTTTTGAAAGTAAAGAGACTTGACTTATAAACAACTTGATTTTGGGAAAGGAGAAGTAACTTGATTTAAAGGCATAGGTTACTTGTTTTTAAAAGAGTAAGACACTTGGTTTAAAAAAGTATATTGCTACTTGACTTTAAAAAGGAAAAGTGTCTTTGTTTTAAAGGAAGGCATGGTTTTATCTTAAAATGGTTTAAAAAGGAAGACATGCTTTTGTCTTAAGATTGGTTTAAAAAGAAGGTATGGGAATTGTTTTGGTTTACTTAAAAATATAGTTACTCTATTTTGATACTACGGGTATCGTGTGACTTTTGTAAAGAAATTGATCTTTTTTTTTAGAGTTGAAGTATGTAGTACTTTAGGGTTAAAACCCGGATTTATTGACACGAAATAAAAGTACCTTGTGTGAGTAACTTGACTATGTTGGCTTGTGATAGCCTTGTAATACTTTCTTGTTGGTTTGATAAGTAAACATGTTATGATGCTACGTGTGTTAGTGTCTTATGACGTTTATGTAAGGGGGTTTTCTTTTTGTGCTTATGTTGTTTAACGATAAGCAGTTGTGCTGGTATTATATCACTTACCCCCCTGACTTGTTATGCCGAGGGTTAGCCACCCCGTCGCGAGGAATACCTCATGCGGGTCCACGTGACCTATGCGAGTCGCGGAGTTCGGGATGATCACTCCGGGTGTTACGCCGTCGCGAGAATACCTCACGCGTCCACGTGACTACGCGAATCGCGGAGTCGAGTTGATGCCGAGGTTAGCTACCCCGTCGCGAGAATACCTCATGCGACCTAGGTGGTCATGCGGTGCGGAAGTTCGAGATTAGGCTCGCATAATGATACTATGGGCGATTGGCCTTGCTCGATCATTAGCGCCTAGAAAAGACCGACGTTATATCTATTTTGCTCTTGTTTATCTTTGCACTATGCGCGTTAAAAATTAGTTGTTAAATGCGTATTTGTGAACCGGTTTTAAAATGTTATGATTTTATTTCAAGATTTTTACGATTTCACATACTTGGTACTGTTAGATCGACCTCCTTGGGGCTGCGTCATGCCGCGGTAGAGGTACACGATTGTCGATCCTCGCTCATAGGATCACGTCAAGCGTTTGGGAAGCTCCGTTTCTCGAGGCTTATCTTTTAGTATAGTCCGCGTCAGTGTACTTACATTCGTGGTATGGCGGGCCTGTCCCGTCGTAGTTGTGGTTACATTCTTAAGTGCAGAGTAATCAAGGCGGGGTTTGTAAAAGGGATGTAGCTCGTGTTTAATCATTTTTATATATATGCAGAAAGGTGACCGTTTTGGTTAGCCTATTTTTCTTATTGTATATCTTGTTTCATGTGTAAGTTTTTATTTCCGCTGATTTTCTCTGATGTTGTATCACTAGGGTGCCCGGGGTAAGGCACCAGTCACGGGCCCGGGGTCGGGTCGTGACAATCATGTCCTCCTCTGCTTCCCAAGTCATCTCCTCTCTATTATCATTCTGCCACAAGACTTTGACGGAAGCCACATCCTTGGTCCGCAGTCGCCTGACCTGGCGATCGAGTATCGCTATGGGACTCTCCTCATACGATAATCCCTCTGTCACCTGGACCTCGCTAGATAGAAAAACTCTCGATGGATCTCCGATACACTTCTGCAACATAGAAACATGGAAGACCAGATGTACCGCCTCTAAATCCGATGGCAGATCCAACTCATAGGCAACCTTGCCTACTCTACATATGATCTGGTAAGGCCCAATGTACCTTGGGCTAAGTTTCCCCTTTTTTCCGAACCTCATCACACCCTTCATGGGTGATACCTTCAAGAAGACCCAATCGTCTACCTGAAACTCCAAATGTCGACGCCGATTATCTGCATAAGACTTCTGCCGATTCTGAGCTGCTAACAGTCTCTCCTGGATAAGCTTCACCTTATCCACAGCCTGCTGAATCAAGTCTGGGCCAACTAACTGAACCTCTCCCACGTCGAATCAACTAATCGATGACCTACACTTCTGCCCATACAAAGCCTCATATGACGTCATCTGAATGCTAGAATGGTAGTTGTTGTTATAAGCAAACTCGACAAGAGGCAAATAATCCTCCCAACTACCCCTGAAATCAATAACACAGGCCCGCAGCATATCCTTAAGTGTCTGGATAGTACGCTCACGGACCGATCCCGAGGATGAAACGCGATCGAGACTCACTGTGTCCCTAACCCTTACGGATAGACCTACGAGTTAGCCGTAAACGGGTTCCTCATGCGATATAATAGATATAGGGACTCCGTGCAGTCTCACAATCTCCCTGATATACAATCTAGCATAATCCTCAGTCGAATACGTAGTCTTGACTGGAAGAAAGTGGGCTGATTTCGTCAGCCTGTCTACAATAATGTTACACCCCGTAGTTCAGGTCATGCGTTTGAGAGCGTACGAAAGGGGGTAAGACTTAAAATTTTCGAAGGATAGGTTGACGGATTGTTCTGGACGGGTTTTAGTCAACTTTGAGGCGGGTTATGACCCGGTACATTGAGAGTTCCTAAGTGTTTCAAAGGCCTAGGGCGTAGTTCGTTGAGTCTAGATTCCAACGCAACCAACCGTTCGTCGATAGGACATCAGAGTAGGAAGTTATGAGAGTTACAAGTTCGCGTGATGGGCGTAAATGTGTTTCGAAAAGCGCAGCGCGGCGCAGGAGGCGCGGCTGGAAATGCCGAGGGTCGCTGAAATTGCAGCGCCGCGGCCAGACAGGATGCCGCGGAAGTTCAGAGAGGCTGCGGAGGTTTCAGCGCCGCGGCGCCGAGGCGGGATTTTGGGCGGAAAAACTTAGGAAAAGTCAGATTTTTTCTTTTAAAAGACCTTGGGTGGGTGACAAGTGTCCCCCCCATCTGATTTTGCATGCATTATATTGACCAAGTCTTGAAGACTTGGTCATATTTCATCTCTCTCTCTTAGACAAAAGCTCCTCCTTCTCTCTTAAAAGTTCAAGCTCCTCCTTCTCTCTAAAATCCCAAGAGACATTCTAGCCTTAGGAAAAATCTGAAAAAGTAAAAGCAAAAAGGAAGCTAGCAAGTTGTTGGAAAAATTTGGCTAAAGCTCTAAGGTAATGATTCTTCCTTTAGAATTAGTTTTTAGTGTTGCATGTTAAGAAGAAAGAACTTGTGATAGTGAATAATGCTCTTAGAGTCATTGCATGCAAGAAATGTGGTTTGGATATGGAAGAATTGGTTAAGAAGATATAATGAGCATGTTGTAGCCTAAAAACTACCTTAGAATTGTTAAGTGAATTGTTGTACCTTATGGGGCAGAATTTTACACACCCAAGTTTAGGTGTGTAATCCCCTTTGAAATGTTGGATTGTTGAGCCTTAAATGTGGCGTTTGGATGATAAATTCGGCCTTGTGAAAGGTGGAAAAGTATGTAGAAACAAAGAAAATGCTGCCCAATTTTTCCATAGAATTTAGTGGCTTTGAGTTTAGATTATTCTACATTGAAATTAGAGGTTAATAAACGTATCATGGTTATTTTAGGTTGACATATTACTCATGTAGTTTGGACTTAGCAAGTGGATTGATAAAAAAGGTATGTGAAGCTTTCCTATCTTTTGAGCATGAGTATTTGTATCTATGTAGTACGGTAGACGTACAAGATTTAGTATTCTTACTTGTTTAAGTATAAATAAAGACTTGTTTTGTTTTAAGAAGTATAAGTCCCTTGGTTAAGGGAAAAGTATGATTTTACAAAAGTATAGAGTACTTGGTGTGAAAGTATTGAGTATTGAATTATTCTAAAGATAAGAGGCTTGAAGTATTTTTGAAAGTTGTGTAGATTTGTTTGAAGTATAAGTCTCTTGGTTAGTAAAAGAACAAAATGGTTTATAAGGAGTTATAACGGTTTTATGGGAAGTTAGTTATAACGGCCTTATGAAAAGATAAGAAGGTCTTAATTTCTAAAGTATAAAGATAGTATAACGGCTTTATGGGAAGTTAGTTATATTAACTTTATGAAATGTTAACAAGAAGAGATTTACTCTAAGTAAGATAAGCAAGGACAAATGATTTTATTTATGAAAGACAAATTGATTTTAAGGCATAAATTGCCCAAAGGTTTTATGTATGAAAAATAGTCATTTTTTAAAAGAGTTGAAGTATGTGGTACTTGGGTTAAATTCCCGGTTTTCTTTTATTAAAGATATGATGACAGTTTGAGCTAGGGTACGAGTATATCTGAGGGGCAAGCCCCAAGATCGTTATACCACCTTCTCCAGGGTAAGAGTATGTCTGAGGGGCAAGCCCCAAGATCGTCATACCACCTTCTCCAGTGTAAGAGTATATCTGAGGGGCAGGCCCAAGATCGTTATACCATCTGCACCAGTGTAAGAGTATATCTGAGGGGCAAGCCCCAAGATCGTTATACCATCTGCTCCAGTGTAAGAGTATATCTGAGGAGTACAGCCCCAAGATCGTTATACCACCTGCTCCAGTGTAAGAGTATATCTGAGGGGTAAGTCCCCAAGATCGTTATACCATCTGCTTCAGGGTAAGAGTATATCTGAGGGGTAAGTCCCCAAGATCGTTATACCACCTGTTCCGTGGACTTTCTACCCACGATGCGAGGAATACCTCATGCGAGTCCTTATGGGCTTATGCGGGTGAAATAGTCCCATACGGGCGGGTACAACCTATGCGAAGAATACCTCATGCGGGTCCACAGACCCGTGCAGGTGAAATAGTCCGGAGTAGGATTGCTTATTGATACTACAGGCGAGGACCTGTTTGATCACGAGCCTCCTATTTTATGCATTATTATATATATGTTTGTTACTCTCATTGTTAGTAAGGCACAGTACAAGGTAAGTTGATTTCATTCCTGACCCCAGCTTATTTCCAGACTTATGATTTCATTACAGTATTTTCAGTTTTACATACTTGGTACTGTTGTATCGACCTCCCGAGGCTGCGTCATGCCGCAGTCGAGATCGTAGCTTGCTAGTCCGCACTCTTAGGATCACTGTTCATTTCTGAAAGCTCCATCCTCGGAGGCTTTGTCTTTGGTATGATTCTCGAGGTTATAGACTTTTGTACATTCAGGGTATGGCGGGCCCCGTCCCGCCACGCTTGTTATTCCTGTGAAGTGCAGAGTCACGTTTGTGGTTTGAATGTAAGAACCAGTTATCTTGCTTCACGTTCGATTAAGATTATTTTATGAAATGCGGCCTTGTCTGCTTGCCAGTGATGTTTACCTTATCTGATTTTGTATTATGTATGTTCCCGTTATTCTCTCGATGTCGACACGTGGTGCCCGATAGAGGCACTGCCGCGCCCGGCCCGGTCGGTCGTGACAAAAGTGGTATCGAGCGATTATTCCTCGGAAAGTGTCTACGCACCGTGTCTAGTAGTCTTGATTATCGGTGTGTTGTGCACCACATCTATAATCGGAGGTCGCAGGACATTTAGGATTAGTTTCCATTATTCTTTCTTTGAGATCGTGCGATGAGAGTCGTCATAGTAGGTTGAGTCCTCTCTGACCTATCCTTGTGTAACAGTTATGCCTCCACGGAAGGCGACCAGAGCCCAGAAGGGCAAGGCAGCAGCAGGAGCTGCTAGTGGCACGCAGAGAGTCACCAGGACTCGGGCACAGACTATGCCTGAGGCAGTAGGCGGGTCGGAGAGTTCAGCTACGCCGACAGTATTAGAGGAGCCGAGAGCGGCGGTGGCTCCAGAGGTTCCGGTACCCGAGCCTCGAGTCCACCAAAGGCGAGTATAGGGATTACGGAGAGCAGATCAGGTTGTTGGCTAGCATCGTGGCGGCAAAGACCGCTTGGCCGTGGCTAACCCTAGGGCCGACGGTTTAAGGATTCGGGACTTTCTGAGTTGTGATCCACCCGAGTTCTATGGTTCGAGGTCTGAGGAGGATCCTCAGGAGTTTATTCGACAGGTGCGGCGGACTACGCAGGTGCTTAGGGCCTCGGAGACGGAGTCCGTTGTGTTAGCTTCTTACCGGTTACGCGATATTGCGTTGAACTGGTTTGAGTCATGGGTGTTGACGAGAGGTGAGGATGCTCTCCCAGCTGTTTGGGAGGAGTTCACAGAGGCTTTCCTGGATCACTTCTTGCCTCCTGAGATGAGGAGAGCCCGCGTAGATAGATTCTTGACCTTGAGGCAGGACGAAAGGACTATCAGAGAGTACAGCCTGGAGTTTGACTCCTTGGCCAGGTATGCACACACCATCGTAGTGGACATGGCAGACAGGGTTCATTGATATGTGATGGGGTTAGACCGTCATATGATTACTGCATGCTTGGGGGTGGCTCTTCAGCCAGGGATGGATATTGTCAGGTTCAGGCATATGCGCAGGGGATTGAGGACAGAGAGAGGCAG
This sequence comes from Przewalskia tangutica, assembly GCA_029844215.1. Lineage (NCBI taxonomy): Eukaryota > Viridiplantae > Streptophyta > Magnoliopsida > Solanales > Solanaceae > Przewalskia > Przewalskia tangutica. Next base: position 132,556,898 of record CM056720.1, on the reverse strand, counting down.
GATCATCTAGATTTAGGCCAGCCCAAGAGGGCCGTGACGGTAGGTCTCGAGGCGGTTTTCAGGCGGACCACCTCGAAGAGCTAGTTATGCGCCTCAGCCAGCCAGTACGGAGTACTCCACCACAGTCTTCAGGACATTCGGGAGATTCGGGAGCGGTCGGGCCCGAGGGTTGAGTTTTCGGGAGTAGGGTGTTAGTGCGAGGCCACCTCTACCTCGGTGTAGTCGATGTGGTAGACCCATTATGGGAGTGTCGTGCTAGTTTGGGTAATTGCTATACATGTGGCGAGGCCATTATGCGAGGAACTGTCCACCAGGGATAGCGCGGATGTAGAGATTCACCGGGATCGGTGGCTAGTTCATCGCCTTCTTTTGTTATGCGTCGCGGGCGGTGATCATGATTAGGACGACAAGGAGAATGCGAAGCAATAGTTACAGGTATATCTTTGACCCTTTAGAGATTAGTATGTGTGATAGGATTGTTGTATGATTTAGTGTTATGAACAGAGGATATTGAGACTATGTACATGTGTTAGAATAAGTTGGTAGATACGAACGGGCAATTCTGTTAGGCCGTGAACGAGAGTAAGTGGTAATGGGTCATACATTGGATTCGTTTTCCTGTTTGATTTATGAGGAATGATTGAGCGTGTGCGATATCTTATGGTCACAAGTGGCATAGTAAGGTCCTATTAAGCGTGAAGTACGAGGATGTACCGAGGAATAGTAGATTGGCTCCAAAGGAACATTCGGGGACGAATATTTCTAAGGGGGGGAGAAGGTTACACCCCGTAGTTCAGGTCATGCGTTTGAGAGCGCATTTAAAGGGGGTAAGACTTAAAATTTTCGAAGGATAGGTTGACGGATTGTTCCGGACGAGTTTTAGTCAACTTTGAGGCGGGTTATGACCCGGTACATTGAGAGTTCCTAAGTGTTTCAAAGGCCTAGGGCGTAGTTCGTTGAGTCTAGATTCCAACGCAACCAACCGTTCGTCGATAGGACATCAGAGTAGGAAGTTATGAGAGTTACAAGTTCGGCGCAATGGGCGTAAATGTGTTTGGACAAAGCGCAACAGGCCGCGACGCCGATGCAGGTCGCGCCGGAAGTACTGAGGGGTCGCTGAAATTGCAGCGCCGCGGCGCCAGGACAGCAGGGCCGCGGCGCCGGAAGTTCAGAGAGGCTGCGGAGGTTTCAGCGCCGCGGCGCCGAGGCGGGATTTTGGGCGGAAAAACTTAGGAAAAGTCAGATTTTTTCTTTTAAAAGACCTTGGGTGGGTGACAAGTGTCCCCCCCATCTGATTTTGCATGCATTATATTGACCAGTCTTCAAGACTTGGTCATATTTCATCTCTCTCTCTTGGACAAAAGCTCCTCCTTCTCTCTTAAAAGTTCAAGCTCCTCCTTCTCTCTAAAATCCCAAGAGACATTCTAGCCTTAGGAAAAATCTGAAAAAGTAAAAGCAAAAAGGAAGCTAGCATGTTGTTGGAAAAATTTGGCTAAAGCTCTAAGGTAATGATTCTTCCTTTAGAATTAGTTTTTAGTGTTGCATGTTAAGAAGAAAGAACTTGTGATAGTGAATAATGCTCTTAGAGTCATTGCATGCAAGAAATGTGGTTTGGATATGGAAGAATTGGTTAAGAAGATATAATGAGCATGTTGTAGCCTAAAAACTACCTTAGAATTGTTAAGTGAATTGTTGTACCTTATGGGGCAGAATTTTATACACCCAAGTTTAGGTGTGTAATCCCCTTTGAAATGTTGGATTGTTGAGCCTTAAATGTGGCGTTTGGATGATAAATTCGGCCTTGTGAAAGGTGGCAAAGTATGTAGAAACAAAGGAAATGCTGCCCACTTTTCCATAGAATTTAGTGGCTTTGAGTTTAGATTATTCTACATTGAAATTAGAGGTTAATAAACGTATCATGGTTATTTTAGGTTGACATATTACTTGCGGTAGTTTGGACTTAGCAAGTGGATTGATCAAAAAGTATGTGAAGCTTTCCTATCTTTTGAGCATGAGTATTTGTATCTATGTAGTACGGTAGACGACAAGATTTAGTATTCTTACTTGTTTAAGTATAAATAAAGACTTGTTTTGTTTTAAGAAGTATAAGTCCTCGTTAAGGGAAAAGTATGATTTTACAAAAGTATAGAGTACTTGGTGTGAAAGTATTGAGTATTGAATTATTCTAAAGATAAGAGGCTTGAAGTATTTTTGAAAGTTGTGTAGATTTGTTTGAAGTATAAGTCTCTTGGTTAGTAAAAGAACAAAATGGTTTATAAGGAGTTATAACGGCTTTATGGGAAGTTAGTTATAATGGCCTTATGAAAAGATAAGAAGGTCTTAATTTCTAAAGTATAAAGATAGTATAACGGCTTTATGGGAAGTTAGTTATATTAGCTTTATGAAAGGTTAACAAGAAGAGATTTACTCTAAGTAAGATAAGCAAGGACAAATGATTTTATTTATGAAAGGCAAATTGATTTTAAGGCATCAATTGCCCAAAGGCTTTATGTATGAAAAAGAGTCATTTTTTAAAAGAGTTGAAGTATGTGGTACTTGGGTTAAATTCCCGGTTTTCTTTTATTAAAGATATGATGACAGTTTGAGCTAGGGTAAGAGTATATCTGAGGGGCAAGCCCCAAGATCGTTATACCACCTTTTCCAGGGTAAGAGTATGTCTGAGGGGCAAGCCCCAAGATCGTCATACCACCTTCTCCAGTGTAAGAGTATATTTGAGGGGCAGGCCCAAGATCGTTATACCATCTGCACCAGTGTAAGAGTATATCTGAGGGGCAAGCCCAAAGATCGTTATACCATCTGCTCTAGTGTAAGAGTATATCTGAGGAGTACAGCCCCAAGATCGTTATACCATCTGCTCCAGTGTAAGAGTATATCTGAGGGGTAAGTCCCCAAGATCGTTATACCATCTGCTTCACGGTAAGAGTATATCTGAGGGGTAAGTCCCCAAGATCGTTATACCACCTGTTCCGTGGACTTGCTACCCACAATGCGAGGAATACCTCATGCGAGTCCTTATGGGCTTATGCGAGTGAAATAGTCTCATGCGGCGGTACACCTATGCGAGAATACCTCATGCTGGTCCACAGACCCGTGCGGTGAAATAGTCCCGCGAGTAGGATTGCTTATCGATACTACATGCGAGGACCTGCTTTGATCACGAGCCTCCTATTTTATGCGATTATATATATGTTTGTTACTCTCATTGTTAGTAAGGCACAGTAAAAGGTAAGTTGATTTCATTCCTGACCCCAGCTTATTTCCAGACTTATGATTTCATTACAGTATTTTCGGGCCACATACTTGGTACTGTTGTATCGACCTCCTCGGCTGCGTTCATGCCGCAGTCGAGATACGTAGCTTCGGTCCGCACTCAGGATCACTGTTCATTTCTGAAAGCTCCATCTCTCCGAGGCTTTGTCTTTTGGTATGATTCTCGAGGTTATAGACTTTTATACATTCAGGTATGGCGGCCCTGTCCCGCCACAGTTGTTATTCCTAGAGGTCTGTAGTCACGTTTGTGGTTTGGGCTGTAAGAACCAGTTGTACTGTTTCACATTCGATTAAGTTATTTTATGAAAGGCGGCCTTGTCGGCTTGCTAGTGATGTTTACCTTATACAAATTTTGTATTATGTATGTTCACGCTATTCTCGACGCAGTACACGATGTGTGCCCCGATAGGGCACCAGTCGCGGCCCCGGGGTCGGGTCGTGACAAATAACCCAGATGGAATCACACTTCCTCTGAGTACGAGGTAACCCTGTAACAAAATCCATATTGATCACCTCCCACTTCCATGTCGGAATATCAATCGCCTGCAATAGCCCACCGGGCTTCTGGTGCTCAACTCGACTGGCCGACAATTCGCATAATCGAGCAACAAACCCTACCACGTCCCTCTTCAGGCCATCCCACCAATACATACATCTGAGGTCATGGTACATCTTAGTCGACCCCGGATAAATAGAGTAACGAGCACTGTGTGCCTCCCCCAGAATCTGCTGACGAAGTCCTGCAACATCGGGAACACACAATTTGCCCTCGAATCTTAGCACCCCATCAGGAGCTACCTCAAATAAACTCTTCTCCTCTCGAAGAGCCGTATCTCGATACCGTATCATAACTGGATCCTCATACTATCGCCTCTTCGTCTCCTCAATGATGGAAGACTCGGCAACCTCACGAACCCGTACCCCACTATCATCGGTATCGACCAACCGAACCCTAAGGCTCGCTAGCTGATAGATCTGATGGATCATGTCCTGTCTATCTGGCTGCACCTCTGACAGACTCCCCATCGATCTACGACTCAAATCATCTGCAACCACGTTGGATTTTCCCGGATGGTATAGGATATCAACATCATAATCCTTTAACAACTCTAACCACCATCTCTGCCGTAAGTTCAGCTCCCTCTGCCTGAAGATGTACTGGAGGCTCTTGTGGTCTGTATAAATATCCACATGAACCCTGTATAAATAATGTCTCCAAATCTTCAAGGCATGAATAACTGCGGCCAACTCTAAGTCGTGAGTAGGGTAATTCCTCTCATGCTTCCGTAGCTGCCGGAAAGCATAGGCTATAACCTTGTCGTGCTGCATCAATACGCACCCTAGCCCGATACCCGAGGCATCACAATAAATCACGTAGCCCTCTAACCCCTCGGGAAGAGTAAGAACTGGAGCCGTCGTCAATTTTTCCTTCGAATCGGAAGCCCTTCTCATGCTTCGCCCACTGGAACTTAGCCGCTCGAGTCACTAGCCGTGCCGATATCGAAGCGAACTGCTCTACAAACCTACGATAATAACCTGCAAGCCCCAAGAAGTTGCGCACCTCCGTCGGAGTAGTAGGTCTCGGCCAAGACTTGACCACCTCAATCTTTGCCGTATCAACCTGAACACCGTCAGCCCCGATAATGTGCCCCAAGAATGCCACTGAGGCCAACTAAAACTCACACTTGGAGAACTTGGCGCATAATCGCCGGCCCGGACCCCAAGTACCGTCCTCAAGTGATCTGCATGCTCCTGCTCTGTGCGCGAATAAACCAGGATATCATCAATGAATACTATAACAAACGTATCCAAAAATGGCTTGAACACCCGGTTCATCAAATCCATAAATACCGCTGGAGCGTTAGTCAAACCAAAAGACATCACCCTGAACTCATAGTGCCCATACCGGGTCCTGAATGCAGTCTTTGGGATATCTGCCTCTCTAACTCGCACCTGATGATAACCAGACCGCAAGTCTATCTTGGAGAAATACCTCGCACCCTGCAACTGGTCAAACAAATCATCAATCCTGGGGAGGGGGTATCTATTCTTGATGGTTACCTTATTCAGCTGCCTGTAGTCAACACAGATACACAGTGTCCCATCCTTCTTCTTAACAAACAAAATCGGCGCTCCACAGGGAGAAATACTAGGCCTAATAAAGCCTTTTTCCAGCAAATCTTTCAACTGGTCCTTCAACTCCCTCAACTCAGCAGGTGCCATCCGGTACGGCGGAATAGATATAGGTCGAGTGTCTGACAACGTATCAATACATAACTTTATCTCCCTCTCGGGAGGAATACCTGGGAGATCATCTGGGAATACATCCGAAAACTCTCTAACAACCGAATCGATCAAGAATCGCACTCACCAGTATCAAATACGAACGGATGATAGATGTACCCTTTCTGAACCATCTTCCTAGCCTTGAGGTAAGAAATAAACCTACCCCTCGGCGACGCTGTGTTGCCCTTCCACTCGATAACTGGATCACCAGGAAATTGGAATCAGACCAACCTGTCTCTATAGTCAACGTTGGCATAACAAGAAGTCAACCAGTCCATACCCATAATGACGTCAAAATCTATCATCTCCAACTCTATCAAGTTCGCAGTGGTCCGACGATCAGATATAAACACCGGGCAATCTTTGTACACCCGCTCAGCTAACACCGAATCACCCACTGACATAGCTACCTCAAAAGGCTCTATCGATACCGGCTCTATCCCTATTCTACCAGCCATAAGAGGGGACACATAGGACAAGGTAGAACCTAGATCTATCAAAGCATAAACGTCACAGCATGAAATCAATAATGTACCTGTGACGACATCCGGGGAAGCCTCCTGATCTTGCCAGCTGGCTAAGGAATATATGCGGTTCTGTGGACCGCTAGAACTAAGACCTCCACCACGACCTCTGCCGCGGCCTGCCGGTCCGTGAACACCCTGCCCTCCGGGGCGCATAACCACAAAAGATGAAGACCCAGCAACTGACCCTGTAGGCTGAACCATACCACACATGTTGCCTCTGGTCGGATAATCTCTCTTCAAATGGCCCTGCTGGCCGCAAGAGTAACAAGCTCTTGGAGAAATACGACACCCCCCACGATGGGAACCACCACATCGACCACACCGAGGTAAAAGTGGCCTTACTGACTGGAACCCTGGTTCCCCTGGGAACCCGAAGCCCTGGAGCCCTGACCTGCTCCTGAATAACCTGACCGATTAGACCTCCTTCCAAAAAAATGAGAAGGAGCACTCTGTGCCGGCTGAAATGTGGACCTAGCTCGCCACGAGGTGTCCGTCTCGAAAATTTCTCGAAACCTCGCTATCCTCGGCCCTCTGGCCGCTGGGTCTGGCTGATCCTCTCTCTCTCTGTCCTCTATCCCCTGTGCATAATCTTGTATCCTGGAAATATCCATACCTGGCTGAAGGGCCACTCCTAGGCATGCAGTAATCATATAACGGTCTAGCCCCATCACATAGTGATGAACTCTGTCCGCCATGTCAGCCATAATAGTGAGCGCATACCTGGCCAATGAGTCAAACTCCAGGTTGTACTCTCTGATAGTTCTCCCATTCTGTCTCAATGTCAAGAATCTATCCATGCGGGCTCTCCTCATCTCAGGAGGCAAAAAGTGATCAAGGAAGGCCTCTGTGAACTCATCCTAAATAGCTGGAAGAGCACCCACACCTCTAGACAGCTCCCATGACTCAAACCAGTTCAACGCAATATCGCAGTGTCGTAAGAAGCTAACACAATCGACTGCCTCCAAAGCCCTAAGCACTGATAGTCTCAGATTCGCCGAATAAACTCACGAGGATCCTCCTCAGAACTCGAACCATAGAACTCAGGTGGATTACAACCCAGAAATCCGAATCCTCGTTCGCCACTCTGGTTAGCTACCGCTCCCGGCGCACGCCGCCACTATGCTAGTCAATAACCTGATTTGCACTCCATAATATCTATACTTTACCCCTGGCTGCGGAACTGGAGGCTCAGGTATCAGAACCTCTGGAGCTACGACCGCTCTCGGCTCCGCTAATACTATCGGCGTGGCTGAACTCGCCGACCTGCCCACAACCTCAGGCATAGTCTGGGCCTGAGTCCTAGTAACCCTCTGTGTACCACTAGCAGCTCCCGCACTGCCTTTGCCTTCTGGGCCCCGTCGCTCCGTGAGGCATAACTGATACATAAGAATAGGTCAGAGAGGATTCAACCTAATAAGACAGCTCTACTGCACGATCTCAGAGAGAGAAGAATGGAAACCAATCCTAAATGTTCTGCAGCCTCCTGATTATAGATGTGGTGCACAACACACCGATAATCAAGACTCTACTAGACACGGTCTCAGACACTTTTCGAGGACTAATCGCTCGATACCACACTTTTGTCACGACCACCCGGGCTCACATCGGTGCCCTACCTGGGCACCCCTTACATGTATACATTAGAGAATAGCAACAGAACGTACAAAAACTCATAAAATACTAGACAGTAAATATCAACAGGCTAGCCGATAAGGCCACCTTCCGTGAAATATATATAACCCAAAAATAACAGTTACATCTTTATTCATACAACCCAATCCACAAGATATGACTACAGACCTCTAAGAATAACAATTGTGATGGGACAGGGCCCCGCCATACCCCTGAATGTACATAAATCTACAACATCAGGGAAACCGTACCAAAAGACAAGCCTCCGGAGAAACGGAGCTTCTGACAACTGATCAGTGATCCTAAGAATGAGGATCCACCACCGCAGATTAACGCAGCTTCGAGAAAGCGGGTCGATAACAGATGTACCAAGTATGTAAATCGAAAGTATCAAATGAAATCATAAAGTCTAAAATAAAGTCGAGACATGTATGATAACTCAAATAATAAGACATCGTACAACCTACAATGAGAGTAAACAAGAGTATAATTTACTGCATAAAAATAGGAGGCTCATGATCAAGGTAGGGCCACCCGCCTGTAGTATCATTAAGCAATCCTACTCCTGGGACTATTTCACCCGCATAGGTCCTGTGGACCCGCAATGAGGTCATCCGACTCGCATGAGACTATTTCACCCGCATGGGCTCGGTGGGCCCGCAATGAGTACAAACGCCGCACTCGCATTATGGATAGCAAATATATGGAATAAGTAGTAACCCGGGGGTTTACCCCACCAGAATAACATAATCTAGCACAACCGGCTATCATACAAAACATAAGCACCACCGACTTATCATACATAACATAAGCAAGTTAAAAAATCCCCTAACTTCTTATTAGCCGTATTTATAGACACTCTCATTTTAGTTTACTTAAGACACTAACATGTCATTATAAAATCCGGGAATTTAACCCAAAGTACTATGTACCTTTATCCTTTTAAAAATGACTCTTTCTTGTATAAAATCTCCAAGATACTAACGCCCGTAGTATCAAGGCTTGTCTACTTTTCAAAACAAGTCACTATACCTTTAGAAATACATTTTTAGGCTTCTAAACCAAGTGACCCTTACTTTAAACTTTGTGTTATACCCCGTATTTCCAGAGTATGTACGTAAGGGCGTACGTACAAAAGTTTAAGCCTTAAAGTAGGCATAGGGACGAAAATTTGTGCACAACCCACGAAACGAATTGTTTTCCGACGAAACGTTTTCCAAAACTTGCGTAGGGAAAATTACGGCTATGTCATTTATAATTTTTGCGGATTTTTCCGAGAGATGAAATATTTTGGACCAACGAGAGGGTGACACTTGTCACCCTCAAGTGGACGGCAAAGAGGGCACGGTTGGCATGATTTTAAGGCCTAAACCAAGGGTCAATGTTTGTGAGTGATTTGTGGAGTAGGGTTAGGGTGCACTTGTGCAAATCCACACCCTCCACTTGCCCTCCACTTGCCTTCATCTTGACCCTTTAAAGGCCTATAAATACCCCCCTTGTGTTGAATACTTATTCATCCACAAATCATGTTCCTCGTCTCCAAACTTTCCCTTGAGAGAAGCTCGTCCAAAGCCTCCCTCTTGTGAAGAAGAGCTTAGCCAAACACCCATTTCCCCCCCCTTTCCTTGTAGTCTCAGCAAAGCCCTTTCCCCCCTTGGTAGAAAATACTCTACAAGTATTGTTACTATCCCCAAAATACCCTAGCCATATATCTAGTAGTATTCCAAAGTCATCTCTATACTAAAAGCCCAGAAATACTATCTTATCTCCATTAGTCACTAAACGAAACCCTGGGGAAATCTTCATAGTTGGTTGAAATAGTAAGTAGAAGTTGTGTAGAAACTTCTAAGGGTTTCTTGGAGCGTTCAGATTAGGAGATAAACCTTGCTCAGGATCGACTTATATCTTGGATAATTTTGGGCTTACCGAGGTAAATATCTTATCCTTCTATTGTAATTAGAGATTTCATACTGTAGAAGTATAGAACTAAGTATAAGATACATAGAAAGGTATTAAAGAATAGAATTAAACTGAATCACATCAGAAGAATATAAATGAAGAATTGAATCAGATTACTTACATGTGATCGTATTTACTGAGACTTGAGTAGTTTGACGGGTAAGGAGGTGCTGCCCAATTTTCCGTAGAATTAAGAACCTTCAGCTTAGAATGTCCTACCGAGTAGTCTAGACGTAGATAGACGTATTTGACTATTATAGGTTGATACTCTGCGCGCGACATATTCGACTTGGCAGGTGGATTTCGCCGAGAAGGTATGTGATTCTTCCCATCCTCTTAAGCATGATATTTTAAATATATATATAGTACGGTAGACGTACGTGTGTTAACTGAACATGGTTTTACTTGACGTCCTTTGACTTGAGTTTTAAATGAAAGAATCTTGAAGTATTTACAAAAGAATTATAAATCATTTTTGAAAGAAAAAGGAATACTTGGTTTTTAACAAGCTTAAGTGTTATACTAGCTTTATGGGAAGTTAGGTATAACGACTTAAGAAAGATAAGAAGAAACAGCATTTATTTGCTTACAAAACCTTATAAAATGATTTGAAGGTGTGGTAAGTTAGTTTGATAAGTAGACATACGATGATGCTACGTGTGTTAGCGTCTTGTAATGTTTGTGTAAAGGGGTTCCTTTGTTGGCTTATGTTGTTTACTGTAGCGCTTGTATCGATAGTATATCACTTACACCCCGACTTGATATGCCGAGGTTAGCCGCCTCGATGCGAGGTATACCTACGCGGTGCATGTGACCTACGCGAGTCGCGGAGTTCCGTGATTGATCATTCCGGTATTATCCCGCTGCGAGGGATGCCTCACGCGCTCGGTGACTACGCGGTTCGCGTGACTACGCGGACTTCGGGGTCCAGACGATGCCGGTTAGCTATCCTCGATGCGGAGAATACCTCATGCGGGTCCGTGACTACGCGATCGCGGAGTTCCGTGATTAGGCATGCATAATGATACTATGGGCGATCGCCTTGCTTCGATCATTAGCGCCTAGAAAAGACCGCTTACCTTATACCTAGTTTTCTCTTGTTTATATTGCGGCACTATGTGCGTTTACTTGATATTGGTAAGTGGTTTTAAAAGCTTTGATTTCGTTTCAGTACTTTATAGTTTCATATACTTGGTACCTGTTGTACTGACCTCCTTCGGGGGGCTGCGTTCATGCCGCAGGTAAGGGAAAATAGGTGCTAGATCCGCATCCTTAGGATCTTTTGCTTTGGTGTCAGGAGCTCCATCTTCTCCGGAGGCTCGACTTGTGGTATGGTTCTCCCGATGTTGTAGATATATGTACATTCAGGGTATGGCGGGGCCCTGTCCCGCCATAGTTGTTTACTTCCTTAGAGGTCTGTAGTCCTATTGTACAGTTTGGATGTAACTGCCATATTTTGGTTTATATATATATGCTGAAAGACGACTTTTCTCAGATAAACTGTGTCTCAATTTACATTGTTTCATGTCTTGTTTTTATTTTCCGCTGATTTTCTCTGATGTATGACTACTTGGGTGCCCGGGTAAGGCACGATCCATCGCCCCGAACGGGTCGTGACAAAAGTGGTATCGAGCGCTTAATCCGGAAAATGTCTCTGCATCGTATCTAGTAAGTCTTGATTATCTGTGTTGCGCACCACACCAATAATCGTGAGGCTATAGGATATTTAGGATTGGTTTCCATTCTTCTCACTCGAGATCATGCCAGAGTCGTGTTATAAGTTGGACCCCTCTAACGTATTTCCTTTCTTTAACAGTTATGCCTCCACGTAAGGCAACCCGGGCCCAGAAGGGCAAGGCAGCCGAGGGAGCTGCTAGTAGGACACCGAGAGTCACGAGGGCTCAGACCCAGTCTATACCCGAGACGGCGAGTTCCACGACGCCGCCGGCCCAGCAGGGTTTAGGTCGCAGCGGTGGGTCGATAAGACCACGATACTGCACCTCCACCCCACACCGGAGCAGATGAGATGGGTTACAGAGATATGGCCCGCCATCGCCAGATCGTGGCGACATGAGGATAGATCGGATGCGCAGCCCAGCCCAGAAGATACGTGGTTCACCCGAGATCGGATAGTTTGAGGCTACGAGATTTTACGAGTCAGAGCCCGCGAGTTCTACGCCGAGGCACGAGATGATCCGCAGGAGTTCATCCGCTGGGCCACAGAGGATCACGCAGTGATCAAGGCTTGGAGACCGAGTCCGTGATCTTCGGTTCGCGACGGCTGCGTGATACCGCAAATGATCGTTTGACTCGTGGGAGTTGTCCCGGGGAGAGCACACGTCCCCAGCTACTTGGGACGAGTTCTCGGAGGCTTTTCTCAGCCACTTCTTGCCTCTGCATATGAGGAGGGCACGGGCCGACAGATTCTTGATGCTGAGACAGAGAGGGCGCACAGCTCGGGAGTACAACGTTGAGTTCGATTCGTTGGCTCGATATGTCCCGGCGTTAGTAGCGGATATGGAGGACCGAGTGCACCGCTACGTCACCGGGCTGGATGATTATTTGGCAGAGTCTTGCTCAGGCGTAGATCTTCAGCCGGGCATGGAAATTGCCCGCATGCAGGCTTATGCACTAGGATGTGAGGAGCGTAGAGGCCAGCGGGTTGTCAGATTTCAGCAGAAGAAGGCCAGGACGGCAGGATCTTTTGGTGCTTCTCGGGGTGGGCGATCTCATCAGCAGACTAGATTTGCACCCCAGCCAGCTCAGAGAACTCCTACACCGTCTTGACATCCAGTATTCGTGGCGTCGGGGCCCTGTGGCTTCGGAGTTCCAGGGTAGTAGGGGTACTAACCGATCGAGACCACCCCCCCTCAGTGTGGCCGATGCGGTGGATCCCATTACGGGAGTTGCGGTTCTACTTCGGGAGTTTGTTATGCTTGGCGCCGGCGGTCACTTTGGCAGACCGTCCACCGGCGGCGCGAACTAGTAGGGTCACCTACGTGGTCTTCACGTCTTCTTCATCTCCTACCGCTATCGCCCGGATGGCGTGGTACTCACGGGCCGCCAGGTCGCGCAGAGGTCGTGGCGCGGTCCAGTTCCACGGTCCTCGAATCGCATTTATGCCTTGTCCACCGGCAGACTGGCGAAGCGTCGCCGATGTCGTCACGAGTACTTTATCGGGCCGATTGGATGTGTATGCCTTGATTGATCCGGGTTCTACTCATCTATATATCTCCCTTATTGCTAGTAGGATAGGGATGAGCACGTGTCCATAGACCCTTTCGAGGTAGCTACGCCATGGTGATTCGTGGTAGCTCGGCGGGTATATAGAGCTTGCCCGATGACTTTATGCCGCACGTCCTAGCCGACTTGATAGAGTTGGACATGACCGATTTCGATATGATCATGGGCACGGATTGGTTAGCCTCGCTACGCTAGTGTATCGCAGTGAGAGAGTGGTACGGTTCTAATTTCTGGGAGCCGATTATCGAGTGGGAGGAACACCGTGTCACCGAGGTAGGTTTATTTCCTACCTCAAGGCCGAGAAGATAGTGCAGGCGGTATATCTACCATCTCATTCGGTGTTTGATACCGAGGTCGCGGTACGATTTTCGGGCCCAGTGAGTCGAGAGTTCCCGGATGTGTTTCGCACGACCTCCGAGTATCCTCCCGAGAGGAGATAGAGTTTTGTATCGATGTTTGCAGACACTTTCGCCTATTTCCATTCCGCCATACGTAATGGCACCCGCCGAGTTGAGAGAGTCAAGGACCGGTGAGAGATTTTGGAGAAGGGCTTCATCGGGCCTAGTGTTTCTCCTCGGGAGCGCGGTATTGTTCGTGAAGAAGGACGACGACGCGCACGTGTGTTGATTATAGGCACAACAAGGTGACCATTAAGAACGAATACCCTTCCCGGATTGATGATTTGTTCGACCGATTGCAGTGCGAGATGTTTCTCCAAGATTGACCGCGATCGGGCTATCATCAGTGCGTTAGAGAGGCGGTGTCCCTAGGATCGCATTCCGACCAGACGCATTATGAGTTCGTGGTCATGTCTTTCGGGTTGACCAATGCTCCGCAGATTCATGGATTTGATGAACCGAGTGTTCAAGCCATTTTTGGACACGCTTGTGATAGTGTTCATTGATGACATCTTGGTTTATTCCGCCGTCAGCGGAGTACGCAGAGCATTTGGCGACCGTGGCCGAGAGTTCTCCAGACCAGCTTATACGCCAAGTTTTCCAAATGTGAGTTTTGGTTGGCTTGGTGACTTTTTCGGGCATATTCGGGCCGATGGTATTCGTGGATACGCCAAGATCGGCGATTAGGAGAGCCTAGACCTACTACTCCGGCGAGGTGCGCAACTTTTCGGGCCTCGCAGTTACTATCCGGTTCGTGGAGAAGTTTGTTTCTATCTTCGCACCATTGACTAGCCGACTCGCAGCGGTAAGTTTCGATGGACTGATGCTTGTGGCGTGGTTTCCATCAAGGAGAGATCGACGACGCCTCGTTCTTACTTCCGGAGGTCCGACGGTTATGTAGTGTATTGTGATGCGTCAGCGTCGCTCGATGTGTGTTGATGCACTGGTAAGGTTATAGCGACGATCCCGACGGCAAGAAGCATGAGGAACTACCCCACCCATGATTTGGAGTCGCGTGATTCACGCCAAGATGCTGAGGCACTATTTGTATGGGGTTCATATGGATATTTATCTGCACCACAAGAGCCTCCAGATATCTTCACCAGAGGAGCCGAACGCATTACGAGACGGTGGTTAGAGCTGCTCAAGGATTACGATGTCGATATCCTGTACCACCCGGGGAAGGCCAATGTTGTGGCAGATGTGTTATACCCCGTATTTCCTGAGTATGTACGCGGGGACGTACGTAGAAAATTTTGTGCCTTAAAGTGCTTGGCCGAATTTTATTTGTGCATAACACCCGGTTAGAGTCGTTTTTAAACGTTTTCACACTTTCGTAGGGAATTTCCGCTATGTCATTTTTAATTTTTATGGATTTTTCAGAGACGAAACATTTTTAACGAGAGGCGACACTTGTCACCTCCCATTGGAGCACGTCAGGCGTGAAAAGAGGTGGACGAATTGGCCATTGTTGGTCAAGGGTTGGTAGGATATTTTGTGGTAGATGGATAAGGTGCACTTGGCAAGATCTTGGCCCTACACTTGCCTTGCACTTGGCAAGATCTTGGCCATTGGTTGGCCTTTGCTAGGCCTATAAATACCACCCTTTGGAAGACTTATTCATCCTAAAATGTTCTAAGTCTTAGAAATCCTCCTCCTCTTGTTTGACTCTCGCCCAAGAGCCCCCTCCCTAGATAGGCCCTTGTGGCAGAGCCTCCCTCCTAGTAGTGTGGCCGTGGGTACCCCAGCCTAGTAGTTTTCATATAAATACCCTCTTGTTAGAAATACTCAAAAGTATTGTTATAATGCCCAAATTACCTTAGCCGTATACCTTGTAGTATTCTAAGGTTATACTTATACAAAAGCCCGTAAATACTATTATACTACCCTTCCGTCACAAAACCGAAACCCTAAGGAAAATCTCCATAGTTAGTTGAAGTAATAAGTAGAAGTTGGTTAGAACTTCTAAGGGTTGTTTGGAGCGGGTTGGAGCACGAGTAGAGCTAAACCTTGCTCAGATCGACATTTAAACTCTGATAATTATGGGCTTATCGAGGTAAATATCTTGTCCTCTATTGTAATTGAAATTACTTGTTGTATGATTATATAGTTGAAGTATACTATATATAGAATCGAACGTAGTTATCGCAATGTCTTTTGACTTAAGCTCAATAATAAGAAACCTTTTCGAAAGAAGAGTACCGAATCGTATTTACATAAGACTCAGACATTAAGACTTGTGTAGCTTTTCTGAGTAGAATTGTACCTGTTCGTTAGATGTATAACCCCGGTTGGCTTGGTGGCCGGACTCGATAAAGGAGGAGATTTACGCTGTTGCGGGGGGGGGAGGTGCTGCCGAATTTTCTGTAGACTGTTCTACGTAGGGAGCTAAATATTAATAAGCGCCGTGTGGCCGTATAGGGTGAGGACTCCGCGTGGCGCGCTTGACTTGGCTTTAGGAGTAGCCGACGGTGGGCGGTACTGAGCGCTTTGCTATTAGTCGATACTCGCCGCGAGGTATGTGAACCTCTTCCTATCTCTTCTAGCATGATATGTGTGAACTATGTAGTACGGTAGACGCATACGTGCTAAATGTATTTGATTGTTTAAAACATAAAGTGTTATAACGGCTTTATGGGAAGTTAGTTATAACGACTTTATGTTGGTAAGAAAATACTTGTGGTTTTTAAAAGGTAACGATTTGAACTATAATCGCTTGTTATGTGTTAATAAAGAACTTGAAGTTTTTCAAAAGATTTTTGAATCATTTCGAAGAAGTAATACTTGGTTTTTGAAAACTTAAGAGTTATACTAGTTTTATGGGAAGTTAGGTATAACGACTTAAGAATGTTTTATCGATTTCGAAATCGTAATGTGTATCGACAAACCACCGCGTTAATAAAAGGAAATGTTTTGACAGATTAAGTATTATTAAAACCAAGAGAAACTTCCATCCGCATAGAAGCTAAGATGAGACAAAATGATATTTCCTGATCATGGTCATTGTAATAAGATTGTTATAAACAAGAATATCCTACTCACATATAAGGCTTATGTTTCTCGATAGTTTAAAAGAGAATTATATTCTTAAATGAATAAGACTATGAACTACTTAAACCTTCCTAAAGTAAGAAACGTGAACATTTGAAATTAGGCAAACTTGACGTTTGAGAAATAATGTTGTTACTTGATTTTACAAAGAGAAGTGTTTTGCTTTACTTCAAAAGATAATCGCTCTAGTTTTCATATACTACGTATTGTGTGACTTTGTAAACGTAACGTATCTTTTAAAAGATAATGTATGAAGTACTTTGAGAATAGATACTCGATCTTGTTAATCATACAATAGAATGTACCTTGTGTGTATAATCGATTGTGTTGGTTTGTGATAGCCTTGTAATACCTTCGTGTTGATTTGATAAGTAATCATATTAGGATGCTACGCGTGTTAGTATTCTGCGATGTTTGTGTAAAGCGGATTTTCCTCGATTGTGCTTATGATGTTTAAACGATAAACCGTTATGTTGGTATTATACCACTCACCGTGTTTCCGGGTTAAGCCGCCTCCGACGCGGGTAGACTCAGCGTCCGGGACCATGATTCGAGAATACCTCATGCGGGTCTGGGGCCTATCGCGAGCTACGAGTTCCGTGTTAGTGTGCGGCCTTTATGGTCACGCGTCATGTGGCCGTGCGGATCGCGAGTCGGGATTTACGCCGGGAGTAGCTACCGATGCGGGTTATACCTCACGCGCCTATGAGATTGGCCTATCGCGAGTCGCGGGAGTTCTGTGGCTAGACGCGCACATTTGATATTGCGCAGTGACCAGCTTTGATCATGTGACGGCCCAGAGCATATCATGATTCGATTCGACCTTGTTAGTATCGTGGTGTTAGTAGTCGGCTATGCCTTCGCATTTACCCTGCATCGCTTTATTTGGGCACGTGGGACCCATTGTTCATGTGTGTTCCTTGGTGCTTTTCTATCATCGATCACGGCGATGAGGAAGGTATTCCACGCATGATTGATGTTGTGGGCGTGAGACCCATATTTATGTATTTGAGTGATGACTTGGCGCGTAGTCCCGACTTGATATGACCGCTTATTTATTGTGAGCGTAGTTTGGTTATCATACATGTCTCCCGCTTTATATAGACTACTATGATTTCATTCTGATATTTTCGCATACTGTTATCGACCTCCGGGCCGTGCGTTCATGCCGCGAGTAAAGGTACACGGTCGTTGATCCTCACTCTTAGGGTCATTGCGTTGGGAAAGCTCCGCTTCTCGGAGGCTTATTCGTATAGTCCCCGTCGTTGTAGGTATTTACATTCAGTGGTATGGCGGCCCCGTCCGCCATTGTTGTCGATCTTTTTCTTAGAGGTCCGTAATGTTGTGGCGTGGTTTGTAAAAAGGATTAAACTGCTCATTTGTAAGAGTTGTTATTTATATACGCCGAAGGCAAGTTTTCCTCAAATTACTTTTGTACTTCATTTGTTTCATGTATGTGTATTATGTTGGCCCTGAGACGCCGATGTTGTATCACTAGGGTGCCCGGTAAGGCACGATCCACGCCCAGTTGGTCGTGACAAAAGTGGTATCGAGCGCTTAATCCTCGGAAAGTGTCTGACCGCATCCGCACTTGATTATCGGTGTGTTGTGCACCACACCAATAATCGAGGAGGCTATAGGGTATTTAGGATTGGTTTCTATTCTTCTCACTCGAGATCGTGCCTTAGAGTAAGTTGTTAGTTGGACCCTCCGACGAAATTATTTCCTTATCGCTATGCCTCGCGTAGAACCCGCCAGGGAAAGCGGCCGAGGAGCCGCGAGTAGAGTTCAGAGGGTGGCGAGAGGTGCCAAATCATTACCTAGGATAGTGCTTCATTCGGGAGTTCTGCGACGCCACTAGCCCAAAGAGTTTTAGCACCCGGCGGCGATTCCTCTGCGGCCACGATGTTCGGACCTTCGCGGCCGACCGAACGGTGAGTATAGAGTATACCGATGCATCGCGAGTCTTGATGACTATCTAAGAGGGTTGTGCAAGAGTAATTCTTGATTGAAGGCGAGCATGGCCGTATCGGGCTTTGCGCGGCGAGACGTGTAGAGATCGACGGGTTAACGGGCGGTAGAAGAGGGCGAGCGAAGGTCCTTGGTAACTTTCGAGGCGAAGCCGCAGATTAGATTTGCACATCCACCAGAGAGGTCCCACGGGGTTCGTGACGTTCGGGTATGCAGGAGTCGGTGAGCTCGAGCTTAGGCTCACGGCTACACGTAGGTTCCACCAAATTGATTTTCCGGTGTTCAGATGTGACGCCATCCCGGGAGTGTCGCTTTAGTTGGTACTTGTTGTACTGCGGCCGTCGGCCATGTGTCGAGAGAGTGTCTTTGTAGGAGGACTTAGCCTTCAGGATCGGTGGATAGTTCGTCATCTTCTTAGCCGCCTGCAGGCGTGTTTGATTAGAACGACTAAGGGAGTGGCGATAGATATAGATATATCCTTAACCTACAGAGATCTGTATATGTGATAAGGTGAGTATACCTTAAGTGCTATGTTACGATAGGTGTGTTAGTTGTGATTAGAAATCATGATGGGTTAACCGAGTAAGATTTTGGGGGATAGAGAAGGTGTGAGCCTTAGAGTTTTTTTTTACGTAGAGACCTTAGAGGTAAGGCCATCTCGAGAAAAAGGTGTAGTGTTATTTTTGACCCTTATCGGAGTGCATAGTGCACGTGAGTTATGTTGGGACAGGTCCCTAGTAGTGTGGAATGAAAGAGGGTAGTTGAGCTAAGAAGACCGCTAGGTTTTCGTAACGTGATTAGTGAGATTGTTCGGTTCGGGAGCTAGTATGACGCGCGTCGCGGGTCGGGTTGAGGCCACGTTGCGGGTCAACCAGCCGCAGTTTGGTGGTGGGTCGGTTGTGGTGGTCCCTTGTGGTAGGGTCACGAGGTGTTAGGCCCATGTTCGATTAACTGCACGAGTTCGTGGATACGTTCGACCGGTGGTCGGTCGATGGGGGCAGCCATCGTGTTCTTCGCTCGACCGCTTTCTCGAGAGGTTATGCGAATGTTGCATCGAGAAAGGTTGTAGGGCTGCACGAGGTGCCTACCACACCTAAGACGAGCATGGAGCCAGTTCTACACGCTTCTTTTCCGGAGGTTTTGCGTGCAAGGTTAGAACTCAGTGAGTCTCGAATCGCATTCTCCCGGGCGGTGGTTGGATTTGAGAGGTAGTCGCGGGATTGTTGTCTCTCGTGGAGGAAGTGTTTAAGCTACCATTTCGGTGTTCGTGTCGCCTTATAAAGCCTTGTAGGGGCGGATGTGTAAGTCGCGGCCGATTGGTTCGATGTTGGCAAGATTCAAATAGTTGGTTCAGCTTGTTCCAGATCGGATAGAGTGGCTTGTCTAGAAGAAGTTCCGCGGCTCGGAGGAATTGTGCGGATAATCGGCGACGCTTAGAGTTGAGTTGACGGTCGGTCTTCGTACCACCCGGTCAGGTGTGACGAGTTTGGAATACAGAGGAACTTAGCCCAGTTACTTTGGGCCCTTTGAGTTCATGTGAATAGGCCAGTTGCTTATATGTTAGCTTTGCCGTCCGACTTGTGAGGTCAGACGTCCTCTTCGTATTGTTATGATCGGGAAAAGTATCGAGATCCATCCAGTGTTCCCACTTAATGATGACCACGTTAGAGATAGTAGCCCGAGTTTTGAAACCGGCGATTTAAATGTGGAAAGAGTTCGAGTATACGACATCCTCGTGGATCGCATGCATCCGGTACCATTTGTTGGGTCGTCGAGCAAGGCTCGCGACAAAGTGACAAAAGTACCATTTGTCGGGTCGGAAGGTTAATGCCTCGGGCAAAGTGACAAAGTGGTATCTACGAGTAAAAGAGAAGCGAGCATGTATGGCGAGCATAGATGTGATCATTTCTTTGTTTGGAAAAGTGTGGAAGAAGTATATTTTAGACCTTTGAGAGTGTTTTGTGGTGATGATTAGAGGTGTTTCCTCGTGGACTTTGACGTAAGTATTTACGCAGGCATTGTGGCGGATTGTTCTCGTAAGAATAGTAGTGAAGACTATATTGGCGCGCTTGTTTTGAGACTTATAAGGAACATTCGGACGAATGTTTCGGAAGGGAGAATGTTATACCGTATTTCCCGAGTATGCACGCGGGGACGACGTAGAAAAGTTTGTGCCTTAAAGTGCTTGGCGAATTTTATTTGTGCATAACACGGTTAGAGTCGTTTTCAAACGCTTTCCACTTTCGTAGGGAATTTCCGGCTATGTCATTTTTAATTTTGCGGATTTTTCCGAGAGACGAAACATTTTTGCCAACGAGAGGCGACACTTGTCACCTCCCATCGAGCACGTCAGGCGGTAAAGAGTGGACGAATTGGCCATTGTTGGTCAAGGGTTGGTAGGATATTTTGTGGTAGATGGATAAGGTGCACTTGGCAAGATCTCGCCCTACACTTGCCTTGCACTTGGCAAGATCTTGACCATTGGTTGGCCTTTGCTAGGCTATAAATACCACCCTTTGGAAGACTTATTCATCCTAAAATGTTCTAAGTCTTAGAAATCCTCCTCCTCTTGCTTGACTCTCGTCAAGAGCCCCTCCTAGATAGGCCACGTGGCAGAGCCTCTCCTCCTAGTAGTATGGTGGGGTACCCCCACTAGCCTAGTAGTTTTCGTATAAATACCCCCCTCTTGTTAGAAATACTCTCAAAAGTATTGTTATAATGCCCAAATTACCTTAGCCGTATACCTTGTAGTATTCTAAGGTTATACTTATACGAAAAGCCCAGAAATACTATTATACTACCCTTCCGTCACAAAACCGAAACCACAAGGAAAATCTCCATGGTTAGTTGAAGTAATAAGTAGAAGTTGGTTAGAACTTCTAAGGGTTGTTTGGAGCGGGTTGAGCGCAGTAGGAGCTAAACCTTGCTCAGGATCGACATTTAAACTCGATAATTATGGGCTTATCGAGGTAAATATCTTGTCCTCTATTGTAATTGGAAATTACTTGTTGTATGATTATATAGTTGAAGTATACTATATATAGAATCAAACGTAGTTATCGGCAATGTCTTTTGACTTAAGCCCAATAATAAGAAACCTTTTCGAAAGAAGATCGAATCGTATTTACATAAGACGTATTATGCACTTGTGTAGCTTTTACGTGAGTAGAATTGTACCCGTCGGGTTAGATGTATAACCCCTGGTTGGCTTGGTGGCGGCCTCGATAAAGGAGGAGATTTCTGTCGCTATGGGGAGAGTCTTCTAATTTTACGTAGAATGTTCTACGTAGGATCTAAATATTAATAAGCGCGCGGCCTTATAGGTTGAGTACTACGCGTGGCGCGATCTACTTGGCTTAAGGAGTAGCCGCGGTTGGAGTACTTGGAGCGTTTTGCTATTAGTCGATACTCGTCGCGAGGTATGTGAACCTCTTCCTATCTCTTCTAGCATGATATGTGTGAACTATGTAGTACGGTAGATGTCGTGTGCTAAATGTATTTGATTGGTTTAAAACATAAAGTGTTATAACGGCTTTATGGGAAGTTGGTTATAATACTTTATGTTGGTAAGAAAATACTTGTGGTTTTTAAAAGGTAAATCGATTTGAACTATAACCGGCTTTATGTGTTAATAAAGAACTTGAAGTTTTTCAAAAGATTTTTGAATCATTTGAAAGAAGAAGTAATACTTGGTTTTGAAAACTTAAGAGTTATACTAGTTTTACGGGAAGTTAGGTATAACGACTTAAGAATGTTTTTGATTTGAAATCGTAATGTGTATCGACAAACCAACTGGCGTTAATAAAAGGAAATGTTTTGTGATTAAGTATTATTAAAACCAGAGAAACTTCCATCCGCATAGCTAAGATGAGACAAAATGATATTTCCTTGATCATGGCCATTGAATAAGATTGTTATAAACAAGAATATCCTACTCACATATAAGGCTTATGTTTCTCGGATAGTTTAAAAGAGAATTATATTCTTAAATGAATAAGACTATGAACTACTTAAACCTTCCTAAAGTAAGAAACGTGAACATTTGAAATTAGGCAAACTTGGACGTTTGAGAAATAATGTTGTTACTTGATTTTACAAAGAAGTGTTTTGCTTTACTTCAAAAGATAATCGCTCTAGTTTTCATATACTACGTATTGTGTGTGACTTTGTAAACGTAACGTATCTTTTAAAAGATAATGTATGAAGTACTTTGAGAATAGATACTCGATCTTGTTAATCATACAATAGAATGTACTTGTGTGTATAATCGATTGTGTTGGTTTGTGATAGCCTTGTAATACCTTCGTGTTGATTTGATAAGTAATCATATTAGGATGCTACGTGTGTTAGTGATTCGTGATGTTTGTGTAAAGGATTTTCCTCGATTGTGCTTATGATGTTTAAACGATAAACCGTTATGTTGGTATTATACCACTCACCGTGTTTCCGGGGTTAAGCGCCTCCGATGCGGGGTAGACTCGAGCGATGCAGGACCATGATTCGAGAATACCTCACGCGGGTCTCGGGGCCTATGCGCGAGCTACGAGAGTTCCGTGTTAGTGCGGCCTTTATGGTCATGCGATGCATGTGGCCATGCGATCGCGAGTCCGGGCGACGGGAGTAGCTACCCTCGACGCGGGGTTATACCTCACGCGGGCCTATGAGATTGGCCTATGCGGAGTCGCGGGGAGTTCGGGGCTAGACAGCGCACATTTGATATAGCCGGCGAGTGACCAGCTTTGATCATGTGATGCAGCAGATATCATGATTCGATTTGACCTTTTTAGTCGTGGGTGTTAGTAGTCGGCTATGCCTTCGTACTTACCTGCATCGTTTTATTCGGGGCAATGTGGGACCCGTTGTTCATGTGTTCCTTGGTGCTTTTCTATCATCGATCGGCAGAGGAAGGTATTCCACCGGCATGATTGATGTTGTGGGCGTGAGACCCATATTTATGTATTTGAGTGATGACTTGGCGTGAGTCCCGACTTGATATGACCGCTATTTATTGCGAATCGTAGTTTGGTTATCATACATGTCTCCCGCTTTATATAGACTACTATGATTTCATTTCTGATATTTTATACCTGCACTGTTGTGATCGACCTCTTCGGGGCTGCGTTCATGCCGCAGTAAGGTACACTCGTTGATCCTCACTCTAGGGTCACGATTCAGCGTTTGGGAAAGCTCCGTTCTCGGAGGCTTATCTTCGTATAGTCCACTGTCGTTGTAGGTATTTACATTCGGGGTACGGCGGGCCTCGTCCGCCATTGTTGTCGATCTTTTTCTTAGAGTGCAAATCTTTGTAGGCGGGGTTTGTAAAAAGGATTAAACTGTTCATTTGTAAGAGTTGTTATTTATATATGCCGAAAGGCAAGTTTTCCTCAAATTACTGTTTTGTACTTCATTTGTTTCATGTATGTGTATTATGTTCCGCTGATTACTCTGATGTTGTATCACTAGGGTGCCCGGGGTAAGGCACCAGTCACGGGCCCAGGTTCGGGTCGTGACAAGATGCCCTTAGTCGTAGGTCGATGGGGAGTCTATCAGATGTACAGCCAGAGATGAGGGGCATGGTCCGCGAGTTGCATCAGCTAGCGAGCCTTGGAGTCCGATTGATTGATTCTGATAGCAGTGGGGTTCGAGTTCGAGAGGTTGCCGAGTCTTCCATCGTCGGGGAGGTGAAGAGGCAACAGTTTGAGGATCCAGTTTTGACGCGGTACCGTGATACGACTCTTCGTGAGGAAGCGGTCCTTTGAGGTAGCACTGATGGGTGCCGAGGTTTGAGGCGTTGTGTGTTCGGATATTGCAGGACTTGGCGGAGAGTTCTAGGGAAGCACACGCGCGTTACTATCCATCCATCCGGGTCGACCAAGATGTACCACGACCTCGCATCTATGTATTGGTGGGATGGCTTGAAGAGGACGTTGCATAGTTTGTGGCTCGGTGCGTGTTGTCGGTGAAGGTAGAGCACGAGGCCCGTGGTTTGTTGCAGACGATAGAGATCCCGACCTGGAAGTGGGAGGTGATCAACACGGACTTTATCACAGGATTACCTCGCACTCAGAGGAAGCATGATTCTATCTGGGTTATCGTCGACAGGCTGTCGAAATCAACCCACTTTCTTCCCGTCAGGACGACTTTTTCGGCTGAGGATTATGCCAGACTTTACATCCGAGAGATCGTCAGACTGCATGGAGTCCCTATTTCTATCATATCCGCGGAGGATCCCGCATTTACTAACTTCGGAGGTCTTTCCGTATGGTCTAGGGACGCAGTGAGTCCGAAATCGCATTCCATCCTCGCATGCACGGACAGCAGCGCACTATCCGCACTCGAGGATATGTCGCGAGCCGTGTATTGACTTTGGTAGCTGGGAGGATCATTTACCTCTAGTTGAGTTTGCATATAATAATAGCTACCACTCCAGTATTCAGATGGCGCCTTATGAGGCCTTGTATGGGAGGAAGTTCAGATCGTCGATAGGCTGGTTTGATGTTGGCGAGGTGCAGTTAGTGGGACCAGACCTGATACATCAGGCAGTGGATAATGTGAAGCTTATCCAGGAGCGATTCATCGACTTCGAGTCGGCAAGTCATATGCAGATCATCGTCGTCGGCATCTGGAGTTCGAGGTTGATGATTGGGTTTTCCTGAAGGTGTCACCCATGAAGGGTGTGATGAGATTCGGGAAGAAAGGGAAACTCAGCCCAAGGTACATTGGGCCTTATCAGATTGTCCGCAGGGTAGGCAAGGTTGCCTATGAGTTGGATCTGCCGTCCGATCTTGAGGCAGTGCATCCGGTTTTTCATGTTTCTATGTTGAGGAGATGTATCGGGGATCCATCTAGGGTGCACCCGATTGACGATGTCCAGGTGACCGAGGGGTTATCATATGAGGAGATTCCCATAGCGATAATCGATCGTCAGGTTAGGCGTCTGCGGACGAGGCGTGGCAGTCAAAGTCTTGTGGTGGAACGAGCTCAGGGAGGAGATGACGTGGGAAGCTGAGGAGTACATGAGGCAGAAGTATCCTCACCTATTCCCCACACCTCCAGGTAACTCACTTTCCTACTTGTAAATTTTCATTGTCATAATTGCTTAAGTGTTGTATTGTGGCCATGTGTGGCATTTGCAACTGTTTAAGTTATGAGGAACCTTATCGTTATCTGTCTGGGAAGGAACATTAGGGACGAATGTTTCTAAGGAGGGGAGAATGTTATACCCCGTATTTCCAGAGTATGTACGTAAGGGCGTACGTACAAAAGTGTAAGCCTTAAAGTAGGCATAGGGACGAAAATTTGTGCACAACCCACGAAACGAATTATTTTCCGACGAAATATTTTCCAAAACTTGCGTAGGGAAAATTACGACTATGTCATTTATAATTTTTGCGGATTTTTTCGAGAGATGAAATATTTTGGACCAACGAGAGGGTGACACTTGTCACCCTCAAGTGGACGGCAAAGAGGGCACGGTTGGCATGATTTTAAGGCCTAAACCAAGGGTCAATGTTTGTGAGTGATTTGTGGAGTAGGGTTAGGGTGCACTTGTGCAAATCCACACCCTCCACTTGCCCTCCACTTGCCTTCATCTTGACCCTTGAAAGTCCTATAAATACCCCCCTTGAGTTGAAGACTTCTTCATCCACAAATCATCTTCCTAGTCTCCAAACTTCCCCCTTTGAGAAGCTCTCGTCCAAAGCCTCCCTCTTGTGAAGAGCTTAGACAAACACCCCTTTCCCCTTTCCTTGTAGTCTCGTAAGCCCTTTCCCTTGGTAGAAAATACTCTCCAAGTATTGTTACTATCCCCAAAATACCCTAGTCGTATATCTAGTAGTATTCCAAAGTCACCTCTATACTAAAAGCCCAGAAATATTATCTTATCTCCATTAGTCACTAAACGAAACCCTGGGGAAATCTTCATAGTTGGTTGAAGTAGTAAGTAGAAGTTGTTTAGAAACTTCTAAGGGTTTCTTGGAGCGTTCAGATTAGGAGCTAAACCTTGCTCAGGATCGACTTATATCTTGGATAATTTTGGGCTTACCGAGGTAAATATCTTATCCTTCTATTGTAATTAGAGATTTCATACTGTAGAAGTATAGAACTAAGTATAAGATACATAGAAGGATATTAAAGAATAGAATTAAACTGAATCACATCAGAAGAATATAAATGAAGAATTGAACTGTACTTACATAGAATTTGTATTTGATGAGACTTGAGTAGTTTGACGGGTAGGGAGGTGCTGCCCAATTTTCCGTAGAATTAAGAACCTTCAGCTTAGAATGTCCTACAAAGTAGTCTAGACGTTGATAGACGTATTTGACTATTATAGGTTGATACTCTGCGCGCGACATATTCGACTTGGCAGGTGGATTTCGCTGAGAAGGTATGTGATTCTTCCCATCCTCTTAAGCATGATATTTTAAATATATATATAGTACGATAGACGTACGTGTGTTAACTGAACATGGTTTTACTTGACGTCCTTTGACTTGAGTTTTAAATGAAAGAAACTTGAAGTATTTACAAAAGAATTATAAATCATTTTTTAAAGAAAAAGGAATACTTGGTTTTTAACAAGCTTAAGTGTTATACTAGCTTTATGGGAAGTTAGGTATAACGACTTAAGAAAGATAAGAAGAAACAATTTACTTATTTGCTTACAAAAACCTTATAAAATGATTTCTGAAGGTGTGGTAAGTTAGTTTGATAAGTAGACATATGATGATGCTACGTGTGTTAGCGTCTTGTAATGTTTGTGTAAAGGGGGTTCCCTTGTTGTGCTTATGTTGTTTCTGATGGCGGTTGTGCGATAGTATATCACTTACACCCGACTTGATATGCAGGGTTAGCGCCTCGACGCGAGGTATACCTCATGCGGTGCAGGTGACCTATGCGGAGTGCGGGAGTTCCGTGATTGATCATTCAAGTATTATCCCGACGCGAGGATGCCTCACGCGATGCGTGACTATGCGGACTTCGGGGTCGGGGCGATGCCGGGGTTAGCTATCACGATGCGAGAATACCTCATGCGCGTCCATGTGACCTATGCATCGCGGGAGTTCGTGATTAGGCATGCATAATGATACTATGGGCGATTGGCCTTGCTTCGATCATTAGCGGCCTAGAAAAGACCAGTTACCTTATACCTAGTTTGCTCTTGTTTATATTGTGGCACTATGTGCGGTTTACTTGATTGTATTGGTAAGTGGTTTTAAAAAGCTTTGATTTCGTTTCAGTACTTTATAGTTTCATATACTTGGTACCTGTTGTACTGACCTCCTTCGGGGGGCTGCGTTCATGCCGCAGGTAAGGGAAAGCAGGTGCTAGATCCGCATCCTTAGGATCTTTTGCTTTGGTGTCAGGAGCTCCATCTTCTCCGGAGGCTCGACTTTTGGTATGGTTCTCCCTGATGTTGTAGATATATGTACATTCAGGGTATGGTGGGGCCCTGTCCCGTCATAGTTGTTTACTTCCTTAGAGGTCTGTAGTCCTATTGTACAGTTGGGATGTAACTGCCAGATTTTGGTTTATATATATATGCCGAAAGGCGACTTTTCTCAGATAAACTGTGTCTCAATTTACATTGTTTCATGTCTTGTTTTTATTTTCCACTGATTTTCTCTGATGTATGACTACTTGGGTGCCCGGGTAAGGCACCAGTCACTGGCCCCGGAACGGGTCGTGACACTTTGAGCGATGAATACCTTTAAATCAAATTGTCATTCTTTATTTCAAGTCATTTATCCTTGTTTACTTTACTAGAATAAACCATTCTTTTAACTTCCCATAAAGTTGTTATAACCAACTTCCCATAAAGCCGTTATACTAACTTTATGATTTAGAAACTAAGATATCTTTAACCTTTAAAACAAGTGAGTTAATTCTCTAACTCAACCAACTTGGACATTTTTAAAACAAGTCAAGGATATCAAATGAAACTAAATTCATTTAAATCTCGTACGTCTACCGTACTATACATTTACAACTACTCATGCTCAAGAGATAAGAAAGTTCCCCATACCTCTTCAGTTCAATCCACTTGCTAAGTCCAATATGCCGTACGTAGTATGTCAACTTATAATGACCATAATACGTATATTAACCTCTAGCTTCAAACGTAGAATATTCTAAGTGTAAAGTCATCAAATTCTACGAAAAATCGGACAACACTTCCTTTGTTTCTACGTACTTTTCCACCTTTTTCAAGGCCCGAATTCAATAACCAAACATGCCACATTTAAGGCTCAACAATGTAGCTAACAAAAGGGGATTACACGCCTAACAAGGCGTGTATAATTCTCCCACACAATTGATATCAAACTAGTCCAAAAGACAATGTCATTCTCGGCAATTTGAGGTACAACAACACAAAGTCTTTTCCAAATTTTATTCAATCCAAGTTGTTTAGTCTAACATGTTATATAGCCGCAATCGATTATAACAACTACAATCTTCAATTAGATAACATGCGACGATTCTAACTATCGACCAAATTGTATTTCAATTTCAAATGGCTAACAAGGTCATTTCGGATTTAGGCTTACAATATCCATAACACTTATAAATATCCAATATATATATCTCATGCTTGTTAAAATGTACAACTACAACAATATGTAATCTTATAACACTAAGAGAACAAGATTGTTACCTTGACAAGCCTTAATCCAACTTCAAGATTCAAAGTCGTTCCTTAGCAACTTAGCTCCTCTCCTTGACACTCCAATCCGCCACTTGAAGCCCTTAGAAGTTCACAAACAACTTTCCTTCAATTTCCAATCCAAACCTATGAAAGCGACTTAGGTTTTCACCTTGCGACTAATGCAAAAACGACACTTTTCCGGGATCTTTCTATTGAGATACCCTTACAATACCCTTAGGAACCTTGGATTAAAGTATTGTGAATTGTGGACAACAAATGAAAATTTTTGTCTTGCAAAGAGGGGCAAACCCGAGAGCACTCTAGGCATGAACAAGTTTTCTTGAATTTTTTTCTAAGTGTGGGAAGCTTGTATTTCTAGTAGTGTGATTATATAACAACATGAAGGGTCTAGATTAGAACAAATGTGTGTCTTGGATGCATGAGATTAAAATATCTAGCCAAGTGGGCTCTTTGACTTGGTCAATAAACTCAAGCTTGAGCTAGCAAGACTTATTCATCTTTGCTTTGGTCAAATGACCTTTCTACCCTTGGTCCATTCGACCAAGACCATCCAGGGGGTGACACGTGTCACCCTCCCATTCATCGCAGTATTTCGTTTTCCGACATTTCCATAATTCCGATACAATTTTACTAGTCTCAAATCTTAACGTTTTTGAGTTCTTACGTAAGTTCTTATATACATGTCCTGAGATTACGGGGTATAACAACGTCATTGTTAGATGTAATAGTACATCGTTGAATATAAGAGAACGTCATTGATAGACGATAAGACAACATCGTTGAATAGATGTAATAAGAGAAGCGTCGCTGATAGACGTAATTGAGCTAACGTCATTGTGTGGACATAATAAGAAGACGTCGTTGATAGACGTAATAAGATGATTTTGACCCGGTGGGCTAGGCTAATATGAAAAAATTACTTGCAGAATATAAACCGAATAAAATAGTTAGTCGTAAAGTGATTGAGAAATGAGAAATGAGGATCACACAACATCGTCTCACTTACCATGTAGGCCTCCAAATCGACGGATAAATCCTTCATCGGCTACAAGTGTAGTATCTTGTTTGTATCAGTAAATGTCATAAAGTACAACATCTGCTTTGACTTAGAAAGATCGGCAGTAGATGCCTTGAATGCAAGGCACTTTGCTTTTAGACAACAATATTTCGCCTCAAAGCAGTCCAAAATTTAGCTCAGAAATGCAGCAATAATTCAACCCAAAATGCAGCAATATGACTCAAAATATAGCAAGTATTTGCCCCAAAGAAATGCAACAACTCTAAGCCCCCAAATATGTTTCCAGTATAGCGACATTCTGCCTTTAAATTTTAGCAAAGTATACTTAAAAATAGAGTGATAGCCATTAGCAGCAACACATAGCAGATAAAAGATAGTTGTAGTCTTAAAGTACCAAGTGTAGTAATCTGTGTAGCACCCCGAAAGCATATAGCAAGAACAATTTTCAATCAAGAGTAGTGTATGTTCCTTTAAAATAGTAGCAACCATTATTCAGGGACATAGGGGTAGTGAACATCAATATGCACCGGTAAATTAAGTGCAACATTTGTTCTTTTGATAAAGAGGATAGTAATCAATGGCTGAAGGGCAGCAGTAAGCAAATGGAAAGTCTGCCAGCCTTAAGAAACAACAATCCTCATTAAGTGTAGAAACTTGGAGGAGTATTTGCTCCCCAGGTGTAGGAGAGGAGAACATCCAAATATGACAACAATGGCCAAATTGTAGCAGTTTCAGTCAAGAAACCAACAACAACTGGCATCATTTTTAGCCAAGAGACCAGCAACAACTGTACTAAAAGATACGGTAGTAACGAACATTAAACTAGCTCAGTAATACAACGATACTTTGACTAGAACATTACATCTGTTTTAGCTCAAAATATCGCATCAGATTCGACTCCAGATGCAGCAAACTAATCGGGTGTAGCATCTGTTTTTTTATGATGAAGTGTAGCAACTGAATGAATGTAGTAACATCCTTTCGGAGTATAACATTTCAAACCAGCAACTAACAATATAACATCAACAGGTGATAATAAGCAGCAGTAAACTCATCCAAAAATGAGCTTCCAAATAGAGAAACTGTCATTCCTCAAATGAGTTCAGCAATAACCCCTCAATATGAATATTTGCTTACCAAAATGTATCCCCCTCAGAAGGACATATTTCATCCCCAAAATGCCGCAAACAATTTATGATGAAACAGTAGTCATGACTTCAAAGTGCAACAACAAGTCATCTCGAGTTTTAGCAGCCGCTTGAGGGCATTTTGGAGAGTGGAGAATTCTTCCAAATCATGCAAAGAAATAATAGGGTAAAGAATGAGTATCCATCAATAGTTTCAAATACAACAGTAGCTAAATGGAATACAAGTTTTTCACTAATTAAATGAGTATCACTACATAGATTAGGATGACAAAAGATTCAAGTTTCCAGGACATTAAAAATAACTGAATCCATCAGCATAGCTCAGTACTTAACCAAGAGTTTCCCCGAAATCATTAGAAGAAAACATAACTAATATTTTTTAAAGATTGAGAATCTGGGAAGCTTAGGCCATCAGAAGAGCCACTTGGTTTGAAACACAACTTCTTATGAGTAGTATATGCAACAACTATTTAAAGCAAAGTTTACATTGATGAGCCATATTTTTAACAACTAACCGATCATAACCAGTCGAAACATCGAACTTGAAAGATTCAGACGACAAAAAGGGACTACTGCCATGCGTATTCTAACGTCGCACAACATCAAAAGACTTTGTAGAACCCCAAACATGGCTGTCTATCGGAGGAGGCTAAGTCAATCCCAAAGTCTGTCTTGTCTCTCAGTCGATAGACCAATATAAGAAAGGAATCAAGAACTTAAAACAATTTTGATACTATTGAACAAAGAATTATCAACTCATAAAGTCACCATTTCAATTTCATAGCTCATACAATCACATAATACATAGTAACTAGTATCAAAGAACCCCAATGTATAATTTTTAACATTTAGGTTGTCTTAAGGTTATAGCCTCAGGAATCTAAGTCTGGCTTGGACAATATGCAGCTTACCCATTCAGTTCCCCAGATGATGATGCAAGGTAATTACTCAAACATACATGAGCAGTCTCGATCTAGAATTGCAACACCACACAACACATAAGGGACAATTCTCTCTTTCTTTCTTTTTTGAAAAATAGAAAAATAAAATAAAGGTTCCCAAACAGAATGCACACTATTCCATTCCAATCTTAAACAGAAGCTTAGTGATAAGTTCTAACTATTTTAATCAGCAATCTTAATAAAGAAAAGATCAAGTAACCATATTCTACAACTCACGAACTAAAACAAATGTACTTAATCACTTGAACTTTTGTTTGAAAAATCTTTCTTAAAACATGTTGGAGCACACATAAGGCTCAGGATTAAGCATGTCGATTTCCAAAGAACCAGGGTCCTAAAAGGAATTACAACTCTGAATTCAGACTCGTCAATATTCTATCAGTTTTGTCAACATTCAAACAAATGACCTTGTACCAATACCCAGCCTATATCTAAGCAATTACTAACCAAACTGAATCTAGAATGTATATCCTGAGCACATTTTTTATTGTTCAAATCAGTATTAAAATAATAAAACAGACCAAACCGATACAACATTTAAACATTAGTAGAAGCAGTAACATGAACAAACATAGCTAAATATGATTAATCAGCAGAAAATACATAAAAACACATAAAATACATAAATAAACTACATCGAGGGGAAGTCGAATTTACCTTCTCCGGGTAGAGAACCGAGGCGTCGTCTCAAATCGTCGAATCCACTCGAAGTGTCGTTGTTTATGCGATTTTATGGTTTTCGGATTTGAAAGCTTGTGAATGAAAGGGAAGGTTTTCCTTTTTATTTATCAATTTATTTAAAGCAAAATCTAAACTTTGTTTTAAGCCTTGAGAATACACATAATTTTTCTTTTCTCAAAAGAGGGACCCCTGTTCTGAACCTAACATGGCTCTATTTATAGTCAAAGATGAGGGCTCAACGACCATCATTCGAATTTCCAATTCAAAGCAAAAAGAAAAAGTGATCGTTTCTCTGTGCGACTGAAAGGCGAAGGGTTCAAATCACTCTAAAATTTACCCATTTTTCAGAGTGATTTGGAGAAAAAAAAAGGTTGTGCTAGAAGTGCATGGATTTATCAAATGGTTTTTTTAGGATGTGTCTAGATGATGGGTGTTTGTTCGATGGACAAAAGGGTGTGTGAAAGTGATGGGTTGTAGGGTAGCTGGATGAAGAAATGGTGTCAGGTAGCAGGGTGTGGGTCGACGTTTATACTGTGGGTTGAAGAGTGTACCCGCGACGGTCCAACGGTTCTTGGCAGGCATCGTTGGTTTTGGACGGTTTGGTTGGGGTTGAGTGAAAAAGAAGGGTTGGTTATGTTTGGGTGTTGGGCTGCTGGTTGTTTAATGTAGGGAGTGGGAATTGAGTAGAAAATTAGGTATATTATTTTAGTAAAAGGAAAATGGGTTGGGGTTTTTAAAATGATTTACTATAAAAAGAAGTTGTGCATAACTATAAATTATAAGGATAAAAATACCCATGTAATAACAAAAATATTTAAGAAATGTTTTACGCTTAATGTAAAATGTGGTGCTATCTTGTAAACAACATAATTATGATATAAAAAATGCAAAGACGAGGACAAAAATGATGTGTCAAAAAATACTTAGAATTGCAATAAATAGTTTAAAGATGGGCCAAAATTGGGTGTCAACAACTTGTCCTTCTTTGGCTGAAGACGATGAAAGAGTTTTCGGACAAAGACGTTGACTTGTAGCCAATTATGTCTTCATCGTCAGAATTAGAATAAAGATCAGGAAATCCATGGACAAAAGGATTTTTAAGAAGAATTGAAAGCAAAGTTGATGCAGATTTATAATTTTGTTCCAGTGTCGAATTATGATGACACTGGGTCATCGTGATGCTAAGATCAAAATCCAAGCTCATGCTGATTTAAAATTTGTTTCGGTGTCGAATTACGAGGATGATGGGTTGCTGTGGTGCTAAAAATTGAAGGCAATGCGAATGCATATTTAAAATTTGTTCCAGTGTCGAATTATGATGACACTGGGTTGTTGCGATGCTAGAAAAATTAAAAATAGGCTGATGCTGATTCAAAATTTTGTCTCAGTGTCGAATTATGATGACACTGGGATGCTGTGATGCTAGAAAATTAGGGCAGGCGGATGCAAATTCAAAAAATTTCCCAGTGTTGAATTATGATGACACTGGGTTGATGTGATACAAAAATTAAAGACGGGCTGACGTCGATTCAAAATTTTGTCCCAGTATCGAATTATGATGACATTGGGGCCACTAGTGTTGCGGGATGCTGGAGGAGAGCGGATCGACATTCGAGGTACAAATTGCCTCAGTTCGTCGTAAGAGATAGTTCCACGTTGTGCTCATGCTTCTGTAAATTAAGGTTCCTGCAGGCTAAAGTTTAAGAAAAAGTTAGTGCATAACTGTTGAGACAAAAATGATAGAGCATGTGTATATAAGAAATGCAATTTTGCGGGTAGAGATGTCGTCCATGTGTGATATGTTGGATGCTGCAAATGCCGAGATGTCATCCTCGTGCTGAATGTCGAGATGTTGTCCAGGAACAGACGTGCTGCAACTGCTCCTGTAAATTGAGGGCCCTGTAGGCTAAAGCTTAAGAAAAATTTAGTGCATAATTGTTAAGACGATAAAAAATGATAAAGTATGAATACAAGAAATGTGATCTTGTGAGTCGGAATGTTGTCTCTGTGTAGATGTAATGGATGTGAAGGTGTCCTTTTCGGACATAATTCAAATGACGTCATTTCAGGCGTAGTGCAGATGACGTGGTTTTCGGACGTATCACAGATATTATCATTTTCGGACATAATATAAATGACGTCATTTTCGGACGTAATGCAGATGTTCATCATTTTTTGACGAAGATGACGTCGCTTTTGGATGTAATGCAGATGTTCGTCGTTTTTGGACGAAGATGACGTCATTTTTGGACGTAATGCAGATGTTCGTCGTTTTTGGACGAAGATGACGTCGTTTTCGAATGTAATGCAAATGTTCACCATTTTTGGACGAAGATGACGTCGTTTTCGGATGTAATGCAGATGTTCGTCATTTTTGGACGAAGATGACGTCATTTTCGGACGTAATGCAGATGTTCGTTATTTTTGGATGAAGATGACGTCGTTTTCGGACGTAATGCAGATGTTCATCGTTTTTGGATGAAGATGACATCGTTTTCGGAGGTAAATACTTAAGCAAAAAATGTCTAGATTACTTAAAGCTACATGGAGTTCATTCAGAATGGAGACCTCCTGGAACACCACAGATGAATGGTGTTGCCGAAAGGAGAAACCAAATCCTATTGGATATGATTCGGTCCATGATGACAACTCTACCAACATACCTTTGACGACATGCTAGACAAACCTCAATATATGTTCTGAACAGGGTTCCTTCCAAATCAGTAGAAAAGATACCATATGAGATATGGTGTGGCAAGAAGCCAGCTCTTAAACATATGAGACCTTGGGGGTGCCCTGTATATGTTAAGAAAATGCTCACTGATAAGTTGGAAACCAAAAGTGAGAAATGTTACTTCGAGGGGTATCCAAAGGAAACTAAGGGATACTACTTCTCTCTTCCTGACGAACATAAGGTCATTGTTTCCAGGAACACAACTTTTCTTAAAGAAGAATATGTCTACAAGGAACAGAGTTGCACAGAGATAGAATTTGAAGAAATTCAAGAACCCCAAAATAACATAGAGGTTGAATCCTTGCCGAATGACCAAGGCAAGAATTCAGTTGGAGCATTTGGCGAAGATTGGGTACTACGAGTACGCCCTTTGGCTAGTGGGAGTGTTGCGAGGAATGCAGAAATGCAAGATCCTCATACACAACCCTTGGGAGCGAATGCAATAGCTGTACCTCCTCCCATTCAGGAAAGATATGAAAATGATATTCTTGAAAGATCTCGAGTTGGTGAATTAACCAACATACAAGAACCCTCTCACAGTCAGAACATACCTAGTACCGAACTGCAAAACAATCAATTTCGTAGGTCCACTAGGACTCATCGTCCACCTGAAAGATTAAATCTACTTATGGAAACACCCAGTGGGATAGATATGCTGGATGACGATGAACCTACAACCTATAACGAAGCAATGGTGGACATTGATTCGAAGATATGGCAAAAATCCATGAAATCTGAGATGGAATTAATTTACGTCAATCAAGTGTGGAACTTGGTTGATTTGCCAAGTGGGGTTAAACCCATAGGATACAAATGAGTCTTCAAGAAGAAGATTGATGTATTTGGCAAGGTACAAACTTATAAAGCTAGACTGGTTGCTAAAGGTTATAATCAACGGCCTGGGGTCAATTATGATGAAACATTTTCACCTGTTGCTAAGATTAAGTCCATTCAGATTTTTCTTGCAATAACTGCATAATATGACTATGACA
This sequence comes from Przewalskia tangutica, assembly GCA_029844215.1. Classification (NCBI taxonomy): domain Eukaryota; kingdom Viridiplantae; phylum Streptophyta; class Magnoliopsida; order Solanales; family Solanaceae; genus Przewalskia; species Przewalskia tangutica. The sequence goes on along the minus strand of CM056720.1, from coordinate 132,520,336 downwards.
TTTGGCAGATGGACGTCAAAACTGCTTTTCTCAATGGTAATCTAATTTAGGAAGTGTATATGTAACAACCCGAGAGTTTTTCATCTGAGTCCAAACCAAATGTTGTATGCAAGCTACAAAAGTCCATTTATGGGCTTAAGCAAGCCTAAAAGAGTTGGAACATTCGCTTTGACAAGGCTATCAAGTCATTTGATTTCGTCAGAAGCAAAGAGGATCCTTGTGTTTATAGCAAACATAAGGATGAGAGTATTGTCTTAATTATTATATATATAGATGACATATTAATAATGGGAGACAATAAGACTCTCATGCAGTCAGTCAAGGAGTGGTTGTCCAGTTTCATGATGAAGAATTTAGGTGAAGCCTGCTACATTCTGGGAATTAGGATCTATAGAGATAGACCTAATAGATTGTTAGGGCTGTCACAGTCGGTCTACATAGACAAAGTGCTTAGACATTTTTCTATGGAAAAATTCTGTAACGACCCGACTCCGGGCCCGCGACTGGTGCCCAACCTGGGCACCCTTATAGGTGTACATCAGAGATAACCAACATAAGATAAATAAAACTCATTGTCATGCATTAAGTGTAATAAGAAAACAGGTCAGCCGATAAGGCCACCACTCCATATATATACAATGTCAAAAAGATCTACATCTTTTACATAGTCCAACCCACATACATGACTACAGACCTCTAAGAGTTTTAGACAGTACTATGAAGGGACAGGGCCCCGCTGTACCCCTGAATGTACGTACACCAAAATGCAAAACCTGTACCTATATATCAAGCTCCGGAGCAAATAGAGCATTCACAAAAGCTGAGTGGAGATCCTAAGCTCTCGGATCACCAACCTGAGTACCTATCCCTGTGGCATGAACGCAGCCTCCCGAGGAAAGGGGGGTCAATACGAAAGATGTACCAGGTATGTGAAACTATAAGTACTGTAAAGAAGATCATACAGTCCAAATATATAAAGCAGGAGACAAGTATGATAACCAAATTAACAGTACACTGTGCCTTATTAACAACGAGAGTAATAAGAGTAAACTTTACCATTTAAAATAGGAAGCTTAGGATTAATTCAGGGCCACCCGCCCGTAGTATCATTATGCAATCATATTCAAGGGACTATTTCACCCGCATAGGTCATGTGGACCCGCAATGGAGCAATTTTGTTACACCCCGTATTTATAGGACATGGTGTAAGAACGTACGTAAGAACTCACAGTGTTAAGATTGGAGACTTGTAAAAATTTCTCGGAATTATGAAATTGTCGGAAAACGTAATATTGTGACGAATGGGTGGGCGACACTTGTCACCCCCCTTATTGATGCCTTGGACGATTTTAGGCATGGCCATAATGGTCATTGACCATAGCCTTAGGATGACTAAGTCTTCCAATTAATTAGCTTGACAAAATTGACTAAGTCAAAGGGTCCTAAGTCTTGATATTTTAATTAGAGATCATCCAAACCACCCAATTGTTTGCATCTTGATCCTCCAAGGTTCTATATAACACTACTAGTAGCAAGACCAAGTTTGACACTTAGAAAAATTTCCAAGAATTTCAAGAATCCAAGGAGGTGCTCTCGGGTTAGGCTAGCTTCCCACAAGAAATTTTTTTGTTTGTTATCCAATAATCTTCCCACTTTAAACCAAGGTCCCTATGTGTATTGTAGGCATATCTCAATAGAAAAATCTCGGAAAAGATAGTTTTGGGTTAGTCGCAAAGTGAAAACCTAGTGGCTTTCTAGGTTTTGGATTGGAGGTTTGAAGGAAAGTTGTTGGTGTGGTTCGAAGGGTATCAAGGATCGGATTGAGGTGTCGTTATGAGGCTCTAGGTTGCTAAGGAGCAACGGTTTTGAAGATTGATTACAATTCGTTGAGGTATAATCTTGTTCTTTGAAAGTGTTACAAGATTATTTATATTGTTGTTGTTAACTTTACATGTTGCTAGCATGAAGTTGTTAAGTTGAAGTTTATAAGTATTATGGACTACTTGTAGCTTAAGTTCGAAATGGAAAGTAAGTCATGTTAAGTTGGAATACAATTTGATCGTTATTAGAATCGACTCATGTAATTGACTTGAAGATTATAGTAGTTATAATTGGTTGCGACTAGATATCATGTTATGCTACCAAGTTAGGATTGAAATGGAAATTGGATAAGAATTAGTATTGTTGAACTCAAGGTGGCCGAATTTGGACTTGTAGTTTGTATTAGTTTGTTATTCATTTGTATTGGACCACCTTCTAAATTGTGAGCCAATTGGGGCTGTTTGGTTATTGTATTCGGCCTTGAAAAAGGTGGCAAAGTGAGTAGAAACAAAGGAGGTGCTGTCCGATTTTCCGTAGAATTTAGCGACTTAGCACCTAGAATATTCTACGTATGAAGTAAGAGGTTAATGGACGTATGGTGACCATTATAGGTTGATGTACTAAGTATAGCGTATCCCACTTGAAGAATGGAATAGCTCAAGGTTGAAGTACTTTGGAGCATTTTGCTACTTGTCGACAATCGTCGCGAGGTATGTGAACCTCTTCCTTCCTTTGGCATGATTCTATGTATGGAATATACCGGTGGTATCATTTCATGTTTCCTGTTACTCTTAGAAGTTAAGAGGTAGTTGTGTGATCTACTCTATGTAGAACTTTTCCTATCTTTGAGCATGACTAGTTGCACGTATGTAGTACGGTGAGCGTCTGACACCTTGATATCCTTTACTAGTTTGTGAATAGCCAAGTCGGGTGAGTTGGGAGATTAACTCACTTCTTTGAAAGTATAAAGGATGTCTTAAGTGTTATTAAAGTTAAGGGACTTGAAGAGTTTTAAAGTATGTGATACTTGTTCCGTTTTAAGCGTATAAGTCCCTTGGATAGGAAATTGTTTTGGGCTAAGGTATAAAGTGAATATAACGGCTTTATGGGAAGTTAGTTATATTTGCTTTATGGAAAGATAAGTGATTTGATTTTAGTGAAAAGGCCACTTGTTTTAAGGCATTAATTGCCTAAGGTTTTATAATAAAAGGAGTCACTTGTTTTCTAAGGGTTAAGAGACTATTTGTATTTTTGAAAGTTATGAGAATTTATTTGAAAGTATTTAATACTTGGTTTCAAAAGTAGAAGTCTCTTGGTTATAAAATGAACGTGTTGGTCTAAACCATAAAGGGTTATAACGGCTTTATGGGAAGTCGGTTATAACGGCTTTATGGAAGGTTAAGAGAATGGTTTTCTCTAATAGAGTAAGCAAGAAATAACTTGTGTTAAGGAAGGGCAAATTGTTTTAAAGGTACCAATTGCTTAAGGTTTTAAATAAGGAAGTCACTTGACTTAGAAGCGGTAATTGTATTTTCTAAAAGGTATTGTGACTTGTCTTGAAAGGTGAATAGGACTTGATACTACGGTTGTTAGTATCGGGAAGTTTTATTTGGAAAGAGTCTTTTGAAAGAATGTACGTCACGTAGTACTTTGGCTGTTTAATTGAGAATAATTCTATGTGATGCCTTGATTAGTACTTTGGCTTGTTAAATGAGAATTATTCTATTTGTGCCCGATAAGTACTTTGGCTTGTTTAATTGAGAATAATTCTATGTGATGCCTTGATTAGTACTTTGGCTTGTTAAATGAGAATTATTCTATTTGTGCCGATAAGTACTTTGGCTTGTTAAATGAGAATTATTCTATTTGTGCCTGATAAGTACTTTGGCTTGTTAATTGAGAATTAGCCTATGTGTCGGTGATATCCTTTGAGTGCAAGTATTATGTTTTATTACGATGCCGCGACTCTCGGTTGGAGGCATTTGTCTTGTTATAAGTTACTTGGGCGTCTGCAAGCGATGATGTGGGATTCCACGGGTATGCTTCCGTTATTTGTAGCACTTGGGTTAAATTCGGATTTTATAAAAGACATGGTAGTGCTTATGTCTTGTTTGATGGTCGGTCGAGATAGGGTAAGAGTATAAATGAGGCAAGTCCCAAGACGTTATACCACCTTCTCCGGGTAAGAGTATAAGTGAGGGTAAACCCCAAGACCTGTACCACTGCTTTATGTGTTGTTTGACGCCGGTCGAGATAGGGTAAGAGTATAAATGAGGCAAGCCCCAAGACGTTATACCATTCTCGAGGGTAAGAGTATAAGTGAGGGTAGACCCCAAGATGCTATACCACCGCTTTACCACCTCCCGTGGTAGAGTATAAGTGAGGGCAAGCCCAGACGTTATACCACCTTCTCGGGGTAAGAGTATAAGTGAGGGTAGACCCCAGATGCTATACCACCGCTTTACCACCTTCTCCGGGGTAGAGTATAAGTGAGGGTAGACCCCAAGACGCTATACCAGGTGGGACTTGGTGTTCATGTATGCCTATTGGTGTATTATTATACCTGGGTATCGGCGGTGATGTGGGATTCCAGGCGGGATATATATATATGTATTGTGTATGTGCGCCGACGGTGAGGTGGGATGCCACAGGCGCGTCACATGGTTATATTTTACACTAATAGTCGGCGGTGATGGGGATTCCACGGGCATGCTTTGATATTAGTGTGACTTGATCGCGTCCCAGTTGGTAGGGTAGTATATGTGTCCCTCCGTAGTGGGCGGACTATGTTATGAAAGATAAGTAAGTTATATGGTAATGAACTTAATGATTCTTTTTCTAAATAATGCGTAAGAATGTGACTATAACTTTTATTGGGAATGGAAAGGATAATAAGGTGCGATTAAGTTCATAAGTGGTAATGACAGCGAGGATCCGGTATGTATTTTTATACTTGTCCTTGTCATTCTTTTATCTGATTATGATTTGTTTATCAGACGTTATATTCTGTTCCATATTAAATTTTGTTATCGACCGCCCGAAGTGCGTTCATGCCCGCAGTTTAGGTACCCGTGTTGGTGATCCTTGCTCATAGGATCTCGGTTGATTTGAGAAAAGCTCCATTTGCTCGGAGGCTTATCTCTTATGCAGTTTCCACGAGGTAGTAGATTCATGTATATTCGAGTATGGTGGGGCCACTGTCCCGCCACGATTGTTGATTGTTATTCCTAGAGGTGCGTATTCACATATGGTGGGTCGGTTTGTAAAAAGAAAGGCAAGCTGCTTGGTTTGTTTTATATATGTTCGGAAGGTAGCCACTATCGGCTAACTTTGTTGTTTTACTTACGATGTTTTATTTCTAAGTTTCATGTATGTTCCGCTGATTTTCTCGATGTTTACAGTAAGGGTGCCTGGGTAGAGGCGCGATCGCGATCCCGGTCGGGTCGTGACAAAAGTGGTATCGAGCGGTTAGTCCTCGGAAAGTGTCTGACCGTGTCTAGTAGAGTCTTGATTATCGGTGTGTTGTGCACCACATCTATAATCGTGAGGCTGCAGGACATTTAGGATTGGTTTCCATTCTTCTCACTCGAGATCGTGCGATAAATTTGTATTGTTAGGGTCGTCCTCCCTAACGAGTTATGTTGATTGCGACTACGAGAAAGCGTGATGACCGGGAATGACTATGTGGATTGCGTATCGGGTTGGTAATGATTATAGTATAGTTGGTATTGTGACATACATCTATACGGAGTTATGTATGAAGGGTCGACGTGTTGCCTAGAATGATTTTAAAGTACCAGAATTGGTAAAACTAACTAGATCTGGGAAGGTATGGAGTAGTTAAAGGATTTTCGCCAGTTTTGTGTTTTATTTCGAGATAATTGGGAAAGGATGAGGTATGCGATAGGGTAGTGGACCCTAAGAAGTCATATTAAGGAACCTAACGGAATGTCATGTTAATAGATCAAGTGTAGTATGCTTAAGAGAATTATACGGATAAGGCACGTATAGAGTATGTAATGGTTGTTGTGATCGAGACTGACATGGTTATGGTTTTATGAGAAGTTTTGTACGTTTACAGAGGAGGTGATAAGGTAGGGAGCATGGAAATTGCGAGCCTAAGAATATTGATTACCGCCGAGACCTTAGGTATATAAGGTTTTCTCGCAATAAGATTTTAAGTCGGACGAGGATAAGAGTTAAGTGCGTGAGTGGTTGAAGACTGTTACGGGTCTCCCATGGCACGGAATGGAGTGGGATCAGTTGGTAGTAGTTCCTCACGTGACAGTCCTGAGGTGCAAGACCCAGTCTAGTTAATTGTTTTACGGGTTGGGGACGTTCCACCGGAACCAGTAGTGAAAGCGGAAATGACCTTATATTGTTTCATAGAGTGACTCCAAGATTAGAGGCGAATAGGTATGGAAGTTATGTATGTATGTTAGAAGGAGTTGGAAGTGCGAAAAGGTAACCTCTTTTGGGCTTGTGATGGGGTATGCGTGTACAAGGTATTAGGGCCATGTGCGGCATTGTTGGTATGTCGGGGTTGTGAAAGAGAACTATGTCGCTAATTATAAGTTTGACTCCGAAAGAACATTCGAGGACGAATGTTTCTAAGGGGGGGAAGAATGTTACACCCCGTATTTACGGGACATGGTGTAGAGCGTGCGTAAGAACTCACGATGTTAAGATTGGAGACTTGTAAAAATTTCTGGAATTATGAAATTGTCGGAAAGCGTAATATTGTGGACGAATGGGTGGCGACACTTGTCACCCCCTTATTGATGCCTTGGACGATTTTAGGCATGGCCAAAATGGTCATTGACCATAGCCTTAGGATGACTAAGTCTTCCAATTAATTAGCTTGACAAAATTGACTAAGTCAAAGGGTCCTAAGTCTTGATATTTTAATTAGAGATCATCCAAACCACCCAATTGTTTGCATCTTGACCCTCGAGGTTCTATATAACACTACTAGTAGCAAGACCAAGTTTGACACTTAGAAAAATTTCCAGAATTTCAAGAATCCAAGGAGGTGCTCTCGGGTTAGGCTAGCTTCCCACAAGAAAATTTTTTGTTTGTTATCCAATAATCTTCCCACTTTAAACCAAGGTCCCTATGTGTATTGTAGGCATATCTCAATAGAAAAATCTCGGAAAAAGATAGTTTTCGGGTTAGTCGCAAAGTGAAAACCTAGTGGCTTTCTAGGTTTTGGATTGGAGGTTTGAAGGAAAGTTGTTGGTGTGGTTCTAAGGGTATCAAGGATCGGATTGAGGTGTCTTTATGAGGCTCTAGGTTGCTAAGGAGCAACCGGTTTTGAAGATTGGATTACAATTCGTTGAGGTATAATCTTGTTCTTTGAAAGTGTTACAAGATTATTTATATTGTTGTTGTTAACTTTACATGTTGCTAGCATGAAGTTGTTAAGTTGAAGTTTATAAGTATTATGGACTACTTGTAGCTTAAGTTCGAAATGGAAAGTAAGTCATGTTAAGTTGGAATACAATTTGATCGTTATTAGAATCGTCGCCTGTAATTGACTTGAAGATTATAGTAGTTATAATTGGTTGCGACTAGATATCATGTTATGCTACCAAGTTAGGATTGAAATGGAAATTGGATAAGAATTAGTATTGTTGAACTCAAGGTGGCCGAATTTGGACTTGTAGTTTGTATTAGTTTGTTATTCATTTGTATTGGACCACCTTCTAAATTGTGAGCCAATTGGGGCTGTTTGGTTATTGTATTCGGCCTTGAAAAGGTGGCAAAGTGAGTAGAAACAAAGGAGGTCTGTCCGATTTTCCGTAGAATTTAGCGACTTAGCACCTAGAATATTCTTCGTATGAAGTAAGAGGTTAATGGACGTATGGTGACCATTATAGGTTGATGTACTAAGTATAGCGTATCCCACTTGAAGAATGGAATAGCTCAAGGTTGAAGTACTTTGGAGCATTTTGCTACTTGTCGACAATCGTCGCGAGGTATGTGAACCTCTTCCTTCCTTTGGCATGATTCTATGTATGGAATATACGGTGGTATCATTTCATGTTTCTGTTACTCTTAGAAGTTAAGAGGTAGTTGTGTGATCTACTACATGTAGAACTTTTCCTATCTTTGAGCATGACTAGTTGCACGTATGTAGTACGGTGAGCGTCAACACCTTGATATCCTTTACTAGTTTGTGAATAGCCAAGTCGGGTGAGTTGGAGATTAACTCACTTCTTTGAAAGTATAAAGGATGTCTTAAGTGTTATTAAAGTTAAGGGACTTGAAGAGTTTTAAAGTATGTGATACTTGTTCCGTTTTAAGCGTATAAGTCCACTTGGATAGGAAATTGTTTTTGGGCTAAGGTATAAAGTGAATATAACGGCTTTATGGGAAGTTAGTTATATTTGCTTTATGGAAAGATAAGTGATTTGATTTTAGTGAAAAGGCCACTTGTTTTAAGGCATTAATTGCCTAAGGTTTTATAATAAAAGGAGTCACTTGTTTTCTAAGGGTTAAGAGACTATTTGTATTTTTGAAAGTTATGAGAATTTATTTGAAAGTATTTAATACTTGGTTTCAAAAGTAGAAGTCTCTTGGTTATAAAATGAACGTGTTGGTCTAAACCATAAAGGGTTATAACGGCTTTATGGGAAGTCGGTTATAACGGCTTTATGGAAGGTTAAGAGAATGGTTTTCTCTAATAGAGTAAGCAAAGAAATAACTTGTGTTAAGGAAGGGCAAATTGTTTTAAAGGTACCAATTGCTTAAGGTTTTAAATAAGGAAGTCACTTGACTTAGAAGCCGTAATTGTATTTTCTAAAAGGTATTGTGACTTGTCTTGAAAGGTGAATAGGACTTGATACTACGGTTGTTAGTATCGGGAAGTTTTATTTGGAAAGGAGTCTTTTGAAAGAATGTACGTACGTAGTACTTTGGCCTGTTTAATTGAGAATAATTCTATGTGATGCCTTGATTAGTACTTTGGCTTGTTAAATGAGAATTATTCTATTTGTGCCCCGATAAGTACTTTGGCTTGTTTAATTGAGAATAATTCTATGTGATGCCTTGATTAGTACTTTGGCTTGTTAAATGAGAATTATTCTATTTGTGACCCGATAAGTACTTTGGCTTGTTAAATGAGAATTATTCTATTTGTGCCCTGATAAGTACTTTGGCTTGTTAATTGAGAATTAGCCTATGTGTGCTGGTGATAGCCTTTGAGTGCAAGTATTATGTTTTATTACGATGCCGCGACTCTCGGTTGGAGGGCCGGCTGTCTTGTTATAAGTTACTTGGAGCGTCGGCGGTGATGTGGGATTCCACGGGTATGCTTAGTTATTTGTAGCACTTGGGTTAAATTCGGATTTTATAAAAGACATGGTAGTGCTTATGTCTTGTTTGATGGCTCATCGAGATAGGGTAAGAGTATAAATGAGGGCAAGCCCAGACGTTATACCATACTCCAGGGTAAGAGTATAAGTGAGGGTAAACCCCAGACGTTGTACCACCCGCTTTATGTGTTGTTTGTGGCCGGTCGAGATAGGGTAAGAGTATAAATGAGGGCAAGCCCAGGCGTTATACCACATTCTCCGGGTAAGAGTATAAGTGAGGGTAGACCCCAAGATGCTATACCACCTTTACCACCTTCTCCCGGGGTAAGAGTATAAGTGAGGGCAAGCCCAAGGCGTTATACCACCTTCTCGAGGGTAAGAGTATAAGTGAGGGTAGACCCCAAGATGCTATACCACCCTTTACCACCTTCTCAGGGTAAGAGTATAAGTGAGGGTAGACCCCAAGACGCTATACCACCGGTGGGACTTGGTGTTCATGTATGCCTATTGGTGTATTATTATACCACTGATCGGCGGTGATGTGGGATTCCAGGCGGGATATATATATATATGTATTGTGTATGTATGCGCCGACGGTGAGGTGGGATGCCACGGGCGCGTCACGTGGTTATATTTTACACTAATAGTCGGCGGTGATGGGGATTCCACGGGCATGCTTTGATATTAGTGTGACTTGATCGCGTCCCAGTTGGTCGGGTAGTATATGTGTCCCTCGTAGTGGGCGGACTATGTTATGAAAGATAAGTAAGTTATATGGTAATGAACTTAATGATTCTTTTTCTAAATAATGTCGTAAGAATGTGACTATAACTTTTATTGGGAATGGAAAGGATAATAAGGTGCGATTAAGTTCATAAGTGGTAATGACACGGCAGGATCGGTATGTATTTTTATACTTGTCCTTGTCATTCTTTTGTCTGATTATGATTTGTTTATCACGTTATATTACATTCCATATTAAATTTTTGTTATCGACCCCGCCGGAAGTGCGTTCATGCCGCGAGTTTTAGGTACCCATGTTGGTGATCCTTGCTCATAGGATCTCGGTTGATTTGAAAAGCTCCATTTGCTCGGAGGCTTATCTCTGTATGCGGTTTCCACGAGGTAGTAGATTCATGTATATTCGAGGTATGGCGGGGCCTGTCCATACGATTGTTCGATTGTTATTCCTAGAGGTGCGTATTCACATATGGTGGGTCGGTTTGTAAAAAGAAAGGCAAGCTGTTTGATTTGTTTTATATATGTTCAGGAAGGTAGCCCTATCGGTTAACCTGTTGTTTTACTTACGATGTTTTATTTCTAAGTTTCATGTATGTTCCAATGATTTTCTCTGATGTTTACCTGTAAGGGTGCCCAGGTAGGGCGCCAGTCGCGGTCCCGGGGTCGGGTCGTGACAAATTTACCCCGCAATGGAGCAATTTACCCCGCATAGGCCCTACAGACCCACAATGAGCATATACGCAATACTCGCATCATGGAGAGCAAGTCCACATATATGTATAATGTCCCGGGGATTGACCCCGTAATAAATAATATAACACCAGCACTAATGGCTATCATGAACAACTTAAGCAAGTTAAGTAACCCTTACTCTTATTAGAAGCAAATGAATGAACCATCATTTTATTAGACTCAAGGCACTATCATGTCGTGTAAAATCCGATAATTTAACCCAAACTACTATATACATCCGCTCTTTATAAAAAGACTCAAATCATGCTATACTAGGGAATTGAACCCGAAGTACTATATACGTCCGCCGTACATTCTTTTCTCTATAAATCCCAAGACACTAACCCCCATAGTATCTAGGTACTTCTACTTTTAATCATCAAGTCACTTGTACTCACTAGGGTCGATACCGTGGCATTGAAACACCACCCCACCCGCTAACTTACCTCAGCCCTCTTCAGAAGAGGCAGCGCCGAGGCCCTGCACTAGGGCGCTACGACGCCGTAGCATCTGCAATCCTCTGAAGTTTCCGAGCCGCGGCCCTGCCACTTGGCGCCACGACGCCGCACCAGTTTTGCCTTTTTCTAAGTCTCTTTTCAATCAAGCAACTTCCCTTATATATTACAAGGAATCCGAGTTCATTTAAAACATGTACGTTCATCGTACGCTCATTTTTATAAAGTCATGCTCAAAGAAGATAGAAGAAGTTCCACATACCTCTTCGGCTAATCGCCAAGTAGAATACGTCACACATAGAATGTCAACCTATAATGACAATTAACACTTCTATCAATTCCATGCTTTCAAGTGTAGGTTATATACCAAGTAATGATCCTCTTTATTCTACGTAAATTTGGGCAGCACTTCCCCCGTTTATACGTACTTTTCCACCTTTTCCAAGGCCCTATTTAAACCAACAACAAGCCACATCTAACAGTTAACCAATAAAGGGATTACACATTTACAAGACGTGTAAAATTCTGCCCCACAACGATGTAAAATAGTTCAAAATATCCAACAAATAAAAGGGCACTCTTGCCCACAACAACAACATATAACCTTCTTACAACTCCTTATTATTCAAATCATTTTTCCAACACTTGTACATGATACATACCAACAGTTAAACGACTATTTTTCCTTTAACGTATAACACATATAACGTGAAGACACATTCTATATTAACCAATGTTACAAAAAAAAGCCCCAAATTCGTCCAACACACAAAATGGCACACATGATCTTAAACTCCATTTTTCCTTATCACCATATCATTCCACAATTACCACAACATATAGTATAAGATTACTTTCAAGAGGAGGATGAGATTTACCTTTTATTTATGCCAAAAACAATCCACTTAAAAGTCGATCCTTAGAGATAGTCTTAGCTCCAAATCCTTACGTTACAATCCGTAATATGCGACCCTTAGAAGCTTATAACCAACTTATCTTCTTGATCCAACACCAAAAGTTGAAGATCAACTTAGGGTTTTCAAGACCCTATTTTCGGCCAAGGGCTTTTAAAGGGATTAGGGGTGTTTAATCTTGGCTAATACTTGGTTAGGAATATTCACCTTGTATATATGAACAACACTTGGAAGATTTACTAATCTTGTTCTTGATTCCTTGAAGAAAATCGAGAGAGAGAGAAGAGAGATATAGAACTTTATGTATGAAAAAATGCTAAGTCTTCCAAGGCTCTTTCTATATAGACGATTATAGCTTTGGGCACAAGACAAGTGGAGTGGGACCCATGGTCCACTTGTCTTCATCTCCAAAATATCTTCCAAGTCCAAGTCAAATGGTCAATGCCATGTGGGGGTGACACGTGTCACCCTCCCATTGGTCCAAAATTATTTCTTCCCCTAAATATCCATATTTGGTCAAAATATCTCAAATCCTTGTGGGCCCCACAATTTCGTAAAATTTTCCTGTGGGCCCACATGACCAAATTCGAGACTTGAAAATCCAAAACTCCAGAATATTCTATGAATCCCAAATACCAAATTTGAGAATCAAATTCCAACTAATAACCCTTTTTCCTTCACGAGGTTCCAAAATATTTCCTTAAGAGAATAGTTATACATTCTCCCAACGTTCAAGTCTTACTTACGTTCTCGAATACATGTCTTGAAATTACGGGGTGTAACATTCTTCCCCTCCTTAGAAACATTCATCCCGAATGTTCACACTAGGTTCAAACTAAACAGATATCGACATAGTCCCTTTTAACTATACCCAACAAGATCAAATATGTCGCACATGGCCACAATATAACACTCATGCATATACATCAATCAAAGTATGCAAATAGGAAATCGAATTATCTGTAGGTGTAGAGAACAAGTGAGGATACTTTTTCTTCACCTCATCTTCCGTTTCCCACGTCATCACTTCCTTATTATTGTTCCGCCACAATACCTTGACAGAAGCCTCATCCTTAGACAGTAACCTTCCAATGGCTATGAGACTCTCCTCATAAGATAACTACTGTCACGACCCGACCCCGGGCCCGCGACTGGTGCCCTACCTGGGCACCCTTACAGGTAAACATCAGAGATAATCAGCGGAACATACAAGAAACTTATAAATAACACAACAGAAGTAAAACAACAGGTTAGCCGATAGGGCTACCTTCCTGGACATAAATATATACAACCGAAGCAGTTGCCTCATTTCTTTACAAACTGACCCACAACATGTGACTACAGACCTCTAAGAGTTTTAACATAACAACTGTGGCGGGACAGGGCCCCGCCATACCCCTGAATATACGTGAATCTACTACATCAGGGAAGACCGTACCAAGAGCTAAGCCTCCGGAGCAAATGAAGCTTTCTCTCAAAAACTGAACCGAGATCCTAAGAGCAAGGATCACCAACCTGGTACCTAAAACCTGCGGGCATGAACGCAGCCCCCCGAAGGGTCGGGCTAACTGTACCGAATATGGAATGAAATAACGTCTGATGAAACAGATCATAATTGTACAAAAGAATGACCAGGACAAGTATAAAAATACATACGGATCCTGTAGTGTCATTACCAACATGAACTTAATCGCACCTTATTATCTTTTCCCATTTTTCAATAAAAGTTATAGCCACATTCTTACACACATGATTAGGAAAAATCATTAAGTTCATTACTATATAACTTAACTTATCTTTCATAAGTATAATCCGGCCCCTTTAAGAAGGGCACATTTACTACGACCCGATGGGACGCGATCAAATCACACTAATATCAAGCGTGTCCGTGGAATCCCCATCGCTGCCGCAGCTACAAGTGTAAAATATAATCTGTTTCGCGCGTGGCATCCCACCTCACGATCGGCGTACATACACAACACATATATATCTCCTGCCCGTGGAATCCCACATCACTGTCGACAGTCCAGGATATAATAATACGCCAATAGGCATACATGAACACCAAGTCCCACCGGTGGTATAGCGTCTTGGGGGTCTACCCCTCACTTATACTCTTACCCTGGAGAAGTTGGTAAAGCAGGTGGTATAGCATCTTGGGGGTCTACCCCTCACTTATACTCTTACCATGGAGAAGGTGGTATAACGTCTTGGGGCTTGCCCCTCATTTATACTCTTACCCTATCTCAACCGACCATTATACAAAACAAGCAGGGGGTATAATGTCTTGGGGGTTTACCCCTCACTTATACTCTTACCCTGGAGAAGGTGGTATAGCATCTTGGGGGTTTACCCCTCACTTATACTCTTACCCTATCTCGACCGGCCGTCAAACAAACAGAAGCACTACCATGTCTTCTATAAGAATCCGGGAATTTAACCCAAGTACTACAAATAACGGAAGCATACCCGTGGAATCCCACATCACTGTCGGTACGTCCAAGTACTTACAACAAGCGGACCTCCCGTAGAGAGTCGCGGCATCGTAATAAAACATAATACTTGCACTCAAAGGCTATCACCAGCACACATAGGCTAATTCTCAATTAATCAAGCCAAAGTACTAATCAAGGCATCACATAGAATTATTCTCAATTAACAAGCCAAAGTACTTATCAAGGCACATTTAGACTAATTCTCAATTAATCAAGCCAAAGTACTTATCAGGGCACAAATAGAAAAATTCTCATTTAACAAGCCAAAGTACTTATCGGGGCACAAATAGAATAATTCTCATTTAACAAGCCAAAGTACTTATCGGGGCACAAATAGAATAATTCTCATTTAACAAGCCAAAGTACTTATCTGGTCACAAATAGAATAATTCTCATTTAACAAGCCAAAGTACTTATCGGGGCACAAATAGAATAATTCTCATTTAACAAGCCAAAGTACTTATCAAGGCACACTTAGACTAATTCTCAATTAATCAAGCCAAAGTACTAATCAAGGCATCACATAGAATTATTCTCAATTAAACAGGCCAAAGTACTACGTACGTACATTCTTTTCAAAAGACTCCTTTCCAAATAAAACTTCCCCGATACTAACAACCGTAGTATCAAGTCCTATCCACCTTTCAAGACAAGTCACAATACCTTTTTAGAAATACAATTATGCTTCTAAATCAAGTGACTTCTTTATTAAAAACCTTAAGCAATTGGTACCTTTAAAACAATTTGCCCTTCCTTAACACAAGTTATTTCTTTGATTACTTTATTAGGGAAAACCATTCTCTTAACCTTCCATAAAGCCGTTATAACCAACTTCCCATAAAGCCGTTATAACCCTTTATGGTTTAGACCAACACGTTCCTTTTATAACCAAGAGACTTCTACTTTTTGAAACCGAGTATTAAATACTTTCAAATCAATTCTCATAACTTTCAAAAATACAATTAGTCTCTTAACCTTTAGAAAACAAGTGACTCCTTTTATTATAAAACCTTAGGCAATTAATGCCTTAAAAACAAGTGGCCTTTTCACTAAAATCAAATCACTTATCTTTCCATAAAGCAAATATAACTAACTTCCCATAAAGCCGTTATATTCACTTTATACCTTAGCCAAAAACAATTTCCTATCCAAGGGACTTATACGTTTAAAACGGAACAAGTATCACATACTTTAAAACTCTTCAAGTCCCTTAACATTAATAGAACTTAAGACATCCTTTATACTTTCAAAGAAGTGAGTTAATCTCGACTCACCCGACTTGGCTATTCACAAACTAGTAAAGGATATCAAGGTGTTGACGTCTACAGTACTACATACGTGCAACTAGTCATGCTCAAAGATAGGAAAAGTTCTTCATAGAGTAGATCACACAACTACCTCTTAACTTCTAAGAGTAACAGGAAACATGAAATGATACCACAGGTATATTCCATACATAGAATCATGCCAAAGGAAGGAAGAGGTTCACATACCTCGCGACGATTGTCGACAAGTAGCAAAATGCTCCAAAGTACTTCAACCTTGAGCTATTCCATTCTTCAGTAGGATACGCTATACTTAGTACTTGACTATAATGGTCACCATACGTCCATTAACCTCTTATTTCAAACGTAGAATATTCTAGGTTCTAAGTCGCTAAATTCTACGGAAAATCGGAATGACACCTCTTTTGTTTTTACTTACTTTGCCACCTTTTTCAAGGTCGAATACAATAACCAATACAGCCCCAATTGGCTCACCACAATCTATAAGGTAGTCCAATATAAATAAATAACCATACAACCCCAATTGGCTCACCACAATATAGAAGGTAGTCCAAAACAAATGAAAACCAACTATTACAAACTAGAAGTACAAATTCGGCCACCTTGAGTTCAACAATACTAATTCTTATCCAATTTCCATTTCATTCCAAATTGGTAGCATAACATGATATCAAGTCGCATTTGATTATAACAACCATAATCTTTAAGTAAGTAACATGCGACGATTTCTAATAAACGACCAATTAGTAATCCAACTTAACATGGCTTACATTTCATTTCGAATTTCCAAGGCTACAATCAATCCATAATCCTTATAAACTTCTACATATCAACTTCATGCTAGCAATAGGAAAAGCTAACAACACAAAATAAATATATAACCTTGTAACACTTTAAAAAACAAGATTATACCTCAACGACTCTTAATCCAACTCCAATCAAAGTCGCTCCTTAGTAGTTTAGAACCTCTCCAAGACACTTCAATCCGCATTTGAGACCCTTAGAACCACACCAACAACTTTCCTTCAACTTACAATCCAAAACCTAGAAAAGCCACTAGGTTTTCACTTTGCGACTAATACGAAAACTCTCTTTTTCCGGGATTTTCTATTGAGATACACTTACATAACACTCATGAACCTTGGTTTAAAGTATGGGGCTTATAGGACAGAAACACAATTTTTTTTCATGGTCATGGCCGAGAGCTTCATTTGTTGCTCATCCAATTTCTGTGCAAATATGGCTAAGTGTTAAGCTTGTCTACTACTACTAGTATTAAATAGCACCTTGGAGGGTTATGATATAAACACATGGGTGGTTTGGATGATCTCTTAACAAATATCAAGACTTGTGGGACCTTGACTTAGTCAAACTTCTCAAGCTAAACAACTTGCAAGACTTGCCATCTAGGACTATGGTCAATGACCATATTGGCCATGCCAATTTCGTCCAAGGCATCTATAAGGGGGGGTGACACGTGTCGTCCTCCCATTCGTCACAATAATACGTTTTCCGACAAATTCCAATATTTCCGATAAATTTTTACAAGTCTCAAATCTTAACACTCGTGAGTTCTTTCGTACGTTCTTAAAACATGTCCTGTAATTACGGGGTGTAACATTCTTCCCCCCTTAGAAACATTCGTCCTCGAATGTTCTTTCGGAGTCAAACTTATAATTAGCGACATAGTTCCCTTTCACAACCCCGACATACCAACAATGCCACACATGGCCCTAATACCTCGCACACGCATACCTGTCCATCATAAGCCCAAACGAGGTTACCTTTTACATTTCTAACTCATACTAGCATACATAACTTCCATACCGATTCGGCCTCAAATCTTTGGAGTCACTCTATAATACAATACGACCATTTCGGCCACGACTGTTCGGTGGAGCGCGTCCACGAACCCGTAAAACAATTTACTAGTCTTGGGCCTTGCGCCCTCGTGACCCCGTCACGTAGCGGAACTACTACCAACTGATCCCACTCCATTCCAGGCCATGGGGAGACCCGTAACAGGTCCTCAACCCGACTCAGCGTCACACTTAACTCTTATCCTTGGTCTGACTTAAAATCTTATTGCCAGAGAAAGCCTTATATACCTAAGGTCTCGGCAGTAATCAATATCCTTAGGCTCGCAATTTCCATGCTCCAAGCCTACCTTACCAGTCCCCCAGTAAACGGGTACAAAAACTTCTCATAAAACCAAAACCATGTTGTCTCGATCACAACAACCATTTCTTACTCTATACGGACCTCATCCGTACAATTCTCTTAAGCCTACTACGCAGCTTAATCTATTAACATGACATTCCGTTAGGTTCCTTAACATGGCTTCTTAAGGGTTCACTACCCTACCAGACAGCTCATCCTTTCCCAATTATCTCAAAAAAAAAACACAAAACCTTGGCGAAAATTCATTAACTATTCCATACCTTCCCGGTATCTAGTTAGTCTTTACCAATTCCTGGTAATCTAAAATCATTCTAGGCAACACGCGTCTGACCCTCATACATAACTCCGTATAGATGTATGTCACAATACTAACTATACTATAATCATTACCAACCTGGATACGCAATCCACATCGTCATTCCTGGGTCACTGCTGCCTTTCTCGTAGCTGCAATCAACATAACTCGTTAGGGAGGGACGACCCTAACAACACAGCTCTATCGCACGATCTCAGAGTGAGAAGAATGGAAACCAATCCTAAATGTCCTGCAGCCTCCTGATTATAGATGTGGTGCACAACACACCGATAATCAAGACTCTACTAGACACGATGCGTAGACACCTTCCGAGGACTAGCGCTCGATACCACTTTTGTCACGACCGACCGGGCATCGGTGCCCTACACAGGCACCTTACAGGTAAACATCAGAGATAATCAGCGGAACATACAAGAAACTTATAAATAACACAACAGAAGTAAAACAACAGGTTAGCCGATAGGGCTACCTTCCTGGACATAAATATATACAACCGAAGCAGTTGCCTCATTTCTTTACAAACTGACCCACAACATGTGACTACAGACCTCTAAGAGTTTTAACATAACAACTGTGGCGGGACAGGGCCCCGCCATACCCACGAATATACGTGAATCTACTACATCGGGAAGACCGTATCAAGAGCTAAGCCTCGGAGCAAATGAAGCTTTCTCAAAATCAACCGAGATCCTAAGAGCAAGGATCACCAACAGTACCTAAAACTGCGGGCATGACGCGGCCCCGAAGGTCGATAACAGTACCGAATATGGAGCGAAATAACGTCTGATGCGGATCATAATCGTACAAAAGAATGACAAGGACAAGTATAAAAATACATACGGATCCTGCCGTGTCATTACCACTTATGAACTTAATCGCACCTTATTATCTTTTCCCATTTTTCAATAAAAGTTATAGCCACATTCTTACACACATGATTAGGAAAAATCATTAAGTTCATTACTATATAACTTAACTTATCTTTCATAATTATAATCCGGCCCCTTTAAGAAGGGCACATTTACTACCCCAATCGGGGCGATCAAGTCACACTAATATCAAGCGTGTCCGTGGAATCCCCCATCGCCGGCTACAAGTGTAAAATATAATCTGTCGCGCCAGTGGCATCCCACCTCACAGTCGGCGTACACATACACAACACATATATATATCTCCTGCCCGTGGAATCCCACATCACTGTCGACAGTCCAGGATATAATAATACGCCAATAGGCATACATGAACACCAAGTCCCACCGGTGGTATAGCGTCTTGGGGGTCTACCCCTCACTTATACTCTTACCCTGGAGAAGTTGGTAAAGCAGGTGGTATAGCATCTTGGGGGTCTACCCCTCACTTATACTCTTACCCCGGAGAAGGTGGTATAACGTCTTGGGGCTTGCCCCTCATTTATACTCTTACCCTATCTCAACCGACCATTATACAAAACAAGCAGGGGGTATAATGTCTTGGGGGTTTACCCCTCACTTATACTCTTACCCTGGAGAAGGTGGTATAGCATCTTGGGGGTTTACCCCTCACTTATACTCTTACCCTATCTCGACCGGCCGTCAAACAAACAGAAGCACTACCATGTCTTCTATAAGAATCCGGGAATTTAACCCAAGTACTACAAATAACGGAAGCATACCCGTGGAATCCCACATCACTGTCGGTACGTCCAAGTACTTACAACAAGACAGCCGGCCCTCCAACCGAGAGTCGCGGCATCGTAATAAAACATAATACTTGCACTCAAAGGCTATCACCAGCACACATAGGCTAATTCTCAATTAATCAAGCCAAAGTACTAATCAAGGCATCACATAGAATTATTCTCAATTAACAAGCCAAAGTACTTATCAAGGCACATTTAGACTAATTCTCAATTAATCAAGCCAACGTACTTATCAGGGCACAAATAGATAAATTCTCATTTAACAAGCTAAAGTACTTATCGGGGCACAAATAGAATAATTCTCATTTAACAAGCCAAAGTACTTATCGGGGCACAAATAGAATAATTCTCATTTAACAAGCCAAAGTACTTATCGGGGCACAAATAGAATAATTCTCATTTAACAAGCCAAAGTACTTATCTGGGCACAATTTGAATAATTCTCATTTAACAAGCGAAATTTCTTTTCAAGGCACACTTAGACTAATTCTCAATTAATCAAGCCAAAGTACTAATCAAGGCATCACATAGAATTATTCTCGATTAAGCAGGCCAAAAGTACTACGACGTGCATTCTTTTCAAAAGACTCCTTTCCAAATAAAACTTCCCGATACTAACAACCGTAGTATCAAGTCCTATCCACCTTTCAAGACAAGTCACAATACCTTTTAGAAATACAATTACCGCTTCTAAATCAAGTGACTTCTTTATTAAAACCTTAAGCAATTGGTACCTTTAAAACAATTTGCCCTTCCTTAACACAAGTTATTTGTTTGATTACTTTATTAGGGAAAACCATTCTCTTAACCTTCCATAAAGCCGTTATAACTAACTTCCCATAAAGCCGTTATAACCCTTTATGGTTTAGACCAACACGTTCCTTTTATAACCAAGAGACTTCTACTTTTTGAAACCGAGTATTAAATACTTTCAAATCAATTCTCATAACTTTCAAAAATACAATTAGTCTCTTAACCTTTAGAAAACAAGTGACTCCTTTTATTATAAAACCTTAGGCAATTAATGCCTTAAAAACAAGTGGCCTTTTCACTAAAATCAAATCACTTATCTTTCCATAAAGCAAATATAACTAATTTCCCATAAAGTCGTTATATTCACTTTATACCTTAGCCAAAAACAATTTCCTATCCAAGGGACTTATACGTTTAAAACGGAACAAGTATCACATACTTTAAAACTCTTCAAGTCCCTTAACTTTAATAGAACTTAAGACATCCTTTATACTTTCAAAGAAGTGAGTTAATCTCCACTCACCCGACTTGGCTATTCACAAACTAGTAAAGGATATCAAGGTGTCAGACGCTCACCGTACTACACGTGCAACTAGTCATGCTCAAAGATAGGAAAAGTTCTTCATAGAGTAGATCACACAACTACCTCTTAACTTCTAAGAGTAACAGGAAACATGAAATGATACCACAGGTATATTCCATACATAGAATCATGCCAAAGGAAGGAAGAGGTTCACATACCTCGCGACGATTGTCGACAAGTAGCAAAATGCTCCAAAGTACTTCAACCTTGAGCTATTCCATTCTTCAAGTAGGATACGCTATACTTAGTACTTCAACCTATAATGGTCACCATACGTCCATTAACCTCTTATTTCAAACGTAGAATATTCTAGGTTCTAAGTCGCTAAATTCTACGGAAAATCGGACAGCACCTCCTTTGTTTTTACTTACTTTGCCACCTTTTTCAAGGTCGAATACAATAACCAATACAGCCCCAATTGGCTCACCACAATCTATAAGGTAGTCCAATATAAATAAATAACCATACAACCCCAATTGGCTCACCACAATATAGAAGGTAGTCCAAAACAAATGAAAACCAACTATTACAAACTAGAAGTACAAATTCGGCCACCTTGAGTTCAACAATACTAATTCTTATCCAATTTCCATTTCATTCCAAATTGGTAGCATAACATGATATCAAGTCGCATTTGATTATAACAACCATAATCTTTAAGTAAGTAACATGCGACGATTTCTAATAAACGACCAATTAGTAATCCAACTTAACATGGCTTACATTTCATTTCGAATTTCCAAGGCTACAATCAATCCATAATCCTTATAAACTTCTACATATCAACTTCATGCTAGCAATAGGAAAAGCTAACAACACAAAATAAATATATAACCTTGTAACACTTTAAAAGACAATATTATACCTCAACGACTCTTAATCCAACTCCAATCCGAAGTCGCTCCTTAGTAGTTTAGAACCTCTCCAAGACACTTCAATCCGCTTGTTGAGACCCTTAGAACCACACCAACAACTTTCCTTCAACTTACAATCCAAAACCTAGAAAAGCCACTAGGTTTTCACTTTGCGACTAATACGAAAACTCTCTTTTTCCCGGTATCTAGCAAATCTTAACCAACTCATGATAACCCCTAATCATTCTTAGGCAACACACATATGGCCCAAATAAATATATCCGTATAGATATACATCATTATACCAACTATACAATAATTTTTTTTACCAACCTGTATACCAATGTCCGTGTATTCCCATTCTGGGCCGCTGTTACTTTCTCATTGTGACAACCACAATAATACGTTAGGGAGGGACTACCCTAACAATACAGCTCTATCGCACGATCTCAGAGTGAGAAGAATGGAAACCAATCCTAAATATCCTGTAGCCTCCTGGTTATAGGTGTGGTGCACAACACACCGATAATCAAGACTCTACTAGACATGGTCTGTAGACACTTTCCGAGGACTAATGACTTTGATACCATTTTTGTCACGACCCGACCCCGGGCCCGCGACTGGTGCCCAACCTGGGCACCCTTATAGGTGTACATCAAAGATAACCAACGGAAGCTAAATAAAACTCATTGTCATGCATTACATGTAATAAGGTCAGTCGATAAGGCCACCACTCCATATATATACAATGCCAAAAAGATTTATCTTTTACATAGTCCAATCCACATACATAACTACAGACCTCTAAGAGTTTTAGACAGTACTATGACAGGACAGGGCCCCGCTGTACCCCTGAATGTACGTAAACCAAAACGCAAAGTCTGTACCTATATATCAAGCTCCGGAGCAAATGGAGCATTCACAAAAGCTGAGTGGAGATCCTAAGCTCTCGGATCACCAACCTGAATACCTATCCCTGTGGCATGAATGCAACCTCCCGAGGAAAGGGGGGTCAGTACGAAAGATGTACCAAGTATGTGAAACTTTAAGTACTGTAAAGAAGATCATACAGTCCAAATATATAAAGCAAGAGACAAGTATGGTAACCAAATTAACAGTACATTGTGCCTTATTAACAATGAGAGTAATAAGAGTAAACTTTACCATTTAAAATAGGAAGCTTAGGATTAATTCAGGGCCACCCGCCCGTAGTATCATTATGCAATCCTATTCAAGGGACTATTTCACCCGCATAGGTCATGTGGACCCGCAATAGAGCAATTTACCTCGCATAGGACTATTTCACCCTCATAGGCCCTACGGACCCACAATGAGCATATACGCAATACTCGCATCGTGGAGAGCAAGTCCACGGATATGTATAATGTCCCGGGGATTGACCCCGTAATAAATAATATAACACCAGCACTAATGGCTATCATGAACAACTTAAGCAAGTTAAGTAACCCTTACTCTTATTAGAAGCAAATGAATGAACCATCATTTTATTAGACTCAAGGCACTATCATGTCGTGTAAAATCCGGGAATTTAACCCAAAGTACTATATACATCCGCTCTTTATAAAAAGACTCAAATCATGCTATACTAGGGGATTGAACCCGAAGTACTATGTACGTCCGCCGTACATTCTTTCCTCTATAAATCTCAAGACACTAACACCCGTAGTATCTAGGTACTTCTACTTTTAATCATCAAGTCACTTGTACTCACTAGGGTCGATACCGTGGCATTGAAACTGTCACGACCCGGCCCCGGGCCCATGACTGGTGCCCTACCTGGGCACCTTTTTCAGGTATACATCAGAGAATAGCAGCGGAATATACACAACTCATAAAAATACTTAGACATTAAATATCAACAGGCTAGCCGATAAGGCCACCTTCCGTAAAATATACATAACCCAAAAACATCAGTTACATCTTCTTTTTTATTTTACAACCCAATCCACAAGACATGACTCTGCACTTAAGAACAATAACAGCGGACAGGGCCCCGCCATACCCCTGAATGTACAACAACCGACAATACTAGGGATCTGAACCAAGGATAAGCCTCCGGAGTAATGGAGCTTCTCAACAGCTGAACACTGATCCTAAGAGTGAGGATCAAAAACCTGTATACTCTACCTGCAGCATGAACGCAGCCCCCCGAAGGAGGTCAGTACAACATGTACCAAGTATGTGAAACTGAAAATACTGTAATAAAATCATAAAGTCTTAAATAAAGCTGGAAACATGTATGATAACTCAAATAACAGTACATTGTGCCTTACTAACAATGAGAGTAAACAAGAGTATACTTTACTGCATAAAAATAAGAGGCTCATGATCAAAGTAGGGCCACCCGCCCGTAGTATCATTAAGCAGTCCTACTCCTGGGACTATTTCACCCGCATAGGTCATGTGGACCCGCAATGAGGTCATCTGCTTCACATGGGACTATTTCACCCGCATAGGACTATTTCACCTGCATGGGCCCGGTGGGCCCGCAATGAGTACAAACGCCGCACTCGCATCATGGGTAGCAATTCCATGGAATAGGTAGTAACCCGGGGGTTTACCCCATATAAATAACATAACCTAGCACAACCGGCTATCATACGTAACATAAGCACTACCGGTTTATCATACATAACATAAGCACTACCGGCTTATCATACATAACATAAGCACCACCGGCTTATCATACATAACATAAGAAAGTTAAGAAATCCCCTAACTTCTTATTAGCTTTGTTCATATACACTCTCATTTTAGTTTACTTAAGGCACTAACATGTCATTATAAAATCCAGGAATTTAACCCAAAGTACTACCTACTTCTATTCTTTTAAAATGACTCTTTTTCGTATAAAACTTCCAAGATACTAATAACCGTAGTATCAAGTCATATCTACTTTTCAAGACAAGTCACAATACCTTTTAGAAATACATTTAGGCTTCTAAATCAAGTGACTTCTTTCTTTTAAAACCCTAAGCAATTTATGCCTTCAAATCAATTTGCCTTTCATTATTTCAAGTCGTTTATCATTAATTACATTACTAGAGTGAACCACTCTTTCATCTTTCCATAAAGTTATTATAACCAACTTCCCATAAAGTCTTTATACTAACTTTGTACTTTAGGCAATTACACTCTTCCTTATATCCAAGAGACTTATACTTTTAAAAACCAAGTATCATATACTTTTAAAATACTTCAAGTCTCTTAACTTTAGAAATCAAATTTCCTAACTTTAGAATAGTTCAAGGAATCAATACTATCAAAATCAAGTATTCTATACATTTTCAAGTCAAGAAATCTTTATTTACCTTATTAGAATAAACCATTCTTTTTACTTTCCATAAAGTTATTAACCAACTTTATGCTTTTGAAACCAAGGCATTTCTATCCTTTAAAAACAAGTGAGTTAATTCTCTAACTCGACCAACTTGAACATCCTTAAAACAAGTCAAGGATATCAAATGAAACTAAATTCATTTAAATCTCGTACGACTACCGTACTATACATTTACAACTACTCATACTCAAGAGATAAGAAAGTTCCACATACCTCTTCGGTTCAATCCACTTGCTAAGTCCAATATTCCGTACGTAGTATGTCAACCTATAATGACCATAATACGTCTATTAACTTCTAACTTCAAACATAGAATATTCTAAGTGCAAAGTCACTAAATTCTATGAAAAATCGGACAGCACTTCCTTTGTTTCTACATACTTTTCCACCTTTTTCAAGGCCCGAATTCAATAACCAAACATGCCACATTTAAGGCTCAACAATGTAGTTAACAATAGGGGATTACACGCCTAACAAGACGTGTAAAATTCCGCCCCACAATTGATATCAAACTAGTCCAAAAAGGCAATGCCATTCTCGGCCAAAAGGTGTCACAACATATCATCCTTTCCAATTCCTTTTCAATACAAGTTGTTTAGTATAACATGTTATAAAGCCGCTATCGATTATAACAACTATAATCTTCAAGTAGATAACATGCGACGATTCTAATTATCGACCAAATTGTATTTCAATTTCAAATGGCTAATAATGTCATTTCGGATTTAGGCTTCCAATATCCATAACACTTATCAATCTTTAATACATATACTTCATGTTAGTTAAAATGTAAGGCTACAACAATATGTAATCTTATAACACTTAAGAGCTCCTTGATACTCCAATCCGCCACTTGAAGCCCTTAGAAGATCACAAACAACTTTTCTTTACTTTCTAATCCAAACCTATGAAAGTGACTTAGGTTTTCACCTTGCGACTAATACAAACACGATACTTTTCCGGGATATTTCTATTGAGATACCCTTACAATACTCTTAGGAACCTTGGTTTAAAGTGTGGAGCTTATTGAACAACAAACGAAAATTTTTCTCCTTGAAACCCTATGAAACCCGAGAGCTCCTCTAGTGTTCTTCAAGTTTTCTTGAAATTTGTCTAAGTGTGGGAACTATTCTTGCTACTAGTATGTTTAAATAACAACATGGAGGGTCAAGATGAGAACAATTGGGTGGCTTGGATGTATTTTAATAAAAGATCAAGCCAAGTGGCCTTGACTTAGTCAATGTTATCAAGCTCTAGTCTAGCAAGACTTGCTCATCTCTAAATTGGTCAAATGACCATTTCACCCATGGTCCATTTCGTCCAAGACCAACTAAGGGGGGGGGGTGACACGTGTCGCCCTCCCATTCTTCACAATATTTCGTTTTCCGACATTTCCATAATTCCGATAAATTTTTACTAGTCTCAAATCTTAACATTTTTGAGTTATACGTACGTTCTTGTAAACATGTCCTGTAATTATGGGGTGTAACATTCTTCCCCCCTTAGAAACATTCGTCCCCGAATGTTATTTTGGGAGTCAATCTTATAGATAGCGACATAGTCTCCTTTTACAACCCCTACCTACCAATAATGCCACACATGGCCACATAATAATACTTATGCTAAAACGTCAACCTGAACTCCAAGCGTCGACGTCGGTTATCTGCATAAAGCTTCTGTCGACTCTGAGCTTGCTAATAATCTTTCCTGGATAGGCTTCGCCTTATCCACAGCCCGCTGAATCAAGTCTGGGCCAACTAACTGAACCTCGCCTACGTCGAACCAACCAACCGACGATCTACACTTTCGTCCATACAAAACCTCATATGGCATCATCTGAATGCAAGAATGGTAGCTGTTGTTATAAGCAAACTCAACAAGAGGCAATTGATCCTCCCAGCTACCCCTGAAATCAATAACACAGGCCCGCATCATATCCTCAAGTGCCTGGATAGTATGCTCTGCCTTTCCGTCAGTCTAAGGGTATAATGCAATACTGAGACTCACCTGTGTCCCTAACCCCTTCTGGAAAACCTCCAGAAGTTATCCGTAAACTGAGCTCATCTGTCTGACATCATAAATGTAGGAACCCCGTGTAGTCTCACAATCTCCCTGCTATATAATCTTGCATAATCCTCAGTCGAGTAAGTGGTCCTAACCGGAAGAACACGGGTTGGTTTTGTCAGCCTGTTTACTATGACCCTCAGGGAGTCGCACTTCCTCCGAGTACGATGCCACCCTGTAACAAAATCCATATTAATAACTTCCCATCTCTAAGTTGGGATCTCAATCGCCTGTAGTAGCCCACAGGGTTCCTGGTATTCTACCTTGACCTGCTACTAACTCGAAAACTAAGCAACAAACTCCGCTACGTCCCTCTTCAGGTCATCTTACCCATACATACATCTGAGGTCATGATACATCTTAGTCAACCCCGGATAAATAGAGTAACGAGCACTGTGTGCCTCCCGAAATCTGGCGTGAAGTCTCGCAACATCGAGCACACACCGCCTCGAATCTTAGCACCTCATCAGGCGCTACCTCAAATAAACTCTCCTCCTCTCGAAGAGTCGTATCTCGATACCGTATCATAACTGGATCCTCATATTGTCGCCTCTTTACCTCCTTAACGACGGAAGACTCGGCAACCTCTCAGATCTAAACTCCATTAACCTTGGAACAAATAATCGAACCACTCGGCTCGGTAGCTGATGAATCTCACGGACCACGTCCTGTCTATCTGGCTGCCCATCTGACAGACTACCCATAGATCCACGACTAAGAGCATCAGAATCGCTCGGCTTTCCCCGGGTGGTATAGGATATCAATATCACAATCCTTGAGTAACTCTAACCACCGTTCCTGTCGCAAATTCAGCTGCCTCTGTCTGAAGATATACCGGAGGCTCTTGTGGTCTGCACAAATATCCACATGAAGTCTATATAAGAAATGCCTCCAAATCTTCAAGGCACGATTAACTGCCGCCGACTCTAAATCGTGAGTAGCGTAATTCCTTTCATGCTCCCGTAACCGCTGGGAAACATAGGCTCTAACCTTATCGTGTTGCGTCAGCACACAACCTAGCCCAACACCCAAAGTGTTACAATAATAACCTAACCCTCTAGTCTCTCAGGAGGGGTTAGAACTGTAATCGTGGTCAACTTATCTTTCAATAACTGGAAGCCTTTCTCATACTTGCGAAATATTCGGGCATCCTTAATCTCAATTATGGTTCCTGTCTCCCTTTCTCTGTTGCAACCAAACTTGGTCACTCTACTTAGATTTGATTCCTTTGCTTGCCTCATGACTAAGACTTCCTACCAATCACAATTTAGGGGGGAGATTTCCTTGATCTCGTCAAGTAATAATCCTATTATTCTCTCTCGGCTCATAGAGCTTATAATCAGGTGTTCAACCTCTATTCATGGTATTACATAATCTAATGGCTTGTCAAGATTTCTTATTGTTCAAGTGTCTACTCGTCTTTCCTTTATAATTCATTTCAAGTTGTCTTGGGGTCCCTTACCTCCCGTATATTTCTACTATCCTTCTCGTCAGTACAGAGGTTACCACCTTTCCTCGAGGTGTTCTTACTGCCCATCATTCACTAATGGTCTTTACACTAGTCTGGGGTAATCATATCTCGTGCAACTTACATAACCATAGTTGCATTCTCTTTTATCTTTCCGGTCATAACCCTTCCTTATGCTTATTATTAGCAAAAGTATTTCTACCTTGATTCATAATCATACAGTTTCATGCATGCGTACTACCTGCATGTATATCCTTACGACACTTCCTCGACCATTTCCTAACGTTGTTCTCAATTACCCCAACACAATACTTTTCCCACGGTTATCTAAAACTGTAACCTATGACATGACGATACTGAAGACCTTACCAGTCTCATATCCTTCGTCTAACAACATGGGTACACATAACCCCATAATACATAAAACTATCCTTTTACGTGGGGGAGAGAACTTATCTCCCTTTCAAAATCTTAATCATCAAGCGCCACCTTATAATCGTATAGATTTTCAAAACTTACTAACGATGTCTTCTGTTTTCCGCAGGCAACACTCGTACTTATCTTATTCTCGCTTGTGCGCTTTCTTGAAATTAACTGGAAGGTCGTGGCCCTGACCGCCACACCAAACCAACTCCAAGTACCTCCAAGGGCACTTAATATAAATTCCTTCAAATTCAAGTATTACTTACTTTCTGCGTCAATTTACCTCAAATGCACAAGTCACACAGACTTATTAAAATCAACGATGTCAAATAAGGAAGGATAATTCACTAGTTACAACCACTTCCCTTCATTTCCACTCGATAACCGGCTTACCGGAAAACTGGGACCGAACCGATCTCTCTCTGTAGTCAACGTTGGCATAACAAGAGGCCAACTAGCCCATACTCATAATGACCTCAAGGTCGGTCATATCAGCTCTACAAGGTCTGCTAGGGTCCGACGACTGTATCGTCACCGGGCAATTATTATATACCCGCTCAGCTACCACCCATCACTCACGGGTGTAGTCACCTCGAAAGGTTCTCATGGATTCAGGCTTTATTCCTTTACACTTGGTTGCTCTCTTTCTCACTGGTCGTACTCTTTCCGTACTTCCAAACTTATACTAGCATACGTACATAACTTCCATACTAATTTTGGCCTCCAATCTTTGGAGTTACAATGTTAAACAATATAAGGCCATTTCCGTCTCTCTCAACCTGGTTCCGGTGGAATGCGTCCACGAACTCGTAAAACAATTTACTAGACTTGGGCCTTTCACCCTCATGACCCTGTCACGTAGCGGGGCTACTACCAACTGATCCTATTCCATTTCAGGCTATGGGGCGACCCTTAATAGGTCCTCAACCCGACTCGGCATCGCACTTAACTCTTATCCTTAATCTGGTTTAATTTTTTACTACCCGAGAAGGCCTTATATACCTAAGGTCTCGGCGGTTATCAATATTCTTAGGCTCGCAATTTCCATGCTCCAAGCCTACCTTATCAGTCCCTCCGTAAATGGGTACAATAACTTCTCGTACAATCATAACCATGTTTTCTTGATCACAACAACCCTTACTTACTCTATATGGATCTCATCCGTACGATCCTCTTACGCATACCACGTAGCTTAATCTATCCACATAGTCTTCCATCAAGCACCTTAACATGACTTCTTAAGGGTTCATTACCCTATCAGACAGCTCATCAATTCCTAATTATATCAAATTAGCACATAAATCTTGATGAGAATTCATTAAACTGTTTCATACCTTCCTGGTATCTAATTAGTCCTTACCAATTCCTGGTAATCTAAAATCATTCTAGGCAACCCATATATGACCCTCATACATAAATCCGTATAGTTGTACATCATTATACCAACTATACAACAAGTACAACCAACCTGGATACGCAATCCATATAATCATTTCTGGGTCACTGCTGCCTTTCTCGTAGCTGCAATCAACATAACTCGTTAGGGAGAGACGACCCTAACAACACAGCTCTATCGCACGATCTCAGAGTGAGAAGAATGGAAACCAATCCTAAATGTCCTGCAACCTCCTGATTATAGATGTGGTGCACAACACACCGATAATCAAGACTCTACTAGACACGGTTTGTAGACACTTTTCGAGGACTAACTGCTCTCTTACCACTTTTGTCACGACCCGACCCCGGGCCCGCGACTGGTGCCCTACCTGGGAACCCCTTTCAGGTATACATTAGAGAATACCAGCGGAACATACACAACTCATAAAAATACTTAGACATTAAATATCAACAGGCTAGCCGATAAGGCCACCTTCCGTAAAATATACATAACCCAGAAACATCAGTTACATCTTTTTTTTCTTTTACAACCCAATCCACAAGACATGACTACAGACCTCTAAGAACAACAACTGTGAAGGGACAGGGCCCCGCCATACCCCTGAATGTACAACAACCGACAATACCAGGGATCTGAACCAAGGATAAGCCTCCGGAGTAATGGAGCTTCTCAACAGCTGAACAGTGATCCTAAGAGTGAGGATCATCAACCTGTATACTCTACCTGCGGCATGAACGCAGCCCCCCGAAGGAGGTCAGTACAACATGTACCAAGTATGTGAAACTGAAAGTACTGTAATAAAATCATAAAGTCTTAAATAAAGCTGGAGACATGTATGATAACTAAAATAACAGTACATTGTGCCTTACTAACAATGAGAGTAAACAAGAGTATACTTTACTGCATAAAAATAGGAGGCTCATGATCAAAATAGGGCCACCCGCCCGTAGTATCATTAAGCAGTCCTATTCCTGGGACTATTTCACCCGCATAGGTCATGTGGACCCGCAATGAGATCATCCGCCTCGCATGAGACTATTTCACCCGCATAGGACTATTTCACCCGCATGGGCCCGGTGGGCCCGCAATGAGTACAAACGCCACACTCGCATCATGGGTAGCAATTCCATGGAATAAGTAGTAACCCGGGGGTTTACCCCGTATAAATAACATAACCTATCACAACCGGCTATCATACGTAACATAAGCACTACCGACTTATCATACATAACATAAGCACTACCGGCTTATCATACATAACATAAGCACCACCGGCTTATCATACATAACATAAGCACCACCGGCTTATCATACATAACATAAGCAAGTTAAGAAATCCCCTAACTTCTTATTAGCTTTGTTCAGATACACTCTCATTTTAGTTTACTTAAGGCACTAACATGTCATTATAAAATCCGGGAATTTAACCCAAAGTACTACCTACTTCTATTCTTTTAAAATGACTTTTTTTCGTATAAAACTTCCAAGATACTAATAACCGTAGTATCAAGTTATATCTACTTTTCAAGACAAGTCACAATACCTTTTAGAAATACATTTAGGCTTCTAAATCAAGTGACTTCTTTCTTTTAAAACCTTAAGCAATTGATGCCTTCAAATCAATTTGTCTTTCATTATTTCAAGTCGTTTATCATTATTTACATTACTAGAGTGAACCACTCTTTCATCTTTCCATAAAGTTATTATAACCAACTTCCCATAAAGTCGTTATACTAACTTTGTACTTTAGGCAATTACACTCTTCCTTAAATCCAAGAGACTTATACTTTTAAAAACCAAGTATCATATACTTTTAAAATACTTCAAGTCTCTTAACTTTAGAAATCAAATTTCCTAACTTTAGAATAGCTCAAGGAATCAATACTTTCCAAATCAAGTATTCTATACATTTTCAAGTCAAGAAATCTTTGTTTACCTTATTAGAATAAACCATTCTTTTTTACTTTCCATAAAGTTATTAACCAACTTTATGCTTTTGAAACCAAGACATTTCTATCCTTTAAAAACAAGTGAGTTAATTCACTAACTCGACCAACTTGAACATCCTTAAAACAAGTCAAGGATATCAAATGAAACTAAATTCATTTAAATCTCGTAGGTCTACCGTACTATACATTTACAACTACTCATGCTCAAGAGATAAGAAAGTTCCACATACCTCTTCGGTTCAATCCACTTGCTAAGTCCAATATGCCGTACGTAGTATGTCAAACTATAATGAACATAATACGTCTATTAACTTCTAACTTCAAACGTAGAATATTCTAAGTGCAAAGTCACTAAATTCTACGGAAAATCGGACAGCACTTCCTTTGTTTCTACATACTTTTCCACCTTTTTCAAGGCCCGAATTCAATAACCAAACATGCCACATTTAAGGCTCAACAATGTAGTTAACAATAGGGGATTACACACCTAACAAGACGTGTAAAATTCTGCCCCACAATTGATATCAAGCTAGTCCAAAAAGGCAATGACATTCTCGGCCAAAAGGTGTCACAACATATCATCCTTTCCAATTCCTTTTCAATACAAGTTGTTTAGTATAACATGTTATAAAGTCGTTATCGATTATAATAACTATAATCTTCAAGTAGATAACATGCGACGATTCTAATTATCGACCAAATTGTATTTCAATTTCAAATGGCTAATAATGTCATTTCGGATTTAGGCTTCCAATATCCATAACACTTATCAATCTTTAATACATATACTTCATGCTAGTTAAAATTTAAGGCTACAACAATATGTAATCTTATAACACTTAAGAGAACAAGATTGGTACCTTAACGAGCCTTAATCCAACTTCAAGATCCGAAGTCGCTCCCTAGCAACTTAGACCCTCTCCTTGACACTCCAATCCGCCACTTGAAGCCCTTAGAAGATCACAAACAACTTTCCTTTACTTTCCAATCCAAACCTATGAAAGTGACTTAGGTTTTCACCTTGCGACTAATACAAAAACGATACTTTTCCGGGATATTTCTATTGAGATACCCTTACAATACTCTTAGGAACCTTGGTTTAAAGTGTGGAGCTTATTGAACAACAAACGAAAATTTTTCTCCTTGAAACCCTATGAAACCCGAGAGCTCCTCTAGTGTTCTTCAAGTTTTCTTGAAATTTGTCTAAGTGTGGGAACTAGTATTGCTACTAGTATGTTTAAATAACAACATGGAGGGTCAAGATGAGAACAATTTGGTGGCTTGGATGTATTTTAATAAAAGATCAAGCCAAGTGGCCTTGACATAGTCAATGTTATCAAGCTCTAGTCTAGCAAGACTTGCTCATCTCTAAATTGGTCAAATGACCATTTCACCCATGGTCCATTTTGTCCAAGACCAACTAAGGGGGGGGGGGGGGTGACACGTGTCGCCGTCCCATTCGTCGCAATATTTCGTTTTTCGACATTTCCATAATTCCGATAAATTTTTACTAGTCTCAAATCTTAACATTTTTGAGTTCTTACGTACGTTCTTATAAACATGTCCTGGAATTACGGGGTGTAACAGAAACATCACCCCGCTCCTAACTTACCTCGGCCCCCCTTCAGAAGAGGCAGCGCCGCGGCCCTGCACTAGGTCGCCACGACGTCGGAACATCTGCAATCCTCTGAAGTTTCCGAGCCGCGGCCCTGCCATTTGGAGCCACAGCGTCACACCCGAAATCCGCAGTTTTGACTTTTTCTAAGTCTCTTTTCAATCAAGCAACTTCCCTTATATATTACAAGGAATCCGAGTTCATTTAAAACATCTACGTTCATCGTACGCTCATTTTTATAAAGTCATGCTCAAAGAAGATAGAAGATGTTCCACATACCTCTTCGGCTAATCCACGCGCCAAGTAGAATACGTCACACGTAGAATGTCAACCTATAATGACAATTAACACTTCTATCAATTCCATGCTTTCAAGTGTAGGTTATATACCAAGTAATAGTCCTCTTTATTCTACGTAAATTTGGGCAGCACTTCCCCCGTTTATATGTACTTTTCCACCTTTTACAACACCCGATTTAAACCAAAAACAAGCCACATATAACAGTTAACTAACAAGGGGATTACACATTTACAAGATG
The DNA here is from genome assembly GCA_029844215.1 of Przewalskia tangutica. Lineage (NCBI taxonomy): Eukaryota > Viridiplantae > Streptophyta > Magnoliopsida > Solanales > Solanaceae > Przewalskia > Przewalskia tangutica. The sequence continues at coordinate 132,485,394 of CM056720.1, read as the reverse complement.
TGTAAAATTCTGCCCCACAAAGATGTAAAACAGTTCACAATATCCAACAAATAAAAGGGCACTCTTGGCCACAACAACATATAACCTTCTTACAACTCCTTATTATTCAAGTCGTTTTTCCAACACTTGTACATGATACATACCAAGAGTTAAATGATTACTTTTCCCTCAACGTATAACACATATAATGTGAAGATACATTCTATATTAACTAATATAAACCAATGTTACAAAAAAAAGCCCCAAATTCGGCCAACACACAAAATGGCACACATGATCTTAAACTCAATTTTTCCTTATCACCATATCATTCCACAATTACCACAACATGTAGTATAAGATTACTTTCAAGAGGATGATGAGATTTACCTTATTTATGCCAAAAACAATCCACTTGAAAGTCGATCCTTAGAGATAGTCTTAGCTCCAAATCCTTACGTTCCAATCCGCAATATGCGACCCTTAGAAGCTTATAACCAACTTCTCTTCTTGATCCAACACCAAAAGTTGAAGATCAACTTAGGGTTTTCAAGACCCTATTTTCGGCCAAGGGCTTTTAAAGGGATTAGGGGTGTTTAATCTTGGCTAATACTTGGTTAGGAATCTTCACCTTGTATATATGAACAACACTTGGAAGATTTACTATCTTATTCTTGATTCCTTGAAGAAAATCGAGAGAGAGAAGAGAGATATAGAACTTTGTGTATGAAAAATGTTAAGTCTTCCAAGGCTCTCTCTATATAGATGATTATAGCTTTGGGCACAAGACAAGTGGAGTGGGACCCATGGTCCACTTGTCTTCATCTCCAAAATATCTTCCAAGTCCAAGTTAAATGGTCAATACCATGTGGGGGTGACATGTGTCACCCTCCCATTGGTCCAAAATTATTTCGTCCCCTAAATATCCATATTTGGTCAAAATATCTCAAATCCTTGTGGGCCCCATAATTTCGTAAAATTTTCTTGTGGTCCCCACATGACCAAATTCGAGACTTGAAAATTCAAAACTCCAGAATTCTATGAATCCCAAATACCAAATTTGAGAATCAAATTCCAACTAATAACCCTTTTTCCTTCACGAGGTTCCAAAATATTTCTTTAAGAGAATAGTTATACATTCTCCCAACGTTCAAGTCTTACTTACGTTCTCGAATACATGTCTTGGAATTATGGGGTGTAACAAATTCCAAGAAAGGTGGTCTTCTTATGGGTCAAGACATCAAGTTATCTCAGAAGGACAGTCCTTCTAATGCTGAGCGCATGAAGAGGATCCCATATGCTTCGGCTATAGGATCAATCACGTATGCAATAACCTGTACTAGGCCAGATGTGGCCTTTGCACTTAGTATGACTTGCAAATTCCAACAGAATTCTGGAGACGGACACTGGAAAGCAGTCAAGAGTATTCTTAAGTATCTCAGACGAACTAAAGATTACTTCTTGGTCTATGGTGGAAAATAAAAGTATTAAAAACTAACTTATACTAGGTACACTGATGCTAGCTTCCAGACAGATATTGATGACTTCAAATCTCAGTCTGGTTATACGTTCATTTTCAATGGTGGAGCAGTGAGTTAGAAACATTCCAAACAAGCTATAACTGCTGATTCGACAACTGAAGCCGAGTATATTGCTGGATCGGAAGCTGGTAAAGAAGCTTTCATGATTTATGAGTTCCTGAAGGAACTAGGGGTAGTTTCGAGTGTTAGTTGTCCAATAATAATTTATTGTGACAATACTGGTGTGATTGCACAAGCTAAGGAACCAAGATCAACAAACAGAAACAAATATGTACCAATGAAATACCACATACTCAGGGAGATGGTAAATATTGAAGAGATTAGATTAGACTATGTACCCACAGATGATAATCTAGCTGACCCATTCACTAAACCATTAAGTTTAGTTAAGCATAATGGTCATTTTGAGAATATGGGCATTAGATATGTTGGTGATTGGCTCTAGGCCATGTGGGAGATTGAAAGTATATTTATGTCCTAGAGACAATCTGTATTAGGATAAATGTACTTTATACACATTCGTATTTTATTAATGGAGATTAATATTTTGGCATTTGCATTTGCATTTATTGAATTATTAGTTGATTATTTATAATATTCTATAATATGCATCCCTAGAGTTTACGTGGTTATTGATAATGTGAGATATTAATATTATAACGTAACTCTTAAAATAGCCTCGACTAATGATCATCGAAAATGAGATATCGATGATATGTGATAAGTCGACATGTGGTCTGCTTCATATCCTTAGAGGATGTAGTATGTCTCACCTGCTACGAGTTATGGTAACTCATGATGGACACATGGATACTTTGGATGTATTGGTATACCCTGCCGATATATTGTGTTATACCCCGTATTTCCAGTGTATGTACGTAAGGACGTACGTAGAAAATTTGAACCTTTAAAGTGGCTTGGCCGAAAATTATTTTGTGCACAACACCCGGTTAGAGTCGTTTTTTAAACGTTTCCACAACTTTCGTAGGGAAAATTCCGGCTATGTCATTTTTAATTTTTGCGGATTTTTCCGAGAGACGAAACATTTTGGACCAACAAGAGGGCGACACTTGTCACCCTCTCATTGGAGCACGTTGGGCGGTAATAGGGGTTGGCCGAGTTGGCCTTGTTTGGTCAAGGGGTTGGTAGGATATTTTGGTGGTAGATGGATAAGGTGCACTTGGCAAGATCTTGGCCCTACACTTGCCTTGCACTTGGCATGATCTTGGCCATTGGTTGGCCTTTGCTTGACCTATAAATACCCCTCCCCTTTGAAGACTTCTTCATCCATTCCTAAAATTCTCTAAGTGTTAAAATCCTCCCCTCTCCTAGTAGTGTTCTCGCCCAACACCATCCTCCCCTGGCCGAGAGCCCTCCCTCTTTGTGGTGCTAGTATGGGTACCCCCTAGCCTAGTTGTTGTCGTATACTACCCCCCTTGGTGGTGGAGAAAGACTCTCCAAACATGGTTAGAAGGCCCAAATTACCTTAGCCAGTATACCTTGTAGTATTCTAAGGTTATACTATCTGAAAAGCCCAGAAATACTATTATGCTTCCCGTCAGTCACAAAACCGAAACCCTAAGGAAAATCTCCATGGTTAGTTGGAGTAGTATGTAGAAGTTGGTTAGAACTTCTAAGGGTAGTTTGGAGCGGGTTGGAGCGCTCGGAGTTGGAGCTAAACGTTGCCCAGGATCGACATTTCTACTTGGATAATTATGGGCTTATCGAGGTAATTATCTTGTCCCCCTATTGTAATTGGATATTACATGTTGTAGGAATATATAGTTGAAGTATACTATATATATAACTGAACATAGCTTGTGGCAATGTCTTTGGACTTAAGCACAATTTAAAGAAGAGAATCAATCAGTAATTACGTAGGATCTGATGAACTTGTGTAGTTTGTGGTGGGAAGGGCTGCCCAATTTCCGTAGGATCTTGTATCTAGATTTATTCTACCGAGTAGTCTAGACTTTGATAGACTTGTGTAACTGTATAGGTTGAATGTTACGTGAGTAGCATGTGCTACTTGAGAAGGTGGACCGTGCTAAGCGGGTTATAGCCGTTGAGCGATTTGCTAATAGTCGATAATCGTCGCGAGGTATGTGAACCTCTTCCTATCTCTTCTAGCATGATATGTGTATAACTATGTAGTACGGTAGACGTACGTGTGTTAATTGAACGTAGTTGTACGGCAATGTCTTTTGACTTAAGCACTAATAATAATAATCTTGAAATAGTTCAAGAGAATTAAGAACTGTTTTTAAAAGAAGAGTAATACTTGGTTTTAAAAACTTAAGAGTTATACTAGCTTTATGGGAAGTTAGGTATAACGGCTTAAGAGAGATAAAACGAATGATTTATTTTAGAAGTTAAGAGACTTGATCTTGTAAGATAAGAGACTTAACTTAATCAATGAATTTTGTGTGAAACCTCATTCGTGAGTAATGAGTACTTGATTTTTAAAAGGGATAATGTTTTACTGATTTCGGAAATCAGAATGTGTATCGACAAACCACTGCAGCGTTAATAAAGGGAAATGTTTTGATTAATGAAGTATTAATAAAACCAAGAGAAACTTCCATCCGCATAGAAGCTAAGATGAGACAAAATGATATTTCCTAGATCATGGTCTTTGTAATAAGATTGTTATAAACAAGAATATCCTACTCACATAAGGCTTATGTTTCTTAGATGGTTTAAAAGAGAATTATATTCTTAAATGAATAAGACTATGAACGACGAAACCTTTCTAAAATAAGAAACGTGAACATTTGAAATTAGGCAAACTTGAACGTTTGGAAAATAATGTTGTTACTTGATTTTACAAAGGTAAGTGTTTTGGTTTACTTAAAAAAAAGACAGTCACTCTATTTTATACTACGGGTATTGCGTGACTTATGGGAAAGAAGCGGATCTTTTAAAGATTTAATGTGTGAAGTACTTTGGGGATAGATACCCAAACTTGTTAGTAGAAAGTACCTTGTGTGAATAACTTGATTGTATTGGTTTGTGATAGTCTTGTAATACTTTCTTGTTGATTTGATAAAGTAAACATGTTAGGATGCTACGTGTGTTAGTATCTTGTGGTTGTTATGTAAGGGGAGTCATTCGTGCTGTGCTTACGTTACTAAACGGTAAGTCCATTGTACTATTATTATATCACCTACCCCCTTGACTTATTATACCGAGGGCTTGCCACCCTTGATGCGGGTCTATACGGCCTATGCGGTCCTTGTGACTATGCGGAGTGCGAGAGCTCCAGGATTGATCATTCCGGGTGTTTAGCCTGATGCGGGGGATTCCCTATGCGGTCTGTTGAGACTATGCGGTCTTTTGAGACTATGCGGGTTGCGGGAGCCTAGGCGGATACCGAAGGTTAAGGCCGCCGATGCGGGTGTACCTCAGCGGTCTAGGACCATGATTCGAGAATACCTTATGCGGCTCGTGTGTGACCTATGCGAGCTGCGAGAGTTCGAGGATAGACACGCACATTGATCTGCGGGCAAATGGCCACCGATCGTGTAGTGCGGTGCAGAAAGACCTCGTGATACAATTTATGGCATTTGCGGTACTGAGGGTCTTAGTAGTCGGCTATGCCTTCGTACTTACCCCGTACGGTTTTATTGTGATGACTTTGAGGGCGTGAGTCCCTTACTTGACATGACTGCTTATTTATTGTAAAATGTAGTTTGGTTATCATACATGTCTCCTGCTTTGTATAGACTACTATGATTTCATTTACAGTATTTATTTTCAGTTTCACATACTGGGTACCTGTTGTACTGACCTCCTTCGGGGGGCTGCGTTCATGCCGCAGGTAAAGGTACATCAGTCGTTGATCCTCGCCCCTAGGGTCACGATTGACGTTTGGGAAAGCTCCGTTTCTCGGAGGCTTATCTTCGTATAGTCCCTGTTGTTGTAGGTGCTTACATTCAGGGTATGACGGCCCACGTCCGTCGTTGTTGTCATATCATTCGTAAGTCTGTAATCGTTGTGGCGGGGTTTGTAAAAAGGATTAAACTTTCATGTTGAAAAAGTTGTTTATATATATATGCGAAAGACAAGTTTTCTCAGTTATTGTTTCATATTTCATAATATGTCTTGTATCGTTTTATGTTCCGCTGATTACTCTGATGTTGTATCACTAGGGTGCCCGGGGTAAGGCACCAGTCACGGGCCCGAAATCGGGTCGTGACAAAAGTGGTATCGAGCGATTAATCCTCGGAAAGTGTCTACGATCGTATCGATGAAGTCTTGATTATCGGTGTGTTGTGCACCACATCAATAATCGAGAGGCTATAGGATATTTAGGATTGGTTTCTATTCTTCTCACTCGAGATCGTGCCTTAGAGTCAGATTGTAAGTTGGACCCTCTAACGAAATTCTTTCCACTTATCATTATGCCTCCGTAGGCAACCGCCCAGGAGGGCAAAGCGGCAGGAGGCTGCGAGTAGAGTTCGAGAGGGTTACGAGGGCACAGGCCCAATCATCACCTGGGGTGGTGCTTCATGTGGGGAGTTCTGCGATGTCACTAGCCCCAGCAGAGTTTAGCACGGCGGCAGCAGTTACTACTGCGGCCATGATATTTGAACCTTCGGCCAGGGAGCAGAGAATATAGATTTCAGGAAGGCGACCATTACTAACTATGGATTTGACTACGGAGATTATACCGATGTCGCGAATCTTGATGAATATTAACGAGAAGGTTGTGCAAGAGTAGTTCTTGATTAGGCGAGCATGGCACGTATGCGAGCTTATACACAGCCGAGAAGCGTAGAGATCGACGGGTTAACGAGGCGGCGAAGAGGCGAACAGCAAGGTCCTTTGGTAACTTTCGAGGCGAGTCACCTCGCCAGCGGATTAGATTTGCACACCCACCAGTGCAGAGAGGTTCTCCACGGATTTCAGGACGTTCGGGGTATGCAGGAGTTGGTCAGAACTCCAGGGCTTCCGGTTCACAGTGTGGCAGACGTCATCCCGGGGAATGTCGTCTTTTAGTTGGTACTTGTTGTACCTATGACCGTCAGGGTCTGATGTCGAAAGAGTGTCCTTGTAGGAGGACTTAGCCTTCAGGATCGGTGGGTAGTTCGTCACCTTCCTTAGCTATGCGCCCTACGGGGCAGGTTTGATTAGAACGACTAAGGGGAGTAAAGCAGTAGATGCAGGCATATCTTTAACCCTCTAGAGATCAGTATGTGTGATAAGGTGAGTATACCTTAAGTGCTATGTTCTGTTAGCAGTGTGTTAGTTGTGATTAGAAATCATGGTGGGTTAACCTAGTAAGATTTTGGGGGATAGAGAAAGTGTGAGCCTTAGAGCTTTATACGTGAAGACCTTAGAGGTAAGGCCATCTCGAGTAAAAGACGTATGTTTATGTTTGACCCTTGTCAGGGTGCATAGTGCACGTGAGCTATGTTTGTGGGATAAGTCCCTGAGTAGTGTGGAATGAAAGAGGGTAGTTGAACTAAGAAGACCTCTAGGTTTTCGTAACGTGATTTGAGAGATTGTTCCGGATAGAGGAGCTAATGTTTTGCGCATTGCCGGGTCGGGTTGAGGCCATGTTGCGGGTCAACCCGCGGCTGCCAGCGGTGGGGTCGGTTTGTGGTGGTCACGTAGGGTGGTAAGTCACGAGGATGTTAGTGTCACGACCCGACCGGGGCCATCGTGCCTACACAGGCACCATTACGTAAACATCGAGAGATAATCGTGGAACATACATGAAACTTATAAATAAAATGGCGAAAGTAAAACAACAGTCGGTAGATAGGGCTACCTTCACGACGTACATACATCGCGAAGCAGTTGCCTCATTTCTTTACAAACAGACCCACAATATGTGACTACAGACCTCTAAGAATTTCAACTGTGGCGGGACAGGGCCCCGCCATACCCCTGAATATACATAGCCATGACAACTCCGGAACATCGGAGCCATCTAAAAATGCTGAACCAGGATCCTAAGCTCGCGGATCCACACTGTGTACCTAAACCTGCGGACATGAGCGGCCGAAGGAGTCGATAACAAAGTGCGAATATGGAACAAAAATAACGTGCAAGAATCAAATCATAACTGTACAAAAGAATGCCATTTTTTTACTCCTGAAGTCACTCGTATATTAACCGTTCCATTCCTTCTTTCCATAAGATTTAACAACATATTCTTACATACTTACTTAAGAGTTTAATCTAGCCTTTTTCACATAACTTACATATCTTACATAACATAATCCGGCCCGCCTGTGGGCTCTTTGTGGAATCATATAACATAATCCGCCCGCTGTGGGGCTCGGTGTCTTGTGGAATCATATAACATAATCCGGCCGCTGTGGGGCTCGGTGTCTGATGGCGTAACCCGGCTATGTGAAGGCTCGGGTAATAATATGGCGTGTCAGGCCTATGTGTAGGCTCGGTGTATTTCATAACGTAATCCGGCCTATTTGTAGGCTCGGTGTATTTCATAACGTAATCCGGCCTATTTGTAGGCTCGGTGTGATTTTCCTTACATAACATTTTCAAACCATCTTTTCACTTCTTCTTAAGTCGTCATAACAACTTCCCATAAAGCTATTATAACAACCTTTCATTTTAGAGAACTTAAGACACTTTTATTCTTACAACATTAGGAAAACTAGATCCAAAATACTACGTACATACATACTTAAAGAATCATAGAACCCCTTTCTTTTAAAGCTCAAGTCACATACTCTTTTGGAAGCCATCTTCTTATCTTTTGAAACAAATTAAGCCATACTTTGTAAAATTAAGTCATTTCTACTTATAAAATCAAGGCTTATAGCCTTAACACCTCGTAGCATACACTCTTTCAAATCGTGTAAACTTATACTTTAGAAATCAAGTCCCATAACTTAAAAAAAAAAAATCATAATCCTTTAAAGAAAATCAAAGTTCATAGTCTTAAAACTTCATAACATACATTCTTTAAAGTCCATTGACTTATACTTGTAAAATCATGTCATCTACACTTTTAAAACCAATCCCCTTTTCACATATAAGTTCAAGTCATTTTCAAACATAAAAATCAACTTACATACTTACTTTAAATAAATCAAGATACATAGCCCTTAAATCAAATCTCATAATTTCCTAACCATTCTTACTAACGTCTCCCATAAGACCTAGTAAGGACTTAGGACAATTTAAACATACTCTTAACTTAGATTCAACAATGTAAATACTTCTTAACTTCTAAGAGTAGAAGGAATCTTGAAATACTATCACATGGATATTTCATACGTAGGATCATGCCAAAGAAAGTAGAGGTTCACATACGCCATGACGATTGTCGACAAGTAGCAAAATGCTCCAAAGTACTTCAACCTTGAGCTATTCCATGCTTCAAGTAGGATACGCTAGACTTAGTACTTCAACCTATCATGGCCACAATACGTCCATTAACCTCTTACTTTAAACGTAGAATATCCTAAGTGCCAAGTCACTAAATTCTACGGAAAATCGGACAGCACCTCCTTTGTTTTTACTAACTTGCCACCTTTTTCAAGGCCGAAATACAATAACCAAACAGCCCCAATTGGCTCACAACAATATTAGAAGGTAGTCCAATACAAATGAATAACTAAACAGCCCCAATTGGCTCACAATTTAGAAAGTAGTCCAATCTGATTGAATAACAAACTAAAAGTCCAAATTCGACCACCTAGAGTTCAACCATACCAATTCTTATCAAATTTCCATTTCAATCCAAATTGTTAACATAACATGATATCAAGTCGCATTTGATTAAAACTACCACAATCTTCAAATCCATAACATGCGACGATTCTAATAACGACTAAATTGAAATCCAACTTAACATGGCTTACATTACATTCGGTTCCAAGGCTACAATCAATCCACAATCCTTATAAACTTCAACTTAACAACTTCATGCTAGCAACATGTAAAGCTAACAACAACAATATAATTATATAATCTTGTAACACTTATAAAAGACAAGATTATACCTTAACGATTCTTAATCAATTCCAAACCGAAGTCGCTCCTTAGTAGTCTAGAACCTCTCCAAGACACTTCAATCCGCTTGTTGAGACCCTTAGAACCATACCAACAACTTTCCTTCAAACTTCCAATCCAAAACCTAGAAAGCCACTAGGTTTTCACTTTGCGACTAATACGAAAACTCTCTTTTTCCGGGATTTTTCTATTGAGATACACTTACATAACACTCATGAACCTTGGTTTAAAGTGGGGGAATTATTGGACAACAAACAAATTTTTTTCCTTTTCACTCATGTTGAACCCGAGAGCACTAGCTCTATGTTCATCAAATTTTCTTCAAATTTTTGGCTAAGTGTGGACTTGTCTCACTACTGTAAGTAATATATTGGGACATGGAGGGTCAAGATTAGAACAAATTTCTGGTTCAGATGAGTTTCACATGGATCTTGCCCATGTGGCCCTTGGACTTTTAGTCAACAATGTCAAGCTAAGTCATTTGCAAGACTTGGTCATCACACTAATGGTCAAATGACCCTTTTGGCCTTGCCTAATTCGACCAAGGCATCACTAAGGGGGGGGGTGACACGTGTCGCCCTCCCATTCGTCACAACAAAACGTTTTCCGACAATTTCATATTTCCGATAAATTTTTTTACAAGTCTCAAATCTCAACACTTGTGAGTTCTTACGTACGTTCTTAAAACATGTCCTGTAAGTACGGGGTGTAACATTCTTCCCCCCTTAGAAACATTCGTCCCCGAATGTTCTTTCGGAGTCAAACTTATTATTAGCGACATAGTTTCCTTTCACAACCCCAATATACCAACAATGCCACACATGGCCCTAATACCTCGCACACGCATAACTGTCCATCATAAGCCCAACAGAGATTATCTTTTCGTACTTCCAACTCATACTAGCATACATACATAACTTCCATACCAATTCTGGCCTCAAATCTTTGGAGTCACTCTAAAAAACAATATAAGGCCATTTCCGGCTTTCATGACCTGGTTCTGGTGGAACGCGTCCACGAACCCGTAAAACAATTAACTAGACTTGGGCCTTGCACCCTCGTGACCCTGTCACGTAGCGGAACTACTACCAACTGATCCTACTCTATTCCAGGCCATGGGGAGACCCGTAACAGGTCCTCCACCCGACTCAGCGTCGCACTTAACTCTTATCCTTGGTCTAACTTAAAATCTTATTGCCAGAGAAAGCCTTATATACCTAAGGTCTCGGCAGTAATCAATATTCTTAGGCTCGCAATTTCCATGCTCCAAGCCTACCTTACCAGTCCCCCAATAAACGGGTACAAAAAAACTTCTCATAAAACCAAAACCATGTTGTCTCAATCACAACACCCATTACTCACTCTATGCGGACCTCATCCGTACAATTCTCTTAAGCCTACTACGCAGCTTAATCTATTAACATGACATTCCGTTAGGTTCCTTAACATGGCTTCTTAAGGGTTCACTACCCTATCAGACAGCTCATCTTTTCCCAATTATCTCGAAATAAAACACAAAACCTTGGCGAAAATTCATTAACTATTCCATACCTTCCCGGTATCTAGTTAGTCTTTACCAATTCCTGGTAATCTAAAATCATTCTAGGCAACACGCGTCTGACCCTCATACATAACTCCGTATAGATGTATGTCACAATACCAACTATACTACAATCATTACCAACCTGGATACGCAATCCACATAGTCATTCCTGGGTCACTGCTGCCTTTCTCGTAGCTGCAATCAACATAACTCGTTAGGGAGGCGACCACTAACAACACGGCTCTATCGCGATCTCGAGTGAGAAGAATGAAACCAATCCTAAATGTCCTGCGACCTCACGATTATAGATGTGGTGCACAACACACCGATAATCAAGACTCTACTGGCACGATGCGTAGACACTTTCCGAGGACTAACTGCTCTGATACCACTTTTGTCACGACCCGACCCCGGGACCGCGACTGGTGCCCTACCTGGGCACCATTACGGGTAAACATCAGAGATAATCAGCGGAACATACATGAAACTTATAAATAAAATGACGAAAGTAAAACAACAGTCGGTAGATGGCTACCTTCACGGGCGCATATACATAAACGGTTGCCTCGTTTCTTTACAAAGCGGACCACAATATGTGACTACAGACCTCTAAGAATTTCAACTGTGGCGGGACAGGGCCCCGCCATACCCCTGAATATACATAGCCATGACAACTCCGGAACATCGGAGCCATCTAAAAATGCTGAACCAGGATCCTAAGCTCGCGGATCCACACTGTGTACCTAAACCTGCGGACATGAACGCAGCCCGAAGAGGTCGATCTAACAGTGCAGAATATGGAACAAAAATAACGTGCAAGAATCAAATCATAACTGTACAAAAGAATGCCATTTTTTTACTCCTGAAATCACTCGTATATTAACCGTTCCATTCCTTCTTTCCATAAGATTTAACAACATATTCTTACATACTTACTTAAGAGTTTAATCTAGCCTTTTTCACATAACTTACATATCTTACATAACATAATCCGGCCCGCCTGTGGGGCTCGGTGTACTGTGGAATCATATAACATAATCCGGCCCGCCTGTGGGGCTCGGTGTACTGTGGAATCATATAACATAATCCGGCCCTCCTGTGGGGCTCGGTGTACTGTGGAATCATATAACATAATCCGGCCCGCTTGTGGGGCTCGGTGTCTGATAGCGTAACGGCTATGTGAAGGCTCGTGGTAATATGGCGTAATCCGACCTTTGTGTAGGCTCGGTGTATCTCATAACGTAATCCGGCCTATTTGTAGGCTCGGTGTATTTCATAACGTAATCCGGCCTATTTGTAGGCTCGGTGTATTTCATAACGTAATCCGGCCTATTTGTAGGCTCGGTGTGATTTTCCTTACATAACATTTTCAAACCATCTTTTCACTTCTTCTTAAGTCGTCATAACAACTTCCCATAAAGCTATTATAACAACCTTTCATTTTAGAGAACTTAAGACACTTTTATTCTTACAACATTAGGAAAACTAGATCCAAAAATACTACGTACATACATACTTAAAAGAATCATAGAACCCCTTTCTTTTTAAAGCTCAAGTCACATACTCTTTTGGAAGCCATCTTCTTATCTTTTGAAATAAATTAAGAAGCCATACTTTGTAAAATTAAGTCATTTCTACTTATAAAATCAAGGCTTATAGCCTTAACACCTCGTAGCATACACTCTTTCAAATCGTGTCGCTTATACTTTAGAAATCAAGTCCCATAACTTTAAAAAAAAAAAAATCATAATCCTTTAAAGAAAATCAAAGTTCATAGTCTTAAAACTTCATAACATACATTCTTTAAAGTCCATTGACTTATACTTGTAAAATCATGTCATCTACACTTTTAAAACCAATCCCCTTTTCACATATAAGTTCAAGTCATTTTCAAACATAAAAATCAACTTACATACTTGCTTTAAATAAATCAAGATACATAGCCCTTAAATCAAATCTCATAATTTCCTAACCATTCTTACTAACGTCTCTCATAAGACCTAGTAAGGACTTAGGACAATTTAAACATACTCTTAACTTAGATTCAACAATGTAAATACTTCTTAACTTCTAAGAGTAGAAGGAATCTTGAATACTATCACATGGATATTTCATACGTAGGATCATGCCAAAGAAAGTAGAGGTTCACATACCTCGCGACGATTGTCGACAAGTAGCAAAATGCTCCAAAGTACTTCAACCTTGAGCTATTCCATGCTTCAAGTAGGATACGCTAGACTTAGTACTTCAACCTATCATGGCCACAATACGTCCATTAACCTCTTACTTTAAACGTAGAATATACTAAGTGCCAAGTCACTAAATTCTACGGAAAATCGGACAGCACCTCCTTTGTTTTTACTAACTTGCCACCTTTTTCAAGGCCGAAATACAATAACCAAACAGCCCCAATTGGCTCACAACAATATTAGAAGATAGTCCAATACAAATGAATAACTAAACAGCCCCAATTGGCTCACAATTTAGAATGTAGTCCAATACAATTGAATAACAAACTAAAAGTCCAAATTCGACCACCTAGAGTTCAACCATACCAATTCTTATCAAATTTCCATTTCAATCCAAATTGTTAACATAACATGATATCAAGTCGCATTTGATTAAAACTACCACAATCTTCAAATCCATAACATGCGACGATTCTAATAACGACTAAATTGAAATCCAACTTAACATGGCTTACATTACATTCCGGATTTCCAAGGCTACAATCAATCCACAATCCTTATAAACTTCAACTTAACAACTTCATGCTAGCAACATGTAAAGCTAACAACAACAATATAATTATATAATCTTGTAACACTTATAAAAGACAAGATTATACCTTAACGATTCTTAATCAATTCCAAACCGAAGTCGCTCCTTAGTAGTCTAGAACCTCTCCAAGACACTTCAATCCGCTTGTTGAGACCCTTAGAACCATACCAACAACTTTCCTTCAAACTTCCAATCCAAAACCTAGAAAGCCACTAGGTTTTCACTTTGCGACTAATACGAAAACTCTCTTTTTCCGGGATTTTTCTATTGAGATACACTTACATAACACTCATGAACCTTGGTTTAAAGTGGGGGAATTATTGGACAAAAACAAATTTTTTTCCTTTTCACTCATGTTGAACCCGAGAGCACTAACTCTATGTTCATCAAATTTTCTTCAAATTTTTGGCTAAGTGTGGACTTGTCTCACTACTAGTAGTAATATATAGGGACATGGAGGGTCAAGATTAGAACAAATGGGTGGTTCGGATGAGTTTCACATGGATCTTGCCCATGTGGCCCTTGGACTTTTAGTCAACAATGTCAAGCTAAGTCATTTGCAAGACTTGGTCATCACACTAATGGTCAAATGACCCTTTTGGCCTTGCCTAATTCGACCAAGGCATCACTAAGGGGGGTGACGTGTCGCCTCCCATTAAATCATGACAAAATGTTTTCAAACAATTTCATATTTAGATAAATTTTTTACAAGTCTCAAATCTCAACACTTGTGAGTTCTTACGTGCGTTCTTAAAACATGTCACGTAAGTACGAGGGTGTAACGATTAGGCCCAGTTTAGTTAACGTGCGAGTTCGTGAATACGTTCGACCGATGGTCGGGCGATGGGGTCGACCATCGTGTTTTGATCAAGGCGTTGCTTGGCGGTGATGATATATCGAAAGGTGGTAAAGCTGCAGGGTGCTGCTTTCACCTTATGAGCGACAGTGGAGCCAGTGTTACGGTATTCGCTTCGGGAAATTTTACGGCGGGGTTAGGAACTTCGGTGAGTCTCGTGTCGCGTTCGCCTCGGGCCAGTGTTTGGATTTCAGGGGTAGTTGTGAGGATTGTTATCTCCTGTTGGGGAAGTGTTTTATAGCTACCATTTCAGTGTTCGGATATCGCCTTGTGACGCCTTGTAGGGGCGGAAGTGTAAGTTGTCGGTCGATTGGTTCGACGTTGGCAAGGTTCAGATAGTTGGTTCATACGTGTTCAGCAGGATGTGGATAGGGTGAAGCTTATCCAGAAGAGGTTTTTGGCAGCTCGGAGGAATCATGCGGATTATCGGCGACGACGCTTAGAGTTCAGGTTGACGGTCGGTCTTCTTGAAGGTACCACCCCGGATAGGGTGTAAGAGGAAACTTAGCCCGAGTTACTTTGGGCCTTTTGAGTTCATGTGAGGGATAGGCCAGGTTGCCTATATGTTAGCATTTGCCGTCCGACTTGGGAGGCAGTGCGTCCAGTCTTTCGTGTCATGCTCGAGAAGGAAATCGGAGATCCATCCAGAGTGTTCCCAGTTAATGATGACCAGGTTGGAGATAGTAACCCCGAGTTTTGGAAACTGACGATGCTCAAATGTGGTAAGAGTTCGAGTGTCACGCGACCTCGGGGATCGCGTGCGGCCGGTACCATTTGTTGGGTCGTCGGAGCAAGGCTCGCGACATAGTGACAAAAGTGGTATCAGTAAAAAATAAAAAAAAATAAAAAAAGTATATTTTTTTTACCCCGGGGAGAGGTATTTGTGGTGATGTTAGAGGTGTTTCCTCGTGGACTTGGATGAAGGTATTTGTGCGGGTGTTTCTGTGGCCATATGTGGCAGGATTGTTTTCGTAAGTATAGTAGTGAAGACTATACCGGCGCGCGTTTGTTTTGAGACTTAGAAGGAACATTCGGGACGAATGTTTCTAAGGAGGAGAATGTTATACCGTATTTCCGGTGTATGTGCGTGGGGCGTCGTGAAAATTTGAACCTTTAAAGTGGCTTGGCGAAAATTATTTTGTGCTGACAATGTCACGACCGAACTGGGCGTGTTGGTGCCTTACCGAGCACCACTAGTGATACAACATCGAGTGTCAGCGGAGCATAATACACATCATGAAACAAATGAAGTACAAAGCGATGTCTGAGGAAAACTTGCCTTTCGGCATATATAAATAACAACTCTTACAAATGAGCAGTTTAATCCTTTTTACAAACCACCTACAAAGCGATTACTCTGGACCTCAGAAATGATATGACAACAATGGCGGGACGGGGCCCGCCATACTCGAATGTAAAAACCTACAACGGCGAGGACTATACGAAGATAAGCCTCGAGAAGCGGAGCTTTCCCAACGGCTTGTGACCCTAGGCGAGGATCAGCGGCGGGTGTACCTTTACTGCGGCATGAACGCGGCCCCGAAGGTCGATCTGGCCAGTGCAGTATGTGAAACATGAAGATCGTAAATGAAATCATAGTAGTCTATAAGCGGGAGACATGTATGATAACCAAACTACGATTCGCGATAAATAGCGATCATGTCTAGTCGGGGACTCGCGCCTCAGTCATCACTCGATATAACAATGGGTCTCACGCCCACAACATCAATCATGCGTGGAATACCTTCCTCACTGCGCGATCGATGATAGAAAAGCACGAGGAATACACGTGAACAGCGGGTCCCACGTGTCCAAATAAAACGATGCGGGGTAAATGCGAAGGCATAGCCGTCTGCTAACACCAGTACTAACAAGGTCATAAAGCGTATCATGATATCTGTCTAGACCGTCACATGATCAAAGGTGGTCATTTCGCCGCATGATATCAAATGTGCGCGTCTAGCCACAGAACTCCGCGACTCGCATAGGCGATCTCATAGGCGCGTGAGGTATAACCCCGCGTCGAGGTAGCTACTCCCGGCGTAAATCACGGACTCGCGATCGCATAGCCACATAGCGCGTGACCATAAAGGCGCGCTAACACGGAACTCTCGTAGCTCGCATAGGCCCCGAGGACCCGCATGAGGTATTCTCGAATCATGGTCCTGGACACTTTGAGTCTACCGCGTCGGAGGCGGATTAACCCGGAAACACGGTGAGTGGTATAATACGGATAACGGTTTATCGTTTAAACAACCTAAGCACAATCGAGGAAAACCCTTTACATAAACATCACGAATACTAACACCGTAGCATCCTAATATGATTACTTATCAAATCAACACGAAGGTATTACAAGGCTATCACAAACCAACACAATCCAGTTATACACACAAGGTACATTCTATTATATGATTAACAAGATCGAGTATCTATTCTCAAAGTACTTCATACATTATCTTTTAAAAGATACGTTACTTTCACAAAAGTCACACAATACCCGTAGTATATGAAAATAGAGTGATTATCTTTTGAAGTGAATCAAAACACTTATCTTTGTAAAATCAAGTAACATTATTATCCAAACGTCCAGTTTGCCTAATTTCAAATGTTCACGTTTCTTATTTTAGAAAGGTTTCGTAGTTCATAGTCTTATTCATTTAAGAATATAATTCTCTTTTAACTATCTGAGAAACATAAGCCTTATATGTGAGTAGGATATTCTTGTTTATAACAATCTTATTACAGCAGCCATGATCTAGGAAATATCATTTTGTCTCATCTTAGCTTCTATGCAAATGGAAGTTTCTACTGGTTTTAATAATACTTAATCTGTCAAAACATTTCCTTTTATTAACTGCGGTGGTTTGTCGATACATTACGATTTCGAAATCGATAAAACATTCTTAAGCCGTTATACCTAACTTCCCATAAAGCTAGTATAACTCTTAAGTTTTCAAAAACCAAGTATTACTTCTTCTTTCAAATGATTCAAAAATCTTTTGAAATACTTCAAGTTCTTTATTAACACATAACAAGCCGATTATAGTTCAAATCGATTACCTTTTAAAAACCACAAGTATTTTCTTACCAACATAAAGTGTTATAACCAACTTCCCATAAAGTTTATAACACTTTATGTTTTAAACCAATCAAATACATTTAGCATATGTGACGTCTCAGTACTACATAGTTCACATATCATGCTAGAAGAGATAGGAAGAGGTTCGCATACCTCGCGACGAGTATCGACTAATAGCAAAAGCGCTCAAGTACTTCCAATGTCGGCTACTCGCCGAGCCGGGTAGATCGCGCGCGTAGTACTCAACCTATAAGGCCACTGGCGCTTATTAAAATTTAGATCCGCCGTAGAACATTCTGAGAAAATTCGGCACCTCACACACATGGCGGCGTAAATCTCATCTTACATCGGGTAGGCTACGAAGCCAACCAGGGGTTATACGTCTAAACGGACGTGCACAATTCTACCTCACGAAAAGCTACACAAGTCTCATGTCTGATCTATGTAAATCTGATTCAAGACTCTTCTTCGAAAAGGTTTCTTATTATTGGGCTTAAGTCAAAAGACATTGCCGATAACTACGTTCGATTCTATATATAGTATACTTCAACTATATAATCATACAATATGTAATTTCCAATTACAATAGAGGACAAGATATTTACCTCGATAAGCCCATAATTATCGAGTTTAAATGTCGATCTGAGCAAGGTTTAGCTCTGCTCAAGTGCGCTCAGGCCAGCTCCAAACAACCCTTAGAAGTTCTAACCAACTTCTACTTATTACTCCAACTAACCATGGAGATTTTCCTTAGGGTTTCGGTTTTGTGTGGAAGGAAGTATAATAGTATTTACGGGCTTTTAGTATAAGTATAACCTTAGAATACTACAAGGTATACTGGCTAAGGTAATTGGGCATTATAACAATACTTTTGAGAGTATTTCTACCAAGAGGGGTGGTATTATCTGAAAACAACTAGGCTAGGGGTACCCAGGCTGCACCGAGGAGGGGAAGGGCTCGGCGAGGGGGGAGGCTCTTGGCCGAATTCTACACTAAGGGGAGGGAGGAGGATTTAACACTTAGAAATATTTTAGGAATGGATGAAGAAGTCTTCAAAAGGGGGGGGTATTTATAGGTCTAGCACAGGCCAACCACTGGCCAAGATCATGCCAAGTGCGAGGCAAGTGTAGGGCAAGATCTTGCCAAGTGCACTATCCATCTACCACAAAATATCCTACCAACCCTTGACCAAACAATGGCCATTTCGTCCACTTGAACCGCCCAAGACGTCTTCCAATGAGAGGGTGCCAAGTGGCACCCTCTGTTGGTCCAAAATGTTTCGTCTCTCGGAAAAATCCATAAAAATTAAAAATGACATAGCGAATTTTCCTACGAAGCTGTGAAAGCGTTTAGTCAACGACTCTAACCGGGTGTTGTGCACAAATAAATTTCGGCCAAGCCACTTTTATACAAGTTCAAATTTCTACGTACGTCCTTACGTACATACTCTGGAAATACGGGGTATAACATTCTCCCCTCCTTAGAAACATTCGTCCCGAATGTTCCTTCTAAGTCTCAAAACAAACGTGCGCCAGTATAGTCTTCACTACTATACTTATGAGAACAAATCACGCCACACCGCCACGAAACTCTGCGCAGATACTTACATCCAAGTCTACGAGAAACACCTCTAACATCACCACAAACACCTCTCTCAGGTCTAAAATATACTTCGCGCACCTTCTCCTTACAAAAGAAATGATCACATCTATGCTCGCCATACATGCTCGCTTCTTCCCGATACCACTTTTATCACTATCGCGAGGTTCTAGTGTCACTCGGCGACCAACAAATGGTGCGGACTACGTGCGATCCACGAGGTCGTACACTCGAACTCTTACCACATTTAAATCGCTTGATCTCCAAAACTCGGGGTTACTATCTCTAACGTGGTCATCGTGGCGGGAACACTCTGAATGGATCTCGATACTTTCGATCATATCAATACGAAGACCGGACGTCTTGCCTCTAAGTCGGACGACAAATGCTAACATATAGGCAACACGGCCTATTCTTCACATGAACTCAAAGGGCCCCAAGTAACTCGGGCTAAGTTCCTCTGTTTTCCAAAACTCGTCATACCCAACGGGGTGGTATTTTCGGGAAGACCGACCGTCGGCTGAACTCTAAGCGTCGTCGCCGATTATCCATACGCGACCTGCATTTGCGGAACCTCTTCTAGACAAGCTTTACCCTATCCACAGTCTGCTGGAACAAGCCTGAACCAACTATCTGAGTCTTGCCAACATCGAACCAATCGACAGGCATCTTACACTTCCGCCCCTACAAGGCTTCAAAAGATGACATCCGAACATTGAAATGGTAGCTAACAACACTCCTTCAACAGGAGACAACAAACCTTGCAACTACCACGAAATCAAACAACGGCGAGGCGAATGTGGTCTGAGACTCACTGAGTTCTAACCCCGCACGGTATAACTTCGGAAAATGAAAATAGCCACACAGGCTTCATGCTGTCATAAGGTGAAGGTAGGCACCGTGCAGCCTTACAACCTACGATAACATCAACATCTGCTTGAGTAAACGGTCTTTGCTAGAAGACAAGGCGGTGACCTCCTTCGCCCGACTCTTGGTCGAATCATCCGCAGTCGCCGCGTTGGTTAACTAAACTCGGGCCTAACACCTCGTGACCCTACCACAAGGCGGGACCACCACAAACTGACCCCACCACCAAACATGCCGCGGGTTGACCGCGGCGTGGCCTCTCAACCCGACCCGCAACGCAAACGCTAGCTCCCGAAGGAAAACTCTCGCTAATCACGTTACGAAAACCTAGCGGTCTTCTTAGCTCAACTACCCTCTTTCAAATCACGCTACTCGGGGACTTATCCCACAAACATAGCCGCGTGCACTATGCACTCCTATAAGGGTCAAACATAAACATCGTCTATACTCGAGATGGCCTTACCTCAAGGTCTCTACGTATAAAACTCTAAGGCTCACACCTTCTCTATCCCCAAAATCTTACTCGGTTAACCCACCATGATTTCTAATCACAACTAACACCTTGCTATAAGAACATAGCACTTGAGGTATACTCACCTTATCACACATCTGCATCTCTAGAGGTTAAGGATATACCTATATCTCTGCTTCACTCCCTTAGTCGTTCTAATCAAACTGCCGTGAAGCGCCAGCTAAGGAAGATGACAAACTACCCACGATCACGAAGGCTAAGTCCTCCCGCAGGACACTCTTTCGACAACAGACCACGGCGGTCATGGTACAACACATACCAACTAAAAGGCGACATTCCACGGGATGGCGCTGCAACATGTGAACACCGAGAAAAAGCGAATCGGATGGCCGGAACGCCCGTGTATTTGTGAGCGGAAGCTCTGGAGCTCGACCAACTCCTGCGTACGAGCGTCCCGAACCTGCGGAGGACCTTTCGCATTGATGGATGCGCATAATCTAATCTTTGGTGAGGCGACTCGCCGCAAGTTACCAAAGGACCTTGCTACTCGGCCTCTTCGCATCGCCCGTTAACGTCGATCTCTACGTTTCTCGGCATGCGGCGTAAGCCCGCAGAGCCATGCTCAAGCCTAATCGAAGAACTTACTCTTGCACAACCTTCGTTGATATTCATCAAGACTCGCGGTACATCGGTATACTCTCACGGTAGTCAAATCCATAGTTAGTGCAGGTCGCCTCCTTGAAATCTATATTCTCTGTTCGGTCGTGGGCGAAGGTTCAAATATCATGGCGCGGTAGGAGGCTATGCGCCGTGCTAAACTTTCTTTGGGGCTAGTGGCGCCGCAGAACTCCCGAATGAAGCACCACCCGGTGATGATTGGGCTGTGCCCACGTAACCTGCAGACTCTACTCGCAGCTCGCCATTGCCTTGCCTCTGGTAGGGTTGCCTGCACGCGGAGGCATAGCGGTAAGGAAAGAAATACGTTAGAGGTCCAACTTACAACACCGCTCTAAGGCACGATCTCGAGTGAGAAGAATAGAAACCAATCCTAAATATCCTATAGCCTCACGATTATTGGTGTGGTGCAACACACCGATAATCAAGACTGCTGGATACGGTGCGTAGACACTTTCCGAGGATTAATCGCTCGATACCACTTTTGTCACGACCGAACTGGGCGTGGTGGTGCCTTACCGGGCACCCTAGTGATACAACATCGAGTAATCACGGAGCATAATACACATACATGAAACAAATGAAGTACAAAACGATGTCGAGGAAAACTTGCCTTTCGGCATATATAAATAACAACTCTTACAAATGAGCAGTTTAATCCTTTTTACAAACCACACAAACAGCATTACAGACCTCTAAGAAATGATATGACAACAATGGCGGGACGGGGCCCGCCATACCACGAATGTAAAAACCTACAACGACAGGACTATACGAAGATAAGCCTCGGAGAAGCGGATCTTTCCCACACGCTGAACTGTGACCCTAAGAGCGAGGATCAACGGCTGGTGTACCTTTACCTGCGGCATGAACGCAGCCCCCCGAAGGAGGTCAGTACAACAGGTACCAAGTATGTGAAACTGAAAATACTGTAAATGAAATCATAGTAGTCTATATAAGCAGGAGACATGTATGATAACCAAACTACGATTCATGATAAATAGCGATCGTCTAGTCGGGGACTCACGCCTCCAAGTCATCACTCGATATAACAATGGGTCTCACGCCCACAACATCAATCATGCCCGTGGAATACCTTCCTCACCGCCGATCGATGATAGAAAAGCACGAGGAATACACGTGAACAGCGGGTCCCACTGTGTCCAAATAAAGCGATGCGAGGTAAGCACGAAGGCATAGCCGTCTGCTAACACCAGCGGTACTAACAAGGTCATAAATCGTATCATGATATCTGTCTGGCCGTCACATGATCAAAGCTGGTCGCCGCGCATGATATCAAATGTGCGCGTCTAGCCACGAACTCCCGCGACTCGCATAGGCGGTCGTAGGCGCGTGAGGTATAACCCGCGTCGGTAGCTACTCCCGGCGTAAATCCTGGACTCGCGATCCGCATGGCCACATAGACCGCATGACCATAAAGGCCGCGCACTAACACGGAACTCGTAGCTCGCGCATAGGCCCCGAGGACCCGCGTGTCCCGCACCGCTGAGTCTACCCGCGTCGGAGGCGCCTTAACCGGAACACGGTGAGTGGTATAATACGGCATAACGGTTTATCGTTTAAACAACCTAAGCACAATCAAGGAAAACCCTTTACATAAACATCACGAATACTAACACACGTGGCGTCCTAATATGATTACTTATCAAATCAACACGAAGGTATTACAAGGCTATCACAAACCAACACAATCGATTATACACACAAGGTACATTCTATTATATGATTAACAAGATCGAGTATCTATTCCCAAAGTACTTCATACATTATCTTTTAAAGATCGTTACTTTCACAAAAGTCACACAATACGTAGTATATGAAAATAGAGTGATTATCTTTTGAAGTGAATCAAAACACTTATCTTTGTAAAATCAAGTAACAACATTATTATCCAAGCGTCCAAGTTTTCCTAATTTCAAATGTTCACGTTTCTTATTTTAGAAAGGTTTAAGTAGTTCATAGTCTTATTCATTTAAGAATATAATTCTCTTTTAACTATCCGAGAAACATAAGCCTTATATGTGAGTAGGATATTCTTGTTTATAACAATCTTATTACTGACCATGATCTAGGAAATATCATTTTGTCTCATCTTAGCTTCATGCGGATGGAAGTTTCTCTTGGTTTTAATAATACTTAATCATCAAAACATTTCCTTTTATTAATTTGCAGTGGTTTGTCGATACACATTCGATTTCAAATCAAGAAAACATTCTTAAGCCGTTATACCTAACTTCCCATAAAGCTAGTATAACTCTTAAGTTTTCAAAACCAAGTATTACTTCTTCTTTCAAATGATTCAAAAATCTTTTGAAATACTTCAAGTTCTTTATTAACACATAACAAGCGGTTATAGTTCAAATCGATTTACCTTTTAAAAACCACAAGTATTTTCTTACCAACATAAAGTCGTTATAACAACTTCCCATAAAGTCGTTATAACACTTTATGTTTTAAACCAATCAAATACATTTAGCATATGACGTCTCGTACTACATAGTTCACACATATCATGCTAGAAGAGATAGGAAGAGGTTCACATACCTCGCGTTAGTATCGACTAATAGCAAAACGCTCAAGTACTTCCAATGTCGGCTACTCGAAGCGGTAGATCGCGCCACGCGTAGTACTCAACCTATAAGGCCATAAGGCGCTTATTAAAATTTAGATCCTTCCGTAGAACATTACGAGAAAATTCGGCTCACACGCATGGCAGCGTAAATATCCTCTTCTATCGGGCGGCTACCAAGCCAACCGAGGGGTTATACGTCTAAACCGGGCGTGCACAATTCTACCTCTGAAAAGCTACACAAGTCTCATGTCTGATCTATGTAAATCTGATTCGATTTTCTTCTTTCGAAAAGGTTTCTTATTATTGGGCTTAAGTCAAAAGACATTGCCGATAACTACGTTCGATTCTATATATAGTATACTTCAACTATATAATCATACAACATGTAATTTCCAATTACAATAGAGGACAAGATATTTACCTCGATAAGCCCATAATTATCCGAGTTTAAATGTCGATCACGAGCAAGGTTTAGCTCTACTCGTGCGCTCAGGCCGCTCAAACAACCCTTAGAAGTTCTAACCAACTTCTACTTATTACTCCAACTAACCATGGAGATTTTCCTTAGGGTTTCGGTTTTGTGTGGAAGGAAGTATAATAGTATTCTGGGCTTTTCGTATAAGTATAACCTTAGAATACTACAAGGTATCTGGCTAAGGTAATTGGGCATTATAACAATACTTTTGAGAGTATTTCTACCAAGATGGGGGTATTATCTGGAAAACAACTAGGCTAGGGGTACCCGGCTAGCACCAGGAGGGGAAGGGCTCTCGGCCAGGGGAGGGAGGCTCTTGGCGAATTCTACACTAAGGGGAGGAGGAGGATTTAACACTTAGAAATATTTTAGGAATGGATGAAGAAGTCTTCCAAAGGGGTATTTATAGGTCTAGCAAAGGCCAACCAATGGCGAATCATGCCAAGTGCAAGGCAAGTGTAGGGCGAGATCTTGCCAAGTGCACTTATCCATCTACCACAAAATATCCTACCAACCCTTGACCAAACAATGGCCATTTCGTCACTTGAACCGCCCAAGACGTCTTCCAATGAGAGGGTGCCAAGTGGCGCCCTGCTGTTGGTCCAAAATGTTTCGTCTCTCGGAAAAATCCATGAAAATTAAAAATGACATAGGCGGAATTTTCCCTACGAAAGCTGTGAAAACGTTTCGTCGAAAAACGACTCTAACCGGGTGTTGTGCACAACTAAATTTCGGCCAAGCCACTTTTATACAAGTTCAAATTTCTACGTATGTCCTTACGTACATACTCTGGAAATACGGGGTATAACAACAACACCCGGTTAGAGTCGTTTTTCGACGAAACGTTTTCACAGCTTTCGTAGGGAAAATTCCGGCTATGTCATTTTTAATTTTTGCGGATTTTTCCGAGAGACGAAACATTTTGGACCAACAAGAGGGCGACACTTGTCACCCTCTCATTGGAGCACGTTGGGCGGTAATAGGGGTTGGCCGAATTGGCCTTGTTTGGTCAAGGGGTTGGTAGGATATTTTGGTGGTAGATGGATAAGGTGCACTTGGCAAGATCTTGGCCCTACACTTGCCTTGCACTTAGCATGATCTTGGCCATTGGTTGGCCTTTGCTTGACCTATAAATACCCCGCTGGAAGACTTCTTCATCCATTCCTAAAATTCTCTAAGTGTTAAAATCCTCCCCTCTCCTAGTAGTGTTCTCGTCCAACACCATCCTCCCCCTTGGCGAGAGCCCTCCCACTCTTTGTGGTGCTTGCCGTGGGGTACCCCACTAGCCTAGTTGATTTCGTATAATACCCACTTTTTGTGGTGTAGAAATACTCTCCAAATATTGTTATAATGCCCAAATTACCTTAGTAGTATACCTTGTAGTATTCTAAGGTTATACCTATCTGAAAAGCCAGAAATACTATTATACTTCCGTCAGTCAAAACCGAAACCACAGGAAAATCTCCATGGTTAGTTGGAGTAGTATGTAGAAGTTGGTTAGAACTTCTAAGGGTAGTTTGGAGCGGGTTGGAGCGCTCGGAGTTGGAGCTAAACGTTGCCCAGGATCGACATTTCTACTTGGATAATTTTGGGCTTATAGAGGTAATTATCTTGTACCCCTATTGTAATTGGATATTACATTTTGTAGGAATATATAGTTTAAGTATACTATATATATATCTGAACATAGCTTGTGGCAATGTCTTTGGACTTAAGCATGAATTTAAAGAAGAGAAGCGAGCGTAATTACGTGGATTTGTATTCAGATGAGACTTGTGTAGTTGTGGGTAGGGAAGTTGCCCAATTTCCGTAGGATCTTGTATCTAGATTTATTCTACCGAGTAGTCTAGACTTTGATAGACTTGTGTAACTGTATAGGTTGAATGTTAATGAGTAGCATGTGCTACTTGAGAAGGTGGACCGGGCTAAGCGGGTTATAGCGTGGGCGATTTGCTAATAGTCGATAATCGTCGCGAGGTATGTGAACCTCTTCCTATCTCTTCTAGCATGATATGTGTATAACTATGTAATGCGGTAGGCGTGCGTGTGTTAATTGAGCGTGGTTGTACGGCAATGTCTTTTGACTTAAGCGAATAATAATAATCTTGAAATAGTTCAAGAGAATTAAGAAGCATTTTTAAAGAAGAGTAATACTTGGTTTTAAAAACTTAAGAGTTATACTAGCTTTATGGGAAGTTAGGTATAACGGCTTAAGAGAGATAAAACGAATGATTTATTTTAGAAGTTAAGAGACTTGATCTTGTAAGATAAGAGACTTAACTTAATCAATGAATTTGTGTGAAACCTCATTCGTGAGTAATGAGTACTTGATTTTTAAAAGGGATAATGTTTCTTGATTTGAAATCGAATGTGTATCGACAAACCACTGCAGCGTTAATAAAGGAAATGTTTTGATTAATGAAGTATTAATAAAACGGTAGAAACTTCCATCTGCATAGAAGCTAAGATGAGACAAAATGATATTTCCTAGATCATGCATTTCTTGTAATAAGATTGTTATAAACAAGAATATCCTACTCACACATAAGGCTTATGTTTCTTAGATGGTTTAAAAAGAATTATATTCTTAAATGAATAAGACTATGAGCATGAAACCTTTCTAAAATAAGAAACGTGAACATTTGAAATTAGGCAAACTTGAACGTTTGGAAAATAATGTTGTTACTTGATTTTACAAAGGTAAGTGTTTTGGTTTACTTAAAAAGTCGATCACTCTATTTTATACTACGGTATTGCGTGACTTATGGGAAAGAAGCGGATCTTTTAAAGATTTAATGTGTGAAGTACTTTGGGGATAGATACCCAAACTTGTTAGTAGAAAGTACCTTGTGTGAATAACTTGATTGTATTGGTTTGTGATAGTCTTGTAATACTTTCTTGTTGATTTGATAAAGTAAACATGTTAGGATGCTACGTGTGTTAGTATCTTGTGGTTGTTATGTAAGAGTCATTCGTCTTTGTCTTACGTTACTAAGCGGTAAGTCCATTGTACTATTATTATATCACCTACCCTCGACTTATTATACAGGGCTTGCCACCCTTGATGCGGTCTATACGGCTATCACGGTCCTTGTGACTATCGCGAGTCACGAGCTCGGGATTGATCATTCCGGTGTTTAGCACGACGCGGATTCCTATGCGGTCTGTTGAGACTATGCGGTCTTTTGAGACTATGCGGGTTGCGGGAGCCTGGCGGATACCGAAGGTTAAGGCGCCGATGCGGGGTGTACCTCGGTCTAGGACCGTGATTCGAGAATACCTTATGCGGGTGCATGTGTGACCTATGCGGGCTGCGAGAGTTCGAGGATAGACACGCACGCATTGATCTGCGGGCAAATGGCGGCCGATCATGTAGTGCGGTCTAGAAAGACCTCGTGATACGATTTATGGCATTTGCGGATGCGAGGGTCTTAGTAGTCGGCTATGCCTTCGCACTTACCGTCACGGTTTTATTGTGATGACTTTGAGGCGTGAGTCCCTAACTTGACATATCGCTTATTTATTGTAAGCGTAGTTTGGTTATCATACATGTCTCTGCTTTGTATAGACTACTATGATTTCATTCTGATGTTTATTTTGATTTCACATACTAAATTTTTGTTATGCGACCTCGCCGAGGCTGCGTTCATCGCGAGTAAAGGTACACGATCGTTGATCCTCGCCCCAGGGTCATGATTCAGCGTTTGGGAAAGCTCCGTTTCTCGGAGGCTTATCTTAGTATAGTCCCTGTTGTTGTAGGTGCTACATTCGGGGTATGGCGAACCTGTCGTCGTTGTTGTCATATCATTCGTAGAGTGCTGTAATCTTTGTTGTGGCGGGGTTTGTAAAAAGGATTAAGCTGTTCATGTTGAAAAAATTTGTTTATATATGCCGAAAGACAAGTTTTTCTCAGATTATTGTTTCATATTTCATAATATGTCTTGTATCGTTTTATGTTCCGCTGATTACTCTGATGTTGTATCACTAGGGTGCCCGGGGTAAGGCACCAGTCACGGGCCCGAAATCGGGTCGTGACATATTGTTTGTTATATATGTCTAAATTATGTTCAGCGTGTGTGAGATAGAAGTCCTTAGACTTGAGGTTGATACACGCATTGTCTATAGAGTAATATACTTTGATCCTTTTCTAAGCTCATATGTCTTATAGGTTGAGACACGACTTGTATTGGGTACATTGCAACGTTGATTAAAGGTGGTAGTTGAGCCAAGATTAGGATTCATTCCTTGAATGTATATTCGAGAGAACACTCAGGTTCTCATACGGTATTAGGTTGACTAAGTCATTGGCCAACACAGTAGACATATCTATGATATGGTCTTGTTGTCAACTAATATAGATGGGATATAATGATCAAGCCATTTGGATAGACACTTGGAAGATCCAAAGCTTGATCGAGTGTGTCGTGAATGAAAGGATTTTATCTTGCCATATAGAGGTTCAGTTTACCAGATTCGTGTAACTATACTTCACATATTGAGTTCGTCTTCCGGCGCCGTCTAGGAGTTCCGTGTATACCCTAATGTGATTAGTGTCGATATGTGAAGACATGTGTCACGACCCGACCCCGGCGGTGCCTGCCCTACAGGGCACCTTCTCATCTGACATAATAAAGCTGCGGAAGATAAATAACACCCTTTTTTTTTTTAAACCAAGGCCCGAGCGATAAAGTGCCATAATCATAATAATTACGAAAAGGGTCTACATATAACAATGTAAAAAAACAACTCTAGCAGTCCGGCCCGGATGAATACGGACCTCTAAGATTTGAACAAATACATGGCGGGACAAGGCCGCAAGTACCACGAATATTCATAGTCATGACAACTACGAACATTGGAGCCATCTCAAAATGCTGAACCAGGATCCTAAGCTCGCGGATCCACAACTGTGTACCTAAACCTGCGGACATTTAACGCGGCCCCGAAAGGAGGTCGATAACAGTGCGAATATGGAACAGAAATAAGGTACAGTAAACAAATCATAACTGTACAAAAGAATGATAGAGACAAGTATAAAAAGGGTACATATCAGATCCTACCGTGTCATTACCATCTCGTGAACTTAATCGTACCTTATTATCTTTTCCCATTTTTCAATAAAAGTTATAGTCACTTTCTTACGTACATACTTAGGAAAAATCGTCAAGTTCATTACCATATAACTTACTTATCTTTCATAACATAATCCGGCCCTTTATGGAGGGACGCATATACTACCCGGCCCAATCTGGGACGCGATCAAGTCACACAAATATCAAAGCGTGCCCGTGGAATTCCTTCCTCACTGCCGGCAGTCTATGACATAAATCATACTCATGTGACGCGCCCGTGGCATCCTACCTCACTGTCGGCGTACACATATACAATACATATATATATACCTCCTGCCCGTGGAATCCTCCATCACTGCCGGCAGCCGTAGGTGTAACATATAACCAGGTGACACGCCCGTGGCATCCTACCTCACTGTCAGCGTACACGTATACAATACATATATATATATATATATAACGCGGCCGCATGCCCCGGAATCCCTCATCGTATAAGCATGGCCATAACGTGCCCTCGGCATCCCTCATCGTAGGTGCAGGTCTTCGTAGAGCTAGCCCGTGGAATAAGAATATAACATGCCCGGAATCCTCATCGTGGGTACATGTCTTCATGGGAGCTAGCCCGTGGAGTAATAGTCGACATAGCATGGTCGCGTGCCCAGAATCCCTCATCGTATAAGCATGGCCATGGGTAATAAAACAAATCCGGGAATCTAACCCGCCTCCTGGTCACATGCCCCGGAATCCCACATCGTATAAGCATGTCCAAGGATCAATCATAATGGAAGCATACCCGTGGAATCCCACATCACCGTCGATGCGTCAAGTAAACTTACAACAAGGCAGCCGACCCTCCAACTGAGAGTCACGACAACGTAAACATATAATACTTGCACTCAAAGCTATCACAAGCAAACATAGGCAAGTTCATTAAACCTTTAGACTTCCATTTTTATAAACTCATGGCACTTTCGTTTCACACATAAAAATCCGGGAATTTAACCTAAAGTACTACGCACCTCTACTCCTTTAAAATGACTCTTTTTCAAATAAAACTTCCAAGATACTAATAACCATATTATCAAGTCATATATACTTTTCAAGACAAGTCACAATACCTTTTAGAAATACAATTATAGGCTTCTAAATCACGTGACTTCTTTCTTTAAAACCTTAAGCAATTGGTACCTTTAAAACAATTTGCCCTTCTTTATGTCAAGTCATTTCTTTGCTTACATTACTGAAGAAACCCATTCTTTTAATCTTCCATAAAGTTGTTATAACCAACTTCCCATAAAGCCGTTATAACTCTTTATGTCTTAGACAATTTCATTCTTTTTATAACCAAGAGACTTATACTTTCAAATCGAATTACTTAGCTTTCAAAATACCTCAAGTCTCTTAACTTTTAAGAAAACCAGTTTCTTAACTTTAGAATGGCAAGAAATCAATACTTTCCAAATCAAGTATTCTATGCTTTTAAATCAATTCATTTCTTCCTTTAAGAATCAAGTCCCATAACTTGAAAAATAAAGTCTCTTAACCTTTTAAGAATTTGAGGTTCATAGTCTTAAAACCTCATACGTAAATTCTTATAAATTAAGTAACATATACTTTGGTGCATTGTGAATAAGTTATACTTATTTATAATGATCTTAATCAAGTAGCCATGATCTAGAAAATGTAATACAATTTTGTCTTATCTTAGCTTCTATGCAGATGGAGAATTCTACTTGTTTTAACTTAATTGATTGTCATTACATTTTCCTTTATTAACGCTGCAGTGGCTTGTTCGATACTTATTCTCATTTGTGCCGTAACTTAGCCAAGTCAACTTGGCTCCAAAATACCTCCTAACGACTCTTACCAACATCCCCCATAATACTTGGTAAGAACTTAGGATAACTTAGACATAACCCTTACGTAGAGTAAATCAACATACATACCTCTTAACTTCTAAGAGTAGAAGGAATCATGAAATAATACCACATGTATATTCCATACATAGAATCATGTCAAAAGAAGGAAGAGGTTAACATACCTCGCGACGATTATCGACAAATAGCAAAATGCTCCAAAGTACTTCAACCTTGATAACTATTCCATCCTTCAAGTAGAATACGCTATACTTAGTACTTCAACCTATAATGGCCATAATACGTCCATTAAACCTCAAGCTTCGAACGTAGAATATTCTAAGTGCAAAGTCACTAAATTCTACGGAAAATCGGACAACGATTCCTTTGTTTCTACATACTTTGCCACCTTTTTCAAGGCCGAATTCAATAACCAAACACGCCACATTTAAGGCCCAACAATTCAGCTAACCAAAGGGGATTACACGCCTTAACAGGACGTGTAAAATTCCGCCCCACAAATTAACATTAAACTAGTCCACAATACAAATGCCAATTTCGGCCAAAACGGTGCAACAACTTATCAACCTTTTCCAATCCTTTTCAATCCAAGTTCTTAGGTCTAACATGTGACGACTTAAACTAATAATCCAATCGAATTGAAATCTCAAGGGCTAAACATACTAGTTTTCGGATTAGAGTTCTAATAGCCAATACACTTATCAACTTCATAATATAAATATCATACTTGCTAATATCCATAGCTACAACAATAAGTAATCTTAATTACTAAAACGACGAGAATTATACCTTTACAAGCTCTTATAATTTCTAATATTCAAAGTCGCTCCTTAGCAATTCTTAGCTCCTTTCCTTTACGCTCCAATCCGCTATTTGAAGCCTTTAGAAGCTCACAACCAACTTCTCTTCCATTTCCAATCAAAACCTATGAAAATGCCTTAGGTTTTCGCCTTGCGACTAACGTGAAAACGCCGTTTTTCCGAAATTTTTCTATTGAGATATCCTTACAATACCCTTAGGGACCTTGGGTTAAAGTCTTGTGGCTAATGGACCACAAACGAAAAAATTTCTTCTTCCCTTCATGGCAAACCCGAGAGCTCTCAATAATGGACAAGAATGAAGTCTTGAATTTTCTAAGTATGGAAGCCTTGTCTTGCTACTAGTATGCATATATAACACATTGGAAGGTCTAGATTACAACACATGTTAAAATTGGATGAATGGGATCAAGCCAAGTGGCTCTTGACTTGGTCAACAATGTCAAGCTCTAGCTTAGCAAGACTTTCTCATCTTTACAATTGTCAAATGACCCTTTTGCCCTTGCATTAATTTGACCAAGCCATGTGGGAGGGGTTCCACGTGTCGCCCACCCATTCGTCCATAAAATTCTGTAACCCTCGTGGGCCCCACAAAACGTAAAATTCCTCGGGTGGCCCCACATGACCAAATCCGTACAAATAAATTTCCATAATGATAATACATTCCATAATCCTCAATTAATGCATTTTGAGAATCCAATTCTCTTCAACGAACATTTTTCCTTTCCGACGTTCGGAAGATTTTCCGTCGGAAAAACAATTCTTCCTTTCGTACCAATTTCAAGTCTTGAGTTCCTTACGTACATTCTCTTAAATATGCCCTGGAGTTACGGGGTGTAACATTCTTTCTCCCTTAGAAACATTCGTCCCCGAATGTTCTTTCGAAGTCCAATCTAATTAGATAGCGACATAGTCTACTTTTACTGCACCCTTCATACTACATATGCCACCCATGTCCACATAGCAATACTTATACTAAGATGTCAACCTTGGCACTCACGAAGCCAACTAGTCCATACTCATAATGACCTCAAAGTCTGTCATAATCATCTCTACTAGGTCTACTAGGGTCTGACGACTGTATCATCACCGGGAAAACCTCATATTCCCGCTCAGCTACCACCCCACACACTCACGGGTGTAGTTACCTCGAAAGGTTCTTATGGATTCAGGCTCTATTCCTTTACACTTGGTTGCTATCCTTCTTATTGGTCGCACTTTTTCCGTACTTCCAACTCATACTAGCATACATACATAACCCCCATACCGATTCTGGCCCCCAATCTTTTGGAGTCACTCTTTTAAACAACATAAGGCCATTTCCGGCTTTCACGACCTGGTTCCGGTGGAACGCGTCCACGAACCCGTAAAACAATTAACTAGACTTGGGCCTTGCACTCTTGTGACCCTGTCACGTAGCGAAACTACTACCAACTGATCCCACTCTATTTCAGGCTATGAGGCGACCCGTAACAGGTCCTCAACCCGACTCAACGTCGCACTTAACTCTTATCCTTGGTCTGACTTAAAATCTTATTGCCAGAGAAAGCCTTATATATCTAAGGTCTCGGCAGTTATCAATATTCTTAGGCTCGCAATTCCCATGCTCCAAGTCTACCTTACCAGTCCCCCCCCGCAAACGGGTACAAAAAATTCTCATAATACCATAATCATGTTGTCTCGGTCACAACCATTACTTACTCTATACGGACCTCATCTGTACAATTCTCTTAAGCCTACCACGTAGCTTAATATATTAACATGGTATTCCATTAGGTTTTTTAACATGACTTCTTAAGGGTTCACTGCCCCATCAGACAGTTCATCCTTTCTCAATTATCCCAAAATAAAACATAAGACCTTGGCGAGAATTCATTAACTGTTCCATACCTTCCCGGTATCTAGTTAGTCTTTACCAACTCCTGGTAATCTAAAATCATTCTAGGCAACACACGTCTGACCCTCATACATAACTCCGTATAGCTGTATGACACAATGCCAACTATATTATAACCATTACCAACCTGGATACGCAATCCACATAGTCCTTCGGGTCGGCTCTTTGCGCTTCGTAGCTCTGATCAACATAACTCGTTAGGGAGAGCGACCACAACAACACGGCTCTATCGCGCGATCTCGAGTGAGAAGAATGGAAACCAATCCTAAATGTCCTGCGACCTCGATTATAGATGTGGTGCACAACACGATAATCAAGACTCTACTAGACACGGTGCGTAGACACTTTCAGAGGAATAAGCGCTCGATACCACTTTTGTCACGACCCGGCCGGGCGGCAATCGGTGCCCTACACGGGCACCCTTCTAATCATACAACATAATAAAGCTGCGGAAGATAAATAACACCTTTTTTTAAACCAAGGCCAAGCCGATAAGGTCGCTATAATCATAATAATTGCAGAAAATTCTACATCATATATGATGTAAAAATAACTCTAGCGATCCATTACAGATGAATACAGACCTCTAAGATTTGAACAAATACTATGGCGGGACAAGGCCCCGCCGTACCCCTGAATATATATAGTCATGACAACTACAGAACATTGGAGCCATCTCAAAATGTTGAACCAGGATCCTAAGCTCGCGGATCCACAAATGTGTACCTAAACCTGCGGACATGACGCGGCCCGAGAGTCGACAACATGTAGAATATGGAGCGAGAAATAAGGTCTGATAAACAAATCATAACTGTACAAAAGAATGACAGGGGCAAGTATAAAAAGGGTACATACCAGATCCTACCGTGTCATTACCATCTCGTGAACTTAATCGTACCTTATTATCTTTTCCCATTTTTCAATAAAAGTTATAGTCACTTTCTTACGTACATACTTAGGAAAAATCGTCAAGTTCATTACCATATAACTTACTTATCTTTCATAACATAATCCGACCCTTTATGGAGGGACGCATATACTACCCGGCCCAATCTGGGACGCGATCAAGTCACACAAATATCAAAGCGTGCCCGTGGAATTCCTTCCTCACTGCCGGCAGTCTATGACATAAATCATACTCATGTGGCGCCCGTGGCATCCTACCTCACTTTCGCGTACCATATACAATACATATATATATACCTCCCGCGTGGAATTCTCCATCACTTGGCAGTAGGTGTAACATATAACCAGGTGACACGCGTGGCATCCTACCTCAACTGTCGTAATACACATATATATATATATATATATATATATATATATATATATATATATATATATATAACGCATGCCCTGAATCCTCATCGTATAAGCATTAATTACGTGCCCTCGACATCCTCATCGTAGTGCAGTCTTCGTAGAGCTAGCCCGTGGAATAAGAATATAAAATGCCCGGAATCCTCATCGTGGTACATGTCTTCATGGGAGCTAGCCCATGGAGTAATAGTCGTACATAGCATGGTCGCGTGCCGGAATCCCTCATCGTATAAGCATGGCCATGGGTAATAAAATAAATCCGGGAATCTAACCCGCCTCCTGGCACAAGCCTCGGAATCCCACATCATATAAGCATGTCCAAGGATCAATCATAATGGAAGAATACCCGTGGAATCCCACATCACTGTCGGTACGTCCAAGTAAACTTACAACAAGGCAGTCGGCCCTCCAACTGAGAGTCACGACAACGTAAACATATAATACTTGCACTCAAAGCTATCACAAGCAAACATAGGCAAGTTCATTAAACCTTTAGACTTCCATTTTTATAAACTCATGCCACTTTCGTTTCACACATAAAAATCCGGGAATTTAACCCAAAGTACTACACACCTCTACTCCTTTAAAATGACTCTTTTTCAAATAAAACTTCCAAGATACTAATAACCGTAGTATCAAGTCATATATACTTTTCAAGACAAGTCACAATACCTTTTAGAAATACAATTATAGGCTTCTAAATCACGTAACTTCTTTCTTTAAAACCATAAGCAATTGGTACCTTTAAAACAATTTGCCCTTCTTTATGTCAAGTCATTTCTTTGCTTACATTACTGAAGAAAACCATTCTTTTAATCTTCCATAAAGTTGTTATAACCAACTTCCCATAAAGCCGTTATAACTCTTTATGTCTTGGATAATTTCATTCCTTTTATAACCAAGAGACTTATACTTTCAAATCGAATTACTTAGCTTTCAAAATACCTCAAGTCTCTTAGCTTTCAAAATACCTCAAGTCTCTTAACTTTTAAGAAAACCAGTTTCTTAACTTTAGAATGGCAAGAAATCAATACTTTCCAAATCAAGTATTCTATGCTTTTAAATCAGTTCATTTCTTCCTTTAAGAATCAAGTCCCATAACTTGAAAAATAAAGTCTCTTAACCTTTTAAGAATTTGAGGTTCATAGTCTTAAAACCTCATACGTAAATTCTTATAAATTAACATATACTTTGGTGCGTTGTGAATAAGTTATACTTATTTATAACGATCTTAATCAAGTAGCCATGATCTAGAAAATGTAATACAATTTTGTCTGATCTTAGCTTCTATGCAGATGGAGAATTCTACTTGTTTTAACTTAATTGATTGTCATTACATTTTCCTTTATTAACGCTGCAGTGGCTTGTTCGATACTTATTCTCATTTGTGCCGTAACTTAGCCAAGTCAACTTGGCTCCAAAATACCTCCTAACGACTCTTACCAACATCCCCCATAAGACTTGGTAAGAACTTAGGATAACTTAGACATAACCCTTACGTAGAGTAAATCAACATACATACCTCTTAACTTCTAAGAGTAGAAGGAATCATGAAATAATACCACATGTATATTCCATACATAGAATCATGTCAAAAGAAGGAAGAGGTTCACATACCTCGCGACGATTATCGACAAATAGCAAAATGCTCCAAAGTACTTCAACCTTGATAGTTATTCCATCCTTCAAGTAGAATACGCTATACTTAGTACTTCAACCTATAATGACCATAATACGTCCATTAAACCTCAAGCTTCGAACGTAGAATATTCTAAGTGCAAAGTCACTAAATTCTACGGAAAATCGGACAGCACTTCCTTTGTTTCTACATACTTTGCCACCTTTTTCAAGGCCGAATTCAATAACCAAACACGCCACATTTAAGGCCCAACAATTCATCTAACCAAAGGGGATTACACGCCTTAACAGGACGTGTAAAATTCCGCCCCACAAATTAACATTAAACTAGTCCACAATACAAATGCCAATTTCGGCCAAAAAGGTGCAACAACTTATCAACCTTTTCCAATCCTTTTCAATCCAAGTTCTTAGTTCTAACATGTTATATAGTCATAAACAACTTAACAATTATAATTCCTTCTTTATATAACATGTGACGACTTAAACTAATAATCCAATCGAATTGAAATTTTAAGGGCTAAACATACTAGTTTTCGGATTAGAGTTCTAATAGCCAATACACTTATCAACTTCATAATATAAATCTCATACTTGCTAATATCCATAGCTACAAAATAAGTAATCTTAATTACTAAAACGACAAGAATTATACCTTTACAAGCCCTTATAATTTCCAAGATTCAAAGTCGCTCCTTAGCAATTCTTAGCTCATTTCCTTTACGCTCCATTCCGCTATTTGAAGCCTTTAGAAGCTCACAACCAACTTCTCTTCCATTTCCAATCAAAACCTATGAAAATGCCTTAGGTTTTCGCCTTGCGACTAACGTGAAAATGCCGTTTTTCCAAAATCTTTCTATTGAGATATCCTTAAAATACCCTTAGGGACCTTGGGTTAAAGTCTTGTGGCTAATGGACCACAAACAAAAAAAAATTCTTCTTCCTTTCATGGCAAACCCGAGAGCTCTCAATAATGGACAAGAATGAAGTCTTGAATTTTCTAAGTATGGAAGCCTTGTCTTGCTACTAGTATGCATATATAACACATTGGAGGGTCTAGATTACAACACATGTTAAAATTGGATGAATGGGATCAAGCCAAGTGGTTCTTGACTTGGTCAACATGTCAAGCTCTAGCTTAGCAAGACTTTCTCATCTTTACAATTGTCAAATGACCCTTTAGCCCTTGCATTAATTCAACCAAGACATGTGGGGGGGTGCCACGTGTCGCCCTCACATTCGTTCATAAAATTTCGTAACCCTCGTTGGCCCCACAAAACGTAAAATTCCTCGGGTAGGCCCCACATGACCAAATCCGTACAAATAAATTTCCATAATGATAATATATTCCATAATCCTCAATTAATGCATTTTGAGAATCCAATTCTCTTCAACGAACTTTTTTCCTTTCCGACGTTCGGAAGATTTTCCGTCGGAAAAACAATTCTTCCTTTCGTACCAATTTCAAGTCTTGAGTTCCTTACGTACATTCTCTTAAACTTGCCCTGGAGTTACGGGGTGTAACAACATGTAGGGTAACACTAAGTCAATTGTTCCATCGATCTAAGGATATAATGATAGAATATAAATGTTCGATTTATGATCGAGACATTTGAATGAATAATGATTATTTAATTAAGTCGAGATTGAATTTCAGATTTAATTAAAATAGATACTAGGCAAAATTGGACTAGGGCCGCGACGCCATCAGTCCAGTGGGGTCTGACTGACCCACTTTGCCTCGGTTTCTGGGTCTGGCCTACTGGAAAACCCTAGTTGCGTTTTACACAGCTATAAATAGAGGGTTCTATCATTATTTTAATACACTTAATTCAGATTATTTCTCTCCCGAAACTCTGTCGGATTTCCTAGCTTTCCGAAAGAGAAATTTCATCGGAGTTTTTAGAACTTGCAATCGAGGAACTATTGTGTGCTCACCCTCGGATTACACTTGAAGATTCAAGTTTTGCAAAACCGTAAGTGTTCTTTCGATGCATTACGGTTACATAACATGTTGTATGTTTGTATACTATTATCATTAGATAATCATCCTGCAGTTCGTTTTGTTGAGTTTGAAATCAAAATTTTTAAATTTCGCTGCGTACACGAACCCAACAAAACCCTACAAGTCAATTCATGCATGGTTCAACTACAAGCAAGACAGAGATGCTCATGTCAGGAGTGGAAGAGACATCTTCAGCTGAAACTAAGAAAGCGACGTCTGCTGCGAAGCTTGCTGAACTTGCTCTTATTGATCCCAAACGTGCCAAGCGGTATGGCTTTATATGGAGATGTTGTTTCTCATTAATTAGTTGTCTCTTTCACATTATTTTAACTTGGCCTTGCCATTGCATTTTTCTTTTCAGGTACTTGGTATTCTCTAGGATGAAACCATTACGTGGAGTTGTAGTGTCAATCTCGTAAACAGTGGAACCAACTTCATGTTTTTGGCTTCACTGTGTCCACCTTTCTCTTTGAGTTACCATTTTATTTGAAAGTAACCATGATGTATTGCTGCCAGTATCCATTCTTAGGTGCATTTGTTTTAGCCTTGTGTGCTTCCAAGTTAGAATATTCCCTCGTTGTTTTACTGTATCCATTCTCCCTGCAGCGATGCTTGTTATTTTTATGCTATTACTAGTTACCTGTACCTTGGGTTTTTAGAATTCCTTAGAGGTGTTTGAATATTCCTATTTCCTATCCTGAAAGTGAACCTTCTTTTTTCAGGGAATAATTGCAGGCCATGCCTATCCACGAATTATTGATCGTAGACCCCTAATTGTTTGTAGACCCATAATTGTTTGTTGACGAGCCAGTAGTTGCCCTCTAGTTATATAACTGACATTACCTAGAAAACAGAAATGTTAGATTGGTGGAATATTCCCTATCAATAATAGTGACACACATTTTGTTAGATTGTTCTTGTTTTTTCTTTTTTTTTTTGATAATTCAGGTTTCGGGGTGGCCTTAGTACCCCATATCGCTAGTACTGCACAAGTACTGGTACTATGCTCCTGGAGGCGAATGGAACCCGTTTTTAGCCTCCACCGTCAGGTAAATCGCGGGATGTGCGCCCCGCATTCAGTGTCTTATCGCCACCAACGGATCAATGCTACAAGGTCAGGCCCAGCGAGGATTATGCGAGGAGTATCAAATCCACACTGCAACATGCCCGCGCGGTTAAGCTACCACGCTTCAATACGAGACATATGCCCCGGAGAACGTATCCGCCGAGAATCAAACTTGTGACCCTAAGGCCACAAATTTGACTAATGACCACTGGGCCACTTAAGTGAATGACATCATTTTGAATTTGGTAATTCTTCTATTACTATCTTCGATAAAAGTGTAATTAGTTAAATACGCCGATTATGGTGAATGCATGGTCTGTTTTAGTAGCTATAATAGTTTCCATTAAACCATGTCTCCTTTATTTGCAATAGTAATTGTCGCTAAAAAAATACCGCTAAAAATAGTTACTTTTAGCGGCAATAATATTGGTATTTACCAGCACTCGACATAAATGCCACTAAAGGCTTTAGCAACTCTGGATCCAATGACATTTAATCAATTGCGGGTAAATATTTTTGCGGCAATAACACTCGACATAAATGCCACTAAAGGCTTTAGCGACCCCGGATCCAATGACATTTAATCAATTGCCGCTAAATATTTTTGCTTAACATTCAGATGATGAGGGTATGGAGCGTAACGTAAGATGAATTAGGTCGTAATTGTTCAAATTATCATTATTGGGGTATTGAGCTTCTTCTAAGATAAATGGCATTGACAAGGACAATCATAGTCCTCCTAGAGTACGATGGTCTGCAAGAATGACTCTTGAAAGTATCACAATTAAGATCATAGAATTGTAGATACGTTCTTAGAAAATTCACTGAGACTGAGAACCCCCGGATGACAGACCCCCACTATAATAGCTCTGACATGCATAGTAACTATTAGTAATCTGTAGGGATGCCTGAACTGGTCGACTGGGCTGTGACTACTGAAATATCCCATGATACGCATAACCACATGAAGTAGAATCGTTGAACTAACCAAGTCACCTCACTTTCTTATCTGGCTCATATTTGGGCATATCACCCCTCACGGACTCCACCATCCTGGCATACTCGACCACTATCTCAAAAGAAGCTCCAGAAGCCACCAACTGCAACATGGACAACTGAAGGGGAATACTCAATCCTATGTCAAAACACCTCACTCGCTCAACCTCTGTAGGTAGCAGTGGTGATGCATAGCATGATAAGGCATGGAAACGAGTCTCATGGTGTTACACCCCGAAATTTCAGGACATGTTTTAAGAACGTAAGTAAGAACTCACAAATGTAAAGATTTGAGACTTGTAGAAAAATTTATCGGAAATTATGGAATTGTCGGAAAATGTATTATTGTAACGAATGGGAGGGTGACACGTGTCACCCCCCTCATGTGAAGCCTTGGTCGAATTGTGCAAGGGCATAAAGGTCATTGGACCTTTGTTGCAAGACTAGTCTTGCAACTTGTGTAGCTTGAGAAGGTTGACTAAGTCTTGGTCAATAAGTCTTGATATTTAGCAAGACTACATCCCAACCAACCATTTGTTTGTATCCAAACCCTCCAAGGTGCTACATATACTACTACTAGTAAAGGGAGAGCTTAACACTTAGAATAATTTTACACAAAATTGAAGAACATAGGCTACATGCTCTCGGGTTCCAAGAAAAAAAGAAAAATCTTTGTTTGTGATCCATTTAGCTCCCCACTTTAAACCAAGGTTCTTATGTGTATTATAAGCAAGTCTCAATAGAAACATCTTGGAAAAAGATTGTTTTCGGGTTAGTCGCAAACGAAAACCTAAGGGTCTTTCTAGGTTTTGTTTGGAAATTTGAAGGTTAATTATTGGTGTTGTTCAAAGGGGCTCAACAAGCGGATTGAAGTGGCTTGGAGAGGTTCTAGACTACTAAGGAGCGATTTCGGATTGGAGTTGGATTAGGTCTCTTTGAGGTATAATCTTGTTTTTTGAAAGTATTACAAGAATAGCTAGTTTATTGTTGTTAGCTTTGCATGTTACTAGCATGAAGTTGTTATATTGAAGTTATACGAATAATGGATTGATCATAGCCTTGGAAATCCGAAATGTAAAATAAGCCATGACTAAGTTGAATTACAATTTAATCGTTGTTAGAACCGTCGCATGTCATTGACTTAAGGATTATGGTTATAATAATCAAATGCGACTTGTTATCATGTTATGCTACAAATTTGGGTTGGAATATAAATTGTGAGCCAATTGGGGCATTTAGTTAGTCATTTGCATTGAACTACTGCTATATTGATTGTGAGCCAATTGGAACATTTAGTTAGTCATTTGCATTGGATTATCTTTTATATTGTTGTGAGCCAATTGGGGCTGTTTGGTTATTGTATTTCCGGCCTTGAAAGAGGTGGCAAAGTGAGTAAATACAAAGGAGGTGCTGTCCGATTTTCCGTAGAATATAGGGACTTAACACTTATGATATTCTACGATTGAAGTAAGGCCTAAATAGACGTATTATGAACATTATAGGTTGACATACTACGGGCGGGACTTTGTACTTGGCAAGTGGTTTGACACGAGGTATGTAGAACTTTTCCTATCCTTTGAGCATGACTAGTTTCACGTATATAGTGCGGTAGGCGTCTGAGACTTTGACATACTCTACTTGTTTCTGAAATGCCAAGTCGGGTGAGTTAGGAGATTTAACTCACTTCTTTGAGAATATTAAAGATGTCTTAAGTCTTGTTAAAGATAAGGGGCTTGAAGAATTTTAAAGTATGTAATACTTGTGGTCTTAAAACGTATAAGTCCCTTGGATAGGAAATTGTACATGACTAAGGCATAAAGTGAATATAACGACTTTATGGGAGTTGGTTATATTGACTTTATGGAAAGATAAATGACTTGATTTAATGGAAGGCAATTCGATTTTAAGGCATCAATTGCCTAAGGTTTTATAAGACACGAGTCACTTCGATTTAGAAGCCATATTTTATTTCTAAAAGTAATGTGACTTGTCTTGAAAAGAAATTGTCACTTGATACTACGGCTATTAGTATCTTGGAAGTTTTATAATGAAATGAGTCATTTTAAAAGCATAGAAGTACGTAGTACTTTGGGTTAAATTCCCGGATTTTTATAAAAGACAGGATAGTGCCTTAGGTAAACTAAAATGAGAGTGTATATTAACAAGAATATTAAGAAGTTAGGATATTTCTTAACTTGATTATATATTGCATGATAAGATAGAGCTTATGTTATGTGTGATAGCGGATTTGGGCTAATGATATATTATTCGTTGCGGGGTCATTCCGGGATTGTGGCATTGTATATTTAGTGGATTTGCTAACCACGATGCGAGGAATACCTCATGCGAGTCCACAGGGCTTATGC
Organism: Przewalskia tangutica; assembly: GCA_029844215.1. Lineage (NCBI taxonomy): Eukaryota > Viridiplantae > Streptophyta > Magnoliopsida > Solanales > Solanaceae > Przewalskia > Przewalskia tangutica. Next base: position 132,441,881 of record CM056720.1, on the reverse strand, counting down.
GGGTGAAATAGTCCCATGCGGGCGGGTCCAGCCTATGCGAGGAATACCTCATGCGAGTCCGTAAGGGCTTATGCGGGTGAAATAGTCCCATGCGAGGAATACCTCACGCAGGTCCACTGGACCTATGCGGGTGAAATAGTCCCAGGAGTAGGATTCCAATCCTATTTTTTTTGTTGTAAGTATACACCTATTTATACTCTCATTATTAGTAAGGCACTGTGTACTGTAATTTTGTCATCATACATGTCTCCGGCTTTCTTTTAAACTTATGTTGTAATTACAGTACTTTCCAGTTTTACATACTTAGTACATATTGTGTACTGACCCCCTTCCTGCGTTATCTGCGCGAGAAAGGGTAGCGAGTTGCGGATCCACTCTTAGGATCACTTACGGGACGTCGGGCTCCATTCTCGGAGGCTTGTCTTTCTTTAGTACGATTTTCCACGATGTTGTAGATTATGTACATTCGGGGTATGGCGAGCCTGTCCATGATTATTATTCCTAGAGTGCTGTATTCACATATGTGGTTGTCAAACGAGTTGTAAGTTGCACTTTTGACTTTGTTTATATTATGGAAGGCGTCTTATCGGCTGCTTTGTGTTGTATATTATTTACACTTGTGTTCATGTTGTGTATGTTCATTGCTATTCTCGACGTATACAGGCAGGGTGCCCGGGTAGGGCACGATCGCGGCCGGGGTCGTGACAAAAGTGGTATCGAGCGATTAGTCCTCGGAAAGTGTCTGAACCGTGTCTAGTAGAGTCTTGATTATCGGTGTGTTGTGCACCACATCTATAATCGGGAGGTGCAGGACATTTAGGATTGGTTTCCATTCTTCTCTGCGAGATCGTGCATTAGATGTCTTATTAGGTTGAATCCTCTCGACCTCTTCTTATGAAACAGCTATGCCTCGCGGAAAGCTACCGGGGCGAAGGGCAAAGCGGCGAGGCGCTAGCGGTACTCAGAGGTCACACGGGCTCGAGCACAGACTATACACGAGGTAGTAGGCGGGTCGTTGAGTTCACCACGCGCGGTGTTAGAGGCCGAGAGCGGCGGTAGCTCGAAGGTTCCGATGCAGACCCTCGGTTCCCGGCCAGTGCGAGTATAGAGACTACGAGGAAGCGGTCGGTTATTGACTAGTATAGTAGCGGCGTGGCAAACGGAAGCGGCGACCCACCCTAGAGCCGGTTTGCGGATTAGGGATTTTACGGGATGTAATCCACGAGTTTTATGGTTCAAGTCGATGAGGATCGCAGGAGTTCGTTCGGCGGTCTGGGACCATGCGAGTTCTTAGGGCTTGAGGCAGTGCTACACTAGCCTCTTCTGGGTTGCGCGATATTGCGTTGAACCTGGTTTGAGTCGTGGTTGCTTTCGAGAGGTGATGATGCTCTTCCGGTGTTTGGGAGGAGTTTACGAGGCCTTTATGGATCACTTTTGCCTCCCGAGATGAGGAGGGCCCGAGTAGACAGATTTTTGACCTTGCGGCGAGCGGGAGGGCCGTTAGGGAGTACACTGAGTTTGACTCGCTTGGCGAGCATGCAGACTATTGTAGCGGCATGGCGGATAGAGTGCATCGTTATGTGATGGGGTTAGGCCGTCGTATGATCACGGCATGCTTGGGGTGGCTCTTGGCCGGTATGGACATTGCTAGGATGCGAGCCTATGCACGGATCGAGATAGAAAGGAGGACGGTGACGAGCGGCCAAGAGGCAGGACATCGTGGTCTCGGGCGGTTCGAGGCGGGCAGCCTCGTGACGGGTCCACTTTCGGCCGGCCGCGAGTGCTCGTCGTTTTCGGCGGGAGGTCCGATCGCGGTCGATCGGGGCGAGTCGGGCTCCGGTCTTGAGATTTGAGGCGAGATTCTCGCCGATCGAGACCACCCACGCCTCGGTGTGCTCGTCTGGTAGATCTCACCTGGCGAGTGTCGTGTTCTGCGGGAGGTTGTTACTCTTGTGGCGGATGGGCCATTTGAAGAGAGATTGTCCGTCTAGGCGGCATGGGTGGTGCAAAGCGACGGATCGATTGTTGGGTCTTCTTCTCCTTCTGTGGTTGGGCGCCCCGGAGGGCAGGGTACTCACGGACAGGCAGGCCGCGGTAGAGGTCGTGGTGGTGGTTCGATTCTAGCGGTCCCGAGCGCATATATTCTCTAGCCACCGCCAGATCGGGAGGCTTCCACGGCGTCGCGGGTACATTCGATTTGGTGTGATGTTTATGCATTGATAGATCGAGTTCTACCTTGTCCTATGTGTCCCCTCTTGTGCGGGTAGAATCGGGATAGAGCGGTGTCGATAGAGCCGTTTGAGTAGCTACGCGATGGTGATTCGGTGTTAGGCGGCGGGTGTATAGGGGTTGTCGGTATTCATTCTGATCGTCGGACCTTGCGAACTTGATAAGTGGAGATGATGATTTTGATGTCATTATGGGTATGGGTGGTTGGCTTCTTGTTATGCCAACGTTGGTAGAAACGAGGTTGGTTCGGTTCGGTTTCTGGCGAGCGATTATCGAGTGGAGAAGCAACCAGAGGGTAGGTTTATTTCTTACCTCGGCTAGGAAGATGGTGCGAAGGGTTACATCTATCATCCGTTCGGTATTTGATCTGAGGTGAAGTGCGATTCTTGATCGATGCCGTGGTTAGGAATTTGCGAGATGTGTTCCCAGGCGATCTTAGGGTATCCTCACGAGAGGAGATTGAGTTTTGTATTGACACGTTGCGGACACTCGACCTATTTCTATTCCGCCATACGAATGGCTTTCTTTGAGTTGAGGAGGCTGAAGGACCGGTGAAAGATTTCTTTGGAAAAAATTTTATCAGGCCTAGTGTATCTCCACAGGGAGCGGTATTGTTTGTAAAGAAAAGAAGGATGGGGCCATTTGCGTATGTGTGTTGACTACTGAGCGGTGAATAAGGTAACCATTAAGAATAGGTACCCTCCCAGGATTGATGATTTGTTTGACGATGCGGAGTGCGAGGTGTTTCTCAAAGATAGACTGCGATGCAGTTATCATCGAGTTCGAGTTCGAGGCGAATATCCCAAAGGCGCATTCGGGACCGGTATGGGCACTATGAGTTGAGGTTATGTCTTCGGTTTGACCAACGCTCCAGCGGTATTTATGGATTTGATGAACCGGGTGTTCAAGCCATTTTTGGATACATTTGTGATAGTATTCATCGATGACATCCTGGTGTATTCACGGACAGAGCGGGAGCATGCAGATCACTTGAGGAAGGTACCAGGATTCTCGGGCCGGCGATTGTCGCCAAGTTCTCCAAGTGTGAGTTTTGGTTGGCCTCGTGGCATTCCCGGGCATATTATTGGGGCGATGGTGTTCGGGTAGATACGGCAAAGATTGGCGATCAAGTCTTGGCGAGACCTCTACTCCGGGAGTGCGCGATTTCTTAGGGTGGCGAGTTATTATCGCGAGTTTGTGGAAGCGGTTGCTTGATTTAAGACCGTTGACTAGGGTGACTCGGAAGCGGCCAAGTTCCGATGGGCGAGGCTTGCGAGAAGGGTTTCCGATTCTTTGAAGGAAAGGTTGACTACGGCTCGGTTCTTACTCTTGGAGGGTTAGATGGAGTGCGTGATCTATTGTGATGCCTCGGGTATCGGGCTGGGTGTGTTACGATGCGGCACGGCAAGGTTATAGCCTATGCTTCGGCGATTCTGAAGCATGAGAGGAATTACCCTACCCATGACTTAGAGTTGGCGCGGTTATTCATGCCTTGAAGATTTGGAGACACTATTTATGCAGGGGTTCATGTGGATATTTATACTGACCACAAGAGCCTCAGGTATATCTTCGAGCGAGGAGCTGAATTTGAGGCGAGGCGGTGGTTAGAGTTCTTTGAAAGACTATGATGTTGATATTCTATACCATCGGGAAAGCCAACGTAATTCTTGATGCCTTGAGTCGTAGATCGATGGGAGCCTATCGGTGCGGCCGGAGAGGCGAGGACATGGTCGTCGAGATCCACGATTAGCGAGCCTTGGGGTTCGATTGATCGACAAGCGATAGTGGGTGCGGGTTCGTGAGGTTGCGAGTCTTCCATCATTGATGAGGTGAAGATGCGGCAGTTTGAGGACCCGGTGTTGGTACGGTATCGAGATGCGACTCTTCGGGAGGAGAAAGAGTCTATTCGAGTAGCGCTGATAAGTCTTGAGATTTGAGGGCGGTTGTGTGTTCCCGATGTGGCGGGGCTCCGACGGCAGATGCAGGGAGGCAACGGTGCTCGTTATTCTATTCATCCGGGTCGACCAAGATGTACCATGACCTCGGATGTTTGTATTGGTGGGATGGCACGAAGAGGACGTGGCGAGTTTTGTTACCTGATGTCCTAATTGCAGTCAAGTCGAGCACGAGAGGCCCGATGGATTATTGCGATCTATTGAGATTCCGACTTGGAAGTGGGAGATGATCAACATGGACTTTGTTCTGGGATTACCTCGTACTCGGAGGAAATGCGACTCCATTTGGGTTATTGTTGTGGTGAAATCAGCCCATTTCCTTCTCGGGCGGCGTTTTGGTGAGGACTATGCAGTTGTACATCCGTGAGATAGTGAGTGCGGTATTCGGTGTCGATTATATCGATAGGGAGCGGTTCTGGCTAACCGGAGGTCTTTCGAGAAGGGTTTAGGACTGGTGAGTCTCGGACAAAGATTTCACCCTCGACGGGCGAGCGCGCACTATCGAACGCGAGGATATCTGCGAGCTGCGTGATTGATTTCGATGGTAGTGGGAGGATCATTTGCCTCTTGTGGAGTTTGCTTATAATAACGGCTACCATTCCGGTATCTGAGATGGCGCCATACGAGGCTTTATATGGCGGAAATGTAGATCGCCGATTGGTTGGTTCGGCGTGGGCGAATGCGATTAGTTGGCGAACTTGGTACAGCGGTGTGGATAAGGTGAAGCTTATCCGGAGAGGCGTGCGGCTGAGTCGGCGAAGTCTTATGCGGATAATCGGCGTCGGCATTTGGAGTTTGGTAGGCGATTGGGTCTTGAAGGTGTCACCCATGAAGGGTGTGATGAGATTTGGTAAGAAGAAACTCGGCCCAAGGTACATTGGGCCTACCAGATCGTCCGTAGAGTGGGACAGGTTGCTTATGAGTTGGATCGCCATCGAGTTAGAGGCGGTACATCCGGTCTTCCATGTTTCTATGTTGCGGAAGTGTGTCGGTGATCCGGAGGCGAGTTTTCCCTACTAGTGAGGTCCAGGTGACAGAGGGGTTATCGTATGAGGAGAGTCCCATAGCGATACTCGATCGCCAGGTCAGGCGACTGCGGACCAAGGATGTAGCTTCCGTCAAAGTCCTGTGGAGAAATGATAACCGGGAGGAGATGACTTGGGAAGCGGAGGAGGACATGTTGAGGAGGTATCCTCACTTATTTCCTATACCTTCAGGTATTTCATTTTCCCTTACTGGTCAGGTGTAAATTGAAGCGTTTCTTTTGCTTAAAAGCTTTTAAGTGGCCATGAGTGGCATTTTTGGTATGTCGGGGTAGTGAAAGGAAACTATGTCGCTATTTAAGTTTGACTCCGAAAGAACATTCGGGGACGAATGTTTCTAAGGGGGGAAGAATGTTACACCCCGAAATTTCAGGACATGTTTTAAGAACGTAAGTAAGAACTCACAAATGTAAAGATTTGAGACTTGTAGAAAAATTTATCGGAAATTATGGAATTGTCGGAAAATGTATTATTGTAACGAATGGGAGGGTGACACGTGTCACCCCCCTCATGTGAAGCCTTGGTCGAATTGTGCAAGGGCATAAAGGTCATTGGACCTTTGTTGCAAGACTAGTCTTGCAACTTGTGTAGCTTGAGAAGGTTGACTAAGTCTTGGTCAATAAGTCTTGATATTTAGCAAGACTACATCCCAACCAACCATTTGTTTGTATCCAAACCTCCAAGTGCTACATATACTACTACTAGTAAAGGAGAGCTTAACACTTAGAATAATTTTACACAAAATTGAAGAACATAGGCTACATGCTCGGTTCCAAGAAAAAAAAAAAAGAAAAATCTTTGTTTGTGATCCATTTAGCTCCCCACTTTAAACCAAGGTTCTTATGTGTATTATAAGCAAGTCTCAATAGAAACATCTTGGAAAAAGATTGTTTTCGGGTTAGTCGCATAAGCGAAAACCTAAGGTCTTTCTAGGTTTTGTTTGGAAATTTGAAGGTTAATTATTGGTGTTGTTCAAAGGGGCTCAACAAGCGGATTGAAGTGGCTTGGAGAGGTTCTAGACTACTAAGGAAGCGATTTGGATTGGAGTTGGATTAGGTCTCTTTGAGGTATAATCTTGTTTTTGAAAGTATTACAAGAATAGCTAGTTTATTGTTGTTAGCTTTGCATGTTACTAGCATGAAGTTGTTATATTGAAGTTATACGAATAATGGATTGATCATAGCCTTGGAAATCCGAAATGTAAAATAAGCCATGACTAAGTTGAATTACAATTTAATCGTTGTTAGAAAATCGCATGTCATTGACTTAAGGATTATGGTTATAATAATCAAATGCGACTTGTTATCATGTTATGCTACAAATTTGGGTTGGAATATAAATTGTGAGCCAATTGGGGCATTTAGTTAGTCATTTGCATTGAACTACTGCTATATTGATTGTGAGCCAATTGGGGTGTTTAGTTAGTCATTTGCATTGGATTATCTTTTATATTGTTGTGAGCCAATTGGGGCTGTTTGGTTATTGTATTTGGCCTTGAAAGAGGTGGCAAAGTGAGTAAATACAAAGGAGGTCTTTGTCGATTTTCCGTAGAATATAGGGACTTAACACTTATGATATTCTACGATTGAAGTAAGGCCTAAATAGACGTATTATGAACATTATAGGTTGACATACTACGGCGGGACTTTGTACTTGGCAAGTGGTTTGACCCGACGAGGTATGTAGAACTTTTCCTATCCTTTGAGCATGACTAGTTTCACGTATATAGTGCAGTGAGCGTCTGAGACTTTGACATACTCTACTTGTTTCTGAAATGCCAAGTCGGGTGAGTTAGGAGATTTAACTCACTTCTTTGAGAATATTAAAGATGTCTTAAGTCTTGTTAAAGATAAGGGGCTTGAAGAATTTTAAAGTATGTAATACTTGTGTCGTCTTAAAACGTATAAGTCCCTTGGATAGGAAATTGTACATGACTAAGGCATAAAGTGAATATAACGACTTTATGGGGAGTTGGTTATATTGACTTTATGGAAAGATAAATGACTTGATTTAATGGAAGGCAATTCGATTTTAAGGCATCAATTGCCTAAGGTTTTATAAGACACGAGTCACTCGATTTAGAAGCCATATTTTATTTCTAAAAGTATTGTGACTTGTCTTGAAAAGAAATTGTCACTGATACTACTATTAGTATCTTGGAAGTTTTATAATGAAATGAGTCATTTTAAAAGCATAGAAGTACGTAGTACTTTGGGTTAAATTCCCGGATTTTTATAAAAGACATGATAGTGCCTTAGGTAAACTAAAAATGAGAGTGTATATGAACAAGAATAGTAAGAAGTTAGGGGATTTCTTAACTTGATTATATATTGCATGATAAGCCGATAGAGCTTATGTTATGTGTGATAGCCGGATTTGGGCTAATGATATATTATTCGTTGCGGGGTCATTCCCCGGGATTGTGGCATTGTATATTTCCGTGGATTTGCTAACCACGATGCGAGGAATACCTCATGCGAGTCCATAAGGGCTTATGCGGGTGAAATAGTCCCATGCGGCGGGTCCGACCTATGCGAGGAATACCTCTGCGAGTCCGTAAGGGCTTATGCGGGTGAAATAGTCCCATGCGAGGAATACCTCACGCAGGTCCACTGGACCTATGCGGGTGAAATAGTCCCAGGAGTAGGATTCCAATCCTATTTTTTTGTTGTAAGTATACACCTATTTATACTCTCATTATTAGTAAGGCACTGTGTACTGTAATTTTGTCATCATACATGTCTCCGGCTTTCTTTTAAACTTATGTTGTAATTACTGATTACTTTCCGCTTTACATACGTAGTACCAATTGTGTACTGACCCCCTTCCTCGGGGGCTGCGTTCATGCCGCAGGAAAGGGTAAGCAGGTTGCGGATCCACACTCTTAGGATCACTTACCGGACGTCGGAAGCTCCATTCTCCGGAGGCTTGTCTTTCTTTTGGTACAGTTTTTCCCTGATGTTGTAGATTATGTACATTCAGGGGTATGGCGAGCCCTGTCCGCCACGATTGTTATTCTAAGTGCGTATTCACATATGTGGTTTGTAAACGAGTTGTAAAGTTGCACTTTGACTTTGTTTATATTATGGAAGGCGTCATTCGGCCAGCTTTGTGTTGTATATTATTTACACTTGTGTTCATGTTGTGTATGTTCCGCTGCTATTCTCTGACGTATACCTGAACGGGGTGCCCAGGTAGGGCACCAGTCGCGGCCCGGGGTCGGGTCGTGACACATGGTGTGCAACTATAGAGCCTCCCTGCTTAATCTTCTGAAACTCATCATTCTTGAGCAGACGCAATCTAAAAGGCACATACTTCTCCAAGAAGACCCTGTAGAACCTAACCCAAGTCAATGGAGGCAACCCTACTGTTAGACATATTTTGTATACACTTTTTGAGTCATTTTTAGTTAGTATTTTACTCATTTCATTTGTGTTTAGTATAGTGTTAGAGTTGTTTTTCTTTCTTTTGAGTCGCAGCGGTTCTAAATGACAAAATAGCAAAAATAATCTAAAAGTGGGCAAAAAAGGCAGGAAAGGAGCCCCCGAAGCAAAAAGGACGAAAGTTGGCAGATCAGGACGAAAGACTGCGGGACCGCGACGCCGGACTACAGGGCCATGGCCGGCTGCGATCTCTCGAGGCGATATTGATCTTACGGACTATATTACTTGTAACGATACGTACACTTGTGTGAGCAATTGGAAATCGGCCTGACACCTACGGGCAAACAATCAACACACACCCTCTATTACTGTTTTGCATCCCCGAAAAGCTGAAGGGCCACAAAAATAACTCGTCAAGTCTCAACAATACCCAGAGTATGCAACCTCTCATGGATGCTCACGATGAACGCATACGTGTCCTCCTTAGGCTGACCATAAAATACTAGAGGCTTCATGTTTGAAAAGTGCTCCCACATCTTTCGCTCATCGCGGGTCATAGTTGTCCCTAAAATATATCGAGGACCAAAATGTGGAGTATGAACTTCATCGATATAGGACACTGACATCACCGATGAATGAATACCAAGAGTACTAAACTCAGGGGTGTGAGTCTACCTCATTCCCACACGGGTATGAGAACCACCCATAGTATGATGTATGCATGTGTCACGCCCCGAACCCCGGGCCCACGACTGGTTCCCTACCTGGGCACCCTTATACCCATACAACACAAGTAACCCGCGAAAGATAAATAACACTTTTTTTTTCTCTTTTAACAAACAAAGGCGAAGCCGGCAATGCTGTCATAATATATATAACACCTGAATGGATCTACAACCGTAAAACAATGTAAATACAACTCACGCCAGTCCAGCCCACATATGAATACAGACCTCTAGATTTTGGACAGTAGATGGGACAAGGCCCCGTCGTACCCCTGAATATACCTAGCCATAATGACAAGCACCGGAACATTGGAGCTATCCCAAAATGCTGAACAAGGATCCTAAGCCCGCGGATCCACAACTGAGTACCTAGACCTGCGGGCATGAACGCAGCCCCCCGAAGGGGGTCAGTACAACAGGTACTAAGTATGGAACGAAAATAAAGTACAGTAAACAAGATCATAACTGTACAAAAGAATGACAGGGACATGTAAAATAATCAAATACCAGATCCAACCATGTCATATAAAATAAGAGTCAATTGTACCTTATATCACTATACCTCTGTACTACTGTACTACTATATCACCGAGAGTCAACTGTACCTTTTCAAGATATGCAAGTCATGTCAAAATCAAGGACACCTGCCCTCAGAATTATTATGCCATTCTAACCATGGGTCTTAAACCCGCAATATAGAAGCATGCCTATGGAATTCCTCCATCACTGTCAGCATGTAACAAGTGTAATATATAACATGTCCGTGGAATTCCTGCATCACTGTCGGCATGCACAAAGTATAATATATAACATGCCCGTGGAATTCCTGCATCTCGGGAACATGTCATCATGGAGAGCTAGTTCATGGAATAATAATATCACCCGGGAATTGAACCCGCATCATGGCCGCACGCCCACGGAATTCCTTCATCGTGAAAGCATGTCCATGAAATAATATAGTGGAAGCATGCCCATGAAATTCTTCTATCATGTAAGCACGTCCATGTAAATAACACAATAACATTGTCGGCCCTCCAGTGAGGGACACAGTCCCAATATCAAAATTGTACACATGTAGCTATCACAAACAACTATGTACAATTTAAATCATCTCCGACTTTTATTAACACAAATAGAATGAACTGTCATTTTTAGAAAAACCAAGATACTAACAAGTCATTCATTTTATAACACCAAGGCACTATCACATAGTTCATTAAGGATTAAGATTCATTACAACAATGTACGTCCGCCGTACATTCACTTTATAAACTCAAGGCACTTTCATTTCATGTACTATATTAAGGACTTAATCATGGACTTTCTCACATGATTTCTATATAACATTTTAAACCATCTCTTGACTTTCCATGAAACTGTTATAACAAACTTCCCATAAAGTCATTATAACAACATTCATTTTAGAAAACTAAAGCACTACCACATCTTTTTTTTAATACAACCAAGGCATTATCATGTCATGTAACATTAGGGAAATGAACTCAAATTACTACGTACATTCATTCTTTTCAAGAAGACTCAAATCATGTAATATTAGGGAAATAAACCCAAAAGTACTATGTACATCTATTCTTTATAAAAAAAATCACTTCATGCAATATTAGGGAGTTGAACCCCAAAATACTTTTACTATCAAAATCAAGTAACTTATACTTGTAAACTTAAGTAACTTATACCTTTAAATCAAGTTACTTCTTCTTTCAAGTCAAGTCATTTATTCTTTTCAAATCAAGTAATCCATACTTTTCAAATCAAGTAATCTATACTTTTCAAATCAAGTAATCTATACTTTTCAAATCAAGTTACTTGTTCTTTTCAAACCAAGTAATCTATACTCTTCAAATCAAGTAATCTATACTTTTCAAATCAAGTTACTTGTTCTTTTCAAACCAAGTAATATATACTTTTCAAATCAAGTAATCTATACTTTTCAAATCAAGTGACTTGTTCTTTTCAAACCAAGTCAAGTATACTTCTAAAATCAAGGCAAATATACTTCAAGGAACAATTAATGTATACTCAAATAACAAGGAAAGTATACTTCAAGGAACAATTAATGTATACTCCAATAACAAGGCGAGTATACTTCAATAACAATCATGCCGATAGAAGGAAGGAGTTCACATACCTCGTTGACGACTAACCAACACGACAAGTAGCATACGCCCCAATGTACTTCAACCTTATTGGGTATTCCACATGCCAAGTAGAATATGCTACACGTAGTACTTCAACCTAAAATCACCATAGCACTTCTATGAACTTCAAGCTATCAAGTGTAAGACTTATACCAAATAATTGTCCTCTTATTCTACGGAAATTTGGGCAGCACTTCCTTTGTTTCTACGTACTTTTCCACCTTTTCCAAGGCCCGAATTCATCAACCAACAAGCCACATTTAAGGCACAACCAACAGTTAACCAAAGAGGATTACACGCCTACTTGACGTGTAAATTTCTGCCCCACAATCTATACAAAACAGCCCATAAAAACAGTCCATAATAAACCAACATTAAGGGTACAATGTGAAGCCTTTAACACCCATTTTATACCCTTATTCCTTAGGACTTTCATTAGCCATTTTACCACAATTAAACATGCAATATATGGGTTTATTTTCCAGCACAACAACACCCCAAAACAGTCCATAAAACTACACCACAACATCTAACGGGTTTGGGCAGTTTTCGGCCAACACAACTACAACAATCCAAAGTTCTTTTCCTTAATTCCTTTTAATCCAATTCTCATTTCAACATGTTATATATATCATATAAACTATCAACAACAATATTTACTTCATTATATAACATGCGACAAGTGTTATTAACAACAATAATAACCAACGAATCCAACGACGGCAATATGCAAGCTCTCGGCCTCAACTCCCTAAAATGGCCCAACCACTTTTTAATCTTCATTCTTTTTAGTACATGCTCATCCATACATAACAACAATAAGTAATATCCAATTACTTTAAAAGAAGAAGAATTATTACCTCATTTTTTAGCCCAAAAACGTCCAAAACAGTTCGGGATACAATGGTCAACAGTTTTCGTTTCGCTCCACTTCTTCAAGTTCCAATCACATATATGTGACCCCTATGAGCTTATACACAACTTCACTTTGTATTTTACTTCCAAAAAGTCGACAAAACCTTAGGGTTTCACACCCTTATTCTCGGCCAACACCAAGATTCTTGGGGTTTAAGGGGTTATCTTGGCTTAGTACTCTATTAGCAAGCTTAGTCTTGGATTAGGGAATTTATCATGGAGAAGTAGAGATTTTGGTTCCATTTTTGGCCCTTGGCCGAGAGCACCCTAAGGGAGGGGAGTATATTTTTGTGAAATGTTCTAAGTGTAGATGAAGTCTTGCAATGCCCTCTATGTATATAATGTATCCCAAGGAGTGAGATCAAGACAAGTGTATGGACAAGTGGATGTGGGACCCATGTCCACTTGTCCTCCTTCAACAAATATCTAAGTCAAATAGTCAATGCCATGTGGGGGTGACACATGTCACCCTCCCATTGGCCCAAATAATTTCTTCCTCCAAAATATCTATATTTGGCCAAAATATCTCAAAATATTGTGGGCCCAACAAAATGGTAAAATTCTCCGGTGGGCCCCACATGACCAAATTCAAGACTTGAAAATTCCAAACCTCAATATACTATACTAATCCCATATACCAAATATGAGAATTAAATTCCAAATAATAAACTTTTTTCCTTCACGAGGTTCCGAGATTTTTCCTTAAGAAAAAAAATAATTCTTCTTTCTTTCCAAAATTCAAATCTCAAATTCTTACGCATGTTCTCATCTCATTGCATTGGAAATACGGGATGTAACAGCCTGTTTGAGCAAATCCATCAAGAACACTCAATAACATGACCAGTGTGCCCTGTGGAACCGAAGCAACAATGAATCAAGGTTGATCCTCCTCAAGTAACTCATCCTGAGGCTTAATATAAGGCTCTAGGGACTCTGAGCGGGCACGAGTCCGACCGACTTTCTGTGCTCTGCCACGAGCTGGCACCACTCATTTAGCTCTACCCCGGCCCCGAGTATATGATCTACTATGTCCGCGTATGGATAGTGTGGTGCCTGTGCCTCATCTCTCATTGCATCGGCACGAGTCCTCACCATCTGTGATAAAATAGAAACAAAGGCCAGATACTAATTTGATTCAACTTAGCATGAAAGGAATGAAGAAAGTGAATTTCCTAAATGTCCCATAGCCTCTCAAAGATAAGTATGGACGTATCCGCACCGATCCGCAAGACACTACTAGACATTGTTTTTGTATTTAGGACTGTTTAACCTAGAGTTCTGATACTAATTTTGTGATGGCCCCTTTTCAGTAATCATGGTGGCACATACATATCTCACCAGTAGGCGAGCTACTCCCAAATCATTCACATGATAAAATATAAGTAAAGGTGAAAGAGAACAAAATACTATATAAGTCGTCTCATACTATAAACGCGGAAGAAATATAAGTCTGATATAACTATAAAATCCCCCAAGGAATTTAGTCTATAGATACAAGAGCTCTAATGAAAGGATACAAGTCTGGGAATTAAGTGCCAACTGAATACATAAACTACAAGTCTGTATACATGTCTCTAGAATAGAAGAAAAGCCACTGAAGAGATAGAGCAAATCTAGGCATGCTAGAGATGAAATCCTCACCTTGAAAGTTGGGTATCAACTACTCGAACTCAACCACGTGGTCTCGAGCTAGTCGTTGGATCTGTATATATATCAAGGAAAGATGCATCAAGTGTAGCATGAGTACACAACGTACCCTTATAGACATCATAGTCCAACAATGACAGAAGATACACAAAAAGAGATAAATATTGTGTTGACATTAAATAGTCCTATACTAGCAATTCAATAACCCAAACAAAGTCACATAGTTCACAGAATGGTTCACAGAGTTCACGTAATGCCTTGTTCAATAAGATTTTACAATCGCTTAAGTTATCTAGTGCCAGAAAATTTCATTAGTTCAATTTATCATTAGAAATAATATCCCATTCATATCTGAAATCTAACCACATCATCAATAAAAATCAGGTATCAAATACAACCATAGAAAATAAATGATATAATGAAGTATGATATGAATGCAATGCACATGGCAGGTACCTCTAACATCCCATATATAGTACGCCAAATTTATATTATGATTGTACACATATGTGGGACCCACGAAGTCCATATACCCCTCCACTTTGGAATTTTTCATCGAATCACAGAGCCCAACTCTTGGATGCAATAATATATGTTGCAGGCGTGCAACCCCGATCCCCGCGTATCATCATCATCTCAGTATTGCCATAATATCAATAGTGTTCTTACCTTTCCCAGTACCTTAGACCCATAATATAATCACACCACTCCAATATCAATATCATTAGAACCATGAGTGTATGAATGCAAATGACATATATAAGACAAAAATCATGATATAATGAGATGCAACAAGTATAGAGATGAATATCACATGCTTCCAGAAATATATCAACAATAATCCATATACAATAGGGATATCATATCAAGTATGTATAATGAATAAGAAAAACAATAACAAGTATGGTGACGAGCCCACATAATGGAAACAAGCCCAATCAATCAGCAGTCATAATCAGCTTAGGTTGATTCCCCAAATCACACATCATCATAGTTCAACACCTGTATCCACTCAAATGTTAATCACAATTGCCTGCTAGACGAGATATAAAGAACATAACCAATACAGGGAATAAGGGAATACCAGACCATATCTGCTTTTGCGCCATCTTGAGTGGGAACCCCAAACACGCCCAATACCCCTCATTATTTATAACTAATTACGCACTTCTATCTAAGTCTTGAAAAACAAACCGTAGCCTACCTCTTTGCCATATATGAGTGCTACACGATCAAGCCTCGGTGATAACATTGACCTTCTTTTATGCCTCGTCATAGTATAAGTCTAATCACATATACTATTTATTAATACAAAGCTTACACAACAATAAGGACATATCCCTTAACAAAACAAAACCATGATTACCGACCCTGGGCCCATTTCACTAAGACTCAAACTTTAATACCCAAAAACCATTAATACATACTAGGTAATCATATTCTTAAGTTAAGTAAAAAGTTATACACATTTGAACCCTCAATTAAACATTATTCAAAAAGCCCCAAATTGGAAACCATACAAACTTCCCCCATTTGAAATAGGTTTCTATACTCAAATTAAGCCTTACATTTTGAACATCTAATAACATCCCTCACTAATTCACAGTAAAATAAGTAAACTAATCCATAAAACCCTTACTAATCATTATTTTACCCTCTTATTCTCAAATAGAATCATACTTCATTTTACCCAATCATGAACATGCTAAACTACCATTAAAGAACTTAGAAATATAAAATCAAGTCACAAAGGAAATAAACTCTTACCCAAGGATGAAAATTCTCTTAGACTTCTAAATATTCTCTACGGAGGCTCTTTTTTTGAAGTATTCTAATTTGGGCAAGAAAATCTAATCTAAGGAATTTATAGGACACCTGATATAATATTTTTGCCCTAGTGGAATTGACTCCGTTGGTGAGTACCCATTGCGGCATAAAAACCCTCAATGAGGCGGCATCACTTGACACCTTGCCACATCACCATGGAAAACTCAACTCCAAAAGGACGTACTCGCCCCCACAGACATATCCTCCGCCAAGGCGGAACTCCACACTTTTCTCAATCCCGCTTCGGCGAGCCAACCTCTCACTGAGTCGAAGATGTCGGAGTGAGAACTAGTGCCGTCGAGGTGGACACCAAACACTAGACCCGTGAAACAACCTCAACTCCCATTTAAAAAAACCATAACACTCCTGAAAACCCCATAACACAAACCATATATGTTGGTCTGAGGTAAACATTGCTACAAACTCCTTCATACTCTCGGATTCTCATTTCACTGAGCTAAGACGTACTTTTCTAAAGAATCTTCCAGGAGAAATAAAAATCTAAACTTTACAAATAAGGTCACAAAATACATCTGATTGCCTCAGGAAGTGAACCAACTAGGTCATAAATGACCCGACTAAGTCATAAATGAGCCCCCAAAACTACCAAAAGCGCTGGAACCCAAAAACGAATCCATCTAGCCAAACGTCAACTTTGAGTTAGACCAATCAACTCTAAGCTTCTAATTTTGGAATTTTCATCCGAAACTCTTATAAATGGACTTTGGGATTCGTGCCACCCATCCCCACACATCACAAACCCCATAAAGACACCACATGACGAGTAAATAGGCAAATAAGGGTTTTTAGCTAGAAACAACCAAATGGGTCGTTACAATAACATCTTTGATTAAATAAAATATTAAAGTTAAGGATCACATAAAGAAATTTTAGACCTTAGAATTGTGATTAATTATGAAAAATATAATAACTAAAGAATATTTATCATTGGGTTGTGTTGACACCCAATTTTGACCCATCTTTTAGGCATTTCTTGCAATTTTAAGCATTTTAGGACACCGCATTTTATCATCATTTTTTACATTTTGTATATTTTTTACATAACATTCTATGTTGTTTATTCTTGTAAATTGACATCATGTTTTGTTTTTTACCTTTAATTAGGTATTAAACATTTTTTTAGCATCTCTTTGAATAATTAACTGACACCCCGTCTTTACTTTTAATCAGGCATTAAATATTTGCTAAATATTATATTTTATTATTATTGCATCAGTCATTGACATTTTAATAATTTGTATCTTTAAATAATTTTCCTTTTAAATAATTAATCCATTTTGCATTTTTTGTCAAACCAGTCCAGTCCATGGCATAATCTGAATCAGTCCAATCCGCCAGAAATCGAAACCAAAAATGAAGCCCAATACACTTTCATCCAATACCCAAACCCAATACCCAATACCCAATACCCAATACCCAATACCCAATACCCAAAGCCCAATATCCCTAAACCCTAAACCTAATCTCACCCTATAAAACCTACCCTACTTCTACACTATTTTCTACCCAGCCGCAGCACACACTATTAACCCATCCGTCTACCCTACTTTATCTAAACTTCAGCCGCCCAAACCCCCCCTCAACCAGAACACTTTCACTCTCCTCTTACCCTACTTCCCTTCAGCCGCCCACAACACTCCACCACGCCATAACTCCGGCGAAGTCACGCCACCGGAGTTCGAACCAGTGCACCACTACCAGTCACCGTCTCTCTCCTTGCTGCTCCCGTCAACACCATCACTGCCCAAACTTCTCACCACAGACCCCTACTCCCTCGTCCCTCGCCTCCATAGCAACAACGTCGAACCTCACCGCTGTGACTGACGAACCACTGTCACGCCATTAACTTCGGCGAAGTCACGCCGCCGGAGTTTGAACTCTTCCCCATCATCGCTGACTATCGTTATTCCCATCGCTGGAACTCCCCATTCCCGTTAACCAGCGAATCATCACATCATTGCCTCCCTTCCGCCACTGTTAGCGTCGGTGAACAGCAATGGCGGCGTTGCTCCGGCGATCTCGTCGTTGTAGTGACGTCGCCGCACCCCTTTACCTTGGTTTTGGTATGGACTGATTTCTTGGTATTTTTGTTATTTTATATTGTTGGTTACAGGCTGGTTTGATTTTCTGTCGTGGTAACACGCCGGAGTTTTTCTCCGGCGACATTCTGAAATTTTCGTTGAACTCTACTATTTTCGGCTAACTATGCAGTTTCCGACGACTTTCTGATTTTCCGGCGAACCATTGCCCCAGAATTGTTCTACCTTGTTTGTTTTCGAATTGCTCTTGATATTATTGTTGTTTTCAGTTTGTTGTTTGTCCGATTTGCTGTTGTTGGACTGATTGCGTACTGTTATCTGTTTGGCGGACTGGTTCGATTTCTTTGTTTGGGTATCTGTGGAGTAAAACTCGTGAAGCTGTTGTTTTCGGGTGATCTTTGGGCCATTTTTGTTGCTATGTCGTTGTATCCTTGTCTCACGGATATACATTCCTTCAGTTTTGTTATTGGTGGTACCTGTTCTTCGGTTCAGGATTGGTTTTGACAATATTGCCCTCTATTTTTTATTAAGTTGGTAAAACAGATACTGAACATTTGGTATTTACTGATTTCAACAAGATACTTGTTACACCCCGTAAGTCCAGGACATGTATAAGAGAATGTACGTAAGGAAACAAGACTTGGAAAATTAGTACGAAAGGAAGAATTGTTTTTCCGACGGAAAATCTTCCGGACGTCGGAAAGGAAAAATGTTCGTTGTTGAGAATTTGATTCTCAAAAGGCATTATTTGAAGAGTATGGAACTTATTAATATTATGAAAATTTATTTTTACGGATTTGGTCATGTGGGGCCCACCCGAGGAAATTTTACATTTTTGTGGGGCCCACGAGGGTTACGGAATTTTATGGACGAATGAGAGGGCGACACGTGGCACCCCCTCATGTGGTCTTGGACGAAAATGCAAGGGGTAGAATGGTCATTTGACCTATGTAGATGATAAGTCATGCAAGCTTGACATAATTGACTAGTCAACTTGCCACATAAGCTTAATCCTTGTGATAATCATCCTAACCTCACATTTGTGGACATCTAAACCCTCCATTGTGTTATAAGTATACTACTAGTAGCAAGACAAGGTCTTGAAGACTTAGAAAAAATTCACAACACTTTGTGCTAGCCTTAGTGCTCTCGGGTTTGAGCATCCCCTCACACAAAAATTTTGCAATCTTGTTCCTTTGTCCACAAGACTTTAAACCAAGGTTCCTAAGAGTGTTGTAAGATTATCTCAATAGAAAGATTTCGGAAAAAACGTATTTTTACGTTAGTCGCAAGGCGGAAACTAAGTGAGTTCTTCAACTTTAAAGATGGAACTTGAAGATGGGTTCTTCATAGGCCTCTAAGGAGTGCTTGGAGCGGATTGGAACCTAAGGAAAGGAGCTAAGAATTTCTAAGGCGCGACTTTGAATCTTGGAAATTTTAAGGGCTTTGAAAGGTATAAATTTTGTCGTTTTAGCAATTAAGCTTACTTATTGATTGTAGCTATGGTTATTAGCAAGCATGAGTTATATATTACAGTTTGATTATTATGTTGGCTATTGGAACCTAATCAGAAAACTAGCATGTTTAGCTTTAAGATTGGAATTCAAGTTGATTATTAGTTTAAGTCGCCGATGTTGAATAAAGAAGGAAATTGTAGTTGTTGAAGTAGTTATGACTAAATAACATGTTGACCTTAGAACTTGGAATTGGAAAAGGATTGGAAAAGACGTAGTGTTATTGGTTATATGTTGGTCGAGAATGGCTAGTAAAGTATTATACTTTTTGGTATGAATTGTGGGGCGGAATTTTACACGTATTGTAGGGCGTGTAATCCCCTTTGTTTGGTTGTTGTTTGGAGCCTTAAATGTGGCTTGTTGGTTATTGTATTCGGCCTTGAAAAGGTGGCAAAGTGAGTAGAAACAAAGGAAGTCTTGCCGATTTTCTGTAGAATTAGAGACCGTATACTTAGTATTATTCTACGTTAGAGGCTAGAAGTTGATAGTCTTGTTGTGACCATTATAGGTTGACACTTCTACGTACGGCGTATTCGGCCTAGCTTGTGGATTTAGCCGAAAAGGTATGTGAACTATCTCCTCTTCTAGCATGATTCCTTAAGATTAAGAAAGTATGTTCTACTCCTTAAATGATCCATTCCTTGGTTGTATTTGGATTGCCTAGAATAGAATTTGTTCTATGTACTTCCTTGATTGTACTTTGATGTTAAATTGTAAGTTGTAAAATCCATTTTCTTAGTGAAGTTTGGATTAACATAGGTGAAGGTATTTTTCTTAAAGTACATAGAGACTTGAAAAGGAAGTGGTTTCCAAATCTTTTGGCTAGTGCCTTAGTTCTAAAACCTAAAGGTCATTATAATGACTTTAGGGGAGTCAAAGGAGTGATTTACTTATTTGATTTAAAAGAGGAGAAATGACATGATTTAAGAGAAGTAACTTGCGTTAAGGGTGAAGTTACTTGAGGTTTAAAAAGTAGAAGAAAACTTGTTTTCTAACTATTAGAGACTTGAAGTATTTTGAAAGTTGAGAACTTGATTTGTAAGTATGTGATACTTGGTTTTAATAGTATAAGTCTCTTGGTTATTAAAGGAATGGATACGTCTAAAACCATAAAGGGTTATAACGGCTTTATGGGAAGTTGGTTATAACGGCTTTATGGAAGGTTTAGAAAGTTATCTATTTTGATTAAATCGGCATAAGTTGCCTAGATTGTGAAAATTTGGAGTTACTTGATTTCAAGCTTTGAAATGAGTTTTCTAAAAGTGTAGTAACTTACTTTGAAAAATAGACACGCCTTGATACTACGGGTGTTAGTATCTTGGGGCTTTACATAGAAAGGAGTCTTTTATAAAAGAATGTGCGTCGTAGTACTTTGGCTTGATAAATTGAGAATTTGTCTAAGTGTGCCTTGATAAGTACTTGGATTTGTTAAAAGAGAATTATTCTATGTATGCCTTGATTAGTACTTTGGCTTGATAAATTGAAAATTTGTCTAAGTGTGCCTTGATAAGTACTTTGACTTGTTAAAAGAGAATTATTCTATGTATGCCTTGATTAGTACTTTGGCTTGATAAATTGAAAATTTGTCTAAGTGTGCCTTGATAAGTACTTTGACTTGTTAAAAGAGAATTATTCTATGTATGCCTTGATTAGTACTTTGGCTTGATAAATTGAAAATTTGTCTAAGTGTGCCTTGATAAGTACTTTGACTTGTTAAAAGAGAATTATTCTATGTATGCCTTGATTAGTACTTTGGCTTGATAAATTGAGAATTTGTCTAAGTGTGCCTTGATAAGTACTTTGACTTGTTAAAAGAGAATTTTTCTATGTATGCCTTGAATAAGTACTTTGGCTTGATTAATTGAGAATTAGTCTAAGTGTGCCTTGATAAGTACTTTGGCTTGATTGATTGTGAATCATTCTAAGTGTGCCTTGGTAAGGACTTTGGCTTGTTAATTGAGGATTTGCCTATGTGTGCTGGAAATAGCCGGTTGTGTGCTATTGGAATATCAGTCGTTTCGGGGTCATTCCCCGGGTTTGTGGCATTTGCAGATTCCGTGGAATTGCTACCCACGATGCGAGGAATACCTCATGCGGGTCCGTAAGGACTTATGCGGGTGAAATAGTCCCATGCGGGCGGGTCCAGCCTATGCGAGGAATACCTCATGCGAGTCCGTACGGGCTTATGCGGGTGAAATAGTCCCATGCGAGGAATACCTCACGCGGGTCCACGCGGCCTATGCGGGTGAAATAGTCCCAGGAGTAGGATGGTTAAATGATACTGCGGGCGGATGGTCCTGTTTTGATCATGAGCTTCCTATTTTATATTGTAAGGATACTACTGTTTACTCTCATTGTTAGTAAGGCACAATGTGTTGTAATTTGATTATCATATATGTCCCAGATTTGATTGTGTTACCCTATGGTCATGCTTTTACGATGTGGGATTAGGGGCATGAGACCACGAGGCATTTAGGACACGGGGAGAGGCGGGTGTGCATGTATCCTTATTGGTGTGATTACATCATGGATCGCGGTGAGGAAGGATTCCACGCATGATTGATATTATAGGCGTGAGACCCATAGTTATATTTGAGTAATGACGCTTGAGGGCTGCGTCCACGACTTGATATGACCGCTTATGTGTTATATCTCGTAGGTTGGCTATCATACATGTCTCTGTTTTGTTTAGACTGTTATGATTTTATTACAGCATTTCTGCTCACATACTTGGTACATTCTTGTCTTGACCTCCTTGAAGTGCGTTCATGCCGCAGGTTTAGGTACGTTGTTTGGTGATCGGCAGGTGTAGGATCCTGCTCAGGATTTTTTGGATAGCTCCCTCTGTCCAGGAGTTTATCTTTTGGTATATATCCTTCAGTACAGGCTTTGTACAGTTTTGGGTACGGCGGGGCCTTGTCCCGTCATATTTCAGTTAACTCCTAGAGGTCTGTATTCATATGTGGGATTGGACTCATGTACGGCGTAGTGTCTTTTGTTTATGTATATATGGCAGCCTTGTCGGCTTTGCCCTTGCACGTACGTTGTTTTTAAAAAAAAATGAGGTGTTATTTAATTTCCGCAGTTTACTTGCGTTGTTAAGGTAGAAGGGTGCCCAGGTAGGGCACCAGTCACGGGCCCGGGGTTCGGGGTGTGACAATACTACACTTGTTTGGCCAATGAAAAAGTTATCCGTCGATTTTTGAGGCCTCCACAGTTGCAAAGACGGAAAATAAAATAAATGAAGCTTTCTGGGCAAGGATGATTTCTTTCACTTACACCGGATAACCAACATGTGTTGGAAAGGCGAATTCTCGCAGCCGCACTTGTTTAGGCTGTCCTAATTTATTTCTACATATATCTGAGCCCTCCGTGTTTAAAACTATTACTGTTTTGGCGCGGATCCGAAAGTTTTATTTATTTTATTATTTTTTAGCAATAATGACCGATGAAGGAATCTCCGTTTGATTTTCAAGGCCTTCCCCGTAAAAAGACGGATTTATTTTTTTGCTTTATTTATTAATTATTGCTATTACTTTAAAATTGTTTATTTTTATTACTAACACTTTTACTTAGTGTTTATGCAGGTACCCGGAGATCATCTTGTGCAGAAGGCCTAAAAAGGGCTAAAGATATCCCGAAGTTTTATCTTATGTCGCATTTAAATTTCAGTTTTACTATTTTTGTATTGCATTTTATTTTAATTGTAAATTATGTAAAAATGCTTAGAATAGATAAAATAAAAGTCAATATATAATTAACCTAGGTTTGAACGGATAACCGCAAGTTAGCGGATCCTATAGGATGTCTGCCCCCTTCCCTTTAGGATAATAAAGAACCCTTACCTAGAATCTCACATAGATTTTCGCAGACCTTTAAATGGAGATCATTTATAGCATTTTATGCTATTTAAAAAAGTGTCCTAATTCACTATAATAATTAGGTGGCGACTCCTTAAAATACATTTAGGAATCAACCATACGTGGTACTCCCGTTTTCGACTCCGGTTTAAATGGGGTGTTACAGATGGCGACTCCGCTGGGGATAATCAGGTTCTTGACCATAGCAAACCTAGGTTTATTATTGCTTGACTTTATTTGCTTTTATTTGTTTTAAACGTCTTAAAATTGCTTGCTTAAATTTTGTATGCTTAACTGTTTAAATTGCTATTTGCTTTTACTGCTTTTCTTAAATTGGCATTTCTCTCATACTTCTTCCACTCTGGAAAATTCACATTGTCACACACAACACGCGGGTGTGCTTTGCGCACCTGCAAATTTCTTTCAAACACCCAAATTTAAGAGAGTTGGCGTTTTGCGCGGAGAATCCGGTCCAACCGGTGGTCGCGTAGCCTTCTCACTCGAGTAGTCCGCTCGGGAACCTTGCGTCTAGTAAGCCAAATCTTAGAAACTTAGGACAGAGCTATACCATCTTTTTTATTAAGTCATGCATGCATAAACCTTAGGTGGGTTAATCCTTGGTATTAACGCCACAATTAGAAATCCACCAAAACTTGTCGACGGGTTTCGCAACCCAACGACCCATTAGCATACTATGTGTAGCGTGATGATGATAGACGGATCCAAGTCTGGTCATGACACACTGAAATTGGAAAAAGTGCACCGTCATTTGGTCGCCATTTCAACAAAACATTGCAGTTTAACGGCTTGAACCTATTTATCATAATCTCGCATATTTGGCGTTTAGGCCGACCTCTGGCATAAGAGAGGTTCAATGCATATTAGGCGCTCGCTTGATTTGCATGATTTTGTTTACTATTGTTGTCGCTAGCAATTCTGTACATATTATTTAATGCAATAATTACCCTTTTAACCCCTGTACATATCATGCTTATAATTCCGGCCACGAGCATTTGCATTTTTTGCACCTTTTGTTGTCACACTGCAATCAGGACTTCTACTGCGTAAATCGCTCTTGAACAACACGATTTGGACTTTGTGAAGCTCAACCACCAGTCCGGTTGAACCAATCAGGGGAGTCTTTGACTATATCGTCACGCCCTTACATTTTACTATTTTTGTGGCTTGCCTACTCTCACTCATTTGTCATATTTTTGCAGGAAGGCCGTCCTCGCAAATAGTCGAGGCGGACAACAACAACAAAAAAAAATCATCCCAAGAATGAGTGAGTTTTGTTGACGGAAAGAAGTCAGCTTATACCAGATTCAACAAAGCATCACTCTGGGCCTTATATTTTGCATTTTATACATATTTGCAAATGCAATTGATATGTTTAATGTTGACTACATAATTCTCCAATATCACGCATTTTACAACATAATCATTCCGAACTACGCGTGTCTGATTCTCACCATACGGTGTGATACGTAGGCAACCCATCTAGGGTTCGACACCACCATATAAATAAAAAAGGAAAAAAGAAAAAAGGATATACTTGGCTCACCCATTCATTGCATTTATCCGATCACGGACATTCATTATTGCATTTCAATCATTATATCACATTCATGCATTTCATTCATTCTATCATAACCATTCATTTTTTCATTACATTCTTTACTTTGCATTAGTCTTGCAGTGAACAATCATTTGTTTTGCACAGCCTTTACTTTTGCATTTCTTTCATGAATAATTTTTTTTTAAATCATACTTTTATAACATATCTGAACGAACTACGCACACCTGATTCTCGTCAAAGATGAGATACATAGGCAGCCATATTCGGGTTCGGTACCATTTATTCAAAAAAACAAAAAACAAAAAAAAACAAAAAAAAAACAAAACAAAAAGAAAGCTCTTTTAAGTATCATTGATTGATTTGGTTGATACCAACACAGTTAGGAGTGTGCATATGAAAGAGCGAATAACAATCAGTATAAGGGAACTTCGTGGTAAACCATAGATTCTTTTGGTACCTCTCACGCACACCTGTAATGACATTTTTGCATGCTTCTAAGATAAGAACGAAACCAACCTCGTCGTTTCATGTGCATTGTGTGGTGAGTTTTAGAATAAGTTCAATTGCATTGCATTGTGATCTAGAACTTGGCCCGAAAGTTTGTTGAGGCGAAATCCTGAGTAACGCTCGGTGTGGGAAATGATCGTAGGCTTTCTTTGACCCGTTTGAGCCTTTTCAGCCTACCAAATAACATTATCCATAGTACACCCCCTTTGAGCCTAAAGCCTATTCTTTCGACAACCGCATATTACACTTATACCCTTTCTGAGTGCGTACGCACTATCCCTCTCTTGGCCTGACCTCCTTGAGCGTTTTAGAAATGTGCAAGTGGCTGACAAATTCTGCGTTGAAGTTTGCAAAGGCAAAATTGTCAAAGTCCCAAAAGGGAAAAGAAAACACAAATGATGACTTTACAAAAGAAGAAATCAAAAGCCCCGACATGATAAACAAAAAATGAATGAAATGAGAAAATAACTTTGGAAAAGCGGGCTCCAAACGAAAGATCCAAAAGATGTCAGTACAGAAAAAACTGGGACAAAAAGAAAGCAGGTCAGCATTGAAGCACACAAATATCAAGCACGGACGTAGTCCAATGCTCGAGGAGGGATTAGTCACTTTTTACCCAAATGATATCCATCCCTTTCCCCCAAGCCTACATTACAAGCCCATGACAAGCCCTACATGATCTTATACAGAGGGTTCTCACATTAGTGGATACTTACATGACGGCCAAGCCTATGGTATCACAATTGCATGCATTAAATATCCTTTTGAGTGTGAGCGTACTCCTCTAAACGTCCCAAAATTCAAAATACTGGAATATATGTGAGAAATGGGGCTTTCTTTCAGTAAGAGCATTTGAAACGTGAGATTACGTGTAGTTCGAAACCTTGGCTGCAAGCAAGTGTGTCGATACTTATGTGTCTGAGGCACCATTTGAAACTATAGGAATTACCCAGAAGTCAGTCTTGGTTAGACTGGAAGCGAATAACGGAATTCCTAAGCACAATACTAATTGTTGGTATCAACTGAAGTCAGAACGTGATGCTGTCTTTCCATTTTTCAAAAAATGCATATAAAATCTTTATTTTTTGCATAATGAACTACGTCTTGACCTGATTCCCTCGGCGGGATACGTAGGCAGCCACATTGGCTTCGGTCCACATTGTTTGAAAACCCATAAAAATCTTTATTCTTTGCATCATGAACTACGTCCTGACCTGATTCCCTCGGCGGGATACGTAGGCAGCCACATTGGCTTCGGTCCACATTGTTTGAAAACCCATAAAAATCTTTATTCTTTGCATCATGAACTACGTCCTGACCTGATTCCCTCGGCGGGATACGTAGGCAGCCACATTGGCTTCGGTCCACATTGTTTGAAAATCCATAAAAATCCTCATTTTTTGCATCATGAACTACGTCTTGACCTGATTCCCTCATAAGGATACGTAGGCGGCCTAAGTCGGCTTCGGTCACACCATTAGAAATCTTCCCATTGGCTCGTGTGCGACGGAATGCGTTTGATTATTCTGAAAAGAGATATGAGTAATTTCCGCCAGAGTTAAAGTCTTGCCCATGCGCCCCGCATAACAAAACTGGGACAATTTTGGGAAATGCACCATGAAGAGATCATAATAAGGATTCCAAAAGCAATCAGCAATTGCAGCATTCAGCAAGTCCGCACAGAGACTGCATCAGCACTCGCAGCATTCAGCAAGCACACAACATTCAACACGTCCATTGCAAGGACGAAATCTCAGCATTGGCAGCATCACATCAATACAACCGCCGTCACCTTTTACAGGATCTTCATATCAGCAAAGGCGGGAGCACAACAATAAGCCCATGCGGGTTACAAACGCACAACGTCTATGCAGTGACGTTATCTCAACCCAGGCAAGTCACAAGGCAGGTACGTCCATAAAATGACACTATTTCATTGTAAGTCTATGCAACGGCTTCATTCATGTTTCGTCTATACAACGACGAACATTTGCATCTCGACAACGCCCATACAAGGCGTCATCTGCATTTCGTCCATACAAGATGACAACGCCCATACAAGGTGTCATCTGTATTTCTTCCATACAAGACGACAACGCCCATACAAGGCGTCATCTGCATCTCGTCCATACAAGACGACAACGCCCATACAAGGCGTCATTTGCATTTCGTCTATACAATGACGATCATCTGCATCTCGTCCATACAAGACGACAACGCCCATACAAGGCGTCATTTTCATTTCGTCTATACAACGACGAACATCTGTATCTCGTCCATACAAGACGACAACACCCATACAAGGCGTCATCTGTATCTCGTCCATACAAGACGACAACGCCCATACAAGGCGTCATTCGCATCTCATCCATACAAGACGACAACGCTCATACAAGGCGTCATTTGCATTTCGTCCATACAAGACGACAACGCCCATACAAGGCGTCATCTGCATCTCATCCATACAAGACGACAACGCCCATACAAGACGTCATCTGCATTTCGTCCATACAAGACGACAACGCGTCATTTGCATTTCGTCTATACACCGACGAACATCTGCATCTCATCCATACAAGACGACAACGCCCATACAAGGCGTCATTTGCATCTCGTCCATACAAGACGACAACGCCCATACAAGGCGTCATCGGCATTTCGTCTATACAACGACGAACATCTGCATTTCGTCTATACAACGACGAACATCTGCATCTCGTCCATACAAGACGACAACGCCCATACAAGGCGTCATTTGCATCTCGTCCATACAAGACGACAACGCCCATACAAGGCGTCATTTGCATCTCGTCCATACAAGACGATAACACCCATACAAGGCGTCATTTGCATCTCGTCCATACAAGACGACAACGCCCACACAAGGCGTCATTTGCATCTCGTCCATACAAGACGACAACGCCCATACAAGGCGTCATCTGTATTTCGTCTATACAACAACGAACATCTGCATCTCGTCCATACAAGACGACAACGCCCCTACAAGGCGTCATCTGCATTCCGTCCATACAAGATGACAACGCCTACACAAGGCGTCATCTGTATCTCGTCCATACAAGACGACAACACCCATACAAGGCGTCATCTGCATCTCGTCCATACAAGACGACAACGCCCATACAAGGAGTCATCTGCATTTCGTCCATACAAGACGACAACGCCCATACAAGGCGTCATTTGCATCTCGTCCATACAAGACGACAACGCCCATACAAGGCGTCATCTGCATCTCGTCCATACAAGATGACAACGCCCATACATGGCGTCATCTGCATTTCATCTATACAACGACGAACATCTGCATCCATACTGAGGCGAGCGCCGGCGCCATCTGCGTCGTCCATACAAGATGACAACGCCCATACATGGCGTCATCTGCATTTCATCTATACAACGACGAACATCTGCATCTCATCCATACAAGACGACAACGCCCATACAAGGCGTCATCTGCATTTCGTCCATACAAGACGACAATGCCCATACAAGGCGTCATTTGCATCTCGTCCATACAAGACGACAACGCCCACACAAGGCGTCATCTGCATCTCGCCTATACAAGACGGCGTATCATCACATCACTTCATCAACACCTACAAACACCATGTCTTTTCCAAAGACCAATCACTGCAACCGGTGTCAATCATACTTCTACTGGGACAAATTTTGAGTTTTGCGTCTGCCTGTTTTTTTTTTTTCTAGCATTGCAGCAACCCAGTGTCTCATAATTCGACACTGGGACAAATTTTAAACAGCTTTGTCTTTTACCTTGGCATCACAGCGACCCAGTGTCGGCTTTTGCCCATTCTTTGCTTAATCCTTGTTTTAATTCTGACGATGAGACAAAATTGGCCACAAGTCAACGTCTTTGTCCGAAAACTCTTTCATCGTCTCCGGTCAAAGAGGGACAACTGTTGACACCCAATTTTGACCCATCTTTTAGGCATTTCTTGCAATTTTAAGCATTTTAGGACACCGCATTTTATCATCATTTTTGACATTTTGTATATTTTTTACATAACATTCTATGTTGTTTATTCTTGTAAATTGACATCATGTTTTGTTTTTTACCTTTAATTAGGTATTAAACATTTTTTAGCATCTCTTTGAATAATTAACTGACATCTTTACTTTTAATGAGGAATTAAATATTTGCTAAATATTGTATTTTATTATTATTGCATCAGGCATTGACATTTTAATAATTTGTATCTTTAAATAATTTTCCTTTTAAATAATTAATCTATTTTGCATTTTTTGTTAAACCAGTCCAGTCCAGGCATAATCTGAATCAGTCCAATCCGCCAGAAATCGAAACAAAAAATGAAGCCCAATACACTTTCATCCAATACCCAAACCCAATACCCAATACCCAATACCCAATACCCAAAGCCCAATATCCCTAAACCCTAAACCTAATCTCACCCTATAAAACCTACCCTACTTCTACCCTATTTTCTACCCAGTCGCAGCACACACTATTAACCCATCTGTCTACCCTACTTTATCTAAACTTCAGCCGCCCAAACCCCCCCTCAACCAGAACACTTTCACTCTCCTCTTACCCTACTTCCCTTCAGCCGCCCACAACACTCCACCACGCCATAACTCCGGCGAAGTCACGCCACCGGAGTTCGAACCAGTGCACCACTACCAGTCACCGTCTCTCTCCTTGCTGCTCCCGTCAACACCATCACTGCCCAAACTTCTCACCACAGACCCCTACTCCCTCGTCCCTCGCCTCCATAGCAACAACGTCGAACCTCACCGCTGTGACTGACGAACCACTGTCACGCCATTAACTACGGCGAAGTCACGCCGCCGGAGTTTGAACTCTTCCCCATAATCGCTGACTATCGTTATTCCCATCGCTGGAACTCCCCATTCCCGTTAACCAGCGAATCATCACATCATTGCCTCCCTTCCGCCACTGTTAGCGTCGGTGAACAGCAATGGTGGCGTTGCTCCGGCGATCTCGTCGTTGTAGTGACGTCGCCGCACCCCTTTACCTTGGTTTTGGTATGGACTGATTTCTTGGTATTTTTGTTATTTTATATTGTTGGTTACAGGCTGGTTTGATTTTCTGTCGTGGTAACACACCAGAGTTTTTCTCCGGTGACATTCTGAAATTTTCGTTGAACTCTACTATTTTCGGCTAACTATGCAGTTTCCGACGACTTTCTGATTTTCCGGCGAGCCATTGCCCCAGAATTGTTCTACCTTGTTTGTTTTCAAATTGCTCTTGATATTATTGTTGTTTTCAGTTTGTTGTTTGTCCGATTTGCTGTTGTTGGACTGATTGCGTACTGTTATCTGTTTGGCGGACTGGTTCGATTTCTTTGTTTGGGTAATACGCCGGAGTAAAACTCCGGCGAAGCTTTGTTATTTTCCGGGCTGATGTTGGGCCATTTTTGTTGCTATGTCATTATATCCACTGTCTCACGGATACTTTTGTTCACTGGTTTTGTTATTGGTGGTACCTGTTCTTCGGTTCTGGACTGGTTTTGACAATATTGCCCTCTATTTTTTATTAAGTTGGTAAAACAGATACTGAACATTTGGTATTTACTGATTTGAACAAGATACTACACTTGTTTGGCCAATGAAAAAGTTATCCGTCGATTTTTGAGGCCTCCACAGTTGCAAAGACGGAAAATAAAATAAATGAAGCTTTCTGGGAAAGGATGATTTCTTCCACTTACACCGGATAACCAACATGTGTTGGCAAGGCGAATTCTCGCAGCCGCACTTGTTTAGGCTGTCCTACTTTATTTCTACATATATCTGAGCCCTCCGTGTTTAAAACTATTACTGTTTTGGCGCGGATCCGAAAGTTTTATTTATTTTATTATTTTTTAGCAATAATGGCCGATGAAGGAATCTCCGTTTGATTTTCAAGTCCTTCCCCGTAAAAAGACGGATTTATTTTTTTGCTTTATTTATTAATTATTTCTATTACTTTAAAATTGTTTATTTTTATTACTAACACTTTTACTAAGTGTTTATGCAGGTACCCGGAGATCATCTTGTGCAGAAGGCCTAAAAAGGGCTAAAGATATCCCGAAGTTTTATCTTATGTCGCATTTAAATTTCAGTTTTACTATTTTTGTATTGCATTTTATTTTAATTGTAAATTATGTAAAAATGCTTAGAATAGATAGAATAAAAGTCAATATATAATTAACCTAGGTTTTAACGGATAACCGCAAGTTAGCGGATCCTATAGGATGCCTGACCCCTTCCCTTTAGGATAATAAAGAACCCTTACCTAGAATCTCACATAGCTTTTCGCAGACCTTTAAATGGAGATCATTTATAGCATTTTATGCCATTTAAAAAAGTGTCATAATTCACTATAATAATTAGGTGGCGACTCCTTAAAATACATTTAGGAATCAACCATACGTGGTACTCCCGTTTTCGACTCCGGTTTAAATGGGGTGTTACAGGTTGCATAATTAGGATAAAATATTAAATACTTTTCATAAGTAACCACACTAATTATGAATGAGAATTTAATAGTTTTATTGTAAAGATAGAATATCATGTTAGTAAATTGACATCGTAAAGAGTGAATCTAATTGCATTAAAAATGTAGCTCATATGCAATTTTTATGTCAGCAGATTCAATTTATATTACTTGCCTCAAATTTATTAATAATTTTATTTTTTGCAGTTATGCAACTTGAAAATTTCTCTGATATTTGTGATATTCCCAAACTGAATGGTGAGAACTATAAGATCTAGAAGGATATAATTTCTCTTCACTTAGGGTGCATAAAAAAGAGGAGCACTTAAACAGTTTAAGTGTTATGTACATTAAGACTAAAATCGTTGTTGGTATTCGTGGTTCTACCAAATAATATAACAATGTCAGAGCATTACCGAAGGCTATTGATGAATAGTTTAAGACTTCAGATAAAGCACTTGCCAACACCTTGAGCATGAAGTTGTAACAACCCGTTCAATCATTTGTATCTAAAGACCCTTATTTACTAAATTAACCTTCTCATAGGCTATATATGAGGGTTGTGATGTGAGGGGATGGGTGGCATGGATCTCGAGATTTATTTATGCGATTTTTCAGAAGAAAAACCCAAATAGAAGTCATAGAGTTGATTTGTTTGACTCAAAGTTGACTTTTGAGTATATGAGTTCATTAATGGGTTTAGTAACTTTCGGTAGTTTTGGAGTGTCATTTATGACTTGGTTGAGTCATTAATTTTCTTCATGAGGAAATTGGATAAATTTTGTGGCTTTATTTGTGATATTGTGATATTTGAATGTTTTGGGTGATTCTTTAGAAAAAATATGTCTTAGCTCATTTGAATGAGATGCTCGAGGACATGAGCGAGTTTGTAGCACCGTTTACCTTAGGGTAACATATTTGGTTTGTATCCGGGGGGTTTCGGGAGTATTTCAAATATTTGGTAGAAGATTGAGTAGTCGTACAAGTTACTGGTACTGGTGTGCCGCACCAATGGTTGGTTGGCTGACTCTATGGAGGTTGGCTCAAAGATGTTGGCCTTGTGAAATCATGAGGTTCTGCCCTTGTAAACACTTCCTCATAGAGGCGATGGCGCCTCTGCGGTACTTCTCTCGCACCAGTGCTTATACAGAAGTTTAGTATTTTCGCCTCAACAGACTTTTAGCTCTTTGGTGAGGCTGCACATATGTGATCGATTCCACTAGTGCAGAATCACTATTTAGTCTGTTCCTTAGAAGCCCTAAAAATGATCCATTTTCCCAAAATACCATATCTCAATATTAGAACTGGTTAAGAAGGAATTTCTTGAAGTTTGTGCTAGAGTTTTTCATTAGAGGTATATTCTTCACCCTTATAGATTATGATTCATATTTTAAGGTTTCTAAACCTAGTTTAGACTTTATTTGGGAGAAATGAGTTCTTATGTTTCATGATAGAATAATATGGAATAAAATCTTGATTCGAAGGTGTAATATGGATTAGCTGACCTTGATACTATGACCTAGTATTTTAATGTTGGATAATGATGTTGTAATGATCAATTTGGTGTTAGAAATCCTTTTCTAAATTGGGGAAAAAATCTAAGGTTTGTAAATTGGGGTTGTTCTTAAATCATGCAATTGAGGGTCAAATTGGGGTTAAATTTCGAATTAACTTAAGGATGTGACTATCTAGTATGTGATTAAATTTGGTATGTTTAAGGACTAAGTCCTTGTATGTATATTATCTTATTATTAACGTAGAGTCTATGTATGTTAGATTACGATTACTACGAGACGCTTCAAAAGGGCAAGGCGTGAATAGTAGGTTAACCGTTTGTGGCTCCTGCTCGGCTTTGAGGAACTACACTTTCTCTTTTGTAGACTTCAATAGAAGTACATATTAGTTATAAATATTAAGGGGTATTGCACATGTTTGGGGGGGTTCACCTTAGCGGTTGTGATAAATTCTTGGGTGGATACCGTGTTGAACTGTGATGATGTCTGATTTGGGGAATCAGCCTTAATCTTATTCCGACTGTTGTTATTTAGACTTGTTGCCATTATTAATATTGTTTTTTTATTAATCACATTACTTTCGATATGATATCTTAATTTTACTTGGATTATGTGTTATTAATTCTTGAAATCATGTGATAATCATCTCTTATACTTGGTTGCATTTCATACGTCCTGATTATTTGTCTTGTATTGTCATTTGCATTCATACACTCGTAAATTTGATGATATTGAAATGAGAGTGGTATGAAAATATTGTAGGTCCAAGAGATCGGAAAGGTAAGAATACATTATGAGGTGGTTGGAAACACTGAGATGATGATGATACATAGTGGACCGGGGTGCACACCTGCAACATATGTTATTATAGCCAAGATATGGGATCCGTTGTGAAATTTCGGATAGGTATATGGACTTCGCGGGTCCCCTATGAGTGTGCATTTCATAGAATTTGAACGCATGTATACTAGAGATGAAAAGTACTTGGAATATGCATTGCATTCATATCTTATATATATCATTGCATTGATTACCGGTTGACTGGTAAAGTGGTTGGAACGATTATATGAAATTTGAATGACTTCATGATAAAAAGGGCATTGTTATTTGATCACTTGGTACTTGGATTATTGGTTGATTGAACTCCTTTGTGAACGAGGTGACTTACTTGATTTAGTGAACTATTATGTGGACCACGTTATTTATATGATCTATCGAACTGTTTAGTATAGGATTACTTGAGAGTCAACTTGATATCTGTTTCTATTATGTATCTTCCATCATTGTCGGTCTATGATACCTACGGGGGTACATTGTGTACTCAGGATACACTTGCTGCATTCTTTTTGGATGCAGATACAATGCCTTCCTCCAGTTTAGGATCTCGGGGCTGAGTTTGAGCCAATGGATTTCTTGACTTCAGAGTGAGAATGGTTCCTTCCAGCATACCCTTGGAGGCTCCTGATGTAAAGAAGGTCATGATCTTAAGTGTCAAACATGAGCCACGGAGTGATTTGCTAGGAGTGTCGAATATTTTCAATCGTCCTATGGTGAATGCTTAATGTTGAATGAAGTGTGGAGTAGAGGTGAAGATCCAATAAGTGCCAATAATTTTTGGCTTTTATGTAGATCTTGGCCAAGACCATATTTTAGCTTGCTTTTAATTTCTAGCTTAATTAGTAGTTTCCCTTTAAGCTTAATTACTAGGCCTTGTAATAAAATAGGATGACTAAGCCGAGAACCATCTAGAAAGAGAAGCTTCCAACGTCTCCCAAGGAGGTAATTCATGAACTAGCTAGTTCATGCACTTATCTACATTGATGATACAAAAGGTTGGCCTAGAGAACATGAAGGGCTGGCCGAGCATCTCCCCTATGGTCGAGATACATGGATGACACAAAAAAGTGGCCTAGAGAACATGAAGAGTTGGTCGAGCATCTCCCCCATTCGGCCAAGATACATGTTTGTGTATTTCTTGTTTCCTCTTCTAGAAGGTCTAGAACTAGTATAAGTAGGAGATGTAATTTTTGTAAGGGGACATTGAAGTTTTATGAAATATATTTGAGTTTACTCAAACTTGCTAAGTTTTCAACTTTTGTGTTGTTATCTTAGCCGGACCTTTTGTGGTCGAACCCTTGGTCCTTTTGTGGTCCAAACCCCAGGCCTTTTGTGGGCCACCCCTTGTTCCTTTTGTGGTACAAACCCTCGGTGTAAGTCTAGTTAGAACTTTTATGACCTAACTATACCCAAGCTAAGGTTTTATCCGGTTACTTGTTACAAACACATTGAAGGTCTTCTCGGCCTACATTACCTTACCCATATATGAATTTGTTTATTAATTTCATACCCCATCCTAGTCCAAATTGCCTAATTCCTTTCACCTCAATACACTCCAACACTTCCTCAACTCATACCCAAAAGGTCGTCAACCGACTCCTCCCACAAACACCCGAAACCCCCAACCAATTCCCCACCATCCCGATCGCACCCCTATTCCGCCAACCTTACCATCTCAACTAGTTTCTGTCACCTTACCACCACCCAACCACCAACATAACCTACAACGTGTCTAGTTCATCCCCTCCAAACGCCTTAGCCCAACAACCTCCAAATTCCCCCGCACATTCTCTACCACACACTGCCCGAAAACTCGCCAACCTCTATTTCCGTATCCACCCAGTCCCAATCCAACTCAGACCCACCTAACCATACAATCCCATCCTTATATACTTCAGTTTGGTATCAGAGCAAGACCTTACCATCCCACACCTTGACGTTATGTCTAATATGAATGGAGAACTTCAGAGGACCATACATGATCTTATTGCGGAACAAATGCAACTCTTGAGAAGAGATTTTGTGGAGCATGCTATGATTAATGATGTTGAGTCCGGGGAGGAGGTTGCACAAAAAAACCCAAGGCATGAAATAGAAGATGTCCAAGAGAACCCGAGGCATGAAAGGGAAGATGATCGAAACCGGTTTGATCTTCTAACCTTTGAAGGAAATATGGACCCGGAAGAGTTTATTGTGTTACACCCCGTAATTACAGGACATGCCTTAAGAACGTAGGTAAGAACTCACAAATGTTAAGGATTCGAGACTTGTAAAAATTTATCGGAAATTATGAAATTGTCGGAAAAACATTGTGTTGTGTCGAATGGGAGGGCGACACGTGTCACCCCCCTTAGATGATGCCTTGGTCGAGATGTGCAAGGGCATGAAGGTCATTGGACCTTTGTTGCAAGACAAGTCTTGCAACTTGTGTAGCATGACAATCTTGACCAAGTCAATTAGTCAATAAGTCTTGACTTACAAAGAGCTTATCCAAGCCTCACATTTGGTTATATCTTGACCATCCTTTACTCTATATAATACTAGTAGTGCTAGAGAGAGCCAACACTTAGAAAATTTCACACAAAAATTGGAAGAACATAGGCATAAGCTCTCGGGTTCACTTAGCAAAAGAAGGAAAAAAATTTGTTCCTTGTTCTTTTAATTCCCCACTTTAAACCAAGGTTCTTAGGTGTATTGTAAACACATCTCAATAGAAAAATCTTGGAAAAGATTGTTTACTGGTTAGTCATGGCTTGAAAACCTAAGTGTCTTTCTAGGTTTTATTTGAAGACTTGAAGGATAATTGTTGGTTTTGTTCTAATGGTCTAAACAAGCTGATTGAAGTGTCTTGGAGAGGCTATAAACTACTAAGGAAGCGACTTGGATTGGAGTTGGATTAAGAATCATTGAGGTATAATCTTGTTCTTTGAAAGTATTACAAGATTATTTATTTTGTTGTTGTTAGCTTTGTATGTTGCAAGCATGGAGTTGTTATCTTGAGGTTAAGGATTATGGATTGATTATAGCCTTGGAAATCCGAAATGTAATGTAAGCCATGATTAAGTTGAATTACAATTTAATCGTTGTTAGAACCGTCGCATGTCATTGACTTAAGGATTATGGTTATTATAATCAAATGCGACTTGATATCATGTTATGCTACAAATTTGGTTTGAAATATAATTGTGAGCCAATTGGGGTTGTTTAGTTAGTCATTTGTATTGGACTACCTACATATAATTGTGAGCCAATTGGGAACATTTAGTTAGTCATTTGTATTGGACTACCTTCTATATAATTGTGAGCCAATTGGGGCTGTTTAGTTAGTCATTTGTATTGGACTACCTTCTATATAATTGTGAGCCAATTGGGGCTGTTTAGTTAGTCATTTGCATTGGATTATCTTCTATATTGTTGTGAGCCAATTGGGGTTGTTTGGTTATTGTATTTCGACCTTAGAAAAGGTGGCAAAGTAAGTAAAAACAAAGGAGGTGCTGTCCGATTTTCCGTAGAATTTAGAGACTTAACCCTTATTATATTCTACGATTGTAGTAAGGCCTTAATAGACGTATTGTGAATATTATAGGTTGACATACTACGGGCGGGACTTTGTATTTGGCAAGTGGTTGACCCCGGCGAGGTATGTAGAACTTTTCCTATCCTTTGAGCATGACTAGTTTCACGTATATAGTACGGTAGACGTACAAGACTATGACATTCTTTACTTGTTTTATGAAATGCCAAGTCGGGTGAGTTAGGAGATTAACTCACTTCTTTGATAATATTAAAGATGTCTTAAGTCTTGTTAAAGATAAGGGACTTGAAGAATTATAAAGTATGTGATACTTGTGTCGTTTTTAACGTATAAGTCCCTTGGATAGGAAATGGTACTTGACTAAGGTATAAAGTGAATATAACGACTTTATGGGGAGTTGGTTATATTGACTTTATGGAAAGATAAATGACTTGTTTTAACGGAAGGCAATTTGGTTTTTTTTTTTAGGCATCAATTGCCTAAGGTTTATTAAGAAATGAGTCACTTGATTTAGAAACCTAACTTTATTTCTAAAGGGTGTTGTGACT
The DNA here is from genome assembly GCA_029844215.1 of Przewalskia tangutica. NCBI lineage: Eukaryota > Viridiplantae > Streptophyta > Magnoliopsida > Solanales > Solanaceae > Przewalskia > Przewalskia tangutica. The sequence continues at coordinate 132,403,554 of CM056720.1, read as the reverse complement.
TGCCTTGAAATGTAATTTGGACTTGATACTAGGATTAATAGTATCTTGGAAGTTTTCTACTAAAAAGAGTCATTTGTTTTAAAGAATAGAAGTACGTAGTACTTGGGTTAACTCCCGGATTTTTATAAAAGACATGTTAGTGCCTTGGATAAACTAAAAGGATAGTGTCTATATATATGTAACAAGAATAATAAGAAGTTAGGGGATTTTCTTAACTTGCTTATTTATTATAAGCCGGTAGTGCTTATGTTATGTGTGATAGCCGGATTTGTGCTAGTGATATATTATTCGTTGCGGGGTCATTCCCCAGGTTTGTGGCATTGCATATGTCCGTGGATTTGCTACCCATGATGCGAGGAATACCTCATGCGAGTCCGTAGGGCTTATGCGGGTGAAATAGTCCCATGCGGGCGGGTCCAGCCTATGCGAGGAATACCTCATGCGAGTCCGAAAGGGCTTATGCGGGTGAAATAGTCCCATGCGAGGAATTCCTCACGCGGGTCCACAGGACCTATGCGGGTGAAATAGTCCCAGGAGTATGAGTCAAATCCTATTTTTTTTGTTGTAAGGATACCCTTATTTTGCTCTCATTGTTAGTAAGGCACAGGGTACTGTAATTTGATTATCATACATGTCTCCGGCTTTGATTTAGATTTATGATGTAATTACAGTACTTTCCAGTTTTGCATACTTAGTACATATTGTGTCGCGACCCCTTCCTCGGGGCTGCGTTAAATCTGCGAGAAAGGAGTAGCGAGTTGCGGATCCACACTCTTAGGATCGCTTATCAGACGTCGGAAGCTCCATCCTCCGGAGGCTTGTCTTTCTTTTGGTACAGTCTTGTCCCTGATGTTGTAGATTATGTACATTCAGGGTATGGCGAGGCCCTGTCATCCACGATTGTTATTCTAAGTGCGTATTCACCTATGTGGTTGAAAGAGGCGAGTTGTAAAGTTGTACTTTGACTTTGTTTATATTATGGAAGGCGGCCTTATCGGCTGCTTTGTGTTGTTATATTATGTACACATGTGTTTATGTTGTGTATGTTCATTGCTATTCTCGATGTATACAGGCAGGGTGCCCGGGTAGGGTACCATCGCGGCCGAGGGTGTCGTGACAAAAGTGGTATCGAGCGCTTAGTCCTCGGAAAGTGTCTACCGTGTCTAGTAAGTCTTGATTATCGGTGTGTTGTGCACCACATCTATAATCGTGAGGCTACGAGGACATTTAGGATTAGTTTCCATTCTTCTCTCTGCGAGATCGTGCGGTAGAGGCTGTCTTATTAGGTTGAATCCTCTCGACCTCTTCTTATGAAACAGCTATGCCTCGCGGAAAGCTACCAGGCCTGAAGGGCAAAGCGTGGCAGGAGGCTGCTAGCGGTACTCGAGAGGTTACGGGCTCGAGCCGCAGACTATGCCCGAGGTAGTAAGCGGGTCGGCGAGTTCACCACGCTGCGATTTTAGAAGGCGAGAGGCGGCGGTAGCTCGAAGGTTCGTGCAGACCCTCGGTTCCCGGCCAGTGCGAGTATATAGACTACGGGAGCGGTCGGTTATTGACCAATATAGTAGTCGAGCGGCGCCGACAGAGCGGCATCCCACCTAGAGCCGGCGGTTTGCGGATTAGGGATTTTCCGGATGTCATCCACTGAGTTTTATGGTTCGAGGTCGATGAGGATCCGCAGGAGTTCGCTCGACTCTACGGACCATGCAGTCCTAGGGCTTGAGACAGTGCATTACACTAGCCTCTTACCGGTTGCGCGATATTGCGTTGAACGGTTTGAGTCGTGGTTGCTTTCGAGAGGTGATGATGCTCTTCCGGTGTTTGGGAGGAGTTCTGAGAGGCCTTTATGGATCACTTTTACCTCCCGAGATGAGAGAGCCGGGTAGACAGATTTTTGACCTTGCGGCGAGCAGGAGGCTGTTGGGAGTCTGACTGAGTTTGACTCCTTGGCGTGCATGCTCACACTATTGTAGCTAGCATGGCGGATAGAGTTCATCGTTATGTGATGGGGCTAGACCGTCATATGATTCTGAGATGTTTGGGGTGGCTCTTGGCCGGTATGGACATTGCTAGGATGCAGACCTATGCTCGGGGATAGAGGATAGAAAGGAGGACCAGATTGATGCAGCCGGCCCAAAGGCCGTGACATCAGTCTCAGGCGCTTCTCGAGGCGGACAACCTCAGCAGATACGGGTCCACTTTCCGGCCGACAGAGTGCTCCGTCCACGGTTTTTGGCGGGAGGTCCGATCAGCGGTCGATTAGGAGCAGTCGGGGCTCCGTGTCTTGAGGTTTCGAGGAGGCGAGATCCGCCCGTCGAGACCACCACCTCGGTGTGCTCGATGCGTAGATCTCACCAGCGAGTGTCGTGTTCTGCGGGAGGTTGTTACTCTTGTGGCGGTTGGGCCACTTGAAGAGAGATTGTCCGTCTAGAGGCGGCATAGGTAGTCAAAGACCGCCGACGGGATCGATTCTTTGGGTCTTCTTCTCCTTACGAGTTATGCGCCCGGGCGGAGTAATCCGCGGGCCGGCGGCAGCGGTAGAAGTCGTGGTGGTGGTTCTAGTTCTAGCGGTCCACGAACCGCATATATTCTCTCAGCCGCCCGGGATAAGGAGGCTTCCCAGCGTCGCCGCGGGTACATTGCGATTTCAGGTGTGATGTTTATGCATTGATAGATTCGGGTTCTACCTTGTCCTATGTGTCCCTCTTATGCGGTAGAATCGGGATAGAGCCGTGTCGATAGAGCCGTTTGAGGTAGCTACGCCGATGGGTGATTCGGTGTTAGGCGGCGGGTGTTTAGAGGTTGTCAGGTATTTATTTGATCGTCGGACCACTTGCGAACTTGATAGAGCTGGAGATGACAGATTTTGATGTCATTATGGGTATGGACTGGTTGGCTTCTTGTTATGCCAACGTTGACCGTAGGGACAAGTTGGTTCGGTTCCAGTTTCCTGGCGAGCCAGTTATCGAGTGGAGGGGCAACACAGCGTCGCCGAGAGGTAGGTTTATTTCTTACCTCAAGGCTAGGAAGATGGTGCATAAATGGTACATCTATCATCTGGTGCGGGTATTTGTCTGAGGTGAGTGCGATCCTTGATCGATACCGATGGTTAGGGAGTTTGCAGATGTGTTCCCAGATGATCTTCCGGGTATCCCTCCTGGGAGGGAGATCGAGTTTTGTATTGACACGTTGCCAGACACTCGACCTATTTCCATTCCGCCATACAGGATGGCACCTGCTGAGTTGAGGGAGCTGAAGGAACAGCTGAAAGATTTGCTGGAGAAAGTCTTTATCAGGCCTAGTGTATCTCCGCAGGAGCGTCGGTGTTGTTTGTGAAGAAGAAGGATGGGGCCAGCTGCGTATGTGTGTTGACTACGAGCGGTGAATAAGGTAACCATTAAGAATAGGTACCCTCCCGGGATTGATGATTTGTTTGACGATTGCGAGTGCGAGGTGTTTCTCAAAGATAGACTGCGATGCAGTTATCATCGAGTTCGAGTTCGAGCGGACATCCCAAAGATCGCATTCGGGACCCGGTATGGGCACTATGAGTTCAGTTATGTCTTTCGGTTTGACAACGCTCAGCGGTATTTATGGATTTGATGAACGGGTGTTCAAGCCATTTTGGATACATTTGTGATTGTATTAATTGATGACATCTGGTGTATTCACGGACAGGCGGGAGCATGCAGATCACTTGAGGATGCCAGGATTCTCGGGCGGCGATTGTCGCCAAGTTCTCCAGTGTGAGTTTTGGTTGGCCTCGGTGGCATTCCCGGGCATATTATCGGGGTGGCGGTGTTGCGTGGATACGGCAAAGATGGCGATCAAGTCTTGGCGAGGTCTACTACTCGGCCAAAGTGCGCGATTTCTTAGGACTAGCGGGTTATTATCGTAGGTTTGTGGAAGCGGTTGCTTCGATTTCAAAGACCGCTGACTAGTGACTCGAAGCGGCCAAGTTCCGATGGACGAGGCTTGCGAGAAGAGTTTCGGTTGTTGAAGGAAAGGTTGACTACGGCTCCAGTTCTTACTCTTAGGAGGGTTAGGCAGATGCGTGATCTATTGTGATGCCTCGGGTATCGGGCTAGGGGTGTGTTTGATGCGACGGCAAGGTTATAGCCTATGCTTCCGGTGATTCTGGAAGCATGAGAGAATTACCCTACCCATGACTTAGAGTTGGCGCGATTATACATGCCTTGAAGATTTGGAGACATTATTTGTGCAGGGGTTCATGTGGATATTTATACAGACCACAAGAGCCTCAGGTATATCTTCGAGAGGAGAGCTGAACTTGAGGCGAGAAGGTGGTTAGAGTTCTTTGAAAGATTATGATGTTGATATTCTATACCATCGGGAAGGCCAACGTAGTTCTTGATGCCTTGAGTCGTAGATCGATGGGAGCCTATCGGAGTGCGGCCAGAGAAACAGGACACGGTCGTCGAGATCCACCAGTTAGAGAGCCTTGGGGTTCGATTGAACGATACCGACGATAGTGGAGTACGGGTTCGTGAGGTTGCCGAGTCTTCCATCGTTGATGAGGTGAAGAGGCGACAGTTTGAGGACCCAGTGTTGATGCGATGCAGTGATGCGACTCTTCGGGAGGAGAAAGAGTCTATTCGAGGTAGCGCTGATGAAGTCTTGAGATTTGAGGGCGGTTGTGTGTTCCGATGTATCGGGACTTCGTCGGCGGTCTCAGGAGGCACACGGCGCTCGATATTCTATTCATCCGGTCGACCAAGATGTACCATGACCTCGGATGTTTGTATTGGTGGGATGGCACGAAGAGGGGCGTGGCGAGTTTTGTTGCCTGATGTCCTAATTGCCCGGCGAGTCAGTCGAGCACGGAGGCCCGTGGTTTATTGCGATCTATTGAGATTCCGACTTGGAAGTGGGAGATGATCAACATGGACTTTGTTCTGAGGTTACCTCGTACTCGGAGGAAATGCGACTCCATTTGGGTTATTGTTGTGGTGGCGAAATCAGCCCATTTCCTTCGATCGGGGCGGCGTTTTGGTGAGACTATGCGGTGTACATCGGGGAGATTGTGAGGCTGCGGTGTCCCGATGTCGATTATTTCGGATAGGGAGCCCGGTTCTGGCTAACCGGAGGTCTTTCGAGAAGGGTTTGGGGACTGGTGAGTCTCGATCGACATTTCATCCTCGGTGGCGGGCGGCGAGCGCTATCGAACGCGAGGATATCTGCGAGCTGCGTGATTGATTTGATGGTATTGGGAGGATCATTTGCCTCTTGGAGTTTGCTTACAACAACGGCTACCATTCCGATGCGGATGACGCCATACGAGGCTTTATATGGGCGGAAATGCAGGTCGCCGATCGGTTGGTTCGACGTGGGCGAGGTGCAGTTAGTTGGCCCAGACTTGGTACAGCAGGCGGTTGATAAGGTGAAGCTTATCCAAGAGAGACTGTTAGCAGCTCAGAGTCGGCAGAAGTCATATGCGGATAATCGGCGTCGGCATTTGGAGTTTCAGGTAGGCGATTGGGTCTTCTTGAAGGTGTCACCCATGAAGGGTGTGATGAGATTGTAGAAGGGGAAACTCGGCCCAGGTACATTGGGCCCTACCAGATCGTTAAATCGGGTGGGCAAGGTTGCCTCTGAGTTGGATCTGCCATCGAGTTAGAGGCGGTACATCCGGTCTTCCATGTCTCTATGATGCGGAAGTGTATCGGTGATCGGCGAGTTTTCCTACTAGTGAGGTCGGTGTGAGAGGGTTATCGTATGAGGAGAGTCCCATAGCGATACTCGTCGATCGCGGTCAGCGATTGCGGACCAGGATGTATCTTCGTCAAAGTCTGTGGAGGAATGATAACCGAGAGGAGATGACTTGGGAGGCGGAGGAGGACATGTTGGGGAAGTATCCTCACTTATTTCCTATACCTTCAGGTAATCCAGCTTCCCTTACTGGTCAAGTTTTAAATTGAAATATCTCTTTTGCTTAAATGCTATTATGTGGCCATGTGTGGCATTTTTGGTATGTCGGGGTTGTGAAAGGAAACTATGTCGCTAATTAAGTTTGACTCCGAAAGAACATTCGGGGACGAATGTTTCTAAGGGGGGAAGAATGTTACACCCCGTAATTACAGGACATGCCTTAAGAACGTAGGTAAGAACTCACAAATGTTAAGGATTCGAGACTTGTAAAAATTTATCAGAAATTATGAAATTGTCGGAAAAACATTGTGTTGTGTCGAATGGGAGGGCGACACGTGTCACCCCCCTTAGATGATGCCTTGGTCGAGATGTGCAAGGGCATGAAGGTTATTGGACCTTTGTCGCAAGACAAGTCTTGCAACTTGTGTAGCATGACAATCTTGACCAAGTCAATTAGTCAATAAGTCTTGACTTACAAAGAGCTTATCCAAGCCTCACATTTGGTTATATCTTGACCATCCTTTACTCTATATAATACTAGTAGTGCTAGAGAGAGCCAACACTTAGAAAATTTCACACAAAAATTGGAAGAACATAGGCATAAGCTCTCGGGTTCACTTAGCAAAAGAAGGAAAAAAAATTGTTCCTTGTTATTTTAATTCCCCATTTAAAACCAAGGTTCTTAGGTGTATTGTAAACACATCTCAATAGAAAAATCTTGGAAAAAGATTGTTTACGGGTTAGTCGCAAACGAAAACCTAAGGGTCTTTCTAGGTTTTATTTGAAGACTTGAAGGATAATTGTTGGTGTTGTTCTAAGGGTCTCAACAAGCGGATTGAAGTGTCTTGGAGAGGCTATAAACTACAAAGGAGCGACTTCGGATTGGAGTTGGATTAAGAGTCATTGAGGTATAATCTTGTTCTTTGAAAGTATTACAAGATTATTTATTTTGTTGTTGTTAGCTTTGTATGTTGCAAGCATGGAGTTGTTATCTTGAGGTTAAGGATTATGGATTGATTATAGCCTTGGAAATCCGAAATGTAATGTAAGACATGATTAAGTTGAATTACAATTTAATCGTTGTTAGAACCGTCGCATGTCATTGACTTAAGGATTATGGTTATTATAATCAAATGCGACTTGATATCATGTTATGCTACAAATTTGGTTTGAAATATAATTGTGAGCCAATTGGGGTTGTTTAGTTAGTCATTTGTATTGGACTACCTTCTATATAATTGTGAGCCAATTGGGGTTGTTTAGTTAGTCATTTGTATTGGACTACCTTCTATATAATTGTGAGCCAATTGGGGCTGTTTAGTTAGTCATTTGTATTGGACTACCTTCTATATAATTGTGAGCCAATTGGGGCTGTTTAGTTAGTCATTTGCATTGGATTATCTTCTATATTGTTGTGAGCCAATTGGGGCTGTTTGGTTATTGTATTTCGACCTTAGAAAAGGTGGCAAAGTAAGTAAAAACAAAGGAGGTGCTGTCCGATTTTCCGTAGAATTTAGAGACTTAACCCTTATTATATTCTACGATTGTAGTAAGGCCTTAATAGACGTATTGTGAATATTATAGGTTGACATACTACGGGCGGGACTTTGTACTTGGCAAGTGGTTGACCCCGGCGAGGTATGTAGAACTTTTCCTATCCTTTGAGCATGACTAGTTTCACGTATATAGTACGGTAGACGTACAAGACTATGACATTCTTTACTTGTTTTATGAAATGCCAAGTCGGGTGAGTTAGGAGATTAACTCACTTCTTTGAGAATATTAAAGATGTCTTAAGTCTTGTTAAAGATAAGGGACTTGAAGAATTATAAAGTATGTGATACTTGTGTCGTTTTTAACGTATAAGTCCCTTGGATAGGAAATGGTACTTGACTAAGGTATAAAGTGAATATAACGACTTTATGGGGAGTTGGTTATATTGACTTTATGGAAAGATAAATGACTTGTTTTAACGGAAGGCAATTTGGTTTTTTTTTAGGCATCAATTGCCTAAGGTTTATTAAGAAATGAGTCACTTGATTTAGAAACCTAACTTTATTTCTAAAGGGTGTTGTGACTTGCCTTGAAATGTAATTTGGACTTGATACTAGGATTAATAGTATCTTGGAAGTTTTCTACTAAAAAGAGTCATTTGTTTTAAAGAATAGAAGTACGTAGTACTTGGGTTAACTCCCGGGTTTTTATAAAAGACATGTTAGTGCCTTGGATAAACTAAAAGGAGAGTGTCTATATATATGTAACAAGAATAATAAGAAGTTAGGGGATTTTCTTAACTTGCTTATTTATTATAAGCCGGTAGTGCTTATGTTATGTGTGATAGCCGGATTTGTGCTAGTGATATATTATTCGTTGCGGGGTCATTCCCCGGGTTTGTGGCATTGCATATGTCCGTGGATTTGCTACCCACGATGCGAGGAATACCTCATGCGAGTCCGTAGGGCTTATGCGGGTGAAATAGTCCCATGCGGGCGGGTCCAGCCTATGCGAGGAATACCTCATGCGAGTCCGAAAGGGCTTATGCGGGTGAAATAGTCCCATGCGAGGAATGCCTCACGCGGGTCCACTGGACCTATGCGGGTGAAATAGTCCCAGGAGTAGGAGTCAAATCCTATTTTTTTTTTGTAAGGATACCCTTATTTTGCTCTCATTGTTAGTAAGGCACAGGGTACTGTAATTTGATTATCATACATGTCTCCGGCTTTGATTTAGATTTATGATGTAATTACAGTACTTTCCAGTTTTGCATACTTAGTACATATTGTGTCTTGCGACCCCTTCCGGGCCGTGCGTTCAATCTGCGCGAGAAAGGGTAGCGAGTTGCGGATCCACACTCTTAGGATCGCTTATCGGGCGTCGGAGCTCCGTCCTCCGGAGGCTTGTCTTTCTTTTAGTACGATCTTGTCCACGATGTTGTAGATTATGTACATTCGGGTATGGCGGGCCTGTCATCCACGATTGTTGTCCTGAGGTCTGTATTCACCTATGTGGTTGGGCTGTAAGAACTGAGTTGTAAAGTTGTACTTTTGACTTTGTTTATATTATGGAAGGCGGCCTTATCGGCTAGCCTGTGTTGTTATATTATGTACACATGTGTTTATGTTGTGTATGTTCATTGCTATTCTCGATGTATACAGGCAGGGTGCCGGGTAGGGTACCGATCGCGGTCCGAGTGACATATTGAATGGTTAAGGGCCATTGAGTGGCTTTTCAAATAAAAGAAATATGATGGCCACAAGTGTTTTAAGGTTGCTACATTTAAGTTGAAGGAATTTGCTTCTTTGTGTTATGAAAACCTCCAAACAAGCCGGAGGAGGAATGGGAAGACCAAGATTGAATCTTGGGACAAACTAAAGAAACATTTGAAGAAGAAGTTCTTGCCAAGGGAGTAAGAACAAGACCTATACCTCAAGCTCACCAAACTTCGTCAAGGAGTTCTTAAAGTTGAGGAATACGTTCGAGAGTTCGAGAAAGTCACCATACTTTGTGACTTAGAAGAAAAGGAGGCTCAAAGGATTGCACGATTCATTAGAGGCTTTAACGTGGCGATTCAAGAAAAGGTTAAAGTTGCAACATACAAAACATTTGAAGACGTATGTCACTTAACCCTCAAGTTTGAAAAACAATAAAAGAAAGGTATCCCAAAAACCTATGTAAAGCCCACTAATGTCAAAGAAAGGGCAGTGCCTCTTTTTCTAACCCATTATATAGCCAAGAATGTGTAGATAAAGATAAAGGAAAGAAGGTAGAGGTTACAAAGGGGGTAGATAGAAGTATAAAATGTGTTTTAAATTTCAAGGATTAGGACACTTTGCAAATGAATGTCCTAACCCTCGGGTAATGACTATTGAAGAATATCAAGAGTGTGTGGATTTGTCACGACCCGTTCCGGGGCCAGTGACTGGTGCCTTACCCGGGCACCCAAGTAGTCATACATCAGAGAAAATCAGCGGAATATAAAAACAAGACATGCAACAATGTAAATTGAGACACAGTTTATCTGAGAAAAGTCGTCTTTCGGCATATATATATAAACCAAAATCGCGATTACATCCCAGTGCACAATAGGACTCTGAGACCTCTAAGAAGTAAACAACTATGGCGGGACGGGGCCCGCCATACCTGAATGTACATATATCTACAACATCGGGGAGAACCATACAAAAGTCGAGCCTCGGAGAAGATGGAGCTCACGACACCAAAACAAAAGATCCTAAGATGCGGATCTAGCACTGCTTTCTTACCTGCGGCATGAACGCGGCCCGAAGGAGTCGATTACAACGGTACCAAGTATGCAGCGTAAAGTAAAGTACTTAAATGAAATCATATCATTTTAAAGCCAATTTTACAAATGTGTACAAAACAACCAATGTAACCGCACATAGTGCCACATCACAAACAAGAGCAATAAATAGGTAAACTGTAACAGGTCTTTTCTAGGCTGCGAATGATCGAAGCAAGGCCAACCGCCCATAGTATCATTATGCATGCCTAATCCTGGACTCCCGCAATCCGCATGGCCACTCACATAGGCGCGTGAGGTATTCCCCGCATCGAGGGTAGCTACTCCTCGGCATCGTCCTGGACTCGTAGTCCGCATGGCCACATAGACCGCATGGCCACAAGGACCGCACACTAACCTGGAACTCTCGTAGCTCCGCATAGGTCCCCTGGACCCGCATGAGGTATTCTCGAATCATAGTCACACAGACTGCCTGAGGTATACCCCGCATCGGAGGGCAGCTTAACCCCCGGTATATCATGTCAAGAGGTAAGTGATGTAATACTAGCATAACGGCTTATTGTTCAACAACATGAGCACAAATAAGAATAACCTTTTTACACAAACGTTTACAAGATACTAACACACATAGCCTCTACTCAACAAACCATCTCACTGTACTTTCCAGAAATCAATACAAGTCTTTTATAAACACTTAAGTAAACCGTTCCTTTTATCTTTCTTAAGTCGTTATACCTAACTTCCCATAAAGCTAGTATAACTCTTAAGCTTGTGTTTAAAAAACCAAGTATTACTCTTCTTTCAAAAATGATTCATAATTCTTTTGAAATACTTCAAGATTCTTGTTATTTAGACTCAAGTCAAAAGACGTCAAGTAAAACCATGTTCAGTTAACACACGTACGTCTACCGTACTATATATACTTTAAAATATCATGCTCTAGAGGATAGGAAGAATCACATACCTTCTCGTGAAATCCACCGCCAAGTCGAATATGTCGCGTGAGTATCAACCTATAATAGTCAAATCGTCTATCAACGTCTAGACTACTCAGTAGGATAATCTAAGCGAGAGGGTTCTATTCTACGGAAAATCGGGCGTGACTTCCCTACCGGTAAATTATACAAGTCTCTGTAAATACGGTCACATGTAAATCTGATTCAATTCTCTTCTGTAATACCCTTCTATGCATTTTATACTTATTTCTATACTTCTACAGTATGCAATATCTAATTACGATAGAAGGATAAGATTATTATTTACCTCGATAAGCCCAAAAATTATCCAAGATATAAGTCGATCCTGAGCAAGGTTTAGCTCCTGTCATGCGCTCAATCCGCTCCAAGAAACCCTTAGAAGTTTCTACACAACTTCTACTTCCTACTTCAACCAACTATGAAGTTTCTCTTAGGGTTTCGTTTAGTGACTAAAGGAATATAAGGTAGTATTTCCGGACTCTACGTATAGAGGTAACTTTGGAAATACTATAAGGGTTTGGCTAAGGTATTTTGGGGATAGTAACAATACTAGGAGAGTATTTTCTACCAAGGGGGCTTTGCGAGACTACTAAAAGGGGAGAGGGTGTTTGACAGCTCTCTAGAGGGGGGGAGAAGTGAGGCTTGGACGAGAAGATCACAAGGGGGAAGGGAGATTTCAAGACTTGGAAAGTATTTTGTGGATGAAGAAGTCTTCAACTTAAGGGGGGTATTTATGGGGCTTTCAAGGGCTAGATGAGGGCAAGTGGAGGGCAAGTGGAGGGTGGGGATTTGCACAAGTGCCCCTAACCCTACTCCACAAATCACTCACAAAACATTGACCCATGGTTTAAGCCCCAAATTCATGCCAACCGTGGCCTCTTTGCCGTCCACTTGAGGGTGACAAGTGTCACCCTCTCGTTGGTCCAAAATATTTCATCTCTCGGAAAAATCCGCAAAAATTATAATTGACATAGCCGTAATTTTCCCTACGCAAGTTTTGGAAAACGTTTCGTCGGAAAACAATTCGTTTAGTGGGTTGTGCACAAATTTTCGTCCCTATGCCTACTTGAATGCTCAAACTTTTGTACGTACGCCCTTACGTACATACTCTGGAAATACAGGGTATAACATTCTCCCCTCCTTAGAAACATTCGTCCCGAATGTTCCTTCCCAAGACAGATAACGATAAGGTTCCTCATAACTTAAACAGTTTGCAAATGCCACACATGGCCACAATACAACACTTAAGCAAAAATGACAATGAAAATTTACAAGTAGGAAAGTGAGTTACCTGGAGGTGTGGGGAATAGGTGAGGATACTTCTGCCTCATGTCCTCGCCGACTTCCACGTCATCTCCTCCCGAGCTCGTTCGCCACAAGACTTTGTGGAAGCCACGTCCTTGGTCGCAGACGCCTAACGACGATCGATTATCGCTATGGGAATCTCTCATACGATAACCCTCGATCACTGGACATCGTCAATCGGTGCACCTAGATGGATCCGATACATCTCGCCGGCATAGAAACATGAAAAAGCGGATGCAGCGCCTCAAGATCGGACGGCAGATCCCACTCATAGGAAACCTTGCCTACCTGCGGACAATCGTCACGGCCCGATGTACCTTGGGTGAGTTTCCCTTTCTTCGAATCTCATCACACCGCCATGGGTGACACGCCAGAAAACCCAATCATCAACCTCAAACTCTAGATGCGACGGCGATGATCTGCGTATGACTTCACGACTACGAGCTGTCAATAGCCGCTCTATGATAATCTTCACCTTATCCACTTTCTGTGTCAGTCTGGTCCCACTGCGCACCTCGCTACATCAAACCGACTATCGGCGATCTGCAATTCCTCATACAAGGCCTCATAAGGCACCATCCGAATCTTTGGAGTGGTAGCTATTATTATCATGAAACTCAACTAGAGGCAAATGATCCTCCCGGCTACCCACAAGTCAATAACAGGCTCGCGACATATCCTCGAGAGTGCGGATAGTGCGCTCTGCTGTCCGTGCATGCGAGGATGGAATGCGATTACTCGAGCTCACGCTGCGTCCTAGGCCGCCACGGAAAGACCTCGGAAGTTAGCGTGGCGGGTTCCTCATGCGATATGATAGAAATAGGGACTCCATGCAGTCTGACGATCTCTCGGATGTAAAGTCTGGCATAATCCTCAGCCGAAAAAGTCGTCCTGACGGGAAGAAAGTGGGCTGATTTCGTCAGCCTGTCGACGATAACCCAGATAGAATCATGCTTCCTCTGAGTGCGAGGTAATCCGGTGATAAAGTCCATGTTGATCACCTCCCACTTCCAGGTCGGGATCTCTATCGTCTGCAACAAACCACCAGGCCTCTGGTGCTCTACCTTCACCTGCTGACAACACGGGCACTGAGCTACAAACTCTGCAACGTCCCTCTTCAAGCCATCCCACCAATACAAAGATCTGAGGTCGTGGTACATCTTGGTCGACCCCGGATGGATAGAGTAACGCGCGTTGTGTGCTTCTCTTAGGACCTGCTGCCAAGTCACGCAATATCTGGAACACTGACACGCCCTCAAACCTTAGCACCCGTGGTGCTACCTCAAGGACCATTCCTCACGAAGAGTCGTATCACGATACTGGCGCCAAAACGGATCCTCGAGCGTTGCCTCTTCACCTCGCCGGCGATGGAAGACTCGGCAACCTCGAACTCGAACCCCACTGCTATCGTAATCAATCAATCGGACTCGAGGCTCGCTAGTGATGTAACTCGCGGACCATGCCCTCTCTGCCGCACATCGATAGACTCGCGTCGACTACGACTAATAGCATACGCCTAACATTGGCCTTCCCGGGTGGTACAGGATATCAACATCATAATCCGTGAGTAACTCTAACCACCGTCTCGCCGTAAGTTCGGCACCTCCGGTGAAGATATCTTGGAGGCTCTTGTGGTGCGTATAAATATCCACATGAACCCCATACAAATAGTGCCTCGGATCTTGGCGTGAATCACCGCGACTCCAATCATGGGTGGGGTAGTTCCTCTCATGCTTCTTAAGTCGGGATGCGTGCGCTATAACCTTACCAGTGCATCAACACACATCCGAGCCGGCGCTGACGCATCACAATACACTACATAACCGTCTGGACCTGCGGAAGAGTAAGAAGCGGGCGGTCGTCGATCTCTCGCCCGATCGGAAACCACGCTCCAAGCATCGTCCACTGAAACTTAGTCTTACGAGTCGGCTAGTCAATGGTGCGAGAGATAGAAGCAAACTTCTCCACGAACGCCGATAGTAACTGCAAGGCCCGAAAAGTTGCGCACCTCTGCCGGAGTAGTAGGTGCAGGCCAAGTCCCGATCGCCTCGATCTTGGCGTGTCCACCGAATACCATCGGCCCGACAATATGCCCGAAAAAGCCACGAAGCCAACCAAAACTCACATTTGGAAAACTTGGCGTATAAGCTGTAGTCTGGAGAACTCTCAATCGATCCTCAAATGCTCGCATGCTCGCGCTCTGGCGAGAATAAACCAAGATGTCATCAATGAACACTATCACAAGCGTATCCAAAATGGCTTGAACACTCGGTTCATCAAATCCATGAATACTGCGGAGCATTGGTCAACCGAAAGACATAACCACGAACTCATAATGCGTCTGGTCGGAATGCGATCTAGGGACATCCGCCTCTCGACTACTTTGATGATAGCGATCGCAGATCAATCTTGGAGAAACATCTCGCACCTGCGGTAGTCGAACAAATCATCAATCACAGGAAGGGGTATCTGTTCTTAATGGTCACCTTGTTCACATGTAATCAACACACATGCGCGGCGTCGCCCTTCTTCTTGCGAACAATCTGGCGCTCCCGGGGAGAAACACTAGGCATGATGAAGCCGCTTCTCCGGCCAAATCTCTCGGTGGTCCTTGACTCTCTCAACTCGGCGGTGCCATTACGTATGGCGGAATGGAAATAGGCGAGTGTCTGGCAGCACATCGATACAAAACTCTATCTCCCTCTCAGGAGGGATACCCGGGAGGTCGTCTGGAAACACATCAGGGAACTCTCGACTCTGGAGCGGATGAAAATCTGCCGCGACCTCGATTATCAAATACCGAACGAGATGGTAGATATACCGCCTTCGCACCATCTTCCTAGCCTTGAGGTAGGAAATAAACTTACCTCCGATGACACGGTGTTCCTCGCACTCAACAACCGGCTCGCCGAGCTGGGCCGTACCACTCTCTCCCTGAAGTCTACATTGGCGTAGCAAGAAGCTAGCCAATCCATACCCATGATCACATCGAAATCAGTCATATCCAACTCTATCAAGTCGGCTAGGGTCTGACGATTGCATATGGTCACTGGACAAGCCCTATATACCTGCCGAGCTACCACCGAATCACCCACTGGCGTAGCTACATAGAAAGGGTCTATGGACTCAGGCTCTATCCCTATCCTACTAACAACAAGGGGAGATATATAGGAAAGAGTAGAACCCGGATCTATCAAGGCATACACGTCACAATATGAAACTGATAAAGTACCTGTGACGACATCAGGTGAGGCCTTCTGGTCCTGTCGGCTGGATAAGGCATAAATGCGGTTCTGAGGACCGCTAGAACTGGGACCTGCGCCACGACCTCTGCCGCGACCTGCTGGCCCATGAGTACCACGCCTCGGGCGAGTGGCTATGTAGGAGATGAAGAAGACCCGGCGAAAGAACCTGTAGGCTGACCCCTACCCTCTGCGCTGCCCTTGGTCGGACAGGCTCTCGCAAAGTGAGCCGACTAGCCACAACTGTAACAAACTCTCAGAGCAGTACCACAATTCCCGTAATGGGATCTGCTGCATCGGCCACACTGAGGGGGTGGTCCCGATCGGCTAGCACCTCTGCTACCCTGGACATCTGAAGTCCCGGGGTCCTGGTCTGCCCTCGAATATCCTGGTTGTCCTGAGGACGGTGTAGGAGTGCTCTGAGTTGGCTGTGGTGCAAATCTAGACTGCTGCTGAGGCCGTCCACCCCGATAGCTACCAAAAGACCTGCGTCGGCCTTACATTCTTTGTCTGTCAACGTCGGCCTCTACGCTCGCCGCGTCAGTGCATGAGCATGCATATGGGTAATGTCCATGCACGGTGAAGAGCCACACCGCGAACTTCGGCCATATAATCATCTGGCAGATGACATAGCGGTGTACCACATCCTCCATGTATCGATACCAACGAGGGGACATATCGAGCCAATGACTCGAACTCAACGTTGTACTCACTGCGTGCGCCTCTGCATCGTGACAAAAATCTGTCGGCCCGTGCCCTCCTCATCTGTGGAGGCAAGAAGTGAGTGAGAAAAGCCTCCGAGAACTCATCCCAAGTAGCTGGGGACGCATGCTCTCCCCGGGATAACTCCTACGAATCAAACCAATCGACTGCGGTATCATGCAGCCTATGTGAACCGAAGATCACGGACTCGGTCTCCGAAGCCTTGATCACTCGCATGATCCTCTATAACTGACGGATGAACTCCTGCGGATCATCCTCAGGCCTCGACCCGTAGAACTCTGGCGGGCTACAACTCAGAAAATCTCGTAGCCTCAAACTATCCGATCTCGGGTGAACCGTAAACGCTTCTTGGGAGCTGCTGCGTCCGGCCTATCTCATGTCGGCCACGATCACGGCGATGGCGGGCCATCTATCTCTAACCCGTCTCATACGCTCCAGTGTGGGGTGGAGGTGCAGTCTTGGGGTCTCATCGACCATCTGCGACCTAAACCTGCTTTGGGGCGTGGCGTCGTGGAACTCGCCGTCTCGGGTATGGCGGGCACGAGCCACGGTGACTCTCGGTGTCTACTAGCGACTCCTCATTGCCTTGCCGCCACGGGCGGGTTGCCTTACGTGGAGGCATAACTGTTTAAGAAAGGAAATACGTTAGAGGGGTCCGACTTATAACACAGCTCTAAGACACGATCTCAGAGTGAGAAGAATGTAAACCAATCCTAAATATCCTATAGCCTCCTGATTATTGGTGTGGTGCACAACACACCGATAATCAAGACTCTTGGATCTGATGCGTAGACACTTTCAGAGGATTAGCGCTCGATACCACTTTTGTCACGACCCGTTCCGGGGCCAGTGACTGGTGCCTTACCCGGGCACCCAAGTAGTCAGAAATCAGAGAAAATCAGCGGAATATAAAAACAAGACATGCAACAAAGTAAATTGAGACACAGTTTATCTGAGAAAAATCGCCTTTCGGCATATATATATAAATTAAAATCTGGCAGTTACATCCCAACTGTACAATAGGACTCTGAACCTCTGAAGTAAACAACTATGGCGGGACAGGGCCGCCATACCTGAATGTACATATATCTACAACATCGGGAGAACCATACCAAAAGTCGAGCCTCGGAGAAGATGGAGCTCACGACACAAAGCAAATGATCCTAAGAATGCGGATCTAGCACCTGCTTTCCCTTACCTGCGGCATGAACGCAGCCCCCCGAAGGAGGTCAGTACAACAGGTACCAAGTATGCGAAACTGTAAAGTACTTAAATGAAATCATATCATTTTAAAGCCAATTTTACAAATGTGTCCAAAACAACCAATGTAACCGCAAATAGTACCACATCACAAACAAGAGCAATAAATAGGTAAGCCCATGCAGTCTTTTCTAGGCTGCGAATGATCGAAGCAAGGCCAACCGCCCATAGTATCATTATGCATGCCTAATCACGGACTCCATGATCCACATGGGCCACTCACATAGGCGCGTGAGGTATTCCCACATCGAGGGTAGCTCTCCTCGGCGTCGATCTGGACTCGTAGTCGCGTAGCTGGCCACATGCGTGCATGGCCACAAGGACCGCACACTAACACGGAACTCGTAGCTCGCATAGGTCCCTGGACCGCGTAGGTATTCTCGAATCATAGTCACACATTGCACGAGGTATACCCGCGTGGAGGCGACAACCCCGGTATATCATGTCAAGAGGTAAGTGATGTAATACTAGCATAACGGCTTATTGTTCAACAACATGAGCACAAATAAGAATAACCTTTTTACACAAACGTTTACAAGATACTAACACACATAGCCTCTACTCAACAAACCATCTCACTGTACTTTCCAGAAATCAATACAAGTCTTTTATAAACACTTAAGTAAACCGTTCCTTTTATCTTTCTTAAGTCGTTATACCTAACTTCCCATAAAGCTAGTATAACTCTTAAGCTTGTGTTTAAAAAACCAAGTATTACTCTTCTTTCAAAAATGATTCATAATTCTTTTGAAATACTTCAAGATTCTTGTTATTTAGACTCAAGTCAAAAGACGTCAAGTAAAACCATGTTCAGTTAACACACGTACGTCTACCGTACTATATATACTTTAAAATATCATGCTCTAGAGGATAGGAAGAATCACATACCTTCCGTGAAATCCACCGCCAAGTCGAATATATCGCGCATGAGTATCAACCTATAATAGTCAAATCGTTTATCAACGTCTAGACTACTCAGTAGGATAATCTAAGCGAGAGGTTCTATTCTACGGAAAATCGGCGTGAGACTTCCTACTGCAGGTAAATTATACAAGTCTACTGTAAATACAGTCCTATGTAAGTACAGTTCAATTCTCTTCTGTAGTACCCTTCTATGCATTTTATACTTATTTCTATACTTCTACAGTATGCAATCTCTAATTACGATAGAAGGATAAGATTATTATTTACCTCGATAAGCCCAAAAATTATCCAAGATATAAGTCGATCCTGAGAAAGGTTTAGCTCCTAATCTGTATGCTCCAATCCGCTCCAAGAAACCCTTAGAAGTTTCTACACAACTTCTACTTCCTACTTCAACCAACTATGAAGTTTCTCTTAAGGTTTCGTTTAGTGACTAAAGGAATATAAGGTAGTATTTCCGGACTCTACGTATAGAGGTAACTTTGGAAATACTATAAGGGTTTGGCTAAGGTATTTTGGGGATAGTAACAATACTAGGAGAGTATTTTCTACCAAGGGGGCTTTAGAGACTACTAAAAAGGGGAGAGGGTGTTTTGGCTTAGCTCTCAGAGGAGAAGTGAGGCTTGGACGAGAAGCTCACAAGGGGGAAGGGAGATTTCAAGACTTGGAAAGTATTTTGTGGATGAAGAAGTCTTCAACTTAAGGGGGGTATTTATAGGGCTTTCAAGGGCTAAGATGAGGGCAAGTGGAGGGCAAGTGGAGGGTGGGTATTTGCACAAGTTCCCCTAAGCCTACTCCACAAATCACTCACAAAACATTGACCCATGGTTTAAGCCCCAAATCCATGCCAACCGTGGCCTCTTTGCCGTCCACTTGAGGGTGACAAGTGTCACCCTCTCGTTGGTCCAAAATATTTCATCTCTCGGAAAAATCCGCAAAAATTATAATTGACATAGCCGTAATTTTCCCTACGCAAGTTTTGGAAAACGTTTCGTCGGAAAACAATTCGTTTAGTGGGTTGTGCACAAATTTTCGTCCCTATGCCTACTTTAAGGCTCAAACTTTTGTACGTACGCCCTTACGTACATACTCTGGAAATACGGGGTATAACAGGATTCCTTTGTTATTGAGGAAACAAAGTCGAGAAGGTCCTTGAGGAAGATGTTGATCTTGCAGAGGAGGGTGAAAGTTTAGTACTCCAACGTGTGTTGACTATTCAACTTGAACAACAGGAGGAGACACAAAGAGAGCAACTATTTTACACTCGATGCAAGGTAAGTCACAAGGTATGTAATATGATCATTGATGTAGGAAGATATGACAATATGGCCTCCATGGAAATGGTGGACAAATAGAAACTACCTACCCGCAACAATTCTAAGCCATATGATCTCCAATGGTTGAACAAAGACAAAGGGCTTAAGGTAATGAAACAAGCTCTTGTTAGTTTTTGGGTTGGTAAGTATGAATATGAGATATGGTGTGACATCCTACCTATGGATATTTGTCATATTTTATTGGGTCGGCCATGGAAATTTGATAGGAAAGTGCAATGTGATGGAGAAAATAATATCTATTCTTTTCACAATAATGATAAGAAGATCCGATTGATACCATTGTCACCTAGTGAGGTAAAGAAAATGAAGATCCAAAATGCCAAGAAACGCAAGGAAAATTCTAATGCATCGGAGATATAAGAAGAATTAAAGAAGGGGAGTTCTATAGATGTATTGGTGTGCGATGAGAATAAGAGTCTTGTGGGAGATATGGTTGAAGATGCCGACTCAAAGGAACTCTTGAAGAAATCTGAAGATGTGATTTCGGATGATCTTGCACTCGGATTACCACTAATTAGAGCCTATAGGTGCCATTCGAAAGAGGCTAAGGAGTTGCAAGAACAAAATCAAGAATTACTACACAAAGGCCTTGTCCGAGAGAGCTTTAGTCCATGTGTGATACCCACCTTGTTGGTACCAATGAAAGATGGAACTTGGCGCATGAGTATTAATAGCCGAGCGGTCAAAAACATCACCATGAAGTACATGTTTCCTATGCAAAGATTGGATGATCTTTGGGATGATCTAAGTGGGGCTAAGTTGTTATCCAAGATAGATTTGGGAGTGGCTACCATCAAATGAGGATACAAGAGGAAGGTGAATGGATGATGGCTTCCAAAACCAAGTATGGCTTGTACGACTGGCTTGTGATGCCATTTGGATTATGGAATGCTCCTAGCTCTTTCGTGAGGCTCATACACGAGGTGCTACGACCATTCATGGGGTACATAATATCATCCGAGGGAATTCGTATGGATCCATCTAAGGTGGAAACTATCCGGAGTTGGCCTGAGTCTACGAATATAAGTGAGGTAAGAAGTTTCTATGGGTGGCTCGTCGTTTCATTTGAAATTATTGTACCCTTGTTGTCACTAACACTGAACTAATGAGAAAGGGTGAGTTAAAATGGTCCCAAGGAGCACAAAAAATTTTGGAAACCTTGAAGGGAAGGATATGTGAAGCACTGACTCTAGACCTTGAGAAGTTATTTGAAATTGAGTGTGATGCTAGTGGAATTAGTGTTGGTGCCATCTTGATTCAAGACAAAAGATACATTGCTTTCTCTCGTGGAAAATTAGATGGTTCACGACTCAATCAATATACTTATGACAAATAATTTTGTATTGTGAGATCCTTGGTCCAATAGAGACATTTTTCAAGTCAAAACCCTTTCTATTGTATTCAGATCATTTGGTTTGGTCATACATAGATGACGAGAATTTGAGGGAGAATTATGTTAAAGAAAGGGAGTATTATGTAAAGAAGACAGTGAACTTAATTGTCTAACATGAGCCACAAGGTGATTTTCTATGAGTGACGAAGATTGTCAATCGTCCTATGGTGATATGCTGAATTGAAGAAAAGACTTGAAGTTCCAAGAAGTGGCATTAATTTTCGGCTTTTATGTAGGTCTTGGCCGATACCATCTTTTAGCTTGCTTTTAATTTCTAGCTTAATTACTAATTTCCTTTTTTGCTTAATTACTAGGCCTTGTAATAAAATAGGATGACTAACCAGAGAACCATCTAGAAAAAGAAGCTTCCAACGTCTCCCAAGGAGGTAATTCATGTAGTAGCTAGCTCATGCACTTATCTACATGGATGACACAAAAGGTTGGCCTAGAGAATATGAACGGCTAGTCGAGCATCTCCCTCATTCGGCCGAGAATCATGGATGACACTGTCACGACCCGACCCCGGGCCCGCGACTGGTGCCCTACCTGGGCACCCTTACATGTATACATCAGAGATAACCAGCGGAATATAAATAAGCTCGTAGACATGCGTCAATATGAAAAAAGAAACAGACTAGCCGATAAGGCCACCTTTCTGTAATATATACAAAACAAAGAACTACATATTTTACAAGTCCAACCCACAAAACATGACTACAGACCTCTAAGAGTTTTGACATAACAACTGTGACGGGACAGGGCCCCATCATACCCCTGAATGTACATAATCTACAACAACAGGGATCCGTACCAAAAGATAAGCCTCCGGAGTAATGGAGCTTCTCAAAAGCTGAACTGTGATCCTAAGAGAGAGGATCAACAAACTGTGTACCTCTACCTGCGGCATGAATGCAGCCCTCGAGAAAGAAGTCGATCTACAAACTATGTACAAAGTATGTGGCCAGAAATCTTGTAATGAAATCATATAGTCTAAAATAAAGCTGGAGACATGTATGATAACCAAATTAACAGTACATTGTGCCTTATTAATAATGAGAGTAATAATAGTAAACTTTACCATTTAAAAATAGGAAACTTATGATCAAATTAGGGCCACCCGCCCGTAGTATCATTAAGCCAATCTAACCATGGGTCTTAAGCCCACAATATCAAAGCGTGCCCGTGGAATCCTTCATCATTGTCGGCATGCACAAAGTATAATTTATGTATATAACATGCCCGTGGAATCCTGCATCTCGGGTACATGTCTTCATGGAGAGCTAGTCCGTATCTTCCGGGGATCGAACCCGCATCATGGCTGCACGCCCACAGAATCCTTCATCGTGTAAGCATGTCCATGGAGAAATATAGTGGAAGCATACCCGTGGAATCCTTCATCACTGTCGGCATGTCCAAATAAAATACACAACAAGATGACCGGCCCACCAATGAGAGGCACAGCAGCGTAGAAATATAACACTTGCACCAAAGAGGCTATCTTAAGCAAACATATGCAAGTTAACAATCTTTAACTCTCATTAATTAAACTTAAGACACCATCATGTAAAATTCGGGAATTTAACCCAAAGTACTACGTACTCCTATTCTTTTAAAAAGAACCCTTTTCATGTAATAACCCCAAGATACTAACACCCGTAGTATCAAGGCATGTCTACTTTCCAACGATTTAAAATCAAGTCGTTTATCCTCTTTTAAATCACTCAAGTAAACCACTCTTTTACTTCCCATAAAGTCGTTATAACTAACTTCCCATAAATCCATTATAACACTTTATGTTTTTAGAAAACTAAGGCATTTACATCTTTAAAATCAAGTGAGTTTAACTCTCCAACTCAACTAAACTTGGACATTTTTAATCAAGTCAATTATACCAAAATGAAACCGAATTCATTTAAAACATGTACGTCAACAGTACTATATATTCATAAAACTCATGCTCAAGAAGATAGGGAAAGTTCCACATACCTCTTCGGCTTAATCCACTCGCTAAGTCGAATATGCCGCACGTAGAATGTCAACCTATAATGACCATAATACGTCTATCAACTTCTAGCTTTTTAAGGTAGAATAATACTAAGTATAAGACCTCTTATTCTACGGAAAATTGGGTAGCACTTCCCCTGTTTCTACGTACTTTTTTCCACCTTTTCAAGGCCCGAAATCAATAACCAATATGCCACATTTAAGACTCAACAAATTAGATAATCAAAGGGGATTACACGCCTAACAGGACGTGTAAAATTCTGCCCCACAATTCATAAATAATAGTCCAATAATTCTCAGGCAATTCTCGGCTACAACATGCCAACATATAATCCTTTTCAATTCCTTTCTAATCCAAGTCGTTATTCCAACATGTTATATAAGTCATAATCAATTACAACAAATATCTTCTTAGACTTAGTCAATTTTTGCAAAAACCCGCGTCGGCGCCACGGCCCTGCAGCCTGGCGCCGTGTCGCTGAAACTTCCGAGGACTTCAGGACTTACGGAGCCACGGCCCTGAGATACAGCGTCGTGGCGCCTGACTGAAACCTTTTTCCTTCTCTTCTGTCAGCTGAACTTGTAACATCCATAATTCTCTACTCCGATGTCCTATTGACGAGCGGTTTGTTGCGTTGGAACTAGACTCGACGAACTTCATCTTAGGCTTTTGAAACACCTAAAAACTCCTAATATACTAGGAGATATACCGCTCCAAAGTTGACTAAATATCTGTCCAAAAACATTCTGCCAACTTTTTTTCCAAATTCATATCTTATTTCCTTACGTACGTTCTCGTCTCATCCTCTTGGAAATACGGGGTGTAACATTCTCCCCCCCCCCCCCCCTTAGAAACATTCGTTCTGAATGTTCACACTAGGTTCACTAAACAGATCTCGGCATAGTCTCTTTAAACTATACTCAACACACTCAAATATGCCACACATGGCCACATAATATCACACATGCATATATGTCAATAAAAATCGACAAGTAGGGAAGCGAATTACCTGCAGGTGTAGGGAACAAGTGAGGAAACTTCTTCATCATGTCCTCCTCTGCCTCCCAAGTCATCTCCTCTCTATTATCATTCTGCCACAAGACCTTGACGGAAGCCACGTCCTTAGTCCGTAGTCGTCTGACCTGACGATCAAGTATCGCTATAGGACTCTCCTCAAACGATAACCCCTCTGTCACCTGAACATCACTAACCGGGAAAACTCTAGATGGATCTCCGATACACTTTCGTAACATAGAAACATGGAAGATCAGATGTATTGCTTCCAGATCGGATGTCAGATCTAACTCATAGGCAATCTGGCCTACTCTACGAATAATCTGGTATGGCCCAATGTACCTCGGGCTAAGTTTACCCTTCTTTCCAAACCTCATCACACCCTTCATGGGTGATACCTTCAAGAAAACTCAATCGTCAAGATGAAACTCCAAGTGTCGATGTCGATTATCTGCATAAGACTTCTGTCGACTCTGAGCTGCTAACAACCTCTCCTGGATAAGCTTCACCTTATCCACAGCCTGCTGAATCAAATCTGGGCCAACTAACGGAACCTCACCAACATCGAACCAACCAATCGGCAACCTGCATTTCCTCCCATATAAGGCCTCATAAGGCATCATCTGAATACTGGAATGGTAGCTGTTATTATATGCAAACTCAACAAGAGGCAAATGATCCTCCCAGCTACCCCCGAAATCAATAATACAGGCCCGCGGCATATCCCCAAGTGTCTGGATAGTACGCTCTGCCTGCCCGTTGGTCTGAGGGTGAAACGTAGTACTGAGACTCACCTGTGTCCCTAACCCCTTTTGGAAAGACCTCCAGTTAGCGTAGTGAGCTCCTGCATGCGATATAATAGATGTAGGAACCCCGTGCAGTCTCACAATCTCCCTGATATATAGTCTAGCGTAATCCTCAGCCGAATAAGTAGTCCTGACCGGAAGAAAATGGGATGATTTCGTCAGCATGTCTATTATAACCCAGATGGAATCACACTTCCTCTGAGTACGAGGTAACCCTGTAACAAAATCCATGTTGATCACCTCCCACTTCCACGTCGGAATCTCGATAAATGCGTAATAGCCCATCGAGCCGGTGCTCAACCTTGACCTGCCGGTCGGACGGCTGAGCAACGAACTCTGCTACGTCCCTCTTCAGGTCATCCCACCAATACACACATCTGAGGTCATGGTACATCTTAGTCGACCCCGGATGAATAGAGTAACTGTCACGACCCAACCCCGGGCCCACGACTGGTGCCCTACCTGGGCACCCTTTTCGGTATACATCAGAGAATAACAGCGGAACTTACACAACTTATAAAAATGCTTAAACATAAAATCACAACAGGCTAGCTGATAAGGCCACCTTCCGTAAAATATACATAATAAAATAGTACTTTTTTTTTCTTTACAACCCAATCCACAAATGTGACTACAGACCTCTAAGAATAACAACTGTGACGGGACAGGGCCCCATCATACCCCTGAATATACAACAACCAACCATACCAGGGATAGGCCTCCGGAGTAATGGAGATTCCCAACAGCTGAACAGTGATCCTAAGAGTGAGGATCAGCAACCTGTATACTCTACCTGCGGCATGAACGCAGCTCCCCGAAGGAGGTCAGTACAACATGTACCAAATATGTGAAACTGAAACTACTGTAATGAAATCATAAGTCTATAATAAAACTGGAGACAGGTATGATAACTCAATTAGCAGTACACTGTGCCTTACTAATAATGAGAGTAATCAAGACTATACTTACAACATAAAAATAGGAAGCTCACGATCAAAGCAGGACCACCCGCCCGCAGTATCATTAAGCAATCCAACTCCTGGGACTATTTCACCCGCATAGGTCGTGTGGACCCGCATGAGGTATTCCTCGCATAGGTTGTACCCGCCCGTATGGGACTATTTCACCCGCATAAGCCCTTACAGACTCGCATGAGGTATTCCTCGCATAGGCTGTATCCGCCCGCATGGGACTATTTCACCCGCATGGGACTATTTCACCCGCATAAGTCCTTACGGACTCGCATGAGGTATTCCTCGCATCGTGGGTAGAAAATCCACGGAATATGCAAATGCCACAAACCCGGGGAATGACCCCGTAATGAATAACATACCACTAGCACAAACCGGCTATCACACATAACATAAGCACTACCAGCTTATCATACCATATATAAGCAAGTTAAGAAATCCCCTAACTTCTTATTAGTCTTATACATGTACTCTCTCATTTTTAGTTTACTTAAGGCACTAACATGTCATTATAAAAATTCGGGAATTTAACCCAAAGTACTACGTACTCCTATTCTTTTAAAATGACTTTTTTTCATATAAAACTTCCAAGATACTAATAACCATAGTATCAAGTCATAACTACTTTTCAAGACAAGTCACAATACCTTTTAGAAATACAATTATAGGCTTCTAAATCAAGTGACTTCTTTCTTTTAAAACTTTAAGCAATTGATGCCTTTAAATCAATTTGCCTTTCATTATTTCAAATCATTTATCATACTTAAATTACTTAGAGTAAATCACTCTTTTTAACCTTCCATAAATCTATCATAACCAACTTCCCATAAAGTCGTTATACTAGCTTTATTCCTTAGAAACTTATATTCTTCTTTAAAACCAAGAGGCTTAAACTTTCCAACAAAACAAGTATCAAAAATACTTTCCACATACTTAAAGTCTCTTAACTTTTGAAAACCAAGATATCCTTAATATTTAAACAAGTGAGTTAATTCCCTAACTCAACCGACTTGAACATTCTTAAAAGAAGCCAAGGATATCAAATGGACTAGATTGTCAAAATCTTGTACGTCTACCGTACTATACATTTACAACTTATTCATGCTCAAGAGATAAGAAAGTTCCACATACCTCTTCGGTTTAATCCACTTGCTAAGTCCAATACGTCGTACATAGTATGTCAACCTATAATGACCACAATACGTCTATTAACTTCTTACTTCAAACGTAGAATATTCCAAGTGCAAAGTCACTAAATTCTACGGAAAATCGGACAGCACTTCCTTTGTTTCTACATACTTTGCCACCTTTTTCAAGGCCGAATTCAATAATCAAACACGCCACATTTAAGGCTCAACAAAGTAGTTAACAATAGGGGATTACATGCTTAATCAAGACGTGTAAAATTCCGCCCCACAATAATATCAAACTAGTCCAACATATAATGTCCATTCGGCAAAATAGGGACAATCAATACAAATTCGTTTCCAATCCCTTTTCAATCCAAGTGGTTTAATATAACATTTTATCTAGCCACAATTGATTATAACTACTACAACCCTCAAGTAGGTAAACATGCGACAATTTTAATTATCGACCAAATTGTATTTCAATTTCAAATGGCTTAACATGTCATTTTCGGATTTGAGCTTCCAAATTCCATAATACTTATCAATCTTCATAACACATATCACATGATCATTTCTAACTTATAAAAACATGAAATCTTCAATTACAAAAGTAAGACGAAGATTATACCTCATTTAGCCCAAATATGATCCAAGATTACAAGTCGATCCTTAGCAACTTTAGCGCCTCTTTTTGACATTCCAATCCACTCCAAGCAACCCTTAGAAGCTTATGATGAACTCATCTTCAAGTTCCAACTTCAAAGTTGAAGAACTACTTTAGTTTCCGCCTTGCGACAAATACGAAAACATCATTTTTCCAGGATCTTTCTATTGAGATACACTTACAATACCCTTAGGTACCTTGGTTTAAAGTATGGAGCTTATTGGACAACAAACAAAAAAAATTCTCTCCTAATGTATGCCAAAGCTGAGAGCCTTACTTTGCTTTCTCTCAATTCTTGAAAAAATTTCTAAGTATGGAGACTAGTCTTGCACTAGTAGTGGTATACATAAATAAAACAAGGGCTAGGATTCATCCAAATGGAAGGTCAAGATGTGGTCAATTATCTCAAGCTATTGACTTCTTGACTTAGTCAAACTTATCAAGTCAAAGTCTTTGCAAGACTTGATCATCTCATTAGTGGTCAAATGACCATTATATCCATGCCCCATTTCGTCCAAGGCCAATAAGGGGGTGACACGTGTCGCCCTCCCATTCGTCGCAATATTTTGTTTTCCGATAAATTGTTACCCGTCTCTAACCTTAACATTTGTGAGTTCTTACGTATGTTCTTATAAACATATCCGGAAATACGGGGTGTAACATTCTTCCCCCATTAGAAACATTAGTCCCCGAATGTTCTTTCGGCAGTCAAACTTAAAGATAGCGACATAGTCCCCTTACAACCCCTACATACCAATAATGCCACACATGGCCACATAATAATACTCATACCAAAATGTCAACCTGAACCCCCATGTGTCAACGTCGGTTATCTTCATAAAGCTTCTGCTGTCTCTGAACTTACTAATAATCTTTCCTGGATAAGCTTCGCCTTATCCACAGCCCGCTGAATCAAATCTGGACCAAATAACTGAACCTCGCCTACGTCGAACCAACCAACCGGCGATCTACACTTTCTTACATACAAGGCCTCATACAGGGCCATCTGAATACTGGAAGGGTATCTGTTATCGTACGTAACTCAACAAGAGGCAAATAATTCTTTCAGCTAACTCTGAAATCAATAACATCGGCCCACAATCTATCCTCAAGTACCTGGATAGTACGTTACGCTGTCCGTCGATGCGAGGTGTAATGCAACCGAGACTTATCTCGTGTCCTAACCCTTCGAAAAAACCTCCAGAAGTTATCCGTAACCGAGCTCATATGTCTGACATCATAAACGTAGGAACCCCGTGCAGTCTCACATTCTCCCTGCTATACAAGCTAGCATAATCCTCAGCCGAGTACGTGGTCCTAACCGGAAGAACACAGTTGGTTTCGTCAGCATGTTTACTATGACCCCCAGAGGGTCGCACTTCCCCTGAGTACGATGCCACCCTGTAACAAGATCCATATTAATAACCTCTCATATCTAAGTTGGGATTTAAATCGCCTGTAATAGCCCACTGGGCTTCTGGTGTTCAACCATGACCTGCTACTAATTCGGATATCAAGCAACAACTCTGCTACGTCCCTTTTCCGGTCATCTTACCCATACATACATCTGAGGTCACGACACAACTTAGTCGACCCCGAACAATTTGAGCAACAAGCACTGCGTGCCTCCCCTAAAATCTGCTGACTAGTCTGCGGCAAAGACTGTACACAATCTATCTCATCTCACAAAGACTCATCTGGTGCTACTCAAACAGGCTCTTCTCTTCTCGGAGAGCCGTATCTCGATACCGTATCATAACTGGATACTCATACTGTCGCCTTTTTACCTCTTCAACGATGGAAGACTCGGCAACCTCTCGGATCTAAACTTCATTAACTTTGGAAATAAATAATCGAACCCCTCGGCTCGTTAGCTAATGAATCTCATGGACCACGTCCTGTTTATCTGGCTGCCCATCTGACAGACTACCCATAGATCCACGACTAAGAGTACATGTAACTGTCTCGACTTTCCCTGGGTGGTATAGGATATCGATATCACAATCCTTGGGTAACTCTAACCACCGTCTCTGTCTCAAATTCAACTGCCTCTGTCTGAAGATATACCGGAGGCTCTTGTGGTCTGCACAAATATCCACATGAAGTCTATATATACGCCATGCCTCCAAATCTTCAAGGCATGATTTAACTGCCGCCAGCTCTAAATCGTGGGTGGCGTAATTTCCTTTCCTGCTTCCCTAACTACCGGGAAAACATAGGCTTTATCCTTATCGGGTTGCGTCAGCACACAACCTAGCCCAACACCCAACGTGTTATCATAATAACCTAACCCTCTAGTCTTTCAGGAGAGGTTAGAACTGTAGTCGTGGTCAACTTATCTTCCAATAACTGGAAGTCTTTCACATAACTGTGAAATATTCGGGTATCCTTAATCTCAATCATGGTTCCTGTTTCCCTTTATTTGTTGCAACCAAACTTGGTCATTAACTTAGATTTGATTCTTTTGCTTGTCTCCTGGCTAAGACTTCCAGTCAAATACAATTTAGGAGGGGGGGGGGAAGGTTTCCTTGATCTCGTCAAGTAGTAACCCGATGCTACCACCTTTCCTCGAGGTGTTCTTACTGCCCATTATTTACTAATGGTCTTACACTAGTCTGGGGTAATCATATCTCGTGAAACTTACATAACCATAGTCGTATTCTCTTTTATCAGTCTGGTCATAACCTTACCTTATGCTTATTATTAACAAAAGTATTTCTATCTTGATTCGTAATCGTGCAGTTTCGTATATGCGTACTACCTGCATTTTCATCCTTACGACACTTCCTCGACCATTTCGTACGTCGTTCTTAATTACCCCAACACAATACTTTTCCCACGGTTATCTAAAACTGTAACCTATGGCATGGCGATACTGAAGACCTTACCAGTCCCTTATCCTTCGTTTAACAATCATGGGTAAACATAACCCCATGATACGTAAAACTGTCCTTATGTGGGGGAGAGAACTTATCTCCACTAAATAAACTTTCCTTGGAGTCACAACCCTAATCACAGGGTCCTCTTGTGGTCCAGTAAATATCTAATCATCACGCACCGCCTTAAAGTCGTGTAGATTTTCAAAACCTACCAAAGATATCTTACATTTTCGTGGCAAAGACTCGTACTTATCTTATTCTTGCTTGCGCTATCACGAACTTATCAGGAAGGTCGTGGCCGCCACACCAAACCAACTCCAGTACATCCAAGGGCACTTAGCATAAACTCCTTCAACCTCGAGTATTACTTACTTTCTACATCAATTTACCTCAAATGAACAAGTCACACAGACTTATTAAAAACAATGATGCCAAAGAAGGAAGGATAATTCACTGGTTACTACCACTTTTCTTCCTTTACACTGGATAATCAGCTTACGAGAAAAGCGGAATCGAGCGAATCTCTCTGCGATCAACGTTGGCATAACAAGAGGCCAACTAGCGCACTCATAATGACCTCAACGTCTGTCATGCGACTCTGCTAGGTGCGCTAGGGTCCAACGATCGTATCATTACCGGTTATTATTATCTACCCGCTCAGCTACCACCCAACACTCACGGGTGTAGTCACCACGAAAGGTCCTCATGGATTCAGGCTCCATTTCTTTACACTTGGTCGCTCTCTTTCTTCGGTCATTACTCTTCCGATTTCCAAACTTATTCTAGCGTCGTTCATAGCCTTCATGCGATTCGGGCCTCCATCTTTGAGTTACTATTCTAAACAACATAAGGCCATTTCGGCTCACACTGGTTCGGTGGAATGCGTCCACGAACGTAAAAGGATTAACTAGACTTGGGCGCACGTATAACGACCGTTCGGGGCGTTCGGTGCCTTATCCCGGCACCCTAGTGACACAACATCGAGAAAACGGCGGAAAATAAAACTTTAAACAAGAAACAAGATATATGATCATAAAGCAGGCCAACCCAGCGGTTACGCTTCCAATAACATATATAAATACAACTCTTTCAAAACGAGCAGTTTAATCCTTTTTACAAACCACACTTGCAGTACTCTGCACTCTAAGATTTACAACAACTATGACGGACAGGGCCGCCATACCACGAATGTACAAGAACCTACAACTCGAGAACACATACCAAAAGATAAGCCTCGGAGAAACGGAGCTTCCAAAACGCTGAGCGAGATCCTAAGGCGAGGATCCACGGCCGATGTACCTCTACTGCGGCATGACGCGGCCCGAAAGGAGGTCGGCAACCAGTACAGTATGTGAAGCGTAAAATCAGTAAATGAAATCATACTAGTCTATATAAAGCGGGAGACATGTATGATAACCAAACTACGATTCACAACATAAAAGCGATCATGTCGATCGAGGACTCGCCTCAGTTATCACTCAAATATAACTATGGGTCTCACGCCCACAACATCAATCATGTTCGCGTCATGGCGCGTGCCGGAGTCTGCGCCGGTGTAGACATGTCCATGATGCAACAATAATACCAATGCCCGTGGCCACATGCCGGAATTCTACCTCGGTGTGATCGCGTCCATGTGACATTAATAACAATATCTTGGGTGATCAACCTGCGCGGCCACATGCCCCGAATTCTACCTCGGTGTAGACATGTCCATGTAACCACAATAACAATATATCGGGTAATCAACCTGCGTGGCCACATGCCGGAATTCTACCTCGGTGTAGACACGTCCGTGTGACATCAACAAGAGCGAGAATCAAAATGGAAACATACGTGGAATTCTCGTCATCGCCAAAGACGCGTCAAGTAAGTTCTCAACAAGTCAACCGCCTCTATCGAGAGACGCGGTAACGTAAATACAACACTTGCAACAAAGGCTATCATCATAAGCATAGGCAAGTTTCACACAACTCAAAGTACTTTCACATAAGTCACACAATACGTAGTATAAAAATCGTGACTATCTTTTTAAGTAAACAAGACACTTCCCTTTTGTAAAATCAAGTAACAACATTATTTTCCAAGCGCTCAAGTTTGCCTAATTTCAAATGCTCAAGTCACTTATTTTGGAAAGGTTTCATAACTCATAGTCTTAATCTCTTTTAAAACAATTGAGTAACATATGTCATATATGTGAGTAGTTTATTCTTGTTTATAACGATCTTATTACAATGACCGTGATCTAGAAAATGTAATATCATTTTGTCTCATCTTAGCTTCTATGCAGATGGAGGTTTCTCTTGGTTTTAATACAACACATCATTATTCAATACATTTTCCTTTATTAACGCGCGGTGGTGCTGCCGATACACATTCGATTTCCAAATCAAAAACATTATCCCTTTAAAAACCAAGTACTCATTACTCACGAATGAGGTTTCACAACATCCACATTAAAACAAATAAGTTAAGTCTCTTATATTATAAGATCAAGTCTCTTAACTTCTAACATCAAGAAACCATTTTCTTACCTACATAAAGTCGTTATAACTTCCCATAAAGCCGTTATAACACTTTATGTTTAAACCAAACAAATACACTTAGCACTTTGACGTCCACCGTCTACATAGCTACACACATATCATGCTAGAACAGATAGGAAGAGGTTCACATACCTCGCGACGAGTATCGACAATAAGCAAAATGCTCCAAGTACTACAACGCACTTGCTTTCCACTCCTCAAGTAGAATACGCTACTCTTAGTACTTTCACCTAAAAAGGTCACAAACGTCTATTAACTTCAAAACACAAGGTTCCATTTCTCTACGAGAAAATTGGCAAAGACTCTCCCCACATGGCAGCGTAAATCTCCTCTCTATCGGTGGCTACCAAGCCAACCGGGGGTTTACGTCTAACCTGGACGTGTACCATTCTACTACACAACAATGCTACAAGTCTCATGTCTGATACCCTATGTAATTACTGATTCGATTCTCTTCTTTAAATTCAGGCTTAAGTCAAAAGACATTGCGCAAATAATGTTGATTCTATATATAGTATACCTCAACTATATATTCCTACTACATGTAATCTCCAATTACAATAAGGGACAAGAATATTTACCTCGACAAGCCCAAAATTATCCAAGTTATAATGTCGATCCCGAGCAAGGTTTAGCTCTACTCAGTGCGCCCAATCCGCTCCAAACAACCCTTAGAAGTTCTAACTAACTTACTCAAATACTTCAACCAACTATGAAGATTTCCTTAGGGTTTGGTTTGAGACTAAAAAGACAAAAGGTAGTATTTCCGGGCTCTACGTATAGAGGTAACTTTTGGAATACAACAAGGTAAAGGCTAAGCTATTTGGGCATTATAACAATACTTGGAGAGTATTTCTACCAAGAGGGGGGGGGTACCACTCGGCCACACCACTGTGGAGGGGAGGAACCCTTCTCGGCCAGGCCACGCGAGGAGGAGGGAGGAGGAGGCTTGGGACGAGAGCCACTAGAGGAGGAGGAGGGATTTCAAGACTTAGACAAAGTGAGGTGAATGAATAAGTCTTCACGAGGAGGGGTATTTATAGGAAATCAATGGCCTTGATCAAGCCAAGTGCAAGGCAAGTGTAAGGCCTTGATCGAGCCAAGTGCACCCTAACCCTACTCACAAAACAAGGCACAAAACATGGCACCAAACAAGCCACAAAACAAGGCCAAAACAAGGAGCCAATAGGGCACAAAACGTGAGCCAAAAGATCAAGCCAAACGTGAACCACATCGTGCACGGGCGCCACTTGCTTCCCGATGTGAGGTGACACGTGCCACTCTCCGTTGGTCCAAAATGTTTCGCCTCTCGGAAAAATCCGCAAAAATTAAAAAGGACATAGCGGAATTTTCCTACGAAAGTCGTGGAAACGTTTCGTCGAAAAACGACTCTAACAGGGTGTTGTGCCAAAGTAAATTCGGCAAGCCACGCAGGGGGTGACACGTGTCGCCTCCTAATGGTCCAAAATAATTCATCTTAGAAAATAACCAAAATGGCCCAAATCTCAAAATCAAAGCGGGCCTCACAAAATCAGTAAATTTCTCCGTGGGCCCACGTGACCATTTAGAAAATAAAATCTCAAAATTCTAATATAATTTAAGAAGCCCAAATTCCAAATCTGGGAACCCAATTCCCATCAACGAACATTTTTCTTTACAAAAACCGGAAACTTTTTCCGTGGAAAAATCACCTCTTTCTTCCTTTCCAATCTTTCTGTCGTGCTCTCGTACGTACGTCCTCGCATACATACCCTGAGAATACGGGGTATAACAGCACCCTCGTGACCCTGTCACATAGCGGGATTACTACCAATTGATACCATACCATTTCAAGCCATGGGGCGACCCTTAATAGGTCCTCAACCCGACTCGGCGTCGTTTTTAACTCTTACTCTTGGTCTGACTTAACTTTTTACTACCCGAGAAGGTCTGATATACCTAAGGTCTCATCGGTTATCAACATTCTTAGGCTCGCAATTTCCATGCGCCAAGCCTATCTTATCAGTCCCGTGAAGTACAAAACTTCGTAATACCATAATCGTGTTATGTGACCACAACAACCATACTTTCTCCGTCCGGATCTACTTGCACAATTCCCTTAAGCATACCATGTAGCTTAAGTTACTAACATAGTCTTCCATTTAGTCCCTTAATAATAACTTCTTAAGGGTCCATTACCTTTTCCGACAACTCATCATCTCTTAATTATCTCAAATTAGCATGTAAAACCTTGATGAGAGTTCCTTAACTGTTCATACCTTCCCGGTATCTATTTAGTCCTTACCAAATCCTGGTAATCTAAAATCATTCTAGGCAACACGCGTCCGACCCTCAAACATAAATACGTATAGTTGTATGTCACAATACCAACTATACTACTAACATTACCTACCTGGATACGCAATCCACATCATTTTTCCTGGGTCATCTTTGCGCTTTCGTGGCTGAACAACATAACTTTGTTAGGGAGAGCGACCACAACCACACAACTCTATCGCACGATCTCGAGTGAGAAGAATGGAAACCAATCCTAAATGTCCTTCATCCAACTGATTATAGATGTGGTGCGCGACACCGATAATCAAGACTACTGCACACGATGCGTAGACACTTTCCGAGGACTAACTGCTCTGATACCACTTTTGTCACGACCCGACCCCGGGCCCGCGACTAGTGCCCTACCTGGGCACCCTTTTCGGTATACATCAGAGAATAGCAGCGGAACTTACACAACTTATAAAAATTCTTAAACGTAAAATCACAATAGGATAGCCGATAAGGCCACCTTCCGTAAAATATACATAATAAAACAGTACTTTTTTT
Organism: Przewalskia tangutica; assembly: GCA_029844215.1. Classification (NCBI taxonomy): domain Eukaryota; kingdom Viridiplantae; phylum Streptophyta; class Magnoliopsida; order Solanales; family Solanaceae; genus Przewalskia; species Przewalskia tangutica. The sequence goes on along the minus strand of CM056720.1, from coordinate 132,367,405 downwards.
TTCTTTACAACCCAATCCACAAATGTGACTACAGACCTCTAAGAATAACAACTGTGACGGGACAGGGCCCCGTCATACACCTGAATATAGAACAACCAACCATACCAGGGATAGGCCTCCGGAGTAATGGAGATTCCCAACAACTGAACAGTGATCCTAAGAGTGAGGATCAGCAACCTGTATACTCTACCTGCGGCATGAACGCAGCCCCCCGAAGGAGGTCAGTACAACATGTACCAAATATGTGGCCAGAAATCAGTAATGAAATCATAAGTCTATAATAAAACTGGAGACAGGTATGATAACTCAATTAGCAGTACACTGTGCCTTACTAACAATGAGAGTAATCAAGAGTATACTTACAACATAAAAATAGGAAGCTCACGATCAAAACAGGACCACCCGCCCGCAGTATCATTAAGCAATCCTACTCCTGGGACTATTTCACCCGCATAGGTCGTGTGGACCCGCATGAGGTATTCCTCGCATAGGTTGTACCCGCCCGCATGGGACTATTTCACCCGCATAAGCCCTTACGGACTCGCATGAGGTATTCCTCGCATAGGCTGTATCCGCCCGCATGGGACTATTTCACCCACATAAGTCCTTACGGACTCGCATGAGGTATTCCTCGCATCATGGGTAGAAAATCCACGGAATATGCAAATGCCACAAACCCGGGGAATGACCCCGTAATGAATAACAAACCACTAGAACAAACCGGCTATCACACATAACATAAGCACTACCGGCTTATCATACCATATATAAGAAAGTTAAGAAATCCCCTAACTTCTTATTAGTCTTATACATGTACTCTCTCATTTTTAGTTTACTTAAGGCACTAACATGTCATTATAAAAATCCGGGAATTTAACCCAAAGTACTACGTACTCCTATTCTTTTAAAATGACTCTTTTTTCATATAAAACTTCCAAGATACTAATAACCATAGTATCAAGTCATAACTACTTTTCAAGACAAGTCACAATACCTTTTAGAAATACAATTATAGGCTTCTAAATCAAGTGACTTCTTTCTTTTAAAACTTTAAGCAATTGATGCCTTTAAATCAATTTGCCTTTCATTATTTCAAGTCATTTATCATACTTAAATTACTTAGAGTAAATCACTCTTTTTAACCTTCCATAAAGCTATCATAACCAACTTCCCATAAAGCCGTTATACTAGCTTTATACCTTAGAAACTTATATTCTTCTTTAAAACCAAGAGGCTTAAACTTTCCAACAAAACAAGTATCAAAAATACTTTCCACATACTTAAAGTCTCTTAACTTTTGAAAACCAAGATATCCTTAATATTTAAACAAGTGAGTTAATTCCCTAACTCAACCAACTTGAACATTCTTAAAATAAGCCAAGGATATCAAATGGACTAGATTGTCAAAATCTTGTACGTCTACCGTACTATACATTTACAACTTATTCATGCTCAAGAGATAAGAAAGTTCCACATACCTCTTCGGTTTAATCCACTTGATAAGTCCAATACGCCGTACGTAGTATGTCAACCTATAATGACCACAATACGTCTATTAACTTCTTACTTCAAACGTAGAATATTCCAAGTGCAAAGTCACTAAATTCTACGGAAAATCGGACAGCACTTCCTTTGTTTCTACATACTTTGCCACCTTTTTTAAGGCCGAATTCAATAACCAAACACGCCACATTTAAGGCTCAACAAAGTAGTTAACAATAGGGGATTACACGCTTAATCAAGACGTGTAAAATTCCGCCCCACAATAATATCAAACTAGTCCAACATATAATGTCCATTCGGCAAAATAGGGACAATCAATACAAATTTGTTTCCAATCCCTTTTCAATCCAAGTGGTTTAATATAACATGTAATCTAGCCACAATTGATTATAACTACTACAACCCTCAAGTAGGTAAACATGCGACAATTCTAATTATCGACCAAATTGTATTTCAATTTCAAATGGCTTAACATGTCATTTTCGGATTTGAGCTTCCAAATTTCATAATACTTATCAATCTTCATAACACATATCACATGATCATTTCTAACTTATAAAAACATGGAATCTTCAATTACAAAAGTAAGACGAAGATTATACCTCATTTAGCCCAAATATGATCCAAGATTACAAGTCGATCCTTAGCAACTTTAGCGCCTCTTTTTGACATTGCAATCCACTCCAAGCAACCCTTAGAAGCTTATGATGAACTCATCTTCAAGTTCCAACTTCAAAGTTGAAGAACTCCTTTAGTTTCCGCCTTGCGACAAATACGAAAACGTCATTTTTCCGGGATCTTTCTATTAAGATACACTTACAATACCCTTAGGTACCTTGGTTTAAAGTATGGAGCTTATTGGACAACAAACAAACAAAATTTCTCTCCTAATGTATGCCAAAGCCGAGAGCCTCACTTTGTTTTCTCTCAATTCTTGAAAAAATTTCTAAGTATGGAGACTAGTCTTGCACTAGTAGTGGTATATATAAATAAAACAAGGGCTAGGATTCATCCAAATGGAAGGTCAAGATGTGGTCAATTATCTCAAGCTATTGACTTCTTGACTTAGTCAAACTTATCAAGCCAAAGTCTTTGCAAGACTTGATCATCTCATTAGTGGTCAAATGACCATTATATCCATGCCCCATTTCGTCCAAGGCCAATTAGGGGGTGACACGTGTCGCCCTCCCATTCGTCGTAATATTTTGTTTTCCGACAAATTCCAAAAATTCCGATAAATTATTATTCGTCTCTAACCTTAACATTTGTGAGTTCTTACGTATGTTCTTATAAACATATCCGGAAATACGGGGTGTAACAGTAACGATCACTGTGTGCCTCCCCTAGAACCTGCTGATGAAGTCCTGCAACATCGGGTACACACAATCTGCCCTCGTACCTTAGCACCCCATCATGTGCTATCTCAAATAGACTCTTCTCCTCCCAGAGATTCGTATCTCGATACCGAATCAGAACCGGATCCTCATACTGTCGCCTCTTCACCTCCTCAACGATGGAAGACTCGGCAACCTCTCGAACCCGAATCCCACTATCATCAAAATCAACCAACAGAACCCCAAGGCTCGCTAACTGATGGATCTCACGGACCATTTCCCTTCTATCTGGCTGTACATCTGACAGACTACCCATAGATCTACGACTAAGAGCATCTGCAACCACGTTGGCTTTCCCCGGGTGGTATAGTATATCAACATCATAGTCCTTAAGTAACTCTAACCACCGTCTCTGCCGCAAGTTCAGCTCCCTCTGTCTGAAGATATACTGGAGGCTCTTGTGGTCTGTATAAATATCCACATGAACCCCATATAAGTAATGCCTCCAAATCATCAAAGCATGTATCACTGCCGCTAACTCCAAGTCATGAGTAGGGTAGTTCCTCTCGTGCTTCCTGAGCTGTCGGGACGCGTAAGCTATAACCTTGTCGTGCTACATCAACACACAACCAAGTCCGACACCCGAAGCATCATAATAAACTGCATAACCCTTTAATCCTTCGGGAAGAGTAAGAACTGGAGCTTTCGTCAACTTCTCTTTCAGTAACTGGAAGCCCTTCTCACACGCATCCGTCCACTGGAACTTAGCCGCTTTCTGAGTCTACCTAGTCAAAGGCGCTGAGATCGAAGCAAACTTTTCCACAATCTCCGGTAATAACTCGCAAAGCCCAAAAAGCTGCGCACCTCAGTCGGTGTAGTAGGTCTAGGCCAAGTCTTGAACGCCTCAATCTTCGCCGTATCGACCCGAATGCCATCGGCCCCGATAATGTGCCCCAAGAATGCCACTGAGGCCAACCAAAACTCACACTTGGAGAACTTGGCATACAACTATCGGCTACGGAGGTCTCCAAGTACTGTCCTCAAGTGATCTGCATGCTCCTGCTCCGTGCGAGAATAAACCAGGATGTCATCAATGAATACTATAACAAACGTATCCAGAAATGGCTTGAACACCCGTCATCAAATCCATAAATATCGCTGGAGCATTAGTCAATCCGAACGACATCACCCCGAACTCATAATGCGTCACGAGTCACGAATGCGATCTTGGGATATCGCTCTCTAACTCGCTTTGATATTACTTGGATCACAGATCTATCTTGGAAAAACACTTCGCACCTGCTTGATCAAGAAATCATCAATCACAGGGAGAATTTTTATTCTTGATGGTTACCTTGTTTAGCTGCCTGTAGTCAATACACATATGCAGCGTCTCATCCTCTTTCTTACAAACAAAATTGGCGCTCCCCAAAATGGGACCTTCCACAATAACCACATCGAGGTAAAGGTGGCCTCATCTGGTTAGTACCCCTGTTTCCCTGGAAACCTGAAGCCATGGAGCCCTGACCTGCTCCCGAATAACCCGGCTGATCAAACTGTCTGTCAGAAGACTGGAAATGAGCACTCTGTGTTGGCTGAGATGCAGACCTAGCCTGTTGTCGAGGCTGTCCGCCCTGAAAGTTACCCGAAAATCCCGCCGTCCTGGCCCTCTTGGGCTGATCTCTATCAAATTGTCGTTCCTCGACTCCCTGTGTGTAAGCCTGAATATGGGAAATGTCTATGCCCGGCTGAAGAGCTACAGCCATGCACCCGTCAATAAGATAAGGTTCTAGTCCTACCACATAACTATGAACTTTATCTGCCATGTCAGCCACAATAGTAGGTGCATACCTAGCCAATGAGTCGAACTCTAGGCTATACTCTCTGATGGTCCTCCCAACCTGCCTCAACGTCAAGAACCTACCAACACGGGATCTCCTCATCTCATGAGGCAAGAAGTGGTCTAAGAAGGCCTCTGTGAACTCGTCCCAAACAGCTAGAGGAGCACCCACACCCCTGGACAGTTCCCACGACTCGAACCAGTTCACTACAATATCGCGCAACTGGTAAGAAGCTAGTACAACCGACTCGGCCTCTGAGGCCCTAATCACCCGCATGGTACGCTAAAGCTGTCGAATGAACTCCTGAGGATCATCCTCAGGTCTCTACCCATATAACTCTGGCAGATTGCAACCCAAAAAATCTCGAACCTCAGTATGCGCTCTAGGATTCGCTCGGCTCGCATGCATGCTACCGCTACTATCACGGCGATGCTTGAATCTCAGTGGTCTCTATCCTGCACTGGTGAGGAGGAATCGAGGCTCAAGTATCGGAACCTCTGGAGCTGCAGCTGCTCTCGGCTCCTCTAGTACTGCCGGTGTAACCGAACTCGCCGACTGGGCCACAACCTCAGGCATAGTCTGGGCCTGAGCCCTAGTAACTCTCTGCTTCCTACTAGAAGCTCCTACTGTTGACTTGCCCTTCTGGGCTGCTGTTGCCTTCCGCGGAGGCATAACTGATACATAAAAATACGTCAGAGAGGGTTCAACCTAATAACACAGCTCTACTGCACGATCTCAGAATGAGAAGAATGGAAACCAATCCTAAATATCCTGTAGCCTCCTGATTATAGATGTGGTTCACAACACACCGATAATCAAGACTATACTAGACACGGTCTGTAGACATTTTCCGAGGACTAACTGCTCTGATACCACTTTTGTCACGACCCGACCCCGGGCCCGCGACAGGTGCCCTACATGGGCACCCTTACAGGTATACATCACAGATAACCAGTGGAATATAAATAAGCTCGTAGACATGCGTCAATATAAAATAAAAAACAGGCTAGCCGATAAGGCCACCTTTCTGTAATATATACAAAACAAAGAACTACATCTTTTACAAGTCCAACCCACAAAACATGACTGCAGACCTCTAAGAGTTTTGACATAACAACTGTGACAGGACAGGACCCCGTCATACCCCTGAATGTACACAATCTACAACAACAGAGATATGTACCAAAAGATAAGCCTCCAGAGTAATAGAGCTTCTCAAAAGCTGAACTGTGATCCTAAGAGCGAGGATCAACAAACTGTGTACCTCTACATGCGGCATGAACGCAGTCCCCGAGGAAAGGGGGTCAGTATAAAATATGTACCAAGTATGTGAAACTGAAAGTACTGTAATGAAATCATATAGTCTAAAATAAAGCTGTAGACATGTATGATAACCAAATTAACAGTACATTGTGCCTTATTAATAATGAGAGTAATAATAGTAAACTTTACCATTTAAAAATAGGAAACTTATGATCAAATTAGGGCCACCCGCCCGTAGTATCATTAAGCCAATCTAACCATGGGTCTTAAGCCCACAATATCAAAGCGTGCCCGTGGAATCCTTCATCACTGTCGGCATGCACAAAGTATAATTTATGTATATAACATGCCTGTGGAATCCTGCATCTCGGGTACATGTCTTCATGGAGAGCTAGTCCGTATCTTCCGGGGATCGAACCCGCATCATGGCTGCACGCCCACAGAATCCTTCATCGTGTAAGCATGTCCATGGAGAAATATAGTGGAAGCATACCCGTGGAATCCTTCATCACTGTCGGCATGTCCAAATAAAATACACAACAAGATGACCGGCCCACCAATGAGAGGCACAGCAGCGTAGAAATATAACACTTGCACCAAAGAGGCTATCTTAAGCAAACATATGCAAGTTAACAATCTTTAACTCTCATTAATTAAACTTAAGCCACCATCATGTAAAATCCGGGAATTTAACCCAAAGTACTACGTGCTCCTATTCTTTTAAAAAGAACCTTTTTCATGTAATAACCCCAAGATACTAACACCCGTAGTATCAAGGCATGTCTACTTTACAAAGCTTTAAAATCAAGTAGTTTATCCTCTTTTAAATCAATCAAGTAAACCACTCTTTTACTTCTCATAAAGTCGTTATAACTAACTTCCCATAAAGTCATTATAACACTTTATGTTTTTAGAAAACTAAGGCATTTACATCTTTGAAATCAAGTGAGTTTAACTCTCTAACTCAACTAAACTTGGACATTTTTAACCAAGTCAATTATACCAAAATGAAACCGAATTCATTTAAAACATGTACGCCAACCGTACTATATATTCATAAAACTCATGCTCAAGAAGATAGGGAAAGTTCCACATACCTCTTCGGCTTAATCCACTCGCTAAGTCGAATATGTCGCACATAGAATGTCAACCTATAACGACCATAATACGTCTATCAATTTATAGCTTTTAAGGTAGTTCTACGGAAAATTGGGCAGCACTTCCCCTGTTTCTACGTACTTTTCCACCTTTTTCAATGCCCGAAATCAATAACCAATATGCCACATTTAAGGCTCAACAAATCAGCTAATCAAATGGGATTACACATCTAACAAGACGTGTAAAATTTTGCCCACAATTCATATATAATAGTCCAATAATTCTCAGACAATTCTCGGCTACAACATGCCAACATATAATCCTTTTCAATTCCTTTCTAATCCAAGTCGTTATTCCAACATGTTATATAATTCATAATCAATCACAACAAATATCTTCTTAGACTTAGTCAATTTTCGCAAAAACCCGCGTCGGCGCCACGGCCCTGCAGCCTGGCGCCATGGCGCTGAAACTTCCGAGGATTTCAGGACTTACGGAGCCACAACCATGAGATACGGCGCCGTGGCGCCTGACTGAAACCTTTTTCCTTCTCTTCTATCAGCTGAACTTGTAACGTTCATAATTCTCTACTCCGATGTCCTATCGATGAGCGGTTTATTGCGTTGGAAACTAGACTCGACAAACTTCATCTTAGGCTTTTGAAACACCTAAAAACTCCAATATACTAGGAGATATACCGCTCCAAAGTTGACTAAAAATCTGTCCAAAAACATTCTGCCAACTTTTTTTCTAAATTCAAATCTTATTTCCTTACGTACGTTCTCATCTCATCCTCTTGGAAATACGGGGTATAACAGACACAAACGGGTGGCCTAGAGAATATGAAGGGTTGGTCGAGCATCTCCCCATTCGAGCAAGATACATGTTTGTCTCTTTCTTATTTCCTCTTCTAGAAGGTCTATAACTAGTATAACTATGAGATGTAATTAATGTAAGGGGACATTGAAGTTTTATGTAATCTTATTTACTCAAACTTACTAAGTTTTCAACTCTTGTGTTGTTATCTTATTCGGACCTTTTGTGGTCCAACCCTTGGTCTTTTTGTGGTCCAAACCCCAGGCCTTTTGTGGGCCACCCCTTGGTCCCTTTGTGGTCCAAACCCTCGGTGTAAGTACTATACCCAAGATAAGGTTTTATCCGGTTACTTGTTACAAACACATTGAAGGTCTTCTATGCCTATATTACCTTACCCGCACATGAATTTGTTTATCAATTACGTACCTCATCCTTGTCCAAACTGCCTAATTCCTTTCACCTCAATACACTTCAACACTTCCCCAACTCACACCCAAAAGGTCATTAACCGACTCCTCTCACAAACACCTGAAACCCCCAACCAATTCCCCACCGTCCTGATCGCACCCCTATTCCGCCAACCATACTGTCTCGACCAGTTTCCGCCACCTTACTACCACCCAACCACCAACATAACCTATAACATGTAATTCATCCCCTTCAAACGCCTTAGCCCAACACCCTCTAAATTCACCCGAACATTCCCAACCAAACACACACTGCCCAGAAACCTACCAACCTTTATCTGACCCCATTTTCGTATCCACCCGATGCCAATCCAACTTCAACCCATCTAACCATACAATCCCCTCCTTATATACATCAACTCCTATCTTTCTTTGTCTTTTATGTTACTTGAGAGATATATTCAGGCTATTAGATTATGTTTCTTCCTATTTGGCTTATGTATTTGATATTTAGAGGTCTTATACTATTGACCAGATTAATGGGGGTTAATTGTTGATTATCAAACTTATTTCTGCTTTTATATTATGATAGACAGATTTAATAAGTATTTTGTAGATTCCACATTCTTACATATATTATGTTGTTAATTGGGAATGGTTCGCCCACCTGTGGGAATAGTGTAGGAGCCACCACGATTCATTAAAAGGGGTTGTGACAGAAATTCTCATCAATGAGGCTCACAAGTGTGAGAGGTGTGAAAGAGCACATCATGAAAATGCGAGACTTAGCAGCTCAACTAAAGACTCTTGAGATTGAAATGTCTGAAACTTTACTTGTTATCACTATATTTGAACTCTATTCTTCCACAGTATGACCCCTTTAAGATCTCATATAACACACATAAAATGAATGGTCTATTAATGAACTTATGGCCATGTGTGTTGAAGAAGAGGGTCGATTACTGATGAAAACAAGAGAAAGTGCATTCATGACCTTGATCTCTTGTATGTTATGGATCTAATATGACTAATGTTAATCATAATACGTAGTGGATTGTTTCTGCTTCTACAATCCATATTATGAATTCCTTGCAAGGTTTAAGAAACCTGCGGAAACCAGTGGGGGCTGAGCGAAACATCTATTCAGGAAACAAGATGGAGTTGCGTGTGGAGGCCATTGGGACATGTAATTTAGTTCTTAGTAGTGGTTTAATTTTGGAGCTATGAAAGACCTTTTATGTTCCTAATTTTTCTTGGAACTTAATTTCATTTTCAAGACTTATATCCTTGAGATATTCCTTCATTTTAAAAGCTCCAAACTATTTTATAAATCTAAACTTGTTGGAAATGGTACATTGTTTGATGGTATTTTCTCTCTTAATTACAAAATGATTCCACTCATAGTGTTATATGTGTCCAAGCTGGTATTAAACGATGTGTTATGAATAAAAATTCCTTTATTTTGTGACATCAGATATTAGGACATATGGAGTACTTAGTACTTTAGATTTTACTGATTTCGATACTTATGTGAAGTGCATTAAATTCAAGCAAACTAACAAGTCAAAGAAATGTGCCAAGAAGAGTTCAACCATATTAGAAATCATACATTCATATGTATGTTGTCCATACATGGATGCATATGGTCAGAAAGACTTTATCACCTTTATTGATGATTACTCACGATACATGTATGTCTACATGTATCATAGTAAAAGCGATGCATTAGAAGCCTTTAAAGTTTTCAAGGTTGAATTAGAGAAACACTTATAAAGATGGTAAGTATTACAGTAGATACACTAAAGATGGACAAGCACAAGGTCCATTTGCGAAGTTTTTTCAACAAAATGAGATTGTTGCACAATACATTATGCCTGGTTCTCCATATCAAAATGGTGTAGCAGAAAAAAGAAACTGAACATTATTGGATATGGTGTGTAGTATGATAAGTAGCTCTAATCAACCTAAGTCCTTGTGGATTGAAGCTCTTAAGACGATTGTATATATTAAATAGACTTCCAACCTCTCAAAGATACCTTTTGAGTTGTTCAAATGTTGGAAACCGAGTTTGAGACATATACGTGTATGGGATGCCCGTGTGAAGTTCGAATCTGAAACCTACAAGAAAAGAAACAGATCCTAGGACCATTAGCGGATATTTCATTAGATATGCCAAAAAGTCTGAGGGATACATATTCTACTTCCCATCTAATAATACTAGGATTATGAAATCAAAAATGCAAAGTTTCTTGAGAATGTCATATTTAGTGGGAGTGATTAATTTGAAAATACAGTTTATGTAAGCGATCAACCTTTCACTTTAACTTATAAGTGATAGACCTTCCACTTTAACTTGTAAGCAATAGACATTCCACTTCAAGTGAAAATTTTGTTAGTAGTCATAACACCCCTCAAGTACAACCGGGTGTTGAGAAGACAATCAATGATATTCCATAAGTTGTTGATGTTCCAGTAGATCAAGTTGTTCAAGAAATTCCATAAATTATTAAACAAAAAGTTGAACAACATAATCCTCAGGATAATGTTGGCACAACATTAATGAGATCTACCAGTAATTCCTTGTGACTATGTTGTGTATATGCAAAAAAATAACATAGGAGTCAAAAATGATCCTGACTCTTTTTCACATGCCATGAGTTGCAATGAGTCAGAATTGTGGTACAATGTCATGAAAGAAGAGATGAATTCCATGAGAAGTAATGAAGTCCAAAATCTTGTCGAGTTCCCTAATGGTTTAAAAGCCATTGGATGTAAATGGGTATTTAAAACTAAAAAGGACTCATCAAGCAACATAAAAAGATATAAAGTAATACTCATCGCTAAAGGATATACTCAAAAGGAAGTACTCGATTATACATAGATTTTTTATCTTATATCTAAAAATAATTCCTTACGCATCATATTGGCATTAGTAGACTATTTTAAGTTAGAATTGCAATATGTGGATTTGAAAACCACATTTCTCAATCGTGATCTAGAGGAAGAGGTTTATATTAAATAACCTGAAGGATTCTCCTCTAGTAGTGGTGCGCACTTGGTATGCAAGCTAAAATATCCATGTATGGACTAAAACAAACCTCCCATCAATGGTATTTAAAATTTCATAATGTTATCTCGTCATTTGACTTTATTGAGAACATTATGGATTAATGTATATACGAGAAGGTTAGTAGGCGTAAAATTTGTTTCTTAGTTATATACGTGGATAATATCTTTCTTGCATCTAATAATAAGAGAATGCTACATAAAGTGAAATAATTTCTCTCCAAGAATTTTGATATGAATGATAGGATTGATGCATCTCATGTCATTAGCCTTATGATTTAGTGAGATAGACATCAAGGTACCTTAGGTCTATCTCAAGAAGCCTATATCAATACAATTCTAGAGGTTTCAGATGAAAGATTATTCACAAAGTGTAGTTCCCATTGTGAAGGGTGATAAGTTTAATTTGAATCAGTACGTGAAGAATGATCATGAGATGGAATAAATGAAGGACATTCATACGCTTATGTTGTTGGAAGATTGATGTATGCTCAGATTTGTACAAGACCTACATTGCATTTGTTGTTGGAATGTTAGGAAGATATCGGAGTAACACAGGTCTTGACCACTAGAGAGCTGCAAATAACTTAAGATACCTTCAAGGGAAAAAAGCGTACACGCTTATGTATAGACGATCATATAATTTTGATGTTATTGGATACTTTGATTCAGACTTTACTGGCTGTGTTGATTCAAAACAATCAACTTCAGATACATTTTTATGTTAGCCGGTGGAGCTATATATTGGAGAAGTTCCAAACAAACTTTGACTACTACTTCCACTATGGTGGCTGATTTCGTTTCTTGTTTTGAGGCTACCTCACATGGTGTATGGTTGACGAGTTTCATTTTCGGGCTTATAATAGTTGACTCTATCTCTAAGCCATTAAGGTCATATTATGACATTTCAACTGCTGTATTTTTGGCTAAGAATAACAAAAGTGGTAGTTGAAGCAAGCATATCAACATTAAGTATCTAGCCATAAGAGAACGTTTTAGAAATAAGAAAGTGGTAATTTCACACGTTAGCACTGAATTGATCTTAGCCTATCCTTTAACTAAAGGCATGCCACCGCAAAATTTTAAGGATCATGTAGTCACAATGGGACTTAGTTCCGCTATGTAAAATTTCTTTGTAACAATGAATATTTATGAAACTCTATTTTATACAATATTTCTCATATTTATTATTGTGAGCACATTCAGTTTTTTTTTAGAAATATCGCTAAAGGATGGACCTAGAATAAACATTAAGATTATTCATTAAGAAACGTGGCCAAGCGTTTGAGAAGGCATAATGTATTGTGATACATGAAAGGTACTACTCACTCCTAGAGGAACTATCAACATGATTTATGTATTATTGTTCTCATTAAGTGTCATAACAATTGGTATTATGTAAACGGACCAAGTGGGAGAATGTTAGCTGAAAGTTCAAAACATGAACTTTTGTCATGTCCCTGATTTGATGAAGTAGGATGAATTAAGATAGTACTTTGTAAATACGTAATTATCTTGAATATATTAACCATACAAAAGGGATAAACTCCCAAGCATTCCCCACATCTGGTAACTGCATGTAGTAGTAGAAAACTGATGTCCACTATGGTAACCTCTCTGTAACTGCTCTTGATGGATGAGCAGTAAAAAAGGAAAGTAATGGTTGTGTCCCTAAGCACATAAAATACCTATGAAAATTACTACACCATCACTAAGGTTTTTTGAGTGCTTACAAGACTTACCGAAAGAAACTCGACCCCGACAACGATTCCACTACAATGGACGGAGGTATGTTAACTCCTTATTCCACTGCATTTTGCACTAAACTTGAGTATTACATGCTTGAATTATGCAAATAACTTACATCTATATTATTTATTTAACCAAATGAGACTTTAAATTATGTTATTTAAAGCCTCAATTCTTAAAAGAATAAATAAAGTATTAAGAACCAAATGAGAGTTGAAATAATGTTATTTAAATGCTCAATTGCTTAAAGAATTAAGGAAGCTTTGAGAAATGTGCTCATAGGTGTTATGACATGTTAGGTTGTTTTGTTGTTTTTGCTTGTTTTCCCGCAAATTCCCTTTTTCCCTAGCCTTTTTATAGTGCATTTGGTGCGTGGGGATGGGTGGTACGGATCCCAAGGCAATCAGAAGAAAATCCAAGTGTTAAGTTCTAGAAGTTCTAAGTTTGGAAGGTTTGACTAAAGGATTGACTTTGAGTATAAACGTCAGGAATAGGATTTGACATAGGTATACTGTTGGATCACGTCCTAGGTGTTTAGAATTGATTTTGGGTTAGTTTGTGGAAATTTAAAAGTCTTAGGTTAAGAAAGAAGATTTAGAGGGTTTAAGCAGTTATTGAGGCCATTTTTGTATTTTTTGGAGTTTCATTGATTCCATCGAGTTCAGAATATCGAATATAGTCTAAAGGTATCCTTGTTTCAGTTCCCGAGGAACTCGGGAGCATTTTGGGCGTTGAGTTGAGACTTAGAAGATTTATGAAGTCCGTAGGTGTTTGAAAAAACATTTTGTTAAGATGACCTTGGATGAAGATTATGAGTGCGCGGATGAGTTTGTAGCGTATTTTTATGTAATATTACATATCTAATTTGTATTTGGGAGGTCCCAGGTGAGTTTCAAGGTTTCATAAGAAGGTTATGAAAACCATATTTTCTGTTTCATCTATCTACTGGCCATCGCGATTGCGAGGATTGATGGAAGAAAGGATGTCAACTTGGTATTTCAACAAGAACCAAAAAGTGACTTATTAGGGATGCCCAAAATGGCCAACCATCCAATGGTTACGTGTTTAACATGAGGAGGTATTGAAGATAAGATATAAGAAATGAATAAGTACCATGGTTTACTTTGGCTTTTATGTGGTACTGGCCGAGGCCTTGCACTTAAATTATTGTCTTTAAATTTTAGTCTAGCTATTAGTTAGGAGCTACTAAAATCAGGTAATAACCCTTAGCTTGCATTAGGACACATTCAATGTTTTGTAGGAATGTTGAAGCCGAGAAGATGGGTTGGCCGAATACCACGTCTAGGTGTGAAAGGTTTGAAGGTCGACTTTGTCTCTAAGAAAAGCCAAACCCTTTCTACATTGTTCACCATAATCGAAGAACCAACTTGGTCTCCAAGCCAACTAGTCGACTTTGTCTCTAAGAAGAGCCAAATCCATTTTACATTAGTCACCATGGCCGAGAATCAACTTGGTCCCCAAGCCAAGCCAAACCTTGTTCCCATTCGGCCGAAGTACTCTTGTAATTGTGTCCTTTTATTTTCTTTCTAGAATGGTCCTCACCCTACTATAAATAGGACCCTTAGAATGAATGTAAAGATCAGTTTTGAGTTTATATAAAATATAACTTTAAGTTTTGAACTTGTGTGTTGAAGCTTGCCGATCCTTGTGTGACTTGTTTGACCTAGCTTCTACACAAGCTTGAAGAACACCCTTGATGGTAAACGAAGGTTGATTCTTGTGTGAATCAACTTAGTCGAAGCCTCGGGAGCAACAAGGTCATAGATCACCCTCACTTGGCTTGTTCACGGGCATTGCGACTAGTAAACCCCGGTCTCGACCTTGTGGAATTGATCACCATCTCTTTGGTGTTGGTTAGGTAAATTAACTCCACGTTCCACTATCCTTGGGCACTTCTCATACTTCTCATTAAGTCACTAAACAAATATCCAACCAAACCTGAAACCACACTTCACTCAATATACATTCTCCATCTGAGATTCGTGTTCTACATTCCGGATATTATCCTCGACCCATTAACCTCAACCTTTCCACCAACACATTCCAGAACACTCCCAGATAAGTCACTATAAATGCCTTCAACCGAAAACACCCGCAAGTACCTACCAAGCCCGAAAACATAATAACCATCCACTTTAGTGACTTTCTGTAACCACATTACGTCAACTCCATTTCGTAACTTAACCTTCATCCAACCGCTAAGTTCCAAACACCTAATTGAAACTCAACTCATCAACAACCTTCCCACAAAAGGACTTAACCCGATTCCTATTATAATCACCCGCAACCAACGTCTAATATCACACCACCAACCTACCGAGGACCTCATTGTTCCCGACTTGTTCCATTACCTTGAGAACATCCAACCACCAGTTCACAAACAACTTGCAGATCCTTAGTCCACCATTAACCATTCCTTCTAATATCTAAAGATGAATCCACCTATAATCATACAAAATTATCATCATACACCACCCACACACCTAAACCGAGAACCAAATACAACCCTCTTTGTTCTTTTTTTCGGGTCAACCCGATTATCCACAATACCCGAACCACTTACCTACCCAACCCACAACTTATATCCATTCGATTGGTATCAGATCTTGGACATTCTATCACATGCTTCGACGCTATAGAGAAAATGAGCAAAGAACTCAAAAGGTTTATCATCAAAATTGTCAAGACACATATGCAGCCTTTTAAAAGGAAACTTGTGGAACATACCATAAGGGTCAAGCCGATTCCAAGGTTGTAATCACCTAACCAAGATGCAAAGTATTGGTACTTCAACATGAGTTAGAAGTCCCACACAAAAATCTGAAAGAGTCTCAAAGAAGTCAACTTTTCTATACTCGGTGTAAAGTAAGAGATAGGGTATATAAGTTGATTATCTATGGAGGAAGTAGTTCAAACCTTGCCTCCACAGAAATGGTGGGCAAATTAGGATTGCCTACACTTGATCACTTTAAACCATATGACCTCCAATGGGTCAATGAAGAAGGGGAGCTGAGAGTTACAAGACAAGCTCACATCAATTTTTGGATTGGAAATTATGAGGATGAAATATGGTGTGATATCCTTCCCATAGATATGTGCAATATTTTATTGGGGCGACCTTGGCAGTATGATCGAAAGGCTCAACACGATGGGGAAAAGAACTCATATTTCTTTCATAAGGTTGGCAAAAGATTCTGATTAGTGCCATTGTCACCTAGCGAAGTAAAGGAGTGGAAAACTCGAAGTGCGGAATCTCAGAAAGAATCTGAACCCTTGCCTCTCGATGCCCAAAATATCAAGGAAGAATTAAAGAAGGGGAGCCCTCTACATGGCCTGAAGGTCAAGAGCAAGAAGGTCATGTTAGGGGAAGTTGCCGAAGATGACAATTTGAGAACTCTCCTAAAAAATATGAAGATGTGTTCCCGGACGAACTTGCCCCTAGCCTACCACCAATTCAGGGTATTGAATATGACATTGATTTCATTCTCAGAAGTTCATTACCTAATCGACCAACATATCGGTGCAATTCTAAAGAGGTCAAATAATTGCAAAGGCAAGTCCAAGAACTATTGGACAAAGGTTTTGTTCGCAAAAGTCTTAGTCCTTGTGCGGTACCCACACTATTGGTACCAAAAAAATATGATACTTGGGGAATGTATGTTGATAGTCGGGCGGTTAATAACATCACCATCAAGTATCAGTTCGCTATGCCAATACTTGACGATCTTTTGGATGAGTTGAATGGAGCCAAGATATTCTCCAAAATCAACTTAAGAATCGGCTACCACCAGATGAGAATCCGGGAAGGGGACGAATAGAAAACCACCTTCAAAACAAAGTTTGGATTGTACAAGTGGCTTGTGATGCTATTCGGCTTATATAATGCACCAAGATCCTTCATGAGACTCATGCACGAGGTGTTGAGATGGTTCATGGGAAGATTTGTCATGGTGTACTTAGACAACATCTTAATCTGTAGTCAAGACAAAGAATTCTATTTATCGCACTTGGAGACCGTATTCCAGAGATTAAGGGAAGTGAAAGTGAAGTTATATGGAAAACTGGAGAAGTGTGCTTTCATGATCACTAGTATCCCATTCCTCGGGTACATAGTGTCATCCGAAGGCATCCATGTAGATCCCTCCAATGTAGAGGAAATCTGTAGTTGTCCCATACCTAACAATGCAAGTGAAGTAAGAAGTTTTCATGGGTTGGCATTTTTCTATCGCCACTTCATTCGAGATTTCAGCACCATTATGACACCTATCATGGAACTTACTAAGAAGGGTAACTTTAAATGGTCTCCCGGTACACAAGGCATTTGAGACCTTAAAAGGTCGGTTGTGTGACTCCCCGGTACTAGTCATCCCAAATTTTGAGAAACCATTTGAAGTAGAATGTGATGCAAGTGGGGTCGGTATTGGTGCCATTTTGATCCAAGATAGGCGACCTCTAGCCTTCTTTAGCGAAAAGCTAAGCGGTGTAAAACTCAACTACTCCTCCTATGATAAGGAATTCTATGTTATCATAAGGACCTTAACCTAGTGGGAATATTACTTGAGGCCACAACATTTTGTTCTCTATTCGGACCATGAATCTTTAAATTACTTACACGATCAAAGGAAGTTTAACCTGACACATGCCAAATGGGTCTCCTATTTGCAAATATTCACATTTTCTAACAAGCACAAGGATGGGAAGTCTAACGTGGTAGCGGATTCCCTTTCCCGGCGGCATTCATGTTAACCGTTCTTGAACAAAAACTTGTAGGGTTCGAAGTGCTTAAGGAGTCATATGATCAAGACCTCGAGTTTAAAGATGTAATGACCGAGTGTATTAAAGGACCGCATGGCTTCTATTGCCTCGAATGGGGGTTCCTTTTCAAGGGAAATAAATTGTGTGTGCCCAAATTCTCCACACAGGAATTACTCACACGTGAAGTACACACGGGTGTCCTTGCGGGAGATTTTGGGATTATAAGAACCTTAGAGATGCTACAAGAACATTTCTATTGTCCTTGAGTGGATAAAGATGTGCATGGGGTGGTAAGTCGATATTCTACTCGCCAAAGGACAAAAAACACCTTCCACAAAGGGTTGTATACTCTATTGCCGGTTCTGGAATGACCAGAGAGGTGTAAGTTTGGACTTTATTCTTAGCGTACCAAGAACCTAGCGGGGAAAGGATTCCATCATGGTAGTTGTGGATCAGTTTTCCAAAATGGCTTACTTCATTGCTTTCCATAAGACCGACAATGCAACTCATATTGCAGATTTATACTTGAAGGAGGTGGTAAGACTATATGGTGTCCCGAAAACTACTGTATCAGATAGGGATGTAAAATTCCTAAGCTACTTTTGGAAAACACTATGGAAACTCCTTGGCACCAAGCTACTATTTAGCACATCCCATCATCCGCAAACAGATGGTAAGATAGAAGTAACTAATAGAACCCTTGGTACCTTGCTCAGAGGGTTAGTAAGAAAAACAACTAAGGATTGGGACCTAAAATTGGCACACGTGGAATTTGCTTACAACCAAAGTTGGTCCCGCACCATGGGTAAAGCCCTTTTTGAAATTTTATATGACACCAACCCATTTCTCCCCATTGATCTAATTCTGATCCCGAAAGGAGAAGTTCTGAGCTTCACGACTAACGAGCGAATTGAAATATCATGAAGTTGCATGATCAAATCCAAGGCCAATTAAAAGTACAAGTTGAGGCCAATAAGATACGAACTCAACCCCATTTCAAACCCGAAGATTTAGTCTGGCTACACTTAAGGAAGGATAGATTTTCTAATCTAAGGATAAACAAACTAATGCCACGAACGGATGGTCCTTTCAAGGTTTTGGCTAGATTTGGGGAAAGTGAGTACAAAATTGAACTACCATATGAGTATGGAGGGGTTAGCTCAACATTTAACATGGGGGACTTGTCACCATACATAAATGAAGAGAATTTGAGGACAAATTCTTCCAAATAAGGGGAGATTGATGGAAGAAAGGATATCAACTTGGTATTTCAACAAGAACCAAGAAGTGACTTATTGGGGATGCCCAAAATGGCCAACAATCAAATGGTTACGTGTTTAATATGGGGCGGTTGTCAGGCCGATTTCCATGTGCTCACACAAGTGTATGTATCGTCACAAGTAATATAGTCTTGTAAGACTGAATATCATCCTCAAAGACTGGTTTCTAATTACCGAACATCTATTCTAGGTTATCTATTTGACAAACGATAAGTTGATTTTATTGTTATCTAACACTAGTAGAGTATTTGCAAGAATCGAACTAAATTATTGAGGTTTAATCAGTTATGAAGGAATTAGGGCTTCCAATATCCTCAACTATCCACTCTTTTCAATCTTTAATGCAACTAAAATGATTTTTTCTTCTACGTTAAGATAGCGGTTAACTAGACTGTCTTATATTCTGGTTAGGATATATAATCGCTCAACCCCAGTGCAGAAACCTTCTATATTTCTATGATAGGTTTTACCACATAGGAGGATTAAGAACAATAACCTATAATGCTACACAAGTATCGGGGTACTTTCGTCCGCGATTTTAACATATGTCTATTCAATTACAGCATATCCAAATCTCTCCTCTCGGTTCTTGATTCGAAATCATAGATTATGATAATTAGTGATCAATTAACTATCAAACATTCATACCAATATTGAATAAATCTTAATCAAGTGAAGAAGAAATCAAACTAATGTTTTAATTCATGAAAGAGACTTTCAAGCGATTCAATAGGAAAGTTCTAATAAAGTGTTTAGCTCCTAGCCATAGAACTGCTAAGAACTAATACAAATCCAAACATGAACTGAATGAAAATAAAGGAAAGAAAAGTACTTACAACTAATGTCTCCAATTGTAGCCGCCAAGCGTTGTGTTGCGTTCTGAGAGATGATATGTGATAGATCATCCCTGCCCTAAAATCTGTCCCAAAGGTTTATATATGTTGTCAAAACCGTGTGCCTTGGACCCTTTTTCCCCTTTCCAATTCTATGTCAGATTGGAAATTCCTGCATCGGCACCGCGGTCCTACAGAATGGCACCGTGGTGCCGAAAGTACTGCGGCTTCTCAGTAATTATGGCACCGCGGTCCTGCCGTCCACTGCTGCGGTCCTACGGTTTTTTGTACTGATCTGCCAACTTCCATCCTTTTTTCTTCGGGAGCTCCTTTTCTGTCCACTTTTAGCTTCTTTTTGCCATTTTGCCATTTAGAACCGCTGCGACTCAAAAGAAAGAAAAACAACCCTAACAATATACTAAACACAAACGAAATGAGTAAAATACTAACTAAAAATAACTCAAAAAGTGTATACAAAATATGCCTAACAAATACCCCCAAACTTAACCTTTGCTCGCCCTCGAGCAAAGATTAAAACAAAATCAAAGAAACAGAAAGAAAACTGACTCAAAAGACTCTAATCAAGCAGCCGCACAAAGTTACGTAGAAAAGCATGAATGTCAGTTGGGATAATATGTTGGAACATACATAGCATGAATTTAGCAATCTAGGATTTCAAGTCAGATATTTCGCAAATTCATTTTAATCATAATCAATGGAAGCATGAACACCTACCCTATGCATGTCAATTTCGTTCCATTTTTCCCAAAGACCTATGAGTCTGTTTACTTGTTATTCTCCACTAATCATAGACATACAATTTAGAGATCTTCAGGACTTTTCAGGGTTGTAATGTTGGCTTAGGCAGGGGTAGGTAAAAGTAGGCATTTCAGCTCAATTTACGTACCATAAGCGTATTTCTCATTCAACCATTTTGTCATTCTTTTTTGTATTCTTTTCAGTTCATACCTATCATTCCCCTCTTCTCTTTTTGAGAGCATGAAATAATTCAACAAGCACCCCCAAACTTAAGCTTTTACATCTTTCTCATTGGGGTGCATCAATTTTTCACTTTTTTTTCGTATTTCTTTTTCACACTTCTTCATTCCAATTTCTCAATTACTGTTTATGGCACAAAAGGGAATCATAGGGTGTCAAAGAAATAACTTATTTTAGGCTCAACGGGGCTGACTAGGGATACAATTTATTGCAATGTAGGGAATGAATAGTAAGAAGGGCTAACGAAGAAATGTCTGAATCATCTCCCTAAACATGTACATCTTAACTATTTCGCCTCAAATAACAAGTAAGCAGGCTTCATAGACATTTTTCAATCATTCTTTCCACAATTGACAACACATAGGCTAAGAACAAATATCTCAAATAATTAGATTTTCATTAATTTTTGGCATGTCTAACTTAAGCACACAGATTTAAACTATCAACACGTTGGATCAGGTGTTGATGGTCTTGCATCATTTGCTATTGATTCTGTATTATGTTCTCTTGGTTTTGCAGCATCCTTTGTTGATTTAGGAGCAGCTGATCCATCATTGGCATTGGAGGCTCCAAAGTCAGGGGATGTTGGTGGCTGCTTTCGCCTGCTTCATCGTGTGCAGCTGCCTCAGGCTCTTCTTCATCCATGGCTGATGCGTCTTCTTCTACTGGGCCCCTTCTCCTTGCTGCTGGTCTTGGAGTGGGGTCAGGGAAATAGTGCACTAAACTGTAGGTCACAAGAGGCTGACTCTTCTCGAGAATATCCGTGGCGAATGTTGGGACTCCATGCCTAGCACATAAGGCAGAAATGAGTGACCCATGTCGATGCGCGTGTGCGACTGCTAATCTCCCCTATGTTTTGCACTATTTCTCTCCCAACATCAATTGTCTTACCCGACATGATGCCATAGATGAGCTTGATTCTGTCTGTAGGCACATTGGTAAAATAAGTTGACGAAATCAAGCGAGCACTTATGAAATATATTCATCCTCTGGATGTTCTATTAAATTAGCACCGGGAAAGTCTCCTGGACCCGTTACGAGAATGTTGAATTCGACGCTTGGGTAACATAAAACTGCTGCAACTGTGTCCCACATGATGTGGTTGATGTTTCTCGACCACCTTGTGAAATAGTGCGGGTTATAACCTTGGTCCTCAACATCATTGGTCCTCAGTAGCGCATTCACTGTTTCAGAACTTACGGGCACAATATCGCCCTCTAACAAAGCATCACTCATCCTCTTGTTCGGGATAATTAGCATAGAATTCTCTCACAAGGCTAGTGTTCTGAAGTGGAATCTTTTCTGGATTGGTGAACCTTTTCCAACCATTCGCCTCGATCATGGCCCTAATGGGCTCGTAGTCATCATCATCATCAAATGACATGGTTTGGTAGTCCATGTCTCTCTCTAGTATCAATGCTCTAGTGCTTATTTTGTTATATCGATCTTCCGCCTGTTTGTTAGTAAATCGAATAACATCATATTCTGGAGATGAGAAAGCTCTGGCGGTTCGTTTTCTAGAGGCCATTGTGCGAGTTGTTGGAAAAATTTCAACAGCGTTTCCTTTGTTTCTTTGAGGGTTTTCAACAACTGTCACTCCACACAATAATAATAACTAAGCAAAATCATACCACAGCAGCAATACACCACGAATCAACACTACACAGCAACACTTCACCCCAAAATCACAAACTCCCGTGAATATCCTACAACACAAAGACAAGCAAAGACATACCCAAGCAACAATCACCCTCACAGCACCAACAACACGCAGCCAGTACCACACCCAAGTCTACAAGTTATTCTCTCCACTAACCTTTAAATCTCAAGAACAGTGATGAAGGTTACCTTTTTGAGTGGTTGTTCTTCACCGATTCCTTGACCCAAGTGAAAGAATGATATTGTGGAGCGATGCTAGGAGTTTTGAGTGGGGATGGTTTGTGGAGATTGGAAGGATTTGGGAGAATTTGTGGTAGATTTTTTGGTGTTTGGGAATGTATTTTCGGCGCTTGGTAGAGAGGGGAAGAGTTTGTGTGAAAGTGGGAAGAATTGGGGATTTTAGGGCTTTTTATTTTTGAAATCGTGCTTCGGCACCGCGGGCCTGCAGAATGGCACCATGGTGCCGAAAGTACTGTGACCTCTCTAAATATTCGGAACCGCGGGCCTGTAGAATGGCACCGTGGTGCCGACCCGATTCCGATTCCCTCACCTGTCATCACAACACAACCAAAAATACCATCAAGTGAGACTGTTCAAGTTAAACTAATTGCATAATTTAAACCTTGGGTTGCCTCCCAAGCAGCGCTGTCTTTAACGTCTTTTAGCCGGACGCATGTCCTTTATTCAATCACTGGGGTAAATTAACCCCACAACCTATCTATTTAAAGATCATTTTCCTTTTCCTCACTCTATTTTTCTTTTTCGCAGGATTGGGTTCAGTAAGGTTTACCTTTTTGTCAGCTTCCATCTCATTCACTTTTGTTTTAGCAATCCACCTAACCTGTGGGTTCACAGCTGTCGCCATGATTTCCCTACCTTTGGTTTATGCTTGATGAGCTGATGTGTCAACTGTGCTTACTGCAAAATATTTGTTGCTGGCCTGGGATTCAATGGTGGATTTGAAAACTTTGAATACCATCTCTTCTTCTTGAACCCTGAGTCTCAACTCTCCCTTCTCCACATCAATTAGGGCTATACCCGTTGCAAGGAATGATCTCCCCAAAATTATGGGCATGTCTTCATCTTCCTCCATGTCAAGAATGAGGAAGTCCGCTGGGAAGAAGAACTTTCCCACCTTGACTAGCACATCTTCTACTATAACTCGGGGGTGTACCACAGATCGGTCAGCAAGCTGCAGATTAACTGTGGTTGGTTTGGCTTCCCCCAAACCCAATCTCTTGAATACTGATAGAGGCATGCGATTTATGCTAGCCCCTAAGTCGCAAAGTGCCCTGTTGCAGGTTACCTTTCCAATAGTGCAGGGCAGGGTGAAACTTCCTGGATCATTCAATTTAGGAGGCAGCTTCTTTTGTAAGATAGCGCTGCACTCCTCTGTCAGCACTACTGTCTCATAATCCGCCAATCTTCTCTTCTTCCCAAGTATCTCCTTCATGAATTTGAAATATGTGGGCATTTGTTCTAACGCCTCAATGAAGAGGATATTGATGTGGAGCTTCTTAAGTACCTCCAAGAATTTGGAGAACTTTTTGTCTAGGGCATTCTTTTGGAGTCTTTGAGGGTAAGGGATTTTGTCAGTGTATTCCATCAAAGGTGCTGGTGGAGCTTTCTCTACTGTAGGACGGTCCTCAGTGACCCCCTCCTTTACTACATCAATTGTCTTCTCATACACAGAGTTAGAGAGAAGTTTCTATCACTAGGCGAAAATGCTCTCAACATTTCTCCCTAGTCGCTCTTCGCAATCCGCCTCATTCTTATGATTTCATCTTTGATTTCATACTCCTTAAATCTGATTTCATCTTACTTGATTTTGATACGAAGTTGTTGAGTTTATTACGGAAATTTTACACCTTATTTGAAGATTTTTCGAAAATTGTGGAAAGATTGTTCGAGTTTATCAACTTGTCCATAGATTGTTACGAAGATTCTTCAACTTGTTTAAAGATTATTCAAGACTTGCATTATCTTCCTTCTAGCCATGAGAAAGAATACAAAGATTTCAGCCAAAAGAATGAAAGAGATTATGTTGATTGTTCAAGATTACAAGATTCAAGATATGAATTTGAAGTTTGCATTTCAGAAGCGACCTGCAGCGTGGCAAGTTTTCTTCTCGGAATATTGTGGAGTTTTCGGACGGCGGGTGATCTTTGGGTTGTTTGCAGTCGGGAGGTGTTCTTGGTGTGCAAGAGGGTCATGTTGTAGGTCTCGGGTTGAGGAGTCAACTCTTTGATTCTCCCAACCTTACGGCAGTCACCTTGGACGTCGGAATTCCGTTAGGCACTCCTGACTAGGGGAAATTTGCTGATCTTGATATGGATCCCGGGTCGAAAGTGGGTATGGAGGGTAGATCCGGGTGGCAGGAGGGTGGTGTTGATATTCAGAACTTGTGGTTTGAACCTTTGGGTCTCCGACCATTGGCTTCTGAGTACAAAGAGGCTTTTCCGGCGGCCACTTTGGATGCCAAGGTGACTACGGGCCTCGAGGTTGGTCACGGGTTGATTGCGGGTCAGGTGGGTGGGCATGGGTCTTGGGGGAAGTCCATGGGTCACCAGCATTTGGTTGTTGAGTTCGACAATGTTTCTTTTCCAATTGGCCTTGGAAACGCTAAGGTTTTGGAAGCCGAGAGGTTTCTTATCCAAAAGAGGTCTAGGAATTCGTTGCATTCAATGGA
Source organism: Przewalskia tangutica (assembly GCA_029844215.1). NCBI lineage: Eukaryota > Viridiplantae > Streptophyta > Magnoliopsida > Solanales > Solanaceae > Przewalskia > Przewalskia tangutica. The sequence continues at coordinate 132,342,092 of CM056720.1, read as the reverse complement.
TGCGGAAGTCGAACAATCTTCCCTTCAAACGAGACTTAGTAAATTGGGGAATTTAATTGCTAAGAAAACCAAGGAAACATCTCATTTAATGGGACATCGAAAACTTGAAAGGGTGGCTACGGAATTCGAAGGGTCTACTCTTCAAACAACTTTTGACCTTTGGATGGTCTACGGACCTTGATAGAGATCCCGGGTCAAAGGTGGGTATGGTGGGGGGTCCCGGGTTGCAAGAGGGTCGTGATAGTGGTCTTGGGTTGTGGATGGAATCCATGGGTCATGGTATAGAGGGTAATCTTATGAAAGATAATGGTGCGGCTTATAGTTGTTTTCCGAATGACAACATGGAGGTCAGAGATGGTACGGGTCATGTGGTTGATCCAGGGTCGATGGCGGGTCGGGTCGGTGGTCATGGGTCAGTGTTCATGTCCACGAGGCATCAGTCAAAGGTTGGTGAAGCCTTTGGGACTTCTTTTCCCAAGGACATTGAGAATGCAATTGTTGCGGTTTCCGAAACCCCACCCCTTCTCGAGGTAATGACGGGTCGCATGGGTGAGCTTCGGTTGATGGAGGATCAAGAGGATGGTTGCGGGTCGAAGGAGGGTCAGATGGGTAGTCATGGGCTGATTGGTCACGCGGTGGTCGTAGGTCATGGCTGCGACCTCAAGAGTCGGTTAAAGATTGTAGAGCAGATGTTGGTTCATTTCCATGGTTCTTGGTAGTTCAAAAGCGTGTGGAAGTCGAACAACCTACCCTACAAACGAGACTTGGTAATTTGGGGCATTTAATGGCTGAAAGAACCAAGGAAACATCTCATTCAATGGGGCCTCGAAAATTGATAAGGGTGAGAACCGAAGAGTCACCTATCCTAACGAATTCAATTGTTGCGGAAAACATAAGGGCAACTCGTCAAAAGAGACTTGGAAAGTTGATGGCTACGGAATTCGAAGGGACTTCTCTTCAATCAAGTCTTGGAAGATCAACTTATGTGGAAATTGAAGGGTCACTCCTTTCCAAAACGCCTAAGAACTCTCATTTGATCTCGGCCCATGGAGCATTTATTGCAAAAAGGCTCGAGCCATTTATGGCAACTATTTCCAATAGTGCCCTAATCATGAATTACCCAACAAATGCATCTAATGCACGTACTAAACGTGCAAGGAGTTTTAATTCAACATAGGAAACTTAGGCAGGAATCTTTACAAGTCCTTGTCTAGAACCAAAAGGACTTAAATCTATTATGATCTCATCCCCTCTTGTAATGGCACCTTTGAGTGACCACTGCTCCCCTCCCCCATTTCTTGTTTGCATAACGTTGAGGATTGAGAACCCTCAATGACTGATTGTAGCCATCCTTATTTCCGTTATTAGTAATAATATTTGCATTTACCTGGAAAAAAAAATTGTCTTCTCATACTCTTTCTTATTCACCACTGCTGGTTGGGGAGTAACCTGCTCCAACTGCTTTCCACTTCTCAACAAAACTGCCTGGCACTATTCTCTCAGATTAACCTCTGTGTTGCTTGGGAAAGTACCCTGCGGTCTGTTATTTACCATCTTTGCCAGTTGTCCCACATGCATTTCCAAGTTCCTGAGAGAGGACCTTGTTTCAGACATGAACTGATTCTACGAATTGGTGAGTGTAAGCAATGCTGCTCTAAGTTCATTAGGTTTCTCCTGTTGGGTAGGTGGTCTAAACTGCTGGGAAGATGTAGCCTGATTATGTGCCTGATGGTTCTGGTAATTACCTTGATATGGTGACTGTTTGGCTTGGTCATTCCTTCACAAAAAGTTAGGGTGAATTCTCCACCCCGGATTGTATGTGTTGGAGTTATAAGGGCGCTAAAAGTTCCCCACTGCTTGAACCTGATCCATGAGCACATTATTAGGATCAACCGATGTGCATCTGTAAAAAGAGTGTGGGCCCCCATAAATCTCAAAATTCACCGGCATCTGGACTGCATTTACAGACATAGTGTTCTGCTGCAGCTGCTTTATCAAAAGGGCCACCTGCGCATTCAATGCAGTGATAGCATTTATCTCATGTATGCCCATAGTCTTCCTGCTACTCATTGATCTGTCATCTGCCCTTTGGTGATTATTCACAGCCATGTCTTCTAGCAACTCATGTGCCTCATTGGCACTCTTCCTGATGAACGCTCCCTCTGCTGCAGCATCAATGATGGTACGAGTAGTACCACTCAACCCATTATAAAAATGTGGACCAACATCCACTTCTCTATGCCATGATATGGGTATTTTCTCTGTAAATCCTAGAATCGCTCCCATGCATCATACATCGACTTTCCATCTACCTGATAGTAATTGTTCAACTCTCCCCTTAACTTTGTTGCCTTTGAAGGAGGGAAGAACTTTGCAAGAAACTTTTGGGATAAATCCTGCCAGGTGGTGACGGAGTTGGCAGGCAATGAGTTCAACCAGCTATTGGTTCTGTCCCTAAGTGAGAACGGGAAGAGCCTCAATCTAATGACATCGTCAGTAACGACATTGTACTTGAAGGTGGCACACAGCTCCAGAAAATTGGCAATGTGCATGTGGGGGTCTTCAGACGGTAATCCCCCAAATTGTACTGTGTTCTGGACCATACTCAGGATGGCTGGCTTGATCTCAGAGTTGTTTGCCCCTATTGTTGGGAGCCTGATGCATGTCTGTGCACCGTAACTGTGGGCAGAATGTAGTGCCCCAAACTTCTCTCTGCTGGGACCTGTATTGGCTCCCTACATTCTCAGGAACCTCATTGTCCTCCCCATTCTGATTCGGTTGGTTTTCAATGGTCACTGAATTAGATATCTTCTTCTTACGCCTGTTCTGCTTGCAAGTTTTCTCAATTTCAGGATTAAAAGGAACAAGTGTATCTGCTCCTCTTCATCTTCGCATAAACTACGTCCTGAAATCGATCAAAATAAACAAACAATTCAAGGCAACAGGGTTCTTAACATTAAAATAAAAACAAAAACAAAAACAAAATAAAAACCAAAGTAGAATTAAGAATAAATGGTTCGTTATTAGAAGTACGCCAGTCCCCGGCAACGGCGCAAAAAACTTGTCAGGCCGATTTCCACGTGCTCACACAAGTGTATGTATCGTCACAAGTAATATAGTCTTGTAAGACCGAATATCGTCCTCAGAGACTGGTTTCTAATTACCGAACATAGATTCTAGGTTATCTATTTGGCAAACGATAAGTTGATTTGGTTGTTATCTAACACTAGTAGAGTAATTGCAATAATTGAACTAAATTATTGAGGTTTAATCAGTTATGAAGGAATTAGGGCTTTCAATATCCTCAACTATCTACTCGTTTCAATCCTTAATGCAACTAGAATGACTTCTTCTTCTACGTTAAGATATCGGTTAACTAGACTGTCTTATATTCCGGTTAGGATATATAATCGCTCAACCCCAGTGCAGAAACCTTCTATATTTCTATGATAAGTTTTACCACATAGGAGGATTAAGAACAATAACCTATAATGCTACACAAGTATCGGGGTACTTTCGTCCGCGATTTTAACATATGTCTATTCAATTACAGCATATCCAAATCTCTTCTCTCGGTTCTTGATTCGAAATCATATAGATTATGATAATTAGTGATCAATTAACTATCAAACATTCATACCAATATTGAATAAATCTTAATCAAGTGAAGAAAAAATCAAAATTAATGAAAGAGAGTTTCAAGCGATTCAATAGGAAAGCCCTAATAAAGTGTTTAGCTCCTAGCCATAGAACTGCAAAGAACTAATACAAATCCAAACATGAACTGAATGAAAATAAAGGAAAGAAAAGTACTTAGAACTAATGTCTCCAATTGTAGCTGACAAGTGTTGTGTTGCGTTCTGAGAGATGATATGTGATAGATCATCCCTACCCTAAAATCTGTCCAAAGGGTTTATATATGTTGTCAAAAATGTGTGTCTTGGACCCTTTTGCCCCTTGCCAATTCTATTTCAGATTGAAAATTCTCGCATCGGCACCGCGGTCCTGCAGAATGGCACTGTGGTGCCGAAAGTACTACGGTTTCTCAGTAATTGTGGCACCGCGGTCTTGTAGTACGGCGCCATGGTCCCGCGGAATTTCGTCCTAATCTGCCAACTTTCGTCCTTTTTGCTTCGGGAGCTCCTTTTCTGCCTTTTCTGCCTTTTCTGCCCACATTTAGCTTCTTTTTGCCATTTTTCCATTTAGAACCGCTGCGACTCAAAAGAAAGAAAAATAACCCTAACATTATACTAAACACAAACGAAATGAGTAAAATACTAATTAACAATGACTCAAAAAATGTATACAAAATATGTCTAACAGCGGTATTAAAGATAAGACATAAGAAATGAATAAGTATCATGGTTTACTTTCGTCTTTTATGTGCTCCTGGCCGAGGCCTTGCACTTAAATTATTGTCTTTAAACTTTAGTCTAGCTATTAGTTAGGAGCTACTAAAATCAGGAAATAACCCTTAGCTTGCATCAGGACACATTCAATATTTTGTAGGAATGTTGAAGCCGAGAAGATGGGAGGGCCGAAGACCACGTCTAGGTGTGAAAAGTTTGAAGGTCGAATTTGTCTCTAGGAAAAGCCAAACCCTTTCTACATTGTTCACCATAACCGAAGAACCAACTTGGTCTCCAAGCCAACCAGTCGACTTTGTGTCCAAGAAAAGCCAAATCCATTTTACATTAGTCACCATGGCCGAGAATCAACTTGGTCCCCAAGCCAAGCCAAATCTTGTTCCCATTCGGCCGAAGTACTCTTGTATGTGTCCTTTTATTTTATTTCTAGAATGGTCCTCACCCTACTATAAATAGAACCCTTAGGATGAATGTAAATATCAGTTTTGAGTTTATATAAAATATAACTTTATGTTTTCAACTTGTGTGTTGAAGCTTGTCGATCCTTGTGTGACTTGTGTGACCTAGCCTCTACCCAAGTTTGAAGAACACCCTTGGTGGTAAACGAAGGTTGATTCTTGTGTGAATCAACTTAGTCTAAGCCTCAAGAGTAAAAATGGCATAGATCACCCTCACTTTGCTTGTTCACGGGTATTGCGACTAGTAAACCCCGGTATCAACCTTGTGGCATTGATCACCAACTCCTTGGTGTAGGTTAGGGAAATTAACTCCATGTTCCACTATCCTTGGGCATTTCTCATACTTCTCATTAAGTCACTAAACAAATATCCAACCAAACCTGAAACCACACTTCACTCAATATACATTCTCCATCCGAGACTCGTGTTCTACATTTCATATATTATCCTCGACCCATTAACCTCAACCTTTCCACCAACACACTCCAGAACACTCCCTGATCAGTCACTATAAACTCCTTCAACCGAAAACACCTGCAAGTACCCGACCAAGCCCGAAAACACAATAACCATCCACTTTAGTGACTTTCTATAACCACATTACCTAAACTCCATTCCACAACTTAACCTTCATCCAACCGCTAAGTTCCAAACACCAAATTGAACCTCAACTCATCAACAACCTTCCCACAAATAGACTTAACCCTATTACCATTATAATCACCCACAACCAACGTCTAACATCACACCACCAACCTACCGAGGACCTCATTGTACCCGACTTGTTTCGGGACCTTAACAGCATCCAACCACCAGTTCCCAAACATCTTGCAGATCCCCAATCCACCTTTAACCATTACTCATAATTTCTTAAGCCGACTCCACCTATAATCACCCAAAATTATCATCATACACCACCCACACACCTAAACCGAGAACCAAATACAACCCTGTTTGTTCTTTTTTCGGGTCAACCCAATTATCCACAATACCCGAACCACTTACCTACCCAACCTGCAACTTATATCCATCTGATTGGCATCAAAGCTCATACATTTTATCGCACGCTTCGACGCTATGGAGAAAATGAGCAAAGAACTCAATAGGTTTATCATCAGAATTGCCAAGACACGTATGCAACCTTTTAAAAGGAAACTTGCGGAACATACCATAAGGGGTCAAGACGATTCCAAGGTTGTAATCACCTACCCAAGATGCGAAGGATTGGTACTTCAACATGAGTTAGAAGTCCCACACAAAAATCTGAGGGAGTCTCAAAGAAGTCAATTTTTCTATACTCGTTGTAAAGTAAGAGATAGGGTATGTAAGTTTATTATCTATGGAGGAAGTAGTTCAAACCTTGCTTCCATAGAAATGGTAGGAAAATTAGGATTGCCTACACGTCATCACTTTAAATCATATGACCTCCAATGGGTCAATGAAGGAGGGGAGCTGAGAGTTACAAGGCAAACTCACATCAACTTCCGGATTGGAAATTATGAGGATGAAATATGGTGTGATATCCTTCCCATAGATATGTGCCATATTTTATTGGGACGACCTTGGCAGTATGATCGAAAGGCTCAACATGATGGGGAAATAACTCTTATTCCTTTCATAAGGTTGGAAAAGGATTTTGATTAGTGCCATTGTCACCTAGCGAAGTAAAGGAGTGGAAACCTCGAAGTGCGGAATCTCAGAAAGAATCTGAACCCTTACCTCTCGATACCCAAAATATCAAGGAAGAATTAAAGAAGGGGAGCCCTCTATATGGCCTGAAGGTCAAGAGCAAAAAGGTCATGTTAGGGAAAGTGGCCGAAGATGACAATTTGAAAACTCTCCTAAAAAATATGAAGATGTGTTCCCGGACGACCTTTCCCCTAACCTACCACCAATTTGGGGTATTGAATATGATATTGATTTCATTCTCAGAAGTTCATTCCCTAATCGACCAACATATCAGTGTAATTCAAATGAGGCCAAAGAATTGCAAAGGCAAGTCCAAGAACTATTGGACAAAGGTTTTGTTCACAAAAGTCTTAGTCCTTGTGCGGTACCCACACTATTGGTACCAAAGAAATATGGTACTTGGGGAATGTGTGTTGATAGACGGGCGGTGATCAAGTATCAGTTCGCTATGCCAATACTTGACGATCTTTTGGATGAGTTGAATGGAGCCAAGATGTTCTCCAAAATCAACTTAAGAAATGGCTACCACCAGATGAGAATTTGGGAAGGGGACGAATAGAAAACCACCTTCAAAACAAAGTTTGGATAGTATGAGTGGCTTGTGATGACATTCGGCTTATATAATGCACCAAGCTCCTTCATGAGACTCATGCACGAGGTGTTGAGACGGTTCATGGGAAGATTTGTCGTGGTGTACTTAGACAACATCTTAATCTATACTCTATAGTCAAGACAAAGAATCCCATTTATCGCACTTGGAGACCGTATTCCAGAAATTAAGGGAAGTGAAGGTATATGGAAAACTGGAGAAGTGTGCTTTCATGATCACTAGTGTCTCATTCCTCGGGTACATAGTGTCATCCGAAGGCATCCATGTAGATCCCTCCAAGGTAGAGGAAATCTGTAGTTGTCCCATACCTAACAATGCAAGTGAAGTAAGAAGTTTCCATGGGTTGGCATCTTTCTATCGCCACTTCATTCGAGATTTCATCACCATTACGCCTATCATGGAACTTACTAAGAAGGGTAACTTTAAATAGTCTCATATGATATAACAACACACAAGCTCCAACTTCTCTCTAGTTTCTCTCACTAAAATCGACTAAGGCTTAACAAAGTTACAAGGGCAAATCTTTTGGCTTGGATTTATCCAAGTGCTTTGTTTTTGTTCTTAGATTAAAAGTAGAGAATACACTTTCGAGTTGGATTCCACTGAAAACTCTTCTTGTTCGTGACATTATGTTTGTACTTCGGCTAAGTTGAAGACTTGAAGCTCACAGATTCTTCTCCTTGATTTATTACGGAGTGCTCTGTGATTGTTGACATCTTCTTCTCACTCTCCGTGTTCATTTATGAGAGGTTTACCATATATGATTAAACTTTTAAGGTTCTTAGAGGAATAGCATTTATTGAAGCTTTTAAGTCTCAACCACCGGTGAGAAGGGCTCCTTACTCTTCTCTCCTCATTGCTATATATATCTCTCGGGCCTCAAAGTTACAAGTTAGTTCACACCCCCCTTGGGGGTGGTGAAAATCCTTTTTGTCTCCATCGGAGCTCAACAACTACAAAATCTGGTAGCAAAGGGAAACTCACATCCGGGTGACGTCTTTACGTTTCCCTTCATCTTTACGCTTGTTTAGATTAAGGTTTAAGCGTTGGTATCTCTGGTTTTGTGTATCTTGGTGCTTTCTCTACCCTTTTCTTGTCTGTTGTTGCTAAGATTATACTCTTATTTGGTCTTGTGATTCTTGTTGTTTAACCCCTATGGGTGTTTTAAAGGATTCCTTATCTAGAACTTGCTCTCATGCATTTGATAAGTTGGTGTAATACTGGTCTTAGGCTTGCCTCATCGTAGATTTGTCTCTGTTCATTCGTGTTCTTGAGTTCTTAAAATCGCACCTTTTTAGGTCTCTCGAGCTTACGGGTGGGTACGGGGGTCTCTCTGGGTGGGTCTTGCCTCTATTAGTGTTAATTTGGTGCTTATAGGCCTTGTTAACTTGCTACTTGAGGGTATTTGAGTATTTCTTACCGTTTTCTCATAATCCTATCATGTTTTTCATGTTCATCCTGTCTTGTTATTGATTGTTGAACATAGTGCTCTTAGATCTTTCGGTAACCCCCTCCCCCCCCCCCCTATTGCATTGTGTTTTCCTATGAATAATTTGAAATCTTAGGTCCTTGAACCGATTGATAGTGACATTTTGCCTCTTTTGTGCTAGCTAGGCCTGTGCACTAGGCTGCTGCCCTGCGCCTTACCTCTTTTGTGCAAGCAATACATGCGCAGTGGGCTGCCATTCATGCGTCTTACCCATTTGGGATTACACACTACCCATTGTACTTTGTTGGCATTTTGGTGATACTCTCAACAAGCGGTCCATTTGAGTCACATAGGCTCTTATTTATATTTTTAATAGGACGCCTATTTTGCACGTTTATTTGGCCCTTCTTGTAGTCTTACCGATTGGTTTTCAATCTTTGCCATTTTTGTGCTAACTTTTGTGTTGACTGCCTTGTACAAGCATGTTTTTACCACTCTCGGTATTGTTTAAAGCAAGTGTCTTGTATACTCTTTGTTTGATTGATCTACCTTGTCCAACATATACTTTATATTATATACACTTACCATATATTATATTTTATATATTTGTATTTATGTACTTATATATATTATATATTATAAGCATTATATATATACATATACGTATATGTTCCTTTGTATACACGTGATCTTGTCTTGGCTTGGCTAGACTTTGACACACACGTTATAGAAGATACAAGGCGAGTCTTACATTTCGAGGGTTATTCTCATATTATTAGTTGTTGGAAAAAGGATTGCTACACGCACGCAGTAGCACAGCGTCCTTATCTGTTCACGGATAAAACCGTTCGAATCAACGAGGCACGCAACAACGAGGTATTCCTAAATCCTTGCTTGATTACATTTCATTCCTTAATTTAGTATTTTACTATCTATATTCACTAGGCAAACCTAAGAGTATCGATAGGCAAATATTAGGATTACGACATATTGTATGAATGAATGTTTACTACCGCATTAGATAAACCTTGTATAAATTAGAAAGCCTTGTAATTCAAACTCCGGGCCTGTCCGGACTACATTCATTTACGGTATTTTCTAGTTTATATATTGAAATAGGCAAGTGTTTGTATAATTAGTAGAAGCGTTGTAATTCATAAATCGGGCATGTCCGGATTTAAATTAACGCATTTCTCAATTGTATCCATCTCTTGCTTGTAATCGTATTTGGTAACTTTGGGGATGGCGAAAAAGAAAAAGAAGCGAACTCATGAGAACATCACGCCACTGCCCATCCGGATGGGGCAAGCATCTATTGAGATCAACAACACCGTCGAGTTCCCCCCGTTTGCTTCCGAACCCACCACATCCGGGCTTGTGAGCAATGAGTTATCTACCAACGAGGAAACTTCGGACTTCATTCCCTCCTCTTACACCCTTGGTTCTCAAGACACTGCTTCGACTTCGAGTGGCAACAATTGTGAACCAGTCGTAAGGAATAGCGCGGATGGAAAGAACAAGACTACGGATCACGTAAGCCAGAACAACAAAAAGGCTTATGCATCCATAGTCAAAGGAAATCGTGATGTTTCGAATGGAAAACGTCTATATTTTGTTATTGATTGTCGTAATGTGGGCCCTCTAGACTTACCTAGGGGTGATTTGGATGATCTTACGGAAACTGTGGGGCATCTTTTGGTTGGCTACTTCGCAGGGTCCTACCCGGGGAGCTTGGCATTAAGGAAGCTATGTCGCTCATGGGGAGTTGCATACCACTTTAATGTCCACGCTTCAGGTTGGATTGTCTTCAAGTTTAGCACGGAAGTTGACAAAGATAAGGTCATGGCCAATGGGCTACACTTTGTTTATAGCACACCACTTCTATTGAAGGACATGCCTCAGTGCTTCACCTTTGACAAGCATGAGATATGTACCATTCCAATATGGGTAAGGCTCTCGTCCCTTTCATTAGAGCTTTGGAACGTTAACGCTTTGAGTCGTATCTTGTCACGTATTGGCAAACCTATTGGAACCGATAAGCTCACTAGTGAAAAAGAGCTTCTCTCGTATGCACGGGCTCTACTTGAGATAGACCTCTCCAAATGTACAATTGATGCTATTGAACTCAAACTTTCGGACGACACCATCATTGACCAAAAGCATGTTTATGAAAAACTTCCAGACTACTATGAGAAATGCCATATGATTGGGCACTCCATGACGGGTTGTGAGAAGCATTACGCCGACACAAATAGGTGGGTACAAGGGAAAGGCGTGACACAAACCCCCAATGCCAAGGCAAAGGGGGTACACACTTACTTAGACTCACCCGAGGTGGAAGATGTGACTGCGGATACTAACGGGAATGGTAGCCATGCTAAATGTGGTGGCCAGCCTTCGGGTGCACAGACCGGGGCTGGTACAGGTCGGATTTTGGAGGATGCGGAAGGAGGGGGTCAACCATTGGGGCCACAAACCGTGGTTGACATAGGTCGGAATTTGGATATTGCGGGTGTGGGTGGACAGCCTTCGGGGGCACAAACTAAGGCTGGCAAAGGTCGGAACTTTATTGAGGGTGAATCTAGGGGCCCCGTGGGTACTAAAGGGTGTGTTGGCGAGACACACATATTAGAGAGCAAACTCGTGATTCAGAGCGAGGTTGGCTTGGGTATGAGTTTGGGAGCGGTAGGGGATTCAGGTGGTCAGCCTTCGAGGACACAAACCGGGGTTGACAAAGGTCAGAACTCAGCACCGGGAGACCATAGGGGTCCCCCGGAATCAAAGGGAAGCAAGGACGAGACCCGGTAGCCCTCAGGCCAACCCGTGGATGCTCATATTGCGATTGGTGCTAAGGGGAGTCCAAATGATGCGGATGACCAACCGTCGTAACCACAAACCGGGGCTGGTAAGTGTGTGAAGGGAGTGAAGGCACAATTCGCCAAGGCTAATGACACGGGCACCATGAGTTCGGTCGTTAAACAACCCGCGATCTTCCGGAAGCTTGTGGACATGCACGGTAATATCTTGGTGCAAAATGCAGTCGACGGCAAAGCTAAATCAGCCATTGAGGCAGTCCTTGCGCATGGTTATGCTATGTCTACTTCTTCGGATGAGCACAAGGGAGACCAGCCCTTGGGGACTCTGACAGGGGCGGGCAAAGATAAGGGTGCTATGACTGATGATGGGTTCACGGAAGTAAAGAAGAGAGGGAAGGTGAAACTAGCACGGGGTCACAAACTGCGCCTAGTACATGTCCGTAAATGAGAGCCCAATACCGGTATAGAGAAGTTCAAGGGGTGCACATCTATTTGAACTCTCCTGTGAAGGATGCGGGTACAGCTGGGAGTTATACCCGTGATGATCAGCCCGTGCATGCTTAGATTCTTGATCCTCAGACTCATGGTGGCCAGTCTTCGGGGTCCCAAACCGAGGCTGGCAAAGGTCGGACTAAACCTAGGATAGAAGGGGGGAATTCCGGAGGTATTTCGATCAGAGATGGGGGCCAGCTTGCGGGGATACAAACCGTGGCTGGCACAGGACTGATATTGATACTGACGGGATAGGACAACCCGCGAATAGAGCGGGCAATTCAATGGTTGCAAATATTGGTGGCCAGCCTGTGGGGACACAGACCGAAGGTGGCATGGGTCGAACAGATATGAAAGCTCAACCTTTTGGCCCATCGGCTAAGCTTGGGAAAGGTAGGAACTTGGAAGGTACCAATAAGGAGGAGGGGAACGAGGGCGAAAACTAAGGCCAGCAATGGCGGGAAAATTTTGCCCATACCCTTGAGCAGAATGACGATCCTTCCCACTAAAAAAAAGGGACCTTATGGTGGCACCAACTCTATTAACACTAAGGAAGATAGCACGAAGGGGACTATTCCCCCCGTTATCGAAATGATCATTGCTTCTTGGAATATAAGGGGCCTGCACCGCTCCTCCAAGAAAAAGGAGATTTGCTCCATGGTGCATGAGAACAACATTGACGTTTTTGGTATCCTGTAATCAAAGCTCAACAACACGACGCTTGATCGTTTCTAGGCTTCGAAATTTCGCAACTGGAGGTGTTGGATAACTTTGACCATCATCCGGCGGGGAGGATATTTATTTTATTCAACCCGGCCAAAGTCATTCTTCAAGTGCTTGACATCAACCCGCAAGCCATTAATTGCGGTGTCACTTGTGATATCTCCTCCAAAAGGCTCCATGTCACCTTTGTGTATGGGCTTCACACGGTTATCGATAGACGGGGCTTATGGGAGAAGATGAGGGAGTACGGGACCCCCATCGTTGGGCTATGGCTAGTACTAGGTTATTGCAACATGGTTATGAAGGAGGATGAGCGTTTCAACATGGCACCTATCTCCAGCCACGACACGAATGATATTGTTGATTATTGTCGGGATTTGAGCCTCACTGATTTGTCATCGACGGGTTGCGAGTTCACGTTCAGCCATAGCAATACATTGAGCAAGCGTGACAGGGCCCTCATTAACGCCCACTGGTTACAAGCGGGTTGGTATGGCAATGAACATTTCCGTCAATCCGGGCCCTTCTCGGACCATACGCCGTGCATTGTCACTATCTTGGATCGTCCGAGAATCCATAATAAACCCTTCAAGTTCTTCAACATGTGGGCTACCCATGAGCACTTTGGAAGTCTTGTGACGGATGCTTGGGAGCAGAATATTAATGACAATGCTCAATTCCGGTTATGCCGAAAGTTACTTATCCTCAAAGGACCCTTGAAGCAGCTCAATGTGAAGGACTTCTCTCATATATCTTCCCGGGTTAAAAGGGCAAAGAAGGAGCTTGATATTGCTCAATAGGATGATTTAAGCAACCCGCACCTCGACCACTTACACACACGGGTTACCGAGCTCAGGCACAAGTCCATGGTTCTTATTGATGCGGAGATGAGTTTCCTTAAACAGCTTTCCAAATGCGAGCATCTCAAGCATAGTGATAGGTGCACTAAGTTATTTCATGGTATGGTCAAGCGCAACTCCAAAAGGAGTTTCATTGCGTCCACTACCAAGAGTGATGGTTCTCTTACGAACTCTGGTGACCAAGTTGCGACAGAATTCATCAATTACTATAAAGGGTTACTTGGAACTAGAGACGCTTGTGAACTATTGATATTGGTGTCATCTCTGGGGTAAATTGTCTTTCGGCGGAACAAGGGGATGATCTCACTAGACATTTCACGGACGCAGAGATTAAAGTGGCATTATTCGGTATCAGGGAAGACAAAGCTCCTGGTCCGAATGGCTACTCTTCGGGTTTCTTCAAGAAAGCTTAGATTATTGTCGGTCGGGAATTCTGTGAGGCGGTTAAAGAGTTATTCAGTACGGGAAAGCTACTCAAACAGATCAATCACACAACCATCGCCCTTATTCCTAAATCTACCCACTGCTCAACGGTGGGGGACTACAGACCTATTTCGTGTTGCAATATCTTGTACAAGGTCATCACCAAGATTATTGATTCACGGTTGGTGCCGGTTTTGGACTTTCTCATTGATCCATCCCAGGCGGCTTCTATCCAGGGCAGAAGTATGTCTGACAACATACACCTTGCTCAAGAGCTTTTGAGGGGAAACAACCACGAGAGGGTCTCTAGTAGATGCATGCTCAAAGTAGATCTTCGAAAGACCTTCGACTCGGTGAATTAGGAATTCCTCACGGCTATTTTGATTGGTTTGAATTTCCCGGAAAGACTGGTGGCTTGGATTATGGAGTGCGTCTCCACGATTTCATATTCAATTTCTATCAACGGGATCTTACACGGCCACTTTAAGGGCCGAAAGGGGCTCAGACAGGGGGACCCTCTCCCCTACCTTGTTTGTTATTTGTCTGGAATATCTCTCGAGGATGATCAACAAGAACACTCGGACGCCGGTTTTTCACTACCACCCCAAGTGCAAAAGCTTAAGGATCACCCACCTTGCATTCGTCGATGATTTGTTTCTTATGTCGAGAGGGGATACTACATCCGTCTGGATCCTCATGGAATACCTTCGTGATTTTCAGAAATGCTCGGGTCTCAGTTCTAATGCCTTCAAGTCTAGCTTGTACATGGCTGGTATTACGGATCACGACCTTGATGATATTAAGGAGATTACTAGCTTCGACACCGGCACTATACCTTTTCGCTATCTCGGGATACCTCTAGCCGCGGAGAGAATGCGGTTGGTGCACTATGACCCTTTTTGTGAACAAAATTGTAGGGTACACTGACTCTTGGATGAGCGCTACTTTATCTTACGCGGGTAGGCTTGAGCTCATCAAGTCTGTCCTCTAAGGTGTGGAATGCTTCTGGTTATCTATCCTGCCAGTGCCTGTTGCAGTTTGTAAGAAAGTTTACGGGCTTTGTAGGACCTCCCTGTGGTGTTCTAACCACCCTCTTGTAGTCTGGAAGGAGTGTACCAGGCCAAAATCCTAGGGTGGCCTCGAAATCAGGGATCTCAAGGCTTGGAACATTTCTTTGCTTGTTAAATGCCTTTATAATATCCATCAAAAGAAGGACACGCTCTGGATTAAATGGATTGATCACAAATATCTTAGCAACAATAACATTTGGACGTGGGTTGCAAAGAATGACGACTCACCTTTGATCAAGCGACTTCTTATTATTCGTGACATCATTCTTGAACGTGAAGGGTCCTATGATCGGGCGGTAACTACATGGCGGCATGGTATAATGCAATTTTTGGAGTTCCTGTATCACTCCAAAGCAGTCTTTCATTCTATGGCTTTGTGTAAGGAAGAGATTACAAACGAAGGATAGGGTCATTTATATGGACATTGATAGAATGTGCTCCATTTGCGACCATTCTGATGAGTTAATAGCGCACCTATTCTTCAGCTGCACGGTTAGTAGTTATCTTTGGTCCAGGGTCAAGTCGTGGCTTGGCATCCGGAGGGCTATGACCACCATAGATAGCGGTTTGAAATATATTAAGAAAGAGGGGCATGGTACAGGTTGGCAAGCTAAAGCTAAGCGGGTTGGGTTGGCCACCACCGTCTACCATATTTAGACTGAGAGGAACAAGATTATTTTTTACGGGTCGAGACTTGACATAGAAGCTATTCTTTTTAGGATCAAGACCAACGTTTACAAAATTTTATTCGCATTATACCCTCTTTTCTAGGACAAATTTATATCTTTGGACACAAACTAGGACAATGGATGGTTTGTTTGGTCCTGAGGCCTTCTCGGCTCACCTTTTGCAGATCTCCAGACTACCTAACTTGTGGGATCATCTGGAGTCTCCTGATCACCCAGAATGTGGGATTGGCGGGAGTCTTTTATGGTTTGTATCTCATGACTTCCTGACCTGTGGGTAAGCATGCGATAGTAGGTTTTCTGGATGGTAGGTACTATGGCGATTACTCTCAGCGGCATAACGTGACGAGGGTGGGTCTTTACCCATGTCCGAATAGGTACTATTCCCTTGACCGTTGGTTTGTCCCATTTGGGTTTACCATGGCAAGGGTTTAAGGAGGCCCACGACTGCAACCTTATGCTCTACATACGGGAATTGTCATAGTTTAAGACTATTTTGTGGGATGCATTTCTCTATTGCTTAGCTTGGGCACTCACGACTACCCGGCTTGTGGGCTAGCTTGAGCTTTTTATTATTGACGAGCTTAAATCTTATGTTGATCTGCCTAGCAGGGACGCACTAGATTTACATCGTCATTATGCCCGTGGGTACTTCCACAAAACCTGTACATTTTGATAATTATTAATACACATTTACCTTTTCATCAAAAACAAATGGTCTCCCAGCACAAAAGGCATTTGAGACCTTAAAGGGTCGGTTGTGTGACGCCCCGGTACTAGCCATCCCAAATTTCGAGAAACCATTTGAAGTAGAATGTGATGCGAGTGGGATCTGTATTGGTGCCATTTTGATTCAAGATAGGCGACCTCTGGCCCTATTTAGCGAAAAGCTAAGCGGTGCGAAACTAAACTACTCTACCTATGATAAGGAATTCTATGCTATCATAAGGGCCTTAAACCTAGTGGGAACATTACTTGAGGCCATAACATTTTGTTCTCTATTCGGACCATGAATCTTTAAATTACTTACATGGTCAAAGGAAGTTGAACCCGAGACATGCCTAATGGGTCTCCTATTTGCAAACATTCACATTTTCTACCAAGCACAAGCATTCATGTTAACCGTCCTTGAACAAAAACTTGTGGGGTTCGAAGTGCTTAAGGAGTTTTATGATCAAGACCTCGAGTTTCAAGATGTAATGACCGAGTGTATTAAAGTACCGCATGGCTTCTATTGCCTCGAAGGGGGGTTCCTTTTCAAGGGAAATAAATTGTGTGTGCCCAAATGCTCCACACAGGAATTGCTCATAGGTGAAGTACACCCGGGTGGCCTTGCGGGACATTTTGGGATTATAAGAACCTTAGAGATGCTACAAGAACATTTCTATTATCCTTGAGTGGATAAAGATGTGCATGGGGTGGTAAGTTGATATTCTACTCGCCAAAGGACAAAAAACACCTTCCACAAAGGGTTGTATACTCTATTGCCGGTTATAGAATGACCAGAGAGGGTGTAAGTTTGGACTTTATTCTTGGCGTACCAAGAACCTAGCGGGGAAAGGATTCTATCATGGTATTTGTGGATCAGTTCTCCAAAATGGTTGACTTCATTGCTTGCCACAAGACCGACAATGCAACTCATATTGCAGATTTATACTTGAAGGAGGTGGTAAGACTATATGGTGTCCCGATAACTACTGTATCAGATAGGAATGTAAAATTCCTAAGCTACTTTTGGAAAACACTATGGAAACTCCTTGGCACCAAGCTACTGTTTAGCACATCCCATCATCTGCAAATAGATGGTAAGACAGAAGTAACTAATAGAACCCTTGGTACCTTGCTCAGAGGGTTAGTAAGCAAATCAACTAAGGATTGGGACCTAAAATTGGCACACGTGGAATTTGCTTACAACCAAAGTTGGTCCCGCACCATGGGTAAAGCCCCTTTTGAAATTGTATATGGCACCAACCCATTTCTCCTCATTGATCTAATTCTGATCCCGAAAGGAGAAGTTCTGAGCTTCACGACTAAGGAGCGAATTGAAACCTTCAAGAAGTTGTATGATCAAATCCAATTTCAAACCCGGAGATTTAGTCTGGCTACACTTCAGGAAGAAAAGATTTCCTAATCTATGGAAAAACAAACTAATGCCACGAGCGGACGGTCCTTTCAAGGTTTTGGCTAGATTTGGGGAAAATGCCTACAAAATTGAACTAACAGATGAGTATAGAGGGGTTAGCTCAACATTTAACGTGGGGGACTTGTCACCATACATAGATGATGAGAATTTGAGGGAAAATTCTTCCAAAGAATGGGAGATTGATGGAAGAAAGGATATCAACTTGGTATTTCAACAAGAACCAAGAAGTGACTTATTGGGGATGCCCAAAATGGCCAACCATCCAATGGTTACATGTTTAACATGGGGCGATATTAAAGATAAGACATAAGAAATGAATAAGTACCATGGTTTACTTTCGTCTTTTATGTGCTCCTGGCCGAGGCCTTGCACTTAAATTATTGTCTTTAAATTTTAGTCTAGCTATTAGTTAGGAACTACTAAAATCAGTAAATAACCCTTAGCTTGCATTAGGACACATTCAATGTTTAGTAGGAATGTTGAAGCCGAGAAGATGGGATGGCTGAAGACCACGTCTAGGTGGGAAAAGTTTGAAGGTCGACTTTGTCTCTAATAAAAGCCAAACCCTATCTACATTGTTCACCATAACTGAAGAACCAACTTGGTCTCCAAGCCAACCAGTCGACTTTGTCTCCAAGAAAAGCCAAATCCATTTTACATTAGTTACCATGGCCGAGAATCAACTTGGTCCCCAAGCCAAGCCAAACCTTGTTCCCATTCGGCCGAAGTACTGTTGTAATTGTGTCATTTTATTTTATTTCAAGAATGATCCTCACCCTACTATAAATAGGACCCTTAGGATGAATGTAAAGATCAGTTTTGAGTTTATATAAAATATAACTTTAAGTTTTCAACTTGTGTGTTGAAGATTGTCGATCCTTGTGTGACCTAGCCTCTACCCAAGTTTGAAGAACACCCTTGGTGGTAAACGAATGTTGATTCTTGTGTGAATCAACTTAGTATAAGCCTCAAGAGTAAAAATGGCATAGATCACCCTCACATGGCTTGTTCACGGGCATTGCGACTAGTAAACCCCGGTCTCAACCTTGTGGCATTGATCACCAACTCCTTGGTGTAGGTTAGGGAAATTAACTCCATGTTCCACTATCCTTGGGAATTTCTCATACTTCTCATTAAGTCACTAAACAAATATCCAACCAAACCTGAAACCACACTTCACTCAATATACATTCTCCATCTGAGACTCGTGTTTTACATTTCGGATATTATCCTCGACCCATTAACCTCAACCTTTCCACCAACACACTCCAGAACACTCCCTGATCAGTCACTATAAACTCCTTCAACCGAAAACACCTGCAAGTACCCGACCAAGCCTGAAAACACAATAACCATCCACTTTAGTGACTTTCTGTAACCACATTACCTAAACTCCATTCCACAACTTAACCTTCATCCAACCGCTAAGTTCCAAACACCTAATTGAACTTCAACTCATCAACAGCCTTCCCACAAAAGGACTTAACCTGATTCCCATTATAATCACCCGCAACCAACGTCTAACATCACACCACCAACCTACCGAGGACCTCATTGTTCCGACTTGTTCCGGGACCTTGACAACATCCAACCACCAGTTCCCAAACACTTTGCAGATCCTTAGCCCACCCTTAACTATCCCTCCTAATATCTTAAGACGACTCCACCTATAATAACCCAAAATTATCATCATACACCA
The DNA here is from genome assembly GCA_029844215.1 of Przewalskia tangutica. Lineage (NCBI taxonomy): Eukaryota > Viridiplantae > Streptophyta > Magnoliopsida > Solanales > Solanaceae > Przewalskia > Przewalskia tangutica. The sequence goes on along the minus strand of CM056720.1, from coordinate 132,322,627 downwards.
CCCACACACCTAAACCGAGAACTAAATACAACATTTTTTGTTCATTTTTTCTGGTCAACCCGATTATCCACAATACCCTAACCACTTACCTACCCAACCCGCAACTTATATCCATCCGATTAGTATCAGAGCTCGGACATTCTATCCTACGCTTCGACGTTATAGAGAAAATGAGCAAAGAACTCAAAAGGTTTATCATAAAAATTGTCAAGACACATATGCAACCATTTAAAAAGAAACTTGCGGAACATACCATAAGGGATCAAGCTGATTCAATGGTTGTAATCACCTGCCCAAGATGTGAAGGGTTGGTACTTCAATATGAGTTAGAAGTCCCACACAAAAATCTAAGGGAGACTCAAAGAAGTCAACTTTTATATACTCGATGTAAAGTAAGAGATAGGGTATGTAAGTTGATTATCTATGGAGGAAGTATTTCAAACCTTGCCTCCGCAGAAATGGTGGGCAAATTAGGATTTCCTACACGTGATCACTTTAAACCATATGACCTCTAATGGGTCAATGAAGAAGAAGAGCTGAGATTTACATGGCAAGCTCACATTAACTTCTGAATTGGAAATTATGAGGATGAAATATGGTGCGATATCATTCCCATAGATATGTGCCATATTTTTTTGGGACGAATTTGGCAGTATGATCGAAAGGCTCAATACAATGGGGAAAAGAACTTTTATTCCTTTCATAAGGTTGGCAAAAGATTCTGATTAGTACCATTGCCACTTAGCGAAGTAAATGAGTGGAAAACTCAAAGTGCGGAATCTCGGAAAGAATTTGAACCCTAGCCTCTCGATGCCTAAAATATCAAGGAAGAATTAAAGAAGGAGAGCCCTCTACATGGCCTGAAGGTCAAGACCAAGAAGGCCATGTTAGGGGAAGTGGTCGAAGATGACAATTTGAAAACTCTCCTAAAAACATATGAAGATGTGTTCCCGGACGACCTTGCCCCTATCCTACTACCAATTCAGGGTATAGATCACCCTCACTTTGCTTGTTCACGGGCATTACGACTAGCAAACCCCGGTCTCGACCTTGTGGTATTGATCACCAATTCTTTGATGTCGGTAGGAAAATTAACTCCATGTTCCACTATCCTTGGGCACTTCTCATACTTTTCATTAAGTCACTAAACAGATATCCAACCAAACCTGAAACCACAATTCACTCAATATACATTCTCCATCCGAGACTAGTGTTCTACATTTCGGATATTATCCTCGACCCATTAACCTCACACTTTCCACTAATACACTCCAGAATACTCCCTGATCAGTCACTATAAACACATTCAATCGAAAACACCCGACCAAGTACGAAAACATAATAACCATCCACTTTAGTGACTTTCTGTAACCACATTACCTCAACTCTATTCTGCAACTTAACCTTCATCCAACCGCTAAGTTCCAAACACCAAATTGAACCTCAACTCATCAACAACCTTCCCACAAATAGACTTAACCCTATTCCCATTATAATCACCCACAACCAACGTCTAACATCACACCACCAACCTACCGAGGACCTCACTGTTCCCAACTTGTTCTAGGACCTTGCCAACATCCAACCACCAGTTCCTAAACACCTTGTGGATTCATAGTCCACTCGTAACAATCCCTCAAAACATCTTAAGTTGACTCCACCTATAATCACCCAAAACTATCCTCATACACCACCCACACACCTAAGCCGAGAACCAAATACAACCCTCTTTGTTCTTCTTTTCGGGTAAACCCGATTATTCATAACACCTGAACCACTTACCTACCCAACCCACAAATTATATCCATCAATGATCCTTTCATGAATGTGATGTATAGTTTCCATATCACCGCGAATGTGAGGTATGGTCTCGCGAACGCGATGAGTAAATCATTGGGAGGAAAGGTTAAATCTCCAAATTCATTTTTGACCTTTCATTCCCATATTTTGAGCCCTAGATTTCGAACTAATGAGATTATTAAGGGTATTGTTCAAGTTCTTCAAGAGGGTAAGATTGTAACTCACTTTTTACAATTAAGTCTCTAATTACTAAGTGTTTTATGCTAGAATCCATGTTTAGGATGGGAAACATAAAAGAATAAGCCCTAGGCTTGAAAAGATATAAATTCTTGGTTCAACAAGATTTTGAGGCTATAACTTGATGATATTGCATATTTTGATTCCATAGACTATGGGTAAACTAATTTGAGAAAGAAATTCATATTTTGCCCCTTTGGCTCGAAAATCACTTTTTGGGTGTCATTTTTTGGTTTTGTTTCAAAGTATGCCATTATGGGTACCATTGGATCATCTGAACTAGTAGAGTACTATGTTGACCATATTAACCCCGATTTTCTAGTACAATTATGGATTTGACCTTGGGGTTTTAAAATGAGGTTTTGGGGTGGACTTTCTAGACCCAAATCTTACACAAAGTAATGTGGGCATCGTTTGTATCATATTTTGGTGCTTAATCTGCGTTTGAGAATATTGGTACTGTAATAAGGCTATTCGAAAAGGCAAATCGACTTCGTGACTTCAGACTCCTACTTCCAGGCAAGATGAGAACTTGTACCTTACTTAAGCGTCATGGTTGGTTTAAATTAATTAACTAAATATGGGAATAATGTAGATAATAAGGGGGTACTGATACTTATGAGGTGACAAGCACTTTTATTGGGTATTGATATCATGTATTTGATAGTAGTTCTTTTGAACTACTTAGAGGAATGTCCTGTTTGAGTACTAGTTGATAGTCTAGTACGATCCTTTGGATCCGTGATTGGAGTATAAAACTTGTACTTTACGTGTTATTATTATCTATTTGTGTGTTGTGTAATGATGTTTGCCCTTTCATCCCATCATACTCATTTAAAATAAAAAAAGCTAAAGATCAAGTCTTTATTGTATAAATGACTGAGTTAGAACATGTGTGGCCTATAATTGCTTCATGTTGTTGCACATACTATAGTTATGGTTCATAATGTATTATCCTATGTGGTATATATTCATTTCTTTATGTTGTTCATATCATAATTATGCTTCATAACATATCAAACTATATGGCCTGTATTTGCTTCTTCTTGTTGTGCATACTACATTCATGTTGCTTCATAATGTATAAACATGTGTGGAAATATATGAGTATAAGAGTTGTGTGATTAGAATAGGTAATGTGTGAGCCTGTTGTGTGAATATACCAAGTACTGTGTGATCCTGCTGTGTGAGAATACATAGGTACTGTGTGAGCCTACTGTGTGATTATACATAGACACTATGTGTGAACCTAAGTGGTATATGGACCTCACGAGTCTCCCATGGATCACAGTTCATTGACATTCGAACTTGTGTATACTGGCAATGAGAAACAAAGGCCTTGCATTGTATAACATCTACATTTCATATCATTTACTAATTCGTTCCTTGTTGCTTGTTTTCCTAAACTACGAAATTGTCGGTTATCATGCTATTTGGCTATTCGAGTGTTCCTGAGTGGTGAGAGATTCTTATGCTTAGGCTTAAATATTGGATTGATTAGTCTCTATTGATATGAATCGTGAATACCTTATTAGTCTTGGGGAACTAGATACTATAACCTAGGATTGGACTCTTGGTTGAGTAGATTTGGATATTGCGTCATTATAGTAAATTGATGGTGGTTAGTGTGGAAGTAATAATCGGTAGGCCAGCCCGCATCTCTTTCTATGATAGGATCGGTCGACGATACTGTTGAGTACCTATTGTTTTTTATAATCACTCTACATTTGCTGCACCTTTTCATGTGTAAGTTATATTCTAGTTCTGGTGGAGTTTACGACTACACAACCACTGTGGAGCTATTTCGAAGGATTCGGGGTGAGCTACATGGTAGATCTATGGCACCAGTGCTTCTTCTTTATCTTTTAATTATGTCTTCTCATTTCTGGACAAATTGTGTATTTAGGGATTTATTACAGCCTGTATTCCTTAGATAGTTCTTGTAAAAGTGACATCAGTCTTGGGAGTTTGTATTATTTTCTTATTACCTATACTATGAGACTTTTAAGACTTAAATTGATTTTCTTAAAAATTTACACACTGTATTTTTCTATCTAATTTAAGTTGGATGATCCTTGGGGTTAGTGCCATCATGACTCTGCGATTTTGGGCCATGACAAATTGGTATCAAAGTGTTAGGTTCACCGGTCTCACAAGTATAAGAACAATGTCTAGTAGAGTCTTGTGGATAGGTACGAAGATGTCTGTACTTATCTTCGAGAGGCTATGGAACACATATGAAAATTCCATTCTTTCCTTCCTTGTTATGCATATATGATTCAGCTTAAGGTCTAAACTTCTTTGTTCCAATATCTCACTGATGGTGAGTATACATTCTCTGGTATGCACTTGATTGATGGATGTGATATCGCATGGTATGATACGAAATGTCTCACTGTGATGAAGACGTGTGACCAGGTTCATGTTATAACTATTGTTCGAATTTTGATTGGGGGAGTTATGATTTAGACCTTTTTAGTTGGACGATGACCCTATGATTTGGGAGTGATGGTGCAAATGACTACATAATAGCCAAATTTAGCGATTAGTAGATCCGAAGTTGAGGAAGTATAGCGATGAGGAGAGATTTGACAATTCTAAATAGTGCGGTTAGAGGATTAACTAGGCAACGAACCTTGTGTTGTTGAAGATTATGATTGAGAGATCTTGACATGACATGAGAAATTTTGGAATGCAGTGAAATGTGACATATACTAATATCTTGAAGGCAAAGGAAAAACTATGATGAATCTTTCATCGGGCAGGAGAAATAGATAATTATGCAATGATACAGATTTTGGGAAGGCATATTAGCATGGGAGATGACTCTTATGATAAGATATGAGAGAGTAGGACTTTGTATTGGATTTTGTGTGAAGGTTCTTCAGTTACTTGATAGAACGCAAAGGTAATGAGAGAAATTTGAATGATCAATATCAATTATATGATGAGCCCAAGTAGTGGATGGGCTCGTACGGTAAAAGTTTCTATGGAAGATTGAATCTTATGGGAGTAATCGAGTGTAATATTTTAGTGAGTCAGTTGTTCTAGGTTTTCTTGATATTTCGGTATAGGGTGTTAAGGAATCATTGTTGGATTATGAGTTTGTTCATTCCGTGTGAGACTACTCTATTTATGAAAAGGACGCTTCTAACACAACCCAAACCGGAGGGCCATGATGGGTACCCGGAGCCTTACTTGCCGAGCACCACTAGACATACATTCACCACATAATCATAAATAAGCATGGGCCACGAGGGCCGTCACGAGGTAACTTGTTGACTCATAGAAATAATAAGGTGAAAAGGTGCCAGACCGATAAGGCATATATGTACATACATAGATGTTGGTCATAATCATATGAGCCGACAAGGCTACCATAGATGACTATACAACAGAAACATAGGACGAGGAGGCCACGTAATGTCTGACTGCATCATAACTGTCTACAAGCCTCTACTGGAGTATCTGACATCATAAGGTTGGGATAGGGCCCCTCCATACCCATGTGCATATAAAAAATACCGTACGAAGATTAGACTACAACTCTGGAACAAGTAGAGTGGTCTAATATGAGTTGAATAGGCAACCTACTAGTGCGGTCTGTCGCCCTTTCTACCTAAACCTGCAGGCATGAGACGCAGCGTCCCCCAGGAAAAAGGGGCGTCAGTATGAATAATATACCGAATATGTAAGGCATGAAAAATATCATAATAAAGGCATGAAGGTAACCTAAGACAAGAAGTAACCAACATGTACAAAATGCCTCTGAGGGACATAATATGCATAAGTATCGTACATGTGCGTACATAATGATGGGTCATACATATACATATGCGTATATAATGTCAACAAGTCTCTGTGGGCATCCCATCATAGCATATCGGACTCTGTGGGCATAATCATCATCATATACCAACTGATCAGGTAGTGGTGCGTATATGCCATAAACTTTCCCATACCCCATGTACATACCATATCGCATATATAACACATGTGAGGTCATGGTATATACATGTATATAATGCATGAATGATAATAAGACACTCTGAGTTTATTAGAGTGATGTAAGGTCGTTGCACCTCCAATTTACATTATGGAACGAACATCTTCAACATAACTTACTTTGAAGAATCAACAAACCATAAGATAAGATCACTATCATTATATAGAAGTCAAGAACATCAACCTCTAACATATCTAAGAGTGGAGCTGTTATGGATATTGTTCGTTTACGTTCGTTTCATTCTGATCATGCCAAAAGAAGGAAGAGTAATATACCTTTATTTTTAATGACTCCACGTACTGCTTGTAATACTTCAACCTACATCAAGGTATTAGAACTATGATTAATGTCATAGAATGACTCAAAACATATTTCTAAGCTAGTAGCTCTATTACGGAAAATCGGGCAACACTTCCCCTACATTCCCTTACTTCCCCAAATTCAAAACATCACCAAACAATTATATTAATAATATCAATAACCAATTCCATCCATTCAGCCCCTCAACAATGTAAGAAAAAATCGGACAAGTCAAAAATTAGTATAATGAGCGGCATGCTCGGCTTACAACATCATACCACACTCCTCCCTCCTTCTAAGACATGGAACTCTATCAATAATACATGTATAAGTTCCTGCCACTATAAATCACTAAGGACATAGCTAAAAAAGCAGCTTCATATGTATCCCAACATGGCACAATAACGAACAAGCTACAAGCTCGGTTCTATCTAGGAAACAACAAGTCTCCACCTTTTTTTTTCTTCCAAATCCATAAACACAACATCAACCACACAAGAAAAATTTAATAACTTTATACCCAAGCTACTCCATAAATTTCCAGCCAAAAACATAGCTCACAAGCCCCTCAAAACAGTCCATACGCCACAAGCACCTCAACTTACAACTTTCAAACTTTATTTCACAAGTTCTTAATCAAACAACACTTCAAAGACTTTATTAAACTTTTATATATAAAGAAGAGGTTGAGTCGTACCTTGGATGCACAAAAAACAGCCCCCCTTAACCTTACTTCAGCTTGAAGTAACCTCAATCTCACCACCCCAAGAGATGAACAAGCTTCCTCTTACTATGATCTCCAAGGGATAAACCACTTTGATTTCTTGTGGAAATTTACTTAGATGATAGGAAGATGTCTTGGGAGTATTTGGACGTAAAATGGTGAGAAAAAAGGCCCCAAAGGCGTTCCACCATTTTAAATACAAAATGATAAGTGTCCACCGCCTAAGTGGGTCCCTTAGGGAGCTGCTTGCAGTATTATCTTAAAACACACATAATTATTTGTACGGAGCTTCGATTGACGAACGATTTGTTGTTTTAGAAAGTAGACTCACTGAACTTGAATATACATAAAAAATGATCCCAGCAAATCCCTATACACTAGAAGATATACACCCATAAATTAGGGACAAAATCCAATCCAGAATTCTGCCTACTTTTTCCCGAGTTTGGACGAACTTAATTTCTTTGATTCGTTTAGCCCCGAATTCTTATGAGACTTACTTAACACTTGTTTTAAAATCTTCCTTAACCTTGTAGATGTATCTTAATACCTCAGAGTCACGTTTAACTTAACTCATTTATAATTTCAAATATGATCTAGTTCCGAGCTTATATCAACTTACTCATGACGCAACTTAGCATGTAAAATTACGGGATGTAATATCCTCCCCCCTTAGAAACATTCATCCTCGAATGTAGGGGTATACATAAGGGAATTAACTCTTATCGACTTTTTTGAGAATTTTGACAGAGTCTCCTCTGTAATACTAACTATTCCAAACCTGCACGCAACCCAGAAAATATAATATAATACCTCACAGGGCCAAAATTAATCAATCAACAAATTTTGGCTCCACATAACCATAAACTATATCTCTGATTTATGCTGGAAGTTTTGAACTCGTAGATCATTTAATTATAAAACACTTCCATAATATAGATACATGAAAGACTGGATGCATAGACTCCAATTCGGAGCAACTCTAACTCGTAGCCCACTTGGCCTATTTCTCAAACAACTTTGTACGGCCCAATGTACCTTTGGGCTAAGCTTGCCTTTCTTACAAAATCTCATTATTTACGACATCCTCGAGAAGACATCATCATTTACACAAAATCTAGATCTTGGTATCGCACATCCATAAGTAAAGTTTGGTGACTCTAGGTTGAATTCTTCTACAGGTTGGTGGACCAAAACATGTCTAAGTAACTCTGATCCTCCTACATCGAATTAATCGATATGATATATGCACTCCCGACCATACATGGCCTTATAAGGAATATCTTGATACTTGAACGATAACTGTTGATATATGAAAACTCATTGAGGGGTAAATGATCATCTCAATTCTCTTTGAAATCTAGTATACATGCCAGCGTATCTTCGAGTGTCTGAATCTTCTAGCTATTTTTCTGGGGTGAAAACTACACAAGGGTTCTCTCATATTCCCAAACCTCTCTGGAAGGATACCCAGAAGTTTACTGTAAACAGAGCTCCTCTATCTGAAATAATGATATTATAATTTGAAGAAGTCGCACAATCTCTTTAATATACAACTTTGCATAATCTTGGACCATTTGAATGGATCCGTCTTGCAAGAAATGGATCAAATTTGTAAGTCTATCGACCATCACTCATATGGAGTCGTATTTTTAATAAGAGTGGAGTAAACCCATACTGAACTTTATATTAACCACCTCTCATTTTTAAATCAAGATCTATATTCTTTATATTGGGCCTTTGATGCTCTATCTTTACTTTCTAGCAGTTAGGACACTATGCCACAAACTCGGAAATGCCCATCTTCATGTAATCCTCTCTATATATATGTATATCTTTTATACCATGATATATCTTTGTCGAACCGGGATGAGTACAATAGAAGGACTAATGTTCCTCCGCCACTCTTACCCCGTAGACTAGCTATATCTGGGGCACACAATCAACTTTTACAGAACGGAACTTCGTCTCCCTTAAGCTCAAACATTTGCTTCTTTTTCCATAGAACTCCCTCTTTCAATATCGCTAACTCTAAATCCTTATATTATTGTTTATTTACCTCTTGTTACATTTTGAATCCTAACTCTACCCTCATCAGAGTCCATTAATCAAACTCCCAAGCTTGTTCTTTGGCTAACTTACTCTCTTCTCGATCTCTGGGTACACCTAGTCACACATAAAATTCATCTTATGTTTCCCTGAAGGCTGTCACCTTATTCTGCTGAACTTTCTCTTTAAACTATATGAGGACAGAGTCTGCATACTGCTACTCGTTCACTTTTACCACTAAGGGTAGTAGTTTTGAATGGTAACTTTGCTTTTATCTTAGTTCAATGCTTATTTATCACTTTCATGGGATACACTTACGTTATAGTGTATGTTCTGAGTCATTTCGGGGAAGGCCCTACTCAACTATATCATTTTAGCTCATCTTTATTTATTTCTTAATCTCAAGGACTTTTATTTTCTTTAAGAGGACTCATGTATCTATGTACTATCATGGCTTGCCCTAGTAGACGCGTTTACTATTAATGGGTAAAATCCATCCCTCATTCAGATATTTGTTCTTGAAGATAAAATGGAGGTTCTGATAGTTATAAAAGATATCACGCCATATCTCAAATATGTGCTTACTATTGCGAATCCTAAGTCGTGGGTCTTTCTCAACAGTTCTTAAGCATAGATGATCTCATTTCTGATTGTGAATATGCGCATTACAAATGCATCAACTCACCACGGTCTGCACTATCCTGGAGTTCTTACATACATAGCCTTAACTGTCATTTTGGATTCTGATTTGATTATTTATTCAGCCAGCGTAGTTAATAATATGTTGTTGACATGTTTTCTTATTCGATATATATCCATATTCTAAAGGAATGGGCGTTATTGGTCAACTTTTTTTTCTTTCAATCCACACTTTAAACCACTATACTCGGAGTAAATTATCCTCACTTGTCTATTAGCTAACATTTTTTATCAGGAACTTCTCATTCATATTAAGTTGCAAGCTGATTAATATATATCCTTGTATGATCTTAGGCACTCCTAAACAACCCATAATTATTCTTAATCACTTTCACTTCCATCCTTATTCTGACAATATCAATTATGTACACAACCTTTAAATGTTTGCATTATTCCTACGCAGCATGCCTTTTTTTAACATCTGAACTGGTGTACACTCTATATTATTGATCATTACTCCTATCTAAAATAGATGCTGAGTAATGAAAAGAAGGTCGTGAACTTAAGTTTCCAACACGAGTCGCGAGGTGATTTGCTAGGAGTGCCGAAGATTGCTAATCATCCTACGGTGACATACCTAACGTGGAATGGAGTATGAAGTGGAATTGAAGAAAAGACTTGAATATCCAAGCCAAGTGACATTAATTTTTGGCTTTATTTAGGTCTTGGCCGAGACCAACTTTTAGCTTATTTTAATTCCTAGCTTAATTTTCTTATAGCTTAATTACTAGGCCATGTAATAGGATGAGATGACTAGGACGAGAACCATCTAGAATGAGAAACTTCCAACGTGCCCCAAGGAGGTAATTCATGAACTAGCTAGTTCATGCACTTATCTACATGGATGACACAAAAGGGTGGCCTATAGAACATGAAGAGTGGGCCTTTTCCCTTATCCCAAACCGGTCGAACACCTTCCTCTTTCCCATTCGGCCGAGTGCCATGTTTGTGTCTTTCTTGTTTCCTCTTCTAGAAGGTATATAACAAGTATAAATAGGAGATGTAATTGATGTAAGGGGATATTGAAGTTTTATGAAATATATTTGAGTTTACTCAAACTTTCTAAGTTTTCAACTTTTGTGTTGTTATCTTAGTTGGACCTTTTGTGGTCCAACCATTGGTCCTTTTGTGGTCCAAACCCTAGTCCTTTTGTGGGTCACCCCTTGATTCTTTTGTGGACCAAACCCTCGGTTTATGTCTAGTAGAACTTTTGTGATCTAACTATACCCAAGCCAAGGTTCTATCCGGTTGCTTGTTACAAACACATTGAAGGTCTTCTCGGCCTACATTATCTTACCCGCACACTTTAACAATTTCGTACCCCATCCTTGTCCAAAATACCTAATTCATTTCACCTCAATACACTCCAACACTTCCCCAACTCACACCCAAAAGTTCGTCAACCGACTCCTCCCACAAACACCCAAAACCCCCAACTAATTCCCACAATCCCGACCGCACCCCTATTCTGCCAACCTTACTGTCCCGACCAGTTTATGCCACCTTACCACCAACATAACATAAAATGTATCTAGTTCATCTCCTCCAAATGCCTTTGTCCAACACCCTCCAAATTCAGCTGCACATCCCCCACCAAACACACACTGCCCAGAAACCCGCTAACCTCTATTTGACCCCCATTTTCATATCCACCCGGTCCCAATCCAACTCTGACCCACCTAACCATAAAATACCATCCTTATATACATTATTTTGGTATAAGAGCCATACATTCTCGTCCCACACTATGTCTAACATAAAGGAAGAACTACGAAGGATCATAAGTGACCTATTTGCGGAACAAGCGCAAATCTTGAGAAAAGAATTTACAGGGCATGTTGTGAGCAATAATGATGAGTCTGTGGTTGTACAAAACTGTCCAAGGTATAAAAGTGAAGAATATCAAGAGTGTAGGGATTCCTTTGTTACTGAGGAACCCGAAGTCAAAGAGGTCGTAGAGGAAGATGTTGATCTTGCAAAGGAGGGTGGAAGTTTAGAATCTGATGTGTGTTGACTATTCAACTTGAAGAACGGGAGGAGACACAAATAGAACAACTATTTTACACGATGCAAGGTAAAAGACAAGATATGTAATATGATCATTGATGAAGGAAGTTTTTCCAACATTCCCTCCGTAGAAATCGTGGACAAGTTGAAATTGTCTACCTGAAACCATCCTAAACCATATGCTCTCCAATGGGTGAACGAAAATGAAAGGCTAAAGGTAACGAAACAAGATCTTGTTATTTTTTGGGTTGGTAAGTATGAAGATGAAATATGGTGTGACATCCTACCTATGGATGCTTGTCATATTTTATTGGGTCAGTCATGGCAACTTGATAGGAAGATGCAACATGATGGAGAAAAGAATGTCTATTATTTTCAAAAAGATGTAACAAGATCCGGTCGGTACCATTTTCACATAGTGAGGTGAAGAAAATGAAGATCCAAATTGTCAAAAACTGCAAGGAGAAATCCAAGACCCCCTTGCTTGATGCGGTGGAGATCGAAGAGGAGTCCCATATATGTATTGAAGTGCAAGGATAAGGAGCATCATGTGGGAAATGCGGTTGAGGATGTCAACTTGAAAGAACTCTTGAAGAATTTTGAAGATATATTTCTAGATGACCTTGCACTCGGATTACCACCAATAAGAGGTATTGAACATGCTATTGATTTTATTCTAGGAAGTTCATTACCTAATCATCCAGCCTATAGATGCAATTCGGAAGAGGCCAAGGAATTGAAAAGACAAGTGCAAGAATTATTAGACAAAGGCTTTGTCCAAGAAAGCCTTAGTCCATGTGCGGTACCCACCCTGTTGGTGCCAAAGAAAGATGGAACTTGGCGCATGTGTATCAATAGTCGAACGGTCAATAATATCACTGTGAAGTATAGCACTACAAGAAAAACAGGCTACGGTGACAGTTCACATGTGACAGAAATGCAAGTGTCACATCTTTTTATTAAATTTATGATTTTTCTTGACATTCATGTGACAGTTTTTTTAAATGTCATATAATCATGACATTCATGTGACGTATTTTTTAAGTTTCATATAATTATGATATTTGTGTGATGGGTTTTTAAGTGTCATTTATTTATGACGTTTGTGTGACGGGTTTGTGAAATGTCACATAAATAAGTTACTTGTGTTTTAAATTGACCAAAAATGACACGTTTGACTGATTAAAACGACACCATTTTTATTATTTATTTAACACTTTTTTAATTCAAATTAAGACCTACACGATTTTTATTTCTTTTTTAAAATTGTTTTTAATAAATACAAACTAAACGTTGTCGTTTTAACATTATAAAAAATAAAAGATCAAAAACTATGTAAAAATACTAAGTGTCTTCAGGCTCACACAGTTAGGTTCAGCTTCCCTCACTACACTGACTTTCGCTGGTTTGATTTTTCTTATTTTATCTTAGCTATTAATCTGAAAAAAAATATATCAATTCTACTTCCAATTCATGAAAGTGAAACTGAAATTTATTCTTTTTTTAAATCAATTATACACTCACACAGTCCACTATATTTTATTTTAAAAAAACAAATTAACCTATTAACAAAATCAATTAACACTATATTCATTCTTCAGTAAACCAATTAACCTAAAATCAATTCTCCTTCTCCTGCTTTCTCTCTCTCATTTGCCGACTTCTTCATTCTAGGTTCACATTTTTTCATTTGCATTCCAGAATCTCAATCTCGTCTTAAAGGGGAATTACGCCCCATTCTCCTCTTGTCTTTGCATAAGGGCCAATCTCTTCCCATTCAAGTTGTCCATGCGGCAACCAAATCGAATCCAAGTTCTGGGAAGCGGTGTGTGCGGATCATGGGATTGATTCCACCGGAAGATACCATGGATACATAGATCTACAACTTGAGAGGGTAAATGTGTATTACAATGAAGCTAGGGTTGTGCTTATGGATCTGGAACCAGAGACTATGGATAGCATTAGATATGGGACTTATAGACAGATCTTTCGCCCTGATAACTTATTTTTGTCCAATATGGTGCTGGGAACAACTGGGAAAAGGGTCATTATACAGAGGGTGTTGAGCTCATTGATTTTGTTCTCGATGTTGTCAGGAAAGAAGCTAAGAATTGTGATTGCCTACAAGGTGTTTGTTTAATTGCTTTCTCATTTATTTACATTTCTGACTCCTATATGTGTTATGTATTTAAGATTTTCTTACTTGTTGTTAATCATATATGATTCTAACTATCTAATCTGGAGTCTTAAAACATTATGAGACTAGTTTCAAATTCTAGTTTTTATCCTCAAGTTTGTGAATTGTGTCTTATACAAATTATGTATTCTTCTTGCTGCAACTGAAAATTCTTGAAAGCTTCTATATTTCAGTTTCATTTCAATATCTAGGGCCAGATTATCCTATTATTCTACTATCAAGGTTCCTTCCATGTATTTGTGTTGAATATGTACACTACAGTTTTACATAAATTTTTGTATGTCATCTATAATTGTAATGATATGCCATGGTGTAGTGATTTTTCCTTCCAAAATTAGCTTTATATGTTAAGAATTTGTTTATCGTATCACCTATTTCATTCCTCTGGCAATACAATAGTATAGTGCCTCTCTAATTATAACTGCTTCAGCTTCCATATTGGTAGTATCCTTGATTACCTCAGTCTATGCATACTTGATATCCCCTATGTGATCTCTCAAGCAAAATTTATATGAGATTTTCCCTGGATTGCTTCTGCATGATCCATCATTATTGCATTTGATCATTGCAGGTGCACTCCAATGCACTTTCTTGTAGTACAAGGTTAGTTTGAGCTTCTCTAATTATTCAAGTAATGTAGACCAGCTTGATAGAATATGATTCTGTTTTCGAAATCTAACCTTCGTCAATTGCCAAATTGTAGTATATATCTTATATTCTAGTTGTTGTGTGTCATTGTTCCTCTATTCATGATTTTATTTCTTGTTTTACATATCTCCCATATGATTATAGCTAGGATTGCATATAGTATGTCTTTCAGTTTGGGTGGACCTTATCTTTTCCAGCAATTAATGATCACCTGACTTAATTGAAATCCTTCAATATAATACCTACAAGAAACAAAGTGTTACACCCCGTATTTGCAGGACATGTTTTAGAACGTACGTAAGAACTCTCAATGTTAAGATTTTGAGACTTGTAAAATTTATCGGAATTATGAAATTTTCGGAAAACGTTTTATTGTGACGTATGGGAGGGCGACACGTGTCACCCCCCCTTAAGTGAGCTTGGACGAGATGCGGCACAAGGGTCATTTGACCCTTGTTAGCAAAACAAGTCTTGCAACTTGAAAGCTTGACATGTTTGACTTAGTCAAGGGGACCACTAGCCTTGATAATTGTTAAGACCTCCTCCACACCACCCAATTGTTCACATCTTAGCCCTCCATGTTGTTATATAAGGGTACTAGTAGCAAGAGAGAGCTCCATACTTAGCCAAATTTCAAGAAAAATTTGAAGAACTCAAGTGAGGCTCTCGGGTTCCCTCTTGGAAAGGAAGAAATTTTTTTTGTTTCTTGTCGATAAGCTCCACACTTTAAACCAAGGTTCATGAGTGTTAAGTAAGTGTATCTCAATAGAAAAATCCGGAAAAAGAGAGTTTTCAGTATTAGTCGCAAAGCAAAACCTAGTCGTCTTTCTAGGTTTTGTTTAGAACTTTGAAGGAAATTGTTGGGGTTGTTCTAAGGGGTCTCAAGGAGTGGATTGAGGTGTCTTGAAGAGGCTCTAGGTTGCTAAGGAGCGACTTGGTTTGAAGATTGGATTGAGATTCGTTGAGGTATAATCTTGTTCTTTGAAAGTGTTCTGAGTATATATTTTTATTGTTGTTGTTAGCTTTACGTGTTGCTAGCATGAAGTTGATATGTAGAAGTTTATAAGGATTATGGATTGATTGTAAGCCTTGGAAATCCGGAATGTAATGTAAGCCATGTTAAGTTGGATTTCAATTTAGTCGTTATTAGAATCGTCGCATGTTATTGATTTGAAGATTGTGGTAGTTTTAATCAAATGCGACTTGATATCATGTTATGTTAACATTTGGATTGAAACGGAATTTTGATAAGAATTAGTATTGTTGAACTCAAGGTGGCCGAATTTGGACTTGTAGTTTGTATTAGTTTGTTATTCATTTATATTAGACTACCTTCTAAATTGTGAGCCAAATGGGGCTGTTTAGTTATTCATTTGTACTGGACTACCTTCTATATTGTTGTGAGCCAATTGGGGCTGTTTGGTTATTGTATTCGGCCTTGAAAAAGGTGGCAAAGTAAGTAAAAACAAAGGAGGTCTTTGTCCGATTTTCCGTAGAATTTAGTGACTTGACACTTAGGATATTCTACGTTTAAAGTAAGAGGTTAATGGACGTATTGTGGCCATGATAGGTTGAAGTACTAAGTTTAGCGTATCCTACTTGAAGAATGGAATAGCTCAAGGTTGAAGTACTTGGGAGCATTTTGCTACTTGTCGACAATCGTCGCGAGGTATGTGAACCTCTTCTTCTTTGGCATGATCCTACGTATGAAATATCCACGTGATATTATTTCATGTTTCCTCCTACTCTTAGAAGTTAAGAGGTAGTCGTGTGATTTACTCTATGTTAAGTTTATGTCAAAGTTATCCTAAGTCTTTACCAAGCCTTATGGGAGGTGTTGGTAAGAAAGGATTAGGAAATTATGAGATTTGACTCAAAGCTATGTATCTTGATTTTATTTAAAGTAAGTAAGTGGATTTTGTTGTTCGAAAATGACTATAATTTATATGTGAAAAGGGGATC
The DNA here is from genome assembly GCA_029844215.1 of Przewalskia tangutica. Taxonomy (NCBI): domain Eukaryota; kingdom Viridiplantae; phylum Streptophyta; class Magnoliopsida; order Solanales; family Solanaceae; genus Przewalskia; species Przewalskia tangutica. The sequence goes on along the minus strand of CM056720.1, from coordinate 132,305,998 downwards.
GATTTTAAAAGTGGATGTTATATGGTTTTAAGAGAATAAGTTACTTGGTTTTGGAAGTGTATGAAATTTTGTATATTTGTTTATAAGTATAAGTAAGTGGACTTTAAAGAATGTACGTTATAAGGTTTTAAGACTATGAACTTTGGTTGTCTTCTAAGGATTATGAAACTTTATTTTTTTTTTAGTTGTGGACTTGATTTCTAAAGTATGTGACTTGAGTTTTAAAAAGAAGAAGTTTTATGATTCTTTTAAGTACGTATGTACGTAGTATGGTTGGGTTTAGTTTTCCCTAATGTTGCAAGAATTAAATGCCTTAAGTTCTCTAATATGAAAGAACGTTATAATAGCTTTATGGGAAGTTGTTATGACGACTTAAGAAGAAGTAATTATACGATGTAAAAGGTTATGTAAGGAAAATACACCGAGCCTACAAATAGGCCGGATTACGTTATGAAATACACCGAGCCTACAAATAGGCCGGATTACGCTATGAGATACACCGAGCCTACTCATAGGCCGGATTACGCCATATTACCCCGAGCCTACACATAGGCCGGGTTACGTCATCTTACACCGAGCTCCACAGGCGGGCCGGATTATGCTACATGATTCCACAGTACACCGAGCTCCACAGGCGGGCCGGATTATGCTACATGATTCCACAGTACACCGAGCTCCGGGCGGGCGGATTATGCTACATGATTCCACGATGCGAGCCGCGGTGGGCGGATTATGTCACATGATTCGTCGACGCGTGTCCCGCAAAATGGGCGGATTATGTTAAGTAAGATAAGTAAGTTATGTGGAATAAAACTTGATTAATCTCTTAAGTATGTAGGTAAGAACATGTTGTTAAATCTTATTGAAAGAAGGAAAGGAACGGTAATTATACGATTGATTTCAGGAGTTTATATGACATTCTTTTATGCAGTTATGATATGATTGTTGCACCTTATTTCTGTTCCATACTGCACTGTTATCGACTTCCGGGCTGCGTTCATGCCCGCAGGTATTAGGTGCACAGGTTGGTGATTCTTGCTAGTAGGATCTCGGTTCAGTTTTGGGAGAAAGCTCCAATTGCTCCGGAGGCTTATCTTGTGGTACGGTTTCCCTGATGTGGTAGATTTATGTACATTCAGGGGTATGGCGGGGCCCTGTCCCGCCACAGTTGTTACGTTAAAACTCTTAGAGGTCTGTAGTCACATGTTGTGGGTCGGTTTGTAAACGGAAAAAGGGATGGAACTGCTGTTGTTTATGTATATGTATATATGTCCAGGAAGGTAGCCCTATCGGCTAACCTGTTGTTTTATTTCTGTTGTTTATTTTATAAGTTTCATGTATGTTCCGCTGATTATCTCTGATGTATACCTGTAAGGGTGCCCAGGTAGGGCACGATGCGAGCCGGGGTCGGGTCGTGACAAAAGTGGTATCGAGCGATTAGTCCTCGGAAAGTGTCTACAGGCATCGTGTCAGTAGAGTCTTGATTATCGGTGTGTTGTGCACCACATCTATAATCGGAGGCTGCAGGACATTTAGGATTAGTTTCCATTATTCTCTCTCGAGATCGTGCGATGAGAGTTGTCTTATTAGGTTGAATCCTCCAGCGTATTCTTATGTATGTGAATCGGCTATGCCTCCACCCGGCGGCCCGTGGCGAGAAGGGCAAAGCGGCGAGAGTCGGTGGTGCGCAGAGAGTTACCAGGAGTCGGGCACAGACTATGCCTGAGGTAGTAGGCGGGTCGGCGAGTTCAGCCACGCCGGCAGTATTAGAGGAGCCGAGAGCGGCAGTAGCTCCAGAGGTTCGGTGCCGAGCCGATTCCGCGGCGAGGCGGGTTTAGGGATTATGGAGAGCGGTCGGGCTTTTGACTAGCATAGTGGTAGGCGGCAAACGAGTGAGCAGCGACTAACCACAGAGCGCAGTTTGAGGATACGGATTTTCGGTTGTAGTCCACCCGAGTTTTATGGTTCGAGATCTGAGGAAGATCCTCAAGAGTTCGTTCGGCAGCTACAGCGGACTATGCAGGTGCTTAGGGCCTCGGATACGGAGTCAGTTGTGTTAGCCTCTTACCGGTTACGCGATATTGCGTTGAACTGGTTTGAGTCGTGGTTGCTTTCGAGAGGTGGGGATGCTCTTCCGGTGTTTGGGAAGAGTTCTGAGGCCTTTATGAATCACTTTTGCCTCCTGAGATGAGGAGAGCCCGGGTAGATAGGTTCTTGACTTTGAGGCAGAATGGCAGGACTATTAGAGAGTACAGCCTGGAGTTTGACTCCTTGGCCAGGCATGCACACACTATAGTAGCTGACATGGCGGATAGAGTTCATCGTTACGTGATGGGGCTAGACCGTCATATGATTACCGCATGTTTGGGGGTGGCTCTTCAGCCCGGTATGGACATTGCTAGGATGCAGGCCTATGCACAGGGGATTGAGGACAGGGAGAGAGAGGACCGACCAGACCAAGGCCAGCCCAAGAGGGCTAAAACGGCAGGGGTTCAGGGTGATTTTCGAGGTGGAGAGCCTCGCGAGCTAGGTCTGATTCGGACACGCAGTGCTCCTTCCCGATTTTACGGCGGGGTTAGATCAGCCGGGTAATTCGGGAGCCGGTCAGAGCTCCAGAGCTTCGGATTCGTATGCGCACATGGGTTCTAGGCAGTCGGGGCCACTTTTCCTCGGTGCCAGCGGTGTGGCGACATCACCATGGGAATGTCGTCGTGCCTGCTTTTACTGTGGTCGTCGAGGACATATGTTGAGGATTGTCCTAGTAGGAGAGCTTGGAGAGGATATCACGATCTACTGGATCGATTGCGGTTCGTCTCCTTGGTAGCTAGGCAGGATGTTCACACACCGGCAGGCCGTGGCAGATGTCGTGATGGAAGTTCCCAGTTTTAGCGGTCTTTTTGAACCGTCTATATGATTTCAGGTATATCTTCGACCCTTTAGAAATTTGTATGCATGATAAAGTTGTGGTATGTTTAAGTTTCATGAACAGACTGTATTGAGACTATGTATATGTTAGAAGGAGTTGGAAGTACGAAAAGATAATCTCTTTTGGGCTTATGATGGACGGATAAGCATGTGCGAGGTACTAGGGCCATTTGTGGCATTGTTAGTATGTCGGGATTGTGAAAGGAAACTATGTCGCTAATTATAAGTTTGACCCCGAAAGAACATTCGGGGACGAATGTTTCTAAGGGGGGAAGAATGTTACACCCCGTATTTGCAGGACATGTTTTAGAACGTACGTAAGAACTCTCAATGTTAAGATTTTGAGACTTGTAAAATTTATCGGAATTATGAAATTTTCGGAAAACGTTTTATTGTGACGTATGGGAGGGCGACACGTGTCACCCCCCCTTAAGTGAGCTTGGACGACAAGGGCACAAGCGGTCATTTGACCCTTGTTAGCAAAACAAGTCTTGCAACTTGAAAGCTTGACATGTTTGACTTAGTCAAGGGGACCACTAGCCTTGATAATTGTTAAGACCTCATCCACACCACCCAATTGTTCACATCTTAGCCCTCCATGTTGTTATATAAGGGTACTAGTAGCAAGAGAGAGCTCCATACTTAGCCAAATTTCAAGAAAAATTTGAAGAACTCAAGTGAGGCTCTCGGGTTCCCTCTTGGAAAGGAAGAAAATTTTTTGTTTCTTGTCCAATAAGCTCCACACTTTAAACCAAGGTTCATGAGTGTTAAGTAAGTGTATCTCAATAGAAAAATCCCGGAAAAAGAGAGTTTTCGTATTAGTCGCAAAGCAAAAACCTAGTCGTCTTTCTAGGTTTTGTTTAGAACTTTGAAGGAAATTGTTGGGGTTGTTCTAAGGGTCTCAAGGAGTGGATTGAGGTGTCTTGAAGAGGCTCTAGGTTGCTAAGGAGCGACTTGGTTTGAAGATTGGATTGAGATTCGTTGAGGTATAATCTTGTTCTTTGAAAGTGTTACAAGAGTATATATTTTTATTGTTGTTGTTAGCTTTACGTGTTGCTAGCATGAAGTTGATATGTAGAAGTTTATAAGGATTATGGATTGATTGTAAGCCTTGGAAATCCGGAATGTAATGTAAGCCATGTTAAGTTGGATTTCAATTTAGTCGTTATTAGAATCGTCGCATGTTATTGATTTGAAGATTGTGGTAGTTTTAATCAAATGCGACTTGATATCATGTTATGTTAACATTTGGATTGAAACGGAATTTTGATAAGAATTAGTATTGTTGAACTCAAGGTGGCCGAATTTGGACTTGTAGTTTGTATTAGTTTGTTATTCATTTATATTAGACTACCTTCAAATTGTGAGCCAAATGGGTCATTTAGTTATTCATTTGTCTTGGACTACCTTCTATATTGTTGTGAGCCAATTGGGGCTGTTTGGTTATTGTATTCGGCCTTGAAAAAGGTGGCAAAGTAAGTAAAAACAAAGGAGGTGCTGTCCGATTTTCCGTAGAATTTAGTGACTTGACACTTAGGATATTCTACGTTTAAAGTAAGAGGTTAATGGACGTATTTTGGCCATGATAGGTTGAAGTACTAAGTTTAGCGTATCCTACTTGAAGAATGGAATAGCTCAAGGTTGAAGTACTTGGGAGCATTTTGCTACTTGTCGACAATCGTCGCGAGGTATGTGAACCTCTTCTTCTTTGGCATGATCCTACGTATGAAATATCCACGTGATATTATTTCATGTTTCCTCCTACTCTTAGAAGTTAAGAGGTAGTCGTGTGATTAACTCTATGTTAAGTTTATGTCAAAGTTATCCTAAGTCTTTACCAAGCCTTATGGGAGGTGTTGGTAAGAAAGGATTAGGAAATTATGAGATTTGACTCAAAGCTATGTATCTTGATTTTATTTAAAGTAAGTAAGTGGATTTTGTTGTTCGAAAATGACTATAATTTATATGTGAAAAGGGGATCGATTTTAAAAGTGGATGTTATATGGTTTTAAGAGAATAAGTTACTTGGTTTTGGAAGTGTATGAAATTTTGTATAATTGTTTATAAGTATAAGTAAGTGGACTTTAAAGAATGTACGTTATAAGGTTTTAAGACTATGAACTTTGGTTGTCTTCTAAGGATTATGAAACTTTATTTTTTTAGTTGTGGACTTGATTTCTAAAGTATTGTGACATGATTTTAAAGAGTATGTGACTTGAGTTTTAAAAGAAGAAGTTTTATGATTCTTTTAAATGCGTATGCACGTAGTATGGTTGGGTTTAGTTTTCCTAATGTTGCAAGAATTAAATGCCTTAAGTTCTCTAACATGAAAGAACGTTATAATAGCTTTATGGGAAGTTGTTATGGCGACTTAAGAAGAAGTAATTATACGATGTAAAAGGTTATGTAAGGAAAATACACCGAGCCTACAAATAGGCGGACACGTTATGAAATACACCGAGCCTACAAATAGGCGGACACGTTATGAAATACACGAACCTACAAATAGGCGGATTACGTTATGAGATACACCGAGCCTACTCATAGGCGGACACGCCATATTACCCGAGCCTACACATAGCCGGGTTACGTCATCTTACACCGAGCTCCAGGCGGGCGGATTATGCTACATGATTCCACAAGACACCGAGCTCCACAGCGGGCGGATTATGCTACATGATTCCACGACACCGAGCTCCACAGCGGGCGGATTATGCTACATGATTCCACAAGACACCGAGCCCCACGGGTGGGCGGATTATGTCACATGATTCGTCAGTACACCGTGTCCCGCAAATGGGCCGGATTATGTTAAGTAAGATAAGTAAGTTATGTGGAATAAAACTTGATTAATCTCTTAAGTATGTAGGTAAGAACATGTTGTTAAATCTTATTGAAAGAAGGAAAGGAGCGGTAATTATACGATTGATTTCGGAGTTTATATGACATTCTTTTATGCGATTATGATATGATTGTTGCACCTTATTTACATTCCATACTTTTGCACTGTTATCGACTTCTTCTGGGCCGTGCGTTCATGCCCGCAGGTCTTAGGTGCACAGGTTGGTGATTCTTGCTAGTAGGATCTCGGTTCAGTTTTGGGAGAAAGCTCCAATTGCTCCGGAGGCTTATCTTGTGGTACGGTTTCCCTGATGTGGTAGATTTATGTACATTCGTGGTATGGCGGGCCACTGTCCGCCACGATTGTTACGTTAAAACTCTTGAGGTGCGTAGTCACATGTTGTGGGTCGGTTTGTAAACGGAAAAAGGGATGGGCTAACATTGTTTATGTATATGTATATATGTCGGAAGGTAGCCCTATCGGCTAACTTTGTTGTTTTATTCTGTTGTTTATTTTATAAGTTTCATGTATGTTCATTGATTATCTCCGATGTATACTGTAAGGGTGCCTGTAGGGCACGATCGAGCGGGCCTGGTCGTGACACAAAGATCCTTCAAAGTTTTTGGGTTGTAGAGGAGTTTTGAACGAGATAAGATATAGACAGCACCAACATTAATATGATAATCACACTTCCATGATTCTTAGTACTTGATCCACGAGTAGTTTGAATTTGTATTCCCTCCATAAGAAGATTCTAAATGGTAAACCTTTGATCCACATGTACTTAAATATCTCCTCATTTTCATCATTATGTCTAATATATTGTGATGCACTCCTTGATGTTAGGTTTTTTATATGTGAATTTATTATGTTTTACCCGTGTTTCTACCTTGTTTTAGAGATAGACAAAAGAAATGGGTAAGTAAGGAAATGTATAGAAGCCTGGCTGCGTGAAGCCTAAAAGAAGAACATGCTCATTGTATAGCTCGCTCAATGTGATGAAGAAAGCACAAAAGTAAAGATTGTAAAATTTGCCTAAGAATGGAACAATAAGAAGACCTTGATGAGCTATGGCCACATTGAGAAAATGGTTTAAGTATAATTTGAGAAGTTGTTCATTAGAAAGAGCAAAAAACAAAGGCGGAAAATCATATTAAAAGGAACAGAAAAGATAAGTATCATATAACAAAGCAGCTTAGTAAAGTTTGGTTTGGTATTCTGATAGCTATAGTTGGTTGTGTCCATCATATATATGCCATTTTGTTCACTGTTTTCCTCACCTCTGGATGTGTCCTAAGTAAGGATTTTTAATTTTGTTTATGAACTATGCTAGGTCTGATTAAGCATCTGGCAATCTAAATCTTGATAACATTTTGATTGAAATCTGATTATGTGTTATTTAGAGCTTACCTATTTTGCCGTCTCCTATTTACTACGGAAAGATGGTAAAATTTGTTCATTCTGTGTGTTCCAAGTTTTGGTTGCAGTCACAAAGTGGAAGAGAAAAGTTCTTTTTATAACCCACATGTTGGGTAGGGGTCTATTCTCTGACAATCTTCACATTTTATCACTTTATTTAATTTTATCCAGTAAACCTTGTAGCTTGTTTTTATACCTACTAATGATGAATTTTCAAGTAGTCTTCCTCAATCCTAAGGATGTTATATAATTTCTAATGAGAGTTTTTCCAACGACGGGAGGTATTGACTAGTAACATAGGAGAGGAATCTTTGAATGCGATTAAATCTAGCAAGTAATCTTCTTTTTTCATTGAACACATTACCAAAATTTTATTTTCTCCAGTTAGTGGTAACTAATTTGAAAGTGCCAATAGCATCCATGAGTGATTATATATTTAGTGATAATATATTTAGTGAATTTTTACAATTTTTGTATATTTACATATTGATATTTAATTCAATGACAGACACCACTACAATCTGGTGGTACAGAGTGTGGCTATTATATTATGCGTTTCATGAAAGAGTTGATGCTAGATTCAACTTTAATGACAAATAATGTAAGTACTTCTATATTTAAATGATAGATCATTAACCATGTTAATTGTTACATCATTTCAAACTTTACTAATTTTTTTTTTTTTTGTGGTTTATAGTTCGATGACAAACACATGTGCTCACAAGAGGAACTTGATGATGTTCGTGTCGAGTAGGGATTGCATTTTTCAAAGATACTTGCTGAAACAGAAGTTGGTAAACTAAATGCTGATGAATGAACATTTTAGATTGATAAGATAGTTGATTAACAATGTTTTAGTCTTGTATTAAACACTTTAATAATGCTTTGAATGATTATCCATTTTGGGAAGAACGCCAAATTTAATTTCCCGCCATATTAAAATTAATTATTAATTTAATAGAAATTTAAAAAAAATGAATCAAAATTTAAATTTATGTGACATTTGTGTGACGGGTTTGAACCGTCATCTGTTAGTGACATTTGTGTGACGGATTTGAACTGTCATCTGTTTGTGACATTTGTGTGACGAGTAAAAATCGTCACATGTCGTGTGACGTGTAAAAATCGTCACATGTCGTGTGACAGATACAGAACGTCATATGTTTGTGACAGTGGCAAAGATGACACTTACAGGAACTGCCATCTTAGGGGTTAGATGACAGTTTTTACCTGTCACCGTAGCCTGTTTTTCTTATAGTGTAGGTTTCCTATGCCGAGATTGGATGATATTTTGGATGAATTGAGTGGGGCCAAGTTATTCTCCAAGATAGATTTGAGGAATGGCTACCATTAAATGAGGATACGAGAGGGAGATGAATGGAAGATGGCTTTCAAAACCAAGTATGGCTTATACGAGTGGCTTGTGATGCCATTTGGATTTTGTAATTCTCCCACTTTCATGAGGTTCATGCACGAGGTGCTATGATCGTTCATAGGTTAATTTGTTGTGGTTTACTTATATGATATCTTGATTTATAGTCAAGATAGGGAATCTCACTTGTCGTATCTAGAAGTTATACTTGAGAATTTAAGAGAAGTAAAGTTGTAAGGCAAGTTAGAGAAGTGTGCTTTTATGATTACTAGTTTCCCATTCTTAGGGTACATAGTATCATATGAGGGCATGCATGTGGACCCATCCAAGTGGAAGCTATCCGGAGTTGGCCCGAGCGTATGAATGTAAGTGAGGTAAGAAGTTTCCATGGTTTGGCATCTTTCTATCATCATTTCATTTGAGATTTTAGTACCCTTGTTGCCCCTATCACTGAACTAATGAAGAAAGGTGAGTTTAAATAGTCCCAAGAAGCACAAAGAGCTTTTGAAACCTTGAAGGGAAGGTTATGTGAAGCACCGGTTCTAGTTATTCTGAACTTTGAGAAACTATTTGAGGTCTAATGTGATGCTAGTGGAGTTAGTGTTGGTGTCGTCTTGATTCAAGATAAGCGACCTATTACTTTCTTTAGTGAAAAATTGGATGGTGCACGACTCAATTATTCTACATATGACAAAGAATTTTATGTTATTGTGAGATCCTTGGTCCAATGGGAACATTATTTGAGGCCAAAACCTTTTGTATTATATTCGGATCATGAATCCTTGAAGTATTTACATGAGCAAAGAAAGTTGAATCTAAGGCATGATAAGTGGGTGGCGTAGTTGAAAACTTTCACATTCTCTACAAGGCACAAAGATGGCAAGTCCAATATAGTGGTGGATGCACTTTCCCTGAGGCACGTAATGTTGACCATGCTTGAACAAAAACTTGTGAGATTTGAAGTGCTAAAAGAATTCTATGAATGAGATCCCGAGTTCAAAGATGTAATGATTAAAAATAATAATGTAGTTCATGGTTCTTATTCCATAGTATAAGGTTTCCTTTTCAAAGGAAATAATTTGTGTGTGCCCAGATGTTCCATGAGAGAAACACTTGTACATAAAGTGCATTCGGGTGGACTAGCTGGACATTTTTGGGTAGTGAAGACTTTGGAGATTCTACAAGAACACTTTTACTGGTGCGGATGGATAAAGATGTAAATGGAGTGGTAAGTAGGTGTTCCACTTGTGAAAAGGCTAAAAGTTTCTTCCATAAAGGATTGTTTACTCTTTTACCGGTTTCGGAGCGACCATGGAAAGGTGTGAGCTTGGATTTCATCCTCGGCTTACTAAAAACACAACGGGGCAAGGACTCTATCATGGTGCTGGTGGATAGATTCTCGAAGATGGCTCACTTCATTGCTTGTCACAAGACCGATGATGCAACACATATTGCGGAGTTGTATTTGAAAGAAGTGGCAATATTTCATGGCGTTCCTAAGACTATTGTGTCTGATAGGGATGTGAAGTTCCTAAGTTATTTATGAAAAACACTATGGAGACTTATTGGTACCAAGTTCCTATTTATTACCTCCCATCACCCTCAAATGGATGGCCAAACGGAAGTGACTAATAGAACTCTTGGCACACTATTGAGAGGATTGGTGAGCAATACCACTAAGGATTGAAACATCAAGTTAGCACACGCGAAATTTTCTTATAATCGTAGTCAATATCGTACAATGGATAAAGCTCCATTTGAAATTGTTTATGGCACTAACCCATTTTCACCTATTGATTTAGTTCCAATCCCAAAGAAAACAATCCTTAGCTTTACGACTAAAGATCGCATTGAGGCCTTTTAGAAGTTACATGATCAAATTTGAGCACAAATTCAGACGGCCAACGCCAAGTAAAAAATGGATGCGAACAAGTCAAGAAATCAACCACAATTACAGCCCAGAGATTTGGTTTGGCTACACCTAAGGAAGGAAAGATTTCCAAACATGAGGAAGAACAAGCTAATGCCAAGGGCGGATGGTCCTTTCAAGATATTTGCAAGGTTTGGGAAAATCACCTACAAGGTAGAACTTCCAGACGAATATGGAAGTATTTGTTCAACGTTTCATGTAGGAGACTTATCACCATACTTATATGATGAGAATTTGAGGGAAATTCTGTTAAAGAAGAGGAGTACGATGAAAAGAATGAACTTAAGTTTCCAACACGAGTCGCGAGGTGATTTTCTAGGAGTGCCGAAGATTGCTAATCATCCTACGGTGACATACCTAACGTGGAATGGAGTATGGAGTGGAATTGAAGAAAAGACTTGAATATCCAAGCCAAGTGACATTAATTTTCGGCTTTATTTAGGTCTTGGCCGAGACCAACTTTTAGCTTATTTTAATTCCTAGCTTAATTTTCATATAGCTTAATTACTAGGCCATGTAATAGGATGAGATGACTAGGCCGAGAACCATCTAGAATGAGAAGCTTCCAACGTGCCCCAAGGAGATAATTCATAAACTAGATAGTTCATGCACTTATCTACATGGCTGACACAAAAGGGTGGCCTAGCGAACATAAGAGTTGGGCCTTTTCCCTTCTCCCAAACCAGTCAAACACCTTCCCATTTCCCATTCGACCGAGTGCCGTATTTGTGTCTTTCTTGTTTCCTCTTCTAGAAGGTATAAAACTAGTATAAATATTAGATGTAATAGATGTAAGGGGACGTTGAAGTTTTATGAAATATATTTGAATTTACTCAAACTTGCTAAGTTTTCAACTTTTGTATTGTTATCTTAGTCTGACCTTTTGTGGTCCAAACCCTCGGTGTAAGTCTAGTTTGAACTTTTGTGATCTAACTATACCTAATCCAATGTTCTATCCGGTTACTTGTTACAAACACATTGAAGGTCTTCTCGGCCTACATTACCTTACCCGCACACGAATTTGTTTATCAATTTTGTACCCCATCCTTTTCTAAACTGCCTAATTTCTTTCACCTCAATACACTCCAACACTTACCTAACTCACACCTAAAAGGTTGTCAATCGACTCCTCCCACAAACACCCGAAACCTCGAACCAATTCCCCCACCGTCCTGATTGCACCCCTATTCCGCTAACCTTACTGTCCTGACCAGTTTCTGCCACCTTACCACCACCCAACCACCAAATACCAACCACCAACATAATCTACAACGTGTATAGTTCATCCCCTCCAAATGCCTTAGCCTAACACCCTCCAAAATCACCCGCACATCCCCCACCAAACATACACTGAGGGTGACGATCATTGATTTATGAAATTATAATTCTAGGCACAAGATCCATTCTGTAATGGGAGGGGAGGGGGGAACCCTCAAGACGAGGTACCTAAAAAAGGAACGTCTTATGATTCAGAATCTAAGAAGAGAGATGGAGATAACGCGCTTACGAGGACCTCTGGGACATGGAACAATACTTTAAGGCTTAGTCAGCTATTGTCCTATTTTCTTTTTTCTTCTCGATAAGAGGCTTCCATTTGGGCCATGGCGGCCAGTGCTCCTAAGATCATAGAAGCAATGCTGCAGAAAAAGAAGATTTGTTGCAATGTAGCTATACTTACTATATCGTCTAACGGCTCATTTGGCCTCTTGACTTACCTTTCATTCATTAGTTTTGAATAACCCCTCTTGGGTCTATATATTTCTATCTATTTATACTTCATACCATTCTTCTCTAAGCCTCGTATATTGGGTGCTATTACTATCGATTAGCACCTCTAGACAGAAGGTTGCTACTGTTACTTCCTTAACATTCATACTTTCACAACATTATATATTAATAATGCATTCGTAGATTATGGATAACACAATCGTATTCATCTTGAAACTCTTTGTTGTAACCCTTCTCACTTACTCAATCACTAGATCAACATGTGATTCTTTTTCAATATTTTTATCGTACTACCTCCTCTTTGGGGGGATGTCCACACTTGTGATCAAGAATTTTATTCCAGAGAAGTCATATCGTTACCTCAATATCTTTCGCAATTCTGTAAACCTTACTAACTTACAACTTGTCTTAGAACACGTCTCTCTTACCAGAGACAACTAAATCACTTACATGGATAGACCCGTATTCACAACTGATGTGCTCGATCTCGGAAAATTTCATCCTTTATTGAAGACATTAGTCTTAGGGGGACTCTATTTTTTCATAACCTTCAAAGGTTGCTCTTCTGCAGTTAAGTCCCTTATTGTCTAATTGCTTACCTTGCAATTTCGCAATACTTGTTCTTACAATAACTCTCGAGATTCTAACTCATTTTTTTAGTTAGGCTTAGAGTATTTTCCAATATCGATACTTCATGATTCAGGCAGCTAAATCATCTGATTGATATATTATGTTGACGTCTGTCAATTCAAATGTCATAATGGAGACTTAGTCTCACAACATATTCCTCTTCAAAACTCAGTATTTACTTCTTTTTTACCTTCTTTTTACTAAGCTACAAACTTGTCACAGTACCATACTTGATCTTACAACTCCCTGGTCGATTCTCATATCTACTTGTGTGCCATACTTGTCTTTTTGACAATCTTTTGCTAATCTCATTGCTTCTTATCTTATTCTGGATAACTCTAATGAAACATTCTTTAACTTTTTCCTCTTCGACTAGCCTTATTCTCTAGGCACCTAATTTTCATTCTTTATTTCAAATAGGAGCCTTACTAAGGGGAATATTGCCTCGTGTACAGATATTTTAATACTTGGCCCCCGGACCTTCAAGATTCTTGAGGAGTCGTATCCGACTAACAGTTCCCGGTTATATCATGTATATATATATATCCTCTAAAGAGATAATATCGACATATTCATACTATTCTTTCATACCGTCATTCAGTTCTGAGAATATGTCCAACACTAAGGATTACACCAATCCTTACTAGATTCTGAGATCTCACTTCTTTCTAAAACAATATCTATCAACGTCTGTAAATTATGAGCTAGAGTATATACTACTCACTGTAATTCTACCACTGCTGGAAGTGGGATAACAATGTTTATCTCGTTCTTTCTTAATGGCAACCATTTTACAATCTTTTATATTCAGACACTTGTACCTCTTTAGCGTTACTTTCTTTGATTTCTAAAACTCGCATTTTACCTTTTCAGGCTTTCATTACCTTCTCTATATACGAATGAGACAAATGCTCATGCTTTGAAAATTTAGCATAATACTCACACCTCTAGTGCATATAAGGATCTTTCATTTACTTTCTATGAGTATTAGCTGGAAATTGAGTTCCTATGACTCAACTCTGTTGCATGATCTGGAATAAAAAAAAGGGTAATCAATCCTAAATGCCTCATAGCCTCATATTTATAAATATGGTGCATAACACATCTATAAATAAGACTCTACTAGACACATCTTGTAAACTCCTTAAGACACGACCTGTTTTGATAGTTTGTCACAACCCAAACCAGAGGGCCATGACGGGCACCCGATTGTTACTTGTCGAGCACCACTAGACATACATTCACCACATAATCGTAAATAAGTATGGGCAATGAGGGCTGTCATAAAGTAACATGCTGACTCATAGAGATAATAAGCTAAAAATGTGCAAGACCGACAAGGCATATATGTACATATAGAGATGATGGTCATGACCGTACGAGCCGACAAGGCTACCATAGATGACTATACAACAGAAACATAGGTCGAGGAGGCCACATAACGTCTGAATGCATCATAACTATCTATAAGCCTCTACTGGAGTATGTGATATCATAAGGTTAGGACAGGGCCCCGCCATACCCATATGCATATCAAAAAAATTGTACCAAGACTAGATTGCAACTATGGAATAAGTAGAGTGGTCCAATATGAGCTGAATAGGCAACCTACTAGTGGGTCTATTGCCCTGTCTACCTGAACCTACAGACATGAAATGCAACGTCCCCCAGGCAAAAGGGGTTTCAGTACGAATAATGTACCGAGTATGTGAGGCATGACAAATAGCATAATAAAGGCATAAAGGTAGCCTAAGACAGGAAGTAAGCAACCTGTATAGAATGACTTTGAGGGCCATAATATGCATAAGTATCGTACATGTTCATACATAATGCCTGGTCATCATATATATATATATATATATGTGTATATAATGCCATCAAGCCTCTGTGGGCATCCAATCATATCATATCGGTCTCTGTGGGCATAATCATCATCATATAGCAGCTGATTAGGTGGTGCATATATAACGCCATAACCTTTCCCGTACCCCGTATACATATCATATAGTGTATATAACGCATGTGAGGTCATGGTATACACATGTATATAATGCATGAAAGATACTAAGAAACACTGAGTCTATCGAAGTGACATAAGGTCATTACACCTCTGATTAACATTATGGAACTAACATCATTAACATAACTTAATTTGAAGAATCAATAAGACATAAAATAAGATCACTATCATTATATATAAGTCAAGAACATCAGCCTCTAACATATCTAAAAGTGGAGCTGTTATGGATATTGTTCATTTACGTTCGTTTCATTCTAATCATGCCAAAAGAAGGAAGAGTATCCTTAACATACCTTTGTTGTAAATGACTCCACATACTGCATGTAGTACTTCAAACTACATCAAGGTATTAGAACTATAGTTAATACCATGGAAGGACTCAAAACACATTTCTAAGCTAGTAGCTCTCTTACGGAAAATCGAGCATCACTTCCCCTATATTCCCTTACTTCCCCAAATTCAAAACAACACCAAACAACGATTTTAACATTATCAATAACCAATACCATCCATTCATCCCCTTAACAACGTAAGAAAAAATCAGACAATTTAAACAATAGTATAATGAGCGGCAGGTTCGGCTTACAACATCATACCACACTTCTCCCTCCTTCTAAGACATGGAACTATATCAACAATACATGTATAAGTTACCGCCGCTATAAATCAGTAAGGACATAGCTAAAAAATCAGCTTCATACGTAGCCTAACATGGCACAACAACCAACAAGCTACAAGATCGGTTCTAACTAGGAAAAAACAAGTCTCCACCTTCGATTTTCTTACAGATCCAGCAATACAACATCAACAACAGAATAACAATGTTAATAACATCATACTCAAGCTACTCCATAAATTTCCAGCCAAAACATAGCTCACAAACCACTAAAATAGTCCATACACCACAAGCACCTCAACGTACAACTTTCAAACTTTATTTCACAAGTTCTTAATCAAACAACACTTCAAAGACTTTATTAAACTCTTATATATAAAGAAGAGGGTAAGTCTTTCCTTAGGTACATGAAAAATAGCCCTCCTTAACCTTACTTCATCTTGAAGTAACCTCAATCTCACTGATGTGAGTAAGGAGGGGTGATATTGGGTCAGTGGGTCAGGTGTAGAGGAGATTCGGGTTGACCCAAAAATGGATGATAATATAGGGTTCTCAGATTAACAGGGCAGTGGGGGTATATGATGGCTATTCCGGGAGAGTGTGGAGGGAAACATATTAAGGCATTTTATGGGGATGTTGTGGACACACTGAGGGTTTTTGTAGTGATCGGGCTTGGTTAGTTTAGTTGTGAAAGGTGTTGGAAGTTTACTGAAATATTAAGGTTCTCGGTTGGGGTATTATTGTCGGGCGGTGTGAGATTGAGAGATTATTTCGAGTAGATGTAGTTGGAAACGGATGGAGGCATTTTGTGGGGTTATCACGGGTAGGTTTAGGTTCAGGATGATGTTTGATACTTGGTGTTTTGATAGTGGAAAGGTGACAAAGCAGAATTGAAATAGTGAGGTCATTGGCAAGGTGTGTTATGCAGACTGTTTGGTGTTGTCGGGATTGGACAGGACTTTGTGGGTGGTTTAGATTGGGTACCTTTGATGGTAATGTTTATGGAGCCTTATGGGATGTGGTGGTAAAAGGATTGGAGTGATTTGAACGAAGGATGAACACAAAATGCAAGTTTCAATCCGGGCACACACCAAGTGTTGGTTGGTACGTTTTGGGTTAAGTATTTAGTTGTTGTGGTTGTAGTGAGATGCGGTCGATGTGGTAAGGATAATGACAACGGGGTTTTAATTCCCAGGTCGACACCTTGATGAGGGTGACCAATTTAATAAGGACTAGACCGGGGTTTTTAAGTACAAGCACGAATACTAATCAAGTAAGATTGGCCGTAAACCTTAAGATAGATCCTAGTCTTAGGCTAGGTTGGATCACACAAGTTCCAATGTTTGCATGAAAACAAAGGGGGTTCCTTAAGCTTGGTTTAGTTAAGTCACAAAGTCTTAACCAAACTTACACCAAAGGTAAACCTTAGTTTGGGTTCAACTAAGTCACACAGTCTTAGCTAAACTTGCACCAAGGGTTTTGGCTCACACAAGAACCAACTAAGAGTAGACACAGACAAGTGAATACAATTAGATTTTGAGTAAAACTCACTTTTCTATATCATCAAACTCTGATTATGTACAAGTCCTAAGGGTCCTAATTATAGTAGAGAATTGACCATTCTAGAAGACAAGTCAATAGACACAAAATTTCGGCCTAGTAGGAACTAATGGGAAATGGTTCATGTTTTCTTGGTGGTCAAGGGTGTTCTCGTCCTTAGTGTGCATAATGGGAAATTGTTTGGTTTTACTTGGAGATAAGGATGAACTCTAACTCCTTCACACCTCTTTGTGGAGTCCAAGTCGAAGAAGGGGTGGATTGGGCTTCTCAAGGATCTCATCTTCTTGGAATGTGTTTGGAAGCTTCTATTCTTGGTGTTTGTGTGTTGAACCATTTCGTCCAACTCCTATTCTCCCCCTTGGACGACTTTGAAGTCTTCAAAATAGCTAACTTCATGAACTTGCTAGTTCATAAAGTCTCTCCTTGAATTCCCCATCTTCTAGATATCCCTTGTCTTTGTCAACCCTTGTCCCTTCTCGGCCTTGTCCTTCTTTGGAAGACCTCTCGGTTTGTCCCTCATTACATGGTACATTAACTATGTCCTAAGGTAGTTATTACATGGCATACTATGTCATAATCTAAGATTTAAAATCTAAGCTAAGAACTAAAGAAATACAATAAGCTAAAACAAAACAACATGGTCTCGTCCAAGACAACAATAAGGCTGAATAAAACTTGCTTCTTAGATCTTCATGTGATGACTCCAATTCCATTCCATTTTTCATGTCATATTAGGCATATAAGTGTAGGTTGACGGGTCATCATTGGCATACTTAGAAAAACATCTACCGGTTTAGTTTGAGAGACTAAGTTCGTGAGCTTTCTTTTATCACTCACCCCCAAAAAAGATGAACAAGCTTCCTCTTACACTTCTATGATCTCCAAGGGATAAACCACTTTGATTTCTTATGGAACTTTACTTAGATGATAGGGAGATGTCTTGGGAGTATTTGGGAGATGCTTGGGATCTGAAATGGTGAGAAATGAGGTCGCAAAGACGTACCACCATGTTATATACAAAAGGATAAGTGTCCATCACCTAAGTGGGTCCCTTAGGGAGTTGCTTGCAAAGTTATCTTAAAACACACATAATTGTTTGTACGGAGCTTCGATTGATGAACGGTTTATTGCGTTAGAAATTAGACTCGCTGACCTTGAATATACATAGGTTATGATCCCAATAAATCCTTATACACTAGAAGATATACACCCATAAATATGGGCCAAAATCCTGTCCAGAATTCTGCCTACTTTTTCCCGAGTTTGGACGAACTTAATTTCTTCAATTCGTTTAGCCCCGAATTCTTATGAGACTTACTTAACACTTGTTTTAAACCTTCCTTAACCTCGTAGAGTTATCTTAACACCTCAGAGTCACGTTCACCTTAACTCATTTATAATTTCAAAGATGATCGATCTCGTTTCCGAGCTTATGTCAACTTACTCATGATGCAACTTAGCATATAAAATTACAGGATGTAACAACCTCAAGAGCATTATTTGATCGGTAATATGGATTGCATCAAAAGCTTTTGGTTGGATGCAGTAATTGACTAATGGAAAATATCTAGCGATAGACGACTGTGCAAATACAACTACTTCCTCCACCGGCTCTTGCTTTCGATCAAACCTCATGGTTTTACTATATACACAAAGATGAAGTCAAAAATTTTAGTTTATTAATTTTGAATCGGAATTTCTTTTAGTTATTGTGTTTTGGATAGATTGTTTGTATATATTAGATGAATCTTTTTGCATACAAATGCAGAGTTAGAGACAAATTACTAGATTTTGCCGAACTTGTAGCTCGAATGCTAACTCCGCCCTATATATACATACATTAAAAAAGAAAAAATAATTATAAATAAAGTTATATATATAATAAAACTGATATTTTTAACTTACAACTTACTCCATATAGTCTAAATTAACAATTTAACATATCGATCAACTTTTCTGTAATGCTCTTCCACTTAGAGAGAGAAATATATACATATACCACATACTGTGTATAGAGGATTTAATAAAAAAGGAAAAACACCGGTCTCTAACTACTAGGACGGCAAATATCTTCTCTATACGTACGCCTAAGCCTCTAATACGTCCTAACAGCCAGGACGTACATCCACTGTTCAACACAGCTAATTATAGAAATTTAATTTAATTAAAGGAAGTCATCAGGGGAATCCCCGAAGAGCCTGGAGGACGCGTTCGAAGACGAAGACATGGCAAGGTATACGAAGAACGCCTTTCTGGTCATAACCGTATTCTTGTGCGGACTTGTTGAGGAGATTGATGAAAATTGGATGATTGAAAAGCTCAACGCTCACAATAAACCTCTCCATGTCTTCACCGACGTACACAGGGATGCATCCTTCAGGGACTTCACCCGATCTGCGCTTTCCAGTTTTGATGGAATCGGAAGGAAGAAGGGAACGAATGAGCTTCTTCATTGACAAATGAAAAGAAATGTGGGAGAAAGAGACAGACTAAGAGAGGAGTTTGGAATGTGGGAATAACATAGAGCTCGCTTTAAATTTATAATGGAATGATAGAAACAGAAAGAAAAGGGGAGAGGAGGGAGGGAGGTACATGCAGAAGTACTTGACAGGTACAATTACTCTTTTCTTTGTCTGTATCTCTTTATTAATTTTGATATGATTCTACTATTTTCTAAGGCGGAATTTGATAAACATACATTTCACTCACTTACATTGCAAAAAATATAGCTCAAAATTTACATTCTAAATATATAGTTCAAAAATACTTTTATACAATGTTATATATTTATATACAAAATTATACAAGACATGTGTATTATGTATATGGGTGTATAAAAAAGTTTAAGAGGTGTGTATACGACACTATTATATAATACTATACACTATTATACAACAACAACGGGACAGCCGCAACCGCCGTCATCGTCGGAGTTCTATTTTCCGGTGAACTCCAACACAACTAATGATGGTGGAGGAGCTCCGGTGACTACCAGCCACACCAGATCTGAGTGGGAGAGAGAGCGAGAGAGAGGAGGAGGAACCGGTGGAGCAGTAGGAACCACCAGCCACACCAGATCTGAGAGATAAAGGAGGAGGAACCGACAAAAACGATCAGCCATAACAGATCTGAGAGAGATGAGTGGGTCGCTCACCACCACCAGATCCAAGAGAGAGAAACTCGTCACAATCCCGACACGATAACTTGGGTCTCTTCTCCAAAAGTCGCAGAGTGTTTTGTGTATTTGTGTGTGTGATTTCTTAGGCGGCGGCGGTGGGAGAGCCGCGCGGGAGACAGAGAGCGAGAGAGAGCAAGAGAGAGAAGGCTTAGTCATTTTTTGTATGATTAAAAAAGGTGGGTCAAGTATTATAGCATTGTTATCCTAATTAACATACAACATAATTAGGTAATTTTCTAATTGGATTTTCTAGTTAACTCCCTAAAAAATATGTGTCGTTTTGCATTACATTATATATAGTGTTATTATATATTAAGAGTCAAATAATTCCTTTTTACTATTAATGTTTAATACTTCTATTTTATTTATAAAAATTATGATTTGTATTATACTTAAATAAGTAAATTTGATTTGTATTTGTACTATTTTATTATTTTAATTTATAAATAGATTTCAGTTCTAATCAAATATATATTTATATTGTAACTCTTTTATTATTTTGTACTCAATTAAATTTAGAATTTTAAACTTTTAATTAGCTTACTGCATAACTATCTTTTTCAGACCCGGATTACATTGAGTATCTTGTTGTTATTATTGTATATTTAGATTAAAAATTATTTCAGTATTCAATATTTTGGTATTTCTTTTGTAAAAAATGAATATCATACTAAATACCAAATTTTTTAAGGATGCATATCAACCTTTCCCTTTTTAAAATTTATCATTCGATTAGTGTGTTCAGTATCCATTTTGGAGGGTCCAACTAATTCAGATTCACACTCAAGAGGTCCCATTTTGGGTGTAAAAATAAATTCATTTTCAAGATTCGAACCTGAGATATTTAACTAAAGATCGAAGAGTGCGTAATTAAGGATTGAAGGGTATCTATATATCATGCCACCACAACCGCTAATTAAAGATTGAAATAGCGTCTCTCATGTTCTAAACAGATCTGCAAATCCAGCTATATATATAGCCAAAACTGCTTTGCGTGATTTTTGGTGGAAGCAAAAGGACAAAGGTAATAATACTCCAAATCTTTTTTAATAGACCATAAGAATCTCAAATCCATGTAAGTTTATGATTGAATTAGCGGATTTTATTTAATATTTAAATAATCTATCAAAAATTATTTACTCGTGATGCTCTCTGTCCCGAGCAGAGATTGATTCGGTATCTCACTAAATGAATATGCCCCTTTCTACTTAAAGACGGATGAAGGAAAAGGAGAAAGACATATCTGGTGTTCGTTACTCGTATTGGGCAATTCGAATTTGCGTCGCATAAGACCCATTAAGGAAAAGCGCTCCCTAACATAATTTTTTTCATATCTGAAGGAAAATATAATCAATCTAAGATCACATAGTTCTTCCAAGATACATATATTTGTTTCACTAGTCGACAATATAATCACATATATAACACGAACTATACCGTAAAGTTCACAATATGAGTCGTACTTGAATTACAGAGAAGAAGATTGCTCCATGAACAATACAGGAATCTTCCACATAAGTGCTTCACATAGAAGAAGAGAGTATTTTGCCTTTTTTATATTAGAGGAAATAGAAGCATCTCTTCTCCAACAGAAACGTGTTTATATTCTTCTAATCCTGAAAGGATACAACTGTTCAATTAAAAATTTCTAATAGTTGTGTCTTTTTTTATTTATTAAATAATAATATAATAAATATATTACACATATATATTTATTTATTTGGATATGAATCCGGGTTGACCCACATGGGTGATCCAAATCCAATTTCCAACATCTCCTACTCGCACAGTGGGTCAAATCTCATTATATTATGTAACTTTCATACATAACGACTAGACCGTGTGACCAGTGCCTACTTTGAGAGCTTAGTTGCTATACATCTGTTAGGAATATATAACATCTCGATTTAATGGAGCTTAGAGTAGATTGCAGTATGCAGTACCATAAATCATTTATCACATTCACATCTCAATATCTCTTTTGTCATAACTTGAGTTCATCATTATGTTTTGTTGGAACTTGGAAAAGAAGAGTAAAGTGATCGAAAAACTGGAAAAAATAGTCAAGCGCCGTGGCGCCCAAGGACAGGGCCACGACGTCGGAACAGTGCAATAAAGACCGTCGACAGCGCCACGACGCCGAAACTTCAAAGAGGTCTGTAGGAATTTCAGAGCCACGGCGCCAGGGCCAGTGTCGCGGTGGCGGGGACAGCCCGACGCTACGCAACGATAATTTTCAGATTTTGAACCAAAAGTTGTCTCTCTTCATGTAAGGTCACTACATTTGATGAATGGTTGATTAAGGTCGAAATTTATGCTATATAAAGCATGTTAATCACTTGTTTTAACACACAACAAACAAGATTAATCTTCAGATTTGAGAATTAAAACATCAATTGAAGATCATTTCTTGTTACCTCTTCTTCTTCTTCCTTAACCAAATTTCTGAAGAACACATATAGTAAATTCGTCAGGAGTGGAGTTCTTGTGATAGAACTATCCCTCAGATAGTTGTATCCTCAAGGCAGACGTCCGTAAAACTGCAGCACAAGCGGGGGCAAATTTTTTTCTTAGGACACTGCGTCTAGCAAACCTCTATCTATATCAAGTTAGTATGTATTTCTTATTGCTGGTTTTTGTTGTCGTTGAATTCAATTTACTTTGAATTATTAATATATTGTTGTGTTTATATATTAAAGATCTAGATTGGTACTAACAATCTAAGACAAAAAATTATTCTCATAAAATTTATTTTTCTGATTGTGTAAAGCTTGCAAAAAATTTCAGAGAATAAACTTCCTGATTTTCAAAAGTATGGATCAATCTGGATCAACAATGGTGAAAAACCATGTGGAGAAATCCGAGAAATTCAAGGGTGCTAATTTCAAACGCTGGCAACAAAAGATGCTCTTTTATTTGACCACTCTCCATGTCGCAAATGTGTTGACTGTCGAGGCTCCAACGGTACTTCCGGTTGAAGAAGAAGAGAATTCTCCAACTGAGGAGGCAAAGGCTGAATATCTCAAGGTTATTCATACTTGGGAGACTCAAGAGTTTCTTTGCAGAAACTATATTTTGAACGTCTTGGATGACTCTCTCTATGATATCTA
Organism: Przewalskia tangutica; assembly: GCA_029844215.1. Classification (NCBI taxonomy): domain Eukaryota; kingdom Viridiplantae; phylum Streptophyta; class Magnoliopsida; order Solanales; family Solanaceae; genus Przewalskia; species Przewalskia tangutica. Next base: position 132,282,668 of record CM056720.1, on the reverse strand, counting down.
CTCCTCGTTCAGAACGACGAGGGAGTTGTGGCAGTCACTCAAGAACAAGTACAAAACAAAGGTTGCTTGTTCAAAGAAGTTCGTCATCGGCAAGTTTCTGAACTTCAAGATGAGCGATGCCAAGGCCGTTGTCAAGCAAGTGGAGGAACTCAAAGTTATTGTTCATGAACTTGAGGTTGAATGTATGGGCCTTAACCCGCATTTTCTTGTTGGTGCTATTATTGAGAAATTACATCCTTCTTGGAATGATTTAAAGGTTTATTTGAAACATCTAACGGAGGAAATGAGTTTTGAGCAACTGGTTCTCAAACTTCGTGTTGAGGAAGATAGCCGGAAGAGTGACAAGGCAGATGTTGTTTCCTTGGAGCCCAATGGAAATGTGGTTGAAGGATATTCATCAAAGGCCAAGTTTCAGAAGGGCAAGGGCAAGTTTAATGGTACCAAGCCATTTTTTGTTGTCGGAAGAAGCACACTTGCCCCACAAAAGGCCAATGCGTTCAAGAAACAAGTTGGTGTTTGTTGGGTGTGCGCAAAGCCAGGGCACAGAGCAAGTCGTCTTCGCAAGAGCCAAGGTGGTGGTGGTGGAGGTTCGAAAAATATTAACCAGTCCATCTGTGCTGAAACTAAGAACCAATTCATTGGTGTTGTCACTGCTCAGGAAAATTTGGTTACAAATTCAACCAATTGGTGGATGGATACGGGTGCTACTATGCATATATGTTCAGATAAGGACATGTTTTCATCTTACCAAGCCATCAAGGATGGAGAACCGTTGTTTGTTGGGAATGCTGTTTCTGTAAAAGGTGAAAGGCAAAGGGTGTTATACCCCGTATTTCCAGAGTATGTACGCAGGGACGTACGTAGGAAATTTCGAACTTCAAGTAGGCTTGGCCGATTTAATTTTGTGCACAACACCCGGTTAGAGTCGTTTTTCGGCGAAACGTTTTCACAGCTTTCGTAGGGGAATTTCCGGCTATGCCATATTTTATTTTTGCGGATTTTTCCGAGAGACGAAACATTTTGGACCAACAAGAGGGCGACACTTGTCACCCTCTCATTGGAACACCTTGGACGGCATTTTGGACGAAATGGGCTATGTAAGGCACGTTTTTTGTGCCTTGGCTAAAGTCAAGGGTTGGTAGGATATTTATGTGTAATAAATCCTAGCCCTACACTTGCCTAACACTTGGTTTAATCTTGGCCTTTGGTTGGCCATCCCTTGACCTATAAATACCCCTCTCCCTTTGATGAATTCTTCATCCTTTCCACAAATCTCTAAGTGTTAAAATTCCTCTCTTGTTGTTGTTCTCGTCCCTCCCCTCGCCGAGAGCCCTCCCATGTGTGGCCTTGTGGCGAGACTTCACCCCTCCTAGGGGTGTTGTTCTCGTATAATATACCCCTCTTGGTAGAAATACTCTCAAAAGTATTGTTATAATGCCCAAATTACCTTAGCCAGATACCTTGTTGTATTCTAAGGTTATACCTATCTGAAAAGCCAGAAAATACTATTATACTTCCGTCTACCACAAACCGAAACCCTAAGGAAAATCTTCACCGTAGTTGAAGTCATAAGTAGAAGTTGGTTAGAACTTCAAGGGTTGTTTGGAGCTGGCCTGAGCGCACTTGAGTAGAGCTAAACCTTGCTCGGATCGACATTTAAACTAGGATAATTATGGGCTTATCGAGGTAAATATCTTGTCCTCTATTGTAATTGGAAATTACATGTTGTTAGATTATATAGTTGAAGTATGCTATATATAGTCGAACATGGTTATCGGCAATGTCTTGCGACTTAAGCTGAATAAAACTTACGGCAATGTCTTGCGACTTAAGCCCAATTTAAAGAAGAATCGAATCAGTAATTACATAGGTCAGACATGAGACTTGTGTAGTAGTACCGTGAAGTAGAATTGTACAGTTAGGGTTAGATGTATAACCCCTCTTGGCTTGAGCAGCCTACCGATAGAGGAGAGATTTACGTTGTTGCGGGAGGTCTTGCGAATTTTCTCAGAGAATATTCTACGATTAGACCTAAATGTTAATGTCGCGCGTGGCCTTATAGGTTGAAGTACTACGTGGCGCGATCTACTTGGCAGGAGTAGCCGACGTTTGGAAGTACTTGAGCGTTTTGCTATTAGTCGATACTCGTCGCGAGGTATGTGAACCTCTTCCTATCTCTTCTAGCATGATATGTGTGAACTATGTAGTACGCAGACGCATCACGTGTGCTAAATGTATTTGATTGGTTTAAAACATAAAGTGTTATAACGGCTTTATGGGAAGTCGGTTATAAACAGCTTTATGTTGGTAAGAAAATACTTGTGGTTTTTAAAAGGTAACTGATTTGAACTATAACTGGCTTGTTATGTGTTAATAGAGAACTTGAAGTAATACTTGGTTTTTGAAAACTTAAGAGTTATACTAGCTTTATGGGAAGTTAGGTATAACGGCTTAAGAATGTTTTACTGATTTCGGAAATCAGAATGTGTATCGACAAACCAACTGCGGCGTTAATAAAAGGAAAATGTTTTGAATAATTAAGTATTATTAAAACCAGAGAAACTTCCATCCGCATAAGCTAAGATGAGACAAAATGATATTTCCTAGATCATGGCTGCTGTAATAAGATTGTTATAAACAAGAATATCCTTCTCACTTATAAGGCTTATGTTTCTCAGATAGTTTAAAAGAGAATTATATTCTTAAATGAATAAGACTATGAACTACAAAACCTTCTAAGATAAGAAACGTGAACATTGGAAATTAGGCAAACTTGAACATTGGAAAAGAATGTTACTACTTGATATTACAAAGAGAAGTAATTGATTTACTTTAAAAGATAGTCACTCTATTTTTATACTACGTATTGTGTGTGACTTTTGTGAAAGTAACGTATCTTTTAAAGATTTAGTGTATGAAGTACTTTGGGGATAAAAACCCGAACTTGTTGACATATAGTAGAAAGTACCTTGTGTGTATAACTTGATTGTGTTGGTTTGTGATAGCCTTGTAAATACTTTCTTGTTGATTGATAAGTAAACATGCTAGGATGCTATGTGTGTTAGTATCTTGTGATGTTAGTGTAAAGGGGTTTTCCCCTCGACTGTGCTTAAAGTTGTTTGACTATCACCGTTATGTTGGTATTGTACCACTCACCTTGACTTATTTCGGAGGTTGGCGCCTCCACGCGGGTAGACTCAGTGATGCAGGACCATGATTCGAGAATACCTCACGCGGGTCGAGTGGATCCATGCGGAACTACGGAGTTCGTGTTAGTGTGCGGCCTTTATGGTCACGCGGTTATGTGGCCATGCGATCGCGCGAGTCGGGGCGCCGGAGTAGCTACCGATGCGGGTTATACCTCACGCGGCCTATGAGGTTGGCCTACGCGAGCTGCGGAAAGTTCTGTGGCTAGACGCGCACATTTGATCATCGCGCGAGTGACCGCTTTTGATCATGTGATGCCTAGACAGATATCATGATCTGATTTATGACCTTGTTAGTACTGTAGGTGTTAGTAGTCGGCTATGCCTTCGCACTTACCAGATCTTGTTTTATTTGGACACGGTGGGACTGGTGTTCATGTGTATTCCTTGGTGCTTTTCTATCATAGATCGCCGGCGGTGGAAGGTATTCCACGGGCATGATTGATGTTATGGGCTTGAGACCCATAGTTATATTCGAGTGATGACTTTGAGGCGTGAGTCACGACTTGACATATCGCTTATTTATTGTGAATCGTAGTTTGGTTATCATACATGTCTCCCGCTTTATAGACTATTATGATTTCATTTACGATTTTTAGTTTCACATACTGCACATTGTCAGATCGACCTCGGCCGCGTTCATGCCGCAGTTGAGGTACACCGCCGTTGATCCTAGCTCTCGTGGTCAGCGTTTGGGAAGCTCCGTTTCTCGGAGGCTTATCGATGGTATAGTCCCCGCCGTCGTAAGTGTTTACATTCGGGGTTTGGCGGCCCCGTCCCGCCATTGTTGTCGTATCATTCTTAGAGGTGCAGTAATCTTGTGCAAGCGTGGTTTGTAAAAGGATTAAACTGCTCATGTTGAAAGAGTTGTTATTTATATATATATACCGAAGGTAACCGTTTTTAGTTGCTTTGTCTTCTTATTTCACTGTCTTATTACATCGTTTCATGTATTGTCTTTATGTTCACTGATTACTCGATGTATGTCTACTGGGTGCCCGGTAGGCACGACCACGCCCGGTTCGGTCGTGACAAAAGTGGTATCGAGCGATTAATCCTCGGAAAGTGTCTACGCATCGTATCGAGAGAGTCTTGATTATCGGTTGTCGCGCACCACATCAATAATCGTGAGGCTATAGGGTATTTAGGATTGGTTTCTATTCTTCTCACTCGAGATCGTGCCTTAGCCGTGTTGTAAGTTGGACCCTCCGACGAAATTATTTCCTTATCGTTATGCCTCCGCGTAGGGCAAACCCGCCCAGGAGGCAAGGCGGCGGAGCCGCGAGTAGAGTTCGGAGGGTTACGAGGCACAGCCCAATCATCACCCGAGTTAGGTGCTTCATTCGGGATTTCTGCGACATCACTAGCCCAAGAAAGTTTAGCACGGCGGCGGTTCCTCTGCGCCATGATATTTGAACCTTCGCCTACGACCAGAACATAGAATATGCATTGCAAAGAGGCGACCCTGTTACTAGCTATGGATTTAACTACCAGAGAGTATACCGATGTACCGCGAGTCTTGATGAATATGTAAGAGAGGGTTGTGCAAGAGTAATTCTTCAGTTAGGCTTGAGCATGGCCTGTGTACGGGCTTATGCGCAGCAGGCCGAGAAAACGTAGAGATCGACGGGTTAACGGAGGACAGGTAAGAGGCGAGCAGCAGCGTCCTTTGGTAACTTTCAGGCGAGTCACCTCACCAATGGATTAGATTATGACGCCCACCGGTGCAAAGAGGTCCTCCACGGGTTGATGCGTTCGGGGTACGCAGAGTTGGTCGAACTCCGTGGCTTCCGGTTCGCGATGTGACGTCATCCCGGGAATGTCGCTTTTTAGTTGGTACTTGTTGTACTGCGCCGTCGGGCCATGTGTCGAATGGGTGACCTAGTAGGAGGACTTTGCCTTGATCGCGCGGTGGGTAGTTCGTCACCTTCCTTAGCTGCCACTAAGGCGGGGTTGATTAGAACGACTAAGGAGTGAAGCGGAGATATAGATTATCCTTAACCTCAGAGATCGTATGTGTGATAAGGTGAGTATACCTTAAGTGCTATGTTCTGATAGCAGTATGTTAGTTGCGATTAGAAATCTTGGTGGGTTAACCGAGTAAGATTTTGGGGGATAGAGAAGGTGGGAGCCTTAGAGTTTTATACGTAGAGACCTTAGAGGTAAGGCCGTCTCGAGTAAAGGTGTAGTGTTATGTTTGATCCTTATCGGAGCGCATAGTGCACGTGAGCTATGTTTGTGGGATAAGTCCCTGAGTAGCGTGATTTGAAAGAGAGTAGTCGAGCTAGAAGACCGCTAGGTTTTCGAAACGTGATTAGTGAGATTGTTCGGATCGGGAGCTAGTATTGTGCGCCGGGTCGGGTTGAGGCCACGCCGCGTCAACCCGCGGTAGGTTTGGTGGTGGTCGGGTTGTGGTGGTCCCGCGTGTTAGGGTTGAGGGTGTTAGGCCCAAGTTTAGTTAACCAGACGAGTTCGTGGACGCGTCGACCGGTGGTCGGGCCGATGGGGCAGCCCATCGTGTTCTTCTGGGACCATTTACTGGTGTGTTGAGTTATCCGAAAGGTTGAAAGGCTGCACGGTGCCTACCTTCACCTTATGTCGCATGAAGCCCGTGTGGCTATTTTCGTTTTCTAAAAGTTTTACGAGCAAGGATAGGAACTCGGTGAGTCTCGAGAATCACATTCGCCGCCGCCGTGTTTGAATTTGAGGATAGTTGCGAGAATTGTTGTCTCTGTTGAAGGAGTGTTTAAGCTACCATTTCGGTGTTCGGATATCGCCTTATGAAGCCTTGTAAGGCGGAAGTGTAAGTTGTCGGTCGATTGGTTCGATGTTGGCAAGGTTCGATACTGGTTCAGCTTGTTCCAGATCGGATAGTGAAGCTTGTCTAGAAGAAGTTCGCGGCTCGGAGAAATCGTGCGGATAATCGACGACGCTTAGAGTTGAGTTGACGGTCGGTCTTCTTGAAGGTACCACCCGGTTTGGAGTGCGACGAGTTTTGGAAAACAGAGGAACTTAGCGAGTTACTTTGGGCCTTTGTGAGTTCATGTGAAGGATAGGCGGGTTGCCTATATGTTAGCTTTTGCCGTCCGACTTAGGAGGCGATGTCCGATCTTCGTATTGTTATGTTCGGGAAAGTATCGGAGATCCATCAGTGTTCGATTAATGATGACCCGTTAGAGATAGTAACCGAGTTTGAAATCAAGATGATCGAGAGTTTGGGTGTCACGACGCAGTATGATCACGCGATCCGGTACCATTTGTTGGGTCGCTGAGAAGGTTTATGCCTCGCAAAGTGACAAAAGTGGTATCATGTGGTAAGAATTCGAGTGTACGAGAAGGATACGACACGTAAGGGAAGAAGCGGCGTGTATGGCGGCGTAGATGTGATCATTTCTTTTGTGTGGAGAAAGTGCGAAGAAATTATATTTTAGACCCTTGGATGGGAGCGTTTGTGATGTTAGAGGTGTGTCCTCGTGGACTTGAAGGTAAGTACTTTGCGCAAGTTGGTTCCGTACGTGCGTGGCGGATTGTTTTTCGTAAGTATAGCGGTGAGGACTATCTGCGCGTTTGTTTTGAGACTTAGAAGGAACATTCGGACGAATGTTTCTAAGGAGGAGAATGTTATACCGTATTTCCAGAGTATGACGCAGGACGACGTAGGAAATTCGAACTTCAAGTAGGCTTGGCGATTTAATTTTGTGCACAACACGGTTAGAGTCGTTTTTGTGAAACGCTTTTCTGACTTTCGTAGGGGAATTTCGGCTATGCCATATTTTATTTTTTGCGGATTTTTCCGAGAGGCGAAACATTTTGGACAACAAGAGGCGACACTTGTCACCCTCTCATTGGAACACTGACGGCATTTTGGACGAAATGGGCTATGTAAGGCACGTTTTTGTGCCTTGGCTAAAGTCGAGGTTGGTAGGATATTTATGTGTAATAAATCCTAGCCCTACACTTGCCTAACACTTGGTTTAATCTTGGCCTTTGGTTGGCCATCCCTTGACCTATAAATACCCCTCTCCCTTTGATGAATTCTTCATCCTTTCCACAAATCTCTAAGTGTTAAAATTCCCTCTCTTGTTGTTGTTCGCCCCTCTCGCCGAGAGCCCTCCCTTGTGTGGCCTTGTTGCAGAGACTTCACCCCCCCTCCTAGTGGTGTTGTTCTCGTATAATATACCCCCCTCTTGGTAGAAATACTCTCAAAAGTATTGTTATAATGCCCAAATTACCTTAGTCGTATACCTTGTTGTATTCTAAGGTTATACCTATACGAAAAGCCCAGAAAATACTATTATACTTAGTACCACAAACCGAAACCCTAAGGAAAATCTTCACCGTAGTTGAAGTCATAAGTAGAAGTTGGTTAGAACTTCTAAGGGTTGTTTGGAGCGGGTCGGAGCGCACGGAGTAGGAGCTAAACCTTGCTCAGGATCGACATTTAAACTAGGATAATTATGGGCTTATCGAGGTAAATATCTTGTCCCTCTATTGTAATTGGAAATTACATGTTGTTAGATTATATAGTTGAAGTATGCTATATATAGTACTGAACATGGTTATCGGCAATGTCTTGCGACTTAAGCCTGAATAAAACTTACGGCAATGTCTTGCGACTTAAGCCTGAATTTAAAGAAGAATCAGTTGTAATTACATAGAGTGTATTACGGTGAGACTTGTGTAGTAGTAGTGAAGTAGAATTGTGCAGTTAGGGTTAGATGTATAACCCCGGTTGGCTTGGTAGCGGCCTCGATAGAGGAGGAGATTTACTGTCATTGCGGGGAGGTGTCCGAATTTTCTGTAGAATATTCTACGATTAGACCTAAATGTTAATAAGCGCCTTGTGGCCTTATAGGTTGAAGTACTACGTGTGGCGCGATCTACTTGGCCAGGAGTAGCCGACGTTTGGAAGTACTTGAGCGTTTTGCTATTAGTCGATACTGTCGCGAGGTATGTGAACCTCTTCCTATCTCTTCTAGCATGATATGTGTGAACTATGTAGTACGGTGAGACGCATACGTGTGCTAAATGTATTTGATTGGTTTAAAACATAAAGTGTTATATCGGGTTTATGGGAAGTCGGTTATAAAAAGCTTTATGTTGGTTATAAAATACTTGTGGTTTTTAAAAGGTATCTGATTTGAACTATAACTGGCTTGTTATGTGTTAATAGAGAACTTGAAGTAATACTTGGTTTTTGAAAAATTAAGAGTTATACTAGCTTTATGGGAAGTTAGGTATAACGGCTTAAGAATGTTTCTTGATTTGGAAATCGAATGTATCGACAAACCACCGGCGTTAATAAAAGGAAAATGTTTTGAATAATTAAGTATTATTAAAACCAAGAGAAACTTCCATCTGCATGTAAGCTAAGATGAGACAAAATGATATTTCCTAGATCATGGCTGCTGTAATAAGATTGTTATAAACAAGAATATCCTTCTCACTTATAAGGCTTATGTTTCTCAGATAGTTTAAAAGAGAATTATATTCTTAAATGAATAAGACTATGAACTACAAAACCTTCTAAGATAAGAAACGTGAACATTGGAAATTAGGCAAACTTGAACATTGGAAAAGAATGTTACTACTTGATATTACAAAGAGAAGTAATTGATTTACTTTAAAAAGATAGTCACTCTATTTATACTATGGGTATTGTGTGACTTTTGTGAAAGTAACGTATCTTTTAAAGATTTAGTGTATGAAGTACTTTGGGGATAAAAACCCGAACTTGTTGACATATAGTAGAAAGTACCTTGTGTGTATAACTTGATTGTGTTGGTTTGTGATAGCCTTGTAAATACTTTCTTGTTGATTGATAAGTAAACATGCTAGGATGCTATGTGTGTTAGTATCTTGTGATGTTAGTGTAAAGGGGTTTTCCCCTCGACTGTGCTTAAAGTTGTTTGACTATCAGCCGTTATGTTGGTATTGTACCACTCACCTTGACTTATTTCCGGAGGTTGCCGCCTCCACGCGGGGTAGACTCGGTGATGCAGGACCATGATTCGAGAATACCTCATGCGGGTCGGGATCCATGCGGAACTACGGGAGTTCGGGTTAGTGTCGCGGCCTTTATGGTCATGCGATGCATGTGGCTACGCGGACTGCGAGTCGGGGCGATGCCGGGAGTAGCTACCCTCGATGCGGGGTTATACCTCATGCGGGCCTATGAGGTTGGCCTATGCGAGTCGCGGAAAGTTCGAGGCTAGACGCGCACATTTGATATCAGCGAGTGACGGCTTTGATCATGTGACGCCTAGCAGATATCATGATCTGATTTATGACCTTGTTAATGCTGTAGGTGTTAGTAGCCATGCATTACTTACCTGCATCGCTTTATTTGGACACGGTGGGACACGGTGTTCATGTGTATTCCTTGGTGCTTTTCTATCATAGATCGCCGGCGAGGAAGGTATTCCACGCATGATTGATGTTATGGGCTTGAGACTCATAGTTATATTCAGTGATGACTTTGAGGCGTGAGTCACGACTTGACACGATCGCTATTTATCAGGAATTGTAGTTTGGTTATCATACATGTCTCTCGCTTTATAGACTATTATGATTTCATTTACGATTTTTAGTTTCACATACTCGGCACTGTTATCGACCTCCTTCGGGGCCGCGTTCATGCCGCAGTTGAGGTACACCGCCGTTGATCCTAGCTCTCGTGGTCACAGCTGTTTGGGAAGCTCGTTTCTCGGAGGCTTATCGGTGGTATAGTCCCCGCCGTCGTAAGTGTTTACATTCGGGAGCGGGCCTCGCCCCGCCATTGTTGTCGTATCATTCTTAAGGTCGTATCGCTGTTGTGGCGGGTTTGTAAAAAGGATTAAACTGTTCATGTTGAAAGAGTTGTTATTTATATATATATACTGAAGGTAACCATTTTTGGTTAGCCTGTCTTCTTATTTCACTGTCTTATTACACTGGTTTCATGTATTGTCTTTATGTTCCGCTGATTACTCTGATGTATGTCTACTTGGGTGCCCGGGGTAAGGCACCAGTCGTGACAAAGGGAATGTGACTTTGAGGCTCACTTTCGAGAATGATCTTGTGCTCACCAATGTACTACATGTCCCTGAAATTTGTAAAAAATTAATTTATGGCCCTGTTCTTAGCAACAAGGGCTTTAAGTTAGTGTCACGACCCGAACCCGGGCCCGTGACTGGTGCCTTACCCCGGGCACCCTAGTGATACATCATCAGAGAAAATCAGCGGAAATAAAAACATGAACATGAATTAAGAGACATGATAAATAAACAGGCCAACCAAAACGGTCGCCTTCAGTATATATACATAAATACGACGATTATCCTTTACGGACTCGCCAAAACAAGCATTACTGCACTTAAGAAGTGACAACAACTATGACGGACAGGCCCCGCCATACCACGAATGTACAAGAACCTCTGGACTGTGGTAGCATACCAAAGATAAGCCTCCGAAGGAACGAGCTTCCCAACACGCCGAATGTGATCCTATAAGCGGATCGGCGATCGATGTACCTTTACTGCGGCATGAACGCAGCCCGGGCGAGGTCAAGACAACAGTACCAAGTATGTGAAATCAGAAATATCGTAAATGAAATCATAATAGTCTATATAAAGGGGAGACATGTATGATAAACAAACTATTCACAACATAAGAGCAAATATGTCAAGTCGTGGACTCACGCCTAAAAGTCATCCTCACGCGTGGAACTCCTTCCTCACCGCCGCGATCTAGGTACAAATCATGTGATACGCATAATGTGTCTCGCCCATCTTATGGACCTAATATAGCAACGTGTGGAATACATTTCGGTTCATCCCATGTAGTCGAATGGAATACATTCGGATGACCGTAGTCAAGTGAAATACATTCCCGGATGAACCGGTAGTCGAGTGAAATACATTCCCGGATGAACCGGTAATCAAGTGAAATACATTCCCGGATGAACCGGTAGTCGAGTGAAATACATTCCCGGATGAACCGGTAATCAAGTGAGATACATTCGGATGAGCCCAATCAAGTGAAATACATTCGGATGAGCCCAGAATCAAGTGAAATACATTCCCGGATGAACCGGTAGTCGAGTAGAACACAGTACTTGCATAACAAGGATATCACACGTAACATGGTCAAGTTTCATAACAACAAGCATAAGCAAGTTACACACAACTCAAGGTACTTCCATTTTATGTCAAAGTCCGGATTTTAACCCTAAAGTACTACGTACGTAAATTCCTTTTAAGAGATTCATTCCTTTTCTAAAAGTCACCCGATACCCGTAGTATATAAAAAAAATGTGTGACTTATATCATTTAAGTAAACCAAAACAACTTTCATACTTTCCTTTTTAAGATCAAATTAAGGCAATACCATGCCTTCCTTTGGACCAAAATACTTTTCTTTTAAAAGTCAAGTTACCGCATTAAAACAAATGATAAAACCCTTCTATTGTTTTCATAAAGTCGTTATAACCAACTTCCCACAAAGCTGTTATAACACTTTATGTTTTAAACCATTTTAAGACAACACAATGCCTTTCTTTTCCCTAAAAGTTCCAGTTTGCCTAATTTCAATCAAGCAAGTCTCTTTTTAGAAAAGTTTCATAGTTCAATGTCTTAACCTCTTTTTAAAACAATAGAGTAACATATGCCATAGGTGAGTAGGTTAATCTTGTTCATAATCAATCTTATTAAGCAACCATGATCTAGAAAATGTAATATCATTTTGTCTCATCTTAGCTTCATGCGGATGGAGGTTTCTCTTGGTTTTAATAATACTTAGTTATTCATTACATTTTCCTTTATTAACGCTGCGGTGGTTTATTGATACACATTCGATTTAGAAATCAAGAAACGTTATTCCTTTTAAAACCAAGTACTCATTACTCACGAATGAGGTTTCACACAAAATCCATATTAATTCATTTAAGTTAAGTCTCTTATTTATAAGATCCAATCTCTTAACTTTTGAAATTAATAAACCATTCATTTTACCACTTAAGGCGTTATACCTAACTTCCCATAAAGTTAGTATAACACTTATGTTTTAAAACAACCAAATACGATTAACACGTATGCGTCTACCGTACTACATAGCTCACACATATCATGCTAGAAAAGATAGGAGAAGTTCACATACCTCGCGACGATTATCGACTAATAGCAAAATGCTCCAAGTACCTCAAACCGCTTCGGCTACTCCTTAAGCTAAGTAGATCACGCCACACGAGTACTACAACCTATAGAGGCCACAAAGCGCCTATTAATATCTTTAGATCTCAATGTAGAATATTCTGAGAAAATTCGAAGATTCCCCGCACAGCAGCGTAAATCTCCTCTCTATCGAGGCCGGCTACCAAGCCAACGAGGGGGTTAACACGTCTAACCTGACGCGTGTACCATTCTACTACACAAGAATGCTACAAGTCCATCTGAATACACCCTATGTAATTACTGATTCCACTTTTTAAAATTCAGGCTTAAGTCGCAAGACATTGCCGTAAGTATTATTCAGGCTTAAGTCAAAAGACATTGCCGCACAACTATGTTCAGTTCTTAACTATATACTCCTACAACATGTAATTTCCAATTACAACAGGAGGTCAAGAATGTTTACCTCGATAAGCCCAAAATTATCCAAGTTTAAATGTCGATCCTGAGCAAGGTTTAGCTCTACTCAGTGCGCTCCAACCCGCTCCAAACAACCCTTAGAAGTTCTAACCAACTTCTACTTAACACTTCAACTACGGGTGAAGATTTACTTAGGGTTTCGTTTTGTGTGAGGAAGTATAATAGTATTTTCGGGCTTTTGAAAAGTGTAACCTTGGGAATACTATAAGGTATTTGGGCCAAGGTATTTGGGCATTATAACAATACTAGAGTATTTCTATACCACAAAAAGGGTATTTATACGAGACAACTAGGCTAGTGGGGTGTACTTCTGGCCAGGCACCACAAAGGGGGAGGGAGGCTCTCGGCGAGGGCCTTGCTCAAAGGGGAAGGGGACTTTGACGATAGCAAGACAAGAGGAGGGAGTATTTGAGACTTAGATAGATTGCTCATGTTTTGGATGAAGAAAGTCTTCAACTTAGAGGGGTATTTATAGGTCAAGTGAAGGCCAACCAATGGCCAAGATGAAGACAAGTGCATAGCAAGTGTAAGGCCAAGATTTAGCCATGTGCTACCTTATCCATCTACACAAAATATCCTACCTAACCCTTGACCAAAAATTCAACACCAAAAACGTGAAAAAGGCTAGCTTTTGCCGTCCACTCCTTCCAATTAGAGGGTGACAAGTGTCGCCCTCTCGTTGGTCCAAAATGTTTCGTCTCTCGGAAAAATCCGAAAAAATTAAAAATGCCATAGCCGGAATTTTCCCTACGAAAGCTGTGGAAACGTTTCGTCGAAAAACGACTCTAATCGGGTGTTGTGTACAAATTTCGAAACTAGCCAACTCTAAGGCTCAAATTATAATACGTACGCGCTCACGTACATACTCTGGAAATACGGGGTATAACAGTTAGTTTTTGAATCTGATAAATTTGTACTCACCAAGGGTGGAGTGTATGTAGGAAAGGGATACCTCAGTGAGGGACTCTTCAAACTAAATGTTGTATGTACTAAGGCATTTGTCATAATCAATGAAAATGCAGGCACTAGCATTTCTTCTGAGTATGTGATTGATTCCCTTTCTTCTTTATGGCATTCTCGATTAGGCTATGGAAATTATCGTTCCTTACAAAGAATGGTAAAGATAGGCATGTTTCCAAAGTGTTACATCAACAAAATGACTAAATGTGGGGTTTGCATAGAATCAAAATATGCAAGTCATCCTCATAAATCTGTTGTGAAATCAAATAAAGTGTTTGGTTTAATTCATAGTGATTTGTGTGATTACCAAGCAACCCCCTCTCGTGGAGGAAAGAATTATTATATATCATTTATTTGTGACTGCAGTAAATTTTATTATGTATACTTAATACATTCCAAAGATGAGGCTTTGAACATGTTTAAAACATACAAAGTAGAAGTGGGAAACCAACTTGACAAAAGAATTAAGATTCTAAGGTCAGACCGAGGTGGTGAATATACGTCAAATGAGTTCAAAGAATTCTGTTCTACTCATACTGTCATTCATCAAACCACTGCGCCATATTCTCCACAACAAAATGAAGTTTCCGAACGAAAGAACAGAACATTGAAGAATATGATAAATTCAATGTTGATTAGTTCGGGTGCACCCCTTAGTCTTTGGGGTGAGGCATTAATTACTGCAAATATGATATTAAATAGAATTCCTCAAAAGAAAAGTGATCAATCTCCATACGAGTTATGGAATGGAAGATTACCTACTTTTAAAAGGATAAAAGTTTGGGGTTGCCTAGCAAAAGTTCAAGTTCCTTTACCAAAGAGAACTAAACTTGGACCAAAAACAGTGGATTGCATTTATGTTGGTCTTGCCAATAATAGTGCAGCATATAAGTTTTTGGTGTATCATTCTGATGTTGAAGGTATTCACAAGAACACAGTAATGGAATCTGTTGAAGCATAATTTTTTGAGGATATATTTCCTTATAAAGACAAGGATAAAAGTATTCCTAATTCTAAGAAGAGGACACTGCCTCAAAATGAGTCAAACCAAGACACTCTAAACGTTGAGAATCTTACTTCGTCCATTCAAAAAAATTATTCTGAAATAAGAAGAAGTAAACGTGGAAAAATTGCCAAAGATTTTGGACCAGACTTTATGACTTTTTCCGTGGAAGGAGAACCTCAAACGTATAGAGATGCTATGGAATCATCCGAAGCACCTTATTGAAAGGAGGTCATCCAAAGTGAAGTAGAATCCATTATACAAAATAATACATGGATATTGGTTAATCTTCCTCTGGGACAGAAACCAATAGGTCATAAATGGATCTTTAAACGAAAGTTAAGACTTGATGGTACTATAGAGAAATACAAAGCTCGTATAGTAGCCAAAGGATTTCGACAAAAGGAAGGTGTAGATTTCTTCGATACCTACTCACCAGTGTCTAGAATTACGTCGATAAGAACATTAATTGCTATAGCAGCAATTTACAATTTGGAAATACACCAAATGGATGTGAAGATTGTGTTCTTGAATGGTGAACTAGAGGAAGAAATATACATGGAACAACCCGAAGGGTTTATTGTTAAAGGTCAAGAGCTGAAAGTCTGTAAATTGGTTAAGTCGTTATATGGACTTAAACAAGCGTCAAAGTAATGGCATGAGAAGTTTGATAATATATTATTATCAAATGGTTTTCAAATAAACGAATGTGACAAATGTGTCTACATTAAGGAATGTAAGAATGCATGTGTCATTATATGTTTATATGTAGATGATATGCTAATTATGGGAACGGATAAAGATATCATTAACCAAACTAAGAAGATGTTTCTTGCCGCTTTCGATATGAAAGATATGGGAATAGCGGATATCATTCTTGGTATTAGAATTCAAAAGAATCTAATGGTTATGTACTAACCCAATCTCATTATGTTGAGAAGGTCCTTAGAAAATTTGGACACTATGATGATAGACCGGTAGTTACGCCATTTGACCCCGCTATTCACCTCAAGAAGAATGCAGGTGATAGTGTGTCTCAATTGGAGTATACACAAGTTCTTGGAAGCTTGATGTACATAATGAATTGTACGAGACCGGACTTAGTGTCACGACCCGACCCCGGGCCCGCGACTGGTGCCCTACCTGGGCACCCTTACAGGTATACATCAGAGATAATCAGCGGAACATACATGAAACTTATAAAATAAAACAATAGAAATAAAACAACAGGTTAGCCGATATGGCTACCTTCCTGGACATATATATACAACCGAAGCAGTTGCCTCCTTTCCTTTACAAACTGACCCACAATATGTGACTACAGACCTCTAAGAGTTTTAACATAACAACTGTGGCGGACAGGGGCCCCGCCATACCACGAATATACATTAATCTACAACCTCGGGAAACCGTGCAAGAGATAAGCCTCGGAGCAAATGGAGCTTTTTCCCAAAATCAACCGAGATCCTAAGAGCAAGGATCACCAACTGTGCACCTAATACTGCGGCATGAACGCAGCTCGGGCGGAAGTCGATAACAGTGCCGAATATGGAGCGGAAATAAGGTACATTAAACAAAACATATCTGTATAAAGTATGGCCAGGTAAGTATAAAAGGGTAAATACGAACCTACCATGTCATTACCATCACGTGAACTTAATCGTACCTTATTATCTTTTCCCGATTCTCGATAAAAGTTATAGTCACTTTCTTACGCACTTACCGGAAAATCATCAAGTTCACTACCATATCCCTTACGTACCTTACATAACCTACTCCGGCCCTTTAAGGAGGGATGCCTATACTGCCCGGCCCATTTCTGGGACGATAATTTCATATATTCTGCCTGTAAAGGTATATTGCGGCCCATTCACGACGATAATGTCATATAGTTTGCGTAAAGGTATCGCCCGCCCGTTCTGGGGCGATAATGTCATATAGTGCGCGTAAGGTATCTTTGCCCGCCGTTCTGGACGATAATGTCATATACCGCGCGTAAGGTATCTTGCCCGCCCATTCTGGACGATAATGTCATATACCGCGCGTAAGGTATCTTGCCCGCCCATTCACGGATGATAATGTCATATAGTACGCGTAAGGTATCTCGCCCGCCATTCTCGACGATAATGTCATATAGTACGCGTAGGTATCTTGCCGGCCCATTTCGGGGCGATAATGTCATATAGTTCGCGTAAAGGTATCTTGCCGCCCATTTCGGGGCGATAATGTCATATAGTATGCGTAAAGGTATCGCGCCCATTTCGGGGCGATAATGTCATATAGTGCGCGTAAAGGTATCTTGCCCGCCCATTCACGGGCGATAATGTCATATAGTCCGCGTAAAGGTATCTTTGCGGCCCATTCCTGGGACGATAATGTCATATAGTATCCGGGAATTTAACCCAACGTACTACGCACCTCTACTTCTTTAGAAAGACTTTTTTTCAAATAAAACTTCCCAGATACTAACAACTATAGTATCAAGTCCTATCCACCTTTTAAGACAAGTCACAATACCCTTTTTGAAATACATTTACCGGCTTCTAAATCAAGTGACTTCTTTATTAAAAACCTTAAGCAATTGGTACCTTTAAAACAATTTGCCCTTCTTTATTTCAAATCAATTCTCTTAACTTTCAAAAATACAATTAGTCTCTTAACCTTTAGAACTCAAGTGACTCCTTTTATTATAAAACCTTAGGCAATTAATGCCTTAAAAATCAAGTCATTTATCCTTCCATAAAGCAAATATAACCAACTCCCCATAAAGTCGTTATATTCACTTTATACCTTAGCCAAAATATAATTTCCTATCCAAGGGACTTATACGTTTAAAACGGAACAAGTATCACATACTTTAAAACTCTTCAAGTCCCTTAACTTAATAAAACTTAAGACATCCTTTATTCTTTCAAAGAAGTGAGTCAATCTCCTAACTCACCCGACTTGGCTATTTATAAAACTAGTAAAGGATATCAAGGTTTTGTACGTCTACCGTACTATATACGTGCAACTAGTCATGCTCAAAAGATAGGAAAAGTTCTACATAGAGTAAATCACACAACTACCTCTTAACTTCTAAGAGTAGAAGGAAACATGAAATGATACCACAGGTATATTCCATACATAGAATCATGCCAAAGGAAGGAAGAGGTTCACATACCTCGCGACGATTATCGACAAGTAGCAAAATGCTCCAAAGTACTTCAACCTTGATAGCTATTCCATCCTTCAAGTAGGATACGCTATACTTAGTACTTCAACCTATAATGGTCACAATATGTCCATTAACCTCTCACTTCATACGTAGAATATTCTAAGTGCTAAGTCACTAAATTCTACGGAAAATCGGACAGCACTTCCTTTGTTTATACTCACTTTGCCACCTTTTTCAAGGCCGAATACAATAACCAAACACGCCACATTTAAGGCCCAAACAATGCAACCAACAATAGGGGATTACACGCCTACTAGACGTGTAAATTCCGCCCCACAATAGATATCAAACTAACACAACTACTAGTCCAATTTCGGCCATATTGAGTACAACAATACCAAATCTTATCCAATTTCCATTTCAATCCAAATTGTTAGCATAACATGATATCAAGTCGCAATCGATTATAACTACTATAATTTTCAAGTAAGTAACATGCGACGATTTCTAATAAACGACCAAATTAGTAATCCAACTTCAAGTGGCTAATATAACATTTCGGATTTAAGCTACAAGCAATCCATAATACTTATGAACTTCAACATATCAACTTCATGCTAGCAACATGTAAAGCTAACAACAACAATATATATATAATCTTGTAACACTATTAAGAGACAAGATTATACCTCAACGAATCTCAATCCAACTCCAAATCTGAAGTCGCTTCCTTAGCAACTTAGAGCCTCTTCAAGACACTTCAATCCTGTCACGACCCGACCCCGGATCCGTGACCGGTGCCTTACCCCGGGCACCCTTGTGATACAACATCAGAGAAAACCAGCGGAAATAAACTCACAAACAAGAACCATATAAGAATATAAAACAGGCTAACCCAAAGTGGCTACCTCTAAATATAATAAAACGAACAGTTACATCCTTACATCCCAATTCATGACAGGACTACAAGCCTCTAAGAAGGTACAAACACTATGACGGGACAAGGCCCTGTCATACCCCCTGAATGTACAAAAGTCTACAACCTCAGGGAACCGTACCAAAAGATGAAGCCTCCGGAGAAATGGAGCCTTCCGAGAACCGAACAGTGATCCTAAGAGTGCGGATCAGCAAGCTATGAACCTCAACCTGCGGGATGAACACAGCCCCCTGAAGGAGGTCAGTACAACATGTACCAAATATGCGAAACTGGAAAATACTGTAATAATATCATAAGTCAAAATATAAGCTGGAGTTATAGACGAAAATCAGTTTACTTTGCACTGTGCCTTACTAACAATGAGAGTAACAAATGTATATATATATATACTGCATAAAAATAGGAAGCTCATGATCAAAACATGGTACCTCGCCCGTAGTGTCATTAAGCAATCCTACTCCTGGGACTATTTCACCCGCATAGGTCCTGTGGACCCGCATGAGGTCATCCGCCTCGTCATGGGACTATTTCACCCGCATGAGACTATTTCACCCGCATGGATCTTGTGGACCCGCATGAGTACCATCGTGCATTCGCGTGGGACTATTTCACCCGCGTGGATCACGTGGTCGGATCCGCGTGAGCAAGCGCGCTCGCATCATGGGTAGCAAATCCATGGCATAAATAATAACCCGGGGTTTACCCCGTAATAATATAAGTATATAACATAGCTCATCCGGCTATCATACATAACATAAGCACTACCGGCCTATCATATCATACATAAGCACTACCGGCTTATCATATCACAACATAAGCACTACCGGCCTATCATAACATAAGCACTACCGGCCTATCATAACATAAACACTACCGGCTTATCATAACATAAGCAAGTTAAGAAACCCCCTAACTTCTTATTAACATTATTAATATATCCTCTCATTTTAGTATCCTAAGGCACTAACATGTCTTTTAATAGAAAATCCGGGAATTCAACCCAAGCACCATGTACTTCTAACTTTTTAAGAAATAACTCTTTTTATACAAAAATTCCAAGATACTAATCACCATAGTATCAAGTTACAATTTCTTTTCAAGACAAGTCACATTTCCTTTTAGAAATATAATAGGCTTCTAAATCAAGTGACTTCATTTCCTTTAAAACCTTAGGCAACCAATGCCTAAAAATCAATTCACCTTTCTTAGTTTCAAATCCTTTACCCGTACTTGTTTTAATTAGAGTAAACCTTTCTTTGTGAACCTTTCAAAAAAAACTAATATAACCAACTTCCCATAAAGTCATTATATTAGCGTTATCCCTTTGTCAAATACTCTTTCCCTAAATCCAAGGGAATTATACTTTTGAAATGAAACAAGTATCATATACTTTAAAACAAGTGAAAGATATCAAATCTTGTACGTCTACCGTACTACATAGGTACAACTACTCATGCTCAAGAGATAGGAAAGTTCCACATACCTCTTCGGTTAATCCACTTGCTAAGTCCGAAATACCGCACGTAATATGTCAACCTATAATGACCATAATACGTTTATTAACCCCTAATTTCAATGTAGAAATATTCCAAGTTCAAGTTACTAATTCCTAAGGAAATTTGGGCAGCATTTCCTTTGTTTCTACATACTTTGCCACCTTTTTCAAGGCCGAATTCAATACCCAAACGCCACATTTAAGGCCCAACAATCCAACATTTCAAAGGGGATTACACAACCAAACTTAGGTGTGTAAAATTCTGCCCCAATAGGTAAAACAATACACTTAACAATTCTAAAGTAGTTTGTAGGCTACAACATGCTCATAAAATCTCTTTAACCAATCTTTCATATCCAAACCATTTATCTTACATGCAATGATTCTAAGAGCATTATTTACTACTACAAATTCCTTATTCTTCACATGCAACACCAATAACTAGCTACAAGAGAAGAAATGTTACCTTTGGAGCTTTAGCCAAAATTATTCCAACAATTTTGCTAGCCTCCTTTTCAAGAATACCACCACAATAACCTCCACAAGCTTGCAAATAACTTTCCTTCTTAACACCCTTTTCAGATTTTCCTTAAGCTTGGAGTTTCTCTTGATTTTCTAGAGAGAAGGGAGAGCTTTTTAGCTTAGAGAGAGAGAGAGAGAGAGAGAGATGAAATATGAAAGATGACCAAGTCTTGAAGACTTGGTCAATATAAGGCATGCAACATTTCAGATAGGGGGGGACACTTGTCACCCACCCATGACATCTTTTAAAACAAAACAGTGCAGAAATTTCCACTAACTCTTGCAGATCCAGCCTGCGGCTGCACCTGGCGATCGTGCGGCCTAAGCTCCCGCCTCCTTCTTAGGACTTTCCGGCGCCCGCTTCCAGGGCGCGGCGCTGAAACCAGCGACCCTCGGATCTTCGGCGCGCGGCACGTCTTCCGGCGCCGCCCTACAATCACCCGCCATGGCGGCGCTGCGCCTCGCTCAGCGCGCTGAGGCCCCCGATCATGTCCGGACGAACCACGGGGTATAACAAATCCGCTACTTGAGACCCTTAGAACCATACCAACAACTTCCCTTCAAACTTCCAATCCAAAACCTAGAAAGCAACTAGGTTTTCACTTTGCGACTAATCCGAAAACTATCTTTTTCCGAGATTTTTCTATTGAGATATGCTTACAATACACTTAGGAACCTTGGTTTAAAGTGTGGAGCTAAATGGATAACAAACAAAAATTTTTTGTTGTAGAGAGGGGCAAACCCGAGAGCATTGCTCTTGTGTTCTTCAATTTCTCTTGAAAATTTTCTAAGTGTTGGCATTAGTCTTGCTACTAGTAGTATAATATAGTGCAATGGAGGGTCAATATGTGAACAATTGGGTGGCTTGGATGAGCTTCACTTAAATATCAAGCTTGTGGTCCCATTGACCAAGTCAATTATCTCAAGCTCTACTACTTGCAAGACTTGTCTTGCTAACAAAGGTCCAATGACCCTTTTGCCCTTGCAATTTCGTCCAAGGCATCATTAAGGGGGTGACACGTGTCACCCTCCCATTCGTCACAATAGTACGTTTTCCGACAATTTCATAATTCCGATAAATTTTTACAAGTCTCAAATCTTAACACTGTGAGTTCTTACGTACGTTCTAAAACATGTCTGTAAATACTGGTGTAACATTCTTCCTTAGAAACATTCGTCCCGAATGTTCTTTGAGTCAAACTTATAATTAGCGACATAGTTTACACACGACCCGACCAAGCCGCGATCGGTGCCCTACACAGGCACCGCTTAAAACATACAACATAATAAATCTGCGGAAAATAAGTAACACATTTTTTTAAAACCAAGGCAAAGCCGATAAGGTCGCCGTAATATAAATCACCAGAAAGGGCTTACACTATCCAAAAATGTAATAACAATTCTAACCAATTCCATTGCGTGAATACGTAACTCTAAGATTTGAACACCTACTATGACGGGACAAGGCCCCGTGCACTGAATATACATAGCCATGACAACTCGGAACATTGGAGCCATCTCACACTTTGAACCAGATCCTAAGCTCGCGGATCCATAGCGTACCTAAACTGCGACATGAACGCCCGGCGGGGTCGATAACAATGCGAATATGGAACAGAAATAAAGTACGATAAATAGATCATAATCGTACAAAAGAATGACAGAGCAAGTATAAAAGTACATACGAGATCTGCGTGTCATTACCACTTATGAACTTAATTGCATATCATTATCTTTTCCATTCCATTAAGAGTTATAGCCATATCTTACGACATACTTAGGAGAAGTCATTAAGTTCATTTCTATAAAACTTACTTATCTTTCATAAGTACATCCGCTTTGGGCGAGGGGCGCTTATACTACCCGCCTAACTGGGACGCGATCAAGGTCACATAGCGCCCATACGGTATACTACCGGCCATTTACGAACGATAATATCCTATAGTGCGCATAAAGGTATCTTTGCCGCCATTCTCGGTCGATAATGTCATATAGTGCGCCATAAAGGTATCTTGCCGGCCCGTCTCTGGTCGATAATGTCATATAGTGCGCGTAAAGGTATCTTGCCCGCCCGTCTCGGGTCGATAATGTCATATAGTGCGCGTAAAGGTATCCGCCCGCCCGTCTGCGGTCGATAATGTCATATAGTGCGCGTAAGGTATCTTGCCGCCCGTCTGCGGGTCGATAATGTCATATAGGCCGCCAAGGTATACCGCTCGCCGTCTGCGGGTCGATAATGTCATATAGTGCGCGTGCAAGGTATCTTGCCGCCCGTCTCTCGGTCGATAATGTCATATAGTGCGCGTAAAGGTATCGCCTGCCCATCTCGGGTCGATAATGTCATATAGTCTTCAGAATTTAACCCAACGCATTTGACCTCTACTCCTTTAGAAAGACTTTTTCAAATAAAACTTCCGGATACTAACAACCGTAGTATCAAGTCATCTCCACCTTTCGTGACAAGTCACAATACCTTTTAGAAATACAATTACCGGCTTCTAAATCAAGTGACTTCTTTCTTAAAAACCTTAAGCAAATGGTACCTTTAAAACAATTTGCCCTTCTTTATTTCAAATCATTTCTTGTTTATGTTACTGAAGAAAACCATCTTCTTAACCTCCCACAAAGTTATTATAACCAACTTCCCATAAAGCCATACTAACCTTATGCCTTAAACTAATTCATTCTTTTTATAACCAAGAGACTTATACTTTCAAATCAAATCACATAGCTTTCAAAATACTTCAAGTCTCTTAACTTTTAAGAAAACATGTTTCAAAGTCTTAAAAACTTCATACGTAAACTCTTTTAAATTAAGTAACATATACATTGTGCGTTGTGAATAAGTTATACTTATTTATAACGATCTATTCAAGTAGCCATGATCTAGAAAATGTAATACAATTTTGTCTTATCGTAGCTTCTCTGCAGATGGAAAATGCTACTTGTTTTAACATAATTAATTGTCATTACATTTTCCTTTATTAACGCTGCAATGGCTTGTTCGATACTTATTCTCATTCGTGCCGTAAATTAGCCAAGTCAACTCGACTCCAAATACTTCCTAACGACTCTTACCAACATCCCCCATAAGACTTGGTAAGGACTTAGGATTTTTTAGACGTAGCTTTTACACAGAGTAAATCAACATAACTACCTCTTAACTTCTAAGAGTAGACGGAATCATGAAATACTACTACATGTATATTTCGTACATAGAATCATGCCAAAGGAAGGAAGAGGTTCACATACCTCGCGACGATTATCGACAAGTAGCAAAAAGCTCCAAAGTACTTCAACCTTGCTAGCTATCCCATCCTTCAAGTAGAATACGCTATACTTGGTACTTCAACCTAAATTGGCCATAATACGTCCATTAACCTCTAGCTTCGAACGTAGAATATTCTAAGTGCTAAGTCACTAAATTCTACGGAAAATCGGACAGCACTTCCTTTGTTTCTACATACTTTGCCACCTTTTTCAAGGCCGAATACAATAACCAAACACGCCACATTTAAGGCCCAACAAATCAGCTAACCAAAGGGGATTACACGCCTTAACATGACGTGTAAAATTCCGCCCCACAAATTACATTAAACTAGTCCACAATACAAATGTCAATTCGGCCAAAAAAAAGTGCAACAACTTATCAACCTTTCCAATTCCTTTTCAATCCAAGTTCTTAGGTCTAGCATGTTATATAGTAATAAACAACTTAACAATTATAACCACCTTAATCCACTCTTTAGATAACATGCGACGACTAAACTAGTAACTAAATTGAATTTCAATCTTAAAGGCTAAATCATGCAACTTTCGGATTCCATCCAACTATTCTATAACACATATCATTCTTCATAATATAATCCACATGATCATTTCTAACTACTACAACATGAAATCTTATATTATAATAGTAAGACGGAGATTAATACCTTCTTAAGCTCAAAATGCTCCAAAACCCTAAGTCGATCCTTAGCAACTCCAACTCCTTTTCTTAACGTTCCAATCCGTTATTTGCGACCCTTAGAAGCTTGTGAAAAACTCATCTTCAAGTTCCAACTTCAAAGTTGAAGAACTTCATTAGTTTCCGCCTTGCGACTAACGTAAAAATGCGTTTTTTCCGAAATCTTTCTATTGAGATATCCTTACAACACCCTTAGGGACCTTGGGTTTAAGTCTTGTGGCTAATGGATCAAAAACTAAAAATTTTCTTGTTCCTTAGAACCCTAACCCGAGAGCTCCTAGTGGAGGCTTCTAAGTTTTTTAATTTTTTTCTAAGTGTCCAAAGCCAAGTCTTGCACTAGTATGATACATATAACACATTGGAGGGTCTAGATATCAACAAATGTGTGGCTTGGATGAAGATCACATGGATCAAGCCTATGTGGACAAGTTGACTTGGTCAAATATGTCAAGCTTGTAAGACTTATCATCTACATAGGTCAAATGACCATTTAACCCTTGCAACATTTTGACCAAGACTAAGTGTGGGGGTGCCACGTGTCGCCTTCTCATTCGTCCATAAAATTCTGTAACCCTCGTGGGCCCCAAAAAACGTAAAATTCCTCGGGTGGACCCCACGCGATCAAATCCGTAAAAATAAATTTCCATAATGATAATAAGTTCCATACTATTCAATTAATGCATTTTGAGAACCTAATTCTCACCAACGAACATTTTTCCTTTCCGACGTTCGGAAGATTTTCCGTCGGAAAAACAATTCTTCCTTTCGTACTAATTTCAAGTATTGAGTTCCTTACGTACATTCTCTTAAAACATGTCCTGGAGTTACGGGGTGTAACATTCTTCCCCCCTTAGAAACATTCGTCCCCGAATGTTCTTTCGGAGTCCAATCTAAATAGATAGCGACATAGTCTCCCTTCATACAACATATGCCACCCATGGCCACATAACAACTTATACTAAGACGTCAACCTTAGCACTCACGAAGCCAACTAGCCCATACTCAAACTAGCATACTTACATAACTTCCATACCGATTCTGGCCTCTAATCTTTGGAGTCATTCTATAAAACAATATAAGGCCATCTCCGGCTCTCACGACCTGGTTCCGGTGGAACGCGTCCAAGAACCCGTAAAACAATTAACTAGACTTGGTCCTTGCACTCTCGTGACCCTGTCACGTAGAGGAACTACTACCAACTGATCCCACTCTATTTCAGGCTATGGGGCGACCCGTAACAGGTACCCACCCCGACCTGCCGTCGCACTTAACTCTTATTCTTGGTCTATAATAAATCTTTCTACCCGAGAAGGCCTTATATAACTAAGGTCTCGGCGGTTATCAACATTCTTAGGCTCGCAATTCCCATGCTCCAAGCCTACCTTACCAGTCCCCCCGTAAATGGGTACAAAAACTTCTCATAATACCATAATCGTGTAGTCTTGATCACAACAACCCTTACTTACTCTATCCGGGCCTCATCCGTATAATCCTCTTAAGCCTACTACGCAGCTTAATCTATTAACATGACATTCCGTTAAGTTCCTTAACATGGCTTCTTAAGGGTTCACTACCCTATCAGACAACTCATCCTTTCCCAATTATCTCAAAATAACACATAAGATCTAATTGTTCCATACCTCCCCGGTATCTAGTTAGTCTTTACCAACTCCTGGAAATTTAAAATCATTCTAGGCAACACGCGTCTGACCCTCATACATAATTCCGTATAGATGTATGTCACAATACCAACTATACTATAATCATTTCCAACCAGGATATATAATCCACATAGTCCTTCCCGGTCATCACGCTTTCTCAGGCTGCAATCAACATAACTCGTTAGGAGAGACGACCCTAACGACACAAATCTATCGCACGATCTCGAGTGAGAAGAATGGACACCAATCCTAAATGTCCTGCAGCCTCACGATTATAGATGTGGTGCACAACACACCGATAATCAAGACTCTACTAGACACTGGTCAGACACTTTCCGAGGACTAATCGCTCGATACCACTTTTGTCACGACCCGACTCGGCGCATCGTGCCCTACACGGGCACCCTTAAAACATACAACATAATAAATCTGCGGAAAATAAGTAACACATTTTTTTTAAAACCAAGGCAAAGCCGATAAGTGTCGTAATATAAATCACCTGAAAGGGCTTACACTATCCAAAAATGTAATTACAATTCTAACGATCCAAATTGCCACGTGAATACGGACCTCTAAGATTTGAACACCTACTATGACGACAAGGCCCCGCTGCACTGAATATACATAGCCATGACAACTCGGAACATTGAGCCATCTCACGTCTTGAACCAGATCCTAAGCTCGCGGATCCATAATCGTACCTAAACTGCGACATTTAACGCAGCCCGAAGGTCGATAACAGGTACCGAATATGGAATGTAAATAAAGTACAAGAAATGATCATAAGCGCATAAAAGAATGACAGAGCAAGTATAAAAGTACATACGGATCCTCGCGTGTCATTACCACTTATGAACTTAATTGCATATCATTATCTTTTCCATTCCATTAAGAGTTATAGCCATATCTTACGTACATACTTAGGAGAAGTCATTAAGTTCATTTCTATAAAACTTACTTATCTTTCATAAGTACATCCGGCCCTTTAAGGAGGGGCGCCTATACTACCCGGCCCAATCTGGGACGCGATCAAGGTCACATAGTCTGCCCATACAGGTATACTACCCGGCCCATTTCTGGAACGATAATATCCTATAGTCTGCCCATAAAGGTATACTGCCCGGCCCATTCCTGGGTCGATAATGTCATATAGTCTGCCCGTAAAGGTATCCGCCGGCCGTCTCGGTCGATAATGTCATATAGTGCGCGTGCAAAGGTATCTTGCGACCCATCTCGGGTCGATAATGTCATATAGTGCGCGTAAAGGTATCTCGCCGCCCGTCTGCGGGTCGATAATGTCATATAGTGCGCGTAAAGGTATCCGCCTGCCCGTCTGGGTCGATAATGTCATATACCGCCTGCAGGTATCTGCCCGCCCGTCTGCGGGTCGATAATGTCATATAGTGCGCGTAGGTATCTTGCCCGCCCATCTCTCGGGTCGATAATGTCATATAGTGCGCGTGTAAAGGTATCTTGCCCGCCCGTATCTGGGTCGATAATGTCATATAGTCTTCCCGGGAATTTAACCCAACGTACTTCGCACCTCTACTCCTTTAGAAAGACTCTTTTTCAAATAAAACTTCCCAGATACTAACAACTGTAGTATCAAGTCATCTCCACCTTTCAGGACAAGTCACAATACCTTTTTAGAAATACAATTACCGGCTTCTAAATCAAGTGACTTCTTTCTTAAAAACCTTAAGCAAATGGTACCTTTAAAACAATTTGCCCTTCTTTATTTCAAATCATTTCTTGTTTATGTTACTGAAGAAAACCATCTTCTTAACCTCCCACAAAGTTATTATAACCAACTTCCCATAAAGCCGTCATACTAACCTTATGCCTTAAACTAATTCATTCTTTTTATAACCAAGAGACTTATACTTTCAAATCAAATCACATAGCTTTCAAAATACTTCAAGTCTCTTAACTTTTAAGAAAACATGTTTCAAAGTCTTACAAACTTCATACGTAAACTCTTTTAAATTAAGTAACATATACATTGGTGCGTTGTGAATAAGTTATACTTATTTATAACGATCTTATTCAAGTAGCCATGATCTAGAAAATGTAATACAATTTTGTCTTATCTTAGCTTCTATGCAGATGGAAAATTCTACTTGTTTTAACATAATTAATTGTCATTACATTTTCCTTTATTAACGCTGCAATGGCTTGTTCGATACTTATTCTCATTCGTGCAGAAATTAGCCAAGTCAACTCGACTCGAAATACTTCCTAACGACTCTTACCAACATCCCCATAAGACTTGGTAAGGACTTAGGATTTCTTAGACGTAGCTTTTACGCAGTAAATCAACATAACTACCTCTTAACTTCTAAGAGTAGACGGAATCATGAAATACTACTACATGTATATTTCGTACATAGAATCATGCCAAAGGAAGGAAGAGGTTCACATACCTCGCGACGATTATCGACAAGTAGCAAAAAGCTCCAAAGTCCTTCAACCTGGCTAGCTCTCCCATCCTTCAAGTAGAATACACTATACTTGGTACTTCAACCTAAATTGGCCATATCGTCCATTAACCTCTAGCTCGAACGTAGAATATTCTAAGTGCTAAGTCACTAAATTCTACGGAAAATCTGACAAAGACTTCCTTTGTTTCTACATACTTTGCCACCTTTTTCAAGGCCGAATACAATAACCAAACACGCCACATTTAAGGCCCAACAAATCAGCTAACCAAAGGGGATTACACGCCTTAACAGGACGTGTAAAATTCCGCCCCACAAATTACATTAAACTAGTACACAATACAAATGTCAATTCGGCCAAAAAAAAGTGCAACAACTTATCAACCTTTCCAATTCCTTTTCAATCCAAGTTCTTAGGTCTCGCATGTTATATAGTAATAAACAACTTAACAATTATAACCACCTTAATCCACTCTTTAGATAACATGCGACGACTAAACTAGTAACTAAATTGAATTTCAATCTTAAAGGCTAAATCATGCAACTTTCGGATTCCATCCAACTATTCCATAACACATATCATTCTTCATAATATAATCCACATGATCATTTCTAACTACTACAACATGAAATCTTGAATTATAATAGTAAGACGGAGATTAATACCTTCTTAAGCTCAAAATGCTCCAAAACCCTAAGTCGATCCTTAGCAACTCCAACTCCTTTTCTTAACGTTCCAATCCGTTATTTGCGACCCTTAGAAGCTTGTGAAAAACTCATCTTCAAGTTCCAACTTCAAAGTTGAAGAACTTCATTAGTTTCCGCCTTGCGACTAACGTAAAAATGCGTTTTTTCCGAAATCTTTCTATTGAGATATCCTTACAACACCCTTAGGGACCTTGGGTTTAAGTCTTGTGGCTAATGGATCAAAAACTAAAATTTTTCTTGTTCCTTAGAACCCTAACCCGAGAGCTCCTAGTGGAGGCTTCTAAGTTTTTTAATTTTTTTCTAAGTGTCCAAAGCCAAGTCTTGCACTAGTATGATACATATAACACATTGGAGGGTCTAGATATCAACAAATGTGTGGCTTGGATGAAGATCACATGGATCAAGCCTATGTGGACAAGTTGACTTGGTCAAATATGTCAAGCTTGCAAGACTTATCATCTACATAGGTCAAATGACCATTTAACCCTTGCAACATTTCGACCAAGACTAAGTGTGGGGGTGCCACGTGTCGCCTTCTCATTCGTCCATAAAATTCTGTAACCCTCGTGGGCCCCAAAAAACGTAAAATTCCTCGGGTGGACCCCACGCAATCAAATCCGTAAAAATAAATTTCCATAATGATAATAAGTTCCATACTATTCAATTAATGCATTTTGAGAACCTAATTCTCACCAACGAACATTTTTCCTTTCCGACGTTCGGAAGATTTTCCGTCGGAAAAACAATTCTTCCTTTCGTACTAATTTCAAGTCTTGAGTTCCTTACGTACATTCTCTTAAAACAAGTCCTGGAGTTACGGGGTGTAACAATTTCCTTTCACAACCCCGACATACCAACAATGCCACACATGGCCCTAATACCTCGCACACGCATATCTGTCCATCATAAGCCCAAAAAGGGATTATCTTTTCGTACTTCCAACTCCTTCTAACTTATACACAGTCTCAAAATAATCTGTTCATGACACTTAAACATACCACAACTTTATCATGCATACAAGTTTCTAAAGGGCCAAAGACATACCTGAAATCATATAGGCGGTTCAAAGGACCGCTAAAACTGGGAACTTCCACCACGACCTCACACGCAGCCGGTGCATAAACATCCTGCCTAGCTATGGAAGGCGAAGAACCCGCAACTGATCCAGTAGACGGTGTTGTCCCACCAGGACCCCCTCTATAAGGACACTCTCTTAACATATGGCCTAGACGACCACAAGAAAAACAAGCACCCGTACCGGCGCGACATACCCCAGAATGTAACCTACCACACTGGGCGCATTGAGGCACATGTGGCCTCGACTGACTGGAACCCCCATCTCCCTGAGGCTCTGAATCTCTAGAGACCTGACCGGCCCCTGCATTCCCGGGGTTGTAAAACCCTCCGCCGGAAAACTGTGGAGGAGCACTCGGTGCTGGCTGCAATGTAGACCTAGTTTGCTACTGAGGTTGTCCGCCTCGAGAACTGCCCTGAGACCCTGTTGTCCTGGCCCTCTTGGGCTGGCCTGAGTCAATCTGATCCTCCCTCTCTCTATCCTCTATCCCCTGCGCATAGGCCTGCATCCTAGCAATGTCCATACCGGGCTGAAGAGCCACCCCCAAGCATGCAGTAATCATATGACGATCTAGCCCCATCACATAACGATGAACTCTATCCGCCATGTCAGCTACAATGGTGTGCGCATGCCTGGACAAGGAGTCAAACTCCAGGCTATAATCCCTGATAGTCCTCCCATTCTGCCTCAAGGTCAAAAATATATCTACGCGGGTCCTCCTCATCTCAGGAGGCAAAAAGTGATCCATAAAGGCCTCTGTGAACTCCTCCCAAACAGCTGGAAGAGCATCATCCCCTCTCGTCAGCACCCATGACTCAAACCAGTTCAACGCAATATCGCGTAACCGGTAAGAGGCTAGCATAACGAACTCGATCTGAAGCCCTAAGAACTCGCATAGTCCGTCAGGCTGCCGAATGAACTCCTGGATCCTCGCCGGACCTCGAACCATAAAACTCGTGCGGATGACAACCCAAAAATCTCGGATCCGCAAACCGCCGACTCAGGGTTAGTTGCACGCTTCGCCAGTTGCCGCCGCCATTATATCTTGGTCAATAACCGGATCTGCCTCGTAGTCTCTATACTCGGCTCGCCGTGGATGGAGGCTCGTGTCGGAACCTCTGGAGCTACCGCCGCCTCGGCCTCTAATATCCGGGCGTGGTGAACTCGCCGACCCGCCTACTACCTCGGGCATAGTCCGTGCTCGAGTCCGAGTAACCCTTCGAGTACCGCTTAGCAGCTCTCTGCCGCCTTGCCCTTTCGGGCCAGTCCGCCCAGTGGAGGCATAATCATTACATAAGAAGGGGTCGAGAGGATTCAACCTACTAGGGCGGCTCACCGCACGATCTCAAAGAGAGAAGAATGGAAATCGATCCTAAATGTCCTGTGACCTCACGATTATAGATGTGGTGCACAACACACCGATAATCAAGACTCTACTAGACACGGTGTAGACACTTTCCGAGGACTAATCGCTCGATACCACTTTTGTCACGACCGGACCCGGCACATCGTGCCCTACACGGGCACCCTTACAGTATACATCGAGATAATCGGTGAACATACATGAAACTTATAAAATAAAACAACGAAATAAAACAAAGTTAGCCGATAGGGCTACCTTCTGGACATATATATACAACCAAGCCGGTTGCCTTTCTTACAAAGCGACCCACAATATGTGACTACAGACCTCTAAGAGTTTTAACATAACAACTGTGGCGGGACAGGGCCCCGCCATACCCCTGAATATACATGAATCTACAACCTCAGGGGAAACCGTACCAAGAGATAAGCCTCCCGAGCAAATGGAGCTTTTTCCCAAAAAACTGAACCGAGATCCTAAGAGTAAGGATCACCGACCTATGCACCTAATACCTGCGGGCATGAACGCAGCCCCCCGAAGGGGGTCAGTACAACAGGTACCGAATATGGAACGGAAATAAGGTACATTAAACAAAACATATATGTATAAAGTATGACCGGGGTAAGTATAAAAGGGTAAATACCTGAACCTACCATGTCATTACCATCACGTGAACTTAATCGTACCTTATTATCTTTTCCCAGTTCTCAATAAAAGTTATAGTCACTTTCTTACGTACTTACTTCGGAAAATCATCAAGTTCACTACCATATAACTTACTTACCTTACATAACCTACTCCGGCCCTTTATGGAGGACGCTATACGCCTACCCCGATGGGACGATAATGTCATATAGTCTTCCGTAAGGTATCTTTGCGGACCCATTCACGGGGCGATAATGTCATATAGTCTGCGCGTAAAGGTATCTCGCCCGCCCATTCACGGGCGATAATGTCATATAGTTCGCGCGTAAGGTATCTGCCCGCCCATTCACGACGATAATGTCATATAGTGCGCGTAAGGTATCGCCCGCCCGTTCACGGGCGATAATGTCATATAGTGCGCGTAAGGTATCTTGCCCGACCCATTCTGGACGATAATGTCATATAGTGCGCGTAAGGTATCTCGCCCGCCCATTCACGGACGATAATGTCATATAGTGCGCGTAAGGTATCTTGCCCGCCCATTTCGGGGCGATAATGTCATATAGTGCGCGTAAGGTATCTCGCCCGGCCCGTTTCGGGGCGATAATATCATATAGTTCGCGTAAGGTATACTTTAGCCCATTTCGACGATAATGTCATATAGTGCGCGTAAGGTATCCGCCGCCCATTTACGGGGCGATAATGTCATATAGTGCGCGAAGGTATCGCCCGACCCATTCCCGGGACGATAATGTCATATAGTGCGCGTAAAGGTATCTTGCCGGCCGTTCACGGACGATAATGTCATATAGTATCCGAATTTAACCCAACGTACTCACGACCTCTACTTTAGAAAGACTCTTTTTCAAATAAAACTTCCCAGATACTAACAACTATAGTATCAAGTCCTATCCACCTTTTAAGACAAGTCACAATACCCTTTTTGAAATACATTTACCGGCTTCTAAATCAAGTGACTTCTTTATTAAAAACCTTAAGCAATTGGTACCTTTAAAACAATTTGCCCTTCTTTATTTCAAATCAATTCTCTTAACTTTCAAAAATACAATTAGTCTCTTAACCTTTAGAACTCAAGTGACTCCTTTTATTATAAAACCTTAGGCAATTAATGCCTTAAAAATCAAGTCATTTATCCTTCCATAAAGCAAATATAACCAACTCCCCATAAAGTCGTTATATTCACTTTATACCTTAGCCAAAATATAATTTCCTATCCAAGGGACTTATACGTTTAAAACGGAACAAGTATCACATACTTTAAAACTCTTCAAGTCCCTTAACTTAATAAAACTTAAGACATCCTTTATTCTTTCAAAGAAGTGAGTCAATCTCCTAACTCACCCGACTTGGCTATTTATAAAACTAGTAAAGGATATCAAGGTTTTCAGACGTCATCAGTACTATATACGTGCAACTAGTCATGCTCAAAAGATAGGAAAAGTTCCACATAGAGTAAATCACACAACTACCTCTTAACTTCTAAGAGTAGAAGGAAACATGAAATGATACCACAGGTATATTCCATACATAGAATCATGCCAAAGGAAGGAAGAGGTTCACATACCTCGCGACGATTATCGACAAGTAGCAAAATGCTCCAAAGTACTTCAACCTTGATAGTTATTTCATCCTTCAAGTAGGATACGCTATACTTAGTACTTCAACCTATTATGGTCACAATACGTCCATTAAGCTCTCACTTCATACGTAGAATATTCTAAGTGCTAAGTCACTAAATTCTACGGAAAATCGGACAGCACTTCCTTTGTTTCTACTCACTTTGCCACCTTTTTCAAGGCCGAATACAATAACCAAACACTCCACATTTAAGTCCCAAACAATGCAACCAACAATAGGGGATTACACGCCTACTAGACGTGTAAAATTCTGCCCCACAATAGATATCAAACTAACACAACTACTAGTCCAATTTCGGCCATATTGAGTACAACAATACCAAATCTTATCCAATTTCCATTTCAATCCAAATTGTTAGCATAACATGATATCAAGTCGCAATCGATTATAACTACTATAATCTTTAAGTAACATGCGACGATTTCTAATAAACGACCAATTAGTAATCCAACTTCAAGTGGCTAATATAACATTTCGGATTTAAGCTACAAGCAATCCATAATACTTATGAACTTCAACATATCAACTTCATGCTAGCAACATGAAAAGCTAACAACAACAATATATATATAATCTTGTAACACTATTAAGAGACAAGATTATACCTCAACGAATCTCAATCCAACTCCAACCAAGTCGCCTTTAGCAACTTAGAGCCTCTTCAAGACACTTCAATCCGCTACTTGAGACCCTTAGAACCATACCAACAACTTCCCTTCAAACTTCCAATCCAAAACCTAGAAAGCAACTAGGTTTTCACTTTGCGACTAATCCGAAAACTATCTTTTTCCGAGATTTTTCTATTGAGATATGCTTACAATACACTTAGGAACCTTGGTTTAAAGTATGGAGCTAAATGGATAACAAACAAAAATATTTTGTTGTAGAGAGGGGCAAACCCGAGAGCATTGCTCTTGTGTTCTTCAATTTCTCTTGAAAATTTTCTAAGTGTTGGCATTAGTCTTGCTACTAGTAGTATAATATAGTGCAATGGAGGGTCAAGATGTGAACAATTGGGTGGCTTGGATGAGCTTCACTTAAATATCAAGCTTGTGGTCCTATTGACCAAGTCAATTATCTCAAGCTCTACTACTTGCAAGACTTGTCTTGCTAACAAAGGTCCAATGACCCTTTTGCCCTTGCAATTTCGTCCAAGGCATCATTAAGGGGGGTGACACGTGTCGCCCTCCCATTCGTCACAATAGTACGTTTTCCGACAATTTCATAATTCCGATAAATTTTTACAAGTCTCAAATCTTAACACTGTGAGTTCTTACATACGTTCTTAAAACATGTCCTGTAAATACGGGGTGTAACACTTAGCATATACAGTGAGTCGACTGAGTTGATAATCACATAATCCTGAAAATGATCATTGGGTAGCGCTAATAAGGGCACTACGATATCTAAAGCATACAATGAACTATGGGTTGCATTATATAAAATATCCTCTTGTGTTAGAAGGATATTGTGATGCTAATTGGATTTCCAACCATTCAGAAAGTAAGTCTACAAGTGGGTATGTGTTTACACTTGGTGGAGCATCGGTATCATGGAAATCATCAAAGCAAATGGTAAATACGAGATCAACTATGGAAGCAGAGTTTGTAGCCTTGGATAAAGCTGTCGAAGAGGCAGAATGACTAAGAAACTTCCTAGAAGGTATTCCGTTATGGACGAAGCCAGTGATCGCCATTTGCATACATTGTGATAGTATAGCTGCCCTGGCGAGGGCAAAGAATCAAATATATAATGGTAAATCAAGGCACATAATGCGACGTCATAATACAATATGAAGCTTGTTGAAGAATGGAATTATTTTCATTGATTATGTGAAGTCAAATGACAATATAGCGGATCCTTTGACAAAAGGTCTTACAAGAGAGCAAGTCGCATTTACATCGAGGGGAATGTGCTTAAATCCAATACAATGAGTTGTTAACTGGTGGAAACCTAACCTATCATAATTGGAGATCCCATGGTTTAGGTTCAATAGGCAAACTAGCTGGGGAAGACTCAAGGAGCATAAAACACACATATGTTCATTCCTATGGTATAATAAGTGTGTTAATATGTTGATGTTTTAAGGGACGAATATATATTATTCTTAATAATACTCAAAAGCCTTTATGATGGGATAGTATGGACTATTCTTGTTTGGTAATACCTATGTGAAATTGATGTGGGGTCGCATCTGGGAGAACCAAGATGGCTAAGTTCTCTAGAAATTCTCATGAAGAAGGAGTTGTTCACGACCCAAAAGAACACAACCGTAAGAATTGAAATATGTTGGTATGATGTGTGTGATGCTTGTTGTCTCGATTTACTACAAAACATGAGTAGTTCAGGCATTACGTCCACTACCTCACAAGTAGATCTGATAGGTATTCACTACGAGCGGTTCATGTCCAAAAGACACCATCTCCGATGCATGTCATATCGCGTTTGACAGAAATAATGATAAGTTCCTTTTAACTTATTTTCTATCCACATGTGGGGTATTGTGAGATGTGTGAATAGAAAATGTGGGATATTGTTGGAACTTGGAAAAGAAGAGTAAAGTTATCGAAAACTTTAAAAAATGGTCGAGCGACGTGGCGACCAAGGACAGGGCCACGACGCCGGAACAATGCAATAAAGACTGTCGACTGCGCCACGACGCAAAACTTCAGAGAGGTCTGTAGGAATTTCAGTGCCACGGCTCCGAGAAGCAGAGCCACGGCGCCAGGGCCAGCGTCGCAGCGCCGGGTACAGCGCCACGGCGCTACGCAACGGTAATTTCCAGATTTTGAACCAAAAATTGTCTCTCTTCATGTAAGGTCACAACCTTTGATGAATGGCTGCTTAAGGTCGAAATTTATGTTATATAAAGCATGTTAATCACTTGTTTTAACACACAACAAACAAGATTAATGTTCAGATTTAAGAATTAAAACATCAATTGAAGATTATTTCTTGTTACCTCTTCTTATTCTTCCTTAACCAAATTTCTGAAGAACACATATAGTAAATTCGCCACGAGTGGAGTTCTTGTGATAGAACTATCACTCAAATAGTTGTATCCTCAAGGCAGACGTCTGTAAAACTGCAGCACAAGCGGGGGCGAATTTTTGTCTTAGGACACTACGTCTAGCAGACCTCTATCTACATCAAGTTAGTATGTATTTTTTATTGCTGTTTTTCGTTGTCGTTGAATTCAATTTCCTTTGAATTATTTATATATTGTTGTGTTTATATATTGAAGATCTAGATTGGTACTAATATGTTCTTGTCTCAAATACAAACATAAAGGGTCGACCAATGAACACAATTATGATAATACTTAATGATTTTCCTCATCTAATGAATTTTCAATCTCAGTTTGATATTCTTTTCTAGAAATATTCTGTCAAACTGAATCATTCATGATCTCTTGGCAATACCCTAAGATAGCAAACACCAAATTGAATCTCGAGAAACTGATCAAAGTCATGAGGGTACAAAGAGAAAATTACTCATAATTTGCAGGGCATCACACGATAACAAGTATAGATTAAACTTGTATCTCCCTTATAGGTCACTTATGCATACGTGGTATGAATCACGTACCACCGTTTATACTCCTTTCTCGTAGATCCTATGTCTTTTGGAAAATTAAAATATTGTGCAGATGATAGTTCAGACAACTCATGTCTAACTTTGAGTTCACAAATCTACTCATACATTTAAACCATCAAAACTCACATCTAACATTAAGATAAACTAATACATTTTCATCACATATGATTAAACACAAAAACAAATGACATTCTTATTATAAATTTCAAGCCATATTTTATCATCACTTCTGACAATAATTAGTTTATAATTGTCTCATCTCTATCTGTCACCTAGACAATAGAGGTGATTGCCTGTGTGAATAGGCCAATATTTTTGTCTGTCCAATATACTTGCAGTTGGAATTTATGTTCTAAACATAAAAACCATCTTATGTATATAAAAAAATACTAAATAAGTTTAGTCATCAACTAATATTTACCTTAAAATGCATTATTTATGTGTATGATCCAGACAAATTAGAAAATATTAATACATCATTACTATGCAAACCAAACGATATCATATCTTTCATAAGCAACAAATACTATGGGTTTTGTTAAAGGTTCTGTTATAAAGTGATGCGTAGAGATGTACTTCACAATTCTCTATGTACAACCATGTCTTAGGGACAAAATTATACTCTATATTAATATATTTTATATTCTCAATGGTAAAAAGAACATATTCAGATTTATATTTTTTCTTATCTAAATCATCTTCTCAAATCCTTAATAAGACCAGGACTATCCTACTGTGCATTTAAGATACCTTTGTATCATTTTATCTACTTTTCAGTATTATTGTCTAGTGGAATACGAGGACACATCCTCCCATTCAAAATTTTGCATTTAAAAACAAAAATATTTATGAATCAAGAATACATGACGCTTCAAGCCTTATGTTTGAGTTTGAGAACTCTTTGTTCCCAATAGCTTTAAGATCCAAAATCTCAATTAACTCCCACTTGATTTGATGTCAAGAACTCTATTTCAATTTTCATTATTGTAACTATTTATCCTTAGTAGGGAATGCAACCGCCTACATGACACCATACGGCTATTTTCATAAGTGAAATAACTATATATACTTTTCTTTCAATCTCAAACCAATGATAGTGAATGCAAAGACGAATTGTTCGTTGAGGTTAAAATTGACAAACTGATTATCAATAAATTAGTTATTTCCACTCTGATCAATAATATTAAATAGATTATTTTTTGATGAAATATTGGTGTGGTAGGAACATATCCGTTATAACCAACTGAATGCACTAAATTCATTCGAATATATACAGCGGAAGTAATTTGGTCTGTAGTTTCATCAAAAGACAAGTCATGACCTATTCCACCCTTCTTAGTAAAATACTTCTCTAAGAATGCAACATCATGCGATCCAAATTCAGTTATTATTCCACTTTGTTCACATATGAACTACATAACCTTTGAACTTTTTAGAGTATCGTATAAAGATAAACTTTTTTCCCCTTGGAAATAATTCCATGTGGGAAAATGGATTATGAATAAAAGTTGTACAAACTCAAATTAGATTTGTGCTTTCCACAACTCATATAGCATAACAATAATTTAAACGAAATTGCTTTTATCGGAATCATTGATGTCAGATGAATTAAATTGCAATGGAGCATCGACACATTAACTTTTCCAAATGGTTTTCTATTTATTTTGTAGCTAGATAATATTAATCAATTATTTAAGGGATACTTATCTTAAATTACATAAAATTCAAGACTAAAATATGCAAAACATTCTATAACAAATATAGAAATATGCAATGAAAATAATGAGATGTAACATCTTTATTAAATTCAAACAAGCACACATGCTTACATAAAAGTTGATGTCACATGCCAACCTTTTTTCAGATACTTAACCTTTTTTTAATAAATCTTGTAACATTTACAAAAGAATATATATCCAATTGAGATTTACGAAGCTTTTTGTCCAAACATCATAATTTTCGGACCATAGCAGTTTGTCCAAACTTTCACAAAATAATTAAAAAAAACTTTAAAGATTCATAAACAGAGAAATACAAAAAACAAAATGTGAGTTGAGCTTATTCCAAAAGACGTGTTTTGGAATCCAAACTCAAAGTGTCAATGCACTGATGGTGCCTCGACTATAAGGCCATTAAATCAATCTCTTTGGGCCCCAACTTTTTGGGGACTCATTTTTGTTTAAAGATGTATTATATATGTATTATTAGAAAAATGGGTGTACACTTAAATTTGTAAAGAATTTTTGGAGCTAAAGCATAATAACTTTAATGTGAGAATTATTGCAATAATCAGAGAATGAAATATTTTTAAAGAATTGTTTTCTTATATGGGTAAGGCAGCTATATTTTTTACTCATTTATATCCTTACAACTAATACGGGCCATATTATTATTTCTATATTTACCTTTTTCGTTCCCACTTTTACTATTTTTATTCTCAATATTGAAAAGTCTCTCGATCGATAACTTACTGCGGCTTACAAGTTACTATAAAAGATAAAAAAATTGCTTTCAGGTGTCTTCTTCAAAATATCAAGCATTACAACAAGCAATCATTATACTGAAGAAATGCAATACTATTTTGATATCATTATATCAACTTATATTGCTCTATAGTTTCTTACCATTTGATTTCTGCTACTATCTATTATCTCTTGTACTTCGGTTATCTTATTTATCTGTGGTAGCTATTGCTCATTTTGTCAAACTATTTTATCATGTCATATTCACTTTCATTACTTTCATTTTCATACTGTTTTGAATTTCTTATTCTTATCTGGTTTGTTTTTTGTCATGCTTTCTATTGAGCCGAAAGTCTTTCGGAAACAACTTCTCTACCTCCCAATGTAATGATAAGGTCTTGCGTACACTCTATCCTCCCCAGATCCCACTTTGTGAGTTTTACTGGGTATGTTGTATATCAACTTATCAAATTCTTGATCTGATTTTATTATTCTACTTTTATTTTATACTTCTGTTAGGAAAAATAAAAGCAACAAACGGGAAAATAGCAAACACATATTACAAGAACTAGGAAAAATGAAGAAGAAAATATTACAACAAAAGAAATAATCTTAACAAACAACTGAAAACTAGAATCAACACTTGATCTGAATCCTTGCTGAGTCGGTGTTGACACTTTGTCCTTAAGATAAGATTCATCGTATATAACCTTTTACATTGCTAAGCAAGAGTCTCCCAAGATAAAACAACTACTAACACACTTGAGCAAAGGAAACTCAAATGTTTCTCTTAAAGAACTTTGAGTATTGAAAGATGCTAGAGAGGATGAAGTTTTTCAGAATTTTTCTATTTTCTACAAGTCTTGACAATTGAGCCAAAAGCCTCAATTTATAGTGTAAGAATTGTCTCTTCAAGTGCCAAGTAATGATATTGAATCACCCATGTAATGGCAATGAATTTCCCAAGTAATGACACTCATTTATCAGCCAAATAATGGCTGACTAATGCTGGAATGAATAACATTGAGGGAAGCCCAAAAGTCTCCAAAAATCAAATTTTTCGTTTCATACTTTCTGCATGGGTAGCGCCGCGGTCGAGCCTCGGAGGCGCCACGGCACTGTGGCTCTAGAGACTTGGCACTGTATTAGCATCACGGTCGAGCCTCGGAAGCGTTGCAGCGCTCTCAAGCGCCGAGGTGGTGCCGCGACCCTTCTCGGCTCCGCGGCACTTTTCGACCCGTTCCATCTTTATACTATGCACACTTCTTCCTTAATTACCAACGTGGAACACTCGTCATTTGACCAATGACCGTCCATCATTCTATGTCTCAAATATTTTACTTACGTACCAATATCTCTTTCACTAATGAAATTTATTATCATTGGTACAATGTGTGCACGTGTGTGGAAACGACATTTCTGACGTGCGAGGCCCCAATCGTTCGAGTCATAAATAATGGGAATAAACTTTTTTCCACATTAATAAATTTCCAACAATCCTCTCTTGAAAGAGATTTTGGTGCACTCACAAGGTGTCTATTTCTAGTAATCTTTCAGCGGATCAGTGTTGCATCAGGAGAGGTACCTTCTGCTTTGAACATTCCTGAGTTGAACACCATCGGACTTACTTAATACGCGGTGAACATGATGTCTTAAACCGTCAGTATGTAAGCCAAGTCAACGGTACCAACACAACAACTTTCCTTACTCTATTCTTCTTAATGTTTTGTCCGTTGTGGCCCTGGACACTCTTGGATTCTTAAGTGCGTTCATTTGAGGTGGCATGTCCTAGCACTTAAATAGGTGGTCTCCTACAAGGTATCCTACTATACCCCACTTCACAAGTGTTATGAACCATTAAAAATTTCCCCAAACCTAACCTCAACCGTTGAGGATCATTAAAGGTTTTGGAAACTTAACATCTACCCAAACTGCAGATAACACTTAATGTCTATCGCCGAAATGGATTTGGGTTTATGTTCCTTACATAAATCATAACCCGAAGTTCTCTTGCTTTCACAGAAGCGCTCAACTAAACCTTTACAACTTAGTTTTCTCCAGTCAGTAACGGTGGGTTACCACTGTATCAGTCCTTATTGTTTGGGTTTTAAGACAATTCCCCTAGATAAGCAGAACATCTGATCTCTGGGTATGCCCTTAGTCAAAGAGTCTACTATGTTATCCTTTGATCTTATATAATCAATAGAAATAATACCCGTGATGATCAGCTGCCTAACGGTTTATGTCTTCGTCGAATATGACGAGACTTGTCATTATACATAGAACTTCATGCCCTTCCTAAAGTTGACTGGCTGTCGCAGTGGATCATTACAGAAGGTACGGATTTGTCCCAACATGGAACGTCATCTAAGAAGTCATGAAGTCACTCAACTTCTTCTCCTGCTTTGTCTAAAGCAATAAACTCCAACTCTATCATGAATCGGGCGATGCAAGTTTGCTTAGAGGATTTTCAAGACATAGCCCCACCACCAATTATAAATGTATACCCACTGGTGGACTTGGTGTTCTCTATATCAGATATCCAGTTTGCATCACTCTACTCCTCTAGTACAACTGGATATCTCGAATAATGCAACCCATAAGTTAGCGTGTATTTCAGGTACTATAGTACTCTATTTAATGATTTCCAATGATCATTACTCGGATTACGGGTAAACCTAGCCAACTTGTTGACTACATAAGTGATATCAGGTCGGATGCAGTTTGTTATGTACATCAAACTCCCAATCACCTGCGCATATCGCTCCTGGCATACGGGCACACCACGATTTTTACCAATTTTCTGATTAATATCCAGTGGTGACTTCATCGTTGAACTGTCGAACATCTCAACGTTTCTCAACTCATCCTCGATGTAGTGAAATTGAGATAAGATCAGTCCGTCAGACGTCTTAGAGACCTTGATCCCTAAGATGACATCTACAATACTCATATCCTTCATTTCGAAACATTATTTCATAACTATATCTGAACCATCTGGATCCGGGCAGTCAACGACTCCTGGTTCCTAAGAACTTTGTTCATAACTTTATTTGTGAGAGGTTATGTCTATTTCCTTTCTAGAAAAAGTATCCTCAAAGAATTAGGCATTCCTTGATTCCATGATCGTACCCTCGTGGACATCTGGTACATCTGACTTATGCACTAAGAAACGATAAGCACTACTGTTATTTGCATATCCGATGAAAATGCAATCTACAGTCTTAGGTTCAATCTTGACCTGTTTTGGTTTAGGTACTTCAACCTTTGCCATACAACCTCACACCTTCAGGTATTTGTAGGTAAAGTTTTTTTCCCTTCCATAACTCGTATGGAGTTTTGTCCTTACCCTTATGTGGGACTCTATTAAGAATATTATTAGAGGTAAGGACAGCTTCTCCCCACATATTTTGGGGAAGACCGGAATTGATGAGCACGACATTCATCATTTCCTTCAATGTACGGTTCTTGCATTCAGCGACACCGTTCGACTGAGGTGAGTATGGAGTCGTTGTTTGATGAATAATGCCCGATTGGGCACAATATTCCTTAAATGGCACTACATATTCTCCCCCTCTATCGCTATGAATTGATTTAATCTGCACGCTTAGTTAGTTTTCAACTTCTGTTTTGTAGCGTCTGATTGCTACAAAGGCTTCATCCTTACTTTTCAACAAGTAAAGGGAACAATACCTTGTGATATCATCTATAAATATTACAAAGTACTTGTCCCCCCCCCCCCCCACTCTAGTTTGTGCAAACTTCAAATCACATATATCTGTGTG
This sequence comes from Przewalskia tangutica, assembly GCA_029844215.1. Classification (NCBI taxonomy): domain Eukaryota; kingdom Viridiplantae; phylum Streptophyta; class Magnoliopsida; order Solanales; family Solanaceae; genus Przewalskia; species Przewalskia tangutica. The sequence goes on along the minus strand of CM056720.1, from coordinate 132,238,402 downwards.
AACAAGTACTAAAGGAGCGGTATCCCTTTTGAGAGATCTAAAGAGAGTCTTAGTAAGTTTTGCTCAACGCACGCCTCACACTTATGTTGAGGGTTTACGTCGATAGACGACAACAACTCCAACTTTACCAACCTTCGGATGGATTTGTAGTTCACATGTCCTAATCTATGATGTCATAAATTAGAAGACTCAAGCAAATAAGAAGAAGCTTCACTTTTATTGCTTGAACGTATGACTGACACAACGTTCAGACGAAGCCCCTTCCCACAAAGGTTCTTTTTTTGGTGATTACAAACTTATTGGACTCAAATACTAACCTAAAACCAGCATTAACCAATACAGGACCTGAAATTAAATACTTCTTAATCTCTGGGACATTCATCACCTCCTTGAGAGTGGGCTCCTTTCCAGAAGTTATCTTAAGGACCACTTTTCCTACCCCCAGCACGTCAGAGGAACGTTGTTACTCATGAAAAACTTTTTCTCTGTAACTGGTGAATATATGAAAAATGTATCTCTATCGGAACAGATATGACGGGTAGCACCCGTGTCCATCCACCATTTCTTGGGATTCTCTACAAGGTTTGCTTCTAGAACCACCGCAGAAAACTCCTCAATCATGTCGTCACGAAGTGTATCCTCGACGACGTTGGCCTGTTATACCCCGTAGTTCTGACCTTACATGTGAGAGCGTACGAAAGCATGTAAGACTTAAAATTTTCGAAAGATAGGTTGACGGATCGTTCCGGACGGGTTTTAGTCAACTTTGAGGCGGGTTATGACCCGATGCATTGAGAGTTCCTAAATGTTTCAAAGGCCTAGCGCGTAGTTCGTTGAGTCTAGTTTCCAACGCAACCAACCGTTCGTCGATAGGACATCGGAGTAGAAAGTTATGAGAGTTACAAGTTCGGTCTTGTGACGGACAGAAATGTGTTTGGACAAAGCGGCAGGGGCAGCGGCGGATATTCAGTCGCTGAATTTGCAGCGCGTGGCTGAAGCGAGGCGCGGCGGAAAGTCTGAGAGCGGCGAAGTTTCAGCGCCGCCGCGCATGCGTGGCCGAGGCGGGTGCGAGTTGAGTGGGGATTTACGCCTGTTTGTTTTTGTTTTAAAAGAGGTCATGGGTGGGTGACAAGTGTCCCCTCCCCCCCATCTTAATTCTTGCATGTCTTATATTGACCAAGTCTAGAAGACTTGGTCATCTTTCTAATCCCTCTCTCTCTCTAAGCTAAAGCTCTCACTTCTCTCTAAAATTCCAAAGAGGAATTCAAAGCCTAAGGAAAATCTGGAAAGTTAAGGACAAGAATGAAGCTTGTGGCTAGCTTGTAGGAGTTATTGTGGTGGTGTTCTTGGAAAAGAGGCTAGCAAAATTGTTGGAATAGTTTTGGCTAAAGCTCTAAAGGTAACATTTCTTCTCTTGTGGTTAGTTATTAATGTTGCATGTGAAGAAGAAGGAACTTGTAGTAGTAAATAATGCTCTTAGGGTCATTGCATGTAAGAAATGTGGTTTGGATATGAAAGGATTGGTTAAGAAGATATTATGAGCATGTTGTAGCCTACAAACTACTTTAAAATTGTTAAGTGAATTGTTGTACCTTATGGGGCAGAATTTTACACACCCAAGTTTAGGTGTGTAATCCCCTTTGAAATGTTTGGATTGTTGAACCTTTAATGTGGCGTTTGGATGTTAAATTCGGCCTTGTGAAAGGTGGCAAAGTATGTAGAAACGAAGAAAATGCTGCCCAATTTTCCATAGAGATTAGTAACTTTGAACTTTGATTGTTCTACATTGAAATTAGAGGTTAATAAACGTATCATGGTTATTTTAGGTTGACATATTACTTGCGGTAGTTTGGGCTTAGCAAGTGGATTGACCGAAGAGGTGTGTGAAGCCTTCCTATCTCTTGAGCATGAGTAGTTGTATCTATGTAGTACGGTAGACGTACAAGATTTGGTATTCTTACTTGTTTTAAGTATATAAAGACTTGTTTCGTTTTAAGAAGTATACATCCCTTGGTTATGGGAAAGGTAATATTTTTACCAAAGTATAGAGTCAATATAACAACTTTATGGGAAGTTGGTTTGTTAGCTTTATGAAAGGATGATAAGAAGAGATTTACTCTAAGTAAGATAAGTAAGGACAAATGACTTGATTTACGAAAGGCAAATTGATTTTAAGGCATCAATTGCCCAAAGGTTTTATATGAAAAAGAATCATTTTTAAAGAATATAAGTATGTGGTACTTTGGGTTAAATTCCCGGATTTTCTTTTATTAATTATGATTAGTGCCTTGAGTAAACTAAAATGAGAGGGTACATGAACAAGACTAATAAGAAGTATGAGCTTTCGTAACTTATATATATGATTATGATATGATGACCGTTTGAGCTAGGGTAAGAGTATAAATGAGGGGAAAGCCCCAAGATCGTTATACCACCTTCTCCAGGGTAAGAGTATGAATGAGGGGTCAGCTCCAAGATCGTCATACCACCTTGGGGTAGAGTATATCGAAGTGCATCCCAAGATCGTTATACCACCTGCGGGATAAGAGTATATCGAGGGTAAATCCCCAAGATCGTTATACCACCTGCGGGATAAGAGTATATCGAGGGTAAATCCTAAGATCGTTATACCACCTTGGGGTAAGAGTATATCGAGGGTAAATCCCAAGATCGTTATACCACTGTTAGTGGATTTGCTACCCACGATGCGAGGAATACCTCATGCGAGTCCTATGGGCTTATGCGGGTGAAATAGTCCCGTGCGGGCAGGTATAGCCTATCGAGAATACCTCATGCGGGTCCACAGGACCCATGCGGGTGAAATAGTCCCAGGAGTAGGATTGCTTATTGATACTACGGGTGAGGTACCCTGTTTTGATCATGAGCCTCCTATTTTTATGCAGTATTATATACATACTTGTTACTCTCATTGTTAGTAAGGCCTGCGATTATGCGTATTTTGATTGTCTTTCATGACTCGACTTACTTTTAGACTTATGATATCATTATTACAGTATTTTCGATTTTACATACTTGGTACATATTGTGTCTTGACCACTTCCTCGAAATTTGCGTTAAATCTGCGGTAAGGAGTAGCGGTGGTGGATCCTCGTTCTTAGGATCACTGTCCCGGTGTCAGAAGCTCCATTCCTCCAGAAGGTTGTTTTGTTGGTACAGTTTTTCCCTGATGTTATAGACGTTGTGTATATTGAGGTATGGCGAACCCTGTCCGCCACGTTATTATCCTTAGAGGTTTGTGGTCACGTATGTGTTTGGGTTGTAAGAACAAGTTGTACCGCTATACTTTTGATTAAGTATGTTTTTATGGAAGGCAGCCTTATCGGTTGGCCAGTGATGTTTACCTTTTTATAAGTTATGTGTCATGTATGTTCATTGCTATTATCGATGTTTACTGACAGGTACCCGGTAAGTACGATCGCGGCCGAGTCGGTCGTGACAAAAGTGGTATCAGAGCAGTTAGTCCTCGGAAAGTGTCTACAGACTGTGTCTAGTAGAGTCTTGACTATCGGTGTGTTGTGCACCACATCTATAATCAGGAGGCTGCAGGATATTTAGGATTGATTTCCATTCTTTCACTCTAAGATCGTGCAATAGAGTTGTGTTATAGGTTGAACCTCCTCTGATGTTTTTCTTTATGTATCAGTTATGCCTCCACGCAAGGCAACCGCGGCCTAGAAGGGCAAGCGGTGAGAAGTCTTGCTAGTGGGACGCGGAGGTCACGAGGGCACTGAGCCGATCTTACGAGATGATGTTTGGCGGCGAGTTCCACGGCGTCGCCCGGCCTCAGCGAGTTCGGCGTGAGCGGCTCATCGAGACCGCGATGCGAGCCTCGGTCCACGATCGGTGAGTATAGGGATACGAACAGATCCGCTTATTGACCAGTATAGTGGGAGGCGGCCGGAGCGAGCGGCCAACCCTGGCCAAGCGATTTACGGATTCAGGATTTCCTAGGTTGTCATCCACCCGAGTTCTATGGTTCGAGATTCGAGGAGGATCGCGAGTTTGTCGCGGCGATTCTGACGGACCATGCAGTGCTTAGGGCCTCGGAGGCGAGTGCGTTATACTAGCTTCTTCTGGTTCTGCGATATTGCGTTGAGCTGGTTTGAGTCATGGGTGTTGTCGAGAGGTGAGGATGCTCTTCCCGGTGTTTGGGAGGAGTTCACAGAGGCTTTCTGGATCACTTCTTGCCCACGAGATGAGGAGAGCCGCGTAGATAGATTCTTGACCTTGAGGCGGGGCGGGAGGACTATCGAGAAATCTGACACAGTTTGATTCCTTGGCCAGGTGTGCACACACCATTGTAGCGGACATGGCAGACAGGGTTCATCGATATGTGATTGGGTTAGACCGTCATATGATTACTGCATGCTTGGGGGTGGCTCTTCAGCCGGGGATGTATATTGCCAGGATGCAGGCGTATGCGCAGGGGATTGAGGACAGAGAGAGGCAGGATCAGCTAGATTTAGGCCAGCCGAAGGCGGGGCAATGAGGTCTCAGGCGGTTTCGAGGTGGCGGCCTCAGCAGCGAACTAGGTCCACATTTCAGCCCGGCCGCGAGTGCTCCTTCTCGATTTCTGGCGGGAGGTCGATCGGTAGGGTTATTCGGGAAGCGGTCGGGGCTCCGAGGGCTTCGAGGTTTGAGTAGCGAGGGCCGTCACCAATCGAGACCACCCACATCTCGGTGCGTTCGATGCGGTAGGTCTCATCCGGGCGAGTGTCGTATGGGTTCGGGAGCTTGTTACTCTTGTGGCCAGCAGGGCCATGTGAAGAGGGATTGTTCGTCCTTAGGCGGCGGGGGTGTTATGGTTCGGTAAGCGAGTCGATTCTTTGGATCTTCGTCTTGGTGGTTAGCGCCCGGGCGAGGTGTTCACGGGCGATGGCGCGGCGGTCGTGGTAGGGGTCGATTCAGCGGTCCTCGAGCGCATCTATGCTATGTCGGTAGTCGGGACCGGGGCGTCACGGATGTCGTCCGCAGTACATTGTTGGTCTCTTGCTGTGATGTATATGCTTTGATAGATCCAGGTTCTACCTTGTCCTTTATATCTCCTCATATTGCTGATAGAATAGGGATAGAACCCGAGTCCATAAGACCTTTTGAGGTGGTTACACCAGTAGGTGATTCGGTGGTAGCCGAACGGATATACAGAGCTTGCCCGATGATGTGAGCGATCGTCAGACTCTAGCCGACTTGATAGAGTTGGATATGACGGACTTTGATGTGATTATGGGTATGGATTGGCTAGCGTCTTGCTATGCCAATGTAGACTGTAGAGAGAGATTAGTTCGGTTCCAGTTTCCTGGCGAGCCGGTTATCGAGTGGAAGGGGAATACTGCATCGCCGAGGGGTAAGTTTATTTCTTACCTCAAGGCTAGGAAGATGGTGCGGAAAGGGTATATCTACCATATGGTTCGGGTATTCGATCACGAGGTGAGATCTGGGACCTTGATCGATTCGGTCGTTAGAGAGTTTCCAGACGTATTCCCAGACGAGCTTCCGGGTATCCCTCCGGAGAGGGAGGTTGAGTTTTGCATTGATTTGGCGCGGATACTCGGCCGATATCTATTCGCCATCTGAGGATGCTTTCGAGTTGAAGTAATTGAAAGACTAGCTGAAGGACTTGCTGGAGAAGGGCTTTATTAGGCCAAGTGTTTCTCTCTGGGGAGCGCCAGTATTATTTGTAAAGAAGAAGGAAGGGACGTTGCGTATGTGTATCGATTCTGAGCGGTGAACAAGGTAACTATCAAAGCAGATATCCTCCCGAGATTGACGATTTGTTTGACCAATTGCGAGTGCAAGGTGTTTTTCCAAGATAGACTGCGATGCAGTTATCATCGTGTGCGAGTTAGAGAGCGAGATATCCCAAAGATCGCATTCGGGACCGGTATGGGCACTATGAGTTCAGGGTGATGTCTTTCGGATTGACCAACGCTCCAGCGGTATTCATGGATCTGATGAACAGGGTGTTCAAGCCATTCCTGGATATGTTCGTTATAGTTTTCATTGATGATATCTTGGTGTATTCGCGCACAGAGCAGGAGCATACATACCATTTGATAGCGGTATTGAGTCCTCGGGGGCGGTTGTATGCCAAGTTCTCGAAGTGCGAGTTTTGGTTAACCGGTGACTTTCTTAGGGCATGTTATCGGGTAGATGGTATTGAGTTGATCTGGCGAAGATTGGCGATCAAGACTTGTACGACCACTACAGCGGAGTGCGCGGCTTTGGGCCTTGCGAGTTATTATCGGAGGTTTGTGGAGAAGTTTGTTTCCATATCAACACCTATGACTGGCGGCTCGAGCGGTATGTTAGGTGGACGGATACTTGTGAGGAAAGTTTCCAGTTGCTAAAGGAGAAATTGACGACCACACCAGTTCTTACTCTTCCAGAGGGTTCAGATGGGTATGTGGTTTATTGTGACGCGTCAGGTATCGGGCTTGGATGCGTGCTGATGCAACACGTCAAGGTTATAGCTTACGCATCTTGACATCTTAGGATGTCACGACCCGAACCCGGGCCCGTGACTGGTGTCTTACCCCGGGCACCCTAGTGATACAACATCAGAGAAAATCAGCGGAAATAAAAATATGAACATGAATTAAGAGACAAGATAAATAAACAGGCCAACCAAAGCGATTTGCCTTCATCATATATACATAAATACCGACAGATTATCCTTTTTACAAACCACGCCCACTAGGTACTCTGACCTCTAAGATTTTTACAGCTATGGCGGACGGGGCCCGCCATACCACGAATGTATAAGAATCTGGACTCGAGTAACATACCACAAGATAAGCCTCAGAAGAAATGGGGCTTCACACGTGAGCGTGATCCTATGGCGAGGATCCACAACCGATGTACTTCCACTGGCATGAACACGGCCCAGAAGGAGGTCGATAACAGTACCAAGTATGTGGCGTAAAAAGGCGTAAATGAAATCATAATAGTCTATATAAAGTAGGAGACATGTATGATAACGGATGAAATCGTGTCGGCCCGTCCGTGGGACTCGGTGAATAATCGGATGGAATCGTGTCCTGCCCGTCTCGTGGGACTCGGTGTATAATCGGATGAAATACGTGTCCTGCCCATCTCGTGGGACTCGGTGTATAATCAGATGGAATACGTGTCCCTGCCCATCTCGTGGGACTCGGTGTATAATCAAATGAAATACATATCCCTGCCCATCTCGTGGGACTCGGTGTATAATCAAATGAAATATGTGTCCCTGCCCATCTCGTGGGACTCGGTGTAGAATCGTTCATAACAAATCAACCGGCCCTCCATCGAGAGACGAGAAGTGCAATACAACAAATGCTATCACAACAAGCATAGGCAAGTTTCACAACAACAAGCGTATAGGCAAGCTTCACAACAAGCATAGGCAAGTTATACACAACTCAAAGTACTTTCATTTTATGCCAAAGTCAGGGTTTTAACCTAAAAGTACTACGTCGTTAAATTCCTTTTAAAGATCCATTTCTTTTACAAAGGTCACCCGATACCGTAGTATAAAAATAGAGTGACTAACGTTGTTAAGTAAACCAAAATGCTTTCCTTTGTAAAATCAAGTAACAACCTTATTTTCCAAGCGTTCAAGTTTGCCTAATTTCAAATGCTCAAGTTTCTCATTTTAGAAAAGGTTTAGTAGTTCATAGTTTTAATCCTTTAAAACATAATTCTCCTTTAAGCGTTTTGAGAACATATGTCTTATATGTGAGTAGGTTATTCTTGTTTATAATCAATCTTATTAAGCAACCATGATCTAGGAAATGTAATATCATTTTGTCTCATCTTAGCTTCATGCGGATGGAGGTTTCTACTTGGTTTTAATACCATACTTCATTATTCAATACATTTTCCTTTATTAACGCTGCAGTGGTTTGTCGATACTCATTCTGATTTCCGAAATCAGTAAAACATTTTTCCTTTTAAAACCAAGTACTCATTACTCACGAATGAGGTTTCCCACTTTTAACAAAATTCATATCAATACCATTAAGTCAAGTCTCTTATCTTCAAAAAATCAGTAAACCATTCTTTTTATCACTCTTAAGACGTTATACCTAACTTCCCATAAAGCTAGTACAACTCTTGTGTTTTCAAAGCCAAGTATTACTCTTCTTTCAAAAGGTCTTTTGAAACACTTCAAGTTCTTTATTACTACACATCAAATCCGTTATAAGTCAAATCGATTACCCTTTGAAACCACAAAGCATTTTCTTACCTACATAAAGTCATTATAACCAACTTCCCATAAAGTCGTTATAACACTTTATGTTTCAAACCAATCAAATACATTAAACACGTATGCGTCTACCGTACTACATAGTTATACACATATCATGCTAGAACAGATAGGAAGAGGTTCACATACCTCGCGATTATCGACTAATAGCAAAATGCTCCAAGTACCTCAAACCGTCGGCTACTCCTGCCAAGTAGATCACGCCATACGTAGTACTTGACCTATAGAGGCCACAAGGCGCCTATTAACATCCTAGATCTCAATGTAGAATATTCTACGAGAAAATTAAGGACCTTCCCCGCACATGGCGGCGTAAATCTCCTCTCTATCGGTAGGCTACCAAGCCAACGGGGTTTCACGTCTAACGGGCGTGTACAACTCTACTACACAAGTAATGCTACACAAGTCTCATGTCTGATCTATGTAATTACGATTCGATTCTCTTATTTAAATTGAGCTTAAGTCGAGACATTCTGTAAGTATTATTCGAGCTTAAGTCAAAAGACATTGCCGCACAACTATGTTCAATTCTATATATAGTATACTTCAACTATATATTCCAACAACATGTAATTTCCAATTACAATAGAAGGTCAAGAGTGTTTACCTCGATAAGCCCAAAATTATCCGAGTTTAAATGTCGATCTGAGCAAGGTTTAGCTCTACTCAGTGCGCTCAGGCCGCTCCAACCAACCCTTAGAAGTTCTAACCAACTTCTACTTATAACTTCAACTACGGGTGAAGATTTACTTAGGTTTTCGTTTTTGTGGTGAGGAAGTATAATAGTATTTTACGGGCTTTTGTATAAGTGTAACCTTGGGAATACTACAATATATTTGGGCGAAGGTATTTGGGCATTATAACAATACTTGGAGAGTATTTCAATACCACAAAGGGGGTATTTATACGAGACAACTAGGCTAGGGGTACCCGGCTAAACACCACTGAGGAGGGGAGGCTCTCGGCGAGGGCTCTCAAAGGGGAGGGTGGTGGACGAAAACTCACAAGGGAGAGGGGAGGATTTGAGACTTAGAAAGATTGCTCAAGTTTTTGGATGAAGAAAGTCTTCAACTAGAGGGGTATTTATAGGCTAACCAAAGGCCAACCAATGGCCAAGATCAAGCCAAGTGTTAGGCAAGTGTAGGGCTAGGATCAAGCCATGTGCACCTTATCCATCTACCACACCAACTTGCACAAATATCCTACCAACTCCCTTGACCCCTTGTTCGTCCCTTTTGCCGTCCACTCAAGGCCAATGTGAGGGTGACACTTGTCACCCTCCCGTTGGTCCAAAATGTTTCGTCCCTCGGAAAAATCCGCAAAAAATATAAATGACATAGCCGGAATTTTCCTTACGTAAGCTGTGGAAACGTTTCGTCGGAAAACGACTCTTTTCGGCACTTGTGCCTAAATTTCGAACTTAGCCTAACTTTAAGGCTTAAATTTTTATACGTACGCCCTTACGTACATACTCTGGAAATACGGGGTATAACATTCTCCCCTCCTTAGAAACATTCGTCCCGAATGTTCCTTCTCAAGACGGATAACGATAAAGTTCTTCTAACAAGTTGCCAACGCCACAACTGGCCACGAAATAACACATGCGCGCAATTTCTTAAATCCAGGCCAACGAGGAACCACCTCGATGATGCAAAACAATACCAACTCTCACTCTTGGTCCAAGGGACACTCCGCCGCATTCATTTCTCAAAAATGATTTCTTCCATCATTCGAAGACAAGTTCACTTCGCCCTTTTACTCGTCGTACTCTTCTCGAACACTCGAACTCTTCTAGTATCGTACCACACTTGATCATCGCTTGATTTTCAAAACCTTGGAGTCACCACCTCGACTTGGTTATCTTACTAGCCTCAATCTTCCTTAAGGCCATTCCCGCCTTCACGACCGCTTCGGTCGAACACGCGCGAACTCATCGATGGTCAACTAAACTTGGGCTAGCACCCTCGTGACCTACCACTGACGGGACCACCCAGCGACCGAAAGCAGGCGCGGGTTGGCCCGCAACAGCCCAACCCGACCCACTTAACGCATCACGCTCTTGTTTCCGATCGGAACAATCTTACCTATACAAGTCATGAAAGCTACCACTTCCATTTTACACTACCCAAGAATTATCCCGAACACATTTATCGCAAACCAAGTATTTCAACAAAGACTAACCGTAAAATCTTTTATTCAAGATGACCTTACCTCTAAGGTCTCAACACGAAATATTCTAAGGTTCACACTTTCCATGCCCCCATACATATCCTTTCAACTAACCATGCTTTCTAACTCATAACCAACATAACGCTATCCGAACGTAGCACACAATAAGAAGGTCATTATATCATGCATACAAATCTCTAGAGGGTTAAGGATATACCTGAATCTACCGCTCCACTCTAATCATAAGCCTGCCCTGCAGGGCGCATAGCTGTAGAAGGTGATGAACCTGCCACTGACCCGGTAGGCTGAGTCATTCTGTTTGCATCCTTCCTACTAGGACAGTTTCTCGTCATATGCCACGGACGCGGGAAAAACAAGCACGATAAAAGACGACATTCCGGGATGACGTCGCCACATCGTGCACCGAGGAAAACTGAACCCGGCTAGAACCCATGTATATCTGTGAACGAAGCCTGGAGCTCGACCGGCTCGAATACCCCGACGTCGGCGGCGTGGGGACCACTGCATCTTGATGGAGGTACATAACTAGGCTCGCTGAGGCGGTCCGCCTCGAAAGTTACCAAAGGACCTGCTTTACGCCTCTTCGCCGATCTCGGTCATTCGTCGACCTCTCCGTGCCTCACATCCTAGTGCATGAGCTTGCGTGCGGGCAATGTCCATGCGGTGAAGAGCTACACCGTACAAGCCTCGCCAAGTAATCATCCAGCCGGAGGCGTGGCGGTGTACTCTGTCATCCATATCGGCTACCACATGGAACATACCGAGCTAATGAGTCGAACTCCACATTGTACTCTCTAACCGTCCGCCGCCCTTCCTCAGCGTCAAAAATGTCGGCCCGAGCCCTCCTCATTTGTGGGGGCAAGAAATGTGCAAGAAAAGCCCGAGAACTCGTCCCATACGGTGGAAGTGCATGCTCTTCCGGGATAACTCCGCGAATCAAACCGATCAACTGCAGTATCACGCAGCTGATGCGAACCCAATACCACCGACTCTGCCTCTGAGACTCTGATCACTCTCATGATCCGCTATAGCTGTCGGATAAACTCCTGAGGGTCATCCTCAGCTCTCGATCCATAGAACACTGGCGCTCTGACTCGGAAAGTCAGTAGCCTCAAACTGCTCGCTCGGGGTGAACTACGGGTGCTGCTGGGGCTGGAACTGCTGCATCCAGCCTATCCTCATATCGCCACGGCGATGGCGGAATCGCCATCTCCTTGTACCCCATCTCATCTGCTTCCGTGGGGCCGAGGCTCAGTATCAGTAGTCTCGGCAGCCATCGCTGCGACTCTAAACTCTTTGCTTTGGCGGCGTCGCGAAACTCGCCGTCGGAAGCACTGTCTCAGGCACTGACCGGGCCTGCGCCCTCGTACTCCTCTGTATCTCACTAACAGCTCCCTCGACTGCCTTGCCCATCTGGGCCTGGGTTGCCTTACGCGGAGGCATAACTGGTAAAGGAAAGGAATACGTCAGAGGGGTCCAACTTATCACACAGCTCTAGGGCACGATCTCAGAATGAGAAGAATGGAAACCAATCCTAAATGTCCTATAGCCTCCTGATTATAGATGTGGTGCACAACACACCGATAATCAAGACTCTACTAGACACGGTCTGTAGACACTTTCCGAGGACTAACTGCTCTGATACCACTTTTGTCACTTTGCCGCGAGGTTCTAGTGTCACTCCGGCGACCCAACAAATGGTACCGGACTGCATGCGATCCCTGAGGTTTGGACCTTCTCAGGACGTGCCATACGGAGAGCCACGGTTCGGGTCTGTTCCCGTGGTAGAGGCTCTGGCCTCTTTATCTGCCGCGACCGAAGGAGGTTAGTACAACAGTACCAAGTATGTGAAAGCGTAAAAGCGTAAATGAAATCATAATAGTCTATATAAAGCGGGAGACATGTATGATAACGGATGAAATCGTGTCGGCCCATCCGTGGGACTCGGTGAATAATCGGATGGAATCGTGTCCTCGCCCATCTCGTGGGACTCGGTGTATAATCGGATGAAATCGTGTCCTGCCCGTCTCGTGGGACTCGGTGTATAATCGGATGGAATACGTGTCCCCGCCCGTCGTGGGACTCGGTGTATAATCAAATGAAATACATGTCCCGCCCGTCTCGTGGGACTCGGTGTATAATCAAATGAAATATGTGTCCTGCCCGTCTCGTGGGACTCGGTGTAGAATCGTTCATAACAAATCAAGCCCTCCATCGAGAGGCGAAGTGCAAATACAACAAATGCTATCACAACAAGCATAGGCAAGTTTCACAACAACAAGCATAGGCAAGCTTCACAACAAAAAGCATAGGCAAGTTATACACAACTCAAAGTACTTTCATTTTATGCCAAAGTCCGGGTTTTAACCACTAAAGTACTACGTCGTTAAATTCCTTTTAAAGATCCATTTCTTTTACAAAGGTCACCCGATACGTAGTATAAAAATAGAGTGACTAACATTGTTAAGTAAACCAAAATGCTTTCCTTTGTAAAATCAAGTAACAACCTTATTTTCCAAACGTTCAAGTTTGCCTAATTTCAAATGCTCAAGTTTCTCATTTTAGAAAAGGTTTCGTAGTTCATAGTTTTAATCCTTTAAAACATAATTCTCCTTTAAACGTTTGAGAACATATGTCTTATATGTGAGTAGGTTATTCTTGTTTATAATCAATCTTATTAAGCAACCATGATCTAGGAAATGTAATATCATTTTGTCTCATCTTAGCTTCATGCGGATGGAGGTTTCTCTTGGTTTTAATACCATACTTCATTATTCAATACATTTTCCTTTATTAACGCGGTGGTTTGTCGATACTCATTCGATTTCAAATCAAGAAACATTATTCCTTTTAAAACCAAGTACTCATTACTCACGAATGAGGTTTCACACTTTAACAAAATTCATATCAATACCATTAAGTCAAGTCTCTTATCTTCTAAAAATCGGTAAACCATTCTTTTTATCACTCTTAAGACGTTATACCTAACTTCCCATAAAGCTAGTACAACTCTTATGTTTTCAAAGCCAAGTATTACTCTTCTTTCAAAAGGTCTTTTGAAACACTTCAAGTTCTTTATTACTACACATCAAATCCGTTATAAGTCAAATCGATTACCACTTTGAAACCACAAAGCATTTTCTTACCTACATAAAGTCATTATAACCAACTTCCATAAAGCCGTTATAACACTTTATGTTTCAAACCAATCAAATACATTAAACACGTATCGTCTCGTACTACATAGTTATACACATATCATGCTAGAACAGATAGGAAGAGGTTCACATACCTCGCGACGATTATCGACTAATAGCAAAATGCTCCAAGTACCTCAAACCGTCGGATACTCCTTAAGCCAAGTAGATCACGCCATCGTAGTACTTGACCTATAGAGGCCACAAGGCGCCTATTAACATCCTAGATCTCAATGTAGAATATTCTACGAGAAAATTCGTGACACCTCCCACATGGCAGCGTAAATCTCCTCTCTATCGAGGCTACCAAGCCAACCAGGGGTTTCACGCCTAACAGGGCGTGTACAACTCTACTACACAGTAATGCTACACAAGTCTCATGTCTGATCTATGTAATTCTGATTCGATTCTCTTATTTAAATTCAGCTTAAGTCGCAAGACATTCTGTAAGTATTATTCGAGCTTAAGTCAAAAGACATTGCACACAACTATGTTCAATTCTATATATAGTATACTTCAACTATATATTCCAACAACATGTAATTTCCAATTACAATAGAAGGTCAAGAGTGTTTACCTCGATAAGCCCAAAATTATCCGAGTTTAAATGTCGATCCCGAGCAAGGTTTAGCTCCTACTCGTGCGCTCAGGCCCGCTCAACCAACCCTTAGAAGTTCTAACCAACTTCTACTTATAACTTCAACTACGGGTGAAGATTTACTTAGGTTTTCGTTTTTGTGGTGAGGAAGTATAATAGTATTTTACGGGCTTTTGTATAAGTGTAACCTTGGGAATACTACAAGGTATTTGGGCGAGTATTTGGGCATTATAACAATACTTGGAGAGTATTTCAATACCACAAAAGGGAGGTATTTATACGAGACAACTAGGCTAGGGGATACCCGGCTAAACACCACAAAGGGAGGGAGGCTCTCGGCGAGGGCTCTCAAAGGGGAGGGGTGGTGGACGAAAACTCACGAGGAGAGGGAGGATTTGAGACTTAGAAAGATTGCTCAAGTTTTTGGATGAAGAAAGTCTTCAACTAGAGGGGTATTTATAGGCTAACCAAAGGCCAACCAATGGCCAAGATCAAGCCAAGTGTTAGGCAAGTGTAGGGCTAGGATCAAGCCATGTGCACCTTATCCATCTACCACACCAACTTGCACAAATATCCTACCAACTCCCTTGACCCCTTGTTCGTCCCTTTTGCCGTCCACTCAAGGCCAATGTGAGGGTGACACTTGTCACCCTCCCGTTGGTCCAAAATGTTTCGTCTCTGGAAAAATCCATAAAACATATAAATGACATAGCGGAATTTTCCTACGTAGCGTGGAAACGTTTCGTCGGAAAACGACTCTTTTCGGCACTTGTGCCTAAATTTCGAACTTAGCCTAACTTTAAGGCTTAAATTTTTATACGTACGCCCTTACGTACATACTCTGGAAATACGGGGTATAACATAGGAAGCATGAGAAGAACTATCCCACACATGACTTGGAGTTGGCAGCAGTGATTCATGCCTTGAAGATCTGGAGACATTATTTATATGGAGTTCATGTGGATATCTACACAGACCACAAGAGACTCCAGTATATCTTCAGCCAGAGGGAGCTGAACTTGCGGCAGAGACGGTGGTTGGAGCTGCTTAAGGATTACGATGTTGATATTCTATACCACCCAGGGAAGGCCAATGTGGTTGCAGATGCCCTTAGTCGCAGATCGATGGGTAGTCTGTCTGATGTTCAGCCAGAGAAAAGAGATATGGTCCGAGAGTTACATCAGCTAGCGAGCCTTGGGGTTCGTTTGGTTGATTCTGATAGTGATGGAGTTCGGGTTCGAGAGGTTGTCGAGTCTTCCATCGTCGAGGAGGTGAAGAGGCGACAGTATGAGGATCCGATTATGGTACGGTATCGAGATGCCGCTTTTCAGAAAGAGAAGAGCCTATTTGAGGTAGCGCCGGATGGGGTGCTAAGATTTGAGGACCGGTTGTGTGTTCCCGATGTAGCGGGACCGTCGCCAGATTGCAGGAGGCACGAAGTGCTCGTTATTCTATTCATCCGGGGTCTACTAAGATGTATCATGACATCAGATTCGTGTATTGGTGGGATGGCCTGAAGAGGGACGTTGCGGAGTTAAAGCGCGATTTCCTAATTGCCGGCCAGTCAAGTTGAGCACGAGCACGGTGGTACATTGCAGGCTATTGATATTCCGACTTGGAAGTGGGAGGTAGTAAATATGGATTTTACTACAGGGTTACTGTCACGACCCGACCTCGGATCCGTGACTGGTGCCTTACCCCGGGCACCCTTGTGATACAACATCAGAGAAAACCAGCGGAAATAAACTCACAAACAAGAACCATATAAGAATATAAAACAGGCTAACCCAAAGTGGCTACCTCTAAATATAATAAAACGAACAGTTACATCCTTACACCCCAATTCATGACAGGACTACAAGCCTCTAAGAAGGTATAACACTATGACGGGACAGGGCCCCGCCATACCCCCTGAATGTACAAAAGTCTACAACCTCAGGGAATCGTACCAAAAGACGAGGCCTCCGGAGAAATGGAGCCTTCCGAGAACCGAACCGTGATCCTAAGAGTGCGGATCAGCAAGCTATGAACCTCAACCTGCGGCATGAACGCAGTCTCCCGAAAAGGTCGATCTAACATGTACCAAATATGCGGCGGAAAATCGTAATAATATCATAAGTCAAAATATAAGCTGGAGTTATAGACGAAAATCAGTTTACTTTGCACTGTGCCTTACTAACAATGAGAGTAACAAATGTATATATATATATACTGCATAAAAATAGGAAGCTCATGATCAAAACAGGGTACCTCGCCCGTAGTATCATTAAGCAATCCTACTCCTGGGACTATTTCACCCGCATAGGTCCTGTGGACCCGCATGAGGTCATCCGCCTCGTCATGGGACTATTTCACCCGCATGGGACTATTTCACCCGCATGGATCCTGTGGACCCGCATGAGTACCATCGCCGTACTCGCATGGGACTATTTCACCCGCATGGATCCTGTGGACCGGATCCGCATGAGTACAAACACCGCAATCGCATCATGGTAGCAAATCCATGGCATAAGTAGTAAACCATCCTATTGGAGCATACCCGTGGGCCACCCATCGTGTCAGTATGTCCAAAGGAAATAACAAGAATAACCCGGGGTTTACCCGTAATAATATATATATAACATAGCTCATCCGGCTATCATACATAACATAAGCACTACCGGCCTATCATATCATAACATAAGCACTACCGGCCTATCATATCATAACATAAGCACTACCGGCCTATCATATCATAACATAAGCACTACCGGCTTATCATATCATAACATAAGCACTACCGGCCTATCATATCATAACATAAGCAAGTTAAGAAATCCCCTAACTTCTTATTAACATTATTAATATATCCTCTCATTTTAGTATACCTAAGGCACCAACATGTCTTTTAATAGAAATCCGGGAATTTAACCCAAGTACCATGTACTTCTAACCTTTTAAGAAATAACTCCTTTTTATACAAAAATTCCAAGATACTAATCACCATAGTATCAAGTTACAATTTCTTTTCAAAACAAGTCACATTTCCTTTTAGAAATATAATAAGCTTCTAAATCAAGTGACTTCATTTCCTTTAAAACCTTAGGCAACCAATGCCTAAAAATCAATTCACCTTTCTTAGTTTCAAATCCTTTACCCGTACTTGTTTTAATTAGAGTAAACCTTTCTTTGTGAACCTCTCAAAACTAATATAACCAACTTCCCATAAAGTCATTATATTAGCGTTATTCCTTTGTCAAATACATTTTCCCTAAATCCAAGGGACTTATATTTTTAAAATGAAACAAGTACCAATATACTTTAAAACAAGTGAAAGATATCGAATCTTGTACGTCTACCGTACTACATAGATACAACTACTCATGCTCAAAAGATATGAAAGTTCCACATACCTCTTCGGTTAATCCACTTGCTAAGTCCGAAATACCGCACGTAATATGTCAACCTATAATGACCATAATACGTTTATTAACTCCTAATTTCAATGTAGAAATTCCAAATTCAAGTTACTAATTCCTAAGGAAAATTGGGCAGCATTTCCTTTGTTTCTACATACTTTGCCACCTTTTTCAAGGCCGAAATCAATAATCAAACGCCACATTTAAGGCCCAACAATCCAATATTTCAAAGGGGATTACACAACCAATCTTAGGTGTGTAAAATTCTGCCCCAATAGGTAAAACAATATACTTAACAATTCTAAAGTGGTTTGTAGGCTACAACATGCTCATAATATCTCTTTAACCAATCCTTCATATCCAAACCATTTTTCTTACATGCAATGATTCTAAGAGCATTCTTTACCACTACAAATTCCTTATTCCTCACATGCAACACCAATAACTAGCTACAAGAGAAGAAATGTTACCTTTGGAGCTTTAGCCAAAATTATTCCAACAATTTGCTAGCCTCCTTTTCAAGAATACCACTACAACAACCTCCACAAACTTGCAATTAACTTTCCTTCTTAACACCCTTTTCAGATTTTTCTTAAGCTTGGAGTTTCTCTTGATTTTCTAGAGAGAAGGAAGAGCTTTTTAGCTTAGAGAGAGAGAGAGATGAAAGATGAAAAGATGACCAAGTCTTCAAGACTTGGTCAATATAAGGCATCTGACATTTCAGATGGGGACACTTGTCACCCACCCATGGCCTCTTTTAAAACAAAGCAGGCTGAGAAATTTCCACTAACTCGCAGATCCGCCTCGGCGCATGGCCGCAACTCCCGCGGACTCTGGAACTTTAGGCGCCGCGACACGATTTCCAGCGCGCGTGAATTCCGCCTTGGCGCCACGGCCTCTGGCGTGCATGGCCACGACCGAAGTTTTCTGATTTCGAGTCCTAACTCCTTCCACATGGCCCCATACGCACGGCCTGAACCACGGGGTATAACAGTTACCTCCCACGCAGAGGAAGCATGATTCCATTTGGGTTATCGTCGACAGGCTGACGAAATCAGCCCATTTTCTTCGATCGGGGCGACTTTTTGTAGAGATTATGCTAGACTGTATATCATGGAGATTGTGAGGCTGCACGGAGTTCCTATATCGATTATTTCAGACAGAGGAGCCCAGTTCACAACTAAATTCTGGAGGTCTTTCCAGAAGGATTAGGGGCCGAGTGAGTCTCAAGACGCATTTCACCCTCGGCCAAGCGGACGGTAGCGCACTATCCAGACACTTGAGGATATGTTGCGGGCTTGTGTTATTGATTTCAGGGGTAGCTAGGAGGATCATTTACCTCTTGTGGAGTTTGCTTATAACAACAGCTACCATTCTAGTATTCAGATGGCGCCTTATGAGGCCTTATACGAAAGGAAGTGCAGGTCACCGATAAATTTGGTTCGAGTGGGAGAAATGCGATTAGTCGGGCGGACTTGGTTGTGAGCGATGGATAAGGTGAAGCTTATCCAGGAGCGGTTGATGGCAGCTCAGAGTCGACAGAAGTCGTATGCAGATCATCGACATCGACACTTGGAATTTGAGATAGATGATTGGATTTTCCTAAAGGCATCGCCCATGAAGGGCGTGATGAGATTTGGAAAGAAGGGGAAACTTAGCCCAAGGTACATTGGGCGTGTCGATTGTCGTAGGGTAGGCAAGGTTGCCTATGAGTTAGATCTGCCGTCCGACTTGGAGGCGGTACATCCAGTTTTCCATGTGTCTATGTTGCGGAAATGTATTGGAGATCCATCTAGAGTGCACCCGATTCACGATGTCCAGGTGACAAAGGAGTTATCGTATGAGGAGAGTCCCATAGCGATACTCGATCGTCAGGTGAGGCGACTTCGGACGAAGGATGTGGCTTCCGTCAAAGTCTTATGGCGGGCGAGCAGGAGGAGATGACGTGGGAAGCTGAGGATGACATGATAAAGAAGTATCCTCACTTATTTCCTATACCTCCAGGTAACCTACTTTCTTGCTTGTTAGTTTTATTTTTTAAGCTTAAGTATGTTGTGGCTCGTGGAGCGTCTTTAATTACAAAAAAGAATAGTTAAGAGGGTCTATTTCGATATTGTGATTTGAGTAAGCCTAGAAGGAACATTCGGGATGAATGTTTCTAAGGGGGGGGGGGGGAGAATGTTATACCCCGTAGTTCTGACCTTACGTGTGAGAGCGTACGAAAGCATGTAAGACATAAAATTTTCGAAAGATAGGTTGACGGATCATTCCGGACGGGTTTTAGTCAACTTTGAGGCGGGTTATGACCCGATGCATTGAGAGTTCCTAAATGTTTCAAAGTCCTAGCGCGTAGTTCGTTGAGTCTAGTTTCCAACGCAACCAACCGTTCGTCGATAGGACATCGGAGTAGAAAGTTATGAGAGTTACAAGTTCAGTGCGCAGACGGACATAAATGTGTTTCGGACAAAGCGGCCGGGCGCGGCGCGGATATTACAGTCGTTGAAGTTACCGCGGCGCCAGAAGTCGAGGGCAGCGGTCGGAAAAGTCTGAGAGGCGGCGAAGTTTCAGCGTGGCCATGGCTGCAGGGCCGCGACGCCGAGGCGGGTTCTGCGAAGTTGAGTGGGGATTTCTGCACTGTTTTGTTTTAAAAGAGGTCATGAGTGGGTGACAAGTGTCCCCTCCCCCCATCTGAATTCTTGCATGTCTTATATTGACCAAGTCTAGAAGACTTGGTCATCTTTCTAATCCCCCTCTCTCTCTAAGCTAAAGCTCTCACTTCTCTCTAAAATTCCAAGAGGAATTCAAAGCCTAAGGAAAATATGGAAAGTTAAGGACAAGAAGGAAGCTTGTGGCTAGCTTGTAGGAGTTATTGTGGTGGTGTTCTTGGAAAAGAGGCTAGCAAAATTGTTGGAATAGTTTTGGCTAAAGCTCTAAAGGTAACATTTCTTCTCTTGTGGTTAGTTATTAATGTTGCATGTGAAGAAGAAGGAACTTGTAGTAGTAAATAATGCTCTTAGGGTCATTGCATGTAAGAAATGTGGTTTGGATATGAAAGGATTGGTTAAGAAGATATTATGAGCATGTTGTAGCCTACAAACTACTTTAAAATTATTAAGTGAATTGTTGTACCTTATGGGGCAGAATTTTACACACCCAAGTTTAGGTGTGTAATCCCCTTTGAAATGTTTGGATTGTTGAGCCTTTAATGTGGCGTTTGGATGTTAAATTCGGCCTTGTGAAAGGTGGCAAAGTATGTAGAAACGAAGGAAATGCTGCCCAATTTTCCATAGAAATTAGTAACTTTGAACTTGGATTATTCTACATTGAAATTAGAGGTTAATAAACGTATCATGGTTATTTTAGGTTGACATATTACTTGCGGTAGTTTGGGCTTAGCAAGTGGATTGACCGAAGAGGTATGTGAAGTCTTCCTATCTCTTGAGCATGAGTAGTTGTATCTATGTAGTACGGTAGACGTACAAGATTTGGTATTCTTACTTGTTTTAAGTATATAAAGACTTGTTTCGTTTTAAGAAGTATACATCCCTTGGTTATGGGAAAGGTAATATTTTTACCAAAGTATAGAGTCAATATAACAACTTTATGGGAAGTTGGTTTGTTAGCTTTATGAAAGGATGATAAGAAGAGATTTACTCTAAGTAAGATAAGTAAGGATAAATGACTTGATTTACGAAAGACAAATTGATTTTAAGGCATCAATTGCCCAAAGGTTTTATATGAAAAAGAATCATTTTTAAAGAATATAAGTATGTGGTACTTTGGGTTAAATTCCCGGATTTTCTTTTATTAAATATGATTAGTGCCTTGAGTAAACTAAAATGAGAGGGTACATGAACAAGACTAATAAGAAGTATGAGCTTTCGTAACTTATATATATGATTATGGTATGATGATCGTTTGAGCTAGAGTAAGAGTATAAATGAGGGGAAAGCCCCAAGATCGTTATACCACCTTCTCCAGGGTAAGAGTATGAATGAGGGGCCAGCCCCAAGATCGTCATACCACCTTCTTCAGGGTAAGAGTATATATGAGGGGTACATCCCCAAGATCGTTATACCACCTTCTTCAGGATAAGAGTATATCTGAGGGGTAAATCCCCAAGATCGTTATACCACCTTCTTCAGGATAAGAGTATATCTGAGGGGTAAATCCCCAAGATCGTTATACCACCTGCTTCAGGATAAGAGTATATCTGAGAGGTAAATCCCCAAGATCGTTATACCACCTGTTCCGTGGATTTGCTACCCACGATGCGAGGAATACCTCATGCGAGTCCTATGGGCTTATGCAGGTGAAATAGTCCCATGCGGGCAGGTATAGCCTATGCGAGGAATACCTCATGCGGGTCCACAGGACCCATGCGGGTGAAATAGTCCCAGGAGTAGGATTGCTTATTGATACTACGGGCGAGGTACCCTGTTTTGATCATGAGCCTCCTATTTTTATGCAGTATTATATATATACTTGTTACTCTCATTGTTAGTAAGGCACGATTATCTTGTATTTTGATTGTCTTTCATGACACCAGCTTACTTTTAGACTTATGATATCATTATTACAGTATTTTCAAGTTTTACATAATTGGTACATATTGTAATCGACCCTTCCTCGGGGGCTGCGTTCATGCCGCAGGTAAGGGTAAGCAGGTGGTGGATCCTCGTTCTGAGGATCACTGTCCCGGTGTCAGAAGCTCCATTCCTCCGGAAGCTTGTTTTGTTGGTACGGTTTTTCCCTGATGTTATAGACGTTGTGTATATTCAGGGGTATGGCGGGGCCCTGTCCCGTCACAGTTGTTATCCTTAGAGGTCTGTGGTCACGTATGTGTTTGGGCTGTAAGAACAAGTTGTACCGCTATACTTTTGATTAAGTATGTTTTTATGGAAGGCAGCCTTATCGGCTGGCCAGTGATGTTTACCTTTTTATAAGTTATGTGTCATGTATGTTCCGCTGCTATTCTCTGATGTTTACCTGACAGGGTACCCCGATAGGGTACCAGTCGCGGCCCCGGGGTCGGGTCGTGACATGGCCGCTGCCTTGCGTTTGGCCTTTTCTTTAGCCTTCTGACTCTACTCTATCTTGAGCTTGCAGAAGTCCTTGATCATGTGACCAGCTTTTCCAAAAAGGTGACAGTTTTCCTTGAACTTCACCGATGTCTAGGTCTTGCTATCTTTCTGAAACTTACGCTTCTTGCTTGGGTTCCCTTTAGTATCAATCAGATTTGCCTTGGCCTTAGCGGTTGCTTTCCCTTAGGCAAGGACTTCTTATTATATTTCTGAATTTCGAGTTTGATAATAAGATCTTCAAAGGTCATTTCTTTTGTTTTGAGTTTTAAGTAACTCATAAACCTTCACGAGAGAGACAATTTTTCAATCAGTGATGCAACCAAAACTACTCATTTGGTTTCATACCCTTCAAATCCGGGCGATGTAGAATCATTTGAAACTATTGGACTTGAGACATCACTATCTTGCTATCCATCATTTGAAATTTCAAGAGTTCCCAAAGATGAATTTCATCGTACATGCATCTTGTGCGTTGTACTTCTTCTGAAATTTCTCCCACAACTCTTTGGCGGAGCCTACAGTGCAATACACCGTGTAGAGCAGGTCTGACAAATAATTCAGGATGTAGTTCTTATACATGAAATCATTATGAGTCCATGCATCAAGAGTGATTTTCAGGCGGGCCTGGAAACCTTGGATTAAGTAAAATGTTTGAGATATAGAGTAATGGACGGTCATTGTTCAAATTACGAGTGTTCCACGTTGTTAAATGAAGGAAGAAGTGTGCATAGAGTAAATATGGAACGGGTCGCAGATCCAAGAAGGGTCGCGGCGCCACCGTGATGTCGAGGAGCGCCGCGACGCCAACCCCGTCAAGACTGCGGTGCGGGTGAGCTGCTACACTTTCGAAGCTCGACCGCGGCGCTAATTTAGTGCCAAGTCTCTGGAACCGCGGCGCCTCCGAGGCTCGACCGTGGCGCTACCGAGGCAGAAAATCTTGAATGAAAAATCTAATTTTTGGAGACTTTTGGGTTGCCCTCAATGACATTCATTTCAGCATTAGTCAACCATTATTTGGCTGATAAATGAGTGTCATTACTTGGGAAATTCATTGTCATTACTTGGGCAATTCATTTCCATTACATGAGTGATTCAATGTCATTACTTAGCACTTGAAGAGACAATTCTTAAACTATAAATTGAGATCTTTGGCTCAATTGTCAAGACTTGTAGAAAACAGAAAAATTCTGAAAAACTTCTTCCTCTTTAGCATCTTTCAATACTCAAAATTCTTCAAAATAAACATTTGAGTTTCATTTGCTCAAGTGTGTTAGTAGTTATTTTATCTTGGAAGACTATTATCTAGCAACGTAAAAGGATATATACACGAAAATTTTATCACTCGACAGAGTGACATCACCTGACTCATCACTAGGAAAAATAAGTTTCCTTTGCTGAGTCGAGTGATGGTACTCTGTCTTTAAGATAAGATTGCCCCGTATATATCATTTTACATTGCTAGACAATAGTCTCTCAAAATAAAACAACTACTAACACACTTGAGCAAAGGAAATTCAAATGTTTCTCCTGAAGAACTTTGAGTATTGAAAGATGTCAGAGAGGAAGAAGTTTTTCAGAATTTTTCTGGTTTCTACAAGTCTGGACAATTGAGTCAAATGCCTCAATTTATAGTGTAAGAATTGTCTCTTCAAGTGCTAAGTAATGACATTGAATCACACATGTAATGACAATAAAATTTCCAAGTAATGACACTCATTTATCAGCCAAATAATGATTGTTAATGCTGAAATGAATGTCATTGAGGGCAGCCCAAAAGTCTCCAAAAATAAAAAAATTCTGTTTCAGACTTTCTGTCTGGGTAGCGTCGCGGCTTCAGAGACTTGGCACTGAATTAGTGTCACGGCTCGACGGCGTCGCGACCCTGACGGGTTTGGCGTCGCGGCGCTCCCCGGCACCGTGGTGGCGCCGCGGCCCTTCTCGATTCTGCGGCCCTTTCTGATTCGTTCCATCTTTACACTATGCACACTTCTTCCTTCATTTACCAACGTGGAACACTCGTCATTTGACCAATGATCTTCCATCATTCTATCTCTCAAACATTTTACTTATGTACCAATATCTATTTCATTAATGAAATTTACGATCTTTGGTACAATGTGTGCACGTGTGTGGAAACGACGTTTCCAACGTGCGGGGCCCCAATTGTTCGAGTCATAAATAATGAGATAAACTGTATTCCACATTAATAAATTTTCAACAATCTTTATTGAAAATTTGTCATTGTTGATATTCTTGCTTAAGACAACTCTCTTAAATTTGGCTTTAGATCTCAATCTTGTTGAGACGGTCATGAATGCCCTGCACAATATCATTAATATGGACACTTAATATTTCTCTTTTTATTAATTTTTTTTATGCGAAACCAAAATAAAAATGAATTGAACGACTTTTGCTTAATGTAATCACATATTTTGTTTAATGGAGTCTTTCCCACAAAAAGAACTGTTTTATTCTTAAACTAGTACCGTTGGCTTTCAACGCCGTAAAAATAGTTTTAACACAAAAGGATACAAAAAAAAATCTCGAACCTCCGACAGTAAAACAAGAAAGAATACATAATTAATTTTTCATATACTCTCTTCAATACACCAAACAATTTTTCCCCGCTATTCATCGACAACATTATGATTTTAAAGGACCGAAAATAAGACTAGGAAACAAATAAAACATTAGGCTCTGATATCAATGAAGAAAAATATAATCAATCTAAGATGTTTCACTTATCGGTAGTATAATCACATGTATAAACACAAACTATACCGTAAAATTTACAGTCTGAGTCGTACCTGAATTACAGAGAATAAAATTGCTCCATGAACAACACAGAAATCTTCCACAAAAGTTCTTCACATAGAAGAAGAGAATATTTTGTCTTTTTTTTTGTTAGAGGAAATAGAAGCATTTGTTTCTTCAACAGAAACATGCTTATATTCTTTTTTCTCTGAAAGGATACAACTGTTCAAGTTGTGTCTTTTTCATTTATTTATTAAATAATAATATGATAATAAATATATTACACACATATATATTTATTTATTTGGATATGGGTTCGGATTGACCCACATGAGTGATCCAAATCCAATTTCCAACAATATCAAGATTTGAACTTGAGACCTTTGATTAAAGATAGGAGAATTCTATTCAGTCCACCACAACTCAAAACGTAACATGATTCTGGTACTGAATGGACTTGAAATGGGAGATAAGGAAAAACTAACAAGAAAATTTGAACAATTTAATTTGGGCCAATAGGGCATTACTGAATTAATTGTCAGGATTATTTTAAACAAAAATGTCTGTAATAAACTCAGGTGAAAACTCCCCTTGGCAACTCAAAAATTTGTTTCTCTTGATAATATATTTTCTAATGTTCAGTTAAATTATTTTTCTCAAGCTAAATATGCTATCCTTTAAGGAGAAATTCATTTAGCTCTTTGATTTTCTTTACTCTTACTTCAAATTTCTTCTTTGCTCACAGTAATTGTATATTTAATACTACTATCAACCTTGCATTCTAACCAGAAAAAAACTGTGCCTTATCCATCACCTTCCACTAATTACTGTTGTCACCAACTTTCTATCCATTAAACTCCTAACCCTAATTTGGAAACCACTTTAATTAATTTCGTTATGAAAGGTTCTACAGCATTAAAAATATATGATCACTATGTTATGAATTAACGACAATTAAGCAATAATAACGAAGAGGAAGAACAGATAATTTTAACGTTGAAACCCTCAAAGGGAAAAAAATTACGGTCGTCACCAATTCTTATTTCTCAATAAAATATGTTTTACAATGATACATAATAATGCGAAAAATCCATGTATATATAAGCAGTAAAAGATGGTAAACCCAATTTAAACCAGATGTCCTCTAAGTCGATTTTCCAATAGGAAACATACCACTTTATGTCATTTCAAAATAGATATAGGACTACCCGCAAAGGTAGCTAAGTTGGTGTAGCAGTAAAGCGCGGGACCGCAAGGTCACGAGTTCGATCCCCTGCATAAACCTTCTTGGTTGAGCCTGTCACACATGGCTTGCCAAGTGTGGTTAATCGGCTGACGTGATTTGCAGGCTATTGCGTCAGCCCGGAGTTTACCCTGTGCGCACTCGAAAGAGTAGCGGCTGCGGGTTCCTTCGTCAATCAAAAAAAAAATAGATATAGGACTTGGTTAGTACATCAGTCCCACAAACATATTAACACACTAAACCCTTGTGTCATTTCAAAATAGGGGTAAACGAACCATTCCTGGTGCGTGGTGTCATAGTGTTTCCAAAACTAGCTTAACAAAAGTACTTTAGATCACCGTCGAAATAAGTTATGTCTAACAATAGAAATATATATCAAACTAGAATTAGAATAGCAAAACCTAGGGAATGAGAAGGTAAAGCGAGAAATTAATGGGGGGCCTGACAAGTGGAACAGGACGGGCCGGGTCATTCTAACATGAGCCACGTTGGGCTGGTTCGGGGCCAGACTGGGCCGTGTTAAGGGGACGAGCTTGGGGAGAGAAAAGGGTGTCCGACCCAGCCCCTATTCGGGGTACATAGCGGGCTTACCTGGTCGGGTTCTAGTTAGTGGGCCGGGGCGGGGCGGGTTTTAGTTTTTTTTTAAAAAAATCTATACTAAAATAGACATTTATATTTACTAATAATAACAAAATTAACATTTACGACCCGACCTCGGGCCCGCGACTGGTGCCTTACCCCGGGCACCCTAGTGATAAAACATCAGGGAAAATCAGCGGAAATAAAAACTCATAGACATGAAACAATATAAAATAAGAAACATGCTAACCAAAACGGTCACCTTTCTGCATATATATAAAAACCTGAACAATTACATCCTTTACAAACCCTGCCCACAACAGTACTACAGACCTTTGAGAGTGTAACAACAACTATGACGGGACAGGGCCCCGCCATACCCCTAAATGTACAAGTACCTACAATAACAGGGGACTATCCCAAAAGATAAGCCTCCAGAGAAACGGAGCTTCCCAAAACGCAGAACTGTGATCCTATGAGCGAGGATCAACAACCGGTGTACCTCTACCTGCGACATGAACGCAGCCCCCCGAAGGAGGTCAGTACAACAGGTACCAAGTATGTGAAGCTGAAAATACTGTAATGAAATCATTGACAGTTTATACAAAACAGGAGACATGTATGATAACCAAACTATAGTACACAATATATAAGCAGTCATGTCAAGACAGGGACTCACGCCCTCAAAGTCATCACTCAAGTATAACCATGGGTCTCACGCCCGCCATATCAACCATGCCCGTGGAACTCCTTCCTCACTGCCGGCAGTCTATGATATAAAATAACACCAAAAGTACATATGAACACCAGGTCCCACCCGTGCCATAAAAACAACCGTACCAACAATGTTATAAGACTGTATCACGACGATGACCGGGTCTTTCTAGACCGCCAATGATCGAAGTTGGGCCATTCTCCCTTAGTATCATTGTGTGAGTCCTACTCTTGGACTACTGTAGTCCGCATAGGTCACGTGGACCCGCATGAGGTATTCCTCGACGGGGTAGCTAACCGCGACATTTCTGGACACCGCAATCCGTGATAGCCATGGACCGCGTAGGTATTCTCGACGGCGTAACACACCCGGAGTGATTCCTGGACTACCGTAGCCCGCATAGGTCACATGGACCCGCATGAGGTATTCCTCGCATCGGGGGTAGCTAACCCGCGGCAACATAACAAGTCAGAGGGGTATGTGATATAATACAAGCGCAACCGGCTTATCGTAAACAACATAAGCACAACAAGAAAACCCCCTTAACACAAAAAGTCTCAAGATACTAACGCCCGTAGTATCATAACATGTTTACTTATCAAACCAACTTACCACACCTTCAGAAATCATTACAAGGCTATCACAAGCAAAACATAGGCAAGTTATTCACACAAGGTACTTTCATTTTATGCCAACAATCCGGGTTTTAACCCCCCCAAAGTACTACGTACTTTAACTCTTTAAAAAGATCCATCTCTTTCATAAAAATCACATGATACTAACACCCGTAGTATCAAAATAGAGTAACTATTATTTTAAGTAAACCAAAACAATTTCCATACCTTCTTTTTGAATAAACCAAGACAATACCATGCCTTCTTTTTAAACCAAATCAAGACAATACCATGCCTTCTTTTTAAACCAAATCAAGACAATACCATGCCTTCTTTTTAAACCAAATCAACACAATACCATGCCTTATTTTTAAACCAAATCAAGACAATATCATGCTGTCACGACCCGTTCCGGGGCCCGTGACTGGTGCCTTACCCGGGCACCCAAGTAGTCATACATCAGAGTAATCAGCGGAATATAAAAACAAGACATGAAACAATATGAAATGAGAAATAGTTTATCTGAGAAGAAGTTTCCTTTCGGCATATATATATATATATCAAGAGTGAACAGTTACATCCCAACTTTACAACAGGACTACATACCTCTAAGGAAGTAAACAACTATGGCGGGACAGGGCCCCGCCATACCCTGAATGTACAAAATATCTACAACACCAGGGAGAGTCGTACCAAAAGTCGAGCCTCCGGAGAAATGGAGCTCACGACACTGCAGTAAGGATCCTAAGAATGAGGATCTACCACCGCTTCCCTTTACTCGCGTGAACGCAGCCCCGAAGAGGTCGATAACAGTACCAAGTATGTGAAACTGTAAAGTACTTTAAATGAAATTATATCATTTTAAAACCAATTTTACAAATATGTACGAAACAACCAATGTAACCGCATACGGTGCCACAAAGATAACCAAAAGCAAAATAGATATAACATAACCGGTCTTTTCTAGGCCGCTAATGATCGAAGCAAGGCCAATCGCCCATAGTATCATTATGCGAGCCTAATCCTCGAACTCCCGCATCGCATAGTCACACATGCAGACCCGCATGAGGTATTCCTCGCATCGGGGGTAGCTAACCCGCGACATCCTCCTGGACTCCCGCAGTCTGCATAGTCACACAGACCCGCATAGGTATTCCTCGCATCATAGTCACACAGAGACCGCATGGTATATACCTCGCATCGGGTAACACCCGGAATGATCATCCTGGAACTCCGCACTCGCGTGGTCACGCAGACGCGTAGGTATTCCTCGCATCGAGGGTGGCAAGTCCTCGGCATCATAACAAGTCAGGGGGGTATGTGATATAATAACAGTACAACGGGCTTAACGTTTAACAACGTAAGCGCAACAAGAATAACCCCCTTACACAACATCACAAGACACTAACACACGTAGCATCATAACATGTTTACTTATCAAACCATCTTACTACACTTTTCAGAAATCAATACAAGACTTTCATAAACAAATAAGTAAACCGTTCCTTTTATCTTTCTTAAGTCGTTATACCTAACTTCCCATAAAGCTAGTATAACTCTTTAAGCTTTTAAAACCAAGTATTACTTTTCTTTCAAAAAAGTGATTCATAACTCTTTTGAAATACTTCAAGATTCTTATTATTTAAAACTCAAGTCAAAAAGACATCAGAGTAAAACCAATTTTTAGTTAACACACGTACGTCTACCGTACTATATATATATATATCAAAAATATCATGCTCAAGAGGATAGGAAGAATCACATACCTCCTCGGCGAAATCCACCTGCCAAGTCGAATATATCGCGCGCAGAGTATCAACCTATAATAGTCAAATACGTCTATCAACGTCTAGACTACTCTGTAGAATATTCTAAGCAGAAGGTTCTCTATCCTACGGAAAATTGGGCAGCACTTCCCTACCCACAAACTACTCAAGTCTCATCAGAATACAAATTCTATGTAAGTACAGTTCAATTCTCTTCTTTTATACCCTCTTTCCATATATCTTATACTTATTTCTTTACTACTACAGTATGTAATCTCCAACTACAATAGAAGGACAAGATATTTACCTCGGTAAGCCCAAAATTATCCAAGTTTAAATGTCGATCCTGAACAACGTTTAGCTCCTAATTTGCACGCTCCGATAGCTCTAAGAAACCCTTAGAAGTTTCTAAACAACTTCTACTTAACACTTCAACCAACTATGAAGATTTTCCTAGGGTTTCGTTTTGTGACTAAAGGATATAAAGTAGTATTTCCGGGCTTTTAGTATAGAGGTGACTTTGGAATACTACAAGGTATTTGGCTAAGGTATTTTGGAATAGTAACAATACTTTGGAGAATATTTTTCTACCAAAGGGGGGGTTTCAGACGAAACTACTAGGAAAGGGGGGGAAGGACTTGGACGAGAACTACTAAGAGGGGGAGGGATTTTGGAGACTTGGAAAATGTTTAATGGATGAAGAAGTCTTGCACTAGAGGGGGGTATTTATAGAACAATGAAGGGCCAAGATTCAAGCAAGTGGAGGGTGTAGATTTGGTAGCTTGTTCAAGTGAAGTCTTCCACCAAGTGTTCACCACAATAATGGGACATATGTCCACCACAAAATTGGAACATATGTCCACCACAACAAAGAGCCATGTGGCCTTCCACTAGCACAAAAAAAACGTCCAAGGCAAGCTCCCACTTGCCCACAAAAAATCGTCCACCTACTCCCACTCACCCAAAGAAAATATCTTGCAAGACTTGACTTTTTGACTTGTCCACTAGCCCAACATTTCGTCCAACCCATGCCAACTAAGGGTGACACATGTCGCCCTCCTATTGGTCCAAAATATTTCATCTCTCGGAAAAATCCGTAATCGGTTAAAATATTAAAAACGTAGAATTTCCTTCACAAGGTTCGGAATCTTTTCCGTCGAAAGTTCACAATTTCATCCTAAACCTAATTAGGTCTTAAACAATTGTGCGTACGTCCTCACATACATACTCTGGAAATACGGGGTATAACATTCTCCCCTCCTTAGAAACATTCGTCCCGAATGTTCCTTCTCAAGACAGATAACGATATAGTTCCGCACAACTTAAACAATTTGCAAATGCCACACATGGCCACAATACAACACTTAAGTACATATGCCAAAGAAATTTTATAAGTAGGAAAGTGAGTTACCTGGGGTGTGGGGAATAAGTGAGGATACTTCTGCCTCATGTCCTCCTCTGCTTCCCACGTCATCTTCTCTCTGCTCTCGTTCCGCCATAAGACCTTGACGGAAGCCACATCCAACGTCCGCAGCCGCCTAACCTGACGATCGAGTATCGCTATAGGACTCTCCTCATACGATAACCCCTCGGTCACCTGGACATCGTCAATCGGGTGTACTCTAGATGGATCCCCGATACATCTCTCAAAGATAGAAACATGAAAAACCGGATGCGCTGCCTCGGATCGGACGGCAGATCCAACTCATAGCAACCTTTACCTGCGGACAATCGATAAGGCCCAATGTACCTTGGTGAGCTTCCTTTCTTCCCAAACCTCATCACACCCTTCATGGGTGACACCTTCAGAAAACCCAATCATCAACCTCAAACTCCGGATCCGACGACGATGATCTGCGTCGACCACGACTCGAGTCGCTAATAGCCGCTCCTGGATAAGCTTCACCTTATCCACTGCCTGCTGTATCAAGTCTGGTCCCACTAACTGCACCTCGCCCACATCAAACCAGCCTATCGGCGATCTGCACTTCCTCCCATACAAGGCCTCATAAGGCGCCATCTGAATACTGGAGTGGTAGCTATTATTATACGCAAACTCTACTAGAGGCAAATGATCCTCCCAGCTACCCCTGAAGTCAATAACACAGGCTCGCAGCATATCCTCAAGAGTCTGGATAGTACGCTCTGCCTGTCCGTCTGTCTGAGGATGGAATGCAGTACTGAGGCTCACCTGCGTCCCTAATCCCTTCTGGAAAGACCTCCAGAAGTTAGCCGTAAACTGGGCTCCTCTGTCTGATATGATAGAAATAGGGACCCCATGCAGTCTCACGATCTCTCGGATGTAAAGTCTAGCATAATCCTCAGCCGAAAAAGTCGTCCTGACGGGAAGAAAGTGGGCTGATTTCGTCAGCCTGTCGACGATAACCCAGATAGAATCATGTTTCCTCGGAGTGCGAGGTAACCCTGTGATAAAGTCCATGTTGATCACCTCCCACTTCCAGGTCGGGATCTCTATCGTCTGCAATAATCCACCAGGCCTCTGATGCTCTACCTTCACCTGCTGACAACACGGGCACTGAGCCACAAACTCTGCAACGTCCCTCTTCAAGCCATCCCACCAATACACAGATCTGAGGTCGTGGTACATCTTTGTCGACCCCGGATGGATAGAGTAACGCGCGCTGTGTGCTTCCCCTAGAACCTGCTGCCGAAGTCCTGCAATATCTGGAACACACAACCTGCCCTCAAACCTTAGCACCCCGTCAGGTGCTACCTCAAAAGGACCCTTCCCCTCACGAAGAGCCGTATCACGATACCGGGTCAAAATCGGATCCTCAAACTGTTGCCTCTTCACCTCCTCGACGATGGAAGACTCGGCAACCTCTCGAACTCGAACCCCACTACTATCAGAATCAATCAATCGGACTCCAAGGCTCGCTAGCTGATGCAACTCGCGGACCATGCCCCTCCTCTCTGGCTGCACATCTGATAGACTCCCCATCGACCTACGACTAAGGGCATCTGCCACAACATTGGCCTTCCCTGGGTGGTACAGGATATCGACATCATAATCCTTGAGTAACTCTAACCACCGTCTCTGTCGTAAGTTCAGCTCCCTCTGGCTGAAGATATACTGGAGGCTCTTGTGGTCTGTGTAAATATCCACATGAACCCCATACAAATAGTGCCTCCAGATCTTCAAGGCGTGAATCACCGCTGCCAACTCCAAGTCATGGGTGGGGTAGTTCCTCTCATGCTTCTTAAGCTGTCGGGATGCGTATGCTATAACCTTGCCCTGCTGCATCAACACACATCCAAGCCCGATGCCTGACGCATCACAATACACCACATAGCCGTCTAGACCCTCTGGAAGAGTAAGAACTGGGGCGGTCGTCAATCTCTCTTTCAGTAACCGGAAGCCCTCCTCACAAGCATCCGTCCACTGAAACTTAGCTCCCTTCTGAGTCAGCTTAGTCAAAGGTGCCGAAATAGAAGCAAACTTCTCCACGAACCTCCGATAGTAACCTGCAAGGCCCAGAAAGCTGCGCACCTCTGTCGGAGTAGTAGGTCTAGGCCAACTCCTGACTGCCTCGATCTTGGCCGTATCCACCCGAATACCATCAGCCCCTACAATGTGCCCAAGAAAAGCCACCGAAGCCAACCAAAACTCACATTTGGAAAACTTGGCGTACAACTGCTGGTCCTGGAGAACTCTCAAAGACAGCTCTCAAATGCTCGCGTGCTCGCTCTGGCGAATAAACCAAGATGTCATCAATGAATACTATCACAAACGTATCCGTAAATGGCTTGAACACTCGGTTCATCAAATCCATAAATACCGTCGAGCATTGGTCAAACCGAAAGACATAACCCCGAACTCATCGCTCGTCACGTCCGAATGCGATCTAGGGACATCCGCCTCTCTAACTCGCACCTGATGATAGCCCGATCGCAGATCAATCTTGGAGAAACATCTCGCACCCTGCAACTGGTCGAACAAATCATCAATCCTGGGAAGGGGGTACCTGTTCTTAATAGTCACCTTGTTCACCGTAATCAACACATGCGCGCTGCGTCCCGCCCTTCTTCTTCACGAACAATATCGGCGCTCCCGGGGAGAAACACTAGGCTCGATGAAGCCCTTCTCCAAAGAAATCTCTCACTGGTCCTTCAACTCTCTCAACTCGGCAGTGTCATTCTCAGATGGCGGAATGGAAATAGGCCGAGTGTCTGGCAGCACATCGATACAAAACTCTATCTCCCTCTCAGGAGGGATACCCGGGAGGTCGTCTGGAAACACATCTGGGAACTCTCTGACTACTGGAACTGACTGAAAATCTGGTACCGCAGCCTCAGTATCAAACACCCGGATGAGATGGTAGATATACCCCTTCTGCACCATCTTCCTAGCCTTGAGGTAAGAAATAAACCTACCCCTCGGCGACACAGTGTTCCCCTCCCACTCAATAACCGGCTCCCCAGGAAACTGGAACCGTACCACTCTCTCCCTGCAGTCCACATTGGCGTAGCAAGAAGCTAGCCAATCCATACCCATAATCACATCAAAATCGGTCATATCCAACTCTATCAAGTCGGCTAGGGTCTGACGACTGCATAAAGTCACTGGGCAAGCCCTATATACCCGCCGAGCTACCACCGAATCACCCACTGGCGTAGCTACCTCGAAAGGGTCTATGGACTCAGGCTCTATCCCTATCCTACTAGCAATAAGGGGAGATATATAGGACAGAGTAGAACCCGGATCTATCAAGGCATACACGTCACAACATGAAACTGATAAAGTACCTGTGACGACATCAGGTGACGCCTCCTGGTCCTGCCGGCTGGACAAGGCATAAATGCGGTTCTGAGGACCGCTAGAACTAGGACCCCTGCCACGACCTCTGCCGCGACCTGCTGGTCCCTGAGCACCCTGCCCTCCGGGGCGAGTAACCGTAGGTGAAGAAGACCCGGCGAAAGACCCTGTAGGCTGACCCCTACCATCTGCGCTGCCTCTGGTCGGACAGTCTCTCGCATAGTGACCCTGCTGACCGCAAGCATAACAAACTCGTGAAGTAGGACCACAATTCCCGTAATGGGATCTACCGCATCGGCCACACTGAGGGGGGGTGGTCCCGATCGGTTAGCACCTCTGCTACCCTGGATGTCCGAAGTCCTGGGGCCCTGATCTGCCCCCGAATACCCTGGCTGTCCTGAAGACGGTGTAGGAGTGCTCTGAGCTGGCTGTGGTGCAAATCTAGACTGCTGCTGAGGCCGTCCACCCCGAGAGCTACCAAAAGATCCGGCCGTCTTGGCCTTCTTCTGCTGCTGATATCTGTCGACCCGTCGGCCTCTACGCTCCTCGCACCCAAGTGCATGAGCCTGAATGCGGGCAATGTCCATGCCCGGCTGAAGAGCCACACCCGAGCAAGACTCTGCCAAATAGTCATCTAGTCCCGTAACGTAGCGGTGCACTCGGTCCTCCATATCTGCTACTAATGCAGGGACATATCGAGCCAACGAATCGAACTCAACGTTGTACTCCCGGACTGTGCGCCCTCTCTGCCTCAGCATCAAAAATCTGTCGGCCCGTGCTCTCCTCATCTGTGGCGGCAAGAAATAAGTGGGAAATGCCTCCGAGAACTCGTCCCATACTGTTGGAGGCGCATGCTCTCCCCGGGATAGCTCCCACAAATCAAACCAATCGACTGAGGTATCATGCAGCCGATGTGAACCGAAGATCACGGACTCGGTCTCCGAAGCCTTGATCACTCTTATGATCCGTTGTAACTGTCGGATGAACTCCTGCGGATCATCCTCCGGCCTCGACCCGTAGAACTCTGGCGGGCTACAACTCAGAAAATCTCGTAGCCTCAAACTATCCGACCTCGGGTGAACCACGGGTACTGCTGGAGCTGGAACTGCTGCATCCAGCCTATCCTCATGTCTGGCCACAATCCTGGCTAGCAACTGGGCCATCTCTCTGTAACCCATCTCCTCTGCTCCAGGCTGTGGGACTGGAGGCGCAGTATCGTGGTCTCATCAGCCATCGCTGCTGACTCTAAACCTCTTTGGGCGGCGTCGTGGAACTCGCCGTCGAGGTATCGCCGGGTATAGATCGGGCTCGCCTCGTGGCCTCGTGTCCTACTAGCGCCTCCTCGCTGCCCTTCCATCGGGCCCGGGTTGCCTTGCGTGGAGGCATAACCAGTGCACAGAAAGAAATACGTTAGAGGTCCAACTTATAACACGACTCTAAAGCACGATCTCGAGTGAGAAGAATGGAAACCAATCCTAAATATCCTATAGCCTCACGATTATTGGTGTGGTGCACAACACCGATAATCAAGACTTACTAGATACGGTCAGACACTTTCCGAGGATTAATCGCTCGATACCACTTTTGTCACGACCCGTTCCGGGGCCCGTGACTGGTGCCTTACCCGGGCACCCAAGTAGTCATACATCAGAGTAATCAGCGGAATATAAAAACAAGACATGAAACAATATGAAATGATAAACAGTTTATCTGAGAAGAAGTTGCCTTTCGGCATATATATATATATATATATATCAAGAGTGAACAGTTACATCTCAACTTTACAACAGGACTACAGACCTCTAAGGAAGTAAACAACTATGGCGGGACAGGGCCCCGCCATACCCTGAATGTACAAAATATCTACAACACCAGGGAGAGTCGTACCAAAAGTCGAGCCTCCGGAGAAATGGAGCTCCTGACACCAGAGTAAGGATCCTAAGAATGAGGATCTACCACCTGCTTCCCTTTACCTGCGGCATGAACGCAGCCCCCCGAAGGAGGTCAGTACAACAGGTACCAAGTATGTGAAACTGTAAAGTACTTTAAATGAAATCATATCATTTTAAAACCAATTTTACAAATATGTACGAAACAACCAATGTAACCGCACATGGTGCCACAGCATAACCAAAAGCAAAATAGATATAACATAACTGGTCTTTTCTAGGCCGCTAATGATCGAAGCAAGGCCAATCGCCCATAGTATCATTATGCGAGCCTAATCCTGGAACTCCCGCAGTCCGCATAGGTCACACAGACCCGCATGAGGTATTCCTCGCATCGGGGGTAGCTAACCCGCGGCATCCTCCTGGACTCCCGCAGTCCGCATAGTCACACAGACCGCATGAGGTATTCCTCGCATCATAGTCACACAGACCGCATGAGGTATACCTCGCATCGGGTAACACACCCGGAGTGATCATCCTGGAACTCCCGCAGCTCCGCATGGTCACACAGACCGCATGAGGTATTCCTCGCATCGAGGGTGGCAAGTCCTCGGCATCATAACAAGTCAGGGGGGTATGTGATATAATAACAGTACAACGGGCTTAACGTTTAACAACGTAAGCGCAACAAGAATAACCCCCTTACACAACATCACAAGACACTAACACACGTAGCATCATAACATGTTTACTTATCAAACCATCTTACTACACTTTTCAGAAATCAATACAAGACTTTCATAAACAAATAAGTAAACCGTTCCTTTTATCTTTCTTAAGTCGTTATACCTAACTTCCCATAAAGCTAGTATAACTCTTTAAGCTTTTAAAACCAAGTATTACTTTTCTTTCAAAAAATGATTCATAACTCTTTTGAAATACTTCAAGATTCTTATTATTTAAAACTCAAGTCAAAAAGACATCAGAGTAAAACCAATTTTTAGTTAACACACGTACGTCTACCGTACTATATATATATATCAAAAATATCATGCTCAAGAGGATAGAAAGAATCACATACCTCCTCGGCGAAATCCACCTGCCAAGTCGAATATGTCGCGCGCAGAGTACCAACCTATAATAGTCAAATACGTCTATCAACGTCTAGACTACTCTGTAGAATATTCTAAGCAGAAGGTTCTCTATCCTACGGAAAATTGGGCAGCACTTCCCTACCCGTCAAACTACTCAAGTCTACTGTAAATACAGTCCTATGTAAGTACAGTTCAATTCTCTTCTTTTATACCCTCCTTCCATTTATCTTATACTTATTTCTTTACTACTACAGTATGTAATCTCCAACTACAATAGAAGGACAAGATATTTACCTCGGTAAGCCCAAAATTATCCAAGTTTAAATGTCGATCCTGAACAACGTTTAGCTCCTAATTTGCACGCTCCGATAGCTCCAAGAAACCCTTGGAAGTTTCTAAACAAATTCTAC
This sequence comes from Przewalskia tangutica, assembly GCA_029844215.1. Classification (NCBI taxonomy): domain Eukaryota; kingdom Viridiplantae; phylum Streptophyta; class Magnoliopsida; order Solanales; family Solanaceae; genus Przewalskia; species Przewalskia tangutica. The sequence goes on along the minus strand of CM056720.1, from coordinate 132,199,825 downwards.
TTAACACTTCAACCAACTATGAAGATTTTCCTAGGGTTTCGTTTTGTGACTAAATGATATAAAGTAGTATTTCCGGGCTTTTAGTATAGAGGTGACTTTGGAATACTACAAGGTATTTGGCTAAGGTATTTTGGAATAGTAACAATACTTGGAGAATATTTTTCTACCAAGGGTTTGACGAAACTACTAGGAAAGGGGGAAGGACTCGAGAACTAACTACTAAGAGGGGGAGGGATTTTGGAGACTTGGAAAATGTTTAATGGATGAAGAAGTCTTGCACTAGAGGGGGTATTTATAGAACAATGAAGGGCCAAGATTCAAGCAAGTGGAGGGTGTAGATTTGGTAGCTTGTTCAAGTGAAGTCTTCCACCAAGTGTTCACCATAATAATGGGACATATGTCCACTACAAAATTGGAACATATGTCCACCACAACAAAGATCCATGTGGCCTTCCACTAGCACAAAAAAAAACGTCCAAGGCAAGCTCCCACTTGCCCACAAAAAATCGTCCACCTACTCCCACTCACCCAAAGAAAATATCTTGCAAGACTTGACTTTTTGACTTGGCCACTAGCCCAACATTTCGTCCAACCCATGCCAACTAAGGCTGACACATGTCGCCCTCCTATTGGTCCAAAATATTTCATCTCTCGGAAAAAATCCGTAATCGGTTAAAATATTAAAAACGTAGAATTTTCTTCACAAGGTTCGGAATCTTTTCCGTTGAAAGTTCACAATTTCATCCTAAACCTAATTAGAGCTTAAACAATTGTACGTACGTCCTCACATACATACTCTGGAAATACGGGGTATAACACATGCCTTCTTTTTAAACCAAATCACTTCTCCTTTTTAAAGTCAAGTAACAATATACTTTTCAAAATAGTTCAAGTTTCATAACTTCAAATTCTCAAGTCTCTTCTTATCTTTAGAAATCAAGACCTTACATCAAGTCTCATAGTCTTTAAATTAAATCTCGTAACTTTGAAAACCAAGTCTCATAACTTTTAAAAAATATCAAGTTACCGTTTTAAATCCAATTATAAAACCAATCTTTCGTTTTCATAAAGTCGTTATAACTAACTTCCCATAAAGCTATTGTAACACTTTACGTTTTAAACCAACCAAGGAAAACTACTCTTATTTCCGAAATCAAGATAACTTTATTCTTTTAAGGACCAAGTACTCATTTCTCACGAATGAGGTTTCACAACTTTTTAACATAATTCAAGTCCTTAACATTTCATATTGTCACGACCCGAACCCGGGCCCGTGACTGGTGCCTTACCCCGGGCACCCTAGTGATACAACATCAGAGAAAAACCAGCGGAAATAAAAACTCAAGAAAGAAAACAGTGAAATAAGAAAGCAGGCTAACCCAAACGGTTACCTTTTGTACATAAATTAAAACTTGAACAGTTACATCCCTTACAAACCTGCCCACAACAGTGTTACAGACCTCTAAGAATTTTAAAATCATAATGACGGGACAGGGCCCCGCCATGCCCCTGAATGAACAAAAGTCTACTACTTCAGGGAACCGTACCACAGAACAAGCCTCCGGAGATATGGAGCTTTCCGAGAACTGAACAGCGATCCTAAGAGAGCGGATCAGCAAGCTATGTACCCCAACCTGCGGCATGAACGCACTTCGGCGAGGTCGAGACAGTACCAAGTATGTGAAATCGAAAATCTGTAAATGAAATCATAATAGTCTATATAAAAACAGAGACATGTATGATAACCAAACTACGATTCACAATATATATTAGCGATGTCAAGATAGGACTCATGCGTGAAATCATCACTCAAATACAACCGAATTTAACTCGCACAATGGCGCATGCCCGGCATCTCACCTCGGTATAAGCATGGCCCTGGAACCGTCCTAATGGGCCCATACCCGTGGACCATCCAACGTGTCGGTATGCCCAAAGGAGATAACAGATAACAATCCCTGTGGAAGCATACCCGTGGGCTACCCAACGTGTCGGTATGTCCAAACAACTAACAAGAGAATACTCACCGTGGAAGCATACCCGTGGGCTACCCAACGTGTCAGTATGTCCAATCAAATAACAATAATAACACCCCTAATGGAAGCATACCCGTGGGCTACCCAACGTGTCGGTATGTCCATCAATCAACCAGATAGCCGGCCCTCCAACGAGAGACGCGGTAGCACAGAAATACAACACTTGCACACAAAAGCTATCACTACAAGCATAGGCCAGTTCAACGTACTTTCATTCCTTCAAGACAAGGACCACTTTCTACGCAAAAGCCACGCGATACTAACACCCGTAGTATCGAACACCTTCAGGTTTAAATCAAACACTTTAAACACTTTTTAGCACAACATCAAGTATACCCATCCAAATCCAATTAATGAATTCATTTCTTTATTTTCCATAAAGTCGTTATAACTAACTTCCCATAAAGCTATTATGACACTTTATGTTTTAAAACAATACAAGACGAAACCATGCCTTTCTTTTTAAAACAAAACACTTCAAATTCTTAAGTCTCTTTTCTTTTAGAAATCGAGTTCCTTACCTTGGGATTCTTAGGAAGATCAAACTTGATTACAATAATTCTTATTAGAGCAGCCATGATCTAGGAAATGTAATACAATTTTGTCTTATCTTAGCTTCTATGCAGATGGAGGTTTCTACTGGTTTTAATATGATTAATTGTCATTACTTCTTTCCTTTATCAACGCTGCATTGGCTTGTTCGATTCTTATTCCCATTTCCGAAATTCATGTAACATTATTCTTTTAAAAACCAAGTACTCATTTCTCACGAATGAGGTTTCACACTTTTCAACACCAATTAAGTCAATTACAAGTCAAGTCTCTTACCTTTTGAAAACAACAACCCATTCTTTTACCTACATAAAGTGGTTATAACAAACTCCCCATAAAGCCGTTATAACACTTTATGTTTTAAACCAACCAATTACAACTATAAGCCATTATGAGACCAAGAGGGCTTATTCTTTAACAACCAAGTACTTATTACTAACGAATAAGGTTTTCCTACTCTTTCACAAAATCAGGACATTTACACTTCATAACAAGTCAAGGCACAACAAGGGAAATCAAATTTCCTTTAACACACGTGCATCTACTGCACTATATATTTCACAAATAGTCATGCTGAAGAGGATAGGAAGAATCACATACCTCGCGACGATTATCGACGGTTAGCAATATGCTCCACAGTACTATCGCCCTTAAGTAGAATATGCTACCGTAGTACTTCAATCCTATAAGGGTCATAAAACGTCTATCAAACTCTAGCTTCGAACGTAGAGTAACTAAGTGCAAAGTCCCTAAATTCTACGACAATTTGGACGGCACTTCCTTTGTTTCTACTAACTTGCCACCTTTGTTAAGATCGAATTCAATAACCAAACTCCCACAATAATGCAAAATAGACCAATAATTCCATGCCATTCTTGGCCAACAATAAACCAACCCTAAACCCCTTTCAACTCTTTCCAATCCAAGTTCTTAAGTCTAACGATATCTAGCCCTGACATCTTCAACAATTGCAATCTCCTTTTACAACATGCGACGACCCAATTAGAAATCCAATTGAAGTTAAAATCTTAAGGCTAACATGCCCATTTTCGGTTTCAACAAGACAACAAGACCCAAATCTATTCAAATAAAACAGCCTCAGGCTCAACTCTATACTACTACAATATAACAGCCTTAGGCTCATAACCAAGAGAAAGGGGAAACTTTTACCTTAAGGAATAGCCCACAAAAGCCCCTTTTTCTTCCACCTCTTTCCGTCAAAATCGCCCACCAGCGCTTCCCACAAGTTTACCCACACTTTTCCTTCTTGCCGCCGCTCCAACAATTTCCTCTTAGGCTAGGTTTTCTTCCAAAAACTAGAGAGAAGGGAGAGGGTTTTCTTGGGAGGGTTTCCAAATGAAATGAAATGGAATGGCCAAGTCTTCCAAGACTTGGCCCTAAAATAGGACCACTTTCTGGTCAAAAGGATGGGAGGGACACTTGTCACCCTCCCATAGGTTTTAAAACAAAATATCCCCTGTTTTCTGCCCTTTATCGCGAAAAATCCCGCCTTGGCGCCGCGGCCCCGCCGCCGGCGCCGCGGCGCTTCCACTTCCGAGAAAATTTCCAGCATTCCGGCGCCGCGGCCCTGCATTCCGGCGCCGCGGCGCTGAAACCCCCGCGGACCCCCAGTACAACCGGCGCTGCCTCGCATTCAGCGTGGCGCTGCACTTCGAACTGAAATCGCTGCTGTCACGCGCCAAACTTGAAACTTCCATAACTTTTGACTCCGATGTCCTATCGACGAAAGGTTTGTTGCGTTGGGATCTAGATTTAACGAACTACATATTTAGGCTTTTAAACACCTCGAAACTCTTAACAACCGGGGTACAACACTCCAAGGTAAACTCAAAATCCGTCCAACACATGTTTGTCAACTTATCTATCAACTTTCAACTCTTATATTCCTTGGTATGTTCTTATCTTACTCCTTGAATTTACGGGGTGTAACACATATGAAGTCACTTAACTTTAGAATCAAGTCAAGGACACAAAAAGGAAATCAAATTCCTTTAACACACGTGCGTCTACCGCACTATATATTTCACAAATAGTCATGCTCAAGAGAATAGGAAGAATCACATACCTCTTCGGCTTAATCCACTAGCCAAGTCGAGTATGCCGCGCGTAGAATATCCACCTATAATAACCACAATACATCTATCAACTTCTAGTTCTCTTCGTAGAACATTTCTAAGTAAGATCCCTTATTCTACGGAAAATTGGGCAGCACTTCCCCCGTTTTTATGTACTTTTCCACCTTTTCCAAGGCCCGATATCAATAGCCAACATGCCACATTTAAGGAGCAACAATTCAACAACTAAAGAAGGGGATCACACGCCTAAACGGACGTGTTAAAAAATCTTCCCCTTAAAACAATAACAACATAAAAACCGAAATGGAACAAGTCCATAGTCCAAAGTAAAGAAATTCCAATGTAAATACAGTCCAATGTAAATACAGTCCAAAATAAATACAGTTCAATGTAAATACAGTCCATTAGTTGGTGTTCTTGGCCAACTACTACAATCAAACTTATCCAATTTTCGGCTAGCATGCCGGAATTACTTCATTAATCTTTCCAACTTATATTCCAATCTTTATATAAGTTATAATTACTTTGTTATTAACTTTCAACAAGTAATAGATACGTTTTTACCATTTTATGGCTTACATGCCAATTCTTTATTTTCGCAACTTAACAAGTTCCAAATCTTTCCAACCTTCATTCCACATATCTCATACTCATTTATATACTTCCAACATATATAATATCCAACTTCACAAAGAGGATTAAGATCATTACCTTAAAAAGCCCAAAAATATCCAAGAACTTAAAGTCGCTCCTTAGCAAGTTTAGCTCCTTTTCCTTATGTTCCAATCCGCTACAAGTCACCATTAGAAGTTCCTAACCAACTTCTCTTCAAGAATCAACTCCAAAAAGTGAAGAACACTTAGGTTCCAAACTTCACAACTTTCGGCCAAGGGGTGTTTTTGAGGCTAGGGGTGTGAAATCTTGTCTAACTCTTGGTTACTAATCTTCCTAACACATCAAGGAAGAACACTTAGAAGTTTAAGAATTGTTGGACAACTTTTAGGTCAAGGAAATGGGTCATGGCCGAAACCACAAGACAAGGGAGAGAGTATTATTCAAGTCTTGAAATGTTCTAAGTGTGGAAGATTTCATCAACTAAGGGTGCATATATAAGACAACAAAGGGCTAGGATGAAGGCAAGTGTGTGGTTGAGATTGAGACAAGTGTGTGTGGGTCCCTCTTGTCCACTTGTCCAACAAATATCTTGCAAGACTTGGCCACTTGTCTTGGCCACATGTCACTCAATTTCGGCCACATGCCACCTAAGGGGGTGACATGTGTCGCCCACCAATTCGTCCAAAATATTTCATCTCCCGAAAATATCCATAATGGCCAAAATCCCGAAAATAATGTGGGCCCCACAAAACCGTAAATTTTCCCCGTGGGTCCCACGTGACCAAATCTGGAAATAAAATTCCATAATTCTATTATATTCCCAGAAGTCCGAATACCAAATCTGGGAATCCAATTCCCATTAATAAGCCTTTTTCCTTCACAAAAATCCGGAAAATTTTCCGTCGGATAATCAAATCTTTCTTCCTTTCCAATCTTATTGTCGTATTCTCTTACGTACGTCCTCACATACATACTCTGTAGCTACGGAGTGTAACATTCTTCCCCCCTTAGAAACATTCGTCCCGAATGTTCCTTCTAAGTCTCCAAACACACATGCGCCGGTATAGTCCTCACTACTATACTTACGAAACCAATTATGCCACACATGGCCATAATATAACACACGCGCAAAACTCAAATCCAAGCCAACGAGGAAACACCTCTAACGTGTATAACATCACAATAAGCTCTCACCCATGGTCTAAAGGACTCTTTCTTCGCATCTTTACTTCACAAAATGATCACTTCCATTCTCTTAACACAGGTTCGCTTCTTTTCTTACTCGTCGTACCCTTCTCGTACACCCGAATTCTTTCTAGTACACGTACTACATTTCAGTCATCGCTTCAGCTTCCAAAACCTTGGAGTTACTACCACCTATTTGGTCATTACTAGCTTCAATTTCCTTTACGGCCATTCCCGGCCTTCATGATCCGATTCTGGTCGAACGCATCCACGAACTCCTACGATAGTTACCTAAACTTGGGCCTAGCACCCTCGTGACCCTATCACCTAGCGGGACCACCTCAAACTGACCCCACCTCATTCCGGGCTGCGGGTTGACCCGCGGTCTGGCCTCAACCCGACCCATTTCGTACCAAACTCTTGTTCCCGGTCCGGAAAAATCTCACTATTCAAGTCACGAAAACCTAGTGGTCTTCTTAGCTTAATTACCCACTTTCATTTCACATCACTCATGGAATTATCACAAAAATATACCCCACGTACACTATGTATCTCTACCAAGATCAAAACGTAAAATCTTTTACTCAAGACGGCCTCGCATCTAAGGTCTCCACGATTATCTATATTCTAAGGCTCATAATCTCCATGTCCCCAAACTTACCTCTTCTACTAACCAGGTTTTCTAAATCACAATTGAACGCAATACTATACGAGTATAACACTTAACATATAATCATCTTATCACGCATACTAGTCTCTATACGGTTAAGGATATACCTGAAATCAAAATAGGCGGTTCAAAGGGCCGCTAAAACTGGGAACTTCCACCACGATCTCTGCCATGTCCTCAATTTCTTGAACGGAAAAAATAGATGATTTCATGGACTACTTTGACTTTAGGGATTTGTTTCATATGAACATCCTGCCTAGCTATTGAAGGCGAGGAACCTGCAACTGATCCAGTAGACTGTGCTATCCCACCAGTGCCACCTCTGGTTGGACAGTTTCTCACCATATGGCCCTGTTGGCCGCAAGCATAACAAGATGTCGAAGTAGTACGACACTCCCCAAAATGAAGCCTACCACAATGGCCACACCGAGGTAGGGGTGGCCTCCTCTGGCTAACGTCCCTATTCCCTTGAAAACCTGAAACCTTGGAGCCCTGACCTGCTCCAGAATATCCCGAACGCCCCAAGATCGCGAGGGCCACTCTATCTTGGCGAGGCGTATAACTACTGCGGTGAGGTGTCCGCCTCGAAAGTGTCACGACCCGACCCTGCTCATCGGTGCCCTACACAGGCACCTGCCTGTATACATCGAGAGAGAATAGCGGAACATACATGAAACTTATGAAATAAATAACGACAGATTAAACCACAGGTTAGCCGATAAGGCTACCTTCCTGGACACATATACATATACATAACAACAGCAGTTACATCCCTTTCTTTTTTACAAATCGACCCACAACATGTGACTACAGACCTCTAAGAATTACAATTGCGGCGGGACAGGGCCCCGCCATACCCCTGAATGTACATAAGTCTACCACATCAGGGAAACCGTACCAAAAGACAAGCCTCCGGAGTGAAAGGGGCTTCTTTCCAAAAACTGGACAGAGATCCTAAGAGCAAGGATCACCAACCTGTGTACCTATCACCTGCGGGCATGAACGCAGCCCCCCGAAGCGGGTCGCATAACAAAAATTTAATATGGCAGAAATAAAATGCAATAACCAAATCATATCTGTATAGAAGAATGTCCTTTTAACTCCTGAAACCAATCATATATTAACCGTTCCTTTCCTTCTTTCGATAAGATTTAACAACATATTCTTACATACTTACTTAAGGGTTTAATCCAGCCTTTTTCACATAACTTACAAATCTTACATAACATAATCCGGCCCGCCTGTGGGGCTCGGTGTACTGTGGAATCATATAACATAATCCGGCCCGCCTGTGGGGCTCGGTGTACTGTGGAATCATATAACATAATCCGGCCCGCCTGTGGGGCTCGGTGTACTGTGGAATCATATAACATAATCCGGCCCGCCTGTGGGGCTCGGTGTACTGTGGAATCATATAACGTAATCCGGCCCGCCTGTGGGGCTCGGTGTACTGTGGAATCATATAACATAATCCGGCCCGCCTGTGGGGCTCGGTGTAAGATGACGTAACCCGGCCTATGTGAAGGCTCGGGGTAATATGGCGTAATCCGTCCTATGTGTAGGCTCGGTGTATCTCATAACGTAATCCGGCCTATTCGTAGGCTCGGTGTATTTCATAACGTAATCCGGCCTATTTGTAGGCTCGGTGTGATTTTCCTTACATAACATTTTCAAACCATCTTTTCACTTCTTCTTAAGTCGTCATAACAACTTCCCATAAAGCTATTATAACAACCTTTCATTTTAGAGAACTTAGGACACTTTTATTCTTACAACATTAGGAAAACTAGATCCAAAAATACTACGTACATACATACTTAAAAGAATCATAGAACTCCTTTCTTTTTAAAGCTCAAGTCACATACTCTTTTGGAAGCCATCTTCTTATCTTTTGAAATAAATTAAGAAGCCATACTTTGTAAAATTAAGTCATTTCCACTTATAAAATCAAGGCTTATAGCCTTAACACCTCGTAGCATACACTCTTTCAAATCATGTCGCTTATACTTTAGAAATCAAGTCCCATAACTTGAAAAATAAAGTTTCATAATCCTTTAAAGAAAATCAAAGTTCATAGTCTTAAAACTTCATAACATACATTCTTTAAAGTCCATTTACTTATACTTGCAAAATCATGTCATCTACACTTTTAAAACCAATCCCCTTTTCACATATAAATTCAAGTCATTTTCAACATAAAAATCAACTTACATACTTACTTTAAATAAATCAAGATACATAGCCCTTAAATCAAATCTCATAATTTCCTAACCATCCTTACCAACGTCTCCCATAAGACCTAGTAAGGACTTAGGACAATTTAAACATACTCTTAACTTAGATTCAACAATGTAAATACTTCTTAACTTCTAAGAGTAGAAGGAATCTTAAAATGTTATCACATGGATGTTTCATACGTAGGATCATGCCAAAGAAAGAAGAGGTTCACATACCTCGCGACGATTGTCGACAAGTAGCAAAATGCTCCAAAGTACTTCAACCTTGAGCTATTCCATTCTTCAAGTAGGATACGCTAAACTTAGTACTTCAACCTATCATGGCCACAATACGTCCATTAACCTCTTACTTTAAACGTAGAATATCCTAAGTGCCAAGTCACTAAATTCTACGGAAAATCGGACAGCACCTCCTTTGTTTTTACTAACTTTGCCACCTTTTTCAAGGCCGAATACAATAACCAAACAGCCCCAATTGGCTCACCAAAATCTATAAGGTAGTCCAATACAAATGAATAACAAACTATTACAAACTACAAGTACAAATTCGGCCACCCTACTTTCAACAATACCAATTCTTATCAAATTTCCATTTCAATCCAAGTTGTTAGCAATACATGATATCAAGTCGCAATCGACTATAACTACTATAATCTTCAAGTCAACAACATGCGACGATTCTAATAAACGACCAAAATTGTAATCCAACTTAACATGACTTACATTACATTTCAGATTTTCAAGGCTACAATCAATCCATAATCCTTATAAACTTCAACACATATACTTCATGCTAGCAACAAGTAATTCTAACAACAATATAAATAATCTTGTAACACTTTCAAAGAACAAGATTATACCTCAACGAATCTTAATCCAATCTTCAAATCCGAAGTCGCTCCTTAGTAACTTAGAGCCTCTTCAAGACACTTCAATCCGCTACTTGAGACCCTTAGAACCATACCAACAACTTTCCTTCAAACTTCCTATCCAAAACCTAGAAAGCCACTAGGTTTTCACTTTGCGACTAATACGAAAACTCTCTTTTTCCGGGATTTTTCTATTGAGATATGCTTACAATACACATAGGAACCTTGGTTTAAAGTGGGAAGATTATTGGATAACAAACAAATTTTTTTCCTTCTTGTTGGACCCAAACCCGAGAGCTCTTGCTCTATGTTCTTCAATTTTTGTGTAAATTTGGCTAAGTATGGAACTAGTCTCACTACTAGTAGTATTATATAGAGTAATGTAGGGTCAAGATGCAAACAATTGGGGGGTTTGGATGGTCTCTTATAAAATATCAAGACTAGTGGGACCTTTGACTTTGGTCAAGAAACTCAAGCTCATTAATTGGAAGACTTTGTCATCTTAAGACTATGGTCAATGACCATTTTAGCCATACTATTTTTCGTCCAAGGCACATAAGGGGGGGTGACACGTGTCGCCCTCCCATTCGTCACAATATTACGTTTTCCGACAATTTCACAATTCCGATAATTTTTTTTACAAGTCTCAAATCTTGACGCTCATGAGTTCTTACGTACGTTCTTAAAACATGTCCTGAAAAATACGGGGTGTAACATTCTTCCCCCCTTAGAAACATTCGTCCCCGAATGTTCTTTCAGAGTCATACTTATAATTAGCGACATAGTTCTCTTTCACCACCCCGACATACCAACAATGCCACACATGGCCCTACTACTTCGCACACGCATATCTGTCCATCATACGCCCAAAAAAGATTATCTTTTCGTACTTCCAACTCCTTCTAACATACATACATAACTTCCATACCAATTCTGGCCTCTAATCTTTGGAGTCACTCTATAAGACAATATACGACCATTTCCGGCTTTCACGACCTGGTTCCGGTGGAACGCGTCCACGAACCCGTAAAACAATTAACTAGACTTGGGCCTTGCGCCCTCGTGACCCCGTCACGTAGCGGAACTACTACCAACTGATCCCACTCCATTCCAGATATGGGAGACCGTAATGTGTCCTCACCCCGACCCGCCGTCGCACTTAACTCTTATTCTTGGTCTATAATAACTCTTTCTACCCGAGAAGACCTTGGCAAAAATTCATTAACTATTTCATACCTTCCCGGTATCTAGTTAGTCTTTACCAACTCTTGGTAATCTAAAATCAGTCTAGGCAACACGCGTCTGACCCTCATACATAACTCCGTATAGATGTATGTCACAATACCAACTATACTATAATCATTACCAACCTGGATACGCAATCCACATAGTCCTTCCCGGTCATCACGCTTTCTCGTAGCTGCATTAACATAACTCGTTAGGAGAAACGCCCTAACAACACGGCTTCATGGCACGATCTCGAGTGAGAAGAATGGAAACTAATCCTAAATGTCATGCAGCCTCCGATTATAGATGTGGTGCACAACACACCGATAATCAAGACTCTACTAGACACGGTCAAGACACTTTCCGAGGACTAATCGCTCGATACCACTTTTGTCACGACCGACCGCGGGCTCGCATCGTGCCCTACTGGGCACCCTATTCGTATACATCGAGAGAATAGCGGAACATACATGTAACTTATAAAATAAAAATAACGACAGATTAAACCACAGGTTAGCCGATAAGGCTACCTTCCTGGACACATATACATATACATAACAACAGCAGTTACATCCCTTTCTTTTTTTACAAACCGACCCACAACATGTGACTACAGACCTCTAAGAATTACAACTGCGGCGGGCCCCGCCATACCCCTGAATGTACATAAGTCTACCACATCAGGGAAACCGTACCAAAAGACAAGCCTCCGGAGTGAAAGGGGCTTCTTTCCAAAAACTGGACAGAGATCCTAAGAGCAAGGATCACCAACCTGTGTACCTATCACCTGCGGGCATGAACGCAGCCCCCCAAAGGGGGTCAGTACAACAGGTACCGAATATGGAACAGAAATAAAATGCAATAACCAAATCATATCTGTATAGAAGAATGTCCTTTTAACTCCTGAAACCAATCATATATTAACCGTTCCTTTCCTTCTTTCGATAAGATTTAACAACATATTCTTACATACTTACTTAAGGGTTTAATCCAGCCTTTTTCACATAACTTACAAATCTTACATAACATAATCCGGCCCGCCTGTGGGGCTCGGTGTACTGTGGAATCATATAACATAATCCGGCCCGCCTGTGGGGCTCGGTGTACTGTGGAATCATATAACATAATCCGGCCCGCCGGTGGGGCTCGTGTCTTGTGGAATCATATAACATAATCCGGCCCGCCTGTGGGGCTCGGTGTACTGTGGAATCATATAACATAATCCGGCCCGCCTGTGGGGCTCGGTGTACTGTGGAATCATATAACGTAATCCGGCCCGCCTGTGGGGCTCGGTGTACTGTGGAATCATATAACATAATCCGGCCCGCCGTGTGGCTCGGTGTAAGATGACGTAACCGGCATGTGAAGGCTCGGGGTAATATGGCGTAATCCGCCTATGTGTAGGCTCGGTGTATCTCATAACGTAATCCGCCTATTCAGGCTCTGTATTTCATAACGTAATCCGGCCTATTTGTAGGCTCGGTGTGATTTTCCTTACATAACATTTTCAAACCATCTTTTCACTTCTTCTTAAGTCGTCATAACAACTTCCCATAAAGCTATTATAACAACCTTTCATTTTAGAGAACTTAGGACACTTTTATTCTTACAACATTAGGAAAACTAGATCCAAAAATACTACGTACATACATACTTAAAAGAATCATAGAACTCCTTTCTTTTTAAAGCTCAAGTCACATACTCTTTTGGAAGCCATCTTCTTATCTTTTGAAATAAATTAAGCCATACTTTGTAAAATTAAGTCATTTCCACTTATAAAATCAAGGCTTATAGCCTTAACACCTCGTAGCATACACTCTTTCAAATCATGTCGCTTATACTTTAGAAATCAAGTCCCATAACTTGAAAAATAAAGTTTCATAATCCTTTAAAGAAAATCAAAGTTCATAGTCTTAAAACTTCATAACATACATTCTTTAAAGTCCATTTACTTATACTTGCAAAATCATGTCATCTACACTTTTTAAAACCAATCCCTTTTCACATATAAATTCAAGTCATTTTCAACATAAAAATCAACTTACATACTTACTTTAAATAAATCAAGATACATAGCCCTTAAATCAAATCTCATAATTTCCTAACCATCCTTACCAACGTCTCCCATAAGACCTAGTAAGGACTTAGGACAATTTAAACATACTCTTAACTTAGATTCAACAATGTAAATACTTCTTAACTTCTAAGAGTAGAAGGAATCTTAAAATGTTATCACATGGATGTTTCATACGTAGGATCATGCCAAAGAAAGAAGTGGTTCACATACCTCGCGACGATTGTCGACAAGTAGCAAAATGCTCCAAAGTACTTCAACCTTGAGCTATTCCATTCTTCAAGTAGGATACGCTAAACTTAGTACTTCAACCTATCATGGCCACAATACGTCCATTAACCTCTTACTTTAAACGTAGAATATCCTAAGTGCCAAGTCACTAAATTCTACGGAAAATCGGACAGCACCTCCTTTGTTTTTACTAACTTTGCCACCTTTTTCAAGGCCGAATACAATAACCAAACAGCCCCAATTGGCTCACCACAATCTATAAGGTAGTCCAATACAAATGAATAACAAACTATTACAAACTACAAGTACAAATTCGGCCACCCTACTTTCAACAATACCAATTCTTATCAAATTTCCATTTCAATCCAAGTTGTTAGCAATACATGATATCAAGTCGCAATCAACTATAACTACTATAATCTTCAAGTCAACAACATGCGACGATTCTAATAAACGACCAAAATTGTAATCCAACTTAACATGACTTACATTACATTTCGGATTTTCAAGGCTACAATCAATCCATAATCCTTATAAACTTCAACACATATACTTCATGCTAGCAACAAGTAATTCTAACAACAATATAAATAATCTTGTAACACTTTCAAAGAACAAGATTATACCTCAACGAATCTTAATCCAATCTTCAAATCCGAAGTCGCTCCTTAGTAACTTAGAGCCTCTTCAAGACACTTCAATCCGCTACTTGAGACCCTTAGAACCAAACCAACAACTTTCCTTCAAACTTCCTATCCGAAACCTAGAAAGCCACTAGGTTTTCACTTTGCGACTAATACGAAAACTCTCTTTTTCCGGGATTTTTCTATTGAGATATGCTTACAATACACATAGGAACCTTGGTTTAAAGTGGGAAGATTATTGGATAACAAACAAATTTTTTTCCTTCTTGTTGGACCCAAACCCGAGAGCTCTTGCTCTATGTTCTTCAATTTTTGTGTAAATTTGGCTAAGTATGGAACTAGTCTCACTACTAGTAGTATTATATAGAGTAATGTAGGGTCAAGATGCAAACAATTGGGGGGTTTGGATGGTCTCTTATAAAATATCAAGACTAGTGGGACCTTTGACTTTGGTCAAGAAACTCAAGCTCATTAATTGGAAGACTTTGTCATCTTAAGACTATGGTCAATGACCATTTTAGCCATACTATTTTTCGTCCAAGGCACATAAGGGGGGGTGACACGTGTCGCCCTCCCATTCGTCACAATATTACGTTTTCCGACAATTTCACAATTCCGATAAATTTTTTTACAAGTCTCAAATCTTGACGCTCATGAGTTCTTACGTACGTTCTTAAAACATGTCCTGAAAAATACGGGGTGTAACAGAAAGTTACCAAAGGACCCTGTTGTCCTGGCCCTCTTCCGCTGGACTCTGTCAATCTGTTGACCTCCGCATTCCTCGGTCTGCTGCGCATAAGCCTGCATGCGGGCAATGTCCATGCCCGGCTGAAGGGCCACTCCCATCCAACCCTCTGCTGGATAATCATCCAGTCCTGCGACATATCGGTGCACTCTATCCTCCCTGTTTGCCATAATCTTAGCTAGTAACTGGGCTATCTCTTTGTAACCCATATCCTCTGTTCCTGGTCGTGGAACTGGAGGCTCATATATCATGGCCGCAGTAGAAACTGTTGTCGCTGCGCTAAACTCTGCTGGGGCTGGCGGCGTCGTAGAACTCCCCGTGTGAAGCACCACTTCAGGTAAAGACTGGGCCTGTGCCCTCGCAACCCTCTGTGTTCTACTCGTAGTTCCCTCTGCTGCCTTGCCCTTTTGGGCTCTGGTTGCCTTGCGTAAAGGCATAACTGGTACATAAGAATACGTCAGAGGGAGTCCAACTTATCACACAACTCTAAGGCACGATCTCAGAGTGAGAATAATGGAAACCAATCCTAAATATCCTGCAGCCTCGTGATTATAGGTGTGGTGCACAACACGCCGATAATCAAGACTCTACTAGATACGGTCTGTAGACACTTTCCGAGGATTAATTGCTCTGATACCACTTTTGTCACGACCCGACCTCGGGCCCGCGACTGGTGTCTTACCCCGGGCACCCTAGTGATAAAACATCAGAGAAAATCAGCGAAATAAAAACTCATAGACATGAAACAATATAAAATAAGAAACAGGCTAACCAAAACGGTCACCTTTCTGCATATATATAAAAACCTGAACAGTTACATCCTTTACAAACCCTGCCCACAACAGTACTACAGACCTTTAAGAGTGTAACAACAACTATGACGGTATAGGGCCCCGCCATACTCCTGAATGTACAAGTACCTACAATAACAGGGGACTATACCAAAAGATAAGCCTCCGGAGAAACGGAGCTTCCCAAAACGCAGAACTGTGATCCTATGAGCGAGGATCAACAACCGGTGTACCTCTACCTGCGGCATGAACGCAGCCCCCCGAAGGAGGTCAGTACAACATGTACCAAGTATGTGAAACTGAAAATACTGCAATGAAATCATTGACAGTTTATACAAAACAGGAGACATGTATGATAACCAAACTATAGTACACAATATATAAGCAGTCATGTCAAGTCAGGGACTCACGCCCTCAAACTCATCACTCAAGTATAACCATGGGTCTCACGCCCGCCATATCAACCATGCCCGTGGAACTCCTTCCTCACTGTCGGCAGTCTATGATATAAAATAACACCAAAAGTACATATGAACACCAGGTCCCACCTGTGCCATAAAAACAACCGTACCAACAATGCTATAAGACTGTATCACGACGATGACCGGGTCTTTCTAGACCGCCAATGATCGAAGTTGGGCCATTCGCCGTTAGTATCATTGCGCGAGTCCTACTCTTGGACTACCGTAGTCCGCATAGGTCACGTGGACCCGCATGAGGTATTCCTCGTATCGGGGGTAGCTAACCCGCGGCATTTCCTTGACTCCCGCAATCCGTATAGGCCACATGGACCCGCATGAAGTATTACTCGCATCGGCGTAACACACCCGGAGTGATTCTGGACTCACAGAGTCGATAGTCACATGGACCCGCATGAGGTATTCCTCGCATCGGGGGTAGCTAACCCGCGACAACATAACAAGTCAGGGGGGTATGTGATATAATACAAGCGCAACCGGCTTATCGTAAACAACATAAGCACAACAAGAAAACCCCCTTAACACAAAAAGACTCAAGATACTAACGCCCGTAGTATCATAACATGTTTACTTATCAAACCAACTTACCACACCTTCAGAAATCATTACAAGGCTATCACAAGCAAAACATAGGAAAGTTATTCACACAAGGTACTTTCATTTTATGCCAACAATCCGGGTTTTAACCCCCCAAAGTACTACGTACTTTAACTCTTTAAAAAGATCCATCTCTTTCATAAAAATCACATGATACTAACACCCGTAGTATCAAAATAAAGTAACTATTATTTTAAGTAAACCAAAACAATTTCCATACCTTCTTTTTGAATAAACCAAGACAATACCATGCCTTCTTTTTAAACCAAATCAAGACAATACCATGCCTTCTTTTTAAACCAAATCAAGACAATACCATGCCTTCTTTTTAAACCAAATCACTTCTCTTTTTTAAAGTCAAGTAACAATATACTTTTCAAAATAGTTTAAGTTTCATAACTTCAAATTCTCAAGTCTCTTCTTATCTTTAGAAATCAAGACCTTACATCAAGTCTCATAGTCTTTAAATTAAATCTCTTAACTTTGAAAACCAAGTCTCATAACTTTTAAAAAATATCAAGTTACCGTTTTAAATCCAATTATAAAACCATTCTTTCGTTTTCATAAAGTCGTTATAACTAACTTTCCATAAAGCTATTGTAACACTTTACGTTTTAAACCAACCAAGGACAACTACTCTTATTTCCGAAATCAAGATAACTTTATTCTTTTAAGGACCAAGTACCCATTTCACACGAATGAGGTTTCACAACTTTTTAACATAATTCAAGTCCTTAACATTTTATATGAAGTCACTTAACTTTAGAATCAAGTCAAGGACACAAAAAGGAAATCAAATTCCTTTAACACACGTGCGTCTACCACACTATATATTTCACAAATAGTCATGCTCAAGAGAATAGGAAGAATCACATACCTCTTCGGCTTAATCCACTAGCCAAGTCGAGTATGTCGCGCGTAGAATATCCACCTATAATAACCACAATACATCTATCAACTTCTAGTTCTCTTCGTAGAACATTTCTAAGTAAGATCCCTTATTCTACGGAAAATTGGGCAGCACTTCCCCCGTTTTTACGTACTTTTCCACCTTTTTCAAGGCCCGATATCAATAGCCAACATGCCACATTTAAGGTGCAACAATTCAACAACTAAAGAAGGGGATCACACGCCTAAACGGACGTGTTAAAAAATCTTCCCCTTAAAACAATAACAACATAAAAACCGAAATGGAACAAGTCCATAGTCCAAAGTAAATACAGTCCAATGTAAATACAGTCCAATGTAAATACAGTCCATTAGTTGGTGTTCTTGGCCAACTTCTACAATCAAACTTATCCAATTTTCGGCTAGCATGCCGGAATTACTTCATTAATCTCTCCAACTTATATTCCAATCTTTATATAAGTTATAATTACTTTGTTATTAACTTTCAACAAGTAATAGATACGTTTTTACCATTTTATGGCTTACATGCCAATTCTTCATTTTAGCAACTTAACAAGTTCCAAATCTTTCCAACCTTCATTCCACATATCTCATACTCATTTATATACTTCCAACATATATAATATCCAACTTCACAAAGAGGATTAAGATCATTACCTCAAAAAGCCCAAAAATATCCAAGAACTTAAAGTCGCTCCTTAGCAAGTTTAGCTCCTTTTCCTTACGTTTCAATCTGCCACAAGTCACCCTTAGAAGCTCCTAACCAACTTCTCTTCAAGAATCAACTCCAAAAAGTGAAGAACACTTAGGTTCCAAACTTCACAACTTTCAGCCAAGGGGTGTTTTTGAGGCTAGGGGTGTGAAATCTTGTCTAACTCTTGGTTACTAATCTTCCTAACACATCAAGGAAGAACACTTAGATGTTTAAGAATTGTTGGACAACTTTTAGGTCAAGGAAATGGGTCATGGCCGAAACCACAAGACAAGGGAGAGTGTATTATTCAAGTCTTGAAATGTTCTAAGTGTGGAAGATTTCATCAACTAAGGGTGCATATATAAGACAACCAAGGGTTAGGATGAAGGCAAGTGTGTGGTTGAGATTGAGACAAGTGTGTGTGGGTCCCTCTTGTCCACTTGTCCAACAAATATCTTGCAAGACTTGGCCACTTGTCTTGGCCACATGTCACTCAATTTTGGCCACATGCCACCTAAGGGGGTGACACGTGTCGCCCTCCAATTCATCCAAAATATTTCATCTCCCGAAAATATCCATAATGGCCAAAATCTCGAAAACAATGTGGGCCCCACAAAACCGTAAATTTTCCCCGTGGGTCTCACGTGACCAAATTTGGAAATAAAATTCCATAATTCTATTATATTCCCAGAAGTTCGAATACCAAATCTGGGAATCCAATTCCCATTAATAAGCCTTTTTCCTTCACAAAAATCCGGAAAATTTTCCGTCGGAAAATCAAATCTTTCTTCCTTTCCAATCTTAATGTCGTATTCTCTTACGTACGTCCTCACATACATACTATGGAGCTACGGGGTGTAACAGTACGTAGTACTTTGGCTTGTTTAAATGAGAATTTTCCCATTTGTGCCTTGATAGTACTTTGGCTTGTTTAAATGAGAATTATTCTATTTGTGCCTTGATAGTATTTTGGCTTGTTTAAATGAGAATTATTCTATGTGTACCTTGATAAGTACTTTGGATTGCTTAAATAAGGATTTCTCTTGGTTTATGTAAAAAGAAAGGCATGGTAATTGTCTTGGTTTATGTAAAAAAAAGGCATGGTAATTGTCTTGGTTTGTAAAGGCATGGTGTTGTCTTGGTTTATGTAAAAAGAAGGCATGGTAATTTTCTTGGTTTGTAAAGGCATGGTATTGTCTTGGTTTATGTAAAAAGGAAAGGCATGGTATTATCTTGGTGTGAAAGACATGGTATTGTCTTGGTTTGCTTGCATATGGGTTGCTCATATAGACATTCGTGCAAGTGTCATATTTCCACATCTCTGCGTCCCTCCATAAAGGGCCGGCAACTTGTTTCAAGGATACCATGGGTTAGCTCCCTATGGGGGTGAGTGGTACACACTCACGGCGGGTCGGTATTTGACTCGGGCGGGTTACCCGGGATATATATATATAAGCCATGGATTAGTTATCTGTGATGCGAGTATCGTGTGCCGATGACTCATTGCGGGTCCACATGACCTAAGCGGGTGAAATAGTCCTATGATAGGTTGCATTATAACACAGAGGGTGGTTGACCCTGGCACTGGCACGACCTTCATGTTTTGAAACGGTATTGATTTCATTAATAAAATGGTGCAGTGTGGTTATGACTTAAAGTGGAACAGTTGGTCTCATTGTTAAAAACACAATTTAAAAGATAAAAATGATTGCATTACTCTCATGATTGCAAGGTTCAGTGTGCTAATTGATGTTATATTATATCATGGACTGCCGGCAGTGAGGAAGGATTCCACGGGCATGATTGATATTATGGGCGTGAGACCCATGTTTATATTTGAGTAATGACTTTGAGGCACGCGTCCTCGACTTGATATGATCGCTTATGGATTGTATCGTAGTTTGGCTATCATTCATGTCTCTGTTTTGTATAGCCGTTATGATTTCTTTACAAGAATTCATCGTTTCACATACTTGGTACATTCTTCGTCTCGACCTCGCCCGGGGCTGCGTTCACGCCGCATGTTTAGTAATGCGATTTGGTGATCTGCAGTGTAGGACCGCCTTTCGAGTTTTGGATAGCTCCATCTGTTCAGGAGTTTATCATTTTGGTATAGATCCTTCAGTACGGGCTTTTGTACAGTTATGGGTACGGCGGGGCCTTGTCCCGTCATATTTCAGTAAAACACTTAGAGGTCTGTATTCATATGTGGGATTGGACTCATGTACAGTGTAGTGTCTTTTGATTATGTATATTCTATGGCAGCCTTGTCGGCTTTGGCCTTGCATTTACGTTGGTTTTTTCTTTTTTTAAAAAAAGGGTGTTATTTAAATTCTGCAGTTTACTTGTGTCAGTCATCTAGAAGGGTGCCCAGGTAGGGCACCAGTCACGGGCCCGGGGTTCGGGGCGTGACAATAGATAATTAACCTAAGTTTGATCGGAAAAATCGCAAGTTAGCGGATCTTAAAGGATGCTTAACCCCTTCCCTTTAGGAGAATAAAGAACCCTGATCCAGAATTTCATTAATTTTGCAGATTATTAAATGGAGATCAATTGCAGTATTTTTATTGCATTAGTTCAAGTGTCCTAATTTACTTTACTAATTAGGTGACGACTCCTCAAAACAATAGCATTTTGCTCCATCCAGGAAACTGTGCTAAATAACAACGTTGCGGTACCATTCCGACCCCAAGGTCAAAAACGGGTGCGACAGCATGGCGACTCCGTCGGGGAAATCAGGTTCTTGACCATTGCAAATTCAGGTTAATTAAATATTGTGTTTTATTTTGATTTTGTTGTAAATATTTTAAATTGTTTGCTTTTAATTTTGTAATTAATTGTTTTAATTGCTACTTCCTTTACTGCATTTCTTAAATTGGCATTCCGCTCATATTTTCTCCCTTACGGAAAATTCACACTATCACACACTACACGAGAGGTGTGTTGTACGCACCCGCAAAATTTCTTTCACAAAATCCCAATTTTAGGAGAGTTGACAAAGGCGCGGAGTTGTCCGGTTCGTCTGGACGGCCGCGTAGCCTTCTCACTCGAGTAGTCCGTTCGGGAACCTTGCGTAGTAAATCAAATCTTAGCAAATTTATGATAGAGCTATACCACCATTTATCTTAAGGCATGCATGCATTTACCTTAGGTGGGTTGGACCTTGGTATTGTCTCCACAATTAAGAAATCCACCAAATTGTCGACGGGTCTCACAACCCAACGACCAATCAACATATATGTGTAGCGTGATAATGATAGAATGACTCAAACCTAATCATGACATGCCAAAATTGGAAAATGTACATTCATCTTGTTTTCATTTCCGACGAAAGCATTAATGTTTAGCAACTTGGATTAATCTATCACAATCTTGCATATTTGGCGTCTCGACCCACCTCTGGCGTAAGAGAGGTCTCATGCATATTAGGGGGCGCGCTTGATTTGCATGCTTTTTGTTTACTATTGTTTGTCGCTAGTAATTTTGTACATGTTATTTAAAGCAATAATTACCCTTTTAACTCTATACATACCATATTATGTGTTTGCAATTTCGGACACAAGCATTTGCATTTTTTGCACTTTTTGCTGTCATAATGCAATCATGATTTCTACTGGATAAATCGTTCTTGAACATCACAACTTGGACCTTGTGAAACATCAACCTCCAGTCCGGCCGAATCAACCAGAGGAGTCTTTGATTATATTGTCACACCCCTACATTTTTATTATTTTGTGACTTTTCTACTCTCACCCAGTTCTCATATTCTTTTGCAGCAAGACCGTTCTCGCAAACTGTCGGGGACGATCGTTTCTAAAACATTATTCCAGAGATACTCCGAAACAAAAGTGTCACAAAGATGACCAGGAGATATTTTCGACTGAAAGGAGTCTGTCAGCTTTTTGGAAACCCGTCCTCACAAACGGTCAACCGGGAGATATTCTGACCGAAAGAATTCAATCAACACTAGGTTCAATGAGACATCACTCTGAGTTGTCTATATTTTTTGTATTTTTATACATACTTGCATATTCAATCCATATGTTTAGTTTTCGTTACATAATTATTTCATATCATGCATTTTACATCATATCTTTTCGAACTACGCGTATCAGATTCTCACCACACGGTGTGATACGTAGGCAACCCATCTTGGGTTCGACACCACATAAAATAAATAATGATAATAATAAAAGGAGGACTCATACATCTCATTCTATACATACATTCATTCTATCACATACATTTCTTTTTTTCATTACACATACATTCATTTTTCATTACATTCATTCTATACATACATTCATTTTTTTATTTACATTCATTCTATCACATACACTCATGTTTTCATTACACATACATTCATTTTTCATTACATTCATTCTATACATACATTCATTTTTTTTAATTACATTCATTTTTTTATTACACATATATTCATTTTTCATTACATTCATCATATCATATACATTCATTGGTTAATTACATTCATTCTATCACGGACATTTATTTTTCATTACATTAATCATATTACATACTTTCATTCTATCACATACATTCATTACATTCATCATATCATGGACATTCATTTTACTTTGTATTTATTCTATAGTGGACAATCATTTATTCTGCACAAACTTTTATTCTTATCATCTTATCATATATGAATTCTTTTTAAGCATACATTTTATAACATATCTGAACGAACTACGCACATCTGATTCCCTCGGCGGAATACGTAGGCAACCTTACTCGGGTTCGGTGCCCTTTATTCAGAAAGTACAAAAACAATAATATATTTTTCAAGTATCATTTGATACACTTTATAAAAAATAAAAATATACAAAAATAATTAAGTACCGTTATTTGACTTGGTTGATACCAACACATTTAGGAGTGTGTATAGGAAATAATAAGTAATAATTATTATGAACTAACTTTGTGGTAAATCATAGATTCTTTTGGTACCTCTGATTCACGCCTGTAGGGAAACTGTCTTACACGCTTTTAAGATAAGAACGAAACCAACCTCATCGTTTCATATGCATTGTGTGGTGAATTTTAGAATAAGTTCAATTGCATTGCATTGTGATCTAGAACTTGACCCGAATGTTTGTTGAGGCGAAATCCTGAGTAACACTCGGTACAGGAAATGATCGTAGGTTTTCTTTGACCCGTTTGAGCCTTTTCAGTCTACCAAATAGCATTATCTGTAGTACACCCCTTTGAGCCTAAAGCCTATTCTTTCGATAACCGCATATTACACCTATATCCTTTATGAGTGCATACGCATTATCCCTCTCTTGGCCTGACCTCCTTGAGCGCTTTAGAAATGTGCAAGTGACTGACAAAATTATGCGTTGAAGTTTGCAAAGATAAAAGTTGTCAAAGTTCCAAAAGGGAAAAAAAACACAAAGGACGACTTCACAAAAGGAAGAAATAAAAAGCCCCGACATTATAAAAAAAATGAATAAAATGAGAAAATAACTCTAAAAAAAAGGGACTCCAAACGGAAGATTCAAAAAGAAGTTAGTATAGAAAAACTGGGACAAAAAGAAAGCAAGTCAGCATTAAAGCGCATAAATATCAAACACAGATGTAGTCCAACGCTTGAGGAAGGATTAGTCACTTTTTACCTAAATGATATTCATCTCTTCCCCCAAACCTACATTACAAGTCCATGACAAGCCCTACATGATCTTATACTGAGGGTTCTCACATTAGTGGATACTTACATGACGGTCAAGCCTATGGTATCACAATTGCATGCATTGAATATCTTTCTGAGTGTAAGTGTGTTTCTCTAAACGTCCCAAAATTCAAAATACTGGAATATATGTGAGAAATGAGACTTTCTTTCAGTGAGGGCATTTGAAACATGAGAATGCGTATAGTTCGAAATCTTTGCTCGAAGCAAGTGTCGACACTTAGGTATGTCTGAGGTACCATCTGAAGCTATAAGAATTACACCGGAGTCAGTCTCGGTTAGACTGAAAGCAATAAATAGAAATCCTTATGCACAATATTAATTGTTAGTATCAACTGAAGTCAGAACGTGATGCTGTCTTTCCACTTTTTCAGAAAAACAACAAAAATACATATATTGAAAATATTATTATTTTTGCATCACGAACTACGTCTTGACTTGATTCCCTCTGCGGGATACGTGTTACACCCCGTAGTTACAGGACATGTTTTAAGAACGTACGTAAGAACTCGCAAGTGTTAAAATTTGAGACTGTAAAAATTTTAACGGAATTATGGAATTGTCGGAAAACGTATTATTGTGATGAATGGGAGGGCGACATGTGTCACCCCCCCTTAGAGTGCCTTGGACGAAAATGGCATGGCCAATATGGTCATTGACCATAAGTCTTCTATGGCTAAGTCTTGCAAGTAGTAGCATGAGAATATTGACTAAGTCAAAGGTCCCACCTTTGTCTTGATATTTAGCAAGACTACATCCAAACCAACCATTTGTTTGTATCCTAACCTCCAGTGCTACTTATATTACTACTAGTAGAGAGGAGCTTAACACTTAGAAAATATTACACAAAATTGAAGAACACGGGCGGTGAGCTCTCGGCTACACTAAGGAAAGAAGGAAAATTTTTGTTTGTGATCCATTTAGCTCCCCACTTTAAACCAAGGGTCTTATGTGTATGGTAAGCAAGTCTCAATAGAAAAATCTTGGAAAAGATTGTTTACTGGTTAGTCAAAACGAAAAACCTAATGGTCTTTCTAGGTTTTATTTAGAGTTTTGAAGGATTATTGTTGGTATTGTTCTAAGGGTCTCAACAAGCGGATTGAAGTGTCTTGGAGAGGTTCTAAACTACTAAGGAAGCGACTTGATTGGAAGTTAGATTGAGATTCGTTGAGGTATAATCTTGTTCTCTTTAAGTGTTACAAGATTATGTATTGTTGTTAGCCTTACATTTTACTAGCATGTAGTATATGTGTTGAAGTTTTATAAGTATTATGGATTGCTTGTAGCTTTAAATCCGAAGTGTAATGTAAGTCATGTTTAGTTGGAATATAATTTGATCGTTATTGGAATCGTCGCATGTTATTGACTTAAAGATTATGGTTGTTATAATCAAATGCGACTTGATATCATGTTATGCTACCAATTTGGATTGAAATGGAAATTGGATAAGAATTGGTTTTGTTGAACTCAAGGTGGCCGAATTTTGGACTTGTAGTTTGCATTTAGTTGGTTATTAAATTGTGAGCCAATTGGAACATTTAGTTAGTTAGTCATTTGTATTGACTACTTTCTAAATTGTGAGCCAATGGGGCTGTAGTTATTCAATTGTATTGGATTATCTTCTATAAATTGTGAGCCAATTGGGGCTGTTTGGTTATTGTGTTTCCGGCCTTGAAAAAGGTGGCAAAGTAAGTAAAAACAAAGGAGGTGCTGTCCGATTTTCCGTAGAAATTAGTGACTTAGCACCTAGAATATTCTACGTTTGAAGTAAGAGGTTAATGGACGTATTGTGACCATTATAGGTTGAAGTACTTAGTATAGCGTATCCTATTTGAAGGATGGACTAGCTATCAAGGTTGAAGTACTTTGGAGCTTTTTGCTACTTGTCGATAATTGTCGCGAGGTATGTGAACCTCTTCCTTCCTTTGGCATGATTCTATGTATGGAATATACTTGTGGTATCATTTCATGTTTCCTTCTACTCTTAGAAGTTAAGAGGTAGTTGTGTGATTTACTCTATGAAGAACTTTTCCTATCTTTGAGCATGACTAGTTGCACGCGTGTAGTACGATAGACGTACAACACCTTGTTATCCTTTACTAGTTTATTGAATGGCCAAGTCGGGTGAGTTGGGAGATGACCTCGCGGCCTTGAAAGTATAAGGGATGTCTTAAGTTTTATTTAAAGTTAAGGGACTTGAAGAGTTTTAAAGTATGTGATACTTGTTCCGTTTTGAACGTATAAGTCCCTTGGATAGGAAATTGTATTTGGCTAAGGTATAAAGTGAATATAACGACTTTATGGGGAGTTGGTTATATTTGCTTTATGGTAAGGTAAATGACTTGATTTTAGTGAAAAGGCAACTTGTTTTTAAGGCATTAATTGCCTAAGGTTTTATATAAAATGAGTCACTTGTTTTCTAAAGGTTAAGAGACTAATTGTATTTTTGAAAGTTATGAGAATTTATTTGAAAGTATTTAATACTTGGTTTCAAAAGTAGAAGTCTCTTGGTTATAAAAGGAACGTGTTGGTCTAAACCATAAAGGGTTATAACGGCTTTATGGGAAGTTGGTTATAACGGCTTTATGGAAGGTTAAGAGAATGGTTTTCTCTAATAAAGTAATCAAGAAATAACTTGTGTTAAGGAAGGGCAAATTGTTTTAAAGGTACCAATTGCTTAAGGTTTTAAATAAGGAAGTCACTTGATTTAGAAGCGGTAATTGTATTTCTAAAAGGTATTGTGACTTGTCTTGAAAGGTGAATAGGACTTGATACTACGGTTGTTAGTATCGGGGAAGTTTTATTTGGAAAGGAGTCTTTTGAAGAGAATGCACGTACGTAGTACTTTGGCCTGTTTAATTGAGAATAATTCTATGTGATGCCTTGATTAGTACTTTGGCTTGTTAATCGAGAATTATTCTATTTGTGCCCCGATAAGTACTTTGGCTTGATTAATTGAGAATTAGTCTAAATGTGCCTTGATAAGTACTTTGGCTTGTTAAATGAGAATTTATTCTATTTGTGCCCGGATAAGTACTTTGGCTTGTTAAATGAGAATTTATTCTATTTGTGCCGGATAAGTACTTTGGCTTGTTAATCGAGAATTATCCTATGTGTGCCTTGATAAGTACTTTGGCTTGGTTAATTGAGAACTTGCCTATATGTCTGGTAATAGCCTTTGAGTGCAAGTATTATGTTTTATTAAGTTGTCGCGACTCTCGGTTGAAGGTCATTTGTCTTGTTGTAAGTTACTTGGGACGTCTGAAGCGGTGATGTGGGATTCCACGGGTATGCTTCCGTTATTTGGAGTACTTGGGTTAAATTCGGATTCTTATAGAAGACATGGTAGTACTTACATTTGTTTGTGGCCGGTTGAGATAGGGTAAGAGTATAAGTGAGGTAGACCCCAGACGCTATACCACCTTCTCCGTGTTAAGAGTATAAGTGAGGGTAAACCCCAAGACATTATACCCCGCTTGTTTTGTATAATGGTCGGTTGAGATAGGGTAAGAGTATAAATGAGGGCAAGTCCCAAGACGTTATACCACCTTCTCCGGGTAAGAGTATAAGTGAGGGTAGACCACCAGATGCTATACCACCGCTTTACCACCTTCTCCAGGTAAGAGTATAAGTGAGGTAGACCAAAGACGCTATTATACCACCGGTGGGACTTGGTGTTCATGTATGCCTATTGGTGTATTATTATACCTGGGATCGTCAGCGGTGATGTGGGATTCCAGGCGGGATATATATATATGTATTGTGTATGTATGCGCACGGCGGTGAGGTGGGATGCCACGGCGCGTCACATGGTTATATTTTACACTAATAGCCGGCGATGATGGGGATTCCACGGGCATGCTTTGATATTAGTGTGATTTGATCGCGTCCCAGTTGGCGGGTAGTATATGTGTCCCTCCGTAGTGGGCGGACTATGTTATGAAAGATAAGTAAGTTATATGGTAATGAACCTAATGATTCTTTTTCTAAATAATGACGTAAGAATGTGACTATAACTTTTATTGGGAATGGAAAGGATAATAAGGTACGTTTAAGTTCATAAGTGGTAATGACACGGCAGGATCTGGTATGTATTTTTATACTTGTCCTTGTCATTCTTTTGTACAGTTATGATTTGTTTATCACGTTATATTACATTCCATATTCGAATTTTGTTATGCGGCCCGCCGAAGTGCGTTCATGCCGCGAGTTTAGGTACACGATTGTGGATCCGCGAGCTAGGATCCGGCTCAAAAGTTAAGATGGCTCCAGTGTTCCGGAGTTGTCACGTTTATGTTTATTCAGGGGTACGGCGGGGCCTTGTCCCGCCACAGTTGTTATGTCTAAACTCTTAGAGGTCTGTAGTCACATATGTGGGTCGCTTTGTAAAAAGAAAGGAAGCGGCTCGCGGTTGTTTTATATATGTTCGGAAGGTAGCCTATCGGCTAACTGTTGTTTTACTTACGATGTTTTATTTTTAAGTTTCATGCATGTTCGCTGATTTTCTCGATGTTTATTCGTAAGGGTGCCCGGGTAGGGCACGATCGCGATCTCGAGGTCGTCGTGACAAAAGTGGTATCGAAGCGCTTAGTCCTCGGAAAGTGTCTACGCACCGTGTCTAGTAGAGTCTTGATTATCGGTGTGTTGTGCACCACATCTATAATCGTGAGTGCAGGACATTTAGGATTGGTTTCATTCTTCTCACTCGAGATCGTGCGATAGAGTCGTGTTGTTAGGTCATCCCTCCCTAACGAGTTATGTTGATTGCATTACGAGAAAGCGTGATGACCGGGAATGACTATGTGGATTGTATCCGGTTGGTAATGATTATAGTATAGTTGGTATTGTGACATACATCTATACGGAGTTATGTATGAAGTCGACGCGTGTTGCCTAGAATGATTTTAGATTACCAGAATCGTAAAGACTAACTAGATCTGGGAAGGTATGGAATAGTTAATAAATTTTCGCCAAGGTTTTTGTTTTATTTCGAGATAATTGGGAAAGGATGAGATGTCGATAGGTAGTGAACCCTTAAGAAGCCATATTAAGGAACCTAACTAAGGTCGTGTTAATAGATTAAGTCGCGTAGTAGGCTTAA
Organism: Przewalskia tangutica; assembly: GCA_029844215.1. Lineage (NCBI taxonomy): Eukaryota > Viridiplantae > Streptophyta > Magnoliopsida > Solanales > Solanaceae > Przewalskia > Przewalskia tangutica. Next base: position 132,170,366 of record CM056720.1, on the reverse strand, counting down.
GAGAATTGTACGGATGAGGTCCGTATGGAGTAAGAAATGGTTGTTGTGATCGAGACAACATGGTTTTGGTTTTATAAGAAGTTTTGTACCGCTTCTTCGGGGATCGTAAGGTAGGCTTGGAGCATGGAAATTGCGAGCCTAAGAATATTGATTCGCCGAGACCTTAGGTATATAAGGCTTTCTCTCGCAATAAGATTTTAAGTCACTCGAGGATAAGAGTTAAGCGACACGAGTCGGGTTGAGGACTCGTATGGGTCTCCCATGGCCCGGAATGGAGTGAGATCAGTTGGTAGTGGTTCCGCCACGCGACGGTCACGGCGGCGCAAGCGCCTAAGTCTAGTTAATTGTTTTGGCGGTTCGTGGACGCGCTCCACCGAACCAGTCATGAAAGCCGGAAATGGCCTTATGTTGTTTTATAGAGTGACTCCAAAGATTTGAGGCCGAGTCGATGGAAGTTATGTATGATGATAAGGAGTTGGAAGTACGAAAAGGTAACCTCGTTTGGGCTTATGATGGATGATACGCGTGCGAGGTATTAGGGCCATGTGTGACATTGTTGGTATGTCGAGGTTGTGAAAGGAAACTATGTCGCTAATTATAAGTTTGACTCCGAAAGAACATTCGAGGACGAATGTTTCTAAGGGGGGAAGAATGTTACACCCCGTAGTTACAGGACATGTTTTAAGAACGTACGTAAGAACTCGCAAGTGTTAAAATTTGAGACTGTAAAAATTTTAACGGAATTATGGAATTGTCGGAAAACATATTATTGTGATGAATGGGAGGGCGACATGTGTCACCCCCCCCTTAAAGTGCCTTGGACGAAAATGGCATGGCCAATATGGTCATTGACCATAAGTCTTCTATGGCTAAGTCTTGCAAGTAGTAGCATGAGAATATTGACTAAGTCAAAGGTCCCACCTTTGTCTTGATATTTAGCAAGACTACATCCAAACCAACCATTTGTTTGTATCCTAACCCTCCAAGGTGCTACTTATATTACTACTAGTAGAGAGGGAGCTTAACACTTAGAAAATATTACACAAAAATTGAAGAACACGGGCGGTGAGCTCTCGCCACACTAAGGGAAAAGAAGGAATTTTTTTGTGATCCATTTAGCTCCCCACTTTAAACCAAGGTCTTATGTGTATGGTAAGCAAGTCTCAATAGAAAATCTTGGAAAAGATTGTTTACTGTTAGTCGCAAAACGAAAAACCTAATGGTCTTTCTAGGTTTTATTTAGAGTTTTGAAGGATTATTGTTGGTATTGTTCTAAGGGTCTCAATGCGGATTGAAGTGTCTTGGAGAGGTTCTAAACTACTAAGGAGCGACTTCGATTGGAAGTTAGATTGAGATTCGTTGAGGTATAATCTTGTTCTCTTTAAGTGTTACAAGATTATGTATTGTTGTTAGCCTTACATTTTACTAGCATGTAGTATATGTGTTGAAGTTTTATAAGTATTATGGATTGCTTGTAGCTTTAAATCCGAAGTGTAATGTAAGTCATGTTTAGTTGGAATATAATTTGATCGTTATTGGAATCGTCGCATGTTATTGACTTAAAGATTATGGTTGTTATAATCAAATGCGACTTGATATCATGTTATGCTACCAATTTGGATTGAAATGGAAATTGGATAAGAATTGGTTTTGTTGAACTCAAGGTGGCCGAATTTTGGACTTGTAGTTTGCATTTAGTTGGTTATTAAATTGTGAGCCAATCATACATTTAGTTAGTCATTTGTATTGGACTACTTTCTAAATTGTGAGCCAATCGGCATGTAGTTATTCAATTGTATTGGATTATCTTCTATAAATTGTGAGCCAATTGGGGCTGTTTGGTTATTGTGTTTCCGGCCTTGAAAAAGGTGGCAAAGTAAGTAAAAACAAAGGAGGTGCTGTCCGATTTTCCGTAGAAATTAGTGACTTAGCACCTAGAATATTCTACGTTTGAAGTAAGAGGTTAATGGACGTATTGTGACCATTATAGGTTGAAGTACTTAGTATAGCGTATCCTATTTGAAGGATGGACTAGCTATCAAGGTTGAAGTACTTTGGAGCTTTTTGCTACTTGTCGATAATCGTCGCGAGGTATGTGAACCTCTTCCTTCCTTTGGCATGATTCTATGTATGGAATATACTTGTGGTATCATTTCATGTTTCCTTCTACTCTTAGAAGTTAAGAGGTAGTTGTGTGATTTACTCTATGAAGAACTTTTCCTATCTTCGAGCATGACTAGTTGCACGCTGCAGTAGTACGCAGAGACGACAACACCTTGTTATCCTTTACTAGTTTATTGAATGGCCAAGTCGGGTGAGTTGGGAGATTAACTCGCCTTGAAAGTATAAGGATGTCTTAAGTTTTATTTAAAGTTAAGGGACTTGAAGAGTTTTAAAGTATGTGATACTTGTTCCGCTTTTGAACGTATAAGTCCCTTGGATAGGAAATTGTATTTGCTAAGGTATAAAGTGAATATAACGACTTTATGGGAGTTGGTTATATTTGCTTTATGGAAAGGTAAATGACTTGATTTTAGTGAAAAGGCAACTTGTTTTTAAGGCATTAATTGCCTAAGGTTTTATATAAAATGAGTCACTTGTTTTCTAAAGGTTAAGAGACTAATTGTATTTTTGAAAGTTATGAGAATTTATTTGAAAGTATTTAATACTTGGTTTCAAAAAGTAGAAGTCTCTTGGTTTATAAAAGGAACGTGTTGGTCTAAACCATAAAGGGTTATAACGGCTTTATGGGAAGTTGGTTATAACGGCTTTATGGAAGGTTAAGAGAATGGTTTTCTAATAAAGTAATCAAGAAATAACTTGTGTTAAGGAAGGGCAAATTGTTTTAAAGGTACCAATTGCTTAAGGTTTTAAATAAGGAAGTCACTTGATTTAGAAGTTCGATAATTGTATTTCTAAAAGGTATTGTGACTTGTCTTGAAAGGTGAATAGGACTTGATACTACGGTTGTTAGTATCGGGGAAGTTTTATTTGGAAAGGAGTCTTTTGAAAAGAATGTACGTACGTAGTACTTTGGCCTGTTTAATTGAGAATAATTCTATGTGATGCCTTGATTAGTACTTTGGCTTGTTAATTGAGAATTATTCTATTTGTGCCCTGATAAGTACTTTGGCTTGATTAATTGAGAATTAGTCTAAATGTGCCTTGATAAGTACTTTGGCTTGTTAAATGATAATTTATTCTATTTGTGCGAGGCTACGTACTTTGGCTTGTTAAATGAGAATTTATTCTATTTGTGCCCGGATAAGTACTTTGGCTTGTTAATTGAGAATTATCCTATGTGTGCCTTGATAAGTACTTTGGCTTGGTTAATTGAGAACTTGCCTATATGTGCTGGTAATAGCCTTTGAGTGCAAGTATTATGTTTTATTAAGTTGCCGCGACTCTCGGTTGAATGGCCTACCGTCTTGTCAGAAGTTACCGACGCACCGATGATGTGGGATTCCACGTATGCTTCCGTTATTCGGAGTACTGGGTTAAATTCTGATTCTTATAAGACATGGTAGTACTTCGCTTTGTTTGACGGTTGAGATAGGGTAAGAGTATAAGTGGCGGTAGACCCTCAAGACGCTATACCACCTTCTCCGTGTTAAGAGTATAAGTGAGGGTAAACCCCAAGACATTATACCCCGCTTGTTTTGTATAATGGTCGGTTGAGATAGGGTAAAGAGTATAAATGAGGGGCAAGTCCCAAGACGTTATACCACCTTCTCCGTGGTAAGAGTATAAGTGAGGGTAGACCTCAAGATGCTATACCACCGCTTTACCACCTTCTCCGTGGTAAGAGTATAAGTGAGGGTAGACCCTCAAGACGCTATACCACCGTGGGACTTGGTGTTCATGTATGCCTATTGGTGTATTATTATACCGGATCGTCGCAGTGATGTGGATTCCACGGGCAGGAGATATATATATTGTGTATGTGTACGCCGACAGTGAGGTGGGATGCCACGGGCGCGTCACATGGTTATATTTTACACTTATAGCTGTCGGCAGTGATGGGGGATTCCACGGGCATGCTTTGATATTAGTGTGATTGATCAAGCGCCCCGATCGGGCGGTAGTATATGTGTCCCTCCGTGAAATGGGCGGACTATGTTATGAAAGATAAGTAAGTTATATGGTAATGAACCTAATGATTCTTTTTCTAAATAATGTACGTAAGAATGTGACTATAACTTTTATCGGGAATGGAAAGGATAATAAGGCACGCTTAAGTTCATAAGTGGTAATGACACGGCAGGATCCGTATGTATTTTTATACTTGTCCTTGTCATTATTTTGTAAAGTTATGATTTGTTTACTGTAAGTTATATTCTTTTCAATATTCGCACTGTTAGATCGACTTCTTCGGCTGCGTCATGCCCGCAGTTTAGGTACGATTGTGGATCCGCGAGCTTAGGATCCCTGCTCAAAGAAGTTGAGATGGCTCGGTGTTCCGAGTTGTCACGCTTATGTTTATTCAGGTACGGCGGGCCTTGTCCCGCCACGCTTGTTATGTCTAAACTCTTAGAGGTCCTGTAGTCACATATTGTGGGTCGCTTTGTAAAAAGAAAGGAGGCAATCGCCGGTTGTTTTTATATATGTTCAGAAGGTAGCCTACATCGCTAACCTGTTGTTTTACTTACGATGTTTTATTTTTAAGTTTCATGCATGTTCCGCTGATTTTCTCTGATGTTTACCTGTAAGGGTGCCCAGGTAGGGCACCAGTCGCGGTCCCGGGGTCGGGTCGTGACAATACGTAGGCGATCACATTGGCTTCGGTCCCACATCATTTGAAAATTATAAATATCCTTATTTTTCCATCACGAACTACGTCTTGACCTGATTTCCTCTGCGAGATACGCAGTCGGCCACATTGGCTTCAATCCCATTTTTAAAACCTTAAAAATCCTTATTTTTGCATCATGAACTACGTCTTGACCTGATTTCCTTGGTGGGATACGTAGGCACCCACATTGGCTTCGGTCCCACATCATTTGAAAATCATAAAAATCATTATTTTTGCTTGAATGAACTACGTCTTGACCTGATTCCCTCAGCGGAATACATAGGCAGCCACATCGGCTTCGGTCACACCATTTGAAATCTTTCTCTTTTGTTTTGCACATAACAAAATAAGCTCATCTGATCACCTTGATAGAGCAGACAAGCTACCCACACAAAACTCGATTTTGTCTAGTGGAGAGTTCAGCATCCTCATATACCAGAAATTGGGGCATATTTTGAGGATCACATTCATGTTTGGAATACGTACAAAAGCACCATCTTGACCTACAGGGTCCCAACTACAATATGTCCGCACAAGAATGGTGTTTCGACTCACAGGGTCATATTCCCATCCTTATCTATTTATTTTCTACATTAGTTATATTCATGCATTAACTTTACATCCAGATTGGGTTTGCAAGAACTTCAACATCATTTCAGCATTGCGCCCATACAACGGCGTCAACTTCATTCGTCTATAAAATGATGACATCAGCATTGCGCCCATATAACGGCGTCATTTTTATTTCGTCTATACAACGACGACATCAGCATTGCGCTCATACAACGATGTTATTTTTATTTCGTCTATACAATGATGACATCAATATTGTGCCCATACATCGATGTCATCTTCATTTCATCTATACAACGACGACATCAGCATTGCGCCGATACAACGACATCATTTTCATTTCGTCTATACAACGATGACATCAGCATTGCGCCCATACAACGACGTCATTTCCATTTCGTTTATACAACGATGACATCAGTATTGCGCTCATACAACGACGTCATTTTTATTTCATCTATACAACGATGACATCAACATTACGCTCATACAACAATGTCATTTTCATTTCGTCTATACAACGACAACATCAACATTGCGCCCACACAACAACGTCATTTTAATTTCGTCTATATAACGACGACATCAACATTGCGCCTTCATTTCGTCTATACAACGATGACATCAACATTGCGCCCATACAACACCGTCATTTTCATTTCGTCTATACAACGACGATATCAGCATTGTGCCCATACAACGGTGTCATCTTCATTTCGTCTATACAACGATGACATCGGCATTGCGCCCATACAAAGATGTCATCTTCATTTCGTCTATACAACGACGATATCAACATTGCGCCCATACAACGGCGTCATCTTCATTTCATCTATACAACGACGACATCAGCATTGCGCCCATACAACGGCGTCATCTTCATTTCGTCTATACAACGACGACATCAGAATTGCGCCCATACAACAGTGTCATTTTCATTCATCTATACAACGACATCAGCATTGCGCCCATACAATGGCGTCATTTTCATTTCGTCTATACAACGACGACATCAGCATTGCGCTCATACAACGACGTCATTTCATTTCGTCTATACAACGACGATATCAGCATTACGCTCATACAACGACGTTATTTTCATTTCGTCTATACAACGACGACATCAGCATTGCGCCCATACAACAGTGTCATCTTTATTTCGTCTATACAACGACGACATCAATATTGCGTCCATACAACGGCGTCATCTTCATTTTGTCTATACAACGATGACATCAACATTATGCTCATACAACAGCGTCATCTTTATTTCGTTTATACAACGACGACATCAACATTGCGCTCATACAACAACATCATTTTCATTCGTATATATAACGACGATATCAGCATTGCTCCCATACAACGGCGTCATTTTCATTTCGTTTATACAACGATGACATCAACATTGCACCCATACAACAACGTCATTTTTATTTCGTTTATACAACGATTACATCAATATTGCGCCCATATAACATCGCCATCTTCATTTTGTCTATACAACGACGACATCAGCATTGCGCCCATACAACGACGTCATTTTCATTTTGTCTATACAACGACGACATCAGCATTGCGCCAATACAATGGCGTCATTTCCATTTCGTTTATACAACGACGACATCAGCATTGCGCCCGTAGTCATCTCCATTTCTTCTATACAATGACATCAACATTGCGCCCATACAATATCGTCATCTTCAGTTCGTCCATACAACGACGACATCTAAATTGTGCCTGTACACTGGCGTCATCTTCAGTTCGTCCATACAACAACGACATCAATATTGCGCATGTACACTGACGTCATCTTCAGTTCGTCCATACAACGACGACATCAATATTACGCCTGTACACCGGCGTCATCTTCAGTTCATCCATACAACGACGACATCAACATTGCGCCTGTACACCGGCGTCACAATCAACATTGCGCATGTACATCGACGTCATCAGCATCGTCAACGCAATGACGTCATCAGCATCGTCAACACAATGACGACATCATCATATCAACACAATGACGACATCAACCCCTTGTCTTTCTCAGAATCTGCAAACACTTTTTTTATCTTGATCTCGGGAACAAACACCCAAGAGGCATTTCAGGGAACAAACACCTTTATCTCTTCCCACATCACCTGTAACCCAGTGTCATCATAATTCGACACTAGAATAAATTTTGAATCTGCGTCGGCATTGTCTTTAATTTTCTAGCATCGCAACTATAACCCAAAGTCATCATAATTCAACACTGGACAAATTTTGAATCTGCTTCGGCATTGTTTTTAACTTTCCAGCATCACAGCAGCTCAATGTCATCATAATTCGACACTTGAACAAATTTTGAATCGGCGTCAGCCGTCTTTAATTTTCTTGATCTTTGTTCTAATTCAAAAGATGGAGACAAAATTGGCTAAAAGTCAACGTCTTTGTCCGAAAACTCTTTCATCGTCTTCGGTCAAAGAGGGACAAGCTGTTGACACCTAATTTTGACTCATCTTTTGGTTATTTCTTGCAATTTTAAGTATTTTTTGACACAACATTTTTTATCATCATTTTTCTGCATTTTTTATACCATAATAATATTTTTCTAAATATTCTATGCAAAGTGACATCATATTTTTTATTTAGTTAAGCATTAAACATTCCGCAAATATTATATTCATATCTAATTTTTTAAATAATTTATAATTTATCAAAGCACTTTATTTATTTTTATTAATAAACCTTTTTACAGTTTTAACACAACAAAATAAAAGCCCAAAACCAAACCCTTCTTTATTTTTTCGGATGGGCCCAACTTCCCCTAGGCCCACTCGGCCAACCTCCCTCCAGCCCAATTTCCTTTATTTCCCATTAATCCCCCTTAACCTAACTGAACCTACATAAATTAAAAACACAACAGAAAAAAACCTATCTCTTCCCATCCCTTCAAAATCAGCCCCCATTCCCCTATCACCTCAATCTGCGGAGCCGCCCCAATCCCCGCTGGATTTTCTGCCGAAAAATCCGGTCCCTTCTCCCTCACCCCTCTATATCATTACCCCTCCCTTTGACCGCGACTTCATTTAAAAAAACTCCCGCTTAGACAAATGTTAGGAAATAAATAAAAATGCTAAATGTTAAAAAGTGCTAAAAGGTTAAAGAGGTGTTAAAGGTTAAAGTAGGGTGCTAAAAGTGCTAGGGGTTCGCGAAGTCGCCACCTAATTAGTTTGGGTGAATTAGGACACCTAAATGTTAACTAAGTCAATGTTACACCCCGTATCTTCAGGACATGCTTTAAGAACGTACGTAAGAACTCACAAGTGTTAAGATTTGAGACTTGTAAGAAAATTTATCGGAATTATGGAATTGTCGGAAAACATAATATTGTGACGAATGGGAGGGCGACACTTGTCACCCCCCTTATAGATGCCTTGGACGAAAATAGGCATGGCCAAAATGGTCATTGACCATAGTCTTAAGATGACAAAGTCTTCCAATTAATGAGCTTGAGTTTCTTGACCAAAGTCAAAGGTCCCACAAGTCTTGATATTTTATAAGAGATCATCCAAACCACCCAATTGTTTGCATCTTGACCCTACATTGCACTATATAATACTAGTAGTAGTAGACAAGCTTAAACACTTAGAAAAAATTTTACAAAAAATTGGAAGAACATCATAGTTGCTTCCTGTTGTGGGTCCATCAAGGGAGAAAAATTTGTGTTTCTTGTCCAATAAGCTCCACACTTTAAACCAAGGTTCATGAGGGTATTGTAAGTGTATCTCAATAGAAAAATCCCGGAAAAAGAGAGTTTTCGTATTAGTCGCAAAGTGAAAACCTAGTGGCTTTCTAGGTTTTGGATTGAAAGTTTGAAGGAAAGTTGTTGGTGTGGTTCTAAGGGTCTCAAGTAGCGGATTGAAGTGCCTTGAAGAGTCTCTAAGTTGCTAAGGAGCGACTTCGGATTTGAAGATTTGTTTAAGATTCGTGGAGGTATAATCTTGTTCTTTGAAAGTGTTACAAGATTATCTATATTATTGTTGTTATCTTTACATGTTTCTAGCATGAAGTATATGTGTTGAAGTTTATAAGGATTATGGATTGATTGTAGCCTTGGATATCTGAAATGTAATGTAAGCCATGTTGAGTTGGATTACAATTTAATCGTTGTTAGAATCGTCGCATGTTATTGACTTGAAGATTATGGTAGTTATAATCAAATGCGACTTGATATCATATTATGCTACCAATTTAGATTGAAATGGAAATTGGATAAGAATTGGTATTGTTGAACTCAAGGTGGCCGAATTTGGACTTGTAGTTGTATTAGTTTGTTATTCATTTGTATTGGACTACCTTCTAAATTGTGAGCCAATTGGGGCTGTTTGGTTATTCATTTGTATTGGACTACCTTCTATATTGTTGTGAGCCAATTGGGGCTGTTTGGTTATTGTATTTCGGCCTTGAAAAAGGTGGCAAAGTAAGTAGAAACAAAGGAGGTGCTGTCCGATTTTCCGTAGAATTTAGTGACTTGGCACTTAGAATATTCTACGTTTAAAGTAAGAGGTTAATGGACGTATTGTGACCATTATAGGTTGAAGTACTAAGTATAGCGTATCCTACTTGGAGAGTGGAATAGCTATCAAGGTTGGAGTACTTTGGAGCATTTTGCTATTTGTCGACAATCGTCGCGAGGTATGTGAACCTCTTCCTTCCTTTGGCATGATTCTATGTATGGAATATACCTGTGGTATCATTTCATGTTTCGTTACTCTTAGAAGTTAAGAGGTAGTTGTGTGATCTACTCTATGTAGAACTTTTCCTATCTTTGAGCATGACTAGTTGCACGTATGTAGTACGGTAGACGTACAACACCTTGATATCCTTTACTAGTTTATTGAATGGCCAAGTCGGGTGAGTTAGGAGATTAACTCGCTTCTTTGAAAGTATAAAGGATGTCTTAGGTTTTATTTAAGTTAAGGACTTGAAGAGTTTTAAAGTATGTGATACTTGTTCCGTTTTAAAACGTATAAGTCCCTTGGATAGGAAATTGTATTTGGCTAAGGTATAAAGTGAATATAACGACTTTATGGGGAGTTGGTTATATTTGCTTTATGGAAAGATAAATGACTTGTTTTATTGAAAAGGCAACTTGATTTTAAGGCATCAATTGCCTAAGGTTTTTTAATAAAAGGAGTCACTTGTTTTCTAAAGGTTAAGAGACTAATTGTATTTTTGAAAGTTATGAGAATCGATTTGAAAGTATAAAATAATTGGTTTCAAAAAGTAGAAGTCTCTTGGTTATAAAAGGAACGTGTTGGTCTAAACCATAAAGGGTTATAATGGCTTTATGGGAAGTTGGTTATAACGTCTTTATGGAAGGTTAAGAGAATGGTTTTCTCTAATAAAGAAATCAAAGAAATAACTCATGTAAGGAAGGGCAAATTGTTTTAAAGGTACCAATTGCTTAAGGTTTTAATAAGGAAGTCACTTGATTTAGAAGTTCTAATTGTATTTCTAAAAGGTATTGTGACTTGTCTTGAAAGGTGGATAGGACTTGATACTACGGTTGTTAGTATCGGGAAGTTTTATTTAGAAAGAGTCTTTTGAAAAGAATGCACGACGTAGTACTTGGGCTTGTTAAATGAGAATTATTCTATTTGTGCCTTGATTAGTACTTTGGCTTGATTAATTGAGAATTTGTCTAAGTATGCCTTGATAAGTACTTTGGCTTGTTAAATGAGAATTATTCTATTTGTGCCTTGATTAGTATTTTGGCGTGACAAATTGAGAATTTGTCTAAGTGTGCCTTGATTAGTACTTTGGCTTGATTAATTGAGAATTAGTCTAAGTATGCCTTGATAAGTACTTTGGCTTGTTAAATGAGAATTATTCTATTTGTGCCTTGATTAGTACTTTGGCTTGATTTATTGAGAATTTGTCTAAGTATGCCTTGATAAGTACTTTGGCTTGTTAAATGAGAATTATTCTATTTGTTCCTTGATTAGTACTTAGGCTTGATTAATTGAGAATTAGTCTAAGTGTGCCTTGATAAGTACTTTGGCTTGTTAATTGAGAATTAGCTTATGTGTCTTTGGTGATAGCCTTTGAGTGCAAGTATTATGTTTTATTACGCTGTCGCGACTTTGGCCGAGGTATCGCCTTGTTGTAAGTACTTGGACATACCGACAGTGATGTGGGATTCCACGGGTAGGCTACCGCTAAATGTATTACTTTGGTTAAATTCGATTTTTATGTAAGACATGGTAGTGCTTCCGCTTTGTATAATGGTCGGTTGAGATAGGGTAAGAGTATAAATGAGGGGCAAGCCCTAAGACGTTATACCACCTTCTCCAGGGTAAGAGTATAAGTGAGGGGTAAACCCCCAAGACATTATACCCCGCTTGTTTTGTATAATGGTCGGTTGAGATAGGTAAGAGTATAAATGAGGGCAAACCCCAAGACGTTATACCACCTTCTCCAGGTAAGAGTATAAGTGAGGGTAGACCCCAAGATGATATACCACTGCTTTACCAACTTCTCGTGGTAAGAGTATAAGTGAGGTGTAGACCCTCAAGACGCTATACCACCGGTGGACTTGGTGTTCATGTACGCCTATTGGTGTATTATTATATCCTCGGATCACGATGTGATGGGATTCCACGGCCGAGATATATATATGTGTTGTGTATGTGTGCGTACGACGGTGAGGTGGGATGCCACGCGCGCGACACGTGATTATATTTTACACTTGTAGTCGGCGGTGATGGGGATTCCACGACACGCTTGATATTAGTGTGACTTGATCGCGCCCCATTGGGTCGTAGTAAATGTGCCCTCCTTTAAGGGCGGATTATACTTATGAAAGATAAGTAGGTTATATAGAAATGAACTTAATGATTTTTCCTAATCGTATGCGTAAGAATGTGGCTATAACCTTTATTGAAAATGGGAAAAGATCTTGATGTGAAATTAAGTTTTAAGTGGTAATGACACGGCAGGATCTGGTATGTACTTTTTATACTTTTCCTTGTCATTCTTTTGTACAGTTATGATCTGCATCAGACGTTATTTCATTTCCATATTCGGTACTGTTAATCGACTTCTTTCTGGGCCGCGTTCATGCCCGCAGGTTTTAGGTACCCAGGTTGGCGATCCTTGCTCTTAGGATCTCGGTTCAGTTTTTGAGAGAAAGCTCCATTTGCTCCGGAGGCTTATCTCTTGGTACGGTTTTCCCTGAGGTAGTAGATTCATGTATATTCAGGGGTATGGCGGGGCCCTGTCCCGCCACAGTTGTTATGATAAAACTCTTAGAGGTCTGTAGTCACATATTGTGGGTCAGTTTGTAAAGGGAACGAGGCAACTGCTTCGGTTGTATTTATATATGTCCAGGATGGTAGCCTTATCGGCTAACATGTTGTTTACTTCAGTTGTGTTAATTTATAAGTTTCATGTATGTTCCGCTGATTATCTCTGATGTATGCAGCGGTGCCTGTGTAGGGCACCGCCGCGATCCCTGGTTCGGTCGTGACAAAAGTGATATCGAGCGATTAGTCCTCGGAAAGTGTCTGCACCGTGTCTAGTAGAGTCTTGATTATCGGTGTGTTGCACCACATCTATAATCGTGAGGTCTGCAGGACATTTAGGATTGGTTTCCATTCTTCTCACTGAGATCGTGCGATAGAGTGTGTTGTTAAGTCGTATATCCCTAACGAGTTATGTTGATTGCCACGAGAAAGCGCGATGACCAGAAAGGACTATGTGGATTGCGTATCCAGGTTGGTAATGATATAGTATAGTTGGTATTGTGACATACATCTATACGGAGTTATGTATGAGGGTCATTTATGGGTTGCCTAGAATGGTTTTAGATTTACCAAGAGTGGTAAAGACTAACTGGATATCGGGAAGGTATGGAATAGTTAATGAATTTTCGCCAAGGTCTTGTGTTTTATTTTGAGATTATTGGGAAAGGATGAGCTGTCTGATAGGGTAGTGAACCCTTAGGACGCCATGTTAAGGAACTTAACGGAATGTCATGTTAATAGATTAAGCTGCGTAGTAGGCTTAAGAGAATTGTACGGATGAGGTCCGTATAGAGTGAGTTATGGTTGTTGTGATCAAAACGACATGATTATGGTATTATGAGAAGTTTTTGTACCCGTTTACGGGGAGACTGATAAGATAGGCTTGGAGCATGGAAATTGCGAGCCTAAGAATGTTGAAGACCGCTGAGACCTTAGATGTACAAGGTCTTCCCGGGTAGAAAGATTTATTTTAGACCAAGAATAAGAGTTAAGTGCGACGGCGGGTCGGGGTGAGGACCTGTTGCGGGTCTCCCCATGGCCTGGAATGGAGTGGGATCAGTTGGTAGTAGTTCCGCTACGTGACAGGGTCACGAGGGTGCAAGGCCCAAGTCTAGTTAATTGTTTTATGGGTTCGTGGACGCGTTCCACCTGAACCAGGTCGTGAAAGCCGGAAATGGCCGTATATTGTTTTATAGGGTGACTCCAAAAGATTGGAGGCCAGTATCGGTATGGAAGTTATGTATATGCTAGAAAGAGTTGGAAGTACGAAAAGATAACCTCTTTTGGGCTTATGATGGACGGATATGCGTGTGCGAGGTATTAGGGCTATGTGTGGCATTATTAGTATGTCGGGGTTGTGAAAGGAAACTATGTCGCAAATTATGTAGATTGACTCCGAAAGAACATTCGGGGACGAATGTTTATAAGGGGGGAAGAATGTTACACCCCGTATCTTCAGGACATGCTTTAAGAACGTACGTAAGAACTCACAAGTGTTAAGATTTGAGACTTGTAAAAAAATTTATCGGAATTATGGAATTGTCGGAAAACGTAATATTGTGACGAATGGGAGGGCGACACTTGTCACCCCCCCTTATAGATGCCTTGGACGAAAATAGGCATGGCCAAAATGGTCATTGACCATAGTCTTAAGATGACAAAGTCTTCCAATTAATGAGCTTGAGTTTCTTGACCAAAGTCAAAGGTCCCACAAGTCTTGATATTTTATAAGAGATCATCCAAACCACCCAATTGTTTGCATCTTGACCCTACATTGCACTATATAATACTAGTAGTAGTAGACAAGCTTAAACACTTAGAAAAATTTTACAAAAAATTGGAAGAACATCATAGTTGCTCTCGGGTTAGGGGTCCATCAAGGGAGAAAAATTTGTGTTTCTTGTCCAATAAGCTCCACACTTTAAACCAAGGTTCATGAGGGTATTGTAAGTGTATCTCAATAGAAAAATCCCGGAAAAAGAGAGTTTTCGTATTAGTCGCAAAGTGAAAACCTAGTGGCTTTCTAGGTTTTGGATTGAAAGTTTGAAGGAAAGTTGTTGGTGTGGTTCTAAGGGTCTCAAGTAGCGGATTGAAGTGCCTTGAAGAGTCTCTAAGTTGCTAAGGAGCGACTTCGGATTTGAAGATTTGTTTAAGATTCGTGGAGGTATAATCTTGTTCTTTGAAAGTGTTACAAGATTATCTATATTATTGTTGTTATCTTTACATGTTTCTAGCATGAAGTATATGTGTTGAAGTTTATAAGGATTATGGATTGATTGTAGCCCTGGATATCTGAAATGTAATGTAAGCCATGTTGAGTCGATTACAATTTAATCGTTGTTAGAATCGTCACATGTTATTGACTTGAAGATTATGGTAGTTATAATCAAATGCGACTTGATATCATATTATGCTACCAATTTGGATTGAAATGGAAATTGGATAAGAATTGGTATTGTTGAACTCAAGGTGGCCGAATTTGGACTTGTAGTTGTATTAGTTTGTTATTCATTTGTATTGGACTACCTTCTAAATTGTGAGCCAATTGGGGCTGTTTGGTTATTCATTTGTATTGGACTACCTTCTATATTGTTGTGAGCCAATTGGGGCTGTTTGGTTATTGTATTTCGGCCTTGAAAAAGGTGGCAAAGTAAGTAGAAACAAAGGAGGTGCTGTCCGATTTTCCGTAGAATTTAGTGACTTGGCACTTAGAATATTCTACGTTTAAAGTAAGAGGTTAATGGACGTATTGTGACCATTATAGGTTGAAGTACTAAGTATAGCGTATCCTACTTGGAGAGTGGAATAGCTATCAAGGTTGGAGTACTTTGGAGCATTTTGCTATTTGTCGACAATCGTCGCGAGGTATGTGAACCTCTTCCTTCCTTTGGCATGATTCTATGTATGGAATATACCTGTGGTATCATTTCATGTTTCCTGTTACTCTTAGAAGTTAAGAGGTAGTTGTGTGATCTACTCTATGTAGAACTTTTCCTATCTTTGAGCATGACTAGTTGCACGTATGTAGTACGGTAGACGTACAACACCTTGATATCCTTTACTAGTTTATTGAATGGCCAAGTCGGGTGAGTTAGGAGATTAACTCGCTTCTTTGAAAGTATAAAGGATGTCTTAGGTTTTATTTAAGTTAAGGGACTTGAAGAGTTTTAAAGTATGTGATACTTGTTCCGTTTTAAACGTATAAGTCCCTTGGATAGGAAATTGTATTTGGCTAAGGTATAAAGTGAATATAACGACTTTATGGGGAGTTGGTTATATTTGCTTTATGGAAAGATAAATGACTTGTTTTATTGAAAAGGCAACTTGATTTTAAGGCATCAATTGCCTAAGGTTTTTTAATAAAAGGAGTCACTTGTTTTCTAAAGGTTAAGAGACTAATTGTATTTTTGAAAGTTATGAGAATCGATTTGAAAGTATAAAATACTTGGTTTCAAAAAGTAGAAGTCTCTTGGTTATAAAAGGAACGTGTTGGTCTAAACCATAAAGGGTTATAATGGCTTTATGGGAAGTTGGTTATAACGTCTTTATGGAAGGTTAAGAGAATGGT
The DNA here is from genome assembly GCA_029844215.1 of Przewalskia tangutica. Classification (NCBI taxonomy): domain Eukaryota; kingdom Viridiplantae; phylum Streptophyta; class Magnoliopsida; order Solanales; family Solanaceae; genus Przewalskia; species Przewalskia tangutica. Next base: position 132,154,138 of record CM056720.1, on the reverse strand, counting down.
TTTCTCTAATAAAGAAATCAAAGAAATAACTTGTGTTAAGGAAGGGCAAATTGTTTTAAAGGTACCAATTGCTTAAGGTTTTTAATAAGGAAGTCACTTGATTTAGAAGTTCGGTAATTGTATTTCTAAAAGGTATTGTGACTTGTCTTGAAAGGTGGATAGGACTTGATACTACGGTTGTTAGTATCGGGGAAGTTTTATTTAGAAAGGAGTCTTTTGAAAAGAATGTACGTACGTAGTACTTTGGCTTGTTAAATGAGAATTATTCTATTTGTGCCTTGATTAGTACTTTGGCTTGATTAATTGAGAATTTGTCTAAGTATGCCTTGATAAGTACTTTGGCTTGTTAAATGAGAATTATTCTATTTGTGCCTTGATTAGTACTTTGGCTTGACAAATTGAGAATTTGTCTAAGTGTGCCTTGATTAGTACTTTGGCTTGATTAATTGAGAATTAGTCTAAGTATGCCTTGATAAGTACTTTGGCTTGTTAAATGAGAATTATTCTATTTGTGCCTTGATTAGTACTTTGGCTTGATTTATTGAGAATTTGTCTAAGTATGCCTTGATAAGTACTTTGGCTTGTTAAATGAGAATTATTCTATTTGTTCCTTGATTAGTACTTAGGCTTGATTAATTGAGAATTAGTCTAAGTGTGCCTTGATAAGTACTTTGGCTTGTTAATTGAGAATTAGCCTATGTGTGCTGGTGATAGCCTTTGAGTGCAAGTATTATGTTTTATTACGTTGCCGCGACTCTCGGTTGGAGGGCCGACTGTCTTGTTGTAAGTACTTGGACATACCGACAGTGATGTGGGATTCCACGGGTATGCTTCCGTTAATTGTAGTACTTGGGTTAAATTCCCGGATTTTTATAGAAGACATGGTAGTGCTTCTGTTTTGTATAATGGTCGGTTGAGATAGGGTAAGAGTATAAATGAGGGGCAAGCCCTAAGACGTTATACCACCTTCTCCAGGGTAAGAGTATAAGTGAGGGGTAAACCCCCAAGACATTATACCCCCTGCTTGTTTTGTATAATGGTCGGTTGAGATAGGGTAAGAGTATAAATGAGGGGCAAACCCCAAGACGTTATACCACCTTCTCCGTGGTAAGAGTATAAGTGAGGTAGACCCCAAGATGATATACCACCGCTTACCAACTTCTCCGGGTAAGAGTATAAGTGAGTGGTAGACTCTCAAGACGCTATACCACCGGTGGGACTTGGTGTTCATGTATGCTATTGGTGTATTATTATATCCCGGATCGCCGATGATGATGGGATTCCACGGCGGGAGATATATATATGTGTTGTGTATGTACGCCGAGCGGTGAGGTGGGATGCCACGCGCGACATGATTATATTTACACTTGTAGTCAGCGATGATGGGGATTCCACGGACACGCTTGATATTAGTGTGACTTGATCGCGTCCCGTTGGCGGGTAGTAAATGTGCCCTCCTTTAAGGGCGGATTATACTTATGAAAGATAAGTAGGTTATATAGAAATGAACTTAATGATTTTTCCTAATCGTATGCGTAAGAATGTGGCTATAACCTTTATTGAAAATGGGAAAAGATATTGATGTGAAATTAAGTTCATAAGTGGTAATGACACGCAGGATCTGTATGTACTTTTATACTTTTCCTTGTCATTCTTTTGTACGATTATGATCCGCTTATCAGACGTTATTTCGTTTCCATATTCGGTACTGTTGTTATCGACTTCTTCGGGCCGCGTTCATGCCCGCAGTTTTAGGTACCAGTTGGCGATCCTCGCTCTTAGGATCTCGTCAGCTTTTTGAGAGAAAGCTCCATTTGCTCGGAGGCTTATCTCTTGGTACGGTTTTCCCTGAGGTAGTAGATTCATGTATATTCAGGGGTATGGCGGGGCCCTGTCCCGCCACAGTTGTTATGATAAAACTCTTAGAGGTCTGTAGTCACATATTGTGGGTCAGTTTGTAAAGGGAACGAGGCAACTGCTTCGGTTGTATTTATATATGTCCAGGATGGTAGCCTTATCGGCTAACCTGTTGTTTACTTCAGTTGTGTTAATTTATAAGTTTCATGTATGTTCCGCTGATTATCTCTGATGTATACCGGTAAGGGTGCCCAGGTAGGGCACGATCGTGATCGAGTTCGGTCGTGACAAAAGTGATATCGAGCGATTAGTCCTCGGAAAGTGTCTACAGACCGTGTCTAGTAGAGTCTTGATTATCGGTGTGTTGTGCACCACATCTATAATCAGGAGGCTGCAGGACATTTAGGATTGGTTTCCATTCTTCTCACTCTGAGATCGTGCGATAGAGCTGTGTTGTTAGGGTCGTATATCCCTAACGAGTTATGTTGATTGCAGCTACGAGAAAGGCAGCAGTGACCCAGAAAGGACTATGTGGATTGCGTATCCAGGTTGGTAATGATATAGTATAGTTGGTATTGTGACATACATCTATACGGAGTTATGTATGAGGGTCATTTATGGGTTGCCTAGAATGGTTTTAGATTTACCAAGAGTGGTAAAAACTAACTGGATACCGGGAAGGTATGGAATAGTTAATGAATTTTCGCCAAGGTCTTGTGTTTTATTTTGAGATTATTGGGAAAGGATGAGCTGTCTGATAGGGTAGTGAACCCTTAGGACGCCATGTTAAGGAACTTAACGGAATGTCATGTTAATAGATTAAGCTGCGTAGTAGGCTTAAGAGAATTGTACGGATGAGGTCCGTATAGAGTGAGTTATGGTTGTTGTGATCAAAACGACATGATTATGGTATTATGAGAAGTTTTTGTACCCGTTTACGGGGAGACTGATAAGATAGGCTTGGAGCATGGAAATTGCGAGCCTAAGAATGTTGAAGACCGCTGAGACCTTAGATGTACAAGGTCTTCCCGGGTAGAAAGATTTATTTTAGACCAAGAATAAGAGTTAAGTGCGACGGCGGGTCGGGGTGAGGACCTGTTGCGGGTCTCCCCATGGCCTGGAATGGAGTGGGATCAGTTGGTAGTAGTTCCGCTACGTGACAGGGTCACGAGGGTGCAAGGCCCAAGTCTAGTTAATTGTTTTATGGGTTCGTGGACGCGTTCCACCTGAACCAGGTCGTGAAAGCCGGAAATGGCCGTATATTGTTTTATAGGGTGACTCCAAAAGATTGGAGGCCAGTATCGGTATGGAAGTTATGTATATGCTAGAAAGAGTTGGAAGTACGAAAAGATAACCTCTTTTGGGCTTATGATGGACGGATATGCGTGTGCGAGGTATTAGGGCTATGTGTGGCATTATTAGTATGTCGGGGTTGTGAAAGGAAACTATGTCGCAAATTATGTAGATTGACTCCGAAAGAACATTCGGGGACGAATGTTTATAAGGGGGGAAGAATGTTACACCCCGTATCTTCAGGACATGCTTTAAGAACGTACGTAAGAACTCACAAGTGTTAAGATTTGAGACTTGTAAGAAAATTTATCGGAATTATGGAATTGTCGGAAAACATAATATTGTGACGAATGGGAGGGCGACACTTGTCACCCCCCTTATAGATGCCTTGGACGAAAATAGGCATGGCCAAAATGGTCATTGACCATAGTCTTAAGATGACAAAGTCTTCCAATTAATGAGCTTGAGTTTCTTGACCAAAGTCAAAGGTCCCACAAGTCTTGATATTTTATAAGAGATCATCCAAACCACCCAATTGTTTGCATCTTGACCCTACATTGCACTATATAATACTAGTAGTAGTAGACAAGCTTAAACACTTAGAAAAAATTTTACAAAAAATTGGAAGAACATCATAGTTGCTCTCGGGTTAGGGGTCCATCAAGGGAGAAAAATTTGTGTTTCTTGTCCAATAAGCTCCACACTTTAAACCAAGGTTCATGAGGGTATTGTAAGTGTATCTCAATAGAAAAATCCCAGAAAAAGAGAGTTTTCGTATTAGTCGCAAAGTGAAAACCTAGTGGCTTTCTAGGTTTTGGATTGAAAGTTTGAAGGAAAGTTGTTGGTGTGGTTCTAAGTGTTATACCCCGTATTTCCAGAGTATGTACGTGGGGGACGTACGTAGAAATTTTCGAACTTCTTTAGGCTTGGCCGAATTCTTTTTGTGCACAACACCCGGTTAGAGTCGTTTTTCGACGAAACGTTTTCACAGCTTTCGTAGGGGAATTTCCGGCTATGTCATTTATAATTTTTGCGGATTTTTCCGAGAGACGTAACATTTTGGACCAACAAGAGGGCGACACTTGTCACCCTCTAATTGGTGAAGGTTGGCGGACGAAATGGGCAAGGATTGGCACGTTTTTTGTGTTGAATTGTGGTCAAGGGTTAGGTAGGATATTTTGTGTAGATGGATAAGGTTGCACATGGCTTAATCTTGGCCTTACACTTGCTATGCACTTGTCTTCATCTTGGCCATTGGTTGGCCTTCACTTGACCTATAAATACCCCCTTAGTTGATGAACTTTCTTCATCCAAAACTTGAGCAATCTACCTAAGTCTCAAAATACTCCCTCCCTCTTACTTACTGGCCCACCACACTACCCCCTCGAGAAGCCTTGGCCGAGAGGTCTACCCCCCCCTAGCCTAGTTGTTTTCGTATAATACCCCTTGTTGTGGTATAGAAATACTCTCCTAGTATTGTTATAATGCCCAAAATACTTTAGCCAAATACCTTGTAGTACTTTCCAAAGTACCCTTTTTACAAAAGCCCGGAAAATACTATTATACTTTCCCTCAGTCACTAAAACGAAACCCTAAGTAAATCTTCACCCGTAGTTGAAGTTATAAGTAGAAGTTGGTTAGAACTTCTAAGGGTTGTTTGGAGCGGCCTGAGCGCCGAGTAGAGCTAAACCTTGCTCAGGATCGACATTTAAACTCGGATAATTTTGGGCTTATCGAGGTAAACACTCTTGACCTTCTATTGTAATTGGAAATTACATGTTGTAGGAATATATAGTTGAAGTATACTATATATAGAACTGAACATTATAATACTTACGGCAATGTCTTGCGACTTAAGCCTGAATTTAAATAAGAGAACTGAACTGTAATTACATAGGATCAGACATGAGACTTGTGTAGCATTCTTTGTGTAGTAGAATTGTACACGCCCGGTCGACGTGTTAACACCCTCGGTTGGCTTGCCGGCCTCGATAGAGGAGGAGATTTACGCTGTCATGGGGAGGCGCCGAATTTTCTCGTAGAATATTCTACGTCGGGATCTAAAAGATATTAATAGCGCCAGGGCCTCTATAGGTTGTAGTACTACGTGTGGGTGACCGCTGACCGAGAGTGTAGCCGACGGTTTGAGGTACTTGGAGCGTTTTGCTATTAGTCGATAATCGTCGCGAGGTATGTGAACCTCTTCCTATCTCTTCTAGCATGATATGTGTGAACTATGTAGTACGCAGACGCATACGTGCTAAATGTATTTGATTGGTTTAAAACATAAAGTGTTATAACGGCTTTATGGGAAGTCGGTTATAACAGCTTTATGTGGATAAGCACATACTTGATGGTTTCTAAAAGGTAACTGATTTGAATAATAACTGGCTTGATATGTGTTAATAAAGAACTTGAAGTATTTCAAAAGATTTATGAATCGTTTTGAAAGAATGAGTAGTACTTGGGTTTTGAAAGCTTAAGAGTTATACTAGCTTTATGGGAAGTTAGGTATAACGGCTTAAGAATGTTTTACTGATTTCGGAAATCAGAATGTGTATCGACAAACCACTGCAGCGTTAATAAAAGGAAAATGTATTAACTAATGGAAGTGTTATTAAAACCAGTAGAAACCTCCATCTGCATAGAAGCTAAGATGAGACAAAATGATATTACATTTCCTAGATCATGGCTTCTTAATAAGATTGATTATAAACAAGAATAACCTACTCACATATAAGACATATGTTTCTCAAAACGTTTAAAGGAGAATTATGTTTTTAAAGGACTAAAACTATGAACTACGAAACCTTTTTCTAAAATGAGAAACTTGAGCATTCGAAATTAGGAAAACTTGAACGTTTGGAAAATAAGGTTGTTACTTGATTTTACAAAGGAAATCATTTTGGTTTAATTAACAATGTTAGTCACTCATTTTTTTTATATACTACGGGTATCGGGTGACCTTCGTAAAAGTAATGGATCTTAAAAAGGAATTTAACGTACGTAGTACTTTAGGGTTAAAATCCGGACTTTGACATAAAATAAAAGTACCTTGAGTTGTGTGTAACTTGCTTATGCTTGTTGTTATGAAACTTGACCATGTTACGTGTGATAGCCTTGTTGTGCAAGTACTGTGTTCTACTCGACTACCGCTCATCCGAATGTATTTCACTTGATTACACGGTTCATCCGGAATGTATTTCACTTGATTACGGTTCATCCGGAATGTATTTCACTTGATTCACGGTTCATCCGGAATGTATTTCACTTGATGACCAGGTTCATCCGAACGTATTTCACTTGACTACGTTCATCCGAATGTATTCCACTCGACCGGTTCATGGGATGAACCGGAATGATTCCACACTTTTCTATATTGGGTCCATAAGATGGGCCGAGACACATATACGTATCACATGATTTGTACCTAGATCTGGCGGTGAGGAAGGGGTTCCACGCATGAGGATGACTTTGAGCGTGAGTCACGACTTGACATGATCGCTTTTATGTTGTGAATCGTAGTTTGGTTATCATACATGTCTCCCGCTTTATATAGACTATTATGATTTCATTTACTGATTTTACGCTTTCACATACTGGTACTGCAGATCGACTCTTCGGGGCCGTTCATGCCGCAGTAAAAGGTACATCATTTGTCGATCCGCCAGCGTATTGGAAGCTTCGTTCCTTCGAGGCTTATCTTTTGGTATGTTACCCGAGTGCAGATGCTTATACATTCGTGGTATGGCGGGGCCCGCCCGTCATAATCGTTGTAAAATCTTAGAGTGCATGCTTTGTGGCGGTGGTTTGTAAAAAGGATAATTGTCGGGTATTTATGTATATATGATGAAGGCAATCGCTTTTGGTTGGCCTGCTTATTTATCTTTTCTCTTAATTCATGTTCATGTTTTTATTTCACTGATTTTCTCGATGTTGTATCACTAGGGTGCCGGTAGGCACGATCCACGCCCGGTTCGGTCGTGACAAAAGTGGTATCGAGCGATTAGTCCTCGGAAAGTGTCTACAGACCGTGTCTAGTAGAGTCTTGATTATCGGTGTGTTGTGCACCACATCTATAATCGTGAGGTGCAGGACATTTAGGATTGTTTCCATTCTTCTCATTCCGAGATCGTGCCTTAGAGCATGTGATAAATTGGACCCTCCGACGTATTCCTTTCCTTTACGATTATGCCTCCGCGTAAAAGGCAACCTTGAGCCCAGATGGGCAAGCGATCGAGGCTGTTAGTGAGATCTGAGTACGAGGCGCAGCCCACAAGACTGAGATAGATGCCGACGGCGGGTTTCGCGCCGCCAAAGACCAGAGTTTAGAGCGCAGGCGATGGCTGCCGAGACTACTGAAGACTGAGCCTCCATCCCCACCGAGCCGATGAGAGATGGGGTACAAGGAGATGGCGATCGCCGGTCGTGGCAGATATGAGATAGGCTGATGCAGCAGTTCCGGCCAAAGAAGACACCGTAGTTCACCCCGAGCGCAGTTTGAGGCTACGGACTTCGAGTTGTAGCCTCCGGTGTTCTATGGATCGAGAGCGAGGACGACCTCGTGAGTTTATCCGACAGCTACAATGGATCATGAGTGATCGAGCCTCGCAGGCGAGTCGGTGGTATTGGGTTCGCATCACCGCGTGATATTGCGATTGATCGGTTTGATTCATGGGAGCTGTCCGGGAAGAGCATGCACTTCCAGATTTGGGGACGAGTTCTCGAGGCATTTCTTGCACATTTCTTGCCTCCACAGATGAGGAGGGCTCGGCCGGCAGATTTTTGACGTTGAGCGGGGCGGCGACGGTTAGAGAGTACAATGTGGAGTTCGACTCATTAGCTCGGTATGTTCCCGCCAGAGTAGCCGATATGGAGGATGAGTACACCGCTACGCCACCGGCCGACGATTACTTAGCGAGGCTTATGCGGGTGTAGCTCTTCACGGCATGGACATTGCCCGCACGCAAGCTCATGCACTAGGATGTGAGGCACGGAGAGGTCGACGGAATGACCGAGATCGCAGAAGAGGCGAGCAGCAGGTCCTTTGGTAACTTTCGAGGCGGACCGCCTCAGCCGATCTAGTTATGTACCTCCTCCAGATGAGTGGTCCTCCGCGCCTTCGTGTCGTTCGGGTATTCGGAGCCGGTCGAGCTCGTGGCTTAGTTCACGAGTTTACGTGAGTGCTAGCCAGGATTCATACGCCCTCGGTGTGCGCGATGTGGCAAACATCATCCCGGAAATGTCGTCTTTTTATCGGTGCTTGTTTCACTGCGCCGTCGGGGCCATGTGACGAGAGATCGTGCTTATAGGAGAGGTACCGCAAAGATGGCGCAGCCTTACCGGATCGATGGCGTGTTCATCGCTTTCATACATGCGCCTGCAGGCGGACTTATGATTAGAGTGGAGCGGTAGCTTCGTATATCATAACCATCTAGAGGCTTGTATGTTTTGATGTTATGTTAATGTGTTAAGTGTTATGTTCGGATAGCTTTGTGCTAAAATGTGATTTAGGAACCCGTTGGGGAAAAAGGGTAAGCACAGGGGTGAGAAAATGATGAACCTTAGAATATTACAGTTGAGACCTTAGATGTAAGGCCGTCTTGGGTCCAAGATTTTGCGAGAGATCCTTGTCAGAGTGCATTTTATGCCTAGAACATATTGTGTGATAAGTCTCAGGTTGGGTAAATGAAAGTGGTATCTTTCATGATGTGATTTAGCAAGGTTGTTCGGATCGAGAAACGAGAGAATCGGCGTGTGAGGCTCGGGTTGAGGGCGTGTTGCGTGTCAACCCGTGGCCGAATGAGCTGGGTCACTGGGTGGTCCGCCAGCGGTAGGGTCACGAGGGTGCTAGGCCCAAGTTTAGATGACCATCGTGTGAGTTCGTGAATATGTTCGACCTGAAGCGGATCGTGAAGGCCGGAAGTGGCCTTAAGGAAGATCGAGGCTAGTAAGATAACCAAGTTGGAGGTGGTGACTCCAAGGTTTGGAGAACTGAAGCGATAACTGAAGTGTGGTACGTATACTGGAAGAATTCAAGAGTTCGAGAAGAGTACGACGAGTAAGGGTAGAGGCGAGCATGTATTGCGAGCATAGATATGATCATTTCTTGTAAAGGGAGAAGGCGCGAAGGATGTATATTTTAGACCTCAGGAATCGCATGCAGTCCGGCACCATTTGTTGGGTCGCCGGAGTGACACTAGAACCTCGCGGCAAAGTGACAAAAGTTTGTGATGTTAGAGGTGTTTCCTCGTGGACTTGGATATAAGTATTTGCGTGCATGTGTTGTTTCGTGGCCAGTTGTGGCGTTGGCAACTTATTAGAAGAACTTTATCGTTATCCGTCTTGAGAAGGAACATTCGGGACGAATGTTTCTAAGGAGGGGAGAATGTTATACCCCGTATTTCCAGAGTATGTACGTGGGGGACGTACGTAGAAATTTTCGAACTTCTTTAGGCTTGGCCGAATTCTTTTTGTGCACAACACCCGGTTAGAGTCGTTTTTCGACGAAAAGTTTTCACAGCTTTCGTAGGGGAATTTCCGGCTATGTCATTTATAATTTTTGCGGATTTTTCCGAGAGACGTAACATTTTGGACCAACAAGAGGGCGACACTTGTCACCCTCTAATTGGTGAAGGTTGGCGGACGAAATGGGCAAGGTTGGCACGTTTTTTGTGTTGAATTGTGGTCAAGGGTTAGGTAGGATATTTTGTGTAGATGGATAAGGTTGCACATGGCTTAATCTTGGCCTTACACTTGCTATGCACTTGTCTTCATCTTGGCCATTGGTTGGCCTTCACTTGACCTATAAATACCCCCTTAGTTGATGAACTTTCTTCATCCAAAACTTGAGCAATCTACCTAAGTCTCAAAATACTCCCTCCCTCTCACTTACTTTCGTCCACCACACTACCCCCTCGAGAAGCCTTGCCGCAGAGGTCTACCCCCTAGCCTAGTTGTTTTCAGATAATACCCCTTTGTGGTATAGAAATACTCTCCTAGTATTGTTATAATGCCCAAAATACTTTAGCCAAATACCTTGTAGTACTTTCCAAAGTACCCTTTTACAAAAGCCCTAAAATACTATTATACTTTCCTCACTACTAAAACGAAACCCTAAGTAAATCTTCACCCGTAGTTGAAGTTATAAGTAGAAGTTGGTTAGAACTTCTAAGGGTTGTTGGATGGCCTGAGCGCTGAGTAGGAGCTAAACCTTGCTCAGGATCGACATATAAACTCGGATAATTTTGGGCTTATCGAGGTAAACATTCTTGACCTTCTGTTGTAATTGGAAATTACATGTTGTAGGAATATATAGTTGAAGTATACTATATATAGAACTGAACATTATAATACTTACGGCAATGTCTTGCGACTTAAGCCTGAATTTAAATAAGAGAACTGAATCAGAATTACATAGATCAGACTGATGAGACTTGTAGCATTGTGTAGTAGAATTGTACACGTCCGGTCAGACGTGTTAACCCCCCCCTGGTTGGCTTGGTAGCCGGCCTCGATAGAGGAGGAGATTTACGCTGTTGCGGGGGGGGGAGGTGCTGCCGAATTTTCTGTAGAATATTCTACGTCGGGATCTAAAGGTATTAATAGGCGCCAGTGGCCTCTATAGGTTGTAGTACTACGTGTGGAGTGACCGCTTGACCGAGAGTGTAGCCGGTTTGAGGTACTTGGAGCGCTTTTGCTATTAGTCGATAATCGTCGCGAGGTATGTGAACCTCTTCCTATCTCTTCTAGCATGATATGTGAACTATGGAACTATGTAGCGTAGACGTGTGCTAAATGTATTTGATTGGTTTAAAACATAAAGTGTTATAACGCTTTATGGGAAGTCGTTATAACGACTTTATGTGGATAAGCACATACTTGATGGTTTCTAAAAGGTAATCGATTTGAATAATAATCGCTTGATATGTGTTAATAAAGAACTTGAAGTATTTCAAAAGATTTATGAATCGCTTTGAAAGAATGAGTAGTACTTGGTTTTGAAAGCTTAAGAGTTATACTAGCTTTATGGGAAGTTAGGTATAACGGCTTAAGAATGTTTTACTGATTTCGGAAATCAGAATGTGTATCGACAAACCACTGCAGCGTTAATAAAAGGAAAATGTATTAACTAATGGAAGTGTTATTAAAACCAGTAGAAACCTCCATCCGCATGTAAGCTAAGATGAGACAAAATGATATTACATTTCCTAGATCATGGCTGCTTAATAAGATTGATTATAAACAAGAATAACCTACTCACATATAAGACATATGTTTCTCAAAACGTTTAAAGGAGAATTATGTTTTTAAAGGACTAAAACTATGAACTACGAAACCTTTTTCTAAAATGAGAAACTTGAGCATTCGAAATTAGGCAAACTTGAACGTTTGGAAAATAAGGTTGTTACTTGATTTTACAAAGGAAAGCATTTTGGTTTACTTAACAATGTTAGTCACTCATTTTTTTATATACTACGGGTATCGGGTGACCTTCGTAAAAGTAATGGATCTTAAAAAGGAATTTAACGTACGTAGTACTTTAGGGTTAAAATCCGGACTTTGACATAAAATAAAAGTACCTTGAGTTGTGTGTAACTTGCTTATGCTTGTTGTTATGAAACTTGACCATGTTACGTGTGATAGCCTTGTTGTGCAAGTAATGTGTTCTACTCGACTCATCCGAATGTATTTCACTTGATTACGGCTCATCCGGAATGTATTTCACTTGATTACGGTTCATCCGGAATGTATTTCACTTGATTACACGGTTCATCCGAATGTATTTCACTTGATGACCGGTCATCCGGAACGATTTCACTTGACTACGGTTCATCCGAATGTATTCCATTTCGACTACGGTTCATGGGATGAACCGGAATGTATTCCACACTTTTCTATATTGGGTCCATAAGATGGGCCGAGACACGTTATACGTATCACATGATTTGTACCTAGATCGCCAGATGGCGGCGGGTTCCACGCACGTGAGGATGACTTTGAGGCGTGAGTCACGACTTGACATGATCGCTTTTATGTTGTGAATCGTAGTTTGTTATCATACATGTCTCCCGCTTTATATAGACTATTATGATTTCATTTACTGATTTTTCGCTTTCACATACTGCAATTGCCAGATCGACCTCCTTCGGCCGTCACGCCGCAGTAAAAGGTACATCGGCCGCCGATCCTCGCCGGGCCAGATTGGGAAGCTCCGTTCCTTCGAGGCTTATCTTTTGTATGTTACCACAGTGCGTAGATGCTTATACATTCGTGGTATGGCGGGCCCCGTCCGTCATAGCCGTTGTAAAATCTTAGAGGTGCAGTAATTGTAAGGCGTGGTTTGTAAAAAGGATAACCGTCGGGTATTTATGTATATATGATGAAGGCAATCGCTTTTGGTTGCTTTGTTTATTTATCTTTTCTCTTAATTCATGTTCATGTTTTTATTTCCGCTGATTTTCTCTCGATGTTGTATCACTAGGTGCCCGGTAGGCACGATCCACGCCCGGTTCGGTCGTGACACTGGGCGGTCTCAAGTAGCGGATTGAAGTGCCTTGAAGAGTCTCTAAGTTGCTAAGGAGCGACTTCGGATTTGAAGATTTGTTTAAGATTCGTGGAGGTATAATCTTGTTCTTTGAAAGTGTTACAAGATTATCTATATTATTGTTGTTATCTTTACATGTTGCTAGCATGAAGTATATGTGTTGAAGTTTATAAGGATTATGGATTGATTGTAGCCTTGGATATCTGAAATGTAATGTAAGCCATGTTGAGTTGGATTACAATTTAATCGTTGTTAGAATCGTCGCATGTTATTGACTTGAAGATTATGGTAGTTATAATCAAATGCGACTTGATATCATATTATGCTACCAATTTAGATTGAAATGGAAATTGGATAAGAATTGGTATTGTTGAACTCAAGGTGGCCGAATTTGGACTTGTAGTTGTATTAGTTTGTTATTCATTTGTATTGGACTACCTTCTAAATTGTGAGCCAATTGGGGCTGTTTGGTTATTCATTTGTATTGGACTACCTTCTATATTGTTGTGAGCCAATTAGGGCTGTTTGGTTATTGTATTTCGGCCTTGAAAAAGGTGGCAAAGTAAGTAGAAACAAAGGAGGTGCTGTCCGATTTTCCGTAGAATTTAGTGACTTGGCACTTAGAATATTCTACGTTTAAAGTAAGAGGTTAATGGACGTATTGTGACCATTATAGGTTGAAGTACTAAGTATAGCGTATCCTACTTGGAGAGTGGAATAGCTATCAAGGTTGGAGTACTTTGGAGCATTTTGCTATTTGTTGACAATCGTCGCGAGGTATGTGAACCTCTTCCTTCCTTTGACATGATTCTATGTATGGAATATACCTGTGGTATCATTTCATGTTTCCTGTTACTCTTAGAAGTTAAGAGGTAGTTGTGTGATCTACTCTATGTAGAACTTTTCCTATCTTTGAGCATGACTAGTTGCACGTATGTAGTACGGTAGACGTACAACACCTTGATATCCTTTACTAGTTTATTGAATGGACAAGTCGGGTGAGTTAGGAGATTAACTCGCTTCTTTGAAAGTATAAAGGATGTCTTAGGTTTTATTTAAGTTAAGGGACTTGAAGAGTTTTAAAGTATGTGATACTTGTTCCGTTTTAAACGTATAAGTCCCTTGGATAGGAAATTGTATTTGGCTAAGGTATAAAGTGAATATAACGACTTTATGGGGAGTTGGTTATATTTGCTTTATGGAAAGATAAATGACTTGTTTTATTGAAAAGGCAACTTGATTTTAAGGCATCAATTGCCTAAGGTTTTTTAATAAAAGGAGTCACTTGTTTTCTAAAGGTTAAGAGACTAATTGTATTTTTGAAAGTTATGAGAATCGATTTGAAAGTATAAAATACTTGGTTTCAAAAAGTAGAAGTCTCTTGGTTATAAAAGGAACGTGTTGGTCTAAACCATAAAGGGTTATAATGGCTTTATGGGAAGTTGGTTATAACGTCTTTATGGAAGGTTAAGAGAATGGTTTTCTCTAATAAAGAAATCAAAGAAATAACTTGTGTTAAGGAAGGGCAAATTGTTTTAAAGGTACCAATTGCTTAAGGTTTTTAATAAGGAAGTCACTTGATTTAGAAGCCGGTAATTGTATTTCTAAAAAGGTATTGTGACTTGTCTTGAAAGGTGGATAGGACTTGATACTACGGTTGTTAGTATCGGGGAAGTTTTATTTAGAAAGGAGTCTTTTGAAAAGAATGTACGTACGTAGTACTTTGGCTTGTTAAATGAGAATTATTCTATTTGTGCCTTGATTAGTACTTTGGCTTGATTAATTGAGAATTTGTCTAAGTATGCCTTGATAAGTACTTTGGCTTGTTAAATGAGAATTATTCTATTTGTGCCTTGATTAGTACTTTGGCTTGACAAATTGAGAATTTGTCTAAGTGTGCCTTGATTAGTACTTTGGCTTGATTAATTGAGAATTAGTCTAAGTATGCCTTGATAAGTACTTTGGCTTGTTAAATGAGAATTATTCTATTTGTGCCTTGATTAGTACTTTGGCTTGATTTATTGAGAATTTGTCTAAGTATGCCTTGATAAGTACTTTGGCTTGTTAAATGAGAATTATTCTATTTGTTCCTTGATTAGTACTTAGGCTTGATTAATTGAGAATTAGTCTAAGTGTGCCTTGATAAGTACTTTGGCTTGTTAATTGAGAATTAGCCTATGTGTGCTGGTGATAGCCTTTGAGTGCAAGTATTATGTTTTATTACGTTGCCGCGACTCTCGGTTGGAGGTCTACTGTCTTGTTAGAAGTACTTGGACATACCGAAGCGGTGATGTGGGATTCCACGGGTATGCTCGCTAATCAGAGTACTGGGGTTAAATTCGGATTTTTATAGAAGACATGGTAGTGCTTACGCTTTGTATAATGGTCGGTTGAGATAGGGTAAGAGTATAAATGAGGGGCAAGCCCTAAGACGTTATACCACCTTCTCCAGGGTAAGAGTATAAGTGAGGGGTAAACCCCCAAGACATTATACCCCCTGCTTGTTTTGTATAATGGTCGGTTGAGATAGGGTAAGAGTATAAATGAGGGGCAAACCCCAAGACGTTATACCACCTTCTCCAGGGTAAGAGTATAAGTGAGGGGTAGACCCCCAAGATGCTATACCACCTGCTTTACCAACTTCTCCAGGGTAAGAGTATAAGTGAGGGGTAGACCCCCAAGACGTTATACCACCGGTGGGACTTGGTGTTCATGTATGCCTATTGGTGTATTATTATATCCTGGATCGTCGATGATGATGGGATTCCACGCAGGAGATATATATATGTTGTGTATGTACGCCGACTGTGAGGTGGGATGCCACGGGCGCGACACATGATTATATTTTACACTTGTAGCTGTCGGCAGTGATGGGGGATTCCACGGACACGCTTGATATTAGTGTGACTTGATCGCGTCCCAGATTGGGCCGGGTAGTAAATGTGCCCTCCTTTAAGGGCCGGATTATACTTATGAAAGATAAGTAGGTTATATAGAAATGAACTTAATGATTTTTCCTAATCATGCGTATGTAAGAATGTGGCTATAACCTTTATTGAAAATGGGAAAAGATATTGATGTGAAATTAAGTTCATAAGTGGTAATGACACGCAGATCCGTATGTACTTTTTATACTTTTCCTTGTCATTCTTTTACTGATTATGATCCGCATCAGACGTTATTTCATTCCATATTAAATTGTTGTTATCGACTTCTTCGGGCTGCGTTAATGCCCGCAGTTTTAGGTACCTGTGGCGATCCTTGCTCTTAGGATCTCGGTTCAGGTTTTGAGAGAAAGCTCCATTTGCTCCGGAGGCTTAGCTCTTGGTACGGTTTTCCCTGAGGTAGTAGATTCATGTATATTCAGGGGTATGGCGGGGCCCTGTCCCGCCACAGTTGTTATGTTAAAACTCTTAGAGGTCTGTAGTCACATATTGTGGGTCAGTTTGTAAAGGGAACGAGGCAACTGCTTCGGTTGTATTTATATATGTCCAGGATGGTAGCCTTATCGGCTAACCTGTTGTTTACTTCAGTTGTGTTATTTTATAAGTTTCATGTATGTTCCGCTGATTTTCTCTGATAATGCAGTGGTGCCTGTAGGGCACCGCCGCCCTGTGTTCGGTCGTGATACCAAGTCAACATTAACTCTATTTAATGGTCTGCTAAACTATGTGAGATTCTGGGCAAGGATTCTTTATTAATCTAGAGGGAAGGGGTTAGCCACCCTCTAATATCCGCTAACTTACGGTTGTCCGTTCAAACCTAGGTTATTATTATGTTAAATATAAATGCATTTTTTTACAATAGGCCTAGCATGTAAAGTGTTTAAAATGATTTACCTATATGAATGTTAATAAGAGAATTTATGAGAAAATTGATTAGGAATACAATATACTAGCTACATGAATGGTTGTGCGAGTGAAGGTTATTAAGCGATTTAGTATAACTTAAACAATGTGTGGCCAGCCTAGAATAATTAACTTAAGAGGGAAGCAAATTTTTAGCACTAAATTACTTTCTAATATATTGATACCAGGTTTAATTATTCTAAGTATTCTACTAATTAGTGTAGCGTTAGACAAATAATTTACAACAAATAAATGAGCATAATTAAGGAATTAATAAAGACGACTCGAAGGAATGGCGATGTCATTTCGCCTGTGGTTCTGGAATTTTCCTATGCCGATGCACATAGATGTGGGTCTTCATTTGTTGTAGCTCGTGATGATTCTCGCTATGAGACTCTTCGTTCGGCTCCGATGCGTTTCATGTAAAATAAGAAAAGAAAGGATTAGTTTCAACCCAAAGTCTATAAGGTATAATAAAGGAGACATTGGGCCCAACGTTATACATTGCGGCAACTTAAGTAACAAATAATCCAATTAGGCAAACCCAAGAAACGCAGGCCTGAGCGTCTCAACTTAATGCCAAGCCTGCAACCCATACATTGTGCAACAAACAAGAAAGAAACAAAAATGGGAGTAGCTGAGTGACCAAACAGATTAATAACCTTAAGAGGTAAGAGAGTAAGTTTTCTATTTATTTTCCTTCTGCAGATTTAGCTAGCATGGATATATATGAGCTGAGTTGGTCACAACCTCGTTTAATCCTATTTAAATTACTAGGTCAAATCAATTGTCATACTCTCGAGCATATTATGATTTAAACAAATACGGGAGCATGCAAGAATGTAAGCTAAAATGAGGTTCTTGTTGAACATACACCAAAACAATACTCAAATCACACTGCACGCGATATACTTGAGTATTAACAATCAGATTCCTATAGTAAGAGTAGATGGCCGAATCATGACTCCTTTTAAGCATGTGTCATGGTAGTAACAAGAAATGCAGGTAATCAAAACAGCACACAGTGGACAGTTTAGGCAAACAAAGCAAACATTTATTCGGACAAGAAAATTACAGGTATGCAGAGATTATATGATGGATCATGTCTAAATCGTACCCTACCACACGAAGTGACTGTAGAATGATCATGCAAATAGGACCATGGCTCAAAAATATAAACGGAGACCTTTAGACCGGATAAGAAATTAAATACCAAACCTATACATTTCTAGTTTACTTGAAACCAGCAGATAAGCAATTTAGGATGGAATAGAGACATATATGCCTATTTTATATGGTTTAAACAATCAGCGCAAATTGGTAGGAGAAGCATTCACTTTAGAAAATAATGGACTGATTTAGTAAGCATGCTAGACCCTTAACAATCAAATAAACCATTCCAATTAATATTTAAGCAGGCTCAACTACAAACATATAGTAAGATCCAACTATGTGTTGCAGGGGAAATCAACTCCCACACAGACCTGATAGGCGTATGTTCACCGAAGGGACTTATCTAGGCTAACACATATTTCCTTAAGGCAGTGACTACAAGGGTTGAGTCAAGTATGTATATTGGCAATATAAACTCGGGTAATCTAACAATAGTACATACATAGATCATGCTGAAACCAACAGGGACAAGTATCATACTGATTTTTTATATCACCTAATGCTAGATGGAACTTCGATAGACGTACTTAGGATATTTGTCCTGATTTGAACAGTCCGCAATCCAGTTCATAATGAAATAACATGTTGACCACCCAAGCTTATATCACACAGCACAAATTTCGAATATTGGTTTAAGGAAGGACATTTAATAGCTCCAAACCAGACTGACTAACTACGCCTCGATACGACTCATTCACAAACTAACACACTTAACTCATGCTTAACAAACAAAGAAGCATATAATACAAGCTTCATGACTAGGCATATTAATCTGAAAGATTCAAATAACCGATAATATCCATCAACACATTTTGAATGGCTTAACATGTATAAACTAAATTATATCATCATATTTAACCAACATATAATCATCACACATATCATGAAATACAAATCGAATGAGAAAATATGAAAGGAGACGAGTTTACCTTCTCCGGACAGCGAACCGAGGCAACGCATCAAGTCGTCGATTCACTCGGAGAATGCGATTACGCGATAGAAAGGAAAATGAAGCTTTTGCAAAAATGGCTGATTTTGAAGGTCGGATTCTTTCTCTGAATGGGGAAAGCTTTCTACCGAAGAGTCCCTTTTCCCGATTCTTGTTGGTACCCTTGCATGTGTAAAAAAATGCTCATTTTATAGTCTCAATCTCTGGTTCTAAACTTGGTAAACCTTCGATGGTAATTTTGGGCTGATTTGAAGGAGATTTGGACTGATTTTTACACGGATTTGGTGCTATATTTGGGTGTTTTGGATTCGATTTTAGGGAGATTTTCAGGATGGTTACTGATTTGGTTGATTCGTACTTAAGGGATTTTATGGTTCTTGGTTATGGTAAAGAACTGGTTTTGGAAGGATTTGGTTTAGGGTTCGCCGGATTCTCCAAATGAGAATCCGTGGCGATGGAGCGGCGGAGAGGCGTGGCGGTGATTCCTAAGGTTAGGTTTTTAGGTTTTGTTTTATGGGTGTGGGCGACAGGGAAGGTAAATAAGGGCTGGGGGGACGAGTTGGGCCACGGGTTAGGGGTTGGGCTGGTATTTATTTGGGCTTAAAGTTTAAGTGGGGTCTTGGGCTGGGCTAAATCAGGAGGGGAGGTGGGCTGTGTTGTTTTAAATATGGTGAACGAAATTAATGGGTATTAGTTTTGGGTTGGGTAGAGTTTAGGTATTAGGTTTATTATTTAATTAGTGTTAAATAAATGGAATCTAAATTGTGATTAAATTATTTAGGTGTTTTATTAGTCTAATCTTGAGTTTAAATTATTAATAAAACTAACGACGGACATGCTATTTAATTAGTGCTTAATATTTTATAATGTGACGCCGTTATTAAAAATCTTATTTATTATGCGTATTTTGCGATGTTAAATTAAAATTGAATGGGGTTTAGATTATTACTAAATTGTTTAAATGCTAAATGCGGATATGACATTTAAGGATTGCTTAATGCCTTTATAAATGCGACGCTATTAAAATGCATTTATTAGATGGAAATAGGGCTTAAATTACGAATAATATTAATAAAATAGTTTGTTATTAAAATGCCGAGTGCGGACGTGAGACTCAAAGTGCTTAATACTCTTCGTAAAATGCGGTGCCATTATTAAATCACTTATTTATGCATGTATTAATATTTTTATTGTTGCATTTTGTTATTATAAAATTATAAAAACTCATTGTGACAATTTAATGTAACTTTGTAGTTAATGGCTGGACGAGAGGGTCAAAATTGGGTGTCAACAACTTGTCCCTCTTTGTGTGGAGATGATGGAAGAGTCTTCGGACAAAGACGTTGACTTATAGCCAATTTTGTCTCGATCCTCAGAATTAAAATGTTGGGCAATTAAGACAAGGCTGACGAAAAATTCAGAATCTGTCCCAGTGTCGAGTTATGACGACAATGGGCTACCATGGTCAAATACCAAGGCGGTCTAACGCGGACTAAAAATTTGTCTCATTGTCGAGTTATGACGACACTGGGCTACCATGGTCAAAACACCAAGGTGGGCTAACGCGGACTCAAAATTTTGTCTCAGTGTCGAGTTATGACGATATTGGGCTGGCATGATGTTAAAATAAAAATAAAAATAAACTAGCTTGACCCTAGGGGTGTACCGGTATCGACTTATGTTGTTGGGTTTATGGTGATGCGGAATGAGTGGACCGACGCTTGAGGCCGCTTCTGCCATTCGTTGGGAAGGTTGGCCCCCCAACAAATTGCCCCGGTTCGCTGTAAGAGAAAATCCACGTTGTGCTCCTGCTCCTGCATGCTAAGACTTAAACAAACGGTTAGTGCATAACTGTTAAGGCAAAATGATGATGCATAATTTTAAAAGCAATGTAACTGTGTGAGTAGAAAGTGATATCCTGTAAAATGTGATGCTCGTTGCGTTGATGTGATGCTGTAACATGCTGTGACTCTCTTCCCTGCACGGACGCGTTGCGATTGTTGATGTCGTCATTGCATAGATGAAATGTTGATGACGTCGTTGCCTAGACGTATTATTCTTTGGTGTCGTTGCGTGACGCGCACGGCGACGCCGCTACGGACGTGTTGATGCTGATAACGTCGTTGCTTGGACGTGTTGCTGCTGGCGCTGTTGCGTAGACGTAATGCTATTAGCGTCGTTGCGTAGACGTAATCGCCGATAACGCCGCCGCTGCACGTATTCTTCGTGGCGTCGTTGCGTGGACGCAATGTTGATGACGTCATTGCCTGGACGTGTTAATGCTGATAACGTCGTTGCCTAGACGTGTTGCTGCTGACGTCGTTGCCTAGACGTGTTGTTGCTGACGTCATTGCGTGGACGTAATGCTGATGACGTCATTGCGTGGATGTAATGCTGATGACGTCATTGCCTAGACGTATTGCTGCTGACGTCATTGCGTGGATGCAATGCTGATGACGTCGTTGTTTGGACGTGTTAATACTGATAACGTCGTTGCCTGGACGTATTGTTGCTGACGTCGTTGTGTGGACGTAATGCTGATGACGTCGTTGCCTAGACGTGTTGCTACTGACGTCGTTGCCAAGACGTGTTATTGCTGACATCATTGTGTGGACGTAATGCTGATGACGTCGTTGCCTGGACGTGTTGCTGATGCTCTTTGTTGTGGATTTTGAACTTTGATTGTTGATCGTCGATGTCCCTTTCTGCTTCTGCTGCATTCTTTCTGCCTCTGCTAATATGAAGAAACATGCGCTCAAAGAAAATTTGTGAGTTTTGGGGGGGGGGGGGTCTGTTCGTATTGACTTTGCGACCTTGGTCCTTTCTGTCCATGCGCCTGATTTGTTTGGACCTGTAACCCCTGTCTGATCTCTTTGAGATGTTTCGTAGCGTTCCAAAAGTATTTTCCAAAATGAAACATTTTCATGAAGTATGCACAAAACATTTTTTAGAAATAAACATTTATATGACATGCGTATAAAGTGTAAAAAGCCTTGTCGAATTTGCCGAATATGACACGTATTCTGACCAAACGAACATCTTTTGGAGTCCTTATTATGATATCTTCATGGTGCGTAAAATTGTCCAAGTTTCGTTATGCGGGCGCGTGAGCGAGACTTAACTTTGGCGGGAATTGCTCATATCACTTTTGGAATAATCAAACACATTCTGTTACACGCGGGCTAATGGGAATATTCCTAATAGTGTGACCGAAGCCGATTTAGACCGTCTACGTATCCCCATGAGGGAATCAGGTCATGACATAGTTCATTACAAGTGAAATTTGATAAAGCTAAAACTTCTAAATGTGGGACCGAGGCCGATGTGGCCGCCTACGTATCCGCCAAGGGAATCAGGTCGAACGTAGTTCCAATTACAAGCAAAGGGGCATTCTAATTTGAAGCGGCGAGACCCTATATGGGTTTTATGCATATCCCACCAAGGGAATGCAGCTTTTTACAATGTAAAAGGGATTACATGGAAAACAAATGCTCCTAAAAGTAATATCTTTTTACTGCATCTGCATTGATAGCTTTAGGCCATACTTCGCCATCCATCTCAGCTAAGATTAGAGCTCTTCCACTTAATACTCGATGAACCATGTAGGTCCCCTGCCAATTAGGTGCGAACTTTTCTTTAGCTTCACTTTGATTCGGAAATATGCGTTTCAAAACCAATTGCCCCGGCTTGAATAACCTTGGCCTTACTCTCTTGTTAAAAGCTCTAGTCATTATGTTCTGATAAAGCTGCCCATGACAGACTGCATTCAACCTCTTTTCGTCAATCAGCATCAGCTGCTCACAACGATCTTGTATCCATTCGGCTTCGCTCAACTCGGCTTCTTGGATAATTCTCAATGATGGTATTTCCACCTCTGCTGGTAGCACAACTTTTGTTCCATAGACCAAAAGATATGGCGTTGCCCCGGTAGAAGTCCGGATTGTGGTGCGATAACCCAAAAGTGCAAAAGGCAAGTGTTCATGCCAATGTTTGTAGTTGCTGATCATCTTGCACAATATCCTCTTGATGTTCTTGTTGGCCGCTTCTACTGCTCCATTCATCTGAGGCCGATACGGAGTGGAATTACGGTGAGTGATCTTGAAATTCCCACATATCTCACGCATCAAGTTACTGTTGAGATTGGTTCCGTTATCGGTTACAATCGACTCAGGAATTCCAAATCGGCAAATGATGTTGTTGCGAACGAAGTCGACTACTACCTTCTTCGTCACTGATCTGTGTGATGATGCTTCTACCCATTTAGTGAAATAGTCAATTGCTACGAGGATGAATCTGTGCCCATTTGAGGCAATGGGTTCGATAGGGCCGATGACATCCATGCCCCAAGCTGCGAATGGCCAAGGAGAACTTGTTACATTAAGTTCATTCGGAGGTACTCGAATCAAATCCCCATGAATCTGGCACTGCCGACATTTCTGCACAAAGTGGATACAATCTGTTTCCATCGTCATCCAAAAATAACCTGCTCGCAGAATCTTTTTCGCCAAAGTGAAGCCGTTCATATGAGGTCCACATGTCCCTCCGTGTATCTCTTCTACTAGCTTGCTCGCCTCTTGAGCGTCAACACACCTCAGTAAGCCCAGATCTAGAGTCCTTCAGTATACAACCTCCCCATTCAAAAAGAAATGGTTTGCTAATCTTCAGAGTGTTTTCTTCTGAATGTTGGTTATGCCTTCCGGATACTCTCCTGCTTTGAGGTATCTTTTGATGTCATGGTACCATGGATTCCCGTCGATTTCTTCATCTATATGAGAGCAATAAGCCGGCTGTTTCAGCACACTCACTGTGATCGGATCGATGTAATTCTTGTCCGGATGTTGAATCATGGAGGAGGTTGCCAATGCATCAACGAATTCATTATGGATCCTTGGGACATGCTTAAATCCTATATTGCTGAACTTCTTCTGCAACTCTTTCACATAATGCAGGTAGGGGAGTATCTTCATGTTCTTGGTTGCCCATTCACCCTGTACTTGATGGATCAGTAAGTCTGAATCACCTATGACCAGTAACTCTTGTATGTTCATATCTATGGCCATTCTGAGTCCCAATATGCTAGCTTCATATTCTGCCATATTGTTGGTGCATGGAAATCCGAGCTTTGCGGAAATCGGATAATGCTGACCTGTTTCTGAAACCAGAACTGCTCCAATGCCCACTCCCTTGAAGTTTGCCGTTTCGTCGAAGAACATCCTCCAACCTGGGTACTCCTCTGTGATATCTTCTCCGACAAACAATACCTCCTCATCAGGGAAATAGGTTCGAAGGGGCTCATATTCCTCATCGATCGGGTTCTCAGCAAGATGATCAGCTAATGCTTGCCCTTTTATGGCTTTCTGTGTGACGTACACGATATCAAATTCGCTCAACATAATTTGCCATTTTGCAAGTTTTCCGGTGGGCATGGGCTTCTGAAGGATATACTTAAGTGGGTCCATCCTCGAAATAATATAAGTGGTGTATCTTTGAGATAATGCACGAATTTACGGCGACCCAAGTTAATGCGCAACAAGTACGTTCTAGCAGAGTGTAACGAGCTTCATATGTTGTGAACTTCTTACTCAAATAATAGATGGCCTGCTCCTTTTTCCCTGTTTCATCGTGTTGCCCCAACACGCATCCAAAAGCATTTTCTAATACAGACAAATAGAGTAGCAAAGGTCTTCCCGGTTCTGGTGGTACTAAAACTGGCGGATTAGAAAGGTACTCTTTGATTCTATCAAAAGCCTGCTGACAATTTGTTTTCCATTTGGTAGCTGCATCCTTTTTCAACAATTTGAATATCGGCTCGCATATCACGGTAGACTGAGCTATGAACCTGCTGATGTAGTTGAGACGACTAAGGAAGCTCATTACGTCCTTTCTGCTTTTCGGAGGAGGTAACTCTTGGATGGCTTTTATTTTCGAGGGGTCTAGCTCAATCCCTCTCCTACTCACTATAAAACCCAATAGCTTCCCGGTACGCCAAATCGCACTGCGAGTTGATTTGATTATCTTGTCTCGACTCAAAGAATTTCTTCAAGTTTGCCAAATGGCCCTCCGCTTTTCGCGATTTGATGATGACATCGTCCACATAGACTTCAATTTCCTTATGAATCATGTCATGAAAGATGGTAGTCATGGCTCTCATGTAGGTAGCGCCCGCGTTCTTGAGACTGAACGACATTACTCGATAATAGTACACCCCTCACGGGGTAGTGAATGTTGTCTTTTCCGCGTCCTCATCTGCCATAAGGATCTGATGATAACCAGCAAAGCAGTCGACGAACGACTGTAGTTCATGCTTCGCACAATTGTCGATGAGTATATGAATGTTTGGAAGAGGAAAGTCATCCTTCGGGCTAGCTCTGTTGAGGTCCCTGTAATCCACGCAGACTCGGACCCTTCCATCTTTCTTCTTTACCGGCACGATATTTGCTAACCAAGTAGGGTACTTTGCAACCCGAATTACATTTGTGTCGAACTGTTTAGACACCTCCTCTTTGACCTTTAAACTCATGTCTGGTTTGATCTTTCTTGGCCATTATTTTACGGGAAGATAAGATGGCTCAATAGGCAACCTGTGCGCGACGATATCCGTACTCAAACTTGGCATGTCGTCATACGACCAAGCAAACACGTCGGTGTATTATTTCAGGAGCTCAATCAACTCTTTCTTCTGTGTGACATTTAGGTGGGCGCTGACCCTAGTCTCTTTCACAACTCCCTCATCGCCTAAGTTTATCAACTCTGTTTCTTCTAAATTCGGTTTAGGCCTATTCTCAAAGTTTTCCAGCTCTTGGCTAAGCTCTGATTGTGGACATTCCTCTTGTTTTTCGGGGTTATACTCGTCATTTGAACTTTGTTCGCTGGTTTCATTACATGTCATATTCGCATTATCGACAGGTTTATTAATATGATTGCTGAAAGAAGAATGCGTAACAAATTTAATTTTAACACAAGCAAGTTTTAAAGCTGCAAAAAATATCTTGGAATTTATGATGAAAGCGAAAATGCGAGATTAAAAACATATTAAAGAAACGTAAATGCCTGTCTGTTTTTCTTTTTAGATATAAAGTCGCATTGCTAGAACTATCATAAAGTCTACCAAGCTCCTCGGAAGGTCAGGACAGGGGTGCAAGTCCAACTATTCAGCCTGTATCCATGCTCTGCGTCCCAAATGGTGGGCTCCTCCTCGTGATCCCCTGTGATCATGCAACAATCTGCTTCATCTTCACCTACGAACAGATTCTGGAACCCTGCTGCAAGATCCTCTGGGTCATCTTCTCTCAGCATCTGGATGGTGCAGGCTTTGACGAATGACTGACTTAGGGGCGGAATGGGCATAGGCAAGGGAATGTATCCCTTTCTCCGGAGGTTCGCAGTCACCAAATCCTTCGAGGTGGGCTGGTACCCCAAACCAAAAGTGTCTTTCTTTCCAAACAACTGGATAGGCTCTGTGATCCCCTTCATACTGGATCCAATACCTCTGTCGGGATCGTACCCATTTCTTAGCATTTCCTTGGCTACCATTGTGAGAGAACTTGGCAGCTGCAACGGCCTGACCCTGCTGGCGCTCTTGATCTCATTAACATGAAAGACCGAACCATCCAACTGTTTTACGTCCTCTATGACAGGGACTGCATAATCGGTGTTGATGTTTCCCTTTTTATCCCCAAATACTACTACTTCACGGTGATTCCATATAAACTTTGAGCGATGCGAGGTGGGCGGATGCGCTGACCTCGTGAATCCACGGCCTTCCTATCAACAGATTGTAACATGTAGCAATATCCAATACTTGAAACTCCACAATGAATTATGCAGGTACGATCAACAGCGTGAGGTCAATTTTGCCTTCGACTCCCCTATGGACTCCGTCGAAACCTTTGACCCTGATATGACTTTTACGAATTTTCTTGCAATCTGCCCCCAATTTCCTCAGCGTCGTCATGGGACAAATGTTGACGGCCGAGCCTCCGTTAATCAGAACTGTTGAAACAATATTGTCTGCGACCTGGATGGTTATATTCAATGCAAGATTGTGTCCGACGCCACCAGCAAGTAGCTCATCATCGTGAAAGGCGATTCTGCGGGTCTCTATCACTTGTCCGACTAAAGCTGTCAAGTTCTCTTCTGTTGTACCCTCTGGAACATATGCATCTTTCAGTACCTCTATTAACGCAATCCTGTGTGGGGCCTAATGCATTAACAGTGAAAATAGAGAGATATGTGATGATGTTTTCTTCAACTGCTCCACGACAGAATATTCCTTAGTGGGCATCTTCCTCCAAAACTCCTCAAATTCAGCCTCTGTCATGGGTTTCTTTTATGGTACCTCCCATGCGCTCTACAGTGTGTAATACCTCCACGACACAGTTATACTGCGGCGGTGACCTATGGCTTCCCGATTTCTCTGCGATCTACTCGATTGGCGGCTCCCGATCAGGCATCGAGCAGCGTGATTGAACCCTTATGTTTCGGCGGCGCCCTTTCCATCTCAAATCGCTTTCTTCGAATATTGGTGGCGAGGCGTAGCGAAGGTTCGACTCTTCCTTCACTTCGAACTGATCGGATGGTTCCCTCCAAGTTGTATTCCTCATCTAAGGTTATCAAGTGCACATTGGCATTGCAGTGGTTTGGCAAGGGATTATCATGCACGTTTGGGGCAGGATCCTTCAGCTGAATTACCCTTTCTTTGATCAACGCTTCGATTTTGTCTCTGAGGGAGTAACAACTTTCAGTGTCATGCCCTGGGCTATCGTAGTGATACGCGCATCACTTATTTTCATCATACCACATTGGGATAGGGTTAGGAATCCTTCCTGGAATCGGTTGGATCAAGCCTGCAGCTCGCAGCCTTTCGTATATTTGGGGTATGGGTTCAGCCAGTGGGGTGCGAACTTTGGGTAGTCTTCCTTCAAAATTCGTGTTTGGTCTGGGTGCATTGGGCGCTCTATTTTGTTGGCGGGCTTGATGGGTGGGTCGATGTGGGGCAGGATAAATGGGTGCTTGGGAAGCGTTATATATAGGCTGTGTGTGGTAGTTGGGGTGTGGGGCAGGTGTATAGTGAGGTGTGAAGTTTTGGTTACTTGTGTTGTAGTATGGGGTTTGATAGGATGGGTTTTGGTATGTTATGAATGCTTCGGGTTTACGTTCTTGTATGAACATGGAAGGGGAAGCTGTCTCTTTCTTCCTTTGTGAAGTACTCCCGATTGTCCCTGACTGAATTGCCTTGTTAGTTTTCTGTAATGCTGCCAAATTCGTAATCCTACCAGTTTTAATACCTTCCTCCACGAAGTCTCCCATTCTGACAACTTCCGCAAAATTCCGTCTGATGACGCTTACCATTCGCTCATAGTAGGTTGTGTCCTTCAAAGATTGTACGAATAGCGTGGTCATCTCACTCTCCGCCATGGGTGGTTGTACTTTTGCTGCCTCTGAACACCATCTCATGGCGTACTCTCTGAACGTCTCCGTAGACTTCTTTTCCAACTTCATTAGATAAAACCTGTCCACAACGGTTTCTGTATTAAACCTGAATCGCTCCACAAAGTCTTGGGCCAATGCATTCCAGTTATGCCATTTCCGCGGGTCCCGGCTAGTATACCAATCTAATGTCTCGCCGGCCAAACTTCAAATGAATAACTTCATGATGACTGTTGGGTTCTTTCCTACCCCGATCAGTTTGTCACAATATGACCTCAAGTGTGCACGGGGGTTCCCTTTCCCATCAAATAAATTAAACTTGGGCACCTTGTACCCCACAGGTAGCTCCACATCTGGATGCATGCAAAGATCCTCGTAATCTAATCCTTCATGACCCTTATCCGATCGCATGCTCCGAACAGCTTCTTTCAAGCTATGAATCTCTTTGGCTACGCCCTCGTCCATTTTGGCTCGAGCTTCCCTCTCCATTTCCTCGTAATGATTCGTTTCCTGGGGGAGCACAGGGACGGTAAAAGGCTGGATTTCTGCTGTGTATGTTAGTGGTCTGGGTTGTTTGCTGGGGCTGGTAATAGGTATGGTGTGTGGGTATTGGTTAGTTTGGCGATTCGAGTTGATTGGGGTGAAGTAAGTAGGCGGGGGCTGAGACATATGGGTAGTAAGAGGATCATTTTGAGGGTGGGGTTGAGGATTGGTTGGGCGAGGGATAGTCTGATCGGTAACTGGTAGTCTTTGCGGGGAGTTTTGTGAGATATGTGGTGGTGGAGGTCGATCTGGGATAGTTTGTGAGGTAGTGGCCCTTTGCTCTGGTATAGGGGTATTCAAACTAATGGATAAGTTTGTCAGATTCCATAATCTTTCCATCTCAACCTGTATATTAGCAATTTGTTGTAGTAGCTGTGCGATGCATTCTTCTTGACTAGTGACATTTCTACCACGAAGGTTGTTTGTACGGGAATAATTCCCAAACCATTTGGCTCAGACGCCCCCGAGCCAGTCATGTCATCATTTCGTGCCTTGGACCTGGTAAAGTGTGGATGCTCCGACATTGCTGAGTCAAATACGAACCGATATTTTGGGGGAAGTAATAAATCCTTCTAAAAAATGTAACAAACTGCGTTAGCACATGATTTTAAAGGTGAATAACAATTAGCAAGTATATATATTGCACATAAATTGCCACACTGCAGGTGGGTCCTAATCATACATGGGGACCCCTTTATGCCAGGGGTAGGCCTAAACGTCACATATGCAAGATCATGATGATAAAAATCCAAGCCCTTAGATTGAAATGCTTTAATCGGGAATAAGTTGCAATTTATTGAAATAACAATAAAACATCAAAAGCCTATAACTAAGTTGCCGATGTGATGGTGAAGCTTAGGTTTTCTTCGGTATAGCCCTGCTGTTCCAATCTTATCTTGCATCGTGCATTAGGACCAGCGTATGCAGGGTGATGACCTTCTTGTCACGACCAGGCCGGGCATGGCTGGTGCCCTACACAGGCACCACTACAGTATACATCAGAGAAAATCAGCGGAACATACATGAAACTTATAAATAACACAACAGAAGTAAAACAACAGGTTAGCCGATAGGGCTACCTTCCTGGACATAAATATATACAACCGAAGCAGTTGCCTCATTTCTTTACAAACTGACCCACAACATGTGACTACAGACCTCTAAGAGTTTTAACATAACAACTGTGGCGGGACAGGGCCCCGCCATACCCCTGAATATACGTGAATCTACTACCTCAGGGAAAACCGTACCAAGAGCTAAGCCTCCGGAGCAAATGGAGCTTTCTCTCAAAAACTGAACCGAGATCCTAAGAGCAAGGATCACCAACAAAGTACCTAAAACCTGCGGGCATGAACGCGGCCAGAAGAAGTCGATTAACAGTGCAGAATATGGAACGGAAATAAGGTACAACAATTAAAACATATCTGTATAAAAGCATGACAGGGGTAAGTGTAAAAGAAGTAAATACCTGAGCCTACCATGTCATTACCCCCTCGTGAACTTAATCGTACCTTATTATCTTTTCCCATTTTTCAATAAACGTTATAGCCACTTTCTTACGTACATACTTAGGAAAAACATCAAGTTCATTACCATATAACCTTACTTATCTTTCATAACCTAATCCGGCCCTTTACGGAGGGACGCCTATACTACCCGGCCCAAACTGGGACGCGATAAGGTCACATAGTCTGCCCCTAAAGGTATACTGTCCGGCCCATCTCTGGGACGCGATAATGTCCTATAGTCTGCCCATAAAGGTATACTACCCGGCCCATCTCTGGGTCGATAATGTCCTATAGTCTGCCCGTAAAGGTATACTGCCCGGCCCATCTCTGGGTCGATAATGTCATATAGTCTGCCCGTAAAGGTATACTGCCCGGCCCATCTCTGGGTCGATAATGTCATATAGTCTGCCCGTAAAGGTATACTGCCCGGCCCATCTCTGGGTCGATAATGTCATATAGTGCGCGTAAAGGTATCTTGCCGGCCCGTCTGCGGGTCGATAATGTCATATAGTCTGCCCGTAAGGTATACTACCCGGGAAGTTAACCCAACGTACTACGCACCTCTACTCCTTTAGAAAAACTCTTTTCAAACAAAACTTCCGGATACTAACAAGCTGTAGTATCAAGTCATCTCTACCTTTCGGACAAGTCACACTACCTTTTTAGAAATACAATTACAACTTCTAAATCAAGTGACTTCTTACTTAAAAACCTTAAGCAATTGGTACCTTTAAAACAATTTGCCCTTCTTTATTTCAAATCATTTCTTTGCTTACATTAGAGAAAACCATGCTCTTAACCTTCCATAAAGTTATTATAACCAACTTCCCATAAAGCCGTCATACTAACTTTATGCCTTAAACTAATTCATTCTTTTTATAACCAAGAGACTTATACTTTCAAATCAAATCACATAGCTTTCAAAATACTTCAAGTCTCTTAACTTTTAAGAAAACCAGTTTCAAAGTCTTAAAAACTTCATACGTAAACTCTTTTAAATTAAGTAACATATACTTTGGTGCGTTGTGAATAAGTTATTTATAACGATCTTATTCAAGTAGCCATGATCTAGAAAATGTAATACAATTTTGTCTTATCTTAGCTTCTATGCAGATGGATAAATTCTACTTGTTTTAACATAATTAATTGTCATTACATTTTCCTTTATTAACGCTGCAATGGCTTGTTCGATACTTATTCTCATTTGTGCCGTAAAATTTGCCAAGTCAACTTGACTCCAACATACTTCCTAACGACTCTTACCAACATCCCCCATAAGACTTGGTAAGGACTTAGGATTTCTTAGACGTAGCTTTTACATAGAGTAAATCAACATAACTACCTCTTAACTTCTAAGAGTAGACGAAATCATGAAATACTACTACATGTATATTTCATACATAGAATCATGCCAAAGGAAGGAAGAGGTTCACATACCTCGCGACGATTATCGACAAGTAGCAAAATGCTCCAAAGTACTTCAATCTTGATAGCAAATCCATCCTTCAAGTAGGATACGCTATACTTAGTACTTCAACCTATAATGGTCACAATATGTCCATTAACCTCTCACTTCTAACGTAGAATTATTCTAAGTGCTAAGTCACTAATTCTACGGAAAATCGGACAGCATCTCCTTTGTTTCTACTTACTTTGCCACCTTTTTCAAGGCCGAATACAATAACCAAACAGCCCCAATTGGCTCACCACAATCTATAAGGTAGTCCAATACAAATGAATAACAAACTATTACAACTACAAGCACAAATTCGGCCACCTTACTTTCAACAATACCAATTCTTATCAAATTTCCATTTCAATCCAAGTTGTTAGCAATACATGATATCAAGTCGCAAACGACAATAACTACTATAATCTTCAAGTCAACAACATGCGACGATTCTAATAAACGACCAAAATTGTAATCCAACTTAACATGACTTACATTACATTTCGGATTTTCAAGGCTACAATCAATCCATAATCCTTATAAACTTCAACACATATACTTCATGCTAGCAACAAGTAAATCTAACAACAATATAAATAATCTTGTAACACTTTCAAAGAACAAGATTATACCTCAACGAATCTTAATCAAATCTTCAAATCTGAAGTCGCTCCTTAGTAACTTAGAGCCTCTTCAAGACACTTCAATCCGCTACTTGAGACCCTTAGAACCATACCAACAACTTTCCTTCAAACTTCCAATCCAAAACCTAGAAAGCCACTAGGTTTTCACTTTGCGACTAATACGAAAACTCTCTTTTTCCGGGATATTTCTATTGAGATATGCTTACAACACACATAGGAACCTTGGTTTAAAGTGGGAAGATTATTGGATAACAAACAAATTTTTTTCCTTCTTGTTGGACCCAAACCCGAGAGCTCTTGCTCTATGTTCTTCAATTTTTGTGTAAATTTGGCTAAGTATGGAACTAGTCTCACTACTAGTAGTATTATATAGTGTAATGTAGGGTCAAGATGCAAACAATTGGGGGGTTTGGATGGTCTCTTATAAAATATCAAGACTAGTGGGACCTTTGACTTTGGTCAAGAAACTCAAGCTCATTAATTGGAAGACTTTGTCATCTTAAGACTATGGTCAATGACCATATTGGCCATGCCAATTTCGTCCAAGGCATCTATAAGGGGGGTGACACATGTCGTCCCCCCATTCATCACAATAATACGTTTTCCGACAAATTCCAATATTTCCGATAACTTTTTACAAGTCTCAAATCTTAACACTCGTGAGTTCTTTCGTACGTTCTTAAAACATGTCCTGTAATTACGGGGTGTAACACTTCTCTTTGAGTTGATTATCTTTTATTCTGTTCCTTGCACCAATGTCTTCAATGCCTTGCTCCCCTTCTGAACTATATTCTGTGCGGTCTAGAAACCATGCTTGATACTCTGGGGAGACCCCATTTTGGTCCTTCCCAACTTTCATTTGATAAATATGATGCCATTCATAAAGGATCTGTTTGGCTTCGGAAACGATGAATTTCGGTACGAACTGGACTTCGGAGGCCCTCATGTCAGCTACGAGAGGAATACCTGCGTATGGTCAAACTGTCGGAGTACACGTTGTGGAGTATATGTGTTATACCCCGTAGTTCTGACCCTACATATGAGAGCGTACGAAAGCATGTAAGACTTAAAAAATTTCAAAGGATAGGTTGACGGATTATTCCGGACGGGTTTTAGTCAACTTTGAGGCGGGTTATGACCCGATACATTGAGAGTTCCTAAGTGTTTCAAAGTCCTAGGGCATAGTTCGTGGAGTCTAGATTCCAACGCAACCAACCGTTCGTCGATAGGACGTCGGAATAGGAAGTTATGAGAGTTACAAGTTCAGTGCGCAGTCGGACATAAATGTGTTTCGGACAAAACAGGCAGCGGCGCGGATGCGAGGCAGCGGCGCGAAAATGCGAGGGTCGCTGAAGTTGCAGCGCCGCTGGCGCCAGACAGCGCGCGAAAGTTCGAGAGAGGCTGCGGGGTTTCAGGCCGCGAGGCGAGATTTTGGGCGGAAAAACTTAGAAAAGTCAGATTTTTCTTTTAAAAAGACCTTGGGAGGGTGACAAGTGTCCCCCCCATCTGATTTCTTGCATGCAATATATTGACCAAGTCTTCAAGACTTGGTCATCTTCCAATTCTCTCCTCTCTCTAAAAATCGCTCTCCTTCTCTCTACATTTCCAAAGGAAATCCAAGCCTAAGGAAAAATCTGAAAAGTTAAGAACAAAAAAGGAAGCTTGTGGCTAGCTTGTGGTGGTGTTCTTGGCAAGGAAGCTAGCAAAATATTTGGAATAAGTTTGGCTAAAACTTTAAGGTAATGATTCTTCCTTTAGATTTAGTTTATAGTGTTGCATGTTAAGAAGAAAGAACTTGTGGTAGTAAATAATGCTCTTAGAGTCATTGCATGCTAGAAATGTGGTTTGGATATGAAAAATGGGTTAAGAAGAGATTGTGAGCATGTTGTAGCCTAAAAACTACCTTAGAATTGTTAAGTGAATTGTTGTAACTTATGGGGCAGAATTTTACACACCCAAGTTTAGGTGTGTAATCCCCTTTGAGTTGTTGGATTGATTGAGCCTTAAATGTGGCGTTTGGATGATAAATTCGGCCTTGTGAAAGGTGGCAAAGTATGTAGAAACAAAGGAAATGCTGCCCATTTTTCCATAGAATTTAGTGACTTTGAACTTGGATTGTTCTACATTAAGATTAGAGGTTAATAAATGTATCATGATTATTATAGGTCGAAATATTACTTGCGGTAGTTGAGCTTAGCAAGTGGATTGACCAAAGAGGTATGTAGAGCCTTCCTATCTCTTGAGCATGAATAGATGTAACTATGTAGTACGGTAGACGTACAAGATTTGGTATTCTTACTTGTTTTAAGTATATAAAGACTTGTGTCGTTTTAAGAATGTATAAGTCCCTTAGTTAGGGGAAAAGTGTAACTTTACTAAAGTGAAGGGTTAATATAACAACTTTATGGGAAGTTGGTTTATTAGCTTTATAAAAGATTAATGAGAAGAGATTTACTCTAAGTAAGACAAGTAAGGACAAATGATTTGATTTATGAAAGGCAAATTGATTTTAAGGCATCAATTGCCCAAAGGTTTTATGTATGAAAAAGAGTCACTTTTAAAAGAATTGAAGTATGTAGTACTTGGGTTAAATCCCCGGTTTTCTTTTATTAAAGATATGATTAAGTGCCTTAAGTAAACTAAAATGAGAGGGTATATGAACAAGACTAATAAGAAGTTATAAGTTTTCTTAACTTATTTATGATTATGATATGATGACAATTTGAGCTAGGGTAAGAGTATATCTGAGGGGCAAGCCCCAAGATTGTTATACCACCTACTCCAGGGTAAGAGTATATGCGAGGCAAGCCCCAAGATCGTCATACCACCTTGGTGTAAGAGTATATCTGAGGGGCAAGCCCCAAGATCGTTATACCAGCTGCTTCAGTGTAAGAGTATATCTGAGGGGCAAGCCCCAAGATCGTTATACCATCTGCTTCAGGGTAAGAGTATATCTGAGGGGAAAGTCCCCAAGATCGTTATACCAATTCCCGTGGATTTGCTACCCACGATGCGAGGAATACCTCACGCGAGTCCTTATGGGCTTATGCGGGTGAAATAGTCCCGTGCGGTAGTCTGACTATGCGAGGAATACCTCATGCGGGTCACGGGACTATCACGGGTGAAATAGTCCCGAGTACGGGTGCTTATTGATACTACAGGCGGAGTACCTGTTTTGATCCTAAGGCCCCTATTTTATGCAGTATTATATATATATACTTGTCACTCTCATTGTTAGTAAGGCACAGTAAAAGGTATTTTTATTATCTCCCATGACTCCAGCTTACTTTTAGACTTATGATATCATTATTATAGTATTTTCCAGCTTTACATACTTGGTACATATTGTGTACTGACCCCCTTCCTCGGGGGCTGCGTTCATGCCGCAGGTAAGGGTAAGCAGATTGAGGATCCTCGTTCTTAGGATCACTATTCGGTGTCGAAGCTCCATTCCTCGGAAGCTTGTCTATTAATGCGGATATTCACGATGCTATAGGTATTTTGTACATTCGAGGGTATGGCGGGCCACTGTCCATACGCTTGTTATATCTTTAGAGGTCTGTGGTCACCTATGTGTTTTGGGCTATAAGAACCCGTTGTACTACTATACTTTTGTTTAAAGAATGTTTAATGGAAGGCAGCCTTATCGGCTTGCCAGTGATGTTTACCTTTTTATAAGTTATGTGTTATGTATGTTCCGCTGCTATTCTCTGACATATACGGCGGGGTACCGGGTACGATCGCGGCCGGGTCGGTCGTGACAAAAGTGGTATCGAGCGATTAGCCTCGGAAAGTGTCCACGCAGTGTCTAGTAGAGTCTTGATTATCGGTGTGTCGTGCACCATCTATAATCGAGAGGCTGCAGGATATTTAGGATTGGTTTCCATTCTTTCACTCTAAGATCGTGCAATAGAAGTGAGTTATAGGTTGAACCTCCTACGATGTTTTCCTTTATGTATCGATTATGCCTCACGCAAGGCAACCGCGGCCCGAGAAGGGCAAGGCGGTGAGAGTCGCTAGTGGGACGCGGAGAGTCACGAGGCACGAGCCGATCACTACGGAGATGATGTTTAGGGCGGCGAGTTCCACGCCGTCGCCCGGCCTCAGCAGTTCGGCGGCGGGGCGGCCACGAGACCGCGATGCGGAGCCTCGATCCAGCGATCGGTCCGAGTACGAAGATTACGGGAGCAGTTGATTCTGGCATCGACCAAAGATAGTGGCGAGCGGCCGGCGAAGCGGCGGCGACCAACCGGCGGTTACTGGATTCGGGATTTCTTGGGTTGTCACCCGAAGTTCTATGGTTCGAGATTTGAGGAGGATCCGCGGGAGTTTGTCCGGCGATTCTGACGGACCATG
Organism: Przewalskia tangutica; assembly: GCA_029844215.1. Classification (NCBI taxonomy): domain Eukaryota; kingdom Viridiplantae; phylum Streptophyta; class Magnoliopsida; order Solanales; family Solanaceae; genus Przewalskia; species Przewalskia tangutica. The sequence continues at coordinate 132,117,541 of CM056720.1, read as the reverse complement.
CAGGTCCTTAGGGCATCGGGGACTGAGTCTGTTATACTAGTTTCTTACCGGTTACGCGATATTGCGTTGAACTGGTTTGAGTCATGGGTATTGTCGAGGGGTGAGGATGCTCTTCCAGCTGATTGGGAGGAGTTCACGGAGGCGTTCCTAGACCACTTCTTGCCTCCTGAGGTGAGGAGAGCCCGTGTAGATAGGTTCTTGACCTTGAGATAGGACGGGAGGACTATCAGGGAGTACATCCTGGAGTTCGACTCCTTGGCCAGATATGCGCACACCATAGTAGCTGACATGGCAGACAGGGTTCATCGATATGTGATGGGGTTAGACCGTCATATGATTACTGCATGCTTGGGGATGGCTCTTAAGCCAGGGATGGATATTGCCAGGATGCAGGCATACGCTCAGGGGATTGAGGCGAGAGCGGGATCGGCTAGATTTGGGCGGCCCGAAGGCGAGGCAGCGAGTTCGAGGCGATTTTGGCGGCGGCCTCGGAAGATACTAGGTCCACATTCCAGCCAGCACAGAGTGCTCCTTCTCAGTTTTCCGGCAGGAGGTCCGATCAGCAGGGTTATTCAGGAGCGGTCGGGGTTCGGGACTTGATTTTCGGGAGGCGGGCCGGCGACTAATCGAGACCACCTACCTCGGTGCGTTCGACGCGGTAGGTCTCATCCGGCGAGTGTCGTATGGGTTCGAGGCGTGTTATTCTTGTGGCGGCGGGCCATCGAAGAAGATTGTCCGCCCTTGGCGGCGGGAGCATGCAGTTCAGCGGCGAAGTGCATTGCGGGATCTTCATCTTCGATGGTTAGACGCCGGAGGCGTGGTACTCATGGGCTAGCAGCGCGGCGAGGTCGTGGTAGGGGTTCGATTCTAGCGGTCCTCGAGCGCATATATGCTATGTCCATCGGCGGGACCGGGGCGTCCCGGATGTCGTCCGCAGGTACATTATTGGTTTCTTCTTGTGATGTATATGCTTTGATAGATCCAGTTCTACCTTGTCCTACATATCTCCTCATATTGCCAGTAGAATAGGGATAGAGCCCGAGTCCATAAGACCTTTTGAGGTGGCTACGCCAGTAGGTGATTCAGTAGTAGCTGAGCGGGTGTATAGGGCTTGCCCTGTGACTATAGATAGTCGTCAGACTCTAGCCGACTTGATAGAATTGGATATGACAGACTTTGATGTGATTATGGGTATGGATTGGCTAGTATCTTGCTATGCCAACGTGGACTGTAGAGAGAGATTAGTTCGGTTCGGTTTCTGGTGGCCGGTTGCTCAGTGGAAGGGAATCTTTGCATCGTAGGGTAAGTTTATTTCTTACCTCAAGGCTAGGAAGATGGTGCGGAAAGGGTACATCTATCATATGGTTCGAGTATTCGACATCGAGGTGAGATCTGGGACCTTGATCGATTTGGTCGTTAGGGAGTTTCCAGACGTATTCCCAGACGAGCTTCCGGGTATCCCTCCCGAGAGGGAGATTGAGTTTTCCATTGATTTGGCGCCATATACTCGACCAATATCTATTCCGCCATCTGAGGATGGCACCCGCGTGAAGGAGTTGAAGGACGGTGAAAGATTTCTTTGGAGAAAGGCTTTATTAGGCCAAGTGTTTCTCCAGGGAGCACCGGTGTTATTTGTGAAGAAGAAGGATGGGGCCGCTGCGTATGTGTATTGATTCTGACGGTGAACAAGGTAACTATCAAGCAGTATCCTCCCGGGATTGACGATTTGTTTGACGATTGCGAGTGCAAAGTGTTTTCAAGATAGACTGCGATGCAGTTTATCATCAGTGCGAGTTAGAGATAGATATCCCAAAGATCGCATTCGGGACCGGTATGGGCACTATGAGTTCAGGTGATGTCTTTCGGGTTGACCAACGCCCCAGTGATATTCATGGATTTGATGAATAGGGTGTTCGCCATTCTTGGATATGTTCGTTATAGTGTTTATTGATGATATCTTGGTGTATTCGCGCCTGAGGCGGGAGCATCTGAGATCATTTGAGGCGGTATTGAGTCCTCCGAGACCGGCGATTGTATGCCAAGTTCTCGAAGTCACGAGTTAGTTGGCGTCGATGGCTTTCTTAGGATATGTTATCGGGGCGGTATTCGGGTTGTCTGACTAAGATTGAGGCGATCAAGACTTGGCCTGCACCACTACAAGACGGAGGTGCGGCTTTGGGCCTGCGAGATATTATCGGAGGTTTGTAGAAATTTGCTTCTATTTCAAAGACTTTGACTAAGTCGACTCGAAAGCGGCTATGTTCCGATGGGCGGATACTTGTGAGAAAGTTTCGATTGCTAAAGGAGAAGTTGACGGCCGCCCGATTCTTACTCTTGGAGGGCTTAGATGGATATGTGGTTTTATTGTGACGCGTCGGTGTCGGGCTTGGGTGTGTCTTTGATGCGGCGGCAGAGTTATAGCTTATGCATCTCGACGGCTTAGGAAGCATGAGAAGAACTATCCCACACATGACTTAGGTTAGCGGCGGTGATTCATGCCTTGAAGATGCGGAGACATTATTTATATGGAGTTCGTGGACATTTACACGGACCACAAGAGTCTCGGTACATCTTCACGGAGGAGAGTGAACTTACGGCGAGGCGGTGGTTGGAGCTACTTAAGGATTACGATGTTGATATTACGTACCACCGAGGCAAGGCCAATGTAGTTGCAGATGCCGCTTAGTCGCGGTCGATGGGTAGTCCATGCGATGTTCATCGAGAGAAGAGGATATGGTCCGAGAGTTACATCGCCTAGCGAGCCTTGGGGTTCGTTTGGTTGATTCGATAGTGATGGAGTTCGGGTTCGAGAGGTTGCGAGTCTTCTATCGTCGAGAGGTGAAGCGGCGATATGAGGATCCGATTTTGATGCGATGCGAGATGCCGTTGTTGAGAAGAGATGAGTCTATTTGAGGTAGCGCTGATGGGGTGCTAAGATTCGAGGGCGGTTGTGTGTTCCCGATGTAGCGAGGACTTGTCGGCCAGATTTCGGGAGGCACACGGTGCTCGTTATTCTATTCATCCGGTCGACTAAGATGTATCATGACCTCGATCGTGTATTGGTGGGATGGCCTAAAGAGGGGCGTTGCGGAGTTCGTGGCGAGTGCGAATTGTCGTGAGTTAAGATTGAGCACGAAGCGGTGGTACATTGCGAGCTATTGATATTCGACTTGGAAGTAGGAGGTAATAAATATGGATTTTATTACGGGGCTACCTACCACTCGGAGGAAGCATGATTCCATTTGGGTGATTGTCGACGGTGTGAAATCAGCCCATTTTCTTCGATCGAACGGCGTTCTCGGTGAGACTATGCCGATTATATATTAGAGAGATTGTGAGGCGCACGAGTCCGGTGTCGATTATATCGAGATAGAGAGCTCGGTTCTCGGCTAACTGGAGGTCTTTTCGAAGGGATTAGGGACACGGTGAGTCTCGATGCGGCGTTTCATCCTCGGGCCAAGCGGACGGTAGGCGCACTATCCGGACACTTGAGGATATCTGCGAGCTTGTGTTATTGATTTGAGTGGTAATGGGAGGATCATTTGCCTCGTGTGTATTTTGCTTACAAAAAAAGCTACAATTCCAGTATTCAGATGGCTCATTATGAGGCCTTATACGGGAGGAAGTGCAGGTCACCTATAGCCTGCTTCGAGGTGGGAGAAGTTCAGTTAGTCGGGCGGACTTAGTTCAGTGACGATGGATAAGGTGAAGCTTATCCAGGAGCGGTTGTTGGCAGCTCAGAGCCGGCAAAAGTCGTATGCAGACCATCGGCGTCGACACTTGGAATTTGAGATAGATGATTGGGGTTTTCTAAAGGTATCGCCCATGAAGGGCGTGATGAGATTTGGAAAGAAGGGGAAGCTTAGCCCAAGGTACATTGGGCCGTATCAGATTGTCCGTAGGGTAGGCAGGGTTGCATATGAGTTAGATCTGTCGTCCGATTTGGGCGGTACATTCGATTTTCCATGTGTCCATGTTGCGGAAATGTATTGGAGATCCATCTAGAGTGCACCGGTTCATGATGTCCAAGTGTGAAGAGTTATCGTATGAGAGAGTCCCATAGCGATACTCGATCGTCGAGTTAGACGACCGGACGAAAGACGTGGCTTCGTCAGGTCCTATGGCGAAGCGAGCAGGAGGAAATGACGTGGGAAGCAGAGGATGACATGATGAAGAAGTACCCTCACCTATTTCCTATACCTCCAGGTAACCCACTTTCCTGCTTGTTAGTTTCGATTTAGCATTTACGCTTCAGTATGTTGTGGCTCGTGGAGCTTCTTTATTTGCAAAAGAATAGTTAAGAGGGTCTATGTCGATGTTGTGATTTGAGTAAGCCTAGAAGGAACATTCGGGACGAATGTTTCTAAGGGGGGGAGAATGTTATACCCCGTAGTTCTGACCATACGTATGAGAGCGTACGAAAGCATGTAAGACTTAAAAAATTTCAAAGGATAGGTTGACGGATTATTCCGGACGGGTTTTAGTCAACTTTGAGGCGGGTTATGACCCGATACATTGAGAGTTCCTAAGTGTTTCAAAGGCCTAGGGCATAGTTCGTGGAGTCTAGATTCCAACGCAACCAACCGTTCGTCGATAGGACGTCGGAGTAGGAAGTTATGAGAGTTACAAGTTCAGTGCGCAGTCGGACAGAAATGTGTTTCGGACAAAACAGCGAGGCGCGGCGCGGATGCGAGGCACGCGCGAAAGCTTCGGGGTCGCTGAAGTTGTAGCCGCGCCTGGCGCCAGATGGCGCAGCGCGCGAAAGTTGCAGAGGCTGGGTTTGGTTTGTGGCCAGGCGGGATTTTTGGGCGGAAAAACTTAGAAAAGTCAGATTTTTCTTTTAAAAGACCTTGGGAGGGTGACAAGTGTCCCCCCCATCTGATTTCTTGCATGCAATATATTGACCAAGTCTTGAAGACTTGGTCATCTTCCAATTTCTCTCCCTCTCTCTAAAAATCCGCTCCTCTTTCTCTCTACATTTCCAAAGGAAATCCAAGCCTAAGGAAAAATCTGAAAAGTTAAGAACAAAAAAAGAAGCTTGTGGCTAGCTTGTGGTGGTGTTCTTGGCAAGGAAGCTAGCAAAATATTTGGAATAAGTTTGGCTAAAACTTTAAGGTAATGATTCATCCTTTAGATTTAGTTTATAGTATTGCATGTTAAGAAGAAAGAACTTGTGGTAGTAAATAATGCTCTTAGAGTCATTGCATGCTAGAAATGTGGTTTGGATATGAAAAATGGGTTAAGAAGAGATTGTGAGCATGTTGTAGCCTAAAAACTACCTTAGAATTGTTAAGTGAATTGTTGTAACTTGTGGGGCAGAATTTTACACACCCAAGTTTAGGTGTGTAATCCCCTTTGAGTTGTTGGATTGATTGAGCCTTAAATGTGGCATTTGGATGATAAATTCGGCCTTGTGAAAGGTGGCAAAGTATGTAGAAACAAAGGAAATGCTGCCCATTTTCCCATAGAATTTAGTGACTTTGAACTTGGATTGTTCTACATTAAGATTAGAGGTTAATAAATGTATCATGATTATTATAGGTCGAAATATTACTTGCGGTAGTTGAGCTTAGCAAGTGGATTGACCAAAGAGGTATGTAGAGCTTTCCTATCTCTTGAGCATGAATAGATGTAACTATGTAGTACGGTGAGCGACAAGATTTGGTATTCTTACTTGTTTTAAGTATATAAAGACTTGTGTCGTTTTAAGAATGTATAAGTCCCTTAGTTAGGGGAAAAGTGTAACTTTACTAAAGTGAAGGGTTAATATAACAACTTTATGGGAAGTTGGTTTATTAGCTTTATAAAAGATTAATGAGAAGAGATTTACTCTAAGTAAGACAAGTAAGGACAAATGATTTGATTTATGAAAGGCAAATTGATTTTAAGGCATCAATTGCCCAAAGGTTTTATGTATGAAAAAGAGTCACTTTTAAAAGAATTGAAGTATGTAGTACTTGGGTTAAATCCCCGGTTTTCTTTTATTAAAGATATGATTAAGTGCCTTAAGTAAACTAAAATGAGAGGGTATATGAACAAGACTAATAAGAAGTTATAAGTTTTCTTAACTTATTTATGATTATGATATGATGACAGTTTGAGCTAGGGTAAGAGTATATCTGAGGGGCAAGCCCCAAGATCGTTATACCACCTACTCCAGGGTAAGAGTATGTCTGAGGGGCAAGCCCCAAGATCGTCATACCACCTTCTTCAGTGTAAGAGTATATCTGAGGGGCAAGCCCCAAGATCGTTATACCACCGATTGTAAGAGTATATCGAGGCAATCCCAAGATCGTTATACCATCCGCCGGGGTAAGAGTATATCCGGAGGAAAGTCCCCAAGATCGTTATACCACTGTTAGTGGATTTGCTACCCACGATGCGAGAATACCTCATGCGAGTCCTTATGGGCTTATGCGGGTGAAATAGTCCCGTGCGGTAGTCTGACCTATCACGAGAATACCTCATGCGGGTCCACGGGACTATCACGGGTGAAATAGTCCCAGGAGTAGGGGTGCTTATTGATACTACGGGCGAGGTACCCTGTTTTGATCCTAAGGCCCCTATTTTATGCAGTATTATATATATATACTTGTCACTCTCATTGTTAGTAAGGCACAGTAAAAGGTATTTTTATTATCTCCCATGACTCCAGCTTACTTTTAGACTTATGATATCATTATTATAGTATTTTCCAGCTTTACATACTTGGTACATATTGTGTACTGACCCCCTTCCTCGGGGGCTGCGTTCATGCCGCAGGTAAGGGTAAGCAGATTGAGGATCCTCGTTCTTAGGATCACTATTCCGGTGTCAGAAGCTCCATTCCTCCGGAAGCTTGTCTATTAATGCGGATATTCCACGATGCTATAGGTATTTTGTACATTCAGGGTATGGCGGGGCCTGTCCCGCCACGATTGTTATCTTTAGAGTGCATGGTCACCTATGTGTTTTGGGCTATAAGAACCCGTTGTACTACTATACTTTTGTTTAAAGAATGTTTTATGGAAGCGGCACTTATCGGTGGCGATGATGTTACCTTTTATAAGTTATGTGTTATGTATGTTCATTGCTATTCTCGACATATACGATGTGGTACCCGGTAGGTACGATCGCGGCCTCGGGGTTGCGTTTGACAAATAATTTACAACAAATAAATGAGCATAATTAAGGAATTAATAAAGACGACTCGAAGGAATGACGATGTCATTTCGCCTGTGGTTCTGAAATTTTTCTATGCGGATGCACATAGATGTGGGTCTTCATTTGTTGTAGCTCGTGATGAGTCTCGCTATGAGACTCTTCGTTCGGCTCCGATGCGTTTCATGTAAAATAAGAAAAGAAAGGATTAGTTTCAACCCAAAGTCTATAAGGTATAATAAAGGAGACATTGGGCCCAACGTTATACACTGCGGCAACTTAAGTAACAAATAATCCAATTAGGCAAACCCAAGAAACGCGGGCCTGAGCGTCTCAACTTAATGCCAAGCCTGCAACCCATACATTGTGAAACAAACAAGAAGGAACCAAAATGGGAGCAGCTGAGTGACCAAACAGATTAATAACCTTAAGAGGTAAGAGAGTAAGTTTTCTATTTATTTTCCTTCTGCAGATTTAGCTAGCATGGATATATATGAGCTGAGTTGGTCACAACCTCGTTTAATCCTATTTAAATTACTAGGTCAAATCAACTGTCATACTCTCGAGCATATTATGATTTAAACAAATACGGGAGCATGCAAGAATGTAAGCTAAAATGAGGTTCTTGTTGAACAGACACCAAAACAATACTCAAATCACATTGCACGCGATATACTTGAGTATTAACAATCAGATGTCTATAGTAAGAGTAGATGGCCGAATCATGACTCCTTTTAAGCATGTGTCATGGTAGTAACAAGAAATGCAGGTAATCAAAACAACACACAGTGGACAGTTTAGGCAAACAAAGCAAACATTTATTCGGACAAGAAAATTACAGGTATGCTGAGATTATAGAATGTATCATGTCTAAATCGTACCCTACCACACGAAGTGACTGTACAATGATCATGCAAATAGGACCATGGCTCAAAAATATAAACGGAGACCTTTAGACCGGATAAGAAATCAAATACCAAACCTATACATTTCTAGTTTACTTGAAACCAGCAGATAAGCAATTTAGGATGGAATAGAGACATATATGCCTATTTTATATGGTTTAGACAATCAGCGCAGATTGGTAGGAGAAGCATTCACTTTAGAAAATAATGGACTGATTTAGTAAGCATGCTAGACCCTTAACAATCAAATAAACCATTCCAATTAATATTTAAGCAGGCTCAACTACAAACATATAGTAAGATCCAACTATGTGTTGCAAGGGAAATCAACTCCCACACAGACCTGATAGGCATATGTTCACCGAAAGGACTTATCTAGGCTAACACAGATTTCCTTAAGGCAGTGACTACAAGGGTTGAGTCAAGTATGTTTATTGGCAATATAAACTCGGGTAATCTAACAATAGTACATACATAGATCATGCTGAAACCAACAGGGACAAGTATCATACTGATTTTTTATATCACCTAATGCTAGATGGAACTTCGATAGACGTACTTAGGATATTTGTCCTGATTTGAACAGTCCGCAATCCAGTTCATAATGAAATAACATGTTGACCACCCAAGCTTATATCACACAGCACAAATTTCGAATATTGGTTTAAGGAAGGACATTTAATAGCTCCAAACCAGACTGACTAACTACGCCTCGATACGACTCATTCGCAAACTAACACACTTAACTCATGCTTAACAAACAAAGAAGTATATAATACAATCTTCATGACTCTGCATATTAATCTGAAAGATTCAAATAATCGATAATATCCATCAACAAATTTTGAATGGCTTAACATGTATAAACTAAATTAAACCAGCATATTTAACCAACATATAATCATCACACATATCATGAAATACAAATCGAATGAGAAAATATGAAAGGAGACGAGTTTACCTTCTCCGGACAGCGAACCGAGGCAACGTATCAATTCGTCGATTCACTCGGAGAATGCGATTATGCGATAGAAAGGAAAATGAAGCTTTTGCAAAAATGGCTGATTTTGAAGGTCGAATTCTTTCTCTGAATGGGGAAAGCTTTCTACCGAAGAGTCCCTTTTCCCGATTCTTGTTGGTGCCCTTGCATGTGTAAAAAATGCTCATTTTATAGTCTCAATCTCTGGTTCTAAACTTGGTAAACCTTCGATGGTAATTTTGGGCTGATTTGAAGGAGATTTGGACTGATTTTTACACGGATTTGGTGCTATATTTGGGTGTTTTGGATTCGATTTTAGGGAGATTTTCAGGATGGTTACTGATTTGGTTGATTCGTACTTAAGGGATTTTATGGTTCTTGGTTATGGTAAGGAACTGGTTTTGGAAGGATTTGGTTTAGGGTTCGCCGGATTCTCCGGCGAGAATCCCGGCTGGCGATGGGAGCGAGGGAGAGGTGCGTGCGACGGATTCCCTTAGGTTAGGTTTTGTTTTATGGGTGTGGGCGACAGGGAAGGTAAATAAGGGCTGGGGGGACGAGTTGGGCCACGGGTTAGGGGGTTGGGCTGGTATTTATTTGGGCTTAAAGTTTAAGTGGGGTCTTGGGTTGGGCTAAATCAGGAGGGGAGGTGGGCTGTGTTGTTTTAAATATGGTGAACGAAATTAATGGGTATTAGTTTTGGGTTGGGTAGAGTTTAGGTATTAGGTGTATTATTTAATTAGTGTTAAAAAAATGGAATCTAAATTGTGATTAAATTATTTAGGTGCTGTATTAGTCTAAGCTTGAGTTTAAATTATTAATAAAACTAACGACGGGCATGCTATTTAATTAGTGCTTAATATTTTATAATGTGACACCGTTATTAAAATCTTATTTATTATGCGTATTTTGCGATGTTATATTAAAATTGAATGGGGTTTAGATTATTACTAAATTGTTTAAATGCTAAATGTGGATATGACATTTAAGGATTGCTTAATGCTTTTATAAATGCGACGCTATTAAAATGTATCTATTAGATGGAAATAGGGCTTAAATTACGAATAATATTAATAAAATTATTTGTTATTAAAATGCCGAGTGCGGACGTGAGACTCAAAGTGCTTAATATTCTTCGTAAAATGCGGTGTCATTATTAAATCACTTATTTATGCATGTATTAATATTTTCATTGTTGCATTTTGTTATTATAAAATTATAAAAACTCATTGTGACAATTTAATGTAATTTTGTAGTTAATGACTGGACGAGAGGGTCAAAATTGGGTGTCAACAGGGGAGGACCCTCACTTTCTCCCTCATCCCTCACACTCTCCTGTCGTCGCCGCCACTACCCTTCACCGGAGCTCCAAGCTCCGGCGAACCTCCGAACATCAGCAGCCGCATATCACACCCTCACTCCCCATTTCATTTTTGTCATCCCCTCCAACCAACAACCAGCCGCGCACACACCCACATCCCATTTCATTTTTTGTGAACTAACTCTCATCTTTTCATCAAACACACCTCACCATTAACTCTCCATTTTCACTTTTCTTCTTCCTCATCTCACAACACAACACACACACACACGCACAAGACACTGCCCGTATCCCATCGAACCCCACCACCATCAACGTCGTACCTTATCCCTCCATATCTAGTCGCTAGACCTCACCCCACTGCCAACGCCGGAGCTCTAAGCTCCGATGAAACCCCTTTCCCATCACAGATCTCACCGTGAACGCCCTTGCTCACCGTCGAATACCCCTTAAACCAGGTGGCATCGCTCCGACATCTTGTCGATGAGGCGACACCGACCTGTTCCCCTTTTGTGATGTTGTTATAGTCGGGAAACATGGTGGAATTCCAGCGATGCTGGTTGCTTCCCTTCCTTTGCGGTGATGTATTATTTGTTGCTTTTTTATAGGTTTGGCCAGTGGCCGGCCCGGTCCCGATTATTTTTAAAAAAAATTAACGGTAACAGGCAACCGGGACGGACATGGTATGGTCACTTTGGCGTCTCGCGATGACCGTCCGCGACCCGTCGATCCGCTTGATCCTTTGAAACCCAGCCAATTGCAGAAATAATTGTTGCAATAACGGTCATTTTACATTTTGGTCGTTTTGCAACTGCCATTTTTGGCCTCCCCCACTCCCCCAACCCCCTACCCCCTTTATATTTATTTTTAACCCCTAAGTTATTATATTTATACTTTAACCCAATTTTTCAACTATAAATATCTCATTTTCTCTTCTTATTTCTCACAAATCTTCCTACAATATCTTATCTCTCTAATCTCTCAATCAATCAATCTCTATACAACATTGTCTACTACATATTCAATCTATTTATTAATTTGGGAATTGGGAGTGAAGTTGGCAACTAGCTTGAGGATTATCTATCGAGCAAAGTTTCAATTTTCAACCTCTCGATTACACGACGACTCTACGTCGGCGTTTGGTACATTCGTTCTCTCATTAAATTATTATTTTGTCTTTATTTCATTTAGCACATTTAATTTCATTATCTTTAACTATTTATTAGCATAATTAAAATGAAAGGACTAAGAGGTATGTTGGGTAAGGGTAAGGGTCAGACTTCTTCTAGTAGGGATAACAAGGGCAGGGGGACTTCTTCTAGTATTTCTAGTCCTACTCCTAGACAAGATGATTTTATTGATCCTGAACAGTTTCCTGAAATACCATATGATCTTGACGTCCATGTATTTTCTCAAAATGAAGAATACTTTGACTTAGATGCTACTCTAGATGATGATACACCCATTAATGTAGATGATGATACATCCACTAGTGAAATTCCTCCTATTCCCCCTAGTATGAGATGAGGTCCGACAAAATGACCATTAAAATCAGTTGTATGAAAATATTTTCACATGGACGTACCGAATCAAGTAGCTATATGTAAAACTTGTAAAGTTGTTTATACTTTTAAAACTGGACAAGGTCATGGTGGGACGGGGGGTTTAGGAATACACCTATTGCAAAAAACACAAAGCCTTGCATGCCCAATACATTATTGAAAAATATGGTGCGCAAGCGCCCTCTCAATCGAGACAAGGTTCACATACTGTCCCGGACAAAGTACAGGGTCAAATTAACCCTATGACGGGGGGAGTTGTAGACCCTAAATACGATAAACATAAAGATAGGGAAGCACTAGCAAACTTAGTTGTTGTGGAGGGTTTGCCTTTTTCATTTTCTGAATCTCCTGGTTTTATTCATTATATTAGAGATATGTATAATCCTGCTTATAAAGATTTTCCTAGATTAACTGTTAAGAGAGATGTATTTAAATTTGCACATGAATATCAACAGTATTTACGTTATGCATTATATCATTTTAATGACAAAGTCGCTCTAACTTCTGATATAGGTCGTAGTACTAACGGCCATGATTATTTAACGGTAACCTGTCATTGGATAGATTATAAATGGTCTATGCAAAAACGTATTTTAGCATATAGATATATAGATAGTAGGCACACTGGTGAGTTTATTTCAGAAAATATTTATTTAGTTTGCGATTATTACGGAATAAATGATAAAGTTATGAGTATTACATTAGATAATGCATCTTCTAACAATTCCGCTTTTTAAGTTTGGTTCATTACATCTCAAAAGGATACATTCACCTACATTGAACTAGGTCTCCAATGCGTGCCTCTTGTACAAGATGAATAGGAAGATATTTCATCACATCAAAAACCCTGCATGGAAAGATCTTCTCGAGCTTAGTCATAATGAGTGGCATATTATGTTCCATCATTAAAAGGTTATCTTCCTTCAAAGTGTTAGAACACAAATCCTTGAAGAACAAACTTAACTCTGTTATTGATTCCCATATTCTTTCTGGTAGGCCACTAAATTCAATTGGAATAAAGGTTCCTGTAACACCTCGTACCTTTTGACTAAGGTTTGACCATAAGATGAGAATATAATGGAAACAATATGAGGAGTGTAGGAAGTGTTTTGAAAACTAATCTTGGTATAAGAAGAGTCTTTAGGCAAAGTATAGTAGGAAGTTACTCCACGGAGCATGTTTTCAAGTGAGTTTGCACCAGCTCTCACTTAAATATGGTATACCGGAAGATCTATAAGGAGTTTGAGAAAACTCAAAACATAAAAGTTGTATCCCTTTGAAATATCTTTCCATAGATATATGGTGGAGGTCAAATGGACGTATGTACAAAAGTTATGACAATTTTACTGAGTGGTTGTAGAGCAGTCCACCAGACATTCATCTGTGATGCAAAATGCAAAATGCAACGCAAAATTCATTCTACGATGCATTTCCTATCGCATTTTGGGCCAATCCCAAAGTTTTCAACATTCTATTTCAATGTGTGTTAGCAGTTGCGGCTGTAGGATGCAATCTACGGCGCAAACACCAACGCAGATGCACCTGAGATTCATTTGAAGTCGCGTTTTCTGAATTTTTATTTCATTTTTCAGTTCTCCAAAGTTATAGCACAACTTTTCTCTCCTCTCCCCATCCTTTCTGCCGTCTCCACGAAAATCAAAACTTGTCTAAAGACTAGGCCTTACTAGATCCTCTGTCATTTAAACTTCCTTCGAAGACTATCAATTCTCAATCAGTTACCAGACAAAATATCTAAGCAGATTTAAAGGCATTTATTCTAGCCGATATGGATCTGAATCAGTGTGTGTTGGATGATCAGCCTAGCGTTTTTCTTTTTTTGCTTCTACATCTCATGACGAGAATGTAGAGCCATAAAATGTATTATTAAGCCAAGCAAATCAAGGTATATCTCTTCCATGTATTCCTAAGTAATTCTAACACTATATCAATTCTTAACAAGATTATACGCTTCAATCTTAAGGTTTTCAAGAAAACTCTTCTCAAGGTTTCAAGTTCAGATTGTTGGGTTTTCTCTTCAAAAGTTTAGACCTTTTCTCCAATTTTAGGAGAGATTAAGGCATATAGGGCTTCTATCTACATGTGGGAATGTTATTGTTGTTCCCCACGCCACATTCTCCATGAAAATTCACAAGCTTATGATTTTATTCTAAGTTCATGATAACTCTAATTACATGTATTATTGTATATCATGATTATATTACAAACTCGCTAGTTGAATTCATGATATGTAAATATGATTTACATGAACATGTCTGTAATCCATGAACACCATTCTTGAATTCCATGGGTTCTCACTTACAAGTCATGAATCAATATTACTCTACTCCGTGAATCTTACATGTTTCCATGTTTCATACGAGTTATATTATGTATCTATATTCATGTTAAATTATACTTTCAAATCATGTTTACGAGTCATGTTTATGAAATCCATGGGCTTACAAGCCAGATATATTCATGTTTATGTTTTGGGAGTTGCACAAATTATAGAGAATGTTTAATACCTGAAACTACGTATGCCAACGTAGGATAAGGATCACTCTGCCTAGTTACGACGATTCATTCATATTACTCATTACAGGTTATTGGATACATTCATTCCATGTTCATATCTCGTACCCCTACAAGGTATGAGATAACTGAGCTGATCAAGCAGAGATCAAATGCCACATCCTAGCATAGTGGTTTCATTTCGGATATACGAAAGCTCTCCCATTTAAAATAAGTTATCATGTTATATTATATTCATGTCAGATATTACACATGATTATGCTCAAGTTACAGTCTTAGTTTTATGTTTCTATTATTTCATGTGACTACTTATTCATTCAATTGCTTTACATACGGGTATAATTCAAATGTACTTACGTCCCTTTTTCCTGGGGCATACATCTCACGATGTTAGAACATAGTTTCAGGATGACAGATCGGTTTTCTAGGAATCCTACAGTATATGCTATCGTTGAGCCCCATTTCATCCAGGATGTTAGTGTATTTATTTTCATGTCATGCTTTATAGTAAAGGTTTGTTGGGGCCTTGTCCTGCTAAACAATTTTTAGTAGTCAAACTCATATTCAGATATTTCATAGACTAGTTTTGCATTTCATGTCAGGCCATGGTTTGGGGCGTGACAAAGCTTGGTAATAAAGTCAGGTTCAAGTGTCTTAGGGAGTCTATAAGCCCGTGTCCAGTGGGGTAACTTTTATGCGTGTGTGCGCACCACACATGTAAACAGTTGACCACTAAGATATCTAAGATTGTCTCACTTCTTTCATACTTTAGATTGTGCAATTAAATCTATACCTTCACGACATTCTTCTCACTCGTGTGTATTATGTATTTTAGAAAAATGCCTGCTAAGAGAAAGTTAGCTATGAGCAAGAAGGCTGCTACTAATATTGCCGAAGAAGCAAACTCTCAAGCTCAGGGAGTTGTATCGGGTTTAGTGCCACTGACTTCACCCCCACCAGCTAATGAAAGGCCTTTAAGGGCTAGTGCTACTGTCAATCCACCGCTCAGTTCCATATATGTGGATGTCATAGGATCTATCCAGTTGCTCACTCAAATTGTTGCTAATTAGGCTCAGCGTTAGTGGATGACTTCGAATAATGTTATCAGTGGAGGGTCGTCCAGTTCTATGATCATGAAGTTTATTCACATGAAGCCGCTAGTGTTTACAGGGTCCAATAAGACTGAGGACCCACAAAATTTTATTGACAAGATTAAGAAGGTCATTCGTACTATGTAAGCCACCGAAATAGAGGCAACAGAGTTTGCAGCCAATCAGTTGCAAGACATCGCAAATATTTAGAGACATGTGAACAGTCTTGAGGGAAAGATGCACCACCTGTAGTTTGAAATGAATTCACATATGCCTTTATTGAACATTTTCTTCCTTTAGAAGTTAGGGAGGCCAAGGCCCTAGAATTTTAAAGGCTCATACAGAACAACATAAGTGTAAAAGAATATTATCTCAAGTTCGTCTTATTGGCTAAATATGCGCTGCACGTGGTTATGGATATGAGGGCTAGATTTAGATGATTTGTATTGGGTCTCGAGTCTTATATGTTTGGTGATGCTAATATTGCTGCTCAAAACAAAGAAATGACCATTATTGCGATAATTCTATATGCTTACGAAAGTATACGTATCGCTCAAGTAATATAGTATGTAAGACCGAGTTATCGTCCACAGAGACTGATTTGTCAAGTACTGAATATCTAGTCTATGATATCTATTTGGCTAACGTTCTTTGGTTTGAGGTTTTAAACTAAGAATTAAGACTAAGTGCAGAAATTAAACTAAGATTGACAATACTTTGGGTTTTAAACAGTTATGAAGGAAATAGGGCTTCCAATATCTTCAACTATCCACTCTGTCACGTGTTAATGCAATGTTAATGATTCTTTTTCTTATTAAGATAGCAGGTTAACTAATCTGTCTTATATTCTGGTTAGGACATATAAAAACTCAACCTTATGCATAAATCTTCTATATTTCTATGATAGATTTTATCACACAGGAAGATTAAGAACAATAACCTTAAATACTACACAAGTATCGGGGTACTTTCGTTCGCGATTTTAACCTATGTCTAGACAACTACAACATATTCAAATCTTCTCTCTCGGATCTCGATTCGAAATCATATAAGTTATGACAATTAATGGTCAGTTAATTATCAAGCAAAAAAACAATATTGAATAGATCTTAATATGCTGAAGAAGAAATAAATAACTATTCACTAACTGTATAAAATAGTTTCAAGAGATTCGACGGAAACCCTAATAAAGAAATTAGCTCCTAAACATTGTCATGCTAAGAACTAATTTAATATCCAATATAAACTGAAATAAATAAAAGAGAAAAAAAGAACTTGAACAATTCGATGTCTCCAATTGTAGCTTTGTCTCCTTTCTTGCCTCCCCAAAGTATGATAAAAGTATCATAGTAAGACAGGGTTTTAGGGTTTTTATATTCGAGAAAAACCTCGCTTCGGACCCTTTTACCCTTATTAAAATTCGGCCCAGATTCTGAAATACGCGCGTCGGCGCCGCGGTGCTGCTGGCTGGCGTCGTGGCGCTGACTTGGCCGAAAACTATCAGAGCTTGTAGGACTTCCGGCGCTGTCGGCTGGCGCTGCGGCGCTATCGATGTGAATTTCCAGCGCTGCTTCATTTTCCTGTCCGGACGTCTTCAGATTTCTTTCATTCTTCTCAGGGACTTCTTTGGTTGATTTCTTGGGCTCATGTTGTGCCTTTTCCATCCTCAATATCAACCATTTCATCATTAATTCTCCATTTTCCACCAAAGTCGCTTATCGTCTTAAAACACAGCAAACAAAGCATAATATTGTATAAAACAATAAAAATACACATAAAAGACTCCCTAAACTAGACTCTAAAACAGTCCTAAAATGGACTTACCAAATACCCCCAAACTTAAACTTTACTCGCCCTCGAGTAAAGAACTCTAGACTCTCTAAAAATAAAAGACACAAAGACTCTAAACATGAATCAAGTCAATCACAATATTTCTGCCTCGAAGATCATGACACATGCAATATCATTCTCAGAAATTTTCTAGCCACAAGTTGCTATCTAGAATTCCAAGTCAGATAACCATTAAATTTACTTAAAATTATTAAGGCATATGATTACTTAAACATGACTACCAACTCAAACAAGCATTCAATACTAGTCTATGCACAAGTAAATTTTTTCCAACAGTCCATCAGACTAAAATTCTATAGCTTACTCACTTACTAACTCTCCACTAATGTAGACAACACATGCTTAAAAATTAATAACACTTTCATGGGTTGTATCGTTAGGCTTAGGCATTGGGCAGATAAAAAGACATTTAGGCTCAAAATTACCATAAGCATAGAACCAACCAAACACAACTTGATTTTCATTGTATTGTATCACAATCCCCCATTTTTCTTCTTTTCTAGATTGAGAAGTTTTTATTCCATTTTTTCTTCTTCTTGAACTACAACACCCCCAAACTTGTTTTTCATTGTATGTACAAGGGGTGTGTAGTTGATTTATATATCTATATTTTTTTTCTTTTTCATTCACTTCTCAATTTTTTACACTTCTTTTTGACAAAAACCCAATCTTCAATCCTCTTTACTAGAATTTAATTCCCCCAACTTGTAAGTTTCTATACTTATGGTAATTTAAGGGAGTGAAAGAATAGTACAGTGTTTAAAGTAGGCTCATGGACGGGTGTTTATCAACAAAGAAAGGTTTCATTAGGCTCAAAAAGGGTAACTAGGGATTAATGTAATCAAGGGTGGCTTGAAAGGCTCAAACGGTCCAAAGATGACCTAAATCATTTTCCTAAGCATGCATTATCTAGGATTTCGCCTCAAGTAGCAACCAAGCAAGTTCTAGAATCTGCCACCTTCTTTCCTCAAACCCAAATTCATTTATGCATAAACCAATAAATTGAACACAAGAAAGTCGGATAGTCATGACTAACTTCTTCATTATTATCAATAATAAAAAACAAACTCAAAGGCTATCTTAACTCAGGCACCACATATTTATGCATTTCATTACTATAGATTTCATATAATGTTACTACAAGTATCCACTCAATCTCATTGGCTATCGGTTTTAACTTGATTCATCGACACAAGACACTAAAACAAAGACACAGACACTAGATAAATAATTGAAAAGACACAACTGGACAAACAAACTCCTCCCCCCCCAAACTTATTCAACATATTGTCCCCAATGTGTAAAGTAAAGAAATAGAAGGAAGACTTACAAACATTAAGCGACTCAGAATGGTGGCGGCGGTGGCGGTGGATGCCGTGAGGGCTGGAAAGACGGATATTGTGTTGGGTATCATAAGTAGGGTTCAACAGACGTCTCTTCCATCGACATGTTTTGCATGAAAGTATTTATTTGCTCCACTTGATGGGTCTCATAAATGTACCGCTGCTGCCATTGCTCTTGGTGTTGATCCCGTTCCTGTTGCGTCTGGATGACGTAGTCAAATTGCTGCAGCATGTATTGATTTTGAAGGAATATTTGTTGCATCATCCCCATTGGAGGCTCAATAGCCAAGGGAGGTGGAAAACTACTCTCCCCGAGCTCATTCATTCTTTCTTGGCGTTTTAAGCTCTTCTTCCACTCTGTGACCTCTACCTTAACCTCGCCGTCTCGTGCAGGACTGCTGGCTCGGTAGGATCGCACTGAAGCTGCGAGTCAGATATGGTTGAACCTTCTCAAGAGTGTCTGTGGCGAATGTGGGGACTCCATGCTTAGCACATAGAGTAGTGATGAGGGACCCATGTCCCAATCCGCCGGTGGTTGTCAGCCTGCTGATCCATGTCATGCTATTTGCTATCTCTAACCCAATATCAATGTCTTTTCCAGTCATTATGTCATAGACCAGCTTGATCTTGTCTATGGGTATGTGCGAAAAATGAGTGGACAGAATCAAGCGGGCACTTAATAAATATAGCCAAGCTCTGGATACTCTGTTGAACTGGCATCTGGCTAGTATTCTTAACTGGTTGATGGATAGGTGAAATTGTGCGCCAGGATAGCATAAAGTCTCAGCAACTCTGTCTCAGTTTATATGGCTGACATCTGCGCTCCAACTCCTGAAGTTATTCGGGTGATACCCAACCTCCCCAATATTTGCAGTCCCAAATATTGTATTGATCTCTTCAGCACTTACAGGCATATAGCACCTGTTGACACTCAATTTTGACTCTCTCTCCCATTAATAATCAATCAATTAAACTAATTTTAAACACAGCAAAATAATTTTAATAATAATAATACATGCACATATAAACATATATATATATACATGCGTAAATAAGGAATTTAATAATAGCATCGCATTTATATTAAGCACTCCTTAAATATCATATCCGCATTTACTATTTCAATAATACTCAAAATAATTTAAACACCACTTATTTCTCATTAATTAAAACTCAAAACTTAAAATCTACCCCAACTCAAAATAATAACATACCAGCCCAAACAGTTAAACTATTTAAAACCTAAGCCCAAAATATACATTCCATTCACCCTTCTTTTTATTTTCCAGCAAACCCAATTACACGCAGCCCAACCTCTTAATATCCCTAAAGACTAAAAAAAACAAAAGACCTAATCCAAAATAATCCTTTATCCTCACAGCAACTGCAAATTCAAATGCAGCCCCAAGAACAAAGCCACCAAATCCGCCGCATATCAACCCTTTTACCACAAATAATCTTCCAAAGTTTACCGTATCAAAAACCTTTCCAATCTACATACCTAAAACATCCCAAAATAGGTCGAAATCTTTCAAATTATTCCACAAATCATTCTAAAATTGTTTCAATAATAACACACAAATCAGCACCAAAAGATACAATCAAATAGACCCAAAACCATAACAAACTTACCAAACAAACCAAGCATACGAAGATTTACACCAAAAAATCTTCTCCAAATACCCTAAAAACGTCACTAGTTTTTGGTAAAAATTGCACCAAATCAGTACCAAAATTCGCCTTAAAATTAACACCAACAATCGCCATAAATACTTACCTAAATTGGAACCCCAAATGGTGACTATATAAACGGGTCAATTTGCACATGCAAAGGGCATCCCTCGACATCCGAAAAAGACAGAGTGAAGAGCAAGAATAGAAATAAAAAACCCTTCTTCTTCCTTGCAAGATCAGTCGCGAACCAGTAAGCATTCTCAAAGCAAAAGCTTCATTCCCTTTTAATCGCATTGCAATAAACCCTCCGAGTGGATCGACGACTTGATACGCTGTCTCGGTTCGCTGTCCGGAGAAGATAAATTCAAATTCCTCTCAGTTCATTTTTTGTATTTCGAGGTGTATCTGTGTTAAATGTGTGTTAGATGATAAAGATGATGTAGGAAATTGTGGGACGGGTATGTTGTCCCAATGTTTACCTAAATAGTTCGTTGCCTTGACAGGTGTCTGGTTTTCGATTAACTGTGTCATAATAACGATTCAATTTAAGATTTGCTGGACAATCATATTGGTTATACTACATTATGTTTGAAGCGTCAATGGACCCAGCGAATAAAAAATGAGTATGTTTATATAGGTTTAGTTCAACCTAAATATCCTTGCATATCTGGAAGTGATATTTATTTGAATGGTTACTTATTTATTCTTCTATGGCTACAAATATGTTGAGGTGGTTGTTCCGTTTTGCCTCCAGGCAGTCCTATTGAGGCATGTTGTTATCGTGGTATCAAGTTTCAATCCCCATCGTACGTGACGTATGTTCCTTGTTTGAGTATCTCTATGATGAATGCGACCAGTTTCCTTCTTAAAAAAAAGAGAAAAACATATAGTATTATGCTTAGTATGGTTATTGGAAGATTGTCATATAAATAATTAAGGTCCTGAAAATGGTCAATTATAGTTTTGTGCTTAAAGGATATGTTATACCCCGTATTTTCAGAGTATGTACGTGAGGACGTACGTATAAAAGTTTAAGCATTGAGTAGGCAAAGGGACGAAATTTGTGCACAACTAGCGAAAAGAATTGTTTTCCGACGAAACGTTTTCCGGACTTTGCGAAGGGAAAATTACGGTTGCAACATTTATTATTTTTGCGGATTTTTCCGAGAGATAAAATATTTTGGACCAACGAGAGGGCGACACTTGTCACCCTCAAGTGGGCGGGATGGTGGACGAAAAGATGGCACGTTTTTGTGGCCAAAAGCTTTGGTCAAGGTTAGGTAGGATATTTTGTGATAATTGTGTGGTAGATAGATAAGGTGGGACCCACACACACTTGTCCAAATCTCCACCCTACACTTGCCCTCCACTTGCCTTAATCTTGGCCATTGGTTTCCCTATAAATACCCCTCAAGTGCAAGACTTATTCTTCATCCTCACTTGATAAATTCCAAGGCAAAAATCTCTCTCCCCCCTTAGTGTAGTTTTCGTCCAAAGTCCCCCTCCCCCTTTGAGAGGCCTCGGCGAAACCCCCTTCCTAGTAGTGCTAGGCTAAACACCCCCTTGGTAGAAAAATACTCTCCAAGTATTGTTACTATTCCAAAATACCTTAGCCCAAATACCTTGTAGTATTCCAAAGTTATTTCAATACTAAGAACCCGGAAATACTACTATACTTCCTTGTAGTCACAAAACGAAACCCTAAGGAAAATCTTCATAGTTGGTTGAAGTATTAAGTAGAAGTTGTGTAGAACTTCTCAGGGTTTCTTGGGCGTATTGGGCGTGCAGTTAGGAGCTAAACCTTGCTCGGGATCGACTTTTAACTTGGATAATTTTGGGCTTATCGAGGTAAATACTCTTACCTTCTATTGTAATTGGAAATTACATCTTGTAGTAGTATAAATTGAGTATAAGGCGTATATAAGGATGGTATAAAAGAAGAGAGCTGAATTGTACTTACATAGGGTGTATTCTGATGAACTTGTGTAGTTGTGGGTAGGAAGTCTTGCCCAATTTTCCATAGAATAAGGAATCTTGTATCTAGAATCATTCTACGAGTATTCTAGGCGTTGATAGACTTATATGACCGTTATAGGTTGAAATCGCAAGTAGCGTATTCTACTCGAAGGGTGGAAAAGGCTAGCGGATTCTGATGCTTTGGAGCTATTTGCTAATTATCGATGTCGTCGCGAGGTATGTGATTCTTCCTATCCTCTTGAGCATGATATTTTAAAGGAATATATATAGTACGGTAGGCGTCGTGTGTTAAGCGAGCGTGGTTTTACTTGATGTCTTTTGACTTGAGTTTTAAATAATAAAGAATCTTGAAGTATTTCAAAAGAATTAAGAATCGTTTTGAAAGAAGAGTAATACTTGGTTTTGAAAGCTTAAGAGTTATACTAGCTTTATGGGAAGTTAGGTATAACGTCTTAAGAGAGATAGAAAGAATGGTTTATTGATCTTAAAAGATAAGAGACTTGACTTAATTGAATTTATATGAATTTTATTAAAAGTGTGAAACTTCATTCGTGAGTAATGAGTATTTGGTCTTTAAAGAATAATGTTTCTTGATTTCGGAAATGAGAATAAGTATCGAACGAACCACTGCAGCGTTAATAAAGGAAAATGTATTGACAATTAAGTAATTATATTAAAACCAGTAGAAACCTCCATCTGCATAGAAGCTAAGATAAGACAAAATTTTATTACATTTCCTAGATCATGGCTGCTTTAATAAGATTGTTATAAACAAGAATAACCTACTCACACATAAGGCATATGTTACTCAAATTGTTTTAAAAGAGAATTACGTTAATAAGTGATTAAGACTATGAACTATGAAATCTTTCGAAAATAAGAGACGTGAATATCTGAAATTAGGCAAACTTGAACTTTGGAAAAGAATGTTGTTACTTGATTTTAAAAAGGAAAGTATGGAAGTTGTTTTGGTCTACTTAAAATGTTAGTCACTCTATTTTTAATACTACGGGTATCGGGTGACCTTTGTAAAAGAAATGGATCCTTTAAAAAGAATTTAACGTACGTAGTACTTTGGGGTTAAAACCTGGACTTTGGCATAAAATGAAAGTACCTTGAGTTGTGTGTAACTTGCCTATGTTTGCGTGTGATAGCCTTGTCGTGCTAGTATTGTATTTCTATACCACCGCGTCTCTCAATGGAGGGTCGGTTGATTTGTTATGATCTTACTTGGGCGTCTGGCGGTGACGGAGGATTCCACAGTGCAACACGTTGATAGTGTTATTCCATAGACTAGCTCTCCATGAGGTTTTACTGATTCGGCTTTGGTATCTGGTAGTTGGCTCTCGTACTTGCCCCGAAGTCGTGGCTGATTCGGCTTTGGTATCGGTAGTTAGCCTTCGTACTTGCCGGCTCGGTTTAGTGGCGAAGTCTCGTGATCTGACGCCTTGGTATCCGTAGTTAGCCTCGTACTTGCCGGTCGGTGCGTGACACGGCTTTGGTATCTGGTAGTTGGCTTCGTACTTGCCGTGTCGAACCGTGGCGAAGTCTCGTGATCTGACCTTGGTATCTGGTAGTTAGCCAGTACTTGCCCGGTCATTCGTGACACGGCTTTGGTATCTGGTAGTTGGCTTCGTACTTGCCCGTGTCGGCTTCGTGGTTTGGTTGTATAGTATTATTAGTCTGGCTTTGGTATCGGTAGTTGGCTTCGTACTTGCCCGATCGATTGATGATCGGCTTTGGTATCGTAGTTAGCCCGTACTTGCCGTCACGGTTTTATGACTCAGTGGGACACGGTGTTTATGTGTACTCCTTGGTGTTATTATATCATGATCGCTGGCGGTGAGGAAGGTATTCCACGGGCATGATTGATGTTGAGGCGTGAGACCCGTAGTTATATTGAGTGATGACTTTGAGGCGTGAGTCACGACTTACGTGATTGCTTATTTATTGTGGATGTAGTTTGGTTATCATACATGTCTCGCTTTATATAGACTACTATGATTTCATTTACGATATTTTGATTTCACATACTGTTATCTTGACCTCGCCCGAGGCTGCGTTCATCTGCGCAGTAGAGGTACACGATTGTTGATCTCGCTCATAGGATCACGATTCAGCGTATTGAAAGCTCTGTTTCTCGGAGGCTTATCTTTTGGTATAGTCACATCACTTTGTAGGTACTTGTACATTCGAGGTATGGCGAGGCCACGTCGTCATGTTGTATAAAAACTCTTAGAAGTGCAGTAATCTTTGTTGTGGGCGGGGTTTGTAATGATGTAACTGCTTCAAGTTTTTAGTTATATATCTGAAGGTAACCGTTTGGTTGGCCTGTTTTATTATCATATCTCTTGTTTCAGGTTTAAGTTTTTATTTCCGCTGATTTTCTCTGATGTTGTATCACTAGGGTGCCCGGGGTAAGGCACCAGTCACGGGCCCGGGATCGGGTCGTGACAGGATATGTCTACAGGTTCTGTCTCCGGATTGGGGTAATATGGAAGTATTTTATCATTAGGAGCCAAGTGATCCCATATTATCATACCATCCTTCTGGAATTCTTCCATGTGTGTTTTGTACTTGCGTGTGTTTATTTTACTTGGCGCATGATAAGTTCAGAATGTTTACTAATCTTTATCTTTTTTTTATATGAAATGCACCGGAGCAAATGAAGAGTCTCATGACGAGATTCATCACGAGCTCAACAAATGAAGACCCACGTCTATGTGTATTCGCATCAAAAATTACAAAGCTACAGGTGGAATGACACCGCCACTCCTTCGAGTCGTTATTATTTCCTTCCTGCCCCTCATGTATTTGTTGTAAATTATTTGTCTAACGCTACACTAATTAGTAGAATACTTAGAATAGTTAAACCTTGAATCAATTTATTATAAAGTAATTTAGTGCTAGAAATTTGATTCCCTTTAAGTTAATTATTTTAGGCTAGCCATGCATTGTTTAAGTTATACTAAATCACTTAATAACCTTTACTCGCATAATCATTCATGTAGCTAGGATATTATATTCCTAATCAATTTTCTCATAAAATTCTCTTATTTACATTCATATAGAAAAATCATTTTAGACACTTTACATGCTAGGCCTATTTTAAAACATGCATTTATCTTTAACATAATAATAACCTAGGTTTGAACGGAAAACCGCGAGTTAGCGAATCTTAGAGGATGTCTAACCCCTTCCCTCTAGATTAATAAAGAACCCTTGCACAAAATCTCACATAGTTTAGCAGACCATTTAAATGGAGTTAGTATTGACTTGACTTAGTTAACATTTAGGTGTCCTAATTCTTCCAAACTCATTAGGTGGCGACTCCGCGAACCCTTAAGACCCCATTTAGCATTTTAGCACCTTTTCGCACTTTATTTTTGTCATGATGTGACCCGACCCGACGGGCCGCGACACGACGTGTCGCGACCCGGTGCCCTAATTTGACACCCTTATACTGACATGTCACATTTAATCTGACTAATACCCAAAACCACATATAAGCCTCGTGAAAATAAGCTGCTTACTTATAACGTATATATATCAAAGGAAACATGCCTCCTGAGGAGCCACAACAATTCAACATAACAACATAGGCAAGCCGACAAGGCTGCCTCTATACATGGTACTATCCAAGATAAACAACAACTGGCACATATCTTGCGTTACGCATATACAACCCATATCTGTCTACAAACCTCTAAGAGTACGATAATGAAATATGACGGGACAGGGCCCCATCGTGCCCCTAAATATACATAAGTAAAAAATAAGGTTCTTGTACCAAAATGACTAAGCTCTGAATCAATGGAGCTCTCCAAACAGCTGAACAGGAGTCCTAGACTGGAGGAGCACCAAACTGAGTACATGTACCAGTAGCATGAAAGCACGACCCTCGGAAAAAAGGGGTCAATACGAAATAATGTACTGAGTATGTAAAATATGAAGTACTGTAAATAAGATCATAATTGGCCAAGAGATGACAGGAGACAAATATCATAATCCAAATATCAATACAATTGTGCTTTATGAAGTGAGAGTCAACTGTGCCTTATAAAAATGAGAGTCATATCAAAATCAGAGATGTCTGCCCATGGAATCATCTTGTCTATATACATTGTCGGCCCTCTAGAGAGGGACTCGGTGAAATCATCATATCTACATACATTACCGGCCCTTTAGTGAGGGACTCGGTGGAATCATCATATCTATATACACTGCCGGCCCTTTGGTGAGGGATTCGGTAGAATCATCATATCTATATACATTGTTGGCCCTTTAGTGAGGGACTCGGTGGAATCATCATATCTATATACATTGCAGGCCTTTTGGTGAGGGACTCAGTGGAATGATATAATCACATCAGCACGAATAGAATATCATGAGTAACTTTATACATATTAAATCATCACTTGACTCACAGTGGAATAAATTAAAGGCGCTATCATAGCATATATCATTTTAAATCATCATTTGGAAAATCAAGACACTTATCATATCATGTATCATTAGGAGTCATGATTCGATAGAATTATGTACGTCTGCCGTACTTTCATTTGTATAAATCATGTCAAAAGAAAGAAATGATAGTTTCACATACCTTTTAGTCGAACTAGCCAACTCAATATTAGAAGATGTCTCGTCTAGTACTTCAACCTATAATAATGGTAATACGTTCGTCAATTCTATGATTACTAGCAAATTTTATATCGAATGACGACTTTCTATTCTATAAAAATTCGGGAAGCACTTCCCCTATTTATATGCAAATCCACAACTTCCAAACAAAGCTAACAATACCAATAAGAAGATACAACTTCAAGATATAACCAATATAATCCCAAACACTCCATAAAACAGATTATAATCCAACAACACCAAGAGTGCAATGTAACACCTTCTTATGCTTTAATTCTTTTAAGACACTTAGTAGTAGTTACCATATCGCATATATAAGTTCATAACTTATATTTCCATCATTATAACTCTACCAAAACAGCCCTAAAAATGTGACACAACATGTCCAATAATTCCTTAAAATCCAATTAAAGTCTAAAAATCTAATTCACATCCCAACAATTCCATAAGAACAACTACAACCTTAAATATCAAGATTTTCTCTCAACTTTCAACATGCAATTAGCGACGATAATAGCAATAACACAATCGAATCTAATATATACAAAAACAATCCGAAAATCGGCTACAACATCCACAAATCGCATGCATTGTCTTAAGTTTCAAGTTCTCTTTATCAAGGTTTACCCTTTAACTACAACATCATTTAATCTTTCAAATACTCAATGAAAAGACGAATTTTTACCTCAAAATGAAGCCCAAAACAGTCCCAATTTCCGGCCACTGCCCTCCATCGATTTGCACCAATTTTTCTAACTTTTTCAACTCCAAAACGACATGCATGAATCCTACAATGTTAATCCATCATTCCTTATGTTTTTCTTCCTTAAACTTCAATTTAAATTCTGGAAATTCTTGCTCCTAAATTCGGCCAGCAGTGGCAACGATTTTCCCACTGTTTTGTGGAGTTTTTGGCCTAGAACTTGTAGAGGAACTTTAATCTTGGAAAAGAGGAGGTTAAAATCTTCAATTTTTGTGTGAGAAAGGGGAGGGGATCGGCTAGAGAGGAGGAGAGAAGAGAGGGAGTGTGTTTGAAAAGGGAAATGTGTGAATATAGAAGATGAATGGTTAATATGTTTTTAAGCCCAAATCTGAAAATTCTTATTACACTTTGGTCCCTATTTGTATAATTAATTTAATCCCTCAAGTAGTAATTAAATAAATCTTAAACCCCGCTTCTTTTAAATCCCGAAAATTTCGTAAGGTCTCGTATTCTTAATGTCATAATTCTTATATAATACGTGACTAATCCATAACGGGAATATATATAACTATCATAATAAGTTTCCAACGTCACATTCGTAGTAACCAAAATTTTCTGGAATCACGTCCTCTTGTATACTAATTTCCTTATTAGCATATGTAAGTATACTTTATATCCAATATTTGAATCTTACTTTCTTAATGACGTTCTTAATTATCGCCTTAAACATATGAGGTGTAACATCATTCCCCCTTAGAAACATTTATCCTCGAATGTTCATAATAGGTCTCATGCTATAAAAATTTTGGCAGAGTTTCCTTTACAACTATGCCTATCCACCAATATTCAACACCTAACAGATGCCTCACAGGGCCACAATATAAAACACATGCAATTCATCAATTACTATAAGGAAATATCAAATTGAATTACCTGTAGGCCTAGGGAACAATTGAGGATACTTCTTCTTCATATCATATTCTGCTTCCCAAGTCATTTCCTCCATATTGTTGTTCCACCACAATACCTTGACGGAAGCCACATCCTTTGTCCGTAATCTCCTGACCTGACGATCAAGTATGGATATGGGACTCTCTTCATACGACAACTCTTCTGTCACCTAGACATTATCTACTGGGAAGACTCTAGAAGGATCACCGATACACTTACGTAGCATCGACACATGAAAGACTGGGTGTACCGCTTCCAAATCAGATGGTAGATTCAACTCATAAGCAACCTTGCCTATCCTACGAGTGATCTGGTAAGGCCCAATATACTTTGGGCTAAGCTTCCCTTTCTGACCAAACCTCATCACACCCTTCATGGGTGATACCTTCAAGAATAATCCTATTAATATGTTGACCAGATATAGCCTCATACTTCTAAAGAATATTCATGATTATTTTTAAAGATTGCTTATCAGCAGAAGCAAAGGTAATTGGGTCATTTGCATAATGCAAGATGATTGATATTCTGGCTCCATTTTGGCATCCTATAACCTACATAACTATTTTTTTCAAACACTACATTTAGAGCTCTAGACAGATCTTCTGCCGCTATGACAAATAAAGCTGGTGACAGGGGATCATCCTGCTTGACTCCTCTTGTTGATTGTAGCTTTCCCATTAAAACAGTATGGAATACTATTATTGGCAATGAGTCTCCAAATCATGTCAATGAACTTACCCACAAGGCCTATTTTTCTAAAAACTTTAACTAAGTACAACCATGAAACTCTATCATATGCCTTAGACATATCTAATTTAATCACTATATTTGCTAGTTTTCCTCTTTCTGGTGTTTGTGACCATCTCCCGAGTTAAAAGCACATTCTTAATGATGCGCATTTCCTCACAGATCCTGCTTGGTTAGCAGAAATCAAATCAGAAAAGACTTCTACTAATCTGGCATGTACTGCCCTTGAAATCACCTTCTTAATAAAATTGTTCAGAATTATGGGCTTAGTAGCTGAGTAATTCTGCACTGATTATTTCTTAGGTACTAACACAAGATTTTTGTGAGTAATATATTTAGGGAGAGTATGCCCTTAGAAAATGCAGTGACCATATTGAACACATCAGCACCTATGATATTCTAACATGATTGATAAAATGAACATGAAAAACCATCCAGGCATCTCACAAAGAGTTTCATCCCTTCTCTGATTTACCATTACTAGATCATGAGCAACTAACTCTCCACTTCTTGATCAATCTCTTCATGTGTAAATTGTTTGAGATGAGACTTCACTGCTTCATCCACAATTTGATCTTTATTATCAATCCACTCCCCATCTTAATTTGAATTCTTTTAATCTGTAGTTTTTTTCTTTCTGCCATTTACTAGCTTATGGAAGAATCTTGTATTCCTGTCACCATCTATAAATCAGTCCATGCCAGACTTTTGCCTCTAGTATTCTTCTTCAAAGTGCAAATACCTCTTTATCTCAACCTGAGTTTGATGAAGAATACATATATTTATGACAAAAGGATCTTCTTCAAATAAGTCCTCTTAAATTCTCACAATCTCCCTGATGATTAATTGCTTGAAGATGTTGCCATACGTTGTTCCACTTCACTCTAGCATCTGTTTTAGCTTCTTTAATTTATATTTTACATTAACGAAAGGTAATCATTCTCCCAATTGGACCGACTCAGTCTAACAATTTCCTCAAAATATTCATGTTTAGTCCAAAATTTAAGAAAATTAAATGACACGAAATGTACTTCTGCATCAATCTCAAAGTAATACAGTAAATGGGTATGATCTGAGCTTGTTTTTTCAAGATGTCCAACTTTCATGAGCCCAAACCAGTTCTGCACTTTATTATTCACTAGCATTCTATCCAATCTTCCAAAGATACAATCAGCCACACTCTACCATTCCACCTTGTAAATGGACTCCCTTTGAAAGATACTTCTTCTAGTTCACAAGAATTTACAAAAAAAAATACAAGGTCTTCAATATCTTATGGTTGTATAGGGATACCACCTATTTTCTCTTCTTCATTCATCACCATATTGAAATTCCCTCCTATCAACCAAGTATCTATCATGTTATATGCTAGGTGATAAATACTATTTCACAATTCTATTCTTTCTGTCTTAAAACATTTGACATAAACCAATGTAGTAGTCATGTGTTGATTTAGTTCCTGAAAGAATAATCTCAAAGTGACTTGCTGCTCTATATCCATCAATATATCCACCTCAATATTATCTGCTATAAAAGAAAAAATCATATCTTTCCATTATAATTTATGTTGGCATAAGGCATGCCCAATATTCTCATATACTACTGCATATGCCTTGACTGCTGAAAAGGCTCTATAAGAGCTATTAAGAAAAATATGTGATGCATATTTAACATTTTAAGCGTGTAAAAGGCATTTTGTGTCCTGACTGATTTGATGTTCTAAATACCGGACTCCATCATCAGTATTTATTGGATTTTTGCATTAACATTCCTTGGTAACACCCTAGTAGGTTGTTTTTTTTTCAATTGACACGGATTTGCCACCCTTCTTGTGATCTTTATTGTTGGATTTGAACATAGGAGATACACTTACCTTCTTGACATTCTACGCTAAGGATTTCTCTTTAGCCTCTTCTAAGTTAATATTCTCCTTTCCAATATTCAAATTGACAACACTGTGAGACACCAAATCATGCAGTACTTTGTTAGATGATCTTCTCTTAACCACAATCCCAAGTTGTGTACTTGAGCTACCAATGACTAAGGCATTATAAGTCATCTATAATTCTTCCCCTAACACATCTCTAACACTATCCATCACCTTCTCATTGTCTTATGGAATGACATGACTGATATGACCTTCTACCAGTAACTCTTTTCCAATATCAACTATTAGATCATGAATCTGCTCATCCATCAAAACTTGATCTTCTTCTATAAAATTTTGCTTATCACTCACTGCAGCATCAATATGATCAATATGTAATAGTGGTTCAACACCTTTGTCATGGCCCTCATTTCCTAATGTATCATCACCCACTGGCCACTGCAGCATCTTGATTATCACTCGTATGTAATTTAATATTACTTGAATTTAGCCCAACTCCCACAAAAGTAATGTTATTGTCACACCCCAAACCCCGGGCCCGTGACTGGTGCCCTACCTGGGCACCCTTCTACCTAACTGACACAAGTAAACCGCGGAATTAAATAACACTTTTTTTTTTAAAACCAACGAACATGCAAGGGCAAAGCCGACAAGGATGTCATATAATATACATAATCAAAATACACACAATGTACACGAGTCCAATCCCATATATAAATACAGACCTCTAAGAGTTTTACTGAACTATGACGGGACAAGGCCCCGCCGTACCCATAACTGTACAAAAGCATGTAATGAAGGATTATACCAAAATGATAAACTCCTGAACAGATGGAGCTATCTAAAAACTCAGAGCAGGGTCCTACACCTGTCGATCACCAAACTGCGTACCTAAACCTGCGGCATGAACGCAGCCCCCCGAAGGAGGTCAGTACGAAGGATGTACCAAGTATGCGAACTGAAAATACTGTAATGAAATCATAGTAGTCTATACAAAACAGGAGACATTTATGATAGCCAAACTACAATACACAATACATAAGCAGTCATATCAAGTCAGGGACGCATGCCCTCAAAGTCATTACTCAAATATAACCATGGGTATCACGTCCATAATATCAAACATGCTCGTGGAATCCTTCCTCACTGCCGGCAGTCCATGATATAATATAACATCAAATAAGCATACATGAACACCAAGTCCCACATGTGTCACAAAAGCATGCGGGCAGTAGGAAAAGCGAACCACGAGAACGGCTGCGTCATAAAGCGGCGGCAAGTACGAAAGCCAACTACCAGATCCATCCTGCGTCATCAACTGATCGGGGCAAGTACGAAAACTAACTACCAGATCCAGCCTGTCGTCACGAGATATGACCGGGGCAAGTGAGAAAGCTATCCACCGAACTCTGCGTACCAAATCGTGCAATAGGCGACGGGGCAAGTGCAGCTCTCTACGGACCGTCCTACGGCGACCATGGCCGGCAAGTGCGAAGCTTCTACCGGACCATCCTGCGTCGCTAAATCTCATGGAGGCTAATCCGTGGAATAACAATATCCACATGGTCGCGTGCCACGGAATCCCACATCGTGTAAGCATGTCCGTAGGGTAATACAAACAAATCACGAATCTAACCCGCCTCACGGTCACATGCCGGAATCCACATCGTGTAAGCATGTCGGAGTAATAAAAACAAATCAGGAATCTAACGCGTCACGGTCGCATGCCCCGGAATCCCACATCGTATAAGCATGTCCAAGGATCAATCATAATGAAAGCATACCCGTGGAATCCCACATCACTGTCGGTACGTCCAGGTAAACTCACAATAAGACAGCCGACCCTTCAACTGAGAGTCGCGGCAACGTAAAAATATAATATTTGCACTCAAAGGCTATCACAAGCACACATAGGCAAGTTCATAAAATCTTTAGACTTTCATTATCATACTAAAATGAATTTCATTTTATAAATTCAAGGCACTTTCATTTTATATAAAAATCCGGGATTTTAACCCTAAGTACTACGTACTTCCATTCTTTTCAAAAGACTCCTTTTTATATAAAACTCCAAGGTACTAACACCCGTAGTATCAAGGTATGTCTATTTTTCAAATTAAGTTACTACACCTTTAGAAATTCATTTCAAGACTTTGAAACCAAGTAACTTAAAATTTCATAACCTAGGCAACTCATGCCTATTAATCAAAATAGACAACTTTCTTAACCTTTCATAATGCCGTTATAACAAACTTCCCATAAAGCCGTTATAACCCTTTATGGTTTTAGACAAATTCATTCTTTTTATAACCAAGAGACTTATACTTTTAAAACCAAGTTACATGACTTTCAAAATACTTCAAGTCTCTTAACTTTAGAAATCAAGTAACTTAACTTTAAATCCCAAGTAACTCACACCTTTAAAACAAGTTACTTCTCTTTAAATCATGTCATTTCTCCTCTTTTAAATCAATTAAGTAAATCACTCCTTTGACTCCCCTAAAGCAGTTATAACAACCTTTAGGTTTTGAAACTAAGGCACTAGCCAAATATTTGGAAACCACTTCCTTTTTAAGACTCTATGTACTTCAAGTAAAACACTTTCACTTTTGAAAATCCAAACTTCATCAAGGTAATGGATTATAACAACTTTCAATTTAAACATCCAAAGTACAATCAAGGAAGTATATAGAAAAACTTCTATATTAGGCAGTACAAGTACAATCAAGGAGTGGATCATTTAAGGAGTAGGATTTACTTACTTTACCATAAGGAATCATGCTAGAAGGAGAGGAGATGGTTCACATATCTTTCCGGCTTAATCCCCAAGCTAAGTCGAATACGCCGCACGTAGAATTGTCAACCTATAATGGCCACAACACGACTATCAACTTTTAGTTTCTAACGTAGAATAATACTAAGTATACGGTCTCTTATTCTATGGAAATCGGGCAGCACCTCCTTTGTTTCTACATACTTTTCCACCTTTTTCAAGGCCCGATAATCAATAACCAACATGCCACATTTAAGGCTCAACACACCAACCAATCAAAGGGGATTATACGCCTTACATGACGTATACAATTCTGCCCCCACATTCATATAAAACATTCCAATCTTAAATATCATTTCGACTACAAGGTACAACCGCATAAAATCTTTTCCAATTCCTTTTTAATCCATATAATCGTTTTCTCATGTTATATAGTCGCAACCAATCTCAACAACTATAATCACTTATTTAGACAACATGCGACGATTATAACTATCGACCAATTTGTATTTCAATCTCAAGGGCTAACAAGGTCATTTTCGGATTTAGGCTTCCAACATCCATAACACTTATAAAACTCCAATATACAATTCACATGATCAATATCAACTATTTCATGTATCTTAATTTACTTTCAAGAGGAGAGGGGATTTTACCTTTAGGATTTCACCCACTATAGCCCTTTTTCCGCAACTCCTTTTCTTGTCAAAATCATCCACACGAACCCTCTACAAGTTTATCAACACTTTATCTTCTTGCCGCCTCACCAAAAATTTCACTAGGCTTAGGGTTCTTAAAATCTTTAGGGAGAAGAGAAGAGGGTGTTACACCTCATAAGTTAAGACAAAGATTTAGAACGTCATTAAGGATTATGATTTCCAAATTTCGAAATTACATATATTTTACGTGCTAATACGGATTAATTTTTTAGCAATGACGAATGTGACGCCGGAAATCTCTTTGGAACTGGTGGTATAAATAAATATATATTTTCCCGTTATGAATTAGTAAGGTATATAAGGTACGATGATAAGAAATTAAGGCAATGGAAAATTAGATTAAAAGAAGTGGGATTAATTTAGTTAAATAAATACTTAGAGGGGGCAAAGTGTGACATCTAAGGGGGCTAAGTGTATTATAAAAAAATCTGAAAATTTCCTAATAACTATCCTAAATAGTTCATTTTCTTCCACAACAAGAACACACTTACTCCTCTCCTCTCCCCCCCCCCCCCCCCTATTTGACCGAAAATTCCCCCACATTTTGCAAAGAAAATTAAGCTTGTTACTCCATCTTCTTGGGTTAAATTGTCCCACCATTTGAGGCGAAATTAATCACCCCAAAACAGTGGGGTTCTCGGCAAATCTGGCCGATTTTTTAGGGCTTTGGGTTCTTAATTTTGGACAAGTTTTCTTGAAGGAAAAGGTGTAAGAATGAGGGATTAACATGGTAGAATGGTTGCATGTTGGATTGAAGATGAAGAAGTGAAGGGTTGGACATGAAATTGATGAGAAACTTGGGCTTAAAAATCGAAAATTGAGCAGTTTTTTTGAGCATTCCTTTGAGGTAAAAATTCTTTTTTTTTATATAAATGGAATGCTTATTTTCAGAATTTAGGAGATGAAGTTGGGTTAAAAAAACAAGCCTAAATTATGATGGAACGTGAATAAGAATCGCATGTAGTTGTTGTTAGAATTGGTTGGCAAATTTCGAACTAAAATAGGTAGACATTGGCTTCAATGGTTGAATTGTTATCTTGCTTACCACTTGCATGTGGAGAATTGAGATGTAGAGTTGATGATTAAGAGATAATTATTTGTATGAAGGAATTACAAGATGAATTGAAATGTTTAAGAATTTAAAAGGAAAAGTTTGGAATTTATAATATGTTGATACGGCCGGAAAGTTGATGGAAATTATTGAACATTATGGTAATGTATTACGGGCTGAATTAGTATGTAAATAAGCTACAAACGTGCATATGTATTGAAATAAGTTACCTATACATGCCTCGAAAGGAGTAGAGTGTAGAAAAGTGTTAATTTTATATTTTGAATTGGATTGTTGGTTGGTTTGAATTGGATTGTTGGTTTGAATTGAAGTACTAGACGAGGAATACCTTAATACCAAGCTGATTAGTTCGCCTAAGAGGTATGTGAGACATTTTCTTTTTTCTTTTGGCATGATTTTTATGAAAGTACGTCGGACGTACTTAACTCCTATCAGTTTAGTTTTAAAAATGATTATTTACTAATGATTATGATTTCAGTAACAGAGTTTATGGTAATAATTTATTGAGAGTCACATAATGATTTTAGTTGCATACAGTTGCTCATGATATCTACTCGTGCTAACTGTTACTATTTCACTCCACTGAGTCGGGCGGATCATGTTCGTGCGGCCATGCATCATTCATCGAGTCCTCACTGAGGCCGAGACACGTTATATATACAGATTACATCGAGTCCCTCCAGAGGCGAAGACATGTTACGCGCAGATCTGATTCCATTGGGTCCTCAATAGAGGCCGAGACATGTTATCTGATTTTATATCTGACATGAGCATGATGTTTTATGATTCAAGATACATGATATGATTTTGACATGATTCTCGATTTTATGAAAGTTTGATGACTCTCTGCTTTACTTGGTACAATTGTTATCGATTTCTGATATTTTATGTTTTACATACTCAGTACATTATCTCGTACTGACCCCCTTTTCTCGGGGGGCTGCGTTCATGCCCGCAGGTTCAGGTGTTGAGATAGGTGACCCTCAAGTCTAGGATTTGCATGCGGCGGTTGGAAACTCCTTTGTTCGGAGCGGCTATTTTTAGTCTGAGACGCTTTATTTTTGGACTTATGCATATTTTGGGCACGACGGGGCCTGTCGTCATATGTCGATATTACACTCTTAAGTGCATGAAGCGATTGTGGGTTGGGCGTTTGTACCTTGTTTTGGGTTTTGATGTGGTTATCTAGTAGCGATCTTCAGAACTGCGTATTTTGATTTATGCCTTTGTGCGCGTGATGTTGGTTAGTGGCAGCCTAGTCGGCTAGCCTATTGTGACTGTTGTTTTGTTGTTGTTTTGACAGCCTTGTCGGCTCGCCCGTTTCAGGGATATGTTGTAAAAGCAGTCTTGTGCTGCCGAAATTTCTGTAGATATCTGTATTAAATGGGTTAAGAGTGACAGGTCAGTAATGACGTCCAATTAGGACGTTAGTCGCGGCCCGTCGGGTCGGGTCGTGACAAAAGTGGTATCAGAGCGGTTAGTCCTCGGAATGTCTACAGACCGTGTCTAGTAGAGTTTTGTGTATGAGTATGTTGTGCACCATACTTATATACAGGAGGCTGCCGGATATTTAGGATTGTTTCTATTCTTCCATCTCTTAGATCGTCCTATAGAGCTGTGTTATTAGGATGATCCGTCTTCTGATAGTTTACTATGTTTACAGCTATGCCTTCGAGGAAGGCGCCCGTGGCCCGGAAGGGCAAATCTACAGTAGGGGACACTAGTCGGGTACGGAGAGCTACGAGTCTTGCGCGGTCTACTCACGAGTGTGCCCCGACAGCGGAGTTACGCCTCGTCACGATTCTAGGCTCCCTCTCGAGCAACGCGTCACCCGTATCCGAGACCCGATACGAGCCTTGTTCCCGAGCAGAGCACAGGATGGAGATTTGAGAGAAACGATCGATTATTGGCAAGGATAGTGGCGGGACAGTTCATGGCGAGCCGACGATTAACGAGCGAGCAGTTTGAGGTTAGAGATTTCTGAGTTGCGATCGCGAGTTTTACGGGTCCAGCACGAGGATGATCCACATGAGTTCATACGCGGATGCAGAGTACATTGAGGTGATCGGGCTTGAGTCGATTATATTGACGTCATCTGGGTTGCGCGATGTAGCGATCAAGTTTGAGTCTGGGAGTTGTCTAGGGCGATGGTGCTCCTCCCGGTATGGGATGAGTTTTGAAGCATTCGCGCCACTTTATACCTCGGAGATGAGGCGGGCAAGAGTCGGCGAGTTTCTACGATTCTTTGCAGAATGGGAGGGCGGTCGAAGTATAGCTTGAGTTCGACTCGCGGCGTCTGCGCCCACTATGGTAGCGACATGGCGGATAGGGTGCCGTTATGTGATGGGGTTGGACCATTATCTTATTGATGGGTGCTTGACACCCGCTTGATCGACCATGGATATTGTCAGGATACGAGCTTTTGCGCGAGGATTGAGGAGCGACATAGAGGCGGCGGAAAAGGTCGGGATAGAGATCGGCCCGAGGGCGGGGCAGCGAGGTTTTGGTGGCGTCCGGCAGCATTCTATCGGTATTCCTCGGCCGGCCGCAGTACACCTCAAAGACTTCTGGTAGACGATTTGATCGCTCGGGGCATTCGAGGCTGTCGGGGCTCGGCGGCAGTCGCGAGCGCGAGGTTACGGCGATGGAGACCATCTCTCCTCGATGTCCACGATGTGGCGAGCGTCATCCGAAGTGTCGCATTATCGGTACTTGTTTTTCTTGCGGCCGTCCAGGCCATTTGATGAGGGAGTGTCCGTATAGAGATGGCACGTGTACTATGGCTCAGCCTACGGGTTCTATTGCCGGTTCGTAAATCGACTACGATTATCGCCCATCGGGCGGTACTCGAACATCGGTGGTCGTGGCAGGCCGTGGCGAGGTTCGATTCTGGCGGTCGCCGAACGCATTTATGCCATGGCGATGAAGCGCGACGAGGCGTCGCGGATGTTGTCACAGGTACATTATCGGTCTTTTTCTATGATATGTATGATTTGATTGATCCAGGTTCCACCTTGTCCTATATATCCCCTCTTGTTGCTAGTAGGATAGGGATAGAACCTGAGCCTATAGAACCATTCGAGGTAGCTACACCGGTGGGAGATTCGGTTATAGCTAGACATGTGTATAAGAATTGCTCGGTGGCGATATATCGCCGTCGTACCTCAGCAGATTTGATAGAGTTGGATATGATCAACTTCGACGTTATTATGGGTATGGATTGGTTGGCCTCTTGTTTTGCCAACATTGATTGTCGAGAGAAGTTGGTTCGATTCCAGTTTCGAACGAACGGTTATTGAATGGAAAGGAATCGCGTCGCCAGGGTAAGTTTATTTCATACCTCAAGGCAAGGAAAATGGTTCGAAAGGGGTGTATTTATCACTTAGTTTGGGTACATGATACGGAGGCGAGTGCAAGCCCTTGATCGATTCCGATAGTCGGTGAGTTTCGGATTTTTCCCGGATGATCTCGTGTCTTCCTCGAGGCGGGAGATAGATTTCAGTATAGATATATTGCCAGGTACCCAACCTATATCTATTCCCCCTTATAGAATGACACCTGCAGAGTTGAAGAAGTTAAAGGAACAGTTGAGAGACCTATTAGAGAAGGGCTTCATTAGTCCTAGTGCATCTCCATGGGGTGCGCCGATATTATTTGTAAAGAAGAAGGATGGTTCGCTGCGGATGTGCATTGACTATAGGCAGCTGAATAAGGTGATCATCAAGAATAGGTATCCCCTTCCCAGGATTGATGACTTGTTCGATCAGTTGCAGGGCGCTAAATATTTCTCGAAGATAGACCTGCGATCCGGTTATCATCAGGTACGGGTTAGAGAGGCAGATATCCCGAAGACTACGTTCAGGACCCGGTACGGACATTATGAGTTCATGGTAATGTCGTTTGGGTTGACTAATGCTCCAGCAGTGTTCATGGACCTAATGAATCGGGTGTTCAAACTATTCTTGGATACATTTGTTATAGTATTCATTGATGACATCACGTATATTCGCTCGAGCGAGCACGCGGATCACGAGGCGATGCCAGAGTCCTCCGACACGTGATTGTATGCTAAATTTTCAAAATGTGAGTTTTGGTTGGCCTCAGTGGCATTCTTGGGGCATATTGTCGGGGCAGATGGTATTCGGGTGGATACTCAGAAGATTGAGGCAGTGAAGACATGGCCCAGGCCCACTACACCTGCGAGTGCACGATTTTAGGTCTAGCGGTATTATAGGAGGTTTGTGGAAAATTTTGCCTCGATCTCGGCACCGCGACTAGGCTAACCTGAAGGTAGCTAAGTTCGGTGGGCCGTGCTTGTGAGCACGATTTTGATTGTTGAAGGATAAGTTGACTTCGGCCCCAGTTTTGACTCTCCCGGAGGGGTTAGATGGGTATGTGATTTATTGTGATGCTTCAGGTATCGGGTTAGGTTGTGTGTTGATGCAGCATGGCAAGGTTATAACTTATGCCTCCCGACAGCTCAGAAAACATGAAAAGAATTATCCCACTCATGATTTAGAGTTAGCAGCGGTAATTCATGCTTTGAAGATATGGAGACATTACTTGTATGGTGTCCATGTTGATATTTACACAGATCATAAGAGTCTTCAATACATCTTTAAACAGAAGGAACTGAATCTGAGGCAAAGGCGGTGGCTTGAGTTGCTAAAGTATTATGATGTTGATATTCTGTACCACCCAGGGAAGGCCAACGTTGTGGCAGATGCTCTCAGCTGTAGATCCATGGGTAGTTTGTCGGATGTGCAGCCGGACAGGAAAGAGATGGTTCGAGAGATTCACAGGCTAGCCAGCCTTGGAGTCCGGTTGGCGGATTCTGGAGATAGTGGTATTCTTGTTCGAGGAGTTGCTGAGTCCTCTATCATAGAAGAGGTAAAGAGATGACAGTATGATGATCCTGTTCTGGCACAGTATAGAGATGCAGCTCTCCGGAAGGAGAAGGCTTTATTTGAGGTGACCTCTGATGGTGTGTTATGGTATAAGGGTAGGTTATGTGTACCCGACATTGCAGGACTGCGTCAGCAGGTTATGGGTGAGGCACACAGTGCCCGTTATTCCGTTCATCCAGGGTCGACGAAAATGTATCATGACCTTAGGAGCTTGTATTGGTGGGATGGCATGAAGAGAGATGTGGCAGAATTTGTTGCTCAGTGCCCGAATTGTCAACAGGTTAAGATCGAGCATCAGAAGCCTGGTGGGCTACTACATGCGATAGAGGTCCCGACTTGGAAGTGGGAGGTAATTAATATGGATTTTATTACAGGATTGCCTCGTACTCAGCGGAAGTGTGATTCCATCTGGGTTATTGTAGATAGGCTGACAAAATCAGCCCATTTTCTACCAGTCCAGACTACTTATTCAGCTGAGGACTATGCTAGATTATACATCAGGGAGATAGTGAGGATGCATGGGGTTCCTATATCTATCATATCTGACCGAGGAGCCCAGTTCACGGCTAACTTCTGGAGATCATTTCAGAAAGGATTGGGAACGCAGGTGAGTCTCAGCACAACATTTCATCCTCAGACGGATGGGCAGGCAGAGCGTACCATACAGACACTGGAGGATATGTTGAGGGCTTGTATTATTGATTTTAGAGGTAGCTGGGATGATCACTTGCCACTTATTGAGTTTGCTTACAATAACAGCTACCACTCTAGCATTCAGATGGCCCCGTATGAGGCTTTGTATGAGAGGAAGTGCAGGTCGCCCATTGGTTGGTTTGACGTAGGTGAGGCTCAGTTGATTGGTCCAGACATATTTCAGCAGTCTGTCGACAAGGTGAAACTTATACAAGAAAGATTACTAGCAGCTCAGAGTCGGCAGAAGTCATATGCTGATAATCGGCGACGGCACCTAGAGTTTCAGATCGACGACTGGGTATTCTTGA
Organism: Przewalskia tangutica; assembly: GCA_029844215.1. Taxonomy (NCBI): domain Eukaryota; kingdom Viridiplantae; phylum Streptophyta; class Magnoliopsida; order Solanales; family Solanaceae; genus Przewalskia; species Przewalskia tangutica. Next base: position 132,075,764 of record CM056720.1, on the reverse strand, counting down.
AGGTATCACCCATGAAGGGTGTGATGAGATTTGGAAAGAGGGAAAAACTTAGCCCGAGGTATATTGGGCCTTATCGGATCATTCACAGAGTAGGCCAAGTTGCCTATGAGTTGGACCTACCCACAGACTTGAAAGCAGTACATCCAATTTTTCATGTATCATGTTACGGAAATGTATTGGTGACCCTTCCAGAGTTTTCCCTGTGGACGATGTCCAAGTGACTGAGGAGTTGTCCTATGAGGAGAGTCCCGTGGCCATATTGGATCGCCAGGTCAGGAGGCTACGGACTAAGGATGTTGCATCCGTCAAGGTGTTATGGCGGAACAATAATAGAGAGGAAATGACTTGGGAGGCAGATGACGAGATGAAGAAGAAGTATCCTCACTTATTCCCTATGCCCCCAGGTAATTCAATCTAACTCCCTTAATTGATTATGGTATTGGTGAACTATATATGTGTGTTTTTTTTTCATGGCCCTATGTGGCATCTGCTGGGTTGCTGGATATAGATGGATAGTCACTATTATAAAGGAGGCTCTGCCGAAATTTCTAGAACTTGAGACTTGTTATGAACATTCGAGGACGAATGTTTCTAAGGGGTGAAGAATGTTACACCTCGTAAGTTAAGACAAAGATTTAGAACGTCATTAAGGATTGGGATTTCCAAATTTCGAAATTACATATATTTTACGTGCTAATACGGATTAATTTTTTAGCAATGACGAATGTGACGCCGAAAATCTCTTTGGAAATGGTGGTATAAATAAATATATATTTTTCCGTTATGAATTAGTAAGGTATATAAGGTACGATGATAAGAAATTAAGGAAATGAGAAATTAGATTAAAAGAAGTGGGATTTATTTAGTTAAATAAATACTTAGAGAGGGCAAAGTGTGGCATCTAAGGGTGCTAAGTGTATTATAAAAAAATCTGAAAATTTCCTAATAACTATCCTAAATAGTTCATTTTCTTCCACAACAAGAACACGCTTACTCCTCTCCTCTCCCCCCCCCCCCCCCTATTTGATCGAAAATTCCCCCACATTTTGCAAAGAAAATTAAGCTTGTTACTCCATCTTCTTGGGTTAAATTGTCCCACCATTTGAGGCGAAATTAATCACCCCAAAACAGTGGGGTTCTCGGCAAATCTGGCCGATTTTTTAGGGCTTTGGGTTCTTAATTTTGGACAAGTTTTCTTGAAGGAAAAGGTGTAAGAATGAGGGATTAACATGGTAGAATGGTTGCATGTTGGATTGAAGATGAAGAAGTGAAGGGTTGGACATGAAATTGATGAGAAACTTGGGCTTAAAAATCGAAAATTGAGCAGTTTGTTTGAGCATTCCTTTGAGGTAAAAATTTCTTTTTTTTATATATAAATGGAATGCTTATTTTCAGAATTTAGGAGATGAATTTGGGTTAAAAAAAACAAGCCTAAATTATGATGGAACGTGAATAAGAATCGCATGTAGTTGTTGTTAGAATTGGTTGGCAAATTTCGAACTAAAATAGGTAGACATTGGCTTCAATGGTTGAATTGTTATCTTGCTTACCACTTGCATGTGGAGAATTGAGATGTAGCCTTGATGATTAAGAGATAATTATTTGTATGAAGGAATTACAAGATGAATTGAAATGTTTAAGAATTTAAAAGGAAAAGATTGGAATTTATAACATGTTGATACGGCCGGAAAGTTGATGGAAATTATTGGACATTATGGTAATGTATTACGGGCTGAATTAGTATGTAAATAAGCTATAAACGTGCATATGTATTGAAATAAGTTACCTATACATGCCTCGAAAGGAGTAGAGTGTAGAAATGTGTTAATTTTATATTTTGAATTGGATTGTTGATTTGAATTGGATTGTTGGTTTGAATTGGATTGTTGGTTTGAATTGGAGTGTTAGTTGGAGTTGAATTGTTGGTTGATTTGGACTATTGGAAAATTGTGGATACGCACATAAACAAAGGAAATGCTGCCCAAATTTTTATAGAAATAAGGGAGTCTTTAATCATATGACTTACATTAGGAATCATAGAATTGGCAAGCATGATGTTCCTTATCATAGGTTGAAGTACTAGACGAGGAATACCTTAATACCAAGCTGATTAGTTCGCCTAAGAGGTATGTGAGACATTTTCTTTTTTCTTTTGGCATGATTTTTATGAAAGTACGGCGGACGTACTTAACTCCTACCAGTTCAGTTTTAAAAATGATTATTTACTAATGATTATGATTTCAGTAACAGAGTTTATGGTAATAATTTATTGAGAGTCACATAATGATTTTAGTTGCATCTGATTGCTCATGATATCTACCGTGCTAAGTGTTACTATTTCACTCCATCGAGTCGGGCGAGATCATGTTCGTGCAGCCATGCATCATTCATCGAGTCCTCACTAGAGGCCGAGACACGTTATATATATCAGATTACATCGAGTCCCTCCTTAGGCCGAGACATGTTCTGTATGAGATACATATTCCATGAGTCCTCCACAGAGGCGAGACATGTTATCTGATTTTATATACGACATGAGCATGATGTTTTATGATTCATATACATGATATGATTTTGAACATGATTCTCGTTTTATGAAAGTTTGATGACTCTGTTTTACTTGGTACGATTGTTATCGATTTCTGATATTTTATGTTTACATACTCGAGACATTATCTCATCGGCCCCCTCCTCTGAAGTGCGTTCATGCCGCGGGTTGTGTGTTGAGATAGGTGACCTCAAGTCTAGGATTTCATGCGGTGGGAGACTCGCTTTGTTCGGAGCGGCTATTTTTGGTACAGACCTTTATTTTTGAGACTTATGCATATTTTGGGCACAGCGGGCCTGTCCGTCATATGTCGATATTACACTCTTAGAGGTGCATGAGCGATTGTGGGTTGGACGTTTGTACCTTGTTTTGGGTTTTGATGTGGTTATCTAGTAGCAGCCTTGCCGGCTTGCGTATTTTGATTTATGCCTTTGTGCGCGTGATGTTGGTTGGTGGCAGCCTAGTCGGCTAGCCTATTGTGACTGTTGTTTTGTTGTTGTTTTGGCAGCCTTATCGGCTCGCCCATTTCAGGGATATGTTGTAAAAGCAGTGTTGTTCTGCCGAAATTTCTGTAGATATCTGTATTAAATGGGTTAAGAGTGACAGGTCAGTAATGACGTCCAATTAAGACGTTAGTCGCGGCCCGTCGGGTCGGGTCGTGACAGAGGGATTTCCTTTTAGATGAATCTTTGCAAATGACCAAGTCTTGCAAGACTTGGTCAATATATAAGACCTTTCTTGGTCCACAAGATGGGAGGGACATTTGTCGCCCTCCCATGGGCCTTTACACAAATACCTTCTGATTTTTCCTCTTTTTTCGCGAAAAATCCCACCTCGGCGCCGCAACGCTGCAACTTCAGAACACTTCAGTACTTACGGCGCCGCAGCCCTGCAACCGGCGCCGTGGCGCTGTGGCGGCTGACTGAAAACATTTTCCTGTTCATCTGCCCACTGAAATTGTAACGTCCATAACTTTCTACTCCGATGTCCTATCGACGAGCGTTTGGTTGCGTTGGAAACAAGACTCACCGAACCTCATATTATGCCTTTGAAACACCCAAAAACTCCTAATATACCTTTATATATATTGCTCCAAAGTTGACTAAAAATTTGTCCAAAATATTCCGCCAACTTATCTTCCCATATTCAAATCTTATTTCTTTCGTAAGTTCTTAAATACATGCCCTGGAATTTCGGGGTGTAACAGTTATCTTCCAGTTCCCTGATACCTTGAACTTTACAAACCTTCTGGCCTTCACTTGTCTCAACACTAAGACAATTCTCCTTTGGTGATGATTCTGCATTACTATCTTCTTCTTTTCCCCTTTGAACTACCTCTTGATCTTTGTTAATAACATCTTCCTGCTCTTCTACATCTATTCTATCATCCCATAATTTTGTAGGAGAAACCACAAAACTTGCAGCTCTTCATAACTAGTAGTTGACCCAACCATCATCAAACTATTACCATAAGTACCCCCATTGACCTATATATAATTCTAGAGTCTTTACTCGATACTTGGCTATGAAGAACCAACATTTACCTTATTCACCGAACCAACACATATCCTACTAATCGTGTAATTTGTTTCTTTTCCCTTTTGGCCAACTCCAAGGTCATTACACTAGTAATCATTGAGCTTCTCAAGTTTTAACCTTTATATACCATGTCTACAAATCTTGTCGACTGGACTACAATCTCAGGCATAGACTGGGCACGGAACCTAGTAATTCTCCGGATCTGACTAGTATCGCCTGCTACTGATTTGCCCTTCTGGACAGTTGTCACTTTCTTCGGAGGCATAACTGTAAACACAATATTCTGTCAGAGAGGGATTATCCTAATAACATAGCTCTATCGCACTATCTTAGAGTAAGAAGAATAGAAATCAATCCTAAATGTCTGGCAACCTCATGCGTATAAGTATGGTGCACAACATACCTATACGCAAGACTCTACTAGACACAGTCTGTAGACATTCCGAGGACGAACTGCTCTGATACCACTTTTGTCAAGACCCGACCCGACGGGCCGCGACCCGGTGCCCTAATTAGACACCCTTATACTGACATGTCACATTTAATCTGACTAATACCCAAAACCACATATAAGCCTCGTGAAAATAAGTTGCTGACTTATAACGTATATATATCAAAGGAAACCTGCCTCCTGAGGAGTCACAACAATTCAACATAACAACATAGGCAAGTCGACAAGGTTGCCTCTATACATGGGACTATCCAAGATAAACAACAACCGACACATGTCTTGTGTTACGCATACACAACCCACAACTGTCTACAGACCTCTAAGAGTACGATAATGAAATATGACGGGACAGGGCCCCGTCGTGCCCCTAAATATACATAAGTCAAAAATAAGGTTCTTGTACCAAAACGACTAAGCTCCGAATCAATGGAGCTCTCCAAACAGCTGAACAGGAGTCCTAGACTGGAGGATCACCAAACTGAGTACATATACCAGCGGGCATGAAACGCAGCCCTCCGGAAAAAAGGGGTCAATACGAAATAATGTACTGAGTATGTAAAATATGAAGTACTGTAAATAAGATCATAATTGGCCAAGAGATGTCAGGAGACAAATATCATAATCCAAATATCAATACAACTGTGCTTTATGAAGTGAGAGTCAACTGTGCCTTATAAAAATGAGAGTCATATCAAAATCAGAGATGTCTGCCCATGGAATCATCTTGTCTATATACATTGCCGGCCCTCTAGAGAGAGACTCGGTGAAATCATCATATCTACATACATTGACGGCCCTTTAGTGAGGGACTTAGTGGAATCATCATATATACATTGTCGGCCCTTTGGTGAGGGACTCGGTGAAATCATCATATCTACATACATTGACGGCCCTTTAGTGAGGGACTTAGTGGAATCATCATATATACATTGTCGGCCCTTTGGTGAGGGACTCAGTGGAATCATCATATCTATATACATTGTCGGCCCTTTAATGAGGGACTCGATGGAATCATCATATCTATATACATTGCCGGCCCTTTGGTGAGGGACTCGGTGGAATGATATAATCACATCAGCACGAATAGAATATCATGAGTAACTTTATACATATTAAATCATCACTTGACTCTCAGTGGAATAAATGAAAGACATTATCATAACATATATCATTTTAATCATCATTTGGAAAATCAAGGCACTTATCATATCATGTATCATTAGGAGTCAGGATTCAATAGAATTATGTACGTCTGCCGTACTTATTTGTATAAATCATGCCAAAAGAAAGAAAGGATAGTTTCACATACTTTTTAGTTGAACTAGCCAACTCAATATTAGAATACGTCTCGTCTAGTACTTCAACCTATAATAATGGTAATACGTTCGTCAATTCTATGATTACTAGAATACTTTATATCGAATGACGACTTCCTATTCTATAAAAATTCAGGCAGCACTTCCCCTATTTATATGCAAATCCACAACTTCCAAACAAAGCAAACAATACCAATAAAAAGATACACCTTCAAGATATAACCAATATAATCCCAAACACTCCATAAAACAGTTTATAATCCAACAACACCGAGAGTGCAATGTAACACCTTCTTATGCTTTAATTCATTTAAGACACTTAGCAGTATTTACCATATCGCATATATAAGTTCATAACTTATATTTCCATCATTATAACTCTACCAAAATAGCCCTAAAATGCAACACAACATGTCCAATAATTCCTTAAAATCCAATTAAAGTCTTAAAATCTAATTCACATCCCAACAATTCCATAAGAACAACTACGACCTTAAATATCAAGATTTTCTCTCAACTTTCAACATGCAATTAGCGACGATAATAGCAATAACACAATCGAATTTAATATATACAAAAACAGTCCGAAAATCGGCTACAACATCCACAAATCGCATGCATTGTCTTAAGTTCCAAGTTCTCTTTATCAAGGTTTATCCTTTAACTACAACATCATTTAATCTTCCAAATACTCAATGAAAAGACGAATTTTTACCTCAAAATGAAGCCCAAAACAGTCCCAATTTTCGGTCACTGCCCTTCATCGATTTGCACCAATTTTTCTCACTTTTTCAACTCCAAAATGACATGCATGAATCCTACAATGTTAATCCACCATTCCTTATGTTTTTCTTCCTTAAACTTCAACTTAAAATCTGGAAATTCTTGCTCCTAAATTCGGCCAGCAGTGGCAACGATTTGCCTACTGTTTTGTGGAGTTTTTGGCCTAGAACTTGTAGAGAAACTTTAATCTTGCAAAAGAGGAGGTTAAAATCTTCAATTTTTGTGTGAGAAATGGGAGGGGATCGGCTAGAGAGGAGGAGAGAAGAGAGTGAGTGTGTTTGAAAAAGGAAATGTGTGAATATAGAAGATGAAGGGTTAATATGTTTTTAAGCCCAAATCTGAAAATTCTTATTACACTTTGGTCCATATTTGTATAATTAACTTAATCCCTCAAGTAGTAATTAAATAAATTTTAAACCCCATTTCTTTTATATCCCGAAAATTTTGTAAGGTCTCGTACTTAATGTCATAATTCTTATATAATACGTGACTAATCCATAACGGGAATAAATATAACTATCATAATAAGTTTTCAACGTCACACTCGTAGTAACCAAAATTTTCCGAAATCACCTCCTCTTGTATACTAATTTCCTTATTAGCATATGTAAGTAACTTTTATCCAATATTTGAATTTTACTTTCTTAATGACGTTCTTAATTATCGTCTTAAACTTACGAGGTGTAACAATTTTATTTCTAAAGTAGCAGGATTCGCTGGAATAATGTCGCGGTAAAAAAAAAGCGTGACAGCGCCCTCTGACATAGCATCTACCGTCGCCTTGTTCTGGATAGTTTGCATAGAACTCTCGAACTATTCTGGCATTATGCTTGAGAATAGCCAGATGATCAACGAATAACCCCCAGCCATTTGCAGCAATACTAGCCCTTATGGGCTCATACACCTCGTCATCATACGGGACTTCCTTGAATTCCATGCCCCTTTCAGGTATCACTACCCTATCACTTATTATGTTGTATCTATCTTGTGCCTTTTTATTAGCATATCTTGTCACATCACAGTCAGACAAGTTGTTCTTGAAGAAGAGGCTCCAGAAATGCTTCTTCTTGATCTCGTTTTACTTTGTAGACACACTTTAGAACCGTTCTTACAAAATTTTGGCAGCACTTCCCCTATATTCTTGATGTTACCCAGCCCAAAATTCAACCAACAACCACAGAAACACACACCAACAACAACACAAACAATACCCAGCAAAAATAGCCTAGCAAAACACAAACTACAGCAACAATCGAACACACAGCACACCAACACAGCCAAATTCGCAACTAAACATCAACAACACCTCGAAATTTCAACCTCCAACACTACTTTTCGTTTAAACACAGTCCCCTCAACTTCACTCTAAAATTAGAAATACTTCACAATATTTCACAAAGTTTAGTGAACTATTACCTTTTTGGAGATTTTTTTTTGTGAGGATGTGTTGGACCAAGTGCAGAGGTGTGGTATTGTGGAAGATTTCAGATTTTTGGAGGATTTTTCATGAGATTTGGGAGTGAGACTGAGGATGATAGGCGTTTGGTAGTGAGAATGAGGACAACAGGTGTGAGATTTAGGGTTTTATTTTCTAAAATCGTGTCTCAGCGCCGCGGCTCTGAGGATAGAGCTCCACGGTGCTAAATCGTGATTTTTTTTTCTAATTTGCTCTCTGGACTTTCGGCGCTCGATTCAGGCGCCGCGACGCTAATTCACTGAAAATATGCGATTTCCCCAGTTTTCAGCATTTTCACCTTTTTTCCCTCGGAGTTAGTCCCCGCTTCACCTGTCATAAAAACACACCAAACACAAGACCGTGAGACTGTTCAAGACAAAATAAAACAACTAAGATAGAAATTGAAATAACATAATAAAAACATTGAGTTGCTTCTCAATTAGCGTTGTCTTTTAGCCGGATGCAGTTTTCTTACTCAATTAAGGGGGTAGATTTTCCCCGCCACATATCCATTTCAATACCATTCTCTTTCTCCTTCTCCTCTTCTATTTCACAGGGCTGAGTTCAGAGAGGTTCACCCCTTGGTCAGTATTCACAACATCATTCACAGGTTCAGAATTCTTACTCTCTTGTTCTGCACCTTGCTTCAATGTTACCCCACGAGCATAATTACTTGTGAAGCTTTTCTTAGAGACAGCTCATTCAATGACACCAACCGCAAAATATCTATTATTGACTTGTGGATCAGTTGGAGGCTTGAAAACAGTGAAGGTCATCTCCTCATCTTGAACTCGGAGCTTGAACTCTCCCTTCTCAATATCAATCAGTGTCCTCCCTGTAGCTAGGAATGGTCTCCCAAGGATCATTGGAATATTCACATTTTCTTCTATATCAAGAATGAGAAAGTTAGCCGACAAGATGAATTTGCCCACTTTCACCAATACATCTTCAATTATACCACGGGGGTGTACGATAGAGCGATCAACTAGCTGCAACTTGACAGTGGTTGGATTTGCTTCCCCCAAACCAAGTATTTTAAACACAGAGAGGGGCATCAGGTTGACACTTACCCCTAAATCACACAGAGTCTGCTTGCATGTCACATTCCCTATAGTGCAAAATAAGGTGAAACTCCCTAGATCTTTCAACTTCGGGGGAAGTTTCTTCTGTGAGATAGAACTGCACTCCTCTGTCAGCACCACTGTCTCATAGTCTACGAGCTTCCTCTTTTTAAAGAGGATCTCCTTCATGAATTTGATATATGCTGGCATTTGCTCCAAGGCTTTAATGAAAGGGATATTAATGTGCAGCTTTTTGAAGACCTCCAAGAACTTGAAAACTGTTTGTCTAGAGATTTCTTCACAAGTCTTTGAGGGTATGGAATTACATGCATGTATTCCTCGTATCGCAGTGGAGCCTTCTCTAAAATAGAACGGTCATCAGTAACCCCCTTTTTCTCTACCTCAGAAGTCTCTGTCCGCTCATCTTTCTTCTCCACTTGTGGTTGGGCTGCAACCTGCTCTAACTGTTTACCACTTCTCAGGCTGATTGCCTGACACTGCTCCCTTGGGTTCACCACAGTATCGCTGGGAATATTTCCTTGATCTCTATTGTTCAGCATGTTCGCCAGCTGTCCCACCTGTGTCTCCAAATTTCTAATAGATGACCTAGTCTCTGTCATAAACTGGGTCTGTGAATTTGTAAGTGTTAACAGTGCTGCTCTCAATTCATCAGGCTTCTCTTGTGGCTGCTGAGATGAAAAGGTCTAATTATGTGTTTGCTGCCCTTGGTCATTCCTCCATGAAAAATTAGGGTGATTTCTCTACCCCTGATTATAAGTGTTGGAGTATGCATTGTTGTAGGGCCTCTGAAAATTACCAAATGTCTGAACATGCTCCATAGGCACATTGTTTGGATCCACTATTGTGCACCTATAAAAAGTATGGGTGGCCCACAAATCTCACAGCTCACTGGTGTCTGGACAGTATTTACGGGCATTGTACTCTGTTGCAACTGCTTTGTCAAAGTGGCAACCTGCGTAGTCAATGCATTGATAGCATCTAACTCATGAACCCCAGTCACTTTCCTGTTGTTCGTTGCTCTCTCATATGACCACTGATAGTTATTGGTGGCCATGTCTTCTAATAAATCATGTGCCTCATTGACACTCTTTCTCATGAACGTTCCTCCTGCAACAGCATCAATAATGGTACGAGTAGTATCACACAACCTGTTATAAAAGATATGGTCCAACATTTACTTCTCAATCCCATGATGCGGACTCTTTCTCTGCATATCTTTGAACCGCTCTCACGCATCATAGCGTGACTCACCATCCATTTGATAGAAATTATTTAACTCTCCACTGAGTTTTGCTGCCTTCGATGGTGGGAAATTTTTTGCAAGGAACTTCTGGGCAAAGTCTTGCCATGTGGTAATGAAGTTCGCCTGTAATGAGTTCAACCAGCTCTTTGCTCTATCCCTGAGTGAGAATGAGAAGAGTCTCAATCGAATGTCGTCATCAGTAACACCATTGTACTTAAAAGTTGCACACAACTCCAGAAAATTTGCTAGATGCATATGGAGATCTTCAGATGGTAATCCCTCGAACTGAACTGAGCCTTGAACCATGTGCAAGATTGCTGGTTTGATTTCAAATTTATTAGCTTCAACCGCTGGAAGCCTGATGCAAGTCTGCACCCCTGTAATTGTGGGCAATACATAATCCCTTAAGCTCTTCTCTGTAGGATGCAGGACTTGTCCTATCACAGCCGGTAACTCATCATTCACCATATTGTTATTTTGATGATTTTCCATTGTTAACGAATCAGCAATTCTTTTATCCTTCCTATTCTGTCTGCACAATCTCTCGATTTCAGGGTTCAAAGGGATAGGAGTGTCAGCTCCTCTCCTACTTCGCATAAACGAAATTCCTAAAATTGATCAAAAACAAACAAATAGACCACGACAAAATGTTCTAAAATAAAAATAAAAATAATAAAAAGACAGAAAATAAAAACCAAATTAGAAATAAAACTAGATAATTCGATATTGATAGTACGTCAGTCCCCGGCAACGACGCCAAAAACTTGTTGCGATAATTCTATATGCTTACGAAAGTGTACGTATCCCTCAAGTAATATAGTCTGTAAGACCGAGTTATCTTCCACAGAGACTGGTTTGTCAAGTACTGAATATCTAGTCTATGATATCTATTTGGCTAACGTTCTTTGGTTTGAGGTTTTAAACTAAGAATTAAGACTAAGTGCAGAAATTAAACTAAGATTGACAATACTTTGAGTTTTAAACAGTTATGAAGGAAATATGACTTCCAATCTCCTCAACTATCCACTATTTCACGTGTTAATGCAATGCTAATGATTCTTCTTATTATTAAGATAGCAGGTTAACTAATCTGTCTTATATTCCGGTTAGGATATATAAAAACTCAACTTTATGCAGAAATCTTCTATATTTCTATGATAAATTTTACCACACAAGAGGATTAAGAACAATAACCTTAAATACTACACAAGTATCGGGGTACTTTCGTCCGCGATTTTAACCTATGTCTAGACGACTACAGCATATTCAAATCTCACCTCTCGGATCTCAATTCGAAATCATATAAGTTATGACAATTAATGGCCAGTTAATTATCAAGCAATCAAAACAATATTGAATAGATCTTAATATGCTGAAGAAGAAATCAATAACTATGCATTAACTGTATGAAAGAGTTTTAAGAGATTCGACGAAAACCCTAATAAAGAAATTAGCTCCTAGATATTGTCATGTTAAGAACTAATTTAATATCCAACATAAACTGAAATATATAAAAGAGAAGAAAAGAAATTGAACAATTCGATGTCTCCAATTTTAGCTTTGCCTCATTTCTTGCCTCCCCAAAGTATGATAAAAGTATCATAGTAAGACAGGGTTTTAGGGTTTTTATATCGGAGAAAAACCTCGATTCAGACCCTTTTACCCTTATCAAAATTTGGCCCAGATTCTGAAATACGTGCGTCGGCACCGCGGTGCTGCTGGCTGGCGCCGTGGCGCCGACTTGGCCGAAAACTATCAGAGCTTGCAGGACTTCCGGTGCCACGGCGTTGTCGGCTGGAGCTGCGACGCTGTCGACGTGAACTTCCAGCGCTGTTTCATTTTCCTATCCGGACATCTTCAGATTTCTTTCATTCTTCTCAGGGACTTCCTTGGTTGATTATTTGGGCTCATGTTGTGCCTTTCCATCCTCAATATCAGCCATTTCATCATTAATTCTCCATTTCCCACCAAAGTCGTTTATCATTTGAAAACACAGCAAACAAAGCATAATACTATACAAAACAATGAAAATACACATAAAAGACTCCCTAAACTAGACTCTAAAACAGTCCTAAAATGGATTTAACAACCATTAGTAAGATGATTGATTTTATTTAGGGTAACGAGGATAGGAAGAACAAAGAGGAATAAGTGTAGAAAGGGAAAAATATGGAGTTCAACAAAAGAGCGAAGTCTATAGGTCACTTCAATCATGGGGGAGGTAGATGTAGATATTTCTTTAAAAATAGGTCATCCAGACCCGCTCCATATGCAGTCAGTTCCCCAACCCCCAAATTAAAAAATGATCCAAGAAAACATAATTTCAGGGCAACGGGTTCTCAATCTCATATCAGTGTAGGTTAGAAGACGTACGATAACCCAGTTTGCAGTAAGTATGGTAAGAGGCATTCAGGGGAGTGTCGCATCATGCATATCTGTTATAGGTGTAGCCAACGAGGTCACTTTCATAGAGACTGTCCATTAATGAGACAGGGTACCGGAGGTAATGAGGCTCAGTCCATAAATTCAACAACTCCTCAAAATTCTCAAGCCCGGCCAGGGCATGGTGAAGCTAAGTCTGGAAATGCAATAATATGCATTAGCTGATCGTCAGGATACCGAGGCGCATGTGGATGTTGTTACAAGTATATTAACAGTCTTCACTTTTGATGTTTATGCCCTTATGGATCTTGGATCCACTCTGTCTTATGTAACCTCATTTATTGCTAAAAAAATTGGGATAGAGCTAGAAAACTTGCATGAATCCTTTGAAGTATGTACTCCACTTGGAGAGTCAATTATAGCTAGACGAGTATATAGGGGTTTTCCAATTAAAATCTATCACCGCAGTACATTATCCTACTTGGTAGAGTTAAAAATGGTAGACTTTGATGTATTCATAGGCATGGATTGGTTGTTTCATGTTATGCCATAGTAGGCTATAAAACCAAAATTATGGGTTTTGAATTTCCTGGTGAACCAGTCATAGAATTAAAAAGTGATGCAGTAGCACCCATATATAGGTTTATTTTCTATATTAAAGCCAAAAATATGATATCCAAGAGGTATATTACCATCTAGTTCGGGTCAGGGATATAGACACCCAGACCCCAACTCTCTAGTCCGTACCAGTTGTTAGTAAATTTCCAGAAGTCTTTCTAGAAGATCTTCTCGGAGTTCCTCCTGATAGGGAGATTGACTTTGGAATTGATCTACTTCCCAACACTAAGTTGATATCTATTCCGTCATACAAAATGGCTCCAGTAGAGTTAACAAAATTAAAAAGCATAGTTTAAAGATTTCCTTGATAAGGGATTTATTAAATCAAGTGTCTCACTATCGGGTTCACCAGTCTTGTTTGTTTGAAAGAAGGAGACATTTGCGTATATGCATTGACTACCGCTAGTTGAATAAGATAACTATTAAGAACAAGTATCCTCTTCCCAGAATCGATGATTTATTCGATAAACTTCAGGATGCCCAATGTTATTCCAAGATTGAACTCAGATCAGGGTACCATCAGTTTAAGGTTAAGGACGTTGATATTCCAAAAATCACCTTCAGAACTCGTTATGGTAATTTTGAATTTTTTGTCATGTCGTTCGGAATAACGAATGCACCAACAACTTTCATAGACCTTATGAAAAGGTTGTTCAAGCCTTACCTCAACATTTTCATCATTCTATTCATCTATGACATCCTGATTTATTCCCGCAGTGAGACTGACCATTTAGAACACCTCAGAATAGTATTGCAGATACTCCAAGATCGCAAGCTTCATGAAAAAGTTTCCAATTTTAGCTGAAGTCAGTGGTGTTTCTTGGCCATGTTATTTCCTGAGAAACCGTGAAAGTAGATTTTCACAATATCAAAGCAGTGAAGAATTGGCCCAGACCTACTTCAGTTTTTGAGATAAGAAGTTTCTTGAGTCTGGTAGGCTATTACAGGCGATTCGTAGAGGGTTTTTCCTCTATCTCAGCTCCGTTGACTAGATTGACTTAAAAGAAAGTTAAATTTCAGTGGTCATATCCATTTGAGCATAGTTTTGAAGAATTTAAAATGAGGTTGAATTCACCCCAATTTTGATATTACTAGAGGGAACCAGGTGGTTTGTAGTGTATTGTGATGCGTCGGGGGTTGGTCTCAGATGTGCCCTAATGCAGCATGGCAAGGTTATAGCTTATGCATCTAGATAATTTAAGCCTCATGAAAAAATTATCTTACTCATGATTTAGAATTGGCAACCATGGTTTTCATGCTCAAGATATAGCGCCACTATTTGTATGGAGTTCATGTTGATATTTTCACAAATCACAGGAGCCTTCAATATATTTTCAAGCAACAAGATTTGAATCTTAGGCAGAGAAGATGGCTCGAACTACTTAAGGATTATGATGTAGAAGTTCTCTATCATCCAGGGAAAGCGAACGTGGTAGCCGATGCTCTTAGTCGGTGATATGAGAATCTTAGCTCATGTTAAAGAAGGAAAGAGAGCCATGGTAAAGAAAGTTCACCGACTAGCCCATTTAGGAGTTCGACTTTTGGATTCCAAAGATGGTGGTGTGGTTTTTCAGAACAGGTCTATGTCCTCCTTAGTAGCTGAAGTGAAGGGGAATCAGTTTAACGATCCTTATTTGTTGCAGCAAAAAAGGGGATTCACAAGCATAAGACTACGACTTTTGAACAAGGGGAGATGATGGTACTTTGAGGTACTAAGGAAGATTATGTGTTCCATATATAGATGGGCTCATAGAGCGAATATGGCAAAAATGCACCATTCTAGGTATTCTATCCACCCAAATTCTACAAAGATGTATCATGATCTTAAAGAGATTTATTGGTGAAACGATATGAAAAAGAACATAGTAGATTTTATGTCCAAGTGTCCAAATTGTCAGCAAGTGAAAGCCGAACACTAGAGGCCTGGTGGGTTGGCTTAGAATATTGATATTCTTGTTTGGAAATGGGAGATGATAATTATGGACTTCATAATAGGTATACCTCGCTCATCTAGGAGACATGTTTCGATATGGATGATTGTGGACTAACTTATTAAATCTACACACTTCTTGCCAATCAAGACCACAGATTTAGTAGAAGATTATGCTAAGTTTTATATCTAGGAAATTGTCAGGCTTCATGGGACCCCAATGTCCTTTATTTCAGTTCACTGCAAACCTTTGGAGGTCCTTTCATAAAAGGATTGGGTACCAACGTAAATCTCAGCATAACTTTCCATCCTTGATTTAAAACATAATTTGGATAATAACTTGCCTCTCATTGAGTTTTCCTATAATAACAGTTACCATGCTAGTACCAAAATGACATTATTTGAAGCTCCATATGGGCAAAGATGTAGATCTCTAATTTGTTTGTTTGAAGTTGGTGAAGCAGAATTGTTAGTGCCAGACTTGGTCCATCAGGCTATAGAAAATGTTAAGCTGATTGAGGAGCATTTGCAAATGGCTTAGAGTCTCCAAAAGTCGAGGCGTAGAGACATGGAGTTTTAGGTTGATGATTGGGTGTTTCTTAAAGTTTCACCTATGAAGGGTGTCATGAGATTTGAAAAGAAATGGAAACTCAGTTCCTGATACATCGGGCCATATAGGACCCTGTGAAGGATTGGCCAAGTGGCTTGTGAGATCGAGCTACCGCAAGACTTAGTTGTTATGCACCCAGTTTATTATGTGTCCATGTTAAGAAATTGTATGAGAGACCCATCGTTGATTGTGACTACCGAATCCATCACAGTTAAGGATGGCCTAAGAGGTCCTTGTGGCTATTCTGGATCATCATGTCTGCAAGTTAAGGACTAAGGAAGTTGCCTCAGTAAAAGTATTGTGGAGGAGTCAAAAAGTTGAGAATGCTACATGGGAAGCCGAAGAGGTCATGAAGTCCAGATATACGCACTTATTTGAGGAGAAAGAAGAAAATGTATAAGGTAAATACATTCAGTATTCTTGTCATGTCCCGTACGTATCCATGTCTCATGTTTCACGTTCATGTATTCACTACTCATGTCTCATGTCCCCATGTTCATGCTTTTATGTAATCATGTCATTTCAATCCCCATGATATATGTCACATTTCTTCCCGTTCATGTACTCCTGCCATGTCCATATGTTCTTGAGTTAACCACATTCCTAACCATGACCCATCATTCGAGGATGAATGATCCCATAGGAGAGATATTGTAAAACCTCATACCTTCGGGCTAAGGGTTGACCCGTACGATAGGAACATAATGGAACCAAGATGAAGAGTGTAGGAAGTGTTTTGAAAACTAACACTACTACAAAAATACCCTACGGTGACGGGTAAAAACCGTCATCTAACCCCTAAGATGACGGTTTCCGTAAGTGTCATATTTGCCACTGTCACAAACGGATGACGATTCTGTATCTGTCACACGACATGTGATGGTTCCAACCCATCACACAAAAGTCACAAACGGATGACGATTTTGTATCTGTCACACGACATGTGACGGTTTAAACCCGTCACACAAAAGTCACATAAATTTAAATTTTGATTCGATTTTTTTATTTTATTTTATTAAATACATAATTTATTTTAATACGTCGGGAAAATTTAATTTGGGTGAAAAACTAAATTTGGCGAGAAAATTATTATTATTATTTGGCAATTTAATTTCAATAATGCAAATTATGTGCACCGCTGAAATGGACTAAAAATTTAAATAACACCATAAATATACAGTGAATAACTAGAATCTGTTGTACAAAGTCTTCCCAAAATGGATAATCATTCAAAGTGCTATTAAAGTGTTTAATTAAAGACTAAAACGTTGTTAATCATGTATCTTATCAATCTAAAATGTTCACTCATCAACATTTAGTTTACCAACTTCTGTTTCAGCAAGTATCTTCGAAAAATGCAATACCCACTCGACACGAATATCATCAAGTTCTTCTCGTGAGTACATGTGTTTGTCATAGAACTATAAACCACAAAAAGAAAATAATTAGTAATAATTGAAATGATGTAACAATTAACATGATTAATGGTCTATTATTTAAGTATAGAAGTACTTACATTATTTGTCATTAAAGTCGAGTCTAACATCAACTCTTTCATGAAACGCATCACACAATAACCACACTCGGTACGACCAGGTTGTAGTGGTGTCTGCCATTGAATTAAATATCAACATGTAAATATAACTTAAAACAAAAGTTGTAAAGATTCACTAAATATTTAATGACTCAAGTATGCAGACCAAATAAAACAAGTAATACGTTTAACATATTTCACCATAGTCGAGTAAGCCCACTTTTGTCTTTGACCAACTATAATTGTAAACATTTGCATGCCACTGCGATAATTTTGATGAACAATTTCAGATTCAAAACAGTAATTATAGAAACATATTTCACTAAATAGAGTGACGTACATGTTTAGTAGCCTTTTCAAATCTGTATCTGGAGCTTTATCGAGAGGATTACCTCATTCTTCTCCATGGTAAACATAAATATACTTTCATCTTGGTAGTTCAGAAATTACCAAAACTAACGGTAAATTAAGAAGAGAGTTATTTAATTAGTGTCACAAATCTCCAACATAAAAAAGCTTAAAAGCCTTAACAAATTCCTCACATAATCGTCTCAACCAATTCAAGAAATTACCAAAATCAGAATAGACAACATGGGAATTAGAATATTAACACACAAAATGCAAAAACAATTAAAAAGAGAGAACACAATTATCTCAATGGGACTTTAGCTTTAGAGTTTATAATAAATATTTTATATATTTAAAGGTAAAATATAAATATGATAATTTTTAATGGGTTAACGATATATCCGATAAGAAAATTGAATAATCTGTTCCCACATTGATAAAACGTTAACCATAAAAATTTAATCGGTTCATCAATCGTTCAATAAGTTAATAAATTAATTTTACGGTTGAGTTATCAATTTTGGTTCATTTTGAACGGGGAGAAGTAAACATAAATTCATGCTCCTCCCACTTAAATAGTGCACAATTTATCCCTTTGTCACAGTCCCGAAATAGCGTAAGTTCCCCATATCCCTTCCTCACTACTTTCTCCTTCATTTCCTTTATGCTTTTCTATTCAATCATTTTCAAATAAGATATTCCTGCGTTGTTAAAAGTAAAATATAAAGTTTAAAGTTAAATTGTTAGCAAATAAGATATTATACTATGTCATAAAGTCATTTTTTTTCTTGATTTCAGTTTCCTTCTAAAGAAAGTGATTTTCTAAGATAATACACTATTAGTTGGTAATGTGAGAAATCAACTCATAATATGTCATTTAATTTTGTTTTTTGATTTGTTTGTTGCCCAGTTGCATCAAGCTCAATGCACAATTCATTTTTATTGTTAATATCTCTCTCCACTATCAAAATTGTTACTTATATACTTTCATGGCTCATTAAAGGCAAGACTTTACTGGCACCTTTCTTTCTTTTATATGTGTTTATGTATTAATTTTAGTTAATTCTTCATCTTTTGCCTTCTTGTTTTGTTATCTTAAGATAGAATGACAATCGCATTAGTGGGTTATGGCTTTATTTGTCTTATTGAAAAGGTTAAGAGTAAGTACTAAGTAGGCGTGTTTGGCCATAGATTCCAATTACTAATATTTTTCATTTTATTTGTTTCTGATGAAGTTGTAGTTGTGTTTGGTTATACTTTTTGAAAAGGACAGCAGTGCATTTTATTTGGAATTTATGAAGATGGAGTTGGAAAACAGGTTTGGAGCAGTTTTCCAAATTTGAAATCCAACCCTAAGTTGGATTTGGAAATTTTATAACCAAACACTGTTTTTGAGGGAGCCTCGGAGAACGTTAAATTTGTCTTCGTGACCTATAAAAGATTCTGTTAAAACATTGCATATGACACTCTCTTACCTCTTTCACACTGTGGGTCTATGTCTTCATCCCGGATTCTTCATGATATATTCCACATGCCAGATCATGAATTAGTAACTGCTTCCAATTTCTAAAAATGAATCCCAATTGTGTCGAGCTTTCCATTTTAGAATAGTTACGGAATCTCCATGAATAGGATCAAACCTTATTCCATGGTATTTACATGAGGTTGGTCCAATGGGAGCAAGTATTTCCAGGAACATTTGGAACAATCCGTTTCGGAGCAGAAGAGCCGTTTTCAAGTAGTGTTCAATCGATTACGTATTAATCACTTAATAGCTCCATTTCTTGTTCCTGAGCGGAAGGTACGCTCAACCCATGTTACATTGCTATTTCTTAATCCTTGCGGCCAGGGATAATGAGTCGGTTGGCACCGGATATGGACTGAACTGTCTCACGACGTTCTGAACCCATCTCACGTACCGTTTTAATGGGCGAAGGGTTCCAAACCTGCCTTAGTCTCAAATTGGGCGCAAGCTAGGGACATTACTATATGAATGAGACTTCATCCTTATTACATTACAAGCGATACCTCAAATTCCTAAAATGCTCCTCTAGTCTAGGTCAGGGGTTCGAGCGGTGGAAGCAGCCATTAATGCTTGCAGTAGGTTAAGTTGTCTACCGCCGCTAACGCGGGTAAAGTGAAAATTTATTTCCAAAAAGTGAATAGCCAACAGTTCCTAAGAGTTATTGGAATTTTAGTACATGAAAATTTGTGATTTCTTTAAAGTCATGTGAAAACTCTTAGCAACAGCACCACATTCTGGTTTGTATATTCTTGAATTCATTTTCCATAGAAAGTTGGCGAGAATGTGTATCATTTGCTTAATTCCTTGCAGAGGAAACCATTTCACTTGCAAGCAGCTCCGACTTACTTCTCTAATAAGGTTAAGGGCTCTTTTACTTGTTGTATGGCTTCCTCAACGGTTGGGGGACAACCATCATTCTCAACACTAGCAATATCAACCAACGAACCTGTTGTTTCGGTTGACTGGCTCCATGCAAACCTCAGAGACCCCGACTTAAAGGTGTGTGATTGATCTTTTCAGCCTTAGGGTGTGTTCGGTGTGAAGGAAAATGTTTTCCTTGAAAAATATTTTTCAAGAAAATAAGTGGGTGTCTTACTTATTTTTTTTGTTCGTTACGTTAGTAAAAAGTATGATAATAAAAGCATTGTATATAATCTAGACAAATACTATGATAGATGGGGGTGGTCGGGATGGGTGCTACGGGGGTGGGGTGTGTGTTGGAGGGTGGGGAGGACATAATCAATGTAGAATTCCACTTGTGGAACTTGTTTTCCCTACTTCCACTAGGAAAGTCATTTTCGTAACTTGTTTTCCAAGAGAAAATGTTCTTCAAAAGTTTTTACCAAGCAAACATGGGAGAATTGGAAAACACCAAACACACCCTTAGTACCTGCAGTGTGGACCAGTCAAAGAATTGGTAAAGGAAGATGGTGATAGTATGGCCATTATTACAACTGTCTAACTACATTTTTTGCTCTAAAGATTAAACCTAAAGTTGCAATTTTTGTTCACTCAGCCCATGCCTTTAAAGCATACAATTATTTTCCTTTTCTGTTCAATTCTATTTAGGAACACTTTTGCATGTGTTTTCTTTCTCTTTCAATATTTTGGGTGCTGTGTATGGTGCCGGTTGTATTATGTAAGGCATCTGTCATACAGAACTGATATGCTGCTTCTTTTTCCTTTTCTTCTAAAAGGTGTTAGATGCATCTTGGTACATGCCACATGAGCAGAGAAATCCACTCCAGGAGTATCAGGTGCTCTCCTAAGAAATTCTTTTTTGAATGACACTGCTTTATCTTGAATCTCTGATTGCTTTCTAGTAAATATGTTCATAGATAAGCAATTTTTATTTTCTCTTAGTCTCATTTATGGTTATTTTGTGCAACAGTCAATTTCTTTCTGTTTTGTACAATAGACCCTTGTGGTCCGGCCCTTCCCCGGACCCCGCGCATAGTGGGAGCTTAGTGCACCGGGCTGCCCTAATTTTCTAACTTCGACTTGAGCAGGTCGCACACATTCCTGGAGCACTGTTCTTTGACATAGATGGAATATCGGATCGAACTACAAATGTGAGACATCTTCCCTGCCAAATTGTTTCTCCTCTTGAAAGAATGATTTTGCTCGACATAATCCTTGCAAGTTACAAAACCTTCTCCGGCTTCAGTGTCTCTTCTACTGTACCGCCTTTTGTTTCATTTTAGTCCCATATATGTTTCTATACTGTAATAGATGCTTCAGCTAGCCATCCAGCAGGCTTGTGAGATAGATGTCATCATCTTTTATGATATGAAAGCTTTGTTAATTTGACATTTTGTTGATTTATCAGTTGCCCCATATGTTACCATCCGAAGAAGCATTTGCAGCTGCTGTATCTGCTCTTGGTATCACGAACAAAGATGGGGTCGTCGTATATGATGGCAAGGGCATTTTCAGTGCTGCCCGTGTTTGGTGGTGAGTTATTCAATTAGTGATAAAAGGCGGATAAGCTCATGTCATCCAAACGTGTCTAATCAATGGAAAAATGGGTAATCAGGATGTTTCGAGCTTTTGGACATGACAAAGTTTGGGTTTTGGATGGTGGCTTGCCAAGATGGCGTGCTTCAGGTTATGATGTCGAATCCAGTGCATCTGGTGATGCAATTCTGAAAGCTAGCGCTGCCAGTGAGGCAATAGAGAAAGTATACCAAGGACAGATGGTAAGATAAATATTACTCCATTTCCTTTGAGCTTACCGTGCTTGTATATCTTTAAACAAAACGAGATTCCAGAAGAAGTTAGTTTTTCTTTAACCATTCTATAGCATAGCACAAGATTCTGAGTTATATCGTCTTCTCGGGACTTTTGCTGCATCATTCCAAATAATGTTTAAATAGTGTCTCTCTTGGTGCTTCTTGAATATCCGGAGGGCTCCATAGACGAGAGCATCTAGTTCAAGTCGGACTGTCCTTTTACATTCTTTTTCTCCATAACCGATTTTAGAAATAGTTACTTATATCATTATGTTACTCAAGGAAAATTTATCCTTTTTTTACAAGTAAAATTTACTGAAAACAGTACCCACTCGGTACAAAAATTACAAGAGGTAGACTTAAAAACACCTACTATATGCTCAAGGAGTCAATTAAGTCCATCATATTTCCTTGCTCCTTATCTGTATCCCCTTTGTTCCCAAAATACAAGTATTAAAGACAACTATACTTTGCAAAAGTATTATGTTCCCTTTTTGAATGACACCTACGATTCCTTTCTAACCATATACTCCAGGTTATTCACAAAGGTATGGAGCACCAGATCTGTTTCTTTCATCCGTCCAATCTTTTGCTTTTGCGTACTGTTGAGAGATTGCTTGAAGTCTCTTGGCATGACCCTTTTAATTCCAACTATAATTAGAAAAAAATCCATATCTGCCTGCAATGTAGAAAGAGATGATTGACTGATTCTGAAGAATCTTCAGACAGACAGCATGTATTGCATAATGAATATTGTCTCTTCTGTAAAATTGTCGAGTCAATCAAGCACCATGGGTTTCAATCCACCCAGATCATGCTACTTTTGCGGGGACTTTAACCTCTAAATCACTCTCCTAGGTAACTGATTCTCCACATCTGCCAGATTGTCTGCAATGTTGAAAGAGATGATTAACTGATTCTAAAGAATTTTCACATGAAAAGCATCTGCATAATGGATTTCTCTCTTCTGTAAATTGTCTTGAGTCGAGCAAGGACCATTAGTTACAAACCATCCAAAGCATGCTACTTTTGGTGGGACGTTAACCTTCCAAATCATTCTCCAAGGTCACTAATTCTCTGCACCAACTTCCTACTGAAGCAGAATTCTATAGCAGGACTTGACTAAACAAAACCTTTCCCTGCTTCTTCTCGATACTATGAAATCGTGCTGATATATCTCCAGTTTAACTTCTTCCACTAGTTGCAGCAGTTGAATGACTTTTTCTATTTCCACCAATCTCGCATAGTTCAGTTCCACATCTTCGCTCTAGCATCCAGAGACTGTAGTACTGTACAACATTTGTTTGTGGCAATATTGTATAGATCCAGGAACATCTCTTGTAGTCAACACCCTTTAACCCATTTATCTGTCCAAAGTCTAATCTTCCTTCCTTGCTGTTACCATTAACAAAAAGAAAAATCTAATCTTCCTCCCAATACCCATCTTCATACTGCTTTTCCTATAAATTTCTCTACTAGAATCCTAATTAGTTTCCAAGATGCAACTCAATAAGAAGTGTTTAATGTTTTAGTACGTTGTGATAAACTTTCCCATACGTAACATTTACTATATTCTTCCACAAGGACCACAACTATTGCGGCTGTCGTTATGCCTCCAGTGCTATTTGAAGAGTAGACTTTTGTTATGATGTTTCAAATTCTTGACTCCTTTGCCTCCACTTCTTTTTTACATGGTTACAGTAGACCATCTGACTAGATGTTTCAAATGCTGCAGACTCTTTGTTTTCTACGATCTACTTGAATTTAAAAACTTCCGCATTCTATCTAGACATGTAAGTCTAACACCAAGGATAGCACTGCAAGATCAGTCGCCAGATTTGGAGCATGTTCATTGCAATTTTTACATGAACTAGACAACGCCCCACTCTATTCTGGATTTTTGCATAGCTGCAACAGAGTTGTGTTCAATAAGAAGGCATGCAAGATTGAACACTACACCTTTGGTCATTTGGTGGACAATTTGGACAGAAAGAAACAACATAAGTTTTGGAAAATGGAGGAATATACATAGCATTAAACTTAGATGTTTCTTGTTAGATTTTTGGTGCAACTTGTCATATGTAAATGATGTTGATTCCGAGTTAGATATGATCGGGGAGTTGCAAAATAAAATGTAAATCTTAACACACTTTCTTAGTGCTGTGTTTTCCATTTATAAAATTTACCCTTGTAAAGAAAAGTCTTAACAGCAAGGATTATGTCATAAAAATGGTGGGTTTTTTTCAATTTCCTTTATTTTGTTATGTAAACCACAATGCCAAAAGTTTCAAGGAACTAAAGTTGTCTTCCATAGGATGAAGTGAATAATTTGATGTTTGAGAAGTTCCCATTTAAGCTCCCGTTTGGCCATAGATTTGGAAGTTGAAACTTGAAACTTGAAACTTGAAACATGAAAAATTGAGTTATTAAAGTTGTGATGTTTGGAACTTGAAGTTGTGTTTGGACATGCATTTTACTTGGGAAAAAATTTGAAGTTCTGTTAGTGGAAGTGAGATTTCTCCCAAAACTGGTTTTGAAAATATTTTGAAGATAAATTTTCAAAATCTGATCCAAAATCTATGACCAAACGCTAGCTTAATGCTTTGTTTTCTTGGGCATGAATATGATGAAAATGCCTTCTCAATCACTCTTTTGTCCAGTTGGAATTTATGAATATAAAGTTGAAACATTAGTTTTTACTCTACCTCTCTTCGTAGCTTCTGAAGTTGTGAATTTAATGTAGTTTAAATTGTAATATTTCTTTTAGAACTTTTCATGTGCAGGTTGGACCTACTACCTTTCAGACCAAATTTCAGCCTCATTTTGTCTGGACTCTCGATCAGGTTGGTTTCCTTGTTGTGCTTTATGCCTACAACACTTACGCATCTAGCCATGTATCACTGAAGCTGGTGGTAACTGGTAATGGCAAGGACCTTTTTTGGATTATTGACATTTAGGCTGTATTCAAATCCAATCACTCAAAATTATATTATTTGAGAAAGGTACCAGTAGTATTATAAAATATCCAGCACAAAGACTGCTGGGAACAATATTTACAGTTCAAAAAGCAAAACAAAAACAGAACTAAGAATGGGCTGTGATTTAGTGGGTATTAGATTGCGAGCTTGTTGGTTCATATTTGTGACCCTTAGTGCAACTTTGTTCTGCAAAAATCTGCCTCAGTTTCCCTGAGTGACTGGGAGAACTCCACGAAGTTTGTGAAGAAATCTAGGACTACGACCATTGGAGGTTGTTTTCTACGGATTACTTAGATCTGTTTGAATGTTTAGGGAAGCTGGTTATAGGCACTCTTTGTGAAGGTAATAGTTTGATAATTCTATGATAGTCCAATACTGGAAAAAATGTGAACACAATCTTGTCACTTAACATATGTCAGAAAGATCGAATCTTTCAATATACTCTCCATAAGTGTAGTATGTATTCTTAGATATAGATATGGAGAAATGATTTGTTTATATTTTCAGGTTAAAAGGAACATTCAAGACAAGACATATCAGCATATAGATGCTCGATCCAAAGCTAGGTACTTCGTGACGTCTGCAAACTCATTATTTTTACATGTGATAGACTAATATGCTAATCTATTTGTTCAACAACACTAGCATGAAGATGAGATTATATTTTCTTTGTCCTTTAGCTCTTGAAGCAATTACAATCCTTGTGGATTTACCATTAGATGTTACTTCTCCCTCCTAATTTACGTGACACATTTAAGTCTGAAAATATTTGGCACATGTTATGAATAACAGTGATGCTTAATTTGATCATCCCATACTTTAAGAATTCAACACAAACTTAAATAATGAGGTTATGCTCTCCTTTTCAACAGTTAGTTCAATATGCAAGTCAAATTGTCTTTGTGCCTCGTTAAATATGTCGTATGATTAGGGAGTAATATCTTTTGGCATGTCTTGTCATCTATAGGCCTTGTTGGATGCTTTCCTTATGAACAATTAGTTCAATATGCTAGTCAAAGTGCTGTCCTACTATGTTGTATGATTAGAAAGGTCGGGGTAATATATTTTTGGCATGTCTTGTCATTTAGATAATTAGATTGCCGTTATATGAATATGTATTTCTTTCTTATGCTACATAATCCTTAGGACATGAAGGCAGAAACCTCTTTTCCTGATGTGAATGTTGGCTTAGCCAACTTGAACATTATTAATGGCTGATGTGCCTTGCTGAGTAAAATTAGATAAATAATATCAGTGGTTACTGTAGAGAAAGGATGGAACTCTGAAGATGTTGCAATTATATTTTTCCTAAATCTGCTCAGGTTTACCGTGAGTTGGGAGTTATTAGGGTTTAAAACATCTCACGTATCTACTGGTTCATGAATGGACCACTCATTACGTATCTGAAATAGGCAAATTAAGGTTCTTATATATGTTCTCTTTACATTTTTAGAATATTAGCAGCTTCTTTCTTCAAGTTATGCCAAAGGAGCATTCTCACATTAACTTTTACAGTAGGATTTCTTCCCTTTGTGGCGGCAGTTCTTTGCTTACCAATAAAAAAAGACTGATATCTACTGTTCGTATGTACTTGTATGATGAAGGTCTACGAAAAATTCATCTGGTCAAGAATAGTTTTTACAGGGTAGGGCAAGATCTGCGATTGTTCTCTTCAACTATTACAGGGTAGGGCATATTCACAAGCTACATAAGTGTGGTACCTATAACCTACAAATTTAAGATATATTGTTGTGGGGAAATAGTTATTTTATTTGGATATCTAAAGATACAATGTACCTGACCGAATGTTAGGAAATAAACTTTTATTATGAAAAGGTAACAGAGGGCATAGATTCATAATCAACTATAGTGGTCTGAAGCAACTGTAATTGTTTAATGTGTAAATTTTCTAGAGTTCATTTTATGCAAGTTTATTTTTTTCATTGAGTTAATCATCTAGAGTTCTGTTTTGCACCATTTTAGGTTTGATGGTGTTGCACCAGAGCCTTGGAAAGGAATTAGTAGTGGACATATACCCGGGAGCAAGTGTATTCCTTTTCCACAGGTGAGGATCTGTTCGTTGAAGGAAAAAATGGCCTTTTCAATATTCTATGGCAGTTTTTCTGTTCCATGTCCTGTAGAAAACACTTCCTGCTCTCAATGGAGATATGACAAAGTATTTCCATTTGAATAGGTTAAATTATTTGTCCCATATTTCCACAATGCATTTGACCCACCTTAACCATGGAGAATGGAAGAGAATTGACTTCCAATCATTGGTATCACCTGGATTATCGAGTGCATGACATTATAAGTTTTCTCACATTGAAAGTCACCTTTATCTTAAAAAACAATTCACACATTGACAATGATGAAATTGAAAACCATGAGCTTGTACTAAGTTTGATGCATTTTGCTTAAAACCTTGTGAATTGAGTGTTAAGGCCCAAAATATGAAATTTCAATACTATTCCTCTCGGGGATGCAAGTCGCAAAAATGAGTGTGAAAATGCTCTCAGGCACAATTATCTAGGTCAGAAAAGACTACTTTTCCAGCCGTTTTAAAGTTACCGGCGTCCTTACAGTTATTCATTAATCATTCATCAGTGATTAATCCAAAAATTGGCATAGACTCAACATGGGGGAGAATAGGATATGCTTTGCTGTGGGATTCAAGTCATATGTTATAACTAGACTCAAATCAAGAGTGAAATTTTGGTTTGAATGGGTGGAACAAAGCAGAAATTTGATGTGCGAACTACTTTTAGTTGAAAAAACATGGAGTGGTTGTGCTTTGTTTTACGTGAGGTATCAAGAG
Source organism: Przewalskia tangutica (assembly GCA_029844215.1). NCBI lineage: Eukaryota > Viridiplantae > Streptophyta > Magnoliopsida > Solanales > Solanaceae > Przewalskia > Przewalskia tangutica. The sequence goes on along the minus strand of CM056720.1, from coordinate 132,047,871 downwards.
ATTCTGATGCGCATGTAAGAAGGTGGAAACTAAACGAACAACGTTCAAATTTCTTTTGCTACAGTATTAATTGAATCTGGTTTTAGACTAATCCAACAGCCTAAACCAGTTAAAGGAATGGGGAAACAAATATTTCAAGTAAGCACAGTTTTATTTACCGAGGCTCAGCTCTTTAAACCAACCCATATTACTATGGTTGGTTATACTAAAATGGACCCAATCTTTGCAGAGATTGAAGCAAACAAATCACTCCTTGGTAACTCCAAATGCAGCTCTGGAGAATTGGCGACACAAACTACAGAAGATTCTCAATTTTAGGAATCAAAAGAGATGGCAACCCAGGAAAGAGACAGTTATGAAGATGCTAGGACTAACACGAAGGTGAGGGGAGTACAAGCTGATATTGTAAGGGGCAAATGAGACGTGCAAATTATTGAATCTACAGAGGTAGACATTTGGTCTGTTGACTGTTGAGGAAGCAGAACCACTGAACATACAGTTGCATGAGGAGAAGATAGAAGGGGAAATGGACACATTCTTATGGGTTCACCAGCATGTGATCAAATTGAGCAAGCAGTTTGGGATTTGATTTTCATGGATGCGAAAAGGATGCACGGGCTCTTTTTAAGAGAACCGATAGCACAAGTCAGGCAAATAAACATGAGTCAGAATCACTAACCATGGTGACTGCTAAATTCAGAGGCCTGCAAGAAAAGGTTTGGTCTTTGATATGAAGTTCAAAGCACTGGGCAAGGAACAGGGGGGAAAGAAGTTTCAGACAAGGAATAATGAATGTCAAAATCATATCCTGAAATATGAGGGTGTTGAATCTTAGAGCAAAGAGGAGGGTGATAAATAGTTTGGTTCTTCAGTGGAAAGCAAATATCTTCTGTTTTCAGGAAAAAAATTAGGAGATATAAGAAAAGGTCAAACAGTTGTGGGGAAACAGGGGAATTAAGTATGGTCAATTAAGTCTAGTGCAACTAGGGGAGTATTTTAATAATGTGGGATAGTAAAACATAGGAGGGGGAGGCTGTTGCAACTTGCTCTTATTCTTAAACCTACAAATTTAAATAAAAAACTTAGGGTTTTGACCGGCATATGACGGGTTTGTAACCCAAATTGCAATAGTGAAAGACAAGAAGCTTGGTAGGAGGTTGGGTCTGTAAGGGGCTTAATTGCAGGACCCTGGGTGGTAGGTGGTAACTTCAACTTAGTCAGGTCTCCTCTCAGTAGAAGCACCAAGTCAATGACAAAATTCTCTGATTTTATTGAAAATATGGAGCTGGCTGACCTTCAGCTGGTAGGTGGTAACTTCAACAGATGTTGTACTGATTGCTAATGCATGCATAGATTCCAGATTGCAAGAGAAAACCAGGCATTATGTGTAAGTTAGACATTGAGAAAGAATATGACTATATCAACTGGGATTTTTTGCTTGGAATTCTTCATAAGATGGGGTTTGGGAGAAAATGGATCAGCTGGATGAATTTTTGCATAAGTACCATCAAATTTTCTATCCTGATAAATGGATCCCCGAAGGTTCTTTTCCTTCTCAAAGAGGACTAAGTCAAGGTGACCCCTTGTCACTTTTTTTAATTTATTCTAGCTAAGGAAGGATTCAATAACATGTTGAAAACTGAACACAGAAATGGTTGGATTAGGGGTTTCAGTGTGGCAAACAATCAAGCAGCAAGGCTGGAAATAACTCACGTTCAGTATGCATATGATATCTTGATTTTCTGTGATGCAGAGGAGAGTTAACTAAAATATCTAAGGGTCATCCTTGTCCTTTTTAAAGCTATTTCATGGCTTCATATTAACGGGAGGAAAAGTCAGATTCTGCCTGTTAACAAGGTGCCCAGAATGCAACAAATGGCTGAAATAGTGGGAGGGGAAATTGGAAGCATTTCCAATTGTCTACTTGGGGATGCCTTTGGGAGTCAAAAGTAAGTCTAGAGATATTTGAACTGCAGTTTTGGAAAGATGTGAGAAAAACTGGCCAGATGGAAGTCATAGTACTTATCTCTAGGAGGCAGGTTGATACTTATCAACTCTGTTTTGGATTCTCTGCTTACCTACTATTCCTGTATCTATAAGTGTGGAACAACGACTGGATGCCTTCAGGAGAAACTTTCACAAGCAAGGAAACAAAGAGAAGAGAGGTTTCCATCTAGTTAAGCGGATAACTCTAACTATCAGCAAATCAAGGGGGCTGGGAATCAGAAACTTGAAAAGAAAAACAAATGCCTTTTGATGAAGTGATTGTGGAGATTCTCCAAAAAAGGAACAAACACTTTGGGTTATTGTGACAAAGGAAAAATACAAAAAGGAGGGTTTTTGGATGACCAGAGGGGTGAACAATCCTTATGGTTACCCGTCTGTGGAGATCCATAAGAAATTTATGTCCAAGCCTCTTAGACAAGTTGAATTTCAATGTGAAGGATACAAGGAAAATGCTTTTTTGGGAGGATAATTGGCTGGGTATTGGAAGTCTAAAGCAACTATATCCTGATATATACGGTTTGAATCAACAGCAGTGGGGCTACATTGAAGGAAGTATGGTCTACACATGGCTGGAATCTGATTTTTAGAAGTCTAATGGTTGAGAAATGCATAGACTAACAAATTTTAACATTTGGAACAATGCAAGGGTCTACAGGAGGGTGAAAGTACGCTTAGATGGAAAAGGCGTAGTAATGAGATTTACAGTCATTTATGCATATAAAGATTTGAACCAGGAGGAATCCCAGCTCAGTTTCTTGCCCTGGAAACATATACGGAAAGTGAAGATACCATATAAAGTGGTTTGCTTCACTTGGTTGGTAATTAAAGAGGTTGTCCTTACTCAAGATAACTTAAGGAAGAGGGAAATTCAACTTTGTTCAAGCTGCTATCAACCATCAGTTTCTACACTATAAAATGACCAGCCAGCTATGAGTATATTCATCAACTCAAAGATATCAGGTTGGCAATGCCAGGGAGAACTTTTGAAGTAATGACAAGCTGGAACTCAGGGGGAAAATGTATCACTAACAAAGATGGATGGAAAATTGGCCGAGCAGCTATTTGGTGGACAATTTGGAAGGAGAGGTACTCAAGGTGTTTTCAAGATACATGCAGTCCTTTGTAGAAGATCAAGATTAACTGTATTCTTCTCTTTAGTTTTTGGTGTAAATTAAAAATGATCCAGATTCAATTCTAGAAATTTTGGACTCCTTGTAAGAGAAGCAAGAATGCTAGTTGTTTTTTAGTCCTTTGTCTCACTCATATTTTAGTTTCCAGCACAATCTTTGATGATTTATATACCGATTTTGCTATTTCTCAAAAAAGAAAAAAATTACTACGCTTCTCAGGTCTACCAAGAATCATCGTGGAATATTGGCTCTTGGATCCTACACTGATGCCCTTGTCTGCCTGCAAAGACTCTTAAAAAGGAGGCATACCTGTCTTTTTGTCCCCTTATGCTTGACTTTGCACCTAGTTCCTGGAAATCCATTGTGTGCAGTACCTGTTCAACTTTCTAGCTTCTATCTATTCTTTGATGATTTTATGTAGAGACTATCTAGTTAAAGCTCTGAATCAAACTTTGGGTAGTCTTTATCACTATGAGAGAGTGAAACAATGAAATGTGAGCTTCACATGTTTTGCCTGTATTTCCTGTTTTCCAAAGCTTAATCCCTACTAATTCCTAGATCATGTTATGTAGCTGTAGTGTATTCAAATCTATCTGTTTGTGGTGATTCTTATCAGCTGCTGGATGGCTCACAGACACTCTTATCCCGTGAAGAGCTCGAGAAAAAATTTGATCAAGAAGGTAACAACTGGTCTCATGTTCTTAGCTTAGAGTTTGGGCATGTTGCATTTCTGTGGTTTTGCTGTCCTGCTACTTCTAGCTTTCTCGAATGTTAGATCTCATAAAAACAGTGAGCATATGCTAAACAGGTTGCTATATGTGGTGCGTTTAGACCTGAAGCTACCATGAAGTGCAGGTTCGGTGCTTTTGCATTGCGTGGGTGCTTTAGTGCAAGATCTTCATTGCAAAAACATGCACCTCATTGCCTATAGGCAGTTAGAGATCCCTTTTAAGAGGGCAACACCAGGCAATAAATATAGTCAGCAAAGGGGAGCATTAAATTTAACAAAACGTGTTCCGTAATTATTAGGAAAAAGAATAAAAATATAGTACACAGAAAATTGTTACTAAAAATCAGAGAAGATAAAATAATATTTCAACTTAATTGACTTGATTTTTTCTTCATAGATTTCTCTTAATTACGTGTGTTGAGCTTAAATGGAGAAACATAGTCAATGAGGACTCATATAGCCGACCCTAACTTGTTTGGATTGAGGCATATTTGTTTTTGACTTTTTGTTGTAGATATCTCTTGATTATAGTTTTTTCTTTAATTCTATTGTCCAAATTATTTTTGTTCTTGTATATAGTTATTATTTCTTGCATTGAATAAATTCTTCTTTTTTATATTAGCTCTTTTTTTTAATTCTCATTGTCTCTGAGCTACTCCTTCAGTCACGCATTAGCAAAATTTATTAGCACTTTTTTTTTTTGGCTAAAACCATGCTTTGATTGTATTTAGCGCTTCAAGGCCCAATATATTTATGGTTCTTTTCTACGCTTTTGGCCTCTAACAGCCATGTCAAAAAACAGTAAGGTTTTCATATTAGGTGTTCTTTGAGTTTGCTCGTGTTGTATTTTTCTTCCACTTGTATTGATGCATTATCTGGCATTGGAGGAATAAAATGTTTTTGCACTTGCATGTTAATGCAATTATGGCATATGCAAAAGGTTCCCCTTTGAAATGGAGAGTTGGCGCTTTTCATTCCGTAATATGATTCTCATTAATCATGTAACTGCACCTAGTAATCTTGTCTAACCATTTACTTTTGCTTGAATAATTTTTGTCTAACCATGGAATGTATGTTATTTGAAAATGTCCTGCACTTTAGGTAAATATTCTAACAATATTGGTTCTTTTGGCAGGTATCTCTTTGGACAAGCCTGTAGTTGCTTCCTGTGGCACTGGTGTAACTGCCTGCATACTTGTCTTGGTTAGTAGAATCCTCTTTCTCTCTTACAGATCTCCATTGTACTGTTGTACATTAATCAAGGCCCAGTATTCATTTTGGCTACTCCATTGTCACAAAAGAAGGATGTATTCAAAGTTCATTTATCTTTATCCTTCTAGGGCCTCCATCGACTTGGGAAGACTGATATTCCAGTCTATGATGGTTCATGGACAGAATGGGCAATGCAGCCAGATACACCTGTCTCCACATCTGAAATATGAAGACGTTTGTAAGGTCTGCTTTGTTTTTATTCGTGAACAGTGATGACTGTGAATCTAGATCCGTTTTCTTAATGGTTAGTGCAACAATTTTCATTGTATTGTTGAATGATAAAAGGGACAAGGATAAAAAATATACCCAGCTACTGTACGGAATGTCTTAATTTTATCTTCCGTTAATTTTGGAGCTTGCCTTTAGCAAATTGTATTATATTTTCTGTTGATGCTAATGACTCCAAGTGTGGACTGAGGAGCTTTAAGCCCGGTCAAATCTTGACACAGTGGGTTCCACGTGTCAAAATGCTTCTGGTGAAGGTCTAAATTTACCCGTCTACTTTTGACAATGTTTTTAAATAACCTCCAATACACTTGGGTTAATTCTTTTTTTTTTTAAATCTACAATCGTGAGACTCATGCATCTCATGGTATATACATGGCAAATGAGATAACGAGCTTTTGTTCTTAATTCGAATGATAAAAGATAAAAATATATTACTGCATGTTACAGGAATGGTTTCTTGTCCTATGAATCCTAATTAGTAGGAGTACCATTTTCTATTATGGAGATGTGTGTATAATTAATAGTATATTGATAAAAGAAATTTTCTCCGGAGTCAACTTCTGACTCAAAGAGAATGAGAAGACATGCTTAGACCAGAGTGTTTGAGAAAGTGATTTTGGGGAACCAATTCCTCGGGGAGGAGGATAAATCTTTGAACCCATGAAGGCAAAAGAATCCAATGCAAATGCGGAGAAATGAATGTATATTAGGAAGGCAAACGAAGATGTATCATAAGACCTTTGGGGCAGGAGAAAATCAGAAGGATTCATTAGAAAGGTGGAGATTGCAGGTGTTGGAGGAGGAGGCTTGGAAGCTCGGTGGTGCCTCCCTGTTGCTTCACATAAATGATCTCAAGAGTGAATGCCCCTGAAATCTGGATGGCAGGCCGTATAGCTTCTATCAGATGTTAGCGACAGGTAGGAAGAACAATGGTATGCATGGGACCTGACAATGCTGGGTTGGAGGGTGAATTACAAAAGAGGAATTTGTGCCATCAGATGAAGGCTCTTACACCATAATGGTGAAGAGGGAAAGGAGAATAGGCTGGCTGGGATCTTCTTTTCGCTACCCTTTGTATTATAAGAAATGGCAAGGTTGTCCTTACCAGGGACGGATCCACAATTTCAGCTACATATCACATCAACCCAATAACTTTTGTCTATGTTTAGAAATTTCCTAAATAGTTAGAAATATTTGATGTGAACCTAATTATGGTTGTATACATTAACTTAAAGTCATTGTAGGAACTCATGAACTTCAAATCCTCGAGGCTAGATCCGTCTCTGGTCCTTACATTGATAACTCTGCCTTTAAGAAATGTTGTGTCACTATTTATAACAATATTTTACATTGCTTAGGGAGTAAACACGCAAAGCCGTTTGTGAGAAAGAATGTTACTTTCCCTTATTTCTGTCATTATTCTCTAACTGTACTAAGAGATTGGATCAGAGTCGACTTCCTCGTTATTGTGTTAGTTGTACTTAGCGTCTAAGAGCCCATTGTGTTAGTTGTACTTAAAGCATCTAAGAGCCCATCTGGTTGACGGATTGTAAATAGCCGATAACTGATAAGTTTTAAGTGCATTTACATATAAGTAGTTACGTGTTTGCTTAAAAATCAGTTTAACCAGCTTATAAGATTAGTCAAACATGCTCTAAGTTCTCACTGTTTGGCTTCCATTTTGAAGAGGATTCTGCTTTAATTTATCTAGGCACTCCTTGCACTTATCTTGGTTTACTGTCTTCTCTTATCGATTGGAAAGTATACATGGCTGTGGTTTAAGCTGTTGTAAACAGAGACATTTGTGTACAAAACATTGGCCTACATTGTATCTCTTGTAAGTACCAACTAGGACAAAGCCACCTCTCATTAACGACCCATTTTGGAGAAGATTTAGGAGGGGGGGGGGGGGGGTGTATGTATTTAGGGTTCTCTTTTTAGAAATTTTGCTCTATTTCCTATTAATATTAGACTAGACTTATAATTTTATGATGTTTACCTATTTTTAGATTTTTTTTCTCGTCTGTTGGTTAATATATTGGATATTGTATGCTATTGAGTTGGCCTAAGGGGTTTGGGTTAGGTGTTATCACGGCTTAAGCAAATTAGGCCGTGATAATTATGATGTTATCCTCAAAGAACACTTCGATTAAAAATGGTCAGCATAAATTGTTATTATTCTTTATAATGAGCTAGCGCCATGAAAACATCAGTCAAAGTATCAACTCCATATGAAAACAATGAAATATGGAAGGAAAAAAATAAGAGTGGGCATGTAAAAAACATTATTTTTCATGGTTTATCACAAAACCGCTTTCCAACTTCAAAATAGTAACTAGGGCTGGCCGGGCGGGGTGGTGGGGTGGGGTCGGGGCTGGCGGAGTGCCGCGCCGCCCGTCCGATCGAAGGGTCGGTCGGGTGGGGTCAATTTTTTATTTTCCTTTAAATAAATAAATAAATAACACACACAACAAGATAGTTTAATAAAAACATCTCAAGGCTGTTTTTGTGCCTCTTATATTATTCGACTAGAAGTATGATTTTTTTTTGTAATACAATTTCAAAATTGCAACTTCGTGATATTGAAAGTTTCAAATAAATAACATAGTAAAATTACAATTAAAAGAATTACATTTTAAGAAACACATTTTCTAGTTTCTTTATAATTTCTTGTGGTCCTTCGGTTGGAATTGGTATATCTTGGTCAAATTGATCGACGTCGCTTGCACATCCGTCGGATAAGATTTTGTTGTAGTTGTAGTCTTCTTCTTCACTGATCTCCGATTGACCGCACCTCCTACGCTCGACGAATCCGGTCTACGAATAGAGCGCAATCTCTACAATGAGTCTCCCGCGATGAATTTTTGTGCTCCTATTTGAAATCTTCATGAAACGCGCTTTGAGCCATTTGTTGATGACGGCAGAATGTTCAACACATCTCGGGCCATCGTAGATAGTGTTGGAAAATTCTTCTCATTCTCCCTCCAGTATTTTAGCAAGTCTTCACGTCCCTCTTCATTTTCAATTGCTTCGTACGATACAACACACTGCAAAACAAAAACCTCAAACTCACTAATTTTGTTAGAAAAGTTACCACTAAACATTCTCTGTCTGAGGCTTTGAACACTAGCCGCAGAAACAACATGTCGTTTTTTAGGTTGTGTTGAAGAAGAAGAAGATGACATGGAAGTCGGTTGGTTGCTAGCACTTTCTTGTTGGTAATGCATGCGTATATACTTTTTTACATTCATCTTGAATGCTAGACAACACTTATTCTCTAGTTTTTTCAATAGGTGGTGGGTCATTTGGATTTTTAGGAGTTGAATGTGGAAGTGTATCTATGCAATCATAAATAGTTTCAATAAGATTTACAACTGTCTATTTTAATGGATGGATTTAATACAACACTAATAAAAAATATTTGGGGAATAGGAATACAATATTTTTTTATTTTTAGAAACATTTTTTAATAGGTGGCTTATAAGCTGGTTTTGCCATATATTCACTAAGTAATATAAATATTAGAGCTATATAAAATAACATTGATGAAATAGTAGGATAATAAATACCGAAAATTCTTTAGTAGCTAGATAAAATTTCTCTAAAAATGTATTAAGTTCTAAAATTGTATCCAAATCGGAATCTATAAGCATATCATTAGGATTTCGAGTACGGACGTTAAAAAATTGGGTTATAGGTTGTAGCATACTCATAAGCAACACATAGTTGGTTGTATAAAGAATTTCATCTAGTGCATACATCTTCGGGAACTTTTCTATAAGGTAGACTACAATCATGATAAGTTTTTTTATATTCTTTTAGTCGTTGTATTCTATTATTTTTAAAAATATAGTTTATAGCAAATTGAATTTTTCCAAGAATGTCTTCAAAAAGTGATATATCATCCTTTACAACTAAGTTATAAATATGACATGCACATTTTATATGAAAATGATCTGGAAAAGATGAAGTTAAGACATATTTTAATAATCTAACATAAAAAATATTAGAAGAAGTGTTATCTAATGTAATAGTCATGATTTTATCAGTTATGTCATAATAATCGCAAACAGAAGAAATATTTTCTTGAATAAAAATACCAGTGTGTCTACTATCTATATATCTATATGCTAAAATACGTTTTTGCATACACCATTTATAATCTACCTAATGACATGTTACCGTTAAATAATCATGACCGTTAGTACTATAGCCTATATAAGATGTGATAGATACTTTTTCAGGGTAATGATATAAATAATAACGTAAATATTGTTGATATTCGTGTGCAAATTTAAAAACATCTCTCCTAACAGTTGATCTAGGAAAACCGTTATAAGCAGGATTGTACATTGATCTTATATAATGAATAAAACCAGGAGATTCAGAAAATGAAAAAGGCAAACCCTCCACTGCAACTAATTTTGATAATTCTTCCATATCTTTCATTTTATCGTATTTAGGGCCTACAACTGCCCCCGTTACAGGGTCAATTTGACCCTGTACCTGGTGCAGGACATTATGTGAATCTTGTCCCGACTGAGAAGGCATTGACTCACCCTTCATTTTAGCCTCGTATTCATCTCACCTAGCTTTGTGAAGCTTTGTACATGTCTCAATAAATCTCCCGTCCCACCATGACCTTTTTCCATTTTAAATTTATACACATTTTTACAAATTTGACATATAACTACTTGATTCTCTTGGTCCCTATCAAAAAATCTCATGCAGCTGATTTTAATTTTCATTGTGTTGGGCCTCGTCTCATACTAGGAGGAATAGAAGGCGTTTCAATTTTAGTTTGAAGTGCACTAGTGAGTGTGTCATCTAGATTAGTGAGTGTGTCATCTAGATTATTTTCTAAATTAAAGTATGGTTCAGTTGCAAAATATATCTCAGCATCTAATGCCATATCATTAAAAAAATCAGTTTCATTTACGTGAGTGTAATCAATCAAATTATCATGTCTAGGAATAAGATGACTAGAAGAAGTACCCCTGACCTTGATACTCCTACTAGAAGAAGCACCCTTACCCTTAAACATACTTCTTAATCCTTTTATTTTATTTATGAAAATAAATAATTAAAGATAATAAAATTAAGTGCGATAATTAAAATAAAGTAACAATAATAATTTAAAGAAGAAACGAAGGTACCAAACGTCGACTGTAATCGAGATTGAAAATTAAAACTTTGCTCGATGTATTATCCTCAATCTAGTTGTCAACTTCAGTCCCAATTTTTGAACTTTGATACAATAATACAAATGAACAAATAAAATATTTAGCAGGCAATGTAATTGTAGACTTGTAAAGAGATATATTGAGAGATTAACGAGATTGTAGCAAGATTTGTGAGATAAAATGAAAAAAATGAGGTATTTATAGTTGAAAAATTGGGTTAAAGTGTAAATATACTCACTTAGGGGTTAAAAATAAATATTAAAGGGGTAGGGGGTTAAATGGAGTGGGGGCAAAATTGGTCGTTACACAACGACCAATATATAAATTGGTCGTTACACAACGACCAATATATAAATTGGTCGTTGTCTGTGATCATCTTTGGCGGTCGGGCGGGGCCAGTGCAGGCGGGGCGAGTCCAGTCCCGTCGGACTCAATTTTTTTGGGGACCGGGCGGGTCGGGTTAGGACTGGTCGACCAGATCGCCATCCTTAATTCAAACTCATCACCATCTGAGCTCTTCAGGGTTAAAAATCTCTTCTCTGTGGTTGGTAATGCCGTTGCTGCCATTGTTCATATTTAGGGTTTGCGACTGTGCATATGCTACATTTAGTTATATAATAATTTAATTGATAAGTTCTACTAAATGGTTTAACTTAAATACCATATCAAATTGTCATATTTAGGATTCTAATAAAAATCTCTCTTGATTTTCTATGGTTGCTAGTTTCCCGGCACATGCGTTGCACGTGAATGACAATCATGTAATATATATTCTTATAAAATAGAATCTATATTATTAAACAAAATTTTATGTAAATAATTATACATGAAAGAATAAAGTTCAATTTTATTATGAATGATTAATGTGGATCATAGAATGGTGACTTGTTTGTGGAAGTTAATGTAAACGTGTAAATATAGAAAACAATATATTCCCTACCCATAATTAGAATATTTCCATATATTTTGTAAATATAATTATGGTAAGACTAGGATTCCTCTTTTGTATAGGCTTAGGATTTCTATTGTATAAGGGATGAACATTGTACTCTATATATACATTGATATTAATGAAAGACTCCCCAAGGGAGATTACTATCATCTTACATGGTATCAAGAGCCTAAAAAGAAAAACCCTATAATTTTTCTACTAGCGATGTGCCACGCGTGGCGCCTCCCTCTCTCTACCCAAATTCTTGATTTTTCTTCCCATTCCTCTATTCTCTAAATGGATATTCAGGATTCGTCCGATGTTCTTGACGCATCGTCCTCCACAAATCCCACCACCAAGTCGCCACCCTCTTTTCATCCCGCCCTAACTATTTCCAACATCAAGAACCATATCATTATCCTTCTTGATCAAGAAAACAGTCAGTACTCTCTTTGGGTTGAACTGTTTCACAATCATGCATGTCTATATAATGTGTTTGATCATATTGATGACTCTATTTCGCGCTCTCCGGAGGTTGATGATTCTACTTGGCGTCTTCTAGACGCCGGCGTCAAACAATGGATATATGGTAGTATCTCTCAGGATTTGCTTCTTACTATCATAAAGTCTGACTCCACAGCCCTTGACTTGTGGAATCGTTTGGAGGAAATTTTTCAGGACAACAATCACACTCATGCCGTGTATTTGGAGGAACAGTTCAACAAAACACGTCTTGAAAACTTCTCCAATGTCTCTGAGTACGGCAAGCAGCTTAAACTTCTAGCGGATCAACTCTCTAACGTCGGCACGCCTGTCACTGACGCTAAAATGGTGCTACAAATGATTGTCGGTCTTACTAAGGGTGAATATGATACTTTGGCCACCATAATACAACAGGCAGATCCACTACCAAGTTTTAACAAAGCTCGCTCGCAATTGTTGCTCGAAAAAACCCGTCGTGCTAAGAAGGATGAGCACGCTCAGCAGGTGTAAGCTATCGACACGCAACCCCAAGATCAGACGCCACAAGACACCTCCCAACCACGGCAAGGCCGCGACGGTAAGAGAGGCAAGGGCCGCGGCGGCAGAGGAGGTCGTGGTCGTGGCAAGGGTCGCGGTCAACAGAACCAACAGCAGCAACAACAACAGGGATCGCAGAACAACTGGGCCATGGCTCGCTCGGCGATTCGTCTGGCGCCTCCGTCTGTGTAGCGCGGCACCCAAGATCTGAGGACGCGGCGCAAAGGTCCATTCTGATGCAGTGACCCTACAATCGTATTCTTACCCGATTTGTTGGGCCGCTCGGCCTCGCATGCGAGCCCACCATGCGAGGTCGGGTCCCACCTCCTCCGGCATGACACCCACTGAGTTGGGTCAGGCGTTCAGCACCCTCTCTATGCAACAACCTGACAATACTTGGTACATGGACTCAGGCGCCACATCTCACGTCACCCAATCTGCAATTACTATTCCTAAACTATTTAGTTTAATGCATCCTCAATATGTTACAGTTGGTAGTGGACAACGCATTCCAGTTAAAGGTTATGGTACCTCATACACACAACCTCCTCATACACCCTTCTCCCTCAAAAACACCTTATATGCCCCACACATGATTAAGAACCTCATAACTGTCCGCCAATTTACTCGTAATAATTCTGTCTCTGTGGACTTTTGTTATACCCCGTAGTTCTGGCCATACGTGTGAGGGCGTACTAAAGAGATTAAGACTTAAATTTTAGAAGGATAGGTTGACGGATTGTTTCGGACGGGTTTTTGGTCAACTTTGAGGCGGGTTATGACCCGTTACATTGAGAGTTCCTAAGTGTTTCAAAGGCCTAGTGCGTAGTTCGTTGAGTCTAGTTTCCAACGCAACCAACCGTTCGTCGATAGGATATCGGAGTAGAAAGTTATGGGAGTTACAAGTTCAGTGCACAGTTGGACAGGAAGGTGTTTGATCGGGAGCATCGAGTCGCGGCGGAGTGCGAGCGCGGCGCCGATTATCGAGGTTCGCTGAAGTTAAGCGCGGCCGGGAAGCGAGGCGCGGCGAGAATGTTCGAGTCGGCGAAGTTGCAGCGTGCTGCGATCTTGCCGAGGCGGGTTTCTGCGGTAGTGGAAAATTCTGCCTTTATTTTGTTTTAAAAGAGGCCATGGGTGGGTGACAAGTGTTCCCCCCCCATCTGGTTTTTGCATGTCTTATATATTGACCAAGTCTTGAAGACTTGGTCATCTTTCAAGTCCTTCTCTCTCTCTAAAGCTAAAGCTCTCACTTCTCTCTAGAATTCCAAGAGAAATTTAAAGCTTGAGGAAAATCTGAAAAAGTGTGACAAGAAGGAAGCTTGTGGCTAGCTTGTAAGGGTTATTGTGGTGGTGTTCTTGGAAAAGAGGCTAGCAAAGTTGTTGGAATAATTTTGGCTAAAGCTCTAGCCTCTAAGGTAACAATTCTTCTCTTGTAGCTAGTTATTTGTGTTGCATGTGAAGAAGAATGAACTTGTAGTAGTAGATAATGCTCTTAGATTCATTGCATGTAAGAAATATGGGTTGGTTATGAAAGAATTGGATAAGAAGGTTATGTGAGCATGTTGTAGCCTAAAAACTACCTTAAACTTGTTAAGTTAGTTGTTGTACATTGTGGGGCAGAATTTTACACACCCAAGTTTAGGTGTGTAATCCCCTTTGTGTGGTTTGGATTGTTGGGCCTTAAATGTGGCGTTTGGATGTTGAATTCGGCCTTGAAAAAGGTGACAAGTATGTAGAAACAAAGGAAATGCTGCCCAATTTTCCATAGAAATTAGTAACTTTGGACTTGGAATACTCTACATTGAAACTAGAGGTTAATAAACGTATTATGGTCATTATAGGTTGACATATTACGTGCGGTATTTTGGACTTAGCAAGTGGATTGACCAAAGAGGTATGTGGAGCTTTCTTATCTCTTGAGCATGAGTAGTTGTACCTATGTAGTACGGTAGACGTACAAGATTTGACATTTTTCACTTGTTTTAAGTATATGATACTTGTTTCGTTTAAAAGTAAGTCTCTTGGATATAGGGAGATGTGTTTGACTAGTGTATAATGATAATATAACAACTTTATGGGAAGTTGGTTGTATTGGCTTTATGAAAGGTTAATAAGGAAAGGTTTACTGCAAGTAAATAAATACGGATAAATGATTTGAATTTGTGGAAGGCAAATTGTTTTTAAGGCATTAATTGCCTAAGGTTTTAAAAGAGATGAAATCAACTTGATTTTAGAAGCCTATTGTATTTTTAAAGGTAAACGTAACTTGTTTTGAAAAGTTGTCGTGACTTGATACTACGGTTATTAGTATCTTGGGAGTTTTACACAAAAATGAGTCATTTTCTTAAAAGGTTTAAGGAACGTGGTACTTGGATTAAATTCCCGAATTTTCTTTTTAAAATGACATGTAGTGCCTTAAGTAACTAAAATGAGAGGATGTACTAGAAATGTTATTAAGAAGTTAGGAGATATTCTTAACTTGCTTACGTTATGATAAGCGTGTGACATGTTATGTATGATAGCGGTTGTCTTTGATTTATGTATTATTATTATTATTACTATTTATGTCATGGATTTGCTACCCATGATGCGAGTGCGGCGCTTGTACTCATGCGGGCCCACTGGGTCCATGCGGGTGAAATAGTCCCATCCGGGTGAAATAGTCTCATGCGAGACGGATGACCTCATGCGGGTGAAATAGTCCCATGCGGGTGAAATAGTCCCATGCGGGTGAAATAGTCCCATGCGAGGTGATGACCTTATGCGGGTCTACAGGACCCATGCGGGTGAAATAGTCCCAGGAGTAGGATTGCTTAATGATTGTCGCGCCCTTTTTCGGCCGCGGTATTTATTTAAATAAAAACTCCTGCTCAAATAAAAGGTTAGAAAAAAAAATATAAAAAATGTTTTAAAAGAATGCTAAAATTGCAAAGGGTGCTAAAGTTTAAAAGGGCTGCTAGAATGCTAAGGGTTCGCGGAGTCGCCACCTAATTAATTGGGTGAATTAGGACACCTAAATGTTTAACTAGTTGGAAGTAAAACATTAACTCCATTTTTATGGTCTGCTAAACTTAATGAGATTCTGGGTAAGGGTTCTTTATTAATCTAGAGGGAAGGGGTTAGGCACCCTCTAAGATCCGCTAACTTGCGGTTGTCCTGCCAAACCTAGGGTAGTTATTTTATTTTTAAAAAAAATGCAAAGTAAAAGATCTATAAAAAGTGCAATGTTAGAAAATAAAGTGCTAAATGTTAAAATAATGCTAAGTAGTTAAAAAGGTTTTAAAATGTTGGAAGATGTTTAAAGGTGCTAAGAGGTTAATTTTAAAAGAAGGGTGTTTAAATATTAACGTGGTGCTTAAAATGCTAAAAAGGGTGTTAAAAATGAAGGTGCTAAAGGTATGAAAGGGTGCTAGAATATGAAAGTGCCAAAAGATACTAAAAGTGCAAAAGGTGCTAAATGCTAAGGTTTTAAAGGGCTAGAAATAGGCTAAAGTATGCTAAGGTGCTTTATGGACTAATTATGTATACTGCTAGCTAAACTAATCTTGCTTAACCTACGTGTAGTATAAAATGTTTAAGATGAATTTTTATTGAGAGTTTAGGAAGACAATTATTATGGGTTTAATAAGAAACAAATTGTTGATTTTATAAGGCAAGTTAAATCATTTAGATTGCTTTGGTAAAATTTAGATATAATAATCGTAAAAGGCAGCAAAGTAGAAATGTGTTTCCAATTATAAATTACCTTCCCTTATGCGTTCAAAATGCTAATTGCTCTTGGTTTCTATTGATTACAAAGTTATAAATTACAAATAACAAATAAAGTAAGATAAGGAAGAGATAAAGAGCGAGGATTGAAGGCGGATGACCGATCTATTTGTTTGTCTAGGAGTGGCGAAGAGGGACTCGATGGATGTATATGCATGCCTTTACGTTTGCCACGACGAGTCTCGTTATGAGACTCTTTGTTGCTCCGGTGCGTGCCATGTAAAATAAGAGAAGATAAAGAATTAGTATATGTCCAAATTTATCAAATAATGCAAGTAAAAAAAAACATTCATGTGAATTTAAACCTATATATATAATTTGACTATAACAATCCAAAATAAAGTGGCAGACACAAGCAAAGAAGATCTCGAGATTGTTCATATAAATATTGGGCCTCAGATGCAAATAACACGCAAAAGATATGAAGCAGGCCCAAGACGTGCAATTTTTCAATTTTTCTTGTTATAGAATAGAGAACAAGAAGGTAGGCCCACATAATCAGATAATTAAAATGAATGGTCTTCTGGACAGTAATTCAGAGCCAAACATACACGACAGACCAAGAAACAATCAAGCCCGGTGATAGCGGCGCAAGTATGAAAATGGACCACAATGAAGTCACGGACTTGGCGGATGAGAAAGGAAAAAGCGGAAGAAGGCAGGACAAGCATTTTTTTTTTTTTTTCAATTGAAAGTCACACGTGTGATTTAAGCGAAGCAATAGCCTTTGACAAACCCAATAATTAAAGCCAATTTGTTAGCACACAACATACATGAAGACATGTTGCGGTATATAAGTTCTCAAATATATTTGTACATATACTAGAGTTATGTCGTACTCGACAAATGATGGTTAAAGCGGGAAGGCTCAAAATGCTACATATTGGGATAAGGAAAGCGAATACTAACATTCTTCATGTTCAGTTATTCTAAAGAAAAGGGAGACATCTTTACATGTTTTACTACATTTTTTACTCAAGGTAAACATACAAGCATGAAATTAGTTAATGACATCATTCTCTGAAACTTTTAAGCGACCTCAGTTATCCTAACTACCTCCATTGCTCCACACATGTTTGTAGAGAGAAACAAGATTACAAGTTGAACTATATGCATCATATGACTAAAATTAATTTGTAATAAATATGATTTCATCAGACATTTGCTAATACAAATGCTCTTAATCAAACTCACATTCTTTCATTGTATGCAGAGGAAGTGATAGACATTGCAAACCATCATAGTGACAATTTTAAGACTAGAGCAGTTAGGCGGCATGCAAGCAACTTGACAATCAAAGTATAATATTATTTTAGAGTATTTAGCATGTTGGCATGGAGCGGTTTACATAACAGGAAAAGGCATAAGTGTAATCAACTTTTAGTCATAGCCGGCATCTGAAGTATTTAGGTGACTCCATACACTCGGCTTGTTAACCAAATGTACATGAATGAATTCAAACAGGCTATTCTTACCCAAGACCAGCGAGGCGATTCATATTAGAACATGTTGGATGGTCTCAATACTTGGACTAATTTCCTTACTTCATCTATTTCGTAAGATACTAGACAGGCAATTAATCTTAATAAGATCAAACTAACATGTATTTAAGCGAACCACCATCACAGCAGTTACACAGGACATGATGATGTAAATTTTTAAAACTTACAAATAAACACACAACTGAGTAATTAAATCAAGATTCGACTAAAAAGTTATACATCACATCTCAACACCAGTATGCTAACATTTAGATATTATACATCCATACTAATTAAAGCAAACTTATTCAATGCCATATTCATACATTAATGAATACGACAACATGAAGGAACTAAATTAACACGCGTTTAACATAAGAACACAGAGATAAAAATGACTGAGCAGAATCTGAGTTTAACATAGAACACAACAAATGCCTAATGGGACATGGAATATGTGATTCAGCGTATTTAGGCATCAATAATCCGGCGAACAGATTAACAAATAATGTAACGATGGCCAGCATCGTCTTTATGCCTTGATGAACCGAATACAAATGAACCAATACAAGTTTAACCACAAAAGATGAAGCGTCTGAAATGGCGAGAAGGATTCGATTTTACCTTCTCCGGGCAGCGAACCAGGGCAGCGATTCAAGTCGTCGACTCGCTCGGGTTTTGGCTTTGCGATGCGAAATAAAGGGGCAAGGTTTGTTTGCTGATTTCTTGACCGGAATTGAAAGAAAAAGGGGTTCCAAACCTCCTGTTCTTGTGAAGCTAAAGGTCTGGATGCTGTGTTATACTTGTGTTCACTACTCGTTTTCTGATTCAGTCCCCTTTTGCATGTGTAAAATACTCAATTTATAGTTTCCATCTCGGGTTCTAAACTTGGTAAATAATTAAGGTGCGATTTTGGCTAGTATTTGGTGCTGATTCGTGCGATTTGGTTATGGTAAGTTTTCGATTCTGGAAAGATTTTGCTAGTTGGCTTATGGTAAGTAAATAAAGGTTTGGGTGTGTGCAGGTAAGGAAGGTAAGTGATTCGTATCGATTTGCTACTGATTCAAATGGGTTCTGATTTGTTACTGATTCGTGCGATTTTGTGCAGGTTATGGTAATGATCGTTGGTAGGTGTACGTGGTTAAGGAAAGGCCCCGGATTCTCAGGCGAGAAATCCGGGGTGTGCTGGTGTTGTGACGGGGAGGGGAAGGTGCGAGGTGCGGCTGCGTTTCTAGGTTTGGGCTTAGGTTTGTTTTCTTTGTGGTGAGGGAGAGAGACGATGGGCGTCTGTGGGTAAAGGAAGGGAAATGAAGTGCTGGGCGATGGGCCACCTGATAAGGGGAAAGGAGTGAAATTTGGGCGTGGGTATTGGGTGTGGGCTGCGGGGTAATTTAAGTGGGCTGCGGGTCTTGGGCGAATTTAAGGGCTGGGTAGTTAGTTAAGGGTAGAGTTTAATTAGGTATTTAATTAGGTAGTGTTTAATTATTTAATTCTAGGCTTTTAATTAGTGACAAAGTAATTAATTAATTGTGATTAAATTATCTAATTGTTATAAAATAAATCGGGTGTTGTTTAATTAATGCTTAATGCTCTAGAACGCGGCGCTATTAAAATCTTATTATCGCATTATTGCGAAGTTAAATAAAAATTAAAATTAAGTCTAGATTAAATTACTTAAATGCTAAATGCGAGTATGATATTTAAGAATCGTTTAAAGCTTTAAAATTGATTTTTAAATTACAAATGATTATGAAATCCTCTTGCGTATTTCTAAACGCGACTATGTTACTTGATACGACGTCATTGCTAAATTATTTATTTTATGTATTTATTACTTACTTAAGAATTACGACAGAGCCTGAAATCAACTAACGCGGACGCGGGACTCTAAGTGCTTGACACTCTACATAAGATGCGATGCCATTATTAAATTATTTATTTATGCCTGTATTTACGTTTTATTCGCTGCATTTTATTATAAAAATCCCTAAAAATTATTTTACAAAAATTAGTGCAATTTTATAGTTAATGACTGGACGAGAGGGTCAAAATTGGGTGTCAACAGCTGTCCCTCTTTGTATGGAGATGATGGAAGAATCTTCGGACAAAGACGTTGACTCATGTAATTTTGTCTCGATCTTCGAGTTGCAAAAATGTTGGCGGATAGGCGAGGTCGACGAAAATCAAAAGCGTCCCGATGTCGAGTTATGGCGACCTTTGGACTACCTGATCAAAACACCAAGGCGGGCTAAGCGGACTCAAAGCGTCGATGTCGAGTTATGACGACACTGGGCTACCGTGGTCAAAACAAAGCGGGCTAAGGCGGACTCAAATTTGTCGATGTCGAGTTATGGTGACACTGGGCTATGGTGCAAAAAGTAAAAGAATATAACTGGCTTGAACCTGGGGTGTACTGCTATGACTTGTGGTGATGGGTTCTACGGTGATGTGGAGCGAGTGGACCGACGCTTGGCGGCTACGCGATCGTTGGGAAGGTTGGCCCCCAGTTGCCGGTTATTTGTAAGAAAATCCACGTTGTGCTCCTGCTCCTGCATGCTAAGACTTGAACAAACGGTTAGTGCATAACTGTTAAGGCAAAATGATGATGCATAATTTTAAAGTAATGCAACTGTGAGTAGAAAAGGTTATCCTGCAAAATATGATGCCTGCTGTGTTGATGCGATGCTGCAAATGCTGTGATTTCGCTTCTTGCACGGACGTGTTGCGATTGTGCATGCGGATACGTTGTCCTTGCTGCAATTGCCCCTGTAGACTAAAGCTCAAGAAAGAGTTAGTGCATAACTACTAAGGCAAAATAAAGCATGAATGAGAGGAAATGCAATTTTTTTTGAGAAAAGAGAAAATCGTCCCTGTGCAGATGTGATATGCTGATGATAGCATCGTTTTCGGACTTGTTGTGCTGATAGCGTCATTGCCTGGACGTGTCGCTGCTGGCGTCGTTGCGTAGACGCAATGCTGATGACGTCGTTACTGGGCGATGTTCTTCTGGCGTCGTTGCGTGGGCAATCTTGATGGTGTCGTTGCTGGACACGGTCTTTGAATCGTCGTTATGGGCGTATTCTTTGGGGCGTCGTTGCGTAAGCGCAATCGCGATGGTGTCGTTGCTGGACACGCGGTCTTTGAATCGTCGTTACTGGGCGTATTCTTTGAGGCGTCGTTGCGTAAAGCCTTAATCTTGGCAACGTCGTTGCTGGGCGATGTTCTTCTTTGGCGTCGTTGCGTATACGCAATGCTGATGGTGTCGTTGCTGGACACGCGATCTTTGAATCGTCGTTACTGGGCGTATTCTTTGGGGCGTCGTTGCGTGAGCGCAATCTTGATGGCGTCGTTACTGGGCGTGTTCTTCTTTGGCGTCGTTGCGTAAACCTTGATCTTGATAAGTCGTTGCTGGACACGATCTTTGAATCGTCGTTACTGGACATGTTGCCTTTGGCGTCGTTGCGTAAACCAATCTTGCGAGTGTCGTTACTGGACCAATCGCGATGCGTCGTTACTGGGCGTGTTCTTCTTTGGCGTCGTTGCGTAAAGTAATCTTGATGGTGTCGTTGCTGGACACGATCTTGAATCGTCGTTACTGGGCGTATTCTTTGAGGCGTCGTTGCGTGAAGCGCAATCGCGATGGCGTCGTTACTGGGCGATGTTCTTCTTTGGCGTCGTTGCGTGAAGCGCAATCTTGATGGTGTCGTTACTGGACACAATCGCGATAACGTCGTTATGCGGGCGTGTGGCTAACTGCTCGCGTAGAATAAATGCTCGCCAGTGAGCTTGAAAGCGTTAGTGCGTACTGTTTAAACAAAATGATAAGCATATAGGATAGGTGCACTTTTATGGGTAGAGATGTCGTCACGATACTCGGATGAATCGAGATATTGTCCTTGCGGATATGCTAGATGTCGCGGTGACGAATTGCCACGATGTCTTCGTTGGAGTGCGATGCCTTGTCATAAATTTGACTTTATGCCCGCGGTGTGCTAGAACTTTGTCGTGCGTTTTGAACTTTGGATTGTGGATCGTTGTTGCCCGCTACATTCTTGCTGCTTTTTCTTTGCTTCCGATATGAAGAAACTTTTAGCGTATTTTACGCTTTGGCTATTGCGCTTTACATACATTAACAAAAAACCTGCGCTCAAGAAAATTTGTGAGTTTTTGGGGGTCGATTCGTATCGACTTTGCGCCTTGTCCCTTGATGTCGCGTGCACGGCTGTTTGGATTTGCAACCTGTTTGACCTCTTTGAGATGTTTAGTAGTGTTCAAGCATTTTCCAAAATGAAGTGTTTTTATGAAGTATGCACAAAACATCTTTAGAAATAAACATTTATATGACATGCGTAAAAATGTAAAAGCCTCGTCTAATTTGCGAATATGACATGTATTTCGACCAAGCGAACATCTTTTGGAGTCCTTGTTATTGCCTTCTGCAGTGCAAAGTTGTCTCGATTATGTGTCACGGCGGAACTTAACCGTGATGAATTGCTCGTATCGCTTTTGGAATAACCCAAACCCACTTTGTTGCTGTAAACAAATGGGAGATTCTAACGGTGTGGCGAAGCGATTTAGGCGCTCACGTATCCCGTGAGGAATCGGGTCATGGCGTAGTTCATTACAAGCGAAATTGGGTAAAATTCTAAAAGTGGGGCGAAGCGATATGGCGCCTACGTATCATGAGGAATCAGTCGTGGCGTAGTTGATTACAAGTAAAGGGCTTTTGATTTGCGTGGCGAGACCACTATATGGGCTCTGTCGTATCCCAGGAATGCGGCTTTACAATATAAAGGGGATTACGGAAGACAAATACTCCCAGGCGTAATATCATTCGCTGCATCTGCGTTGATAGCCTTGGGCGTACCTCGCCGTCCATCTCGGCCAAGATTAGGGCCACTCCACTTAATACTCGATGGACCGTATAGGGCCGCGCCAATTAGTGCGAACTTTCCTTTAGCTTGATTTGATTCGGAAATATGCGTTTCAAAACCAATTGTTCCGGTTTGAATAACCTTGGCCTTACTCTCTTGTTAAAAGCTCTAGCCATTCTGCTTTGATATAGCTGCCCGTGATTGCATTCGACCTTTTTCGTCGATCAGCATCATTTGCTCATGCGATCTTGTATCGCTCGGCCGCTCGGCTCGGCTTGGATGATTCAGCGATGGTATTTCCACCTCTGCTGGTAGCGGCTTACATTCCATACACCAAAGATCTGGCGTTGCCGGTAGAAGTTCGGATTGTGGTGCGATAACCCAGCGCAAAGGCAAATTCGTGCCAATGTTTGTAGTTCTTGATCATCTTGCGCAATATCCTCTTGATGTTCTTGTTGGTAACCTGCTGCTCCGTTCATACGAGTCGATGCGGTGGAATTACGGTGAGTGATCTTGAAATTTCCACGTATCTCACGCATCAAATTCTTGTTGAGATTGGTTAGTTATCGATTCTGATTGATTCGGGAACCCCAATCGGCAAATGATGTTGTTGCGACGAAGTCGACCACCGCGCACCGTCAGCGATGCGTGTGATGGCGACTACCCCCGTTTAGTGGTGAAATAGTCAATTGCTACGAGGATGAATGCATGCCCGTTTGAAGCAGCGGGTTCGATGGGGCGATGACATCCATGCCCCAATGCGAATGGCGAGAGAACTTGTCACATTAAGCTCACTTGGAGGCACTCGAATCAAATCTCCGTGAATCGGCATTGCCGGCATTTACGCTCAGCGGATACAATCTGTTTCCATCGTCGTCAAAAATAACACCTTTCATGAATCTTTTCGCCAAAGTGAAGCCGTTCGTATGAGGTCCTGCGTCCTCCGTGTATCTCTTCTACTAGCTTGCACGCCTCTTGAGCATCGACACGTCTCAATAAGCCCGGATCTGGAGTCCTTTGGTACACAATTTCCCGTTCGAAAAAGAAATGATTTGCTAGTCTTGAAGTGTCTTCTTACGGATGTTGGTTATGCATACGGATATTCTCTGCTTTGAGGTACCTTTTGATGTCATGGTACCATGGATTGCGTCTGTTTCTTCGTCTATATGGGAGGCGATAAGCGGCTGCTCAATACGCTCAACTGTGATTGGATCGATGTAATTCTTGTCGGATCTTTGAATCATGGAGGATAAGGTTGCCAATCGTCGGCCAATTCGTTCTGGATCCTCGGAACATGCCTAAATTCTATGTGGTGAACCTCTTACGTAATTCCTTCACGCAAAATAGGTAGGGAAGTATCTTCGTATTCTTGGTTGCCCATTCACCATGTACGATGGATCGATGAAATCGAATCACCTATGACCAGTGACTCTTGTATGTCGTATCTCGGCCATTCGAGCTGATATGCAAGCTTCATATTCGCCATATTGTTGGTGCATGGAAATCGAGCCAGCGGAAATCGGATAATCTTGACTGTTTACGAAACCAAAGCGCTCCAATCCGACTCCTTTGAAATTTGCGCTCCGTGAAAAACATCCTCGGCCGGGTAATCCTGCGAGATATCTTCTCAAACAAACAATACCTCTTACGTCGGAAAATAGGTTCGAAGGGCTTGTACTCATCGTATTGGGTTACCGGCAAGATGATCGGCTAATGCACGTCGCTTTTCTGACTCTGCGTGGCGTGAAGCGATGTCAAACTCGCTCGACATAATTTGCCATTTCGCTAGTTTTCGGTGGGCATGGGCCGAAGGATATACTTAAGCGGATCCATCCTCGAAATAAGATAAGTAGTGTATCTTAGATAGATAGTGCACGAACCTGGCGACCCGAGTTAATCTGTGACAAATGCGTTCGGCCAGTATAACGAGCCGTATCTTTGTGAACTTCTTACTCAAATAGTATATGGCCTGTTCCTTTTTCCTGTTTCATCGTGTTGCCCCACACGCGTCAAGCATTTTCTAACACGGACAAATAGAGTAGCAAAGGTCTCCGGTTACGGAATACTAGGCGGCGGATTAGAAAGGTATTCTTTGATTACGTCAAAGCACATTGGCAATCATTTGTCACTTGGTAGCTGCATCCTTTTTCAATAATTTGAATATCGGCTCGCATATCACGATGGTGGGCTATGAACTGCTGATGTAGTTGAGGCGACCAAGGAAACTCATCACGTCCTTTTTACTTTTGGAGGTAACTCTTGGATGGCTTTTATTTTGAGGTCTAGCTCGATCCCTCTCTGCTCACTATAAAACCAGCGACTTCCTGCGGGAACGTAAATCGCACTTTGCGAGATTGACTTCAAGTTATCTTGTCTTAGTCGTTGGAAAAATTTCTTGAAGTTTGCGAATGGTCCTCATTTTCGCGATTTGATGATGGCGTCGTCCATAGACCTCGATTTCTTTATGAATCATGTCGTGGAAGATGGTGGTCATGGCTCTCATGTAGGTGGCGCTGCGTTCTTGAGACGAGCGGCATAACTTCGATAATAGTACACCGCGGGGTAGTGAATCTTTGTCTTTTCTGCGTCATCTTACGCCGTAAGGATCGATGATAGCGTAAGCGATCGACGAGCGGCGTAGTTCATGCTTCGCACAATTATCGATGAGTATATGGATGTTTGGAAGGAAAGTCATCCTTGGCTGGCTCTGTTGAGGTCTCTGTAATCCGCATGACTCGGACCTTTCCGTCTTTCTTCTTTCTGGCACGATATTTGCTAACCAAGTAGGATACTTTGCCACTTTCGAATCACCTTTGCCTCGAGCTGTTTAGACACCTCTTCTTTGACCTTCAAACTCGTATGCGGTTTGATCTTTCTCGGCCTTTGCTACGGGAAATAAGATGGCTCAATAGGTAGCTTTGTGTGCGGCGATATGCGTACTCGAGCACTGGCGTGTCCTCGTATGACCAAGCAAACACGTCGATTATCTTGTTTGAGCTCAATTAATTCCTTCTTACGTGTGGCGTTTAGGTGGTAGGCCCGACTCTAGTCTCTTTCACGGTTCCTCATCGCCTAAGTTTATTAACTCTGTTTCTTCCAAATTTGGTTTAGGCCTATTCTCGAAGTTTTCCGACTCTTGGCTAAGTTACATTTGCGGACATTCCTCTTGTTCGCCGAGGTTATGCTCGTCATTTGAACTTTGTTCGTTGGTCTCATTACATGTCATATTAGCGTTATCAACGGGTTTATTAATATGATCATTGAAAGAAAAATGCTTAAAGAATTTAATTTTAACACAAACAAAATCTTTTAAAAAATTTGCAAAAATGTCACGGAATTTATGATGAAAGTAAAATTGCGAGATTAAAAACATATTAAGAATCATAAATGCATGTCTGTTTTCTTTCTAGATAAAAGGTCATTGCTAGAACTAATCATAAATTCTACCAAGCTTCTCGGGCGGTCGGGACGAGTGCAAGTCGATTATTCGTGTATCACGCTCTGCATCCCAAATGGTGAGCTCCTCCTTGTGATCTCTGCGATCATGCAACAATCTGCCTCATCATCACCTATGAGCAGTTACGGAACCCTGCTGCAAGATCATGCAGGTCATCTTCTCTCGGCATCTGGATGGTGTAGGCTTTGTGAATGGTGACTCAAGGCGGAATGGGCGCGACGAGGAATGTATCCACTTCCAGGGGTTCGTGGTCACCAAATTCTTGAAGTAGTGGTACCCCAAACCAAAAGTGTCTCTCTTCCCGAACAATGGATAGGCTCTGTGATCCGCCATCACGACTCAGAGACCTCTGTAGGGCTCGTATCCATTTCTTAGCATTTCCTTGGCCACCGTTACGAGAGAGCGTGGCATGCCATGGCCGGACCTACTTGCTCTCTTGATCTCATTAATATGAAAAACTGAACCATCCATTGTTTCCGTCTTATGGCGGGATTGCATAATCGGTGTTGATGCTCCCTTTTTATCTCCAAATACTACCACTTCTTTGTGATTCCATATAAACTTTGAAACGATGCAAGGTGGGCGGATGCACGACCTCGTGGATCCACGACCTTCCTATCAACGGTTGTAACGTGTAGCAATATCGATATTTGAAATTCCACAGCGAATGCGGTCAGATCCGCGGTGAGGTCCATCACGCCCGACTCCTATGGACTCGTCGAAACCTTTGACTACGATATGACTTTCACGAATTTCCTACGATGCCCCGATTTCAACGGGTCGTCATGGGACAAATGTTGGCGGTGAGCCTCCGTCAATCGATTGTTGAAACAATCTTATCTGCGACACGGATGGTGATATTCAATGCAAGTTGTGTCGGCGCCCTCGGCGGGTAACTTCGTCATCGTGAAAGGTGATTCTGCGGGCCTCTAGTACTGTCAGACCAAAGGCGCCAAGTTCGTCTGTTGTACCCTCCGGGCGTATCGTCCTTCAACACCTCCATCAATGCGATCTGTGTGAGGCGAATGCATTAACAATGAAAGTAGAGAAATATCGTTGAAGTTTTCTTTAAGCGCTCTCTGACGGAATACTCTTTAGTGGGCATCTTCCTCCAAACTCCTCGACTTGACCTGCACGGGCTTCTTTGTGGTGCTTCTTTGGCTGCCTCTATAGGTGTGTAATACCTCGACACAGTTATACTGCGGTGACTACATGACCAGCTTCCCACTTTCTGCGATCCGTCTTGATCGGTGGCCCTTCGGGCGCTGAATAACTATGATTGAACCTTTATGTCTCGGCGGTGCCCTTTCCAACTCAAATACTGCTTTCTTTCGAGGATTGGTGGCAGGGGCGACGAAAGCGGAAGGTTCAACTCTTCCCTCACTTCGAACTGATCGGATGGTTCCCTCCAAGTTGTATTCCTCATCTAAGGTTATCAAGTGCACATTGGCGTTGCCGTGGTTTGGCAAGGGATTATCATGCACGTTTGGGCGAGATCCTTGGTGAATTACTCTTCTTTGATCAACTCTTGATTTTGTCCACGAGGTGTAGCAACTTGTCATGCCACAGGCTATCAGTGATACGCACAACGCTTATTCTCGTCATACCATCTTGGGATAGGGCTGAGAATCCTCCACGAATTGGTGGATCAAACTGCGGCTCATGATCTTTCGTATATCTAGGGTATGGGTTGGCCGATTAAGTGCGAGTTTTGGATGGTCTTCCTTCAAAATTTG
This sequence comes from Przewalskia tangutica, assembly GCA_029844215.1. NCBI lineage: Eukaryota > Viridiplantae > Streptophyta > Magnoliopsida > Solanales > Solanaceae > Przewalskia > Przewalskia tangutica. The sequence continues at coordinate 132,020,054 of CM056720.1, read as the reverse complement.
TGTTTGGTGCAGGCGCGTTGGGTGCTACATGTTGTTGTTGGCGGGCTTGATGGGCGGGTTGATGCGGGGCCGGATAAATGGGTGTTTGGGAAGCGTTATATATGGGCGGTGTGTGGTAGCTGGGGTGTGGGGCAGGTGTATAGTGAGGTGTAAAGTTTTGGCTGCTTGTGTGGTAGTATGGGGTCTGGTAGGATGGGTTTTGGTATGTTATGAATGCTTCGGGTTTGCGTTCTTGTATGAGCATGGAAGGGGAAAATGTCTCTTTCTTCCTTGAAGTACCGATCGTCCACGGTGAATTGCCTTCTTGGTTGCTGCAATCTTTGCTAGATTCGTGATCCTGCCAGTTTTAATACCCTCTTCAACCAAATCGCCCATTCTGACAACCTCTGCAAAATTTCGCCCGATGACGCTTATCATCCGCTCATAATAGGTTGCATCCTTCAAAGATTGTACAAATAGTGTGGTCATCTCACTCTCCACCATGGGTGGTTGTACCTTTGCTGCCTCTGAACGCCACCTCATGGCGTACTCCCTGAAAGTCTCCGTAGATTTCTTTTCCAACTTCATTAGATAGAACCTGTCCACACCGGTTTCTGTGTTGAATCCGAACCGCTCCACAAAGTCTTGGGCTAATGCATTCCAACTATGCCATTTACGCGGATCCTGGCTAGTGTACCAATCTATTGCCTCGCCGGTTAAGCTTCGAATGAACAACTTCATGATGACCGCTGGGTTCTTCCCTACCCCGATTAACTTGTCGCAATATGATCTTAAGTGTGCACGAGGATTTCCTTCCCGTCAAATAAATCGAACGGCACCTTATATCCCATGGCGGTTCCACGTGCGGATCGTGCAAAGATCTTCATAATCTAGTCCCGTGACCTTTATCCGATCGCGTACCACGAGCTGCTTTTTCGGTGTGAATCTCTGCAACGTCATCGTCCATTTTGGCTCGGACTTCCTTTCCATTTCTTCGTAATGATCCACTTGGGTGAAGCGCGGGACGGTAAAAGGTTGGGTTTCGTTGTGTAAGTTAGGTATGCAGGTGGTCTGGGTGGTAGTGGGTATGGTGCGTGGGCATTGGTGGGCTTGGCGATTAGGGTGATGATGGTGAAGTGAGTAGGCGGAGGTACATGGGCGATGGGAGGATCATTTTGAAGGTGAGGTTGATGATTGGTGGGCGGGCGATTGGGTCGATGGCGGCCTTTGTGGGAGTTTTGGGGATATGTGGTGGTGGAGGTCGATGCAGGGTGGTGCGAGATAGTGGCCTCTGCTCCGCATAGGTGTATTCAAGCGATGGATAGGTTGGTGATTCGTAGCCTCCGTCTCGACTGCGTATCGACAATCTGTTGCGGCGGTGAGCAATACATTCTTCATTTGGTGATATTCTCGCCTTGAAGTTTACGTTTACGACAGAATAATTCCCAAACCGTTAAACTCGGGCCAGACGCCGAGCGATCATATCGTCATTTCTTGCCTTGGATCTGGTGAAGTGTGGATGCTCCGACATTGTTGAGTCAAATACGAACCGACCTTTGAGGAAGATGATAAATCTTTCTAAACAAATGCAACAAACAGTGTTAGCATAAAGCACATAATTGGCAGGTATGTATCAGACATATTGCACATAGCACATTCAAACGTTTCCTAACATGTATAGGGGGGGCCTCTTTGTGCGGTAGGCCTAAGCGTCATATATGCGATAATGATGGATTAGTCAGAGCCGTGGAAAAATGCTTTTATTGGGACTAAAAATAATTAAATTGCAACAATGAAATGTTAAAACTAAAGATCTATTCCTAATGCTACATTATGCTGTTGGCGAATGTGGCGGTGGTGTTGCTAGGCCCTGCTCCTGCATCTTTCAAATATTGCATGATGTTTTGAAGTTGGTCCCACCTCTCAGGGGGAACGGTGTTGTTCCCTAATCTGCATACTTTTACCCAATTGGTCATGTCGATATCCTCGAAACCTGGCTTGCCTTTGGGGCTTGGACTGCTGCAATCTTCCTTGAACCATGCACAGTATTCAGGCGTACCTCCTGCTTGCTCGTATTTGACATCTATTTTCTCAACGTTGTTCCATTCTTCAAGGATTTGCTTCTTTCTGGGGAAAGTGCAATTTGCCCCAAACGCGACCTCTGAATCCTTCGTATACGATTGGGCGGGATTACATTCTTGACCAAGCGGCGGAGTACATAACGGAGCATATGGTGAAGTCCTTAATCAGATGAGCTCGATGTAATAACGGTCCACGCTCCTTACATAGGCTTTGTTGATACGGGATAGCGGTGGTACCTCCATTGCACTTGGTTCTGTGCGGGATGCGAAATTCATACCAATCCAGTGCCGACGTAAACGAACCGCTTCATCCCGTAAAACTTACAATCCTATAATCATTGCTAAAACAAATGTCTGTCATATTCGATCGTGATAAAAATGTTCCATGGCCCACATCGTAAGATGAGATTGCATCCTCGAAGAAATTGGTTTCCGCCGCTTGCATTTTCCTAGGGCTCGAAATATCTCACTAGAATCATGGAACCAAAGTAAGTTGCGTGCCATTAATGCCTTCAAAACCATCAGGTCACAGAACATATGCAATCTTGATCGATCCGTCCATGTTCGAGGAAACACTAGAGTGCCTAATAGAGCAGCGGTGAATGCGGTATGTCGTCTAGTTTTCCATTGTCCCATCGCAAGAAAACTCCTTTGAATGATGATAGCTATCTTGGCGACCATATCTCTCGTCTGATAATCTAGGGAAACCTAATTGTTCTCAAGCAGCGGAGTTCCTTTGTGTTTTTAGGCCCATGTAATGCAAGAATCTCTTTCAGTTGATTATAAGGGATGATTTGCCCTCTGTCTTAGTAAGCTAGGCTCGTGAAGTAGTTGATCTCTCCAGCGTGGGGTGAGTTCGAAGTCTCGAAATCTGAACACCGCTTTATCGGATCCAGGCTGAATTAAGGCCCTAACTATATGTTGATCGGGCGATGTCAAACAAAGCCGAGACAACCTAATTTGCTTCGATAATCATTTTATGCTGCCGTCGAAATTCTCCCACCAAACCTTTAGCTTTGTCCGAACACCGCTTACCATTCGACTTAGGATTATTGGAATCTTGCTCATCCTATACATAATGAAGTAAAATGCAAAAATTTCCCAATGTTAGCATGTCACGTTGGGCTCGATTCGTCCATTAATATCATGTAGCACATAATATGTTGTTGGTCGTTGGGTCGGTGAGAAACCGCCCGACAATTGGGAACCTCCTAATGTGGTGTCGATACAAGGACCGACCCACCTAAGGTAAATGCATGCATGACTTAGTATGAAGGGTGGTATAGCTCTATCCTAAGTTGCTAAGATTTGGCTTTTCTAGGCCAAGGTTCCCGAGCGACAACTCAGTGAGAGGCTACGCGCCACCTGTTAGGCCGCACTCCACGTATATTACCAACTCTCCTAAATTTGGATTTTGAAGAAAGAATTTTGCTGATGCACCCAGCGCACCTCGCATGTAGTGTGTGTTTGTGTGAATTTTCCAGAGTGGAAGAAATATGAGCGGAATGCCAGTTTAAGGAAAGCAGTAAAGCATGTAGCAATTAAACAGTTAAACATACAAAATTAAGCGAGCAATTTTAAGGCATTTAAAACAAACAAATAAAGCTAAGCAATAATAAACCTAGGTTTGTTATGGTCAAGAACCTAAAGTCCCCAGTGGAGTCGCCACTTCTGTCGCGCCCTTTTTCGGCCGCGGTATTTATTTAAATAAAAACTCCTGCTCAAATAAAAGGTTAGAAAAAAAAATATAAAAAATGTTTTAAAAGAATGCTAAAATTGCAAAGGGTGCTAAAGTTTAAAAGGGCTGCTAGAATGCTAAGGGTTCGCGGAGTCGCCACCTAATTAATTGGGTGAATTAGGACACCTAAATGTTTAACTAGTTGGAAGTAAAACATTAACTCCATTTTTATGGTCTGCTAAACTTAATGAGATTCTGGGTAAGGGTTCTTTATTAATCTAGAGGGAAGGGGTTAGGCACCCTCTAAGATCCGCTAACTTGCGGTTGTCCTGCCAAACCTAGGGTAGTTATTTTATTTTTAAAAAAATGCAAAGTAAAAGATCTATAAAAAGTGCAATGTTAGAAAATAAAGTGCTAAATGTTAAAATAATGCTAAGTAGTTAAAAAGGTTTTAAAATGTTGGAAGATGTTTAAAGGTGCTAAGAGGTTAATTTTAAAAGTAAAGGGTGTTTAAATATTAACGTGGTGCTTAAAATGCTAAAAAGGGTGTTAAAAATGAAGGTGCTAAAGGTATGAAAGGGTGCTAGAATATGAAAGTGCCAAAAGATACTAAAAGTGCAAAAGGTGCTAAATGCTAAGGTTTTAAAGGGCTAGAAATAGGCTAAAGTATGCTAAGGTGCTTTATGGACTAATTATGTATACTGCTAGCTAAACTAATCTTGCTTAACCTACGTGTAGTATAAAATGTTTAAGATGAATTTTTATTGAGAGTTTAGGAAGACAATTATTATGGGTTTAATAAGAAACAAATTGTTGATTTTATAAGGCAAGTTAAATCATTTAGATTGCTTTGGTAAAATTTAGATATAATAATCGTAAAAGACGCGCAAAGTAGAAATGTGTTTCCAATTATAAATTACCTTCCCCTTATGCGTTCAAAATGCTAATTGCTCTTGGTTTCCTATTGATTACAAAGTTATAAATTACAAATAACAAATAAAGTAAGATAAGGAAGAGATAAAAGAGCGAGGATTAAGCGGATGACCGCCCTATTTGTTTGTCTAGGAGTGGCGAAGAGGACTCGATGGATGTATATGCATGCCTTTACGTTTGCCACGACGAGTCGTATGAGACTCTTTGTTTCTCCGGTGCGTGCCATGTAAAATAAGAGAAGATAAAGAATTAGTATATGTCCAAATTTATCAAATAATGCAAGTAAAAAAAAACATTCATGTGAATTTAAACCTATATATATAATTTGACTATAACAATCCAAAATAAAGTGGCAGACACAAGCAAAGAAGATCTCGAGATTGTTCATATAAATATTGGGCCTCAGATGCAAATAACACGCAAAAGATATGAAGCAGGCCCAAGACGTGCAATTTTTCAATTTTTCTTGTTATAGAATAGAGAACAAGAAGGTAGGCCCACATAATCAGATAATTAAAATGAATGGTCTTCTGGACAGTAATTCAGAGCCAAACATACACGACAGACCAAGAAACAATCAAGCCCAGCCCAATAAGCGCGCCCGATGAAAATGGACCCTAATGAAGTCACTGGACTTGGCAGATGAGAAAGGAAAAACGGAAGAAGACAGACAAGCATTTTTTTTTTTTCCAATTGAAAGTCAGCTTCTGTGTGATTTAAACGAAGCAATAGCCTTTGACAAACCCAATAATTAAAGCCAATTTGTTAGCACACAACATACATGAAGACATGTTGCAGTATATAAGTTCTCAAATATGTTGTACATATACTAGAGTTATGTGCATACTCTGACAAATGATGGTTAAAGGCAGGAAGGCTCAAAATGCTACATATTGGGATAAGGAAAACTGAATACTAACATTCTTCATGTTCAGTTATTCTAAAGAAAAGGGAGACATCTTTACATGTTTTACTACATTTTTTACTCAAGGTAAACATACAAGCATGAAATTAGTTAATGACATCATTCTCTGAAACTTTTAAGCGACCTCAGTTATCCTAACTACCTCCATTGCTCCACACATGTTTGTAGAAGAGAAACAAGATTACAAGTTGAACTATATGCATCATATGACTAAAATTAATTTGTAATAAATATGATTTCATCAGACAGGCTGCTAATACAAATGCTCTTAATCAAACTCACTTGTTCTTTCATTGTACAGAGGAGACTGATAGACATTGCAAACCATCATAGTGACAATTTTAAGACTAGAACAGATTAGACGGCATGCAAGCAACTTGACAATCAAAGTATAATATTATTTTAGAGTATTTAGCATGTTGGCATGGAGGCAGTTTACACTTAACAGGAAAAGGCATAAGTGTAATCAACTTTTTAGTCATAGCCGGCATACAGAAGTATTTAGGTGACTCCATACACTCAGCTTGTTAACCAAATGTACATGAATGAATTCAAACTGTGCTATTCTTACCCAAAGACCAACTGAGACTGATTCATATTAGAACATGTTGGATGGTCTCAATACTTGGACTAATTTCCTTACTTCATCTATTTCGTAAGATACTAGACAGGCAATTAATCTTAATAAGATCAAACTAACATGTATTTAAGCGAACCACCATCACAGCAGTTACACAGGACATGATGATGTAAATTTTTAAAACTTACAAATAAACACACAACTGAGTAATTAAATCAAGATTCGACTAAAAAGTTATACATCACATCTCAACACCAGTATGCTAACATTTAGATATTATACATCCATACTAATTAAAGCAAACTTATTCAATGCCATATTCATACATTAATGAATACGACAACATGAAGGAACTAAATTAACACGCGTTTAACATAAGAACACAGAGATAAAAATGATCGAAAGTAACTGAGTTTAACATAGAACACAACAAATGCCTAATGGGACATGGAATATGTGATTCAGCGTATTTAGGCATCAATAATCCGGCGAACAGATTAACAAATAATGTAACGATGGCCAGCATCGTCTTTATGCCTTGATGAACCGAATACAAATGAACCAATACAAGTTTAACCACAAAAGACAGAGCGATACGAAATGAACTGAGAAGGATTCGATTTTACCTTCTCGGACAATAACGAGTGGCGATTCAAGTCGCTTCGACTCGGGTTTTGGCTTTGCGATGCGAAATAAAGGGGCAAGGTTTGTTTGCTGATTTCTTGACCGAATTGAAAGAAAGGGTTCCAAACCTCTGTTCTTGTGAAGCTAAAGGTCTGGATGCTGTGTTATACTTGTGTTCACTACTCGTTTTCTGATTCAGTCCCCTTTTGCATGTGTAAAATACTCAATTTATAGTTTCCATCTCGGGTTCTAAACTTGGTAAATAATTAAGGTGCGATTTTGGCTAGTATTTGGTCGATTCGCGATTTGGTTATGGTAAGTTTTCGATTCTGGAAAGATTTTGCTAGTTGGCTTATGGTAAGTAAATAAAGGTTTGGGTGTGTGCAGGTAAGGAAGGTAAGTGATTCGTATCGATTTGCTACTGATTCAAATGAGTTCTGATTTGTTACTGATTCGTGCGATTTTGTGCAGGTTATGGTAATGATCGTTGGGTGTGCGTGGTTAGAAAGGCCCCGATTCTCGCGAGAACCGGGTGTCTTGGTGTTGTGACGGGGAGGGGAAGGTGCGAGGTGCGGCTGCGTTTCTAGTGTTGGGCGTAGGTTTGTTTTCTTTGTGGTGAGGAGAGAGGCGATGGGCGCGTGGGTAAAGGAAGAAATGAAGTCTTTGGGCGATGGGCCAACTGATAAGGGAAAAGGAGTGGGCTGGGGCGGGTATTGGGTGTGGGCTGCGGGGTAATTTAAGTGGGCTGCGGGTCTTGGGCGAATTTAAGGGCTGGGTAGTTAGTTAAGGGTAGAGTTTAATTAGGTATTTAATTAGGTAGTGTTTAATTATTTAATTCTAGGCTTTTAATTAGTGACAAAGTAATTAATTAATTGTGATTAAATTATCTAATTGTTATAAAATAAATGCGGGGGTGTTATTTAATTAATGCTTAATGCTCTAGAACGCGGCGCTATTAAAATCTTATTATCGCATTATTGCGAAGTTAAATAAAAATTAAAATTAAGTCTAGATTAAATTACTTAAATGCTAAATGCGAGTATGATATTTAAGAATCGTTTAAAGCTTTAAAATTGATTTTTAAATTACAAATGATTATGAAATCCTCTTGCGTATTTCTAAACGCGACTATGTTACTTGATACGACGTCATTGCTAAATTATTTATTTTATGTATTTATTACTTACTTAAGAATTACGTACGAGCCCGAATCAACTAACGCGGACGCGGGACTCTAAGTGCTTGACACTCTACATAAGATGCGATGCCATTATTAAATTATTTATTTATGCCTGTATTTACGTTTTATTCGCTGCATTTTATTATAAAAATCCCTAAAAATTATTTTACAAAAATTAGTGCAATTTTATAGTTAATGACTGGACGAGAGGGTCAAAATTGGGTGTCAACAATGATACTACGGGCGGGAGACCCTGTTTTGATCATGAGCCTCCTATTTTCATGCAGTAAAGTTTATACTTGTTACTCTCATTATTAGTAAGGCACAGTGTACTGTATTTTGATTTTCTTCCATGACTCCAGCTTACTTTAGACTTATGATATTATTACAGTATTTTCCAGTTTTACATACTTGGTACATATTGTGTAATCGACCCTTCCGGGCTGCTCATGCCGCAGTGGTGGTAAGCAGGTGGTGGATCCTCATTCTTAGGATCTTTACTCTGGTGTCAGGAGCTCCATTTCTCCGCAGGCTCGACTTTTGGTACGGTTCTCCCCGGTGTTGTAGATATTTGTACATTCAGGGGCATGACGGGGCCCTGTTCCGTCATAGTGTTTACTCTTTCTTAGAGGCTTGTAGTCCTGTTATAGCTTGGGTTGTTAAGGATGTAACTGTTCAGCTTTGTTATATTAGAGGTAGCCACTTTGGTTAGCCTGTTTATTTTCTATATGTGTTCTTGTTATGATTTTATTTTCCGCTGGTTTTCTCTGATGTTGTATCACAAGGGTGCCCGGGGTAAGGCAACAGTCACAGGTCCGTGGTCGGGTCGTGACAAAAGTGGTATCAGAGCAGTTAATCCTCGGAAAGGGTCTACATGCCGTATCTAGTAGAGTCTTGATTATCGGTGTGTTGTGAACCACATCTATAATCAGGAGGCTACAGGATATTTAGGATTGGTTTCCATTCTTTCACTTTGAGATCGTGCAATAGAGCTGTGTTATAGGTTGAACTCCCTCTGACATATTTTCCTGTATCAGTTATGCCTCCACGCAAGGCAACCGCGGCCCGAGGCGGCAAGGCGCAGAGGGAACTACTAGTAGGACACCGAGGGTTACGAGGGCACGAGCCCGTCTTTACTGAGAGAGATGTTTGACGGCGAAGTTCCACGACGCCGCCAACCCCACAGAGTTCGGGAGGCGGCGGCTGCCATCGAGACCGCGATACGAGCCTCGATTACACTGGAGCAGAGGATATGGGCTACAAGGAGATGGCCCAGTTATTAGCCAGGATCGTGGCTAGGCAGGAGGATAGACGGGAGGCAGCGGTTCCGGTTGTACCCGTAGCCCACCACAGAGCTGATAGTTTGAGACTGCGGGACTTTTTGAGTTGCAGCCCACCAGAGTTCTACGGGTCGAGACCTGAGGATGACCCTCAGGAGTTTATCCGACAGTTACAGCGGATCATGAGAGTGATCAGGGCTTCGGAGACAGAGTCGGTATTATTGGGCTCACATCGGCTGCGGGATACTGCGGTTGACTGGTATGATTCATGGGAACTATCCCAGGGGGAGCATGCGCTTCCAGTTATTTGGTACGAGTTCTCAGAGGCATTCCTTGGCCATTTCTTGCCTCCGCAGATGAGGAGGGCTCGGGCCGATAGATTTTTGACACTGAGACAGAGTGGGCGGACGGTCCGGGAGTACAACGTAGAGTTTGACTCGTTGGCTCGGTATGTACCCGCTTTGGTAGCAGACATGGAGGACAGGGTGCACCGCTATGTCACAGGGCTCGATGATTACTTGGCAGAGAGTTGCACGGGAGTAGCTCTTCAACCGGACATGGACATTGCCCGCATGCAGGCGTATGCACTTGCGCAGGAACGCAGGGCCGGCATTGGCAGTATCGCCAGAAGAGGCCAGTGACGCAGGTCCTTCGTAGTTTCAAGGTAGACAACCTCAGAAGACGGATTTGCACCTCAGCCGGTTCAGAGCGCCTGATGCGCGATAAGATGCACACTTTAAACGCAAGTGCACGTTATCGTGACAAGTAATATAGTCTTAGTAAGACCGAATATCGCCCACAAGGATTAGGTTCAATTACCAACTATCTATTTTCTAGTATCTATTTGGTGAATTTATGATTGATTTGTTGTTTATAACTACGAATTATGCAAGCTATTTTAATATAAAGATTTACTTGATGGTGATGAGAATAGGCTTCCATGTATCCTTACTATCCGCTTATGCTACTTACTAATGCATTAACTTATGGTATTCTTCTTTAGGAGAAAGCAGTTTGAAATCGCTTTATACTCCCGCTAGGGTTATATAAACACTCAACCTCAAAGATCGCACCTTACCTACCTCCGGTGATAAGGATAACTTTATAGGAGGATTAAGAACAAAACCTAGTTGGCCGTCACGCACAATGCGCAAAAATTAGGGTTGTTAAGCCTCATCAACGCTTACATAAATAATTGGTGTATTTTCATCCCCAATCCAAGAATGTCTACCCAACTTACAAAGATATTCACAATCCCCTTTTCGTAACTGATTAGAAATCATATAGTGATAATTAGTTGTCAATTAATTACCAAGAATTCAACTCAATTATTGGATAGATCTCACAATAAGAAAAATAACCATAAGCATGCATTAATTTATAACATAAGTTTCTAGCAATTCAACATGGAAAGCCCTATAAGAGAATTAGTTCCTAGCCATAAATATGACAAGAACTAATTCAAAGTTCATCATAAAAACTGAAATAAAGTAAAGGAAAGGAAAATAAATTACTAAACTAATGGTATCCAATCTCCAAGCCAAAGTCTTGTGTTGTGCAAGAAGGGGAACCCCCAAAAACTGCCTAGGGTTCTCCTTTTATAGGCTGAAAACCGCCTCCCTCTTTTCCTTCAGCTCGCCCGATTTTCATCAAAAAGACCTAATTTTTCCGCGCCGACGCCTGACGGCATGGCGCGCCACGAAGTTCTCGCAGCCCGGTGTTGTGGCGCCGCGCCCGATATTCGGCATGTTCGAGCCGCGCGCCAGATCTTCAGAGCTCCTCGGATGTTTAGCGCCGCGCCGCTTTGTCATTCGAGCCGCGGCCGAGTCTTCCGACCTCTGGATAGTGGCGCCGCCCCGCTGATCGCAGGAGCCGGCCGCGGCGGTCTTGATTTTCCCTCGTTCGCCACTTTCTGCTTTCCACTGCATCTCCTCTTTTGCCCTCTTTTAGCTCTTTTTCCGTCATTTGGCCATTTTAACCACTTTGACTCAAAAGAAAGAAAAACTATCCTAATATGACACTTATATGTGCAAAATGGGACAAAAGACTAACTAAAACTGACTCAAAAGGTGTATATAAAATACACCGATCAAATACCCCAAACTTAACCTTTGTCGCCTCGAGCAAAGATAGAAAGAAATAAAATAAAAGACTCAAAGAACGAAAAATAAAAGACTCATCGCCATTGATCACTTTTCCGCATAAGTGTTAACTAGAAAACATGAAGGTTAGCAAAATAATATGCAGAACATATAGCATGAAATTTCAAAGACACTAAGCACGTGAAGCTAGATATTTCGCAAACTCATATTCATCATGCTTAATGGAAGTCAATATACTAAATCATGCATGTAAATTCAAGAATTCCTATGGCATGCTTACTTGCTATTCTCCACTAATTCTGGATATGCATAAAATAGATCTTCAGGACTTTAAGGGTTGTAATGTAGGCTTAGGTAGGGGTTGGTAAAAATAGGCATTTAGGCTCATTTAGGTACCATAAGCTCTTGACTTTTTCAAGATTCCCTTTTTCTTTCTTTTTTATTCTTTTCTTCATTTCGATTCTATCTTTCCCTCTTTTATTTTGGGAGAGTGAAGTATATAATAATGACAAGACCCCAAACTTAGGCATTTGTCTATTTCTTATTACTTTTGTATTGGGGTGCAACAGACTTATTCACTCTTTTTGTCTCTTTTTTAACACAATGTATTCCACTATTTCATATTTTCACTTATGGTATAATTTGTGGGAATATAGGGTGTCAAAGAAGAAATTTCAAATTTAGGCTCAATGGGGCTGACTAGGGATATTTTTAAAGTACGGGATAGAAAAGAATGGTAAGAATTGGCTATCAAAGAAATGTCTGAGTCATCTCCCTAACATGCATATCCTAACTATTTCGCCTCAAATAGCAAGCAATCATAACACATAAGCATTTATCATTTAGTATGCGTAATTCAAGCAAGAAACTCCAAATAGACAGATTCTATGAGTTTTTGGCATATCTAACTTAAGTGTTTAGATAGTTGCTTCAATTCTATTACATTATTTCACCTTACTTCACTAGGTGTTTCTAGCAACTACAACATATATGATCTTTGACAGACAATTATGACTCAAAAAAGGATTTTTTTTTTTGTGACTCAAAATAAACATAAAACAATCGAAAAGACTTAACTAAAACATAACATGACACAAATAAAACAAAACACAAATAAACACCCCCAAACTTAAAACACACATTGTCCCCAATGTGTGTAGACTCAAATACAGTAAAAGAAATAGACACTTACAAACTTTGGTTAAAATGATGGTGGTGGCGGTGGATAATGCATCGACCATTGGTTGAACAAGGAACTCAGCTCGTTGATTTGTTGTCTTGTTTCTTGTCGCCCTTGTACTATCAGGTCCAAGGTCTGCATCATCCTCATCTGATTCTGATACAATTGCTCCATTGTGGGCGTTGGAGGTTCTGCTCCTGTGGTTGGCCTGTGGCTATGTCCTGCCTCATATTGAGCCCCTATTTCAGGCTCATTTTCGTCCATGGCGGCCTCTTTTGCTGCTGCTGCTGCTGGTTGTAATCTCCGTCGTCGCCGAGGCTTGGAGTGCAGGAAAGAGTGCACTATCCCATAGGACACGGCGGTTGGTTTCTTTCATGAGTGTCAGTGGGTAGGTTTGGAACCGCACTCATGTGACATAGCTTGGTGATAACTGAGCCATGTCCCAATCCGCCTGTTGACACCAACCTGCTGATTTCCTCAATGCTCTGCACTATTTCTTTCCCACATCAATCGCCAACCCTCATAATTCCATATATTAGTTTAATCCTATCCTCCGCACTCGTGAAGTGCGTGGATGGAATCACGCGGCCGATGAAATATAGCCAACCTTTGGCTACTTTGTTGAATTGGCACCTGTTCAGTGCTCTTGACCCATTTCTTCCAATCTCAAAAACAACTCCCTGGTAGCTCACGGTGTTTGCGACGGCATTCCAGTCGATGTGGTCAATGCTTCTAGACCATGTTCTAAAGTGATTCCAATCACTTCTTTCTTCAACATCAACTGTTTTCAATTGTATATTTATATCCTCTGTCACGCATACATAACGCCCTTACAAAGCATCCCCTTTCCACCTTCTCCGGAAAATTGGCATAAAATTCACGCACCATTGTTGTGTTTACTGGTGCTATCTTCTCCGGATTCACAAATTTCCTCCAATCCCTTAACTCAATCATCGCCCGAATGGGCTCATAAACATCTTCTTCCCCATATGACTCCCTCTGGTAGTCCATTCCCCTTTCTGGTATTATGGGTCTGGTATCAAGCTTTTTGTATCTTTGGGAGGCTTCGTAGCTCACAAACCTATTTTCATCGTATTGTGGGGTTGGGGTGGATGTGGAGCCTCTTCTCTTCCTGGTGGCCATGGTTTAAAATAGTTTTATGGGGCTTACAATTTAGTGGCACAAATGTTTCCTACACAATTGACAACTAGCAGCGAACACAACACCCCCAAACTTCAACTTTTCTACCCAATACCCACACTCCTTTTCTACTCTTTTCTCTAAACTTCACAATCAACTTTTCAGTACCCAATTGCTTCAACTACAATACTACTTCAAACTACTACCTCATGTGACTTCAGTAAAGGATTCAAGAACAGAAAAAGATTACCTTTTTATGAGAAGCTTCAAGCTTGTTCTTGTTTCAATTGGTGGTTTGAGGCTATGGAATGGAGCTTTGTTGGTTGAGAAGGCTAAGGGTTTTTGGGAATTTAAGAGCTTAGGTTGTGGTTGGGTTGGATTTGTGGAGGATTTGTGGGCAAATTTCTGGAATTTCGTGGGTTTTTGGAGAGGGAAGGTTAGGTTTTTGAAGTTAGAATTGGGGAAAATCTGATTTTTGGGCGTTTTTAAGTTTCTGGATTCCGCTCGGCCGCGCTAAACTTCGCGCTTCTTCGGATTTTCTGCGCCAGCATTCTGAAATATGCGCTAAACTTGGCAAATTTTTCAGGATTTTGGCGCCACGCATCGGGCGCCGCGTTCGCTTCTGGTGCCGCGGCTTAAACTGCGCTGCTTCGATTCTTTTACGCCGGCTCGCTGGCGCCGCGACGCTTACCCGTTTTTTTGGAAATTTTGGCTTTTCTTCAGTTTTTCGCCTTCAGTTTATTCCCCCGTACCTATCAATCACAACACAAACACAAGAACCCAAGACCGTGAGATTGTTCTAGACAAAATAAAATAAACTAAAGACAGAAATTAAAATAACATAATTGAAAACGTTGGGTTGCCTCCCAACAAGCGCTGTCTTTAACGTCTTTTAGCGGACGCAGTTCCTTAGCCTTAATAACCCCGGGTGGATTAAGCCCCAACCTATCCATTTCCTCCACATTTGGCGCTTTTCTTTTCTTCTTTCTTCTTAGCATTATCGTAAGTGGGGAGTTCAGGAATACTTACCTCCTTTAGTGGTATTTCAAAGAAACTATGCCTGCTTTCTTGGGCTCATCGCTCTTTGGTTGACTTGTATTGGCTCGCATGGGGGTTTGATGGTGCTGATTGCAAAGCACCCACTCATTGTTGGTGGCTCAATGACGTGTTTAAAAACTTTAAACACCATTTCTTCAGACTCCACCCTTAGTGTTAATTCTCCTCTTTCAACATCAATCAAAGCTCTCCCTGTTGCTAGGAATGGCCTCCCCAATATGATAGGTATTTCCGCATCTTCTTCCATATCAAGAATGAGGAAATCTGCAGGAAAGAAGAATTTTCCTACTTTCACAATCACGTCTTCAATCTTGCCTCGTGGATATACCACTGTCCTGTCGGCCAGCTGTAGGCTTACTGTGGTTGGTTTAGCCTCACCCAACTCTAATCTTTTAAAAAATGATAAGGGCATCAGATTTATACTCGCCCCTAAATCACACAAGGCTCATTGAAGTCACCCCCGCCATTGTGCAAGGTAGTGTAAAGCTTCCAGGATCCTTTAGCTTTGGTGGCAACTTTTTCTGCAAGATAGCACTACACTCTTCTGTTAGTGCTACTATTTCATACTCTGCCAGCTTTTTCTTCTTCCCCAAAATCTCCTTCATAAACTTGAAATAGGAGGGCATCTGCTCTAATGCTTCTATGAAAGGTATGTTGATATTCAGCTTTCTGAATGTCTCCAAAAATTTGTAGAATTGTTTATCAGCCTTTCAGTAGTCTCTGGGAAAGGGATCTTCTCTGTATACTCTTCTCCGGAGTTTTCTACCGTTGGGCTAGGCTCACTCACCTTCTCTTTTCTAACTCGCTTTCCTCTCAACTACCGGCCGAGGTGATCACGCTCCAATCGCTTTTCCACTTCTCAACCGCATCGCTCGACATCGCTTCCTGATTTACCTCGTATTGCTTCGCAATGTCCTCGTGGCTCGTTGTTTGCTGCTTTGCTAGCCGACCCACTGTGTCTCAAGTTTCAACGAGGATCTAGCTTCGCATGAATCGCGTCTGGCGTTGGCAAGTCTGCCACCGCCACCATCTCGCTTTTCTTCTCAACCTGCATTGAACTGCTGAGGCCGGGCTTGAATGAAGGTTGCCGATTCGCTCACGATTCGCATCGCCCCTATATCGATTCTCGCCGCTTCGATCGTTCTCACGCTTCGACATCGTTCTCGCGTTCTCGTATTGGTTCTGCTGGTTCTCGTGCCGATTTCGCTGCCCCGGTCTCTCTCCATGAGAAATTTGGGTGGTTCCTCCACCCGGATTATAAGTGTTGAGTAGGGGTTGTTCTGCTTCTCCGATAATTACCTATGGCTTGACACTCGCCGCTCCATTGGTATATTATTGGGATCCGAAGGACACCTATCAAATGTATGTGGCCACCACATATCTCACAACTTTTAGGCATCTGCATCGCATTCACCGACCTCGTATGTTCGCAATTGTTTCGCTAGGAGGCCACTGGGCATTCAAGGCAAAGAATGACATCTATTTCATGGACTCCCACCGTTTCTTCTCCCATTTGTCGACCTCTCTCTTCCGTGACATGGTTGTTAGTGGCCATGTCTTCTAATAACTCATGCGTGCGTGGTCGCTTTTCCTCATGAATGCTCCACTTTCGCTGCGATCTATGATAGTTACGTTGTCTCGCCACCGTTGTAGAAGATGTGGACCAAGTTCCACAACTCAATGCAATGGTGTGAGCACTTTCTCTCAGAGATCTTTGAACCTTTCCCAAGCTTCATATAAGGATTCTCCATCCGCTTGGTAAAAGTTGTTCAACTCCCTCTTAGTTTTCTTGCTTACACGGAGGAAAGAACTTGGCTAAGAATTTGCACGTACTGCCATGTGAAAATCGAATCGTACAGGGAATTCAACCATACTTTTGCTCTATCCACGAGTGAGAAGGAAAGAGCCTCAATCTGACGGCATCATCGAACGCAGTTATATATAAAGTTGCACATAGCTCCAAGAAATTAGCTATGTGCATACGTGATCCTCAGAGATCTCCGAATTGCACTGTGTGTTGTACCATGCTCAAAATCGCGGTTTTATCTCGAAGTTGTTGGCTCTGTGCAGGGAGCCTAATGCACGTCTGCGTGCTCCATTTACTCGGCGACATAGTCTCCCAAACTTCGTTCGGGCCGACTTGGACTCTCTTCCACGCCTATCGGGCGCTTGCCTAGGTATTCTGGATGGGGTTGATTCTCTCCTAACCCTTCTCCCATCCCGTTGTTGTTCAACGCCGCTCATCTCTAACAAGGTTGCAATCCGATTCCTTCGCTCGCTTGCGTGTTTTCAATTTACGGATTGAAGGGAACAAAAGTGTATGCCTCTTCTCCTTCGCATAAACCAAGCTTTCAAATAGATCAAAAGCATAACAAATCACGCACCTCGAATTTTCAAAAGAAAACGTAAAAATTAAAAATTAAAATAAAAACCAAATTAGAAATTAAAAATAGACAAATTTGATATTGAACTAATGCCTAATCCCCGGCAACGGCGCCAAAAACTTGATGCGCGGTAAGATGCACACACTTTAAACGCAAGTGCACGTTATCGTGACAAGTAATATAGTCTTAGTAAGACCCAATATCGTCCACAAGGATTAGGGTTCAATTACCAACTATCTATTTTCTAGTATCTATTTGGTGAATTTATGATTGATTTGTTGTTTATAACTACGAATTATGCAAGCTATTTTAATATAAAGATTTACTTCAGTGGTGATGAGAATAGGGCTTCCATGTATCCTTACTATCTGCTTATGCTACTTACTAATGTATTAACTTATGGTATTCTTTTTTAGGAGAAAGCAGGTTTACGAAATCGTTTTATACTCCCGCTAGGGTTATATAAACACTCAACCCCAGTATCGCACCTTACCTACCTCCTGATAAGGATAACTTTATAGGAGGATTAAGAACAAAAACCTAGTTGACCGTCACGCACAATGCGCAAAATTAGGGCTGTTAAGCCTCTCATCAACGCTACATAAATAATTGAGGTATTTTCATCCCCAATCCAAGAATGTCTACCCAACTTACAGCATATTCACAATCCCTCCTTTTCAGAATCTGATTAGAAATCATATAGTGATAATTAGTTGTCAATTAATTACCAAGAATTCAACTCAATTATTGGATAGATCTCACAATAAGAAAAATAACCATAAGCATGCATTAATTTATAACATAAGTTTCTAGCAATTCAACATGGAAAGCACTATAAGAGAATTAGTTCCTAGCCATAAATATGACAAGAACTAATTCAAAGTTCATCATAAAAACTGAAATAAGGTAAAGAAAAGGAAAATAAATTACTAAACTAATGGTATCCAATCTCCAAGCAAAAGTCTTGTGTTGTGCAAGAAGGGGAACCCTTAAAAACTGCCTAGGGTTCTCCTTTTATAGTCAAAACCGCCTCCTCTTTTTCCTTCAGTTCGCCCGATTTTCATCAAAAGACCTAATTTTTTCCGCTGGCGCGCTGCGCAGACAGCGCCGCGCACGGAAGTTCTCGAGCCCGGGTGTTGTGGCGCCGCCGATATCTGCTGTTCGGTAGCCGCGCCACGAGTCTTCCGACCTCTCGATAGGGCGCCGTGGCGCTGGTCTTGATTTTTCCTCGCTCGCCACTTTCTCTGCTTTCCACCGCATCTCCTCTTTTGCCCTCTTTTAGCTCTTTTTCCGCCATTTGGCCATTTTAACCACTTTGACTCAAAAGAAAGAAAAACTATCCTAATATGACACTTATATGTGCAAAATGGGACAAAAGTCTAACTAAAACTGACTCAAAAGGTGTATATAAAATACACCGATCACTCCTCCACCATCTTCCGGATGTACAGGCATTGAGGCGGGACAGTGGTCCTGTGGCTTCGGGTTCCCGCAGGACCGTGGTTCCGTCGATGAGGCCACCTATACCTCGGTGTGGCCGATGTGGCGATTGCCATTATGGAGGGTGTCGTGTTACTCCAGGGGCTTGTTACTCTTGTGGCCAGCAGGGCCATTTGAGGAGAGATTGTCCGACTAGAGGCGGCGGGAATGTTATGGCTCAGCCGACAGGGTCAGTAGTTGGATCTTCGTCTTCGGTAGCAATGCGCCCCGGAGGGCAGGTTGTTCACGGACCAGCAGGCCGCGGTAGGGGTCGTGGTAGGGGTCCCAGTTCCAGCGGTCCTCATAACCGCATTTATGTTATGTCCAGCCGTCAGGACCAGGAGGCGTCACCAGATGTCGTCACAGGTACATTATTGATTGCATGTTGTGATGTATATGCTTTGATAGATCCAGGTTCTACCTTGTCCTATATATCTCCTCATATTGCTGGTAGAATAGGGATAGAGCCCGAGTCCATAAAACCTTTTGAGGTGGCTACGCGATGAGGTGATTCGGTAGCGGCGGGTATATAAGGCTTGCCCAGTGACTATAGACAGTCGTCAGACTCTAGCCGACTTGATAGAGTTGGATATGACGGACTTTAATGTAATTATGAGTATGGATTGGCTAGCGTCTTGCTATGCCAATGTGGACTGTAGAGAGAGGTTAGTTCGGTTCCAGTTTCCCGGTGAGCCGGTTATCGAGTGGAAGGGGAATACTGTGTCGCCAAGGGGTAGGTTTATTTCTTACCTCAAGGCTAGGAAAATGGTGCGGAAAGGGTATATCTACCATATGGTTCGGGTGTTCGATACTGAGGCTGAGATACCGGACCTTCAGTCAGTTCCGGTTGTTAGAGAGTTTTCAGACGTATTCCCAGACGAGCTTCCGGGTATCCCTCCTGAGAGGGAGATTGAGTTTTGCATTGATTTGGCGCCAGACACTCGACCGATATCTATTCCGCCATATAGGATGGCACCTGCTGAGTTGAAGGAATTGAAGGACCAGCTGAAGGATTTTCTGGAGAAAGGCTTTATCAGGCCAAGTGTTTCTCCCTGGGGAGCGCCAGTGTTGTTTGTAAAGAAGAAGGATGGGACGCTGCGTATGTGTGTTGATTACAGGCAGCTGAATAAGGTAACTATCAAGAACAGATATCCCCTCCCCAGGATTGATGATTTGTTTGACCAGTTGCAGGGTGCGAGGTGTTTTTCCAAGATAGACCTGCGATCTGGTTATCATCAGGTGCGAGTTAGAGAGGCAGATATCCCGAAGACTGCATTCAGGACCCGGTATGGGCACTATGAGTTCAGGGTGATGTCTTTCGGGTTGACCAACGCCCCAGCAGTATTCATGGATTTGATGAACAGGGTGTTCAAGCCATTCTTGGATATGTTCGTTATAGTATTCATTGATGATATCCTGGTTTATTCGCCAGAGCGAGAACACGCGGATCATTTGAGGACGGTATTGAGTCCTCGGACCGGCGATTGTATGCCAAGTTCTCGAAACGCGAGTTTTGGTTGGCCGTGGCTTTCTTAGGGCATGTTATCGGGCCGATGGTATTCGGGTTGATACAACAAGATCGAGGCGATCAAGACTTGGCCCGCACCACTACACCGACGGAGTGCGCGGCTTTGGGCCTTGCAGGTTATTATCGGAGGTTTGTGGAGAAGTTTGCTTCCATTTCAGCAACTTTGACTAAGCTGACTCAGAAGGCAGCTATGTTCCGGTGGACGGATGCTTGTGAGAGTTTCCAGTTACTAAAGGAGAAATTGACGACCGCCCCAGTTCTTACTCTTCCATAGGGTTTAGACGGATATGTGGTTTATTGTGATGCGTCAGGTGTCGGGCTTGGGTGCGTGCTGATGCAGCACGACAGAGTTATAGCTTACGCATCCCGACAGCTCAGGAAGCATGAGAAGAACTATCCCACACATGACTTAGAGTTGGCAGCAGTGATTCATGCCTTAAAGATCTGGAGACATTATTTATATGGAGTTCACGTGGATATTTACACAGACCACAAGAGTCTCCAGTATATCTTCACGCAGGAGTGAACTTGCGGCGAGCGGTGGTTGAGTCGCTAAGGATTATGATGTCGACATTCTATATCACCCAGGGAATGCCAATGTAGTTGCGGATGCCCTTAGTCGCCGATCGATGGGTAATCTGTCTGATGTACAGCCAGAGAGAAGGGATATGGTCCGAGAGTTACATCAGCTAGCGAGTCTTGGGGTTCGTTTGGTTGATTCTGATAGTAATGGAGTTCGGGTTCGAGAGGTTGCCGAGTCTTCCATCGTCGAGGAGGTAAAGAGGCGACAGTATGAGGATTCGATTTTGGTACGGTATCGAGATGCAACTCTTCAGGAGGAGAAGAGTCTATGTGAGGTAGCACCTGATGGGGTGCTAAGATTTGAGGGCCGGTTGTGTGTTCCCAATGTGACAGGACTTCGTCAGCAGATTCTGGGAGAGGCACACAGTGCTCGTTATTCTATTCATCCGGGGTCGACTAAGATGTACCATGACCTCAGATGTGTGTATTGGTGGGATGGCCTGAAGAGGGACGTGGCAGATTTTGTTGCCCAGTGCCCGAATTGTCAGCAGGTCAAGGTTGAGCACCAGAAGCCCGGTGGGCTGTTGCAGGCGATTGATATTCCGATGTGGAAATGGGAGGTGATTGATCGGTGTATTTTATATACATCTTTTGAGTCAGTTTTAGTTAGTCTTTTGTCCCATTTTGCACATATAAGTGTCGTATTAGGATAATTTTTCTTTCTTTTGAGTCAAAGTGGTTAAAATGGCCAAATGGCGGAAAAGGAGCAAAAAGAGGGCAAGAGAGATGCGGAGTGAAACAGAGAAAGTGGCGAACGAGGGTAAAACCTGCACCAGCCGCGCGGCCTCGCAGCAGGGCCGCGACGCCCACTATTCAGAGAGGCTGCAGAAGATCCAGCGCCGCGGCGCCCTCAGACAGCAGATGCAGGGCCGCGGCGCCTAAACATCCGAGAAGCTACAGGAGTTCCAGCGCCGCGGCGACCGACAGCCAGATATCGGCCGCGCGCCAAAACACCCGACAGACAGAACTTTCAGGCGCCTGTCAGGGCAGCGGCGTCGCGGAAAAATTAGGTCTTTGACGAAATTCAGGCCAGCTGAAGGAAAAGAGGAGGCGGTTTTCTATAAAAGGAGAACCCTAGGCGGTTTTAAGGGTTCCCTTCAGTACGACACAAGACTTTTGCTTGAGATTGGATACCATTAGTTTAGTAATTTCTTTTCCCTTTCTTGTTCTTTATTTGATTTTGTATGATGAACTTTGAATTAGTTCTTATCATGTCAATGACTAGGACCTAATTCGCTGATAGGGCTTTCCATGTTGAATTGCTAGAAACTTATGTTATAAATTACTGCAGGCTTATGGTTATTTTTCTTATTGTGAGAGCTATCCAATAATGGAGTTGAATGCTTGGTAATTAATTGACAACTAATTATCACTATATGATTTCTAATCGATTCAAAGGGGATTGTGAATATCTTTGTAAGTTGGGTAGACATTCTTGGATTGGGGATGAAAATACCTCAATTATTTATGTAAGCGTTGATGAGAGGCTTAACAACCCTAATTTTGCGCATTGTGCGTGACGGCCAACTAGGTTTTTGTTCTTAATCCTCCTATAGAGTTATCCTTATCACCAAAGGTAGGTAAGGCGCGACATCGGGTTGAGTGTTTATATAACCCTAACGGAGTATAAAGCGATTTCGTAAACCTGCTTTCTCCAAAAGAAGAACACCATAAGTTAATGCATTAGTAAGTAGCATAAGCGGATAGTAAGGATACATGGAAGTCTTATTCTCATCATCACTGAAGTAAATCTTTATAGTTAAAATAGCTTTTATAATTCTTAGTTATAAACAACACATTCAATTATCAATTTACCAAATAGATACCAAAAAATAGATAGTTGGTAATTGAACCATAATCCTTGAAGACGATATTCGGTCTTATCAAGACTATACTACTTGTCACGATAACGCACTTGCGTTTAAAGTGTGCATCTTACCGCGCATCAAGTTTTAGTAGCGCCATTCGGATTAGGCAATAGTTCAATATCAAATTTGTCTATTTTTAATTTTAATTTGGTTTTTATTTTAATTTTTAATCTTTACGTTTTCTTTTGAAAATTCGAGTGCCGTGATTTGTCTGCTTTTTGATCTATTTCAGAAGTCGGTTTATGCGAAGGAGAAGAGGAGCGACACTCTTGTTCCTTCAATCCGTAAATTGAGAAAACCCGCAAGCGAGCGAGAAAGAATCGGATTGCAACCTTGTTAGAGATGAACGGCGTTGAACAACAACGGGATGGGAGAAGGGTTAGAGAGAATCAACCCCATCCAGAATACCTAGGCAAGCTAGAATAGGCGTGGAAGAGAGAGTCCAAGTCCGTAACGAAGTTTGGGAGACTATGTTGCCAAGAGTAAATGGAGCACGACACGCATTAGGCTCCTGCATAGGAGCTAACAACTTCGAGATAAACCGCAATCGAACGGCATGAGACACGCTGCGATTCGAGGATCGCCGTCGAGGATCACATATGCACATAGCTAATTTCTTGGAGCTATGTGCAGCGTTCGTATAACGGCCATCGATGATGCCGTCAGATTGAGGCTCTTTCCTTCTCACTTAGGGATAGAGCAAAGTATGGTTGAATTCCTTGCCGGCCGATTCGATTTTTACATGGCAAGAGCTGGCACAGAAATTCCTTGCCAAGTTCTTTCCCCCGTGTAAAGCAGCAAAATTGAGAGGGGAGTTGAACAACTTTTACCAAGCAGATGGAGAGTCCTTATATGAAGCTTGGGAAAGGTTCAAAGATCTACAGAGAAAGTGCCCACACCATTGCATTGAGTTGTGGAACTTGGTCCACATCTTCTACAACGGGCTGAGCAGTACAACCAGAA
Organism: Przewalskia tangutica; assembly: GCA_029844215.1. NCBI lineage: Eukaryota > Viridiplantae > Streptophyta > Magnoliopsida > Solanales > Solanaceae > Przewalskia > Przewalskia tangutica. The sequence continues at coordinate 131,996,512 of CM056720.1, read as the reverse complement.
CCATCATAGATGCAGCAGCGGGTGGAGCATTCATGAGGAAAACAGCCCACGACGCTCATGAGTTATTAGAAGATATGGCCACTAACAACCATGTCACGGAAGAGAGGTCAAATGGGAGAAGAATGTGAGTCCACGAAATAGATGCTATTCGCCTTGAATGCTCAGTGGCCCTTCTAGCGAAACAACAGCAAAGAACATACTGATGTCGATAAATGCGTGCAGATGCCTAAAAGCTGTGAGATATGTGGTGGCCCACATACATTTGATAGGTCTCCTTCAGTGGATCCCAACAATATACCCATGGAGCAGGCAGAGTGTCAGGCCATAGGTAATTATCAGAGGCAACATAACAACCCCTACTCCAACACTTATAATCCAGGGTGGAGGAACCACCCAAATTTCTCATAGAGAGAGACTGTGAGGCAGCAGAATCAAGACTGAACCAGCAGAACCAATACCAAGGGCAACATAATCAATACCAGGGGCAGCAGAACCAATACAGGGGCCAGTACCAGAACCAGCAGAACCAGAATCAGCAGCCCTTCATTCAAGCCCCACAGCCTCAACAGTTCAATGCACCGGTCAAAGGAAAGCGATGAGCCGAAGCAACGTGACAAAGACTTGCCAACGCCAGACGCGATTCATGAAGCTAGATCCTCGCTCGTAAACTTGGAAACACAGTGGGTCACTAGCAAACAGCAAACAAAGAGCCACGGGGACATTGCCAAGCAATACAGAGGTAAATCAGGAGCGATGTCAGCGATGCGGTTGAGAAGTGGAAGACAGTTGGACCAAAGATCACCTCACGAGTTGAGAGAAGAAAGCAGAGTTAGAAAACGAGAAGGTGATTGAGCCTAGCCCAACAGTAGAGAAAACTCCAGAGAAGGAGTATACAGAGAAGATCCCTTTCCCCCAGAGACTACAGCGAAAGGCGGTTGATAAACAATTCTCCAAATTTTTGGAGACATTCAGAAAGTTGCATATCAACATACCTTTCATAGAAGCATTAGAGCAGATGCCCTCCTATTTCAAGTTTATGAAGGAGAGATTTTGGGGAAAAGAAGAAAGTGGCGAGAATCTGAAATAGTAGCACCGGAGAAGAGTGTAGTGCTATCTTGCGTAAAAAGTTGCCACCAAAGCTAAAAGATCCAGAGAGCTTTACACTACCTTGCACGATGGGCGGTGGTAACTTGCAACGAGCTACATGTGATTTGGGCAAGTATAAATCTAATGCCTATCGATATTTAAAAGATCGAGTTGGGTGAAGCCAAACCAACCACGAAGCCCGCAACTAGCCAACAGATGGTGGTTCATCCAAGAGGCAAGATCGAGGACGTGATTGTGAAAGTAGGAAAATTCTTCTTTCTGCAGACTTCCTCATTCTTGATATGGAAGAAGACGGAAATCCCTATCATATTGGGAGGCCATTCCTAGCAACGGGAGAGCTTTGATTGATGTTGAAAGAGGAGAATTAACACTGGTGGAGTTCAAGAAATGGTGTTTAAAGTTTTAAACACGTCATTGAGCCACCAACAATGAGTGGGTGCTTTGCAATCAGCACCATCAAACCCCAGCGAGAGCCAATACAAGTCAACCAAAGAGCGATGAGCCCAAGAAGCGGCATAGTTTCTTTGAAATGCCACTAAAGGAGGTAAGTATTCTGAACTCCCTTACCGATAATGCTAAGAAGAAAAGAAGAAAAGAAACGCCAAATGTGGAGAAATGGATAGGTTGGGGCTTAATCCACCCTGGGTTATTAAGGCTAAGGAACTTGCGTCCGGCTTAAAAGCGTTAAAGACAGTAGCTTGTTGGGAGGCAACCCAACGTTTTCAATTATGTTATTTTAATTTGTCTTTAGTTTATTTTATCTTGTCTAAGAAACGATCTACCAGGTATTGGGTTCTTGTGTTTGTGTGATTGATAGTACAGGAAATAAATCAAGAAAAGCGAAATTTCGAGAAAAGCGGGTAGGCGCTTTCAGAGCGAGGCGCGGCCAAAAATTCCAGAAAATTTGCCAAATTTAGGCGTCGCGGCGCAGAAAATCCCGAAGGAGCGCAGAAGTTTGGGAGCCGCGGCGCCAAAAGCAGGGCCGCGGCGCCGAAGCGGGAATCCAGAACTTAAAACGCCCAGAATCAGATTTTCCCCAAATCCAATTTCAAAAACCTAACCCTTCCTCTCCAAAAACCCACGAAATTTCGAAAAATCGCCCACAAATCCTCCATAAATCCAACCCAACCACAATCAAAACTCTTAAATTCCTAAAAACCCTTAGCCATCTCAACCAACAAAGCTACATTCCATAGCCTCAAACCACCATTAGAAACAAGAACAGCTTGAAGCTTCTTATAAAAAAGTAATCTTTTTCTGATTCTTGAATCCTTTACCGAAGTCACAGGAGGTAGTAGTTTGAAGGAGTATTGTAGTTGAAGTAATTAGGTACTGAAAAGTTGATTGTGAAGTTTGGAGAAAAGAGTAAAAAAGGAGTGTGGGTATTGGGTAGAAAAGTTGAAGTTTGGGGGTGTTGTGTTCGCTGCTAGTTGTCAATTGTGTAGGAAACATTTGTGCCACTAAATTGTAAGCTCCAGAAACTGTTTTAACCATGGCCACCAGGAAAAGAAGAGGCTCCACATCCACCCCAACCCCACAATACGATGAAAATAGGTTTGTGAGCTACCAAGCCTACCAAAGATACAAAAAGCTTGATACTGCACTTTAATACCAGAAAGGGGAATGGACTACCAGAGGGAGTCATATGGGGAAGAAGATGTTTATGAGCCCATTCGGGCGATGATTGAGTTAAGGGATTGGAGGAAATTTGTGAATCCGGAGAAGATAGCACCAGTAAACACAACAATGGTGCGTGAATTTTATGCCAATTTTAGGAAGGTGGAAAGGGATTCTTTGTAGGGGACGCTATGTGCTGTGGCGATAGAGGATATAAATATACAATTGAAAACAGTTGATGTTGAAGAAAGAAGTGATTGGAATCACTTTAGAACATGGTCTAGAAGCATTGACCACATCGACTGGAATGTTGTTGCAGACACCGTGAGCTACCATGGGGCTATTTTTGATATTGGAAGAAATGGGTCAAGAGCACTGAACAAGTGCCAATTCAACAAAGTAGCCAAAGGTTGGCTATATTTCATCAGCGCCCGCATGATTCCATCCACGCACTTTACCAGAGTGCCAGAGGATAGGATTAAACTGATATATGGAATTATGAGGGGGTTGACGATTGATGTGGTGAAAGAAATAGTGCAGAGCATTGAGGAAATCAGCAGGTTGGTAACAACAGGCGGATTGGGACATGGCTCAGTTATCACCAAGCTATGTCACATGAGTGCGGTCCCAAAACTACCCACTGACACTCATGAGAGAAACCAACTACCCGTGTCCTATGGGATAGTGCACTCTTTCCTGCACTCCAAGCCCCCAAAGAACGGACGGAGAGTACAACCAGCGGCGAAGCAGCAGAGGCCGCCATGGGCGAAGATGAGCACGAAATAGGGGCTCAATATGAGGCGAGACCTAGCCACCGCCAACCACGCGAGCAGAACCTCCAACGCCCACGATGGAGCAATTGTATCAAAATCGATGAGGATGATGCGGACCTTGGACACGTGAGTACAAGGGCGGAAGAAACAAGGCAACAAATCAACGAGTTGAGTTCCTTGTTCAACCAATGGTCGATGCATTATCCACCGCCACCACCACCATTTTAGCCAAAGTTTGTAAGTGTCTTTTCATTGTTTTTAGTGTCTTTGAGTCTACACACATTGGGGAAAATGTGTGATTTAAGTTTGGGGGTGTTTTATTTGTGTGTCATGTTATGTTTTATTTAAGTCTCTTTTTGATTGTTTTATGTTTAATTTGAGTCACCAATTTTTTTTATTTTTTTTTGAATTTTGAGTCATAATTGCCTGTCAAAGATCATGTATGCTGTAGTTGCTAGAAACACCTAGTGAAGGAAGGCAGAATAATGTAACGGAATTGAAGCAACTATCTAAACAACTAGGTTAGATATGCCAAAAACTCACAGAATCTGTCTATTTGGAGTTTCTTGCTTGAATTATGCATGCTAAATGATAAATGCTTATGTGTTATGATTACTTGCTATTTGAGGCGGAATAGTTAGGATATACATGTTAGGGAGATGACTCAGACATTTCTTTGATAGCTAATTCTTACCATTCTTTTCTATCCCGTACTTTAAAAATATCCCTAGTCAGCCCCATTGAGCCTAAATTTGAAACTTCTTCTTTGACACCCTATATTCCCACAAATTGTGCCATAAGTGAAAATATGAAATAGTGGAATACATTGTGTTAAAAAAGAGACAAAAGGAGTGAATAAGTCTGTTGCACCCCAATACAAAAGTAATAAGAAATAGGCAAAAGCCTAAGTTTGGGGGTGCTTGTCATCATTATATACTTCACTCTCCCAAAACAAAAGAGGGGAAAGATAGAATCGAAATGAAGAAAAGAACAAAAAAAAGGGAAATACTGAAAAGCTAAAGAGCTTATGGTACACAAAAATGAGCCTAAATGCCTATTTTTACCAACCCCTACCTAAGCCTACATTACAACCCTTAAAGTCCTGAAGATCTCTTTTATGCATATCCAGAATTAGTGGAGAATAGCAAGTAAGCATGCCATAGGAATTCTTGAATTTAGATGCATGATTTAGTATATTGACTTCCATTAAGCATGATGAATATGAGTTTGCGAAATATTTAGGTTCATGTGTTTAGTGTGCTGAAAATTTCATGCTATATGTTCCTGCATATTATTTTGCTAACCTTCATGTTTTTCTAGTTAACTCTAATGCAACAAAAGTAATCAATGGCAGTGAGTCTTTTATTTTCGTTTCTTTTGAGTATTTTATTTTATTTCTTTCTATCTTTGCTCGAGGGCGAGCAAAGGTTAAGTTTGGGGGTATTTGATCGGTGTATTTTATATACACCTTTTGAGTCAGTTTTAGTTAGTCTTTTGTCCCATTTTGCACATATAAGTGTCGTATTAGGATAGTTTTTCTTTCTTTTGAGTCAAAGTGGTTAAAATGGCCAAATGGCGGAAAAGGAGCAAAAAGAGGGCAAAAGAGAGATGCGAGCCGGGAAACAGAGAAAGTGGCGAACGAGGGTAAAATCTGCACAGCGGCGCGCCTCGCAGCTGAGGCAGCGCGCCCACTATTCGCAGAGGTGCAGAAGATCGGCGTCGCGCGCCTCGAACAAAGACGCAGGCCGCGACGCTAAACATCCGAGAAGCTACAGAGTTCCAGTACGCGCGCCGCATGCCAGAGATATCGTGGCCGCGGTGCCAAAACACCCGACGGACAGAACTTTCGCCGCGCGCTGTCGCAGGCGCGCGCGCCGACGCTGAAAAATTAGGTCTTTTGACGAAATGCAGGTCAGCTCAAGGAAAAGAGGAGGCGGTTTTCACTATAAAAGGAGAACCCTAGGCGCTTTTATGGGTTCCCTTCGCACAACACAAGACTTTTGCTTGAGATGGATACCATTAGTTTAGTAATTTCTTTTCCTTTCTTGTTCTTTATTTCGTTTGTATGATGAACTTTGAATTAGTTCTTGTCATGTCAATGACTAGGAACTAATTCTCTTATAGGGCTTTCCATGTTGACTTGCTAGAAACTTATGTTATAAATTAATGCATGCTTATGGTTATTTTTCTTATTGTGAGATCTATCCAATAATTGTGTTGAATTCTTGGTAATTAATTGACAACTAATTATCACTATATGATCTCTTATCAGATTCTGAAAGGGGGGGATTGTGAATATGCTGTAAGTTGGGTAGACATTCTTGGATTGGGGATGAAAATACCTCAATTATTTATGTAGCGTTGATGAGAGGCTTAACAACCCTAATTTTGCGCATTGTGCGTGACGGCAACTAGGTTTTTGTTCTTAATCCTCCTATAGAGTTATCCTTATCACCGAAAGGTAGGTAAGGTGCGATACTGGGGTTGAGTGTTTATATAACCCTAACGGGAGTATAAAACGATTTCGTAAACCTGCTTTCTCCAAAAGAAGAACACCATAAGTTAATGCATTAGTAAGTAGCATAAGCGGATAGTAAGGATACATGGAAGCCCTATTCTCATCATCACTGAAGTAAATCTTTATAGTTAAAATAGTTTTTATAATTCTTAGTTATAAACAACACATTCAATTATCAATTTACCAAATAGATACCAAAAATAGATAGTTGGTAATTGAACCCTAATCCTTGAGGACGATATTCGGTCTTATCAAGACTATACTACTTGTCACGATAACGTGCACTTGCGTTTAAAGTGTGTGCATCTTACCGCGCATCAGTGATCAATGTGGACTTTATTACAGGATTACCTCACACTCAGAGGAAGCATGATTCCATTTGGGTTATCGTCGACAGGCTGACGAAATCAGCCCATTTTCTTCCGGTCAGGATGACTTTTTCGGCCGAGGATTATGCTAGGCTGTATATCAGAGAGATTGTGAGACTGCACGGAGTTCCTATATCGATTATTTCAGACAGAGAAGCCCAGTTCACGGCTAATTTCTGGAGGTCTTTCCAGAAGGGATTAGGGACACAGGTGAGTCTCGATGCGTTTCATCCTCGGGATCGACGGACAGGACGAGCGCACTATCCAGACACTTGAGGATATGTTGCGGGCTTGTGTTATTGATTTCAGGGGTAGCTGGGAGGATCATTTACCTCTTGTGGAGTTTGCTTATAACAACAGCTACCATTCTAGTATTCAGATGGCGCCCTATGAGGCCTTATACGGGAGGAAGTGCAGGTCACCGATAGGCTGGTTCGAGGTGGGAGAAGTGCAGTTAGTCGGGCCAAACTTGGTTCAGTAGGCAGTGGATAAGGTGAAGCTTATCCAGGAGCGGTTATTGTCAGCTCAGAGTCGACATAATTCGTATGCAGATCATCGACGTCGACACGTGGAGTTTTAGGTAGATGATTGGGTTTTTCTGAAGGTATCACCCATGAAGGGCGTGATGAGATTTGGGAAGAAAGGGAAACTTAGCCCAAGGTACATTGGGCCTTATCAGATTGTCCGTAGGGTAGGCAAGGTTGCCTATGAGTTGGATCTGTCGTCCGATATGGAGGCAGTACACCCAGTGTTTCACGTGTCTATACTGCGAAAATGTATTGGAGATCCATCTAGAGTGCACCCGATTAGTGATGTTCAGGTGACAGAGGGGTTATCGTATGAGGAGAGTCCCATAGCGATACTCGATCGTCAGGTTAGGTGACTTCGGACAAATGATGTGTCTTCCGTCAAGGTGTTATGGCGAAACTAGAACAGGGAGGAGATGACGTGGGAAGCAGAGGATGACATGATGAAGAAGTATCCTCACTTATTCCCTATACCTCCTGGTAACCCACTTTCCTGCTTGTTAGTTTTAATTTGGCAATTATGCTTGAGTAATGTTGTGTCTATGTGGAGTGTTTTATTTGCAAAGAGAAATAGTTAAGAGGGTCTATGTCGATATCGTGATTCGAGTAAGCCTAGAAGGAACATTCGGGATGAATGTTTCTAAGGGGGGGAGAATGTTATACCCCGTAGTTCTGGCCATACGTGTGAGGGCGTACTAAAGGGATTAAGACTTAAATTTTAGAAGGATAGGTTGACGGATTGTTTCAGACGGGTTTTTGGTCAACTTTGAGGCGGGTTATGACCCGTTACATTGAGAGTTCCTAAGTGTTTCAAAGGCCTAGTGCGTAGTTCGTTGAGTCTAGTTTCCAACGCAACCAACCGTTCGTCGATAGGACATCGGAGTAGAAAGTTATGGGAGTTACAAGTTCGGTACGCTGACGTAAAGGTGTTTCTGGCCAGAGCCTCGGCCGCGCGCGGGTGGTCGCGCGCCGCTTAATATGAGGGTTCGCTGAAGTTGCAGCCGCGCGCGCCGGAAGCGCAGCGGTGCGAATGTTCAGGAGTCGGCAGATTGCGGCGCCATGGCCGCAGCAGGCCGCGCCGAGGCGGTTTTGGCGGCCGAGTGGAAAATTCTGCACTGTTTTGTTTTAAAAGAGGCCATGGGTGGGTGATGTGTTCCCCATCTGATTTTTGCATGTCTTATATATTGACTAAGTCTTGAAGACTTGGTCATCTTTCAAGTCCTTCTCTCTAAAGCTAAAGCTCACTTCTCTAGAATTCCAAGAGAAATTCAAAGCTTGAGGAAAATCTGAAAAAGTGTGGCAAGAAGGAAGCTTGTGGCTAGCTTGTAAGGGTTATTGTGGTGGTGTTCTTGGAAAAGAGGCTAGCAAAGTTGTTGGAATAATTTTGGCTAAAACTCTAAGGTAACAATTCTTCTCTTGTAACTAGTTATTTGTGTTGCATGTGAAGAAGAAGGAACTTGTAGTAGTAGATAATGCTCTTAGATTCATTGCATGTAAGAAATATGGGTTGGATATGAAAGAATTGGATAAGAAGGTTATGTGAGCATGTTGTAGCCTAAAAACTACCTTAAACTTGTTAAGTTAGTTGTTGTACATTGTGGGGCAGAATTTTACACACCCAAGTTTAGGTGTGTAATCCCCTTTGTGTGGATTGGATTGTTGGGCCTTAAATGTGGCGTTTGGATGTTGAATTCGGCCTTGAAAAAGGTGGCAAGTATGTAGAAACAAAGGAAATGATGCCTAATTTTCCATAGAAATTAGTAACTTTGGACTTGGAATACTCTACATTGAAACTAGAGGTTAATAAACGTATTATGGTCATTATAGGTTGACATATTACGTGCGGTATTTTGGACTTAGCAAGTGGATTGATCAAAGAGGTATGTGGAGCTTTCTTATCTCTTGAGCATGAGTAGTTGTACCTATGTAGTACGGTAGACGTACAAGATTTGACATTCTTCACTTGTTTTAAGTATATAATACTTGTTTCGTTTAAAAGTAAGTCCCTTGGATATAGGGAGATGTGTTTGACTAGTGTATAATGATAATATAACAACTTTATGGGAAGTTGGTTGTATTGGCTTTATGAAAAGTTAATAAGGAAAGGTTTACTCCAAGTAAATAAGTACGGATAAATGATTTGAATTTGTTGAAGGCAAATTGTTTTTAAGGCATTAATTGTCTAAGGTTTTAAAAGAGATGAAGTCACTTGATTTTAGAAGCCTATTGTATTTTTAAAGGTAAACGTAACTTGTTTTGAAAAGTTGTCGTGACTTGATACTACGGTTATTAGTATCTTGGGAGTTTTACACAAAAAGGAGTCATTTTCTTAAAAGGTTTAAGGAACGTGGTACTTGGGTTAAATTTCCGGATTTTCTTTTTAAAATGACATGTAGTGTCTTAAGTAACTAAAATGAGAGGATGTACTAGAAATGTTATTAAGAAGTTAGGAGATATTCTTAACTTGCTTACGTTATGATAAGCCGGTAGCGCTTATGTTATGTATGATAGCCGGTTGTGCTGATTTATGTATTATTATTATTATTACTATTTATGCCATGAATTTGCTACCAATGATGCGAGTGCGGCGCTTTTACTCATGCGGGCCCACTGGGTCCATGCGGGTGAAATAGTCTCATGCGGGTGAAATAGTCCCATGCGAGGTGGATGACCTCATGCGGGTGAAATAGTCCCATGCGGGTGAAATTGTCCCATGCGAGGTGATGACCTTATGCGGGTCCACAGGACCTATGCGGGTGAAATAGTCCCAGGAGTAGGATTGCTTAATGATACTACGGGCGGGAGACCCTGTTTTGATCATGAGCCTCTTATTTTCATGCAGTAAAGTTTATACTTGTTACTCTCATTATTAGTAAGGCACAGTGTACTTTATTTTGATTTTCTTCCATGACTCCAGCTTACTTTAGACTTATGATATTATTACAGTATTTTCCAGTTTTACATACTTGGTACATATTGTGTATTGACCCCCTTCCTCGGGGGCTGCGTTCATGCCGCAGGTAAGGGTAAGCAGGTGGTGGATCCTCATTCTTAGGATCTTTACTCAGGTGTCAGGAGCTCCATTTCTCCAGAGGCTCGACTTTTGGTACGGTTCTCCCCGGTGTTGTAGATATTTGTACATTCAGGGGCATGACGGGGCCCTGTCCCGTCATAGTGTTTACTCTTTCTTAGAGGCTTGTAGTCCTGTTATAGCTTGGGTTGTTAAGGATGTAACTGTTCAACTTTGTTATATTAGAGGTAGCCACTTTAGTTAACCTGTTTATTTTCTATATGGGTTCTTGTTATGAGTTTATTTTCCGCTGGTTTTCTCTGATGTTGTATCACAAGGGTGCCCGGGGTAAGGCACCAGTCACGGGTCCGTGGTCGGGTCGTGACAACTTTGACCCTTTTGGTTTTACAGTGAAGGATCTTCATACGGGGACACCTCTTACGAGATGCAATAGCACGAGGGATCTTTATCCATTCACCTCCACCTCCGCTGCCAGATCTTGCTCTTCCGTCACTCTAACGGCTATTTCTTCTTCAACATGGCACAATAGGCTTGGTCATCCAGGAGTCCCGGTTTTTAATTTTCTTAGAGGCAACAATTTCATTACTTGTAATGGGAAGCTTGCCCAAAATTGTGTTTCTTGTTCTTTAGGCAAACATATTCGTCTTCCATTTAAATCATCTACTGGTGTTACCTTTGCTCCCTTTGATATTATACATGTCGATTTATGGACGTCTCTTATCTCTAGTTCTCTCGGTCATAAATAATATCTTGTGTTGATGATTTTTCACACTATGTTTGGTTATACCCTCTTAAAATTTAAATCGGAAGTGTTTGTCAAATTGCTTAAGTTTCGCAAGTTCATTCAAACACAATTTGAAAAAGACATAAAATCATTTCAGTGCGATAATGGTCGTGAATTCAATAACTCTATGTTTTATCGTTTTTGTACCAATAATGGCATGTTTTTCGTTTCTCATTCCCTCACACCTCACCACAAAACAGTAAAACTGAAAGAATCATACGCACCATTAACAACATGTTTCACACCCTATTGATTCATGCCTCCATCCCTCCATCATTCTGGGTATATGCTGCTAAAATGCCAGGTGTTCAATTCTTTTTATTGAGACTATGCCTTCAATTCCATTCTTCGTTTCCCTAGTCGTAGTATTCTTGCTCAACCCAACATTTATAGTGTCGTGCCGGGGTGAAAATAGCTAAAAGCATTCTCTACATACGAAAGCACCAAGTACATTTGCTTATGAAAGAAGAGCGAGTTTCAAGCGAAAAGTCTTTTCCTGGCAAGAAAGCATTCTATCACACGGTTGTATGACCCCTACCAAAATCCTCTACCATAGAGTCCCCTCCTATGATCATCTACGGATTTTCGATTGTCTGTGCTATCCCAACTTTAGCTCTACTGCCCCTCACAAGCTCGTTTCTAGGTCCACTTCATGTGTCTTCCTAGGATTCCCGCCGAACCATAAGGGCTATATATGTTATGACTTGTCGACTCGTCAAATCCACATCTATCATCACGTCACATTCGACGAGACCACATTCCCGTTTTCGAATCTTCAAAAATTCTAAAAATCGGATTACTCATTCCTTGACGAGTCTGTCATCTCTCCCATCCTCTTCGAACAACTCGCTTCTTCTGTCCCGTCCTCAGCACCGCGGCGCCAAATGTCCAGAGAAGACTGTCTGCCCAGCGCCGAGGCGCCTTCGGCGACTTCTCCCCCACCCTCTCCTTATCCGACTTTACCCCCTTCTCAGACCCCACTCAGCCACCCACTATCCCTACTCATCCAATGAAAACTCGTTCAAAGCATGGAATCTTCAAACCCAAAGTCCATTTCAACTTGTCTGCCCAAACCATCTCTCCACTTCCAAAGAACCCAAAATTGGCCAAACAAGACCCTAATTGGAATGCAACTATGTATGAGGAATTCAATGTTTTGACTAAACAGCACACGTGAGATTTTGTACCTAGACCTGAGGGGGTGAATGTAATTCATTGTATGTGGCTTTTTCGTCACAAGTTCAGAGACAATGGAGATCTTGAGAGGTATAAGGCCCGTCTTGTGGATAATGGCACAAATCAGCAGGAGGGCATTGATTGTGAAGAGACCTTCAGCCCGGTTGTCAAACCGGCTACCATTCACACAGTTTTGAGCATTGCCATGGGCAAACACTGGCCGATCCATCAACTTGATGTGAAGAATGCATTCTTACATAGGGACCTGAGAGAAACAGTGTACATGCATCAGCCGTCTGGGTTCACCCATCTAGCAGTTCCTCACTATGTGTGTCGTCTCCGTAAATCACTATATGGCCTGAAACAGGCCCCCCGTGCGTGGTATGATCGTTTCGCCAGGTATATCTTGCAGATAGGGTTTGTATGCAGCAAAAGTGATACATCACTCTTCATTTTTTATCGAGATAGTAGCATTGCTTACTTATTACTATACGTAGATGATATTGTTCTGACTGCATCCTCAGATAGATTGAAAAATGAGATTATTGCCTTGCTTAAGTCCGAATTTGCAATGACTGATTTGAGAAAGCTGAGTTATTTCTTGGGGATATCAGTGACCAGGTCTGCCAATCACATGTTCTTGTGTCAACGTAAGTATACAGAGGAGATAGTGTACAGGGCTAAGATGGTGAATTACTCCAGTCGATTCGAAATCTAAGCTCAGTGTTATGGATGGTGCTCCAATCCTACTCTGTATAGGAGCCTTTGATCGGTGTATTTTATATACACCTTTTGAGTCAGTTTTAGTTAATCTTTTGTCCCATTTTGCACATATAAGTGTCGTATTAGGATAGTTTTTCGTTCTTTTGAGTCAAAGTGGTTAAAATGGCCAAATGGCGGAAAAGGAGCAAAAAGAGGGCAAAAGAGGAGATGCGAGCCGGGAAAGCAGAAAGTGGCGAACGAGGGTAAAATCTGCAGTACGCGGCGCCTCCTGCGATCAGCTGTTAGGCCGCGACGCCCACTATTCGCAGAGGCTGCGAAGATCCAGCGCCAGCGCTCGCAGCCAGATGCGGCCGCGCGCTAAACATCCGAGAAGCTACAGAGTTCCAGCCGCGCGCCTCGCAGCCAGATATCGGCCGCGCGCCAAAACACCGACGGATTGCAGAATCTCCGGCCGCAGTCTGTTCGGCAGGCCGCAGCCGACGCTGAAAATTAGGTCTTTGATGAAATTCGGGCCAGCCCAAGGAAAAGAGGAGGCGGTTTTACTATAAAAGGAGAGAACCCTAGGTAGTTTTGGGTTCCTTCTGCAGAACACAAGACTTTGCTTGGAGATTGGATACCATTAGTTTAATAATTTCTTTTCCTTTTCTTGTTCTTTATTTCAGTTTGTATGATGAACTTTGAATTAGTTCTTGTCATGTCAATGACTAGGAACTAATTCTCTTATAGGCTTTCCATGTTGAATTGCTAGAAACTTATGTTATAAATTAATGCACGCTTATGGCTATTTTTCTTATTGTGAGATCTATCCAATAATTGAGTTGAATTCTTGGTAATTAATTGACAACTAATTATCACTATATGATTTCTAATCGATTAGAAAGGGGATTGTGAATATCTTTGTAAGTCAGACATTCTTGATTGGGGATTTAAAATACCTCAATTATTTATGTAGCGTTGATGAGAGGCTTAACAACCCTAATTTTGCGCATTGTGCGTGACGGCCAACTAGGTTTTTGTTCTTAATCCTCCTATAGAGTTATCCTTATCACCAAAGGTAGGTAAGGTGCGACATCGGGTTGAGTGTTTATATAACTAACTAGAGTATAAAACGATTTCGTAAACCTGCTTTCTCCAAAAGAAGAACACCATAAGTTAATGCATTAGTAAGTAGCATAAGCGGATAGTAAGGATACATGGAAGCCCTATTCTCATCATCACTGAAGTAAATCTTTATAGTTAAAATAGCTTTTATAATTCTTAGTTATAAACAACACATTCAATTATCAATTTACCAAATAGATACCAAAAAATAGATAGTTGGTAATTGAACCCTAATCCTTGAGGACGATATTCGGTCTTATCAAGACTATACTACTTGTCACGATAACGTGCACTTGCGTTTAAAGTGTGTGCATCTTACCGCGCATCAAGTTTTTGGCGCCGTTGCCGGGGATTAGGCATAGTTCAATATCAAATTTATCTATTTTTAATTTCTAATTTGGTTTTTATTCTTTGTTAATTTTTGTATTTTTCTATTTGGTTTATTTTATTTTATTCTTTTCGCTTTATGTATTTATTGTGTGAAAACAAGTGCCGTGATCCGTTGTTGGTTTTGATGCATCTCGTGGATCCTCAAGACATGGATTTCATCACAATATGATCGAGCCCAACCATGTAGAGAGAGAGAGAGGAATTGCGAAGTCATACTCGCCTCACTAAGTATCAGCGCAGATTCATGGACGAAATGAGGTTGGCCATAAAGAAGCTGAATCGCAATAGGAGAACTCGCAGTCATTTTTAACAAATAACATCAATTTGAGGAGCACGAACCAAACCCAACTATTGAGGAATCGGTGAGATAGTTGGTGTAGAAAAGGAAAAGATTGCAGAGATCCAATTATTTACCTTCGACTCAGAGAAATCCTTTTTCGCACTCCATTACGTAAGAACCACCACTAGCTATCACGGTGATCCCCATTAGGAAGCCCATACCAAAGCGGTACCCCAGAGTTGAGAGATGTAGAATTTCACGGATTCCTACGTTATAAAAGCATAAAAGACAAGCTGTCTTGTGTACTCTGGGATAATTGTATGTTTAAGGTTCTTGGTTGAGCAAATAGTTATAGGAAATTGAGACCTATAGCAACAAATCTGCGAATTGCAAGTAGTTCGCAGGCGGTCCAATGAGCACTGCACTTGGTTAATTGCGTCCGGCTAAAAGACGTTAAAGACAGCGCTTGTTGGGAGGCAACCCAACGTTTTCAATTATGTTATTTTAATTTCTGTCTTTAGTTTATTTTATTTTGTCTAGAACAATCTCACGGTCTTGGGTTCTTGTGTTTGTGCTGTGATTGATAGGTACAGGGAAATGAACCAAGGCGAAAAATCAAGAAAAGCCGTAATTTCGTAAAGCGGAAAGTGCCGCATGAGAGCAGGCGCGCGCTAAAAGAATCGAACACGCGAAGTTTGCGCCACGCGCGCCAGAGCAGGAACGCGGCAAAAATTCTAAAATTTGCCAAATTTAGCCGCGTATTTCAGAATGGCGCGCAGAAAATCCCGGGCGAGCGCAGAGTTCAGCCATACACAAGCCGGGAATCGAAACTTAAAAACGCCCAAAAATCAGATTTTCCCCAATTCCAAATTCAAAAACCTAACCTTCCCTCTCCAAAAACCCACGAAATTCCAGAAATTTGCCCACAAATCCAACCCAACCACAACCTAAACTCTTAAATTCCCAAAAACCCTTAGCCATATCAACCAACAAAGCTCCATTCCATAGCCTCAAACCACCAATTGAAACAAGAACAAGCTTGAAGCTTCTCATAAAAAGGTAATTTTTTTCTGTTTTTGAATCCTTTACTGAAGTCACAGGAGGTAGTAGTTTGAAGGAGTATTGTAGTTGAAGTAATTGGGTGCTGAAAAGTTGATTGTGAAGTTTAGAGAAAAGAGTAGAAAAGGAGTGTGGGTATTGGGTAGAAAAGTTGAAGTTTGAGGGTGTTGTGTTCGCTGCTAGTTGTCAATTGTGTAGGAAACATTTGTGCCACTAAATTGTAAGCTCAGTAAACTGTTTTAACCATGGCCACCAGAAAAGAAGAGGCTCCACATCCACCCCAACCCCACAATACGATGAAAATAGGTTTGTGAGCAACCAAGCCTACCAAAGATACAAAAAGCTGATACTGCACTTTAATACCGAGAAGGGAATGGACTACGAGAGGAGTCATATGGGGAAGAAGATGTTTATGAGCCCATTCGGGCGATGATTGAGTTAAGGAGTGGAGGAAATTTGTGAATCGGAGAAGATAGCACCATGAAACACAACAACGTGCGTGAATTTTATGCCAATTTTCCGAGAAGGTGGAAAGGGATGCTTTGTAAGGGACGCTATGTGTGCGATGGCAGAAGATATAAATATACAATTGAAAGCAGTTGATGTTGAAGAAAGAAGTGATTGGAATCACTTTAGAACACGGTTGTAAGCATTGACCACATCGATCGGAATTCCGCTGCAGCATAATCGCGAGCTACCATGGGGTTGTTTTTGATATTGGAAGAAATGGGTCAAGAGCACTGAACATGTGCCAATTCAACAAAGTAGCAAAAGGTTGGCTATATTTAAATACCGCATGATTCCATCCACGCACTTCACCAGAGTGCGGAGATGAGATTAAACCGATATATGGAATTATGAGGGGTTGACGATTGATGTGGGAAAGAAATAGTGCGAGCATTGAGGAAATCAGCAGTTGGTAACAACAGTGATTGGGACACGGCTCGATTATCACCAAGCTATGTCACACGAGCGTCCCAAAACTACCCACCGACACTCACGAGAGAAACCAACCGCCCGTGTCCTATGGGATAGTGCACTCTTTCCTGCACTCCAAGCCCCAAAGAGCCGTGACGAGAGTACAACCAGCAGCAGAAGCAGAGGCCGCCATGGACGAAGATGAGCACAAATAGGGCTCACATGAGGCGTGACCCAGCCACCGCCAACCACATGAGCAGAACCTCCAACGCCCACGATGGAGCAATTGTATCAAAATCGATGAGGATGATGCGGACTGGACACAGAGTACAAGCGACGAAGAAACAAGACAACAAATCAACGAGTTGAGTTCCTTGTTCAACCAATGGTCGATGCATTATCCACCGCCACCACCACCATTTTAGCCAAAGTTTGTAAGTGTCTTATTTCTTTTACTGCCAAAAACTCACAGAATCTGTCTATTTGGAGTTTATTGCTTGAGTTATGCATGCTAAATGATAAATACTTATGTGTTATGATTGCTTGCTATTTGAGGCGAAATAGTTAGGATATGCATGTTAGGGAGATGACTAAGGCATTTCTTTGATAGCCAATTCTTACCATCCTTTTCTATCCCGTACTTTACAAAAATATCCCTAGTCAGCCCCATTGAGCCTAAATTTGAAACTTCTTCTTTGACACCCTATATTCCCACAAATTGTACCATAAGTGAAAATATGAAAATAGTGGAATACATTGTGTTAAAAAAAAAAGACAAAAAGAGTGAATAAGTCTGTTGCACCCCAATACAAAAGTAATAAGAAATAGGCAAAAGCCTAAGTTTGGGGGTGCTTGTCATTATTAGATACTTCACTCTCCCAAAACAAAAGAGGGGAAATATAGAATCGAAATGAAGAAAAGAACAAAAAGAAAAAGGGAAATATTGAAAAGCTAAAGAGCTTATGGTACACGAAATGAGCCTAAAATGTCTATTTTTACTAACCCCTACCTAAGCCTACATTACAACCCTAAAAGTCCTGAAGATCTCTTTTATGCATATCCAGAATTAGTGGAGAATAACAAGTAAGCATGCCATAGGAATTCTTGAATTTAGATGCATGATTTAGTATATTGACTTCCATTAAGCATGATGAATATGAGTTTGCGAAATATCTAGCTTAATGTGCTGAAATTTCATGCTATATGTTCCTGCATATTATTCTGCTAACCTTCATGTTTTTCTAGTTAACACTTATGCAGCAAAAGTGATCAATGGCAGTGAGTCTTTTATTTTTCGTTCTTTGAGTCTTTTATTTTATTTCTTTCTATCTTTGCTCGAGGGCGAGCAAAGGTTAAGTTTGGGGGTATTTGATCGGTGTATTTTATATACACCTTTTGAGTCAGTTTTAGTTAATCTTTTGTCCCATTTTGCACATATAAGTGTCGTATTAGGATAGTTTTTCGTTCTTTTGAGTCAAAGTCATTAAAATGGCCAAATGGCGGAAAAGGAGGGCAAAAGAGGAGATGCCAGAGCTGGAAACAGAGAAAGTGGCGAACGAGGGTAAAATCTGGACGGCGCGCATGGCCTCCTGCGCAGCGAGGACCGGCGCCACTATTCGTAGAGGTCGCAGAAGATCCAGCGGCTCTCGAACGGCAGCTGCAGGGCCGTGGCGCCTAAACATCCGAGAAGCTACAGGAGTTCCAGCGCCGCGGCGCCCTCAGACAGCAGATATCAGGGCCGCGGCGCCAAAACACCCGACGGATTACAGAACTTCCGGCGCCGCGGTGCCTGTCTGCAGGGCCGCGGCGCCGATGCGGAAAAATTAGGTCTTTTGACAAAATTCTGGGCCAGGCCTGAAGGAAAAGAGGGAGGCGGTTTTCAGCCTATAAAAGGAGACCCTAGCGCTTTTGGGGTTCCCTTCGCAACACAAGACTTTTGCTTGGAGATTGGATACCATTAGTTTAGTAATTTCTTTTCCCTTTTCTTGTTCTTTATTTCAGTTTTGTATGATGAACTTTGAATTAGTTCTTGTCATGTCAATGACTAGGAACTAATTCTCTTATAGGGTTTTCCATGTTGAATTGCTAGAAACTTATGTTATAAATTAATGCATGCTTATGGCTATTTTTCTTATTGTGAGATCTATCCAATAATTGAGTTGAATTCTTGGTAATTAGTTGACAACTAATTATCACTATATGATTTCTAATCGATTCAAAGTGGGATTGTGAATATCTTGTAAGTTGGGTAGACATTCTTGATTGGGGATGAAAATACCTCAATTATTTACGAAGCGTTGATGAGAGGCTTAACAACCCTAATTTTGGCGATCGTGCGTGACGGGCCAACTAGGTTTTTGTTCTTAATCCTCCCATAGAGTTATCCTTATCACCGAAAGGTAGGCGCGATACTGGGGTTGAGTGTTTATATAACCCTAACGGGAGTATAAAACGATTTCGTAAACCTGCTTTCTCCAAAAGAAGAACACCATAAGTTAATACATTAGTAAGTAGCATAAGCGGATAGTAAGTATACATGGAAGCCCTATTCTCATCATCACTGAAGTAAATCTTTATAGTTAAAATAGCTTTTATAATTCTTAGTTATAAACAACACATTCAATTATCAATTTACCAAATAGATACCAAAAAATAGATAGTTGGTAATTGAACCCTAATCCTTGAGGACGATATTCGGTCTTATCAAGACTATACTACTTGTCACGATAACGTGCACTTGCGTTTAAAGTGTGTGCATCTTACCGCGCATCAGCCTTGCAGGTGCACTTTAGTATCTCACATTTACCAGGCCAGACATTGCTTATGATGTTCAGCAGGTATGCTTATTCATGCATTCCCCCAGGGAGTCTCACTTCACTGCTCTTACGCGTATCATTCGATACATTAAGGGCACTCTTGATTATGGTTTGCACCTATACCCCACTGCGCCAAACAGGTTGCTCTCATATACGGATGCAGATTGGGCAGGGTGTCCGGACACGCGACGCTCCACCTCAGGCTTTTGTGTTTTTTTAGGGGATAATCCGGTTTCTTGGTCTGACAAGCGATAGACTACCCTATCTAGATCCAGTGTCGAGACTGAGTACAGAGGCGTTGCAAATGTAGTAGCTAAGATTTGTTGGCTCAGAAACTTACTGTTAGAACTTCAGTGTCCTTTGCGACATCTATCAGGTAATCGTGATAACATCTCTGCCATCTATTTGTCTCATAATCCGGTTCAGCATCAACGAACAAAGCACATTGAGATAGACCTACACTTTATTCGCGAGAAAGTTGCTTTAGGCCATGTCAGAGTGTTACATGTTCCATCATCCTATCAGTATGCAGACATATTTACCAAAGGACTTCCCAGACAGTTGTTTCTTGACTTCAGATCCTGTCTCAGCGTCCGGCCTCCTCCCGCTCCGACTGAGGAGGTGTGTAAATATAGGAAATAATATATTCCCTACCCATAATTAGAATATTTTCATATATTGTGTAAATATAATTATGGTAAGACTATGATTTCTCTTTTGTATAGGCTTAGGATTTCTATTGTATAAGAGATGAACATTGTACTCTATATATACCTTGATATTAATGAAAGACTCAAAAAAAAATTAATAACATCTTACAGTTAATATTATTAAAAATTGTTTGAAATTATGAGGATGAACAAACAAAGTTTAATTAGATAAACCTGTTTTTTGTGAGGAACAAACATATAATGAAGTATCTAGATAAACCTGTGTTTTGTGAGGAACAAACATGTAATGAAGTGTATCTTACATAATTCTTCTTTGTATATGCTATTCCAGATGTGTTTTGCACGTTTCTATTACTTTGCCATGATTGTTGCAAGAGTAAATATATAAACATGCCCTCAAACTTGACCTCAACTGGCAAATATGTCCTTCAACTTTAGGTGTGCACAAGTAGACACCTCAACTTATCTCCACTTTGTCAATTGAACACCCCAACTTACAAAATGATTATCCAGACACCCCAAAATTTATGTGTCACATCGCTGCCACATCAGTGCCACATCAACATTTGTGTTTACGTATTAAACTTTATACAAGTTGAGGTGTTTATTTGTGCACACCCAAAGTTGGAGGGTATACTTGCTAGCTGAGGTCAAGTTTGATGGGTATGTTTATGTATTATGATTTGTTTCAAGGCATCGTACTTTCAACAACTATCATAAATGATGTCAATTGGAAAAGTCATTTGTGAATCATTAATATACACATTCTGGATAGTGTTACTATTTCCATAACAATGAATGGGGTTGATTTTCTCTTGAGCTTATGATCACATGAAACATGTCTTATTTCTTACATTTTGGTGTTGCAAATCATGAAACAATATTTTGGTGTTAAGATTTCAGCATTAATTTTTTGACCAAAACACTTTACTTCCGCTTAAACATTTATTTTTAAGACCTCACAAATATTTTATAGAATCCATAACCATTTACTTCATATCCCATACTACGTGGGTGTAGTCGTGTAGACTTAATTAACCAAATAAGAAAAGACAACATTAAGTTTTCTTGTTGTATGGACAATATCACAACAACTTTTTATTTCTTTATCATTTCTTGATGCAATTTTTTTTACTCTTTATTCTTGTTTTGTTTTGATTTCCCTGCTTGTGATTATGCTCTGTCTTGAGCCGAGGGTCTCTCGGAAACAACCGCTCTACCTACCAAGGTGAAGGTAAGGTCTGTGTACACTCTACCTTCCCTAGACCCCACGGTGTGAGATTACACTGAGTATGTTGTTGTTGTATTATTTCTTCACCAACTTCCAAGACCTTATTCATTTCTTCTTGTGTCGGTTTTGGTGTTGCAGTGATCAGTCTTGTTATTAGAGCAAAATCCTTCAATCCAAAACAAAAGGCTTGCCTTAACTAATCATTATATCTCGCAATTTTCCTCACATTTAATTTGGTGAACAAATAACAAAAAGACTAGTTCCCACTGAATTAGGTCCAATGCTCTGGCATTTTACATAACTACTTTTGAATTTTCTTAAAATATCTTTAAACTCATAGAACTTGTTCATCCTGACCCTCATACTCGTCTTCGACATAAAATATTTATGTTTAGTCAGGATGTCTTAAAATTATATTTTGATACGTCAATTGGCCTTATGGATACCAAAATTGATAAGCGCTTCTGACCATCTTCATATTCTCGACAAGTTTCACCAACTTTTTCCTCTTCACAACTTCCCCCCCCCCCCCCCCCTTCACCATCTTCATATTCGTCGACTTTATCCTCCTCACTGTCTTCCTTACCATAACCAACTTGCTCTTTATCACCATTATCCTCTTCAACGCCTTCTTTATATTCTTCATCACCTTCCTCATCAATACCATTTTTCTCTTAACCTGTATCTTCCTCTTCACCAATTATAATCATTTTCTTGCTCTTGGTCTTGTGTTGCAATAGTGCGCTCATCCTCATCAGCACAATCTTTATATATAAAATCCTTGAAGACCCAATAGTTTTATACAAACTGGTGGTTCGACTGTAAAAGATAATACATGTAATGTAGGAGTAAGTGGTTGATGTTAGTTAGAAGAGTTGGTTATATGGTTGTTATGGTGGTTAGGAGTTTGTTATACTTAGTTAAGTGTAATTAAGTTTGGAAGAGTCTAGACAAGTAATGAAAAGTGTATGTGTATAAATACCTATGTACAAGAATGTAATTCAACCAATTTGCTTTCACTATCTCTCTCCTTATTCACTCATACGATCCTCTCTCTTTCTCTTTCTGTATTTATTTTCTTTTCTCTTCTCTTCTTCTCGTCTCTTCTCCGATCTTCTTCTTCTTCTTTTTCTTTCACCTTCATTGAATTGTATTCACATGCATTCAATGGTTACCTAATAACATCAACATTGTAGTTGATTATGAACTAAATTAATTGAATGCAACAGTTATTCCCAATTGATGAAGTAACAGTTTGTTTCACTCGATAAGATAAATTTTCACATGGTATCAGAGCAGGTACATCGATGATGTAGACTGAAGGGGATTTCTTATACATGCAAGAAGAAATTCGAGGAATCTGTACATTAAACGTAGACAACTTGAAGTCGGATAACAAAGATTGGTAAGTGACAACTATGAATCCATAAATATGCAGATCTGAGACCAATACTGTATTAGATAGCACATAATGTGTTTGTTGTTGTGATTGCCAACACAATTCTGGAAACTGGACTATACATTGGATTATTGTTACATTGAAATTCAGTACTTTCTGTTGCTATTGTTGAAAATAGTAGAATCTAACATCTTAAGCAATTTAAGATGGAAAATAATGGAGAAGAACTGTCGAGTGAAACCACGACAGTGGCAAATATAGACGACAATCATCCACTATATTTGTTCCCATCTGATGTACCAGGGTCATTATCAGTGAGAGTCATACTGAATGGGATGGATAACTATACACTGTGGAGTAGGGCAATGAAACTAGCCTTGTTGGAAAAGAACAAGATAGGCTTTGTGGATGGAACAGTTAGAAAGGAAATTTTTCAGGGAGATTTGGCAAGACTTTGGGATAGGTTTAATGCCATAGTAGTTTCATGGCTGATATGAAATGTGAATAAGAGCCTACTAAGTGGCATGTTGTTCAATTCTGATGCACACACAATTTGGGAAGAATTTAAAGAAAGATTTGACAAGATAAATAGTTCTAGAGCATTTCAGTTGCATAAGGAGATTTTTTTCTTGAGACAAGGAACTATGTCAGTATCTGTGTACTACACTAAACTTAAGGATCTTTGGGATGAGTATGATTCCATTGTGCCACCACCTTCTTGTTTCCCCAAGTCCAAATAATTCATTAATCACTTACACTATCAGAGAATGTTACAGTTTTTAATGGGATTGAATGAGAGCTATAATCAGGCTAGAAGTCAAATAATCATGATGCAACAAATACCAAGCTTGAATCAGGTATAAGCAATGATAAATCAAGAAGAAAGTCAGATAATAGTAGCAGGAAATAGTAGAGTGTTGCAGGAGACAATTGAACCATCTGCAATGTTTACAGCCAGAAATAGGACAGGAAGGGGTGAAAATGCAATCTCAAGACAGAAGAAAGCATACAATCCAAATGCTTACTGTGTTTTCTGCCATGGAAAGGGTCACTTTAAACAGGATTGTTACAAACTGATGAAGTGTGACTTCTGTCACAAGACAGGACATGTACAAAATGATTGCTACAAACTTATTGGATATCCAAAAAACGTAAAAATAAAGTCAAGAAGGCATATGATGTGACATGAGGTGATGTGTCCTTTGAAGGTAGTGGAAAAGAAAGTGAATTGTACCAGAGTAATTTAAGATGCATGCAGAAGCAGAATCTTATGGGAGATCACAATTACAATACCAATATTACATCACTGATGCAGCTGACTCCCAGCCAACAACAGCAACTTATTAATCTGTTGAATAAAAAAACAGAACTAGAATAGTTGCTGATATGGCAGGTATGGATACATTTGATGTTGAAGAAAAATGGATTGTAGACTCAGGGGCAACTAATCATAGGATTAGTAATCAAATACACTTACAGAATAAATATTTGGCAGAGAATACAAAGAAGGTACACCTGCCAACTGGTGATTCTGCTAAAGTGTCACACATTGGGGATTATCATCTAGGAGGAGGTGATACTCTCAGAAATTTATTATGTGCGCCAGCATTCAAATTTAATCTCATGTCAGTTTCAAAAGTAACCAAGGAGCTAAATTGCAGTGTTACTTTCTTTCCATATCATTGTATTTTTCAGGATCTCTCTTCTGGGAAGGTGAGATGGATTGATAATGAAGAAGAAGGGTTGTACATAGTGAGCTTGGACACACAGAATAAAGGAGAGGATGTGATGAAGTGCATAGCAACAACTCAACATGTTGATGCAGCAACTTGGCACCAAAGATTATGTCATGTACCTATGAGTGTTTTAAGGAAAATTTCAGGTTTTAGAAACAATAACTCTCTTGTTTTGAATACATGTGAAGTATGTCCTTTGGCTAGACAGACATGTAATGTAGGAGTAAGTGGTTGATGTTAGTTAGGTTGATGTTAGTTAGAAGAGTTGGTTATATGGTTGTTATGGTGGTTAGGAGTTATACTTAGTTAAGAGTAATTAAGTTTGGAAGAGTCTAGACAAGTAATGAAAAATGTATGTGTATAAATACCTATGTACATTTACAAGAATGTAATTCAACCAATTTGCTTTCACTATCACTCTCCTTATTCACTCATACGATTCTCTGTCTTTCTCTTTCTGTATTTATTTTCTTTTCTCTTCTCCTCTTCTCCGATCTTTTTCTTTTTCTTTTTCTTTCACCTTTATTGAATTGAATTCACATGCATTCAATGGTTACCTAACAATATCAACATTATAGTTGATTATGAACTGAATTAATTGAACGCAACAGTTATTCCCAATTGATGAAGTAATAGTGAGACAAATTTCCATATCGACTTAGTTGAATTATTTTGGTCATGTTTTTGGTCTTTTTTTACTGGCAGACTTAGAATCCTCGACATTTCCTTTCTTTCGGGCAGGCTTTGAAGCCTTAACATCTCCAGCAAATTTAGTTTTGTTGTGTGCTGGAGTTGGTGGTTATTTTTTATCAATCTTTTTATTCCTCGGCATGTTACAACAACAACAACACACACAATGAAGTCCCACAATGTGGGGTCTGAGGAGGGTATAGTGTACGCATACCTTACCTCTACCTTGGTAGTTAGATTGAATGTTTTCGAGAGACCCGCAGCTCAAGACAAAGCATAAGCACAAACAATGTAAGAGAAACGGTCAGATCCAGACAATAAATTTAAAGCAGTATGAAAATGTTGATATCAACTGTGAATAAGCCATACTAGCGCATTCTGAAAAAGAAGCAGTAACTAATGCAGACACATAAGATAAATAAAGTACACTAAACAATAGAAATCGAACGCTACTATAAAGCAATATTGCATCTACTAGTATGATAGGGTAAAAGAATCAACACTAATAACACTACAACTATCAGTTTGTAAGCGGGCTACGCTCGACTACCTACGACCCTAATTTGTGTCTTTCACAACCTCATATCTAAGGTAATGTCTTCAGTAAGTTGCACATGTGCCATATCTTATTTAATCAACTCTCCCCAATACTTCTTCGGCCTACCTCTACCCCTCTTGAACTCGTCCATATCCAAACTCTCACACATCCGCACTGGGGCATTTGCGTCTCTCTTCTACACATGCCCGAACCATCTCAACCTCGTTTCCTGTATCTTATCCTACACTGAGGTCACTCCCACTCTATCCCGGATATCATTATTTATAATTTTATCCCTCCTTGTATGTCCACACATCCATCTCAGTATCCTCATCTCCACAACTTTCATCTTCTGGATGTGCAAAGTTTTGACTGATCAACACTCCGCCCCATACAATATAGTCGGTCTAACCACACCATATAGAACTTGCCTTTAAGTTTTGGTGGCACTTTTTTATCGCAAAAGACTCCAGATGCGAGCCTCCTCATCCACTCTATCCCAATATGATGTGTGACATCATCATCAATCTCTCAATTCCCCTGGTTAACAGACTCGAGGTACTTAAAGCTTCATTTCTTCGGAATGACCTGAGTATCAAGCCTCATCTCCACGCCTGTCTCAAAGTCGCTCTCGTTACTGAATTCACACTCCAAGTAGTATGTCTTGGTCCTGCTCAATCTGAACCCTTTAGACTCCAGAGTTTGTCTCCAAACCCCCAACTTAGCATTCACTCCGCTGCGAGTCTCATCAATAAGGACTATGTCGTTTGCGAATAACATACACCATGACACCTCCTATTGGATCTGTTACGTCAAGCCATCCATCACTAAGACAAATAAGAATGGACTAAGAGATGATCCCTGATGCAACCTTATCGTCACTGGAAAGTGCTCTGAATCCCCTCCTACTGTTCGTACCCTGATCTTGGCTCCATCATACATATCATTGATCGCCCTAGTGTACGCCATATGTGCACCTTTTACTCCAAACATCTCCATAGAACCTCCCTAAGGACTTTGTCGTATGCCTTCTCGAGGTCGATGAAAACCATATGTAGGTCTCTCTTCCTCTCCCTATACTGCTCCACCAACCTCCTAATAAGATGAATGACTTCTGTGGTCGAACACCTCGACATGAATCCAAACGGATTTTAGAAATAGATACGCCTATTCTCACCCTCATCTCTACGACCTTTTCCCAAACTTTCATAGTGTGGCTTAGCAACTTAATACCCCTATAGTTGTTGCAACTTTGGATATCTCCTCTGTTTTTATACAAAGCAATCATTGTACTCCACCTCATTCGGGCATTCTTGCAGTCTTAAAAATGACATTAAACAACTCAGTCAGCCACTCCAAACCTGCCATGCCTGCGCTCTTCCAAAATTCAACTAGGATCTCATCGGGCCCGGTCGCTCGTCCCCTGCCCATCCTGCGAACAACACCCTTAACTTCCTCAACCTTAATGCTTCTACAATACCCAAAATCTCGGTACCTAACAGATTTCTCCAGATCTCCCAGCACAATATCCATGTCTTCTTCGTTCAAGAGTTTATGGAAGTAGGACTGATACCTTCGCCTAATATGCGCGTCCTGCATCAGTACTTTGCCGTCCTCGTCTTTGATATACCTCACGTGATCCAAGTCACATGCCCTCCTCTCCCCCGCCTTGACTAGTTTGTACAACTTCGTATCCCTTTTTTTCTCTAATTCCACATATAGACGTTCAAAAGCCACCGTTTTTGCCGCCGTAACTGCTAGCTTTTCCTCTTTCCTCGTCATCTTATACAATTACCTATTCGTCCACTTCTCCACCTCATCCTTACTTTCTACCCATTTCACATACACCGTTTTTTTAGCTTCCACATTCTCTTGAACTTTTACCATTCCACCACCAGTCCCTCGATGCCTACCACGGCTACCCCGCGAGACCCCTAGCACTTCTCTCGAATACAACTTGTCGTCACATACCGATTGCATCCCCACTACTCTCCAAGCCCCCAAGTCCCCTTCGCCATCAACCTCTCCCTCATCTCCTTCCTATCTCCTTCGCGCCACTTTTTTTGTTTTCCTCGACATATTATCTCCATAAGTAAACAATGTCACACAATAACTAAAAATAAGCACTAAATGACTATATGTTTCTTAATAAAACTTAGGTCGCGCCTACTACGACAATTTACAAATACAAAAGTTCAAAGAAGATTTGGTTTTACAAAACCAACTACAAATAGAATGAACACATGCATTTCACTTCCCCTTCTTCAAACCCAAAATCACAAATTTTAAAGAAACAAAAAATAAATTTAGGGTAAAAAATCTAAGTTGAAGATTTACCTCTAAACTGATGAAACTACAACAACTACAACAACTACAACGACAATGAAAGTTAAACTCTCAATTTACATGCTAAGAGGTTTATTTACAAGTGTGAACCGTGATCTTGATTTTGGCAAAACCTCTGTGTACCGGACCTAAACCTAAGTGGTGGAGTGGAGTTTCGAGCAGAGAGAGAGAATGGGAGAATAGGAAGAGATGAGCGGGCGTTGGAGTTTTTTTTTAAAAAAAACTTTACCGAAAACCCATAAAAAAAATAGTTGAGTGCGAAGAGAGGAGACATTATGCATCCTCCTCACTCATTAAATTTATGTTCATCAAAACCCCTTTTACTCACATTTCCATTCAAATGCAAACGAACACCTAGACCTACCTTTTTAGCTTCTTCTAACAGTCCTGAAGGCTTCCCTTGGCTCAATCTTTCACACTCCATTCGATGTGGCTCGGAACGTTTTTTGAATCAATTACGCGATTCTGTGAAGAAAGAAACGGGTTTTGAATTCGACGCTAATGTTGCAGAATTTTCAGGTCGAGGCCAACGTTTTCGGTTCAAGTTGCTTCCTGAATTCTTAAATTGGAACAAATTCGACTCCTGGAAGGTTAACTTTCACATTTATCTTCATTTCGTTGGGTGTGTTTGGTATGACACGAAAATGTTTCCTTTCTTGTGTTTGGTAGGCAAGTTGGAAAATGTTATTGTAAAAGCATTTGCATATATTCAAAGTCGACGGGAGTAATTGGTAAAGTTGTTGTCATGTGAAAATAGCCTCTTGCAGAAATGTTGGGTAAATGTGCGTGCAATAGACCCTTGTGGTCCGCGCGCATAGTTGGAGATTAGTGCACCGGGCTGCCCTTGCATATATTCAAAGCAAAACACTATGAGGTTTTTGAATTTGAAAACACAACTTCTGATGGTGGGGGTAGGGGGTGGGTGTAGGCAGGTAGGGGGTTGATGGATAGTGCTGGGGATGCGTTGGAGTTTCTTTATTGATCCGGAAAATGTTTTCCAAAACAATATTTTTTCGGAAAATAAGGGATTTTCTACTCAATTTTCTTGGTACTCAAGTTGAAAAATGTCATTTTAAGAGCATTTGCACATAGTCAAAGCAAAAAGGTCTTTGAATTCGGAGTGCAACTTCTGATGGTGGGGATAGGAGTAGGGGTAGGGGTGGGGTTAAGCAGGGGTGGGGTGGGTGGGGTCGGCAGGTAGGGGGTGGGTGGATAGTGTGGGGATGCGTGGAGTGTTTTCTATTGATCCGGAAAATGTTTTCCCTCAAATTTTTAAGTCTCCTATTTTGAGAAAACATTTTCCATAAGAAAGCATCTTTCAAGATATTTAGTGCAACCAAACAAACATTTTCCGTCATACCAAACACACCTCAAGTGTTTGAATTATACATTATGCCTTATTCTATTTATTTTCATTCCTTCAGGACATTAAGAAATGGGATTCCAAAAGAGTTGGTGTGTTCATTCTCTATGTTATAGTGACAGTATTTTCTTGTCAAAAAATCTATATGGCAATTCAAGCACCTATTATTAATAGGGAAAGAAAAGAACTTACCGAGGCATACATGGAGGCATTGATTCCTGAACCTACTCCTGTTAATGTCGAAAGGTAAAACACAAATCAACCGTTAAGTACTTCACCAATCAACTAATTTTGTTCTTGATGAATACTTGATAGCTCTATTACTTGTGATTCGTCTTCCTATAGAAAATTAATGTGATGTCGTGTTTTGATCAGTCTGAGGTGCATCTTGAATTTGGTACCTTTTCTTTTGCTAACAAAGCTTTTATTAGTAAAAAACGAATAAAAAAATAAACCAGTTCCAAGGAAGTGTTTGAGAAACATAAGATTGGAAACAGAACTCCGTTAGCATCCTTCAATCTAGCTCAAAAAACTTGCAGGGTTAAATATTTATACCTCAATCTGTGAATGGTTTCAGCTTTTCTTTCAGTACGCCTACCGTTTCTTCTTTACATAATACCCAACTAACACAAGCTGGGATAGTGTCTCAAATCTCCTTTGCTCCTTTCGAAGGCCTTACAGAAGCAATTGTGACCCCTCTAATCCCAAAGATGTCAAGGAAAGGTTCCATAATTGTGAGGCTACTGAATACTTGAACATTTTTTTTGTGAGGCTACTGAACAGTGGATGAGAAAATGCCTTGTATCTTCTAGTTCCTTTTCACACATAAAGCATGTGCAACACAACTTAAATTCTCTTTTCTGCAGGTTAAACTGTGTTAAAACAGCTTCATGGGCTGCCTCCAATAAAACAAGCAACCATATATGAAGCTTTTGATTTCCCAAATCTTCTTCCCTAATAATTTTTTGTTTGGATGAATAATTGTTATTTATTAATAGACCAAGCCAGTACTGGGGCATAATACAACTGGGTATGAATCCTTTAAAGCTGTAATGATTCCAAAAACTCCAGCACTACATCAATCCAGTAGAAAATAAGTGTTACACCACAATTTTGAATATTGAATACATCTATCTTTTTGAAGCATTCTCTTCCTTTCCCTCAAAGCATCTTCTGTTCCTCTCGAGCCAAGTATTCAACATTATACATAAAGGCATGGACATCCAGTTATTCCGACTATCTTGACTAGCCACCAGAGCTTTGTAGCAGACAAGCCACCAAAGCTTTGTAACATTTAGAGCAGTGAATTCACTGTATCTAATTTCCCCATCCACAACATGGATTGGCTACTCGTTTAACAAGAAGGAATTTCCAGACCTTCTAGTGATAGTTTACATGATTTTATTAGACTTTTACTTGGCCATTGAACTTTTGTCAAAACCCAACAATTCTAGATTTTAGTTTGATCTGGGCCATTATCATAAAATTGAATCACACAATTTATGTAATAGGAGGAAACATTTAACCATACCACCTTATGCAAGTATGTCTTGTTTCTTGATCCAATTGGCGCTCTATGATGCTTTGTAATCTCTCAACTCCTTTCTTAAGACATTTATTCTTATAGATTCAAGAAAGGTTTGTGGAGGAAGACTACCCCAAAAGGTTTAAAGTTAAAGAAGTTCATTGAAGCAGCGGATGGAACTCTTATTCACGACAGTTCCTATGTTGGTGAAGATGCTTGGGAATATGACTCTGGAAGTGATAATATGAAAGAGGTGATAGACCATGATACTTTTTGAAGTTGAAGTTCAAGATGAAGTTGCGTTTGGTTATACTTTTTGATAAGAATATTTGGATTTTTCAATGTGATTTTCCTAAAAAAAAAGTAATACTCCCTCCGTCTTAATTTATATGATGTAGTTTGACTGAACACGAAATTTAAGAAATAAAAGAAGACTTTTGAATCTTGTGATTTAAAATAAGCCAAAAATATTTGTGTGGTTATAGATCATCTTGTTAAGCGAAAAGGAAAAGTTTGAAGTTAAATTATTATCAAATAAGGAAATGTGTCATTCTTTTTTGGACTGACTAAAAAAGAAAGTGAGTATAAATTGGGACAGAGGGAGTATGATTTATACCCCAATTTCTAAAAACTAGCAAAACCACCCAACTTGATTAATTTACATGACGCATACAATCAAATATTCTCTAAAACAGTAATATCTTAGAATGAAAAATCACATAATGTCATAAATTGGATCTTATATATTTTTTAAGTACAAATAAAGTGCTTCACTAATTCAAATGTCATGATTAATATATTTTTTACTCTTTTTTAACCTATCTAATTAATAAAAACTCAACTAAAAAGATCCGACACGACCCAAAAACCAAATCAGTGGCACGCTTGATCAAATAGAAATGGTGTCGTTCTTATTAAAACCAAAAAAATAGGGTAAAATTTGAAAAAACAAATAGATGGAAAAAAGTGAAAACAGGTTTGAGGTGTTTTCCGAATTTTTATGGCCAAACGCTAATTTCAAATAAATTGAAAACATTTTCGGAAAAAAGTTAATAATTCTCATGCCAAACGGCTCCTAAATATGACGACTTGTTAAAAATTAAAATTTGCTTTTATTGACTATTACATAAATAGTTCAGTAAATTTACACTAATAGAACAATGCATTTTCATAAATTACTTTAATTTTTTTACTTTAGCAGATTTAATAATTTATTAAACTCTAAGATACTTAAAAAACTCTACCAACTCTTTACAGAAAATAACAAAAGAAATTCCTATAAACATAAATAATAAACTAAAGTAACCAAAAACAGAAGAGATATAATGTAAACAAAACTGACAGAGTAATACTAGAAAAAAGAAACTAATAATTTTAATATAACATAGTTTTAAAAATAGAAACTAAGTTAAATTATACAAAAAGAAGCATTTGTAAAATCTGTATTATTAGCAAATTAGCGAACCACATACTCCATGGTTTTATAGTCTTAATTAGCTCAGATTTTGACAAACCAAACGTCAACAAGATGCTTCATAAATCATAGAGTTTAATACTAAACACAAAAAAAATCATAAACTAACTATACCATTTTAACTATAAAGTATAAAGGGAAGAGTCAAAAAGAAGGAACCTTCGAGGAAGGAGCATAAGAGGGTATAGCAAGTTTTGGATAAATCTAAATTAAGGTAATATCTTTTTTTTCTGTTGATGAAGTAAGTATAATATCATTAAAAGGCATTAAGAAGATGCAGAAATTACAAAAGAAAGAAGATGTCAGCTCTAATACAAAAAAGTTACTCCCCTCGTCCTAAGTTAAGTGTTTTAGTTTGATTTGACATAGAGTTTATGAAATAAAGGGAGACTTTTAAATCTTGTGATTTTTAATTAAAGATGTGTAAAGTAGCAAAAAGTTATTTAAATCTTGTGGTCTTAGACTTATGGTGTAGGATGTTGGAATTGAAAATTTACTTAAAATATAAAAACATATTCTTTTTGGGACGGACCAAAAAATAAAATAAGACACTTAAATTGGGACGGAGAGAGTACAACTGTATATGATTAAGGAACTGACAAATTCCAAAAAATGATCAGAGTTATTTACGGGGGAGAGGTTAGCCCGACTAAAAAGAGAAACAAAATATTTAGATTTCAGGCAACAAGTTAAAGTTGAGACACCATCAAAATTTGTGTGATTTCTTTCCTTTCATAAGCACCAAAAGTGCTAGCGGGCATCAAAATCCAATTTTCTTGATGGTTGTATCAACTTTCATTGAACTCCAACTTTCATAGGCTTCTCTGACAGTGGATGGATGACAGACCATTCAAAAATGTTAAAAAACATGTTAAGCATGCAATTGGACAATGAAGGTTTAAATCTGAAACCAATTGAGGGTCACCCTCCATGACTGATTAGCCACCTTGTAGTGCAAAAGAAGACGATTAACATTTTCACCTGCACTATTACACATAAAGCACCAACTAACATAGTTGATCCTCTTCTTTCTCAGATTCTCCGCAGTTAAGATCGCGCCCCTAGTCGCCAACCATACAAAGAGACACACCTTCCTCAGTGCTCTAGGAATCCATATAGTGTCCTGAGGAAAGTACATTCATCTCTCACAAGTAGCTTCTTATAAAAAAAGCTACCTTGAAAATCCCAATTGAGGAGTAGTCTTCCATTCCTTATTTTTTTGGTGCACCCATGTAGTTCCTGCTTGTATAGAGGATTGATTGTCTTTTGGAGAGAACCATATTTTGTAGGTTTCTCCTTTTTGGGATATATCTCTTGTATACGCCCAAGTTGGCCGGTTTATTATCAATGAAATCTTTTACTTAATCGGAAAAAAAACCCATCTCCACTCTCCTGCCATCTCCATACATTCGATAAAATATTTGGTGTGACTAGCTCATATAAAAACGTAATCAAATTTTGAAACTCTTCCATCTCACCGTCTTGAAGGTTCCATCTGTATCTTAAGTCCCAGTGGAAGACCCCATCATTAGACCTGGAAATTTGTTAGACTATCATTTCTCTTTGGCTGAACACACGATATAAAAATTAGGGAATGTTTCCTTTTAACACATTCTCCTCACACCACTTGTGTGCCCAAAAACTAATCCTACTACCATCCCCGACCTTAAAGGATATATGCCTATAGAAGTCTTCCACCCCTTCATAATACTCCTCCATAAACCACACCCAAACGACATTGTGATGTTACTAGTCCTCCATTCTCCTTCCATTAGACCATTCTTTTCCGCTACCACTCCCCTTCAGAAGCATTTTCTTCCCACCCCAATTTTCCATAACCACTAGTAAAACTTTATTGAACACCTTAAGATCCTCGACTCCGAGACTTTCCCATTGCTTTGGAGATGTAACAACTCTCCAATTCGTGAGATGATGTTTCCTACTACTTTCCGCTGTGTCCCACAAAAAGCTCTAACCTTTTCGTCACTTTACTAGGGGTCTGCAAAAATGACATGAAATAAGTAGGAATATTAGAGAGTGCTTTTGATGAATACTTACTTTTCCCCTTTCGACATGTACCTCTTCTGCCCACCCGCTAGCCACTTCTCTACTCTCTCAATCACTGGATTCCACACTGCAATATATTTATTAGAAACACCCAACGAAAGACCCAAATAAATAGTGGGAAGAGTACCCACCTTTGCAATTCAGCACCTGCGCTCTCCTCAATGTTATCCACTAATCCCATCAGAGTGATCTCACATTTGCTGAGATTAATCTTAAGGCCTGACACAATCTGGAACCAACTAGTCGCAAATGATCTAGTTGGGCCACCTCTGCATCACAGAATACCAACATATCATCTGCAAATAATAGATGTGTAGCTGTCATAGATGTCTAGCTGTCACGTTGCTATGACCTCTTAAAGAAGCATCAAAACCCTTCAGAAGACCTCCACTGACCGTCCTATACATCATCTTACTCAACGCTTCCATAACCGGAATGGAAAGTATAGGAGATAAAGGATCCCTTTGTCTCAATCCCCTCGAACTCCCAAAAAAATGCATGGACTCCCATTCACCAACACAGAGAATTTGGTAGTAGAAATGTAAAACATAATCCATCTTCTCCACTTGTCCCCGACGCCCATCTTCGACATAATGAAATCCAAGAACTCCCAATTCACATGATTGTATGCTTTCTCAAGATCGAACTTACATAATATACCCGACTCACTTTTGTTTCTTCTACAATCAACCACTTCATTTGCCACCAAGGTTGCATCCAGTATTTGTCTTCCTTCCACAAACATTTTGAGAAGTGGACAATGTCTCATCTAGAACTTTATTTAGTCTATTAGAAAGCACCTTAGATATAATAATATAAATGCTTCCTACCAAACTAATAGGTCTATAATCCTTAATACTTGTCGCTCTTTCCTTTTTAGGCACAATTGTCTAAGTTGCTCGGATTCGTGTGTGGGTATCCGATACGGGTATGGATCCGAGTATCGGATTTGGCAAATTTAAAATTTAAGATTCGGGGTGCGCATACGGATGCGGAGATTCGACTAAGAAAATTTAAAATTATGAAAAATAGAGCTATAAAGATATATTGATGCTAATGTCTACCATCCGAACTCAGAAGTTAGAACATGACCTTGAATTCTTGGTTTCACTGAAACACGATGCAACAAAAATGAGACAAAAGTACTAGAATATTGAAGGTATGCCATTTCGGCATACCCTTATCTTAAATTTGTTTTATCTTTAATTTTGAGAAATCAAAATCTCAATTTCCCCCCAAATTTGTCGATGTACTCCGGTCAAAGTATCCGAAGTTGGTTGACCGTATCCCGCACCCGTATCCCGCATATCGAGACGGGAACAACACTAAAAACGAAGAGTTTGCGCAACTTAGACAATGGTTATAAAAGAAGCATTGAGACTTTTCTCAAACTCTCTAGAATCTTGGAACTCTGCAATGATCTCCATCAAATCACCTTTAACTATCCTTCAACATTGTTGGAAAAAAGCTAAAGTGAAATCGTCTGATCCCAGAGCCTTGTCTCCCGTAAAACTTTCCACTGCTTCTCTCATTGACATTTCATTAACATGGTTTTATTGTGAATTGCCAGATTTTTCATTCCAAGGCTTCCTAGAGACTTGAGTAAGGTAACCTTTGGCCTCTTCACCAAATGGAACTTGTGATTGTGGTTATTGACTTCCCACAAGAATGATCTTCTTATTTTGTCTAACTATTTCTGAACCTTGGGTTACATGAGATATGTGGAGCTTTTGTCCAAAACACTCTTAATAAGAGTTAGTCCTCCACCTAAAGATAGATACTGTTTTGTTCCATGAAGACAACCTCTTTTCAAACTTTTCTATTACCCCATTCCAAATCTCAGTTGACTTATTTTTAGCTCCAAAAGGAAGGCCCAAGAAGGTGGTAGGGAAGGAACCAATGCTACAACACATGTTATTAGCGATCCCCTCCAATTTTGTGACTACATTCAGTGGATAGATGACACATTTTAACATGTTAATGTGGAGGCCAGTCATAGCTTCAAAGATCAGAGTGTCAGGTTCAGGTATTGGACTTGGGATTTCTCTGCACTACAGAAGATCTACATAAGATGAGAGTATCATTAGCAAAGAGCAAATGTGAGATAGATACTAAGGTACCACTGTTGCTCCCCCCTTTAAACATTCTAGCGAGTTCAACTATTTAGCTTTTTCCAACATTCTGGATGAAAAGAAAGAAGATAAAGGCCACCTTGCCTGAGCCCCTTCTTAGGAGAGAAGAAACCCACTGTATTTCACTATGTTATGAATTATTTGCCTAATCCATCTAACACGAAATCCTGTATCCTTGAGGATTTGAGTAAATATGGCAAATTTAGTTTGTCAAAGGCCTTTTCAATTTCAAATTTAATGGTTCACCATTTTTCAATCTCTAGTCTAGTACCTCATTGGCATTAGACCTGCATCATTGATATGTCTGCATTTGATAAAGGCATTTTGGTGTCTCAATTACTCCTTTGAGCCGTTCTGCTAACACCTAATCTCTGAGTTCAATTGCGCTCTCTTCCTTTTAGGTAACGAGTGCAATGAAGATTGTTAGAATAGGAATAAAATTTCATATATAGTATCCTACTAGAAAAATGATTGTAATGTAGAATAGGAATAAGATTTCATATATAATATCCTACTAGAAAAATGATTGTAATGTAGTGTCTATAAATAGAGCCCAGTGTAATCATGCAGATACACAACAATTCAATAATAATATTTTCTCACATAGTATCAGAGCTTTTACGATTTTGATATAGAATCAAAGAGCTTTCGCTGCCGGCGGGCGGCACTAGTCAATGTGTGTCTCCCTTCTGGCCAAAGATAATGGTAGAGTGAAGATTATAGAAAACTTTCAGATATTTATAAATAAAATATTTTCTCAAAAAAGTAGGCGTGAACAGTGCCACGTGAACAATATTTTCCCGGCGTGAACAATTACCAAATTTCGATCGTCAGAACTAGGGTTCTAGTGAATCCATGATGTCTCGGGCGTTCTTTTAAGAATTGTTTTTACTGTCAGCATCGTGTATAGATTCTGAGCTGACCCATACCACTTTCTTCGAGGTTCAATAACTTTTCCAAAGGGTCATGCCATCATTCTGATCCTACCCATAAAATATCATCATAGTCCCGTGCCTCAATTCCGGTGACTGTTTTGCATCCTTCTCCTCCAGAGCATTAGTAGAAAGTATCCGTCGTGCAATATTCTAACAAAGATTCGAAAAAATAATAAATATCACCACCGCACCGAGCTTGGTAGCGCAAGCTTATCACCCAAGTGGGGGAAACAATGTGATGGACCAATCATGGTGCACAACCTTGATAATGCGTGGCTAATATATGTGGGCAATATATAATATATATATGGACGCTTGAAGTTGGGAAGCTTGTTTGGTTGTCTGTTGATGGGAAGTAAAGATTTGGGGATGCTATGATGACCTTGAAGATATTGTTTCAGACCATAAAGTGCTCGGCGCAATCGGGTTAAACTCCCCCTGAGCAACAAAATCAGGTGGTTGCTCTATATAAACTTTATCCTTACGGTTATCATGGAGATAATAGCATACTTCACGAATGTGTCCAAGCCTATTACAATAACTATACCTAGATCGAGATCTTCCAAGAAGACCTCGTCCTTGTCGCTTCTTCATGGACTGTGATGTGCGATTTTCTAATTTCCTCCTTAAGGATTTTGAAGTATTCATAGGACTTGAATTTTTGATTCCCGTGTTTTCGGACATATCAAAACCGAGAGACGTAGCGAAATCTGACTTGAAAATCACCGAGATCTGTCCGAAAAAAGGTGCATGCGCGACGCGTGGATCTGATGCGCTAGCCAGAGTTGGTACTTCGAGCGTTTCGTGGTGACGCGTGAGTGTGTATTTGTCGAAGCCGCTATCTGGATTTTGGTCGGAAGAGACCGATCTATCTTGTGGTGGTGTTTGAATTTGCGCAACACTACTCGAAAGTAATTTTGTAGCGGAAAACTATGTTGTCACCGAAAATATTGCACAGGGACTGATTTGCTTTCCTGGAAATTGTTGGAAATTTGCACAATAATTAGTCTCTCACTAGCTTGAACTTGATATATATTGTGGTGGTGTCAGATTCTGCACAACACCACTAGATAGAGATGTGACACTAGCAATCATCGGAAAAAATTATGCGCGGTGGTGATATGTATTAGTTTTTTGAATTTTCGCTGAAATATTGCGCCGAGCACTTTATGGTCTGAAACAACCTCAATCCTGATCTGGAAAGTTCAACACTGTAATTCAGGAGTTTGGCATGACTCGTAGTGAAGCTGATCACTCACTGTTTTATCGGCATTCCGCTCCAAATCTGGTATTTCATGAGAGGACTAAACACATTGAGATTAACTGTCACTTCTTCAGGAAAAAGATACTCTTCGGTGATATTGTTACAAAATTTATGAAGTCAAGTGATCAACCTGCAGATATCTGCAGATATTTTCACGAAGTCCCTCACTGATTCTTGTATTAATACATCTGTAACAAGCTCGGTACATATGACTTGTATGCACCAGCTTGAGGGGGAGTGTTAGAATAGGAATATGATTTCATATATAGTATCCTACTAGGAAAATGATTGTAATGTAGAATAGGAATAAGATTTCATATATAGTATCCTACTAGGAAAAGGATTGTAATGTAGTGTCTATAAATAGAGCTCAGTGTAATCATGTAGACACACAACAATTCAATAATGATATTTTCTCACAAAAATGCATCAAAGGATTTGAGCATGTCACGGTTCTGGTGGAAGTGGTTAAGTGCCCCTAGAAATGTAGGTTATGTCTGGGTCTTCCTCCAAAAAGGCCGACCTAATGTCGGGTTAAGCGGTAGTGTTTACAAAAAAAATTTCCAAGCTCCAAACAGAAAGGCTCAAAACAGTGATGCATAAATTGGTTGACACACATCAAATGGCTTTCTTTAGAGGAAGACATATTATGGATGCTGCCCTAATTGCAAATGAATGCCTAGACTCTAGATTCCAGGAAGGGAAAGCAGGATTTATGTGCAAACTAGACATAGAAAAGGCTTTTGACCATGTGAATTGGAGATTCTTGTTGAATACTTTGAGAAGAATGAGTTTTGGCAATAAATGGGTGAATTGGATCAAATTTTGCATATCTACAATCAATTTTCCAGTCTTGATAATGGCTCATTTGAAGGTTTCATCCAATCTCACAGAGGACTGAGGCAAGGAGATCCTCTGTCTCTTTTCCTCTTTCTGATAGCAATGGAGGGGCTAAAATCGTATGTTGTTATCAACCCAAAGAAACAACGGGCTCAAAGGGTTTAAAGTTAACAGAAAACAGGGTGACAGTTTGGAAATCTCAGACCTTTTCTATGCAGATGATGCAATCATTCTATGTGATGCTGAGGAATACCAAATGATGATGCTCGGGATCATTTTGATATTGTTTGAAAGGGTTTTAGGTCTATTTATTAATTGGAGAAAAAGCTTGATGTATCCCATTGACTGTGCTCCCTCTTGAGCCGAGGGTCTCCCGGAAGCAGCCGCTCTACCTATCAAGGTGGAGGTAAGGTCTGTGTACACTCTACCCTCCCCAGACCCACGTTGTGGGATTTCACTAGGTATGTTGTTGTTGTTGTTGTTGTTGTTGTTGTACCCCATTAATGATCCTCAAAACTTTCACCAACGTTCTGAGATCCTGGGAGGTGAAATAGGAACATTACCTACTGTCTACCTTGGCATGACATTGGGGGAAAAGAGCAGGTCTCAAGGCATATAGAATGGTGTTCTAGAAAAGTGTGAGATGAAACTTTCCAGATGGAAAAGACAGTTTGTGTCTTTGTGTGGCAGATTAACTCTAATCAATAGTGTTTTAGATGCCCTTCAGACTTCCCACATACATGATGTCACTATTTCCAATCCCCCCCTCCCCCCTCTCCCCCCTCTCCCCCAAAAGGTTGAGAAGAGAATTGATGCACTTAGAAGAAGTTTTCTTTGGCAGGGAAACAAGGAGAAAAATGGCTACAACCTTATTAAATGGAAATTGTTATCCTTAGCAAAAGGCAAGGAGGATTGGGCATAAAGAAACCCAGAAAGCATAACCAAATAAGGACAAGATGGATGACTCATGGAAGACAAAGAGTGAACACAGTTTATGGGGTCGGTGTCTGGAGGACTATTAGGAGGAACCTTTGGCAAGCTTTCAGCTATAGAACAAAATTCAAAGTTGGAAATAGACAAAAAACATCTTTTTGGGAGAAAAACAGGCTTGAAATTGGTTCCCTAAAATTTCTCTTTCCTGAGGTTTACATCCTAAATCAGCAACAAGGAGCCAATATCAGCGTAGTCTGGAGTAATCGTGGCTGGAATCAGCAACAATTGCATTCTAAGTTTTTGTTATTGGTGCAGTTCATAGTATAAATGACCCTGTTTCTATTGTAGATATCCTAGGATCCTTATAAAATGAGGTAGGACTTAGAGATAGTCTTTGTTTTTACTCTTTTGGATGTAGATTCAATGCTGTAAATTTTTGGATGCCAACACTTTGTGCTGATGATTAATATACAGTCTGTTACCTTA
This sequence comes from Przewalskia tangutica, assembly GCA_029844215.1. Taxonomy (NCBI): domain Eukaryota; kingdom Viridiplantae; phylum Streptophyta; class Magnoliopsida; order Solanales; family Solanaceae; genus Przewalskia; species Przewalskia tangutica. Next base: position 131,955,694 of record CM056720.1, on the reverse strand, counting down.
TCAAAAATAAAAAGTTTCTTTATATGTTTTGCATGATACCACTCAACTTGTAGGTAAGTTTGCCATGACTTCTTCACTTTCGTTATTTCTTTTTCTCGAACTGCTTTGAAATATTTTTCCATGAGTCGAGGGTCTATCGGAAATAGCCTCTAGGGGTAAGGCCTGTGTACACACTACCCTCCCCGGACCCAGTTGTAGGATTACACTGGATATGTTGTTATTGTTGTATTATGGAGAACCAATTAAGCTAGAACTGATCTAATTACATTCTTGAGGTTCCCATGAAGCCCTAATTTTGAGGCTTCAATGACCATTTGTAGTGAATTTTGTGTTTAAGTTGCCCAGTGAATCCAAATTATATTAGTTGTCGATTTAAGAACTTCTTTTCCTTTTTTTTGCAGCTGGAAATCAGGATATGGGAGGAACATGGCGTGAAAGGCTTCAAGCATGGCACAAAATTCTTAGGAAGGAGAAGATGACAGAACAATTAGATTCAGTAAATGCGAGGTATGTAGTTGAAATTTGACATGAAGGCAGTTGAGAACAGCCTTCGCAAAGATGTGGTTGTGAAGACTAGAGAAACCCAAGGAACCAGGGCATTGTGGATATCCAAAAGATGGTGGAGATATCGCCCTAAACTTTCCTATACCTATTTTCTTCAAAAACTTGATACTTCTGAGGTAAATGTTCCGTTTTCTCTCTTCTTCTTCTCTTCTGCTTCTCTTCTGCTTCTCTTCTGCTTTTCTTCATACTCAGATATGGTTGGTCCCTTTTTGTTCTAATGCTTCCAAGTGGACATAAATGTGGATGCTTTTAAGTCTAAAGTATAAAGCATACATGGTACATTTTGGGGATTGTACTTCAAGTTGTGGCATGGGTGACATGATGCCACCCCATTATTTATTCTTTTGAATGATGTTGCAAGGGAAAATAGCAAAAGTTAGATTTCTTAAGAAAAACATTTTTCCTTTGCTTGAACTAGAGCTGGAGACTAAAATTCTCTTGTTCATGTGGATAAAACTAATATATTATCTTTACTCTGATATGGATTCACTTTCTACTAAATTTACCGATTTAATGTTCACAACAGGTGGCTGCTATATTGTCTTCACAGAGGATCTGAAGAGTGTTTGTCACAATGAAAGAAGGATTCCCACTTGAATATATTGTGCGTAAGATATATCAACCTTTCCCGAAGAAAGTCATTACTGTTCCTGAACCTGACCTTTATACTGGTTAATGTATTCTCCTCCTTTCAGGTTGATATTCCACTAGATCCTTTCTTATTTGAGATGATATCAAGTTCTGGAGCTGAAGTAGATCTACTTCAGAAGCGGCAGATTCATTACTTTTTCAAAGTTGTTTTTGCTTTATTGCCTGGGATACTGATTTTGTGGTTTATAAGAGAATATATGATGCTTCTGCACATCACGACAAAGCGCCTTCTCTATAAGAAATATAATCAACTTTCGATATAGCTTATGCTGAAAATTTTATTTTGGTAACTATTCATCTCGATCTAATACATGTCTCTTTTATTGTTTCTGAATATTTTCAATCTACCTGCACCTTTTAACTCCTATTCCCTTGCCTATTAGCCAGTTGGAGAAGTTGGTGAGACGAAATCAATGTATAAAGAAATAGTATTGGGAGGAGATGTTTGGGATCTTTTGGATGAATTGATGATTTATATGGGAAATCCAATGCAGTATTACGAGAAAGATGTCAAATTTGTGCGGATAAACTCATACAATCCTTTCAAGACTTGATAAAACTATTTATTATGCAAATCTTGTTCAGTTAGATTCATTTTTTGCACTGCAGGGTGTGCTTCTGGCTGGGCCCCCAGGAACAGGCAAAACACTGTTCGCTCGGACACTTGCAAAGGAAAGTGGGATGCCTTTTGTATTTGCTTCTGGTGCAGAGTTTACTGATAGTGAAAAAAGCGGTGCTGTACGAATCAATGAAATGTTTTCTGTTGCTAGGAGACATGTGAGTCTACTTCTAATTACAATATTGACATACAGAGATGGGAATGTTCCTCAAAGTAACAAATTTGCTTCTTATGATTCCTGCACCGAAAGCAGCCACCGGATCACCGGTCAAAACAAGTTAGAGAGAGAGCAGGGTGTGTGTGTGTGTGGGGGGGGGGTGTAATCTCCAAGGAAACTTCTAAAACAATAACAAAATGTTCAGTCTAACTCAAAACCGGAAGCTCATTTTTGTCAACTGTGCTTTTATGATGCAGTCAAGCATAGGTTACTTTAAAGCCGTTAGTCTCCTTTCAATGCATGTTCACCTTTTGGCTTCACTTTTTTGAACCAAACACAAACTACCAGGTCTTGAGCTTGCCGAGTAACTACTGTGGATGAAGTATCTAACATACTTTTAGCATGTTCCTGGCTTTTGGTTCCGATAAAATCTCCATCATTGAAAAACAAAATCATGCACTATTGTCGTGTGTTAATGAAATGCCCTTTTCTTGATGTCGTTAACTTACAACTAATAGCCTAATAGGTACTTCCACTTCTCATGAGAATTCTCATGATGATGTGATTTATGTGGCAACTGGTTGTCCCTATCTCCAGACGACTGTTCAAGCGTTGATCCTCTCTCTTGGATCATTCAAGCACACTTCATCTCTCCGACGACGATGATTAATATTTATGCAACCAACACTCTTCTATAAACCTTAGATTTCTTGTCATTGTTATGCCAATCAAATTAAGTTAATAAGTTTTTGGAGATTTGCAACATCATATCTCAGCTCGGTGTTTGAGAATAGATTCCTTTCCAGTGTAGTGCAAAAAACACCTCTTTTGTTCTACCGACGACTTCCCGGAGAAAGAATTGCATCACCTATCGTCTTTTGGGTGATTGTGTATGATAAATTAGAACGAGAGGAGAAGAGAATAGGAATTAGTTGCTTAAAGAGAATTTAAAAAGAGACCGCTCTAGCTAGCTCAACAACCCCTCCTAGTTCGAGAAAGAAAGGGAAGAAAGTGAAGAGGTGTCCTCACAGCTTCCCTTTGGGCATTTGCTCCCACCTCTTTGGACACTGTCGGTGCGCGATTGGACTGACTTGCAGGTACAACTTTATCGACTTCTTTAGCCTACACATCACAAAGAATGGCCAGGCATCTCCACATGATCCCGTATTGAGGACAAGTGCACGGAATTTTAAGGATAATTGTAGCTCGGTGGCTACCTAAGGAAACTCTGATTCGATCCGCCCCCCGGCTGGGAGGCATCTACCTCATCCCGATCACAAGGAGATGTTCACTATGATGGGGGTATTTTTTTTTCCTTAAGGAAAAAATAAAATGCATAGGGGACCATCCTTTTGTTGCGGCATGCTACTCAGATTTACGGATTCGCAGGGGGCCTCAGGCCCTAGTTAGTTGACTGACAATGACAAAGGCTTGCGAAACTAAGTAGGGCCTTTTCCTTTTTCTTTGAATAACTTATTCTCATTATCTTTAATAAGTAAAGTAGGCAAACCTATATGTCCTTAGTAGCGTTGACAAAGAAGAAGGAGTCGGTTAAAAGAAAGCGAATCTTTCCATTTTTCAACTAGAATCTATTATATAATAATAGAAAATAGAAAGAAATTTCTTATTATTATATATAGGCCAGCTTGACAAGCAACTCTTCCTCTTGATCTGATGTGCGAAGAGAAAGATTTCTTTTTAATGACTTCCACTAATCGATCCCGGCCCAGAAAAGTGACCGACCAGGGCAGGGCCCTATTGATAAATGAAAGAAAGGGTTTATGAGCCCGAGCCATGTAAGCCACACCTGTGTAGAGTAGATCGTTCAACACCTGCGGCACAAACTCATTTTGAACCTATTGGTCCTAGTATCATAGGCGATCGAACGACCGTCCCCTAATTACTAGACCAACCTGCTATAATAATTCCATGAACACCTAGCGAAGATATGACAAACAAATAAAGTAGCCCTATGTTCGGATCTGACAATACCATACCATAATCAAAAGGTACAACGGCCCGAGCGACCAGACTTAACATAAATGTAGCCATTGGAGCCATTCTAAAAAGGGAGATATTTGCACTACTTGGTGAAATAGGTTCTTTTAGAATCAATTTCAAACCATCTGCTAGAGGTTGTAACAATCCAAATGATCCCACTACATCAGGACCCTTTCGACGTTGCACAAAAGCCATTACTTTACGTTTAGCTATCACTAAAAAGGCTACTCCTAGTAGAAGTGGTAGAATTATTCCAAGTATTTCAGCTGGACATCTATGTACATTTTTTTCCTATTCACTCATGATCTGGCCTGGTCGACCCAATCATGATATTGAAGGAGGGGACCTTTTCTCGAAAAAAAATTCTTGCAACAACGAAAACCACAACACAAGCACTCCTTTTCCATTCATTCTATCTTAGAAAAAGAATTTAGCATAGACCACGACCCTCATCTTTTCATTTCTTTATCTATATGAAACCAAATGGGCGAGTCTTTATTATTGATTTGGGCCCTGAACTCAATGAGAGTGGGGATTCGCTCCTCTTGGGGAAACTCGTCCACGTCTGCAAGATACCTGACGACGTCTACTAATTTTTCGAGCGTGAGGGAATTATATAGCTGTTACAGAGAGTGTAAATATGGAAAGAATCTCCTAATTGCCTAATTATAGGGACTTGGAGATATTCCCATATATGTACTGTTATTACAGGGATTTGGGGATATTCTCATATCTACATTATTTAATTATATCATATCTAACACTCCCAGTCAAGCTGGAGCATATAAGCCATATGCTTCTAGCTTGCCGCAAATATAGTCAATTATGGATCCTCGAACTGATTTTGTGAAAACATCTGCTAGTTGATCTTTTGAGTTGACAAAACTCATGGCGATGTATCCAGACTCGATCTTCTCTTGATGAAGTGACAATCTATCTCAATGTGCTTCGTTCTTTCGTGAAACACGACATTACAAGCGATTGTAGTGCATCTTGGTTATCACAAATCAATTTCATCGGTTCAACTCCTCCCACCTTCAATTCTTGGAGAAGTTGTCTCAACCATATAAGCTCATATGTAGCCAATAGGGCTGTTAGCGGTACAGATACTCCCGGTAATTACCCGAGAATCGGATCGATACTCGGACGAAAAAGTTAACGGTCCGGATACGAGTACCAAAAAAATTACCTGGACCGATAAAGATCTCAGACTGTAACACCCCCTCCCCACCAGCCCTCGCCGCCTCACAAATTTGCCTAGCCCTCCAGCCAACCCTAATTAGTTGTAAATTGATCAAACTTTAAATGGTCATAACTCTGCGCTCGGACGTCCGTTTCACCAAATTGTTTTTTTGATTTCACGTATTTTTTCGAGATAGGGCCGGACAAAAGCAGTTTGGAGCAGCCAATTTCTCAAAAAATGTCCGTCTTGCCAATCAATTTCACTTTTCCCCCAAATCGTTACATTTTTCCCTTTTCAAAGCTAAATATCTCGCGATATACAATAGATTTCAACGTCCAAATTTCGTGGTAATGTGTCCGAGAATGTCAATTTCAATATTGAAAATTCAATTTTTAAAAAAAATTAAAAAAAATCCGGGCCCCGGAACTCTACCCGGAAAATTCTTACCGGTCTGGACCGAGAACCGGACCGATAAGGTTTCGGTCCAGTCCCGGATCTGGACTCAGGATCGAAACCTTATCGGTCCGGTTCTCGGTCCGGACCAGACCGATAACACCCCTAGTAGCCAATGCCATAACTTGATACTCCGCCTCTGCGCTTGATCTAGCCACAACGTTTTTCTTTTTACTTTTTCCTGATATTAGATTGCCTCCAATTAGAGCACAATAAGCTGAAGTGGACGACCTATCAGAAGGAGATCTTGTCCAATCTGCATCAAAATACCCAACAATGTGGGTGTGTCCCTTGTCTTCATACAATAAACCTTGTCCTGGAGAGCTGTTGATATATCGCAGAATGCGAATCACTGCATTCCATTGAACTATCACAAGGTGATTGCAGAAATTGGCTAATTCCATTAACAATAAATGAGATGTCTGGTCGTGTGATCGTAAGATAGTTGAGTTTGCCAACAAGTCTTCGATATCTGGTAGGATCTTTTAGATGCTCCCCCTGTCCTGAAATAAACTTAGTATTTGGATCCATCGGAGCGTCCACATGTTTGCAATTCAACATACCCGTGTCTTCCAAAATGTCTAAGGAATATTTCCGTTGTGTAATAGCAATGCCATTGCCTGACTGTTCCACTTCAATGCCTAAAAAATATTTCAGCCTAAATCCTTAGTATGAAAGTGACTTGAAAGGAGTTGTTTGAGTTGAGCAATACCTTCATGATCATCAACTGTGATAACAATATCATCAACATAAATAATTAAAAAGATATGTTTGTCATGAGACGAATGCCTATAAAATACGTAGTGATTAGCTTCTGTTTGGATTCTTCCAATTTGTTGGACAACAACTCGAAAACGACCAAACCATGCTCTAGGAGACTACTTGAGACCATAAAGGGATCGACGAAGTCTACAGACTAGTCCAGACTCCCCCTGAGCAACAAACCCCCAGTGGTTGCTTGCTCTATATAAACCTCTTCAGCAAGTTCTCCATGAAGAAATATGTTTTTAATGTCCAGCTGAAAAAGGGGCCAATGATTCATTGATGCTATAGAGATGATAAGATGGATAGAGGCCATCTTGGTAACTGGTGAGAAAGTATCTCCATAGTCAATGCCATAAATCTAAGTGTATCCCTTAACAATCGGTCTCACTTTGAGATGATCAATAGCTCCATTCGATCCTACCTTAACTGTGAATACCCAACGACAACCAACATTGATTTTCCTTTTAGGTAAAGGAACAAGCTCCCAAGTACTATTATCTTGTAAAGCAGTCATCTCTTCAATCATAGCCTGACACCAACCTGGATGAACCAGTGCTTCTGCCACAGTCATGGGAACTTTGACAGAGGATAAACTAGTAATAAAGACATGATATGATAACTTAAACAAGTATAAATGGGAGTTTGATTGGCAGTAGTTCTAGTACCTTTGCGAAGAGCAATTGGAAGGTCATCCAGTGTTCTAAAAAACGGCCTAGGCGCTAGACGCCCCCAGGCCGTCCCGATTTTGCCCTAGGAGGGAATCGATTTGGTTGTCCCGACGATTGAAGAAGAATTGATGGTGGTGTGTTGGTGTAAAATGACGGGAAGAGGATGGCGATTGTAATGGTACCACCCTCGATCGTCGATCAAGCTCGTGTCGGAAAATCAAACGGCGGCTAGGGTTTTTAGAAAACCGAATGGTGGTTTTGTCGATTTGGGTCGAATTGAACTACGGGGTGGGTATAGAAATGACGCGGAGGAGAATGCGGTGACAGTGGTGCAAACCACTGCAGTCGACTCTCACTCAAGTCGCCGGAAAATGGCAAAAACATATCGGAAAATCAGGTGAATTTTCGATCTGAAATTGGAGGAGATGTAGGACGAATCGACGTGCGTGGTTGGTATGGAATTGACGGGCTTGACGAGACGGTTCTTTTGGTATATGGGTTGCCTCCGATGAGTACCTGAGTCGGCCGGAAAATTCAATTTTCCGGCGATTTTATCGTTTCCGCCCTGCACCGCCCCGCCAGCGCCTCATCCGATTATTTCTTTTGAGTTCCTTCTGCACTACCTTCGTTCCCTAGGGTCACAAAAAGCCGCCATCATTTTTTCATTTATCATTGTTATTTGTCGTATGTTGCCGAAAATGAATTTTTTTAATAAATAAGTTGTAGTACAATCAAAGAGAAAAAGAATCAAAATCATTAGACTTTTTGGGAGAGATGAGAGGATTAAAAAGCAAAAAAAAGAAAAAGAACACACATAAGCATTTTGCTTTAAGAGAGAACAATTTAATTTTTCTATATTATATATGGACAAGAAGTACAGAACTTAGCAACCAAAACTGGAATTATAATAAATTCTATTGTTATAATCACTATTCACTAATATTTAAGAAAAAGAAAATGATGAATTTGGGGAAGGGGGAACAAATATTTTTCCCTCCTAAATGTGTATCCTGCATAACACCAAAAAAGAACAAATTAGTTGAGTGGAATTGTGTGTTGGGTTGTCAGTTGCAAAAATTAGTTGAGTCAATTATTTTAATATTTTGCAGGTTATTATTATTGTAAGTTGCAAAAATTAGTTCTAATTCAATTGAAAATCAAGAGTCGACTTCAAATGCTTCCAAATTAAAGAGAAGTAGTGATGATATTTTATGCATGTATTATATATATACAATTGATGTAAAATATTAAAAAAATTAAAAAAAATACATCCGCCTAAGGCGGCCAGGCTCCGCCAAGCCTCCGCTTAGCTTCTTTTAGAACATTGAGATCATATGATAAGTGGTCGACCGAAGTAGGAGACATCGTTGGAGCAGGTAATGATTCACCAGGAGTGCTTTGTTTACGTGTATTAGAGTTAGAAATACTAACTTGATTAGCAGGCTCGGAAGGAGGTTGAGATCGTCGGTACACTACATCAAAGAAGACTTTTAGTGGCAATACATTTTCCTTTTAATGGCAATATTTATTGCCACAAAAACATTTACTAGCAATTGATTAAATGTCATTGGATCCAAGGTCGCTAAAACCTTTACCGGCATTTATGTCGAGTGCTGATCTAGCAGCCTACATAGAAAATTATGCAACATCAGTACTCTCTTCATGGAAAAGATAGGTTAGCCTTGGTTTTAGCCAAGAGACTTGGAAGATAAACGTACTTCACTCGGGTGTTCAGGTTCTTCACCATCTCTACTCCTAATTGTCCATTGTCATTCCAGTACTCCTACTCCCTCATTAGGTATAAGTATTTTGTTCCAGTGGAAAATACCAGAACAAGTTTATAGGCATAAACGAACACAAGAGAAACAATATTAAGAGTGTGGTACGGAAGAACCATCCATATATGAACATTATTTGTCAATTCAGTTATAAACTTAGTGACCATAGCCATCTCTGCGAGTGTATGAACCACAACATTTAAAACTGAACCATTTTCACAAACCCCAACTCTTGGAGACTACTAACTCTGTCATCAAAATGAACCAGATCGTATTACAACTAATGTTTGTGATAATAAATAACCAAAACCACATACTGTCATTTGTAAAGTGAGGAAGGAAAAATGTAAGAAACTATCAATCTGATACTTTACTTGAGATATAGAATAAAGTTCCAATTAGCGGGAAAGGGCCATATTATACCAAACAACAAGTGTGGCGAGAAGTGTGTTACCTTTGAATAGCACACCAAGGCACATGAAGATTGTAAGGAATCTAAACTCCAGGTGTGTCGCACCAGCAATGGAGGTTTGTACGACAACAAGCGAGAGCAACACTTCGTTAGCTTTCCTTCCCAATAGACGGTAGATGAACTTCACTGCCAAAATAATTTAAGATAATTCTTTGTTAATTTTATATGTATGTGCACCAAGTGTTCTTCTTAGCTATTGTTTTACATTAGGGATTGAAAAAAGCATCCCAGATAAAGTTGATGATTGTTGTCTTGATGCTTTGTACTGAAGGTAGTCATGATAGTCTGCTCCAGTTAAAGTGATAAATGGAGATGATTGATATCAGGGGTGTAGTAATTATAGATGATAGTGGGGAAGAGAAAGTTGGTCTTCCAATATTCTGACTTAATAAATGACTTTTACTCTGATTATCAACTAAATTTAATAATATCAGAATATAGGTAGGAAAAAATGGCATAGAATTGGGCAGAACAGAGGCTAGCAGATTAAAAAGAATGTGATTCACGAAGAAACAAAAAGAGGAGAGAGATCCAATAGAAACTGATACAACATGGGAAGAGAAGAGGTAAAGTCGACCAGAGAGGAACCTAATTTTGTCGGAAAAAGTGGCTGGAGTCACGCACGCAGATTTAACGCGTGGGATTTTCAGAGAATGATTGTCGGAGGTAGAGGAGAAAAATTACGTGGGTTGTGAGTAGGGGGTTGTCGTATTTGGCTGTCAGGTTACAACCAGTTCCTAGGACTTTATTTCTGACAACCTTTAGCCAGAAGATGATTTGTTTTTTGTTTAAGGATAATTGAGCTCTAGGCTCTGATACCATGAGAAATTAGAAGGAGAAGAGAATAGGAATTAGCTGCTTAATTATTTCCTCAAGCTAATGAGATTATATAGCTGTTACAGAGAGTGTAAATATGAAAAGAAACTAATGAAAATATTACACTCTCCTAATTGCCTAATTATAGAGATTTAGAGATATTCACATATCTGTACTATTATTACAGGAATTTGGGGATATTCTCATATCTACATTATTTAATTATATCATATCTAACAGTGTAGAATTTCAGCGAGATTTCAACATCAACTTTTCGTGTTTTCAAAATAAGCGAACTCAATTTGATTTCCCCACTTTGAGTTTGACGGTGGGCATGTTAATATATCAAGTTAATATGAATCTAGGTTCATACACGTAAAGAAATGGATCTTGGGTCTAACTCAAATCCAAAAGCTAGCTTATGAGGTGATGGTTGTCCAAGACCATATAAGGAGACCACTCATCCCCTTTTCATCCGATGTGGGACTCTTCAACACCTCACCTCATGCCTAGGACGGGTCATCTTGTGCGTGGACAATTTAATATGGGAGCCCAACATCGGTAAACAAGAATTGAGATATGTTCTGCTCACCATGTAAAAAATGAATCTTTGGCCTAACTCAACTCCAAAAGATAGCTTATGAGGGGAGGATTGTCCAAGACCATATAAGGTGACCACCCATCTTTTTTTCATCCGATGCGGGACTCTTTAACTGACGTGTAGATTCATTCAATTGAATAACGAAATTGGTTAAAATATTTTGTAACATACCTTAGGATCCCACAAAGGTAAAGGTAGGGGTAAGGTCTGCGTACATCCTACCCTCCGTAGACCACACTTGTGAGATTACACTGGGTATGTTGTTGTATACCTTAGGATATTATGTATTGTAGTTATAGAATAATATGTACCTACTTAGCAGAAGGGTTGAATTGCTTTTTCATATTGTACATATCCTATGACTCTTATATAAGGACCACCTCATGTGTCGTGTTAATTAAGTCAATGAGAAGCTTTTCTAAAGAAGAAATTTGTCATTGACCTGATTAACAATGTCCAAGAGATGCTCCTTTTAGGAGTATTAAGCTATGTACAATATCGTAGATATTCAATTCCTATGCTAATAAAGTAAATATGCTATAATTAAATACATGATATCCTAAGATATTTTTTGAGAATGTTATCCTAAGATATCTTATTGAATATTCTATTCAGAATTTCAATTTTCAAGTACAATGAATCTAGACGTGTATGCATCTAGACACATTTTCTTGATATTTTAACATAACCTCTCAAATTCAAAGTGGAGAAATGTACTTGAGTTTGCTTGTTTCGAGAATATAAAAAGTTTATGGGAGCTTTTAATTATAGGTGATAAATAGGTTTTAAAATTGAGTTGGGGTAACTCTAGTTTTTTTTAATTGAGTAGGGGTGATAAACTTTGAATTAGTGATTAGAGAGTTTTGACTCACCCCAAAGTTATATTTTTAACACTCTGACTCCAAACTTTATTTTTTACACTTTGTCCCCAAGTTTTATTATTAACATTTTGACCCAACCCATATAAACCCTAGATAGCCAAAAAAACGCGCCAAATTTTCTGTTTGCCTGCACTTTTCCACCATTTTTTGCTCTTCTTTTTTGCTTCGTTTCTTATTCTTCTTGCTTCTTCTTCTTATGTTGCTGCTCGTTTCTTCTTCTTCTTCTTCTTCTTCGTCTTGATTGGATTTTTCTCAAGAAAGAAAAAACAAGACCACCTGATTTTGCAACTTATTGAATGGATTTCATTCGTGTAGCACTGAGAATTACTTCATAACTCTTTTCATTGTTCTGCTTTCTTCTTCTTCTTCTTCGTCCGCCATTGTTGCTCAAGAAAGAAAAAAATGTGACCACCCAATTTTGCAATTTTTTACTGGATTTTGTTGGTGTAGCACTGACAATTACTTCATAAGTGTTTTTCGCTCATTTGGTAAGTACAACAATGCTGTTGTATTTCAATTTTTCACCTGGGTATAAATCTAACTGTGTTGCAGAACAACTCGATCTTTGAGTCAACTTGATTGTGCATTGCAATGAATAAGTCAGTGATTGCAACAAGTTTGTGATCTGTTGCAACAGATGGTTCAATTGTTGCAACTTCTTCAACAGCTTTAACAGAATGTCAACTTGTTACAGCAGGTTTATCATCTGTTGGACATTTTCCAACAGATGGGTAACTTATTGCAGCAGGTATCTCATCTGTTGGAAAATTTCCAACGTATGGGTAACTTGTTGCAACAGGTATCTCATCGTTGGAAAATTTCCAACAGATGGGTAACTTGTTGCAGTAGGTATCTCATATGTTGGAAAATTTCCAACAGATGGGTAACTTGTTGCGGCAGGTATCTCATCTGTTGGAAATTGTCCAATAGATTGTCAACTTGTTGCAGCAGGTTTATCATCTGTTGGACATTTTCCAACAGATGGGTAACTTGTTGCAGCAGGTATCTCATCTGTTGGAAAATTTCCAACAGATGGGTAGCTTGTTGCAGCAGGTATATCATCTGTTGGAAAATTTCCAACAGATGGGTAACTTGTTGCAGCAGGTATCTCATCTGTTGGAAATTGTCCAATAGATTGTCAACTTGTTGCAGCAGGTTTATCATCTGTTGGACATTTTCCAACATATGGGTAACTTGTTGCAGCAGGTATCTCATCTGTTGGAAAATTTCCAACAGATGGGTAACTTATTGCAGCAGGTTTATCTGTTGGACATCTTCATGATGCGAAATATTACCACAAAAACCCGGTCGACTCAACAGATAGTGACTTATTGCAACAATTTTATTACTTGTTGCAACAAGTAGTCCACTTGTTATAGATTGGTATGTACTCTCATGACCAATTTTTTTTTTAAACAAAATATCTTCAGGTACCTCGAACACCACTAATGGGGGACTCAATAACAATTGGGGTTGATTGTCATGGTGAATGGATCGAGAAGAATACTCAATATATTTGGCGATGGAAGTGTAGTGACACGTTAGAGACGATAACGATGACTGTCCAAAGAGATGTTATGTTCGATGATTTTGTGAACCTAATCATCACCTATTGCGAATTAACTTGTGAACCAAAAGATCTTTCCATCACTTACATGCACAACTTTTTTGAAAATCAGAGGGTCTTGCCATTTAAGATAACTGGCCAGGTTCGTTTGCGTGCTTATTTGAATGATGTAGCTAGGCCCATTTTAAGGGTATACATTGTTGGAAGCCCGGTAGAGAACCACAATTTATCTCAAGACCAACAAGATGTGTTAAATGATGAATTAGATGGGGTGGATGTGGATATCCCAGATAATGGAAGTGGGGCTGACCCGATTCCTATACCCGAAGTTGTGAGAAATACATTGGGCACTACACAATCAATACAGTCTAGCCATGTTCAAGATGATGAAACATGTTTTATAAAGGAATGTCATTCAAGAACAAGGAAGAACTAGCCACTTGGTTGAAACTTGCTTGCTTGAAGAAAGATTTTAGAATCAAGAAGGTGATTAATTCGCGTATTGTGTATTGCTTCAGATGTGTACATCCGGAGTGCAAGTGGTGGCTAGGGGCTGTGAAACTTTTAAGTTCTGACAGATTTTGTATTAGAACCTACATAAAGCATCACACATGTGGTTCTGAGCATATTACGAGCCATAATCCACACGCTACTGCGAAAGTCATTGGTGAATACTTCAAAGATAAGTTTCATTGCGGTAAAGGCCCATCTACAAAAGATATGAGTCAATCAATTCGTAAAGATTTGGGTTGTAAGGTAAGTTATTGGAAGGTCTGGAAGGGCATGGAGATTGCAAAGACTTTGACAAGGGGGACACATGAGCACGGGTATGCGGTGCTTGATGCGTATCATTATATGCTTCGTTATGCAAATCCAGGAAGTAAGACGGCATTGAAGGTTGATGAAAATGGGAAGTTCAATTACTTTTTTGTAGCCTATAAGGCTGGATGCTTGGTTTTGCGCAAATAAAAAAAGTCATAGCTGTCGATGAGACATTCTTGAGGAGCAAGTACGAAGGAGTGTTGTTGTCAGCAGTTGCACAAGATGCGAATAATCATATTTTTCCAGTGGCATTTTGTGTAGTGGACACGGAGTGTGATGCTTCGTACAAATATTTTTTTGAACAAATGAGAAGCTATATAGAGGATACCCCTGAGTTGTGCATAATTTCTGATAGACATCCAAGTATCAAAAAGGCGATTTCAATTGTATTCCCTACATGTCATTATGGTTTTTGCATGAGGCACCTAGGGAAAAATCTGAGAACCACCTTTCACAATGGGGCAGTCGTATCTCAATTTTATAAAGCAGCAAAAGCATACAATATTGATGTCTTCAATGACCATTTCAATCAAATCAGAGATTTGGTTCCTGGGGCCGCCGAACATCTTGAACGTGCTGGATTCCACAAATGGAGCAGGGTATTCTGCCCCGGAAATAGGTATTTTCATATTTCTGTTTCCAACAAGTAACGTATCTGTTGCAATTAATAGGTAACTTTTTGCTACAGATATTGTACTTGTTGTGATTTTTGACACAGCTGAGCCTCAACCACATGTTCCAACACTAATATGTTTGTATTGTTAGGCATGATTTTATGACGACAAACGATGCTGAGTTGGTGAACTCAATGTTCAATGTTGAAAGAGAATTTCCCTGCTCTATTTGATTCCATAAACAAGAGGTTTACTGAGAAATTTCATGAGAGGCGTATGAAGTTCATCGACTCACCAACCATCTTTTTTCCTTAATGGAAAAAAAATCAAAATTTGTCAACTTGAGTAATAAGTTATTGGCCCATCAAACTGCCAACTACAAGTTCACACATCGCCACGGTTGACTGCAATGATCCGCAAGAAGATCTTATACTTGTAGAGTTGTTGACATGGACAAAATACCTTGCCCACATGCTATGGCAGCGCTTCGAGTCCAATATGATGAAGATTTTGGAAGGCGAATTTATGACTACTCATCTCCATATTACAGGATCGAGAATTACATAATTGTATACTGTGAGGAAATAAATCCTGTGCCTTCTGAAGAATCTTGGGAAGTTCCTATGGAGATTTTAGAGAGAAATACCTCATCCACATGTTGATCCGAACAAACCGGTAAGAAGACGGACAAAGAGGAGATGTAGAATCGGGGAATCACTTGCAACGAGGAAAAATAAATGCTCCATATGCAAAACAGATGGCCATAAAAAAACTACATGCCCAAACCGAATTATTCCCTAGTTGTTAAATTTGCAATGTATTGTAATAATAATTACTATTGTTTGTGTTTGTGATATTTTATGAAATTGTTAGTAAAATTGGTTTAAATGATATGTTGATCTTGCTCAAATCACCGATGTATGTTCTGTGGTTTTGTAATTTCTGAACAGTTTTCATCAAGTAAAAATTCTGTTGCAACAGCTGTGTAACTTTGGGATTTTGCCAATCATTAATCGAACTTGTTGCAGCAACTAACTTAACTTGGTTTTCCAACAGATGAGTCAGTTTTTGCAACAAGATGTAAATTTATTACAACAGATGGTTCAGTTGTTGCAACATATTCCAACAGATAAGTAATTTGTTGCATCAGGTGTGGTACTTGTTGGAAATTGTCCAATAGCTTGTCAACTTGTTACAACAGGTTTATCATCTGTTGGACATTTTCCACATTTTCCAACAGATGTGTAACTTGTTGAAGCAGGTATCTCATCTGTTGGAAAATAGGTAACTTGTTGCAGCAGGTATCTCATCTGTTGGAAATTGTCCAACAGATTGTCAACTTGTTGCAGCAGGTTTATCATCTGTTAGAAATTTTCTCTCAGATGGGTAACTTGTTGCAGCAGGTATCTTATCTGTTAGAAATTATCCAACAGATTGTCAACTTGTTGCAGCAGGTTTATCATCTGTTGGATATTTTCCAACAAATGGGTAACGTGTTGCAGCAGGTATCTCATCTTTTGGAAAATTTCCAACAGATGGGTAATTTGTTGCAGCAGGTTGCTCATCTGTTGGATATTGTACAACAGATTAGTAATTTATTGCAACAGATTATTGTACTTGTTTGACAGTTGCAAACATCTGCTGAGGTTGTATGGTTTGATGTATTTTGTTTAAGTTGTGAGTGAGATTTGTGATGGTTGTGTGTTTGTAGTGAAATATAGATGTTTTACTATAAATTACTAATCTGTTGTACAATATTCAACAGATGATCAACTAAGTGTATACTTTCCAAATCGAGCGATCGTTGGTGTAATTTGATGAGAATTACTTGATTCACCCATATTTAGGTGTAAACAACGAAAACCAATGATACTTATTGTTTACTAAATGTTCCTAGCCAATTTGATAGTATTCTGAGTCAGGACATATGATCAACTAAGTGTATACTTTCCAAATCGAGCGATCATTGGTGTAATTTGATGAGAACTACTTGATTCACCCATATTTAGGTGTAAACAACGAAAACCAATGATACTTATTGTTTACTAAATGTTCCTAGCCAATTTGATAGTATTCTGAGTCAGAACATATGATCAACTAAGTGTATACTTTCCAAATCGAGCGATCATTGGTGTAATTTGATGAGAGGTCTTGCTTCATATTTGTTAATTCATTTCTGGTTTGCTTTGATGATGGGTAGGCTTGTTGTGCTACTTGATTCACCCATATTTAGGTGTAAACAACGAAAACCAATGATACTCATTGTTTACTAAATGTTCCTAACCAATTTGATAGTATTCTGAGTAAAGACAAATGATCAACTAATCGTATACTTTCCAAATCGAGCGATCGTTGGTGTAATTTGATGAGAACTACTTGATTCACCCATATTTAGGTGTAAACAACGAAAACCAATGATACTTATTGTTTACTAAATGTGAAGCTATTAAATAGGTTACTCATCCGTTACAATAGATAATTCACTTGTTGCAACAACTAACTCATCTGTTGCAACAAATTACAAACTTGTTGCAACAGATGGGTAAGTTGTTGCAATTTCTTCAACAATTGAAAGATTTGTTGCAACAACTGACTCATCTGTTGCAACAAATCACAAATTTGTTGCAACAGATTATGTTATTTCCATCTGTTAAATCTAATTAATTATTGAAATAGTCAAATAGTATAGGATGTTATTGTTCTGAAACACTTCATACATAGTTCATACAAAAAAGTCATATAGTGACATATAGTGATTGATGTGAGACACTCCATACATAAAGCTAATTATTAGTCATATAATAGTATTTAATTTCTTGATTTAGATGACACTCAGGGTGTGTTTGGCAGTTGGAATCTGTTGCAACAGATGAGTCAGTTGTTGCAACAAGTTTGTGATCTGTTGCAACAAATGGTTCAGTTGTTGCAACTTCTTCAACAACTGTTAGATTTATCGCAATAACTAACCCATATGTTGCAATAACTGAACCATCTGTTGCAACAAATTTACATCTTGTTGCAATAACTAAACACCTAATATATACTTTAATTACATAATGTCATAAAAAACTCCTAATATATATTTAAATTGTTCAACAGGCCAAAAAATGCAAAATTAATGAATTGTTTATCAACCTATCTTAGGGCTCCAACACCTTTTCAATGATACTTAATGCCAATCTCCATTGCATCCTCCTTACAGAGTTGTCGCTGATTAGACTTTCGGGTTTTGTCACAGTTGTGCCGGTAAGAAAAGCCTCCATAAAAGCAATTGACCACGAACCATATGCACTACCAATGACATTGCGGGGGAGATTCTGTAGCCTATTGAATCCCCACGATTCATTTAGTAACTTTGCAGGCAAGTGTGCGAACATTCCACTATGTTGCAATAACTTGGGCCACAATTTCATTACCGGCTCTATGAAATAAAAGAAATCACATTCTTCGTATACAAGAGTGTTGCAGTCATATACATTTACCATTCCCTCTTCAATCATGAACTCGAGAGTGACAAAATGTGTGACATTAATATTCATCACTGTTAAAACCCTCTTTGCACCAGCCCACGAGCAGTCTCCCGGGTAGGGTCTGACACCCCTACAATAATCAAGCATATTATCATCCCACTTGAATTCAGCAAGTCTAACCATCAGAGGCACGACATTTGGAATTGTACTCTCTTTTGTCAATACTGCGTACCTCTTGGACATGTTGTTGTAAAAGTTGAGGTCCACGATTATGTCAGTGGAATCATAGTACTCAGGGAAATTGAATTGCCTCATACGCATTAGAATCAAGACTTCATCTACATACTAAAGTAAAAGTAGTAAAACAGTTAGTAACTTGGTGCAACAGATACAACAACAGATTATCTACTTGTTGCAACAACATACTGAATTAGATAGATATATACAAGTGTTGAAACTTACCCAATCCTCCCACCAAACTTCCATGCTCACGAGCTCAAGTCATTGCTCCAAATTCATGCATTATGTACAAGGTTCTCCCACTCTTTTGGACTTGATCATAGCCTCAACCATTTTCTTCTTTGGCGTACATGCTTGAAAATATCCACCTTCTTTAGCACTTTTGGCCCAACATCAAGAAGAGGAGTCTCAATTGACTTACTGGGAGTAGCAACAGATCTTTTTGATCTAACTGATGCAAGTGCCTTGGCAATTGCTTTGCCCCTTCTTCGAGCATGAACATGCGTATAAGGTAAGGAAGTATTCTTTGATGGTTTGATACCTCTCTTGGATATCAACATCTGTATAGAAGTGTTTGTGGCTTCTTGGGCCTGCTCCAATTCCTCCACCTTTCTAATCAAATTATTCATTTTGTCCTTGCAAGTGGTGCACTCACAAGAACATGAGGGCACCATAGAAGTACTGACACCAACATCAACAGATCTTCTACCACTCAATCCACCACCACTAAAATTACAACCAAACCCGGAAAAATCACCCAATCCAGGAACTGGAGTAAATCCATCAATATTCGCATCGATCATCTCTTAATTTTTCCCCAGCAATACTTGCTGGGACATCATCACCAACACCACCACCACCACCAACAACATCAACATGCTGAACAAAACCACCAACATCATCAGCACCACCATCATAAACAACAACATCACAACCAGCACCAACAACAACATCACAACCACCACCAGCTACAACATCATCAATTCTAGTGATGGCTGTCACTCCAGCCAATTCCCCTTTGAACTCATCAATCAATCTGTCAGATACAGATTCTATTTGCACAAAGGTGACAAGACATGGCATCTCCAACTCTCTTATTGTTAGGACAAGCCATGGGTTCACAACCTACAACAAAAAAGTAGATATATCATAATGGTGCTAAATCATAAAAGGCAAAACCTATTGAAAATAATTTATCAGGTTGTTGCAAAAGGTTACACATCTGTTCGGAAATGTCTAACAAATGGATAACTTGTTGCAGCAGGTATCTCATCTGTTAGAAAATTTCCAACAGATGGGTAACTTGTTGCAGCAGGTATCTCATCTGTAACTTGTTGCAGCAGGTTTATCATCTGTTGGACATTTTCCAACAGATGGGTAACTTGTTGCAGCAGGTATCTCATCTGTTGGAAAATTTCCAACAGATGGGTAACTTGTTGCAGCATGTATATCATCTGTTGGAAAATTTCCAACAGATGGGTAACTTGTTGCAACAGGTATATCATCTGTTGGAAAGCGGTACCTCATCTGTTGGAAATTGTCCAACAGATTGTCAACTTGTCGCAGCAGGTTTATCATCTGTTGGACATTTTCCAACAAATGAGTAACTTGTTGCAGCAGGTATCTCATCTGTTGGGAAATTTCCAACAGATGGGTAACTTGTTGCAGCAAGTTTATCATCTGTTGGACATTTTCCAACAGATGGGTAACTTGTTGCAGCAGGTATCTCATCTTTTGGAAAATTTCCAACAGATGGGTAATTTGTTGCAGCAGGTTGCTCATCTGTTGGATATTGTACAACAGATTAGTAATTTATTGCAACAGATTATTGTACTTGTTGTAAAAACTTACTGTAACAGATGGGTAACTTGTTGGAAATTGTCCAACAGATTGTCAACTTGTTACAGCAGGTTTATCATCTGTTGGAAATTGTCCAACAGATTGTCAACTTGTTGCAGCAGGTTTATCATTAAGTTAGATTCCACATTATTCAAGGGGATAAAATTTACATTCAGTTGTCCTCTTTGTATGCTCCAGCTTTTGTATTTATAGATGAGATTGATGCTATTGCTGGAAGGCATGCAAAAAAGGATCCGCGTAGGAAGGCAACATTTGAGACTCTGATTGCTCAGCTTGATGGGGAGTGACTATCTTAGTTACATTCCATGGATATAACACTCTCTTCTTTGCAAAGAAAATTTCATATCGGAGAGCACTATAGTGATGCTGCTTTTGATGAGTTCTGACTTTAGAATCTTATTCTGCAGTTTCTTGATATGGCTTCTCAAAGAACATTTCCCCTTCTTCCCTACCCTTTCTACAATATCTGGACAGTGAAATTTTTTGCTGTTGAATTATGTATTTTTTTAATATGATAAAATGAAACATCTAGTGAACTTGCAGCACTTAACAGTTTAATTAATATGCTAACATCACTTTATGATGTCCTTTAAGTGTTGTTTTAAAGAAGAGAAAGATATGGCACATGTGCTGCTTGCATCTTCTTTTACGAGTTAGCAATATTTTGTCATACTACAAACAAGCCTTCTGTGATGTAATTTTGGTTTATATGTTTATCAAGTGCACTGCCAGAGCTAGAAGGAAGCAGTAATATACATAGCAAAAAAGATTACGCTAATATTCTAGAGAAGTACTAAAGGCAAATCCACTTTTTCCCTCCTATATTCTTGTTTCATTGTGCAGCCAAGATAAAATAGGATTTGTTTGCGCAGGAAAGAAAAAACTGGCGTTGATAGGTTTTCACTAAGACAAGCTGTCATATTTATCTGTGCAACCAATCAGCCAGATGAACTGGACTTAGAATTTGTCCGCACTGGACGTATTGACAGACGTGTGTATATTGGTTTACCAGATGCAAAGCAACGAGTGCAAATTTTTGGAGTTCACAGTGCTGGGAAGCAGCTTTCAGAGGATGTTGCCTTTGAGAAAGTAAATTGTTTGCTTCATTAGTTCTCGTTGCTATCTTGGAATTTCCTCTTACATATGATTTTCTTGAACATAAAATTACTTTCATGTTACATACCACAGCTTCTTTTCGAGGGGTTAGAAGCAACCCTACTGCACAGGCCAAAAGCCAGTTGTTCCTTTTCTTGCACCAGTTATGGGATGACAATGATGTTTTTTTGTTAATGACTTAATGTATGCCGATGAAACCCTCCATTTGGAACACCTAATCTGAGGCTCAGGTTTTGGAGTTTGATTGTTGAATTGTTTTCCTTGAACTTTTGCAGCGCGTCTTTCGTACAGTTGGATATTCTGGGGCAGACATAAGAAATCTAGTCAATGAAGCTGGAATAATGGCGGTAAGTTTGTTCTTTGTATTTTCATTGATATATAACATCTGTAATCACTATTGGAGCTTCATATCAGTTGACCTATTGTTTCCTTGACATTGACAAGTTCTTTTTCTTGAACGATTGTTAAGTTATTGGCAATTGACTTAAAATCACATTATTAACATGGAGACTTGTAAAACACAACATACAGTTTTTTG
Source organism: Przewalskia tangutica (assembly GCA_029844215.1). Taxonomy (NCBI): domain Eukaryota; kingdom Viridiplantae; phylum Streptophyta; class Magnoliopsida; order Solanales; family Solanaceae; genus Przewalskia; species Przewalskia tangutica. The sequence continues at coordinate 131,933,858 of CM056720.1, read as the reverse complement.
TTTCTGTAAAAATGTATATTGGTGGCATATTTGAGATCATGTAATTAGCTTTTTGCTGTAACGGTGGACATTACAGCATGATTCTTTTGGAAAAAAGAAATAGATGGTGGATAGGATAGCATATAATAGTTTAAGAAAAGAGTAAATATGGCAAACTTAGGTGGCTCTAACTGAAAGTTGTGGAGCAGATGCCTGGAAAATCAACCAAAATCAGGAGTCAAGTATAAGAGCGGTCACCACAAGTGACAATAAACAAGCAAACAAGTGCTTTTTAGGAATCACCTTTCTTAATGATCAATTTATCTATAACAGGGGAAAACACAAACCACGAAATTGATTAAAACATCTTCTCGGGCACCCTTACAAATTAAGTGCATGCATGGCTTGGTCTCCACCTTAACTCCTCAATCACATATCAATGTCAAACAGTACACCGAAGTTTCCAAACTGACAACTGATTAAACTAATTAAAACTTAAACATTTACATGATATAGGCTAAATATTGTCCTCGTTAGGAAACACTATAAAATGATTAAGGCTCGGTTAATCCAAGTTGAAATAGGGTGTCTCTGTTATGAGGGAAATTTTTTCTTGAAGGACAAACATGTTTTCTGATTTTCCATTTTCTTGAGCGTGTTAGCTAAGTATTCGAATTTTTCATGCAGGTAAGAAAAGGACATTCTAAGATCCACCAGAAGGATATCATTGATGTTTTGGACAAGCAATTGCTTGAGGGTATGGGTGTGCTCCTGACAGAGGAAGAGCAGCAGAAGTGTGAGCAAAGTGTATGCAATATTTCCCTGTTGCTCCTAGAAGAAACAAGATGTATCAGTTTATTGTTATGATCGATTTAAAACTTTCTACTAGATATCTCGTGAAAAAAGACGATTGTTGGCAGTACATGAAGCTGGTCACATTGTCTTGGCACACTTGTTCCCTCAGTTTGACTTGCATGCTTTTTCTCAGCTTCTACCTGGTGGCAAGGTATTAGTTTTACGTGAACATTGGTTTTGTTATATTCAATCTGGCTTTTGTTGACTCTAACTGTTTCTCGTTTTACTGAGCAGGAAACTGCGGTATCAGTTTTCTACCCCAGAGAAGATGTGGTTGATCAAGGTTATACAACATTTGGCTACATGAAAATGCAAATGGTAGTAGCTCATGGTGGGCGTTGTGCCGAACGAATTATATTTGGCGATGACATTACAGATGGAGGAACAGATGATCTAGAAAATATCACAAAGGTAGATCACATTTCTTCAAATGTTGCAACATCCAAGCAGTGACGGAGCAAGAACTCTTGATTTTACTGTCTTTTCTTCTTTTTAGTTGTGGAGGGATCAATAACTATTGGGTGGTGGAGTAATTCAATTTTGTTGTCACACGTGTTGTTGAGTCCCACATAGGTAGTGCGATGGGGGACTTGGTCTCCTTATATGGTCTTGGACAATTCTCACATCTTGAACTACCTTTTGGGGTTAAGTCCAATGTCCAGTTCTTATCATGGTATCAAAGTAAGACCCATCCAATTCTTGGTTTATCAGATGTTGGTCCCCCATATTATATTGTTCACGTTCCAATTGACAGGTCGGGGGTGTCGAGTCCCACATTGGAGGTGGGATGGGGGACTTGGTCTCCTTATATGGTCTTGAAAAATCCTCACCTATTGAGCTAGCTTTTGGGTTGAGTTAGACCCGAGGTCCATTTCTTACCAAATGTTATTTAGGTGTGGAGAAAGATATAATTTAAGGTATTGAGGAAATTACAACATAAGATCCCACAAGTGGGGTTTCAGGAGGGTGGGGTGTACGCAAAACTTACCCCAAACTTTGTAGGGTAGAGAGCTTGTTTTCGATAGACCTATCATTGCCAACCTCTTACACCTCCTCACTGGGGCATTTGTGCTCCTCTTCACATGCCCGAACATCTTCGCGTAGCTTCCGCATCTTGTCCGCCATTGAAGCCACTCCTACCTTGCCCCCGTATTTATTTGTACGAACGGAATTCTTTGTTTTGTAATGGATTATCTTCGTTCCTAATCTTGTCTCTCCTAGTGTATATATCTTGTGTATGTGTGTGTGTGTTCTAGTATTTGCATTCAAGCTACTCTGCTTTGATATATGCTAGATTTGCTAATTTTGCTTTGCTAGCATTAGTAGTGTGGGAGGTGAAAAGCGGACAATCTTTGAGTATGTGATTGCTGTCACCTCAATTTTTACTACGTCTATGCCAGATTGCTCGGGAAATGGTGATAAGTCCTAGGAACTCTAGGTTGGGCCTTACTGCTTTGACAAAAAGAATAGGATTGGGTGATCGGCCTGACAGTCCTGATGGTGAGATTATAAAATATAAGGTATAATCCCTTTGTGGAACATGAACTGTCTTGGTTTAAAGCTTGATATTTATTTTTCACAACATATTCTCGATTCCCTAACTTGTTCACCTCCTTGTGATGATTAGTGGGATGATCCTCATATAATTCCTGCTGATATGACAGTTGAAGTTTCTGAGCTATTTACTCGTGAATTGACAAGGGTAACTCAAATTTTCCTTTCTCTTATGGTTATATTTGGTTATTCCGGACAGGAGAAGCGATTTTGTTTCCATATTTTTAATTTTTCAATGCATGAATCTTTGCTTGTGGTTACTTGATAAAAAAAATGAATATTTGCTTGTGGTTATACTAAATTTCCACTTGTTAAAGGCATCAGAAATTTAAAACTGTCTAGGTATATGCAACCACCACTCTAGCCTCTCCACCAATTTGTTTTTTTAATAACCGTGGTGTCCGGGCTAGCGAACTCTCCACGCCAATCTAAAAGGGAAAAGAAAAAGAATTAACCCAAGCTTCTTGGTTATACATGCAAGTTCTAAATTTTTTTTAGTGCCATGGGCCTCCTTTGAATGTTCTTTGGTAAAGGTCGTCTCAAGTGGTTAATAATTGTGGTACTTCTACTTACTTTAATCTGGTTCACCTTTTCCTTTTTTTTGGGTTTGTTTTTTCTTTAAGGCTGATTTTTATCATGCTATGTAAAGCTGTAGGTCCAACTTTAAAAAAAGGGCATCCCGGTGCAGCTCCAGCTATGCGCGAGGTTCGGGGAAGGGCCGGACCACAAGGGTCGATTGTACGCAACCTTACCTTGCATTTCTGCAAGAGGCTGTTTCCACGGCTTGAACCCGTGACCTCCAGGTCACATGGCAGCAACTTTACCGGTTACTCCAAGGCTCCCCTTCTTTAGTCCAACTTTAGTTTCACTATATTACCATCAAAGTACTATTAATTGCCACAAAAGATTTGAATACTGAAGAGCACTACAAATTTAGAAGGAAGATTGCTAGTTTATTTAGTTCCATGATGCAACTTTGAGTTATCCATCTGTTACGAGCAGTTCTTATTCTACTTTTGCAATATACAAGATAATCTAACATAATTTGTATCACAGTATATTGATGAGACAGAAGAACTTGCAATGAGGGGATTGATGGTGAACAGACATATACTGGATTTGATTTCCAATGAGCTTCTTGAAAACTCGAGAATAACTGGATTGGTATGATAAACCTGCAGTTGTGTTCTCTATTCTGTTAAAGAGTGTACCTGATTAGAAATGGAAATATATGTATGCACCTGCTTTTTGCAAATCAACTTTTAGTCTCCTCACAGCAATCAATTTTATTCATCCAAGTGCACTTGTGTTGCCTATTTTTCATTAATATGCATCACACGGAGTATCTATTGCTTGTTCTGTACCCGTTTTGCCACCAATTCAGTTGTATGAGTTGTTACATGCCATCTTAATTTGTGAATAGTTGAGACCTTTTCTCTAAACAGTTACTGAAATGCTTGACATATCCGAGCTTTAAAGCATCATTTCAGGCAAGGTTCCCAAAATAGTGAAAGAGAATATATAAATAGTGTTACAAATTTTATGTGAGCCAGCAAGCAGATTGATACATGAAATCACACCAAAATAGGATGGTTGAAATGGAAAAGTGCCACTGCGGTGTTATGTGACTAAGGATACCTACCAAAGTGAAAGGTAGTTCTATAGAACAGATATAAGACTAATAGTGTTATATGGGAGTGAGTATTGGGTCGCTAAAGTTACATATTCACAAGATGAGTGTCACAAGATGCGCATACTAAGATGGATGTGCGGTCATATAAGATTAGAAATCACCACATTCAGTAGAAGGTGTAAGTGGTGAGAAAAGGTTTGCTTGAAATGGTTTGGTCATCTCCTGCAAATGCACTGGTTTGTAGGTACGAAACCATGGTGAGTAAAGGTGTTAAAAAGGGAAAGCTGTCCCAACTTGTATTTTGCTGGGCTATCTGGAAGAAAAGAAATAGTACTCCTAGATGTTTTGAAGACAAGTTTAACTCCATCCAAAAAGTTAATATGAACCATATTTTAAATTTCCAGTGTTGGTGTAAAGAAATGCGGGTAGAAGTTACAGATGCTATTTTACAGTTTATGAAAGCCTTGTAAAATGCACAAGGTGGTGATGTAATTTGAAAATACAGTTGCCAACACAGCTCTGTGCTGATGAATATATTATTACCATTCTTTAGAAAAAGAAAGGTGTTAAATTGGAGGCAAACCTAAAATCACATGGAATGCAGTTGCCTGGAAAGACCTACAATCTCTTAGAATCTACACAGATGTAGCGAAATAGGGTACAATTTAAGAAAAAGACCTATATAAGTGACACCTAATTAGCGGGAACTAGGTTTTAGTCATTTTAGTGCATTTACTTGATGATGATATGAATGTTGCTTAAATGAAGAAGTGGGAATTCATATAGCCGATCTCAACTTGATTGGGGACTAAGGCATAGTTGTTGTTGTTGGTGTTGTAGTACATTACTTTAGGTCTTATGTTTTCTAGAATCTTTTAGTCCTGTTTGAGGTTATATCATTTATGCTAGTAGCAATATATAGAACTTCTAGTACTATTTTTTTGTCACTACTTGTACAATATGGGTCCATGATGAGATTAAATGAAGCGGCACATCAGTAAACATTCATATAGCAGACCCCGACTTGCTTGAAATTGATGCCTGGTTATTTATAAGACGGAATGACATTGCCAGAGTGAGAATACTTCTTGAAAATTAATAGATCACAAAATCACTATAAACTGTTTATAGCTTGGAAAAGTATTGGTCAGGAATAACTTGTACAATTGCATCCAAAGCCCGTGATAAATTATAGGCAGAATACACCATCTTCTTCCCCTATCAAGTCCATTTTTGGCCATTCCGGCCGAGTTGTTTTTTCAAGAGAAGAGAACCTTTTTCCCCTTTAGTTTCACTATATTACCATCAAGTTCAGGGGGCTGTCTATGTATTCTGCCTGCATAATATTTGTTCTAGTATGAGTAGTCCAGCAACTAGGTATGGGATTGAAATGTTAGATTAGAGGATAGAAATATCTGGCAGAAAAAAGTTGGAGTTAATTGATTTCCTACTTGGGACACAAAAATTTGACAGGACTTGGAAGTGCTTATAGATTTGTACCGCAAGTAGAAGAAAATGTATATCATGATAAAGTTCTAGTAGACTCTCTGACACGTGGTAATTTAGGGAGACAATTTATGGATTATTTCGGGTGTTAATAACAATTTGCTGAAATTTTGCTTAAGAGTATTGTTTCAGGCTTAAAAACTCCTCAAAAACTACCTATTGTAAACTATGTTTACCGGGAAAACCTATTATAAACTATATGTATGTTCATTCTGACAAAGGAAATGTCACATAGAAATTTTTGGAAAGACGGTGTAGTTGGAGCGGTATATGAGATATCAAGGTTGGTTATAATTGAACTAGCAGATGAACTCCCCCTCAGATAAACTTTTTGCTCCTTAGGAAGGTTGACAACGGTCTTTGTAAAGACTGTAAGGTTATTCCGAGTGAGTATCTTATAATCCGACATAAGCTTTTGGTGATGGATTTGGAGATCAAGATGGAGAAAAAAAGGAGGATTGTGGATGACAGGCTAATAATCAAATGGGGGAGTTTGACCATGGCTAGTGCAAAGGAGATGGGGGAGAGGTTTATGGTCAGGGGGCTTAGGGGAGTAGTGGGGATACGATCGGTATGTCGGACAGGATGGCCAGTTGCATTCGGGAGGTAGCTACAGAAGTGCTAAATGTCTCGCGGGGTAGCCATATCAAGGGAACTGGTGGTGGTATAGTAAAGTTCAAGAGAATGTGGAAGTAAAGAAAGTGGCATATGCGAAATTGGTAGAAAGCAAGGAATTATATAAGATGGCGAGGAAGGAGGAAAAACTAGCAGTTACGACGGCGAAAACGACGACTTTTGAACGCCTGTATGTGAATTAGAGGAAAAAGGCGGGGATAAGAAGTTGTACAGACTAGCCAAGGCGAGGGAGAGGAGGACTCGTGACTTGGATCACGTGAGGTGCATCAAGGACGAGGACGACAAAAGTACTGGTGGAGGACGCGCGTATTAGACGGAGGTGACAGTCTTACTTCCATAAACTCTTGAACGAAGAAGGTAAAGATATTGTGCTGGAAGATTTGCAGAAATCCGGAAGGTACCGGGATTTTGGATATTGTAGAAGTATTAAGGTTGAAGAGGTTAAGGGAGTTGTTAGTAGGATGCGCAGTGGATGAGCGATCGAGCCTGATGAGATCGTAGTTGAATTTTGGAAGAGCGCAGGCAGAGCAGGTTTGGAGTGGCTGACTGAGTCATTTTTAAGACAACAAGAATACCCGAAGAATGGAGGTGGAGTACAATGATTCCTTTGTACAAAAACAAATGTGACATCCAGAGTTGCAACAACTATAGGGGTATCAAGCTGCTAAGCTACACTATGAAAGTTTGGGAAAGGGTCGTGGAGATGAGGGTGAGGAGAGGCGGTTCTATTTTCGAGAACCAGTTTGGATTCAGGTCGGGGCATTCGACTACATAAGGTTGGTGGAGCAGTATAGAGAGAGGAAGAGAGACTTACATATGGTTTTCATTGACCTCGAGAAGGCATATGGCAAAGTCCATATGGAGGTTCTATGGAGATGTTTGGAGGTTAAATGTGTACCTGTGGCGTACACTATGATGATCAAGGATATGTATGATGGAGCCAAGATCAGGGTACGGACAGTAAGAGGAGACTCGGAGCACTTTCCAGTGATGATGGGCTGCACCAGTGATCAACTCTTAATCCATTCTTATTTGCTTTGGTAATGGATGGACTGACGCGACAAATTCAAGGGGAGGTGTCATGGTGTATGTTATTCGCAGGCGACATATTCTTGATTGATGAGACTCGCAGTGGAGTGAACGTTAAGCTGGAGGTTTGGAGACAGACTCTAGAGTCTAAAAGGTTCAGGCTGAGTAGGACAAAGACAAAATACTTAAAGTGCAAGTTCAGTAACGGGAGTGACCATGAGACAGGCGTGGAGGTGAGGCTTGGTACTCAGGTCATTCCAAAGAAAGGAAGCTTCAAGTATCTCAGGTCTATTATCCAAGGGAATGGAGAGATTGATGATGATGATCGTATTGGTGCAGGGTGGATGAAATGGAGGCTCACAGTTGGAGTCTTGTTCGATAAAAAGGTGTCACAAAAACTTAAATGCAAGTTCTATAGGGTGGTGGTTAGACCGACTATGTTGTATGAGGCAGAGTGTTGGCCAGTCAAGACTTCGCACATTCAAAATATGAAAGTTGTGGTGATGGGGATGTTGAGATGGATGTGTGGGCATACAAGGAGGGATAAGATTAGAAATGATGATATCCGGAACGGAGTAGGAGTGACCTTTGTGGAGGATAAGATGCGGGAAGCGAGGTCGAGATGGTTCAGGAATGTGTAGAGGAGAGGCACAAATGCCCCAATGCGGAGGTGTGCGAGGTTGTCTATGTAGGGTTTAGGGTTTAGGGACAGGTTCAAGAGAGGTAGAGGTAGACCGAAGAAGTATTGGGGAGAGGTGATTAGACAGGATATGACGCAGGTGCAACTTACTGAGAACTTGACCTTAGATATGAGGTTGTGGAGGACACATATTATGGTAGAAGGGTAGTAGGTAGTTGAGCGTAGTCCTATTTACACCTACATACTGATAGTTGTAGTTTTATTATTGTAGATTTGCTTAGCCTATCATACTAGTAGGTGATGTATTGCTTTATAGTCCCTTGTCGTTTGATTTCTGTTGTTGTATGTTTTTTCGTGTACTTTGTTTATCTTATTTACATGCGTTAGTTACTGCTTCTTTTTTCAGAATGCTTTATCATGACTTATTCGCTTTTGTTGCCATCGTTTTCATACTGCTTTAGATTTCTGGGTCTTTCCGTTTCTCTTGCTTTGCTTGTGCTTATGCTTTGTCTTGAGTCGAGGGTCTTTCGGAAACAGTCTTTCTACCTACTAAGGTAGAGGTAAGGTATGCGAGATATGCATACACTATACTCTCCTAGACCCACGTTATGGGATTTCACTTGATATGTTGTTGTAGCAGATGAAGAACCTATGTAATACCTAATATGCCCAACAAAATCAAATAAGACGTCTATATGTATACACCAAATGGCCACTTCAAAACCAATTTCAAGGGATCAGGAGCTTATTTGGTTCGGAAAGATATACTTGAAATGTCAAAACTCAAAAGAGATGGTTCCTTTATATCTTTGCTAGAAGTAGGAGAGGTCAAGTGCTAGATGATTGACGGTACTAAATAGGATCTTCTTGATAGTTAGAAAGAGGAGGGTGTTACGACACAAAGGAGATTATTGTGGTACAGATACTTAAACATGCCTGCCATTTTGATTTTTTCCGCATCGCTCCTCAATCTCTCTGAGTAGGTGGTAAATTCAAGATGTATAATAAATTTGAAACTTGGACGGGAGATTTAAAATGACCTGCAGACTTCCTCTAATTATCACTTAGTGCCTCTACAGATGTTTAGAGTGGATAAGCATCCTATAGATGTACTATTTCAATTAGTTTAAGCCATGGTAGAATGCACCTTTTTATTTTGTTTCCACATTACCAAGATTCCTAGTTGGATTGGCTCATTCAGGAAACTGGTAATTTTTCCAAGGAGAACACTGGGCATTTTATTCTTACCCTTTGGCTGCATTATTTGGGACTGTCTGAACGGTAAACCCCATAAATTTATTTTAATTTTAATCTTAGTGCCTATTTGTGGTTTCTCCATGTTCTAGATTTTGAGCAAGAGCTTCTTGTCTGGCATATTAAAACTGGGCAAACTTGTAAGGTTCTTTAGACAAGAGAATACCAGTCTATAGACCTATACTTACAGGTTTCTTTATACAAGAGAATACCTTAATTTTTTCATCAAAATCTCAATGTGTACTCTCAGTTTGTTTTACTTTGTCGACATCTTTGGTTTGCATCCTTGTTTCTGTTGATATCCTCTGCTGCTTCTTCAGGAAGTAGAAGACAATGAGAGGGTTAGGCCCTGCCATGTTCGATGATTTTGTGAAGCCTCTCCAAATAAACACGGAGGAGGTAATATAATATTTGCAGATTCTCAATCTTCATATTTACTTTCCAGATATTATGTGAAGTCTTTATAACAAAATCGTTCTCGTTTACAGATATAATACAATATTTTGACTGCTTTAGAAACATAAAGATAGGGATCATATAGAATGTGTACAATGCACCCCAATTTCATGTCTGCTGTTATTTTGTTTTAAACGTCATTTTGCTATGCATTACGGGGAATGGGGCTCTCAAAGTACTCTACAAAGCCTTATCGTGTGCTGTTACTGTGTTGTGCATTTGCTTAATGATTCAGTCAGGGGCTACCTTCTTCCTTGTGAATATTTTAGGTTGGAATCTCATGCTATCATGTGGATTTTTATCAGGTTTCGTGGTTTTGATTTTCAAATTATACTGTGCCTATAAATGTGTTAAATTCTCAGGAAGGACCATTGCCTCATAATGACCGTTTGAGTTATCAGCCACTGGACATTTATCCTGCTGCCCTCTACAGATGTTAAAATTAATGGTGGCTGTATGAATTTTGTGATCAGACTGGCAGCCGAGTAGTGAAAGTTGAGGTGCAGAGATAATGTCCTTTTTCACATCAACTCTGACCAATACCTTTGCGAAATTCCTGAATGCATACCAACAGAGGCTGCTAGTAGATAGATAGGCTGGGTAGCAATTCTTTCATTTCTTATCTCAGGCATTCATCTCTTTTTGACGCGATTTTTTTTGTTTTTTTTTTCCGATTCCCTTAATTTATTTCATGCTTTATATAGAGGAACTTTGTACAATGATGTAAGAGTGTTTACCAATACCTTATACAATGATGGTGGCAAGTCCTATGGTTCAACTTTGTTCAAATCTACCACACCAATAATTCTTGCACAAAAGCTACTATCAAGAACCTTTGGGGCTAAATAGTGTGTCTGTCGGATGAAAACGAAAACAAGGAGGCAATTCCACTTCTTCCTCATTCCCCCAAATCTGCACAGTTTGCATACTTTCTAGTTTTCTTCAGCTTTTTATTAAAAGAATCTTTCGATTTTTACAAGAGCGTATAAATTTGAATATGAAAAGAAACAAGCTATTAAGAAGCCTAAAATATAAATAAAAAAACTTCCTCTATAAAGGTGATATATAAGTCTTTCACGTATAAATTCTAACTCTGCGTTTGTATAATTAAATTCAACCAACAAATTTAGCCGATTTATTCAAGAGTAAGTTATCAAGCTCTGTAAATCAAACACTCATGAAAAGAAGAATCAAAGAACTACTTTTAGTGTAAAGATTGTAACCAACGTAATTCATTTAAATGAAATATTATTATTTGTTATTCCCTCCGTTCCAATTTAAATATCTTACTTTTTTCATAAAATGTTTTACTTTTTATTTATTTATCCCAGTGTCTCTTTCTATAATAAGTTAATAATTCAAACGTCTGACAAGTTTAAATGTTGAGATATATGATACACTTCAATTAAGAAGCGGTTATTAGTTAGTTAAACTTGTTAGAGCTAGTTAAGTTTGTTATGGTTGTTAAGAGTTGGTTAGTACTTAGTAGTATAACTAAGTTAGCCTCTATAAATAAGAGTCTAATACAATGTAAATTTAGTTTTGAGATAACGAAATAACATTGAAAAGCTCCCACAAAAATATCTTCTCACTCTCTCTCTCTCTCGTCTTTTTCTTTCCTGTTTTTTCTTCTTCTCTGTTTGCAAGCCTCCATGGCTGAATGAAGAATTAACATTATCGATCCAAATTCGAACATGGTATCAAAGCCTAGATCATTATAGGTCTGGACATTCATTTTTTTAGTTGTTTCAAACTTCTAATTCGGCGATTTTATTCATTTTTGAGCTAGTCTCCATCAGAGCTAGGGTTTTCCTATTTTTCGATCATTGATGTGGTTCAACAGCGGTGTTCTTCGATTGAGAGTTCTGCGTTCATATCATTACGTAGTGCGGCGGCGGGGAGCGATGGAGATGAAATTATTGTTTCCTGCGGATACACTCCGCCTTTGGCTGTCATTGCAGCGGCGAAGATCGTCGGGAACTTTTCACATGATGAATTTACATGAAATGAAGGTTTGGTTTAAGATGAGGCCGATTGGGAAGCACATATTGATCAAATCTGTAGAGGTTTTTAAATTCCTAAAGTCCTCACATGTACCAGTACTCTGGCAGCTTGAATCTGTAAATCTACATAATTTTTACTTTCAAAACAGAGCAGAAAATGCAACAAAAGACGTGCAACTTCAGTTTGTGGAAACAGTTCGGGTTTAGTTGTCGATTTTGGATTTATGCGAAGCGAATGACCTTTTTGGTGACATTTACTTTTTCGTTGTTCAAAGGCACTGATGTGACATATATTTTTGCTAGTGGTAGAAGAGATTTTGGAGAGTTCATCATCTACACTCCTTGAATTGAGTTGTTGGAAAATACGAATCTCTTCGCATTATTCAGGAAATCGCTGGAAAATCTGCAGAGCATAAGCTTCTGATTATCGATTTTCTAGTACACACTTTTGCTCTCATAGGAGATACTGAGAGTTGCATAAACAATAAACAGATGGAATGATCGAGGAGTTTTCATCTGCAAATCGATTGAGAACTGAGGGATACTTCGTCGGAAGCAATCGGGATTGAGTTGAAGCTTAATTTACCGAGTTTTTCACAGGTCAATCAACTGTTCGATTGCCTGTTTTCATTTGTTTTGCTCAAGATGGGAGAATCGAGGAATTTCTAGCCGAAATTGGACTAGAAATTGAGGGAGACTCCACTGCATGTCCGAGCTTATTATAAAAGCTTGCGTAGGGAGAATCGAGAGATTCTTTAGTCCGAGTGTGACTAGAGAATGGGGGGTTCTTGTCGTCGTTTTTGAATAGGGAGAATCGAGAGATTCTCTAGTCCGAGTGTGACTAGAGAACGAGAGGTTCTTCGTTGATGTTGCTAGTGTAGCAGTTACTGAAAATTGCTGCTGCTGGTTTTACTGTGTTCATTGTGACTAAATGTTTCTGCTATTGATATAGCTAATGCTAGTCCTTTTTTGATACATATGGTAGTTCTGGCTTAGTATACTGTAAGGGAGGCTCGGGTGGAAGTTGTTCCAACTGTTCTCCTTGTGGTTGCCGCGGTGGAAGTGGAAGCTGAAGTTGGAGCTTGCTTAATGAATGGTATTATAGTATGTTTTTTTTACATCAGGGGATGAATCAGAAAGGTGTGATGTTGGAGATTTTTTTTTTTAATAAGGGACATAATTCTTGTTGGTTGGGTAACTCAAAGTGTAATAATAACCTTCTTCATTGCTAACAGAGGAGCCTTGTGGAGTGTGAAATGCAGTGTCAACTCACTGAAAAATTGTGTGGGACTTTCAACTTCTTTTCATAGTGGAAAGTATATGTTTGGTGTGGATGACACAATAACAGTTCTGGAGATGGGAGCTGTTGAAACTCTTGTCGTTTTGGAAAAACATGCCGATATGTGCTGGAAAATAGTGTTACCAATGAGATTGTCATTAAGCACCTAAACAAGGACCAATAGGATGATCAAAGCAACTTCAATGATCCTGAAAACTCAGCTGAATGGGAGGTCCAGGACAAAATACAACTATTGGTGCAGTTACTGATATCTGTGTTGGTATTGTTGGTGTTGCTGTAAAGCGGGATTCTAAGGTTCACTTGCACTGGAAAGGAGTTGCTTCAATTGTTGATGTTGTAGTTGGGTTCATGGAAAAGGTAGAGGAAGGCAGTCGAGTATACATACCTTGCACCTATGTAGTGAACAAAATTGATCAAATCACAATGGAAGAGCTGGAGATTCTGGATAAACTACCGCACTATTGTCCAGTCAGTTCTCATTTAGAATGGAATCTTGATGGCCTGCTGGAGAAGATTTGGGAATATCTTAGTCTAAACCGCATATACACAAAGCCGAATTCCCCACGTCTATGCTAACATCCAAAAATTCATCGAGTTTCAGCTCACTGTGTTGATGCTCCTGGTGTAACTAATGTCCAAGCTAGGAATGAAAGATATCTTCATACCTCCTAGCTTGCGGGGGAGGGGGGGGGGAGGGTTGAGATATATGATACACTTCAATTAAGAAGTGGTTATTAGTTAGTTAAAGTTGTTAGAGTTAGTTAAGTTTGTTTTAAGTTTATTATGGTTGTTAAGAGTTGGTTAGTACTTAGTAGTATAACTAAGTCAGCCTCTAGAACCCAAACCCACAGACAATTACATTACATACACACACATAAAAGCTTAAACACACACTGATGTGATCTTCTTTAACCAGAGATGTCAATAGCCTTCACTTCAGGTTTCTTCTCTTCTTTTTTCGGAACAGTCACAGTGAGGACTCCATTCTCCATTGCAGCCTTAATTTCCCCGGTATTCACATTCTCAGGCAGTCTGAATCTTCTTACAAACTGATAGCGAATATATTTACATTAATACAATATATATATAGTGTGTACAATATGAATCATAATTGAATGAGGATCTCAACTTTACATAATTAAACTCAAATATTAATTACAGAATATACGTGAAATATATAAATATATTTGCTATAAAAAACTTACCGCTGCTCCTCTCCATACGGTGCCATTGATCGTTCTTCTCTTCTTGCTCTCTGCTTCTCTCATCGCTAATCTGCAAAATTGGTCCTTCTTCAACTTCAACTTTCACTTCCTCTTTCTTGATCCCTGTAATTATGGAAATTAGGAGTGTCAAATAAGCGAACTGAGTTAAATTTGAACATGTCAAAATGGATCGAGTTAGTAAAATGAATGAGCCATTGTGTTACGATATATTAGGAGTATATATTAGGAGTGATTTATGGAATATTATGATAGAGTATCTTAGGAGTGATTTATGGAATATTATGATAGAGTTAGATGTTAATTAGGAGTGTTTTCTAATATTAGAACATATGACAGCCTTGTATGATACTTCAGGATGTAATATATATTCAACTTTTAACATTAATACAATCAACTTTTTTGACTTGAACTTTACATGGTAACAATGGCAGACGACAACACGCCACTACCACCACCTAAAATTGATATAAATTCCCCCTTTTCTTGGTTCTCAGGATTGTCCGGGCGACTTCATCACTCCCGCCCGATTTAATGGTGAAAATTATGACAATTGGGCAGGAGAAATCGAAACAGCTATTCAAGCGCGACACACATTTGGTTTTCTTGATGGAACAATCATATCACCGGAACCTCCTTGCACGCAGATTGATTGGACTACTATCCATGCTATGCTAGTTTTATTGATTATGAACACAATCTCTCCCGAGGTGAAAAGTACTCTCTCAAAATACAAAGATGCAAAACGTTTATGGGATACTCTCAAAGAGCGATTTGCTCTCGTTAATGGCCCACATATTCAACAATTGAAATCCGCTATTGCTCGCTGCGAACAATCCAAAACAATAACAAGTCGCTGCGAACAATCCAAAACAATAACAAGTCGCTGCCTATTACGGAAAATTGACAGCTTTGTGGGAAGAATTGCATACCCACGAACCCTTGATCACCTGCTTCTGTTGTACGCAATGCACCGCGGGTCGAGATCACGAAATCCGTCGTGAAAACGATATGCTTCACAAATTATGATGGGATTATATGGTGAGTATTACGGTCAGATACAATCAAATATTCTTGCTCAAGACCCGCTTCCCTCTCTTAATCGTGCTTACCATTTAGTTATTCAAGATAAACATGTTCGAACGACTTCTGCCTTAAATGATGAGAAGCCGGAAGTCATCGGTTTTGCTGTACGTATATGTGGGCGAGGATGGGGCAGATTCGAGGGGCCTGATAAATCAAATCTTTATTGCACTCACTGTAAGAAAATTGGCCACGAAGTGACCCACGGTTTTGAGAAAATCGAATATCCCAATTGGTGGGAGGATCGTGTAAAGTTTGATGGTGGGGCAGGCTGTGAAAGGTCGTCATCTTCTTCCTTGGCTCCAGCTGGTCGTGGTCGAGTGGGGGCGGGGGGAGGGGCAGCGTTCATGCTATTTCAACGGTTGCAACCACTGAAACTATTGGAGCATCCTATACTCAAGTGTTTTCTGTGGATCAATGAAAGGCACTTGCAAGTATATTCGATAATATGACTGTTTCTAATGATCATTTGAGTGGTAAGTTTAATGGCAATTTGTGGATTATTGACACAGGTGCATCCAATCATGTAACTGACAATATTTCTCTCTTATTGGATGTGAAAAACATATTTTGCCCTGTCGGTCTTCCCGATGGCAAGAAGATTGTAGCAACCAAGGAGGGTTCAATACGATTGTCGATTACTATAACTCTTAATCACATTCTTTATGTCCCTCACTTGAACTGCAACTTACTTTCTGTGTCGCAATTGTGTGATGATTTAAACTATATTGTCATTTTTAATTCTTATAAGTGTGCTATACATGACCAAATGAGGGAGTTGATTGGAACGAAAAGTAACAAGATGGACTATACTGCTTTAGGGAGTCGAGCTCAATTCAGGCAGTTACAGTTGATGGAGAAGATTCTTCTTTGGCACTTTGGTATAATAGAACGGGGCATCATTCGGAGAAAGTAGTGAAGTTTCTTCATCCAGTTCTTAATTTTAAGGGTAGTTTGAATAAAGCATGTGACGTGTGCTTTCGTGCTAAACATCCTAGAGATAGATTTCCTTTTGAGTGACAATAAATCTAGTCGAATTTTTGAATTGATTCATATTAATTTATGGGGTTCTTATAGACATAAATCTTCTTGTGGTGCTCGATATTTTTTTACTATTGTGGATGATTTTTCTCGAGTTGTGTGGGTTTATTTAATGGTTGATAAAATAGAGGTTTTTTGAATGTTTATGTCCATTGTTGCCATGGTTGAGCGCCAATTCTCTCAAACTATAAAAACTGTACGGAGTGATAACGGAATGGAATTCAATTGTTTGCTTGATTATTTTTCCGTTTCTGGTATCCTTTTGGCAAGAAGGGTTGGAGACTTTATGATCTTGAAAAGAATGAAATTTTTGTATCACTGGACGTAAAAATATTTTAAGATATTTTTCCATTCATTGATGCAGAGGCTAGCAATATTAAACCTGACGCTAATTTTGAGTTGGATGTGGAAGTTGATTAAGATTTTGTGATTTTTTTGATGAAAATGAAGTCCGTAACACCCACGTTACAACAACATCCCAACCGACTTCCAACCTCACTGTTGATGAGCCCAACACTACTGAGCTTCCCGTAGTTGAGTCTCCTGGCCTAGCAGACGCGAGTATGGAGGAGACCACAACAGACACAGACTCTTTTCCACTCCCCTCCGACCCGGTTCTAGATGAGGTTTCTGGTTCTAATGACAATATCACTGCTAGTGTTGATTTGGTTGAAAATGGTTCGGAGGAAGTTCTAGGTCGTGGCATGAGACCTAAAATTCCTTCGGTACTTCTACGAGACTATGTCACTCACAATGTTGTCAAAGAGAGTCCATCTCGCAATACTACTTCTCCTTCACAGCATACTGCATGTACTCTTTTTCCTATAGCACATTATATAAATTGTGACACTTTTCGCGACATATCAAAAGTTTCTTGCAGCTATTATTGCTGAAGATGAACCCCGATCTTTTAAGGAGGCCATGAAGGATGCGGGGTGGAAGCAGGCTATGCAAGAGGATATCAAAGCATTGGAAGATAATGACACTTAGACTCTAGAATATCTTTCTCTTAAAAAGTGTGCATTGGGTAATCAATGGGTATATAGAAGAAAATATCACTCCACTGGTGATCTTGAGAGATTAAAAACATGACTAGTTGTTGCAACGGTTAGTTTTGCAAAGGGGAGGGGACGGGCGGAGCGGGATCGGGGATGGAACGGGTCGAGCGGGGCCCGCGGCGAGCCAGTGTCCCATCCGGGTTCAAACCACGACTCTATTTTTAAGGGGATCGGTGGGCGGCGGGTTTGATGCAGTCGGGATCGGGATGACCCGACCCACTAGACAACCCTAGATAATACATTATCTTAAAATCATAACATGAAAAAATTAGTAGAAATTTGCGCACGTTAAAAGAAAAAAAGTTCTCGGCGCATGTTAAGTTTTTTTTACTAACAAACGCCCAGAGGGGATGACTCGACAACGACATGTTGCTTAACGACCACTGGAGACGGTGGATAAGGAAAGAAAAGAAAGAATGGTTACATCAGCTACTGGGATTTCTCATATACTTGCACCGATTAAGTTTGGTCACTGGATTCCAGAGGCGGATACTATTGCTACAATACTCACGATGTCGGAACAAGTGATTGGTGTACCAGAGATAGACAATGAGGCACCGGAAGGATCTAATGCGGCAAGGAAACTGCTTTTCTCAGATGGGTCTCAAGTTACACCACTAATTGCAGCAACATCACATCAGGATACACCACCAACGATGGCTGACGATGTTCATGGGAATCGATACCTACAAAATGATATGCATCTTGATTACTCTCCATCAATACTAAAAGATGGTCGAAAATTGTAAAAATTAATCATATTGAAGTTGAGGTTGAATGTGAAAATGGGAGAATACCCTAATTGGCCATGTATTCGAGGAAACACCAAGCTTACTTCGAGTACGATTGCGATCCTCGTAAAGGCAAAGCTCAGGTGTGACAATTTGTGTCTCTGCTCGATATCAATGCAGGTTACAACTTACCTTCTTGTTAGACTTCGGTTAGAAACATATATGTATAGTTAGTTGCTATTGTAGAAAGCATGTACGCCTTCAGGTATGAAGTCGGGATGAATTACTTAGGTTTGATACTGTTGACTAAATATTAGTTGTTGCCTCTTTGTGACTTATTGGTTGCTTCCTAGTATTGGATAGTGGATTGCACTTAGTTGCCATATTGTTCTTGTGATATAGTTGTCTCTCACTTATCTTGTATTATCATGGATAGAGGAATGGAATTGACTTGATATTGATACTTTGATGTGTGTCCATGTGTGGTACGATTGGGAATTGATATGATATACTTGATATTGTCATTGCATTGCATTCATCCTTATTTTTATGATATATTGATATTATATGTGATTGGTGTGATGGTGATAAGTGAGACAGAACCATAAGTGATTATTGTGACATGTTATACAATATCCATCTCTAAGATGTGTGTGGAATGGCTAGTAGCGTGGTCGGTGGTAGAGTTATCCCCAGGTTATGTGTGAGGAGTGACTAGTACATAGACTTTGTGTGTCCCCCATGGGTCATGACTGCCAGGACGTAGAGATATTACATCTGTAGCATATGTGTACGAAGATTAAATTTAGGCATTGCATTGCATGTTTACTCATCATTACATTCACATATTACTTGTATTCTAAATTGATACTCCGTACTTGGTTTTTTTATTATTGGATTGTGATATTACTTGTACATGATTGTGAGCATGTCTATTCTTCAGTTTTTTTCTGTATATATGTTATCTAATTGTTTTCGGCCTATGATACATATCCGTATATAGTGTTTGTACTGATACTACCTTGCTGCATTCTTTTAAGTGCAAAGTATGTGACCAATTCTACATCCTCTCCTCGAGACTGATCCTGAGGCTGTTGTCGAGTGTTCCAGGGTGAGCACTGCTTGATGAATCCGCAACCCGGAGACTCCTTCTTATTACTTGTCTTTACTTGCCTTTCGAGATAGTATTCCCATTTTGCGACTATGTATTATTCAGACTTGTAGTTGATTTATAGTGGCTCTTGTACTGTTCAGACCATTTTTTAAGGTTTTTAGCATTGTACTTTTGCATTTATATTATTATGATTTAGACTTCCATTTATCTTATTCTATTTACTTAATTATTGTCACTGAATTATTGATTAAGGGATGGGTTCACCTACCGAGGTGGAAAATAATAGGTGCCTACGCGACTTAGTGATTTAGGGTCGTGACAGGGTCCAAGGGATCGGGAAAGGTAAGAATACTATTGAGATTATGGAAATATTGAGATGATGATGATACGTGGGGATCAGGGTTGCATGCCTACAACAGATATTATTACAGCCAAGAGCTGGGCTCCATGATCTGATAATAAATTCCAGAGCGGAGGGGTAAATGGACTTCGCGCGTCCCCCATGGGTGTAAGATCATAATATAAACTTAACGTACTATATACGAGATGATAAAGGTATCGGGTATATGCATTGCATTCATACCATTCATGCATTAAATCATTGATTATCTGTGTTGTACTTGATACTGCAATTTGTTTATTGATGACTTGATTGGATTTCGAATATGAAAGGATTGTACGTACTCATGATAATTGGATTACTGTTATTGGACTTGTCTAAAACTGAAGGACTTGTGTGATTAAGAAACCTTACTTGAAATAATGTGATACATGGACTCTATGAACTGTTCTTTGGACTAATGTGACTTTATCTGGATTATTTGCACCGCTAGTTAGGACTTATTTGGTGTAAAGTAAGTATTTATCTTTTTTTACGTATCTTCCGTTATTGTCGGTCTATGATGTCTACGCGGGTACGTTGTGTACTTATGTTTATGTTATACTTGCTACATCTTTTCTTAATGCATATATATATATTTAACCACTAGGTCGAGACCTTGTGGTTGAGTTCGAGTAGTTGATCCCTAGCTTCCAGGGTGAGGATACTATCTCCAGCATGCCCCAGACTTGCTCTATCTCCTTTACAGTTTTTACTTCTATTCTAGAGACATGTCTACAGATTTTCAGATTATGTATTCAGTTTTGGCCTTGTTTGCCTTGTTCAGACTCGTATTACAAACTAGATCTTTTGGGGGATTGTGATGTAGTTGTGGCTCAGACTTATATCTTTTCCACGTTATTTTTATGAGATAATTTATGTAGTATTTGTTACCCTCCACTTTTACTTATGTCATATTATTTGATTGATTTGGGAGTGGTTCGCCTATCGGTGAGATATGTAGGTGCCACCACTGTCGCGCCTTTTTTCGACCGCGACATTTATTTTAAAACTCCTGCTTAATGAAAGTGTGTGAAAATAAATAAAAAATGCTAAATGTATAAAAGGGTGCTTAATTATTAAAAGTGCTTAAAAGGTGTTAAATGCTAAAGGGTTCGCGGAGTCGCCACCTAATTAATTTGGGTGAATTAGGACACCTAAATGTTAACTAGTTTAAAGTAAATATTAACTCCATTTTAATGGTCTGCTAAACTTAATGAGATTCTGGGTAAGGGTTCTTTATTATCCTAAAGGGAAGGGGTCAGGCACCCTAAAGGATCCGCTAACTTGCGGTTGTCCGTTCAAACCTAGGGTTAATTATTCATGTTAAAAATGCATGTTTGAAAGATATTTAATAGAAAGTATTTTTATTTAAAGATTAATAAGATTAGTGCTATAAAACACATGTAAAGTTTAAAGCATGCCTTATATTATTTATAAAAAATATGTGATGCAAAATGAATTTATTGGCTAAATGTATGCATTTATCTACTTAATTAATCTTGGCTATGATATACCCAATACTTAAGATGATTTTTGTTATACATAATAGATTTCCTATATAATGTTAGATAAGAGTTCAAGGGAAAATTTGTTATGGATTCAGTAAGAAATAAAGTGTTGATTTTATGATGCAAGTTAAATTGTTTAGATTATTTTGGCAGAATTTAGACATGCCCAACAATCCTAAAAGACAAATAAAGTAGAAGTGCATTTCCAAGTTTAAATTACCTTCCCACCTCATATGTTCAAAGGCTAATTGCTCGAAGTTTCCTATTAATTACAAAGTTATATTACAACAACAAATAGGATATAAAAAATGAGATAAGGAGGTTAAGAGAGTGAAGGGATTGGAGCGGATGACTCCGTCCTATTTGTTTTTCTAGGAATTGCCGAAGAGGGAACTCGATGGATGTAGATGCAGGCCTTTACGTTTGCTACGATGAGTTTCACTATGAGACTCTTTGTTGCTCCGGTGCGTTTCATGTGAAAATAAAGAAAGATAAGGATTAGTATATGCTCCGAATAATATAATAATAGAAGAAACACTACACACATGCATATGTTTATAATGTGTATTAAGCTTGCCGACCCGAAACAGTCCATCTTTATTTAACCAGCATGTGATTTCAATTAAATCATAAGCCTCTGTGAACAGAAGATATAACTGAAATCCCACAATTTATCAACATTATTTTTCCAGATTTCAAAGAGACTACACTCAGTTATAGCAACACATATTTAATACAAACTTCACACAGAAATACAGAAATGAGCCGACATCGAGAGAGAGTTAATTTTACCTTCTCCGGACAGCGAACCGAGGCAGCGTATCAAGTCGTCGAAGCCACTCGGGGATTTTTATGCTATGCTATTGAAAGCGACGCAGTTTGTGGTCGATTCTAGACTATTTTGAAAGAAAGGTTTCGGCTAAAGGATGCTAACAGGTTCCCTCAGGCTTCCCCTATGTTTTATGACAGTTGAGTCGATTTTTTGTTCGTGTCAGGGTTTCAGAAGGTCTTTGGGTTTCCGATTGCTTCCGTCGATTACGTACTGCATGTGTGAAATGGGTTTCGTTTATATGGCCACTATTTGGGTTCTAATGTTGGTAAGTAATCAAGGTGCGATTTCGTATGTGATTTAATACTGATTTTATTGTCGATTTGAAGGAGATTTGGTGCGATTTCGGGGAAGATTTGTTACCGTTCTTGTGTATGTATGGGTAAGGGAAACTGGTTTTTGGAAAGATTTGGTTTAAGGTTCGCCGGATTCTCCGGCGAGAATCACGGCTGACGATGGGGGAGAGGTGTGTGCGGCGACTGAAAGGTTTAGGGTTTCGTTAGGTTTTCTTTTTAGTTTTTTTAGGGTTGTTGATGATGGAAAGGGGTAAGGTAAAGGGCTGAGAGGGGAAAGGAGAAGGTGGGTGAAAATAAAGGCTGGGCGAACATGGGCCTGCGGGTTGGGCAGCGGGTGTGGGCTGGGTAGTTATTTTAATTAGGGGTGGAGTTTTAAGTGTATTAGTTTAGGTGTATTATTTAATGGTAAATTAGATTATTTAAATTGTGATTAAATTATTTAGGTGTTTTTATTAGTCTAAGCTTGAGTTTAAAATTATTATAATAATAAATGCGGGCGCGGGACTCTAAGTGCTTAATCTTCTACGTAAGATGTGGTTCTATTATTAAATTACTTATTTACGCATGTATTAATGTATTATTGTTGCATTTTATTATAAAAAATCATAAAAATTATTTTGCAAAATTAGTGTAATTTTATAGCTAATGTCTGGACGGGAGGGTCAAAATTGGGTGTCAACAGTTGTCCCTCTTTGTATGGAGATGATGGAAGAATCTTCGGACAAAGACGTTGACTCATAACCAATTTTGTCTCGATCCTCAGAATTAAAATATTGGGCAACTAGGCAAGGCTGACGCGGACTCAAAAACTGTCCCAGTGTCGAGTTATGACGACACTGGGCTACCATGGTCAAAACACCAAAGTGGGATAATGCGGACTCAAAACTTGTCCCAGTGTCGAGTTATGACGACACTGGGCTACCATGGTCAAAACACCAAGGCGGGCTAATGCGGACTCAAAATTTGTCCCAGTGTCGAGTTATGACGACACTGGGTATGTGGTGCTAAAAATAAAAATAAAAAATAAAATAACTGGCTTGAACACAGGGTGTCACGGTGTCGACTTATGATGCTGGGTTTTATGGTGATGTGGAACGAGTGGACCGACGCTTGAGGCCGCTTCTGCCATTTGTTGGGAAGGTTGGCCCCCCAACAAATTGCCCCGGTTCGCTGTAAGAGAAAATCCACGTTGTGCTCCATCTTTTGCAGTTTGTTAAAGTTCCTGTAGATTGAAGCTAAGATAGAAGCATTAGTGCATAACTGTCAAAACAAAACAATGTAAGAATGTGAATTTTGTGTTGTGGTTGTAGTCAAATCGTATATACTATATAATGAAATGATGTGATGATACGCCGTCTTGTGGCGTAGCGAGACGACGCGCGCTGTGTGGCGTTGTCTCTTGTATGGGCGAAATGCAGCGCGCTTGTGGCGTTATCGTCTTGTATGAACGAAATGCAAATGGCGCCTTGTGTGGCGTTATCGCTTGTATGGACGAAATGCAAATGACGCCAGTATGGGCGTTGTCGTCTTGTATGGACGAAATGCAAATGACGCCTTGTATGGGCGTTATCGTCTTGTATGGACGAAATGCAAATGACGCCTTGTATGGGCGGAATCGTCTTGTATGGATGAAATGCAAATGACGCCTTGTATGGGCGTTATCGTCTTGTATGGATGAAATTCAAATGACGCCTTGTATGGGCGTTATCGTCTTGTATGGACGAAATGCAAATGACGCCTTGTATGGAATGAATCGTCTTGTATGGACGAAATGCAAATGACGCCTTGTATGGGCGTTATCGTCTTGTATGGACGACATGCAAATGACGCCTTGTATGGGCGGAATCGTCTTGTATGGACGAAATGCAAATGACGCCTTGTATGGGCGGAATCGTCTTGTATGGACGAAATGCAAATGATGTCTCCTAAGGTATAGATAAAAATTGTTCTATATGTGGAGTTGTATCGTAATTCATGCGTAATCAAAACTAGATGAAATAATTAAAGTGTAAATGATGTAGCCTGAGTAAAGAAGCTGTGGTTTTTTGTGAGATGTATTTGATGTAGACTTGTTGCAGTTTGACTTTGTGAGCGAATCTGTTGTATTGGAATATTGATGTGGGCGTCGTTTTCGGACTTGGCGTCATTTTTGGACTTGTTGTGCTGATAACGTCGTTGCCTGGACGTGTTCTTCTTGGCGTCGTTTGGATTGGCGTCGTTTTGGACTTGTTGTCGATGGCGTCGTTGCACGGACGTATTCTTCTTTGGCGTCGTTTTCGGACTTGGCGTCGTCTTGCTGATAAACGTCGTTGCCTGGACGTGTTGCTGATGCTCCTGTAGAATAAATGCTCCTGCAAGCTAAGTTTGAGAAAAATTAGTGTATACCTGTTTAAATGAAATGATAAATACATATGAGAAGTGCAATTCTATGGGTAGAGATGTCGTCCCTGATACGCCTGATGAATACTGAGATGTTGTCCTTGCACGGACATGCTAAACGCTGCAACTGACGAATTGCCATGATGCCTTTGTTGTGTGCGATGCGTGGGTTGCAAATTTGACTTTATGCCCGAGTTGATGCGCTAGGCTTTGTTGCGGAACTTTGAATTTTGACTGCTGATTGTCGATGGCCCTTTCTGTTTCTGCTGCTTCTAGTGCGGACTTTGAACTTTGGATTGTTGTCATATCTTCTGCCTCTGCTACTTCTTTCTGCTTCTGCGAAGAAACTTTTTGTCGTATTTTCTGCTTCGGCTGTTGCACTTTCGCTACATTAATATGAAAAACCTGCGCTCAAAGAAAATTTGTGAGTTTTTGGGGGGGTCGATTCGTATTTGACTTCGCCGCCTTGTTCCTTGACATCTGCGTGCCTGGCCTGCTTGGACCTGCAACCCCTGTCTGGTTTCCTACCTTGTCTCAGTTTTGAATATGCAAAGGGCGTTTCGCCTAAAGTGGGTCTCAATGGGGTTGCTTGTATATTATGTGTATTCATGTTATTTTCAGAACGAAGGAAAAGTTTCCTAATGGTGTGACCGAAGCCGATTTAAGCCGCCTACGTATCCCCATGAGGGAATCAGGTCATGACGTAGTTCATTACAAGCGAAATTGGGTAAAATTCTAAAGGTGGGACCGAAGCTGATATGGCCGCCTACGTATCCGCCAAGGGAATCAGGTCGAACGTAGTCCCAATCTCTGCTTTGCCTATAGGGACCAAGACGGGTTCCGACTCGTTCTGCTCAAATGCCCTTGAATCAGTCATGTCACTGGACCGTGCCTTTGAACTTGTGAAATATCGATGCTCTGTCATTGCTTAGTCAAATACAAATCGACCTTCGGGGGAGATGATAAATCCTTTTAGACAAAATGTAGCAAACTGCGTTAGTGTAAAGCACGTGATTTTGCAAAAGTGTAAAAACATTTAGCAAGTACATGTTGCACATAAATTGTCACATTGCAAGCGAGTCCTAACATGCGTGGGACCCCTTTATGCCAGAGGTAGGCCTAAACGTCACATATGCGAGGTTATGATGGATTTGTCCAAGTCGTCCAACTGTAATGCTTTTGTTGGAAATGGCGACCAAATGACGATGCATTTTTTCCAATTTCAGCATGTCATGATTAGGCTTGGATTTGTCTATCATTGTCACGCTACACATAATATGATGGTTGGCCGTTGGGTTGAGAAACCCGTCGACAAGTTTGGTGTCTTCCTAATTGTGGTGTCGATGCCAAGGACCGACCCACCTAAGGTAAATGCATGCATTAAAATAAAGGGTGGTATAGCTCTATCCTGAGTTTCTAAGATTTGGCTTTACTAGACGCAAGGTTCCCGAGCGGACAACTCGAGTGAGAAGGCTACGCGGCCACCGGTTAGACCGGACACTCCACGTATATTACCAACTCTCCTAAATTTGGGTTTTGAAGAATTTTGCTGATGCATCAAGCGCACCTCGCATGTAGTGTGTGATTGTGTGAATTTTCCAGAGTGAAAGAAATATGAGCGGAATGCCAGTTTAAGGAAAGCAATAAAGCAAGTAGCAATTAAAAATAAATAAAACAAAATACAACACACAAAAATTAAATGCAAAAAATAATTGCCAAATAATGACCCTAGGTCTGTTGTGGTTAAGAACCTTAAGTCCCCAGCAGAGTCGCCATTCTGTTTCTGCCGCATTCTTTTTCGACCGCGACATTTATTTTAAAACTCCTGCTTAATGAAAGTGTGTGAAAATAAATAAAAAATGCTAAATGTTTAAAAGGGTGCTTAAATATTAAAAGTGCTTAAAAGGTGCTAAATGCTAAAGGGTTCGCGGAGTCGCCACCTAATTAATTTGTGTGAATTAGGACACCTAAATGTTAACTAGTTTAAAGTAAACATTAACTCCATTTTAATGGTCTGCTAAACTTAATGAGATTCTAGGTAAGGGTTTTTTATTATCCTAAAGGGAAGGGGTCAGACACCCTAAAGGATCCGCTAACTTGCGGTTGTCCGTTCAAACCTAGGGTTAATTATTCATGCTAAAAATGCATGTTTGAAAGATATTTAATAGAAAGTATTTTTATTTAAAGATTAATAAGACTAGTCTATAAAACACATGTAAAATTTAAAGCATGCCTTATATTATTTATAAAAAATATGGGATGCAAAATGAATTTATTGGCTAAATGTATGCATTTATTTACTTAATTAATCTTGGTTATGATATACCCAATACTTAAGATGATTTTTGTTATACATAATAGATTTCCTATATAATGTTAGATAAGAGTTCAAGGGAAAATTTGTTATGGATTTAGTAAGAAATAAAGTGTTGATTTTATGATGCAAGTTAAATTGTTTAGATTATTTTGGCAGAATTTAGACATGCCCAACAATCCTAAAAGACAAATAAAGTAGAAGTGCATTTCTAAGTTTAAATTACCTTCCCACCTCATATGTTCAAAGGCTAATTGCTCGAAGTTTCCTATTAATTACAAAGTTATATTACAACAACAAATAGGATATAAAAAATGAGATAAAGAGGTTAAGAGAGTGAAGGGATTGGAGCGGATGACTCCGTCCTATTTGTTTTTCTAGGAATTGCCGAAGAGGGAACTCGATGGATGTAGATGCAGGCCTTTACGTTTGCTACGATGAGTTTCACTATGAGACTCTTTGTTGCTCCGGTGCGTTTCATGTAAAAATAAAGAAAGATAAGGATTAGTATATGCTCCGAATAATATAATAATAGAAGAAACACTACACACATGCATATGTTTATAATGTGTATTAAGCTTGCGGACCCGAAACAGTCCATCTTTATTTAACCAGCATGTGATTTCAATTAAATCATAAGCCTCTGTGAACAGAAGATATAACTGAAATCCCACAATTTATCAGCATTATTTTTCCAGATTTCAAAGAGACTACACTCGATTCTGACAGCATGTGGAAATAAGAGAAAAGCCATACAGGCAATGAACTGGGCCAACATTCAGTTGCAGAAAAAGAAATAACAAGGCCCTCCAAGATGCCTCAAAGTCCAGTTTCATTTATAGATAGATAGACATGCAGAGGTTATCACAGCACGAGAGTCATGAGCATGCCTATAGGGACTGCTTTCATGCGTAATTCCTACACTACAAGACTGAAGACAACTGTATTTCATTTGACTGAACTTGAATAACCTTGAGAGTATAGGAAAAAGCAGTAAATAGTGAAGCAATAGAAACTGGGTCACACATTATTCCACGCTCAATCTGACAGTGAATTAAGCGTATATCAAAAAAGCATACAACTTTCAGTTTCCAAGTTAATTCAGATGACTATTTAAACATAGATGTTGATATGCCCAATTAACAGGTTCTTGAAACAATCTATGGAGCATATCTACACTTTATAGTTTACCTAGACATGCTAGCATTCACATAGACAGAACCAATGCAGATTATATGAGGATCTATGGTGTAAATTGGACTGCTAGTGCACTGGTGGAAAGCTGGTAGTATTCAGATTCTCAATTAAAAGGGGGAGATCCATATGCCACAATATATAATCATACATGGATTAACTTAGATATGCAAAACCATCTAAACCAGAATTTCTATATGCCTAATCTCCTTCCTGGTTATATTACCTGACAGTTGACCTTATAATGTAAACATGCAAATGCAACACACCCATGATTCAGACTTATTGCAGCATTCTGCTCATCCCACAACATCACAACAAATCACATAAACAGACACAGTATTTATTTTATCTATCTCACAGTCTCCAAACATTATCTTCAACATCTAACACATATTTAATACAAACTTCACACAGAAATACAGAAATGAGCCGACATCGAGAGAGAGTTGATTTTACCTTCTCCGGACAGCGAACCGAGGCAGCGTATCAAGTCGTCGAAGCCACTCGGGGATTTTTATGCTATGCTATTGAAAGCGACGCAGTTTGTGGTCGATTCTAGACTATTTTTTAAAGAAAGGTTTCGGCTAAAGGATGCTAACAGGTTCCCTCATGCTTCCCCAATGTTTTATGACAGTTGAGTCGATTTTTTGTTCGTGTCAGGGTTTCAGAAAGGTGCTGGGTTTCCCCCCCGATTGCTTCCCGTCCAGTTCTGTGCCTGCATGTGTGAAATGGGTTTCGTTTATATGGCCACTATTTGGGTTCTAATGTTGGTAAGTAATCAAGGTGCGATTTCGTAGGTGATTTAATACTGATTTTATTGTCGATTTGAAGGAGATTTGGTGCGATTTCGGGGAAGATTTGTTACTGTTCTTGTGTATGTATGGGTAAGGGAAACTGGTTTTTAGAAAGATTTGGTTTAGGGTTCGCCGGATTCTCCGGTGAGAATCACGGCTGGCGATGGGGGAGAGGTGCGTGCGGCGACTGAAAGGTTTAGGGTTTCGTTAGGTTTTCTTTTTAGTTTTTTTAGGGCTGTTGATGATGGAAAGGGGTAAGGTAAAGGGCTGAGGGGGGAAAGGAGAAGGTGGGTGAAAATAAAGGCTGGACGAACATGGGCCTGCGGGTTGGGCAGCGGGTGTGGGCTGGGGTAGGTAGTGGGCTGGGTAGTTATTTTAATTAGGGGTAGAGTTTTAAGTGTATTAGTTTAGGTGTATTATTTAATGGTAAATTAGATTATTTAAATTATGATTAAATTATTTAGGTGTTTTTATTAGTCTAAGCTTGAGTTTAAAATTATTATAATAATAAATGCGGGCGCGAGACTCTAAGTGCTTAATCTTCTACGTAAGATGCGGTTCTATTATTAAATTGCTTATTTACGCATGTATTAATGTATTATTGTTGCATTTTATTATAAAAAATCATAAAAATTATTTTGCAAAATTAGTGTAATTTTATAGCTACTGTCTGGACGGGAGGGTCAAAATTGGGTGTCAACAACCACGATTCCTGAAAAAATGTTGTGATAAAGTTTTTATCAGAGCATTAGGTTAAACAGTTTTAAATACAACAACAATGTGTAGTTGAGTCTCACAGATTGGTGCGGAGACATCCGTACTTATCTTCGAGAGGCTACATGACATCTAGAAAATTTCACTTTCTTCTTTCCTTTTGTGCCAAGTTGAATCAAATTGATATCTGACCTTTATTTATATTCTCTCACAAATGATGAAGACTCGTGCCGACACTTCGAGAAAGAAGGCACATACACTGGCCATGTGCGGTTATGGTAGATCACACGCTCGAGACCAGGGTAGAGCTTAATGAGCAGTACCAGCTCGGGTGGATCACAGAGAACCGGTCAGGCTGGTGTGAGATCAGAGTCCCTAGAGCTATATATTAAATCTCAAGATGAGTTACTTGAGGAGGAGATGGGGCCAGCTTAGGATCAGCCTGGATATATCGTTACTCCGGTTCTACAAGATACACTAGTTAGATTATCGAGTGTTCTTGATGGGTTTGCTCAGACCGATGTACATCCTACTACTTCGGGTGGTTCTTAAACCCGTGTGGGAGGGTGACAAACCTAAACCCCCGATATTTAGCCAGCGATGATATCAGTGCCATATATCAATAAGGTTCATGCTCCAGAGTTTGATCCCAAGCATATTAGAGGGACAACTATGACCCGCGATGAGCGAAAGATTTGGAAGCACTTTTTGAATATGAAGCCTCTAGTGTTTTATGGTCAGCCTAAGGTGGATGCGTATGAGTTCATCATGAGTAGCCATAAGATGTTGCATACTCTGTGTATTGTTGAGACTCACAGAGTTAGTTTTGTGGCCCTTTAGCTTTTTGGGGACACAAAATAGTAGCGGAGAGCATATGTTGATTTCTTGCCCGTGAGGTCGCCTCTATTGACTTAGGTTAGGTTTTACAAGGTCTTCTTAGAGAAGTATGTGCGTTTGAGGTTGTGCTTGTGCAAGCGTGATGAGTTTAAGAAGATTAAGCATGGATTCTATAGTTGCACTATATGAGACTCACTTCTATGTCTTATCATACTATGCAACACCGCTGCTACCTACATAGGCTGAGCGAGTGAGGTGTTTTGTTAAAGGATTGAGTATTCCCCTTTAGTTATTCACATTGTAGTTGGTGTCTTCTAGAGTTTTTTTGAGACGATGGTCGAGCATGTCAGGATGGTGGAGTCAGTGAGGGGCGATATGCCCAGATATGAGCCCGATAAGGGGCGAGGTGACATGGTCAGTTCAGTGGTTCTACTTCCCGTGGTTACAGGTAGCATGAGAGATATCAGTAGTCGCAACATAGTTGACCGATTTAGGCAACTCTACAAATTATTGATGGTTACTCTATGGGGTAGATCGGTTATAGTGGGGTCAAGTCGTCCAAGGGTTCTCAGTCTCGATATTATGACAGTGGTGGTTCAGGTTCTTCTATCTATATTCATCAGCCTTCAGCGTCCAGGACCTATTTCAAGTGCGGAGACTCCTTCCCTCGAGTTTGTTGTGGTGGTTAGTGAGTTCGTTGAGGTATTTCCTTTAGATTTACTAGGTATGTCGCCAGACAGAGATATTAATTTCTACATTAATCTCGAGCTGGGAACTCGACCTATTTCCACTCATTTGTATTGTATGGCTCCGGCTGAGCTTACAGAGTTGAAGGAGCAGTTTTAGGATTTGTTGAGTAAGGGCTTTATTCAACCGAGTGTATCTCTATGGGGTGCTTTTGTCTTGTCTATGAATAAGAAGGATGTCACTCTGCGTGTGTGGATTGATTACAGATAGTTGAATAAGGCCACTATCAGAAACAAGTATCCGATTCCTCGTATTAATGACATGTCCGACCAACTTCAGGGTGCTTCGCTATTTTTGAAGATTGACTTGAGGTTCGGATAATGCCGACTGATGATCCAGGTCGAGGATATTCCTAAGACGGCTTTCCGAACTCGATATGACCATTATAAATTTTTAGTGATGTCATTTGGGCTTTCTAATGCCCCTGAAGCATTCCTGGACTTGATGAATGGGATATGTAAGACGTATTTGGATTCCTTTGTGATTGTATTCATTGATAATATCTTGGTCTATTCGAAGTGTTGGGAGGACCATGATCAACATCTTAGAGTGGTCATTCCGATTTTGAATGAGAAGAAGATTTATGCTAAGTTGTTAAAGTGAGACTTTTGGTTGAGCTTCATGGCATTGTTCGAACATGTGGTGTCCAAGAAGGGGATTATGGTGGATCCTAAGAAGATAAAGGCAGTCATAGACTAGCTTAGACCGACTATTGTGATGAAGATTTAGAGTTTTGTGGGTCTTTTTAGCTACTATCGCTGGTTTGTCAAGGGATTATCTTCCATTGCTTCTCATCTGATGCGTTTGACTCAGAAGGAGGTCCCGTTCTACTGGTCCGATGAGTGTGAGCAGAGCTTTCAAAAGCTCAAGTCTCTTTTTACCACAACCTTGATTTTATCCCTTTCGGTTGAGATAAAGGACTTTACCATATATTTTAATGCTTATAGGATCGGGTTATGGTGTGTGTTCATGCAGGAGTGTAAGGTTATTGCTTATGCATCAAGGAAATTAAAGGTGCATGAGAAGAATTATCCTGTTTATGATCTAGAGTTGGTTGTTGTCGTATTTGCTTTGAAGATTTGAAGGCATTATCTTTATGGTGTCCATTGTGAGGTGTATACCGATCACCGCAATCTTCAACATGTGTTTAATCAGAGGGACCAGAATTCTTGGCAGTGTCGGTGGATAGTGTTGTTGAAAGATCATGACATAAACATTTTGTATCATCCATGCAATGTTAATACGGTGGCAGATCCTTTGAGCCAAAAGGCAGTCAACATGAGGAGTTTAGCTCGCATGATTGTTTCTGAGCATCATTTTGCATTGGAGGTCTAGTCTCTATCCAATCATTTTATGAGGCTTGATATTTTGAATTCGGGAAGTATTCTAGCATGTGTGGAGGCAAGGTCATCTCTTTTTGTGCAAAATTCGAAATAAGGTGATGAGTGGTGAGGCCAAGAAGACCATGATAGGTGGTGAAAGGGTTTTAAGGATCAAATGTAGAGTATGTGTTCTAGAGTTGGTGACGTGACTCGACTGATTATGGAGGAGGCTTGTAGCTCTTCATTTTGCTGCTTCTCTACCTCTACTTGCATTGTTGTTGACTAGTCTGACCTTTGTTGTTCTCCTTGCATCAGATTCTACACACTAACCCCTGAGGCCAACTTTTTCTTCTGTATTTCTTATTCTCTTTCATTCAAGTCATCCCCATGGCTCTGCTCCTCATCATATGTTTCTTGAATTACTACATTTTCTTCTTGTTGATTTTTTTCATTGCTAAAATTGTTAATCTCCTCTACTTCATGAGTTTGACCGTTGTTACCTTGACTTTGTGAACTATATTAGCTTTTGTTTAGTTTTGAGGGACTAAGTTCTTTTCCCACATTTAATTTGAGTGGACTAGTTGTATGCTCCTTGCTTGGACTGAGATTCTTATTTATGTTTTCTGCCTCCATCTTAACTGTGCTATGAGATTCCTGTAATTCTATCTTTCCTTGTCCATGTTCTTCATCTGCTTTTTCTGTATCCCTATTTGCATTAGTATTCCTTTTTTCCCTATTTTTAATAT
Source organism: Przewalskia tangutica (assembly GCA_029844215.1). Classification (NCBI taxonomy): domain Eukaryota; kingdom Viridiplantae; phylum Streptophyta; class Magnoliopsida; order Solanales; family Solanaceae; genus Przewalskia; species Przewalskia tangutica. Next base: position 131,900,698 of record CM056720.1, on the reverse strand, counting down.
TATCTTTTTTTATTGTTACTTGACCTTTGCCCCTCTTCATTATTGATCTGTTGTTGTATGTCTTAGGTTTTTGTAGGACTGAGATTTTCATATCCTTCTACACCGTGCTCCTCTTTATCAAGTACTTAGAAAGCATTGTGAGTTTTCACTTTATCCCCTTCTGTTTGATTAACATTGTCACCCATTTCCCCCAAAATGATTCCACTTTTATCCCTGATATACTTATATTTTCTTCTTTGCATCCATTCTTGTTTGTATTGATTATCCCCCCTCATCTTCCATTATTTCCTTGTTTTCCTTGATTGTTATCAGTGTTTTCCATAACTTGCTTTTCTCATTGTTGTATTTCCTAAGATCATACCTATACTGCTTCTCCAGGTCTGGGTGTAAAGCTTTGCATTCCTGCTCATCATGTCCTTGCAGTTTGTAATATTTGTAATATTTTGGTAAGAAATCATAATTAATGATTATCCATTTTGATTGAATCTTGCTTGTCTCTTCAACCTCTTCTGCAATGTGAATTCTTTTTTGATGTTCTGCAATTATATCTAATTTCAACTTTAACTTTGGCACATCTAGATCTAGTTCTATTTGCAGTTGTCAGATCTACCACCAAAGACTTCCCAACTGCTGAAGTCAAAGAAAATACATCATCATTTGCAAAGAAATTGGGTGGTAATTAATTGTTAGTGTCAATCTAGACCTTTCAATGAATAATCACAGTGATATAATAATGATTCAAATGTAACTGAACTCAATAATAAAGAAAACAACAACTAAGAAAAACACACACTAACTTGTGTCGATAGAGGCCTGCAATGCAGTGACCTAAGACAGAAATTTGCCCCCACTCGTGTTGTAGTTTCACGGACGTCTATCTTGAGGATACAACTATCTGGTTCAGGTTCTTGCATGAGAACTTGATCTCTGGTGAATTTACTTTAAGTCTTTTTTCAGAAAATATCTCTTGTTGAAGGAGATGAAAATTGAGCAACAATCTTAGATCATTAGTTGTGTTTAATGATAGATTGTATTGTATTGAGTATTGTGTCTTCAAACAAGTGATCCACATGCTTTTATAGCATTAATTTTCGTCTATGACAACTTTCCATTCCAAAGGTTGTGACCCATGGGAAGAGACACAACTTTTGGACTGTCCAGAATTTTCCCGTTGGATTAGCGCCGCGGTGCTAATTCATTTTGAATTTCTAGAATGTTACTGGAACTCAGGCGCCGCGGCTCTTCCTCTCAGCGCTGCAGTGCTCAAAATCTATCAGACCTCTCTGAAGTTTTGGCGTCGTAGCACTGCTCCACAGCGCTGTGACGCTGGTCACGGGGAATTTTAAACGTTAAAGAGCCACGACCCTGTCCTTGGGCGCCGCGGCGCTGCGCCTCAAGATCACAATGCTTTTGATCACTTTTACTCTTCTTCTTCTACAAGTTTCAATAATACCCCACATTTTCTATTCACACATCTCACAATACCCCACATGTGGATATAAAATAAGATACTTAGGAACTTATCGTCATTTTTGTCAAACGCGATATGACATTCATCAGAAACAGTGTCTTTTGGACTTGAACCGTTCGTAGTGAATACCTATCGAGTCTACTTGTGAAGTAGTGAACAAAATGTTTTGAACTATTCACGTTTTGTAGTAAATCAAGACAACAAGTATCACACACATCATATCACATATTTCAATTCTTACGGCTGTGTTCATTTCGGTCGTGAATAACTCATTCTTCATGAGAATTTCTAGAGAACGTAGTCATCTCGGTTCTCCCAGATGCGACCCCACATCAATCTCACATAGGTAATACCAAACAAGAATAGTCTGTACTATCCCACCATAGAGGCTTTTGAGTATTATTAAGAATAACACATATTCATCCCTTAAAACATCAACGGATTAACACACTTAGTACACCATAGGAATGAGCATATGTGTGTTTTATGCTCCTTGAGTCTTCCCCGACTAGTTTTCCTATTGAACCAAAACCATGGGATCTCCACCAGTTAACGACTTATTGTGTTGGATTTAAGTCAATTCCCCTCGATGTAAATACGACTTGCTCTCTTGTAAGACCTTTTGTCAAAGGATTCACTATATTGTCCTTTGACTTTACATAATCAATGGATATAATTCCATTCTTCATCAAGCTTCGTATTGTATTATGACGTCGCCTTATATGTCTTGACTTGCCATTGTATATTTGATTCTTTGCCCTCGTCAGGGCAACCATATTATCACAATGTATGCAAATGGATGTCACATGATTTGTCCACAACGGAATACCTTCTAGGAAGTTTTTTAGCCATTCTGCCTCTTCGGCAGCTTTGTCTAAGGCTACAAACTTTGCTTCCATAGTTGATCGCGTATTTACCGTTTTCTTTGATGATTTCCAAGATACCGACGCTCCACCAAGTGTAAATACATACCCACTTGTGGACTTACTTTCTGAATGGTTGGAAATCCAATTAGCATCACAATATCCTTCTAACACAGGAGGATATTTTGTATAATGCAACCCATAGTTCATTGTATGCTTTAGATATCATAGTGCCCTTATTAGCACAACCCAATGATCATTTCCAAAATTATGTAAGTATCGACTAAGTCGACTCACTGTATATGCTAGATCCGATCTCGTACAATTCGTTATGTACATCAAGCTTCCAAGAACTTGTGTATACTCCAATTGAGACACACTATCACCTTCATTCTTCTTAAGGCGACTAGCGGGATCAAATGGGGTAACAACCGGTCTATCATCATAGTGTCCAAATTTTCTAAGGACATTCTCAACATAATGGGATTAAGTTAATATATAACCCTCAGAATTCCTTTGAATTTTGATACCAAGAATGACATCCGCTATTTTCATATCTTTCATATCGAAAGCGACATGCAACATCTTCTTAGTTTGGTTGATTACATCCTTACTTGTTCCTATAATCAACATATCATCTACATACAAGTATATAATGACATATGCATTATTACACTCCTTAATGTAGACATATTTGTCATATTCGTTTATTTAAAAACCATTTGATAATAATGTATTATCAAACTTTTCATGCCACTATTTTGGAGCCTGTTTAAGTCCATATAAAGACTTAATCAATTTACAGACTTTCTCCTCTTGACCTTTAACAACAAACCCTTCGAGTTGTTCCATGTAAATTTCTTCATCTAGTTCACCATTCAGGAATGCAGTTTTCACATTCATTTGGTGTATTTCCAAATTGTGAATCACTGCTATAGCAATTAACTTTCTTATAGACGTAATTCTAGATACTGGTGAGTAGGTATCAAAGAAATCTACACCTTCTTCTTTCATAGTACCATCAGGCCTTAGTTTCTGTTTCAAAATCCATTTATAGCCTATCGGTTTTTGTCCCGGAGGGAGATCAACCAATTTTCATGTATTGTTTTGTACAATGAATTCTACCTCACTTTGGATAGCCTCCTTCCAATAAGGTGATTCAGATGATTCCATAGCAGCCTTATATGTTGAGGTTCTCCTTCAACGGAAAAGGTCATAAAGTATGGTCCAAAATCTTTGGCGACTTTTCCACGTTTACTTCTCCTTGGTTTAGAATTTTCTTCTTGAACCGATGAAGTAAGATTATCATCATTTTGGTATGACTCATCTTGAGGCAGTGTCCTTGTCACGACCCGACTCCGGGGCCGCTGATCGTACCTACCGGTACCGTGTATACGTCCGAGAATAGCAATGAACATACATAACACATAACTTATAAAAAGGTAACATCACTGGCCAGCCGATAAGGCTGCCTTCCATAAAACATACTAATCAAAAGTATAACAGTACAACTTGTTCTTACAGCCCAACACATACGTGACCACAGACCTCTAAGGATAACAAGCGTGGCGGACAGGCCGCCATACCCCGAATGTACAATACCTATAGCATCGTGAGTAACCGCACTAACAAAACAAGCTTAGGAGGATGGAGCTTCGACACCGAACAGTGATCCTAAGAACGAGGATCCACAATCGCTTACCTTACTGCGGCATGAACGCGGCCAGGAAGGCGGGTCGCACAATATGTACCAAGTATGTAAAGTCGGAAAATCCGTAATAATGGTATCATAAGTCTAAAAGTAGTCGAGTCATGAAAGACAATCAAAATACCTTTTCGTGTCTTACTAACAATGAGAGTGACAAGTATATATATATAATCTTTGCGTAAAATAGGGCCTCATGATCAAAGCAGGGTACCTCGCAGTAGTATCAATAAGCACCCTACTCCTCGGGATTATTTCACCGCGTAGTCCTGTGGACCGCATGAGGTATTCCTGCATAGGTTGTACCGCACGTGGGACTATTTCACCGCATAAGCCCATAAGGACTCGCGTGAGGTATTCCTCGCATCGTGGGTAGCAAATCCACGGAGCAGGTGGTATAACGATCTTGGGGACTTACCCGCCGGATATACTCTTACGAAGCGGATGGTATAACGATCTGGGGACTTACCCTCGGATATACTCTTACACCGGCGGATGGTATAACGATCTTGGGATTTACCTCGATATACTCTTACACCTGGAGGAGTGGTATGACGATCTTGGGGCTTGCCCTCATTCATACTCTTACCACGGAGAAGGTGGTATAACGATCTTGGGGCTTGCCTCGGATATACTCTTACCCTAGCTCAAGCGTCATCATATCATAATCATAACATAAGTTAAGAAAACTTATAACTTCTTATTAGCCTTGTTCATATACCCTCTCATTTTAGTTTACTTAAGGCACTTAATCATATCTTTAATAAAGGAAACGGGAATTTAACCCAAGTACTACATACTTGACTCTTTTTAAAAGTGACTCTTTTTCATACATAAACCTTTGGGCAATTGATGCCTTAAAATCAATTTGCCTTTTCATATACTTATCTTACTTAGAGTAAATCTCTTCTCACTAACCTTTTATAAAGCTAATAAACCAACTCCCCATAAAGTTGTTATATTAACCCTATACTTTAGTAAAATTATACTTTTCCCCTAACCAAGGGACTTATACATTCTTAAAACGAAACAAGTCTTTATATACTTAAAACAAGTAAGAATACCAAATTTTGTACGTCTACCATACTACATAGTTACAACTATTCATGCTCAAGAGATAGGAAAGCTTCACATACCTCTCCGGTCAATCCACTTGCTAAGTCCAAACTACCGCAAGTAATATGTCAACCTAAAATAACCATGGTACGTTTATTAACCTCTAATTTCAATGTAGAATAATCCAAGTTCAAAGTCACTAAATTCTATGGAAAATTGGGCAGCATTTCCTTTGTTTCTACATACTTTGCCACCTTTCTCAAGGCCGAATTCAACATCCAAACGCCACATTTAAGGCTCAACAATCCAAACATCTCAAAGGGGATTACACACCTAAACTTGGGTGTGTAAAATTCTGCCCCATAAGGTACAACAATTTACTTAACAATTCTAAGGTAGTTTTTAGGCTACAACATGCTCATAATATCTTCTTAACCAATTCCTTCACATTCAAACCATATTTCTTACATGCAATGACTCTAAGTGCATTATTTACTACTACAAATCCCTTCTTCTTCATCATGCAACATTAATACTAGCTATAAGAGAAGAAATGTTACCTTTGGAGCTTTAGCCAAAACTATTCCAACAACTTTGCTAGCCTCCTTTCCAAGAACACCACCACAATGATTCCTACAAGCTAGCCACAAGCTTCCTTCTTGTCCTTAACTTTTCAGATTTTTCCTTAGGCTTGAATTCCTCTTGGAATTTTAGAGAGAAGTGAGAGCTAAGCTTAGAGAGAGAGAGAGATTTGAAAGATGACCAAGTCTTCAAGACTTGGTCAATATAAACATGCAAGAAATCAGATGGGGACACTTGTCACCCTCCCATGGCCTTTTTTAAAAGAGAAATCTGATTTTTCTAAGTTTTTCCGCCAGAATCGGCTTGGCGCGGCTGACTCGGCGCGCGCTGAAACCTGCGGACTTTCAGAACTTCCGCGCGGCCACGCTATCCTGGAGCCGCGGCGCTGTAACTTCAGCGACCTCGGAATATCCGCGCGCGGCCCGCATCCGGCGCGGCCTGCCGCGAAACGCATTTCTGTCCGTCTGTGCTCTGAACTTGTAACTCCCATAACTTTCTACTCCGACGTCCTATCGACGAACGGTTGGTTGCGTTGGAATCTAGACTCAACGAACTACGCCCTAGGACTTTGAAACACTTAGGAACTCTCAATGTAATGGGTTATAACCCGCCTCAAAGTTGACTAAAACCCGTCCGGAATAATCCGTCAACCTATCCTTTGAAAATTTTAAGTCTTACATGCTTTCGTACGCTCTCATACGTAGGGTCAGAACTACGGGGTATAACAATCCTCTTCTTATTATTAGGAACACTTTTATCCTTGTCTTTGTAAGGAAAAATCTCCTCAAAAAATTCTGCTTCAGCAGATTCCATAAGTGTATTTTTGTGAATACCTTCTACATCTGAATGATACACCAAAAACTTATATGTTGTACTATTATTGACATGACCAATATATATGCAATCCACCATTTTTTGTCCAAGTTTAGTTCTCTTTGGTAAGGGGATTTGAACTTTCGCTAGGCAACCCTACACTTTCATCCTTTTGAAAGTAGACAATCTTCCTTTCCACAATTCATAAGAAGATTACTCATTTTTCTTTTGAGGAATTTTGTTCAATATCATATTTGCAGTCATTAATGCTTCACCCCATAAACTAAGAGGTTCCCCCGAACTAATCAACATTGAGTTTATCATATTCTTCAATGTTCTATTCTTACGTTCGGCAACTCCTTTTGTTTTGGAGTATATGGCGCAGTGGTTTGATGAACTATACTATGAGTAGAACATAATTCTTTGAACTCATTCGATTGATATTCACCACCTCTGTCTGACATAGAATCTTAATTCTTTTGTCAAGTTGGTTTTCCACTTCCGCTTTGTATGTTTTAAACATGTTCAAAGCCTCATGTTTGGTATGTATTAAGTATACATAACAAAATTTACTACAATTATCGATAAACGATATATAATAATTCTTTCCTCCACGAGATGGGGGTTACTTGGTAATCACACAAATCACTATGAATTAAACCAATCACTTCATTTGATTTCACAACAGATTTATGAGGATGACTTACATATTTTGACTCTATGCAAACCCCACATTTAGTCATTTTGTTCATACAAACTTTTGGCAACATGTCTATCTTTACCATTCTTTGTAAGGAACGATAATTAACATGACCTAATTGAGAATGTCATAAAGAAGGGGAATCAACCATATACATTGAAGTAGTGCTAGTGCCTGCATTTTCATTAATTATGGCAACTGCCTGAGTAGGTACAATGCTTAGTTTGAAGAGCCCCTCACTGAGGTAACTCTTTCCTACATACACCCCACCTTTGGTGAGTATAAATTTGTTAGACTCTATTACAATTTTGAAGCCTTTGTTACTTAGAACAAGCTCAGAAATTAAGTTCTTACAAATTTCAGGCACGTGCAACACATTTGTGAGCACAAGATCATTCCCGGAAGTGAGCCTCAAAGTCACATTCTTTTTCCCTTCGATCTTCACAGCAATGACATTTCCCACGAACAGTGGTTCTACATCCTTGATGGCTTGGTAAGATGAAAACATGTTCTTTTTCTGAACATACATGCCTTGTAGCACCCGTGTCCATCCACCAATCAGTTGGATTTGTAACCAGATTTGCTTGAGCAGCCAGAACCCCAATGAATTGGTTCTTAGTTTCATCCCGGTTGGTTTGGTTGACATTACTCGAACCTCCAACACCACCACCTTGACTCTTGTGAAGGCGATAATCTTTTGATCTGTGCCCAGGTTTGCCACACACCCAACATAGTCGTGGTTGTGGTTTCTTGAATGCATTGGTCCTTTGTGGGGCTAGTGCATTCCTCCCGGTTGTAAAAGATGGCTTGACACCAACAAATTTTCCCTTGCCTTTCTGTAACTTAGCCTTGGAATCATTTCCTTCTACCATGTTGGTATTAGGCTCTAATGAAACAACATCAAACCTTGTCCTCTTCAACACGAATTTTCAGAACAAGTTGCTCAAAACTCATTTCCTCCGTTAGATGCTTCAAATAAATTTTAAAATCCTTCCAAGAAGGAGATAATTTTTCAATAATAGCACCAACAAGGAAATATTGGTTAAGGCCCATACCTTTAACATCTAGTTCATGAACAATGACTTGGAGTTCCTCCACTTGCTTGACAACTACCTTTGCATCGCTCATCTTGAAGTTTAGAAACTTGCCGATGACGAACTTCTTAGAACAAGCAACTTCAGTTTTGTACTTGTTCTCCAATGACTGCCATAACTCCCGTGCTGATCCTAACATGGAGTATATATCATAGAGAGTGTCGTCCAAGGCGTTGAGAATGTAGTTCTTACAAAGAAACTCTTGGCTCCACCAAGTCTCAATAACCTTCAGCCTTTCGGCTCTCTCCACATCAGTAGGAGCATTCTCCCCTTCTCCTTCCGGTAATGCCATTGGAGCCTCAGCAGTCAATACATTTGCCATATGAAGAGTGGTCAAATAAAACAACATCTTTTGTTGCCAGCGTTTGAAATCAGAACCCTTGAATTTCTCGAGTTTCTCCACATGGGTTTTCACCATTGATGATCCAGATTGATTCATTTTTGCAAATCAGGAAAATATATTCTCTGAAAAGTTTTGCAAAATCAACAATGTCAGAAAAGTGTATTTTCTGAATTTCTATCTTAGATTGTTAGTGTCAATCTAGACCTTTTAATGAATAAGCACAGTGATATAACAATGATTCAAATGTAATTGAACTCAATAATAAAGAAATCAACAAATAAGAAAAACACACACTAATTTGTGTCGATAGAGGCCTGCAATGCAGTGACCTAAGACAGAAATCACCCCCACTCATGATGTAGTTCACGGACGTCTATCTTGAGGATACAACTATCTGTTTCAGGTTCTTGCACGAGAACTTGATCCCTGACGAATTTACTTTAAGTGTTATTTTCAGAAAATATCTGTTGATGAAGAAGATGAAGATTGAGCAACAATCTTAGATCATTAGTTGTGTTTAATGATAGATTGTATTGTATTGAGTATCGTGTCTTCAAACAAATGATCCACATGCTTTTATAACATTAATTTTCGTCCATGACAGCTTTCCATTCCAAAGGTTGTGACCCATGGGAAGAGACACAACTTTTGGATTGCCCAGAATTTTCCCGTTGGATTAGCGCTGGGACCCTAATTCATTTTAAATTTTCAGAATGTTACTGGAACTTAGGCGCCACGACTCTTCCTCTCAGCGTCGCGACGCTCAAAATCTATCAGACCTCTCTAAAGTTTTGGCGCCGTAGCACTGCTCTCCAGCGACGTGGCGCTGGTCACGGGGAATTTTTAACGTTCAAGCACCGCGGCCCTATCCTTGGGCGCCGCAGCCCTGTTCTTTGGGGCCGCTGCGCTGCGCCTCAAAATCGCAACGCTTTTGATCACTTTTACTCTTCTTCTTCTACAAGTTCCAATAGTAATTATGGAAAACTTATCCAAGAAACAACTATAGAAGTCTCTTCATTAGGCTTAAAACCAAGGATTCCGTATCTCATCTGACAGTATCTTGAGTGTACCTTCATGTAATAAGTTGGTCTGGACAACATTCTTACATAGTCTTCTAGTAAATTCAGCCTTATCAAGATATGTATATCCTCTATTAAACCAATTGTACAAGGACCTTTAATAGAACACTTATCTAGAATTGCATCTCTTAGTTCTTTAATGTCTATTATGTCATAAGAGAACTTACCCAATATAGCATATTGAAAATTCTCTTGAATCATAAGCTTTTCTATTTCTGATGACATCCATGTCATGTGTGGTTCTCCATCAATGCAAATCACTGGCTTGGGTGGCACAACATATATATATTTCCTTATTTACATTCATGGTTTCAAAAGATTAGCATATTTGGTATTTTGTATATCCGGTGAATTGGTAGATTGTGAGGGTAAATCTTTAGGCAAAATTGTAGATTCGTCTTTAGGATTGGTAGAAGAAGGAAGAGGTGGGAATTGTGATATTTCGAGATTAGGATTTGGAAGAGGAGGTGATTGTCCGCCGGTTGCATTGGCCATGGCGGCCACTATTCGTGTGGCTTATCAGTAGGCTAGGATTTTTCTTCATCCAAACTCTTGCCAGACTTACTTAACATTTGTTACGTCTTTGAAACCTCAAAAAATGTAATTAATACTCTTAAATTGTCATATGATGTAAAATTCTCTTGATTTAACCTTACCACTAAACCTTAGTAAAGAAAAAAACTTCTTTCTTGATGGTTGAATGGAATCAAGCACAAGGCAATACTCGTTTAGTTTTCAAATACTGCTATTCTTAAAAACCAAAATAACCGCTGGTTTGTTCGCCAAATCGACCCTTATTAATTTTGAAAATCACTTACATTTGGTATTTCAAAGTTTTCCAGATTTTAATATTACAATTTTAACTAATTTCACTTTTCATTTCGGGTACAACTCCTTTTCTTTCTTACACAAACTACAATATCTTTTTTCGGAGTGTTCAAGAACAAATTATGTAACTAAATGACATATTTATCGGTTTCAATTTATTTATGTTGGAAATTTACTAAACGTGAAATAAAATTAATCCTATTAAATTATGACTCGAACAATTGGGGTCTCGCACGTCGGAAACATGCACATACGTGCACATAAAGTGTCAAGGATCGTAATTTCCTTAAATGGAAGAGATATTGGTACGTATACAAATTGTTTGAGACGTAAGATAATAGATGGTTATTGGCCAAATAATAATGGTTTCACGTTGGTAAATGAAAGGAAGAAATGTGTAAAAGATGAAACGAGTCTGAAAATACCGCTGCGCAATGGCGCCGCGGCGTCTCCCTGCAGGGCCGTGACGCCGACGACGCCTGAAACTCTCTAAAGTTTTGGCGCCAGGCTGGAGGGCCGCGGCGCCCAAAACTCTTTGAAGTTTCGGCGCCGCGGCGACAGGCTGCAGGAGATAGGCAAGACCCAAACAACTGAAAAGTTCAAGGAAAATTGTAGTCACTGTGGTATAGTTGGTCATATGGCCAAAGACTGCCGCAGACTCAAACGTGAGAATAAAGAGAAGGCCAAAGGCAAAGCCAAGGCTAAAATCGTCGAAGACGCCCTCGTCGACGATATGATCGAGGAGTTCTCAGCGGTGGTTCTTGAAGCTAACCTCGTTGAGAATCCGGTGCAATGGTGGTTGGACACAGGTGCTACCCGTCACATATGTTCCAATAAAGATGCCTTATCCACATATACACCAGTCACAGATAAGAAATTGTTCATGGGCAACAATTCTTCTTCAGAGGTGCTGGGGGTAGGAAAGTTGACCCTAAAGATGACGTCCGGAAAGGAACTAATTCTGAAGGAAGTGATGCATGTCCCAGAAATTCGAAGAAATTTAATTTCTGGACCTTTGTTAGTACATGCTGGTTTTAGGCTAGTGTTAGAGGCTAACAAGTTTGTAATCACTAAAAATGGAACATTTGTAGGAAGGGGCTTCGCTTGTGAAGGCCTCTTTAAGTTTAATGTTGCACCTGTATTGCCTTCTGTTTCAAATATCTATAAAATTGAGCCTTCTACTTACTTGATTGAGTCGTCTAATTTATGGCATCATAGATTAGGACATGTTAACTATCAATCTATCCAAAGATTGGTAAAGCTGGAATTATTCTCGTCTATCGACATAAACCCTCAACGTAAGTATTAGGTGTGCGTAGAGGCAAAACTTTCCAAGAGTCCCTTTAGATCCATCGAAAGGAAAATCGCTTCACTAGAACTTATACACACTGATATATGTGATTTGAAGTTCGCTCAAACTAGAGGGGGAGCAAGTATTTTGTGACTTTCATAGATGATGGCACAAGGTTTTGTTACTTTTACTTACTAAAAAGTAAAGATGAAGCATTCAAACGCTACAAAGCAGAAGTTGAGAACCAACTAAGCGGACAGATTAAATCAATCTGTAGCGATAGAGGGGGAGAATATGTAGCGCCTTTTTAAGAATTTTGTACCCAATCGGGTATAGTTCATCAAACAACGGCTCCTTACTCACCTCAATCAAACGGTGTTGTTGAACGCAAGAACCGAATACTAAAGGAAATGATGAATGTTTTACTCATCAATTCGGGCCTCTCTCAAACCATGTGGGGAGAAACTGTCCTTACCGCGAATAGGATTCTTAACAGAGTTCCACACAAGGGTAAAGACAAGACTCCATACGAGCTATGGAAAGGAAAGAAACCTACCTATAAGTATTTGAAGGTATGGGGTTGTCTGGCCAAGGTAAAAGTATTTATGCCAAAGCAGGTCAAGATTGGACCTAAGACTGTGGATTACATATTCATCAGATATGCCAATAACAGTAGTGATTATCGCTTCATAGTGCATAAGTCGGATGTACCAGACATTTATGAAGGTACGATCATGGAATCAATGAATGCGAGTTTCTTTGAAGACACATTTTCGTATAAGGAAAACAACATAACCTCTCACAAACGAAGTTATGATCAAATCTCTGAGGATCAAGGGGTCGATGACTGCCTAGATTCAAATGGTTCAGATCTAGTAAATTCTGAAGTAGCTGATTATCCAGAATCCAGAATTCCAGATTCTCAGGACTTGGAAGATTCAGAAATTGAACCAAAGAGAAGCAAAAGGGCCCGTAAGGACAAATCCTTCGGCCCAGACTTTGAAGCTTATTTGGTTCATGATGAACCACAGACAATCGTTGAAGCATTGTCAACTCCAGAATCGCCGCTCTGGAAGGAAGCTTTAGAAAGTGAGATAGAATTCATCCTTCATAACCACACCTAGGAGTTGACTGAACTTCCCCCAGGACACATACCTTTGGGTTGTAAGTGGATTCTTAAACGGAAGTTAAAGGCAGATGGATCTATCGACAAATACAAGGCTAGGTTGGTAGTCAAGGGCTATCGTCAAAAGGAGGACCTTGATTACTTCGACACCTACGCTCCGGTGTCTATAATGACATCCATACATATGTTCATAGCTATCACCGCCTTACGGGATCTTGAAATACATCAAATGGATGTTAAGACAGCCTTCCTAAATGGTGATTTGGAAGAAAACATATATATGGACCAACCCGAGGGGTATGTGGTTCCAGGACAAGAGACAAAAGTGTGTCAGCTTGTCAAATCATTATATGGGCTGAAACATGCCCCTAAATAATAGCACGAGAAATTTGATAGTACCCTGCTATCAAAAGGGTTCGCCATTAATAAATGTGACAAATGTGTTTACATGAAAGGAAATGCCGATTTATTCGTCATGATATGCCTTTATGTATATGACTTGTTGATCACTGGTAGAAATCTTAGGATAATCCTAGATATAAAGAACATGTTAAAACAATGTTTCGACATGAAAGATATGGGGGTCGCAGATGTCATCTTAGGGATCAAGATCTCTAAGACATCTAATGGACTGGTCTTGTCTCAATCTCACTACATCGAAGATGTGTTGGAGAAATTTGAGATGTTTGACAGTTCACCGGTAAGGATACCATTGGATAGAAGTCAAAAGATTGACAAGTATCTTGATGTACCCATATGGCAGGAGCGATACACAAAGGTGATTGGGAGTTTGATGTATGTCACAAACTGCACTCGACCAAATATCGCTTATGCAGTCAATAAATTGGCTAGGTTTACCCGAAATTTGAGTGAGGATCACTGGAAAGCGTTGAATAAGGTACTATGGTTCCTAAAGTTCACGCTAAATTTCGGGTTACACTATTCGAGATATTCAGCTGTACTAGAGGGGTACAGTGATGCAAATTGGATATCTGATTGCGACGACATCAAGTCCACCAGAGGATATATTTTTACAATCGGTGGTGGAGTTGTGTCTTGGAAATCCTCTCGACAAACACTTATTGCCCGATCCAAGATGGAGTCGGAATTTATCGCTTTAGACAAAGCGGGAGAAGAAACTGAATGGCTTCATGGTTTTCTAGAGGATGTCTCATGTTGGAATAAAGTCGTGTCTTCTGTAATGATCCACTGCGATAGTCAGTCGGCTCTAGGAAGGGAACGAAGTTCTATGTACAATGGCAAGTCTCATCATATTCGACGGAGACATGAGTCTGTTAGGCAGCTGATCACCTCGGGTGTTATTTCCATTGATTACGTAAAATCAAAGGAAAATATCGCAGATCCCTTGACGAAGGGAATAACCAGAGATCAGATGTACTGCCTATCTAGGGGAATGGGCTTAAAACTCAATCAATAAGAACTAATATAGTGGACACCCAACCTTACAGACTGGAGATCCCAGGAATAAGGTTCAATGGGAAAACTAAACTGTAAAGGTTTCGTGAGCGCTTCGGTGGAAGCAAGAGCACTTCAGATAATCTTTATTTCTTAAGAAACATAATCGAAGGTCATTCCCGTGAAAGACAAAAAGTGCTACCTAAGAGGGGTAAAGGATAAGTTTTCAAATCTTTAATGATCCTCAATAGTTGAGGTTAGGTTGGGGAAATTTTTAATGATTCCTAACGCTTATGTAGTGGGGTATTGCAGGATACCTTGTAGGAGACCACCTATTTAAGTGGGAGGAAAGGTCTCCTCAAATGAACGCACTTAAGAATCTAAGTGTGTCCACGGCCCACGACGGACAAAAACATTAGAAAGATTGAGTAGGAAATGTGTTGTGTTGGTACTATTGTCTTGACATATACTAAACACTGATGGTTCAAGACGTCACGTTCACTGCACAGTAAATATGTCCGATGGTATTCTACTATGGAAGGTTCAAAGCTCCATCTACCTCTCCACAAACAACATCGATCCGACGAGTGATTGCTCGAAAGGCACCATGTCCGTGCACCAAAATCTCTTCCAAGAGGGGATTGTTGGAAATTTACTAAACGTTAAATAAAATTAATCCTATTAAATTATGACTCGTGTTAAGTGTATTTTGTATACACTTTTGAGTCCTTTTTAGTTAGTATTTTACTCTTTTATTTTGTGTTTAGTATAGTGTTAGGTGTGTTTTTCCTTTATTTTGTGTCACAGCGGTTATAAAGGAGAAGATACTACTTTTGAAATGGAATTGCACACTAAAAAGGCCAAGAAATGAAGTCTAAGAAGTCCCGGGAAGTATAGAAGAAATCAGACGAAGTCCGAACGAAAAAATGACAAAATAGCAGAAATCCGGTAGAGGAACGCCGCCGGCGCCAGCCAGAAGCGCCGCGGCGCTAAAACACTTGCGTGCTCTGATTTCATTGTAGTACTTCCGGCACCGTGGCGCCAGCTTGCAGGTCCATGTCGTCGAGGCGGAAAATATGATATTTGGGCCCTGCTCATTATGCCATACCTTATACCATATTAAAAATCCTACTTTGGGGAGGCTAAGAAGGAGGCAAGACACAATTGGAGACTCTTGTTCAAGTTCTTTTTCTTTCCCTTATTTTATTTCAGTTTATGTTGGATTGTTATTTAGTTCTTGACATGACAATGTTTAGGAGCTAAATACTTTAGTGGGGTTTCCATTGTATCTTCTTGAAGCTTTTTCATATAGTTAATGGATAGTTTTTGAGTTCTTCTTCAGCGTATTAAGATCTATTCAATATTGTTATGATTGATTGATGATTAACTAACTATTAATTATCATAACTTGGATGATTTCGAATCGAGATCCGAGAGGGGAAATTTGAATATGTTGTAGTTGTTTAGACATAAGTTAAAATCGTGGATGAAATTACTCCGATACTAGTTGTTACACCCCGTAATTCCAGAGCATATAACTGAGAAATGCGTGCTGTGAATTCCAGGCACAGCACCGCGGTGCCAAAGAACAGGACCGCGGTGCTGAAACTTCAGAGAGATGTAGGAATTTCGGAACCGCGATGCCATTCTGTAGTATCGTGGTGCCGATGCGGGGATTTCCAAATCAGATATTTTTGTGAAGGGAAAGACAAGTGAACAAGTGGGGTTCATGGGTCCCCCTCCACTTGTGCTACATACACAATATGATACAAGTGTAGCAAGACTTAATATCACAAATATCTTCATCATCCAAACTCTTTTCTCTCTTCTCTTCTCCTACAAGTTTCGAAAATCCCATAGCCAAGTGAAGATCAAGACTAACTTATTTTTCAAGATTAAGCTCCTTAACCAAGTTCTAAGCCAAGGTTAATACACCAAACAGTGGTCACGGTATTGGCTTGAAAACTGTCTTAAAACCCTAAGCTTGGAGATGAACTTTATGGAAGAAAGACAAGAAAGTAAGATGGTTACAAGCTTGTAGATGATACATGTGTGTTGTTGTAAGTTGAAGATGTGGTGCAAAAGAGAAGTGGTTGGCCGAGAACTAGTGGACTGTTTTTGGCTAAAGTGAATGTAAGATTTCTTCTCCTCTTGAAGTAATTAGAAGTTACATGTCGTTATAGTTAAGGGATGACCTTGTGTTAAATGAAATGGAGAATAAGAAGTGCATGAGACAGTTCTGGCATGTTAGCCGATTTTGGACTATTTTTAGTATATTGGACCGTTGGATATTGTTGTGCTTTGGGGACTATTTTGTGGAGTTATAATGTTGGAAATTAGTTACAATTATGCATGTTTAATGTGGTAATTGCTAACGTATTTCCTAAAGGAATAAGGGTATAGAAAGGTGTAGAAAGGCTTCACATTTTACCCTTGTTGTTGTTGGAATATGGACTGTTGTTATGGACTGTTTTAATATGGATTAAGAGGCCAGATTAACATGTGAAGTAGGTGTGTCGATCATCTTGGTTGTTGTGTTCAACTACCCTTAATTGGTACTTGGTTATTGATGTTATTGGCCTTGTTAAAAAGTTGTGGGTGTGGGTATATATAAGGGAAGTGCCGCCCAAATTTTCATATGAAAGGAGAGTCATTATGTGGTATAGCGTATACTAGTATTCATGAAGTTGATAGACGTGTTATTGTTATTATAGGTTGAAGTGCTAATTGAGACGTATTCTACTTATCGTGTTGGTATAGCCGATAAGGTATGTAAACTATCCTTTCTTCTTTTGGCATGTTCTACGTGTGAACTATAACTGTGGTATTCCTCCATAGTTTACTCTACTCTTAGAGGTTAAGGAATATTCATGTTATTGATTCTATGCTAAAAGCATGTCTAAAATGTTCCTAAGTCCTTATTAAGGCATATGAGACAAATGTTGATAAGAGTTTTAGTAAGCATGGGAGCCGAGTTGACTCTGCTTACTTAAAGGAATTGTTAAGTATTAAGTGCTGAAACTGATTTAATAAATAAGTCAGTATGTTATTAGTAAACATGTTAAAACAAGTCATTGCAGCGTTATGTGAAAAAGGTATCGACAAGCAAGTATTATATTAAAATGATTAGAATGTCATCTGCATAGAAACTAAGTATATAACCAATTTATTTTACATTTGCTAGTTCACATCTGATTAGATAAGATCTTTATATAAAAGATAAATTACTCACAGCCCATATAAGAATTAATTAGGCAAATTCGGATGTGTTATCGCCATTCAGATGTTTCCATAATTTTAGTCAGAGGGGTATCGAGTTGGTACAGACGACAAGTGGTATGTGAAACTATCATTTCTTCTTTTGGCATGATTTATATAAAGTGAGTGTACGGCGGACGTACATAATTTTATTGGATCTTAATCCTTATTGATACATGAGATGAAAGTGTCTTGGTTTTTTCTAAAATGAAAGATATGAGAGTGCCTTGGTTTTTCTAAAATGAAAGACACGAGAGTGCCTTGGTTTTCTAAAATGAAAGTTCATTTTTATGATTTATACATGATATGATAGTGCCATGGTTTTCGAAAATGGAAGTTCATTTTAAAGATTTTATTGAGAGTCAAATGATGATTTAAATTGCACAAGATTGCTCAAGATAGCTATTCGTGCAAGTGTTATTATTCCATTTCACCGAGTCTCATAATAGGTCGGGTACGGTATATGATACACGGATATGATTCATTCACCGATTCCCATAATGGGCCAGGTACGGTATATGATACACGGATATGGTTCATTCACCGAGTCCCATAATGGGCCGGGTACAGTATATGATACACGGATATGGTTCATTCACCGAGTCCCATAATGGACCGGGTACGGTATATGATACACGAATATGGTTCATTCACCGAGACCCATAATGGGCCAGATACGGTATATGATACACGGATATGGTTCATTCACCGAGTCCCATAATGGACCGGGTACGGTATATGATACACGAATATGGTTCATTCACCGAGTGTCATAATGGGTCAGGTACGGTATATAATACACGGATATGATTCTTTCACCGAGTCCCAAAGTGGAAAGGGTACGGTATATGATCCCATGGACATGTATCCATGATGTGGGTATAGATACCTATGACATATATGATTCTATGGATATGTATCCATGATGCGAGTATAGATACTCACGACAGTATATGATTCTATGGACATGTATCCATGATGCGGGTATAGATACCTATGATATATATAATTCCATGGACATGTATCCATGATGCGAGTATAGATACTCACGACAGTATATGATTTCATGGACATGTATTCATGATGCGGGTAGAGATACCTATGACATATATGATTACATGGACATGTATCCATGATGCGAGTATAGATACTCACGACAGTATATGATTCCATGGACATGTATCCATGATGCGGGTACTGATACCTATGACAGTATATGATTATATGTGTCACGACCCGACCCGCTCGTGCATCGGTGCCTGCACGGCACCCTAGTAAACATCGAGATAATCAGTGAACACACATGAAACTTATAAAATAAAGCAGCGAATAAAACAACGAGTTAGCCGATAGGGCTACCTTCGCGACGTCATACATAAACGGCGATTGCCTCCTTTTCTTCTGATGACCCACGATATGTGACTACAGACCTCTAAGAGTTTTAACATAACAACTGTGGCGGGACAAGGCCCCGCCGTACCCCTGAATAAACATAAACGTGACAACTCCGGAACACTAGAGCCATCTCGACTTGCTGAACCGGGATCCTAAGCTCGCGGATCCACAACTGTGTACCTAAACCTCGCGACGATTGTCGACAAGTAGCAAAATGCTCCAAAGTACTTCAACCTTGAGCTATTTCCATTCTTCAAGTAGGATACGCTAAACTTAGTACTTCAACCTATCATGGCCACAATACGTCCATTAACCTCTTACTTTAAACGTAGAATATCCTAAGTGCCAAGTCACTAAATTCTACGGAAAATCGGACAGCACCTCCTTTGTTTCTACTCACTTTGCCACCTTTTTCAAGGTCGAATACAATAACCAAACAGCCACAATTGGCTCACAACAATATAGAAGGTAGTCCAATACAAATGAATAACTAAACAGCCCCAATTGGCTCACAATTTAGAAAGTAGTCCAAATTCGACCACTTAGAGTTCAACCATACCAATACTTATCAAATTTCCATTTCAATCCAATTTGTTAATCATAACATGATATCAAGTCGCATTTGGTTAAAACTACCACAATCTTCAAATCAATAACATGCGACGATTCTAATAACGACTAAATTGAAATCCAACTTAACATGGCTTACATTACATTCCGGATTTCCAATGCTACAATCAATCCACAATCCTTATAAACTTCTACATATCAACTTCATGCTAGCAACACGTAAAGCTAACAACAACAATATAAATATATAATCTTGTAACACATTAAAGGACAAAATTATACCTCAACGAATCTTAATCCAATTCCAATCTGAAGTCGCTCCTAGTAGTTTAGAACCTCTCCAAGACACTTCAATCCGCTCGTTGAGACCCTTAGAACCATACCAACAACTTTCCTTCAACTTCCAATCCAAAACCTAGAAAGACCCTTAGGTTTTCGTTTTGCGACTAACCCGTAAACTATTTTTTTCCAAGATTTTTCTATTGAGATACACTCACAATACACTTAGGAACCTTGGTTTAAAGTGGGGAGATTATTGGATAACAAACAAATTTTTTGCAAAGAGAGCTTAGCCAAACCCGAGAGCTCCTCTTGTGGTTCTTCCAATTTTTGTGATTTTTGGCTAAGTATGGAACTTGTCATACTACTACTAGTGATATAAAGTGTATTGGAGGGTCATGATACACACAAATGGGTGGTTTGGATGATCTCTTGCTAAATATCAAGTCTAGTGGGACCTTTGACTTAGTCAATATTCTCATGCTACTACTTGCAAGACTAATTCATCCTACCAAAGGTCAAATGACCATTAGGGACATGCCCTATTCGACCAAGGCATACTAAGGGGGGTGACACATGTCGCCCTCCCATTCGTCACAATAATACGTTTTCCGACAAATTCCAAAATTCCGTTAAATTTTTACAAGTCTCAAATCTTAACACTGTGAGTTCTTACGTACGTTCTTACACCATGTCCTGTAAATACGGGGTGTAACAATATGGACAAACATTAATGATTTTGAAATGACTCTCACTTTTTAAAAGGCATAGTAGACTCTCTATTTTATATGACACGGTTAGATCTGGTATTAGATTTTCATACTTGTCCCTGTCTTCTTTTGGCCAGTTATGATCTTGTTTACAGTACATTATATTTACATACTTGGTACCTTGTTGTACTGACCCCCTTCTCCGGGGGGCTGTGTTCATGCTTGCAGGTATAGGTACTCAGTTTAGTGATCCTCGAGCTTAGGATCCTTACCCAGCTTTTTGAGATAGCTCCACTACTCCGGAGCCTGTCATTTTGGTACAGATCTTTGACTATAGGCTTATGTATATTCAGGGGTACAGCGGGGCCTTGTCCCGTTACATTTCATTATCAAACTCTTAGAGGTCTGTAGACATGTGTGGGAGGTAAATGTTTATTTAGACATATTCTGTATATAGTGGCAGCCTTGTAGGCTTGCCTGTTTTTATAAAAGAAGTTTTTCTTAAGCTTCCACTAGTTATATGTGATGTATGGGTAGAAGGGTGCCCAGGTAGGGCACCAGTCGCGGCCCGTCGGGTCGGGTCGTGACAAAAGTGGTATCAGAGGAGTTAGTCCTCGGAATGTATACAGACCGTGTGTAGTAGAGTCTTAGTTATCGGTGTGTTGTGCACCACACCCATAAACATGAGGCTACAGTACATTTAGGATTGGATTCTATTTTCCTTACTCTAAGATCGTGCGATAGAGCTGTGTTGTTAGGGAGACCTTCCCTAACGTATTATTATGGTTGCAGCTATGCCTCCAAAGAATGCGACGGCGGCCCAGAAGGGGGAATATATGGACTTTGTATGCAGGTTGGTAAAAATCGTTGTATAAATGGTGTGATGATGATGTACATCTATACGAACATATTTACTAGGGCTATGTGTGTGTTGCCTGAAGTGATTGTGGGTTATCATGAGTTGGTTAAGCATTAATAATTGCTTGGAAGGTATGAAACAGTTTAATGAATCCACATCAAGGCATACTGGGTGTGCTAATTTGGAATATTTAGGAGGTGATGAGTTGTCTGAGGTGGTGATGAACTCTTAAAAGATCATGTTTAATTGACTTAATGTCATACCATGTTGTTAGATTAAGCTGTGTTGTATGCTTAAGTGATATGTACGAATAATATTTGTATGAAGTAAATAGGTTTGTTATGTTTAAGACGACATGATGTTGAGATTATAAGAAGATATCTTACCCGTATGCGGGGAGAGACGATGTAAGCTTGGGACATGGAATGTTTGCGAATCTTAGAATATTGAGTAACCGTTGAGACCTTAAATATACAAGGCCTTCTTGAGTAAAATATTCCATGTTTGATCTTGGTTAAAGTACATAGTATATGTGAAGTATATTAGTTGGGATGATTCATTGGTTTGAGCATAAACCACTTGTGTTATATTGTGGCCCTGTGTGGCATCTTGTGTTGCTAAGTATAGGTTGATAGGTATAGTTAAAGGATACTATGCCGAAATGTTTATAGTTTGAGACCTATTAAGAACATTCGAGGACGAATGTTTCTAAGGAGGGAAGAATGTTACACCCCGTAATTCTGGGGCATATAAGTGAGAAATGCGTGTTGTGAATTACAGTGCAAGACGCGATGCCAAAGAAACAGGATGCGGTCTTTGAAACTTGAGAGCTGCAGAATTTGAATCGCGGTGCCATTACTGCGATCTGCGCCGATGCGGGAATTTTCAAATCAGATATTTTTGTGAAGGGAAAGACAAGTGGACAAGTGGGGTTTATGGGTCCCCCTCCACTTGTGCTACATACACCATATGATACAAGTGTAGAAAGACTAAATATCACAAATATCTTCATCATCCAAACTCTTTTCTCTCTTCTCTTCTCATACAAGTTTCAAAAATCCCATAGCCAAGTGAAGATCCAGACTAACTTATTTTCAAAGATTAAGCTCATTAACCAAGTTCTAAGCCAAGGTTAACACACCAAACATTGGTCACGGTATGGGCTTGAAAACTGTCTTGAAACCCTAAGCTTGGAGATGAACTTTTTGGAAGAAAGACAAGAAAGTAAGATGGTTACAAGCTTGTAGAGGATACATGTGTGTTTTTGTAACTTGAAGATGTGGTGCAAAAGAGAAGTGGTTGGCTGAGAACTAGTGGACTATTTTTTGCTAAAGTGAAGGTAAGATTTCTTCTTTCTCTTGAAGTAATTAGAAGTTACATGTCGTTATAGTTAAGGGATGAACTTGTGTTAAATGAAATGGAGAATAAGAAGTGCATGAGACAGTTCTGGCATGTTAGCCGATTTTGGACTGTTTTTAGTATATTGGACTGTTGGATATTGTTGAGCTGTTTTGGGGAGTGTTTTGTGGAGTTATAATGCTGGAAATTTAGTTACAATTATGCATGTTCAATGTGGTAATTGCTAACGTATGTCCTAAAGGAATAAGGGTATAGAAAGGTGTAGAAAGACTTCACATTTTACCCTTGTTGTTGTTGGAATATGGACTGTTGTTATGGACTGTTTTAATATGGATTAAGAGGCCGGATTAACATGTGAAGTAGGTGTGTCGATAACCTTGGTTGTTTTGTTGGACTACCCTTAATTGGTACTTGGTTATTGATGTTATTGGCCTTGTTTAAAAGTGTGGGTGTGGGTATATATAGGGGAAGTGCCGCCTAAATTTTTATATGAAAGGAGAGTCATTATATGGTATAGCGTATACTAGTATTAATGAAGTTGATAGACGTGTCATTATTATTATTATAGGTTGAAGTGCTAATTGAGACGTATTCTACTTATCGTGTTGGTATAGCCGATAAGGTATGTGAACTATCCTTTCTTCTTTTGGCATGTTCTACGTGTGAACTATAACTGTGGTATTGCTCCATAGTTTACTCTACTCTTAGAGGTTAAGTAATATTTATGTTATTGATTATATGCTAAAAGCATGTCTAAAGTGTTCCTAAGTCCTTATTAAGGCATATGAGACAGATGTTGATAAGAGTTTTAGTAAGCATGAGAGCCGAGTTTACTCTGCTTACTTAAAGGAATTGTTGAGTATTAAGTGCTGAAATTGGTTTAATAAATAAGTAATTACTAAATGTGTTAAAATAAGTCATTGCAGCGTTAAGTGAAAAGGGTATCGACAAGCAAGTATTATATTAAAATGATTAGAATGTCATCTGCATAGAAACTAAGTGTATAATCAATTTATTTTACATTTGCTAGTTCACAGCTGATTAGATAAGATCTTTATATAAAAGATAAATTACTCACGGCCCATATAAGAATTAATTAGGCAAATTCGGATCTGTTATCGTCATTCAGATGTTTCCATAATGTTAGCCAGAGAGGTATCGAGTTGGTACAGACGACAAGCGGTATGTGAAACTATTTTTTCTACTTTTGGCATGATTTTTATAAATTGAGTGTACGACGGACGTACATAGTTTTATTGGATCTTAATCCTTATTGATACATGAGATGATAGTGTCTTGGGTTTTTCTAAAATGAAAGATATGAGAGTGCGTTGGTTTTTCTAAAATGAAAGATACGAGAGTGCCTTGGTTTTCTATAATGAAAGTTCATTTTAATGATTTATACATGATATGATAGTGCCTTGGTTTTCGAAAATGGAAGTTCATTTTAAATTTTTTATTGAGAGTCAAATGATGATTTAAATTGCATAAGGTTGCTCAAGATAGTTATTCGTGCAAGTGTTATTATTCCATTTCACCGAGTCTCATAATGGGCCGGGTACGGTATATGATACACGGATATAGTTCATTCACCGATTCCCATATTAGGCCGGGTACGGTATATGATACACGATTATGGTTCATTCACCGAGTCCCATAATGGGTCGTGTACGATATATGATACACGGATATGATTCATTCACTGAGTCCCATAATGGGCCGGGTACGGTATATGATACACGGATATGGTTCATTCACCGAGTCCCATAATCGGTCGGGTACAGTATATAATACACGGAAATGGTTCATTCACCGAGTCTCATAATGGACCGGGTACGGTATATGATACACGGATATAGTTCATTCACCGAGTTCCATAATGGACCGGGTACGGTATATGATACATGGATATGGTTCATTCACCGAGTCCCATAATGGGCTAGGTACGGTATATAATATACGGATATGATTCTTTCACCGAGTCCCAAAGTGGGCAGGGTACGATATATGATCTCATGAACATGTATCCATGATGCGGGTATAGATACCTATGATATATATGATTTCATGGACATGTATCCATGATGCGAGTATAGATACTCACGACAGTATTTGATTCCATAGATATGTATCTATGATGCGGGTATAGATACCTTTGACATATATGATTCCATGAACATGTATCCATGATACGAGTATAGATTCTGTTACACCCCGTAATTTCAGGACATGTTTATAAGAACGTACGTAAGAACTCAAAAATGTTAAGATTTGATACTAGTAAAAATTTATCGAAATTATGGAATTGTCGGAAAACGAAATATTGCGACGAATGGGAGGGCAACACGTGTCACCCCCCCCCCCCCCCATAGTGGTCTTGGACGAATTGGACATGGCTAAAATGGTCATTTGACCATATTTAAGATAAGCAAGTCTTGCTAAGGCTAGAGCTTGAGTTATTTGACTTAGTCAAAGGGTCAATTGGCTTGATCTTTATTGAATTGTATCTAAGCCACCCATATGTGCTAATCTTGACCCTCCATTATGTTATTTAAGTATACTAGTAGCAAGACAAGCTTCTACACTTAGAAAAATTTCAAGAAACCTTGAAGACTCTTTGAGGAGCTCTCGGGTTTAGGGTTCCAAGGGAGGGAAAAATTTTCGTTTGTTGTCCAATAATATCCACACTTTAAACCAAGGTTCCTAAGGGTATTGTAAAGGTATCTAAATAGAAAGACCCCGAAAAAGTATCGTTTTCGTATTAGTCGCAAGGTGAAAACCTAGTCACTTTCCTAGGTTTGGATTGGAAGTTAAAGGAAAGTTGTTGGTGATATTCTAAGGACTTCAAGTGGCGGATTGGAGTGTCAAGAAGAGGCTCTAAGTTGCTAGAGAGCGACTTCGGATCATGAAGTTGGAATAAGGCTCGTTAAGGTAACAATCTTGTTCTCTTAGTGTTATAAGATTACATATTGTTGTAGCCTTACATTTTTACTAGCATGAGGTATTTGTATTAAGGATTGATAAGTGATATGGATAGTGGAAGCCTATAGCCGAAATGGCATTGTGAGCCATTTGAAATTGAAATACAATTTGGCCGATAATTAGAATCGTCGCATGTTATCAACTTGAAGATTATAGTTGTTATAATCGATTGCGGCTTTATAACATGTTATACTAAACACCTTGAATTGAAAAGGAATTGGAAAGGTTGATATGTTGTTACACCTTTTGGCCGAGAATGGCATTGTATTTTGGACTAGTTTGATATATCAATTTACCGACGTTTTACGTGTGTAATATTATTGTTAACTATATTGAGCATTATGAGCGCCCGTGTTGTTTGTTTTTTTGTGTGATTGAAAAGTAAAAAAAAAAGAAAGAATGTAAAAAAAGGGAAGCTAGTCAGTTTTAAAGTAGATTTATTTAGTGACTTAGAGACTTTGCACGTTTGCGTTTGAAGAGGGTAATAACGTGTTATGTATGACCATCAGGGTCAGTACTAGCGTGGCGCGCGTTCTACTTGAAGGGTGGAAAAGCTAGCAAGGTTATAGTACTTTGGAGCATTTTGCTACTTGTCGATAATCGTCGCGAGGTATGTGAACCTCTTCCTTCTTTTGACATGATTCTATGTATGTAATATACATGTGGTGCTATTTCATGACTTCCTTCTACTCTTAGAAATTAAGAGGTATGTATGTTGATTTACTCTATGTGAGAGTTATGTCTAAGTTATCTTAAGTTCTTACCAAGTCTTATGGGGGATGTTGGTAAGAGTCGTTAGGAGGTATTTGGAGTCGAGTTGACTTGGCTAATTTACTGCACGAATGAGAATAAGTATCGAACACACCATTGCAGCGCTAATAAAGGAAAATGTAACGACAATTAATTATATTAAAATAAGTAGAATCCTCCATCTGCATAGAAACTAAGATAAGACAAAATTGTATTACATTTTCTAGATCATGGCTGCTTTAATAAGATCGTTATAAACAAGTATAACATATTCACAACGCATAAAATATATGTTACTTAATTTAAAGAGTTTACGTTATGAATTTTTAAGATTATGAACCTTAAATTCTTAAAAGGTTAAGAGACTTTATTTTTTCAAGTTATGGGACTTGATTCTTAAAGGAAGAAATGGCTTGATTTAAAAGTATAGAATACTTGATTTGGAAAGTATTGATTTCTTGACATTCTAAATATAAGAAGACTTGATTTCTAAAGTAAGAAACTTGATTTCTAAAAGATAAGAGACTTGAAGTATTTTGAAAGTATACGATACTTGGTTTTCGAAAGTATAAGTCTCTTGGTTATAAAAAGAATGTATTTTGCCTAAAGTATAAAGTTAGTATAACGACTTTATGGGAAGTTGGTTATAATAGCTTTATGGAAAATTAAAAGAGTGGTTTACTCTAAGTAATATAAGTAATGATAAATGACTTGAAATAATGAAAGACAAATGGATTTTGAAGGCATCAATTGCTTAAGGTTTTAAAGAAAGAAGTCACTTGATTTAGAAGCCTATAAATGTAGTTCTAAAAGGTATTGTGACTTGGCTTGAAAAGTAGATATGACTTGATACTACGGTTATTAGTATCTCGAAAGTTTTATATGAAAAAGGAGTCATTTTAAAAAAGAGTAGAAGTACGTAGTACTTTGGGTTAATTCCCGGATTTTATAATGACATGTTAGGGCCTTAAGTAAACTTATGAGGGTGTATATAAATAAGGTTAATAAGAAGTTAGGGGATTGCTTAACTTGCTTATGTTATGTATGATAAGCCGGTAGTGCTTATGTTATGTATGATGAGCCGGTAGTGCTTATGTTATGTATGATAAGCCGGTAGCGCTTATGTTATGTATGATAGCCTTTGGTGCTAGTGTTATGAGTATAAATGCGGGGTAAACCCCCAAGACGTTATACACATCCTGAGTATAAATGCGGGGTAAACCCCCAAGACGTTATACACCTTCTGAGTATAATTGCGGGGTAAACCCCCAAGACATTATACATCTCAATGGATTTGCTACCCATGATGCGAGCATGGCGTATATGCTCATTGCGGGCCCGTAGGGCCTAAGAGGGTGAAATAGTCCTGTGCGGGTGAAATAGTCCTATGCGGGGCAAATTGTCTTATGCGGGTCCACAAGACCCTTGCGGGTGAAATAGTCTCAGGAGTAGGATTGTCAAATGACACTATGGGCAGGTGGCCCTAAGTTGATCATAAGCTTACTATTTTTATGCAGTATACCTTTATGGGCAGATTTATGTGACTTTAGCGCGTCCCAGATTGGGCCGGGCAGTATACCTTTATGGGCATACTTATGTGACTTTATCGCGTCCCAGAATTGGCCGGGCAGTATAGGCGTCCCTCCATAAAGGGTCGGTTTATGTTATGCAAGGTAAGTAAGTTATATGGTAATGAACTTGATGATTTTTCCTAAGTATGTACGTAAGAATTTGACTATAACTCTTATTGAAAAATGGGAAAAGATAATGATGTACGATTAAGTTCATGAGTTGTAATGGCATGGTAGGATCTGGTATTTACATTTTATACTTGCCCCTGTCATTCTTTTGTACAGTTATGATATTTTTACTGTACCTTATTTCCGTTCCATATTCGGTACCTGTGTACTGACCTCCTTCGGGGGGCTGCGTTCATGTCCACAGGTTTAGGTACACAGTTGTGGATCCGCGGGCTTAGGATCCTGGTTCAGCATTTTGAGATGGCTCTATTGTTCCGGAGCTTGTCATCATGGTTATGTATATTCAGGGGTACGGCGGGGCCTTGTCCCGTCATAGTATTTGTCCAAAATCTTAGAGGTCTGTAGTCATATCTTGTGGGTCGCTTTGTAAAAAAAACAAAAAAGGGTAACTGCTTTTGGTTTTACATATTTATATGTATCCAGGAAGGTAGCCTTATCGGCTAACCTATTATTTTATTTCTTGTTAAGTTTATGCATGTTCCGCTAATTATCTCTGATGTATACCTGTAAGGGTGCCCAGGTAGGGCACCAGTCGCGGCCCGGGGTCGGATCGTGACAAAAGTGGTATCAGAGCAGTTAGTCCTCGGAAAGTGTCTACAGACCGTGTCTAATAGAGTCTTGATTATCGGTGTGTTGTGCACCGCATCTATAATCATGAGGCTGCAGGACATTTAGGATTGGTTTCCATTCTTCTCACTCTGAGATCGTGCGATAGAGCTGTGTTGTTAGGGTCGTCTCTCCCTAACGAGTTATGTTGATTGTAGCTATGAGAAAGGCTGCAGTGACCCAGGAAGGGCTATGTGGATTGCGTATCCAGGTTGGTAATGATTGTAGTATAGTTGGTATTATGACGTACAACTATACGGATTTATGTATGAGGGTCATTTATGGGTTGCCTAGAATGAGCTTAGATTACCAAGAGTTGGTAAGGACTAACTAGATACCGGGAAGGTATGAAACAGTTAATGAATTCTCATCGAGGTTTTACGTATTATTTTGAGATAATTGGGAAATGATGAGCTGTCTGATAGGGTGGTGAACCCTTAAGAAGTCATGTTAAGGAACCTAACGGAATGCCATGTTAATAGATTAAGCTGCGTGGTAGGCTTAAGAGAATTATACGGATGAGGTCCGTATGGAGTAAGTAATGGTTGTTGTGATCAAGACAAACGATTATGGTATTATGAGAAGTTATTGTACCCGTTTACGGGGGGGGCTGATAAGGTAGGCTTGGGGCATGGAAATGCGAGCCTAAGAATATTTAATAACCGCCGAGACCTTAGGTATATAAGATCTTCTCGGGCAATAGGATTTTATTCAGACTAAGTGTCACGACCCGACCCCGGGTCCGTGACCGGTGCCTTGACCCGGGCACCCTTGTGACACAACATCAGAGAAAACCAGCGGAATATAAACTCAAAATAAAACAACCATAATGGTATAAATAGTCTAGCCCAAAATGGCTACCCCAAAAGTACATAAAACCGAACAGCTATATCCTTTAACAACCCAAGTTATGACAAGACTACAGGCCTCTAAGAATGAGTAATACTATGACGGGACAGGGCCCCGTCATGCCCCTGAATGTATAAAATATCAACAACACCAGGGAGAACCATACCAAAAGTCGAGCTTCCGAAGAAATGGAGCTCCTGACACCTGAGTAAAAGATCCTAGGAATGAGGATCTACCACCTGCTTTCCCTTACTCACAGATAAACGCGTTTCGAGAAGGGCCGACACAACGTACCAAGTATGTAAAACTGGAAAATACTGTAGTAATATCACAAGTCAAAGATAAGCTGGAGTCATAGATAAAAATCAATTTCCTTGCACTGTGCCTTACTAACAATGAGAGTAACGAGTATAAAACTTATAGCATAAAAATAGGAGGCTCACGATCAAAACAGGGTACCTCGCCCGTAGTATCATTAAGCAATCCTACTCCTGGGACTATTTCACCCGCATAGGTCCTGTGGACCCGCATGAGGTCATCCGCCTCGTCATGGGACTATTTCACCCGCATGGGACTATTTCACCCGCATGGATCCTGTGGTCCGGATCCGCATGAGTGCAAGCGCCGCACTCGCATCATGGGTAGCAAATCCATGGCATAGATAATAACCCGGGGTTTACCCCGTAATAATACAAATATATAACATAGCTCATCCGGCTATCATATCATACATAAGCACTACCGGCCTATCATATCACCACATAAGCACTACCGGCCTATCATATCATAAGCAAGTTAAGAAATCCCCTAACTTCTTATTAACATTATTAATATATCCTCTCATTTTAGTATCCTAAGGCACTAACATGTCTTTCAATAGGAAATCCGGGAATTCAACCCAAGTACCATGTACTTCTAACTTTTTAAGAAAACTCTTTTTATACAAAGATTCCAAGATACTATTCACCATAGTATCGAGTTACGATTTCTTTTCAAGACAAGTCACATTTCCTTTTAGAAATATAATAGGCTTCTAAATCAAGTGACTTCATTTCCTTTAAAACCTTAGGCAACCAATGCCTAAAAATCAATTCACCTTTCTAAGTTTCAAATTCTTTTACCCGTACTTGTTTTAATTAGAGTAAACCTTTCCTTGTGAACCTTTCAAGAAAACTAATATAACCAACTTCCCATAAAGCCATTATATTAGCGTTATCCCTTTGTCAAATACATTTTCCCTCAATCCAAGGGACTTATACTTTTGAAATGAAACAAGTATCATATACTTTAAAACAAGTGTAGATTATCAATTCTTGTACGTATACCGTACTACATAGATACAACTATTCATGCTCAAGAGATAGGAAAGCTCTACATACCTCTTTCGGTTAATCCACTTGCTAAGTCCAACTACCGCAAGTAATATGTCAACCTATAATAACCATAGTGTGTTTATTAACCTCTAATTTCAATGTAGAATTTCCAAATTCAAGTTATCAATTCCTAAGGAAAATTGGGCAGCATTTCCTTTGTTTCTACTCACTTTGCCACCTTTTCAAAGGCCGATTTTTCAACATTCAAACGCCTCATTAAGGCCCAACAACCAAACCAACACAAAGGGGATTACACACCTAATCTTGGGTGTGTAAAATTCTGCCCCATTAGTTATAATAGTACACTTAACAATTCTAAAGTGGTTTTTAGAATACAACATGCTCATAATATTTCTTTAGCCAAATCCTTCATATCCAACCCACATTTCTAGCATGCAATGACTCTAAGAGCATTATTTACCACCACAAGTATTTTCTTCTTAACATGCAACTCTATAAACTAATAATGGAGGAAGAATCATTACCTTAGAGCTTTAGCCAAATTTATCCAACAATTTGCTAGCCTTTCTACCAAGAATACCGCCACCACCACCTTCACAAGTTAACCACAAACTTCCTTCTTGTCTTTTAATTTTTCAGATTTTTCCTAAGGTTAGATTGTCTCTTGGATTTTTAGAGAGAAGGAGGAGCTTGAAATATTTAGAGAGAAGGAAGAGGTTTTTCAAAGAGAGAGATGACAAATGACCAAGTCTTTAAGACTTGGTCAATATATTGCATGTAAAAATCAGATGGGGGGGGACACTTGTCCCCCACTCAGGCCCTTTCAAAATAAAAATCTGACTTTTCCTAAGTTTTTCACTTTGATTTCGCCTCGGCGCGGCTGCTTCGGCCGCGGCCGCAACTCTGCGAACCGCCGGATCTTCCGCGGCGCTTGGCGCTGAAACTTCAGCGACCCTCAGTACTTTCGGCGCGGCCGACTTCGGCGCGCGGCCTACAATCCGCCGCGCGCGCCACGCTCTGCGCGCGCGGCGCGCTGAGACCCCTGATCGCGGTCCAGGCCCGAACCACGGGGTATAATATTCTCCCCCCCTTAGAAACATTCGTCCCGAATGTTCCTTCTAGGCTTACTCAAATTACAATATCGGCATAGACTCAAATAAAGACGCTTCACACGGCCACAACAAAACTCAAGCATAAATACTAAATTTAAAGACCAACAATTTTAGAACGTGGGTTACCTGGAGGTATAGGGAATAAGTGAGGATATTTCTTCTTCATGTCATCCTCCGCTTCCCACGTCATTTCCTCCTGTTCTCATTCGCCATAGGACCTTGGAAGCCACGTCTTTCGTCGAAGTCGTCTAACTCGACGATCGAGTATCGCTATGGGACTCTCTCATACGATAATTCCTCATCTACTTGGACATTCTGAAT
Source organism: Przewalskia tangutica (assembly GCA_029844215.1). Lineage (NCBI taxonomy): Eukaryota > Viridiplantae > Streptophyta > Magnoliopsida > Solanales > Solanaceae > Przewalskia > Przewalskia tangutica. The sequence goes on along the minus strand of CM056720.1, from coordinate 131,868,187 downwards.
CGGGTGCACTCTAGATGGATCTCCAATACATTTCCGCAACATGGACACATGGAAAACTGGATGTACCGCCTCCAAATCGGACGGCAGCTCTAATTCATAGGCAACCCTGCTACCTGCGACAATCCGTACGCCCGATGTACCTTGGGCTAAGTTTCCTTCTTTCCAAATCTCATCACGCCGCCGGGCGATACCTAGAAAATCCCAATCACCTAACTCAAATTCCAAGTGTCGACGCCGATGATGCGTGATACGACCACGACTCGAAGCCGCTAACAACCGCTCTGGATAAGCTTCACCTTATCCATCGCTTGAACTAAGTCCGCCCGACCAACCGAACTTCTCCCACCTCGAACCCTATAGGTGACTGCACTTCCTCCCGTATAAGGCCTCATAGCGCGCCATCCGAATCCGGAATGGTAGTTGTTGTTGTAAGCAAACTCCACAAGAGGCAAATGATCCTCCCACTACCACGAAATCAATAACACAAGCCCGCAACATATCCTCGAGTGTACGGATAGTGCGCTCGGCTGTCCGTCGATCACGAGGATGAAACGCCAGATCGAGACTCACCCGCGTGTCCCTAATCCCTTCGAAAGGACCTCCGAGTTAGCCGAGAAGCGCTCCTCTATCCGATATAATCGACACCGACTCGTGCGCCTCACAATCTCTCTAATATATAATCGCATAGTCCTCACCGAGAACGTCGTTTTGACGGAAGAAAATGGGCTGATTTAACACACTGTCGACAATCACCCAAATGGAATCATGCTTCCTACGAGTGGTAGGTAGTCTGTAATAAAATCCATATTTATCACCTCCCACTTCCAAGTCGGAATATCAATATCCCGCAATGACCACCAGGATCGGTGCTCAATCTTAACTCACGACAATTCCGCATCGTGCCACGAACTCCGCAACGTCCCTCTTTAGGCCATCCCACCAATACACGCATCTGAGGTCACGATACATTTTAGTCGATCCCGGATGAATAGAGTAACGAGAACTGTGTGCCTCCCTCAGAATCTGCTGACGAAGTCCTGTCACATCGGGAACACACAACCGGCCCTCGAATCTCAGCACCCCATCAGGCGCTACCTCAAACAGACTCCTCTTCTACGAACAGCGGCATCTGCATCGTACCAAAATCGGATCCTCATCGCCGCCTCTTCACCTCCTCGACGATGGAAGACTCGGCAACCTCTCGAACCCGAATTCCGTCACTAACAGAATCAACCAAACGAACCCCAAGGCTCGCTAGCTGATGTAACTCTCGGACCATATCCCTTTTCTCTGGCTGAACAACAGACAGACTACCCATCGATCTGCGACTAAGGGCATCTGAATCGCATTGGCCTTCCCGGGTGGTGCGAATATCAACATCATAATCCTTAAGTAGCTCCAACCACCGCCTCTGCGCAAGTTTAGCTCCTCTGGTGAAGATGTCTTTGGAGACTTTTGTGATGCGTGTAAATGTCCACATGAACTCCATATAAATAATGTCTCGGATCTTGAAGGCATGAATCATCGCATGCCAACTCCAAGTCATGTGTGGGATAGTTCTTCTCATGCTTCCTAAGTCGCCGAGATCATAAGCTATAACCTTGCCGTCTTTGCATCAGACGCACTCAAGCCCGACACTGACGCGTCACAATAAACCACATATCCATCTAAACCTGCGGAAGAGTAAGAAGCGGGCGGTCGTCAACCTCTCCTTTAGCAATGGAAACTTTCTCACAAGTATCCGTCCACCGAACATAGTCGCCTTCCGAGTCGGCTTAGTCAAAGTCTTTGAAATAGAAGCAAACTTTTCCACAAACCTCCGATAATAGCTGCGAGGCCCAAAAGCCGCGCACTGCCGGTGTAGTGGATCTAGGCCAAGTCTTGACCGCCTCAATCTTGATGTATCAACGAATACCATCGGCCCGATAACATGTCCTAAGAAAGCCACCGACGCCAACGAACTCGTGACCGAGAACTTGCATACAATTGCGGTCCACGAGGACTCAATACCGTCCTCAAATGACCAGTATGTTCTGCTCGCGCGAATACACCAAGATATCATCAATAAACACTATAACGAACATATCCAAGAATGGCACGAACACCCTATTCATCAAATCCATGAATATTGTTGGGCGTTGTCACCAAAGACATCACTGAACTCATAGTGCCCATATCAGGTCCCGAATGCGATCTTTGGGATGTCTATCTCTAACTCGCACTTTGATGATAACTGGACCGCAGTCTATCTTGAAAACACTTTGCACCTGCGGTGTCAAACAAATCGTCAATCACGGGAGGATACTTGTTCTTGATAGTAACCTTGTTCACCGTCAGAATCAATAAACATACGCAGCTGGCCCCATCCTTCTTTCTTTACAAATAACACTGGCGCCCGAGGAGAAACACTTGGCCTAATAAAGCCTTTCTCCAACAAATCTTTCACCGTCCTTCAATTCCTTCAACTCGGCGTGCCATCTGTATGGCGGGATAGATATCGGTCGAGTGTCCGCGCCAAATCGATGCAAAACTCAATCTCCTCTCGAGGATACCTAAGCTCGTGCGGGAATACGTCGGAAACTCTCTAACAACCGAATCGATCAAGGTCGGTATCTCACCTCGATGTCGAATACGAACCAAATGGTAAATATACCCTTCCGTACCATCTTCCTAGCCTCGAGGTAAGAAATAAACCTACCCTCGGCGATGCAGTATTCCCTTCCACTCGATAACGGCTCACCAGAAACCGAACCGAACTAACCTCTCTGCGGTCCACATTGGCATAGCAAGACGCTAGCCAATCCATACCCATAATCACATCGAGTCTGTCATATCCAACTCTATCAAGTCGGCTAGAGTCGGCGACCATCTATAGTCCTGGGCAAGCCTTATATACCCGCTCGGCTACCACCAAGGCATCATCGGCCAGAGCCACCTCAAAGGATTCTATGGACTGCTCTATCCCTATTCTACCAAAGAATATGAGGAGATATATAGGACAAGGTAGAACACGGATCTCTCAAAGCATAAACATCACAAAGAAGAGACCAACAATGTACTGCGACATCGTGGCGCCTCGCAGTCTGGCGATCGACATAGCATAAATGCGGTCGAGGACCGCTGAATCGAACCCCGCCACGACCCTCGCCGCTGTTGGCCCGTGAACACCACGCCCGGCGCCAACCACCGAAGATGAAGACCAAAGAATCGAACTCGCTTGAGCCATGGCACTCCCGCCGCCTGACGGACAATCTCTCTTCAAATGGCCTGCCGCCACAAGAGTAACAAGCTCACGGAGGAATACGACACCCCATAATGGCAATCACCACATCGACCACACCGAGGCATGGGGGCCTCATCCGACCGAACTCGTCCTGCGAAACCGAAGCCACGAACCCTGTCCCGCTCCTCGAATACTCAGACGTCCGAAGATGGTGGAGGAGCGCTCGACCGCCGTGGTGCAAATCCGTCTCTTGCTTTGGGGTTGTCTACCCTAAAACTACCAGAGGACCTGCATCACCGCCCTCTTCGGCGATACTGCCGATCCGCTTACCGCGTTCACACCCAAGTGCATGTACTGCGTGCGGCAATGTCCATGCGGTGAAGAGCCACCCCGTGCAACTCTCGCCAAGTGATCATCGAGTCTGTGACATAGCGGTGCACCTGTCCTCCATATGCGCTACCAAAGCGCACATACCTAGCCAATGAATCAAACTCCATGTTGTATTCGGACCGTCGCCCATTCGTCTCGGCGTCAAAAATCTATCGGCCGAGCCCTCTCATCTGCGAGGCAAGAAATGGCCAAGTAACGCCTCGAGAACTCGTCCCAAATTCCGGAAGCGCATGCTCCCCGACGGTTCCCATGAATCATACGATCCAACTACGATTGTCCGCACCGATGCGAACCTAGTACCACCGACTCGGTCTCAAGCCCCGATCACCTCGTGATCCGCAGAATCGTTTGATAAACTCACGAGGATCATCCTCGAGCCTCGACCCATAAAACTCGGTGGCTGCGACTCAAAAGTCCTCGCCTCAAGCTAGCGACTCATGTCTGAACTACGGTGCAATGGAATCGCTGCCTCCACCTATCCTCCGTTCGCCACGATCACGGCTAGTAATCGGGCCATCTCTCAGTAGCCCATATCCTGCGCCTGGCCTTTGGATCGAGGCTCGTACCGCGGTCTCGATGAGCTGCCGCCGCTCGGACTTCTTGGGGTTGGCGGCGTGGTAGAACTCGTCGTCAAAACACCTCATCTCGTAAGGATCGGCATGTGCCACGTAACCCTCGGTGCCTACTAGTAGTTCTCCACCGCTTTGCCGCCACGGGCCGCGGCCGCGTGGAGGCATAAGCGATACACACAAAGTTTACGTCGAGGAAATTCAACCTATAACACGGCTCTATTGCACGATCTTAGAGTGAAAGAAATGGAAATCAATCCTAAATATCTCGTAGCCTCACGATTATAGATGTGGTGCACAACACACCGATAATCAAGACTTACTAGATACATGTAGACCCTTTCCGAGGATTAAGCGCTCGATACCACTTTTGTCACGACCCGACCGGTCCGTGACCTGCCTGACCGCACCGCGTGACACAACATCGAGAAAACCAATGAATATAAACTCAAGATAAAACAACCATAATGGTGTAAATAGTCTAGCCCAAAATGGCTACCCTAAAAGTACATAAAACCGAACTGCTATATCCTTTAACAACCCAAGTTATGACAAGACTACAGGCCTCTAAGAATGAGTAATACTATGACGGGACAGGGCCCCGTCATGCCCCTGAATGTATAAAATATCAACAACACCAGGGAGAACCATACCAAAAGTCGAGCTTCCGAAGAAATGGAGCTCACGACACTGAGTAAAAGATCCTAGGAATGAGGATCTACCACTGCTTTCCTTACTGCGGATAAACGCGCGGCCCAGGAAGGGTCGACACAACGTACCAAGTATGTAAAACTGGAAAATGCTGTAGTAATATCGCAAGTCAAAGATAAGATGGAGTCATAGGTAAAAATCAATTTCCTTGCATTGTGCCTTACTAACAATGAGAGTAACGAGTATAAAACTTATAGCATAAAAATAGGAGGCTCACGATCAAAACAGGGTAGCTCGCCCGTAGTATCATTAAGCAATCCTACTCGGGACTATTTCACCGCATAGGTCCCGTGGACCCGCGTGAGGTCATCCGCCTCGTCGTGGGACTATTTCACCCGCGTGGGACTATTTCACCGCGTGGATCACGTGGTGGGATCCGCGTGAGTGCAAGCGCCGACTCGCATCATGGGTAGCAAATCCATGGCATAGATAATAACCCGGTTTACCCGTAATAATATAAATATATAACATAGCTCATCCGCTATCATATCATACATAAGCACTACTGCCTATCATATCACCACATAAGCACTACTGCCTATCATATCATAAGCAAGTTAAGAAATCCCTAACTTCTTATTAACATTATTAATATATCCTCTCATTTTAGTATCCTAAGGCACTAACATGTCTTTCAATAGAAATCCGAATTCAACCCAAGTACCATGTACTTCTAACTTTTAAGAAAACTTTTTTTATACAAAGATTCCAAGATACTATTCACCATAGTATCAAGTTACGATTTCTTTTCAAGACAAGTCACATTTCCTTTTAGAAATATAATAGGCTTCTAAATCAAGTGACTTCATTTCCTTTAAAACCTTAGGCAACCAATGCCTAAAAATCAATTCACCTTTCTAAGTTTCAAATTCTTTTACCCGTACTTGTTTTAATTAGAGTAAACATTTCCTTGTGAACCTTTCAAGAAAACTAATATAACCAACTTCCCATAAAGCCATTATATTAGCGTTATCCCTTTGTCAAATACATTTTCCCTCAATCCAAGGGACTTATACTTTTGAAATGAAACAAGTATCATATACTTTAAAACAAGTGTAGATTATCAATTCTTGTACGTATACCGTACTACATAGATACAACTATTCATGCTCAAGAGATAGGAAAGCTCTACATACCTCTTTCGGTTAATCCACTTGCTAAGTCCAACTACCGCAAGTAATATGTCAACCTATAATAACCATAGTGTGTTTATTAACCTCTAATTTCAATGTAGAATTTCCAAATTCAAGTTATCAATTCCTAAGGAAAATTGGGCAGCATTTCCTTTGTTTCTACTCACTTTGCCACCCTTTCAAAGGCCGATTTTTCAACATTCAAACGCCTCATTAAGGCCCAACAACCAAACCAACACAAAGGGGATTACACACCTAATCTTGGGTGTGTAAAATTCTGCCCCATTAGTTATAATAGTACACTTAACAATTCTAAAGTGGTTTTTAGAATACAACATGCTCATAATATTTCTTTAGCCAAATCCTTCATATCCAACCCACATTTCTAGCATGCAATGACTCTAAGAGCATTATTTACCACCACAAGTATTTTCTTCTTAACATGCAACTCTATAAACTAATAATGGAGGAAGAATCATTACCTTAGAGCTTTAGCCAAATTTATCCAACAATTTGCTAGCCTTTCTACCAAGAATACCGCCACCACCACCTTCACAAGTTAACCACAAGCTTCCTTCTTGTCTTTTAATTTTTCAGATTTTTCCTAAGGCTAGATTGTCTCTTGGATTTTTAGAGAGAAGGAGGAGCTTGAAATATTTAGAGAGAAGGAAGAGGTTTTTCAAAGAGAGAGATGACAAATGACCAAGTCTTTAAGACTTGGTCAATATATTGCATGTAAAAATCAGATGGGGGGGGACACTTGTCCCCCACTCAGGCCCTTTCAAAATAAAAATCTGACTTTTCCTAAGTTTTTCTGATTTCCTCGCCGGCGCCATGGCGCGCAACTCCCGCGAACCCTCGGATCTTCCAGCGCGCCTGCTTCCGGCGCGCTGGCGCTGAACCAGCGACCTCGATCTTTCGCGCGGCGCCCGACCGGCGCGGCCCTAATCCCGCTTGGCGCGCGGCGCTGAGACCCCTGATCGCGGTCCAGGCCTGAACCACGGGGTATAACACTAAGGGAAAAGGTTAAGTGCGATGGTGGGTCGGGTTGAGGACCTATTACGGGTCGCCTCATAGTTTGAAATGGAGTGAGATCAGTTGGTAGTAATCCCGCTACGTGGCAGGGTCACGAGGGTACAAGGCCCAAGTCTAGTTAATTGTTTTACGGGTTCGTGGACGCGTTCCACCGGAACCAGGTCGTGAGAGCCGTAAATGGCCTTATATTGGTTAATAGAGTGACTCCAGAGATTGGGGGCCAGAATCAGTATGGGGTTATGTGTACCCAGGTTGTTAGGCGATGGGTGTGAGACAGGTAAGATCTTCAGCGTCGTCATGCCATAGGTTACTGTTTTAGATAACCATGGGAAAAGTATTGTGTTGAGGCAATTGAGGATTATGCGAGAGTATATATCAAGGCGATTATGAGATTGCACGGGGTTCCTACATTATTTATGACAGACAGATGAGCCCAGTTCTGACTAACTTACGGAGGTTTTTCGGGAGGATTGGGGACACAGGTGAGTCTCAGTGTTACATTTCACCCTCAGGCCGACAGACAGGCAGGCCATGTTATCCAGACCCTTGAGGATAGGTTGAGGGCCTGTGTTTTTTATTTCAGGGGTAGCAGGGAGGAACTTTTTCCTCTCGATAAGTTGTGTATGTACCCATTACCTTGCTAGTATTAAGATGGCCCTGTATGAGGTTTTGTATGAAGGTAAGTGTAGAATCGCCGGTTGGTTGGTTCCACGCAGGCGAGGTTCAGATAATTGGCCCAGACTTGATTCAACGGGCTGTGGATAAGGCGAAGCTTATCCAGGAAAATATTAGTAAAACTCAGAGTCAGCAGAAACTATATGCAGATGAACGACGTCGACACTTGGAGTTCAGGTTGACGTTTTGGTATAAGTATTGTTATGTGGCCGTGGGTGGCATATTTTGTATGAAGGGTGTAGTATAAGGATACTATGTCGCTATATAATTAGAATGGACTCCGAAAGAACATTCGGGGACGAATGTTTCTAAGGGGGGAAGAATGTTACACCCCGTAATTTCAGGACATGTTTATAAGAACGTACGTAAGAACTCAAAAATGTTAAGATTTGAGACTAGTAAATATTTATCGGAATTATGGAATTGTCGGAAAACGAAATATTGCGACGAATGGGAGGACGACACATGTCACCCCCCTTTAGTTGTCTTGGACGAATTGGACATGGCTAAAATGGTCATTTGACCATATTTAAGATAAGCAAGTCTTGCTAAGGCTAGAGCTTGAGTTATTTGACTTAGTCAAAGGGCCACTTGGCTTGATCTTTAATGAATTGTATCTAAGCCACCCATATGTGCTAATATTGACCCTCCATTATGTTATTTAAGTATACTAGTAGCAAGACAAGCTTCTACACTTAGAAAATTTTCAAGAAACCTTGAAGACTCTTTGAGGAGCTCTCGGGTTTAGGGTTCCAAGGGAGGGAAAAAATTTCGTTTGTTGTCCAATAATATCCAAACTTTAAACCAAGGTTCCTAAGGGTATTGTAAGGGTATCTAAATAGAAAGTCCCCGAAAAAGTATCGTTTTCGTATTAGTGGCAAGGTGAAAACCTAGTCACTTTCCTAGGTTTGGATTGGAAGTTAAAGGAAAGTTGTTGGTGATCTTCTAAGGACTTCAAGTGGCGGATTGGAGTGTCAAGAAGAGGCTCTAAGTTTCTAGGGAGCGACTTCGGATCTTGAAGTTGGATTAAGGCTCGTTAAGGTAACAATCTTGTTCTCTTAGTGTTATAAGATTACATATTGTTGTAGCCTTACATTTTTACTAGCATGAGGTATTTGTATTAAGGATTGATAAGTGATATGGATAGTGGAAGCCTACAGCCGAAATGGCATTGTGAGCCATTTGAAATTGAAATACAATTTGGCCGATAATTAGAATCGTCGCATGTTATCTACTTGAAGATTATAGTTGTTATAATCGATTGCGGCTTTATAACATGTTATACTAAACACCTTGAATTGAAAATGAATTGGAAAGGTTGATATGTTGTTACACCTTTTGGCCGAGAATGGCATTGTATTTTGGACTAGTTTGATATCAATTGTGGGGCGGAATTTTACACGTCTTGTAGGCGTGTAATCCCCTTTTGTTAACTACATTGTTGAGCCTTAAATGTGGCGTGTTTGGTTATTGAATTCGGGCCTTGAAAAAAGATGGAAAAGTATGTAGAAACAAAGGAAGTGCTGTCCGATTTTCCGTAGAATTTAGTGACTTTGCACTTAGAATATTCTACGTTTGAAGCTAGAGGTTAATAGACGTATTATGACCATTATAGGTTGAAGTACTACGAGTAGCATATTCTACTTGAAGGGTGGAAAAGCTAGCAAGGTTATAGTACTTTAGAGCATTTTACTACTTGTCGATAATCGTCGCGAGGTATGTGAACCTCTTCCTTCTTTTGACATGATTCTATGTATGGAATATACATGTGGTGCTATTTCATGACTTCCTTCTAATCTTAGAAATTAAGAAGTATGTATGTTGATTTACTCTATGTGAGAGTTATGTCTAAGTTATCCTAAGTTCTTACCAAGTCTTATGAGGGATGTTGGTAAGAGTCGTTAGGAGGTATTTGGAGTCAAGTTGACTTGGCTAATTTACTGCACGAATGAGAATAAGTATCGAACACACCATTGCAGCGCTAATAAAGGAAAATGTAACGACAATTAATTATATTAAAATGAGTAGAATTCTCCATCTGCATAGAAGCTAAGATAAGACAAAATTGTATTATATTTTTTAGATCATGGCTGCTTATAAACAAGTATAACCTAGTCACAACGCATAAAAGTATATGTTACTTAATTTAAAGAGTTTACGTTATGAATTTTTAAGACTATGAACCTTAAATTCTTAAAAGGTTAAGAGACTTTATTTTTTCAAGTTATGGGACTTGATTCTTAAAGGAAGAAATGACTTGATTTAAAAGTATAGAATACTTGATTTGGAAAGTATTGATTTCTTGACATTCTAAATATAAGAAGACTTGATTTCTAAAGTAAGAAACTTGATTTCTAAAAGATAAGAGGCTTGAAGTATTTTGAAAGTATACGATACTTGGTTTTCGAAAGTATAAGTCTTTTGGTTATAAAAAGAATGTATTTTGCCTAAAGTATAAAGTTAGTATAATGACTTTATGGGAAGTTGGTTATAATAGCTTTATGGAAAATTAAAAGAGTGGTTTACTCTAAGTAATATAAGTAATGATAAATGACTTGAAATAATGAAAGACAAATGGATTTTGAAGGCATCAATTGCTTAAGGTTTTAAAGAAAGAAGTCACTTGATTTAGAAGCCTATAAATGTAGTTCTAAAAGGTATTGTGACTTGGCTTGAAAAGTAGATATGACTTGATACTACGGTTATTAGTATCTCGAAAGTTTTATATGAAAAAGGAGTCATTTTAAAAAAGAGTAGAAGTACGTAGTACTTTGGGTTAATTCCCGGATTTTATAATGACATGTTAGGGCCTTAAGTAAACTTATGAGGGTGTATATAAATAAGGTTAATAAGAAGTTAGGGGATTTCTTAACTTGCTTATGTTATGTATGATAAGCCGGTAGTGTTTATGTTATGTATGATGGCGGTAGTGCTTATGTTATGTATGATAAGTGGTAGCTTATGTTATGTATGATAGCCTTTGGTGCTAGTGTTATGAGTATAAATGCGGGGTAAACCCCCAAGACGTTATACACCTCCTGAGTATAAATGCGGGGTAAACCCCCAAAACGTTATACACCTCCTGAGTATAAATGCGGGGTAAACCCCCAAGACGTTATACACCTTCTGAGTATAATTGCGGGGTAAACCCCCAAGACATTATACATCTCCATGGATTTGCTACCCATGATGCGAGCATGGCGTATATGCTCATTGCGGGCCCGTAGGGCCTAAGCGGGTGAAATACTCCTGTGCGGGTGAAATAGTCCTATGCGGAGCAAATTATCCTATGCGGGTCCACAAGACCCTTGCGGGTGAAATAGTCCCAGGAGTAGGATTGTCAAATGACACTATGGGCAGGTGGCCCTAAGTTGATCATAAGCTTCCTATTTTTATGCAATATATCTTTATGGGCAGACTTATGTGACTTTATCACGTCCCAGATTAGGCCGGGCAGTATACCTTTATGGACAGACTTATGTGACTTTATCGCGTCCCAGAATGGGCCGGGCAGTATAGGCGTCCCTCCATAAAGGGTCGGTTTATGTTATGCAAGGTAAGTAAGTTATATGGTAATGAACTTGATGATTTTTCCTAAGTATGTACGTAAGAATTTGACTATAACTCTTATTGAAAAATCGGAAAAGATAATGATGTCGATTAAGTTCATGAGTTGTAATGGCATCGTAGGATCTGGTATTTACTTTTTATACTTGCCCCTGTCATTCTTTTGTCTGATTATGATCATTTCTGTACCTTATTTCCGTTCCATATTCGGCACTGTACCGACCTCCTTGTGGCTGCGTTAATGTCCGCGAGTTTAGGTACGATTGTGGATCCGCGGGCTTAGGATCCTGGTTCAGCATTTTGAGATGGCTCCAATGTTCCGGAGCTTGTCATCATGGGTATGTATATTCAGGGGTACGGCGGGGCCTTGTCCCGTCATAGTATTTGTCCAAAATCTTAGAGGTATGTAGTCATATCTTGTGGTCGCTTTGTAAAAAAAACAAAAAGTGGTAACTGCTTTTGGTTTTACATATTTATATGTATCCAGGAAGGTAGCCTTATCAGCTAACCTATTAGTTTATTTATTTCTAAGTTTATGTATGTTCCGCTGATTATCTCTGATGTATACCTGTAAGGGTGCCCAGGTAGGGTACCAGTCGCAGCCCGGGGTCGGGTCGTGACAGATACTCACGACAGTATATGATTCCATAGACATGTATCCATGATGCGGGTAGAGATACCTATGAAATATATGATTCCATGGACATGTATCCATGATGCGAGTATAGATACTCACGACAGTATATGTCCATGGATATGTATCTACGATGCGGGTACTGATTCCTATGACAGTATATGATTATATAGACAGACATTCATGATTTTCAAATGACTCTCACCTTTTAAAAGGCACAGTTGACTCTCTATTTTATATTGCACGGTTGGATCTGGTATTAGATTTTCATACTTGTCCCTGTCATCTTTTGGTCAGTTATGATCTTGTTTACATTACTTTATGTTTACATACTTGGTACCTTGTTGTACTGATCCCCTTCTCCGGGGGGCTGCGTTCATGCCCGCAGGTATAGGTACTCAGTTTGGTGATCCTCTTGCTTAGGATCCTTGCCCAGCTTTTTGAGATAGCTCCGCAACCTGTCATTTTGGTACAGATCTTTGACTATATGCTTATGTATATTCAGGGGTACGGCGGAGCCTTGTCCCGTCACATTTCATTATCAAACTCTTAGAGGTCTGTAGACAGGTGTGGGTGGTAAATATGTATTTGGACATGTATATGTTGTAGTTCGTTTTGGACATATACTGTATATAGTGGCAGCCTTGTAGGCTTGCATGTTTTTATAAAAGGAGTTTTTCTTAAGCTTCCGCTGGTTATATGTGATGTATGGGTAGAAGGGTGCCCAGGTAGGACACCAGTCGCGGCCCGTCGGGTTGGGTGGTGACAAAAGTGGTATCAGAGCAGTTAGTCCTCAAAATGTCTACAGACCGTGTGCAGTAGAGTCTTGGTTATCGGTGTGTTGTGCACCACATCTATAAACATGAGGCTATAGTACATTTAGGATTGGTTTCTATTTCCTTACTCTAAGATCGTGCGATAGAGCTGTGTTGTTAGGGTAGTCCCTCCCTAACGTATTATTGTGGTTGCAGCTATGCCTCCAAAGAATGCGATGGCAGCCCAGAATGGGAAATATAAGGACTTTGTATACAGGTTGGTAAAAATTGTTGTATAGTTGGTGTGATGATGATGTACATCTATATGAACATATTTACTAGGGCCATGTGTGTGTTGCCTGAAGTGATTGTGGGTTATCATGAGTTGGTTAAGCGTTAATAATTGCTTGGAAGGTATGAAACAGTTTGATGAATCCACATCAAGGCATACTGGGTGTGCTAATTTGGAATATTTAGGAGGTGGTGAGCTGTCTGAAATGGTGATGAACTCTTAAAAGATCATGTTTAATTGACTTAATGGCATACCATGTTGTTATATTAAGTTGTGTTGTATGCTTAAGTGATATGTACGAATAATATTTGTATGGAGTAAATAGGTTTGTTATGGTTAAGACGACATGATGTTGAGATTATGAGAAGCTATCTTACCAGTATGCGTGGAGAGACGATGTAAGCTTGGGACATGGAATGTTTGAGAATCTTAGAATAATGAGTAACCGTTGAGACCTTAGATATTCAAGGCCTTCTTGAGTAAAATATTCTATGTTTGATCTTGGTTAAAGTACATAGTATATGTGAAGTATATTAGTTGGGATGATTCCTTGGTTTGAGCATAAACTACTTGTGTTATATTGTGGCTCTGTGTGACATCTTGTGTTGCTAAGTATAGGTTGATAGGTATAGTTAAAGGAGACTATGCCGAAATGTTTATAGTTTGAGACCTACTATGAACATTCGAGGACGAATGTTTCTAAAGAGGGAAGAATGATACACCCGTAATTCCGGGGCATATAAGTGAGAAATGTGTGCTGTGAATTCCAGGCACAGCACCGCGGTGCCAAAGAACAGGACCGCGGTGCTGAAACTTCAGAGAGATGCAGGAATTCCGGAACCATGGTGCCATTCTGGAGTACCGCGGTGCCGATGCGTGAATTTCCAAATCAGATTTTTTGTGAAGGGAAAGACAAGTGGACAAGTGGGGTTCATGGGTCCCCCTCCACTTGTGTTACATACACCATATGATACAAGTGTAGCAAGACTTAATATCACAAATATCTTCATCATCTAAACTCTTTTCTCTCTTCTCTTCTCCTACAAGTTTCGAAAATCTCATAGCCAAGTGAAGATCAAGACTAACTTATTTTCCAAGATTAAGTTCTTTAACCAAGTTCTATACCAAGGTTAATACACCAAACGGTGGTCACGGTTTTGGCTTGAAAACTGTCTTGAAACCATAAGCTTGGAGATGAACTTTTTGGAAGATAGACAAGATAGTAAGATGGTTACAAACTTGTAGAGGATACATGTGTGTTGTTATAAGTTGAAGATGTGGTGCAAAAGAGAAGTGGTTGGCCGAGAACTAGTGGAGTGTTTTTGGCTAAAGTGAATGTAAGATTTCTTCTTCCTCTTGAAGTAATTAGAAGTTACATATCGTGATAGTTAAGGGATGAACTTGTGTTAAATGAAATGGAGAATAAGAAGTGCATGAGACAGTTTTGGCATGTTAGCCGATTTTGGACTGTTTTTAGTATATTGTGTTGACACCCAATTTTGTCTCATCTTTACCAACTATTTGTTCAGGTCGTCCTTTTATCCTCAATTAATTCATTATGTTTCTCAGTCTTGAAAATTCTTCAAAAATGCTAAGTTTTAATATTTTTCACTAATTACAGCATAATTTTAAAATATCGAGTATTACATTTTTTTATATATTTAAAATATAAGCAAAATAATATTTATATCTCGGCATCGATATTGGTGATTGATTTTCTCTTAATATTTTCACCAATTACTAAATTAATATTTTTACGAATATTATATATTTTCTCAAATCTAATTACTTATATTAAATCACGGACACTATATTTTTATATGTGCATTTTTAGAATTAATTAGGATGAAGAAGCATATTTTAATTAATTGATTCTCCACATTTTATACCCTTTTTTTTTTGCCAAAATCATTTCCCATTTTACATCAGCCTAACCCTCTCTTTATATTAAATTTCTGTCCAGCCCATTACCCAATTCCCACGACCCGACCCACTTCCCTTTTATCCCCCCATCATCTATCATCTTCGCCCCATTCCAAAAACACCCCTAAAAACCGATAAACACGCCCCAACGACTCTCTGCTCCAACGCCTTTACCCACCAGTCCACTGACACCACCCATACCCTGCAAATCCCCTAGAATTCGCAACTTACCATCACTCGTCACCTTCAAGCTTCCCTTTACACACCAAATAAATTTTAGTCACCTGGACAACTTCCTTTTACCCATCAAATAACCATGTACCTGCCCAAACAGCTAAAAAGCAGAGAGAGAACGGTCACTATCCCTTTGAATTCAAATTTCAGATTCAAACTCTAAAATCCCAACTATAAATACAACCCATTTGGGGATGTGTTGGAGGACCCACTTTCTCTGGGGAAAAAACTTGAATTCTGGTTTTGAAGACCAAGAACAGAAAGAGGTTCTCATTACTGTGAAACTGTGGCAGAAAATCAGAAAAAGAAAATCGGATATTCGGGGCCCCTTTTAGAGGAAAAAATTATGAGTCTTGGTTTTGAAACAAAGAACAAAATTTGCATCTCTATTACTTCCGAGGGATTTAAAATCAGAGAATAGATATCCTCTGTTACATTCGACCTTAAAAATCCCATTTTACTCTTAGTTTCGGTTCAGAAAAACCATACATACATATGATTTTATTCCCCTTCATTCGCACACGCATACAATCTCCGAGCGGATTCGACGAGTCGAGACGACTGTCACGCCCTTTTCCGGCCGCGACATTTATTTTCTAAACTCCTGCTCAAATAAAAGGTTAGAAAATAAAATACCAAAAATGCCAAAAGGTGCAAAAAGTGCTAAAAACGCTAAAGGTGCTAAAAGTGCAAAAGGGTGCTTAAAATGCTAAAGGGTTGCTAGAATGCTAAAAAATGCTAAGGGTTCGCGGAGTCGCCACCTAATTAGTTGGGTGAATTAGGACACCTAAATGTCAACTTAGGTTAAAGTCAACACTAACTCCATTCTTTATGGTCTGCTAAACTTAGTGAGATTCTGGGTAAGGGTTCTTTATTAATCTAGAGGGAAGGGGTTAGGCACCCTCTAAGATCCGCTAACTTGCGGTTGTCCTGCCAAACCTAGGGTAATTATTATGTTTAAGAAATGCAAAAATAAAAGCTCTTCCTGCTTAATAAAATGCTAAAATGTTAAAATGTTTAAAAGGTGTTTTAAGTATAAAAGGGGGCAAAAGGTGTTATAAATAAATAAAAGAGCCAAATGCTAGATGTTTAAAAGTGCTTAAAATACTAAAGGCTGCTGAAAGGTATTAAACGCTAGAAGGGTGCTAAAGTATTAAGGACAAAATGTGCTAAAGGTGTTAAATGCCAAAGGACGATTGAAAGTGCTAAAAGGGCTAGAATTGCTAAAGAATGCTAAGAGGGTGCTTTGTGGACTAATTATGTGTGCATGCAAAGGTTATTTATAGACTAATTATATGTCCTGCTGGCTAAATTAATCTTGCTTAACCTACGTGTAGTAAAAAAGTGCTTAAGATGATTTTTTGAGAGTTTAGGAGAAAAAATGTTTATGGATTTAACAAATTATTGGTTTTATGATGCAGGTTAGATTATTTTGGCAAAAAATTTAGACATGCATGACAATCTTAAAAAGCAAGTAAGTTTAAGCGATGAACTTTAAATTACCTTCCCCACTTATATGTTTAAAGACCTAATTGCTAGAAGTTCTCCTATTAGTTACAAAGTTAAATAATAAAATTACAATAAACAAATAAAGGCATAAAAATAAGACAAGAAAGTTAAGAGAGTGAAGGGATTGGAGCGGATGACTCCGTCCTATTTGTTTTTCTAGGAGTTTCTGAAGCGGGAATGCGAACGCGGATGCGGGTTGCCATTTGAAATGGCTTGCGATGAGTCTCGCCGTGAGACTCTTTATTTCGCTCCGATGCGTGCCATGAAAAAGAAAAGAAGACAAAGATTAGTATATATCCCAATTTTATCAACAATACAAGTAAATAAAAAATGCTCATATGATCTTAGTCAAGTAAGGGCACCGATTATGGGAAAACTCACACATCCACAAAAGCAAATAGAGTGTGGACATTTTCTTAAACAGGGTAATCAAGATGCCAGATTCACTTGAGAAAAATCGACTAACCAGAGGTGCATTTCTTGCAGATTAGGACTATGCGAGCTGAATTGAAGATGCTACTTACTATTGGGGAGAGAATATGTACGCTTACATAGACTCTTCTAAGAACTATAATGAGATTGATACATGATTTTTATACCATTGGATGACTCAGAGACGCAACACATATTATAACAGGTAGTTTACATGCAGGTGTATATCTCAGCACTTAGACATACCAATATAGAGATATAACTAATAAAGACAAGAAGCAAAGAGGCATCGATATCTTTGGAGATCATCACGTATGATCGAGAAAAAAAGATAATGCAAACAATGAGATAGGTAGGCATGTTTTAATCTAGTTCGATGGCACACATATCTTATTTCTTGACATGGAGGCGATTGAGAATATGCTAATTAGAACTAAACTTAATGGAACTATCCCATTTTGTATTCCAACACCCAACTTAATGACCCGTAAAATAGAAGGGCACGAGACTTATCGGTAGATTAACACGAATTTAACATACTTGGCGTAGTAGGCGATTGTTTAACTCAAGTACTATGCCAAATGCTTGAGGTTATGCTAACATATTCATGCACCCAATAATCATCCTCAAACAGTCTTGAATTAGTTTAACACACATACGTGAAGAAACTACATTGCTAATCATATTTGATTTATTTACCCAAGCAGAATAGAGCATACTTAAGGCGGGATAGCGGTATAACCCAACATATGAACACAATGTCGATAATATGAATGAACTAAACAACACATGTTTACTACGCACATACACGGGAACACAAAATGGGCGAGAAGAATTGATTTACGCCTAGGCGGCGAAGCGGCGTATCAAGTCGTCGAGCCACTCGGAAGGCTTGCTAATGCGAATTTGGATGCGAGAATACTAAGGGATTGCAGAAAAATGCTAAAGGTATCCTCGAAGGTAAAAGGAGGGGTGTTCGACCTATGTTTTTGCCTCTTGTGCTCGTGATCTACGCTTTGTGTCGACCTCTCTTCTTGTCTCTCTTGTGCTCTGCTTTGTGAGGAAGGTCTTTGAGTTTCCTTTCACGATTCTTTGCTCTTGCTTCTTGCTAAGAAGTCTCCGTCCTCGTTTATGCCTCTCTGTGTTTCTTCACTGCTGCTAAGGTCCCGTCGATCCCTTTCTTTTGCATGCGTAGCAATTCTATACTTATAGCCAGGATTGGGTTCCAATGTTGGTAAGTAATCAAGGCTGAGATTTTGGCTGAGATTTGTATCGATTTCGTGCTGATTCGATGCGATTTGGACCGGTAAGGTAAGGAGATGATTTGGAAGGATTTGTTAAAAAAGATCTTGGTCGCGAAGGGGTTGATATGGTAAGGGAAAGCTGGCTGGGGTGCGTGGATAAAGGAAAGCCGCCGGATTCTCAGGCGAGAATCTCGGGCGGCGATTGAAGCTTTCTAGGGTTCGTTAGGTTTTTGGGGTTGCTGAGGGTTCTCTGTCTTTAGGTGTTGTCGACGAGGTAGAGTGAGTATAAGGGAATGGGGCCTGGGCGTAATGGGGTTTGGGCCCGCGGTGTGAAATTTGGTGTGAGCGTTGGGGTACATGTAATACAGTTTGGGCGAATTAAGGGTAAAAGGGATTGGGCTGGGTAGTTATTTAGGAGTTAATTAATTAGGTATTAGTTATTTAATTTGTCAATTAGGTATTTAACCTTAGGTGCTTAATTAGTGGTAAAGTAAATTAATAAATTGTGATTAAATTAACTAGGTGCTTTATTAATCTAATTGTTATAAATGCGGGTGTGCTTTTTAATTAGTGCTTAATATTTTAGAATGCGGCGCTATTTATTTAAAATATTATTTATTGTGCATTATTATTTAAAATAAGTTATAAAATTGCTTTTGCGTATTAATAAATGTGACTATGCTACTTGACACGACGTCATTGCTAACTTATTTATTTTATGTATTTATTATTAATTAAGAATTATGACAGGGCTCAAAATTAATAAATGTGGGCGCGAGACTCCAAGTGCTTAGTGCTCTACGTAAAATGCGGTGCCATTATTAAATTGCTTATTTATGTCTGTATTAATGTTTTATTGTTGCATTTTATTATAAGAAATCATAAAAAAAATATTTTGCAAAATTAGTGTAATTTTATAGCTACTGTCTGGACGAGAGGGTCAAAATTGGGTGTCAACAGTTGTCCCTCTTTGTATGGAGATGATGGAAGAATCTTCGGACAAAGACGTTGACTCATGCTTGATTTTGTCTCGATCTTGAATTGCAAAAAAAAATTAGGCGGTAAACAAGGTGGCGCAAAATCAAAATCATCCCGATGTCGAGTTATGGCGACCTTTGGGCTACAATAGTCTAAACACCAAGGCGGGCTACGCGGACTCAAAATTTGTCGATGTCGAGTTATGATGACTTTGGGCTATGGTCTAAAAAGTAAAAAAATAAAAATAAGCGGCTTGAACACGGGGTGTCTGCTATGGCTTATGGTCTTTGGGTTACATGGTGATGTGGGCGAGTGGACCGGCGGCAGAGGCGCTACGCCGTTCGTTGGGAAGGTTGGCCCGACAAATTGCCGGTTATTTGTAGAGAAAATCCACGTTGTGCTCCTGCTCCTGCATGCTAAGACTTGAACAAACGGTTAGTGCATAACTGTTAAGGCAGAATGATGATGCAAGATTTTAAAAGTAATGTGACTGTGAGTAGAAAAGGTTATCCTGCAAAAATGTGATGTCTGCTGTGTTGATGCGATGTTGTGAATGCTGTGATTTTCGTCCTTGCACAGACGTGTTGCGACAGTGAATGCGGATATGTCGTCATTGCTGCAATTGCCCCCTGTAGACTAAAGCTCAAGAAAGAGTTAGTGCATGCGCTAAAGCGAGAATAATAAAGCATGAATGAGAAAAAAATGCAATTTTGAGAACAGAGAAATCGTCCCTGCGTAGATGTGATATGCTGATGATGGCGTCGTTTCCGGACTTGATGTGCTGATAACGTCGTTGCCTGGACGTGTTGCTGCTGGCGTCATTGCGTAGACTTGATGTGCTGATAACGTCGTTACTGGGCGTGTTCTTTGTTGGCGTCGTTGCGTAGACTTCTTTGTCTTGATAACGCGTCGTTACTGGGCGATGTTCTTCTTGGCGTCGTTGCGTAGACTTCTTTGTCTTGATAACGCGTCGTTACTGGGCGATGTTCTTCTTTGGCGTCGTTGCGTGGACTTCTTTGTCTTGATAACGTCGTTACTGGGCGTGTTCTTCTTGGCGTCGTTGCGTAGACTTCTTTGTCTTGATCGCGTCGTTACTGGGCGTGTTCTTCTTTGGCGTCGTTGCGTAGACTTGTTGTCTTGATAACGTCGTTACTGGGCGATATTCTTCTTTGGCGTCGTTGCGTAGACTTCTTTGTCTTGATAACGTCGTTACTGGGCGTGTTCTTCTTTGGCGTCGTTGCGTAGACTTGCTTTCGATAACGTCGTTACTGGGCGTGTTGCTCTTGGCGTCGTTGCGTAGACTTCTTTGTCTTGATAACGTCGTTACTGGGCGATGTTCTTCTTTGGCGTCGTTGCGTAGACTTCTTTGTCTTGATAACGTCGTTACTGGGCGATGTTCTTCTTGGCGTCGTTGCGTCGACTTGCTGTGCTGATAACGTCGTTACTGGGCGGGTTCTTCTTTGCTCTGTAGAATAAATGCTCCAGCAAGCGAAGCGTGAGAAAAACTTTAGTGTATACATTAAGCGAAATGATAAATGTATATGAAGTGCAATTTTATGGGTAGAGTGTAATCACGTCGCTGATGAATCTTGAGATGTTGTCCTTGCGGACATCTTTGAATCTGCATGGTGATTGCCATGATGCCTTTGTTGGGTCTATCGTTGGTTGCAGATTTGACTTTATGCCCGCACTGATGCGCTAGGTTTTGTTGCGGAACTCTGAACTTTGACTGCTGATTATTGATGCCCCTTTCTGCTGCTGCTGCTTTTGATGCGGACTTTGAATTTTTGGATTGTTGTCATATCCTCTGCCTCTGCTGCTTCTTTCTGCTTTTGCGAAGAAACTTCTTGTCGTGCCTTACCTTGGTACATTTGCACTTCTGTACATTAATATGAAAAACCTGCGCTCAAAGAAAATTTGTGAGTTTTTGGGGGGGGTCGATTCGTATTTGACTTCGCCGCCTTGTCCCTTGATATCCGCGTGCCTGGCCTGTTTGGACTTGCAACCCCTGCCTGGTTTCCTACATTGTCCCGGTTTTGAGAAGGGTGTTTGGCCTAAAGTGGGTCTCAATGTAGTTGTCGTATGCATTGCGAAGGTAGGTTTGTGGAGGCCCTTGGTTTGTGTTTGGCTGGAGTATGGTAGGCATTTGTGTGGGATATATGGGTGCATTGTATATTGGCTGAATGGGATATGCAGTAAGAAGGTACTGATAGTAATTTGGAGGATTTTGGTTATTTGCGATGTGAGTGCTTTAGTGATGTTTAGGCCTTACGATTTTGGCTGCATGGTTGCCATTTCTTTGCGATAGCGGGCGAGGTGCTCGATCGGATCTATGCTGCTTTTCTTTTCTGAGACCCCTGCTTTTCCTATAGGAACCAAGACAAGTTTCGACTCGTTCTGCTCGAATGCCCTTGAATCGGTCATGCCGTTGGACCATGCCTTTGATCTTGTGGGATATCGATGCTCTGCCATTGCTTAGTCAAATACAAATCGACCTTTGGGGAGATGGTAAATCCTTTAGACAACATGTAGCAAACTGTGTTAGTGTAAAACACGTGATTTTGCAGAAGTGTAAAAACATTTAGCAAGTACATATTGCACATAAATTGCCACATTGCCAGCGAGTCCTAACATGCATGGGGACCTCTTTATGCCAGAGGTAGACCTAAACGTCAAATATGCGAGGTTATGATGGATTTGTCCAAGTCGCCCAACTGTAATGCTTTTGTTGGAAATGGCGACCAAATGACGGTGCACTTTTTCCAATTTCAGCATGACATGATTAGGTTTGGATTTGTCTATCATTGCCAAGCTACACATAATATGTTGGTTGGTCGTTGGGTTGAGAAACCCGTCGACAAGTTTGGTGTCTTCCTAATTGTGGTGTCGATGCCAAGGACCGACCCACCTAAGGTAAGTGCATGCATGCCCTAAAATAAGGGTGGTATAGCTCTATCTTAAGTTTGCTAAGATTTGGCTTTTCTAGGCCTTGAGGTTCGAGCGGACAACTCGAGTGAGAAGGCTACGCGGCTGATCAGACGAACCGATCTAACTCCGCGCAGGCGCCAACTCTCCTAAAATTTGGATATTTTTTAAAGAAATTTGCGGGTGCGCGGAGCACACCAGCGCGTGAGTGTGTGATAGTGTGAATTTTCCAGAATGGAAGAAATATGAGCGGAATGCCAGTTTAAGGAAAGCAGTAAAGCAAGTAGCAATTAAAATAAATAAAACAAAACACAAAAATTAAATGCAAAAATAATTGCCAAATAATAACCCTAGGTCTGTTGAGGTTAAGAACCTAAAATCCCCAGCGGAGTCGCCATTTCTGTCACGCCCTTTTCCGGCCGCGACATTTATTTTCTAAACTCCTGCTCAAATAAAAGGTTAGAAAATAAAATACCAAAAATGCCAAAAGGTGCAAAAAGTACTAAAAACGCTAAAGGTGCTAAAAGTGCAATTTTTTAAATAAAATGGCTCCTGCTTAAATAAAAAAGAGTTAGACAATAAAATGCTAAAGAATCATATTAAAAGGGTGCTAAAATATAAAAGGGTTGCTAGAATGCTAAAAAATGCTAAGGGTTCGCGGAGTCGCCACCTAATTAGTTGGGTGAATTAGGACACCTAAATGTCAACTTAGGTTAAAGTCAACACTAACTCCATTCTTTATGGTCTGCTAAACTTAGTGAGATTCTGGGTAAGGGTTCTTTATTAATCTAGAGGGAAGGGGTTAGGCACCCTCTAAGATCCGCTAACTTGCGGTTGTCCTGCCAAACCTAGGGTAATTATTATGTTTAAGAAATGCAAAAATAAAAGCTCTTCCTGCTTAATAAAATGCTAAAATGTTAAAATGTTTAAAAGGTGTTTTAAGTATAAAAGGGGGCAAAAGGTGTTATAAATAAATAAAAGAGTCAAATGCTAGATGTTTAAAAGTGCTTAAAATACTAAAGGCTGCTGAAAGGTATTAAACGCTAGAAGGGTGCTAAAGTATTAAGGACAAAATGTGCTAAAGGTGTTAAATGCCAAAGGACGATTGAAAGTGCTAAAAGGGCTAGAATTGCTAAAGAATGCTAAGAGGGTGCTTTGTGGACTAATTATGTGTGCATGCAAAGGTTATTTATAGACTAATTATATGTCCTGCTGGCTAAATTAATCTTGCTTAACCTACGTGTAGTAAAAAAGTGCTTAAGATGATTTTTTGAGAGTTTAGGAGAAAAAATGTTTATGGATTTAACAAATTATTGGTTTTATGATGCAGGTTAGATTATTTTGGCAAAAAATTTAGACATGCATGACAATCTTAAAAAGCAAGTAAGTTTAAGCGATGAACTTTAAATTACCTTCCCCACTTATATGTTTAAAGACCTAATTGCTAGAAGTTCTCCTATTAGTTACAAAGTTAAATAATAAAATTACAATAAACAAATAAAGGCATAAAAATAAGACAAGAAAGTTAAGAGAGTGAAGGGATTGGAGCGGATGACTCCGTCCTATTTGTTTTTCTAGGAGTTTCTGAAGCGGGAATGCGAACGCGGATGCGGGTTGCCATTTGGAATGGCTTGTGATGAGTCTCGCCGTGAGACTCTTTATTTTGCTCCGATGCGTGCCATGAAAAAGAAAAGAAGACAAAGATTAGTATATATCCCAATTTTTATCAACAATACAAGTAAATAAAAAATGCTCATATGATCTTAGTCAAGTAAGGGCACCGATTATGGGCAAACTCACACATCCACAAAAGCAAATAGAGTGTGGACATTTTCTTAAACAGGGTAATCAAGATGCCAGACTCACTTGAGCAAAATCGACTAACCAGAGGTGCATTTCTTGCAGATTAGGACTATGCGAGCTGAATTGAAGATGCTACTTACTATTGGGGAGAGAATATGTACGCTTACATAGACTCTTCTAAGAACTATAATGAGATTGATACATGATTTTTATACCATTGGATGACTCAGAGACGCAACACATATTATAACAGGTAGTTTACATGCAGGTGTATATCTCAGCACTTAGACATACCAATATAGAGATATAACTAATAAAGACAAGAAGCAAAGAGGCATCAATATGCTGGAGATCATCACATATGATCGAGAAAAAAAAAAGATAATGCAAACAATGAGATAGGTAGGCATGTTTTAATCTAGTTCCAATGGCACACATATCTTATTTCTTGACATGGAGGCAGTTGAGAATATGCTAATTAGAACTAAACTTAATGGAACTATCCCATTTTGTATTCCAACACCCAACTTAATGACCCATAAAATAGAAGGGGCACAGAGACTTCTATCGGTAGATTAACACAGAATTTAACACAACGGCGTAGTAGGCAGATTGTTTAACTCAAGTACTATGCCAAATGCTTGAGGTTATGCTAACATATTCATGCACCCAATAATCATCCTCAAACAGTCTTCGAATTAGTTTAACACACATACATGAAGAAACTACATTGCTAATCATATTTCGGTTATTTACCCAAACAGAATAGAGCATACTTAAGGCGGGATAGCAGGCTATAACCCAACATATGAACACAATGTCAGTAATATGAATGAACTAAACAACACATGTTTACTCACACATACACACAGGAACACAAAATGGCGAGAAGAATTGATTTACCTTCTCGGCGAGGCAGCGTATCAAGTCGTCAGAGCCACTCGGAAGGCTTGCTAATGCGAATTTAAGGATGCAGAATACTAAGGGATTGCAGAAAAATGCTAAAGGTATCCTCGAAGGTAAAAGGAGGGGTGTTCGACCTATGTTTTTACGCCTCTTGTGCTCGTGATCTACGCTTTGTGTCGACCCTCTCTTCTTGTCTCTCTTGCTCTGCGTGAGGAAGGTCTTGAGTTTCCTTTCACGATTCTTTGCTCTTGCTTGCTGCTAAGGGGGGGAGTCTCCGTCCTCGTTTATGCCTCTCTGTGTTTCTTCACTGCTGCTAAGGTCCCGTCGATCCCTTTCTTTTGCATGCGTAGCAATTCTATACTTATAGCCAGGATTGGGTTCCAATGTTGGTAAGTAATCAAGGCTGAGATTTTGGCTGAGATTTGTATCGATTTCGTGCTGATTCGATGCGATTTGGACCGGTAAGGTAAGGAGATGATTTGGAAGGATTTGTTAAAAAAGATCTTGGTCGCGAAGGGGTTGATATGGTAAGGGAAAGCTGGTGAGTGCGTGGATAAAGGAAAGCCGCCGGATTCTCAGGCGAGAATCTCGGGCGGCGATTGAAGCTTTCTAGGGTTCGTTAGGTTTTTGGGGTTGCTGAGGGTTCTCTGTCTTTAGGTGTTGTCGACGAGGTAGAGTGAGTATAAGGGAATGGGGCCTGGGCGTAATGGGGTTTGGGCCACGCGGGTGTGAAATTGAAGTATGAGCGTTGGGTATGTAATACAAATTTGGCGAATTAAGAGTAAAAGGGATTGGGCTGGGTAGTTATTTAGGAGTTAATTAATTAGGTATTAGTTATTTAATTTGTCAATTAGGTATTTAACCTTAGGTGCTTAATTAGTGGTAAAGTAAATTAATAAATTGTGATTAAATTATCTAGGTGCTTTATTAATCTAATTGTTATAAATGCGGGTGTGCTTTTTAATTAGTGCTTAATATTTTAGAATGCGGCGCTATTTATTTAAAATCTTATTTATTGTGCATTATTATTTAAAATAAGTTATGAAATTGCTTTTGCGTATTAATAAATGTGACTATGCTACTTGACACGACGTCATTGCTAACTTATTTATTTTATGTATTTAGTATTAATTAAGAATTATGACAGGGCTCAAAATTAATAAATGCGGGCGCGAGACTCCAAGTGCTTAGTGCTCTACGTAAAATGCGGTGCCATTATTAAATTGCGTATTTATGTCTGTATTAATGTTTTATTGTTGCATTTTATTATAAGAAATCATAAAAAAAATATTTTGCAAAATTAGTGTAATTTTATAGCTATTGTCTGGACGAGAGGGTCAAAATTGGGTGTCAACAACGACGTCTCGGTTCGCTGCCCAGATAAGGTCAGTAAGATCGAACTCTTCTCGTATTTTTATTGCATTTCGTGAATCTGTCTGTGTTTGATTTGTCAAGAATGGTTTAAGCATGTTTAGCTAATATGATGACGAGTGCGTTTAGTTTGAAGTTATTTCGACTGTGTGTTGACTGTTAAGATATAATGCTTCATCTAAAAAATGTATATTTAGTCCTTAAGGAACATGTATCAGTTATCAAGGATATGTTTAGCTGATTCAATGCCATGTTATACCTATTATATTATGCATTAGTAAATTAAACCTATAAATGAACTAAAATATATGATGTTAGTCCTGTTTAGTTTGATTATATGAACAATAGGTTCTAGTGTGGTTGGATTAAGCTTAGTACGAGTCTCATGAAGCTTTGAAACCCTTTTAACTTATTTGTTATTATATTTGATCTTTTTAACTCCCTTCATGACCTTTCCTACTTTAGTTGTCCAATTCTTAAGTTGTTCTACTTATCCTTTGCACCAGTAGCTTTCACTGTCTCTATGCCTAATGCTAAGAGAATACTAAGTCGCCTCTTCCGTATTTAATTAGTCAAACATGTGTAACTCTATGTGTCTTTATTTGCCTATAAATTATTTTCTTGAGGTCATTCTGCATATGTTGGTCCTATATGACATATATAATTATGTTTATACCTATGTGAATTTATTTTTACTTAGTATCCTCATTTGCATATTAGCCTAAGTCAAATGCATGAGAAATAACCCTGAAACTCATGAGTTTATGTTTTGCCTATTTTTCTATACTGTCAGTTATTTTGCTTTAAATGGAACACCCTGGCATGATTGTTGAAACCGTGTCTTTCATACATTAACCATATTTCCTGCTTTGAATCACATGAGGTTAATATTAGCTCATTCTCTAACCATATCATGCTCCTATTTGGGATAGTATTAAGTTGAAAGAACAACATGATCATATTCCTGCAGGTTTTCCATACCACCATGGCCATATTTTGCCTAATTTAAATTGTCATCCTCTGTTTCACCTATTTCAAAGTGTCATCCTATTTAATGTAGTGTGAATAGGATTGTGTGCGACTAAGTGCTTCCCGTTGGTCCTGACATGGCCTTTTAGAGGATTATCTCGTCACGCAGGCATGCCCACTTCCCTTCGAATGTCCACTGTTTAGGGTATCTAAGCCACTACCCCTGATACATTCATGCATATTCTGATCTGCTTTAAGTGCCCATTCTATTCATTTAAATATTGGCTTGGATTCTTGTGTGTGTTTTGAGGATTGAATCATGTTGTAACCTCCCTGTTTGTACGTTCGTATATTAGCTGTTGGGGAATATAATATGACTGGCATCCTACATATACTTTTCCTTTTATTGGTGATGTTAAATTATCTCATGTCTGGTCTATTTTTCTTGTTGCTTTAACTGCCTGCTTATTCTATCTGGATCAACCCCTGAAATGTTCAATGTGGGCTGATATGCTTGAGTGATAATATTTAAGCATATGTTGGGATTATATTGCATTGAGCCTATCTACTCCTTTCTTTTAAAGTATATAAAAAAAATAACCAAGTGGGTCCGCTTTCATTTCTGCCTATTATTAGCTTTACCAAGGTCAAAATACTAGATTGAATCATGTTGGGGATTTCATTTATTCGGACCTGCCAGTTCTATTTTTTGTTCGTTCTGTGTTTCTTTTATCTGTGCATACATTTTGAAGCCCAATTTTCTATTTTTATTGTTTGAACAGTTATTGTGGGTTGTTTTGTCCCGTGAACAGTGAACAAAATGAAGTGATCTATATATTCTTAGATTTTCTATGTTTGTTATTGTTAATGAAGGTTTAGAGTATATATTAATCATTTTATTTTCTTTTATTTTCACATGAAAATGCATTGGAGAGCGACAAAGAATCTCGCTACGAGACTCATCATGAGATCCATACCCGCGTCACACAGTTATACTTGATGTACTTTTAGGGCAATTGTCACATCTTGAGTTAAATTCTTGTTGCTGCATTTGAGGGCTGAAACCAATAATTGTCAGCTGATGATTTGTTGATATTGATAGTTGTTGAGAAGCAGATGATTCCCTAAGGTTCCGATGGTTATTGCTAAGCGGTATTAGTTTCTTGAAGTTAAGGCTGCTTTGGCGATTCTTGATCTGTGAGATTCTAAAATCTGATTTCTGCCTTCAGATATCCCTATGACATTTACTGATAAAAACAAGATACTACACTTGTAGGCCAATGAAATTGAAATTGAGGCCGCATCCCTTCAGTTTCGGTATAATTCTAATTTGAACATGATACTACACGACCCTTACGGAAAGGTTGTCCCTCGGTTTTCTTTCCTTAGGAAAAGAGCAATGATGGACACTTATGGATTTTTCACATATATACTGGATACCAACATGCTTGGGGGGCGACTAGATTGACTGACAAGTCACTAGGACACACCCATGACTTGTTTGAGATGTCCCTTTACAAAATATAGATCTGAGCCTTCTGTAATTAAAACTCCTATTGTTTTATACGGATCCGAAGGTTTTACTCGCATTTATTCATTTTACTAACTCTTTTACTAAGTGCTTTTGCAGGTATCCGGAGATGCATCCGAAAGTTAAAGCATGCGCAGAGAAGGAAAATAAAAGCGAAATACCGCTAAGTTCTCTTCACTCCATCTTTATATGACTGGCTTTCGTTACAATCTTGTTAAATGCATATCTTATTTAAATATTTGCATTTCTAGTTTTAAATGTTTTTTTAGTTAGAACATCCTTAGAATTGCATAATACATTTAGTACGATAATACTAACCTAAGTTTGACCGGATAACCGCAAGTTAGCGGATCTTAGAGGATGCCTAACCCCTTCCCTTTAGGATAATAAATAACCCTTATCCAGAATCTCATTTGTTTCACAAACCATCAAATGGAGATCATTTGTAGTATGTTTATGCTATTTAAAAAGTGTCCTAGTTCACTATAATAATTAGGTGGCGACTCATTAAATACAATTCAGGAATCAACCATACGTCGTACGCCTTTTCGACTCCGGTTAAAATGGGGTGTGACATATTGGACTGTTGGATATTGTTGTGCTGTTTTGGGGACCGTTTTGTGGAGTTATAATGCTGGAAATTTAGTTACAATTATGCATGTTTAATGTGGTAATTGCTAACGTATGTCCTAAAGGAATAAGGGTATAGAAAGGTGTAGAAAGATTTCACATTTTACCCTCGTTGTTGTTGGAATATGGACTGTTGTAATTGACTGTTTTAATATGGATTAAGAGGCCGGATTAACATGTGAAGTAGGTGTGTCGATCACCTTGGTTGTTGTGTTGAACTACCCTTAATTGGTACTTGGTTATTGATGTTATTGACCTTGTTTAAAAGTTGTGGGTGTGGGTATATATAGGGGAAGTGCCGCCCAAATTTTTATATGAAAGGAGAGTCATTATGTGGTATAGCGTATACTAGTATTCATGAAGTTGATAGACGTGTTATTGTTATTATAGGTTGAAGTGCTAATTGAGACGTATTCTACTTATCGTGTTGGTATAGCCGATAAGGTATGTGAACTATCCTTTCTTCTTTTGGCATGTTCTACGTATGAACTATAATTATGGTATTGCTCCATAGTTTACTCTACTCTTAGAGGTTAAGGAATATTCATTTTATTGATTCTATGCTAAAATCATGTCTAAAGTGTTCCTAAGTCCTTATTAAGGCATATGAGACAGATGTTGATAAGAGTTTTAGTAAGCATGGGAGTCGAGTTGACTCTGCTTACTTAAAGGAATTGTTAAGTATTAAGTGTTGAAACTGGTTTAATAAATAAGTAAGTATGTTATTAGTAGACGTGTTAAAACAAGTCATTGTTGCGTTAAGTGAAAAAGGTATCGACAAGCAAGAATTATATTAAAATGATTAGAATGTCATCTGCATAGAAACTAAGTATATAACCAATTTATTTTACATTTGCTAGTTCACAACTGAATAGAAAAGATCTTTATATAAAAGATAAATTACTCATGGCCCATATAAGAATTAATTAGGCAAATTCGAATCTGTTATCGCCATTCAAATGTTTCCATAATGTTAGCCAGATGGGTATCGAGTTAGTATAGACGACAAGCGGTATGTGAAACTATCCTTTCTTCTTTTGGCATGATTTATATAAAGTGAGTTTACGGCAGACGTACATAGTTTTATTGGATCTTAATCCTTATTGATACATGAGATGAGAGTGCCTTGGTTTTTTCTAAAATGAAAGATATAAATGCCTTGATTTTTCTAAAATGAAAGATACGAGAGTGCCTTGGTTTTCTAAAATGAAAGTTCATTTTAATGATTTATACATGATATGATAGTGCCTTGGTTTTCGAAAATGGAAGTTCATTTTAAAGATTTTATTGAGAGTTAAATGATGATTTAAATTGCACAAGGTTGCTCAAGATAGCTATTCGTGCAAGTGTTATTATTTCATTTCACCGAGTCCCATAATGGGTCGGGTACGGTATATGATACACGGATATAGTTCATTCACCGAGTCCCATAATGGGTCGGGTATGGTATATGATACACGGATATGATTCTTTCACTGAGTCCCAAAGTGGGTCGGGTACGGTATATGATCCCATGGACATGTATCCATGATGCGGGTATAGATACCTATGACATATATGATTTCATGGACATGTATCCATGATGCGAGTATAGATACTCACGACAGTATATGATTTCATGGACATGTATCCATGATGCGGGTATAAATACCTATGACATATATGATTCCATGAACATGTATTCATAATGCGAGTATAGATACTCACGACAGTATATGATTCCATGGACATGTATCCATGATGCGGGTATAGATACCTATGACATATATGATTTCATGGACATGTATCTATGATGCGAG
This sequence comes from Przewalskia tangutica, assembly GCA_029844215.1. Lineage (NCBI taxonomy): Eukaryota > Viridiplantae > Streptophyta > Magnoliopsida > Solanales > Solanaceae > Przewalskia > Przewalskia tangutica. Next base: position 131,836,949 of record CM056720.1, on the reverse strand, counting down.
TATATATACTCACGACAATATATGATTTCATGGACATGTATCCATGATGCGGGTACAGATACCTATGACAGTATATGATTATTTGGACAGACATTCATGATTTTGAAATGACTCTCACTTTTTAAAAGGCACAGTTGACTCTCTATTTTATATGGCACGGTTAGATCTGGTATTAGATTTTCATACTTGTCTCTGTCATATTTTGGTCAGTTATGATCTTGTTTACAGTACTTTATGTTTACATACTTGGTACCTTGTTATGACGGCTTCTCGAAGTGCGTTAAATGCCCATAGGTATAGGTACTCAGTTTGGTGATCCTCGAGCTTAGGATCCTTGCCCATCTTTTTGAGATAGCTCCACTGCTCCGGAGTCTGTCATTTTGGTACAGATTTTTTACTATAAGCTTGTGTATATTCAGGGGTACGACGGGGCCTTGTCCCGTCATATTTCATTATCAAACTCTTAGAGGTTTGTAGACAGGTGTGGGTGGTATATGTGTATTTGGACATGTATATGTTGTAGTTCGTTTTGGACATATTCTGTATATAGTGGCAGCCTTGTCGGCTTTTCTGTTTTTACAAAAGGAGTTTTTCTTAAGCTTACGCTGGTTATATGTGATGTATGGGTAGAAAGGTGCCCAGGTAGGGAACCAGTCGCGGCCCGTCGGGTTGGATCGTGACACTGATGTAGTAATTAAGGTTAATGTTCTTAGTCCTCATGTGTGGTAAAATATATCATAGAAATATAGAAGATTGTTGCACAAGGTTGAGCTCTTGTATGTACTAACCGGAATATAATGACAGATTAGTTAACCTGCTAACTTAATAAGAAGAAGAATCATTAGCTTTGCATTAACGCGTGAAAGAGTGGATAGTTGAGGAGATTGGAATACCATATTTCCTTCATAACTGTTATAAACCCAAAGTATTATAATCTTTAGTTTATTTTCTGCACTTAGTCATAATTCTTAGTATAATTCTCAAACTAAGAACGTCAACCAAATAGATACCATAGGATAGATAAGCAGTACTTAATAAACCAGTCTATGTGGACGACAACTCGGTCTTACAGATCTTTATTACTTGAACGATACGTACACTTACGTAAGCATTTAGAAATATCACAACAAGTTTTTGGCGCCGTTGCCGAGGACTGACGTACAGTTAATATCGAATTATCTATTCTTATTTCTAATTTGGTTTTTATTTTTACTTTTATTTTGTTTTAGTGTTGTTTGTCGTGATCTGTTTGTTGTTTTTGAACAATTTCAGGAAATTAGTTTATGTGAAGTAGGAGAGGAGCAGACACTCTTATCCCTCTGAACCCTGAAATTGAAAGATTATGCAGACAGAACAGAAAAGATAAAAGAACTGTTGAATTGTTAGCAATGAAAGATCAGCAGAATCAGAATATGGTGAATGATGAGTTACCGCCTGTTTTAAGACAAGTCCCTACAAAAAGGAGTTTGGGGGATTATGTGATGCCTACAATTACAGGGGTGCAGACTTGCATCAGGCTTCCAGCTGTTGAAGCCAACAATTTTGAAATCAAACCAGTCATATTGCACATGGTTCAAAACTCGGTTCAGTTTGGGGGACTACTGTCTGAAGACCCTCATTTGCATATAGCAAATTTTCTGGAGTTGTGTGCCACTTTTAAGTACAATGGTGTTACTGATGACGTCATTCGGTTGAGACTCTTCCAATTCTCACTCAGGGATAGAGCAAAGTGTTGGTTGAACTCATTACAGGCGAACTCCATCACCACATGGCAAGACTTAGCCCAGAAGTTTCTTTCCAAGTTCTTCCTCTCAGCTAAGGCAGCAAAGCTCAGAGGTGAGTTGAATAACTTTTATCAGCTGGAGGGAGAATCACTATATGATGCATGGGAGCAATTTAAAGACTTGCAGAGGAAGTTCCCACATCATGGGATTGATGTTACACCCCGTATTTCCAAGAGATTGAAATAAGAACGAACGTATGGAAATAAGATTTGAAAGTTGGAAAGAAAGAAAATTACTTTTTCCTTAAGGAAAATTTCAGAAACCCGTGAAGGAAAAATGTTTAATAATGAAAAGTTGATTCTCAAATTTGGTATTTGAGACTTATAGAATATATTTGAATTTTGGGATTTTAAGTTCGGATTTGGTCATGTGGGGCCCACACGAGAATATTACGGTTTCGTGGGGCCCACACGAGAATATTACGGTTTCGTGGGGCCCACAATATTTTGAGATATTTTGGCCAATTATGGATTTTTGAGAGATGAAATATTTTTTAGACGAATAGGAGAGTGACACGTGGCACCCCCACTTGCCTTGGTCTTGGAAGACTTGGCTAGATATTTTGTGACAAGTGGGCTTTGTGGGTCCCACTCCACTTGACTTGCTACACTTAGGCCCTCCACTTGTCAAGCATCCAACCCTTGAGATACATTATATACACATAGAGGCTTGCAAGACTTAGCCTTATACATTTTCATCCAAGAAAGCCCTCATCTCTCTCCCTTAGCTCCATAAAAATCGAGAGCCTCATTAGCCAAGAACAAAGTGTTGATTAAGTTTCTTACTCCTATATTAAGGTCCCTAATCAAGTGTTAAACCAAGATATTATTCCAAGAACACAAAACATGTTGTTGGCCGAGAATAGAGGGTGAAACCCTAGGGGTTCCGTCGACTTTTTGGTGATGGAATGTGAAGGGAAGTTTCTCTTAAGGTTGTAGGGGATACATCTATGTGATTTAATCTTGAAGAAGTGGAGCGAAACGAAAATTACGGGCCATTGTTGAGCATTATGCCCGGGACGTTTTTGGGCACAAAAATGAGGTAATAGTTCTTCTAAAATTAAAGTAATTGGATATTACTTATTTTTATAATGTATAGATGAATTCATGTTAAGGAAGAAATTGAAAATAAGATGTGTATGAGGTAGATATGTTGTTGACCGATTTGAGACAATTTTGTGCCCTTGGTTTCGTTTGTTATATGGTTGTTGTTATCCACACTTGTCGCATGTTAAAATAAGGTAATATGGTTTTTGATAAGTTGGTATGTCATATATGGAAGTGTTGGAACTCGAATTGGAATAAAATGTACTAAGAAAAGAGTTATCGGATTGTAGTTGTTTTAGCCGAAAAACTGCCCAAAACTGTTAGACGTTGTCGTATCATTTTATGGACTGTTTTGGGGGTGTGGTTATGCTGGAAAATCAGCCTAATATGCATGTTTAAGTGTAGTAGTTTCTAATGAAAGTCCTAAGGAAATAGGGGTGTGGAAAGGTGTTGAAACGCCTCACATTTTACCCTCGTTATTGTTGGATTACGGACTGTTTTTATGGGCTGATTTGTGGATTGTTTTGTATAACTGTGGGGCAGAATTTTACACGTCCAGTTAGGCGTGTAATCCCCTTTGGCTAACTGTTGGTTGCGCCTTAAATGTGGCTTGTTTGTTGATGAATACGGGCCTTGGAAAAGGTGGAAAAGTACGTAGAAACAAAGGAAGTGCTGCCCGATTTTCCGTAGAATTAGAGGGCAAATTGTTTGGTATAAGTCTTACAATAGTAAGCTTGAAATTGATAGAAGTGTTATCATTATAGGTTGAAGTACTACGTGTAGCATATTCTACTTGGAATGTGGAATAGACGATAAGGTTGAAGAACATGGGAGCGTATTGCTATTTGTCGTGTTGGTTAGTCATCACGAGGTATGTGAACTTCTTCCTTCTTTTGACATGATTATTTGGAAAGTCTAAGAGAATTGATTTTGGTGAGTCTATGTGACTTGATTTATTGAAGTAAGTAAATTGATTTTGAAAGTATACGAGTCTTGATTATTTTGAAAGTTATGAGACTTTATTTTCAAGTTATGGGACTTGATTTTGGAAGTTAAGAGACTTGATTATTTTGAAAGTTATGAGACTTTATTTTCAAGTTATGGGACTTGATTTTGGAAGTTAAGAGACTTGATTATTTTGAAAGTTATGAGACTTTATTTTCAAGTTATGGGACTTGATTTTGAAAGTTAAGAGACTTGATTATTTTGAAAGCTATGAGACTTGATTTTGAAAGTTAAGTGACTTGATTATTTTGAAAGTATATGAGACTTTGCTTGAAGTTATATGAGACTTTACTTGAAAGTATATGAGATTTGATTAGATAAAGTATAAGAGACTTGATTTATACGAAGTATAAATGACTCGATTTTGGGAAAGGAGAAGTAACTTGATTTAAAAGTATATGTTACTTGATTTGAAAAGAATAAGTTACTTGAGTTTAAAAGTGTATGTAACTTGTTTTTAAATAGTGAAAGTGTCTTGATGCTACAAGTGCTAGTATCATGGGGTTTTATAAAGGAAAGAATAGATGTACATATACCTGTCTACCGATCAAGGGTTGACCGGACCGACAGTTGACCGTGTAAACCGGACCGGCCCGGACCGGTAAGGGCATACCGGGTTGGGGGTTGGTTTGGTCCCCAACCCCAACCCGCACGGGTTAGGAAAAAACCCGGTAAGGATCGGAACGGTTAGGCCCGGTAACGGAAAACCGGTTTCATTCTGGGTTAGCAAGTCGGGCCAGGACGGTAACAAAAAAGTTTTGCCCAAAGCGGTATTATTACCGTTGGGACTTTGGGAGTGGGCGGGGCTGTGCTAACGGTCATTTCGGCCAGTTGGCTTGTTTTTTTTTATTTATTTATCTTTTTAATTACATTTTTACCCTTTAAAAAATCTATAAATTCTCTACATTTTTTTCATTTTTATCACACAACATTTCTCTCAATTCTTTTATTCTCAATTTCTCATACTCTCTTAATCATCTTTATTATCAATTTTCAAGTTATTATTATTATTAGTTTTCAAATTCAAAGTAGCAAGACGAGACTTGAGCTTGAGTTTCAATTGAATTGAATCGAAGTTTGGTACACTCGTTTCATTCTCTAATTATTTTATTAAATTGTCATATTTATTTGTTGATTATTTAAATATTTTATAATGTCTTTACTAAGGGGAATTGCGTCGGGACTGCGCCGTAAATCTAGTTCAAGGGGTAAAAAATCTGTAGGTTCTTCATCATCTAATCAAAATATAGATTATGATCAAATGCAAGAAGATTTTGGAATAGAAGATAATGAATATGATAACGTTCAATTAGATGATATTGATGAACTTGAAGAACAAGAACAAGAACCTCCTACACCTACTAGTGTTCCTTCTGTCAATGTTGGTACTGCTAGTGGTAGTCGTAGTCGTAGTCGTAGTCGTAGACCTCCTTTACCAGAACCAGTAGCAAGAAAAAAAGGGAGTAAAGTGTGGCTCTTTTATGATAAAGTTGTGGATACTGATAGAGTTAAATGTAATATTTGTGGGAGAACTTATAAACATAAGACAGGGGGTGGTGACGGGGGGACGGGCACTATAGGTAGACATATAAAACACGATCATACGGCACAATGGGATGTTGTCTCTGATTTAGAACTCGATCAACAACAACTTAATCCATTAACTGGGGGGGTGGCTAAGTACGATCCAAAAAAGGATCGCATTGAATTAGCAAAAATGATTGTCGGAGGTTGTTTACCTTTTTCTTTTGCTTCTTCTTCATATTTAATTACATATATTCAAAGAATATATAATACTTTTTTTAAAGGTGTTCCTCGTAGTACTACTAGAGCCGATATTTTTAGACTTCATAATGATTATGTTATTTTCTTGCAATATTTGTTTGATAACCTTCCATGTCATGTTAGTTTTACTTCAGACATTGGACATGCATTGAACGGTTATGATTATTTAACAATTACTTGTCTGGATTGATGAAAATTTTAGAATGGAAAAACGTATTATTGCTTTTGCGTATGACGAGGATCAAAGTCATACTGGAAAATATATAAGCGAAACTATTTGTTTTTATGCCCAAAAATATAATCTTTATAATAAAATATTTTGTGTATCATTCGATAATGCATCTAATAATACTGCTGCTGTAGATCTTTTAAAAGCGGAAGTACAACCACCATTTCCTGATATATTTCATGTTCGTTGTGCTTGTCATATTTATAATTTAATTGTTAAAAGTGGTCTTGATTTATTTTCACCTGAAATAAAACTTGTCAAAAGAGCTGTTGGAGTTATTCAGGGTAATAATAGGAAAAATAGAATTATAGAATTTAAAGAAAAATGTAAACAATTTAATTTGAGACCTAAATTCATGCCAGAAGAGATTATTACACGGTGGAATTATACTTATTTATTTTTAAAAGAATATTATAAGTATAAAGACCCCATAACACATGTTGCAAATGCGCATTATAAGAACGTGATGTATATGTTAACCGACGAACATTGGAAATCAATTGGTGAACTTTTAAAAAATTTACGTAAATTTTACATCGAATCGTTGAATTTTCAGGATCTTATTACCCAACAGTTTGTAATGCTTTAGCTCATATATGAAATTTCATATTTACTTTATGGTTTAAAATCAAATGTGAAATATAAAGATGCGATTCTGATTATGTTTGAAAAGTTTAAAAAATATTTTTTCCCTATTCCTGATGTTTATTGTATTGGTGCAGTCTTAAATCCTTCTATTAAAAAAGTAGATTGTCATAATTTAATATTTAGTTTATATACTTATATGGAAATAGGTGAAACAAAAACTCCATCTTCATTTGATTGCATAAGTAAACTTGATACTAATTTAACTACATTATATGAATATTATGCTACATTACATGATAACACCAACTCTGATACAAATATTCCTTCTAGTTCTGCTTCTGTGTCTACACCTGCAGGATTCAATGCTGATGACGATGAAGAAGAATCTTTAGACATATGGAGCACTTTTACAACACAAGCAACCACAAGCCGATCTTGCGATGAGATGCAATTTTATTTGCAAAAGCCAGCGGAGCCGAAGAAAAGTTTTGACCCTTTACAATGGTGGCAGGATAACAAAAGGCAATTCCCGGTACTTGCAGCGATGGCCCGGGATGTTCTTAATGTGTCGATCTCAACAGTGGCTTCTGAAAATGCATTTAGCCAAGCACGAGATCAAATAGGAGACACACGTCACTCATTGGGTGGAAGCACATTAGAAGTGTTAGTCTGCTTAAGGGATTGGATCAGATCAGAGAGAAGAAATCAAGGATGTGGAGACGTTAATTCTCCGGAAGATGAAGAAATAGACAATATTTTGGAAGGCGGGAGCGGAGGCGGGACTGGAATTAATACTCCAGATTTAGAGGCTATGGAGCATAACCAATTCAATCAACCTATAGATTACGAAGAACTTGCAAGAAGGATGCATAATATGTAAATAAAATTATTATTACTTCATTATGTACTCTTATTAACGTTATGAAAGTTCAAAAGTTTACATCTTATCATTAATTTTAATTTTACTATCTATTTAGTTGTTAATCTGTTATTACTTATTTGTTAACTTATATCTACTAATCTAATAAATTAATAAAAGTATAATTACAAATTTACAATATAAAGTTATAAACTATAAAGTATAAAGTTATAAACTATAAAATAAAAAGTTAACTTTAAAGTTTCAATTTTAATATATACAACTAAATTATATATTATATTATTATATTACATATTTAAATTGAATTTAGTTTATATTATAGAAAATAAATACTAGAAATAAAATATATATATATATAAACCAGGACCAGTAGGACTGATTCGACGAACCATGGGCGACTCAGTAACCGATGAACCGGACCGGTTGGTCGTGATCGGTGAGCCGTCGGAACAGTTAAACCCGATAAGGGGCTACCGGTCCGGACCGGTTCGGCCCGTTAGACACCTATAGATGTACATAGTACTTTTGGGTTCAACTCCCTTATTTGGCATGATATGATTCTTTTTATAAGATTAGATGTACATAGTACTTTGGGTTCATTTCCCTAATGTTACATCACATGACAATGTCTTGATTTTATTAAAAGGAAAGAGGTGATGTGCCTTGGTTTGTTTAAAGAGAAAGATGTGGTAGTGCTTTAGTTTCTAAAATGAAAGTTGTTATAATGGCTTTATGGGAAGTTTGTTATAACGGTTTTATGGAAAGTCAAGAGATGGTTTAAAATGACATATGGTTTCATTGATACACCGAGTCCAATGGTGGGCCGGGACACGTTGCATGTACACACATGAGGATTATATGGATAGTCATGATTACACAGAGATCCAGAAAGGGCCGGGACATGTTATACCTTATATGACTTTACACCGAGACCCAGAATGGGCCGGGACACGTTATACCTTACATGACATTATATATGTATGTGGGTTAGAGTCTCATGACATTATATCATTCTCCCGACGATATTATATATGTATGTGGGTTAGAGTCTCATGACATTATATCATTCTCCCGACGACATTATATATGTATGTGGGTTAGAGTCTCATGACATTAAATCATTCTCCCGGCGACATTATATATGTATGTGGGTTAGAGTCCCATGACATTATATTTTACTCCCGACGACATTATATATAGATGTATGTGGGTTAAAGTCCCATGACATTATATTATTCTCCTGGCGACATTATATATAGATGTATGTGGGTTAGAGTCCCATGACATTATATCATTATCCCATGTCACCATAAATACATATGTGGGTTTGAGTCCCATGATACTATATACATACATATGTGGGTTAGAGTCCCATGACATTATATCATTCTCCCGGCGACATTATATATGTATGTGGGTTAGAGTCCCATGACATTATATCATTCTACCGGCGACATTATATATGTATGTGGGTTAGAGTCTCATGACATTATATTATTCTCCCGACGACATTATATATAGATGTATGTGGGTTAGAGTCTCATGACATTATATTATTCTCCTGGCGACATTATATATAGATGTATGTGGGTTAGAGCCCCATGACATTATATCATTATCTCATCTCACCATATAAATATATGTGGGTTTGAGTCCCATGATGCTATATACATACATATGCGGGTTCGAGTCCCGTGATGTTATATTCTGAGGGCAGGTGTCCCTGATTTTGACATGACTTGTATATCTTGAAAAGGTACAGTTGACTCTCAGTGTTATAGTAGTACAGTGGTACAATGATATAGTGTTATAGTAATGCGGTACAATCTGATGTTATAGTAATGATGGTACAATGATACTGATGTTATAGTAATCTGATGGTACAATCTGATGTTATAGTAATACTGATGGTACAATGATACAGTGATATAGTAGTACAGTGGTACAATGATACAGTGATATAGTAGTACAGTGGTACAGTGATACAGTGATATAGTAGTACAGTGGTACAGTGATACAATAGTGTCTGATACATGAGTACGATGCATGCGGTATAATGTCTGATGCAGTTGGCTCTTATTTTATATGGCACGGTTGGATCTGGTATTTGATTATTTTACTTGTCCCTGTCATTTTTTGGCCAGCCATGATTTTAATATTGTACTTTATTTTCGTTCCATACTTAGTACTTGTTGTACTGACCCCCTTCGGGGGGCTGCGTTCATGTCAGCAAGTCTAGGTACATAGTTGTGGATCCGCGAGCTTAGGATCCTGATTCAGCATTTTGAGATGACTCTAATATTCCGGAGCTTGTCATTATGGCTAGGTATATTCAGGGGTACGGCGGGGCCTTGTCCCATCATAGTAATTGTCCAAATTCTTAGAGGTATGTATTCATATGTGGGCTGGACTGGCTAGAGTTGTATTTACATTGTAGAACAGTGTAGACCCTTTCGGGTGATTTATATTATGACAGCCTTATCGGCTTTGCCTTTGTTTTAAGAAAAAAAAATTAGTGTTATTTATCTTCCGCGGTTTATTGTGTTGTATGAACTGAAGGGTGCCCAGGTAGGGCATCAGTCGCGGGCCCGGGGTTCGGGGCGTGACAATTGAGAAGTGGATGCTAGTCCACATATTTTATAATGGGATGTGTGGTACAACTCGTACCATTATTGATGATGTAGTAGGGGGAACATTCATGAAAAAGAGTGTCAATGAGTCACCTGATTTGTTAGAAGACATGGCCACAAACAACTATCAGGGGGCCGATGAGAGAGCAGTGAACAGCAGGAAGTTGGCTGGGATTCATGAGTTGGATGCTATCACTGCATTGACTGTGCAGGTTGCTACTTTGACAAAGCAGTCTGATGAGAGCACCATGGCGATTAAAGCGATTGAACGCGATGAGATGTGAAATCGTAGGGTCCCCATATTTTTTATAGGTGTACAACAGTGGACCTGAATAATGTGCCCATGGAGTAGGTTCAAGCAGTGGGGAATTTTCAGAGACCCTACAACAATCCATTATCCAACACATACAATCCGGGGTGGAGAAATCACTCAAATTTTCCATGAAAGAATGAACAAGGGCAACAACCACAATTTCAGGCATCATCATCACAGCAGTTCAGTCCACCAGACCCACAAGAGAAGCAGAATGAGTTGCAAGCAGCTTTGTTGATCCTGACAAATTCCCAGACTCAGTTCATGATAGAAACCAGATCATCCATCAGGAATTTGGAGACGCAAGTGGGACAACTAGCTAACATGCTGAACAACATAGAGCAAGGGACTTTTCACAGCAATACTGTGGTGAACTCAAGAGAACAGTGTCAAGCAATTAGCTTGAGGAGTAGGAAGCAGTTAGAGCAGGTTGCACCTTAGCCAGTGGTTGAACAGGAGAAAGCAGTTGAGGAAGAGAAAAATGAGGTTACTGAGGACCGCCCTATTGTAGAGAAAGCTCCACCAGCAGTCATTGGAGAATATGTAGACAAAATTTCTTTCCCCCAAAGACTGCAAAATAAGTCCTTAGACAAGGTGTTTTCCAAGTTTTTAGAGGTCTTCAAAAAGCTTCATATCAATCTCTCATTCATTGAACCTTTGGAGCAGATGTCAGCTTATGTGAAGTTCATGAAAGACATCCTGTTTAAGAAGAGGAAGCTGACAGATTATGAGACAATAGTGCTGACAGATGAGTGCAGTGCTATCTTGCAGAAGAAACTCCCATCTAAGTTGAAAGATCCAGAGAGTTTCACCTTACCTTGCACCACAGAGAATGTTACATGTAAAAAGACTTTATTTGATTTGGGGGCAAGTGTCAACTTAATGCCCCTCTCTGTGTTTAGAAGACTTGGTTTGGGGGGAGGCGAGACCAACCACAGTCACCCTGCAGCTAGCTGATCGCTCGGTTGTGCATCCCCAAGGAATAATTGAAGATGTGTTGGTACAAGTGGGTAAATTCATTCTTCCTGCTGATTTCATCATTCTAGACATGAATGAAGATGAAAATATGTCCATGATCCTTAGGAGACCATTCCTAGCCACAGGGAGGGCCCTCATTGATATTGAAAATGGGGAGTTAAGGCTCAGAGTCCAAGGTGAAAAAATGGTATTCAAAGTTTTCAAGCAGCCCACTGAACCTCAAGTCGATGCTAGATGCTTTGTTATTGGTATAGTTGATAAAAAGGCTCCTCATGAAAGTTCCAAGGGTATTGTTGCCCTTGATGGTAAGAATTTTGCACCCGTAAATGATGTTGAAGATGAGAACAAGGGAATGAACCCTCCTAAAATGAGCCCTGTGAAAAAGAAAAGGAGGAGGAGGAGGAGGAAAATGGTGCTAAAGTGGATATGCGGAGGAGACACTCTACCCCCTTGATTTAGTAAGTAACTTGCGTCCGGCTAAAAGACGTTAAAGACAGCGCTACTTGGGAGGCAACCCAATGGTTGTAATTATGTTATTTTAATTTTTGTTTATTTTGTCTTGAACAGTCTCACGATCTGGTATGTTAGTGTTTTTGGATGACAGATAAAAGCAGGAACTGACTCCGAGGAGAAAAGGGCGAAAAATGCTGAAAATTGAGAAAATTGGAAGCAGCGTCGTGGCGCCAAAATGCAGGGCCACGACGCTGAAACTTCAGAGGGCCTAAAAGTCGTGCAATTTTCAGAATTTTTCTTCTCAGACCTCCGTTATGATCGCGGTGTTGTGTCAGTAAGTTGTCCCTATTTTTAGTCTTCACACATTGGGAACAATGTGTCGATTAAGCTTGGGGGTGTCTTATTTTATTTTATTGTTTTATTTTTGAATCTTTTTTATTGTCTTTGTGTTGTTTTGTGTGTTTTTGAGTCAGAATTTTTTTTAGGATCATGTATGATGTAGTTGATAACGATATTGAGTAATAAAGTGGGATAATGTAGTGGAATTAAAAGCGACAATCTGTGTGCTTAAGTTTGATATGCCAAAAATTCATAACATCTAATTATTTGGGATATTCGTGCTTAGCCTATGTGTGTCAGTTATGGAAAGAAATGTTGAAAATGTCTAAAAAATCTGTTTGCTTGTTATTTGAGGCGAAATAGTTAAGATGTACATGTTTAGGGAAATGATTCAGGAATTTCTTTGATAGCCTTTCTGACCATTCATTATCTACCCTGACATAAAATGTATCACTAGTCAGCCCCTTTGAGCCTATAATAAGATCTTTTTTTAACACCATATGATTCCATGTGTTGTGCCATAAGTAATAATTGAAATTTAGTGGAATGAAAAGTGTTGAAAAAAGAAACAAGAAGAGAGTGAAAATTTGATGCACCCCAATAAAAAATATGCAAAAGTCTAAGTTTGGGGATGTTTGCTATTTATAATATATCTCATTCTCTCAAAAGAAAAGATGGGGAAAATAGGTATGAGATTAAAAAGAAAATCAAAAAGAAGGAAAATGAGTTGAATGAAAAGTGCTTATGGTACGTAATTGAGCTTAAATGCCTACTTTTATCTACCTCAGTCTAAGCCTACATTACAACCCTTGAAAGTCCTGATGATCTCTAATATGTATGTCTATGATTAGTGGAGAATAACAAGTAAACAGATCTATAGCGTTTTGGGAAAGATGGATTGGAATTGACATGCATATGTTAGGTGTTTGTATTTCCAGTGATGGTGATCTAAGTGAATTTGCGAAATATCTAACTTGAAACTCTAGATTGCTGAAATATTCCTGTTATATATGTTCTAACATATTATCCCAACTTCATCCATAATGTTGAAGAAGTATTGCTATGACTACTTGATCTATTTCATAGAGTCTTTGTTTTTGTTTATTGTTTATTGTTTAGTGTTTTACTCGAGGGTGAGTAAAGTGTAAGTTTGGGGGTGTTTGTTAAGTATATTTTGTATACACTTTTGAGTCTTTTTTAGTTAGTATTTTGCTCTTTTATTTTGTGTTTAGTATAGTGTTATGTGTGTTTTTTCTTCATTTTGTATCACAGCAGTTATAAAGGAGAATATACTACTTTTGAGATGGAATTGTACGTGTATGCCGAGTCATGTCGTACATAATTCCTATGTTCAATTAGGATGACGTTTTAGTAATTTAACTTTTGAATTAAAAAATTTCCACTTTTAATATAGTATAGATACATAGATATAGATGCTTTCTACACCCTATTATTTTCCAAAAAGGTCCTTTTATGATCCCATAAAAAATATACTACTTTGTTTTTACTACTTTTGCCACCTAACTTACTAGAACCAAATGTTAGTGGAACACGAAGCTGGTAGGTAAGAAATGTTCTCTTTTTCAAGGAGCAGGAACGTGTTTATGTTGAAATGCGTGCACTGGCACTTGCGTTTATCATATTGCAAATGTTTAAACTTTAAAGCGAGTTCCTTTCTGTTAAAGCATGTGCACCGACACCTGCATTGTTTTCTTAAATATAGTTTTTTCCTTCTTTTTTTTTTGTTGTCCAGTACTATGTAGTTTATATAAACCTGTCTAACGGGCCGAACCGATCCGGATCGGTAGCCCCTTACCGGATTTAACCGGTTCTGGATCGGTTACCGTCCGGTTCATCGGACTACCGGGCCAACCGATCCGATTCATTACCGATCGGATTCAGTCGGCCCGCATGCGGTCAAGTGCGACCGCCTCGATCCGATTTTTTTTTTTTTAATTAATTTTCTATAATGTAAACTAAATTTAATTTAAATATGTAATATAATAATATAATATATAATTTAGTTTTATATATTAAAATTAAAACTTTTAACTTTCTATTTTATAGTTTATAACTTTATCTTTATTTTATAGTTTACTTTATATTATAGTACTGTTATAGTTATACTTTATAGTTTATAACTTTATATTGTAATTATACTTTTATTAATTTATTAGATTAGTAGATATAACTTATAAGTTAACAAATAAGTAATAACAGATTAACAACTAAATAGATAGTAAAATTAAAATTAATGATAAGATGTAAACTTTTGAACTTTCATAATGTTAATAAGAGTACATAATGAAGTAATAATAATTTTATTTACATATTATGCATCCTTCTTGCAAGTTCTTCGTAATTTATAGGTTGATTGAATTGGTTATACTCCATAACCTCTAAATCTGGAGTATTAATTTCGATCCGCCTCATTAGCCTTCCAAATATTGCCTATTTCTTCATCTTTCGAGAATTAACGCGTCTACATCCTTGATTTCTTCTCTACGATCGTCTGATCCGCAAACAGACTAACACTTCTAATGTGCTTCCACCCAATGAGTGACGTGTGTCTCCTATTTGATCTCGTGCTTGGCTAAATGCACTTTCAGAAGCCACTGTTGAGATCGACACATTAAGCACATCTCGGACCATCGCTGCAAGTACCGGGAATTGCCTTTTGTTATCCTGCCACCATTGTAAAGGGTCAAAACTTTTCTTCGGCTCCGCTGGCTTTTGCAAATAAAATTGCATCTCATCGCAAGATCGACTTGTGTTTGCTTGTGTTGTAAAAGTGCTCCATATGTCTAAAGATTCTTCTTCATCACACGTCATCGCATTGAATCACGAAGGTGTAGACAAGAGTAACTAGAAGGAATATTAGTAACAGAGTTGTTGTTATCATGTAATGTAGCATAATATTCATATAATGTAGTTAAATTAGTATCAAGTTTACTTATGCAATCAAATGAAGATGAAGTTTCTGTTTCACCTACTTCCATATAAGTATATAAACTAAATATTAAATTATGATAATCTACTTTTTTAATAGAAGGATTTAAGACTGCACTCTGATAAATATCAGGAATAGGGAAAAAATATTTTTTAAACTTTTCAAACATAAGTGTAACTGCATCTTTATATTTCACATTTGATTTTAAACCATAAAGTAAATATGAAATTTCAGCTATATGAGCTAAAGCATTACAAACTGTTGGATAATAAGATCCTGAAAATTCAACAGTAGCAGTGTAAAATTTACGTAAAAAATTTAAAAGTTCACCCATTGATTTCCAATGTTCGTCGGTTAACATATACATCACGTTCTTACAATGCGCATTTGCAACATGTGTTATGAGGTCTTTATACTTATAACATTCTTTTTAAAATAAATAAGTATAATTTCACCGTGTAATAATCTCTTCTGGCATGAATTTAGGTCTCAAATTAAATTGTTTACATTTTCCTTTAAATTCTATAATTCTATTTTTCCTATTATTACCCTAAATAACTCCAACAGCTCTTTTGACAAGTTTTATTTCAGGTGAAAATAAATCAAGACCACTTTTAACAATTAAATTATAAATATGACAAGCACAACGAACATGAAATATATCAGGAAGTGGTGGTTGTACTTTCGCTTTTAAAAGATCTACAGCAACAGTATTATTAGATGCATTATCGAATGATACACAAAGTATTTTATTATAAAGATTATATTTTTGGGCATAAGAACAAATAGTTTCGCTTATATATTTTCCAGTATGACTTTGATCTTCGTCATACGCAAAATCAATAATACGTTTTTCCATTCTAAAATTTTCATCAATCCAATGACAAGTAATTGTTAAATAATCATAACCGTTTAATGCATGTCCAATGTCTGAAGTAAAACTAACTAGGCATGGAAGGTTAGAAAACAATATTGCAAAAAAATAACATAATCATTATGAAGTCTAAAAATATCGGCTCTGGTAGTACTACGAGGAACACCTTTAAAAAAAGGATTATATACTCTTTCAATATATGTAATTAAATATGAAGAAGAAGCAAAAGAAAAAGGTAAACAACCTCCGACAATCATTTTTGCTAATTAAATGCGATCCTTTTTTGGATCGTACTTAGTCACCCCGCCAGTTAATGGATTAAGTTGTTGTTGACCGGGTTCTAAATCAGAGACAGCATTCCATTGTGCCGTATGATCGTGTTTTATATGTCTACCTATAGTGTCCGTCCCCCCGTCACCACCCCCTGTCTTATGTTTATAAGTTCTCCCACAAATATTACATCTAACTCTATCATTACCCACAACTTTATCATAAAAGAGCCACACTTTACTCCTTTTTCTTGCTCGGTTACGGTAAAGGAGGTCTACGATTACGACTACCACTAGCAGCGTTAAACGAAGGAACACTAGTAGGTGTATGAGGTTCTTGTTCTTCAAGTTCAACAATATTATCTAATTGAACGTTATCATATTCATTATCTTCTATTCCAAAATCTTCTTGCATTTGATCATAATCTATATTTTGATTAGATGATGAAGAACCTATAGATTTTTTACCCCTTGAACTAGATTTACGGTGCAGTCCCGACGCAATTTCCCTTAGTAAAGACATTATAAAATATTTAAATAATTAACAAATAAATATGACAATTTAATAAAATAAGTAGAGAATGAAACGAGTGTACCAAACTTCGGGATTCAAAATTCAATTGAAACTCGAAGCTCGGAGTCTTGCGTCTTGCTACTTTGAATTTGAAAACTAATAATAATAATAACTTGAAAATTGATAATAAAGATGATTAAGAGAGTATGAGAAATTGAGAATTAGAGAATTGAGAGAAATGTTGTGTGATAAAAATAAAAAAAATGTAGAGAATTTATAGATTTTTAAAGGGTAAAAATGTAATTAAAAAAAATAATAAACAAAACAAAAAAAAAAAGAAAAAGAAAAAGAAAAAGAAAAATTGCAGTCAAACGGTCGAAATGATCGTTGGCACACCCCCCCACCCCACCCCTCCCAACGGTAACAATACCGTTTGGGCACACTGTGCATTTTTTTATTCTGGTCCGGTCAGCAGAACTGGTAATGGAACCGATTTTCCGTTCTGGGTCTAACTTGACGCTTCTGGGTTTTTTCTAACGTGCGGGTTGAAGTGAGGCAATCCATTTCAATCCGGTAAGCCCTTACCGGTCCGGTTCGAATTTTCTACCGGGTCAACCGGTCCGGTTCCTGGTCAACCCGGACCGGTAGACAGGTTTAAGTTTATATTTGGGATAAAGTATTGTTACCTCGTGAACTTTGACCTAAGTTGTTACGTATCTTACCTTTCCAAGTGTCTTATTATCCTTTGGATTTTTTTAAAACAAAATAATTATCACCGTGAGCGTTGATGTGACAAGGATAGTGTATTTCACTCTCTTTGCGAGAGTGAGAAACATAAAATCTGACACGTGTCATTTTTTAATTGATATTTCACATTTAATTACACCTAATTAATTATCATTAAATCTTAAAAAAATATAAACTACTTTTTTTAAATGTGGAAAACTCAATTTTTTTAATTAAAAATCTGTATTTCTTAAAATATGGAAAACTGATTTTTTTTTAATTGTGAAAAATCATTTTTTTGAGAAATCATATCTGGAAAACTGAGTTTTCTTATTAAGAAATATGGACTTTTTAAAAATATGGTAAACTACTTTTTTAAGGAAAATGTGAAAACTGATTATATTTTTTGTATATGAAAACAAATCAGTTTTCTATATTTAGTTTTAAAAAATGGGTTTTCTACATTTAAAACAATAATTAGTTTTTTCAATTTTTTATAAAATATAAGTTTTCGCATTTGAAAAGAAAAAACCCTTTTTGAGATTTTTTAAAGAAATAATCCAGATTTTATTTGAAAAATAAAAGTGTCCTAAAAAAATGAAAATCTAGTTTTCATTTTTTTAAAAATAAAAATATAAGTTTTCATTTTTTTTAAAAGATAATTTAGTTTTTCAAAATTTTAAAAAAATTGTCACATAAGAGAAAATAAATAAAAAATATATATACATGTGGCAAGGAGAGTGTATGTCATCTCCAATAAAAGAGTAGATATCCAGGGTGATAACTATTCCGTTTTAAAATATTCGGGAGGTAATAAAACCCCTGAAAGATAATGTGTGTCGTAACAATTTTGACCAAAGTTCAAGGGGTAACAATATTTTATCCTTTTATATTTTGATTAAGATTATTAATTAAATACTTATTTTACTAAATTATTCTTATTAACGGTACCTTAGAAATCTGAAATTGGATACTAATAATTCAATTAGTTTAGCCATGATTTCTACGGTTCACAATATGAAGAAGTAAATACACAAAGAAATCAAGAAAATTTAACATATACTATATATACATAAAAAAATAATTTTAATGTTTTATATACAGTGTAATGCAGTAGTAATAAAGGGGGTTTTCACCGATATTCAGTGAGAAATTTGTGCTATAAAATATGATTTTTCCACTTCATTCTCACCGAATCAACTCACTGAAAAATCACTGGAAAAACGCATGGTGAGAAACATGTTTCCATTGAAACACTAAGAAACTTTTTAATTTTTTCATATGTTCACACTACTATTTAAGTTTTTTCCACTGACATTCAGTGGAAAATAGTTATTGAATATTATTCAGTGAGAAATTTAGTGGAAAATAGTGATTTTCTAGTAGTGTCCAAACACCCTTTCTTTTGATTTGGTAAAAGTTGACAAATACAAAAAAAAAAAATCTATTTTTAATATATTGAACAAGTAAAAAAATAATTAAGAAAGTACTTCTTCAGTCCCATTATACGTGACACTTTTTTCAGTTGGATAGTCAAACGACCATGATTTTGTTATCTTCAAATATTTTGAATGGTAACTTATTATGATTTATATTAATCTTCATGTACTTTTTAATTATATACATTTTATTAAAAAAATGAAATTATGTCTCAACTCGGACTGACAATAATATATTTAACCCTATTATTCTCTGAATCGTATCACTAGAAAGGGACGGAGGGAGTAAGAAAAAATTATTCATGATTTGTTATTATATGTTTTCTCCTCAAGAAAAGATGTGGGAAGTGAGGTTGAGATGATTCGGGCATGTGTAGAGGAGAGACACAAATATCCCAATGTGGAGGTGTGAGAGATTGGCTATGAACGGGTTCAAGAGGGGTAGAGGTAGGCCGAAGAAGTATTGGGGAGAGGTGATTAGACAGGATATGACGCAAGTGCAACTTACTGAGGACATGACCTTAGATATGGGGTTGTGTAGGACACGTATTAGGGTAGAATTGTAGTAGGTAGTTGAGTGTAGTCCTACTTATGCTTACAAACTGATAGTTATAGTGTTATTATTGTAGGTCTGATTAGTCTATCATACTAGTAGGCGCAGTACTGCTTTATAGTCCCCTGTCGTTTGATTTCTGCTGCTATGTGTTTTTAGTGTACTTTGTTTATCTTATTTACATGTGTTAGTTACTACTTCTTTTTTCAGAATGCTCTATCATGGCTTATTCGTTTTGTTACCAGCATTGTCATATTGCTTTAAATATCTTGTTTGGGTCTGACCATTTCTCTTGATTTCCTTCTGCTTATGCTTTGTCTTGAGCCGAGGGTCTTTCGGAAATAGTCGCTCTACCTACCAAGGTAGAGGTAATGTCTGCGTACACTCTATCACTGTTAGGAAGAATAAAAGCAACAAACGGAAAATAGCAAACACATATTACAAGAACTAGGAAAATGAAGAACAAGAGATTACAACAAAAGAAATAATCTTAACAAACAACTGAAAACTAGAACAAATACTTGATCTGAATCATTGCTGAGTCGAGTGATGACACTCTATCTTTAAGACAACATTGCCCAGTATATATCCTTTTACGTTGCTAGACAATAGTCTCCTAAGATAAAATAGCTACTAACACACTTGAACAAAGGAAACTCAAATGTTTCTCTTGAAGAACTTTGAGTATTGAAAGATGTTAGAGAGGAAGAAATTTTCAGAATTTTATGTTTTCTACAATTGTTTTGATAATTGAGCCAAAGGCTCAATTTATAGTGTAAGAATTGTCTCTTCAAGTACCAAGTAATTGAATTGAAGCACCCATGTAATGACAATAAATTGCCCAAGTAATGGCACTCATTTATCAGCCAAATAATAGCTGACTAATGCTTGAATGAATGCAATTGAGGGCAGTCCAAAAGTCTCCAAAAATCAGATTTTCCGCTTCAGACTTTCCAACAAGGTAGCACCGCGGCTCCAGATACTCTCTGCCGAATTAGCGTCGCATCCGAGCCTCGGAGGCGCCGCGGCTCACCCATCTGGGCCGAAGCGCTCCCCTGTGCCGGGGTGGCGTCGTGGCCCTTCTCGGCTCCGCGTCCCTTTCCGACCCGTTCCATATTTACACTATACACACTTATTTTTTTATTTACCAACGTGGAACACTCATCATTTGGACAATGACCGTCTATCATTCTATGTCTCAAACATTTTACTTACGTACTAATATCTCTTTCACTAATGAAATTTACGATCCTTGGTACAATGTGTGCACGTGTGTGGAAAAGACGTTTTCGACGTGCAGAGCCCTAATTGTTCGTGTCATAAATAATGGGATAAACTTTATTCCACATTAATAAATTTCCAACAATCCCCTCTTAAAAGAGATTTTGGCACACTCACAAGGTGTCTATTTCTAGCAATCTTTAAGCGGACCGATGTTGCATCAGGAGAGGTAGCTTCCACTATGAATATTCTTTAGTTGAATACCATCGGACTTACTTACTGTGCGGTGAACGTGATGTCTTGAACCGTTAGTGTTTAGTGTAATCCAAGTCAACGGTACCAACACAATAACTTTCCTTACTCTTCTTCTCAATGTTTTATCCATTGTGGTCGTGGACACTCTTGGATTCTTAAGTGCATTCATTTGAGGCGGTCTGTTCTCGCACTTAAATAGGTGGTCTCCTACAAGGTATCCTGCTATACCCCACTTCACAAGTGTTAGAAACCATTAAAAATTTCTCCAATCAAACCTCAACCGTTGATGATCATTAAAGGTTTTAGAAACTTAACCTCTACCCACACTACAGATAACACTTAATGTCTATCGCGGGAATGACTTTAGGTTTATGTTCCTTACATAAATCATAAACCGAAGTGCTCTTGCTTTCACCGAAGCGCTCAACTGAACATTTACAACTTAGCTTTCCCATTGAACCTAATTTCTGGGATCTACAGTCAGTAAGGTTGGATTACCACCGTATCAGTTCTTATTATTTGGGTTTTAAGCCCATTACCCTAGACATGCAGAACATCTGATCTCTGGGTATACCCTTAGTCAAAGGGTCTACAATGTTATCCTTTATTTTACACAATCAATGGAAATAATACCCGTGGTGATCAACTGCCTAACAGTCTTATGTCTCCGTCGGGTATGACAAGACTTTCCGTTATATATAGACCTTCGTGCCCTTCCTAGATCCGACTGGCTGTCGTAGTGGATCATTACAGAAGGTACGGGTTTGTCCCAACACGGGACGTCCTCTAAGAAGTCATGAAGCCACTCAACTTCTGATCCTGCTTTGTCTAAAGCAATAAACTCTGATTCCATTGTGGATCAGGCGATGCAAGTTTGCTTAGAAGATTTCCAAGACACAGCCCCACCAACAATTGTAAATATATACCCACTAGTGAACTTGGTGTTCTTTATATCAGATATCCAGTTTGCATCACTGTACCCCTATAGTACAACTGGATATCTCGAATAATGCAACCAGTAAGTTAGTGTATATTTCAGGTACTGTAGTACCCGATTCAACACTTTCCAATGATCATTACTCAGATTAAGGGTAAACCTAGCCAATTTATAGACTGCATAAGCGATATCAGGTCCGGTGCAGTTTGTTATGTACATCAAGCTCCCAATCACCTACTCATATCGCTCCTGGCATATGGGCGCACCATAATTTTTATCAATTTTCTGATTCATATCCAGTGGTGACTTCATCGGCGAACTGTCGAACTTCTCAAATATTTTCAACACATCCTAGATGCAGTGAGACTGAGATAAGACTAGTCCGTCAGACGTCTTAGAGACCTTGATCCCTAGGATGACATCTACAATACCCATATACTTCATGTCGAATCATTGTTTCAATATATTCTTAGTCTCTAGGATCAAACTAGGACTACTCCCTATGATCAACATGTCGTCTACGTAAAGGCATATCATGACGAACAGTCAGAATTACCTTTCACGTAGACACATTTATCACGCTCATTAATGGAGAAACCCTTCGATAATAAAGTACTATCAATTTTTTCGTGTCATTGCCTCGGGGCTTGCTTCAGCCTATACAAAGATTTGACAAGTCTACAGACTTTCTTCTCTTGCCCTAGAACCACATACCCCTCGGGTTGTTCCATATAAATTTCTTCTTCCAAATCACATTTAGGAAGGCTTTTTGACATCCATTTGATGTATCTCAAGGTAACGTAACGTTGTGATCGCAATAAATACTCGTATCGACGTCATTCTAGACACCGAGGAGTACGTGTCAAAATATTCAAGCCTTCCTTCTGTCAATAGCCCTTGACTACCAACATGGCCTTATATTTCTCTATAGACCCATCTGCTTGATACTTCCGTTTGAGTATCCATTTACAACACCAACGGTTTGTTTTCCGGAAGAAGATCAACCAACTCCCAAGTATGGTTTTGCAGGATGAAATCTATTTCACTCTCAACAGTTTCTTTCCAGAGCGATGCTTCTGGAGTTGACAATGCTTCAACAATGTTTGTGGTTTGTTATGAACCATATAAGTTACAAAGTCAAGACCGAAGGATTTATCCTTCCTGGCCTTTTTACTTCGTCTTGGTTCCATCTCTGGAGTCTCCAAGTTCTGAGAATCTGGAACACTAGCTTCGGAGTCCACTAGATCTGAACCATCTAGATCCGGGCAGTCAACGACTCTTGGTTCCTGAGAGCTTTCTTCATAACTTCATTTGCGAGAGGTTATGTCTCTTTTCTTTCTAGGAAAAGTATCCTCAAAGAATTGGACATTTCTTGATTCCATGATCATACCCCCGCGGATATTTGGTACATCTGACTTATGCACTAAGAAGTGATAAGCACTACTTTTATTTGCATATCCGATGAAAATGCAATCTACAGTCTTAGGTCCAATCTTGACCTACTTTGGCTTAGGTACTTCAACCTTCGCCAAACAACCTCACACCTATAGGTATTTATAGGTGGATTTCATTCCCTTCCATGACTCATATGGAGTTTTGTCCTTACCCTTATGTGAGACTCTATTAAGAATCATATTAGCGATAAGGACATATTCTCTCCATATGTTTTAGAGAATACCGGAATTGATGAACAAGGCATTCATCATTTCCTTCAATGTACGGTTCTTGCGTTCAGCGACAACGTTCGACTGAGGTGAGTATAGAGTCGTCGTTTGATGAACAATGCCTGATTGGGCACTATATTCCTCAAATGTTGCTATGTATTCTCCCCCTCTATCGCTACGAATTGATTTAACCTGCACGCTTGGTTGGTTTTCAACTTCTGCTTTGTAGCGTCTGAATGCTAAAAAGATTTATCCTTACTTTTCAACAAGTAAAGGTAACAATACCTTGTGCTATCATCTATAAATGTTACAAAGTATTTGTTCCCCGTCTAATTTATGCAAACTTCAAATCACATATATCTATGTGAACAGGTTCTAGATGAGCGGTATCCCTTTCGATGGATCTAAAATGAGTCTTAGTAAGTCTTAGTAAAACAATAATAAACCTTGAAGCGTAAATACAACGAAAAAAGTGAAAGACACAAGGTTTATATTTTCAAGGGTATATATTAATATAGCCTTTGGTGGTCAATGACCGAAGTATTGTTTATATTATATACAATTACAAATGAATTTCTTTTTCCAATTTGTAGAAATAGAATAAAAAGAAATTACAAAAACGAAGTCGCAGATGACTTCATCCTAAAGTCAAAACATCTATAAAGAAACATACAACATCTTCATTACAATTGCTTCAATAATGAACTTAGTCTAGAATCTGGGCAGCAATAGTAATGTGGAACTAGATGTTGTTATACTACTTTAGGCAGTGGTGTTTGATCCAGTTTCTGGTTTGAATTTCCGAGAGCTCTCTTGGTTATTCTTTTGTTTGTAATCTGGATACCGATACAATGAAGTTCCTCCTCTATTTATAGTATGAAACTTCCTTCAAATTCTCACTGTTTGGTTGCGGAAGTTGAGAGAAAATAGGGAGCAACTTGGACTGATTCAGCCTCCATGAAATCTTCAACTATGTTGACTTGGTCTTCAGGCTGTTTTCCTTCCAAGCTTGGCTTTTTCTTTTCCCACGTTTTAAACATGACTTCCTGGTTAGCTTGCCTAGGTCATTTTTACTTCACAGTAACAGTTACTGTTTTGGCCGGAAGAAAAAACAAAATCGTTTATAGAGATGTTGTTACAACACTGCAAGCAACATTCTTATGTTCGTAAGTGATGTTGTCCTGATTAATTACTTGTTGTCATAACACTCATCCAACATCAACATTAACTATTTAAATTATTAATAAATTTAATCAATCTAAAATTTAAGTTAAAAGATAATTATTGAGTCCTAAAATTGCGCAACCATAATCCAAGGCATGTTGAGGACTCTTTTTGTTTTTGGAAGTTACCGAAACTAAAAATAAATTTTAATCAAACTCAAATTTAAGTTAAAATATAGTCCTAAAATCGTGCAACCATAATCCAAGGCACTTTTGGGATTTTTTTTTTTTGGAAGTTATGATATTTGTTTTATTGACTATTTAAACTAAAAACATTTAACTAAAAGATATATATTGAGTCCTAAGAAAAAGTTCTAAATTTGATTTGAAAAATGCAGATTTGAGTTTAAGTTAATAGATAAACTTTGAACCCTAATAAAAAGTTCTAAACTTGTTCTGAAAAAAATTGAATTTTTAAATCAAAGATAAAAAAAAAATGATTTTGAAGTTGATAAATATAGTTTAAAATGGATAGAGAGATCATACTTTTTTTTTTGTTGACGAAGGAACCCGCAGCCGCTACTCTTTCAGTGCCTGGGTAAACCGGACGTGTGATAGCTTCGCAAACCACGTCGGCGGGTAAACCACACTTGGCAAGCCATGTGTGACAGGCTCAACCAAGAAGGTTTATGCAGGGGATCGAACTCGTGACCTTGCGGTCCCGCGCTCTACTGCTACACCAACTTGGCTACCCTTGCGGGTGTAGAGAGATCATACTTGAATTTACAGCAAATCAGCTCAAACCTTTAATTTTAGAATATACTAAATTAAAAGGGTCATTCCATATTTAATATTTATATTACATATTCTTTTTATCTAAGAGATTAGAAACAGTGATTTGAATTTTGAAATGAAAGTGGTTAAATTAATTTATTTATCCATTTGAATTAGGAGATAAATTCTGAATGAAAATGGTTAAAATATCATATAGATAAACTCTTCAAAGATCATTTCCTTTGTTTTGAGTTTTAAGTAATTCATAAACTCACTTCACGAGAGAGGCAATTTTTCAATCAGTGATGCAACCAAAAACTGCTCATTTAGTTTCATACTCTTCAAATCCAGGTGATGTAGAATCATTTAGAACTCCTGGACTTGAGACATTACTGTCTTGCTATCCACCATTTAAAATTTCAAATTCCCAACAAAGAATTTCTTTGTACATGCATCATGTGCGTTGTACTTCTTCTGAAGCTTCTCCCACAACTCTTTGGCGGAACCTACGGTGCAATACACCGTGTAGAGCGGGTCTGACAAGCAATTCAGGATGTAGTTCTTACACATGAAATCGTTATGAGTCCATGCATCAAGAGTCATTTCCAGGCTCGCCTGGAAACCTTGGCCCCCTTCAGCGTCCGCACCATTTCCTGTTTTAGGAGGGTTTTCTATGACACATCGTGTCACTCCCATCACAGTTAAGAAAAACAACATTTTATGTTGTCATCTTTTGAAATCAATGCCCGTGAACTTTTCAGGGCGTTCATGGTGAAACCCGACAGGTGGAGGGATTCTGACATTTCCTTGAGTACCAGGAAAGTCATTGGTTGTTCCTTGGGCAGCAGTGGGGAAGGCAATAGTATTGCCTTGAGGAGCAACAACAGAGAGAGGGGCAAAAGTATTGCCTTGAGAAGCAGCAGCAGAGGAAGAGGCAAAAGTATTGCCTTGAGTAGCAGCAGATTCAGAAACAAATTGTTCTTGTCCAGTCATTTTCACTAAGTACTAATACAATTTTGTCTTAAAATTATTAGGAAAATAAAAGCAACAAACGGAAAATAACAAACACCTATTACAAGAACTAAAAAAATGAAGAACAAGAGATTACAACAAAAGAAATAATCTTAACAAACAACTGGAACTAGAACCAACACTTGATCTGAATCCTTGTTGATTCAAGTGATGACACTCTGTCTTAAAGACAAGATTGCCCCGTATATATTTTTTTACGTTGCTAGGCAATAGTTTTTCAAGATAAAACAACTACTAACACACTTGAGCAAAGGAAACTCAAATGTTTCTCTTGAAGAACTTTGAGTATTGAAAGATGCTAGAGAGGAAGAAGTTTTTCCGAATTTTCTATTTTCTACAAGTGTTTTGATAATTGAGCCAAAGACCTCAATTTATAGTGTAAGAATTATCTTTTCAAGTGTCAAGTAATGCCATTGAATCACCTATGTAATGACAATGAATTGTCCAAGTAATGACACTCATTTATCAGCCAAATAATGACTGACTAATGCTGAAATTAATGCCATTGAGGGAAGCCCAAAAGTCTCCACTACGGCTGTCAGATCTCGAACCTGCCTACTTGGGGGCAATATACCACTCTGGAACCAACTAAGCTATGCCCATGCGGATTTGCTTGTCATTTTCTAGGTAGTAACATTATTGTATTGGGAAAACAATTTTTATTACTGTAAAAAAATTAAATTTATTACTAAGTATATTGACGTATAGACATAGTACAACAGTATTTTTCATCTAGTTTTTTTAAAATATAAATTATATTTTTAAAAAGATTAAAAAATATGTGCCCCACTTCAGACAACAATCTAAGTGTGATTTGACCCACGTACGTATAACTCCTTTCGTGCAATATGGGGAAAAAAATAACTGTGACATGTTTTTATCATATTTTTACCAAATTGTCATTATTTTATATTTATGTATCAAAATATCACTCCTTTATTTCTTTTCTTTTTCATAATTACTTTTTTGCTTTTTTTTTATTTGCTCAACATATTTTGTAAAGAATGTTTTGTTTTAAATTAATTTTTATTAAATAAATTCATGTTTTGTATTAGATAGCCAACTAAAATTTTAATTAAATAATTAGCTACTTAATTAATAGTCTAATTAAATAAAAAAATAGACACACAATTAATTATTTTATTTATTTAAGGATGTAATTATTGAAATGTGGATATGTGAGAAGAGTAGAGCCAAATACACTGATGTCTTTGTCTTATGTGCCAGAAAAAGTAGTGGTTGTGAGGAGTGTAGGACCAAAGATATTGATGTCTTCGTCCTATATGCCAGAAAAAGATGTGGAGCTGAGGAGAGTAGAAAAAATAGTGGTTCAGTTGAATGACACTTTGATAGTCCAGATTGAACACTGATGGTCCAGATTGGACCGACACTTTCAATGGTCACCACTCACCCAAACAATATAAATAAGAATGATCCTCTATTCATTCATTGCACCACAAAAATTCAAAACTCTTTTACTATGGCACCAGTAAGATTGTTTGTCCAAGTCTATTACAATGGAAATGTTGAAAGGACTAACACGGAAGGTGTTATATTTGCATGCACCAATTCATCCCTATTGAAGGTGAAAAAAAACACAAAACTAGATGGCCTTATCCGATCTATTCAGTCAAAGATTCATCCCGACAACTCTAAAAGAGTGGTTGAACTTATTTATCGATCTGGACTGACCACTTGCGAGGCGCTTGTTCGGTATGAGTCCTTAAATCTGATAGGAGATGAGGAGGTCCATATGATGTTTTGACATGTTCAAGGCTTGTAAACACCTTGGTATTATGACCATGTAATTCCTCACAAGGCTGTATTCCATCGTTTTTTGGGCTTTACAACCATGCATTAAAGGGTTTGCTTACTGCAAGCCAGTTGTTTCAGTTGATGGAACATGGTTGTATGAGAAGTATCGCGGTACGTTGCTGATGGCGATCGCACAGGATGAGAGGAACAACACTATTTCAATAGCATACGCCCTTGTAGAGGGTGAGACATCTGATGCATGGTTTTTCTTTCTCCAACGCTTGCGAACGTTTGTAACACCCCAGCCAGACCTCTGCTTGATCTCTGATAGACACGAGTCAATCAAGAGTGTTGTTAGGCGATTAAAAAGTAGTTGGCATCATGTCTTCTGCATTCGTCACATTTCATAAAATTTCATGAGGACATTCAAGAATACAGACATGAAGAAGACCGCAATCAATATGGGTTAGTCTTCTATATACACACATTTCACACTTTTTTTATCCCTAACCTTACGAGGATTAACTTTTGCTACTTTAGGATACGCCATGACTAAACCGACCGTTGCTTATTATCGGAGAGAACTTGATAATGAAGACGCAGTGAAGTGGGTCGACAATATTCCTAAGGAAGAATGACTTCAGGCACATGATGAAGGGAGACGTTGGGGGCACATGACGACTAACATTGCTGAGTGCATCAACAACGTATTAAAGAGGACACACAATCTTCCTATCAGTTCCTTGGTGCAGGCAACCTACTACAGGTTGATCGAAAAATTTGTCGAGGGAGGCAGACACAAGCAATGATGGCATCTGATATGATCTACTCCGACAAAGTAATGGAATACCTTGATAAAGAACGAGCAATATAGAACTCCCATGGAGTCCACATTCACAATTGAGCACAAACTGTTTTCAGAGTCAAAGAGTTGGTTCGCCCACCAAGCAGCCGACCACCTAAAACATTCACGGTAGACCTCGAAAGGCAAATGTGTGATTGTGGCGAATTTCAAGCATTACACTATCCGTGTTCACATGCCATTGCTGCTTGTTCATCTATCCACCATGACTACATGATTTATGTGCCTCCCGAGTGTAATGTTTTCAACACTTACTTGGAAGAGTTCCCAGCAGTGCCTCATGATTCATACTGGACAGAATACACTGGAACTTAATTGTGTCATGATCCAACGATGAAGAGAGATCCAAAAGGTCATTCCCAATCTACTCGGATCCGTACTGAAATGGATCAAAGGGAGAAGAGTAGGCACTAGAACAGATGTGATGCGTCTAGGAATGAGGACATGCGGAGAAATTGCCTACTTAGTACCAATGTTTCTAGAGGAAACTAAACCATTGTAAATTTATTTAAGTGTGCAATTAACTATCTAATTGTTGTAATCTACAATATTTATTTAAGTGTGCAATTTGTTCCCACTTTGTTCTTTAATAATTATATCTTAAACTGAATAAATAAATAAAATTGTGTCTAAAAAAGTTTTGTTCAGTTAGACCATTAAATTAAGTAGTTGATTATCTCATTAAAATTTGGATTGGTTATTTAATACAAAACATAAGTTATTTAAAGAAAATAAATTTTAAATTAAAATTTTAGTTGACTATCTAATACAAAACATGAATTTATTTAACCAAAAATTAATTTAAAACAAAATATTCTTTACAAAATATGTTGAGCAAATAAAAAAAAAGCAAAAAAATAATTATGAAAAAAAAAGGAATGATATTTTGGTACATAAATATAAAGTAGTGATAATTTGGTAAAAATATGTCACAATTATTTTTTTGCCGCAATATTGCCGGAGGAGTAACAAGATGTTTTTTTTTAACCACATCACAACTCCATATTGTAGAATCTCAGCCACATGATGAATGATTAGTCAAAAAGCAAAAAGGAAGGAGACATTTATTCATTTTTGGCGTTAAACAAAACTAAAAACACAAATGAGGATAAAGTGACAACCAGCCAGCCAGCCAGCCAGTGAACAGGTAAGGCCATCGCTTTATGTGGCTGCTACATGCTAGGATATTTCCTCCTCCCTCCGTCTTGATTTAAATATTTTACCCATTTCAAAATATTTTCCTTACTTTTCTTTTTAGTTCCTTTGAAAATAAAGGTTTCTTTCCCTTTTTTGATACCTTTTTTATTTTAAATTTTCACTTAACATGTTAAAGAATACAAGATTAAAATACATTGTGGTACATTCTACATATCTTTAGTTAATAATCACAAGATGTAAAAGTTTTTTATTTATTTAAACTCCATGTCAAGTCAAAACTAAATAATAATTTTAAAACGGATGAAATACTTTGTTATTGTTAAGAGTCTCACATCAGTAATGGAATGGAAATATGGTTTTCTTATATGGACTTGGACAATCCTCACCCTATACCATATAAGAATGAATCTTGAGCCTAACTCAACCCCAAAAGCTAGCTTGTAGGGTGAGGATTGTCCAAGTCCATATAAGAAGTTCATGTTCTCATTCCATTACCGATGTGAGACTCTTAATATATTCCAAAAAGATTATTTTTTCAGGGACATATATTACTGTTAGGCATATTTATATACGCCTTTTGAGTCATTTTTAGTTAGTATTTTACCCGTTTTTGTCCAAATATGTGTCGTGTTAGGATATTTTTTCTTTCTTTTGAGTCACAGTGGTTTAAAAAGGCAACGTGGAGAAAAGAAGCAAAAAGAGGACAGAAAAGGAGGTTCCCGAGCCAAAAGAGACGAAAGTTGGCATCCCGGACGAGAGCGGCGTAGTGGTGCGATCCATCGAGACTGCAGGACGGCGTGATGTCGAGAAGCTGCAGGAGTTTTGGCGCTACGACGCCAGTCTGCAAGGTCGTGGCGCCAACGCAGGAATTTTGCCAAATCCGAGAAGGAATGGGCTAAGGCATAGAAGGAAAAGTGGGACACATTTTGGGAGGCTATAAAAGGCCCTTCGGGCAGATTTTTCAAGGGTGACACAATCTCTAATTCATCACATAACATAATTTCTTGGAGACTTTAAGATTAGAGACTTGTTCTTAAGTATTTTTCTTTCTTTACTTTATTTACTTTCAGTTTATGTTAGATAATCTTTTGGTTCTTAGCATGTCTATGGCTAGGAGCTAAACTTTATTTAGGGCTTTCCTTTCGAATCGCTTGAACCCCGTCTTTATGACTTAATGCATTAATTTGGTTTCTTCTGCATATAGTTAACATTTATTCAATAGTTGTTTTGATTGCTTGGTAATTAACTAATCACTAGTTACCATCACTTATATGATTTCGAATCGAAATTCGAAAGGGGAGATTTGAATATGCTATAGTTGAATAAACATATGTTAAAATCGTGGACGAAAGTACCCTGATACTTGTGTAGTTTTATAGGTTATTGTTCTTAATCCTCCTATGTGGTAAAATCTGTCATAGAAATATAGAAGATTTCTGCACCGGGGTTGAGTATTTATATATCCTAACCAGAATATAAAACGGTCTAGTTAACCTGCTATCTTAACATAGAAGAAGAACTTTTATTGTTGACATTAAGGATTAAGGCGAGTGGATAGTTGAGTAGATTGAAAGCCCTATTTCCACCATATCTGATTTAAGTAAAGTAATTTAGTTAACTTTTACAATTGTTCAGTAGTTCATAGATAAAAACCACAATAAAATATCGACAGTTAAATAGATACCATAGGATAGATGTTTGGTAATTGAACACTAATCCCTGAGGACGATAATCGGTCTTACCTAGACTATATTACTTGTAACGATACGTACATTTGCGTTAAGCGTGTGAAAAATCGCTAACAAGTTTTTGGCGCCGTTGCCGGGGATTGACGTAGTTCAATATCAATTTATCTATTCTTAATTTCTAATTTGGTTTTTCTTTTTATTTTCTTTTATTTGTGGAACCGTGCGCCGTGATTTGTTTGTTGGTTTTGACCCATCTAAGGGATCCAACAAACATGGACTACCACTATCACGGGTTACAGAACTATCAACAACAATGTAACCCTCATGTCCCACAAGAAAAGCATAATGGGCTGCGAGCGGCCATACTCAGGCTAACTAAGCACCAAACTCAGTTCATGGATGAGACAAGAGTGTCCATAAAGAATTTGGAGAAACAAATAGGACAACTCGCGGGTATGTTAGCATAGAATACAAAGGAATCACCCTAAAAATATTGGGGCGAATCCAAAAGAGCAGTGTCAGGCAGTTGATCTAAGGAATAGAGAACTAGTGGAAAATAGCCCACCACTACCATGTTCGGAGAAGGAAGACTCAGAAGGATCGCAGGATTCCCAGCGCCGTGGCGCCACTGAGCAGGGTCGCGGCGCCGAAACATCAGACGACGTAATGATTGCTGGAGACCTTCATCCGAAGCAAGGGACATTGCCAGCAGCTGTTGGAAATCCTCAGGTTAAGATACCATATCCTCAGAGGCTAAAGATAAGTTCCCTTGACAAACAGTTCTCTAAATTTCTGGAAGTTTTCAAACAACTGCAAATCAACATCCCATTTGCTGAGGCTCTAGAGCAGATGTCGAGTTACGTAAAGTTCATGAAGGAGATTCTCAGTAAAAAGAGGAGGTTAGATAACTATGAAACTGTGGTGTTGACCGAGGAATGCAGTGTCATCCTACAGAGGAAGCTACCTCAAAAGCTGAAAGATCCAGGGAGCTTCACCATCTCTTGCACTATAGAGAGGATTGAATGTCAGAAGAGCTTATGTGATTTGGGGGCAGGTATAAATCTGATGCCCTATCTGGTGTTTTGCAAACTTGGA
Organism: Przewalskia tangutica; assembly: GCA_029844215.1. NCBI lineage: Eukaryota > Viridiplantae > Streptophyta > Magnoliopsida > Solanales > Solanaceae > Przewalskia > Przewalskia tangutica. The sequence goes on along the minus strand of CM056720.1, from coordinate 131,803,990 downwards.
ATGAGAGAGGCACGACCTACAAATATCGTTTTGCAGCTAGCTGATCGCTCCATCGTCCATCCTAGAGGAGTCATCGAGGATGTGTTGGTTAAAGTGGACAAGTTTATCTTCCCCGTTGATTTCATCATCTTAGATATGAAAGAAGATGAACTGATTCCCATTATCCTTGGCAGACCATTCCTAGCCACAGGACAAACACTTATTGATGCTAAAAAACGTGAGATGAGACTTCGTGTTTAGGAAGAAGAAGTGATTTTCAATGTATTCCAAGCAGCAACCTTCCCAAAGGCAAGTGACAATTGTTATGCTATTGATATGATTGAAGAAGCAGTTTCTGAAAACTGGTTTAGAAGTGCAGATGCTCTTGAAGAAGTGCTGACCCAATGAGGTGAGGATAGTGGCAATGACCCGAAATTGATAGAGTATGCAAATTGGATGGATTCTTATGAGCCATGTTACAAGAAGAAATATGAAGGGCTCGGGCAGATGCCAGAGAGAGCAGTTCCATCCACAGAAAAAGCTCCAGAGTTAGAATTGAAGACTCTACCAGATCACTTGCAGTATGGATATCTGGGTGAGAACCAATCCTTTCCAGTGATCGTATCATGTCATCTATCCACAGTGGAGGTTGAGAAGTTGCTGAGAGTGTTGAGGGCTCATAAGCGTGCCATTGAGTGGACATTGACAGACATAAAAGAGATAAGCCCTTCAACAGTGATGTATAAAATCTGTCTAGAAGATGAGAGTAGATCCTTCATTGAGGCACAGAGGAGACTGAATCCAAACATGAAGGAGGTGGTGAGGAAAGAAATCATGAAATGACTTGATGCTGGGGTAATCTATCATATTTCTGACAGTGCATGGGTGAGTCCTGTGCAAGTAGTGCCCAAGAAGGGTGGCATGACGGTGGTGACCAATGAAAAGAATGAGCTCATTCCATCTAGAACATTTACCGGTTGGAGGATTTGCATTGACTACCGCAAGTTGAAAAAGGCAACCAGAAAAGACCACTTTCCATTACCTTTTCTAGATCAGATACTGGATAGGCTCGCAGGGCACAACTATTATTGCTTCTTGGATGGTTACTCAGGATACCATCAGATTGCCATAGCACCAGAAGATCAGGAAAAGACAATATTCACCTGCCCTTTTGGTACGTTTGCTTTCAGAAGGATGTCATTTGGGCTTTGCAATGCACATGCTACCTTTCAGAGGTGCATGATGGAAATTTTCTCTGACATGGTGGAGAGGACCATAGAAATTTTCATGGATGATTTTTCTGTCTTTGGGTCTTCTTTTGATGAGTGTTTGAAGCATTTGGAAGCAGTGTTGAAACGGTGTGAAGAGTCCAACCTTGTGCTAAATTGGGAAAAATGTCATTTCATAGTGAAAGAGGGGATTGTACTTGGCCACAAAATATCCAACCAAGGTATTGGGGTGGACAGAGTAAAGATTTCAGTAATTGAAAATCTACCACCTCTAGTGTCAGCAAAGGGGGTTAGAAGTTACTTTGGGCTTGCTGGTTTTTATAGAAGATTCATCAAGGATTTCTCCAAAGTGTCGAAACCCCTTTCCACCTTACTAATGAATGAAGTTGATTTTGAATTCAATGAGGAATGCATGACCGCTTTCCAGACACTCAAGGAGAGGCTAATCTCAGCACCTATAGTCATTGCACCAAACTGATAGCTCCCATTTGAGCTAATGTGTGATGCAAGTGATTATGCAGTAGGAGCAGTTCTTGGGCAGATAGTTGATAAGGTATTCAGATCCATTTACTATGCTAGCAAAACTTTTATTGATGCACAATTGAATTATGCCACTACAGAGAAAGAGTTGCTAGCGATAGTTTACGCATTTGAGAAGTTCATGCCATACCTAATTGGGAATAAGGTGATAGTATACACTGACCACTCTGCTATAAAGTACTTGATGACAAAGAAGGACGCAAAACCCCATCTTATCCGATGGGTGTTGTTATTACAAGAATTTCACATGGAAATACGTGATAAGAATGGAACAGAGAACTCGGTTGCTGACCACCTATCAAGGCTTGAAAACAAAGAGAGCCAGAATACCAAGGATGTGCAGATAACTGATCACTTCCCAGATGAGCAACTGTTTCAGGTAAGAGTTGTCTTTAATTTACATTGGTACGCTGATTTTGTTAATTTTCTTGCTGCTAAGGTAGTACCCCCAGGATTGACAAGACAGCAAGTGAAGAGGTTCTACTCAGAGGTAAAACATTACTATTGGGAAGAGCCAATCCTATACAAGCACTGCGTCGACCAAGTCATTAGGCGATGTATACCAGGGGATGAGATGCACCAGATTCTAACCCATTGTCACACCTTACAATGTGGTGGGTATTTTGGGGCATCAAGAACAGCCGCCAAAGTACTGCAGAGTGGGTTCTATTGGCCATCTCTTTTCAAAGATGCCAACACCTTTGTGAAAGGCTGTGATCGTTGTCAACGAACGGGGAACATATCAAAGCGAAATGAAATGCCCTTGAATGGGATCTTGGAGGTGGAACTGTTTGATGTGTGGGGGATTGACTTCATGAGTCCATTCCCGTCGTCCTTTGGAAATCAATACATTCTTCTTGCAGTGGATTATATGTCTAAATGGGTAAAAGCAGTAGCCACTAAAGAAAATGACAGTAAGACAGTCCAAAGGTTCCTCTAAAAGAACATATTCACAAGGTTTGGTACCCCCCAGGGCCATCAGCAGTGATGAATGAAGCCACTTTTGCAACAAGCAGCTTGATACACTACTTTCCCGCTATGGAGTTTACCACCGTACAACATTGCCCTACCATCCTCAGGCGAATGGGCAGGCGGAAATTTCTAACAGAGAAGTGAAAAGCATACTGGAAAAGACTGTGTATGGCTCAAGGAAAAATTGGTCTATCAAGTTGGATGACGCACTATGGGCGTATAGAACAATGTTCAAAACTCCCATTGGAATGTCTCCATATCAGTTGGTTTTTGGGAAAGCATGTCATCTGCCAGTAGAGTTAGAACACAGGGCTTATTGGGCAATGAAGAAACTGAACATGGATGCCAAGGCAGCAGGGCAGAAGAGGTTGCTACAGCTGAGTGAGTTGGATGAATTCAGATACAACGCTTATGAGAATGCAAAGATCTACAAGGAAAGAACCAAGGCATGACATGATAAGAGCTTGGTCCCTAAAGATTTCCAATCAGGACAACAAGTGCTCTTATTCAACTCAAGGTTGAGGCTTTTTCCAGGCAAGCTCAAATCTCGATGGTCAGGCCCATACACTGTTGAAAGAGTATTTTCCTATGGTGCAGTTGAAGTAAGAGGGAGGGAGGGAGCCCCATTCAAAGTGAACGAACAGAGGTTGAAACCATACTTGATCAATGACATGGAACATGTGAGATCTGTGACCAATATCAAGCCAATATAAAGAGGAACCGGCGTCCGGCTACAAGACGTTAAAGAAAACGCTTGTTGGGAGGCAACCCAACACTTTAGAAAGTTTGTTAGTTTTTCTCATGAACAGACTCACAATCTTGAAATCCCAGGCAAATCACGGACTAGACGCGAGAGGAGCCGCGGGAAAAATGGCGCCAGTGGCGCTGACATCGATCTTGCGATGCTAAAGATCAGAGAGCCCACAGAAGTTTGGGCACCACGGCTCCGAAATGCAGGACCGCGACGCCTATCAAAGATTATCTGCCATGCACTATCAGCCACCGCCACCATTTTAAACCACAAGTCTGTAAGTAGTCCCGTTTTTTTATTTTTTTTAGTCTTGTACACATTGGGGACAATATGTGATTTAAGTTTGGGGGGTTCTTAGTTTATTTTATTTATTTTTGAGTCTTCTTGTTATTTTTTTTATGTTTTATATGAGTCTATTTTTTTTTATGATCATGCGTGATGTAGTTACTTGAAATACCTAGTGAAGTAAAATGGGATAATGTAATGGAATTAGAAACAGAAAAATCTGAACGCTTAAGTTAGGTATGTCAAAGACTCATGAAATCAAAGTATTTGGGGTATCTGTGCTTGATTTATGCATTGTTAATGATAAAGCCTATGTGTCTGCTTGCTTGTTATTTGAGGCGAAATAGTTAGGATGTACATGTTAGGGAGATGACTCAGACATTTCTTTTTTAGCCATTCTTACCATTCATTGTCTATCCCTGACAATAAATTGTATCCCTAGTCAGCTTCTTTTAGCCTAAAATAAGATCTTTTCTTTGACACCCTATAATTTCATGTTTGTGTCATAAATGAAAAATTAAAGATGTTTGAAATGAAAAGTATTGAAAAAGAGACAAAAAGAGAGTGAACAAATTTATGCACCCCAATAAAAATAAATAGGCAAAAGCCTAAGTTTGAGGGTGCTTGTTATTCATAATGCACCTCATTCTCTCAAAACAAGAGAGGGAAAAGGTAGGTATGAGGTTAGAAAAGGAAATCAAAATGAAGGAAAATAGTTGAAAGAAAAAGAGCTTATGGTACGTAATTTGAGTCTAAATGCCTATTTTTACCTACCCTTGCCTAATCCTACATTACAACCCTGAAAAGTTTTGAAGATCTCTAGTATGTGTATCTATGATTAGTGGAGAATAGCAAGTGAACATGCCATAGAATTTTGAATTTGACATGCATAGGTTAAGTATTCCTACTTCCATTGAGCATGATTGAATTGAGTTTGCGAAATATCTGACTTGAGAGTTTAGAATGCTAAAAATTCATGCTATACATGTTCCTGCATATTATCCTACTAACCTTCATGCTTTTAGTGATAATGCGCGTGAGTTGACGATGTCGTTGAGTCTGTTATTTTCTTTTCTTTCGTGTCTTTGTTTCTATTTTTGATCTTTACTCGAGGGCGAACAAATGTTAAGTTTGGGGGTGTTTGTTAGGCATATTTTATATACGCATTTTGAGTCATTTTTAGTTAGTATTTTACCCGTTTTTGTCCAAAATGTGTCGTGTTAGGATAATTTTTCTTTCTTTTGGGTCACAGTGGTTTAAAAAAGCAACGTGGAGAAAAGAAGCAAAAAGAGGGCAGAAAAGGAGGTTCCCGAGCCAAAAGAGACGAAACTTGGCATTCCGGACGAGAACAGGGTGGCGCCATGGCGCCAATCCATCAGAAACTGCAGGGCCATGACGCCCAATGTACTGAGAAGCTGCCGGAGTTTTGGCGCCACAGCGCCAGTCTGCAGGGCCGTGGCGCCAACGCGGGAATTTTGTAAATCCGAGAAAGAATGGGCCAAGGCATAGAAGGAAAAGTGGGACACATTTTGGAAGGCTATAAAAGGCCATTTGGGCAGATTTTTCAAGGGTGACACAATCCCTAATTCATCACATAACATAATTTTTTGGAGGCTTCAAGATTAGAGACTTGTTCTTAAGTATTTTTCTTTCTTTACTTTATTTACTTTCAGTTTATGTTGGATAATCTTTTGGTTCTTAGCATATCTATGGCTAAGAGCTAAACTTTATTTAGGGCTTTCCTTTCGAATCGCTTGAACCTCGTCTTTATGACTTAATGCATTAATTTGGTTTCTTCTGCATATAGTTAAGATTTATTCAATAGTTGTTTTGATCGCTTGATAATTAACTGATCACTAGTTATCATCACTTATATGATTTCGAATCGAAATCCGAAAGGGGAGATTTGAATATGCTATAGTTGAATAAACATAAGTTAAAATCGTGGACGAAAGTACCCCGATACTTGTGTAGTTTTATATGTTATTGTTCTTAATCCTCATATGTGGTAAAATCTGTCATAAAAATATAGAAGATTTCTGCACCGGGATTGAGTGTTTATATATCCTAACCAGAATATAAAACGGTTTAGTTAACCTGCTATCTTAACATAGAAGAAGAACCTTTATTGTTGCATTAAGGATTAAGGCGAGTGAATAGTTGAGGAGATTGGAAACCCTATTTCCACCATATCTGATTTAAGTAAAGTAATTTAGTTAACTTTTACAATTGTTCAGTAGTTCATAGATAAAAACCACAACAAAATATCGACAGCCAAATAGATACCATATGATAGATGTTTGGTAATTGAACACTAATCCCTGAGGACGATATTCGATCTTACCTAGATTATATTATTTGTAACGATACGTACACTTGCGTTAAGCGTGTGGAAAATCGCTAACAATTACACAATTTTAATTTTGAATTAAATGATTGAAAACGTGAGAAAGTACTTGCTAGGATGTTTCCTACCTTTCTATAAGAGCACACGAGCAATTTCTACATTGGAGCAAAACATTCTTCAATGGCAACTCTTTCTCTGACACAATGTTCCTTGTTCCTTTTACTCATCAGTACTTCCTTATGCTTTTCTCCTTCATTTGCTCAAACTAAATGCAACATTAAATCTGTATACCAACTAGGCGACTCCCTGGCCGACAACGGTAATGTCATCCGTACACCCGGCGCTTCCATCATCTTCAAAGCCGACCGCTCTCCTTACGGCGAGACATTCTTCAACAAACCCACTGGCCGTTTCTCTAACGGCCGTGTCATTCCTGACTTTATTTCACAATCTTTTAAACTCCCTTTACTCAATGCTTACTTAGACAAAGGTGCAACGTTCACCCAAGGTGTTAATTTTGCTGTTGCTGGTGCTACCGCACTAGACACTTCCTTTTGGACTGCTAGAAATATTCGGTTGCCCAATTGGAACACGCCGTTGTCGACCCAACTGAGTTGGTTCAAAACACATCTTCAGTCTACCTGTGGGTCTACATGTGCACAGACACTCAAAGACTCTCTTGTTATAATGGGAGAATGGGGAGGAAACGATTACTACAATTGTTTCTTCCAGAACAAACAAATCCCAGAAGTTAGGACTTATGTTCCTAATGTTGTCGCTGGGATTATGAGAGGCATCAAAAATGTGATTCAGCAAGGAGCTACTCGCGTGTTGGTTCCAGGTATTCAATGAGAATTTAAGATTTAAACTCTACCAGTTCAATTTCTTAAGATTCTTATAGTAAACTCATTATATTTATTAATTCATGTCTATTCCCTCCGATCCCAATTTTTATTGAACCCATTCATCTCTTTTCAATAAATTAAATAATTGTAGTCATATAAGTAATGGAGGCCAGTTAATCTAAGCAATTACCATATTGAAGTATGTGTACATGTTCTTCACTTAAGTTTTCTAGGTTAATTAGTTAATGTTTATTACTTTTAAGAATAATTATTACCAAGGACAAAATGGAAAAAATGTACATAATTATTTCTTAATTTTTTAAAATGACAACTATTTTGAAGCATCTATTTTTAATGTATGACAAGTAAAGTGGACTGCATGGAGTACTATTTATTACTGTCTTTGTCATAATTTATGTAACACACTTTCCTTTTAAGTTTGATAAAAAAGAATATTATATTTTTATAACTAGAAACAATATGACTCTAAAAATCTCCTTTCTTTCTTATTGAAATTGTTAAGAGTCTCACATCGATAATGGAATTGGAACATGAACTCCTTATATGAACTTGAATAATCCTCACCTTACAAGCTAGCTTTTGGGGTTGAGTTAGACTCAAGATCCATTCTTACATGGTATCAGAGTCAGACCCATTCAAATTCTTTGTTCACTGATGTTGGGCCCCCAAATTATATTATCCACGCTCCAGTTAACGGGATCTGAACGTGCGAGGGAGTATTAAGAGTCCCACATCGGTAATGGGAACATGAACTTTTTATATGGACTAGGACAATCCTCACCCTACAAGCTAGCTTTTGAGGTTGAGTTAGACCCAAGATCCATTCAGAAATGATTTATATAGCCACACAACTATTAAGTTTTGTTTTAGACTATAAATTTTAATAGTCTTTCTTTATTTTTAAATTGTGTCAAGTCAAATAATGCTAGGGACGAGTGAATATAATTTTAATAAATATATAAAAATGAATTTATGCTTTTCGTCATATGAATTCAATTGACCCCTGCCTAATATGTTACATCCGCCCCTGCAGGTATTTACCCTCTAGGGTGCCTCCCACTGTACCTTACATCATTTCCTGATAACAATACAAGTGCTTACGACAATTTGGGCTGCTTGAGAAACTACAACGACTTCGCTTCGTATCACAATAGATACACGAACAGGGCTATCGCGAATCTACAACGCGAATTCCCAAATGTTAGCATTGTGTACGGGGATTTCTATGGCGCGATTTTGACACTTATTCGTAGCCCTTCTTCCTTTGGATTTAACCAGAACACGTTGCTAAGCGCGTGTTGTGGAACTGGAGGAAGACATAATTTTAACTTTAGATCTGTATGTGGAGCAGCTGGAATCAATGCTTGTTCGAATCCAACACAATATGTGCACTGGGATGGAATTCATTTGACAGATGAAGCTCATCGTCGTATTACTGACATTCTTGTCAAAGACATGTTGTCCAAATTCAAGTGTGCTGTTTAATAGGTTGAAGATTATCCAAGAAAGGATATAGTTTTAAGTATATTATTTTCTTCAATATGACGAGGAGATAATTAAGCTAAACAAGGGGATGATTTTGTAGGGCGTTTGAGCTATATTTGGTTGATTGAAATGTGAAGAAAAGATAAAAAAAAATGTTTGAAGTTGAAGTTTTAATAAAAGTATTTGAAGGTTGAAATTGTGTTTCAGTATGAATTTCATTTGGAAAATAATTGACTTTTGGTGAATGAGAACCATTTATTTCACTTAAAATCTTCTTTAGTTAACTTTTCAAACTTCAAATGTTATATTTTAAGTTGACGTTGATATAACGGACCAAAACAAACACTTACAACAACAACAATAACAACAACAACAACATATCCAATGAAAATCCCATAATGTGGAATCTGGGGAAGGTAGAATATACACAAACATCACCTCCGCCTTGATAGGTAAAACGACTGTTTCCGGGAGACCCTCAGCTCAAGATAAAGCATAATCAGGCAAAACAAAACAAAGTATGAGAAACAATCAACCTCAGACGAGAAATTAACGCATTATGGACATGCAGATAGTAAAAATCAAATACGCAACGGTAATGCATTCTAACAACAGGAAGCAGTAGCTAACACCACTAAATAAGATAAATAAATTACACTAAAGATCACATAGCAGTAGAAATCAAACTACAGAGTACTATGGAGCAATAATGCGCCTATAAGTGTGACAAGCTAACCGAACCTACAGTAATACTACATTTATCATTTTATAAGCGTACAGAGGACTACGCTCAACTACCTACTACCCTGATCTGTGTCCTCCACAATCCCCTATCTAAGGTCATGTCCTCAGTTAGTTGCACATGCGTCATATCCCGTCTAATCACCTCTTCCCAATACTTCTTTGGCCTACCTCTACCCCTCCTGAACCCGTTCATAGCCAACCTCTCACACCTCCGCAATGGGACATATGTGTATCTTCTCTGCACATGTCCGAACCACCTCAACCTCGCTTCCAACATCTTATCCTCCACCGAGGCCACTCCCAAAACAAACACTTACTAGTAAAAAAGATTTAAGTATTATATTCCAAACATTTTTTATGGCCTGGAAAATTTCTGTTTGTTGATTGTAGCTAGAGGATCTAATAATGTGCTGCCTTTGTGATGTGTTGCGTAATTAATGAAGTAAAATAATTTTTCCAAGTTCATTTGAGCCTAATGGGACTACATGATTTAATTTCATATAGTTTTTTTGATTAAAAGGTAAATGTGTATTAAAATCATCAAAATGTACATGTACGATGGGCATACCCACGAACTCAGTGACGATATAAATCTAGCGCGTCCCTGCTAGCCAGATCAACACCAGATTTAATCACGTCAATAACAAAACGCTAGCTAGTCCACAAGGTGGGTAGTCAAGAGTGTAAAACTATGATGTAGGAAGGAGATCCTAAGCTATGGAAATCCCTTATGTAACCATAAGGTTGCAGCCGTGGGCCTCCTTAAACCCTTGCCATGATAAACCCAAAGGGAAAAACCCACGGTCAAGGGAAGAGTACCTATTCGGACATGGGTTGAGCCCACCCTCGTCACGTTATGCTGCTAAAAGATAATCGCCATAGTACTTAAGACCTAAGTTCTTGCGCACACCCACAATACGGGAAGTCACGCGGTACAACAAAATAGGAAGAACCCTCGCCAATCCCACACGCTGGGTGGTCAGGAGACTCCAGCTGATCCCACAGGTCGGGTAGTCTGGATATTTACACGTGACTAACCAAGACATACATATCATCCCGTATCCTAGCCTGCGGCCAAAGTAACGAAATTGTCTTAGAATAGGGGGTACAAAGCAAACAAGATTTTGTCGATGCTGGTCTTGATCCTAAAAAGAATAGCTTCTCTATCGAGTCTAGACCCGTAAAAAATAATCTTGTTCCTCTCTGTCCAAATGTGGTAGACGATGGTGGCCAGACTAACCCTCTTTGCTTTAGCTTGCCAACCCGTACCACACCCCTCTTTCTTAATATATTTTAAAGAGCTATCGATGGTGGCCATAGCCCTCCGGATGCCAAGCCATGTCTTGACCCTGGACCAAAGGTAACTACTGACAGTGCAACTGAAGAATACGTGCGTTACTGACTCATCAGTATGGCCGCAAAGGGAGCACCTTCTATCGATGTCCATATAAGGGACTCTATCCTTCGTTCGTAATCTCTTTCTCGCACAAAGCCACAGAATGAAAGACTTATTTGGAATGATACAGGCACTCCAAACATCCTTCGCCCAAATCACCGGCTGCCCATGTGTCCTGAAGTAATCATAGGCGTTGTGGTTGCTACGGAAGTCCATATACCATGTCGCCATGGTAGTAGCTGCCCGGTCATGGGACCCTTCACGGTCAAGAATGATGTCACGAATAATGAGGAGCCGCTTGATCAAAGGTGAGTCGTCTTTCTTTACAACCCACTTCCAAATGTTGTTGTTGTTGCTAAGATACTTGTGATTGATCTATTTAATCCAGAGTGTGTCCTTCTTTTGATGGATGTTCCAAAGGCATTTAGCAAGCAAAACAAGATTCCAGGCCTTGAGATCCCTAATTAGAGGCCACCGCCGCTTCGTCTGTACTCCTTCCGTGCTCTGAAGGTGGTTGGAACGCCATAAGAAGGTCCTACATAGCCCGTAAACTTTCTTACAACCCGCAACAGGCACCGACAATATAGATAACCAGAAGCATTCCACACCTTGGAGGACAGACTTGATTTGCTCAAGCCTGTCCGCATAAGATAAAGTAGCGCTCATCCACGAGTCAGTGTACCCGACAATTTTGTTCACAAAAGGGTCATAGTGTACCAGCCTCATCCTCTCCACAGCTAGGGGAATGCCGAGATAGCGGAAAGGCATAGTGCCGGTGTCGAAATTAGTAATCTGCTTAATATTATCAAGGTCGTGTTCCGTAATACCAGCCATGTACAAGCTGGACTTGAGGGCATTTGAGCTAAGACCCGAGCATTTCTGAAAGTATGGAAGGCATTCCATGAGGATCCAGACGGAAGTAGTGTCCCCTCTTGACATAAGAAGAAAATCATCGGCGAAAGCAAGGTGGGTGATCCTTAAGCTTTTGCACTTGGGGTGGTAGTTAAAAACCAGCGTACGAGTGTTCTTGTTGATCATCCTCGAGAGATATTCCAAGCAAATAACAAACAAGGTAGGGGAGAGAGAGTCCTCTTGTTTGAGCCCCTTTCGGCCCTTAAAGTGGCCGTGTAAGCTCCCGTTGATAGAAATCGAATATGAAGTCGTGGAGACGCACTCCATAATCCAAGCCACCAGCCTTTCCGGGAAATTCAAACCAATCAAAATAGCCGTAAGGAATTCCCAATTTACCGAGTCGAAGGCCTTTCGGAGATCAACTTTGAGCATGCATCTACTTGAGACCCTTTTGTGGTTGTAACCCCTCAAAAGCTCTTGAGCTAGGTGTATGTTGTCAGACATACTTCTGCCCTGGACAAAAGCCGCCTGAGCTGGATCAATAAGAAAATCCAAAACCGGGACCAACCGTGAAACAATAATCTTGGTGATGACCTTGTATAAGATGTTGCAACACGAAATAGGTATATAGTCGCCCACCGTTGAACAGTGGGTAGATTTAGGAATAAGGGCGTTGGTAGTGTGATTGATTTGTTTGAGAAGATTTTCGGAACTGAAGAACTCTTTAACCGCAACACAGAACTCTCCACCGACAATGTTCCAAGCTTTCTTGAAGAAACCCGAAGAGTAGCCATCCGGACCATGAGCTTTGTCTTCCCCAATACTGAATAATGCCCCTTTAATCTCTGCGTCCGTGACATTTCTAATGAGATCATCCTCTTGTTCCGCCGAAAGACAATTACCCCCGGAGATGACACCAATATCAATAGGTTCACAAGCGTCCCTAGTTCCAAGCAACCCTTTATAGTAATTGATGAATTCTGCCGCAACTTGGTCACCGGAGTTCGTAAGAGAACCATCACTCTTGGTAGTGGACGCAATGAAATTCCTTTTGGAGTTGTGCTTGACCATACCATTAAAGAACTTCGTGCAACTATCACTGTGCTTGAGATGCTCGCATTTGGCTCGCATTTGGCAAGCTGTCTAAGGAAACTCATTTCCGTGTCAATAAGAACCATGGACTTGTGCCTGAGCTCGGTAACCCTAGTGTGTAAATGGTTAATATACGGGTTGCTCAAAGCCTCCCGTTGAGCAATATCAAGCTCCTCATTTGCCCTTTTGACCCGAGAAGAGATATGAGAGAAGTATTTCTCATTGAGCTGCTTCAAGGGTCCTTTAAGGTTAAGTAACTTTCGGCATAACCCGAATTGGGCATTGCCGTCAATATTCTTCTCCCAAGCATCCGTTAAAATCCTTCTGAAGTTCTCGTGGGTAGTCCACATGTTGAAGATCTTGAAGGGTCTATTATGCATTCTCGGACGATCCAAAATAGTGACAATGCACGACGTATGGTCCGAGAAGGGCCCGGACTGACGAAAATGTGCATTGCCATACCAACCAGCTTGTAACTAATGGGCATTAATGAGGGCCTGTCGAGCTTGCTCATCGTATTGTTACGGCTAAACGTGAACTCGCAACCCGTCGAGGTCAAATCCGTGAGGCTAAAATCTTGACAACAATCAACGATATCCTTCGTGCCATAGCTGGAGATGGGCGCCATGTTGAAACACTTATCCTCCTTCATAATCGTGTTGAAATCACCAAGTACTAGCCACAACTCAGTCATGGGGGTACCGTACTCCCTCAACTTCTCCCATAAGCCCCGTCTATCGACAATCGTGTGGAGCCCGTATATGAATGTGACCTGAAGCCTCTTGGAGAAGATAGCACAGGTGACACCGCAATGAATGGCTTGCGGGTTGATGTCAAGCACTTGTAGTATGACTTTGGCCGGGTTGAATAAAATAAATATCCTCCCCGCCGGATGATGGGCAAAGTTATCTAACACCTCCCAGTTGCGAAATTTTGAAGAGAAACGATCAAGCGTCGTGTTGTTGAGCTTCGATTCCAGGATACCAAAAATGTCAATGTTGTTCTCATGCACCACGGAACAAATCTTCTTTTGCTCGGAGGAGCGGTGCAGGCCCCTTATATTCCAAGAAGCAATGATTATTTTGATAGCGGAGGGGGAATAGTCCCCTTCGTGCTATCTTCAATAGTGTTGATAGAGCTGGTGCCACCATAAGGTCCCTTCTTTTTAGGGGAAAGGGTCGTCATTCTGCTCAAGGGTATGGGCAAGATTTGCCCACCATTGTTAGCCTTAGATTTCGCCCACATCCTCACGCCCACATGCCCCTCCTCCTTTTTGGTACCTTCAGAGTTCCCACCTTTCCCAACCTTAGCCGATGGGCCGAAAGGTTGAGCTTCCATATCTGTCCGACCCACACCAATTTCGGTCTGTGTCCCCGCAGGATGGCCACTAATATCCGCAACCATTGGACTACCCGCTCTGTCTGCGGGTTGTACTACACCTTCGATTACACAGCGATCCGTGTCGCCTACGCTTGTATCCCCGCTTGCTGGCCCCCATCTCAGATCAAAATTCCTCCGACATTCCCCCCTTCTATCCTAGGCTTAGTCCGACCTTTGACAACCTAGGTTTGGGACCCCGAAGACTGGCCTCCTTGAGTCTGAGGATCAACAATCTGAGCATGCGCGGGCTGATCATCACGGATACAACTCCCAAATGTACCTACCTCCTTCACAGGAGAGTTCAAATAGGTGTGCACCCCTTGACCTTCTCCATTCCGGTACTGGGCTCTCGTTTGCGGACCTGTACTAGGCACGGTTTGTGAACCCGTGCTAGTTTTCACATTTCATCTCTTCTTTACTTCCGTGAACCCATCATTCGTCATAGCACCCTTGCCTTTGCCAGCCCCTGTCTGTGGCCCCGAAGGCTGGCCTCTCATGTGTTCATCCGAAATAATAGGCAGACCATAACCTTGCGCAAGGACTTCTTCAATGGCTGATTTAGCTTTGCCGTCGGCTGCATTTTGCACCAAGATATTACCGTGCATGTCCACAAGCTTCCGGAAGATCGCAGATTATTTAACGATCGGGCTCATGGTGCCCGGGTCATTAACCTTGGCGAATTGTGCCTTCACGCCCTTACCAGCCTCAGTTTGTGGTTCCGAAGGTTGGTCACCCGCATCATTTGGACCCCCCATAGTAACCGTGGGTTGCCCTCTACTGTCGGTGTCCCTATACATTACATTGCCTACCTCGGCATGTGTCCCCGAAGTCTGGCCATACTTTCCCTCATCATTTGGACTCCCGCTTTGCCCGCGGGTTGTCCTCCACTGACGGCATCCAAATGCAACCCTTTGCCGACCTCAGTCTGTGTACCCGAAGGCTGGCTAACAAAAACCGTAACTGTAGGACTACCCGCTCTGACCGCGGGTTGTCCTATACTAGAGGCATCCAAATGCAGCCCTTTGTCGACCTGGTCTGTGTCCCCGAAGGCTGGCCACCAAAATACGCAACACTGGGATTACCCGCTCTGCCCGCGGGTTGTCCTATACTGGCGTCATCCAAATGCAGCCCTTTGCCAACCTCGGTCTGTGTCCCCGAAGGCTGGCCACTAACATCCGCAACACTGGGACTACCCGCGGGTTGTCCTACACCGTCGATATCAATAGGTAGTCCTGTGCCAGCCACGGTTTGTATCCCCGCTGGCTGGCCCCCATTTCTGATCGAAATCCCTCTGACATTTCCCCCTTCTATCCTAGGCTTAGTCCGACCTTTGCCAGCCTCAATTTGGGACCCCGAAGACTGGCCACCATGAGTAATCTGGGTATGGGCATGCTGGTTATAATGGCTAATATTCCCACCAGTACCCACATCCTTCACGGGAGAGTCCAAATAGGTGTGCACCCCTTGCGGCTTGGCATTATGCGCAACCCCCTTCCCTTGAACCCGCCTATTAGTGTCGGTGTAGTGGTTCTCACAACCCGTAGTGGAGTGCCCAATCCTATGACATTTCCCGCAAAATTCTGGTAGCTTCTCGTAGATGATCCGCTGGTCAATAATGGTGTCATCCCAAAGCTTGAGTTCAATGACATCAAGTGTACCTTTGGAGAGGTCAATCTCAACAAGTGCCCGTGCATATGAAAGTTGCTCTTTGTCACATGTGAGTTTATCCGTACCAATGGGCTTACCAACTCGTGATAAGATGAGGCTCAAGGCTTCTCATTCCAAAGTTCCAAAGAGAGCGATGGGAGCCTTACCCATACCAGTATGGTGCAAATCTCATGGTTGTCGAATGTAAAGCAATACAACATATCCTTAAGAAGAAGTGACATGCAATACACAAAGTGCGGCCCATTAGCTAAAACTTTCTCTTTATCCGCCACAATATTGAAATTAAATACAATCCAACCTGAAGCATGAACATTAAATTTGTATGCAACTCCCCATGAGCGACATAGCTTCCTTAATGCCAAGCTCCCCAGATAAGTCCCCTCAAAATAACCAACCAGGAGGTGTCCCAAAGTTTCGGTAAGATCATCCAAGTCACCCCTAGGGAGTTCTAGAGGTCCCACATTACGACTATCAGTAACAAAATGCAACCTTTTTCCATTAGACACATCGCAGTTGCCTTTAACTATGGGCGCATAGGCCTTCTCTGTGTTGGGGCCATTAGGATCTTTAGTTTGGTTATCCGTGGTGTTAATAACTGTAATATCACGACCATTCCCATCCGAAGTCGATGATGTATCCTGAGAACCAAGGGTGCATGAAAAAAGGAGGGAGCTCGAAGTACCCTCATTGATATACACCTCGTCCGTATGAGAGTGGTCACCCGCGGGAGTATCCCCCACCTGAAGACCATTGCTTTCTAGTCCAAGCGTGGAAGGGTTCCCTGCTGAGGTGGAACCGCAAGCAATCGGGGGAACTCCACAGCGGAGGTGATCTCAATAGAAGTCTGCCTCATTCGGATGGGTAGGGGCGTGAAGTTCCCTTGGTTCTTTTTTTTTTATGAAAAGGTAAATGTGTATTGAAATCATCAAAATGTACAAGTATGATGGGAATACCCACAGACTCATTGACGATATAAATCTAGCGCATCCCTGCTAGGCAGATCAGCAGCAGATTTAATCACGTCAATAACAAAACTCTAGCTAGTCCCACAAGCTGGGAAGTCGAGAGTGCAAAAATATAATGCATGTAGGAGATCAATGAGAAAGTCCTAAGCTATGGAAATTCCCTTATGTAACCATAAGGTTGCAGTTGCGGGCCTCCTTAAACCCTTGCCATGGTAAACCCAAAGGGAGAAACCCACGGTCAAGGGAAGATTACCTATTCGGACATGGGATGAGCCCACCCTCGTCACGTTATGCTGCTAAAAGATAATCACCATAGAACCTAAGACCTATAAGACTTAAGTTCTCACGCTTACCCACAATTCGGGAAGTCCCGCGGTTCAACAAAATAAGAAGAACCCCCGCCAATCCCACACACCGGGTGGTCAGGAGACTCCAGCTGATCCCACAGGTCGGGTAGTCTGGAGATTTACACATGACTAACCAAGACATACATATCATCATGTATCCTAGCCCGCGGCCAAAGTAACGAAATTGTCTTGGAATAGGGGGTACAATGCAAACAAGATTTTGTAGATGTTGGTCTTGATCCTAAACAGAGTAGCTTCTCTATCTAGTCTCGACCTTTCAAAAATAATCTTGTTCCTTACTGCCCAAATATGGTAGACGGTGGTGGCCAGCCCAACCCGCTTTGCTTTAGCTTGCCAACCCGTACCATGTCCCTCTTTCTTAATATATTTTAAAGCGCTATCGATGGTGGTCATAGCCCTCCGGATGCCAAGCCATGTCTTGACCCTGGACCAAAGGTAACTACTGACCGTGTAACTGAAGAAAAGGTGCGCTATTGACTCATCAGATTAGCCGCAAAGGGAGCACCTTGTATCAATGTCCATATAAGTGACTCTATCCTTCGTTCGTAATATTTTCCTCGCACAAAGCCACAGAATGAAAGACTGCTTTGGAGTGATACAGGAACCCCAAACATCCTTCGCCCAAATCACCGGCTGCCCATGTGTCCTGAAGTAATCATAAGAATTGTGATTGCTACTATACCATGCCTCCATGGTAGTAGCCGCCCGGTCATGGAACCCTTCACGGTCATAAATGATGTCACGAATAATGAGAAGCCGCTTGATCAGAGGTGAGTCGTCCTTCTTTGCAACCCACGTCCAAATGTTGTTGTTGTTGCTACGATACTTGTGATTGATCCATTTAATCCAGAGCGTGTGCTTCTTTTGATGGATATTCCAAAGGCATTTAGCAAGCAAAACAAGGTTCCAGGTCTTGAGATCCCTGATTCCGAGGCCACCCTCAGATTTCGGCATGGTACACTCCTTCCAGGCTACAAGAGGGTGGTTAGAATGCCACAAGAAGGTCCTACAAAGCCCATAAAATTTCTTACAAACCGCAACAGGCACTGGCAGCATAGATAACTAGAAGCATTCCACAACTTGGAGGACAGACTTGATAAGCTCAAGTCTGCCCGCATAAGATAAAGTAGCGCTCATCCACGAGTCAATGTACCCGACAATTTTGTTCACAAAAGGGTCTTTGTGTACCAGTCTCATCCTCTCCGCGGCTAGGGGAATGCCAAATTAGCTGAAAGGCATAGTGCCGGTGTCGAAGCTAGTAATCTGCTTAATATCATCAAGGTCGTTTTCCGTAATACCAGCCGTGTACAAGATGGACTTGAGGGCATTGGAACTGAGACCCGAGCATTTCTGAAAATCTTCTTCCTAGCCATCCAAGAGGTTACAATAAACGATTACAAGAAAATTGAAACAAATGATCAATGCTGGAATTTTAAATTCGGACAGACCCGGGTTATGAATTACAACGCTTCACCTAGTTATACAAATGCTTGCCTAAAACAATAAAGTGTTAGGGAAATATGTAAATAAATCCGGACAGGCCCGATTTTGAATTACAAGATTTCACCTGATTATAAAAGCTTGAAATAAGAGTAAAGTCCGGACAGGCCCGGTATTGAATTACAAATTCACAATTCAGAAGCGCAATCCTAGTATTTGTCTATCGATGCTCTTAGATTTGCCTATTAAGTATAGATAGTAAAATACTTCAAATGAAAGCAGTAACTATGCTAAACAAGAAAGTTATTGGAATACCTCGTTGTCGTGTGCCTCCATTGGTTCGAACGGGTAACCCCGTGAACACTTCTATTAGGCCTGCGTTGCCACACCCTAAAGTTCGTGGATCATCAACCCGCCTTATTCTTCTATAATTTTCCGTTACCATATAATATGGTAATTATCATGATTAGGCTCGTGTTTAACTCGTTTTACCCTTCCAATAACCTGCAAGGCAAAGCACACCTCGCCAGTATCTCAAAAAAGCAATGTGACAAGACTTGAGATGCAAAGCCGAGAATGGAAAGGGACAAGTCACACAAGATTGGTCAACCTAAAAGGCTAACACTAAAATGGCAAACATCGGAAAACCAACGGTACTATTCTCAAGGGGGGACTGTTATATCATACAAATAGGCGTCTTTATGAGCCTATAGGCATACTAGGGTGGTCTCGGTCAAAGCACTAGCACCAAAATGGCTAAACGGACTGCACGACGGTCTATAGTCAGCGTGTTTGGCCAAAAATGGCAATGCGCAGGGGCTAGGCAGTGCGCGCAGGCGAATGCTTGCACAAATAAGGCAAAGGGTCAATGTCAAGCGTTACAATTCGCAGGAATTCAAATTTTTGCATAGAGAAACACAATGCAAGAGAGAGAGAGAGTAAGGGTCCTTAGGATCTAAGTGAGCATAATAATGTTATGAACACGAGGAACACGAAGAACAAGCAAGATTATAATCTCTAAACTTCAAAGACGCTAATCAACAAGACATGATAGGATTATGAGAAAACGGTAAGAAATACTCAAGTAACCCTCAAGTAGCAAGTTAACAAGGTCTATAAGCACCAAATTAACACTAATAGAGGCAAGACCCGATTTTGAATTACAAGATTTCACCTGATTATAAAAGCTTGAAACAAGAGTAAAGTCCGGACATGCCCGGTATTGAATTACAAATTCACAATTCAGAAGCGCAATCCTAGTATTTGTCTATCGATGCTCTTAGATTTGCTATTGAGTATAGATAGTAAAATACTTCAAATGAAAGCAGTAACTATGCTAAACAAGAAAGTTATTGGAATACCTCGTTGTCGCGTGCCTCCATTGGTTCGAACGGGTAACCCCGTGAACACTTCTATTAGGCCTGCGTTGCCACACCCTAAAGTTCGTGGATCATCAACCCGCCTTATTCTTCTATAATTTTCCGTTACCAAATAATATGGTAATTATCACGATTAGGCTCGTGTTTAACTCGTTTTACCCTTCCAATAGCCTGCAAGGCAAAGCACACCTCGCCAGTATCTCAAAAAAGCAATGTGACAAGACTTGAGATGCAAAGCCGAGAATGGAAAGGGACAAGTCACATAAGATTGGTCAACCTAAAAGGCTAACACTAAAATGGCAAACATCGGAAAACCAACGGTACTATTCTCAAGGGGGGGACTGTTATATCATACAAATAGGCGTCTTTATGAGCCTATAGGCATACTAGGGTGGTCTCGGTCAAAGCATTAGCACCAAAATGGCTAAACGGACTGCACGACGGTCTATAGTCAGCGCGTTTGGCCAAAAATGGCAATGCGCAGGGACTAGGCAGTGCGCGCAGGCGAATGCTTGCACAAATAAGGCAAAGGGTCAATGTCAAGCGTTACAATGCGCAGGAATTCAAATTTTTGCATAGAGAAACACAATGCAAGAGAGAGAGAGTAAGGGTCCTTAGGATCTAAGTGAGCATAATAATGTTATGAACACGAGGAACAAGCAAGATTATAATCACTAAACTTCAAAGACGCTAATCAACAAGACATGATAGGATTATGAGAAAACGGTAAGAAATACTCAAGTAACCCTCAAGTAGCAAGTTAACAAGGTCTATAAGCACCAAATTAACACTAATAGAGGCAAGACCTACCCAGAGAGTCACCCGTAACCACCCGTAAACTCAAGGGACCTAAAAGGTGCGATTTTAAGAAACTCAAGAACACAGATGAACAGAGACAAATCTACGATGAGGCAAGCCTAAAAACAGTGTTACACCACCTTAACAATCACAGACGAGGTAGTTCCAGGTAAGGAATCCTTTGTAAAACACCCGTAGGAGGGTAGACAACAAGAATCGCAAGAACAAGAGGAGTGAAATCTTAGCAACAACAAACAAGAACACGGAAGAAGAAGCACCAAGGAACACAAAACCAGAGATACCAAAGCTTAAATTTTAATCTAAACAAACGTAAAGAAGAAGGAAAGTGTAAAGAAATCACCGGGATTTGAGTTTCCCTTTGCTTCCAGATTTTGTAGTTGTTGAGCTCCGATGGAAGTTATTGAGGTTCCGATGTTGTTGCGTCTCAAGATGATGGTAACAAAAAGGATTCTCTCCACCCCCAAAGGGGTGAGAACTACAACTTGTAACTTTGAGGACCGAGAGAGATATTTAGCAATGAGGAGAGACTCCGGTGGTTGAGACATAAAAGCTTCAATAAATGCTATTCCTCCAAGAACCTTAAAAGTTTAACATATATAGTAAACCTCTCATAAATGAACACGGAGAGTGAGAAGAAGTTGTCAACAATCACAGAGCACTCCGTATTTAATCAAAGAGAAGAATCCGTGAGCTTCAAGTCTTCAACTTAGACGAAGTACAATCATAATCTCACGAACAATTTTCAGTGAAATCCAACGCGAAAATGTATTCTCCACCTTTAATCTAATAACATGAACAAAGCACTTGGATAAATCCAAGCCAAAAGATTCGCTCTTGTAACTTTGTTAAGCCTTAGTCGATTTTAGTGAGAAAAACTAGAGAGAAGGAGGAGCATTATTTATCAGTATGAAATCCTTCTCTTCATTTCATATAGTTAGCTAGTCGTGAGTAGTGTTCTAAAAGACGTTTTCAGGGCGAGGCACACTAAAAATGCATCGAGGTGTATTAGTTGGGCGCAAGTATCATGGGTCGTAACTCTCAAATTTGGGATGTTCGCTTAGGGGTAAGACCCAACGTTTTGTGCATTCATTTGGGGGTAGTCCCTAGAACTTCTTTAAATTAAAGCCAAAATTACTTGATAAATTTTTATTTAATATTTTTTCCGTTTCAATTTATATGATGTAGTTTGATTGGACACAGTGTTTAAGAAATAAAGGAAGGCTTTTGAATCATGTGGCCCAAACAAGCCAAAAATATTTGTATGGTTATAGATCATCTCGTTAAGCATAAAATGATAAAGTTTAAAGTTAAATTGTCATCAAATATGAAAATGTGTCATTTTTAGACTAATTAAAAAGAAAAGTGTGTCATATAAATTGGGGCAAATGAAGGACTTAAATACTCAAAATTTAACTCATATTCGATACTCAAAAAAAAAGAAGACATTTTCTAATTGTTTACTATCTTAATTTCACAATTCTTTCTTAGAATACTCATTGACGCTAAGTAGGGGTGTCAAATGTAAGTGTTTTGTCGGGTTCGTACACGCAGCGGAATTTGAAAATTTATATTTCAAACTCGAAATTCGGTCAAACTGTAGTATGAATATATGATGTAAAATAAACATAAAATAATAATGTAATACTTCGAACGAAGACTTAAATTTTGTAGATAGCACTCTTCAAATCTGGAAGCTTTGTGTAGTCCGAGGGTGCATACGCAAATGTCCCTCGATTTGCAAGTTCTGGAAAACTTTGATGTAATTTGCTAAGTCTAGAATGCTAGGATTCCAGCAGAGCTTTAGAAGAGATTAGTCTCTTGCTTTTGGTGTAGTGAAATGGGAGGGGGAAACCCTCTATTTATAGTTGAGAATAAAAGCTTTAGGGTTCCCATGGGCGTGCCTGTGCCCGTGCCCAGCAGAAATGAACTGGTCGACTGGATCGCGTAACGCGCCTCGGCACCGCGGCCCTGAACCATTGGCACCGCGGCCCTGTCCCATTTTCCGCCCCTTTCCAATTTCTAATGTCCCGATTATCAACTGAACATATACATTATCTCATTCTAATTACATCCTTCAATTGACAGAACATTTGACTTAGTGTTACCCTTCAGGCCTTTACATATCGACACTAATTATATTAGGGTCTTCACGGAACTCCTAGACTGCGCCAGAAGACGAACTCAATATGTAAATTTAGCTACACGAAACATGTGAACTGAACCTCTATGTGGGAAGATAAAATTCTTTCATTCACGACACACTCAATCAAGGTTAGGATTTGTCAAGTGTCTATCCAAATGGCTTGATTATAATACATCATCTATATTAGTTGACAACAGGACCATATCACAGACATGTCCATTGCGTTGTCCAACGACTTAGTCAACCTAACATCTTATGAGTATCTGAGTGTTCTCTCGAGTATATATTCAAGGAATGAGTTCTAATCTTGGCTCAACTACCACCTTTAATCCACTTCGTAACGTACCCAAAACAAGTCGCGTCTCAACCTATAAGGCATTTGAGCTTAGGACAGGTTCAAACTACATTACTCCATGAATAAGGTGTGTATCGACCTCAAGTCTAAGGACTACTATCTCCCACACACCGATGACACTTTAGACAGATAACAAACAGTGCATCAGTAGGGTATACCAACTTCAACAAGTATTCATGCATCCATCACGAGTTGTCATAACTCATAGAAAGTGAGACATACTACTTTCCCTAAGGATATGATGCATACCACATATCGATGTATCGCATATCATCGATATCCCAATTTCGGTGATCATTAGTCGAGGCGATTTAAGAGTTACGTTAAAATATTAATTCTCACATCATTTATAAACACGTGAACTCTAGAGATGTATTTATAAAATATTATAAACAATCAACTAATAATTCAATAAATGCAAATGCCATAATATTAATCATCATTAATATAAATACGAATGTGTATAAAGTACATTTTGTCCTAATACAGATTGTCTCTAGGACATACATCTACTTTCAATCTCCCACTTGGCCTAGAGCCAATCACCAACATATCTAATACCCATATTTTGAAAATGACCATTATGCTTTACCAAACTTAATGATTTAGTAAACGGGTCTGCTAGATTATTGTCTGTGGGAACATAATCTATCTTAATATCTTCAGTTTCCACCATCTCTCAGAGAATGTGGTACTTCCTCGGTACATGCTTGTTTCTGTTTGTTGATCTTGATTCCTTTGTTTGTGCAATCGCACCAGTGTTGTCACACTAAATAGTTATTGGACAAATAGCACTTGTAACAATCCCTAGTTCCTTCAGGAACTCAGAAATCGTGATGCCTTTCCTTAGCGCCTTCCGATCCAAGAATGTACTCCGCCAAAGAGTCGTGTCGTGAGAGTAGCCTATTTGGAACTCTTCCAGCTCACTGATCCTCCATTGAAAACAAAAGTGTAACCAGACTAAGATTTGAAATCAACAACATCTGTCTAGAAATTAGCATCGGTATACCCAGTGGCAACCAACTCATTATTTCCACCATAAACTAAGAAGTAATCTTTAGTACGTCTGAGGTACTGGAGAATACTCTTGACTGCCTTCCATTGATCCTCACCAGGATTCTGCTGGAACTTGCAAGTCATACTAAGTGCAAAGGTCACATCTGGCCTAGTACATGTCATGTCATACATGATCGATCCTATAGCCGAGGCATATGAGATCCTCTTCATGCGCTCAAGTTTTAAAGCACTAGAAGGGCAACCCTTCTTAGATAACTTAATACTTTGACCCATTGGAAGACTGTCTTTCTTGGAATTCTCCATTGAAAAGCGTCTAAGCACTTTGTCTATGTAGATTGACTGTGACAGCCCCAACAACCTATTAGGTATATCTCTATAGATTCTAATTTCCAGAATGTAACAGGCTTCACCTAAATCCTTCATCATGAAGGTCTTGGACAACCATTTCTTAACTGACTGCATGAGGGCCTTATTGTCTCCCATTATCAATATGTCATCAACATATATAATAATGAAGACAATGCCCCCATCCTTGCGTTTGATATAAACACAAGGATCCTCTTTGCTTCGGATGAAATCAAAATATTTGATAGCCTTGTCAAAGCAAATGTTCCAACTCCTAGAGGCTTGCTTAAGCCCATAAATGTACTTTTGTAGCATGCACACATCACTTGGTGTGGACTCACATGAAAAACCCTTGGGTTGTTTCATATACACTTCCTCAATTAGATGACCATTGAGGAATGCAATTTTGACGTCCATATGCCAAATATCATAATCATAATATGCAGCTATCGCAAGCAAAATCTGAATAGACTTTATCTTAGCCACCGGTGAAAAGGTTTCATCATAATCCACACCAGGACGCTGAGTAAAACCTTTGGCCACTAGTCTAGCTTTATAAGTCTGAACCTTGCCAGATGCATCAATCTTCTTCTTGAAGACTCATTTGCATCCTATGGGTTTAATCCCATTTGAAAAATCAACCATGTTTCACACTTGATTGATATACATAGATTCCATTTCGAATTTCATGGCTTCTTGCCATCTCTTCGAATCAATGTCCAGCATTGCTTTTGTCACGACCCGAACCCGGACCCGTGACCGGTGCCTTAACCCGGGCACCCTAGTGACACAACATCAGAGAAAACCAGCGGAATGTAAACTCAAGATAAACAACCATTAAGATATAGAATAGTCTAGCCTAAACTGGCTAACCCAAAAGTACATAAACCGAACAGTTACATCCTTAACGAACCAAGTTCTGACAAGACTACAGGCCTCTAAGAATGAATAACACTATGACGGGACAGGGCCCCGTCATGCCCCTGAATGTACAAAATAACCACGACTCCAGGGAGAACCATACCAAAAGTCGAGCCTCCGAAGAAATGGAGCTCCTGACACCTGAGTACAAGATCCTAGGAACGAGGATCTACCACCTGCTTTCCCTTACATGCGGATTGAACGCAGCCCAGGAAGGGGTCGAGACACAACGTACCAAGTATGTAAAGCGGAAAATCGTAGTAATATCATAAGTCCAAAATACGAAAGTTATAGATAAAACCAAATTATGTTGCAGACTGTGCCTTACTAATAATGAGAGTAACAAGTATACATCAGATAGCATAAAAATAGAGGCTCATGATCAAAACAGGTACCTCGCCGTAGTATCATTAAGCAATCCTACTCCCGGGACTATTTCACCCGCATAGGTCCCGTGGACCCGCATGAGGTCATCCGCCTCGCCATAGGACTATTTCACCCGCACGGGACTATTTCACCCGCATGGATCTGTGGATCCGCATGAGTACCATCGCTGCACTCGCGTGGGACTATTTCACCCGCATGGATCCTATGGTCCAGATCCGCACGAGTACAATCGCGTCGCGACTCGCGATCACGGGTAGCAAATCCATGGCATAAATAATAACCCGGTTTACGTAATAATATAAATATATATAACATAGCTCATCCGCTATTAAACATAACATAAGCACTACCGCCTATCACATCACAACATAAGCACTACCGCCTATCATAACTTAAGCAAGTTAAGAATCACCTAACTTCTTATTAATAGTATTAATACATCCTCTCATTTTAGTATACCTAAGGCACGATCATGTCTTTTAATAAAAATTCGGATTTAACCCAAGTATCATGTACCTCTAACCTTTTAAGAAATAACTCTTTTATACAAAAATCCAAGATACTAATCACCATAGTATCAAGTTACGATTTCTTTTCAAAACAAGTCACAGTTCCTTTAAAAACTATCTCAAGCTTCTAAATAAATTGACTTCATTTCTTGTAAAACCTTAGGCACTTCATGCCTTAAAACCATTTTCCTTTCACACGTTCAAATCATCAAAACCTTTCTCCATTAAACTTTCACACACTAATTTAACCAACTCCCATAAAGCCGTTATACTAGAGTTAAACAATAGTAAAACACATTCCTTAAGTCCAAGGGATTTTTCTACTTTTCTTTTAACGCAAGTATCAAATACTTATATCAAACGAAGATTTCCAAATCTTGACGCTCACCATACTACATAGGTACAACTAATCATGCTCAAGAGATAGGAAGCTCCACATACCTCTTCGGTCAATCCACAAGCTAAGTCCAATTTACCGCATGTAGTATGTCAACCTAAAATGACCACAATACGTTTATCAAGCTCTAATTTATTATGCAGAATTTTTCCAAGTTAAAGTCACCAATTTCCTACGGAAAATTGGGCCGCGGGTCCTTTGGGGCTACATACTGTGCCACCTTGTCCAAGGTCGATGTTTCACGCTCAAATGCCATGTTTAAGGGGCACCAACCACCCAACACCCAGGGGATTACACACCTAAACTTTGGTGTGCAAAAATTCAGCCCCACAAGTTACAACAACTAACCCAACAAGTCTAATGTAGTATTTAGGCAACAACATGCTCATAAGATCCCCCTAACCAATTCTTTCATAACCAAACCCCATTTCTTACATGCAACTACTCTAAGTGCATTTTTCCAACTACAAGTTCTTCCTATTAAACATGCAACACCCAATACCAACTACAAGAGAAGAAATGTTACCTTAAGTTTTAGCCAAACTTATTCCAACACCTTGCTAGCCTTTTTCTCCAAGAACACCACCACAATAACACTTCTACGCTAGTCACAAGCTTCCTTCTTGCCTTTAACTTTTCAGATTTTCTTAGGCTAGAACACCTCTTGAGGTTTTAGAGAGAAGGGGGAGCTCAAGCCTTGGAGAGAGAGAGAGAGAGTAAAGATGAAAGATGGAAAAGTGACCAAGCCTTGGTCAATTATATTGCATGCATTCTGAAAATCAGATGGGGGGGGGGACACTTGTCACCCTCCCATGGCCTCTTTTAAAACACAAATCAGATTTTCTAAGTTTTTCCGCCCAAATTTTCCGCCTCGCGCCACGCTCCGGCCACAAGGCTGAGACTCGATCGCGGTCCAGTTCAACCACGGGGTATAACATTCTCCCCCCCATAGAAACATTCGTCCCGAATGTTCCTTCTAGCCTCACACAAAACACAATATAAACATATCTTCTTAACTATTCCTTTGCAAATAAGAATGCTCCCCGAGCCACAACATTACTCAAGCATAATCAACTAAATTAACACCAATCAGTAGGAAAGGGGGTTACCTGGAGGTATAGGGAATAAGTGTGGGTATTTCTTCATCATATCATCCTCCGCTTCCCACGTCATCTCCTCTCTGTTCTCGTTCCGCCATAAAACTCGACGAAGCCACCTCCTTCGTCCGAGTCGTCTAACTTGACGATCGAGTATTGCTATGGACTCTCCTCATAAGACAACTCCTCACACTGGATATCCCGAATCGGTGCACTCTAGACGGATCTCCAACGCATTCGTAACATAGACACGTGAAAATGGATGTACCGCCAAGATCGGACGGCAGATCCAACTCATAGGCAACCTTGCCCACTCTTGGACAACTGACACGCCCAATGTACCTGGGCCGAGTTTCCTTTCCTCCCAAATCTCATCACACCCTTCATGGGTGACACTTTCGTAAAGACCCAATCATTAACCTCAAACTCTAAGTGTCGACGCCGATGATCGCGTATGATTTACGCTTCGACTGGCTGCTAATAACCGCTCTGGATAAGCTTCACCTTATCCATCACTGAACCAAATCCGCCCGATTAATCGCACTTCTCCCACTTCAAACCAACCTATCGGTGACTGCACTTCTCCCGTATAAGGCCTCATAAGCGCGCCATCCGAACACTAGAATGGTAGCCGTTGTTATAAGCAAATTCCACAAGAGGTAAATGATCCTCCCGGCTACCCCAAATCAATAACACAAGCCCGCACATATCCTCGAGTTCGGATAGTGCGCTCGCCCGTCCGTCCGCTCGAGGATGAACGCCGTCGAGACTCACTGTCCCTAATCCTTCGGAAAGACCTCCGAAGTTAGCCGTGAACTGGCTCTCTATCTCGATATAATCGACACCGACTCCGCAATCTCACAATCTCTCTAATATATAATCTGCATAGTCCTACTAAAACGTCGTCTGACCCGGAAGAAAGTGGGCTGATTTCACAAGATGTCAACAATAACCCAAATGGAATCATGCCTCCTCCGGTGCGAGGTAACCGTAATAAAGTCCATGTTGACCACCTCCCACTTCCACATCGGAATATCAATAGCCGTAATAGCCCACCGCTTCGTGCTCAACCTAACTCGCGACAATTAGGACATCGGGCAACAAACCGCCACGCCCTCTTCAAACCATCCCACCAATATATACACGAGGTCGTGGTACATCTTAGTCGACCGGATGAATCGAATAACGAGCACCGTGTGCCTCCCGAGAATGGCGACGAAGTCCTCGCTACATCGGAACACACAACCGCCCTCGAATCTTAGCACCCCATCGGTGCTACCAAATAGACTCTTCTCTTCCCGAGAGCCGCGTCTCTGCATCGTACCAAAATCGGATCCTCATATCGCCGCCTCTTCACCTCCTCGACGATGGAAGACTCGGCGACTTCGAACCCGAATTCGCATTAACGGAATCAACCAAACGAACCCCAAGGCTTGCTAATCGTGTAGCTCTCGGACCATATCCCTTTCTCTCATCAACATCGATAGACTACCCATCGATCTGCGACTGGCGGCATACGCCACTACATTGCCTTCCCCGGTGGTACGAATATCAACATCGTAATCCTTAGTAGCTCCAACCACCGTCTCGCCGCAAGTTCGCCTCCTCGGTGAAGATGTGCTGAGACTCTTGTGGTCGTGTAAATGTCCACATGAACTCCATATAAATAATGTCTCGGATCTTGAAGGCATGAATCATCGCCGCCACTCCAAGTCATGTGTGGGATAGTTCTTCTCATGTTTCCTGCCGTCGGGATGCATAAGTTATAACCTTGCCGTCCGCGTCAAAGACGCACTCCAAGCCCGACACCGACGCGCCACAATAAACCACATATCCATCTAAACCTGCGGAAGAGTAAGAACGGGGCGGTCGTCAACTTCTCCTTTAGCAACCAAAACTTTCTCACAAGTATCCGTCCACCGAACATAGCCGCTCGAGTCACTTAGTCAAAGGTCTTGAAATAGAAGCAAACTTCTCCACAAACCTCCGATAATAACTCGCAAGGCCCAAAGCCGCGCACTGCTCGGTGTAGTGGGTCTAGGCCAAGTCTTGATCGCCTCAATCTTTGTCAGACAACCCGAATACCATCGGCTCGATAACATGTCCTAAGAAAGCCATGAAGCCACCAAAACTCGCATTTCGAGAACTTGGCATACAACCGCCGGTCCTCGAGGATTCCTTCACCGCCTCAAATGATCGCGTGCTCTCGCTCGCGCGAATACACCAAGATATCATCGATGAAAACTATAACGAACATATCCAAGAATGGCACGAACACCCTATTCATCAAATCCATGAATACCGCTGAGCGTTGGTCAACCCGGAAAGACATCACCTGAACTCATAGTGCCCATACCGGTCCCGAATGCGATCTTGGGACATTCGCCTCTAACTCGCACTTTTGATGATAACCGTAACGCAGTCTATCTTGGAAAAACATCTCGCACTCGCAATCGGTCAAACAAATCATCAATCACGGGAGGATATCTATTCTTGATAGTTACCTTGTTCACCGCTCGTAATCAATACACATACGCAACGTCCCCATCTTTCTTCTTTACAAATAACAGGTGCTCCCGAGGAGAAACACTTGGCCCGATAAAGCCTTTCTCCAAAGAAATCTTTCACCGGTCCTTCAATTCCTTCAACTCGGCAGTGCCATTCTCGTATGGCGGGATAGATATCGGTCGAGTGTCCGTGCCAAATCGATGCAAAACTCAATCTCCTCTCGGGAGGGATACGGAAGCTCGTGGGAAAACGCCCGAAACTCTCTAACCACCGAATCGATCAAGGTCAGTATCTCACCTCGATGTCGAATACGAACCAAATGGTAAATATACCCTTCCGTACCATCTTCCTAGCCTTGAGGTAAGAAATAAACCTACCGCCGGTGATGCAAGATTCCCTTCCACTCGATAACCGCTCACCAGAAACCGAACCGAACTAACCTCTCTCTCAGTCCACATTGGCATAGCAAGACGCTAGCCAATCCATACCCATAATCACATCGGTCCGCATGTCCAACTCTATCAAGTCGGCTAGAGTCGGCGACCATCTAAAGTCACCGGGCAAGCCTTATATACCCGCCGCCTAACACCGGCACCCACGGCAGAGCCACCTCAAAGGATTCTATGGACTCGGCTCTATCCCTATTCTACCAAAGAATATGAGGAGATATATAGGACAAGGTAGAACACGGATCTATCAAAGCATAAACATCACAAAGAAGAAACCAACAATGTACTGTGGCGACATCGGTGACGCCCCGGTCCCGGGCGGCCGACATAGCATAAATGCGCTCGAGGACCGCTGAATCGAACCTCTACCACGACCCTCGCCGCGCTCGCTCGTCTGCGTGAACACCGCCCCGGCGCATCGCCATCGACGATGAAGACACCATCGACTTCGCTTACCGAGCCATCATATTCCCGCCACCCGGACGGACAATCTCTCTCAAATGGCCCGCTGGCCGCAAGAATAACAAGCTCGGAGGAACACGACACCCCATAATGGCAATCACCACATCGACCACACCGAGGCATAGGTGGCCTCATCTCGACCGAACTCGTCCTCCGAAACCCGGCCCTCGAACCACGCTCCGCCTGAATACTCGTCCGTCCGAAGATGGTGGAGCGCTCGACCGGCCGTGGTGCAAATGCAGCTTTGTTGGGTTTACCACTAAAACAACCAGAGGACCTCGCCCCGCCTCTTCTGCTGGGTACTGTCGATCCGTCGGCCCGCGTTCTCACACCCGAGAGCATGTGCTGCATGCGGCAATGTCCATGCCGTTGGAGAGCCACCCCGAGCAACTCTCGCCAAGTGATCATCGAGTCGTGACATAGCGGTGCACTCGCCCTCCATGTATGCGCTACCAATGCGGCACATACCTAGCCAATGAATCAAACTCCACGTTGTATTCGGACCGTCGCCCATTCTGTCTCGGGTCAAAAATCTATCGCCCGAGCCCTCTCATCTGCGGTGGCAAGAAATGGCCAAATAACGCCCGAGAACTCGTCCCAAACAGCTGGATGTGCATGCTCCCCCCGGGACAGTTCCCACGAATCATACCAGTCAACTGCAGTGTCCCGCAGCCGATGCGAACCTAATACCACTGACTCGGTCTCTGAAGCCCCGATCACCTCACGATTCTCTGCGAATCGGATAAAATCCTGCGGATCATCCTCGTGCCTCGACCCATAAAACTCGTGGGCTGAACTCAAAAGTCTCTCGCCTCAGCTAGCGGCTCTGGCCGAACTACGGTGCAAATGAATCTGCATGTCTCACCTATCCTCCTGTTTGGCCACGATCACGGCGAATCGGGCTATCTCTTGTAGCCCATATCCTTCGCTCGCCGCTGGATGGAGGCTCAGTACGCGGTCTCGGCGAGCCGCTGCTGCTCCGACTCTTGGGGTTGGCGACGTCGTAGAACTCGCCGTCAAAACACCTCGTCGTAGTGACTGCCAGGGCTCAGTGACCCTCGGTGCCCTACTTGGTAGTTCTCTCGCTTTGCCCTTCTTCGGGCTGCGTTGCCTTGCGCGAGACATAAGCGATACAGGAAAAATACGTCGAGGAAATTCAACCTATAGCACGGCTCTATTGCACGATCTTAGAGTGAAAGAATGGGAACAAATCCTAAATATCCTGCAGCCTCCTGATTATAGATGTGGTGCACAACACATCGATAATCAAGACTCTACTAGATACGGCCTGTAGACTCTTTCCGAGGATTAATCGCTCGATACCACTTTTGTCACGACGAACCGGACGTGGCCGGTGCCTTAACGGGCACCCTAGTGACACAACATCGAGAAAACCAATGGAATGTAAACTCAAGATAAACAACCATTAAGATATAGAATAGTCTAGCCTAAATCGGCTAACCAAAAAGTACATAAACCTAACATTTAAATCCTTAACTAACAATGTTCTGACAAGACTACAGGCCTATAAGAATGAATAACACTTTGACGGGACCGGGCCCCGTCATGCCCCTTATTGTAAAAAATAACAACGACTCCAGGGAGAACCATACCAAAAGTCGAGCCTCCGAAGAAATGGAGCTCACGACACTGAGTACAAGATCCTAGGAACGAGGATCTACCACCGCTTCCCTTACTGCGGCGTGAACGCAGCCCCGAAGGGTCGATGACACAACGTACCAAGTATGTAAAACTGGAAAATACTGTAGTAATATCATAAGTCCAAAATACAGTAAAGTTATAGATAAAACCAAATTATGTTGCACTGTGCCTTACTAATAATGAGAGTAACAAGTATACATTGTATAGCATAAAAATAGGAGGCTCATGATCAAAACAGGGTACCTCGCCCGTAGTATCATTAAGCAATCCTACTCCTGGGACTATTTCACCCGCATAGGTCCTGTGGACCCGCATGAGGTCATCCGCCTCGTCATAGGACTATTTCACCCGCATGGGACTATTTCACCCGCATGGATCCTGTGGATCCGCATGAGTACCATCGCGTACTCGCATGGGACTATTTCACCCGCATGGATCCTATGGTCCAGATCCGCATGAGTACAATCGCGTACTCGCATGGGACTATTTCACCCGCATGGATCCTATGGTCCAGATCCGCATGAGTACAAGCGCCGCACTCGCATCATGGGTAGCAAATCCATGGCATAAATAATAACCCGGGGTTTACCCGTAATAATATAAATATATATAACATAGCTCATCCGGCTATTAAACATAACATAAGCACTACCGGCCTATCACATCACAACATAAGCACTACCGGCCTATCATAACTTAAGCAAGTTAAGAATCACCTAACTTCTTATTAATAGTATTAATACATCCTCTCATTTTAGTATACCTAAGGCACGATCATGTCTTTTAATAAAAATTCGGGGATTTAACCCAAGTATCATGTACCTCTAACCTTTTAAGAAATAACTCTTTTTATACAAAAAATCCAAGATACTAATCACCATAGTATCAAGTTACGATTTCTTTTCAAAACAAGTCACATTTCCTTTTAAAACTATCTCAAGCTTCTAAATTAAGTGACTTCATTTCTTGTAAAACCTTAGGCACTTCATGCCTTAAAACCATTTTCCTTTCACAAGTTCAAATCATCAAAACCTTTCTCCATTAAACTTTCACAAACTAATATAACCAACTCCCCATAAAGCCGTTATACTAGAGTTAAACAATAGTAAAACACATTCCCTTAAGTCCAAGGGATTTTTCTACTTTTCTTTTAACGAAGCAAGTATCAAATACTTATATCAAACGAAGATTTCCAAATCTTGTACGTCTACCGTACTACATAGGTACAACTAATCATGCTCAAGAGATAGGAAGCTCCACATACCTCTTCGGTCAATCCACAAGCTAAGTCCAATTTACCGCATGTAGTATGTCAACCTAAAATGACCACAATACGTTTATCAAGCTCTAATTTATAATGCAGAATTTTTCCAAGTTAAAGTCACCAATTTCCTACGGAAAATGGGCGGCGTTTCCTTTGTTTCTACATACTTTGCCACCTTTTCCAAGGTCGATTTTTAACGCTCAAATGCCATGTTTAAGGCTCAACAACCAACCAACACCAAGGGGATTACACACCTAAATTTTGGTGTGTAAAATTCAGCCCCACAAGTTACAACAACTAACCCAACAAGTCTAATGTAGTATTTAGGCAACAACATGCTCATAAGATCCCCCTAACCAATTCTTTCATAACCAAACCCCATTTCTTACATGCAACTACTCTAAGTGCATTTTTCCAACTACAAGTTCTTCCTATTAAACATGCAACACCCAATACCAACTACAAGAGAAGAAATGTTACCTTAAGTTTTAGCCAAACTTATTCCAACACCTTGCTAGCCTTTTTCTCCAAGAACACCACCACAATAGCACTTCTACGCTAGTCACAAGCTTCCTTCTTGCCTTTAACTTTTCAGATTTTCTTAGGCTAGAACACCTCTTGAGGTTTTAGAGAGAAGGGGGAGCTCAAGCCTTGGAGAGAGAGAGAGAGAGAGAGAGAGAGTAAAGATGAAAGATGGAAAAGTGACCAAGCCTTGGTCAATTATATTGCATGCATTCTGAAGATCAGATGGGGGGGGGGACACTTGTCACCCTCCCATGGCCTCTTTTAAAACACAAATCAGATTTTCTAAGTTTTTCCGCCCAAATTTCCCGCCTCGGCGCCGCGGCGCTGAGACCCCTGACCGCGGTCCAGGCCCGAACCACGGGGTATAACAGCTTTGTTGTAGGTTGTAGGCTCATCATCATCTGGAATATCTAACTCATTTTGTGTTTCCACAAGTAGATTTAGTCTTTCCGGAGGACGATGAGTTCTAGTAGACCTACGGAGTTGAGTGTCTTGCAGTTCAGTTACATGTATGTTCTGGTTGTGAGAAGGTTCTTGTGCGTTGGTTGATCCACCAACATTAGAGCTTTCAGGAATATCATTTACATGTC
Source organism: Przewalskia tangutica (assembly GCA_029844215.1). Lineage (NCBI taxonomy): Eukaryota > Viridiplantae > Streptophyta > Magnoliopsida > Solanales > Solanaceae > Przewalskia > Przewalskia tangutica. Next base: position 131,768,802 of record CM056720.1, on the reverse strand, counting down.
TTTCCTGAATGGGAGGAAATGCAACTGGTGCACTTGCTCCCAAGGTCTGTGCCGGAGGATCTTGCATTTCTGCATTACTCCTCGTAGCACTTCCACTGGCCGAAGGGCGTACCCTGAGTACCCAATCTTCACCAAAAGCTCCCACTGAATTCTTGTTTTTATCATCCGACAAGGATTCAACCTCTATGTTACATTGTTTTTGAATTTCTTCAAGTTCATGTGCAACTCTCTTCTTGGTAGACATATTCATCTCAAGAAAAGTTGCATTCCTGGAAACAAAAATCTTATGTTCTCCAGGAAAATAGAAATAGTATCCCTTAGTTTCCTTTGGATACCCAACAAAGTAATATTTTTCACTCTTAGACTCCAACTTATCAGTGATCAACTTCTTGACATATGCAGGACACCCAGGGTCTCATGTGTCTAAGTGATGACTTCTTGCCATACCATACCTTACATCATATGCCGTCTTTTCAACTGATTTAGAAGGAAATTTATTCAGAATATATTCGAGGTTAAAATAGCGTATCCCCAGAGGTATGCTGAAAGAGCTGAAAAGCTCATCATGGATCGAACCATGTCAAGCAAGGTTTGGTTTCTTCTCTCGGCAAAACCATTCATTTGTGGTGTTCCATGAGGTGTCCATTCGGAATGGACTCCATGAAGCTTTGAGTAGTCAAGAAATTCTTTACTCAAGTATTCACCCCCTCGATCAGATCGGAGAGTCTTGATACTTTTTTAGAGTTGTTTCTCCACTTCACACTTAAACTCCTTAAACTTTTCAAAGACCTCGAATTTGTGTCTCATAAGATACACACATCCATACCTTGTCAAGTCATCTGTGAAAGTAATGAAGTATGAGAAACCTTCTCTAGCTTGAGTTGAAAATGGTCCGCACACGTCAGTATGCACCAACTCAAGCACCTCCTTGGCACAGATCCCCTTTTCAGAAAGAGGTTTAATGGTCATCTTACCCTTCAAACAGGACTCACAGTTACCATAAGATTGTAAGTCAAATGGTTCGAGGTAATTTAATTTCTTCAACCGTTCTATCCTCGTTTGATTGATATGACCAAGTCTGCAATGCCACAAATAGGTAGAATTTCTTTCATTTAACTTAGCTATTTTATTTTGTACATTGAAAATTTCCCTGCTCAGTTTAATGTATACAATCCATTCACAAGAGGCGCAATTCCATACACAACATCATCATAAGCCAAAACCATATTGCTATTAGAAATGTTTGAGAAAAATCCCTCAATATCAAGTACAGGAATGTAAATAATGTTCCTTGTCAAAGAAGGAACATAATAACAATTGTTTAACATTAAATTTTTTGCCGGAAGGTAAATCTAATTTATAATCTCCCACGCGCTCAGCATCAACTCGTGCTCTGTTTCCGACGCGCAGGTCCACCTCTCGAGGCCCGACCTTCCTGCTATTTGTTAGCCCCTGCACATTTGTACAAATGTGTGAGCCACAAGCGGTATCAAATACCCAGGAATGAGAATCATTTATAGATAGATTAATTTCAATTACAAACATATCACACGACCCGACCGGGCCGCTGATCGTACTTACCGGCACCTGTCGGTATACATCGAGAATAGCAATGAACATACATAACACATAACTTATAAAAAGGTAAACATCGCTGGCCAGCCGATAAGGCTGCCTTCCATAAAGACATACTTAATCAGAAGTACAACTTATTCTTACAGCCCAAACCACAAACGTGACTACAGACCTCTAGGAATAACAACTGTGGCGGGACAGGGCCCCGCCATACCCCCTGAATGTACAAAAGTCTATAACCTCAGGGAATCATACCAAAAGACAAAGCCTCCGGAGAGATGGAGCTTTCCAAGAAATGAACAGTGATCCTAAGAGTGTGGATCAGCAAGCTACGTATCTCGACCTGCGGCATGAACGCAGCCCCCCGAAGGAGGTCAGTACAACAGGTACCAAGTATGTGAAACTGAAAATACTGTAATGGAATCATAATAGTATATATAAAGCAGGAGACATGTATGATAGCCAACCTACAACACACAACATATACGCAGCCATGTCAAGTCAGGGACTCACGCCCTCTAAGTCATCACTCAAATATAACCATAGGTCTCATGCCCATAATATCAATCATGCCCGTGGAATTCCTTCCTCACTGCCGGCAGTCTATGATATAACAACACTAAAGAGTACACATGAACACTAGATCCCACCTGTGTCATAAGAACTGCGAGGCAAGACGGCGCATAGCTACCGATCCACCTGCATCCTCAATCGACCGGCAAGTACGAAGCTACGGATCCACCCGTACTAACAATACTAATTACACAAAACCGTACGAGGCAAGTACGAAGGCGTAGCTACTAGATCCACCCTGCATCCTCAACTGACCGGGGCAAGTACGAAAGCCAACTACCAGATCCACCCGTACCAACAATACTAATTACCTGAATCACGAAGCTGACCGGGGCAAGTACGATAGCCTCTACCAGATCCACCCTGCGTCACGTCGCTGACCGGGGCAAGTACGCAGGCTAACCACCAGATCCACCCTGCGTCACACAACTTCGCCCTAACACTGACCGGGGCAAGTACGAAAGCCAACTACCAGATCCACCCTGCATCACGTCTCTGACCGGGGCAAGTACGAGGGCTAACTACTAGATCCGCCCTGCATCAGTAGACCTCATGGAGAGCTAGTCCATAGAATAACACTATCAACAGGGAGTGAACCCTCATCATGGCCGCATACCCGTGGAATCCTCCATCACTGACGGTACGTCCCAGTAAACTTATAACTAAGACAATGGAAGCATACCCGTGGAATCCTCCATCACTGACGGTACGTCCAAGTAGACTCATAACTACATGCTTTTAATTCGAATTGCAATACCATGTCTTTACATAAACCAAGACAATTACCATGCCTTCTTTTCACATAAACCAAGAGAATTCTTATTTAAGCAAGCCAAAGTACTTATCAAGGCACACGTAGAATAATTCTCAATTAAACAAGCCAAAGTACTATGTACGTACATTCTTTTCGAAAGCATCTTTTTTATGTAAAATCCAAGATGCAAACACCCGTAGTATCAAGGCGTGTCTATTTTTCAAAGTAAGTTACTACACCTTCAGAAAACTCATTTCAAAGCTTGAAACCAAGTAACTTCAATTTCTCACAATCTAGACAACTTATGCTCATTAATCAAAATAGACAACTTTCATAACCTTCCATAAAGTTATTATAACCAACTTCCCATAAAGCCGTTATACTAACTTTATGCTTTAGAAATTAAGACATCCTTATCCTTTCATAAGGCCGTTATAACTAACTTCCCATAAAGCCGTTATAACTCCTTATAAACCATTTCGTTCTTTTACTAACCAAGAGACTTATACTTCAAACAAATTTATACAATTTTCAAAATACTTCAAGCCTCTTATCCTTTAGAAAACAAGTTTCTTACCTCAAAAATTTAAGTCTCTTATCTTTTAGAATAATTCAATACTCAATACTTTCACACCAAGTACTCTATACTTCTTTATGTCAAGAAATCATTGTCTACCTTATTTAGGATAAACCACTCCTCAAGAACAAGCGGGTTAACTTCTTAACCCAACCAACTTAGACATTTTCTTAAAACAAGTCAAGTATAACAAAAGGATTTACTTTATTCAAAACACGTACGTCTACCGTACTATATAGTTATAACTACTCATGCTCAAGAGATAAGAAAGTTTCCACATACCTCTTCGGTCAATCCACTTGCTAAGCCCAAACTACCGCAAGTAATATGACAACCTATAATAACCATGATATGTTTATTAACCTCTAATTTCAATGTAGAAATAATCTAAGTTCAAAGTCACTAAATTCTATGGAAAATTGGGCAGCATTTCCTTTGTTTCTACATACTTTGCCACCTTTCTCAAGGCCGAATTCAACATCCAAACGCCACATTTAAGGCTCAACAATCCAAACATTTCAAAGGGGATTACACACCTAAACTTGGGTGTGTAAAATTTTGCCCCATAAGGTATAACAATTCACTTAACAATTCTAAGGTAGTTTTTAGGCTACAACATGCTCATAATATCTTCTTAACCAATTCTTTCACATCCAAACCATATTTCTCACATGCAATTCTTCTAAGGGCAATATTTACTACTACAAGTTCCTTCTTCTTTACATGCAACATCAATACTAGCTATAAGAGAAGAAATGTTACCTTTGGAGCTTTAGCCAAAACTATTCCAACAACTTTGCTAGCCTCCTTTCCAAGAACACCACCACAATGATTCCTACAAGCTAGCCACAAGCTTCCTTCTTGTCCTTAACTTTTCAGATTTTTCCTTATGCTTGAATTCCTCTTGGAATTTTAGAGAGAAGTGGGTGCTTAAGCTTAGAGAGAGAGAGGTATTGAAAGATGACCAAGTCTTGAAGACTTGGTCAATATAAGACATGCAAGAATTCAGATGGGGGGGACACTTGTCACCCTCCCTTGGCCTTTTTAAACGAATAAAATCGATTTCGCAGTTTTTGCGAAATTCACGCCGCGCGCTGCTGCCCGCGCGTGACTCAGCTCTGCGGACTCTGGAACTTCCGCGCCATGCCTCGCTTCCCGGCCGCGCAACTTCAGCGCACTGCACAACCGCGCCGGCCGTGGCCCACGACCGAAAACACCCTTCTGCCCGACTGCGCACTGAACTTGTAACTTCCATAACTTCCTACTCCGACGTCCCATCGACGAACGGTTGGTTGCGTTGGAATCTAGACTCAACGAACTACGCCCTAGGCCTTTGAAACACTTAGGAACTCTCAATGTACCGGGTCATAACCCGCCTCAAAGTTGACTAAAACCCGTCCGAAACAATCCGTCAACCTATCTTTCGAAAATTTTAAGTCTTACTCCCTTTCGTACACTCTCATACGCATGACCCGAACTACGGGGTGTAACATTCTCCCCCCCTTAGAAACATTCGTCCCCGAATGTTCTTTTGGAGCCAATCTACTATTCCTCGGTACATCCTCGTACTATACACTAATGCAACTTCATTATGCCACCTATGACCCTAAGATATCGCACACGCATACCCATTCACCGTAGTCAAACAGAAAACGAACCCAAAATATGAACCATTACTACTTACCCCCGTTCGCGGCCTAAGAGAATTGCCCGTTCGTATTTACCTACTTATTCTAACACATGTACATAGTCTCAATATCCTCTGTTCATAACACTAAATCATACAACCATCCTATCATGCATACTAATCTCTAAAGGGTCAAAGATATACCTGTAATTATTGCTTCACATTCCCCTTGTCGTTGTAATCATGATCCGGCCCTGCACGGCGCATACCAAAAGAAGGCGATGAACCAGCCACTGATCCCGAAGGCTGAATCTCTACATCCGTGCTATCTCTGGTCGGACAGTTCCTCGCATAATGGCCCTGCTGGCCGCATGTATAGCAATTACCCAAACTAGCACGACACTCCCCATAATGGGTCTTACCACATCGGCTACACCGAGGTAGAGGTGGCTTCCTCAGACTAACACCCCTACTTTCCCGAAAACCTGAACCCTTGGAGCCCTGTCCTGCTCCCGAATCTCCCGAACGTCCTGAAGACTGTGGTGGAGTACTCTGTACTGGCTGAGGCGCATAACTAGATCGGCGCCGAGGCGGTCCGCCAAAATCGCCTCGAGATCTCGCTGCCTCGCCTCTTGGCCGCCCGAGTCAAGCCGACCCTCGCTTTCTATCCTCTATCCTCGCGCATATGCTGCATCTGGCGATATCCATACACGTGAAGAGCCACTCCAAGCATGCAGAAGGCATATGACGCTTCAGCCCCATCACATAGCGATGAACTGCATGCGCCATGTCGCCTACAATAGTATGCGATACCGCCAATGAGTCAAACTCAGTGTACTCTCGATGGTCCTCCCATCCCGCCTCAAGGTCAAGAATCTATCCACTCGCTCTCTCAACTCGGGAGGCAAGAAGTGATCTAGGAAGGCCTCGTGAACTCCTCCTGCATACCGGAAGAGCACCTCCTCTAGATAATTCCTATGACTCAAACCGGTTCAACGCAATATCGCAGAACCGTAGAAGCTAACACAACGGACTCGCCTCCGAGGCCCTAAGCACTGCGTGTCCGCCGCACTGTCGAATAAATTCACGAGGATCCTCCTCGGACCTCAACCATAGAACTCGTGGATCACAACTCGTAAAGTCACGAATCCTTAAATCGCTTGCCCAGGGTTAGCCACGCCCACGCGGTCTTTGCCGCCACGATGCTAGTCAACAACCTGACCGCTTCCGTAATCCCTATACCGCCTCGCCGCGAATGGAGGCTCGTGCATGCGAACCTCTGAGCTACCGCCGCTCTGGCCTTCCAATATCGCGCGTGGTGAACTCGCCGACCCGCCACGCCTCGTGCATAGTGCGTGCCGAGTCCCGTAACTCTGCGTGCCACTAGCGACTCCTGCCGCACGCTTTGCCCTTCTGGGCTCGCCGCTTCCGCGAGGCATAATCGTTACAAGGATAGGTCGGAGAGGACTCGACTTACTATGACAAATTTCATCGCACGATCACAAACAGAGAAGAATGAAAACCAATCCTAAATGTCCTTCAGCCTCGTGATTATAGATGTGGTGCACAACACACCGATAATCAAGACTCTACAAGACCCGGGCTGTAGATACTTTCCGAGGACTAAGCGCTCGATACCACTTTTGTCACGACCCGATCATGGGCCGCGATCGTACTCCACCGAGCACCCGTCGTATACATCGAGAATATGTCACGACCGAACCGGGCCGTGATCGTGCCTTACCGGGCACCCTAGTGATACAACATCGAGAAAACCAATGGAAATAAAACTTAAACATGTAAATAGACATGGATTAAGATGAAAGAAAATAGGCCAACCAAAGCGGTTGCCTTTCAACATATATATATATAAACATTTGAGCGATTCTAATCCTTACAACCCCGCCACAACAAGCTTCTGCACTCTAAGATTTATACAACAACTATGACGACGGGGCCCGCCATACCACGAATGTACAAGGACCTGCACTGGGGTAACATACCAAAGATAAGCCTCCGGCGGACGAGCTTCCCAAGACGCTGAAATGAGATCCTAAACGCGGATCGGCAAATTTCTACTGCGCAGATGAACGCACTCGGCGAGGTCGATAACAAGTACCAAGTATGTGAAATCAGAAAATCAGTAAATGAAATCATAATAGTCTATATAAAGAGAGACATGTATACCAAACTACGATTCACAACATAAAAGCGATTATGTCAAGTCGTGGACTCACGCCTCAAAGTCATCCTCACGCCCGTGGAACTTCTTCCTCACCGCGATCTAGGTACAAATCATGTGATACGTATAACATGTCTCGCCCATCTCATGGACCCGATAGAAACGTGTGGGATACATTCCCGGTTCATCCCATGAACCTAGTCGAGTGAAATACATTCGGATGAACCTAGTCGAGTGAAATACATTCGGATGAACCAGAGTCGAGTGAAATACATTCCGGATGAACCTAGTCGAGTGAAATACATTCGGATGAACCAGAGTCGAGTGAAATACATTCGGATGAGCCGTGAGTCGAGTGAAATACATTCGGTTCATCCCACGAACCTAGTCGAGTAGAACCACGACTTGCACAACAAGGCTATCACACGTAACATGGTCAAGTTTCACAACAACAAGCATAGGCAAGTTATACACAACTCAAGGTACTTTCATTTTATGTCAAAGTCGGATTTTAACTCCTAAAGTACTACGACGTTAAATTCCTTTTAAGAGATTCATTCCTTTTCTAAAAGTCACCCGATGCCCGTAGTATATAAAAATGTGTGACTTATATCTTTTAAGTAAACCAAAACAACTTTCATACTTTCCTTTTTAAGACCAAATTAAGGCAATACCATGCCTTCCTTTTGGACCAAAATACTTCTCTTTTAAAAGTCAAGTTACCACATTAAAACAAATGATAAAACCCTTCTTTTGTTTTCATAAAGTCGTTATAACCAACTTCCCATAAAGCTGTTATAACACTTTATGTTTTAAACCATTTTAAGACAACACAATGCCTTTCTTTTCCCTAAAAGTTCCAGTTTGCCTAATTTCAATTACGCAAGTCTCTTTTTAGAAAAGTTTCATAGTTCAATGTCTTAATCTCTTTTTAAAACAATAGAGTAACATATGCCATAGGTGAGTAGGTTAATCTTGTTCATAGTCAATCTTAATAACATACTTAATTATTCAATACATTTTCCTTTATTAACGCTGCAGTGGTTTATCGATACACATTCTGATTTCCGAAATCAGTAAAACATTATTCCTTTTAAAAACCAAGTACTCATTACTCACGAATGAAGTTTCACACAAAATCCATATTAATTCATTTAAGTTAAGTCTCTTATCTTATAAGATCAAGTCTCTTAACTTCTAAAATCAGTAAACCATCTTCTTTACCTCTCTTAAGACGTTATACCTAACTCCCCATAAAGCTAGTATAACTCTTTTTAAAACCTTTAAAACCAAGTGTTACTCTTCTTTCAAAAATGGTTTCTTAACAATTTTGAAATACTTCAAATTCTTATTATTCAGGCTTAAGTCAAAAGACATTGCTGCATAACCACGTTCAATTAGCACACGACGTCACCGTACTATATATTATTCAGCTTAACTCAAAAGAGATTGTCGTACTATATATATCTTCCTTTTAAAATCTCAGGCTCAAGCGTATAGGAAGAATCACATACCTCGCGACGATTATCGACGATCAGCAAAACGCCCACGGCTATAACCCGCTAGCCTTGTCCACCTTCTAAGTAGCACATGCTACTTGCGAACATTCAACCAATAAAGGTTATCGATCTGTATATACGATCCTATGTAAGTACTGATTGAACTTCTACTTATATTCTTCCAAGTGATTTGATTCAAGTCTTTTACGTAATATCCTTCTATTACGGTTCAATTCTCTTCTATGAATCTTATATTCATTACTATACTACTACGATGTAATTTCCAATTACACTAGAAGGATGAGTATTTACCTCGATGAGCCCAAAATTATCCAAGTAAAAGTCGCTCCCGAGAAACGTTTAGCTCCTACTCCGAGTGCTCCAACTGGCCCAAACAACCCTTAGAAGTTCTACGCAACTTCTACTAAACACTTCAACCGACTATGAAGGTTTTCCTTAGGGTTTCGTTTAGTGGCTAAAGGAAAGTATAATAGTATTTTCCGGCTTTTCTTAGTATAAAGGGTACTTTGGAAAGTACTACAAGGTATTTGGCTAAAGTATTTTGGGCATTATAACAATACTTGTAGAATACATTTCTACCAAGGGGGTAGTATTTCGACTAGCACAACTAGGCTAGGGGTTGCTCGCCAGAGCTCTCAAAGGAGGGTGTGGTGGACGAAAACAACAAGAGGGAGAGGAGGGATTTTCAAGACTTAGACAATTTTTGGATGAATAAGTTCATCAACTTAGGGTATTTATAGGTCAAGAAATGGCCAACCAATGGCCAAGATCTATCCAAGTGTAAGGCAAGTGTAAGGTCAAGATGAAGCCATGTGTTTGTGGGTCCCACTTGCTCATCAACTACACAAAATATCCTACCTAACCCTTGACCACAATTTTTGCACAAAAACGTGCCAACAATTCCCTTTGGCCGTCCACTTTTCTAATGTGAGGTGACACATGTCACCCTCCCGTTGGTCCAAAATGTTTCGTCTCTCGGAAAAATCCGCAAAATTATTAATGACATAGCCGTAATTTTCCTACGAAAGTCGTGGAAACGTTTCGAAAAACGACTCTAATCGGGTGTTGTGTACAAATTTGAAACTTGCCTAACTTAAGGCTCAAATTTATATACGCACGCCTCACGCACATACCACGGAAATACGGGGTATAACATTCTCCTCCTTAGAAACATTCGTCGAATGTTCCTTCTAAGCCTCAAAACAAACATGCGCCAAGATAGTCTTCACTACTATACTTACGAGAACAATCCCGCCACACCGCCACGAAACACCGCAAATACTTACATCCAAGTCCACGAGGAAACACCTCTAACATCACAAACTTTTGTCACTTTGCGCGAGGTTCTAGTGTCACTCCGGCGACCCAACAAATGGTACCGACTGCATGTGATCCCTGAGGTCTAAAATATACATCCTTCGCACCTTCTCCCTTCACAAGAAATGATCATATCTATGCTCGCAATACATGCTCGCCTCTACCCTTACTCGTCGTACTCTTCTCGAACACTTGAACTCTTCTAGTATCGTACACCACACTTCACCAACGCTCGTTTCCAACCCTTGGAGTCACTACCTCCAAACTTGGTCATCTTACTAACCTCGATTTCTTCAGGCCATTCTCGGTCTTCACGAACTGATTTTGGTCGAACATATCCACGAACTCATACGATGGTCATCTAAACTTGGGCCTAGCACCCTCGTGACTACCATCTGGCGGGACCACCTAACCGACCCCACCTTAATTCTGCTACGGTTGACCCGCAACACGCCCTCAACCCGACCCACAATCGCGCTAAACCCTTGCTCCCGACACGGAACAATTCTTACTAACTCACATCATGAAAGCTACCACTTCCATTTCACGCTACCCATGGACTTATCACACAAATATATCCCACGTATACTACGCACTCGATAAAAGTCAAACATAAAATGAATCTTTTACTCAAGACGACCTTATCCGTAAGGTCTCGATCGTGAAATAATCTAAGGTTCACACCTTCCATGCCCCATACTTACTCTTCCAACTAACCATGTTTTCTAACTCACAATATAACACAACGCTATCCGCATAGCACACACAACAATAAGATCATCATATCAAGCATGCAAAACTCTAGAGGGTTAGGATAAACACGAACCTACCGCTTCCACTCTAATCATAGGCACACTGCAGGCGCATAACAGCAGGGGCGATGAACCCGCCATCGATCCAGAGGTCGCGCTGCCGACGTACCTCTCCTATAAGCACGCCTCACATGGCTCGACGGCCGCAGTGAAACAAGCACCGCAAAAAAGACGACATTCCCGGATGATGTTTGCCACATCGTGCACACCGAGGGGACATGAATCCTGGCGGCTAGCACTCACGTATACCGTGAACGAAGCCACGGAGCTCGACCCTCCCGAATACCGAACGCCCCAAGGCGCGAGGACCACTCTGCATCTTGGCGGAGGTACATAACTAACTGCCACAGGCGTCCGCCTCGAAAGTTACCAAAGGACCTCGCTGTCCCGCCTCTTCTCGCCGCTCGGTCATTTCGCCGACCTCTCCGTGCCTCACATCCTAGTGCATGAGCTTGCATGCGGAAATGTCCATGCCGGTGAAGAGCTACACCCGCACAAGCCTCGCCAAGCAATCATCTAGCCCGTGACGTAGCGGTGTACTGGCCCTCCATATCGCTACTACAATGGGGACATACCGAGCTAACGAGTCGAACTCACATTGTACTCTCTAACCGTCCGCCCGCCCCGCCTTAACGTCAAAAACTGTACCCGAGCCCTCCTCATTTGTGGAGGCAAGAAGTGTGCAAGAAATGCCTTTGAGAACTCGTCCCCATATAGCCGGAAGTGCATTCTCTCCCGACAGCTCCCACGAATCAAACGGCCGATTGCGGTATCACGCACCGACGCGAACTTAGACCACCGACTCGGTATCCGATGCCTTGATCACTTACGACCAGAATCGCCGGATGAACTCTCGCGGATCATCCTCGGGCCTCGACCCATAAAACTCGCGTTACACTCGTAAAAATCCCGTAGTCTCAAACCGTCGCCGGGGTGAACTACGGTGCACTGGACTGAATCACTGATCCTATCTCATATTCGCCACGACCCGCCGCAGAATCGCCATCTCCTTGTACTTATCTCATCCGCTCCAGCCGTGGACCGAGGCTCGTGTATCAGAGTCTCGCAGCCCATCGCCGCGCTTAAACTCGCTGGTCGGGCGGCGTCGCGAAACCCGCCGTCGGGCACTGCTCGTGATCTTGACCGCTCGCGCTGCATTCCTCAGATCTCACTAACAGCCTCTCGCCGCTTTGCCCATCCGGGCACAGGTTTTACGCGAGGCATAGCGGTAAAGGAAAGGAATACGTCAGAGGGGTCCAACTTACCACACAGCTCTAAGGCACGATCTCAGAATGAGAAGAATGGAAACCAATCATAAATGTCCTATAACCTCCTGATTATAGATGTGGTGCACAACACACCGATAATCAAGACTCTACTAGACACGGTCTGTAGACACTTTCCGAGGACTAATCGCTCGATACCACTTTTGTCACGACTCAACCGGGCCCGTGGATCGTGCCTTACCCCGCACCCTAGTGATACAACATCGAGAAAACCCGAAATAAAACTTAAACATGTAAATAGACATGGATTAAGATGAAAGAAAATAGGCCAACCAAAGCGGTTGCCTTTTCAACATATATATATATAAACATTTGAGCGATAATCCTTACAACCCCGCCACAACAAAGCATGCACTCTAAGATTTATACAACAACTATGACCAGGACAAGGCCCCGCCATACCCGAATGTACAAGGACCTCTGCACTGTGGTAACATACCAAAGATAAGCCTCCGAAGACGGAGCTTCCCAAGACGCTGAAATGAGATCCTAAACGCGGATCGGCAATGGTGTACTTCTACCGCAGATGAACGCACCGGAGGTCGATAACAAGTACCAAGTATGTGAAATCGTAAATATCAGAAATGAAATCATAATAGTCTATATAAAGCAGAGACATGTATGATAACCAAACTACGATTCACAACATAAAAGCGATTATGTCAAGTCGAGGACTCACGCCTCAAAGTCATCCTCACGCTCGTGGAACTTCTTCCTCACCGCCGCAGCCTAGGTACAAATCATGTGATACGATAACATGTCTCGGCCCATCTCATGGACCCGGATAGAAACGTGGGATACATTCGGCTCATCCCGTGAACCGGAGTCGAGTGAAATACATTCTGGATGAGCCGGTAGTCGAGTGAAATACATTCGCGGATGAGCCGGTAGTCGAGTGAAATACATTCGGATGAGCCGTGAGTCGAGTGAAATACATTCCGGATGAACCGGTAGTCGAGTGAAATACATTCGGATGAGCCTTGAGTCGAGTGAAATACATTCGGATGAACCTGAGTCGAGTGAAATACATTCCCTGTTCATCCGTGAACCGTAGTCGAGTAGAACACGATTTGCACAACAAGGCTATCACACGTAACATGGTCAAGTTTCACAACAACAAGCATAGGCAAGTTATACCTGACTCAAGGTACTTTCATTTTATGTCAAAGTCGGATTTTAACCCTAAAGTACTACGTCGTTAAATTCCTTTTAAGAGATTCATTCATTTTCTAAAAGTCACCCGATGCGTAGTATATAAAAATGTGTGACTTATATCTTTTAAGTAAACCAAAACAACTTTCATACTTTCCTTTTAAGACCAAATTAAGGCAATACCATGCCTTCCTTTTGGACCAAAATACTTCTCTTTTAAAAGTCAAGTTACCACCTTAAAACAAATGATAAAACCCTTCTTTGTTTTTTCATAAAGTCGTTATACCCAACGTCCCATAAAGCTGTTAGAACACGTTATGTTTTAAACCAGTTTAAGTCAACACACTGCCTTTCTTGTCACTAAAAGTTCCGGCTTTGCCTAATTTCAATTACGCAAGTCTCTTTTTAGAAAATTTTCATAGTTCAATGTCTTAATCTCTTTTAAAACAATAGAGTAACATATGCCATAGGTGAGTAGGTTAATCTTGTTCATAATCAATCTTATTAAGCAGCCATGATCTAGAAAATGTAATATCATTTTGTCTCATCTTAGCTTCTATGCAGATGGAGGTTTCTACTGGTTTTAATAATACTTAATTATTCAATACATTTTCCTTTATTAACGCTGGTGGTTTATCGATACACATTACGATTTCCAAATCAAGAAAACATTATTCCTTTTAAAAACCAAGTACTCATTACTCACGAATGAGGTTTCACACAAAATCCATATTAATTCATTTAAGTTAAGTCTCTTATCTTATAAGATCAAGTCTCTTAACTTCTAAAATCAGTAAACCATCTTCTTTACCTCTCTTAAGACGTTATACCTAACTCCCCATAAAGCTAGTATAACTCTTTTTAAAACCTTTAAAACCAAGTGTTACTCTTCTTTCAAAAATGGTTTCTTAACAATTTTGAAATACTTCAAATTCTTATTATTCAGGCTTAAGTCAAAAGACATTGTCGTACAACTACGTTCAATTAGCACACGTACGTCTACCGTACTATATATTATTCAGGCTTAAGTCAAAAGACATTGTCGTACTATATATATCTTCCTTTTAAAATATCATGCTCAAGAGTTTAGGAAGAATCACATACCTCGCGACGATTATCGACTATAAGCAAAACGCTCCACGACTATAACCCGGCTAGCCTTGTCCACCTTCTAAGTAGCACATGCTACTTGCAGAACATTCAACCAATAAAGGTTATCACCATCAGTATATACGATCTATGTAAGTACAGTTGAACTTCTACTTATATTCTTCCGAAGTGATTTCAGTTCAAGTCTTTTCTGTAATATCCTTCTATTACAGTTCAATTCTCTTCTATGAATCTTATATTCATTACTATACTACTACAGTATGTAATTTCCAATTACACTAGAAGGACAGTAGTATTTACCTCGATGAGCCCAAAATTATCCAAGTAAAAAGTCGCTTCTGAGAAACGTTTAGCTCCTACTCCGAGTGCTCCAATCCGCTCCAAACAACCCTTAGAAGTTCTACGCAACTTCTACTAAACACTTCAACCGACTATGAAGGTTTTCCTTAGGGTTTCGTTTAGTGGCTAAAGGAAAGTATAATAGTATTTTCCGGGCTTTTCGTATAAAGGGTACTTTGGAAAGTACTACAAGGTATTTGGCTAAAGTATTTTGGGCATTATAACAATACTTGTAGAATACATTTCTACCAAGGGGTAGTATTTCGACTAGCACAACTAGGCTAGGGGTTGCTCTGCCAGAGCTCTCAAAGGGGAGGTGTGGTGGACGAAAACAACAAGAGGGGAGGAGGGATTTTTCAAGACTTAGACAATTTTTGGATGAATAAGTTCATCAACTTATGGTATTTATAGGTCAAGAAATGGCCAACCAATGGCGAAGATCTATCCAAGTGTAATGCAAGTGTAAGGTCAAGATGAAGCCATGTGTTTGTGGTCCCACTTGCTCATCAACTACACAAAATATCCTACCTAACCTTGACCATAATTTTTGCACAAAAACGTGCCAACAATTCCCTTTGGCGTCCACTTCTTCCAATGTGAGGGTGACACATGTCACCCTCCCGTTGGTCCAAAATATTTCGTCTCTAAAAAATCCGCAAAAATTATTAATGACATAGCCGTAATTTTCCTACGAAAGTCAGGAAACGTTTCGACGAAAAACGACTCTAATCGGGTATTGTGTACAAATTTGAAACTTGCCTAACTTAAGGCTCAAATTTATATACGCACGCCTCACGCATATACCGGAAATACGGGCATACAGAATAGCAATGAACATACATAACATATAACTTATAAAAGGTAAACATCGCCGCCACCGATAAGGTCGCTTTCCATAAAGACATACTTAATCGAAGTATAACTTATTCTTACCCAAACCACAAACGTGACTACGGACTCTAGGAATAACAAGCGTGGTGGACAGGCCCCGCCATACCCCGAATGTACAAAGTCTATAACCTCGTGGAATCATACCAAAAGACAAAGCCTCGAGAGATGGAGCTTCCAAGAAATGAGCAGGTGATCCTAAGAGTGTGGATCGCCAGCTACGATCTCGACACGCGGCGTGACGCGGGCAAGGAGGTCGACAACAGTACCAAGTATGTGAAATCAAAATATCGTAATGGAATCATAATAGTATATATAAAGCAGGAGACATGTATGATAGCCAACCTACAACACACAACATATACGCAGCCATGTCAAGTCAGGGACTCACGCCCTCTAAGTCATCACTCAAATATAACCATAGGTCTCATGCCCATAATATCAATCATGCCCGTGGAATTCCTTCATCACTGCCGACAGTCTATGAAATAACAACACTAAAGAGTACACATGAACAGTAGATCCCACCTGTGTCATAAGAACCGTACGAGGCAAGTACGAAGGCATAGCTACCAAATCCACCCTGCATCCTCAACTGACCGGGGAAAGTACGAAGCTACTACCGATCCACCCGTACCAACAATACTAATTACCTGAAAACCGTACGAGGCAAGTACGAAGGCGTAGCTACTAGATACACCCTGCATCCTCAACTGACCGGGGCAAGTACGAAAGCCAACTACCAGATCCACCCGTACCAACAATACTAATTACCTGAATCACTAAGCTGACCGGGGCAAGTACGATAGCCTCTACCAGATCCACCCTGCATCACATCGCTGACCGGGGCAAGTACGCAGGCTAACCACCAGATCCACCTCGGCCACACAACTTCGCCCTAACACTGACCGGGGCAAGTACGAAAGCCAACTACCAGATCCACCCTGCATCACGTCTCTGACCGGGGCAAGTACGAGGGGTAACTACTAGATCCACCCTGCATCAGTAGACCTCATGGAGAGCTAGTCCATGGAATAACACTATCAACAGGGAGTGAACCCTCATCATGGCCGCATACCCGTGGAATACTCCATCACTGACGATACGTCCCAGTAAACTTATAACTAAGACAATGGAAGCATACCCGTGGAATCCTCCATCACTGACGGTACGTCCAAGTAGACTCATAACTACATGCTTTTAATTCGAATTGCAATACCATGTCTTTACATAAACCAAGACAATTACCATGCCTTCTTTTCACATAAACCAAGAGAATTCTTATTTAAGCAAGCCAAAGTACTTATCAAGGCACACGTAGAATAATTCTCAATTAAACAAGCCAAAGTACTATGTACGTACATTCTTTTCGAAAGCCTCCTTTTTATGTAAAATCCAAGATGCAAACACCCGTAGTATCAAGGCGTGTCTATTTTTCAAAGTAAGTTACTACACCTTTAGAAAACTCATTTCAAAGCTTGAAACCAAGTAACTTCAATTTCTCACAATCTAGACAACTTATGCTCATTAATCAAAATAGACAACTTTCAGAACCTTCCATAAAGTTATTATAACCAACTTCCCATAAAGCCGTTATACTAACTTTATGCTTTAGAAATTAAGACATCCTTATCCTTTCATAAAGCCGTTATAACTAACTTCCCATAAAGCCGTTATAACTCCTTATAAACCATTTCGTTCTTTTACTAACCAAGAGACTTATACTTCAAACAAATTTATACAATTTTCAAAATACTTCAAGCCTCTTATCCTTTAGAAAACAAGTTTCTTACCTCAAAAATTTAAGTCTCTTATCTTTTAGAATAATTCAATACTCAATACATTCACACCAAGTACTCTATACTTCTTTATGTCAAGAAATCCTTGTCTACCTTATTTAGGATAAACCACTCCTCAAGAACAAGCGGGTTAACTTCTTAACCCAACCAACTTAGACATTTTCTTAAAACAAGTCAAGTATAACAAAAGGATTTACTTCATTCAAAACACGTACGTCTACCGTACTATATAGTTATAACTACTCATGCTCAAGAGATAAGAAAGTTTCCACATACCTCTTCGGTCAATCCACTTGCTAAGCCCAAACTACCGCAAGTAATATGACAACCTATAATAACCATGATACGTTTATTAACCTCTAATTTCAATGTAGAAATAATCTAAGTTCAAAGTCACTAAATTCTATGGAAAATTGGGCAGCATTTCCTTTGTTTCTACATACTTTGCCACCTTTCTCAAGGCCGAATTCAACATCCAAACGCCACATTTAAGGCTCAACAATCCAAACATTTCAAAGGGGATTACACACCTAAACTTGGGTGTGTAAAATTTTGCCCCATAAGGTAAAACAATTCACTTAACAATTCTAAGGTAGTTTTTAGGCTACAATATGCTCATAATATCTTCTTAACCAATTCTTTCACATCCAAACCATATTTCTCACATGCAATTCTTCTAAGGGCAATATTTACTACTACAAGTTCCTTCTTCGTTACATGCAACATCAATACTAGCTATAAGAGAAGAAATATTACCTTTGGAGCTTTAGCGAAAACTATTCCAACAACTTTGCTAGCCTCCTTTCCAAGAACACCACCACAATGATTCCTACAAGCTAGCCACAAGCTTCCTTCTTGTCCTTAACTTTTCAGATTTTTCCTTAAGCTTGAATTCCTCTTGGAATTTTAGAGAGAAGTGAGAGCTTAAGCTTAGAGAGAGAGAGGGATTGAAAGATGACCAAGTCTTCAAGACTTGGTCAATATAAGACATGCAAGAATTCAGATGGGGGGGACACTTGTCACCCTCCCATGGCCTTTTTAAAAGAAGAAAATCAGATTTCCTCAGTTTTTCGCGAATTCCGCCTCGGCCTGCTGGCCTGAAATGGCCGCGTGAAACTCTGCGGACTCTCGGAACTTCCAGCGCCATGGCCCTGCTTCCCGGCGCCGCGGCTCTGCAACTTCAGCGCACCCTCAGAATAACCGGCGCCGCGGCCCTTCATCCGGCGCCGCGCGCTGCCACGGCTCGAAAACACCTTCGCCGCCTGCGCAGACCGAACTTGTAACTTCCATAACTTCCTACTCCGACGTCCCATCGACGAACGGTTGGTTGCGTTGGAATCTAGACTCAACGAACTACGCCCTAGGCCTTTGAAACACTTAGTAACTCTCAATGTACCGGGTCATAACCCGCCTCAAAGTTGACTAAAACCCGTCCGAAACAATCTGTCAACCTATCTTTCGAAAATTTTAAGTCTTACTCCCTTTCGTACACTCTCATACGCATGACCCGAACTACGGGGTGTAACACATACCTTGTCCAGTAGAGGTAGAGGCATTTGGTGCCATTCCTCCACCCGGAGCAGTACAACCCTTCCTCCAATGCCCCTTCCTGTTGCAGATCATGCACACATCCTATGCCGGCAGTTTCTTCTTCTTCGTCCCTCCTTTGGGCTTCATTGTTGGGGCCGTGGCCACATCTTTGCCTTTCATCTTCTGTTGTCCCTTACCTTTCGGTTTGGGATGAGTAGAGGATCCAACCAAAAGTACCAGTTTGCTTCTGGAGGTCGAAGCTTCGAAGGTTTTTAGCATATTATGCAACTCCGACAATATCGCTTTAGTTCCATTCATATTATAATTAACAATGAAACTCTCAAACGACCTTGGAAGTGAATGCAGAATGAGGGTGGTGGAGACTCTGTCATGAAACTTTATGTCGACGGAGGCCAACCTCTCTATCAATCAATCATCTTTAACACAAGTGGAGACACCTGGCCTCCTTCATTTAGCTTACATTTAAAAAGTTCTATGAGCAGTTCATACTCCATTGTCTGAGACTGCGAGTCATAGAGACTCCTCAAATGTGCTAACATTTCGTTGGGCCCCATGTGCTCATGTTGTCTTTGCAATGGTGGTGACATAGAAGACAACATTAGACATTGGGCTGAAGTGGCATCCTCAAAATATTTCTCGTAAGCAACCTTATCGAAGGTGGCATACTCAGTAGAGTCCTCCGCAGGAGCTGTAGGGAATACCCGGTCCAAAGTATACTCAAAATTTTCTTGTCTCAGGATAATTCTCACATTCCTGAGCCAGTCTATGAAATTGGGTCCAGTTAATCTGTTGGACTCCATTAGCATTTTCAAGGAAAAACTCGACATTCTGAAGATCTGAAGATATAGATAGAACAGGAAAATGCAATCAAAATTCATTTTTCTTAATTATACACATTCATTATATGCTAATTTAGAATGACCCTTTGTTTAATTAGCTCTCACTATTTTTTCATACTTCTACGACCCCAAGGTAGAATACGGACCTAAAATATTTTAAAGGTCATAATGGGCAAAGATCCAAACATATGCTATATCCGCGTTTGCTTTGGCTGATAACTTCAATAGCACATTTTGGTAGGTTCTCAACCAATTGTAAAGCATCTCTACAACTCTTGGTTTGATTAAATATCTTTCATTTTAATTTTGCGTCTTTAGATTAGTCCGATACTTTGGCACCAAGATTTATCTAAACAAGCCAACCCCATTACACGACTGCGTTAAATGCCTAAGTAAACTTGGCATTTGCGAGCAAACACTTTAGTGTAAATACCCACAAGAGTTTATCATCTACTTTCATTTTAACACATCTATGAAAGGGCATGAGTCCTCGTAGACTTAGAGCAAATGCTTTGGCATAAATACTCATATCGCCGAAAAGAATTTTGCACCCTAACAATTATAATGGACGACGCGTTTTAATTAGACTTGTATTTAATGTTTGGAGAACATTTTCAGTTTTCGGTTTTCGGGGATTTCATTCAAGATCAACAACCATGCCATACATCATATGACATCCTATCATGCAATGTCTAAACACATTTAGATGGGAAACCATCAAACTCAATAGGCATGATATAAGATGGTTTTAATCGCATACTGGGCGCCGTCTACCCAGACAATTATAGCGGACATTGAAATTTAAACAATTACTGAGCGTCGCCTACCCAGATAATAATTGCGGACGCTATGCTAATAATTTAAATGCATCACATTCAAACACTTAGCACATTTGTATATTATACAATAATGTACTATTAATAATAATCATGAGTCTATTTGTCTAAACTCTATAATCTATGTCTATGCCAAACAGTCCCTAACCATTTTCTGATTTCAAAATTATGATTTTCAGGAATTCTGCAAACTTTTAAAATTTATAGTTCAGTCCTTAGAAATTTAAAAGTTCAATTCTGAACCCCTATAAATTAAGAAAATACAATTTCAACTCTCAGAAAATATTTTCAAGTTTTTGGGACCTACTTGCAATTTCCAGAACTTAAAATCAATTTTCAGAAACTTTCTTTAATTACAGATTTGCCCGAAAGGACCAAATCTGTCCAATTAAAATCTTATTTTCAGAAACTGAAACCTTAAAAACTTCAGAGTTAAAATTTGAAATTTAAACTTCTATTTCTGATTTTTTAACATCGTCGTCGGCACCGCGGTGCCTCAGAGGTAGTGAGCATTGGAACTGTAAAATGCCAATTAGCGTCGCGGCCTTAACAGGTGGCGCCGCGGTGCCTCAGAAGCAGAAAGCAGATTCGTAAATTACCGTCGCAGGCACCGCGGTGCCTCAGAGGCAGTAAGTCAAAAAATCAATTTTAAGCTTTCTGGATGAACAGCACTGCGGTGCTCTAGAATAGTACCGCGGTGCCTCTGGCGTCATCTGGGCAACACGGCGGTGCTCCATCGTGGAGCCCCGGTGTCGTCACAAAAACCCTAGGAGCACCGCGACGCTCCATGGTGGAGCCGCGGTGCCTTACCTCCAGAAACAAAAGATCTAAAAATTCGAACCCCTAAAACTGATTTAGGGTCAGATCTTCAGATATATCACTTGTATCACCATCACCATTAAGACAATATGTTCATCGACCATCACTTTCAATTTTCTTCTCGTTCTTCGTTTCAATGCACCATGCTTTGAATCGAGCCGGATAACGCATGTCAACTTAGATGAATTATTTATTGGAAAGATTTTCTCGAATACATATTTTTTTTAACATATCTGGGTACAAGGACCATGTATTCTAAAAAATTAAGATTTTAAAGCCTTTAACAACATAAAATAGATCTAAACAAATCTTAACTCATATTATCATTAATATTCATCATATAAACACACAAAACAACCCTGACTCTGATACCACTATAGGCGTTTTGTCGGGTTCGTACACGCAGCGAAATTTGAAAATTTATGTTTCAAACCCGAAATTCGATCAAACTGTAGTATGAATATATGATGTAAAATAAACACAAAGCAATAATGTAATACTTCGAACGAAGACTTACATTTTGAAGATAACACTCTTCAAATATGGAAGCTTTGTGTAGTCCGAGAGTGCACACGCAAACGTCCCTCGATTTGCAAGCTCTGGAAAATTTTGATGTAATTTGCTAAGTCTAGAATGTTAGGGATTCCAGCAGAGCTTTAGAAGAGATTAGTCTCTTGCTTTTGGTGTAGTGAAATAGGAGGGGGAAGCCCTATATTTATAGTTGATAATAGAAGCTTTAGGGTTCCGTGGGCGAGCTTGAGAAAATGAAGGTCGAATTCGATCGCGAGCAGCGCCGGCACCGCGGCCCTGAGTAAGTGGAGCCGCGGTGCCAACACGCGTTTTGGCACCGCGACCCTGTCCCATTTTCCGCCCCTTTCCCATTTCTAATGTCCCGGTTATCAACCGAACATATATATTATCTCCTTCTAATTACATCTTTCAATCGACGGAATATTTGACTTAGTGTTACCCTTTAGGCCTTTACATATAGATACTAATTACATTAGGGTCTTCACGAAACTCCTAGACTGCGCCGGAAGACGAACTCAATATGTAAAGTTTAGCTACACGAAACATGTGAACTGAACCTCTATGTGGGAAGATAAAATTCTTTCATTCACGACACACTCAATCAAGCTTAGGATTTGTCAAGTGTCTATCCAAATGGCTTGATTATAATACATCATCTATATTAGTTGACAACAGGACCATATCACAGACATATCCCTTGCGTTGGCCAACGACTTTGTCGACCTAACATCTTATGAGTATTTGAGTGTTCTCTCGAATATATATTCAAGGAATGAATTCTAATCTTGGCTCAACTACCACCTTTAATCCACTTCGTAACGTACCCAAAACAAGCCGCGTCTCAACCTATAAGGCATTTGAGCTTAGGACAGGATCAAAGTACATTACTCCGTGAATAAGGTGTGTATCGACCTCAAGTCTAAGGACTACTATCTCCCACACACCGATGACACTTTAGACATATAACGAACAGTGCATTAATAGGGTATACCAATACTTCAACAAGTATTCATGCGCCCATCACGAGTTGCCATAACTCGTAGCAAGTGAGACATACTACATCCCCTAAGGATATGATGTAGACCACATGTCGACGTATCGCATATCATCGATATCCCAATTTCAATGATCATTAGTTGAGGCGATTTAAGAGTTACGTTATAGTATTAATTCTCACAACTTTAATAAACACGTGAACTCTAGGGATGCATTTATAGAATATTATAAACAATCAACTAATAATTCAACAAATGCAAATGTCATAATATTAATCATCATTAATATAAATATGAATGTGTATAAAGTACATTTTGTCCTAATACAGATTGTCTCTAGTACATACATATACTTTCATCAAAACTATTTCGAAAATTGATCGAACCGACCGAATCGAACCTAACCGAATTGTTATTTAGGTTTTTTTAACGAAATCGACGATTTTAACATTCACATATACTTAGGTTGGTTTTCTATTTTATAAAATAATATCGAATCAAACCGAATATATATGTGTGTATATATATTTGATATGTCAAGTTAAAATTACAATTTACAAAACAATAAATCTTTTACTTTGGGCCTTGGGATTTTTGGTGGATTACAAGTATTATTAAAATCTATCCTACCACAGTAAAATAGATAAATTATATGTTATTTGTGTTTACTGCTTAGAATTTGAGATTCTTCAGTTTTTCTTAAATATCAATTATACTTATTTAGTTGTTCTTCTCAACATACTTGGTTAAACAAGAAGGCAATTGTACGAAGGTAGATTTTACTCTTCTTCCCATTTAGTCAAATTTAATATTATACTCTCCCTTCTATATAATCATACTCCTATTATATTTTGTTTACAATTACATTATTTGATATTTCGTTAATTAATTTTCTTTATATAAAATAATAGTAACTTCATTTTACAGATGTAGAAGTATGAGTGTTATTTTTGTATTTTCATGACGTAAAGTATAATTATTGTTGATTTCTAGTTGTTAGTTACTTTTTATTCCATTAATTTGTGTAGTGTTTAATAGCCTCGTGCTAAGTGTAATTTTTTTAATGAAACAAAAAATGATTATGTAAAACTTACGGACGAGATTTGAGGCCAAAAGTTAGATAACTCGTTTTATTATATATGAATCAGCAAAAAAATACTATTATTTTATATAAATTGACGTATTAAAAATAAATTATCGAAAATTAATCGAATCGTACCGATACCTAAGAGAAATCGAAATGATTAGTATGATTTTCAAAATTTCAATTTTAATTATATTTATAAATTAACCAAAAAATTGATATGATTTAATTTTTAAAAAATAACCGACCGAACCTTACTATTGAAACCCCTAAACGCTAAGCAAGAGCTATAGCATATTTGTTCTGTTGCCACGCTTGCAACTTCCCTTTTTATGCTTTATTTACCTCACTTATATTATCTTGCTCTTTTTAGTATTTGGTTTTTAGTATTTCTTTCGGTACTAATTTAGTTTTAGATATTGCTTTGAAGTCTATATTAAAAAAATATATTTATATTATAATGAATATTTGTGAAAAATTAATACAACGCAAAATGGGAAATAAAGAAATTATCATAGACTTAAGTACAATAAATCATGATATTTACTATTATAGATAATATAAAAGGTAAATGAAAATGATAAAAACAAAAAACTATCAGAAGAAAATAGTTTGCTGGTACAAAATATATGCCACCTAAATGTTTTCCCAAAAAAAAAAACATACACGAAGAAAAAAGAAGAGATAATCCTAAAACGAACATAACCATTAACCGGAGATCGAAACTGAAAAGAGTTAGCCATCTTTCTTCTAAGGCTAGAAGATTACTGGAAGACAGTCAGGACTATAGCATGTTGTGAAAGAAGCACATTGGACGGGTGTGCTTCAACCGAGTAGGTTAATGCATTAGTCAAAGACTTTCAGTCTATTTAACAATGAAAGATTGATTCTTGATCTTCGAGCGCTTTGGTGCGCATGTTTGGCTTCAGAACCAATTTGATTCAACTTATCACGAAAAGAATGAAAAAAAAGTGAAATTTCCTAAATGCATGATAGCTTCTCGAAGATAAGTACGAATGTCTCCGCACCGATCCGCAAGACTCTACTATACATTGCTCTTGTATTTAAGACTGTTTTACCTAGGGCTCTAATACCAACTTTATCACGACCCCTTTTCAGGAATTGTGGTGGCACCTACATAATCTCCCAAGTAGGCGAACCACTTCCCAAATCATTTAAATGATGTGATATAAACAAAGCGGAAGAAAATAAATACCATAATCTTTGTCTCATGATATAATGCGGAAATAAATGATAGCCTGAAATATCCAAAATATCCCCAAGTGATCTAGTATTGGCATACAAGAGCACTAATCAAAGCAATACAAGTCTGAGTAAATGGGCACGCAGGCCAAAATCAAATCCATAGTTTGAATATGTCTCTCAAATACGAACAAAAGACAATAGGTAGAGATAGAGTGTCCAAGGGCATGCTGGAAGGAGCATCCTCACCCTGTGTACTGAGGATCACAACTCTAGCTCAGCCACGTAGTTCTGCAGAGATGGAAGGTACTGAATCTGCATCCAAAAGAACGCAACAAATGTAGCATGAGTACACAACATACCACTGTACACATCATAGCCCGACAACGACAGAAGATACATAATCAGAGATAAATATCAATTTGACACCAAATAATCCTATGCTAACAGTTCAATAACCCAAGTATGTCACATATTCAACATGTTCAAAGAGCTCAACAATATATCAGAAATCAATAGCATGAATAAACCTTTCAAGTGCAGAATCCAACCATAATGTTCATAATCACTCAATACACAATCCATTATAATTTCTCAATGAAATGGCATAGATATGTATGATATGAATGCAATACATATGCAAGATATCTTTCACAATGGTATGCAGTACGTCAAAGTTTAATTATGATCCATACACCCATAGGGACCCGCGGAGTCCATATACCACTTCTAGCCAGTCGGAATTTCACACATGAATCTGACTAGAGCCCATGACTCATTTGTCGAGTCTCAATCATGTTACAGACATGCAAATCTTGCGTATCAATATCATCTCCTGTGCCATAATCTCATAGTATTCTTACATTTTCGGTCTCTTGAACCCATAACATAATCATACCACTCCAATATCATATCATCAGAGGAACCCCACCCTCGGTATCCCTCCAAGTCAAAACTCTCTGATCCATCTCCTATCATGCCTGGAAATTCCGTGAATATTCTTTCTAAACTTAATGCCATTGATGCTAATGTTGAGTCTCTCAAAGATTTGATGACATCTTCTCTCTTCCATATTAAAAAGATTCAATACTCCACTAAGAAAATAGGGAATAATGTTGCTCGTCTAAGGGTTAAGTTGTAAAATATGATGAAGGAAGCTGTCAAATTGTCTGCAAAGCTACAGACAAGTATGACTGATCTGCCTAGAAAAATTTCTGATACTCTTGATGCTACCAAGGATGCAATTGTCAACACCTTGGCCTAATTTCTTTGACCCATTGCACAACAGTATCATCATCAACATCAACATGAGCAGTATGAGCAACAGGAGGAGGGAGAGAAACAACAGCAGGAGGACATGGAGGAACACTGATTTTGCATGTTCTATGTTTTATTAAGACTTTTTAAGTGTTTTGGTGATTATGTTGAACAATGTGCTCTATGTTTTTTGGTGATTTTTTTATGTATGGGACATAAGTCTGGATACTTTTTAGCCTTGCTTGTTTTGTGAGGAATTAGTCCTATAATTATCTATGTTGTATTTTTTGTTTTCTTCTTTGTTTTTACTTGATGCCAAAGGGGAAGAAAAAGGAGGATATCTATCAATATAGTCAACTACCAAGGGGGAGAATCAAGTCCAATATCCAAGGAAAATACAATGAGTCAACTACTCTGGGGAGAATTAGAGTCAGCTGCTCAGGGGGAGCAGTAGTCGACATACTCATAGGAAAGTTGATTATATACATGTTTCATTTACTGTATTATAAAAAATGAGGAGATTATTAGTGTTGATGACAAATTATTTTGTGCAGGTTAGCTCACAAGGAAAAGCAGACCCTGCTGACTCACAATGCTCAACTCTACATTAAGGAAAACACCAGCCCAACTGACTAGTGAAGCCCAAAATGGAAAAATCAAGAGAAGTAAGTTAAAGCCAAATAAATAAGTAAGAAATTATTTATGGAGACAAATAAATCAAAGTCTAGAAGAAATTAAATCAAGTACCACAGAAGATCTTAAAAGCATCAATCAAGTGTATCAAGCGTACCTCAACAAGGAAACAAGTACCAAGCAATTAAGGACATCACATCTCTAAAGATTCAGCTACAAGTACACAACTAAAGAAGATCAATCCGCTGAATAACTCTAACCTTATTCTTCGAAAATAGTATTCTTTATTCCTTTTTCCAAGGATCAAATCAAATTGGTTGCCATCTATGTGAGAGCCTGACGATTATTCTATAAACTATAAGGGACGGCTCCAAGGACGAAGTAAAACATACTTTCGTCTCAACTTCTCAAGCTCTGTACTTTATTTTTAACAAGCATTGTAATTCTGAGTGGTTTATAGTGTAAATAAAGAAGTAAGAAGAAATATAATATAGTTGGTGAGGTATTGTATCAAAAGATTACGAGTGTTTGAGTGTAGACGTAGGAAATCCATTCAAACAATCATTGTACCAAACTCAATTTCAAAAGAGCTGCAGAGAACACTGTTGCAACGTAAGGAGACCGAATTATGATTCACATTGAGTCTGAACTAGTATAAAAATATTTGGTATCATTTACATTCAACATTTATTTTCTGCACTTTATATGTTAGCAGTTGACTAGCGATTCAAAATAGTCAACTAGAAAAATAAAAATAAAATTCACCCATCTCATTTGCACTTTCAAACTCTACAATCAGTTATTAGAATCAATAGGTTCTTTCAATTGTAATATTTTGGCTGGTACAATTTTGACCCGCTTGGATAACTTTGATGCTATTAAACAATCTAATATGTAATAGCCCACCTTGGCTTATATAATGCATGCCTTTCTTAATCGAAATAAAAAAGTAACAAATTATTGTTGTTTACTGTTAAATATACATACAATATACACGATATACACATATATTGTATGTATATTGAAGGATTCGGTCCATCCCATAATTTCCAGCCCATCTCGGATTCTCTTGGACTGCACAGCCCCACTGGTTTGCACGGGTGGGGTCCACAATAGTGTTGTCACGACCCGAACCCGGACCCGTGACCGGTGCCTTAACCCGGGCACCCTAGTGACACAACATCAGAGAAAACCAGCGGAATGTAAACTCAAGATAAACAACCATTAAGATATAGAATAGTCTAGCCTAAACTGACTAACCCAAAAGTACATAAACCGAACAGTTACATCCTTAACGAACCAAGTTCTGACAAGACTACAGGCCTCTAAGAATGAATAACACTATGACGGACGGGACCCGTCATGCCTGAATGTACAAAATAACAACGACTCGGGGAGAACCATACCAAAAGTCGAGCCTCAGAAGAAATGGAGCTCCCGACACTGAGTACAAGATCCTAGGCGAGGATCTACCACTGCTTTCCACCTGCGGCATGAACGCGGCCCAGGAAGGGGTCGACACAACGTGCAGTATGTAAATCGGAAAATCAGTAGTAATATCATAAGTCCAAAATACTGATAAAGTTATAGATAAAACCAAATTATGTCAGACTGTGCCTTACTAACCATGACAGGAACAGGTATACATTTTATAGCATAAAAATAGGAGGCTCATGATCACAACAGGGTACCTCGCCCGTAGTATCATTAAGCAATCCTACTCCTGGGACTATTTCACCCGCATAGGTCTGTGGACCCGCGTAGAGTCATCCGCCTCGTCATAGGACTATTTCACCCGCGTGGGACTATTTCACCGCATGGATCACGTGGATCCGCATGAAATCCATCGCGTGCTCGCGTGGGACTATTTCACCCGCGTGGATCCTATGGTCGGATCCGCGTAGTACAAGCGCGCTCGCGTCATGGGTAGCAAATCCATGGCATAAATAATAACGGGGTTTACAGTAATAATATAAATATATATAACATAGCTCATCCGGCTATTAAACATAACATAAGCACTACCGGCTTATCACATCACAACATAAGCACTACCGGCCTATCATAACTTAAGCAAGTTAAGAATCACCTAACTTCTTATTAATAGTATTAATACATCCTCTCATTTTAGTATACCTAAGGCACGATCATGTCTTTTAATAAAAATTCGGGGATTTAACCCAAGTATCATGTACCTCTAACCTTTTAAGAAATAACTCTTTTTATACAAAAAAAATCCAAGATACTAATCACCATAGTATCAAGTTACGATTTCTTTTCAAAACAAGTCACATTTCCTTTTAAAACTATCTCAAGCTTCTAAATTAAGTGACTTCATTTCTTGTAAAACCTTAGGCACTTCATGCCTTAAAACCATTTTCCTTTCACAAGTTCAAATCATCAAAACCTTTCTCCATTAAACTTTCACAAACTAATATAACCAACTCCCAATAAAGCCGTTATACTAGAGTTAAACAATAGTAAAACACATTCCCTTAAGTCCAAGGGATTTTTCTACTTTTCTTTTAACGAAGCAAGTATCAAATACTTATATCAAACGAAGATTTCCAAATCTTGTACGTCTACCGTACTACATAGGTACAACTAATCATGCTCAAGAGATAGGAAAGCTCCACATACCTCTTCGGTCAATCCACAAGCTAAGTCCAATTTACCGCATGTAGTATGTCAACCTAAAATGACCACAATACGTTTATCAAGCTCTAATTTATAATGCAGAATTTTTCCAAGTTAAAGTCACCAATTTCCTACGGAAAATTGGGCAGCGTTTCCTTTGTTTCTACATACTTTGCCACCTTTTCCAAGGTCGATTTTTAGCGCTCAAATGCCATGTTTAAGGCTCAACAACCAACCAACACCAAGGGGATTACACACCTAAATTTTGGTGTGTAAAATTCAGCCCCACAAGTTACAACAACTAACCCAACAAGTCTAATGTAGTATTTAGGCAACAACATGCTCATAAGATCCCCCTAACCAATTCTTTCATAACCAAACCCCATTTCTTACATGCAACTACTCTAAGTGCATTTTTCCAACTACAAGTTCTTCCTATTAAACATGCAACACCCAATACCAACTACTGAGAAGAAATGTTACCTTAAGTTTTAGCCAAACTTATTCCAACACCTTGCTAGCCTTTTTCTCCAAGAACACCACCACAATAGCACTTCTAAGCTAGTCACAAGCTTCCTTCTTGCCTTTAACTTTTCAGATTTTCTTAGGCTAGAACACCTCTTGAGGTTTTAGAGAGAAGGGGGAGCTCAAGCCTTGGAGAGAGAGAGAGAGAGAGAGAGAGTAAAGATGAAAGATGGAAAAGTGACCAAGCCTTGGTCAATTATATTGCATGATTGAAAATCGGATGGGGGGACACTTGTCACCCTCCCAGCCTCTTTTAAAACACAAATCAGATTTTCTAAGTTTTTCCGCCCAAATTTCCGCCTCGGCGCGCGCCACGCTTCCGGGCGCGGCGCGCGCTCTGCGGACCCTCGGATCTTTGCGCGCGGCCACGCTTCGGAGCGGCGCTGAAACTTCAGCGACCTCGATACTTTGGGCGCGGCCACGACTTCCAGCGGCCTACAATCACCGCCTTGGCGCGCGCCGCCTTCCCGGCCGCGCGGCGACCCTGACCGCGGTCGGTCGAACCCACTGGTATAACAAGTGTATAATTATGTAATGTAATATTATAGTATAATTAGTCTTGTACTATTACTATAATTGTATAGTTAGTCTCTAAATAAAATAGTTAGTCCAGCAGTGTTCCAGTCATACAGGTTCTGGGCTAGCAGCAGTCTTCCAGGCCCAACATGCATTGGCCCGATGTTCGATCCGCGAGTTCTGGGCGGCAGCGATCTTCCAGCCCAACATGCCTTGGCGGTAGCGGTCAGCGTCGTCATCATACCGTCATCCTTATGGGTTGGGGCAGCAAGCCAGTGTGCTTGGGCCCCGACCTCTTCAAGCCCATTACATAGCAGGCCCCACCCCGACCGATGTTGAGGCTGCGATGCACACTCTTGGATTAAATTCACCTGACGAAAATTGGTACATGGACATCGGTGCAACCACCCACATGACATCCAACCAAGTTACTCTTTCGTCTTATTCCAATTTGAGCAGTTATCATGGTATAATTGTTAGTAATAGTAATTCAATTCCAATTAAGGGTTATGGTCATAAAATTTTGTCTCTCCCCCCCCCCCCCATCCACCACTTGTCTTAAAAAATGTCATTCATGCCCCTAAATTGATTAAAAATTTGGTGTTTGTTCGTAAGTTCACCACAGATAATTGAGTTTCTATTGCTTTTGATCCTTTTGGGTTCTTTGTATAGGATTTCAAGATGGGGATTCCTCTCATGAGATGTGATAGTAGGGGAGATATTTATCCTATCACACCCACGTCCAGTTTTTCACGTCAAGTCTTGCCATCTACTTTTTCGGCTATTGCTCCTTCTGTGTGGCAGACACGTCTCGGTCATCCGGGGTCATCTATTTTGTCTTCATTAGCTCAAAATAATTTTATTTCTTGTAAGGGTACGTGTAGTACTCCGAATTGTCAAACTTGATCTTTAGGAAAAATTGTTAAGTTGCCATTTGTCGACTCTAAGTCTCATACTTTAATGTCATTTGATATTATTCATAGTGATCTATGGACATCTCATGTTCTTAGTTCTTTGAGTCATCGATATTACATTTTTTTTGGATGATTATTCTAAATTTTTATGGACGTTCCGATAGCGAAAAATTCTCAAGTTTTCTCCATCTTCCTAAAATTTAGAGCATTCATTAGAACCCAATTCGAACGGAAAAAAATTCGATGTGATAATGGCAAAGAATATGATAATTGGGTGTTTCGCGAATTTTGTGCTAATAATGAGATCAATTTTTGGTTTTCTTGCCCTCATACCTGTTCAGAAAATGGCAAAGCAGAACGCAAAATTCGTACCGTTAATAACATTGTTCAAACTTTATTAATTCATGCTTCCGTACTCCCCTCTTTTTGGCATCATGCTTTATAAATTGCTACATATCTTCTTAACATTATTCTTTCCAAGGTTTGACATATTTGTCCCCTCTTCGGATTTTTATATAATAAGACTAATTTGTATTCACATATTAGGGTCTTTGGGTATTTATGTTATCCGTTATTTTCGTCAACCACAATTAACAAACTTTAGACCCGTTCTATTCGTGTGTTTTTGGGTTATCCGTCTAATCATCGTGGTTACAAATGTTTTGATTTGTCATGTAACAAAATCATCATTAGTCGCCATGTTATTTTTGATGAGTCCCAATTTACATTTACTAAAGTAGGTAGTCCCGTGCCTAGTTCATATAATTTTTTGGATGACGATCTCTCCCCATACATTATCCACCATTTATTGGGCATGTCCCGAGCCCCGAATCTGCCAGCGGACCCACTGCCCGTTGGTCCTCCCGTAACGTCGTCACTTGGTTTAGTAACTGGGGCATCTTCCCAGCCCAGTTTTGTCCCAGTTCGTGTCTCTGTTTCCAGTTCATATTCTGGTCCAATTCAACCGGTTCCCGTGTTTAGTTCTGGGCCAGCAGGAATCGGGCCTGCTGGCCAGTCCGTCCCAAGTCCTGATTTTTCCCAAAATCCACCTAATTCTCCCCCGAGTCAAAGATCAGTCAATCGTAGTCAACAACATATTTTTAAACCAAAAAAGATATTTTAATTTAAATTATAATATTCTTAAATCACTGTTACCCCGTAATCATGTGTATACTTTATATGACCCGAATCGGAAAATTGATATGACCGAGAATATAATGCTCTTATTGATAATAAGACGTGAGAGGTGATGCTCCATCCATCTGGTATTAATATTATTCGGTATTATGTGGATTTTCGCTCATAAGGACAATTCTGACGGTTCTTTTGCGAAACATAAGGCTCGTCTTGTAGGTGATGGTAAGACTCAACGGGTTGGTGTGGATTGTGGTGAGACATTTAGCCCAGTAGTCAAGCCGGCTACCATTCACACAGTGCTCAGCTTGGCTCTTTCAAAAGCATGGCCCATTCATTAGCTAGATGTGAAGAATGTTTTCCTACATGGTGATCTCAAGGAGACAATCTATATGCATCAGCCCTTGGGATTTAGGGATCCCAAATATCCTCATCATGTATGTTTGTTAAAAAAGTACTCGTATGGGCTTAAGCAATCCCCACGGGCATGGTATAAGAGGTTTGCAGACTATGTGTCGACCATTGGGTTCACTCACAACAGGTCTGCTAATTCATTGTTCATTTATCGTCGTGGTTCTTCCTTGTCTTATATACTATTATATGTGGATGATATTATCTTGACTGTCTTTTCTGATGCATTACACAAGTCTATATGACAATGCTCAGTTCTGAGTTTGCTATGAAAGACTTGGGGCCCTTGAATTACTTTTTGGGGATTGTCGTCACTCGTCACGCAGGTGGGTTGTTCTTATCACGAAAGAAGTATGTAGTTGAGATCATTGAGAGGGTTGAGATGTTATCCTGTAAGTCCATTTCCACTCTGGTTGATACTAAACCTAAGATAGGGGCTTTAGTTGGCTCACCTTATGAGGATCCGACCCACTATCGCAGTCTTGCAGGGGATCTTCAGTATCTTACCTTTACGCGACGAGATATTACATATGTCGTACAACAAGTGTGTTTGTTTATGCATGATCCTAGGATTGAGCACATGAATACGCTAAAATGCATTATCAGGTACATATAGGGTACACTTGAGTATGACTTGCATTTATATCCTTCGTCGACGTCTACACTTTTCTCGTATACAAATGCTGATTGGGGTGGCTGTCCGGATACCAGACGGTCTACGTCTGGCTATTGTATGTTTCTTGGTAATAACTTGGTCTCATGGTCTGCCAAGCGTCAGTCAACGTTATCAAATTTTAGTGTAGAGCCGAGTATCGAGGGGTAACCAATGTGGTCTATGAGTCATGTTGGTTACATAATCTTTTTTTAGAGCTCCATTGTCCTATTCAGAAAGCTACATTGGTGTATTGTGATAATGTTAGTGCTATCTACCTTTCTGGTAATCCAGTTCAGCACCAGCGCACTAAATATAGAGACGGACATTCACTTTGTTCGAGAAAAGGTAGCTCGAGGACAAGTACGCGTCTGCCATGTCCCAGGTATAAAATTGCAGACATCTTTACAAAGGGTCTTCCCTCGGTCCTTTTTGAAGATTTTAGGGACAGTCTCAGCGTTCGAAGACCGCCCGCTATGATTGTGGGGGTGTGTTAAATATACATACAATATACACGATATACATGTATATTGTATGTATATTGAAGGATTCAGTCAGCCCATAATTACCAGCCCATCTCAGATACTCTTGGACTGCACGACCCCACTGGTTTGCATGGGTGGGGTCCATAATTGTGTATAATTATGTAATGTAATGTTATAGTATAATTAGTCTTGTACTCTTACCATAATTGTATAGTTAATCTTCAAATACAATAGGATTTTATATGTAGAATAGAAAAAAGATTTTTCTATATGTAACTTGTATATATACCCCTTTCATTAATGAGAATAATGAAGAAATTTTGTTTTTTATTTACGTGTACGAAAAAGCATTATCGCCCGCTGAGAATATTTTATACCGCAATTAGTGGAACGATAGATTAACATTTGTGTCTAAGAGAACAAGTGAGACAACTTAGCAATTTTTATACCGACCATTGGGCAAGTTGATGTATATTAGTTGTTATCTATTCCTTTTTATGTCCATCATTATTCTCTCTTTTTCTTTCAAAGATTGGCGGTCTTGTATGAAAAGTAAAGAAACGTTAAAATGGGTATATTTGAAATTTGAACTTTGAAGGTGGCTAGAGGGAATCTTACCTAACACGTGGGAAACTTTAAAAGTCTTTAAATGCAAGTGGTTGAATTATTCTTATGCAACATATCATATTACTTATACTACATTAAAAGTGAGAAAACACTTAAAATTAAATTATCAAAATATACATAAAAATAATTGAACGATATTTTTATCCCTCTTCTAAATACTATTATATGTTGGTGTAATAAAGAATAAGGAGGACACGAAAACAGAAGTTTTGATTTTTTTTAAATTTTTTTAATTCTTTTACTTCAGAAGTTTTAATTTTTTTTCCAGAAGTTTTGATTCTTTTCTTCAGAAATTTTGATTTAGAGAAATGACAAATCAGGATTTGAAATGTGTATAAAAAACATCCTTTAAGGTTTTATTTGCCCTCACCAACACAAGGTTTGCTAAGAGTTTATGACAAGTTACCCCCAAGATACAAAAAATCCTAAACACTATCTCAAGCAAATAAGATGGTGTTTCTAGAACTAATAAATAAATATGTTTTGATCTATCCCTAAATCTGTAGTAAAATCTGAATTTAAAGACCTTTAAGTCTCTTTTTATAATGGACACAACCTTTCAAGAAGATGTATCATTTCATAAGGTCACAACCTTTGAATGATATTCATTCATAAAGACACAATCATTCAAATATTATGAATAATATTATAATATCACCTACAATCCCCCACTAGATTGTAATATTATTCCAAATTTACAATGATAAACTTATACATATAAAAGGTATCTTTCAATTTTAACCTTTAATTAGTGAATGCATTTCAAAGTATCTACAAGACAATAGTGTGCTTTGCATTGAACTTTGTCTCTTAAGAAAATACCAGAGATACATCACATATAAGCTATCTCAGATTTAAAATTATATTCAAATTTATGTAGCACTATTTCGGCCTTATGCTCTATCTTGGATTCATGAGCATTTACAAGATTAAACCACGATCTGGTTAGAAACGGCACCATTTCTTATGCTTACTTAGGTGAAGTTTCAAAATTTTGTCTCTAGCTACTATGAGACTTGGACATCATTAAGAGTTAGTACTCAACCACTACTTCGTAAATATATATATATATATATATATATATATTTTTTTTCCGGTGTCAAACACGTCACTAAACAATGACTTGTTCTTACCCATTTATCTATGGAATAATGGTATAACTATTACATAGTTGGGTTACCATCATTGGTGACTGTAAAACTAAAAGGTTTCAGTCCCATTCCACTAGATTTATTTTTAACTAAGTCTCTTGAAAGACCTTTTGTTAAAGGATCCACTAGGTTTTTATGTGTCCTAATGTAAATCATATTAATAACACCATCAATTATTAATTGTTTCACATACTCATGTCTCAAGTTAATGTGTCTAGACTTTTCATTATACATTTTATTATAAGCCCTAGACAACGTAGCTTCACTATCGCAGTACACATCAATAGATGACATAGGTTGTGGCCACAACTTTATATCAAATAACAAATTTCTCACCCATTCAACTTATTTGCCTGCTGCTGCAAGTGCTATAAAATCACTTTCCATTGTTGAGTGAGTTATGCACGTTTGCTTCTTGGATTGCCAAGATATGGCTCCTTCAGCAATTGTAAAGATCCATCCAGATGTGGATTTATTATCACTTATATTGGTTATCCAACTAACATCTAAATACCATTCAAGTACTTCAGGATATTTGTTATAATGTAAACCTAAATTCCTGGTCCTTTTAAGATAACCAAGTATTCATCCAATTACTTTCCAGTGTTCAACGCCCAGATTACTCGTGAATCTAGACATTTTTGCATACCGCAAAAGCTATATCAGGTCTTGTACAATGCACAACATACATCAAGCTAACAATCGCACTAACATATTCAAGATGTGCTACAACTCGGCCTGAGTTCTCTAGTAATTTAATACTAGAATCAAATGGGGTATTAGTTTCTTTAAATTTTAAGTGATTAAATTTAAGAAGTATTTTCTCAATATAGTGAGATTGGCACAACGAGTAACCTCCACAATTTTTCCGTACTTTTACACCTAAAATAGTATTTACTACACCAAGATCTTTCATCTTAAATTGTGAAGCTAGATAATTCTTAGTGTCTTTTACCCCTTGCATGTTCGTTCCAAAGATAAGCATTTTATCAACATATAACATAAGATCACACCAAAATCACTTGTAAATTTGGAATATATGCACTTATCTGCATTATTATGCTCAAAACCATAAGATAAAAATGACTTTATCAAATTTACCATGCCATTGTTTTGGTGCTTGCTTTAACCATAAAGAGATTTGACTAACTTGCATACCTTTTTCTCATTTCCAGAAAAACAAATCCCTCGGCTCGTTCCATATAGATTTCTTCATCAAGATCATTGTCACATCCGTAGTTTTGCTCATTGTGGGACAAAGGCAAAACGAATGACAAAGGGTGCGAGTTAGGCAACTTTGGTTGTGACACAATGTCAAGGTTAGTACATTGTCCTTTGACATTCGGTCCAATTCCAGTAGGTATTGGAGTGGAAACAATGTTGGGATGAAATGCAATAATTCTGAGTGAGGGAATGTTCTTGAGTGAGGGTCGTGTGGTGAGGATATCACCCGGGTTAGCAAAAGATGTGGAACATACACAATAAGACATGAAGTATGCAATGACATGAGAAATTTAAGAATTTGGCTAAGTGTGAAGGATGGTCAAAGAGTTGACAAAGTCCAAGAGATTAGCCAAAGTCCGAGAAGAAAGAAACGTGTATTGTGGCTTGCGGATGTGGCCAAGGTTCGTGTGAGTGTGCAGAATATGAGGGAGTTGTTCCAACACATGTATGAATACTTGAGTCAGAGTGTTAGCATAAGGAGGTGTGGTAAAAACACTTGACCAAGTCGTACACACGATAAAGGCACAAAGAGGCAAGTTGACAAAGTCCAAGACATAAAGTTAGGTCCTATGATCAAGGGGCTTGATGTGGGTGTGTATGGGTGGTCCTTATGACATCGGAGAAAGTATAAGACACATACAAAGTGGTCTGGTCCATCGAAGAGGGATTGAGCTTGAACAAGTCTTCAAAGACTAAGTCAATCCTAGTTACTCGGAATGTTGTTGACAGGTCGGGTGCGGTTCGGATTCAAGGTTGATTCTGGGTCAAACCATTGCATGGTATGAGGTGCGGTTTGTTTAGGGGTGTCCTTAAAGGTTATAGGGTCACTACAAAACTGAGAACAAGTCAATATGATCGTTGGAGTTCCTTGTAGATAAGGTTTACCAAAACCGGGTTGAGGTAAACCGGAAATGTGCAAAACGTGATGAATGGTTGGTTGTGTGCAAATGCGGTTGAGTTAAGGGCTAGGAGCTTGTGGAGATGACCAAGTCAATACCATGAGGTATACAAATGAGAGAGAGACATATGGAGGTATCTTCCCCTTTCTTTAGGCCAAAGCAACAACATGTGAAGACATGACTAGCACATTGTGTGTAGTGTGTTAGTAGAGTGTAGTGTTGATTTCGTGTTCCCCCTTTGTAAGAAATTTGCTGCCCCTCCCCTTTATTATAAATAGACTAAGGGTTAGTCTAGTTGAGGTATCCAAAATGGGATCCAAGTATCCAAAGGGATCACTCGAAATGTAACCCAAAAGTGAGGATCGAGTAGGATCCGAACTTGAGAGAAAGTTGATAAGGTTCATTAGAGAGTGAGTCTACTTGAGTCTTCCAATGAGAATCCGAGTTAGGGATTCTAAACATTTATAGTGTTAGTCGAGTTTTGTCCCTTCGACTAAGCCAAGTGTAAAAATATAAAAGTGTCCTTTTTATTTGTTTGAGTGAGAAATAAAATAAGGTTGGGCATTTGTTTCCCGTAAACATTTTGTGTGTGTGTCGTTCTTTCATTACAAAGTTATATTCTAAGTTTTAATATGTTTAAAGGCTCCGCAAAGCGCTAAAGTTTATTTGATGTTGAGTGATCTTTGAAGACGACTTGGGTTGGCAAGTGTAGTTGCTAACTGCCGGACATCATGTTAGGCAAAATTTTATACTCATTTAACAAGGGTGTGACAATCACTATTAAGAAAAGCTGTTTTCACATCCATTTGATGCACATGCAAATTGTTCAAGGAAGCAATTGTAAATAGCACTCTAATAGATGTTAATCTTGCTACCGTAGCATATGTGTCAAAATAATCAATACCATGTCTTTGTTTAAACCCTTTGGCTATCAATCTGGCCTTGAAAGTTAGCAAAGAGCCATCGGTATTATGCTTTCTACGAAAGATCCATTTATTTGTAATTGGTTTAGATCCCAGTGGAATATAAACCAAAAACTATGTCTGATTTGACATAATTGAATCCATTTCATCATTTACCGCCTTTCTCCAAAATGAGGCATCTCTTGAAGTCATAACTTCTTTAAATGTTTTTGAATCTGTTCAACATTCAACAGTAATGGTACTTTATTTAGTACACTATTTCTACCCCCTTCAACCAAGAAGGGTAATTCTTGTGATGAAATAAAATCATGTAGTAAATCTTTTTCTTTTCTTTCACGTTGACTTTTCCTTGGTTCGAAAGATGTCATACTCTTTCCTTTTATAATCAGTAGAAACACCAAGAGATTCATCACATGGTTGATCAATGATAGATTCTAATTGAGTTACATAATCATGATTAAACTTATTTTCAATAAATTCAACATCTCTTGATTCAACAATGATACTAGAATCAAAATTTAATAATCTATAAGTCTTGGAATTCTTAGCATATCCCATAAAAACACTTTTAATACCTGTCGCATCTAACTTATGATTTTGGGTCATGCTTTCAATAAAAGGCTAAACAACCCCACACCCTTAAATACATCAAGTTTGATTTTCTTCCTTTCCAAATTTCATAGGGAGATACATGTGTTTTTAGAGAGGTAATTCTATTATGAACATGACATGCAGTGGGTAATGCTTCGCCCCATAAGTTATTTGGTAACTTAGCATTAAGAATCATATAATTTATCATATCTGTAAAAATTCTATTATTTATTTCAGCCATACCGTTTTGTTGAGGAGTAAAAAGTGATGTTCTTTGGTGAATAATTCCATGTTCTTCACAGAAATTATCAACTTCATTAGAAAAATATTCACCTCCTCTATCACTTCGAACCATTTTGATTCTCTTATTTTTTTTGTTCTCAACTTCAGCCTTGAAAAGTTTAAATTTCTCAAAAGCTTCATCTTTTGTTCTAAGTAAGTACACATGAGTGTATCTTGAACAATCATCAATGAAAGTGATAAATATTTCCCTCCTCTAGTCAAAACACTGTTATACTCACAAATATCGGTATGAATCAAATCTAATATTTGAGTATTACGTTCAGCACTTCGAAAAGGTTTCTTAGTCAATTTTGCTTGGATGCATATTTCACATTTATCATTTTTTATATCTTTGCAATTAATCAAACCATGCTTGAACATGTACTTCAAAGATCGAAAATTTAAATGTGCTAATATAGCATGCTAAAAATCAAAAGACTCAACAAAATAAGAAGAATTGAAATTATTATTAATGCTTAGCTTATACATTCTATCACAAGAATACCATTTTCTCACAAACATTGCATTTTTTGGTACAATACAAGTATTGTCCTCAAGAACAATATTAAGCCCATTCTTACACAAGCAACGCAGAGATTCTTCCTAATGGAAGGCACAAGGAAGACATTGTTCAATGTGACTTTCTTTTCAGAAGTGAAATTAATTTCCATCATACCTTTACCAGCAACCACGGCTGAATCATTGTTCCCCATAAGAGCCTTTTTTCCTTCATTCTCCATTTTGTAAGCCTTAAATAGATTCTTGTCATTACAAACATGAATGGTTGCGCCTGAGTCGAGCCACCAATCCGAAGACTTTGTTTCAGCCATTTTGATTTGGGTAATCATGTCAATTTGCATTTCGGAGACCATAACACAAATTTCTCCAATTTTCTCCTCAATGACATTGTCCTTGTTGGATTTTTCTTCTTCCTTCTTCTTGAATATGCATTCACTTTTGCGATGATCCTTTTTTCCACAATTAAATTAATTTCCGAAGAATTTTTGTGGGCCATTACTAGACTTCTTGGATTTCAGATTTTTCTTGACTTTGAAATTCTTTGAGAACTTACTAGCTTCAGCGACATTAACTTTGGAAGAATCATAATTGTTCTTAGAATCACGAGATCTATTCTCTTCTTCGATTCTCAAATGTTTTTCTAATTCTTCCAAAGGCATTGTTGACACCCAATTTTGACCCTCTCGCCCAGACATTAACCATAAAATTACACTAATTTTCAACAATAATTTTTAATAATTTTTAGATAATAAAATGCAGCGATAAAACATTAATACATGCATAAATAAACAATTTAATAATAGAACCGCATCTTACGTAGAGTATTAAGCACTTAGGGTCTCGTGCCCGCATTTATTAATTTTAAGACCTGTCAAACAATTCTTAATAATTAATAATAAATACATAAAATAAATAATTTAGCAATGACGTCGTGTCAAGTAGCATAGTCGCATTTATTAATACGCAAAGCTATTTCATAACTTATTTAATAGCGTCACATTCTAAAATATTAAGCACTAATTAAATAGCACACCCGCATTTATTATTATAATAATTAGATTAATAAAGCACCTAAATAATTTAATCACAATTTATTAATTTAATTTACCACTAATAAAGACACCTAAATAATCTAATTACAATTTAAACAAATTATCACTAGTTAATTAAAACTATTAATACATCTACTAACACCTAAAACTAATACCCAATTAAATACTTAATACCTAAATAATACCACAACCCACTTTTAAAACACAGCCCAGGCCCTTACCTCTTTAGCCCATTTACATGCAGCCCCTTTATTTCCTTAACAAATGACTTTCCTTCCCTCAGCCTTTACCCCTTCAGCCTTTTGTCTCCTCTCCCTCGTCCAGCAGCCCACCTTTTCAATTTTTTTTACTAAGAACCCTAGAATTCAAGTCGCCGCCTCCCTACCTGCATACCCTAAATCCCGCCATATCACAACCTAAATCCCATGTTTCCTTTCCTAAAACCTGCCATAGCGAGAACCATTCCAAAATCGTGACCCAAATCGCGAAAATCAGAGTTTACCATAATCCAAAATCGCCCTCAAAATAGACACAGTACTTACCATAACTAAAGGCGTACAAAATCAAGCTCAAAACCATGACAAATCTCGTCCAAAAATCGCAATAGAATCATACCCAAACTTACCAAAAATCGTCTCCAAATTACACGAAATCTTACATCAAAATCAGCATTGAAAACCTTACCAAATCAAAACCCGAAATTGGAACTATATATACATAGCAATTTATGAATACAAGGTGCTCTGCCCATCATGAAAAAAAGGGGAACCCAAGCGATTCACTGAGCATAGGGAGTTAGGGCTCAACACCTAGATAATTAGCATCACAAGAACAAGAAGTTCGAGACGCTTGACGATCGATCAT
This sequence comes from Przewalskia tangutica, assembly GCA_029844215.1. Taxonomy (NCBI): domain Eukaryota; kingdom Viridiplantae; phylum Streptophyta; class Magnoliopsida; order Solanales; family Solanaceae; genus Przewalskia; species Przewalskia tangutica. The sequence goes on along the minus strand of CM056720.1, from coordinate 131,726,137 downwards.
GAAGACCTCTTTCACAACAGAAATCAATCGAAAAATGGCGATTCAAGAACACTAAATAAGCATTCTTAAGCATAAACATCAGTTCTTTTAATCGCATCGCAACCGAATCTTCCGAGTGGATCGACGACGATCTGATGTCTCGGTCATTTGCGGAGAGAAGGTAAACTCATCATCCTTTCCGCTTTAGATTTCGTTTGATATTTGTGTGTGCGATACGTATTTGGTATGACTGAGTAAACATATACAAAGTGATATTAAAGGTGCTATATGTATTAGGGCGATCGCTAAATCGTATCGTTGATTGGAATCATAACGATAGTCACTGTGTTGATTAATGTGATTAGGCCGATATTGGCATTTGTAGTGTGTTTGCAATTATGACCAAATACATCGGATTGTATGCTCGAATTATACATAGGCAGTGAAATGTATCATATGTTCGCACATTCTGCTCTGTTGCTTAAATAATTGAACCAGTACCGAGATACATGCTGCAAAAATAGGCTCGAGTATGTGTATGTATGGATTGGGTATCTTACCATTGTATCTGTTTCTTATTTGAATTAGTACGACATGATTTAGTTTTGGGGCGATGGCGTTGAAGCGCCCTCTACGTGATGCGTCGCGCCTCGTTAGTCGAGTGTTGATTCGTAAAGAACATACAAGTATTTACTTCCTTCTTATTATGATGCCTAATGTTGCTTGTTGAGCTTGAAGGCTAGGCCTGAGAATCCTTGCCTTAATATAGTCGGGGCATGCCCACGAGATCCAATACAATTATCTCCATTCTGTGTATATCCAATGGCTGTAAAAACTGTATTGCGTAGGTACAATATTTAGGTAAAAGCTATGGTTTATGAAGTTATATAATATATCTTGTGCTAGGCTTATCTGGTAAACTCGCCACCTTCCCACTTTATTGATCTACATTCCTGTGATGTATATGAGTATATGACGATGATCTGCGTGTTAAACGTGTTTAGTTTTATTCAGTCGTTATTTAAATTTGTTAGATTAATTTAAAATATATTCAGCTTATAGAGCCTGTTAGGTTAGCTATTAACATGTGTTAAGCCTACATTAATGGTGGTTCGAATCTGGTAGGTTAAGCAGCAAATATGATTATCAATTGTTAAATTCATATTAGTTATTCACGTGTTTCAGTCTTGTTTGAGTTTTCAGCTATTGTATAGGCCATACAGATTACGGTTATAATGCATACATCTGAGGTAAATTAACTGCAGGGATCTTTTAAGTCATAAGAGGTCTGAAAGGGAGGTTTATAATTAGAGATGATGTTTAGTTTAGCAATAGAGGTCTTACAAATAACGTGGCAACTATTCTAATAGCTTTTACAATAAACATGGAACTTATAAACAAAATGGGTAGTCCAGTATTACGTATTGGTAGTTATTTTGATATATTCCTTGGCACATTGTTGTATGGCACACCCATCCTTGATTTGAAAATCGTGGACTGGTTTACATCAAGATCATTTCTCATTGCCAACTAAAATAGCAGTATGGATCATAAGCACTCTATGAATGTTTTATTTACTTATATTATTGCTAAATGTTTAAGGCATGTACTAATCCTTATCTTTTCTTTTTTTCCGCATGAAATGCACCGGAGCAATAAAGAATCTCATAGCGAGATTCATCGTGGCAAACGTGAAGACCCAAATCTATGTGCATCCTCTCCGCATCAGAAATTCCAAACCATAGGCGAGATGGCCTCACCGTTTCTTCGAGTCCTTATTAATTCATATCCGCACCCTATTATTTGTTGTAATTATTTGTCCAACATTACGCTACTAGTAGTACACTTAGAATAATTAAACTTTGGGATGTCATTAGAAAAACAGTTTGACGCTAGAAATTCACTCTTCTTAAATTAATTATTCTTATGACTAGTTATGCATCGCCTAAGCCATACTAAAATAAATATTCATGTAGCTAAAGTGTTACTCGCTATCAAATCCTTAGCATAAGAAATCAATTTCTCATAAGCTCTTTTATTAGCACAATATAAATAATTTATGTTGACTGGCCTTTTTATCATAAAATTACAAAATAATCACCTTTTGCACCACGTCATATATATTTGATTTTAAAGGCATATCTCTGATCATAAATCAACATTGCATATATCTATAAATGCACACTTTATATATATTTTTATAGCATTAGTCTTACAAACTTTTATCAACATGCCTCATTTTTTTTAAAATATTTTGAAGCATCCTTTATATTTTCAAAACATGCATTCTTAGCATAAATAATTAGCCCTAGGTTTGAACGGACAACCGCAAGTTAGCGGATCCTTTAGGGTGCCTGACCCCTTCCCTTTAGGATAATAAAGAACCCTTTTCCAGAATCTCATTAAGTTTAGCAGACCATTTAAATGGAGTTAATGTTTACTTTAAACTAGTTAACATTTAGGTGTCCTAATTCACCCAAATTAATTAGGTGGCGACTCCGCGAACCCCTTAGCAATTTTAGCACCCTTTAGCACTTTTAATATGCTAGCACCTTTTAAGGCATTTATTGTTATTTCTAACATTTTATTTAAGCAGGAGCAGGAGATTCGCTAAAAAATGTCGCGGTCGGAAATGGGTGCGACAGAATGGCGACTCCACTGGGGATTTTAGGTTCTTAACCACAACAGACCTAGGGTTATTATTTGGCATTACTTTTTGCATTTAATTTTGTGTGCTGTATTTTGTTTTATTTATTTTAATTGCTACCTGCTTTACTGCTTTCCTTAAACTGACATTCCGCTCATATTTCTTCCACTCTGTAAAATTCACACAATCACACACTACATGCGAGGTGCGCTTGGTGCATCAGCAAAATTCTTTCTTCAAAATCCAAATTTAGGATAGTTGGTAACATACATGGAGTGTCCGGTCTAACCGGTGGCCGCGTAGCCTTCTCACTCGAGTTGTCCGCTCGGGAACCTTGCGTCTAGTAAAACCAAATCTTAGCAACTCAGGATAGAGCTATACCACCCTTTATTTTAAGGCATGCATGCATTTACCTTAGGTGGGTCGGTCCTTGGCATCGACACCACAATTAGGAAGACACCAAACTTGTCGACGGGTTTCTCAACCCAACGACCAACCAACATATTATGTGTAGCGTGACAATGATAGACAAATCCAAACCTAATCATGTCATGCTGAAATTAGGAAAAGTGCACCGTCATTTGGTCGCCATTTCCAACAAAGCATTACAGTTGGACGGTTGGGACAAATCCATCATAACCTCGCATATGTGACGTTTAGGCCTACCTCTGGCACAAAGGGGTCCCCATGCATATTAGGACTCGCTTGCAATGTGACAATTTGTGTGCAACATATACTTGCTAAATGTTATTTACACTTTAGCAAAATCACGTGTTTTACACTAACACAGTTTGCTACATGTTGTCTAAAGGATTTATCATCTCCCCCAAAGGTCGATTTGTATTTGACTTAGCAATGGCAGAGCATCGATATCCCACAAGATCAAAGGCACGGTTCAGCGACATGACTGATTCAAGGGCATTTGAGCAGAACGAGTCGGAACCTGTCTTGGTTCCTATAGGCAAAGCAGAGGTCTCAGGAAAGAAAAGCAGCATAGATCCGATCGAACACCTCGCCCAAATACCGCAGCAAATGGCAACCCTGCAGGCCGAAATCAGAAGGCTCAGAAACATCACTAAAGCACTCGTCACTGCAAATAACCAAAATTCTCCAAATTATTACCAGTACTCTCTTACTACATATCCCATTCAGCCAATATACAATGCACTCATATATCCCACACAAATGCCTACCATACTCCAGCCAAACACAAACCAAAGGCCACCACAAACCTACTTTCGCAATGCATACGAAAACCCCTTGCGATACCCATCCGTGTATACGCCACAGTCAAAGACCCGTTCACTAAACATCTTCAAACCCCGCATAGATGCTGAGAGAAAGCCAACCAGAACCTATACACCTTTAGCCAAACCCATAACCCAAGTGTATGAGGAGCTGAAAGCCGCAGGAATACTCCAGCCAATTCCCAGAAATACCCCCAGGCCTACTTCCCGAGGGCATGATAAAACCAAACATTGTGCATACCACTCCGGTGTCGAGGGGCACGACATCGAAAATTGCTATACACTCAAGGACAAAATAGAGGAGTTAATCAAAGAGGGAGTCATTCAGGTGGAGGAGGCCTCCCCAAATGAGTACAATGAACCCCAAAGGAAGAGAGGTGTTCCCGGCGAACCGCTCCGCTGAATCGATCATTCATCCAAGCATGCACGCGAAGGAGTGCGATAGCGAGCATGAAGACCCAGCCAACCATGATGCAGAGCAAGAAGGCGTATTAGTTGAATTTGCACCCTTGTTCTGGTCCGCCTAGAGCCCGGATAAGAAAGAGCAATTTAGCTTAGCAGATTAATAAAAAGAAAAACTCATATTTAACCTTTAATAATGTTTTCTTTTATTGGAACTACGTGTGACTAGGGATGTCAGTGGGGCGGGTAAATGCGGGTACCGCCCCGCACCCGCTCCAGTTGGGGCGGGTATGGAGGATGGTTTGGTGGGTGGTGGGGCGGGTATGGGTATCAAAAGTGCTACCCGCCATGGGTAGTGGGGCGGAGGTGGATTTCATATAAGACCCGCCTGTACCGCCCGCCCGCTACCGCATCGTGCGCACCGCCTTTCTTCCTTTTAATACCATACGTGCATTTCACTCTCAAGTTTAGCATCCTTTCTCCTTCTCCGATGAAGTAAAACTCACTATATTTGCCTTATAAAAATCTCCTATACCACTTATTTACAAAGTACCAAACAAGTAGAGATATAAAGTATAACAAAGCGAAGTGTTGCATAAAAAATGGGAACATATTGGTATGATTGATAATAGCGGTGGGATTATTCATATTATTGTCAGAAATTTGCTATTCGATTGCCTTGAGAACAAGATTTTGCGAGTTAGGAATATGTACACAGTGAGATTTGATACTTGCTCATGCCATCTTATACTTTGTATATTTACCCTTTGTATTATCGCCTTTAATCTCGCGTGGTCAGATTTTTCCTTCTCTCAATCAAGATTTAGTAATAATCGTAAACTTTTTTGTGTTTCTTCCTCGTATAGTTATACTATTTCACAGGTAATTCTAAAAGTGTTTTTCAGGGTGTTATCATGATCAGTTCATGCAAATGAAATCAACATTTTTAGATCACTTTTGAGATACTATCTATATCTTGAAGATACTACATAGTATCTTTAAACTAGCGACTTAGGTTCATAGATGTTAGAGATTCACTACTAAAAAAACAAAATTCTGTTATGCAGTTTCATTCAACTTATTTAGGTGGGTACCCGCCGGTAAGTGAGTACACTTGGGATAGGTGGGGCGGGGGCGGGTGGAGGAATTACTATCCGTGATGGGTGGTGGGGCGGGGATGGGGGTGGATTTTAGGTGGCGGGTACGGGTCTGGGATACCCTTCCCCGCCCCGCCCGGTCGACATCCCTGCGTGTGACTGATTCCTCGTGGGGATCGTGGCGACCATATCGGCCGGTCCGCTAGAAAATCCCAATTTCTCTTTTGCTTGTAATTGGAACTACGTTTGACCTGATTCCCTTGGCGGATACGTAGGCGGCCACATCGGCCACGGTCCCACATTTAGGAATTTTAGCTTTACCAAATTTCGCTTGTAATGAACTACGTCATGACCTGATTCCCTCATGGGGATACGTAGGCGGCCTAAATCGGCTTCGGTCACACCATTAGGAAACCTTCCCTTATTTTGAAAATAACAAAAATACAAGCAACCTCATTGAGACCAGCTTTAGGCCAAGCGTCCTGCGTATTGAGGCGGGACAAGGTAGAAATCGGGCGGGGTTATTAGTCCAACAAAGGCGGATGTCCGAGCATCGAGAGTCAAAACTACAAAGTCAATGCGAATCAACCGCCCCCAAACTCACAAATTTTCTTTGAGCTCGGGTTCGCATATTAGCGAAGCGAGCGGATATCAACAATCAAATCCATGACAAAAGTCTGGCGCTTGGCTCGGGCATAAAGCTAAATTTGCAACCAGCGATCGCCTGCAACAAAGCGTCATGGCAATTAAATCGATTGCGGCGTTTAGCATGTCGTGCGAGACAACATCTCGATATTCATCAGCGTATCGAGGCGACATCTGCCGTAAATTGCACTTCTCAAATATTTATCACTTTGTTTTAACAGGTATACACTAATTTTTCTCAAACTTAGCTTGCAGGAGCATTTATTCTACAGGAGCATCGGCACGTCCGAGCGGCGGCGTTATCGGCCGCAAGTCAAAGCGATGCGGCAATACGTCCGAGCAGCGGCGTCATCGGCGTGCGTCACACAGCGGCGCCCGGCAACAATCGTCGAGCGGCGGCGTCGCGGCGTGCGTCTACAGCGGCGCCCGGCCAATACGTCGAGCGGCGGCGTTATCGGCGTATGTCGGCAGCGGCGTTATCGGCGTATGTCCGACAGCGACATCGCCGGCGTGCGTCTACGCAACGCGCCATCGGCGTGCGTCTGCAGCGCAGCGCCCGTCGGCGTTGCGTCTGCAGCGGCAGCGCCCATCGGCGTACGTCCGAGCGGCGTTATCAACATTATGTCGAACAGCGACATCGCCGGCGTGCGTCTGCGATAGCGCCATCAACAATACGTCCGAACGCGGCGTCGTCATCATTATGTCCGAGCGGCGACATCGTTAGCATTGCGTCTGCGCGGCGCCCGGCGGCAATACGTCGAGGCGGCGTCGTCGGCGTGCGTCTGCAGCGGCGCCCGACAGCAATACGTCTGGCAATGGCGTCGGCATCAATACGTCCGAGCGCGGCGTTATCGGCGTATGTCGAGCGGCGACATCGCCGGCGTGCGTCATGTAACGGCGCCCGCAACAATACGTCCGACGGCGGCGCCATCGGCGTGCGTCTACGCGGCGGCGCCCGGCGACAATACGTCCGAGCAGCGGCGTTATCGGCGTATGTCAGCGGCGACATCGCCGGCGTGCGTCTACGCAGCGGCGCCCAGCCGTCGTCCGACAGCGGCGTTATCATCATATGTCGAGCGACATCGCCGGCGTGCGTCTGCGGCGCCCGGCGGCAATCGTCGAGCGGCGGCGTCGCCGTGCGTCTGCGGCGCGGCGGCATACGTCGGCCAGCGTCGGCGTCAACCGCGTCCGAGCGGCGGCGTGCGTCGGCAGCGGCGCCCGGCAACAACACGTCGAACGCGGCGTTATCGGCCTGACAAGTCCAGCGGCGCGGTCGGCAGCGCCAGCAACAATACGTCCGAGCGGCGTCGTCGGCGTGCGTACGCCGCGGCGGCGGCGACACGTCCGAACAGCGGCGTTATCAACACAACAAGTCAAAAACGGCGTCACGTCAAAGCGTCATCGGCATATCACATATACGCAAGGATGATTTCTTTACTCTCGAAATTGCATTTCTTACTCATGCTTTATTATTCTGTCTTAGCAATTATGCACTAGCTCTTCCTTGAGCTTTAGTCTATAGGGCGATTGCGTGAGGACAACATATCCATTCACAATCGCAACACGTGCGTGCGAGGCAAAATCACGGCATTTGCGTGCATCACATTTTTGCGAGGATAACATTTTCTACTCACGATTGCATTGCTTTTAAAATTATGCATCATCATTTTGTCTTATGATTTGCACTAACCGTTTGTTTAAGTCTTAGCGTGCGGAGCGAGAGCCTGGCGTGGATTTTCTCTTCACAATTGGGGCAATTTGTTGGGGGCCCAACCTTCCCAACAAATGGCAGAAGCGGCCTCAAGCGTCGGTCCACTCCATCCACATCACCATAAACCCAGCATCATAAGTCGATAGCGGTACACCCCAGGTTCAAGCCAGTTATTTTATTTTTATTTTTAGCACCTGACCGGTGTCGTCGCCTTTCGACAACGGGACAAATTTTGAGTCGCGTTAGCCCGCCGGTGTTTTGATCATGGTAACCCGGTTATCGTCATAACTCGACACGGGACAAATTAGTCGCGTTAGCGCGCTTGGTGTTTCGACCATGGTAGCGGTGTCGTCATAACTGAACCGAGACAAATTTTGAGTCGCGTTAGCCCGCGGTGTTTGACCATGGTAGCCCGTGTCGTCATAACTCGACAACTGCGGCGATTTAGTCGCGTCAGCCTTGTCTTAATTGCCCAGCATTTTTGCAATTCTTTGGATCGAGACAAAATTGGCTATAAGTCAACGTCTTTGTCCGAAGATTCTTCCATCATCTCCATACAAAGAGAGACAAGTTGTTGACACCCAATTTTGACCCTCTCGCCCAGACATTAACCATAAAATTACACTAATTTTCAACAATAATTTTTAATAATTTTTAGATAATAAAATGCAGCGATAAAACATTAATACATGCATAAATAAGCAATTTAATAATAGAACCGCATCTTACGTAGAATATTAAGCACTTAGGGTCTCGCGCCCGCATTTATTAATTTTAAGCCCTGTCAAACAATTCTTAATAATTAATAATAAATACATAAAATAAATAATTTAGCAATGATGTCGTGTCAAGTAACATAGTCGCATTTATTAATACGCAAAGCAATTTCATAACTTATTTAATAGCGCCGCATTCTAAAATATTAAGCACTAATTAAATAGCACGCCCGCATTTATTATTATAATAATTAGATTAATAAAGCACCTAAATAATTTAATCACAATTTATTAATTTAATTTACCACTAATAAAGACACCTAAATAATCTAATTACAATTTAAACAACTTATCACTAATTAATTAAAACTATTAATACATCTACTAACACCTAAAACTAATACCCAATTAAATACTTAATACGTAAATAATACCACAGCCCACTTTTAAAAACCACGGCCGCCACCTCTTTAGCCCGTTTACATGACCAGCACTTATTTCCTTCCGCCAGTGACCGCTTTACCTTCCTCGGCCTTTACCCTTCACCTTTTGTCTCTCTCCCTCGTCTGACCCGGCACTGATTTTTTACTAAGAACCACAGAATTCAAGTCGCGCCTCCACTGCTGACCTAAATCCCGCCATATCAAAAACTAAATCCCATGTTTCATTTCCTAAAACCTGCCATAGCGAGAACCATTCCAAAATCGTGACCCAAATCGCGAAAATCAGAGTTTACCATAATCCAAAATCGCCCTCAAAATAGACACAGTACTTACCATAACTAAAGGCGTACAAAATCAAGCTCAAAACCATGACAAATCTCGTCCAAAAATCGCAATAGAATCATACCCAAACTTACCAAAAATCGTCTCCAAATTACACGAAATCTTACATCAAAATCAGCATTGAAAACCTTACCAAATCAAAACCCGAAATTGGAACTATATATACATAGCAATTTATGCATATAAGTAGCTCTGCCCATCATGCAAAAAGGGGGGGAACCCAGCAGATTCGCACAAGGCATAGGGAGTTAGGGGGCTCAACACCTAGATAATTAGCATCACAAGAACAAGAAGTTCGAGACCTTTTCTTCAGCAGTCAATCAGCAAGACCTCTCTTTCACAACCAGAAATCAATCGAAAAAATGGCGATTCAAGAACACTAAATAAGAATTCTTAAGGCATAAACATCAGTTCTTTTAATCGCATCGCAACACTGAATCTTTCGAGTGGATCGGCGACTTGATCTGTTGTCTCGGTTATTGTCAGGAGAAGGTAAACTCATCATCCTTTCCGCTTTAGATTTCGTTTGATATTTGTGTGTGCGATCGTATTTGGTATGGTGAGTAAGCATATACAAAGTGATATTAAAGAAACTTATGTGTATTAGGATGATCGCTAAATCTGTGTCGTTGATTGGAATCGCTGTCAATGGTCACCTGTGTTGATTAATGTGATTAGGCCGATATTGGCATTTGTAGTGTGTTTGCAATTATGACCAAATACATCGGATTGTATGCTCGAATTATACATAGGCAGTAAAATGTATCATATGTTCGCACATTATGCTCTGTTGCTTAAATAATTGAACCAGTACCGAGATACAGGCTGCAAAAATAGGCTCGAGTATGTGTATGTATGGATTGGGTATCTTACCATTGTATCTGTTTCTTATTTGAATTAGTACGGCATGATTTAGTTTTGGGGCAGTAGGCAGTGAATTGCCCCTCTGTGGTCTGTTCGTCGCGCCTCGTTAGTCGAGTGTTGATTCGTAAAGAACATACAAGTATTTACTTCCTTCTTATTATGATGCCTAATGTTGCTTGTTGAGCTTGAAGGCTAGGCCTGAGAATCCTTGCCTTAATATAGTCGGGGCATGCCCACGAGATCCAATACAATTATCTCCATTCTGTGTATGTCCAATGGCTGTAAAAACTGTATTGCGTAGGTACAATATTTAGGTAAAAGCTATGGTTTATGAAGTTATATAATATATCTTGTGCTAGGCTTATCTGGTAAACTCGCCACCTTCTCACTTTGTTGATCTACATTCCTGTGATGTATATGAGTATATGACGATGATCTGCGTGTTAAACGTGTTTAGTTTGATTCAGTCGTTATTTAAATTTGTTAGATTAATTTAAAATATATTCAGCTTAAAGAGCCTGTTAGGTTAGCTATTAACATGTGTTAAGCCTACATTAATGGTGGTTCGAATCTGGTAGGTTAAGCAGCAAATATGATTATCAATTGTTAAATTCATATTAGTTATTCAGCATGTTTCCAGGTACTGTTTGAGTTTTCAGCTATTGTATAGGCCATACAGATTACAGTTATAATGCATACATCTGAGGTAAATTAACTGCAGGGATATTTTAAGTCATAAGAGGTCTGAAAGGGAGGTTTATAATTAGAGATGATGTTTAGTTTAGCAATAGGGGTCTTACAAATAATGTGACAACTATTCCAATAGCTTTTACAATAAACATGGAACTTATAAACAAAATGGGTAGTCTGGTATTCTGTATTGGGCTGTTATTTTGATATATTCCTTGGCCTGTTGTATGGCACACCCATCCTTCAGTTTGAAAATCGAGGGTGGGTTTACATCAACATCATTTCTCATTCTTTGCCAACTAAAATAGCAGTATGGATCATAAGCACTCTATGAATGTTTTATTTACTTATATTATTGCTAAATGTTTAAGGCATGTACTAATCCTTATCTTTTCTTGTTTTCCGCATGAAACCGGAGCAATAAAGAATCTCATAGCGAGATTCATCGTGGAAAACGTGAAGACCCACATCTATGTGCATCCTCTCCGCATCAGAAATTCCAAATCATAGGCGAGATGGCCTCGCCGTTTCTTCGAGTCCTTATTAATTCATATCCTCACCCTATTATTTGTTGTAATTATTTGTCCAACATTACGCTACTAGTAGTACACTTAGAATAATTAAACTTTGGGATGTCATTAGAAAAATAGTTTGACGCTAGAAATTCACTCTTCTTAAATTAATTATTCTTATGACTAGTTATGCATCGCCTAAGCCATACTAAAATAAAAATTCATGTAGCTAAAGTGTTACTCGCTATCAAATCCTTAGCATAAGCAATCAATTTCTCATAAGCTCTTTTATTAGCACAATATAAATAATTTATGTTGACTGGCCTTTTTATCATAAAATTACAAAATAATCACATTTTGCACCACGTCATATATATTTGATTTTAAAGGCATATCTCTGATCATAAATCAACATTGCATATATCTATAAATGCACACTTTATATATATTTTTATAGCATTAGTCTTACAAACTTTTATCAACATGCCTCATTTTTTTAAAAATATTTTGAAGCATCCTTTATATTTTCAAAACATGCATTCTTAGCATAAATAATTAGCCCTAGGTTTGAACGGACAACCGCAAGTTAGCGGATCCTTTAGGGTGCCTGACCCCTTCCCTTTAGGATAATAAATAACCCTTTCCCAGAATCTCATTAAGTTTAGCAGACCATTTAAATGGAGTTAATGTTTACTTTAAACTAGTTAACATTTAGGTGTCCTAATTCACCCAAATTAATTAGGTGGCGACTCCGCGAACCCCTTAGCACTTTTAGCACCCTTTAGCACTTTTAATATGCTAGCACCTTTTAAGGCATTTATTTTTATTTCTAACATTTTATTTAAGCAGGAGCAGGAGATTCGCTAAAAAATATCGCGGTCGGAAATGGATGCGACAGGCATGTCCTCTCTTTTATGAATAAGTTTCTTTCAACTTTCAATTCTCGAAGCTTAGTAACAATGACTTGCAATTCATGTATTTAATCAAGAACATACTTTGTGTCAGTCATGGTAAATTCAAGATATTTAGATACAAGAAATTTATCCGTACCTTTTTTCTCCGTCTTATATTTATACTCTAGAGCAATCCAATTTTCAACCGGAGATTCCATCAAGTTGTAGAGATCATAGTGCATATCGGAAAGAGTGTTGAGAATGTGACCTCTACACATTACTTCATCATCTTCACGCTTTTTTCTAGCGGCCTTGATCACTTCTGTGTCATCTTCATTTGGCTCTGAAAGTGGTGACAATTTTGGATCAAGCACAGAAGCAATCTTGAGCACAGTGAGAAGAAAGAACAACTTTCCTTTCCAGCGAGTGAAGTTGGTGCCGAAACGATCAAGTTGAACATTTTAATTGAACAATGAAGTCATATCTTTAGAATCCTCCATTGCAACAAAACAAATTAAAACCTTAAAGATTGTTGGTGTAATAAAGAATAAGGAGGAAAGGAAAACAGAAGTTTTGATTCTTTTCTTTAGAAATTTTGATTCAGAGAAATGACAAATCATGATTAGATGTGTGTATAAATACTTTCCTTTAAGGTTTTATTTGTCCTCACCAACACAAGATTTGCTAAGAGTTTATGGAAAATTACCCCCAAGATACAACAAATCCTAAACACTATCTGAAGTAAATAAGATGGTGATTTTAGAACTAATAAATAAATCTGTTTTGATCTATTCCTAAATCTGTAGTAAAATATGAATTTATAGACCTTTAAGTCTCCTTTCATAATGAACACAACTCTCTAAAAAGATATATCATTTCATAAGGTCACAACTTTTGAATGGTGTCCATTCATAAAAACACAATCATTCAAATATTATGAATAATATTATAATATCACCTACGCTATCATAATACTTTATACTATCAAATAGTAAATTTACCTTCCATAAATGATAAACGAATCAAAATGAGATTTCGTTGGCGTGAAGTCATGTATCTGCCTAGCACTTAGAGAGCTAAGTAATTAGTTTAGACTTTAGCCTATTCATTTTCTTGAATATGTTTCCATCTTCGGTAGCTATTAGCCGGCAATGAGTGAAGCAACTAAAGCATTTGCTTTAGGCCTCATCCTTTTGGGGGCTCCAAATTTTATCCACATTAGACTTATTTAAATTTGTATTAAGTATTTTTTTAAGTAAAAAACTGACACGATTTTTATTAGTTTATTATTATTTTTTTTAAAAGACATATTTTTATATTTAAAAAACAACTTAAATTTAAACTTTTCATTTTATGTATTGCGCCCTTAATGAAAAACTTTTATATCCCACACAAATATTATTAACGACACATAAAACATTTTACCCTTTAAAAATTTAAAGGTACTGCAAGTTTCCAATTATTTTTTCTCTTAAATTTCATTTCGAGTCAAATTATCGCATAATATGAACAGTAAGGAGTACACTCTTTATAAATATAACATTTTAATTTTTGATTGATTCTAGGATTTTCACTTTACTTTTCCTCAATAGAAAACGCGTTAGACTGTATAATCTTTTTTTTCTTGAATTCTCTAAGAGTCAATCTCCTTTTATACCTTTATCAACTTTGATTATAATATCTTTAACAACTTTGCATACTAAAATAATAGACTTCAAATAAAAATAATTTAAGTTTTTTCAAAATTTGAGGGCCTCTAATTAAAGTTTGGCTTTATTCCACCAAACTTATTGTAACGATCCATCCGGTCGTTTTTGGTTAAAGACCTTTACTTGGCCAAATTACGCTTTCCGTAAACTCTATGTGGGTTTTATGACTCGTGGGGATGAGTAGCATAGTTTTTGAGGTGCATTTATTTAAGGTTCGGAAGAAAAACCCAAGTTTGATAGTTTTAGAATGAAATAGTTGACTTTTGAGTAAATGGATTCGTCTCCGAGTTTCATCACTTCTAGTAGGTCCGGAACGGTATATGTGACGTTGTCGAGTGTTTGGTTCGCTTCCCGAGGTGTTCAGATGTGTTTTGAGTTATTATTTGCTAAATTGTGAAACTTGGGGAAATTGGGTGAATTCATAGAAGAGTGGACCTTAGCTTGGTCATATGAAAATTCTGAGTGCGCGAGCAAGTTTGTACCTTTGTTTACACTTAGGTAGCATGTTTGTTAGTGTCTGGGAGGTCTCAGGTGAGTTTCAGGTGGTTGATGAAATTTTGGAGTTTTGATATAGCTGTTGGTTTCTAGTGTACCACACCAGCGAGATTTAGCCATTTTTACGGAAGTTGATCCGCAGATGCGAGCCATGGGAAGGTTAAGAGAGTCTGCTTCTGTGGTCATTTTATGTACAAGAGTGATCCGCCTCTGCGAAGTTATTTTCACTTTTGCGAGTTCTGTGATATTTAAGTTGGGCCACTTATGTGGTCATGTTTTCGCAGGAGCAAGCCGCTTCTGCGAGGACGATTCCGCAGAAGCAAAATCGTTGTATCAGACCTAAAATAAAAGACCCATTTCGACTTCACTTTTCATATTCCATCTTTTAGATATCTAAGCTCGGTTGGGGAGGAATTTTAAGGTCCATCGTCATCTTTCATCTTGGGGTAAGGATTCTAACTCATTTCATTTGTCTATTCATGAACCTATTTTAAGTCTAGGGTTATTTCCATGATTTAGGTAGTATAAACCTAGAATTTTGTCTAAAAGATAAGAGAGCTTAATGGGTGGAATTGAGTGTCAAGATTGAGGCTTTTTAATTTGATATTCCAGATTTAAGATGTGTAATGATAGAATGATCTAATACTAAGTTCAATTTGTTGTTTTGATTCCATGAAATGGGGAATCTAGGATTCTTCCTAATTGGGGAATTTGTGAATTAGGGAAATTGAATGCCTAAATATGACTAGTTTCTTATTAAACGTAAGATATAAACTTATGAGATCACTATCATGATTCTAGAACGTTAAAGTTCTAATTTTACCCTTGTGGTCTCGGGGTCAATTTGGAGGTCGAGTATTTGGTTTGTCTGAAAGGTTATACCTTTGTGTATGTATTAGAATACTTGTTTATGTAGATTCTATAATATTAGACTACAAACATTCGGAGGCACTTCATAAGTGTTACATTCCGTATTTTCGCGCTCGTATACAATATAAGTAACGTAAGCCCGGGGAGGCAAGATTCCACACATGGATGAAAAAAGTTTAAACATATGTTACATATATTTCGTAAGAGTTCGGGGTTAAATGAATCAAAGAAATTAAGTTCATCGAAACTCGGGGATAGGCATACAAAATTATGGAAAGAATTTTTGGCTCAATTGTATGGGGGTATGTCTCCTCGTATATAAAGAATTATGGGGTACATAATCTATCTAAATTCAAGTTCAAGGAGTCTAACATCAACACAACAAACAGTTTATCAATTGGATAACTGTACAAAAAGTTATATACATTTTAAAAAAATGCTGCAAGCAGCTCACTTTGGGACCCACATGGTCGGTGAAAACTTATCCACTTGATATAAAATGGTGTTTCATATTTTTGGGTCATTTCGACCAGATCAGATCCAAGAACACCCCCAAACTCTGTCTAAGTGTTTCCATGGGGTTACTAAGCAAATCACGGTGCTTGTTCGATTGTCCTCTCCGTCTTATGGTTGTTGTGGAGGAATATTTGAAGTGAAGTAAGCTTATATTTCGAACTAATCTTGGTGTTTGAGGTAAGATCTTACTTCCTCTATATGTTCTTGTGCTTGTAGAAACCATGGTTAAGTTGTAAGATTGAGAATCCGTGAAGTGGAGTTTAGAAATTGTAGTTTTAATTGTTGGACTATTTTAGGTTGATTCCATGGCCTTGTATGGCTGGAAAATTATGCAAATTGCTAAATTATGATGTAGATGTTGTGCTAAGGTGTAGTAAATAGATAGTAGGTGTTAGAGAAGAAGATATAATTAAAGAGTCGAGCTTATTGCTTGTTATAGTCTATTATATCTTTCTGGTAGCTTGACGATAGTGTGATTATCTTTGTTATAGACTGAAGTGTCATACAACTTGTGTGCGATATGTCGACGAGTATATCAACTTAAGGTATGTAATTGGTAACATTTTCTATCGAAGCATGAGTTCCGAACTATTTATCGGTTTTCAAAGAAAACATGTCTAAGTATGTATTCTACTTTTTGAGTTGTTTGGCCCTTATTGGGAGAACTTTCCCATCTTATATTATATCCTATCTAGGTTTGATTTTAAAATGTTATTCTGAGATTCTTGAGTTTCATAGTCCTCCTAAAGGGAGCGTATCAAAATATTTGCTCCTAAGAGTCGACCAAATGTTATCTAAAAGTAAAAGAAAGAGTTTCAAAGAGTTGAAAGAGCCAAGAGTGCTATATATATATATATATATATATATATATATATATATATATATATATATAAGAGTTATAATTATCACCGAGATATAATCGGTGGGCGATGGCCCCTATGTTGAATATATGTACTGATTCATAAATACCACCGGTTGGGTGACACACATTCATACATATAATAATACCGCCAAGCTATAATTAGTTGGGCGACAGACATTCATACATATACGATTACCACTGAGCTATAGTCGGTTGGGTGATGGACATTTATATATACATGTATACCACCGACTTATAATTAGTGGGTGATGGATATCTTTACATACGCATCAGAGTTTCAGTAAGAGTTTAGAGCTTTTTATTCACCCTGAGTGGCATTTTAGGTTATCAGGTTGTTTCTGACACCTTGCTTTACTACTTATGTTTCATATTATTATCCATGCCTTACATATTGGTACATTTCATTCGTATTGATGGATGTTGGGTGATGGACATTTGTATTTCATATTACAGGTTCATGTAGAGGTATCGATAGACCTCCCAAGTAGGAGCTTCTTGAGTTCAATTGTTGTTGATAAGCTTCACTTTTTCTGAGGCTACCGAGTCAGAGGTCGTGATCTGAGTCATTTGTATATCTACAAATGATGAGTAGGTCAATGCCCTGTCCTTGCCTTATTACAGTTATGTTTTTCTTAAAGGCTTGTAGACATGTTAATATTTGTTTAAATGTCTTGTACGACCTTGTTGGCCTGGATGTTGGTCAGTTGATCTGTATGATGACCCTGTCAGTCTTGTATATGTATGTATATATCTATTTTTGGTTTGTTTATGCTTCTTGTTGAGATGTCCAGGCGACATGCTATGTTTCTATATTATGGCATTGCCGGCCCTCTATGTATGTTAGTTACACATCCATACTTATCATGGTTGTTATGGCTTTGTCGGCTCCAGTTTTCATATGTTTGGGTTTTGTGTTTCAGTGTGGTACGCTCGGACCAGTGAGACATCGGGTGCCAGCCACACCCTCAAGTTTGGGGTGTGACAAACTTGGTATCAGAGCATGTCTGGCCTAGGGAGTCTACAAGCCGTGTCTAATAGAGTTTTGTTTATGAGTGTGTTGTACACCACACTTATAAATGAGAGGTTGTCGGGCATTAAGGGATGTTTACTATTCTTTCATCTCATAGATCGTGCAATAGAGCTGAGTTGTAAGAATACGAGTCTAATTTGTGCCTTATACAATTTAAGTAATGCATGTTACTAGAGAGCTTTTAGCTAGTTCATATTTATAGCAAGTAAATGAATGATACCTATCAAATCATATGCACTAGAGGTGCAAATATTACGTTGAAGTCACAGAACGTGAGAATTTGTATCACTCATACACAGAGGAGGTAATGCAAGTTTAGAAAGGTGAAGTGTTGGTTTTGGAATGTAGGTAGTGAATGAGGTATAGGTACAAGAGCACAGAAGATTGTAAAGGGATTGACCTTCAAATAGAATGATATAAGCATTGTTATTCCGCTTCCAACAATAGTAGGATTACAGTAAAAAATCTACCCCAGTTCATGAATCACACACACCGATAGAATTAGTGTTAGAAATAAATAGGATCTTGGGATCTGTATAGGGTTAGAACAATACTTAACGTTGGTAATAATGTAGGATAGTATGAATATGTTGATAGTACATCATTATAGGATGTATGCATGATGTACCCGAGAATTGTGAGTCGGATACGACCTTATAAGAATCTGGAAGATCCAAAAACTAGGTAGTGATGTTTTGGTGTGTGAGGTGGATGTTTCCTTCAGTAAGGCTCCTATTTGATGTAAATATTTAGCGCCTGGAGTATAAAGCTGATTAAATAAAAAAACGTTAAAGGCAAGAGAATGTTTTTCTATAAGAATCTAGATTAAGGTTATAAAACAGAATGATGCAAAGATAAATGAGACACTTAAGTAAGTATGAGGAGTGAAGTAGAGTTCTAAGATAAGTAATACTAATTCCATAAGTTCGTAAAGAAAAACAAAAGGTAAGAAAAAGTAAATGCTAAGTTCAGAAGAGGAATAGTGTGCCTATTATGATATTTGAAATTGACAAATGTTAACGAAACATATTGACTAGATGATTTAGCCTTATGAGTCATGAAGTATCAATGTTGGGAAGTACCTTAATCCAAATGAAATACGAGGCAAAAACTCTAGAGATTGTTATAATAGTGGGTATTATGGAGTCACAAGGTAAGCAATAAGACAATAAGAAAATAAACTACAAAGGAGCAACCTTTAAAGGTTGTCCAGAAAGGAGCCCCCTAAGACTAATGTCTTGATTAGAGGATGAGCAGTTGGTTGAGATTGAGCGTGTCAGTTATAAACACGTGACATTCCATCCATATAAATGATTTAGTAGTTCCTCGAGAGAGGGGATTGTTTTGATACAAGTTGAAGTTATTAGATATCGCGAAATTGTAAAAGGTATTGAGACGATAACATGGCTTTTCAGGAAGTAAACATCAGAGCACAAAGAGGCTCTCTTCCCATAAGGGACATAGTACGATAAATAATTGATTCATACTTAAATAATAATTTAGTAATCGGGTAGACTCACAATCAAGAATTCCAGAACAAATAAGGTAGTGTTTATTCAGATCTTATAGATATGTTATGGTTATTGAATGATGTGTAAGAATAGATGCCTTGACGATAATGGTAGAAAACTTCCGGCTAAAATGTCGATCGATAGTAAGAGAACCCAAATATACGAGGCTCAATAAATAAGAGCATGGTGCATGTGCAAAGACAAAGGTAAATAGGCCTAAGTAAGAATTAAGGAATGAAGGGTAGGCTAAGTTAATGGTAGAAGATTATGTCTGTAAAGACTAGAAGAAGGATAGTATGAGTATCACACCCGAAAATCCACCCTGGATGCAACATACATCTGATACTATGAACAACACCAGAAACACCTTATAAATCATTAATATCTAATCTTTTTTAATAATCTTTCAATATTAGTTTAAAGCAAGTCATTAAGGTTAAATGAAAATCATGCTCAAACTTATAAAATAAAATCAGCGGAATTGTAATAGAATTAAGATTTCATAAACGTGGCGACACCTCAATAAGTCATACAAGACTTTCAACATCTACCCACAATCTGAAACAGTCTATGGAGCTTCTAAGATAAACAAATAAATGAACTAACTTTGGGATGCATCCCGGAAACAAAAATACATAAAGTAAGATAGAAAGGTGTCCCACGATCACGTATGTGGGCTCACCAACAAGTCTGGAAAGTAGGAAATTCTCCTATTTCGTACGCATATCACGAAGATGCTCTTCTTCGCTACCTAACATACTATCCAAAACAACAATTGTATGCTTGAGTACTAATAAGTATAATTGAAAACAATATTGAGAAATAGTTCAAAACAAATGATAACATCTCATGAACATCTCAATGATAAATATATAATCACTTTGAGTCCTTAAGTCGTTCTCGTTACCTTAAGTTCTTTCAAGAACATTTGGAAATCCCAAAGATGAAGTAAGATTATAACCTTAGTAAAATCAATAGTAAAAGACAACAACATATAAGTATATCAATTTCAACTTAGTATACCATTCATCACATTAAGTGTCCTCAATCATGAACACAAGATCATCAACAAGTGTTGGGAGATTTACACATTGCTCACGCAAGTATACGTATCGTTCACAAGTAATATAGTCTGTAAGACCGAGTTTATCGTCCACAGAGACTGGTTTCTAAGTACCGTTCATCTATTTTATGTTATCTATTTGGCAATCGATAATTGAGTTGAGTTTTTGTTTAACTACTAGAATAATTGCAAGAATTAACTAAACTATTTAAGTTGTAAGCAGTTATGAAGGAATTAGGGCTTCCAAAATACTCGACTATCCACTCTATTCAATCCTTAATGCAACTTAGAATGACTTCTTCTTCTATGTTAACATAGCAGTTAACTAGACTGTCTTATTTTCCGGTTAGGATATATAATCACTCAACCCCAGTGCAGAACCCTTCTATATTTTTATGATAAAATTTACCACATAGGAGGATTAAGAACAGTAACCTATAATGCTACACAAGTATCGGGGTACTTTCGTCCGCGATTTTAACCTATGTCTATTCAATTACAGCATATCCAAATCTCTCCTCTCGGTTCTTGATTCGAAATCATATAGATTATGATAATTAGTGATCAGTTAATTATCAAACATTCATACCAATTATTGAATAAATCTTAATCTAGTGAAGAAGAAATCAAACTACTGCATCAATTCATGAATAAGAGTTTCAAGCGATTCATAAGGAAAGCCGTAATAAAGTGTTTAGCTCCTAGTCATAGTCACGCTAAGAACTAATACAATTACCAACATAAACTGAATTGCAAAAAAAAGAAAGAAAAATTACGTAAAACTAAGTCTCCAATTGTAGCCTCAAATCTGCCCTAAGTTTTGTTGTGTGATAGAATGTCCAACTCCTTCAACTAGACTAATCCCTAGGGCTTAAGTGTGTTGCAAATTTCATGCCCTATGGACCCTTCTGCCCTTGGTCAATTCTACTTCGAATTTGGAAAATTCCGCGTCGGCACCACGGTTCTGCAGAATGGCACCGCGGTGCCGAAACTCCTGCAGCCTCTCAGTAAATATGGCACTGTGGTCCTGTATGACCGGAACCGCGGTGCTGCTTTGCCTTCGTCCGAATTTCCAGTTTTCAACATTTTTTTGCCTCGGGACCTTCCTTTCTGCCAATTTTTCGCTCTTTTTTGCCATTTTGTCTTTTTGAACCGTTGTGACTCAAAAGAAAGAAAAACAAACCTAATACTATACTAAACACAACAAAACAAGTAAAATACTAACTAAAAATGACTCAAAAAGCGTATACAAAATACGCATAACAAACCTTCAAACTTAAACTTTGCTCGCCCTCGAGTAAAGCAGAAAACAAAAACAGAGAAACAAAATAAAAAAAACTCAAAGACTCAAATCAAGCAGCTGCACAAGGTTACTTAGAAAAGCATGAACGTCTGTGGGATAATATGTTGGAACATATGTAGCATGAATATATAGCAATCTAGAATTTCAATCCAGATATTTCGCAAATTTATTTCAATCACACTCAATGGAAATATGAACACTAACCCATGCATGTCAATTTCATTTAGTTTTATGGGTCTGTTTACTTGTTATTCTCCACTAATCATAGACATACATTCTAGAGATCTTCAAGACTTTTCAGGGTTGTAATGTAGGCTTAGGCAGGGGTAGGTAAGAGTAAACATTTAGGCTCAAATTACGTACCATAAGCGTTTTTCTCATTTAATTATTTTGTCCTTCTTTTTGATATTCTTTTTCAGTTCATACCTATCATTCCCCTCTTCTCTTTTTGAGAGCATGGAACACATCCACATAGGCACCCCCAAACTTAAGCTTTTATATTTTTCATTGGGGTGCATCAATTTTTCACTCTCTTTTGGTATTTATTTTTCACACTTCTTCATCCCAATTTTTCAATTACTGTTTATGGCACACAAGGGAGTCATATGATGTCAAAGAAATAACTTATTTTAGGCTCAACGGGGCTGACCAGGGATACAATTTATTGCAAGGTAGGTAATGAAAGGTAAGAATGAGTAACAAAAAAATGTCTGAGTCATCTCCCTAAACATGTACATCCTAACTATTTCGCCTCAAATAACAAGCAAACAGATTTCGTAGACATTTTTAAATTGACAACTGATCGGTGTATTTTATATACACCTTTTGAGTCATTTTTAGTCAATCTTTTGTCCCTTTTTGTACAAATAAGTGTCGTATTAGGATAGTTTTTCTTTCTTTTGAGTCAAAGCGGTTAAAAGGGCCAAATGGCGGAAAATGAGCTAAAAGAGGGCAAAAGAGGAGGTTCCAGAGCTAAAAGCAGAGAAAGTGGCGAGCAGCGGCTGGACCAGCGCGCGGCGCCTCCTGCGATCGAAGCGAGGGCGGCGCTAAACACCGAAGTCTTTGCGAGGTTCCAGCGCGCGGCCTCATCTGATCAGCGAGCGCGGTGCCCAATCATCAGAGAGGCTGCAGATGATCGATCTTGCGGCGCCCGCGACAACAAAGATCAAGGCGCGGCGCCAAATCACCCGAAGTCTGCGAAGTTCGGCGCGCGCGATAGCGAGGCAGCGTGGCGCAGGAAAAATCGAGTTTTAGGCGATTTTACGGGCGGACTGCGAGGAAAAGTTAAAGCGGTTTCGGCTATAAAGGAGAACCCTAGGCGATTTTAAGGGTTCCCTCTTGCATAACACAAGATTTCTTGGATTGAAGATTGGAGACCTAAACTTAGTAATTTCTTTCCTTTTTCTTTCTTTTATTTCAGTTTTGTATGATGAACTTTGAATTAGTTCTTGTCATGTCTATGGCTAGGAACTAATTCTTTTATAAGCTTTCCATGTTGATTCACTAGAAACTTATGTTATGAATTAATGCGTACCTATGGTTATTATTCTTCTTTGAGAGATATATCGATAATTGTTTTGAATGCTTGGTAATTAATTGACAACTAATTATCATTATATGATTTCTAATCAAACTTGAAAGGAGGAGGTTGTGAATATGTTGTAAGTTGGGTAGACATATTTGGGTTGGGGATGAAAATACCTCAATTATTTATGTAAGCGTTAATGAGAGGCTTAACAACCCAATTTTGCGCATGGTGCGTGACGGTTAACTAGGTTTTGTTCTTAATCCTCCTATAGAGTTATCCTTATCAGAAAGGTAGGTAAGGTGCAATCTTTGAGGTTGAGTGTTTATATATCATACTTGGGAATATAAAACGATTTCGTAAACCTGCTAGCTCCGAGAGAAGAAGACCATAATTCATTGCATTAATAAATAACATAAGCGGATAGTTGAGGAGACATGAAAGCCCTATTCCCATCACAACTGAAGTAAACTTATAATTAATTAGCTTTTATAATTATTAGTTATAAACCACAAAATCAAATATCAATTGCCAAATAGATACCAAAAGATAGATAGTTGGTACTTGAACCCTAATCCTTGTGGACGATATTCGGTCTTATCTAGACTATATTACTTGAGTCGACAACGTGCACTTGCGTTAAAGTGTGTGCATATTTTCGCGCATCAAGTTTTTGGCGCCTTTGCCGGGGATTAGGCATAGTTCAATATCAAATTTATCTATTTTTAATTTCTAATTTGGTTTTTAATTTTTTTATTTTTTACGTTTTTTTCTTATTTTGGGTAAAAATCAGGGTGCCGTGATTTGTTGTCTGTTTTTGATCTATTTCAGCAAATCAATTTATGCGAAGGAGAAGAGGGGCATACACTCTTGTTCCCTTTAATCCAGAGATTGAGAAAACCTGTAAACAAAACAGAAAGAATGAGCGGATTGCAACCTTGATAGAGATGGACGGTGCTCAAAACAACAACATGATGAGAGAATGGTTAGGTGAAAATCAGCCCAATCCAGGAATACCTCGGCAAGTACCTATGGATGTCGAGGAAAGAGTTCAAGTCCAGGCAGAAAGAAGCTTGGGAGACTATGTGCTGCCTAGAGTAAATGGAGCACAGACATGTATTAGGCTCCCTGCCATAGGAGCAAACAACTTTGAGATAAAACCGGCGATTCTGAGCATGGTACAACACACAATGCAATTTGGAGGACTGCCATCGGAGGATCCACACATGCACATAGCTAATTTCTTGGAGCTATGTGCAACTTTCGAATCTCTTGGCGTTGCGATGATGCGTCAGTTGAGGCTCTTTCCCTTCTCACTCGAGGATAGGGCAAAAGTATGGTTGAATTCCTGTAGGCGATTCAATTTTACATGGCATGGTGACACGAAATTCCTAGCCAAGTTCTTTCCCCATGCAAGCGGCAAAGCGAGAGGAGTTGAACAACTTCTACCAAGCAGATAGAGAGTCCTTATATGAAGCTTGGGAAAAGTTCAAGGATTTGCAGAGAAAATGCCCACACCATTGCATTGAGTTGTGGAACTTGGTCCACATCTTCTATAACGGGCTGAGCAGTACAACCAGAACCATTATAGATGCAACAGCAGGTGGGACATTCATGAGGAAAACAGCCCACGACACTCACGAGTTATTAGAAGATATGACCACCAACAACCATGTCACAGAAGAGAGGTCGACAAGTGGGAGGAGAACAGTGGGAGTCCACGAGATAGATGCTATTGCTGCCTTGAATGCCCAAGTGGCTCTTTTGGCAAAACAGTTGCAGCAACATACAGTGTCAGTGAATGCGGTGCAGATGCCTAAAAGTTGTGAAATATGTGGTGGCCCACATACATTCGATAGGTGTCCTTCAGCTGATCCTAATAATATACCAATGGAGCGATCAGTGTCGGTAGTGGGTAATTATCGGAGGCCACAAACAATCCATACTCCACACTTATAATCCAGGTGGAGAAATCACCCAAATTTCTCATGGAGAGACCGGGCAACAGAATCATCGAGGCGATGATCGAACAGCGAACGAGTCGTGACCGCCACTCGGGCCCCGGCCTCAGCGGTTCAATGCACGATTCGTGAAAGCGGGCAGTGAGGCGGCTTTGTTGGCACTTACCAATGCTCAGACCCAATTCGTGACAGAAGCTAGATCCTCGTTCTGGAATTTGGAAACACAAGTGGGTCAGCTAGCAAAGCAGGCAAACAGCAGGCCACAGGGTACATTGCCAAGCAACACAGAGGTGAATCCAAGGGAGCAATGCCAGGAAATACAATTGAGAAGTGGAAAACAATTGGGCGGCGATCACCTCGGCCCGATAGTTGAGCAAAGGCGAGAGATAGAAAAAGAAGGTGGTTGAACCTAGCGATAGTAGAAAACTCCAGAGAAGGAGTATACAGAGAAGATCCCTTTCCCCCAGAGATTACAGCGGAAGGCGGTTGATAAACAATTCTCCAAATTCTTGGAGACATTCAGGAAACTGCATATCAACATCCCTTTTATAGAAGCATTAGAGCAGATGCCCTCCTATTTTAAGTTCATGAAGGAGATCTTGGGGAAGAAGAAGAAACTGGCAGAATACGAAATAATAGCACTGACGGAGGAATGTAGTGCTATCTTGCAGAAGAAGTTGCCACCAAAACTAAAAGACCCAGGGAACTTTACACTACCTTTCACAGTGGGCAGGGTGACATTCAACAGGGCTTTGTGTGATTTAAGGGCAAGTATAAATCTGATGCCCTTATTAGTATTCAAACGATTGGAGTTGGGTGAGGCTAAACCAACCACAGTGAGCCTGCAGCTGGCCGATAGGACAGTGGTTCATCCAAGGGGGAAGATTGAGGACGTGATTGTTAAAGTAGGAAAATTCTTCTTTCCTGCGGACTTCCTCATCCTTGACATGGAAGAAGATGCAGAAATCCCTATCATATTGGGGAGACCATTCCTAGAGACGGGGAGAGCCTTGATCGATGTAGAGAGAGGAGAGTTGACATTGAGGGTGGAGAAGGAAGAAATGGTGTTAAAAGTTTTTAAACACATCATTGAGCCACCAACCATGACTAGGTGCTTTGCAATCAGCACCATCAACCCGCCCCAGTGAGCCGTAAGTCAACAAAGGAGATGAGCCGAAAGCGGGCATGGTTTGCCAAACCTCCACAACGGCGGTATGTGTTCTGAACTCCCTTAATGATAATGCTAAGAGGAAAAAAGAAAAGAAAGCGAAAAATGTGGAGAAAATGGGTTAGTTGTGGGCTTGACCACCTTGCGTTATTAAACTAAGGAACTTGCGTCGGCTAAAAGGCGTTAAAAACGACTCTACTTGGGAGGCAACCCAGGTATTTTAATTTATTTTACTTTAGTAATTTTTATTAGAAACGGTCTCATGAGTAGTGTTTGTCTTTGTGATTGGCAGTGCAGGCTAATGAATTGAAAAGCGGCGAGACAACAGGATTTCGAAAAAGCGGGTAGCGCGCTAGGAGGCGAAGCGGCACGAAAAGAAACGAAGCGCTGAAGTTTAAGCGCCGGCTGAAGCGGGCGCGGCGCCAAAATCGAAAAAATGCCAAGTCTAGGCGCGGCTAATGCCGTAGCGCGAAATTCGAAGAGTGCAGAACATTGGCGCATGGCTAAAGCGGCGCGGCGCGGCGAAATCGAAACTTAAACGCGCCTAAATCAGATTTGCCCCAATTTCAAAACCAAAACCTAACCTTTCTCCTCCACAAAACCCACGAAAATCCACAAGTTACCCACAAATCCTCCACAAATCAAACCCAACCACAACCAAAACTCTTAAATTCCTAAAAACCCTTAGCTATCTCAACCAACAAAGCTCCATTTCATAGCCTCAAATCACCATTGGAAGCAAGAACATCGTGGAGACACCATCAAAAAGGTAATCTTCACATTTTTCTTGAAAGTTTCTAGTAGTCAAAGGAGGTAATAGTGTGGAGAAGTGTTGCATTGTGAAGTAGTTTGGGTGCTGAAAAATTGATTGTGAAGTTTGGAGAAGGAGTAGACAAGGAGGGTGTGGGTATTTGGTAGTAGAATTGAAGTTTGAGGGTGTTTGTGTTTTAGCTGCTAGATTGTTGATTGTGTTGGGGAGAATTTGTGCTACTAAGTTGTAAGCTACAAAAAGTATTTTAACCATGTCCACCAGAAAGAGAAGAGCCTCCACATCCATCCCAGCCCCACATTACGATAATACTAGGTTTGTGAGCTACGAAGCCTTCCAAAGATACAAAAAGCTTAGTACTAGGCCCTTAATCCCTCAAAGGGGAATGAACTATCAGAGGGAGTCGTTTGAGGAAGGGGATGTTTATGAGCCCATTCGGGAAATGATTGAGATAATGGGGTGGAAGAGATTTGTAAATCCGGAGAAGATAACACTAATGAACACGACGATGGTGCGTGAATTTTATGCTAACTTTCCGGAGAGGGTGGACAACAATTGTTTTGTGAGGGGAAGATATATGCCTGTGACGGCAGAAGCAATAAATATGACTCTAAAAACAGTTGATGTTGAAGGAGGAATTGGTGATCGGAGCCATTTTAGAACATGGTCTAGGAGCACCGACAACATCAACTGGAATACCGTCGCAGACACAGTGAGCTACCCTGAGGCTGCTTTTGATATTGCGAGAAATGGGTCAAAAGCTTTGGCGGTGCGATTCAACAAAGCGACCAGGTTGGCTATATTTCGTCGATTCGCGTGATTCCATCCACGCACTTCACCGAGTGCGGAAGATGAGATTAGGCGATATATGGAATTATGAGGGTTGGCGATTGATGTGAGAAAGAGATAGTGCGAGCATTGAAGAAATCAGCGGGTTGGTGACAACAGGAGGATTGGGACATGGCTCACTTATCACCAGTTTATGCCACATGAATGGGGTCCCAGTCCTACCCACTGATACTAATGAGAGAAACCAACTGCCTGTGACATATGGGATAATGTACTCTTTCCCAGACCCAAGTCCCCCAGCAGAAAGAAGAAGGGCACAACCGCGAAGCGGCCAGCAGAGGCGTGATGAGCGAAGATGAGCACGAAATAGGGGCTCGATATGCGGCGAGGGCCTAGCCACGACCTACCCGCATTCAGAACCCTCGGTGCCGTGATGGAGCAATTGCTTGAGAATCGGATGAGGATGATGCAAAGTTTGGACACGATGATACAGGGCAAAGCGCGGCAACAAATTATTGAGATGAGTTCCTTGTTCAACGATGGTCCATTACACTATCCCATTACCACCGCCACCACCATTTTAGCCAAGTCTGTAAGTGTCTTATTTCTTTTATTGTCTTTGAGTCTACACACATTGGGGACAATGTGTGATTTAAGTTTGGGGGGGTGTTTTATTTGTGTCTTATTGCTGTTTATTTAAGTCTTGTTGATTGTTTTTGTATATTTTGAGTCACAATTTTTTTTCTGTTGAGTCATAATTGTCTGTCAAAAGATCATGTATGCTGTAGTTGCTAGAAACACCTAGTGAAGTAAGGTGGAATAATGTAATGAAATTAGAAGCAACTATCTAAACACTTAGGTTAGATATGCCAAAAACTCACAAAATCTGTCTATTTGGAGTTTCTTGCTTAAATTATGCATGCTAAATGATGAAAAACTTATGTGTTATGATTGCTTGCTATTTGAGGCGAAATAGTTAGGATATGCATGTTAGGAAGATGACTCAGGCATTTCTTTGATAGCCAATTCTTACCACTCTTTTCTATCCCGGACTTTAAATATATCCCTAGTCAGCCCCATTGAGCCTAAAAATTGAAACTTCTTCTTTGACACCCTATATTCCCACAAATTGTGCCATAAGTAAAAATATGAAATAGTGGAATAAATTGTGTTAAAAAAGAGACAAAAAGAGTGAACAAGCTTGTTGCACCCAAAAAAAAAAAGTAATAAGAAATAGGCAAAAGCCTAAGTTTTGGGGGTGCTTGTTATTATAATAAACTTCACTCTCCCAAAATAAAAGAGGGGAAAGATAGAATTGAAGTGAAGGAAAGAATCAAAAGAAAAGGGAAAAATGGAAAAGCTAAAGAGCTTATGGTACACAAAAATGAGCCTAAATGCCTGTTTTTACCTACCTATACCTAAGCCTACATTACAACCCTTAAAAGTCCTGAAGATCTCTTTTATGCATATCCAGGATTAGTGGAGAATAGCAAGTAAACATGCCATACGAATTTTCTATTTTACAAGCCTGATTTAGTATATTGACTTCCATTAAGCATGATAAAAATGAGTTTGCGAAATATCTAGCTTAATGTGTTTAGTGTGCTGAAATTTCACGCTATATGTTCCTGCATACTATTCTGCTAACCTTCATGTTTTTCTAGACAACACTAATGCAGCAAAAGTGATCAATGACAGTGAGTCTTTTATTTTTCATTTTTTTTTGAGTCTTTTATTTCTTTCTTTCTATCTTTGCTCGAGGGCGAGCAAAGGTTAAGTTTGGGGGTATTTGATCGGTGTATTTTATATACACCTTTTGAGTCATTTTTAGTTAATCTTTTGTCCCTTTTTGTACAAATAAGTGTCGTATTAGGATAATTTTTCTTTCTTTTGAGTCAAAGTGGTTAAAAGGGCCAAATGGCGAAAAAGGAGCTAAAAGAGGGCAAAAGAGGAGGTTCCAGAGCTAAAAGCAGAGAAAGTGGCGAAGCAGGCGGCCGGACGGCGCGCGGCCTCCTGCGATCGAAGCGAGCGCGGCGCTAAATACGAAGTCTTTGCGAGGTTCAGCGCGCGGCGCCTCCTGCGATCAGCGGGCGCGATGCCTAATCATCGAGAGAAGGCTGCAGAGGATCTGTGACGCGCTGAACAGAAGATCGAGACGCGGCGCCAAATCACCAGTCTTTGCGAAGCTCGGCGCGGTGCGATAGCGAGGCTGGCCGTGTGGCGGAAAAATCGAGTTTTAGGCGATTTTACGGGCGAACTGCGAGGAAAAGTTAGAGGCGGTTTTCAGCCTATAAAAGGAGAACCCTAGGCAGATTTTAAGGGTTCCCCTTCTTGCATAACACAAGATTTCTTGGATTGAAGATTGGAGACCTAAACTTAGTAATTTCTTTCATTTTTCTTTCTTTTATTTCAGTTTTTGTATGATGAACTTTGAATTAGTTCTTGTCATGTCTATGGCTAGAAACTAATTCTTTTATAGGACTTTCCATGTTGATTCACTAGAAACTTATGTTATGAATTAATGCATGTCTATGGTTATTATTATTCTTTGAGAGATTTATCCAATAATTGTTTTGAATGCTTGGTAATTAATTGACAACTAATTATCATTATATGATTTCTAATCAAACTTCGAAAGGAGGAGGTTGTGAATATGCTGTAAGTTGGGTAGACATATTTGGGTTGGGGATGAAAATACCTCAATTATTTATGTAGCGTTAATGAGAGGCTTAACAACCCTAATTTTGCGCATGGTGCGTGACGGTTAACTAGGTTTTTGTTCTTAATCCTCCTATAGAGTTATCCTTATCACCGAAAGGTAGGTAAGGTGCAATACCGGGGTTGAGTGTTTATATATCCTTAACGGGAATATAAAACGATTTCGTAAACCTGCTAGCTCCGAGAGAAGAAGACCATAATTCATTACATTAATAAATAACATAAGCGGATAGTTGAGGAGACATGGAAACCCTATTCCCATCACAACTGAAGTAAACTTATAATTAATTAGCTTTTATAATTATTAGTTATAAACCACAAAATCAAATATCAACTGCCAAATAGATACCAAAAGATATATAGTTGGTACTTGAACCCTAATCCTTGTGGACAATATTCGGTCTTATCTAGACTATATTACTTGAGTCGACAACGTGCACTTGCGTTAAAGTGTGTGCATCTTTTCGCGCATCAACAACGCATCAGTTAAACACAAATATCCCAAATAATTAGATTTCATGAATTTTTGGCATATCTAACTCGAGCACATATATTTTAGCTTCTAATTCCATTACATTATTCCACTTAGTTCACTAGGCGTTTTCAGCAACTACAACATGCATGATCATAAACAAAAATTGATTTATATAGACACAAAAAAAACTCTAATCACAAAGACTCAAAAATATATGTACCCCTCCCAAACTTAAATGACACATTGTCCCAAATGTGTAACGACTCAAAAAATAATAAAGGGACGACTTACAGACAATAGAGGCTCAAAATTGTTATACCCCGTATTTTCAGAGTATGTACGTGAGGGCGTACATACGAAAGTTTAGCCTTAAAGTCTAGGCATGAGACGTTGTTTTTTGGGCACAACTCACTAAAAGAATGGTTTTCCGACGAAACGTTTAACAAGACTCGCGTAGGATAAATTCCGGCTATGTCATTTATATTTTTTGCGGATTTTTCCGAGAGACGAAACATTTTGGACCAACGAGAGGGCGACACTTGTCACCCTCTAGTTGGCGGACTTGAGGCGGAAATGGGACGAATTGGATGGCCTATTTTGTCATGGAGTTGGTAGGATATTTTGTGTGCAAGTTGGCTAAGGTACACTTGCCCAAATCTTGACCTTACACTTGCCTTGCACTTGGCATCATCTTGGCCATTGGTTGGCCACTTCTTGACCTATAAATACCCCCCTTAAGATGAAGAGTTCTTCATCCACAAATCAATTTCCAAGTCTTGAAAATCCTTCCCCCCTCTCTTGTTGTATTTCGTCCAAGCCTCCACACCCCCCCTTTGAGTGAAGCTTAGCCGAAGCTACCCCCCTAGCCTAGCCGAAACCTACCCCCCCTCCCTTGGTAGAAAAGTTGCCTTCTAGTATTGTTATAATGCCCAAAATACCCTAGCCCAAATCCCTTAGTACTTAGTAGAAGTTGTGAAGAACTTCTAAGGGTTCTTGGAGCTATCGGAGCGTACAACTTAGGAGCTAAACCTTGCTCAGGATCGACGTATTATCTAGGATATTATTGGGCTTACCGAGGTAAATAATC
Source organism: Przewalskia tangutica (assembly GCA_029844215.1). Lineage (NCBI taxonomy): Eukaryota > Viridiplantae > Streptophyta > Magnoliopsida > Solanales > Solanaceae > Przewalskia > Przewalskia tangutica. The sequence goes on along the minus strand of CM056720.1, from coordinate 131,694,077 downwards.
TTATCCTTTTTTTTTGTAATTAGAGAGTACATACTGTAGAAGTATAGAAGTAAGTATAAAATACTTAGGAGGATATTAAAGAATAGAATTGAACTGTTATCACAGTAGAAGGGTATAAAAGAAGAATAATTGAACTATACTTACTTAGAATTTGTTTTCATGATAGACTTGAGTAGCTCACGGGTAGGGAAGTCTGCCCGATTTTTCCGTAGAATAAAGGACCCTCGCTTACTGTTTCTGAGTAGTCTAGGCGTTGATAGGCGTGTCGACTATTATAGGTTGATTCTCTGCGCGACATATTCACTTGGCGGTGGTTTTGTAGAAGGTATGTGATTCTTCCTAAGCATGATATTTTCAAATATATATATAGATGCGGTGAGCGTCATGTGTTAAGCGAATAATACTTACGGCAATGTCTTTTGACTTAAGCCTGAATAATACTTACGGCAATGTCTTTTGACTTAAGCCTGAGTAATAAGAATCTTGATGCATTTCAAAAGAATACTGAATCATTTTTAACAGAAGAGAACTAATTGGTTTTTAAACAAAAAGCTTAAGGGTTATACTAGCTTTATGGGAAGTTAGGTATAACAACTTAAGAAAGATAAAAGGAACAGTTTACTTATGTGTTTATAACAGACTTATATTGATTTATGGAAAGAACAATAAGATGGTTTGATAAGTAGACATGATATGATGCTATGTGTGTTAGTGTCTTGTAACGTTTGTATAAGAGGGTATTCTTGTTGTGCTTATGTTGTTTCACGATAAGTTGTTATGTTAGTATTATATCACTCACCTCTTGACATATCTGGGGTTGCTGCCTCCGTCGGGGTATACCTCGAGCGATGCGTGTGACTATGATGCGAGGATACCTCATGCGGGTCGAGGACCTATGCGGAGCTACGAGTTCGAGTTAGTGTGCGGGGTTATACCTCATGCGTCTATGTGGCCATGCGGACTACGAGTCGGGGCGATGCCGAGGAGTAGCTACCTCGATGCGGGGTTATACCCTATGCGGGCTATGTGAGTGGCCTATGCGGACTACGGAGTCGAGGATTAGGCTGCATAATGATACTATGGGCGATTGGCCTGCCCGATCATTCGCGGCCTAGAAAAGACACATTCTGATTTACCTATTGTTGCTCTTGTTCATGATGTGACACTATGCGGTTACCTTGGTTGTTTTGCGTATTTGTAAAATTGGTTATAAAATGATATGATTTCATTTAAGTACTTTCTGATTTCACATACTTAGTACCTTTTATCTTGACCTCCTTGGGGCTGCGTTAAATGCCACAGTAAGGGCAGCAGTGCTAGATCCACATCCTTAGGATCTCTTTGCTTTGGTGTCGTGAGCTCCATCTTCTAGGAGGCTCTACTTTTGGGTATGATCTCCTGTATTGTAGATAGTTTTGTACATTCGAGTATGGCGGGCCCTGTCCGCCATAGTTGTTACTTCCTTAGAGGTGCGTAGTCCTATTGTACAGTTGGGATGTAACTGCAAAACCATGTTTATATATATATGCCGAAAGGCAAGCTTTTCATCAGATAAACTGTTTCTCTTTTTAATAATGTTTCTTGTCTTGTCTTATATTCCGCTGATTTTCTCTGATGTATGACTACTTGGGTGCGGGTAAGGCACGATCCACGCCGGGCAGGTCGTGACAAAAGTGGTATCGAAGCGATTAATCCTCGGAAAGTGTCTGAGCCGTATCTAGTAAGTCTTGATTATCGGTGTGTTGTGCACCAATAATCGAAAGCTATAAGATATTTAGGATTGGTTTCCATTCTTCTCACTCGAGATCGTGCCTTAGCTGTGTTATAAGTTGGACCTCTAACGTATTCCTTTTACATGCTGATTATGCCTCGCGTAAGGCAACCCGGCCCAGAAGAAGCGGCAAAGCGTAGAGGCGCTAGTAGGACAGGAGATTCACGAGTCACGAGCCCGATTCATGCAGGCGATACCTCGGTGGCGAGTTCCATGTGGCCGGCCCAGCGAGAGACCACAGTACCCATACCTCCGGTCCCACAGCATGGGGCGGAGGAGTTAGGGTAAACGGAGATGGCCCAGCTATTGGCTAGGATTGTGGCAAGACATGAGGATAGTTGGATCTGTGATTCGATTCCGGCCCGATGGCGCTGTGGTTCACGAGGCGAGATAGTTTGAGGCTACGGGGCTGAGTTGTAACCCGAGTTTTACGGGTCGGCGGAGGATGATCGCAGGAGTTCATCCGTCACTCTGAAGGATTATGAGAGTGATCAGGGCGTCGGAGACCTAGTCCGTGATCTTCGGTTCGCATCGGCTGCGTGATACCACAGTCGATTGGTTTGATTCGTGGGAGTTATCCCGGGGAGAGCACGTCGGCTACTTAGGATGAGTTCTCGGAGGCTTTCCTCACTCACTTCTTGCCTCGCGGATGAGGAGGCGCGGGCGATAGATTTTTATTCTTGAGGCGAGAGAGGGCCGCCTGATTAGGGAGTACAATGTCGAGTTTGATTCATTGGCTCGATATGTCCCAGCGTTGGTAGCGAATATGGAGGATAGGGTGCACCGCTACGTCAGGGCTAGATGATTATATGGCGAGTCTTGTGCGGGTGTTTCTCTTGGCCGGGTATGGACATTACCGCGTGCGAGCTCATGCACTTGGATGCGAGGCGTAAAGGCAGCGGGTTGGCCAAGCGGCAACGAAGAGGACGGGGCGGCGGGGTCGCTGGTAGTTATCGGGGTGGGCGGCCACAGCGGTCTAGGTCGCACCACGGCGGCTCGAGCACTCCTGCGCCGTCTCCGCCTGGCCCGAGTATTGAGGCGGGGCGAGGGGCCAGGACTTGGACTTTGGTGGCGAGAGGTGTTGGCGGTCGGGACCACCCCCAGTGTGGCCGTCACGGTAGATCCCATTTCGAGAATTGTGGTACTCCTCCAGAGTTTATTCTGATTGTGGCGATCGGGTCATTTGCGAGAACTGTCCAACCGGGCGGCGGGTGGTAGGGCTCGGCTACTGAGAACTTTGTCGGTTCATCATCTCCTCTGATTACTCGCCGGGCGAGGGTACTCATGAGCGGCCAGTCGCGGCGGATGTCGTGGCGCGGGTCCCGATTCTAGCGGTCCTCGAACGCATTTATGCCTGTCGGTAGGCGGAGATCGGAGAGCCTCACCGATGTCGTCCGCAAGTACTTTATCGGTTCACGGTTATGATGTATGCGCCTTGATAGATCGGGTTCTACTGCATCTATATATCCCCTTATTGCTAGTAGGATAGGGATGAGCACGAGTCCATAGACCACTTTCGAGGTAGCTACGCCGATGGTGATTCGGTGGTAGCTCGGCGGGTATATAGGGCTTGTCGGTGACCATTCTGATCGTCGGACCACTGGCGACTTGATAGAGTTGGATATGATTGATTTCGGCGTGATCATGGGTATGGATTGGCTAGCTTCTTGCTACGCCAATGTAGGCTGCGAGAGAAAGTAGTGCGGTTCCGGTTTCTGAGGCCGGTTGTTGAGTGGGAGGAACAGATGTATCGTAGGTAGGTTTATTTCCTACCTCGAGGCTAGGAAGATGGTGCGAGAAGGGTATATCTACCATCTCGTTCGGGTGTTTGATCTCGAGGTGCGGTACCAGATTTTGATCGATTCGAGTCGAGAGAGTTCCCGACGTGTTTCAGACGACCTCCGGGTATCCTCACGAGAGGAGATCGAGTTTTGTATAGATGTGTTGCGGACACTCGGCTTTATTCCATTCCGCCATCTGAGAATGGCACTGCCGAGTTGAGAGAGTTGAAGGACCGGTGAGGATTTCTTTGGAGAAGGGTTTCATCGGACCTAGTGTTTCTCCACGGGAGCGCGTATTGTTCGTGAAGAAGAAGGGCGGGGCTGCGCGTGTGTGTTGATCTGAGCGGTGAACAAGGTGACCATTAAGAACGAATACCCTTCCGGGATTGATGATTTGTTCGACCAGTGCGAGTGCGAGATGTTTCTCAAGATTGATCTGCGATCGGCTATCATCAGTGCAGTCGAGAGAGCGGATGTCCCTAGATCGCATTCGAACGATGCGGGCATTATGAGTTCGTCATGTCTTTTGGGTTGACCAACGCTCGGCGGTATTCATGGATCGATGAACCGAGTGTTCAAACCATTTTTGGACACGTTTGTGATAGTGTTCATCGATGATATCTTGGTTTATTCTCGCCAGAGCGAGGAGCATGCGGAGCATTTGAGGCTATCTTGTGATTCTCGGGACCAGCGATTATCGCCAAGTTTTCCAAATGTGAGTTTTGGTTAACCCGATGGCTTTTCTTGGGCATATTATCGGGTGATGGCATTGAGTGGATCTGACCAAGATCGAAGCGATCGAGGACTTGGCCTGACCTCTTACTCCGGCGAGGTTCGCGATTTTACGGGCCTTGCGAGTTATTATCGGTTCGTAGAAGTTTGCTTATCTACGCACCATTGACTAGGTGACTCGAGCGGCTAAGTTTGATGGTGATGCTTGTGGCGAGGTTTCGATTCTTGAAGGAGGCGGCGCCCGTTCTTACTCTTCCGGAGGTCAGACGGTTATGTCGTGTATTGTGATCGTCGAGCATCGGGTTGGGATGTGTGTTGATGCAGTGGGGCAAGGTTATAGCGTATGCATCCCGACATTTGAAGAAACACGAGAGGAACTACCCGCATGATTTGGAGTTAGCGGTGATTTATGCCTTGAAGATGCGGAGGCACTATTTGTATGGGGTTCACGTGGATATTTATACGGACCACAAGAGCCTCAGGTATATCTTGACCAAAGGAGTGAACTTACGGCGAGAGGCGGTGGTTAGAGTTGCTTAAGGATTACGATGTTGATATCTGTACCACGGGAAGGCCAATGTTGTGGCGGATGCTCTTAGTCGTAGGTCGATGGGAGCCTATCGGATGTGCGGCTAGAGAGGAGGGCATGGTTCGTGATTTGCATCGATTAGCGAGCCTTGGTGTCCGTTTGATTGATTACGATAGCGGTGGAGTTCGAGTTCGTGAGGTTGCGAGTCTTCCATCGTCGAGGAGGTGAAGAGGCGATTCGAGACCCGGTTTTGACACGTTATCGTGATCTGACTCTTCGTGAGGAAGGGTCCTTTTGAGGTAGCACGATGGGGTGCTAAGGTTTGAGGCGAGGTTGTGTGTTCCGGATGTTTGAGGACTTGGCGAGTTCTTGGGAAGCACTGCGGCGCGTTACTCTATCCATCGAGTCGACCAAGATGTACCACGACCTTAGATCGTGTATTGGTGGGATGGCGAAGAGGGCGTTGCGAGTTCGTAGCTCGGTGCGTGTTGTCGGCGGTGAAGGTAGAGCACGGAGGCACGGTGGTTTGTTCTGAACGATAGAAATCCCGACACGGAAGTGGGAGGTGATCAACATGGACTTCATCACGGGATTACCTCGCACTCGGAGGAGACATGATTCTATATGGGTTATCGTCGACGAGGATGGCGAAATCAGCCACTTTCTTCCCGTCGGACGACTTTTAGTGAGGATTATGCGGACTTTATATCAGAAGATCGTCGATGCATGGAGTCCCTATTTCGATCATATCGCATGCAGAGCCCGATTCGGCTAACTTTTGGAGGTCTTTCGGAAGGGTTTAGGGGCGAGTGAGCTGATGCGCATTCCATCCAGCATGCAGACGGACAGCGAGCGCACTATCCGGACTCTTGAGGATATCTGCGAGCTTTGTGTTATTGACTTTAGGGTAGGAGAATCATTTGCCTCTAGTTGAGTTTGCGTACAATAATAGCTACCACTCCGGTATTCGGATGGCGCCTTATGAGGCCTTGTATGAGAGAAGTGCAGATCGCGATAGGCTGGTTCGATGTAGGCGAGTGCGATTAGTGGGACGGATTTGGTGCGGCGAGCGGTGGATAAGGTGAAACTTATCCAGGAGAGGTTCTTGGCGGCTCGAGTCGGCGAAGTCATATGCGAATCATCGTCTTGGCATCAGGTTCGAGGTTGATGATTGGGTTTTCTGAAGGTGTCACCCATGAAGGGTGTGATGAGATTCGGAAGAAGGAAACTTCGGCCCAGTACATTGGGCGTATCAGTTGTCCGCGAGGTAGGCAAGGTTGCTACGAGTTGAATCTGCCGTCCGATCTGGAGGCGGTGCATCCGGTGTTTCATGTTTCTATCTTTGAGGAGATGTATCGGATCCATCTAGGTACACCCGATTGACGATGTCAGTGTGGCCAGGGGTTATCGTATGAGAGATTCCCATGGCGATAGTCGATCGTCGAGTTAGGCGTCTGCGGACGGGGCGTGGCAGTCAAAGTCTTGTGGCGGAGCGAGCTCGAGGAGGAGATGGCGTGGGAAGGCGAGGAGGACATGAGGCGAAGTATCTCACCTATTCCCACACCTCCGGGTAATTCACTTTCCTATTTGTAAATTTTAAATTATCATTTATGCCTAAGTGTTGTTTGTGGCCGTGTGTGGCGATTGCGGTTGTTTAAGTTTTGAGGAACCTTATCGTTAACTGTCTTGGGAAGGAACATTCGGAACGAATGTTTCTAAGGAGGGGAGAATGTTATACTCCGTATTTCCAGAGTATGTACGTGAGGGCGTACGTACGAAAGTTTAGCCTTAAAGTCTAGGCATGGGACGTTTTTTTTGGGCACAACTCACTAAAAGAATGGTTTTCCGACGAAACGTTTAACAAGACTCGCGTAGGATAAATTCCGGCTATGTCATTTATATTTTTTGCAGATTTTTCCGAGAGACGAAACATTTTGGACCGACGAGAGGGCGACACTTGTCACCCTCTAGTTGGCGGACTTGAGGCGGAAATGGGACGAATTGGATGGCCTATTTTGTCATGGAGTTGGTAGGATATTTTGTGTGCAAGTTGGCTAAGGTACACTTGCCCAAATCTTGACCTTACACTTGCCTTGCACTTGGCATCATCTTGGCCATTGGTTGGCCACTTCTTGACCTATAAATACCCCCCTTAAGATGAAGAGTTCTTCATCCACAAATCAATTTCCAAGTCTTGAAAATCCTTCCCCCCTCTCTTGTTGTATTTCGTCCAAGCCTCCACACCCCCCCTTTGAGTGAAGCTTAGCCGAAGCTACCCCCCTAGCCTAGCCGAAACCTACCCCCCCTCCCTTGGTAGAAAAGTTGCCTTCTAGTATTGTTATAATGCCCAAAATACCCTAGCCCAAATCCCTTAGTACTTAGTAGAAGTTGTGAAGAACTTCTAAGGGTTCTTGGAGCTATCGGAGCGTCAACTTAGGAGCTAAACCTTGCTCAGGATCGACGTATTATCTAGGATATTATTGGGCTTACCGAGGTAAATAATCTTATCCTTTTTTTTGTAATTAGAGAGTACATACTGTAGAAGTATAGAAGTAAGTATAAAATACTTAGGAGGATATTAAAGAATAGAATTGAACTGTTATCACGATGAAGGGTATAAAGAAGAATAATTGAACTATACTTACTTAGAATTTGTTTTCCAGATGACTTGAGTAGCTCATGGGTAGGGAAGTCTTTGCCCGATTTTTCCGTAGAATAAAGGACCTCTGCTTAGAATGTTTACGAGTAGTCTAGGCGTTGATAGGCGTGTCGACTATTATAGGTTGATTCTCTGCGCGACATATTCACTTGGCGGTGGTTTTCGTAGAAGGTATGTGATTCTTCCTAAGCATGATATTTTCAAATATATATATAGTACGGTAGACGTACATGTGTTAACTGAATAATACTTACGGCAATGTCTTTTGACTTAAGCCTGAATAATACTTACGGCAATGTCTTTTGACTTAAGCCTGAGTAATAAGAATCTTGATGCATTTCAAAAGAATACTGAATCATTTTTAACAGAAGAGAACTAATTGGTTTTTAAACAAAAAGCTTAAGGGTTATACTAGCTTTATGGGAAGTTAGGTATAACAACTTAAGAAAGATAAAAGAGCAGTTTACTTATGTGTTTATAACGGACTTATATTGATTTATGGAAAGAACAATAAGATGGTTTGATAAGTAGACATGATATGATGCTATGTGTGTGTTAGTGTCTTATAACGTTTGTATAAGAGGTATTCTTGTTGTGCTTATGTTGTTTCACGATAAGTTGTTATGTTAGTATTATATCACTCACTCTTGACATATCTGGGGTTAAGATGCCTCCGTCGGGGTATACCTCAGGCGATCGTGTGACTATGATGCGAGGATACCTCATGCGGTCGGGGACCTATGCGAGCTCTGAGTTCGAGGTTAGTGTGCGGGGTTATACCTCATGCGGTCTATGTGGCCATGCGGACTACGAGTCGGGGCGATGCGAGGAGTAGCTACCTCGATGCGGGGTTATACCCTATGCGGGCTATGTGAGTGGCCTATGCGGACTCTGAGTCGAGATTAGGCTGCATAATGATACTATGGGCGATTGGCCTGCCGATCATTCGCGGCCTAGAAAAGACACATTACAGTTTACCTATTGTTGCTCTTGTTCATGATGTGGCACTATGTGCGGTTACCTTGGATGTTTCGTGCATATTTGTAAAGTTGGGTTTAAAATGATATGATTTCATTTAAGTACTTTACAGTTTCACATACTTAGTACCTTTTATCGACCTCCTTGAGCTGCGTTAAATACGCGGTAAGGGCAAGCAGGTGTTAGATCCACATCCTTAGGATCTCTTTGCTTTGGTGTCAGGAGCTCCATCTTCTCCGGAGGCTCTACTTTTGGGTATGATCTCCCTGTATTGTAGATAGTTTTGTACATTCAGGGTATGGCGGGGCCCTGTCCCGCCATAGTTGTTTACTTCGCCAGAAGTGCAGAGTCTATTATGCAGTTGGAATGTAACTGCAAAACAATGTTTATATATATATGCCGAAAGGCAAGCTTTTCATCAGATAAACTGTTTCTCTTTTTAATAATGTTTCTTGTCTTGTCTTATATTCCGCTGATTTTCTCTGATGTATGACTACTTGGGTGCCCGGGTAAGGCACCAGTCACGGGCCCCGAAACGGGTCGTGACAAAAATGATGGTGGTGGCGGCGGATACTGCATTGACCGTTGGGTGAACATGGAACTTAAACCATCAATACGCTGGGTCAGGTGTTGATGGCTTTGCATCATTTGCTGTTGATTCTGCATCATGTTCTCTTGGTTTTGCAGCATCCTTTGTTGATTTAGGAGCAGCTGCTCCATCATTGACATTTGAGGCTCCAAGGACAGGAGAGGCTGGTGGCTGCTTTCTCCTGCTTCATGATGTGTGGCTGTCTCAGGCTCTTCCTCATCCATGGCTGCTGCGTCTGCTGCTCCTGGTCCCCCTCTCCTTGCTTCTGGTCTCGGAGTGGGGTTAAGGAAAAAGTGCACTAAACTGTATGTCACAAGAAGCTGACTTTTCTCAAAAATATCTGTGGCGAATGTTGGGACTCCATGCCTAGCACATAAGTCCAAAATGAGTGACTCATGTCCCCGTCCACCAATAGTAACCAGCCTGCTAATCTCTCCTATGCTCTGCACTATTTCTCTACACACATAAATTATCTTGCCCGACATAATGCCGTAAATGAGCTTGATTCTGTCTGTAGAAACATTGGTAAAATAAGTTGACGGAATCAAGCGAGCACTTATGAAATACAGTCATCCTCTGGCTATTCTATTAAATTGACATCGGGCAAGTCTCTTGGAACCCGTTACGAGAAATGTTGAATTCGGCGCCTGGGTAGCACAAAACTGCTGCAACTGTGTCCCACATGATGTGGTTGTCATCTCTCGACCAACTTCTGAAATGTTGCAGATTATAACCTTGGTCTTCAACATCATAGGTCCTCAGTATCGCATTCACTGCTTCAGAAATTACGGGCACATATCGCCTTCTAACAAAGCATCTTCCATCCTCTTGCTCGGGATAATTAACATAGAATTCCCTCACAAGGCTAGTGTTCTGAAGTAGAATCCTTTCTGGATTGGTGAACCTTCTCCAATCATTCGCCTCGATCATGGCCCTAATGGGCTCGTAGTCATCATCATCATCATCAAATGGCATGGTCTGGTATTCCATGACCCTCTCTGGTATCAATGCTCTAGTGCTTATTTTGTTATATCGATCTTCCGCCTGTTTATTGGCAAATCGAGTAACATCATATTCTGGAGTTGATGAAAATAAAAATAAAGCCAAAGTAGAATTAAAAATAGATGGTTCGATATTAGGAGTACACCATCCCCGACAACGGCGCCAAAAACTTGTTGGGCGATTTCCACGTTGCTCACGCAAGTGTACGTATCGTTCACAAGTAATATAGTCTGTAAGACCGAGTTTATCGTCCACAGAGACTGGTTTCTAAGTACCGTTCATCTATTTTATGTTATCTATTTGGAAATCGATAATTGAGTTGAGTTTTTGTTTAACTACTAGAATAATTGCAAGAATTAACTAAACTATTTAAGTTGTAAGCAATTATGAAGAATTAGGGCTTCCAAAATCCTCGACTATCCATTCTATTCAATCCTTAATGCAACTTAGAATGACTTCTTCTTCTATGTTAAGATAGCGGTTAACTAGACTGTCTTATATTCCGGTTAGGATATATAATCACTCAACTCCAGTGAAGAACCCTTCTATATTTCTATGATAGGATTTACCACATAGGAGGGTTAAAAACAGTAACCTATAATGCTACATAAGTATCAGGGTACTTTCGTCCGCGATTTTAACCTATGTCTATTCAATTACAGCATATCCAAATCTCTCCTCTCGGTTCTTGATTCGAAATCATATAGATTATGATAATTAGTGATCAATTAATTATCAAACATCCATATCAATTATTGAATAAATCTTAATCTAGTGAAGAAGAAATCAAACTACTGCATTAATTCATGAATAAGAGTTTCAAGAGATTCATAAGGAAAGCCCTAATAAAGTGTTTAGCTCCTAGCCATAGTCACACTAAGAACTAATACACATACCAATATAAACTGAATTGCAAAGAAAAGAAAGAAAAATTACGTAAAACTAAGTCTCCAATTGTAGCCTCAAATCTGTCATGAGTTGTGTTGTGTGATGGAATGTCCAACTCCTTCAACTAGACTAATCCATAGGGCTTAAGTATGTTGCAAATTTCGTGCCCTATGGAGCCTTCTGTCCTTGGTCAATTCTACTTCGGATTTGGAAAATTCTGCGTCGGCATGATTCTGAGAATGGCACGCGATGCGAAACTCCTGACCTCTCATTAAATATGGCACCGTCTGTCGGCCAGACCGGCATGATCTTTCTTTGCCTTCGTCCGAATTTCCAGTTTTCAACCTTTTTTTGCCTCGGGACCCTCCTTTTCTGCCCATTTTTTGCACCTTTTCGCCATTTTACCTTTTTGAACCGCTGTGACTCAAAAGAAAGAAAAACAAACCTAATACTATACTAAAAACAACAAAAATAAGTAAAATACTTACTAAAAATGGCTCAAAAACGTATACAAAATACGCCTAACAACAAGCAACTCACAGGCAGCTAACAGATCAACACATGCCAACTCACGGGCGAATAATCATTCAATGCACTGGCGCTTTTATCCCATAGAGGCTAATCGTCCTCTAGATTAGTACATCAGTTGATACACCAACGCTATTTTCCCACAGAGGCTAATCGTTCTCTAGACTAGCACATCAATAGATACACCGGGGATAATTCCCCACGGAGGCTAATCGTCCTCTGGAGTAGCAAAATAATAGATACAACAGAGCTATTTTCCCACAGAGGATAATCTTCCTCTGGACTAGCACATCAATAGATACACCGGGCTACACGCCTCAGAGGTCAATCGTCCTATGGACTAATATAGCAATGCTCAAAAGTGATATGTTAGGATTCATAACAGCTAATCATCCTCTAGACTAGCACAACTTATCCATACAAGCCCAAATACAGACATGTACAAATCATGGTTGTTACACCCCGTAATTCAAGGACATATTTAAGAGAATGTACGAAGGAATCAAGACTCTAAAATTGGTACGAAAGAAAGAATTGTTTTCCGAAGGAAAAATCTTCCGAACGTCGGAAAGGAAAAATGTTCGTTGATGAGAATTGGATTCTCAAAATGCATTATTTGAAGAATATGAAACTTATTATCATTATGAAAATTTATTTTTACGGATTTGGTCACGTGGGGCCCACCCGAGAAATTTTACGTTTTGTGGGGCCCACGAGGGTTACAAAATTTTAGGGACGAATGGGAGGGCGACACGTGGCACCCCCCACATGGTCTTGGACGAAAATTAGCAAGGGTAGAATGGTCATTGACCATTGTAGATGAGCAAGTCTTCAAAGCTTGAGATAATTGACCAAGTCAACTTGCCACTTGTTTGGATATTTAATTTCCTTCATCCTAGCCACACATATGTTGTAATCTTGACCCTCCATTGTGTTATATATACTACACTAGTGCAAGACCAAGTCTTCAACACTTAGAAAAAATTAGACAACTTTGTGCAAGCTTATGTTGCTCTCGGCTTTGAGGAGTTTTCCACACAATTGTTTTGTAATTTTGGTCCATTATTCATAAGACTTTAACCCAAGGTCCCTAAGGATATTGTAAGGATATCTCAATAGAAAGATTTCGGAAAAACGACGTTTCACGTTAGTCGCAAGGCGGAAACCTAAGTCGTTTTCATAATTTTGGATTGGAAATGGAAGAGAAGTTGGTTGTGAACTTCTAAATGCTTCAAATAGCGGATTGGAGCGTAAAGGAAAGGAGCTAAGAATTTCTAAGGAGCGACTTTGAATCTTGGAATTTATAAGGGCTTATAAAGGTAAAAATCTTGTCGTTTTAGTAATTAAGATTACTTATTGTTGTAGCTATGGATATTAGCAAGCATGAGGTATATATTATGAAGTTTGATAAGTGTATGGATATTAGAAACCCTAATCCGAAAGTTGCATGATTAACCCTAAGATTGTAATTCAATTTGGTTATTAGTTTTAGTCGTCGCATGTTATATAAAGAAAGGATTATAGTTGTTTGAATTGTTTGCGACTATATAACATGTTAGGACGACATTATGGATTGAAAGGAATTGGAAAGAAATAGATGTTGTTGTTGTCCTTGATATTGCCGAATATTGCCTAAGGTTATTGGATTGTTTTGTATTATTGTGGTGCAGAATTTTACACGTCCTATTAAGGTGTGTAATCCCATTTGAATTGTTGGATTGTTGCGCCTTAAATGTGGCATGTTGGTTATTGATTTTCGGGCCTTGAAAAGGTGGAAAAGTACGTAGAAACAAAGGAAGTGCTGCCCGATTTTCCGTAGAATAAGAGACCTTACACTTAGTATGATTCTACGTTAAAAAGCTAGGAGTTGATAGACATGTTATGATTAAAATAGGTTGAAGTACTACGAGTAGCGTATTCTACTTGAAGGGTGGAAAATCTAGCAAGGATAAAGTACTTGGGAGCATTTTGCAACTTGTCGCTAGTCGTCGCGAGGTATGTGAACCTCTTCTTTCTTTGGCATGATCCTACGTATGAAATATCCATGTGATAGTATTTCATGATTCCTTCTACTCTTAGAAGTTAAGAAGTATTCACGTTGTTGATTCTAAGTTAAAAGTACGTTTAAATTGTCCTAAGTCCTTACCAAGTCTTATGGGAGATGTTGGTAAGAATGGTTAGGAAATTATGAGATTTGATTTAAAGTTATGTGTCTTGATTTATTTAAAGTAAGCAAGTTGATTTTATGTTTAAAAATGACTTGAATTTATATGTAAAAAGGGGATTGATTTTAAATGTGGGAGTTATATGGTTTTAAAGAGAATAAGTTACTTGGTTTTGGAAGTGTATGAAACTTTATTTTTCAAGTTATGGGACTTGATTTCTAAAGTGTAGATGATATGATTTTATAAGTATAAGTAAATGGACTTTAAAGAATGTATGTTATGAAGTTTTAAGACTATGAACTTTGATTGTCTTTTAAGGATTATGAAGTTTTAAGCGATATGATTTTAAAGAGTGTATGTTCTACGAGGGGTTAATACTATAAGCCTTGATTTTATGAGTGGAAATGACTAAACTTTAAAAAGTATGGCTTCTTAATTTATTTCAAAAGTTAAGAAGATGGTTTCCAAAAGAGTGTGTGACTTGAGCTTTAAAAAGAAAGGAGTTTTATGATTATTTTTAAGTATGTATGTACGTAGTATTTTTGGGTCTAGTTTCCCTAATGTTGTAAGAATAAAAGTGTCTTAAGTTCTCTAAAATGAAAGGTTGTCATAATAGCTTTATGGGAAGTTGTTATGACGACTTAAGAAGAAGTGAAAAGATGGTTTAAAAATGTCATGTAAGGAAAATCACACCGAGCCTACAAATAGGCCGGACTATGTTATGAAATACACCGAGCCTACAAATAGGTCGGATTACGTTATGAGATACACCGAGCCTACACATAGGCTGTATTACGCCATATTACCCCGAGCCTACACATAGGCCGGGTTACGTATCTTACACCGAGCTCCACAGGCGGGCCGGATTATGCTACATGATTCCACAGTACACCGAGCTCCACAGGCGGGCCGGATTATGCTACATGATTCCACAGTACACCGAGCTCCACAGGCGGGCCGGATTATGCTACATGATTCCACAGTACACCGAGCTCCACAGCCGGGCCGGATTATGCTACATGATTCCACGAGACACCGAGCTCACGGCGGGCGGATTATGCTACATGATTCCACGATGCAAGGCTCGCGAGCGGGCGGATTATACTACATGATTCCACAGTATACCGAGCTCCACAGGCGGGCCGGACTATTCCACATGATTCATCAGTACACCGTGTCCCGCAAATGGGCCGGATTACGTTATCACGTATTGATAATCAAAGTAAGCTCCCAAACAAGAGGTTCATCCATAAAGGGCCGGATTATGTTATGTAAGATATGTAAGTTATGTGGAAAAACTTGACTAAATCCTTAAAGTAAGTATATAAGAATATGATGTTAATTTTTATTGAAAGAAGGAAAAGAACGATTAAGATACGATTGATTTCAGGAGTTAAAATGACACGGTAGGATCTGGTATTTCATTTTTATATTTGCCCCTGTCATTTTTTTTATACAGTTATGATTTGGTTATTGCACCTTATTTTTGTTCCATACTGCAAATTTTTGTTATCGACCCTTCGGGCTGCGTTCATGCCCGCAGTGTTAGGTACAGGAGTTGATCCTTGCTCTTAGGATCTGTTGATTTTGGGAAGAAGCTCCATTCACTCCGGAGGCTTATCTTTTAGATGCGGTTTCCACGATGTTGTAGATTTATGTACATTCAGGGTATGGCGGGCCTGTCATACTGATTGTAATTCTTAAGTGCGTAGTCATATCTTGTGGGTCGTTTTTTTTTTAAAAAGGATGTAACTGCAGTTGTTTAAGTATATGTATATGTGTCCAGGGAGGTGGCCTTATCGGCTGACCTATTGTTTAAATTCTTGTTGTTTTATTTTATCAGTTTCATGTATGTTCCGCTGATTATCTCTGATGTGTACCTGTAAGGGTGCCCAGGTAGGGCACCAGTCGCGGGCCCGGGGTTGGGTCGTGACAATGACATATTAGCCGAATCACAAATCATGGCATGGAAGTTGAATAGTACATTATGAATTAGTTTAATCATCCAATAGTAGAGGTACATCAAGTCATTAATAGGTTTAGAAACCATGTTCAAGTCATTAGATAAGTTTCAACTTCAAAAAAATCCATTCATATGGCAAAACACATGAAATATCTAAGCTTCAAAATCAAATTTAAAACGTCCATTATAGGGGTAAATTATGCTCAAAGTCCAAAGCTTTGTAAATCAGTTTCAACAATCCTTTGATAGGAAAAATCACGAATATATATATATATATATATATATATATATATATATATATATATATATAGTATGATATACCAAAGGATCCATGAGGGCTTGTGCCTCACACACATGTAACCTTTCCAAAGAAACCATTTTAAAGTTTGGAAAGTATGTTAGAAAAAAGAGACATACAAATCATCTTTATAGTCAAAAGGATTTTAAAAAGAGACATACCTCAAATCCTGCTCTTTTAAGCGCTACAATATTCGTCACCCCGTTCAACTTTAATCTATAGTAATATAAGTCAAATGGATTCAATATTAGTTATAATACTCGTGATTTGGTCATCTACGCATTTGATCAAACACTTCGTGGGCATAAAGCTTCATAAGCTCTCATCAATGGAGTTTCTATACCCAATAATCCATCCTCTTGATTCTAGATGATTCTAAAATCTCACGATGGTACAACTAACATCCTTTTTCATTACCCGTAAGATAATAACAACCCTAGGTCAATAATAAACAACCTAAATATATATAATTGTTCTTGATTTTCTATCAAACCCATCATATTTCCCCCAATTATAATTCAATAACTTATAGTCTCTAAATATTAATTACATAACTATATTTGAGTGTAGGATGATTTAACTTTTGATATCCAAATCTTTAATTTCGGATTCTAGGGTTTCTTGTCCAAGATGAAGACTCAAACAAGAAACTATGAATTTCCAAGGTTTAATCATGTTAAGAATCATGAAAGTAATGCTAGAACTGATTAAGAATCATAAGAATGACCTTACCTTGACGTAGGAGAATGAAAGGAAGAGAGAAACGTCATGCTAGGGTTTCAAATTTGTTTTTTTTCTCTCAATGTCGTCCATAGTAAGTGTGAAATTGCTCTTAAAATCCCTAATTTTCATACTTAAAATATTTGCTTCAGCTTTGCCCATCACAATGATAATTTTCTTATCGCTGCAACGTTCATCGTTGTCTAACGAATTACTTGCATCATCGCAACAATCATTTTTTTTACTACTGCAATGCTCGCTACTAATTTCGCCCCAATCATTTTAATTATTTTTCAACTCATTACATTCCACTTTAAACACTCATAATACTTCCAAACATAACCTTTGAGTGTTGAAAATTACTTTAGTCATAATTAGAGAGGGAACACCTATTGGTCGGTATATTTTATATACACTTTTAGAGTCATTTTTAGTTAGTATTTTGCCAATTTTTGTGTAAATATGTGTCGTGTCAGTGTAGTTTTTCTTCCTTTTGAGTCAAAACGATCAAAAATGGAGAAATGGCAAAAAGAAGAGAAAATGAGCTTAATTGAAGTGGAATTGCACACTAAAAGGGCCAAGATATGAAGCCTAAGAAGTTCCGGGAAGTATAGAAGAAAATCAGACGAAGTCCGGACGAAAGGACAGAAGGCAAACTTTGGCGATTAACGTCTCGGCGCGCGGCAGAAATGCTGAAAGTTGGATTCGTCGCAGGAGTTTTAGCGCCGTGGCGCTAGCCTGCGGGGCCGCGGCGCCGACGCGGGATTTTGGAGTTTCTGGGCCGAATTTGACACGTTTTTCAGGGCCCAAGAGGACAACTTTTCCTACCTATATAATCCCTAAACCCTGCTGATTCTATGAAATTCTCCATACCACCATTCTAACATCTTCCATCTTCTAAATACTCCACAACACAACTCTTGGAGGCTAGAAGGCTTTGAGCCCTAGTTCAAGTATTTTTTTTTCTTTCTCTTTTCTTTGTTTTTATTTCAGTTCATGTTGGAGATTGTATTAGTTCTTAGCTTGACTATGGCTAGGAGCTAATTACTTTATTTAGGGCTTTCCATTCGAATCACTTGAACCTCGTTTTATGATTTAATGCATGTTTTTGGTTTATTCTTTATATAGTTGAGATTTATTCAATAATTGTTTTGATTGCTTGGTAATTAATTAATCACTAGTTATCATCACATATATGATTTCGAATCGAAATCCGAAAGGGGAGGTTCTGAATATGCTATGGTTGAATAAACATATGTTAAAATCGTGAACGAAAGTACCCCGATACTTGTGTAGTTTAATAGGTTATTGTTTTTAATCCTCCTTTGTGGTAAATCCTATCATTCAAAGATAGAAGGGTTCTGCATCGGGGTTGAGTGTTTATATATCCTAACCAAAATATAAAACGGCCTAGTTAACCTGCTATCTCAACATAGTAGAAGAGCCTTTATTAGTGCATTAAAGATTAAAGCGAGCGGATAGTTGATGAGATTGGAAGCCCTATTTCCATCATAAATGATTTAAACCAAAGTATTTTCATAATTAGTTTATTTCATGCAGTAGTTTTAATTAGTCTAAAACCCAAACCAATGTACGTTCACCAAATAGAAACTAAAGTTTAGATAATCGGTAATTGAAAACCAGTCTCTGAGGACGATATTCGGTCTTACCTAGACTATATTACTTATAACGATACGTACACTTGCGTTAAGCGTGTGGAAAATCGCGATCACCTATCTTAATGGATTCAAATCTAAACTGAATTTACAGGATAGTCAAGAGGCTGGACGAGCTGTCAGTCGATACAAAATTTTACATAAATAGGATAGTCTTAGAGGCTGAAGTTCCATATCTCACGAGTAAATGACCGTATCTTCCATAAAACATTTAAGGTAGAATGTAAAAACAAAATGGCGTGGCATAAATTAGATCAATAGCTAAGAAGCTATGAAGCCTAGAAATGAAGGAAAATAGTTAAAAGTTATATTCAGAATTGATACTATCATAGCAGAAGCATAAGTTAAAGTAAGAAAGGTAATTGTGGGCAGTTAAAGGTGCCCAAAATCTTATAGTGATTTAAGTATTAGTATGTATCCAATAAGGGAATACATCAGCGTGCTTAGGGTTAGCAGATGGAATAAAGAACCAAGATCAGGACCCATCAAAGTTAAATGTTAATTGATGCATCAAAATGCACATTCTTGGAACGAGTGAGGAAATGAGGCTGTCCACACTTAAGAACAGTTTGAGAAGCCAAGAAGAATTATGGACCCATGATTCAGGGTTGGCAACAGTGAACACGCAGTTGAGATATAGTGTGATACATTTTATAACTTCAAGGATCTCCAGAATACCTTCAGGAAACAACAAATGAATGTGAAATGAGCCTTTCCTATTAATGATAAAGGCATCCTCCAAGATGAGTTGCGATAGTAAAAAAGACTTACGAATTCTCTTAAGGAGAGTAACAATTCTTGAGATTAAAAGTAAGTAAATTCTAGATGGTGAAGTGGAATATGATCCCCCTCGAGAGGGAGACGATTCAGAAGTTAAATTACAATGAAAGTATTCTACAAATGTGGTAGAGGAACAAGAGCATACAATTGGTTCAGTTAGCTAGTTGAGAGTACTTTTATTAAACTAAGATAATAAAAGACTCACTATACATAACTCAGTGGTATAACACGTAGAGGTCAAAGTGAAAGATTAATGATATAAGATTCTATCCTATTGCATTTTAAAGTGGAATTGTGACAGAACAAAGTGTCAGCCTTCAGAGAAGAATACGATGAGATCAATGGTTAGTTTTGTTTACCTAAATACCCAAAAGGAAAAACTTTATACAAAGCGCCCCACCAGTTAGCAAGATTCTCAGATGAGGGTAGAGTTAAAATGCAGAATATAACAACATCTCCCCTTGTGATAAGGGATAAATGGAAGAGAATACAAAGATCTAAAGTCAGTATAATTAAAAGAGAAAGTGTTATGGCAAGTAAGGACACTATTTGAGTCTAAGGGATATGACGTTCTTTGATACCTAGGTCGATTGGGTGTCCCAAATATAGATAGTTTACGAGGCAAGGTTAGATCAGAGGTACGTTATTCCCGCCATTCTATTCGTCTTAATTCTACAAAGATGCACCACAAAGATGTATATACATATATGGGTATAATAATGGGAAGAGTAGCATTGCCAAATTTTGCCATAGTAACCTAATGACCAGTAAGTAAAGATAAGAGCATCAGAGGCCCAGAGGTCTAGTACAAGAAAAATAAATCTCAACTTAATAGTGAGAAATGGTTAAAATAGAGGTCAGTGAGGTTTTACCCCATTTGTCTCAAGAGTATTAAGCGAGGGTTGACAGATTAACAAGGTTGACCTATTTCTTGCCAAATAGAGCTATTCGTACAGCCGAGGATTATACAAGTTTTATGTCGAGAAGACTGTATGATTTTAGGGCATTCTAATGCCTACTATCTCAATATAAAAGAGATCAATTACATTAAACAACTTTTGGAGATCATCCCATAAAGGTTTGGGAACACAAGAAAACTCGATTATAGTCTTACCCTAGATAAACAATTAGGTCAAGTGTACGATTTAGACATTAGAAGACATGTTACAAGTAGGTATGCTAAATTTTAAAGACGAAGTAAGACGATTATTTACCCCATATTGAGGTTGTGTATTATAGTCGTTATCATTCAGGTATTAAAATGACTCCTTATGAGGCCTCGTATAACTAAGAGTGTAGACCTCATATCGATTACTTAGACACCTTGTTCAGCAGGTTGTATAGGAAATAAATCTCCTTCAGGAGTAATAGTTGACAACCTTAGGTCGCCAGAAACCATATAAGGATGCATCACTGAGACTTAAAGTTTTAGGATTAATGTTTTGGTCTCCCTAAAAGTGTCGCCTATGAAAGGCATATTGAAACTTGATAAGAAGGGAAAGCATAGCCCAAGATGCTTTGGGACAAAAAGAATAGCTCGACGGATAGACCAATTGGTCGATGAGATTGAATTACCTCCAGAATTAGAGTATATGTATTTAATATTATATGTTTTCATGCTACGAATGGGCATTGAGATCCCTCTAGAGTTATATTAATTAGAGATTTAGATCGATGAGTGCTTATCCTACGAGGAAGTCCCACTTTCTTAATTTAGATTTGTAATTTCGTGAGATAAAGATCAAAGAAGTAGCTTTGTGGAAGCTATATGGAAAAGTAAAAACGCCGAAGAAATGACATGAGAAAAATGAAGAAGAAATGAAATCTGAATACCCTCGCTTGTATAAGATAGAAGGTTTACAGCCTAATGGATTCCATGTTTTACTTGAAGCCATGTCTTAGTATTCATAATTGAGATGCTATGATGTCACGGGAGATAAGATTATTTATGCTCGAGGTGAGATAATGTTATTATGTTCGTGTTTGACATTAGATTGTCGTGATAGACTCAAGATATGATAGATGTTATTTTTTACGCCCCTGGATGGCATTATGCTTGGTATTTGACTGCTTGGCAGGTTTATAAGCAGTCCACCAAACTTATTATAACGACCCGTTCGGTCATTTTTGGCTAAAGTCCTTTACATGATCAAATTACCATTTTCGTAGACTTTATGTGGGGTTTGAAACTCGTGGAGATAGGTAGAAAAGTTCAGAAGAAAAACCCAAGTTTGATACTTTGGAAATGAAATAGTTGACCAAAGTTGACTTTTGAGTATATAAGTTTGTTTCCGAGTTTTGTTACTCCCAGTAGGTCCAAAATGTCACTTGTGGCTTACTCGAGTCTTTCGTTTGCTTCCCGAGGTATTTAGATGTATTTAGAGTCATTATTTGCTAAATTCTGAAATTTGAGGAAATTAGGTGAATTCATAGAAAAGTGGACCTCAGCTTGGTCATATAAGAATTTTGAGTGTGAGAGAAAATTTGTACCATCGTTTATACTTGGGTAGCATATTTGGTTTGTGTCCGGGAGGTCTCGGGTGAGTTTTAAGTAGTTGGTGGGAGTTGGGAGTTTCGATATAGATGTTGGTTTCTGGTGTACCGTATCAATGAGCTTTGGCCACTTTTGCGGTTATTTTACGTACAAGAGCGATCTGGCTCTACGTATTTGTTCTGCTTTTGCGAGTTCTGGGATCTTTAAGTTGGGCCACTTCTGCAGTCATTTTTCTGCAAGAGCAAGCTGCTTCTGCGAGGAAGATTTTGCAGAAGCAAAATCGTTGTATTAGACCTTAAATAAAAGACCCATTTCGACTTCACTTTTCATATTCCATCTTTTTGAGATCTAATATCGGTTGGGAGGAATCTGAAAGTCCATCATCATCTTTCATCTTAGGGTAAGTATTCTAACTCATTTCATTTGTCTATTCATGAATCTATCTTTAAATCTAGGGTTATTTTCATGATTTAGGTAGTATAAACCTAGGATTTTGTCTAAAAGATAAAAGAGCTTAATGGGTGGAATTGAGTGCCAAGATTGAGGCTTTTTAATTTGATATTCCAAATTTAAGATGTGTAATGATAGAATGATCTAATACTAAGTTCAATTTGTTATTTTGATTCCATGAAATTTGGGGGGGGGGGGGGGGGATCTAGGATTCTTTCTAAATGGGGATTTTGTCAATTAGGGAAATTGAAGGCCTAAATGTGACTAGTTTATTGTTAAACTACTTAAGATATTGACTTGTGAGATCACAATCATTATTCTAGAATATTAAAGTTCTGATTATACCCTTATGATCTCGGGATCGATTGAAGGTCGGGTATTCAGTTTCTTTGAAAGGTTATACATTTGTTTATGTATTAGAATACTTGTTCATGTAGATTCTATAATATTTAACTTCTAACATTCGGAGGCGCTTCACAAGTGTTACACAAGTTTCTTCGCGCTTATATGCAACATAAGTAACGTAATCCCAGTAAGTCTAAGATTACATACATGGATGGAAATGAGTTTAAACATGTGTTACATAAATTTCGTAAGAGTTCGGGGTTAAATAAATCAATGAAATTAAGTTCATCGAAACTCGGGGATAGGTAGGCAAAATTCTGGATAGAATTTTGGCTCAAATTTCTTGGGGTATGTATCCTAGTATATAAGGAATTATAGGGTGCATAATCTATCTAAATTCAAGTTCTGAGAGTCTACTTTCCAATGCAATAAAATGTTTGTCAATCGAAGTTCTGTACAAAAAGTTATGTATTTTTTAAGAAAACTCTGCAAGTAGTTCAATTTGGGACCCACATGTTCGGTGGAAACGTATCCGCTTGATATAAAAATGGTGCTTCATCTTTGTTTGGTCATTTCGACCAGATCATATCCAAGAACACCCCCGATATCTCTCTATGTGTTCCCATGGGGTTCCTAAGCAAATCCCAAGGTGGGATAGGTAAAATCAATATCGAGAAGTTTGTGGTGCTTGTTAGATTGTCCTCCTCCGTCTTATGGTTGTTGTGAAGGATTCTTTGAAGTGAATTATACTTATATTTCGAACTAATCTTGGTGTTTAAGGTAATACCTTGCTTTATCTATATGTTCTTGTGCTTGTAGAAACCATGGTTAAGTTGTAAGATTGAGAATCTGTGAAGTGAAGCTCGAAAATTGTAATTTTGATTGGTATTGATTGTTGGACTGTTTTGGGCTATTTTCATGGCCTTATATGTCTGGAAAATTATGCAAATTGCTCAAGTATGATGTAGATGTTGTGCTAAGGGTATAGTAAAAATAGAGTAGGTGTTAGATAAGAAGAGATGATTAAAGAGTCGAAGTTGTTGCTCGTTATAGTCTATTATAGTATTTCATTAGCTTGACAATAGTGTTATTATCGTTGTTGTAGATTGAACTGCAATACAACTTGTGTGCTATATTTCAACGAGTAGATCAACTGATGGTATGTAATGGCTAACATTTTCTTTCAAAGTATGAATTCTGAACTATTTATCGGTTTTAAAAAAAAACATGGCTAAGTATGCATTCTACCTTTGAGTTGTTTGTCCCTTGTCGGGAGTAGTTTCCTTTATTATATTATATCCTATCTATATTGGATTGTGTACTGTTATTCTGAGATTCTTGAGTTTCATATTCCTCCTAAAGGGAGCGTATCAAAAGATATGTTCCTAAGAGTCGACAAAATGTCATCTAAAAGTAAAAGAAAGAGTTTCAAAGAGTTGAAAGAGCCAAGAGTGATATATATATATATATATATATATATATATATATATATATATATATCAATGAGTCACAATAATACCATATGAGTACCTGAGTGTTCACTCGAATATAAATTCAAGGAATGAATCCTTTCTTGGCTCACATACCACCTTTAATCTACTTCGTAATGCACCCAAAACAAGCCGCGTCTCAACCTATAAGGCATTTGAGCTTAGGACAGAATCAAAGTACATTACTCCGTAAACAAGATGATATAATATATAAGAGTTATAATTACCATCGAGCTATAATCGGTGGGTGATGGCCCCTACGTGGTATATATGCAATGATTCATAAATACCACAGGTTGGGCGACAAAAAATCATATATATAAGATTACCACTGAGCTATAATCTAATGGGCTATAGATATTCATACATATAAGATTACCACCGAGCTATAATCAGTTGGGTGATGGACATTTATATATACATGTATACCATCGAGTTTTAATTGGTGAGCGATGGATATCTATATATATGCATCTGAGTTTCAGTAAGGGTTCAGAGTTTCTTTATTCGCCTTGAGTGGGATTTTAGGTTATCAGGTTGTTTTTTACACTCTGCTTTATAGCTTATGTTTACATATTGTTATTCATGCCTTACATACCAGTGCGTTTCATTTATACTGACGTCCCTTTTGTTGGGGGTGCTACATTTCATGTTGTAGGTTCATGTAGATGTACCGATAGACCTCTCCAGTATGAGCTTCTTGAGTTCAGTTGTTGGTTGGTAACCATCATTTTTCTAAGGTTACCAAGTCAGAGGTTGTGAGCTAAGTCATTTGTATATATACAATTTATGGGTAGGTCAAGGTCCTGTCCTAACCATATCACAATTATGTTTTTATTAGAGGCTTGTAGACCTGTTATATTTGTTTCAATGTCTTATACGACCTTGTCGTCCTGGATGTTGGTGATTTGATTTGTACAATGACCTTATCGATCTTGTATATGTATGTATATATCAATTTTGGGTTTGTTTACCTATTTTGTCGAGTTGTTAGGCGATGTGTTATGTTTCTAGATTATGGCCTTGCCGACCCTATATGTATGTTGGTTACACCTCCATTATTATCATAGTTGTATGGCCTTGTCAACCCCATTTTTTTATATGTTCAAGTTTTGTATTTTAGTGTGGTATGCTCGAGCCAGTAAGGCAACAGGTGATGGCTATACCCATTGGTTTAGGGTGTGACAGCAAGGGCAAGGCCTTTGCTGAGGGTTAGTTCATGGCAATTGTTTGGATTTGAGATAGGCTATGGTTTTCCCTTTTAGACATCAATATAATCATGCAATTTATATAGATATTGAGGAGTATTGGGAGTGTTGGGTGTCCTACCTTAGTGGTTGTGATATGTTCTTGGGTGGGTACCGGTGTTGAACTGTTTTAGGAGATCATCCTTAGGGTTGATCCCGATTGCTGTTATGTGGGCTTGTCGCCATTACGTGGGCTTGTTGCCATTGTTGATATTACTTATTGGAATTAATCATCATATATGCCTTCTAATATGAAAGAGTTATTATGTGGAATTATGTGCTATTGTTAATTATGAGGCATGCATTATTCATCTCTTGAACTTGATTGTATCTCATACTTCATGAATAATTGCATTATTATTGTTGTATTCGTACACTCATGTTATTCTTCTATTGAAATGGAGTGGTATGGAATGTTGATGGTCCGTTGAGATTAGAAACGAAGGTAATGATACTATTATGAGATGGTTAGAAATACTGAGATGATGATTGATATGACTCGACAAATGAGCCTGGGGCTGGTTTTGAGCGGTATATGGACTCCGCTGGTCCCCCATGGGTCATTACTATATGGCAAAATCTGATAGAATGTGTATACTGTGTTGATTGAAATGCACTTTGCATTCATGCATTTCATTCATTTACACACATTCTATCATGATATTTGTTCTTGATTTGGAATTATTATTGTGATAAGGTGATTACGTGTTGGCTGTATTTCCTTGATTCTGAGTTTACGTAAGTGTTGAACCATACATGTTGTTGAATGTGACTTATGTTCTTAATCTGACTATGTAGGATAGGGATTATCTGTGGGTCAACTTGATATTTATGTCTATTATATGTGTTACATCATTGTCAGCCTATGATGCTTACGGGGGTACATGTTGTACTCATACTACACTTGATGTATTCCTTTTGGATGCAGATACAATGTCGTCGACCAAGACCGGACCTCGTGGCCGAGTCTGAGTTGGTGGATTCGAGTATTCATGGTGAGACTGCACAACCTCTACATTCCCTGGATGTTTCTTCTTACTTCTTGTCTTTGTTATATTCCTTTGAGACAGTATCAACCATTTATTCCTATTATGTATTATAGGCTCTTGTATTGACCAGACTAGATCATTGGGAAATAAGTAGATATTCGACATTTTGTTACTCTTTTATTTATATTAGTAAGACATTTTAATTAATTATTACTTCTATTTCCGCTTATATTATTGGTTATGTTTGTTTAGTTGGGAAGGGGTTCGCCTACACATAGGAAAAGTGTAGGTGCAACCACGACACCCGACAAAGTTGGTATCATAACTCTAGGTTAAACAGTCTCACAAGTACAAGAGTAATGTCTGGTAGTGTTACACCTCGTAATTTCAGGGCATGTTAAAACCAAGGTACGTAAGGAATCAGGACTTTAAAATTTGAACGAAAGGAAGAATTGTTTTTCCGAAGGAAAAATGTTCGTTGATGAGGATTAGATTCTCAAAAGGTGTTATTGGAGACGTATGGAATTTATTAACATTATGGAAATTTAATTACGAATTTGGTCACGTAAGGCCCACCCGAGAAATTTTACGTTTTTGTGAGGCCCACAAGGTTTTCGATATTTTGACCAATTATGGAAATTTTGGGAAATGAAATAGGATGGACCAATGGGAGGGCGACACGTGTCACCCTCCACATGGGAAATGTTGGACGAAAATGGACCCAAAAATATGGTCAAGTAGTGCAAGTTGAAGCTTGACATAATTGACTACATTTGACTAAGATCCTAGCCTTCCATTTGGATTAATCCTAGCCCTTGAATGGTATTATATATTACTACTACTACTAGTAAAAGACTAGCACTCCACACTTAGAAAAAAATTGGCAACCTTGTTGTGCTCAAGTGAGCTCTCGGCCAAGCAAGATTTAGGACACAAATATTTTGCAATCTTGCTTCATAAATCACAATACTAAAACCCAAGGTCCCCAAAGGTATTCTAAGGATATCTCAACACAAAAATCACGGAAAAACTACGTTTTTACGTTAGTCGCAACATGAAAACCTAAGGGGTTTTTCATAGTTGGAGTTGGAACTTGAAGAGGAGTTCTTCACAAGCTTCTAAGGGTTGCAAATAGCGGATTGGAACGTCGAAAAGAGGAGCTAAAGTTGCTAGGATCGACTTTAAATCTTGGATTGAATTTGGGCTTATTGAGGTAATAATCTTGGTCTTGTTAAATGTAATTAGCGATTACATGTTATGATAGTTGTAAGTGATCATGAGAATTATGGAATGAAGGTTTATAATTGTTATGGAATTTGGAAGCCTTAAACCCGAGACCTAGCATGCTTAGCCATTGAAATTGTAATCAATTTAGTTGTTAGTTACGATCGTCGAATGTCGTATAAAGAAGGGATTTTAGTTGTTATAATTGATTGCGACTATATAACATGTTAGACTAACAACATGGATTGGAAAAAGAATTGGAAGAGACTATTTGTTGTTATACATTGTAGCCGAAAATGGCCTTGAATAATGGACAGTTTTATATTAATTATGGGGCAGAATTTTACATGTCCGATTAGGCGTGTAATCCCCTTTGATTAGCTGAATTGATGAGCCTTAAATCTGGCATATTGGTTGTTGATTTCGGGCCTTGAAAAAGGTGGAAAAGTACGTAGAAACAAAGGAAGTGCTGCCCAAATTTCTGTAGAATAAGAGACCGTACACTTAGTATTATTCAACTTTAAATTGCTAGGAGTTGATAGACGTGTTATGGTTATTATAGGTTGAAGTACTACGTGTAGCGTATTCTACTTGAAGGGTGGAAAAGCTAACGAGGTTGAAGTACTTTGGAGCATAGTGCTACCTATCGTTAGTCGTCGTGAGGTATGTGAACCTCTTCCTTCTTTTGGCATGATTCTACGTATGAAATATACATGTGGTATTATTTCATGATTCCTTCTACTCTTAGAAGTTAAGAAGTACGTATGTTGATTGACTCTATGTAAAAGGTATGTCTAAGTTATCCTAAATCCTTACCAAGTCTTATGGGGGATGTTGGTAAGAAGTGTTAGGAAGTTATGCGGTTTGATTTAAAGCTACGTGACTTGATTTATTTTAAGCAAGTGAATTGATTTTAAAGAGTTTATGTTATGAAGTTTTAAGACTATGAACCTTGATTTCTTAAAAGGTTATGAGACTTTATTTTTCAAGTTATGGGATTTGATTCTTAAAGGAAGGAATGACTTGATTTAAAAAAGTATGGCTTCCATGATTTATTTCAAAAGTTAAGAGGCTTGATTTCGAAAGAGTATGTGACTTGAGTTTTAAAAAGAAGAAGTTTATTGATTTAAAAGAGAAGGTGTGGCATGATTCTTTTATGTGTATGTATGTACGTAGTATGTTGGGTCCAACTCCCTAATCTTGCATGTTATGATTCTTTTATAAGTATGCATGTACGTAGTACTTTGGGTTTAGTTTCCCTAAAGTTTCAAGTTATGAAAATGCCTTAGTGTGATTAAAAAGGAAGATGTGATAAAGTGCCTTAAGTTCTCTAAAATGAAAAGTTGTTATAATAGCTTTATGGGAGGTTGTTATAACGACTTAGCGAGAAGTAAGAAGAGGATTTTATATGAAACATAGTTGCTTGTGATAGTTATGTGTACAATCCTTTATGTGTGACATTACCGTGTCCCAGAATGGGCCGGATAGTATACCTTTATGGGCAGACTTATGTAACATTACCGTGTCCCAGAATGGGCCGAGCAGTATACCTTTATGGGCAGACTTATGTGCCTTTACCGTGTCCCAGAATGGGCCAGGCAGTATACCTTTATGGGCAGACTTATGTGACTTTACCGTGTCCCAGAATGGGCCGGACAGTATACCTTTATGGACAGACTTATGTGACTTTACCGTGTCCCAGAATGGGCCAGGCAGTATACCTTTGTGGGCAGATTTAAATGGCTTTACCGCATCCCAGAATGGGTTGGGCAGTATACCTTCATGGGAAGACTTTTTATGACTTCACCGTGTTCCGTAAATGGGCCGGGTTACGTTATCACGTATGGATAATCAAAGTGAACTCTAAAATGAGACGTCCCTCCATAAAGGGTCGGATTATATTATGCAAGATACGTAAGTTATGTGTTTATGAACTTGATGATTTTTCCTAAGTATGTATGTAAGAATTTGATTATAACTCTTATTGAAAATGGGAAAAGATAATAATGTACGATTAAGTTCATGAGTTGTAATGGCTCGGTAGGATCTGGTATTTACTTTTTTTACTTGCCCCTGTCATTCTTTCGTACAGTCATGATTGTTTACTGTACCTTATTTCCGTTCCATACTCGGTACCTGTTGTACTGACCCCCTTCGGGGGGCTGCGTTCATGCCGCAGGTAGGGGTAAGCAGGTTGCAGATCCTCGTTCTTAGGATCACTGATCAGTTCTTGAAAGCTCCATTTCTCCGGAGGCTTGTCTATTGGTACAGTTTCCCTGACATTGTAAATTTATGTACATTCAGGGGTATGGCGGGGCCCTGTCCCGTCACAGTGGTTATGTCAAAACTCTTATAGGTCTGTAGTCATATCTTGTGGGTCGGTTTGTAAAGAAAAATGATGTAACTGCTTTTGGCTATGTATATATATATCCAGGGAGGTGGCCTTATCGGCTAACCTGTTGTTTATTTCTTGTTGATTTACGTTATGAGTTTTATGTATGTTCCGCTGATTATCTCTGATGTATACCTGTAAGGGTGCCCAGGTAAGGCACCAGTCACGGGCCCGGGGACGCGTCATGACAAAAGTGGTATCAGAGCAGTTAGTCCTCGGAAAATGTCTACAGACCGTGTCTAGTAGAGTCTTGGTTATCGGTGTGTTGTGCACCACATTTATAATCAGGAGGCTACAGGACATTTAGGATTGGTTTCTATTCTTCTCTCTCTGAGATCGTGCAGTAGAGTTGTCTTATTAGGTTGAACCCTCTCTGACATATTCTTATGTATCAGTTATGCTTCCACGGAAGGCGACCAGGGCCCAGAAGGGCAAGGCAGCAGTAGGAGCTGCTAGTGGGACACAGAGGGTTACTAGGACTCAGGCCCAGACTACGCATGAGGGTGTGGCCCAAGCGGCGAGTTCAGTTACCCCGACAATATTAGAGGAGCCGAGAGCAGCCGCAACTCCAGGAGTTCCGGTACCTGAGCCTCCAGTCCAGTCCTGCAGCCAGAGGCAGAGTATAGAGATTATGGAGAGCAGATCAGGTTATTGACCTGCATAGTGGCAGGGCAACGCCGACAGGAGTAGGTAGCTAACCCTAGAGCCGACAGTTTGAGAATTCGGGATTTTCTGGGTTGTAATCCACCCGAGTTCTATGGTTCGAGATCTGAGGATGATCATCAGGAGTTTATTCGGCAGATGCAACGTACTTTGCAGGTACTTAGGGCCTCGGAGACCGAGTCAGTTGTGCTAGCTTCTTACCGGTTACGCGATATTGCAGTTAACTGGTTTGAGTCGTGGGAACTGTATAGGGGTGTGGGTGCTCCTCCAGCTATTTGGGACGAGTTCACAGAGGCCTTATTTGATCACTTTTTGCCTCCTGAGATGAGGAGAGCCCGTGTGGATAGGTTCGTGACGTTGAGACAGAATGGAAGGACCATCAGAGAGTATAACCTGGAGTTTGACTCATTTGCTAGGTATGCTATCACCATTGTGGCTGACATGACTGATAGAGTTCATCGCTATATGATGGGGCTAGACCGCTACATAGTTACTGCATGCCTGGGAGTGGCCCTTCAGCCAGGTATGGATATTTCCAGGATGCAGGCATACACACAGGGGATTGAAGACAGAGATAGAGAGGACCAGCTAGACCGAGGCTAGCCCAAGAGGGCCAGGACGGTAGGGTTTCAGGGTAATTTTCGAGGCGGACAGCCCCAGCAGCAGGCTAGGTCTACATTTCAACCAGCACCGAGTGCTCCTCCACAGTTTTCCTTCGGGGGGTTTTTACAACCCCGGGAATGCAGGGGCCGGTCAGATCTCTAGAGCTTCAGGGTCTCAAGGAGATGGGGGTCCCAGTCAGTTGAGGCCACCTTTGCCTCAATGCACCCATTGTGGTAGGTTCCATTCTGGGGTGTGTCGCTTCGGTACGGGTGCTTGTTTTTCTTGTGGTCGTCTAGGCCATAGGATGTGAGAGTGTCCTCATAGAGGTGGCACTGGTGGGATAGCCTGATCTCTTGGATCGATTGAGGTTCTTCGCCTTGATAGATAGGCGGGATGTTAAATGCGCGTGGCCGTATCAGAGGTCGTGGTGGAAGTTCCCAGTTTTAGCGGTCCTTTGAACCGCCTATATGATTTCAGGTATATCTTTGACCCTTTAGAGACTTGTATGCATGATAAGGTTGTTGTATGTTTAAGTGTCATGTACGAATAATATTGAGTTGTTGTGATTAAGACAACCTGGTTATGAAGTAATGTAAGTTTTGGGACATAGAATATTTGAGGACCCTAGAATATTGATAACCGCAGAGACCTTAGATGTACAAGGTCTTCTCGAGTAGTAAGTTTTGTTTCAGGTCAAGAATGGAAATTAAGTGTGACTATGGGTTGGGGTGGGCTGTTGCGGGTCAACCCGTAGCCCGAATTAGAATGGGGTCAGTTGGAGGTAGTCCCGCTATGTGATAGGGTCACGAGAGTGTAAAGCCCAAGTCTAGTTAGTCGTTATACGAGTTCGTGGACGCGTTCCACCGGAACCTGGTCGTGAGAGCCGAAAAATTGACCAAGTTGAATATGGTAACTCTAAGGATTAGAAAACAGAAGCGATGATTGAGATTTTGTACGTATGCTAGAATAAGTTTGGAAGTACGAGAAGAGAATCCTTTTAGGCCATGAATGAGAGTAAATAGTGATGATGCACCCTTTGGATTTGATTCCTCGTTTGGCTGGTGATTGATAGGTATGCATGTGCGATGTATTAGGGTCATGTGTGGCATATGTGATTATGTTGGGGGTAGTAAAAGGGGACTATGCGATATCCGTTTAGATTGAACCTCGAAAGAACATTCGGGGACAAATGTTTCTAAGGGGGGGGGGGGGGGGGAGAATTTTACACCCCGTAATTCCAGGGCATATTAAAGAGAAGGTACGTAAGGAATCAGGACTTTAAAATTTGAACGAAAGGAAGAATTGTTTTTCCGAAGGAAAAATGTTCGTTGATGAGGATTAAATTCTCAAAAGGTGTTATTGGAGACGTATGGAATTTATTAACATTATGGAAATTTAATTACGGATTTGGTCACGTAGGGACCACCCGAGAAATTTTACGTTTTTGTGGGGTCCACAAGATTTTCGATATTTTGACCAATTATGGAAATTTCGGGATTTGAAATAGGATGGACCAATGGGAGGGCGACACATGTCACCCTCCACATGGGAAATGTTGGACGAAAATGGACCCAAAAATATGGCCAAGTAGTGCAAGTTGAAGCTTGACATAATTGACTACATTTGACTAAGATCCTAGCCTTCCATTTGGATTAATCCTAGCCATTGAATGGTATTATATATTACTACTACTACTAGTGAAAGACTAGCACTCCACACTTAGAAAAAAATTGGCAACCTTGTTGTGCTCAAGTGAGCTCTCGGCCAAGCAAGATTTAGGACACAAAAATTTTGCAATCTTGCTTCATAAATCACAATACTAAAACCCAAGGTCCCCAAAGGTATTCTAAGTATATCTCAACGCAAAAATCCCGGAAAAACTACGTTTTTACGTTAGTCGCAACATGAAAACCTAAGGGGTTTTTCATAGTTGGAGTTGGAACTTGAAGAAGAGTTCTTCACAAGCTTCTAAGGGTTGCAAATAGCGGATTGGAACGTCGAAAAGAGGAGCTAAAGTTGCTAGGATCGACTTTAAATCTTGGATTGAATTTGGGCTTATTGAGGTAATAATCTTGGTCTTGTTAAATGTAATTAGCGATTACATGTTATGATAGTTGTAAGTGATCATGAGAATTATGGAATGAAGGTTTATAATTGTTATGGAATTTGGAAGCCTTAAACCCGAGACCTAGCATGCTTAGCCATTGAAATTGTAATCAATTTAGTTGTTAGTTACGATCGTCGAATGTCGTATAAAGAAGGGATTTTAGTTGTTATAATTGATTTCGACTATATAACATGTTAGACTAACAACATTAGTTGGAAAAAGAATTGGAAGAGACTATTTGTTGTTATACATTGTAGACGAAAATGGCCTTGAATATTGGACAGTTTTATATTAATTATGGGGCAAACTTTTACACGTCCGGTTAGGCGTGTAATCCCATTTGGTTAGCTGAATTGATGAGCCTTAAATCTGGCGTATTGGTTGTTGATTTCGGGCCTTGAAAAAGGTGGAAAAGTACGTAAAAACAAAGGAAGTGCTGCCCAAATTTCCGTAGAATAAGAGACCGTACACTTAGTATTATTCAACTTTAAATAGCTAGGAGTTGATATACGTGTTATGGTTATTATAGGTTGAAGTACTACGTGTAGCGTATTCTACTTGAAGGGTGGAAAAGCTAACGAGGTTGAAATACTTTGGAGCATAGTGCTACGTATCGTTAGTCGTCGTGAGGTATGTGAACCTCTTCCTTCTTTTGGCATGATTCTACGTATGAAATATTCATGTGGTATTATTTCATGATTCCTTCTACTCTTAGAAGTTAAGAAGTACGTATGTTGATTGACTCTATGTAAAAAGTATGTCTAAGTTATCCTAAGTCCTTACCAAGTCTTATGGGGGATGTTTGTAAGAAGTGTTAGGAAGTTATGCGGTTTGATTTTTAAGCTACGTGACTTGATTTATTTTAAGCAAGTGAATGATTTTAAAGAGTTTATGTTATGAAGTTTTAAGACTATGAACCTAGATTTCTTAAAAGGTTATGAGACTTTATTTTTCAAGTTATGAGACTTGATTCTTAAAGGAAGGAATGACTTGATTTAAAAAGTGTGGCTTCCATGATTTATTTCAAAAGTTAATAGGCTTGATTTCGAAAGAGTATGTGACTTGAGTTTTAAAAAGAAGAAGTTTATTGATTTAAAAGAGAAGGTGTGTCATGATTCTTTTATGTGTATGTATGTACGTAGTATGTTGGGTCCAACTCCCTAATCTTGCATAGTTGCATGTTATGATTCTTTTATAAGTATGCATGTACGTAGTACTTTGGGTTTAGTTTCCCTAAGGTTTTAAGTTATGAAAATGCCTTAGTGTGATTAAAAAGGAAGATGTGATAAAGTGCCTTAAGTTCTCTAAAATGAAAAGTTGTTATAATAGCTTTATGGGAGGTTGTTATAACGACTTAGCGAGAAGTAAGAATAGGATTTTATATGACACATAGTTGCTTGTGATAGTTATGTGTACAGTCCTTTATGTGTGACATTACCGTGTCCCAGAATGGGTCGGGCAGTATACCTTTATGGGCAGACTTATGTAACATTACCGTGTCCCAGAATGGGCCGAGCAGTATACCTTTATGGGCAAACTTATGTGACTTTACCGTGTCCCAGAATGGGCCGGGCAATACACCTGTTACACCCCGTAATTTCAGGACATGTTTAAGAGAATGTACGTAATGAAACAAGACTTTAAAATTTTTGAACGAAAGGAAGAATTATTTTTCCGAACCTCGGAAAGGAAAAATGTTTGTTAGTAAGAGTTGGGTTCTCAGAATTGTTAATTGAGGCTGATGGAATTTTATTTACGGATTTGGTCACGTAGGGCCCACCCGGGAAATTTTACGTTTTGTGGGGCCCACGAGGTTTCCGATATTTTGACCAATTATGGAAATTTTGGGAAACAAAATTTTATGTACGAATGGGATAGTGACACGTGTCACCCCCACATGCAATTGGTCGAGAATGACCAAGGGAGGGATGGTCAAGTCTTGAAGCCAAGGCTTGATAAAAGAATTGACCAAGTCAAGGTAGACAAGTGGGAGCTTGATATAATTGACCCAATCCTAGCCATCCATATGTTTTAATCCTAGTCATTGATTGTAGTATATATCCACACTACTAGTGCAAGACTAGTCAAAATTCCACACTTAGAAAAAAATTGAGAAATCTTGTGAGCACTAGTTGAAGCTCTCGGCCAAGCTAAAGAAAGGAAAGAAAATTTTTGCACTTTTGCTTCATAAATCCCAATATTCAAATCCAATGTCCCTAAAGGTATTCTAAGGATATCTCAACACAAAAATCACGGAAAAACTACGTTTTTACGTTAGTCGCAAGATGAAAACCTTAGGTGTTCTTCAACTTTGAAGTTGGAAATTGAAGAGAAATTGTTTATGAGCTTCCAAGGGTTTCTTGGAGTGGAATGAAACGCCGAGAAGAGGAGCTAAAGTTGCTAAGGATCGACTTTAAATCTTGGATTGAATTTGGGCTTATTGAGGTATAAATCTTCGTCTTACTATTGTGATTGAAGATTCCATGTTATGATAAGTTAGAAATGATCATGTGATATATATATTATGAAGATTGATAAGTTTTATGGAATTTTGGAAGCCTAAATCCGAAAAGTTCATGTTATCCATTAAGATTGTAATTCAATTTAATTATTAATTACGATCGTCGCATGTTATAGAAAGAAGGGATTATATTGTTATAATCGGTTGCGGCTATATGACATGTTAGAATAACAACTTGGATTGAAGGGATTATCGCGTCCCAGAATGGGCCGGGCAGTATACCTTTATGGGCAGACTTATATGACTTTATCGCGTCCCAGAATGGGCCGGGCAGTATACCTTATGGGCAGACTTATATGACTTTATCGCGTCCCAGAATGGGCCTGGAAGTATAACTTTATGGGTAGACTTATATGACTTTATCGCATCCCAGAATGGTTATGAGCAGACTTATATGACTTTATCGCGTTCCAGAATGGGCCGGGCAGTATACCTTTATGGACAAACTTATATGACTTTATCGCGTCCCAGAATGGGCCGGGCAGTATACCTTTATGGGCAGACTTATATGACTTTAACGCGTCCTAGAATGGGCCGGGCAGTATACCTTCGTGGGAAGACTTTTTATGAATTCACCGTGTCCCGCAAATGGGTCGGGTTACGTTATCACGTATGGATAATCAAAATGAACTCCAAAATGAGACGTCCCTCCATAAAGGGTCGGATTATGTTATGCAAGATACATAAGTTATATGTTTATGAACTTGATGATTTTTCCTAAGTATGTACGTAAGAATTTGATTATAACTCTTATTGAAAATGGGAAAAGATAATAATGGGCGATTAAGTTCATGAGTTGTAATGGCACGGTAGGATCTGATATTTCCTTTTTATACTTGCCCCTGTCAATCTTTTGTACAGTTATGATTTGTTTACTGTACCTTATTATTCGTTCCATACTCTGCACTGTTAGATCGACTTCTTCGGGCTGCGTTCATGCCCGCAGGTATTAGGTACACAGGTTGGTGATCCTCACTCTAGGATCTCTGTTCAGTTTTGGGTAAAAGCTCCATTCACTCCGGAGGCTTATCTTTGGTTCGGATTCCTAGTATTGTCGGTTGTAGTACATTCATGGGTATGGCGGTGCCCTGTCCCGTCACAGTTGTAATGTCAAAACTCTTAGAGGTCTGTAGTCATATCTTGTGGGTCAGCTTGTAAAAGAAAAATGATGTAACTGCTTTTGGCCATATATGTATATATATGTCCAGGGAGGTAGCCTTATCGGCTAACCTGTTGTTTATTTCTTGTTGATTTATTTTATAAGTTTGATGTATGTTCCGCTGATTATCTCTGATGTTTACTTGTAAGGGTGCCCAGGTAGGGCACCAGTCGCGGCCCGGGGTCGGGTCGTGACAATATCTTTATGGGCAGACTTATGTTACTTTACCGTGTCTCAGAATGGGTCGGGCAGTATACTTTTGTGGGCAGATTTAATGGCTTTACCGCGTCCCAGAATGGGCCGGGCAGTATACCTTCGTGGGAAGACTTTTTATGACTTCACCGTGTCCTGTAAATGGGTCGGGTTACGTTATCACGTATGAATAATAAAAGTGAACTCCAAAATGAGACGTCCCTCCATAAAGGGCCGGATTATGTTATGCAAGATACGTAACTTATGTGTTTATGAACTTGATGATTTTTCCTAAGTATGTATGTAAGAATATGATTATAACTCTTATTGAAAATGGGAAAAGATAATAATGTACGATTAAGTTCATGAGTTATAATGGCACGGTAGGATCTGGTATTTACTTTTTATATTTGCCCCTGTCATTCTTTCGATACATACGATTGTTTACATCGTCTTATTTCCGCTCCATACTGCACTGCCAGATCGACCTCTTTGGGGGGCTGCGTTCATGCCGCATGTAGGGGTAAGCAGGTTGCAGATCCTCATTCTTAGGATCACTGATCAGTTCTAGGAAAGCTCTATTTCTCCATAGGCTTGTCTTTTGGCACAGTTTCCCTGACGTTGTAGATTTATGTACATTCAGGGGTATGGCGGGGCCCTATCCCATCACAGTGGTTATGTCAAAACTCTTAGAGGTCTGTAGTCATATCTTGTGGGTCGGTTTGTAAAGAAAAAGAATGGAACTGCTTTTGGCTATGTATATATATATCAAGGGAGGTGGCCTTATCGGCTAACATGTTGTTTATTTCTTGTTGATTTACGTTATGAGTTTTATGTATGTTCCGCTGATTATCTCTGATGTATACCTGTAAGGGTGCCCAGGTAAGGCACCAGTCGCGGGCCCGGGGTCGGGTCGTGACAGGTAGAGTCTCGCAGATCTGTAGGGAGACATCTATACTTATCTTCGAGAGGCTATGGAACATTTAGGAAACTTCATTTCTTTTTTTCATTTCTTGCTAGTTTGATGAAATTGGTATCTGACCTTGTTTCTTATTCTCTCACAGATGGTGAGGACTCGTGCGCACGCGGCCAGAGATGAGGCACTGGCACCAACCCCTGTGATGTGCGACCATGGTATAGGTCGAGGACGGGGTAGAGGTAGACCTCGAGCGGAAACACCGATGAGGGGTGGAGCACAAGAAGTTGATCAGGCTCGTGCTAGGTCTTTATTCCCTGAACCGGAGATGGAGCATTAGGACGATCCGTGTGAGTAGGAGATCGGGCCAGCCCATGCTCAGCCAGAGGTTATTGACACATCGGTCCTTTAGGATTCTATGGCTCGTATTTTGAATTTGCTTGATGAAGTTTCCTAGACGGGTTTTCTCCCAGTCACCCCGGATGGGTCATGGGGCCGAAGGGGAGGTCAAACCCTATATCAGTTCCATACACCGGGGGCACAATAAGCTACTGTTATGGAAACCAATATTTATGAGATCCCAACGCCGGATTGGTCCCCGACCAGTGACTGGAGTTGTGCTGAATTGCGAGGAACAAATGATTTAGGAGCATTTCTTCAACATGAAGCTCCTAGTTTCTATGGTCAGTCAGATAAAGATACATATGAGTTTATAGTGAGTAGCCACGAGAGACTCCACACTTAGGGCATTGTTCAGTCACATGGAGTCAATTTTGTTGCTCTTCAGCTAGTAGGTGATGCGAAACAATGGTGGAAGTCATATATTGATTGTGTCACAACCCAAATCATTGATTGTGCTAGCACCTACCCTTTTCCCACCTAGTAGGCGAACTCGTCCCTTATAGATTAATCAAATAACATAAATAATAAATAAAATGATAGAATTCTAAATAGACAAATATATGATAACGTGAAATACAATAACTACCCAAGGGATCTGGTCTGAATAGTACAAGAGCTTCTAAGTATACAACTCGAATAAAATTAAAACCACAATCTGAATATAAACTCTGTTCATAAAGAGAATAAAATAGAAAATCTAGATGAACTTCTTGAGATCCTTGAAGGCTAATCGAACTTTGCTGAAGTTCCTGCAACAACTCTACACCCCGAAAAAGTGTAGCAAGAGTAGTATGAGTAAAAACATTGTGTATTGGTAGGTATGATAGGCCGATAATAGTTAGCTAACATGTATAAAGGAAGAAATTGAATAATAGACATGCTCGCAATCATATACAAACAATATCACGGTCCAAGAGTAAACAAGTATACAGTAGTCAGAAACCAAGAAATCTGAGAATGAACTAATCACTATGCACATCTATGAAAGACTTGCAGTAATGTGAATTACACAAGATCTCAGTAGTCTATAGTCATAACCAAAGCGGAATCTCTAGTCCTCAAATCCATGAAGTGTCTACATAAGAGGCTAACAAGAATACAATGAACTAAGTTGATTTTTTTTTTTACTAAGAGTGTCAACAATGGCACATCATTATACACTTAGATTCCTAACATGGCATGGAAAAAGGAATGGAGATGGAGTTGTGACGTGAAGATCTAAGGAGTCTTATATTTTCGGCCTTCTTGTTTGGTCTTGGCCGAGACCATGTATTTATTTTAGCTTGTATTTATTTCTTAGCTTAGTTTTTAGCACTTAGCTTAGGACATATTATGCCATGTAATAACTACCTTAGGACACAATTAATAGGCCATGTAAAGGGTGACAAGGCCGAGAGTCTTCCAATAAGGTGACTAAGCTAAAAGGTCTTCAAAAGGGATGACTAGGCCGTGAGTTGGAGGACAAGTTGGCAAGGACAAAAATGGTCTAGAAGATGAAGCTTCCAAGAGGATAATTCATCCATGTATTTTGCTACACCAAGAAGATGAAAGGATTGTCGAAATACTCCCTTCTCCATACGGCCAAGGCACTCCAAAATCAAGATGGAAGCTTCTAAACTAGTTCAAAGAAGATGAAGTCTTGAGAAGCCAAATTCATCCACTCTTCTACTTGGAGTACACAAAGGGAGTGTGAAAGATTCTTTCTTTGTCCCCCAAGAAAATCCAAGACCTTTCCCATTGTTTTGGTTTGGTCGAAACACTCTTGATCACCAAGTAAACCCAAAACGTTCCATTTATCCACACTAGGATGAAAATGTGATGTAGTTTGTGTCTTTTAATTTGTCTTTTAGAATGGTCCATTTGCTACTATAAATAGGACCCTTAGGACTTATAAATATTTAGAGAGTTGATGGATATATAAAAGTGAGTTTTACTCAAAATCTAATTGTATTCACTTGTGTGTGTCTATTCTTAGTTGGTTCTGTGTGAGTCAAACCCCTAAGTGCAAGTTTAGCTAAGACCGTGTGACGTAGTTGAAGCCAAACTGAGGTTTTCCTTTGGTGTAAGTCTTGGTTAGAACTGTGTGACCTAATTAATACCCAATCTTGAGTAACCTCCTTAGTGGTAAGAGAGCGTTGGAACTGTGTGGACCACCTAGCCTAAGCTCCAGGTCACTAAAAGGGCTTTTGATCACCCTCACTTGGCTAGTTCACGGGCATTGCACTTGGAAAACCTTGGTCTTCACCTTGTTTAATTGGTAACCTTATCCCTGGTGTCGACTCGAGTAGTAAAACCCCATGTCTCTATCCTTAGGCTCATCGACCGTACCCCACTTAAACTATATCAACCGAACGAACACTTAACCAAATCATCCATCCTTCACTCGAGCTTGCATCTGGCAACTCGTGTTCAATATTCACCAAACCTAATATATATCGACCACCCTTACCTCCCATAGTACTTCACAAACACCCCTCCCAAAGGTTGACAACTGAAACCACACGTACACAATCGTCCAAACCCGACAACCACAAACAGTCTACTTAAATAACCTTCACCGGAACCTCACTGTTTCTGATCATTTTCGAGACCTCTAAATCCTCCAACCGCCAAAAACCGATCCCCATAGCCACCCTCAACGTACCTTAAACAACTACATAAAAGTCCTTGACCCATTTCCCTATAAAACGACCTGAAACAGTCATCAACACCACGCTGCCCGACCGTAACACTCCTACCGAGAACCTCACTGGTTCAGGTTTGTTCCGTGGCCTTGCCACTACCTAACCACCAAAACCCAACCTTTACTACAACTCTCAACCCACCCTTGACAACCCCATAAAACACCTAATCCCATTTCCAAGCACAACTGCCCGAAACAACCACCAATAACCACCCTATCCGGCCAAACCGAGAACCCGAGCACCCATACTTTGGTATCCATTTTGGGGTCAACCTGAATATAACCCACACCCAACCCACATATCAAACATCACCCCTCCTTACATACATCAGATAGATATCAGATCAAGGACATCCCATCCCACACTTTGACGTTATGGCACAAGTGACGAACTTAGGAGGGCTCTATCCGAAGTTGTCACGGAACAAATGCAGGCCTTGAAAAAGGAACTTGCGGATCAGGATGTAAGTAACAATGCTGAGCCAAGGGTTGAAAAGCAATACAAGGTATGAAAGTAATGAATACCACGGTTTGGGGAATTTGTTTTCTATAAAAATGGCCAAAATTGAGGAATTCCTATAGGAACAACAAGGCTATACCCTTTTCACAAATCCATTATATGAAGTTGAAAAAAAGGGTAGTACCTCATTCATTAATCCATTATATGATCAAAAAAATGATCTTGTGGAGGTGTGTGAAGATTTAGTTCTCCAACATGTGTTGAATGTTCACCTTGAAGAACACGAGGAGACACAAAGTGAACAATTCTTTTACACCCAATGAAAAGTAAAAGACAAAGTGTGCAACATGATCATTGATGGAAGAAGTGGTGTCAAATTGGCCTCCGTGGAGAAGGTGGACAAGTTAAATTTACCCACCCACTATCATCCGAAGGTATACGATCTCCAACGTTTAAGCCAAGATGAAAGGCTAAGAGTAGAAAAACAAACTCTTGTTAGCTTTCGAATTGTCACGTACAAGGATGAACTATGGTGTGACATCCTACCTATGGATGTGTCTCATATTTTGTTGAGACGACTATGGCAACTTGACATGAAGGCACAACATTATTAAGGAAGGAACACTTATTTCTTTCAAAAAGATAATAAGAAGATCTGGTTTGTGCCGATGTCACCTAGTTAGGTGAAGGCCATGAGAATCCAAAGTGCAATGAAGCGCAAAGCCGATGATCTCTCACTTGATGCACAAAGGATAGAGGAAGAAACAAATAAGGGGAGTCCTATGGACTCATTGGTATGCAATGAAAGTCTCGAAGGAGACTCGGTTAGAGATGAAACTCTGGAGGAACCCTTGGAGAATTTCTTTAAACACATATGGACGGATGGTTTTGAAACCGAGACGCCATCGATGTGAGATGTACTTGACATGGATATAATTCGAAGGAGTTCATCACTTAGTCATCAAGATCATATCCCCTATCCGAAGAAGGCTAGGGAGAGATGTCACACTTTTGTTACGATCCAAGATGGGTCCGAATGTACAAATGCAAGTGCGGTAAGAAGCTTACATGTCACAGCTTCTTCATATCCTCATGCCATCAGAAACTATGGTGCCCTTACTGCCCCTATTTCGACCATGGAGCCACTAATTAAAATTGAACATGATTCTAGAGGAATCGGCGTTGGTCCCATCCTAATTCAAGACCAAATGTCCATTGCTCTCTCTAGTCCACTGCTTCCGTGTAAGGACTTGTTCATCACGGGGCCCTTGGTCCATTGGAGACACTTGACTTGTTTTATATTTGGCTTAACTATATTTAAGGAAGGAAGGGACAATCAAATTCCAAGAGCAGACCGTCCTTGCAAGATATTGGCCTTCAAAATCGAGTGTGATTTGTATGAAGAACTTGTGAGGCCATTTGAGTTGTGCAACATTCCAAACTCTTCCATTATCCTTGTTGACACCCAATTTTGTCCCATCTTTTGACAATTTATTGCAATTTTAAGTATTTTTTACATCACATTTTTACCATCATTTTTTACATTTGTTTTATAATAATTATATTTTTACCTAATATTCTATGTTTTATTTTTCATAAATGACATTGCATATTTTATTCTAAATTAAGCATTAGGTCTTAGTTAATATTATGTTTTATTATTATTACTCCGTCATTTTATTTTAATGATTTTTTGCATCTCTTTAAGTAATTAAATGGCATCGCATTTTTATTTTTTAAATATGACATTAAACATTTTTTAAATATTATGTTTTATCATATTGACATTTTATTTTAATAATTTTGCATCTTTTAAATAATTTTTCTTTTAAATAATTAATATGTTTTGTATTTTTTGTCAAACCAGTTCAATTTGAGGCGCAATCCGAATCAATCCAATCCAACACTCTTTTTAATTTCCCCCAAATCCCATACCATAGCCCACCAAATCTGTCCAAATCAATATTTCTTCTTTTCACATCCCATCATATCGTTTCCCTTCAATTGCTATAACACTCCACCCCATTTTCTTTTTCAAGAAAACACTCCACAATCCCATCAACAGCCACAATCCCATCAACAGCCACAATTCTTTTATCTACTCCTCATCTACTCCCTTTTTTGTAGAGATCTCAAGCCTCTATTCTTTCCAAGACAACAGCAGCACACCCCTGGAAAACCTTCCCTCTTCTCATTCCCTTCTTCATCCATTTCTCTCCTTCACTCCAGAACCAACACTCCCAGTGAACACCCTCACGCCCGGACACCATGGAACTCCCCATTCCCGTCGCCACACCATGCCCGTCGTCACGCCATGCCCATCGTCGACCACCACTGTCCCTTTTTCACTACGGCGGCGTCGCTCCGTCGTATCTCTCCGTGGAAGCGACGCCCCTCCCCCTCTTGGAATTTTGTGCTGTCGAACTGGCCGGAGTTCAAAATCCGACGATGTTTGTTATTTCTACTTCTGTTTCTCTTATTATATTTTTGGAAATATATTTTCGGTCTTGAATCTGGCGGAGTTTTTGAACTCCGGCGACGTATTGTTGCTATTTCTCTTGTTGGTTGTTTTATCCACTAACCGTGGCTGTTTTCCGACGAACTCGCTGTTGTTTCCACTGGTTTCTGGACCATTTTTGTTTTCTATATTGTTGTCACTTCTTCTAATTTTGTTGGGCTGATTTTGCATTGTTGGGATTATTCCGGCGAACTCGCTGTTGTTTCCACTAGTTTCTGGACCATTTTTGTTTTCTATATTGTTGTCACTGCTTCTGGTTTTTGTTGGACTGATTCAACTTTATTTTGACGTCCTCCGTCAATTCCT
This sequence comes from Przewalskia tangutica, assembly GCA_029844215.1. Lineage (NCBI taxonomy): Eukaryota > Viridiplantae > Streptophyta > Magnoliopsida > Solanales > Solanaceae > Przewalskia > Przewalskia tangutica. The sequence goes on along the minus strand of CM056720.1, from coordinate 131,649,857 downwards.
AATGTTCTTCGACCATTGTTGACTGGTTTTTGGCTTGGAAATATTCCAGCGTGTGCAGGTGTTTGGTTTCTTTATTATTTTTGGTATCTCTGTTGTTGGGCTATTTTTTCGGACTGATTTTGACAAAATTTTGGCCCTTTATTCATTTATTAAACTGGTTGAACATATTTCTACACTTGATTATGGGGCATTTACTGATTTGAACATGATACTACACTTGATGACCAATGAAAAAATATCCGTCGATTTTTTAGGCCTTCACAGTTGCAAAGACGGAAAATAAATAAGATCTTTGGGCAATGATGATTTCTTTCACTTACACCGGATAACCAACATGCGCTGGCGGGCGAATTTTCGCAGCCAGACTTGTTTAGGATGTCCCACTTCATTTTTTTCATAATTGAGTCCTCCGTAATCAAAACTATTATTGTTTTGGGTGCGGATCTGAAGGTTTTATTTATTTTATTGTATTGTTCATAACAATGGCCAATGAAGAAATCTCCGTCTGATTTCCAAGGCCTCCCCTGTACAAAAGACGGGTTTTAATTTTAGTTTACTTATTAATTCTTATCACTGTTTGATCATTATTTATTCTCTTACAGACACTTTTACTAAGTGCTTATACAGGTATCCGGGGATGCATTTCAAGAAGATAACCTTCGGAAATTTATTTTTGTTATTTTATTTAATTTCAGTATTATATTTTTCAAGCATTCTTTTTCTTTGAAGTATATATGTATTTTTAAGTAAATATATTTTCTAAAGCTTGATAGATAATTAACCTAGGTTTGACCGGATAACCGCAAGTTAGCGTATTTTAAAGGATGCCTAACCCCTTCCCATTAGAATAATATAGAATCCTGATCCAGAATCTCATTAATTTCGCAGACCATTAAATAAAGATCAATTGCAGTATTTTTATTGCAATAGTTCAAGTGTCCTAATTCACTTAACTAATTAGGTGGAGACTCCTCAAAACAGACATTTTGCTCCATCCAGGGAACCGCGTCAAAAGAGCAACGTTGCGGATACCGTTCAGACCCCGCGGTCAAAAATGGGCGTGACAGCATGGAGACTCCACTGGAGATATCAGGTTCTTGATCATAGCAAAATCAGGTTAATTACATATTGCGCTTTATTTTTATTTTGTTGTATATTGTCACACCCCGAACCCCGGGCCCGTGACTGGTGCTCTACCTGGGCACCCTTCTACCTTAACAACACAAGTAAACTGCGGAAATTAAATAACACCTCATTTTTTTTTTCCGAAACCAACATACGTGCAAGGGCAAAGCCGACAAGGCTGCCAGATAATATACATAATCAAAAGACACTACACTGAACATGAGTCCAATCCCACATATGAATACAGACCTCTAAGAGTTAAACTGAACTATGACGGGACAAGGCCCCGCCGTACCCATAACCGTACAAAAGCCTATACTGAAAGAACTATACCAAAATGATAAACTCCTCGAGCAGGAGCTATCCAAAACTTCGAGCAAGGTCCTACACTGCAGATCACCAAATCGCAGACCTAAACTGCGGCATGAACGCGGCCAAGGAGGTCGAGACGAAGAATGTACCAAGTATGTGAAACAGTAAGTACTGTAATGAAATCATAACAGTCTAAACAAAACAGGAGACATGTATGATAGCCAACCTACAGTACACAATACATAAGCAGTCATATCAAGTCAGGGACGCATGCCATCAAAGTCACTACTCAATATAACTATGGGTCTCACACCCATAATATCAACCATGCGTGGAATCCTTTCTCACCGCTTAGTCCATGATATAACAATATCCTCGTGGTCGCATGCCCGAAATCCCACATCGTATAAGCATGACCGTGGGTAATACAAACAACCGAATCTAACCCGCCTCGGTCACGTGCCGGAATCCCACATCGTATAAGCATGACCGTGGGTAATACAAACAACCGGAATCTCACCCGCCTCGGTCACACGCCGGAATCCCACATCGTATAAGCATGTCCTAGGAGTATCCCTCGTGGTCGCATGCCCCGGAATCCCACATCGTATAAGCATGACCATAGGGTAATACAAACAAATCTGGGAATCTCACCCGCTCCTGGTCACATGCCCCGGAATCCCACATCGTATAAGCATGTCCAAGGAGTATCCCTCGTGGTCGCATGCCCCGGAATCCCACATCGTATAAGCATGACCATGGGGTAATACAAATAATGGAAGCATACCCGTGGAATCCCACCTCACTGTCGGTACGTCCAAGTAAACTTACAACAAGGCAGCCGACCCTCCAACCGAGAGTCGCGACAACGTAATAAAACATAATACTTGTACTCAAATGCTATCACCAGCACACATTGACAATTCTCAATTAAACAAGCCAAAGTACTTATCAAGGCACACATAGAATAGTTCTCAATTAAACAAGACAAAGTACTTATCAAGGCATACATATAATAATTCTCAATTAAACAAGCCAAAGTACTTATCAAGGCATACATAGAATAATTCTCAATTAAACAAGCCAAAGTACTTATCAAGGCATACATAAAATAATTCTCAATTTAACAAGCCAAAGTACTACGTACGTACATTCTTTTCAAAAGACTCCTTTTTATGTAAAACCCCAAGATACTAACACCCGTAGTATCAAGGTGTGTCTATTTTTCAAAGTAAGTTACTACACTTTTAGAAAACTCATTTCAAAGCTTGAAATCAAGTAACTTCAAATTTTCACAATCTAGGCAACTTATGCCTAATAATCAAAATAGACAACTTTCTTAACCTTCCATAAAGCCGTTATAACCAACTTCCCATAAAGCCGTTATAACCCTTTATGGTTTTAGACATATTCATTCCTTTTTATAACCAAGAGACTTATACTTAAAACCAAGTATCACATACTTACAAATCAAGGTCTTAACTTTCCAAAATACTTCAAGTCTCTTAATATTTAGAAAACAAGTTTCTTCTCTTAAATCATGTCATTTCTCCTCTCTTAAAACAATTAAGTAAATCACTCCTTTGACTCCCCTACAGTCATTAAAACGACCCTTAGGTTTTGGAACTAAGGCACTAGACAAAAGATTTGGAAACCACTTCATTTTCAAGACTCTATGTACTTTAAGTAAAATACTTTCACTTTTAAGAATCCAAACTTCCCTAAGGAAATGGATTATAGAACTTACAATTTAAACATCAAAGTACAATCAAGGAAGTACATAGAACAAATTCTATTTTAGGCGATCCAAATACAACCAAGGAATGGATCATTTAAGGAGTAGGACATACTTTCTTTACCTTAAGGAATCATGCTAGAAGAGGAGATAGTTCACATACCTTTTCGGCTAAATCCACAAGCTAAGCCGAATACGCCGTACGTAGAATTGTCAACCTATAATGGTCACAACATGACTATCAATTTCTAGTTTCTAACGTAGAATAATACTAAGTATACGCCTCTAATTCTACGGAAAATCGGGCAAAGACTTCCTTTGTTTCTACTAACTTTGCCACCTTTTTCAAGGCGAATACAATACCCCAACATGCCACATTTAAGGCTCAACATACCAACCAATCAAAGGGGATTACACGCCTTACAATACGTGTAAAATTCCGCCCCACAATTCATACGAAGTAGTTTAAAATCCAAGCCATTCTCGGCCAACCTATAACCAACAACTCAAAGTATTTTCCAATTCTTTTCCAATTCCAAGTTCTAAGGTCAAACATGTTATATAGTCATAGACAACTTCAACAACTACAATTTCCTTCTTTATACAACATGCGACGACTTAAACTAATAATCGACTTGAATTGTAATCTTAAGGCTAAACCTGCTAGTTTTCGGATTAGGGTTCCAATAGCCAAAATACTTATCAAACTTCATACTATATACCTCATGCTTGCTAATATCCATAGCTACAACAATAAGTAAATCTCAATTACTAAAACGACAAGATTTATACCTTTATAAGCCCTTAAAATATCCAAGATTCAAAGTCGCGCCTTAGCAATTCTTAGCTCCTTTCCTTATGTTCCAATCCGCTTCAAGCACTCCTATGAAGAACCCATCTTCAAGTTCCAACTTTAAAGTTGAAGAACTCCTTAAGTTTCCGCCTTGCGACTAATACGAAAACGCCGTTTTTCCGAAATCTTTCTATTGAGATATCCTTACAATACCCTTAGGGACATTGGGTTAAATTCTTGTGAACAAAGGATCAAAACTACAAATTTTTTGTGTGGGAGCAAGGGTGAACCCGAGAGCACTAAAGGGACAAGAACAAGGTCTCTAATTTTTCTAAGTGTTGAAGACAAGTCTTGCACTAGTAGTATGCTTATATAACACATTGGAGGGCCAAGACTTAAACAAATGGGTGGCTAAGATGAGTTTCACTAGGATCAAGCTCAAGTGGCAAGTTGACTTGGTCAATAATATCAAGCTTTGAAGACTTATCTTCCAAGATGGTCAATGACCATTTTACCCCTTACTAAATTCGACCAAGACCATGTGTGGGGGGGTGCCACGTGTCGCCCTCTCATTCGTCCATAAAATTCTGTAACCCTCGTGGGCCCCGAAAACGTAAAATTCCTCGGGTGGGGCCCACGTGACCAAATCCGTAAAAATAAATTTCCATAATGTTAATAAGTTCCATACTCTTCAAATAATGCATTTTGAGAATCCAATTCTCAACAACGAACATTTTTCCTTTCCGACGCTCAGAAGATTTTCTGTCGGAAAAACAATTCTTCCTTTCGTACTAATTCCAAGTCTTGTGTTCCTTACGTACTTTCTCTTATACAGGTCCTGGACTTACGGGGTGTAACATATATGTTTAAATTGTTTGCTTTTAATTTTGTAATTAACTGCTTTAATTGCTACTTTATTACTGCTTTCCTCAAATTGGATTTTGTTCATACTTCCTCCCTTACGGAAAATTCACACTATCACACACTACACACGAGATGTGCTTTGCACACCCGTAAATTTCTTTCAAATACCCAAATTTAGGAGAGTTGGCGTTTTACGCGGAGAATCTGGTCCAACCGGTGGCCGCGTAGCCTTCTCGCTCGAGTAGTCCGCTCGGGAACCTTGCATCTAGTCAGCCAAATCTTAGCAAAATTAGGATAGAACTATACCACCCTTTATTTTAAGTCATGTATGCATACATCTTATGTCACGACCAGTTCCCGGGCCCGCGACTGGTGCCTTACCCCGGGCACCCTAGTGATACAACATCAGAGAAAATCAGCGGAAATAAAATCAAAGACATGAACAATAGATTAACATAAGAACAGGCTAACCAAAACGGTTACCTTTCTGTATATAAATTAAAAACTTGAACAGTTAAATCCTTTTTACAAACCTTGCCCACAACAGTACTACAGGCCTCTAAGAGATTTTATACCACTATGACGGGACAGGGCCCCGCCATACCCCCGGAATGTACAAAAGTCTACAACCTCAGGGAACCGTACCAAAAGACAAAGCCTCCGGAGGAATGGAGCTTTCCAAGAGCTGAACAGTGATCCTGAGAGTGCGGATAACCAAACTACAGTACACACATATACACAGTCATGTCAAGTCAGGGACTCACGCCCGTAAAGTCATCACTCAAGTATAACCCGGGAATTTAACCCGCACAACGGCCACATGCCCCGGAATCTTACCTCAGTATAAGCATGGCCATGGAACCATCCTAATGGACGCATACCCGTGGACCATCCATCGTGTCAGTATGTTCAAAGGAAATAACAATATAGCACTTATAGTGGAAGCATATGTCACGACCCAAACCGGGGCCCGTGACTGGTGCCTTACCCCGGGCACCCTCGTGATACAACATCAGAGAGAATCAGCGGAAATAAAAACATAAACATGAAACAAGAGACATGATAAATAAACAAAGCAACCAAAGCATACGTATATATTCATAAAAAACGAACAGTTATCCTTTTTACAAACTACGCCACAACAGATTACTGCACTTAAGAAGTGACAATAACTATGACGGGACAGGGCCCCGCCATACCCCTGAATGTACAAGAACCTACAGACTCAGGGTAACATACCAAAAGATTCTCAGGACGTGCCATACGGAGAGCCACGGTTCGGGTCTGTTCCCGCGTGAGATGCTCTGGCCTCTTTATACGCTCAGCCCCCCGAAGGAGGTCAGTACAACAGGTACCAAGTATGTGAAACTGAAAAATACTGTAAATGAAATCATAACAGTCTATATAAAACAGGAGACATGTATGATAACCAAACTACAGCTCATAACATAAAAGCAGTCATGTCAAGTCAGGGACTCACGCCCTCAAAGTCATCCCTCATGCCCGTGGAACTCCTTCCTCACCGCCAGCCTAGGTACAAACCATGTGATACGTATAACATGTCTCGCCCATCTCATGGACCCGATAGAAACGTGTGAAATACATTCGGTTCATCTCATGAACTCGGTAGTCGGATGGAATACATTCGGTCCGTCCACGGACGCCAGAGTCGAGTGAAATACATTCCCGGTTCATCCCATGAACGCGGTAGTCGAGTGAAATACATTCCCGGTTCATCCCATGAACCGGTAGTCGAGTAAAATACAGTACTTGCACAACAAGGCTATCACACGCAAACATAGGCAAGTTACACAACTTAAGGTACTATCATTTTATGCCAAAATCCCGGTTCTGACCCTAAAGTATTACATACATTAACTCTTTTAAAAAGATACGTTTCTTTCACAAAAGTCACACAATGTTCGTAGTATAAAATAGAGTGACTATCTTTTAAGTAAACCAAAACACTTCCCTTGTAAAATCAAGTAACACATTATTTTCCAAACGTTCAAGTTTGCCTAATTTCAAATGCTCAAGTTTCTCATTTTCGAAAGGTTTCGTAGTTCATAGTTTTAATCACTTAAGAATATAATTCTCCTTTAAAACAAATTTGAGAAACATATGCCTTATGTGAGTAGGTTGTTCTTGTCTATTACAATCTTATAAAAGCGACCATGATCTAGAAATGTAATATCATTTTGTCTCATCTTAGCTTCTATGCGGATGGAGGCTTCTTGGTTTTAATAACAATTAGTCAATACATTTCCTTTATTAACGCTGCAATGGTTTGTTCGATACTTAATCTCATTTCCGAAATCAGTAAAACATTATTCTTTTAAAACCAACTACTCATTACTCGCGAATGAGGTTTTTACAACATTTTAACAAAATTCATAACAAGTCAAACTAAGTTAAGTCTCTTATCTTTCAAGATCAAGTCTCTTAACTTTCAAAATCAAGTCGTGTATAAGTCAAGTCTCTTATCTTTCAAGATCAAGTCTCTTAACTTTCAAAATCAAGTCGTGTATAAGTCAAGTCTCTTATCTTTCTACAATCAATAAACCATTCTTTTACCTACATAAAGTCGTTATAACTAACTTCCCATAAAGCTATTATAACACCCTATGTTTTAAACCAACCAAATCACTTAGCACATGTACGTTTACCGTACTACATAGGTCACAACAATCATGCTAGAAAAGATAGGAAGAGGTTCACATACCTCGCGACGATTATCGACAAATAGCAAAACGCTCCAAGTACTTCAACCCGTCGGCTACTCCTTAAGCCAAGTAGATCACGCCACACGTAGTACTCCACTCCTAAAATGGTCATAGTACTTCTATCAAACCTTTCTTACCATTGAAGACTTATACCAATAAAAAGCCCTCTAATTCTACGGAAAATTAAAGACTTCCCGCTTTTACTCACTTTTCCATCTTTCTCCAAGGCGAATAACCGTAATATATATATACCATATATATATAAGGCGTAATAATTAAACAACATAAAGAAGGGATTACACGCCCAAACGGTAACGCGTTTACTATCACGCCTCCATAACAACAACAAGTAAAAGAAGGGGATTACGCTACCAAACGGTAACGCGTTTACTATCACGCCTTCATAACAATACAATAATTAAAAAGGGATCACACGCCCAAACGAACGCGATTGAACAATCTTCCCTTAATGAAATGTAAATATCCAAAGTAAATACCCAAAGTAAATCGTCCAAAGTAAATACTGTCCAAAGTAAATACAGTCCTTAAGTTGGGGTCCTTGGCCAACTTTGTCCATTTTACTTATCCAATTACTTCATTAGTCATCCAACTTATATTCCATCTTAATATAAGTTATAGTTACTTTGTTAATTACTTCTTAACAAGTAAGATACATTTTTACCATTTTAATGGCAAACGACCAATCCTTTCTTTTAACAAGTTAACAAGATCCAACTTTTCCAAACTTTACTCCATATTTTATATACTCCATAATATACTTATAATATATGTATAATGACCAATTAACAAAGAGGTTAAGGTTTACTACCTCAAATAGCCCAAAATTATCCAAGAACTTAATGTCGCTCCAAGCAAGTCTTAGCTCCAAATCTTTCCGTTCCAATCCGCTACAAGCAACCCATAAGCTCCTAACCAACTTCTCTTCAAGAACTAACTCCAAAAAGTGAAGAACACTTAGGGTTTCCAACGAGTAAGTTTCGGTCAAGGCATGAACAATAGGTTAGGGGTGTGAAATCTTTTCCAACTCTTGGTACACAATCTTCCTAACACCTTAGGGAAGAACACTTGAGAGTTTAAGAATTGTTGGACAAATTTAGGTCAAGAAATGGGCTCAAAACGAGAGCAAGGTCAAGGGAGAAGGAGGGAATTTCTTGTCTTGAAATGGTTAAGTGTGGAAGTTTTCATCAACTAAGGTGCATATATAGGACAACCAAGGGCTAGGATGAAGGCAAGTGTGTGGTTGAGATTGGGGACAAGTGTGTGTGGTCCCACAAGCCACTTGTCCACACAAAATATCTAGCAAGACTTGGCCACTTGTCCACACAAAATATCTAGCAAGACAAGGCCACTGTCTTGCCACTTGTTAGAAAATTTGGCCATGAGGCCACCTAGGGGGTGACACGTGTCGCCTCCTACTCGCCCAAAATATTTCATCTTCGAAAATATCCATAAAGGCAAAATCTCGAAAACAAAGTGGGCCCCACAAAATCAGAATTTCTCCGTGGGCCCACGTGACCAATTCCTAAATAAAATTCCATAATTCTAATATAATTCAAGAAGCCCAAATACCAAACTGGGAATCCATTCCCATCAACGAACCTTTTTCCTTCACAAAACCGGAAACTTTTCCGAAAAATCACATCTTTCTTTCTTTCCAAAATTTACAGTATTCTCGCACGTACATCCTCACCTATATACCGGAACTACGGGTATAACATTCTTCCTTAGAAACATTCGTCGAATGTTCCTTCTAAGTCTCCAAACGTCCCTTCGCCGGTATAGTCTTCACTACTATACTTACAAAACCGATCATGCCACCAATGGCCAGAATATAACATGTGCGCAAAAATCAAATCCAAGCCAACGAGGAATCATTTCTAATCTCACAACAGCTCCCACTAGCTTCAATTTACTCTAAGGCCATTCCCGGCCTTCACGATCCGATTCTGGTCGAACGCATCCACGAACCCGTACGATGGTTACCTAAACCTGGGCCTAGCACCCTCGTGACCCTACCACCTGGCGGGACCACCTCTAACTGACCCCACCCCAAACCGGGCTGCGGGTTGACATGCAACCTTGCCTCAACCCGACCCATTTGCCGCGCCAAACTCTTGTTCCCCGATCCGGAACAATCTCACTAATCAAGTTACGCAAACCTAGTGGTCTTCTTATCATAACTATCCTTATATAATTTACACCACTCGGGGACTTATCACACAATTTTTTTTTACCCCTCGTATACTATGCACTCCGACAAAGGTCAATCGTAAACAAATCTTTTACTCAAGACGGCCTCACATCTAAGGTCTCCACTTATAATATTCTAAGGTTCACACCTTCCATGACCCCAAACTTACCTCTTCAACTATGTTACACCCCGTAAGTCCAGGACATGTATAAGAGAATGTACGTAAGGAAACAAGACTTGGAAAATTAGTACGAAAGGAAGAATTGTTTTTCCGACGGAAAATCTTCCGGACGTCGGAAAGGAAAAATGTTCGTTGTTGAGAATTTGATTCTCAAAAGGCATTATTTGAATAGTATGGAACTTATTAATATTATGGAAATTTATTTTTACGGATTTGGTCATGTGGGGCCCACCCGAGGAAATTTTACATTTTTGTGGGGCCCACGAGGGTTACGGAATTTTATGGACGAATGAGAGGGCGACACGTGGCACCCCCTCATGTGGTCTTGGACGAAAATGCAAGGGGTAGAATGGTCATTTGACCTATGTAGATGATAAGTCTTGCAAGCTTGACATAATTGACTAGTCAACTTGCCACATAAGCTTAATCCTTGTGATAATCATCCTAACCTCACATTTGTGGACATCTAAACCCTCCATTGTGTTATAAGTATACTACTAGTAGCAAGACAAGGTCTTGAAGACTTAGAAAAAATTCACAACACTTTGTGCTAGCCTTAGTGCTCTCGGGTTTGAGCATCCCCTCACACAAAAATTTTGTAATCTTGTTCCTTTGTCCACAAGACTTTAAACCAAGGTTCCTAAGAGTGTTGTAAGGTTATCTCAATAGAAAGATTTGGAAAAAGCGTATTTTTACGTTTGTCGCAAGCGGAAACTAAGTGAGTTCTTCAACTTTGAAGATGGAACTTGAAGATGGGTTCTTCATGGCCTCAAGGAGTGCTTGGAGAGGATTGGAACCTAAGGAAAGGAGCTAAGAATTGCTAAGGCGCGACTTTGAATCTTGGAAATTTTAAGGGCTTTGAAAGGTATAAATTTTGTCGTTTAGCAATTAAGCTTACTTATTGATTGTAGCTATGGTTATTAGCAAGCATGAGTTATATATTATGAAGTTTGATTATTATGTTGGCTATTGGAACCCTAATCCGAAAACTAGCATGTTTAGCTTTAAGATTGGAATTCAAGTTGATTATTAGTTTAAGTCGTCGCATGTTGAATAAAGAAGGAAATTGTAGTTGTTGAAGTAGTTATGACTAAATAACATGTTGACCTTAGAACTTGGAATTGGAAAAGGATTGGAAAATACGTAGTGTTATTGGTTATATGTTGGCCGAGAATGGCTAGTAAAGTATTATACTTTTGGTATGAATTGGGGCGGAATTTTACACGTATTGTAAGGCGTGTAATCCCCTTTGTTTGGTTGTTGTTTGGAGCCTTAAATGTGGCTTGTTGGTTATTGTATTCGGCCTTGAAAAAGGTGGCAAAGTGAGTAGAAACAAAGGAAGTGCTGCCCGATTTTCCGTAGAATTAGAGACCGTATACTTAGTATTATTCTACGTTAAAGGCTAGAAGTTGATAGTCTTGTTGTGACCATTATAGGTTGACACTTCTACGTACGGCGTATTCGGCTTAGCTTGTGGATTTAGCCGAAAAGGTATGTGAACTATCTCCTCTTCTAGCATGATTCCTTAAGATTAAGAAAGTATGTTCTACTCCTTAAATGATCCATTCCTTGGTTGTATTTGGATTGCCTAGAATAGAAATTGTTCTATGTACTTCCTTGATTGTACTTTGATGTTAAATTGTAAGTTGTAAAATCCATTTTCTTAGTGAAGTTTGGATTCTTAAAGGTGAAGGTATTTTTCTTAAAGTACATAGAGACTTGAAAAGGAAGTGGTTTCCAAATCTTTTGGCTAGTGCCTTAGTTCTAAAACCTAAAGGTCATTATAATGACTTTAGGGGAGTCAAAGGAGTGATTTACTTATTTGATTTAAAAGAGGAGAAATGACATGATTTAAGAGAAGTAACTTGCGTTAAGGGTGAAGTTACTTGAGGTTTAAAAAGTAGAAGAAAACTTGTTTTCTAACTATTAAGAGACTTGAAGTATTTTGAAAGTTGAGAACTTGATTTGTAAGTATGTGATACTTGGTAGTAATAGTATAAGTCTCTTGGTTATTAAAGGAATGGATACGTCTAAAACCATAAAGGGTTATAACGGCTTTATGGGAAGTTGGTTATAACGACTTTATGGAAGGTTTAGAAAGTTGTCTATTTTGATTAAATTGGCATAAGTTGCCTAGATTGTGAAAATTTGGAGTTACTTGATTTCAAGCTTTGAAATGAGTTTTCTAAAAGTGTAGTAACTTACTTTGAAAAATAGACACGCCTTGATACTACGGGTGTTAGTATCTTGGGGCTTTACATAGAAAGGAGTCTTTTATAAAAGAATGTACGTACGTAGTACTTTGGCTTGATAAATTGAAAATTTGTCTAAGTGTGCCTTGATAAGTACTTTGACTTGTTAAAAGAGAATTATTCTATGTATGCCTTGATTAGTACTTTGGCTTGATAAATTGAAAATTAGTCTAAGTGTGCCTTGATAAGTACTTTGGCTTGATTGATTGTGAATCATTCTAAGTGTGCCTTGGTAAGGACTTTGGCTTGTTAATTGAGGATTTGCCTATGTGTGCTGGAAATAGCCGGTTGTGTGCTATTGGAATATCAGTCGTTTCGGGGTCATTCCCCGGGTTTGTGGCATTTGCAGATTCCGTGGAATTGCTACCCACGATGCGAGGAATACCTCATGCGGGTGAAATAGTCCCATGCGGGCGGGTCCAGCCTATGCGAGGAATACCTCATGCGAGTCCGTACGGGCTTATGCGGGTGAAATAGTCCCATGCGAGGAATACCTCACGCGGGTCCACGCGCCTACGCGGTGAAATAGTCCCGGAGTAGGATGGTTAAATGATCTTTGCGCGGATGGTCTGTTTTGATCATGAGCTTCCTATTTTATATTGTAAGGATACCATCGTTTACTCTCATTGTTAGTAAGGCACAATGTGTTGTAATTTAATTATCATATATGTCCCGGATTTGATTGTGTTACCCTATGGTCATGCTTTACGATGTGGGATTAGGGCATGAGACCACGAGGCATTTAGGACACGGGGAGGACCGGGGGTTCATGTATCCTTATTGGTGTTATTACATCATGGACTGCCGGCAGTGAGGAAGGATTCCACGGGCATGATTGATATTATGGGCGTGAGACCCATAGTTATATTTGAGTAATGACCTTGAGGGCCTGCGTCCCTGACTTGATATGACTGCTTGTGTTAGGTACTGTAGGTTGGCTATCATACATGTCTCCTGTATTGTTTAGACTGTTATGATTTTATTACAGATTTCATCGTTCACATACTTGGTACATTCTTCGTACTGACCTCCTTCGGGGGGCTGCGTTCATGCCGCAGGTTTAGGTACGCTGTTTGGTGATCGGCAGGTGTAGGATCCTGCTCAGGATTTTTGGATAGCTCCCTCTGTCCAGGAGTTTATCTTTTGGTATATATCCTTGATCGGGCTTTGTACGATTTTGGGTACGGCGAGCCTTGTCCGTCATATTTCGATTAAGTCCTAAGTGCGTATTCATATGTGGGATTGGACTCATGTACGGTGTAGTGTCTTTTGTTTATGTATATATGGCAGTCTTGTCGGCTTTGCCCTTGCACGTACGTTGTTTTAAAAAAAAAAGAGGTGTTGTTTAATTTCCACAGTTTACTTGCGTTGTTAAGGTAGAAGGGTGCCCAGGTAGGGCACCAGTCACGGGCCCGGGGTTCGGGGTGTGACAAACTAGTCATGTTCTCTAAGTTATACTTAACACAATGCTATCTGTACATAGCACACAATAATAAGATCATCATATCGCGCAAACAAAACTCTAGAGGGTTAAGGATATACCTGTATCTACCGCTTCACTCTAATCATAGGCACACTGCAGGCATAGCGTAAGGCGATGAACACGCCAGCGATCCGGTAGGCTGCGTCGCTGCATTACCTCCTATAAGCACATTCTTCGCCACATGGCCTCGACGGCCGCAGTGAAACAAGCACGGAAAAGACGACATTCCGGGATGGCGCCGCCACATCGTGCACACCGAGGGGACATGAATCCTGCGGCTAGAACTCACGATATCTATGAACGAAGCCACGAGCCACGACCAGCTCCCGAATACCGAGCGCCTCAAGGCGCGGAGGACCACTGCATCTTGGCGAAGGTGCATAACTAGCTCGCCGAGGCGTCCGCCTCGCAAGTTACCAAAGGACCACGCTGTTACGCCTTCTTCTGCTGATCCGGTCATTCCGTCGACCTCTCCGTGCCTCGCATCCAAGTGCATGAGCTGCATGCGGGCAATGTCCATGCCGGTGAAGAGCTACACCAACAAGCCTCTGCCAAGTAATCATCGAGCGGTGGCGTAGCGGTGCACTCGCCTCCATGCTCGGTCACTAAGGCGGGACATACCGAGCCAACGAGTAAAACTCCACGTTGTACTCTCTAACCGCACGCCGGCGCCTTAACGTCAAAAATCTACGGCCGAGCCCTACTCATCTGTGAGGCAAGAAATGTGCAAGAAATGCCTGAGAACTCGCCCCAAACTGCTGGGAGCGCATGTTCCTCGGGGCGGTTCCGTGAATCAAACGATCATTGCTGATATCACGCGGTGATGCGAACCCAATACCACCGACTACGCCTCGAGACTCGATCACTCTATGATCCAGAGTCGCTTCGGATAAACTCACGAGGTCATCCTCGGCTCGATCCATGTAACGGCTGGCTCTGACTCGAAAGTCCGTAGTCTCAAATGCGCTCGGGGTGAACTACGGTGCTCTTGGGTGGGCTAACTGCGTCCAGCCTCTCTCATATCGGCCACGACTCGGCGATCGGGCCATCTCTTGTACCGTCTCATCCGCTCCGGTGTGGGGACCGAGGCTCGTGTATCGTAGTCTCGGCAGCCATCGCTGCGCTCTAAACTCGCCGGCGTGGCGGCGCGCAAAACTCGCCGTCGGAAGCACTATCTCGGTAACGGCCGGGCCTCTGCCGGTAACCTCCGTGCTCTACTCACGGCTCCTCATCGCGCCGCCACGGACCCCGATTGCCTTGCGTGAGGCATAAGCGGCATATAAGAATACGTCGGAGGAGTCCAACTTATAACTTTCTAAGGCACGATCTCGAGTGAGAAGAATAGAAACCAATCCTAAATGTCTTGCACCTCTCGATTATATATGTGGTGCACAACACACCGATAATCAAGACTTACTAGACACGATGCGTAGACACTTTCCGAGGACTAATCGCTCGATACCACTTTTGTCACGACGAACCGGCCCGTGGATCGTGCCTTACCGGGCACCCTCGTGATACAACATCGATAGAATCGTGAAATAAAAACATAAACATGAAACAAGAGACATGATAAATAAAGAGGCCAACCAAAATGTTGCCTTCAGATATATTCATAAAACCGAACAGTTATCCTTTTACAAACTCGCCACAACGATTACTGCACTTAAGAAGTGACAATAACTATGACGGGACAGGGCCCCGCCATACCCCTGAATGTACAAGAACCTACAGACTCAGGGTAACATACCAAAATATTCTCAGGACGTGCCATACGGAGAGCCACGGTTCGGGTCTGTTCCCGCGTGAGATGCTCTGGCCTCTTTATACGCCACCGAAGGAGAGTCGATAACAGTACCAAGTATGTGAAACGAAAAATATCGTAAATGAAATCATAACGATCTATATAAAGCAGAGACATGTATGATAACCAAACTACACTCATAACATAAAAGCGAATATGTCAAGTCGTGGACTCACGCCTCAAAGTCATCCTCATGCCCGTGGAACTCCTTCCTCACCGCCAGCCTAGGTACAAACCATGTGATACGTATAACATGTCTCGGCCCATCTCATGGACCTAGTATAGAAACGTGTGAAATACATTCCCGGTTCATCTCATGAACTCGGTAGTCGGATGGAATACATTCCCGGTCCATCCCATGAACGCGGTAGTCGAGTGAAATACATTCCCGGTTCATCCCATGAACGCGGTAGTCGAGTGAAATACATTCCCGGTTCATCCCATGAACCGGTAGTCGAGTAAAATACAGTACTTGCACAACAAGGCTATCACACGCAAACATAGGCAAGTTACACAACTTAAGGTACTATCATTTTATGCCAAAATCCCGGTTCTGACCCTAAAGTATTACATACATTAACTCTTTTAAAAAGATACGTTTCTTTCACAAAAGTCACACAATGTTCGTAGTATAAAATAGAGTGACTATCTTTTAAGTAAACAAAAACACTTCCCTTTGTAAAATCAAGTAACAACATTATTTTCCAAACGTTCAAGTTTGCCTAATTTCAAATGCTCAAGTTTCTCATTTTCGAAAGGTTTCGTAGTTCATAGTTTTAATCACTTAAGAATATAATTCTCCTTTAAAACAAATTTGAGAAACATATGCCTTATGTGTGAGTAGGTTGTTCTTGTCTATTACAATCTTATAAAGCGACCATGATCTAGGAAATGTAATATCATTTTGTCTCATCTTAGCTTCATGCGGATGGAGGCTTACTCGGTTTTAATAACAATTAGTCAATACATTTCCTTTATTAACGCTGCAATGGTTTGTTCGATACTTAATCTCATTTCGAAATCAAGAAACATTATTCTTTAAAACCAACTACTCATTACTCGCGAATGAGGTTTTACAACATTTTAACAAAATTCATAACAAGTCAAACTAAGTCAAGTCTCTTATCTTTCAAGATCAAGTCTCTTAACTTTCAAAATCAAGTCGTGTATAAGTCAAGTCTCTTATCTTTCAAGATCAAGTCTCTTAACTTTCAAAATCAAGTCGTATAAGTCAAGTCTCTTATCTTTCTACAATCAATAAACCATTCTTTTACCTACATAAAGTCGTTATAACTAACTTCCCATAAAGCTATTATAACACTTTATGTTTTAAACCAATCAAATACATTTAGCACATGTACGTCTACCGTACTACATAGTTCACAACAATCATGCTAGAAAAGATAGGAAGAGGTTCACATACCTCGCGACGATTATCGACAAATAGCAAAACGCTCCAAGTACTTCAACCCGTCGGCTACTCCTAAGCCAAGTAGATCACGCCACACGTAGTACTCCACTCCTAAAATGGTCATAGTACTTCTATCAAACCTTTCTTACCATTGAAGACTTATACCAATAAAAAGCCTCGATTCTACGGAATATTCGCAAAGACTTCCGCTTTTACTCACTTTTCCATCTTTCTCCAAGGCCCAATAACCGTAATATATATACCATATATATATATAAGGCGTAATAATTAAACAACATAAAGAAGGGGATTACACGCCAAACGGTAACGGTTTACTATCACGCCTCCATAACAACAACAAGTAAAAGAAGGGATTACGCGCCCAAACGGTAACGCGTTTACTATCACGCCTTCATAACAATACAATAATTAAAAGGGGATCACACGCCTAAGCGAACGCGATTGAACAATCTTCCCTTAACAAAAATGTAAATACGGTCAAGTAAATACATCCAAAGTAAATCATCCAAAGTAAATCTGATCCAAAGTAAATCTGATCCTTAAGTTGGGATCCTTGGCCAACTTTGTCCATTTACTTATCCAATTACTTCATTAGTCATCCAACTTATATTCCATCTTAATATAAGTTATAGTTACTTTGTTAATTACTTCTTCACAAGTAAGATATGTTTACCATTTTAATGGCAAGCGGCCAATCCTTTCTTTTAACAAGTTAACAAGATCCAACTTTTCCAAACTTTACTCCATATTTTATATACTCCATAATATACTTATAATATATGTATAATGACCAATTCACAAAGAGGTTAAGGTTTACTACCTCAAATAGCCCAAAATTATCCAAGAACTTAATGTCGCTCCAAGCAAGTCTTAGCTCCAAATCTTTCCGTTCCAATCCGCTACAAGCAACCCATAGAAGCTCCTAACCAACTTCTCTTCAAGAACCAACTCCAAAAAGTGAAGAACACTTAGGGTTTCCAACTAGTAAGTTTCGGCCAAGGCATGAACAATAGGTTAGGGGTGTGAAATCTTTTCCAACTCTTGGTACACAATCTTCCTAACACCTTAGGGAAGAACACTTGAGAGTTTAAGAATTGTTGGACAAATTTAGGTCAAGAAATGGGCTCAAAAACGAGAGCAAGGTCAAGGGAGAAGGGAGGGAATTTCTTGTCTTGAAATGGTTAAGTGTGGAAGTTTTCATCAACTAAGGGTGCATATATAGGACAACCAGGGGCTAGGATGAAGGCAAGTGTATGTTGAGATTGGGGACAAGTGTGTGTGGGTCCCACAAGCCACTTGTCCAAACAAAATATCTAGCAAGACTTGGCCACTTGTCCACACAAAATATCTAGCAAGACAAGGCCACTTGTCTTGCCACTTGTTAGCAAAATTTCGGCTTGAGGCCACCTAGGGGGGTGACACGTGTCGCCTCCTACTGGCCCAAAATATTTCATCTTAGAAAATATCCATAAAGGCAAAAATCTCAAAACAAAGTGGGCCCCACAAAATCAGAAATTTCTCAGTGGGCCCACGTGACCAATTCGGAAATAAAATTCCATAATTCTAATATAATTCAAGAAGCCCAAATACCAAACTGGGAATCCACCCCATCAACGAACCTTTTTCCTTCACAAAACCCGGAAACTTTTCCGTCGAAAAATCACATCTTTCTTTCTTTCCAAAATTTCTGTCGTATTCTCGCACGTACATCCTCACCTATATACCCTGGAACTACGGGGTATAACAGCATACTCGTGGGCCACCCAACGTGTGAGTATGTCCAAAGAAAATAACAAGACAACACTCCTAGTGGAAGCATACCCGTGGGCCACCCATCGTGTCAGTATGTCCAAAGGAAATAACAAGATAACAATCGTAATGGAAGCATACTCGTGGCCACCCAACGCGTGTCGGTATGTCCAAAGCAAATAACAAGATAACACTCCTAATGGAAGCATACCCGGCCACCCATCGTGTCGGTATGTCCAAAGGAAACAACAAGATAACACTCGTAATGGAGCGTACTCGGCCACCTAACGTGTCGATGTCCATCAATCAACCGGATAGACCCTCCATCGAGACGCAGAGTACGTAAATACAACACTTGCACAACAAAGGCTATCACCACAAGCATAGACAAGTTCAACATACTTTTAGATATTCCTTTTATGACCACAAATCCGGGTTTTAACCCCAAGGTACCACGTAATTAAATTCTTTCAACAGATCCATCTCTTTCACAAAAGTCACATGATACTAATACTCGTAGTATCCAAAATAGAGTAACTATCTTTTTAAGTAAACCAAAAATCAATTTCCATACCTTCTTTTTAAACCAATTTATACTTCAATTCCTCAAGTCTCATTTCCTTTTAGAAATCAAGTTCCTTACTTTGGAATTTTTAAGAAAATCAAAACTTGTTTTTAATGATCTTATTAATGCAGCCATGATCTAGGAAATGTAATACAATTTTGTCTTATCTTAGCTTCTATGCAGATGGAGGTTTCTACTTGTTTTAATATAATTAATTGTCATTACTTTTTCCTTTATTAACGCTGCAATGGTTTGTTCGATACTTATTCTCATTTCCGAAATCAATGTGAAATTATCCTTTTAAAGACCAAGTACCCATTACTTACGAATGTGGTTTCACAACTTTTTAACACAATTCAAGTTACCATCTTAAACCCAATGATAAAACCATTTCTTCATTTTTATAAAGTCGTTATAACTAACATCTCATAAAGCTAGTATAACACTTAAAACTTTTTATGAAAACCAAGTATTACTTTCCAAAATGATTCATAACTCTTTTTGAAATATTCAAGATTCTTATTAATTAGAACTCAAGTCCAAAGACATCAAAGTAAAGCCCAATTTAGTTTAACACACGTACGTCTACCGTACTATATATATTTCACAAATATCATGCTCAAAGAGATAGGAAGAGGTTCACATACCTCGCGACGATTATCGACAATTAGCAAAACGCTCCAAAGTACTATAACCTTGCTAGCCCTTTTCCACCCTTCAAGTAGAATACGCTACTCGTAGTACTTCCACCTCAAAATAGCCAAAAAAAAAAACGTGACTGTCCAGATTTTTAGCCACTGCTTCGTCAGCTGAACTTGTAACGTCGATAACTCTCTACTCCAGTGTCCTATTGACGAGCGGTTTGTTGCGTTGGAAACTAGACTCGACGAACTTCATTTTAGGCATTTGGAACACCCAAAAACTTCTAATATGCTAGGAGATATTCCAGTGGTCTTTAAAAGGATAATTTCACATTGATTTCGGAAATGGGAATAAGTATCGAACAAACCATTGCAGCGTTAATAAAGGAAAATGCGTCTACGAACTCGTACAATGGTTATCTAAACTTGGGCCTTGCACCCTCGTGACCCCATCACCTAGCGGGACCACCTCAAATTTACCTCACTTCATTCCGGGTTGCGGGTTGACCCGCAATCTGGCCTCAACCCGACCCATTATCGCGCCAAACTCTCTCGTTCCCCGATCCGGAACAATCTTACTAAGTCACGTCATGAAAGCAACCACTTTTATCTCAAACTACCCATGAAATTATCACACAAACACTCCACGTATACTATGCACTCCGACAAAGACTAACCGTAAAATCTTGTACTCAAGACGACCTTACATCTAAGGTCTTGGTCTCAACTGTTATAAATTCCAAGGTTCACAATTGTCTCATCCCCAGACTTACCCTTTTCACAAACCAGGCTTCTAAATCATATTTTAACACAAGCTACCCGAACATAACACTTAACACATCATCATATCATCAATACAAACTAGTCTCTAGAGGGTTAAGGATATACCTAAAAATCAAAATAGGCGGTTCAAAGGACCGCTAAAACTGGGAACTTCCACCGCGACCTCTGCCGTGGTCTGCTGGTGTATGAACCTCCTGCCTAGCTATGGGAGGTGAAGAACCCGCAACTGATCCCGTAGTCTGTGCTATCCCACCAGTGCCACCTCTGGTCGGACAGTTTCTCGCAAAATGGCCCTGCTGGCCGCATGTAAAACAAACTCCCAAACTAGCACGACACTCCCCACCATGGAGCCTACCACAACGGCCACATCGAGGTAGGGGTGGCTTCGTCCGGCGAGTACTCCTACTCCCCGGAAAATTTGAAACCTGGGAGTTCTGACCCGCTCCTGAATACCCTGGATGCCCTGAAGGCGTGGGGACCACTGCATCGGGCGGAGGTATATAACTAGCCTTTCTGAGGCGGTCGTCTCTCGAGTTCTTGAAGGACCTCGCTATCACCGCCCTCTTCGCTGATCTGGTCCCTACGCCGGTCTCTACGCCTCTATCCTCGTGCATAAGCTCGTATACGGCAATGTCCATGCCCCGAAGAGCTACACCTGCAACCCTCGCTAAGTAATCGTCAAGTCTCGTGACATGGCGGTGCACTCTATCCTCCATGTTCGCCACTAAAGCGGGAAGTACGAGCCAATGAGTCAAACTCTATATCAGATTTCCAACCGTCCGTCTGATTCGCTCTCAAAGATCATAAATCTATCTGTCCGAGCTCTTCTCATCTGCGGAGGCAAGAAGTGTGTAGGAAATGCCTCCAAGAACTCGTCCCATACGGCTGGAGGTGCATGCTCTCCCCGGGACAGCTCCCACGAATCAAACCAGTCGACTGCAGTATCACGCAGCCGATGTGAACCTAGTACCACTGACTCTGTCTCTGAGGCCTTGATCACTTTCATGATCCGCTGCAGCGGTCGAATAAACTCCTGAGGATCTTCCTCAGTCCTCGATCCATATAACTCTGGTGGACTGCAACTCAAGAAGTCTCGAAGTCTCCAACTATCGGCTCTGGGGTGCACTACCGGTACCACCGGCTCCCGTCTGTCCACATGTCTCGCCATAAGCCTAACTAGTAACTGTGCCATCTCCTTGTAACCCATATCCTCTGTTCCTGGTCGTGGGACTGGAGGCTCAGATATCGTGGCCTCAGTAGCAGCTGCTGCCGCCCCGAATTCTGCTGGGGGTGGCGACGTCGTGGAACTCGACGTCTGAAACATCTCCTCAGGTAAAGACTGGGCCTGTGCCCCCGTAACTTTCGGCGTCCTAATAGCAGCTCTCTCCGCTGCCTTGCCCTTCTGGGCTCTGGTTGCTTTGCGTGGAGGCATAATTTGTACATAAGAAGAGGTCAGTGAGGATTCAACCTAGTAGGACAGCTCTACTGCACGATCTCAGAGAGAGAAAAATGGAAACCAATCCTAAATGTCCTGCAGCCTCCTGATTATAGATGTGGTGCACAACACACCGATAATCAAGACTCTACTAGACACGGTCTGTAGACACTTTCCGATGACTAACTGCTCTGATACCACTTTTGTGACGACCCGTTCCCGGGCCCGCGACTGGTGCCTTACCCCGGGCACCCTAGTGATACAACATCAGAGAAAATCAGCGGAAATAAAATCAAAGACATGAACAATAGATTAACATAAGAACAGGCTAACCAAAACGGTTACCTTTCTGTATATAAATTAAAAACTTGAACAGTTAAATCCTTTTTACAAACCTTGCCCACAACAGTACTACAGACCTCTAAGAGATTTTATACCACTATGACGGGACAGGGCCCCGCCATACCCCCGGAATGTACAAAATTCTACAACCTCAGGGAACCGTACCAAAAGACAAAGCCTCCGGAGGAATGAAGCTTTCCAAGAGCTGAACAGTGATCCTGAGAGTGCGGATCAGCCAGTTACGACTCAACTGCGCATGAACGCACTCGGGCGAGGTCGAGACAACAGGTACCAAGTATGTGAAACTGAAAATACTGTGATGAAATCATAATAGTCTATATAAAGCAGGAGACATGTATGATAACCAAACTACAGTACACACATATACACAATCATGTCAAGTCAGGGACTCACGCCCGTAAAGTCATCACTCAAGTATAACCCGAGAATTTAACCCGCACAACGGCCACATGCCCCGGCATCTTACCTCGGTATAAGCATGGCCATGGAACCATCCTAATGGACGCATACCCGTGGACCATCCATCGTGTCAGTATGTCCAAAGGAAATAACAATATAGCACTCATAGTGGAATCATACTCGTGGGCCACCCAACGTGTCAGTATGTCCAAAGAAAATAACAAGACAACACTCATAGTGGAAGCATACCCGTGGGCCACCCATCGTGTCAGTATGTCCAAAGGAAACAACAAGATAACAATCGTAATGGAAGCATGCTCGTGGGCCACCCAACGTGTCAGTATGTCCAAAGAAAATAACAAGATAACACTCCTAATGGAAGCATACCCGTGGGCCACCCATCGTGTCAGTATGTCCAAAGGAAACAACAAGATAACAATCATAATGGAAGCATACTCGTGGGCCACCCAACGTGTCAGTATGTCCAAAGCAAATAACAAGATAACACTCCTAATTGAAGCATACCCGTGGGCCACCCATCGTGTCAGTATGTCCAAAGGAAATAACAAGATAACAATCATAATGGAAGCATACTCGTGGGCCACTCAACGTGTCAGTATGTCCAAAGAAAATAACAAGATAACACTCCTAATGGAAGCATACCCGTGGGCCATCCATCGTGTCAGTATGTCCAAAGGAATTAACAAGATAACAATCATAATGGAAGCATACTCGTGGGCCACCCAACATGTCAGCATGTCCATCAATCAACCAGATAGACGACCCTCCATCGAGAGGCGCGGTAGCACAGAAATACAACACTTGCACAACAAAGGCTATCACCACAAGCATAGGCAAGTTCAACATACTTTTAGATATTCCTTTTATGACCACAAATCCGGGTTTTAACCCCAAGGTACCACGTAATTAAATTATTTCAACCGATCCATCTCTTTCACAAAAGTCACATGATACTAATACTCGTAGTATCCAAAATAGAGTAACTATCTTTTTAAGTAAACCAAAAATCAATTTTCATACCTTTTTTTTAAACCAATTTATACTTCAATTCCTCAAGTCTCATTTCCTTTTAGAAATCAAGTTCCTTACTTTGGAATTTTTAAGAAAATCAAAACTTGTTTTTAATGATCTTATTAATGCAGCCATGATCTAGGAAATGTAATACAATTTTGTCTTATCTTAGCTTCTATGCAGATGGAGGTTTCTACTTGTTTTAATATAATTAATTGTCATTACTTTTTCCTTTATTAACGCTGCAATGGTTTGTTCGATACTTATTCCCATTTCCGAAATCAATGTGAAATTATCCTTTTAAAGACCAAGTACCCATTACTTACGAATGTGGTTTCACAACTTTTTAACACAATTCAAGTTACCATCTTAAACCCAATGATAAAACCATTTCTTCATTTTTATAAAGTCGTTATAACTAACTTCTCATAAAGCTAGTATAACACTTAAAACTTTTTATGAAAACCAAGTATTACTTTCCAAAATGATTCATAACTCTTTTTGAAATATTCAAGATTCTTATTAATTAGAACTCAAGTCCAAAGACATCAAAGTAAAGCCCAATTTAGTTTAACACACGTATGTCTACCGTACAATATATATTTCACAAATATCATGCTCAAAGAGATAGGAAGAGGTTCACATACCTCGCGATGATTATCGACAATTAGCAAAACGCTCCAAAGTACTATAACCTTGCTAGCCCTTTTCCACCCTTCAAGTAGAATACGCTACTCGTAGTACTTCCACCTCAAAATAGCCAAAAAAAAACGTGACTGTCCAGATTTTTAGCCACTGCTTCGTCAGCTGAACTTGTAACGTCGATAACTCTCTACTCCAGTGTCCTATTGACGAGCGGTTTGTTGCGTTGGAAACTAGACTCGACGAACTTCATTTTAGGCATTTCAAACACCCAAAAACTTCTAATATGCTAGGAGATATTCCAGTCCAAACTTGACTAAAAATCTGTCCAAAACAGTCCCGAAAATCTGCCCACTCTCGGCCAAGGGGGGGTAATTTTGAGGCTATGGGTGTGAAATCTTGTCTAACTCTTGGTTAATAATCTTCCTAATACATTAAGGAGGAACACTTATAAGTTTAAGAATTTTTGGACAACATTTGGCTAGGGGAGGGAGCAATTGACGAGAGCAAGATAAGAAGGAGGGAGAGGGAAATGTTTTCAAGTCTTGAAATATACTAAGTGTGGAAGATTTTCATAAACTAAAGGGGTTTATATAGTACAACCAAGGGTTATGATTGAAACATGTGTATGGTAGAGATTGTTTGTGTAGGTTTCTTTCTCCATTTGTCCCACAAATGCCATGCAAGACCATGCAAGACTTTGACCATTTGACTTGCCCACTAATGGCACCAAAATCGTCCAACATGGATCTTGGGTGACACGTGTCGCCCTCCAATTGGTCCAAAATATTAATCTCTCGGAAAAATTCCATAAAACTATTGGAAACGTAAAATTTCATTCACAAGGTTCGAAATAATTTCCGTTGGAAAACAATTCTTTCATTCTTACCCTAATTAGGGTTTATACATTCGTACGTACGTCCTTATATACATACTCCGGAACTACGGGGTGTAACATTCTCCCCCCCTTAGAAACATTCGTCCCGAATGTTCCTTCTAAGTCTCCAAGCACATGCGCCGGTAGTATTCACTACTACACTTACCAAACCAATCATGCCACCAATGGCCATAGTATAACATACGCGTAAAAACTCAAATCCCAGCCAACGAGAAGTCATCTCTAAAGCGTATACAACACTATTAGCTCCCACCCAAGGTCTAAAGGATACTCCCTTCACATCTTTACTTCATAAAAGGAACACTTCTATCTTCTTAACACATCTTCGCCTCTTTTCTTACTCGCCGCACTCGCCGAACACCGAACTCTTTCTAGTACACGTATCATACTTCCGTCATTGCTTCAGTTTCCAAAATCTTGGAGTTACTACCTCCAACCTTGGTCATCTTACCAGCCTCACATTCCTTTAAGGCCAATCCCGGCCTTCATGATCCGATTATGGTCGAATGCGTCTACGAACTCGTACAATGGTTATCTAAACTTGGGCCTTGCACCCTCGTGACCCCATCACCTAGCGGGACCACCTCAAATTTACCTCACTTCATTCCGGGTTGCGGGTTGACCCGCAATCTGGCCTCAACCCGACCCATTATCGCGCCAAACTCTCTCGTTCCCCGATCCGGAACAATCTTACTAATTCACGTCATGAAAGCAACCACTTTTATCTCAAACTACCCATGAAATTATCACACAAACACTCCATGTATACCATGCACTCCGACAAAGACTAACCGTAAAATCTTGTACTCAAGACGACCTTACATCTAAGGTCTTGGTCTCAACTGTTATAAATTCCAAGGTTCACAATTGTCTCATCCCCAGACTTACCCTTTTCACAAACCAGACTTCTAAATCATATTTTAACACAAGCTACCCGAACATAACACTTAACACATCATCATATCATCAATACAAACTAGTCTCTAGAGGGTTAAGGATATACCTAAAAATCAAAATAGGCGGTTCAAAGGACCGCTAAAACTGGGAACTTCCACCGCGACCTGCCGGTGGTCCGTGCCGTATGAACCCTCCCTAGCTATGGGAGGTGAAGAACCCGCAATCCGATCCCGTAGTGCTATCCCACCAGTGCCACTGGCCTGGACGGCCGCAAATGGCCTGGCTGTCGCATGTAAAACAAACTCCCAAACTAGCACGACACTCCCCACAATGGAGCCTACCACAATGGCCACATCGAGGTAGGGGTGGCTTCGTCTGACGAGTACTCCTACTCCCCGGAAAATTTGAAACACAGGAGTTCGACCCGCCTCAATACCTGGATGCCAAGATCGTGGAGGACCACTGCATCGGGCGGAGGTATATAACTAGCCCGCTTGAGGCGGTCTGTCTCTGAGTTCTCAAGGACCTCGCTATCTGGCCCTCTTATGCTGATCTGGTCCCACGTCGGTCTCTACGTTCCTCCATCCTCGCGTATAAGCTCGTACGGCAATGTCCATGCCCGACTGAAGAGCTACACCCATGCAACCCTCTACTAAGTAATCGTCAAGTCCTGTGACATAGCGGTGCACTCTATCCTCCATGTACGCCACTAAAGCGGGACGTCGAGCCAATGAGTCAAACTTATATCGTATTTCGAACCGTCCGTCCGTTCTGTCTCAACATCATAAATCTATCTGTCCGAGCTCTTCTCATCTGCGGAGGCAAGAAGTGTGTAACAAATGCCTCCGAGAACTCGTCTCATACGGCTGGAGGTGCATGCTCTCCCCGGGACAGCTCCCACGAATCAAACCAGTTGACTGCAGTATCACGCAACCGATGTGAACCTAGTACCACTGACTCTGTCTCTGAGGCCTTGATCACTTTCATGATCCGCTGCAGCGGTCGAATAAACTCCTGAGGATCTTCCTCAGTCCTCGATCCATATAACTCTGGTGGACTGCAACTCAAGAAGTCTCGAAGTCTCCAACTATCGGCCTGGGTGCACTCACGGCACTCACCGGCCCCGTCGCCCATGTCTCGCCATAAGCCTAATCTAGTAATCGTGCCATCTCCTTGTAACCTATATCCTCGCTCTCGGTCGGGATCGAGGCTCGATATCGTGGCTCGTGAGCACGCCGCCGCCCACTTCGCTGGGGTGGCGGCGTCGTGGAACTTCGACATCAAACATCTCTCCGGTAAAGATCGGGCTGTGCCTCAGAACCTTCGGCGCCCTACTAGCGCCTTCGCCGCTTTGCCCTTCCGGGCTCGCTGCTTGCGTGGATGCATAATCGTACATAAGAAGAGGTCGAGGATTCAACCTAGTAGACGGCTCTCGCACGATCTCAGAGAGAAAAATGGAAACCAATCCTAAATGTCCCGCAGCCTCGATTATAGATGTGGTGCACAACACACCGATAATCAAGACTCTACTAGACACGGTCAGAAACTTTCCGAGGACTAATCGCTTCGATACCACTTTTTGTCACGACTGCCTCGGCGCGATCGTGCCTTACCCCGGGCACCCTAGTGATACAACATCAGAGAAAATCAGCGGAAATAAAATCAAAGACATGAACAATAGATTAACATAAGAACAGGCTAACCAAAACGGTTACCTTTCTGTATATAAATTAAAAACTTGAACAGTTAAATCCTTTTTACAAACCTTGCCCACAACAGTACTACAGACCTCTAAGAGATTTTATACCACTATGATGGGACAGGGCCCCGCCATACCCCCGGAATGTACAAAAGTCTACAACCTCAGGGAACCGTACCAAAAGACAAAGCCTCTGGAGGAATAAAGCTTTCCAAGAGCTGAACAGTGATCCTGAGAGTGCGGATCAGCAAGCTACGTACCTCAACATGCGGCATGAACGCAGCCCCCCGAAGGAGGTCAGTACAACAGGTACCAAGTATGTGAAACTAAAAATACTGTGATGAAATCATAATAGTCTATATAAAGCAGGAGACATGTATGATAACCAAACTATAGTACACACATATACACAGTCATGTCAAGTCAGGGACTCACGCCCGTAAAGTCATCACTCAAGTATAACCCGGGAATTTAACCCGCACAACGGCCACATGCCCCGACATCTTACCTCGGTATAAGCATGTCCATGGAACCATCCTAATGGACGCATACCCGTGGACCATCCATCGTGTCAGTATGTCCAAAGGAAATAACAATATAGCACTCATAGTGGAAGCATACTCGTGGGCCACCCAACGTGTCAGTATGTCCAAAGAAAATAACAAGACAACACTCCTAGTGGAAGCATACCCGTGGGCCACCCATCGTGTAAGTATGTCCAAAGGAAATAACAAGATAACAATCGTAATGGAAGCATGCTCGTGGGCCACCCAACGTGTCAGTATGTCCAAAGCAAATAACAAGATAACACTCCTAATGGAAGCATACCCGTGGGCCACCCATCGTGTCAGTATGTCCAAAGGAAACAAAAAGATAACAATCATAATGGAAGCATACTCGTGGGCCACCTAACGTGTCAGTATGTCCAAAACAAATAACAAGATAACACTCCTAATGGAAGCATACCCGTGGGCCACCCATCGTGTCAGTATGTCCAAAGGAAATAACAAGATAACAATCATAATGGAAGCATACTCGTGGGCCACTCAACGTGTCAGTATGTCCAAAGAAAATAACAAGATAACACTCCTAATGGAAGCATATCCGTGGGCCACCCATCGTGTCAGTATGTCCAAAGGAAATAACAAGATAATAATCATAATGGAAGCATACTCGTGGGCCACCCAACGTGTCAGCATGTCCATCAATCAACCAGATAGACGGCCCTCCATCGAGAGACGCGGTAGCACAGAAATACAACACTTGCACAACAAAGGCTATCACCACAAGCATAGACAAGTTCAACATACTTTTAGATATTCCTTTTATGACCACAAATCCGGGTTTTAACCCCAAGGTACCACGTAATTAAATTCTTTCAACAGATCCATCTCTTTCACAAAAGTCACATGATACTAATACTCGTAGTATCCAAAATAGAGTAACTATCTTTTTAAGTAAACCAAAAATCAATTTCCATACCTTCTTTTTAAACCAATTTATACTTCAATTCCTCAAGTCTCATTTCCTTTTAGAAATCAAGTTCCTTACTTTGGAATTTTTAAGAAAATCAAAACTTGTTTTTAATGATCTTATTAATGCAGCCATGATCTAGGAAATGTAATACAATTTTGTCTTATCTTAGCTTCTATGCAGATGGAGGTTTCTACTTGTTTTAATATAATTAATTGTCATTACTTTTTCCTTTATTAACGCTGCAATGGTTTGTTCGATACTTATTCCCATTTCCGAAATCAATGTGAAATTATCCTTTTAAAGACCAAGTACACATTACTTACGAATGTGGTTTCACAACTTTTTAACACAATTCAAGTTACCATCTTAAACCCAATGATAAAACCATTTCTTCATTTTTATAAAGTCGTTATAACTAACTTCTCATAAAGCTAGTATAACACTTAAAACTTTTTATGAAAACCAAGTATTACTTTCCAAAATGATTCATAACTCTTTTTGAAATATTCAAGATTCTTATTAATTAGAACTCAAGTACAAAGACATCAAAGTAAAGCCCAATTTAGTTTAACACACGTACGTCTACCGTACTATATATATTTCACAAATATCATGCTCAAAGAGATAGGAAGAGGTTCACATACCTCGCGACGATTATCGACAATTAGCAAAACGCTCCAAAGTACTATAACCTTGCTAGCCCTTTTCCACCCTTCAAGTAGAATACGCTACTCGTAGTACTTCCACCTCAAAATAGCAAAAAAAAACGTGACTGTCCAGATTTTTAGCCACTGCTTCGTCAGCTGAACTTGTAACGTCGATAACTCTCTACTCCAGTGTCCTATTGACGAGCGGTTTGTTGCGTTGGAAACTAGACTCGACGAAATTCATTTTAGGCATTTCAAACACCCAAAAACTTCTAATATTCTAGGAGATATTCCCTTCCAAACTTGACTAAAAATCTGTCCAAAACAGTCCCAAAAATCTGCCCACTCTCGGCCAAGGGGGGGTAATTTTGAGGCTATGGGTGTGAAATCTTGTCTAACTCTTGGTTAATAATCTTCCTAATACATTAAGGAGGAACACTTATAAGTTTAAGAATTTTTGGACAACATTTGGCTAGGGGAGGGAGCAATTGACGAGAGCAAGATAAGAAGGAGGGAGAGGGAAATGTTTTCAAGTCTTGAAATATACTAAGTGTGGAAGATTTTCATCAACTAAAGGGGTTTATATAGTACAACCAAGGGTTAGGATTGAAACATGTGTATGGTAGAGATTGTTTGTGTAGGTTTCTTTCTCCATTTGTCCCACAAATGCCATGTAAGACCATGCAAGACTTTGACCATTTGACTTGCCCACTAATGGCACCAAAATCGTCCAACATGGCTCTTGGGTGACACGTGTCGCCCTCCAATTGGTCCAAAATATTAATCTCTCGGAAAAATTCCATAAAAATATTGAAAACGTAAAATTTCCTTCACAAGGTTCGAAATAATTTCCGTCGGAAAACAATTCTTTCATTCTTACCCTAATTAGGGTTTATACATTCGTACGTACGTCCTTACATACATACTCCGGAACTACGGGGTGTAACATTCTCCCCCCCTTAGAAACATTCGTCCCGAATGTTCCTTCTAAGTCTCCAAGCACATGCGCCGGTAGTCTTCACTACTACACTTACCAAACCAATCATGCCACCAATGGCCATAGTATAACATACGCGTAAAAACTCAAATCCAAGCCAACGAGAAGTCATCTCTAAAGCGTATACAACACTATTAGCTCCCACCCAAGGTCTAAAGGATACTCCCTTCGCATCTTTACTTCATAAAAGGAACACTTCTATCTTCTTAACACATCTTCGCCTCTTTTCTTACTCGTCGTACCCTCCTCGAACACCCGAACTCTTTCTAGCACACGTACCATACTTCCGTCATTGCTTCAGTTTCCAAAATCTTGGAGTTACTACCTCCAACCTTGGTCATCTTACCAGCCTCACATTCCTTTAAGGCCAATCCCGGCCTTCATGATCTGATTATGGTCGAATGCGTCTACGAACTCGTACAATGGTTATCTAAACTTGGGCCTTGCACCCTCGTGACCCCATCACCTAGCGGGACCACCTCAAATTTAACTCACTTCATTCCGGGCTGCGGGTTGACCCGCAATCTGGCCTCAACCCGACCCATTATCGCGCCAAACTCTCTCGTTCCCCGATCCGGAACAATCTTACTAATTCACGTCATGAAAGCTACCACTTCTATCTCAAACTACCCATGAAATTATCACACAAACACTCCACGTATACTATGCACTCCGACAAGACTAACCGTAAAATCTTGTACTCAAGACGACCTTACATCTAAGTTCTTGGTCTCAACTGTTATAAATTCCAAGGTTCGCAATTGTCTCATCCCCAGACTTACCCTTTTCACAAACCAGACTTCTAAATCATATTTTAACACAAGCTACCCGAACATAACACTTAACACATCATCATATCATCAATACAAACTAGTCTCTAGTGGGTTAAGGATATACCTGAAAATCAAAATAGGCGGTTCAAAGGACCGCTAAAACTGGGAACTTCCACCGCGACCTCTGCCGTGGCCTGCTGGTGTATGAACCTCCTGCCTAGCTATGGGAGGTGAAGAACCCGCAATCGATCCGTAGTACGTGCTATCCCACCGTGCCACCTGCAGTCGGACGGTTCGCAAATGGCCCTACTGGCCGTATGTAAAATAAACTCCCAAACTAGCACGACACTCCCCACCATGGAGCCTACCAAAACGTCCACATCGAGGTAGGGGTGGCTTCGTCCGGCGAGTACTCCTACTCCCCGGAAAATTTGAAACACGAGTTCGACCGCCTCGAATACCTGGATTCTCAAGGCGTGGAGGACCACTGCATCGGGCGGAGGTATATAACTAACTCTTCTGAGGCGGTCTGTCTCGAAAGTTCTTGAAGGACCTCGCTATCCGGCCTCTTATGCGATCACGGTCCCTACGCGGTTTCTACGTTCTCCATCCTCTGTGCATAAGTTTGTATACGGCAATGTCCATGCCGGTGAAGAGCTACACCTGCAACCTCTCGCTAAGTAATCGTCAAGTCTGTGACATAGCGGTGCACTCTATCCTCCATGTGCGCCACTAAAGCGGGACGCATCGAGCCGATGAGTCAAACTTATACTATATTCCCGAACCGTCCGTCCGCTTCGTCTCAACATCATAAATCTATTCGCTCGAGCTCTTCTCATGCGGAGGCAAGAAGTGTGTAGAAATGCCTCCGAGAACTCGTCCCATACGGTGGAGGTGCATGCTCTCCCGACGGCTCGCGAATCAAACCATTGATCGCGGTATCACGCAGCCGATGTGAACCTAGTATCACTGACTCTGTCTCTGAGGCCTTGATCACTTTCATGATCCGCTGCAGCTGTCGAATAAACTCCTGAGGATCTTCCTCAGTCCTCGATCCATAGAATTCTGGTGGACTGCAAGTCAAGAAGTCCCGAAGTCTCCAACTATCGGCTCTGGGGTGCACTACCGGTACCACCGGCTCCCGTTTGTCCACATGTCTCGCCATA
This sequence comes from Przewalskia tangutica, assembly GCA_029844215.1. Taxonomy (NCBI): domain Eukaryota; kingdom Viridiplantae; phylum Streptophyta; class Magnoliopsida; order Solanales; family Solanaceae; genus Przewalskia; species Przewalskia tangutica. The sequence continues at coordinate 131,616,779 of CM056720.1, read as the reverse complement.
AGCCTAACTAGTAACTGTGCCATCTCCTTGTAACCCATATCCTCTGTTCCTGGTCGTGGACGAGGCTCGATATCGTGGCCTCGTGAGCCTGCCGCCTCACTTCGCTGGGGGTGGCGACGTCGTGGAACTCGCCGTCTGAAACATCTCCTCAGGTAAAGACTAGGCCTGTGCCCCCGTAACTTTCGGCGTCCTACTAGCAACTCTCTTCGCTGCCTTGCCCTTCTGGGCTCTGGTTGCCTTGCGTGGAGGCATAACTGGTACATAAGAAGAGGTCAGTGAGGATTCAACCTAGTAGGACAGCTCTACTGCACGATCTCAGAGAGAGAAGAATGGAAACCAGTCTTAAATGTCCTGCAGCCTCCTGATTATAGATGTGGTGCACAACACACCGATAATCAACTCTACTAGACACGGTCTGTAGACACTTTCCGAGGACTAACTGCTCTGATACCACTTTTGTCACGACCCGTTCCCGGGCCCGCGACTGGTGCCTTACCCCGGGCACCCTAGTGATACAACATCAGAGAAAATCAGCGGAAATAAAATCAAAGACATGAACAATAGATTAACATAAGAACATGCTAACCAAAACGGTTACCTTTCTGTATATAAATTAAAAACTTGACCAGTTAAATCCTTTTTACAAACCTTGCCCACAACGATTTCTGCACCTCTAAGAGATTTTATACCACTATGACGGGACAGGGCCCCGCCATACCCCCGGAATGTACAAAAGTCTACAACCTCAGGGAACCGTACCAAAACACAAAGCCTCCGGAGGAATGGAGCTTTCCAAGAGCTGAACAGTGATCCTAAGAGTGCGGATCGCCAGTTACGCACTCGACTGCGGCATTTAACGCGGCCCAAGGTCAAGATAACGGTACCAAGTATGTGAAACGAAAATGCGTGATGAAATCATAATAGTCTATATAAAGCGAGACGTGTATGATAACCAAACTACAAGACACATATATACACGCCATGTCAAGTCAGAGACGCACGTCCGTAAAGTCATCACTCAAGTATAACCCGGGAATTTAACCCGCACAACGGCCACATGCCCCGGCATCTTACCTCGGTATAAGCATGGCCATGGAACCATCCTAATGGACGTATACCCGTGGACCATCCATCGTGTCAGTATGTCCAAAGGAAATAACAATATAGCACTCATAGTGGAAGCATACTCGTGGGCCACCCAACGTCAAGATGTCCAAAGAAAATAACAAGACAACACTCCTAGTGGAAGCATACCCGTGGGCCACCCATCGTGTCAGTATGTCCAAAGGAAATAGCAAGATAACAATCGTAATGGAAGCATACTCGTGGGCCACCCAACGTGTCAGTATGTCCAAAGCAAATAACAAGATAACACTCCTAATAGAAGCATACCCGTGGGCCACCCATCGTGTCAGTATGTCCAAAGGAAACAACAAGATAACAATCATAATGGAAGCATACTCGTGGGCCACCCAACGTGTCAGTATGTCCAAAGTAAATAACAAGATAACACTCCTAATGGAAGCATACCCGTGGGCCACCCATCGTGTCAGTATGTCCAAAGGAAATAACAAGATAACAATCATAATGGAAGCATACTCGTGGGCCACCCAACGTGTCAGTATGTCCAAAGCAAATAACAAGATAACACTCCTAATGGAAGCATACCCATGGGCCACCCATCGTGTCAGTATGTCCAAAGGAAATAACAAGATAACAATCATAATGGAAGCATACTCGTGGGCCACCCAACGTGTCAGCATGTCCATCAATCAACCAGATAGCCGGCCCTCCATCGAGAGACGCGGTAGCACAGAAATACAACACTTGCACAACAAAGGCTATCACCACAAGCATAGGCAAGTTCAACATACTTTTAGATATTCCTTTTATGATCACAAATCCGGGTTTTAACCCCAAGGTACCACGTAATTAAATTCTTTCAACAGATCCATCTCTTTCACAAAAGTCACATGATACTAATACTCGTAGTATCCAAAATAGAGTAACTATCTTTTTAAGTAAACCAAAAATCAATTTCCATACCTTCTTTTTAAACCAATTTATACTTCAATTCCTCAAGTCTCATTTCCTTTTAGAAATCAAGTTCCTTACTTTGGAATTTTTAAGAAAATCAAAACTTGTTTTTAATGATCTTATTAAAGCAGCCATGATCTAGGAAATGTAATACAATTTTGTCTTATCTTAGCTTCTATGCAGATGGAGGTTTCTACTTGTTTTAATATAATTAATTGTCATTACTTTTTCCTTTATTAACGCTGCAATGGTTTGTTCGATACTTATTCCCATTTCCGAAATCAATGTGAAATTATCCTTTTAAAGACCAAGTACCCATTACTTACAAATGTGGTTTCACAACTTTTTAACACAATTCAAGTTACCATCTTAAACCCAATGATAAAACCATTTCTTCATTTTCATAAAGTCTTTATAACTAACTTCTCATAAAGCTAGTATAACACTTAAAACTTTTTATGAAAACCAAGTATTACTTTCCAAAATGATTCATAACTCTTTTTGAAATATTCAAGATTCTTATTAATTAGAACTCAAGTCCAAAGACATCAAAGTAAAGCCCGATTTAGTTTAACACACGTACGTCTACCGTACTATATATATTTCACAAATATCATGCTCAAAGAGATAGGAAGAGGTTCACATACCTCGCGACGATTATCGACAATTAGCAAAACGCTCCAAAGTACTATAACCTTGCTAGCCCTTTTCCACCCTTCAAGTAGAATACGCTACTCGTAGTACTTCCACCTCAAAATAGCCCAAACAAAACGTGACTGTCCAAATTTTTAGCCACTGCTTCGTCAGCTGAACTTGTAACGTCGATAACTCTCTACTCCAGTGTCCTATCGACGAGCGGTTTGTTGAGTTGGAAACTAGACTCGACGAACTTCATTTTGAGGATTTTGAAACACCCAAAAACTCCTAATATTCTAGGAGATATTCCCTTCCAAACTTGACTAAAAATCTGTCCAAAACAGTCCCGAAAATCTGCCCACTCTCGGCCAAGGGGGGGTAATTTTGAGGCTATGGGTGTGAAATCTTGTCTAACTCTTGGTTAATAATCTTCCTAATACATTAAGGAGGAACACTTATAAGTTTAAGAATTTTTGGACAACATTTGGCTAGGGGAGGGAGCAATTGACGAGAGCAAGATAAGAAGGAGGGAGAGGGAAATGTTTTCAAGTCTTGAAATATACTAAGTGTGGAAGATTTTCATCAACTAAAGGGGTTTATATAGTACAACCAAGGGTTAGGATTGAAACATGTGTATGGTAGAGATTGTTTGTGTAGGTTTCTTTCTCCATTTGTCCCACAAATGTCATGCAAGACCATGAAAGACTTTGACCATTTGACTTGCCCACTAATGGCACCAAAATCGTCCAACATGGCTCTTGGGTGACACGTGTAGCCCTCCAATTGGTCCAAAATATTAATCTCTCAGAAAAATTCCATAAAAATATTGAAAACGTAAAATTTCCTTCACAAGGTTCGAAATAATTTCCGTCGGAAAACAATTCTTTCATTCTTACCCTAATTAGGGTTTATACATTCGTACGTACGTCCTTACATACATACTCCGGAACTACGGGGTGTAACATCTTAGGTGAATTGGACCTTGGTATCATCTCTACAATTAGGGAATCCATCAAATTGTCGACGGGTTTCACCACCCAACGACCAATAAGCATATATGTGTAGCGTGATAATGATAGACGGATCCAAGCCTGACCATGACATGTCAAAATTGGAAAAAGTGCACCGTCATTTGGTCGGCATTTCCAACAAAACATTTCAATTTAACAGCTTGGACCTATTTATCATAATCTCGCATATTTAGCGTTTAGGCCCACCTCTGGCATAAGAGATGTCCCATGCATATTAGGGCGCACGCTTGCTTTGCATGCCTTTTTGTTTTACTAGGCGTTTGTCGCTAGCAACTCTATACATTTTATTTAAAGCAATAATTACCCTTTTAACTTTGTACATGTCATGTGTTTATAACTTCGGGCACGAGCATTTGCATTTTGCATTTTGCACTTTTTGTTGTTACATTGCAATCAGGACTTTTACTGCGTAAATCATTCTTGAATATCACGACTTTGACCTCGTGAAACATCAACCTCCAGTCCAGTCGAATCAATCAGGGGAGTCTCTGACTATATTGTCACATCCCTACATTTTATTATTTTTGTGATTTTTCTACTCTCACCTATTTCGCATATTTTTGCAGGAAGACCGTTCTCGCAAACAGTCGAGGGCGGTCGTTAAAAATACACAAAAAAATCATCACAGAATGACCGGGAGTTATGTCGTTGAAAGAAGTCAGCCAATACCATATTCAACGAGGAATCACTCATAATTTGTCTATACTTTTATATATATTTGCAAATTGATTAATACACTTAGTTTTTAATTACATAATTCCTTTATATCATACATTTTACAACATAACCTTCCGAACTAAGCGTGTCTGATTCTCACCACACGGTGTGATACGTAGGCAACTCATCTGGGGTTCGACACCACATAAAAAAAATGATAATAATAAAAGGAATGACATATTTGGTTCACCCATGCATGTCATTCATTCTATCACATACATTCATTTTTCATTACATTCATCATATCACATACATTCATTTTTTTTCATTACATTTATTCTATCACGGATATTTATTTTTTCATTACATTCATTACAATAATCATATCACATACATTCATTTTTTCATTACATTCATTCTATCATGCACATTCATTTTTCATTACATTCATCATGTCACATACATTCATTTTTTTTTCATTACATTCATTTTATTACATACATTCATCAGGTCATTTTACTTTGCATTCATTCTATACTGGACAATCATTTATTTTGCACAAAACTTTTATTTTTATGATCCCATCATATATGAATTCTTTTTAAGAATACATTTTATAACATATCTGAATGAACTACGCGCACCTGATTCCCTCGGCGGGATACATAGGCAGCCCGATTCGGGTTCGGTACACTTTATTCAAAAAATACAAAAATATATTTTTTATTCATAAATACAAAAAAATAAAAAATAAAAAAACATTTTTTAAGTACCATTGTTTGACTAGGTTGATACCAACACATTTAAGAATGTGCATAGGAAAGAACAAATAATAGTCAGTATAGGCTGACTTCGTGGTAACCCATAGATTGTTTTGGTACCTCACATTCATACTTGTAATGACGTTGTCTTGCATGCTTTCAAGATAAGAACGAAACCAACCTCATCGTTTCATGTGCATTGTGTGGTGAGTTTTAGAATAAGTTCAATTGCATTGCATTGTGATCTAGAACTTGGCCCGAATGTTTGTTGAGGCGAAATCCTGAGTAACGCTCGGTATAAGAAATAATCTAAGCCCATTTTGACCCGTTTGAGCCTTTTCATCCTACCAAATAGCATTATCCATAGTACACCATTTTGAGCCCAAAACCTATTCTTTCGACAACCGCATATTACACTTATACCCTTTTTGAGTGCATACGCACTATCCCTCTCTTGACCCGACTTACTTGAGCGCTTTACAAATGTACAAGTGGCTGATAAAATTCTAGTTGAAGTTTTCAAAGACAAAAGTTGTCAAAGTCCCAAAAGGGAAATAAAAAAACACACACACAAAGGACGACTACACAAAAAGAAGAAATCAAAAGCCCCGACATTATTAAAAAAATGATGAATGAAATGAGAGAATAACTCTGAAAAAAAGAGCTCCAAATGAAGATTCAAATAGAAGTCAATACAAAGAACTGGGACAAAAAAAAGATGCAGGTCAGCATTAAAGCGCATAAATATCAAGCACAGACGTAGTCCAACGCTCGAGGAAGGATTAGTCAATTTTTACCCAAATGATATTCACCCCTTTCCCCAAACCTACATTACAAGCCCGTGTCAAGCCCTACATGATCTTATACTAAGGGCTCTCACATTAGTGGATACTTACATGACGGCCAAGCCTATGGTATCACAATTGTATGTATTGAACATCTTTCCTAGTGTGAGTGTGTTTCTCTAAAACGTCCCAAAATTCAAAATACTGAAATATATGTGAGGATGAGACTTTCTTTCAGTGAGGGCATTTGAAACATTAGGATGTGTATAGTTTGAAATCTTGACTTGAAGGGAGTGTCGACACTCAGGTATGTCTGAGGTACCATCTGAAACTATAGAAATTTCCCTGGAGTCAGTCTCGGTTAGACTGAAAACAAACAACGGAATTCCTAATCACAATACTAATTGTTGGTATCAACTGAAGTCAGAACGTGATGTTGTCTTTCCCCTTTTTCAAAAACAAAATAACAGCAAAAATGCATATATCGAAAATCTATATTTTTTGCATCACGAACTACGTTTTGACATGATTCCTTCGAGAGATACGTAGGCGGCCACATCGGTTTCAGTCCCATTTTAGAAACTGTACAATCATCTTCTGCATCACGAACTACGTTTTGACCAGATTCCTTCAAGTGATACGTAGGCGGCCACATCGGTTTCGGTCCCATTTTAGAAACTGTACAATCATCTTCTGCATCACGAAATACGTTTTGACCTGATGAGAGATACGTAGGCGGCCACATCGGCTTCGGTCCCATTTTTGAAAACTGAACAATCATCTTTTGCATCATGAACTACGTCTTGACCTGATTCCCTCGGCGGGATACTAGGCGGCCACATCGGCTTCGGTTTTAAAAATGATAAAAAATGCTTACTTGGTCGCTTTGATCAGGCTGCAAGTTTCGGCTCTGTCCCATTAAAAGTTCAACATCATCATGCATTACAAACTGGGGCATTTTGAGGTTGCATTCTCATCTACTCATTGTACATCGTCTATGTCCCCGTATTAGCTTTTAATTCATGTCAAAAAAAATATGCTTACATGATCGCCTTGATCAAGCCGTAAGTTTCAGTCTTGCCCAGTTAACACTTCAGCATCTTCATATACCAGAAATTGGGGCATATTTTGAGGGGTGCAGTCTCATCTATTCATTGTGCATCGCATACATCCCCGCATGAAATTTTCATCCATGTTTGATAACAAAAAAAATCAATCAACAAATTTTTTCAGCCTCATGGCCACTTTCTGCATCACACTCATACACCGACGTCACTTCATTTCACCATACACCGGCGACATCTGCATCACGCCCATACACCGGCGTCAATTCATTTAGCCCATACACCGACGATATTTGCATCACGCTCATACACCGGCGTTATTTCATTTCGCCCATACGCCGGCAACATCTACATATCGCCCATACACCGAAGTCATTTCATTTCGCCCATACACCGGCGACATATGCAACACGCCCATACACCGACGTCATTTCATTTCGCCCATACACCAACGATATCTGCATCACGCCCATACACCGACGTCATTTTATTTCGCCCATACACCGGCGACATCTGCATAGCGCCCATACACCGGCGTCATTTCATTTCGCCCATACACCGGCGTCATTTCATTTGGCCCATACACCGGCGATATCTGCATCACGCCCATACATCGGCGTCACTTCATTTCTCCCATACACCGGCGATATCATATCACGCCATACCTGCGCGTCATTTCATTTCGCCATACAGCGATATCTGCGTCATGCCATACACCGCGATATTCAGATCGCTCATACACCAGCGACATCTGCATCGCGCCCATATACCGTCGTCATTTCATTTCGCCCATTAATCGTCGACATCTGCATCGCGCCCATACACCGACGTTATTTCATTTCGTCTATACAACGACGACATCAGCATAGCGCCCATACAACGACGTTATTTTTATTTCGTCCATACAACGACGACATCAGCATAACGCCCATATAACAACGTCATCTTCACTTCGTCCATACAACAACGACATCAGCATTGTGCCAATACAACGACGACCTCAGCATTGCGCCCATACAACGACGTCATTTTCATTTCGTCTATACAATAACGACATCACCGTTGCGCCTGCACACCGGCGTCATCTTTATTTCGTCTATACAACGACTACATCAGCATTGCGCCCATACAATAACGTCATCTTCATTTCGTCCATACAACGACGACCTAAGCATTGCGCCCATACAACGACATCATTTTTATTTCGTCTATACAACGACGACATCACTGTTGTGCCTGCACACCAGCGTCATCTTTCTTTCGTCCATACAACGATGACATCTATATTGCGCCTGTACACCAGCGTCATCTTCAGTTCATCCACACAATGACGACATCAACGTTGCGCATGTACACCGGTGTCATCTTCAATTCGTCTACACAACAACGACATCAATATTGCGTCTGTACATCGGCGTCACCATCAACATCGTCAACACAATGACGACATCATCCTCGCGTCAACGACGTCATTTTCATTTCGTCTATACAATAACGACATCACCGTTGCGCCTGCACACCGGCGTCATCTTCATTTCGTCCATACAACGACTACATCAGCATTGTGCCCATACAACAACATCATCTTCATTTCGTTCATACAACGACGACCTAAGCATTACGCCCATACAACGACATCATTTTCATTTCATCTATACAATGACGACATCACCGTTGTGTCTGTACACCGGCGTCATCTTTATTTCTTCCATACAACGATGACATCTATATTGCGCCTGTACACCAGCGTCATCTTCAGTTCATCCACACAATGATGACATCAACATTGCGCATGTACACCGGCGTCATCTTCAGTTCGTCTACACAACGACGACATCAATATTGCGTCTGTACACCGGCATCACCATCAACACAATGACGACATCATCCTCGCGTCAACACAATGACGCCATCAACATCGTCAACACAATGATGACATCTGTCACGACCCATTCGGCGTGGTGGTGCCTGCAAGGGCACCCAGTAGTCATACATCGAGTAATCGTGAAATATAAAACAAGACATGAAACGATTTATAAAATAAGACACGCTTTAAGTGAGAAAACATCGCCTTTCGGCATATATATAAACATGGTTTAGCGATTACATCCGATCTTGCACAACATATTACTCTGAGACCTCTGAAATATACAACTATGGCGGACGGGGCCGCCATACCTACTGTACAAAACTATCTACAACAGGAGATCATACCCAAAAGTAGAGCCTCGGAAAGGATGGAGCTCACGACACCAACGTAGAGATCCTAAGAATGTGGATCTAGCACTGCTTGCCACCTGCGGCATGACGCAGCCCGAAGGAGGTCGATGCAACAGTACTAAGTATATGAAGCGTAAAATACTTAAATGAAAACATATCATTTTAAAATCGGTTTTACAAGTATGTATGAAACAACGAGGGGCGCGCATAGTGCCACATCATAAACAAGAGCAATAGGTAAATCGTAATGAGTCTTTTCTAGGTGCGAATGATCGAGCGAGGGCCACTTGCGTAGTATCACCATGCAAGCCTAATCACGGACTCGTAGTCGCGTAGGCCACTCACGTAGGCCCGCGTAGGTACATAACCCCGCGTCGAGGGTAGCTACTCCTCGGCGTCATCACGGACTCGTGGTCGCGTAGCCACATGTAGACGCGTGAGGTATAACCCGCATCACTAACACGGAACTCGTAGCTCGCATAGGTCCTTGGACCAGCGTGAGGTATTCTCGAATCATGGTCCTGGACACTTTGAGTCTACCCGCGTCGGAGGCGACAACCCGGTAATATGTCAAGAGGTGAGTGATAGTACACTAACATAACAACTTATCTTTAAACAACATAAGCACAAAGAATACTCTCTATACAAGCGTTACAAGACACTAACACACATAGCATCATATCATGTCTACTTATCAAACCATCTTATTATTCTTTTCACAATCGATATAAGTGCATTATAAACACATAGGCAAACTGTTTCTTTTATCATTCTTAAGTGGATATACTTAACTTCCATAAAGCTAGTATAACTCTTAAGCTTACATTTTAAAACCAATTAGTTCTCTTACATTAAAAAATGATCAGATTCTTTTGAAATGCTTTCGATTCTTTATTATTCAAGCTTAAGCGTGAGGCATTCATAGTAAGTATTATTCAGCTTAAGTCAAAGACATTGCGTAGTTATTATTCGCTTAACACGTATGCGTCACCGTACTACATATATATTGTAAAATATCATGCTTTAGGAAGAATCACATACCTACCGTGAAAACCACCCGAGTTGAATATGTCGCGTGAGAGTCGACTATAATAGTCACAGACATCTATCAAAGACTACTCAAGGTCATTCTAAGCAGAGGTTCACAATTTTATGGAAAGTCGTGCAGACTTCCACTGCGGTGAGCTATATAAGTCTCATGTGAAAGCGATCTATGTAAATCTGATTTGATTATTCTTCTTTTAAACCGCCTACATTGTGATATGATTCAATTCGATGCGATATTCTTCTAAGTATTTAATACTTATTCTTATATTACTACAGTATGTATTCTCTAATTCAAAAGAGGTTAGGATTATTTACCTCGGTAAGCCCAATAATATCCTAGATAAAGTCGCGCTGAGCAAGGTTTAACTCCTAAGTTATGCCTCAGAGCTCGAGAAACCTTAGAAGTTCTTCACAACTTCTACTAAGGACTAAGGGATTTGGGCTAGGGTATTTTGGGCATTATAACAATACTAGAAGACAACTTTTCCACCAAGGGAGGGGGTAGATTTGGCTAGGCTAGGGGGCCCTCGGCCAAACTTCAAAAGGGAGGGGGTAGGAGGCTTTGTACGACAAGCTTGAGAGAGAGGGGGAGGGATTTTTCAAGACTTGTAAAGTAATTTGTGGATGAAGAACTCTTCATCTAAAGGGGGGTATTTATAGGTCAAGAAGTGGCCAACCAATGGCCAAGATTAAGCCAAGTGTTAGGCAAGTGTAAGGCGAGATTAGGGCAAGTGTCCTGGCCAACTTGCACACAAAATATCCTACCTAATCCTTGACTTGTGCCAAGGCACAAAAAGCGTGCAACACGAGTCAATTCGTCCAAATGGGCGATTTCAAGTCCATCAATTGGAGGGTGCCAAGTGTCGCCCTCCGTTGGTCCAAAATGTTTCGTCTCTCGGAAAAATCCGCAAAAATTAGAAATGGCATGGCGGAATTTGCCCTACGAAAGTGTGGAAGCGTTTGTCGGAAAACTATTCGTTTTGTGAGTTGTGCCCAAGAAAACGCGTTTTGTGCCTAAACTTTAAGGCTAGACTTTTATGCGTATTCCCTTACGCATATACTGGAAATGGGGTATAACATTCTCCCCTCTTAGAAACATTCGTCGAATGTTCCTTCCAAGACGATTAACGATAAGATTCTTCATAACTTAGCGATTGCAAATGCCACGCACGGCCCGTAACAACACTTAGGCATAAACGATAATGAAGATTTACAAGTAGGAAAAGTGAATTACACGGAGGTGTGGGAATAGGTGAGGATACCTCCACTCGTGTCCTCCTTAGCTTCCCACGTCATCTCCTCCCTAAGCTCGTTCGCCACAAGACTTTGACGGAAGCCACGTCCGGTCATGACGCCTAACGACGATCGACTATCATTTATGGGAATCTCTCATACGATAACCCCTCGGTCACTGGACATCGCGTCAATCGGGTGTACCTAGATGGATCCCGATACATCTCCTCGGCGTAGATCGTGAAACATGGATGCACTTGCCTCGGTCGGACGGCAGATTCAACTCGTAGGCAACGCCTACCTGCGGACAATCGAAGCGCCCGATGTACCTTGGTGAGTTTCCTTCTTCGAATCTCATCACACCGCTTCATGGGTGACACTGAGAAAACCCAATCATCAATCGCGAACTTGGATGTCGGCGGCGATGATCTGCATCGACCAGACTACGAGTCATCGATAGCCGCTCTCGGATAAGCTTCACCTTATCGCTGCACTGTTGCACCGTCTGGTCCCACTAGCCGCACCTCGCCCATCGAACCAACCTATAGGCGATCTGCACTTTCTCCCATACAAGGCCTCGTAAGGCGCCATCGAATCTTGGAGTGGTAGCTATTATTGTACGCGAACTCAACTAGAGGCAAATGATCCTCGGTACCACGGAAGTCGATAACACGGGCTCGCGACATATCCTCGAAGTGCGGATAGTGCGCTTCGGCTTTGTCGTCTGCTGCGTGGATGGAATGCGATGCTCGAGCTCACTGCGTCCCTAAACCTCTGGAAAGACCTCCAAGTTAGCGTGGCGGGCTCCTGCATGCGATATGATCGAAATAGGGACTCCATGCGATCGGCGATCTCTCGGATGTAAAGTCGGCATAATCCTCACTGAAAAAGTCGTCCGACGGGAAGAAAGTGGGCTGATTTCGTCACTGTCGGCGATAACCCATATAGAATCATGTCTCCTCCGAGTGCGAGGTAATCTGTGATGAAGTCCATGTTGATTACCTCCCACTTCCGGTCGGGATCTCAATCGTGCGTAACAAACCACGGGCCTGCGGTGCTCTACCTTCACTGCGACAACACGGGCCGAGCTACGAACTCGCAACGTCTCTTCAAGCCATCCCACCAATACGGATCTAAGGTCGTGGTACATCTTGGTCGACTCGGATGGATAGAGTAACGCTGTGTGCTTCCCCAGAACCTGCCAAGTCTCAAACATCCGGAACACACAACCTGCCCTCAAACCTTAGCACCCCATCGGTGCTACCTCAAGGACCGCGCCTCACGAAGAGGTATCACGATAACGTGTCAAAATGGATCCTCGAGCGTTGCCTCTTCACCTCGCCGGCGATGGAAGACTCGGCAACCTCACGAACTCTAACCCCATCGCTATCGTAACCAATCAAGCGGACACCAAGGCTCGCTGGCGATGCAAATCACGAACCATGTCCTCCTCTCTAGCTGCCGCATCGATAGGCTCCCATCGACCTACGACTAAGGCATACGCCTGACATTGGCCTTCCCGAGTGGTACGGGATATCAACATCGTAATCCTTAAGCAACTCTAACCACCGTCTGCCGTAAGTTCGGCTCCTCCGGTGAAGATATCTTGGAGGCTCTTGTGGTGCAGTAAAAATATCCACGTGAACCCGTACAAATAGTGCCTCGGATCTTCAAAGCGTGAATCACACGGTAACTCCAATCATGGGTGGGGTAGTTCCTCCGTGTTTCTTGGTGTCGGGATGCATATGCTATAACCTGCCATCTGCATCAACACATCCCAACCCGATGCACGGCGCGTCACAATACACGACATAACCATCCGGACCTCCGGAAGAGTAAAGCGGGGCGGTCGTCGATCTCTTTCAAGAATCGAAACCCCGCCACAAGCATCAGTCCATGAAACTTGGCTGCCTTACGAGTCACCTAGTCAATGGTGCGAAGATAGAAGCAAACTTCTCCACGAACGCCGATAATATCTGCAAGGCCCGAGCTGCGAACCTCTGCCGGAGTAGTAGGTCTAGGCCAAGTCTGCCGCCGATCTTGGCGTATCACTCGAATGCCATCGGCCGACAATATGCCCAAGCATGCGAAGTCAACCAAAACTCACATTTGGAAAACTTGGCGTATAAGCTGCTGGTCTGGAGAAGCTATCGGCCTGATCGCCAAATGCTCGCGTGCTCGCTCTGGCGAGAATGAACCAAGATATCATCAATGAACACTATCACAAGCGTGTCAAAATGGTTTGAACACTCGGTTCATCAAATCCATGAATCTGGCGGAGCATTGGTCAACCCAAAGACATGACCACGAACTCATAATGCGTGCACGTCACGAATGCGATCTAAGGGACATCCACTCTCGACTCGCACGATGATAGCGGCCGTAGATCAATCTTGGAGAAGCATTCGCACCACTCGGTCGAACAAATCATCAATCACGGGAAGAAATTTGTTCTTAATGGTCACCTTGTTCACCGTAATCAACACACATGCGCGGCGTCGTCCTTCTTCTTCACGAACAATACTGCGCTCCCGGGGAGAAACACTAGGCTGATGAAGCCGCTTCTCCAGCAAATCTCTAAGGTGATCCTTCACTCTCTCAACTCGGCGGGTGCCATTCTCAGGCGGAATGGAAATAGGCGAGTGTCCGGCAATATGTCAATACAAAACTCAATCTCCCTCGGGAGGATACGGGAGGTCATGCTGGAAACACGTCGGGAACTCTCGACCACTGGCGGCGGAAAATCTGGTACGCAGCCTTGATATCAAACACCGAACGAGATGGTAGATATACCGCCGCACCATCTTCCTAGCCTTGGTAGGAAATAAACCTACCGCCGGCGTCTGTGCTCCTCCCTCAACAACCGGCTCTCGAGCTGGCCGTACTACTCTCTCTCTGCGGTCTACATTGGCGTAGCAAGAAGCTAGCCAATCCATCCCCATGATCACGTCGAAGTCAATCATCTCCAACTCTATCAAGTCGGCTAGGTCCGACGTAAATAGTCACAGGACAAGCTCTATATACCGTAGAGCTACCGAATCACCCACCTGGCGTAGCTACCTCGAAAGGGTCTATGGACTCGGGCTCTATCCTCATCCTACTAGCAACAGGGAGATATATGGGGCCAGTAGAACCGGATCTATCAAGGCATAAACATCAAACCGAGCCCGATAATGTACTGGCGACATCGGTGAGGCCTCACGATCTGTCGGTGGACAAAGCATAAATGCGGTTCGAGGACCGCTAGAATCGGACGCGCCACGACCTGCGCGACCTGCTGGTCCACGAGTACCTTGCCCTCCAGGCGAGTAGGCTGTCGGGGATGAAGAAGACCGGCGAAAAGAACACATGGTGACCCTACCATCGTGATGGCCTTGGTCGGACAGTTCCTCGCATAGTGACCCTGCTGGCCTAAACTGAAACAAACTCTTGTAGCACCACAACTCCCGAAGTGGGATCTGCGCTCGGCCACACCGAGAGGGTGGTCCGTCGGCATACCTCTTTGCTCGGGCGTCGAAGTCACAGGGCCAGGTCTTGGCATTACACCGTGTTTACAGGACGTGTTTTAAGAACGTACGTAAGAACTCACAAGTGAAGAGATTTGAGACTTGTAAAAATTTATCGGAATTATGAGATTGTCGGAAAATGAACATTGTGACGAATGGGAGGGCGACACGTGTCACCCCCCCTTAGAATGGCTTGGACGAAATTGAGCATGGACACAATGGTCATTTGACCCTTGTTAGGAAGACAAGTCTTGCTTGTAGTCAAGCTTGAGAAAGTTGACTTGGTCAAGGACCCACAAGGCTTGATATTAAATGGGACCTCATCCTAGCCACCCATTTGGTTACATCTTGACCCTCCATGTCCCTTTATAATACTACTAGTAGTGAGACAAGTTCCATACTTAGCCAAAATTTACACAAATTTGAAGAACAAGCATAGAAGCTCTCGGGTTTGGGTCCAAGAAGAAAAATTTTGTTCCTTGTCCATTCAACTCCACACTTTAAACGAGGTTCTTGAGGGTAGTGTAAGCATATCTTAATAGAAAAATCCCGGAAAAAGAGAGTTTTCGTATTAGTCGCAAAGTGAAAACCTAGTGGCTTTCTAGGTTTTGGATTGGAAGTTTGAGGGAAAGTTGTTGGTAGGGTTCTAAGGGTCTCAAGTTGCGGATTGAAGTGTCTTGAAGAGTCTCTAAGTTGCTAAGGAGCGACTTCGGATTTGGAATTGGATTGAGATTCGTTGAGGTATAATCTTGTTCTTTGAAAGTATTACGAGATTATTCTTTTTGTTGTTATTAGATTTGTATGTTGCAAGCATGAGATTGTTATATTGAAGTTATAAAGATTATGGATTGATTATAGCCTTGGAAATCCGAAATGTAATGTAAGCCATGACTAAGTTGAATTACAATTTAATCGTCGTTAGAACCGTCGCATGTCATTGACTTAAAGATTATGGTTATTATAATCAAATGCGACTTGTTATCATGTTATGCTACAAATTTGGGTTGAAATGTAATTGTGAGCCAATTGGGGCTGTTTAGTTAGTCATTTGTATTGGACTACCTGCTATATTGATTGTGAGCCAATTGGGGCTGTTTAGTTGGTCATTTGCATTGGATTATATTCTATATTGTTGTGAGCCAATTGGGGCTGTTTGGTTATTGTATTTCGACCTTGGAAAAGGTGGCAAAGTAAGTAGAAACAAAGGAGGTCTTTGTCAGATTTTCCGTAGAATTTAGTGACTTAGCACTTAGAATATTCTACGTTTAAAGTAAGAGGTTAATGGACGTATTGTGACCATGATAGGTTGAAGTACTTAGTATAGCGTATCCTACTTGAAGAATGGAATAGCTCAAGGTTGAAGTACTTTGGAGCATTTTGCTACTTGTCGACAATCGTCGCGGTATGTGAACCTCTTCATTTGGCATGATTCTATGTATGAAATATACATGTAGTAGTATTTCATGATTCCGTCTACTCTTAGAAGTTAAGAGGTAGTTATGTTAATTTACTCTATGTAAAAGCTACGTCTAAGAAATCCTAAGCCCTTACCAAGTCTTATGGGGGATGTTGGTAAGAGTCGTTAGGAAGTATTTGGAGTCGAGTTGACTTGGCTAATTTACGGCACGAATGAGAATAAGTATCGAACAAGCCATTGCAGCGTTAATAAAGGAAAATGTAATGACAATTAATTATGTTAAAACAAGTAGAATTCTCCATCTGCATAGAAGCTAAGATAAGACAAAATTGTATTACATTTTCTAGATCATGGCTACTTGAATAAGATCGTTATAAATAAGTATAACGTATTCACACGCACCTAAGTATATGTTACTTAATTTAAAAGAGTTTACGTATGAAGTTTTTAAGACTTTGAAACTTGTTTTCTTAAAAGTTAAGAGACTTGAAGTATTTTGAAAGTTATGTGATTTGTTTTGAAAGTATAAGTCTCTTGGTTATAAAAAGAATGAATTAGTTTAAGGCATAAAGTTAGTATGACGACTTTATGGAAAGTTGGTTATAATAACTTTATGGGAGGTTAAGAGAATGGTTTTCTTCAGTAGCATAAACAAGAAATGATTTGTAATAAAGAAAGGCAAATTGTTTTAAAAGTACCAATTGCTTAAGGTCTTTAAGAAAGAAGTCACTTGATTTAGAAGCCGGCAATTGTATTTCTAAAAAGGTATTGTGACTTGTCCTGAAAGGTAGAGATGACTTGATACTACGGTTGTTAGTATCTGGGAAGTTTTATTTGAAAAAGAGTCTTTCTAAAGGAGTAGAGGTGCGTATTCGTTGGGCAATATACGAGGCAGACTATATGACATTATCGACCCGGAGACGGGCGGCAAGATACCTGCAGGCGGACTATATGACATTATCGACGAAGATGGGCGGGCGTATACCTACAGGCGCAACTATATGACATTATCGACCAGATGGGCGGGCGATATACCTTTACAGGCGGACTATGATATTATCGACCGAGATGGGCGGGCGATATACCTGCAGGCGCACTATATGACATTATCGACCAGAGATGGGCGCAAAGATACCTTACGGCAGACTATATGACATTATCGACCCGAGATGGGCGGGATTACACCTTTACGGCGACTATATGACATTATCGACGAGATGGGCGGGAAGATACCTTTATGGCGACTACGTGACTTTATCGCGTCCCAGTTGGTTGGGCGATATAGTGTCCCTCCGTAAAGCGACGACTAGGTTGTGTAAGGTAAGTAGGTTATATGGTAGTGAACTTGATGATTTTCTAAGTAAATGCGTAAGGAAGTGACTATAACCTTTATTGAGAAATGGGAAAAGATAATAAGGTACGATTAAGTTCACGAGGGTAATGTGAGGGTAGGCTTAGGTATTTACTTCTTTTACACGTACCCCTGTCATGCTTTTATACAGATATGTTTTAATTGTTGTACCTTATTTCTGTTCCATATTCTGCACTGTTATGCGACCAGCCGGGCTGCGTTCATGCCCGAGTTATAGGTACCTGAGTTGGTGATCCTTGCTCGTAGGATCTCGGTTGATTTTGGAGAAAGCTCCATTTGCTCGGAGGCTTATCTCTTGATGCTTTTCCCCGAGATTGTAGATTCACGTTTATTCAGGTATGGCGGGGCCTGTCCCACGGTTGTTATGTTAAAACTCTTAGAGTGCGTAGTCACATTTTGTGGAGTGCGTTTGTAAAAGAAATGAGCAATCGCTTGGTTATATATTTATGTCGGGAAGGTAGCCCATCGGCTAACTTTGTTGTCTTACTTAGTTGTTTTATTATGAGTTTCATGTATTGTTCGATCTTCTCGATGTATACGAAAGGGTGCCTGGTAGGGCACGATCGCGATCCCGGTGGTCGTGACAAAAGTGGTATCGAGCGATTAGTCCTCGGAAAGTGTCTGACCGTGTCTAGTAAGTCTTGATTATCGGTGTGTTGTGCACCACATCTATAATCGAGGAGGATACAGGACATTTAGGATTGGTTTCATTCTTCTCTGCGAGATCGTGCGAAGAGTATGTCTTATTAGGTTGAATCCTCTCGACCTCTTCTTATGAAACAGCTATGCCTCGCGGAAAGCTACCAGGGGCCCGGAAGGGCAAAGCGGCGGCGAGGCGCTAGCGGTACTCGAGAGGTTACGGGCTCGAGCACGCACCATGCACGAGGTAGTAAGCGGTCGGCGAGTTCAGCCACGCTGCGATTTTAGAGGCCAGAGCGGCGGTAGCTCGAGGTTCCGATGCAGACCTCCAGTTCCCGGCCGGTGCGAGTATAGAGACTACGGGGAGCGGTCGGTTATTGACGATATAGTAGCGGCGGCAAGCGAGAAGCGGCGGCCACTGTGAGCCGACGGTTTGCGGATTAGGGATTTTACGGGATGTCACCCACACGAGTTTTATGGTTCGAGTGCGATGAGGATCGCGGGAGTTCGTTCGACGGTTACTGACGGACCTTGCAGTCGCAGGGCTTGAGGCAGTGCATTACACTAGCCTCTTACTGGGTTGCGCGATATTGCGTTGAACCGGTTTGAGTCGTGGTTGCTTTCGAGAGGTGATGATGCTCTTCCCGGTTGTTTGGGAGGAGTTTCTGAGGCCTTTATGGATCACTTTTACCTCCCGAGATGAGAGAGCCGGGTAGGCAGATTTTTGACTCATGCGGCGAGCGGGAGGACCGTTAGGGAGTACAGCCTGGAGTTTGACTCCTTGGCCAGGCATGCTCACACTATTGTAGCTAGCATGGCGGATAGAGTTCATCGTTATGTGATGGGGCTAGACCGTCATATGATTACAACATGTTTGGGGGTGGCTCTTCAGCCCGGTATGGACATTGCTAGGATGCAGGCCTATGCTCAGGGGATAGAGGATAGAGAAAGGGAGGACCAGATTGACGCAGCGGCCAAGAGGCGAGGACCTCGAGGTCTCGGGGCGATTATCGAGGCGGGCGGCCTCGGCAGAACTAGGTCCACTGCGGCCCGGCAAGTGCTCCTCCACGATTTTCGGCGGAGGTTTTACAACCGGGAACGCAGGGCGGTCAGTCTCTAGAGCTTCAGATCCTCGGGGAGATGGGGTTCGGTCGATCGAGGCCACGTGCCTCGTCGCCCGATATGGTAGGTTACATTACGGGGTATGTCGCGGCGTGCGGTGCTTGTTTTTCTTGTGGTCGTCTAGGCCATATGTTAAGAGAGTGTCCTTATAGAGGGGTCTGGTGGGATAACACGATCTCGGATCGATTGCGGGTTCTTCGCCTTGATAGCTAGGCAGGATATTCATGCACCGACAGTGGCGAGAAGGTCGTGGTGGGAGTTCAGCTTTAGCGGTCCTTGAACCGCCTAAATGATTTCAGTATGTCTTTGGCCTTTAGAAACTTGTATGCATGATAAAGTTGTGGTATGGTTAAGTTTTATGAACCGATTATATAGAGACTATGTATATACTAGAAGGAGTTGGAAGTATGAAAAGATAATCTCTTTTGAGCTTATGATGGACGGATATGCGTGTGCGGTATTAGGGTCATGTGTGGCATTGTTGGTATGTCGGGGTTGTGAAAGGCGATGTCGCTAATTATAAGTATGACTCCGAAAGAACATTCGGGGACGAATGTTTCTAAGGGGGGAAGAATGTTACACCCCGTGTTTACAGGACGTGTTTTAAGAACGTACGTAAGAACTCACAAGTGAAGAGATTTGAGACTTGTAAAAATTTATCGGAATTATGAGATTGTCGGAAAATGAACATTGTGACGAATGGGAGGGCGACACGTGTCACCCCCCCTTAGAATGGCTTGGACGAAATTGAGCATGGACACAATGGTCATTTGACCCTTGTTAGGAAGACAAGTCTTGCTTGTAGTCAAGCTTGAGAAAGTTGACTTGGTCAAGGACCCACAAGGCTTGATATTAAATGAGACCTCATCCTAGCCACCCATTTGGTTACATCTTGACCCTCCATGTCCCTTTATAATACTACTAGTAGTGAGACAAGTTCCATACTTAGCCAAAATTTACACAAATTTGAAGAACAAGCATAGAAGCTCTCGGGTTTGGGTCCAAGAAGAAAGAAAACTTTTTGTTCCTTGTCCATTCAACTCCACACTTTAAACCAAGGTTCTTGAGGGTAGTGTAAGCATATCTCAATAGAAAAATCCCGGAAAAAGAGAGTTTTCGTATTAGTCGCAAAGTGAAAACCTAGTGGCTTTCTAGGTTTTGGATTGGAAGTTTGAGGGAAAGTTGTTGGTAGGGTTCTAAGGGTCTCAAGTTGCGGATTGAAGTGTCTTGAAGAGTCTCTAAGTTGCTAAGGAAGCGACTTGGTTGGAATTGGATTGAGATTCGTTGAGGTATAATCTTGTTCTTTGAAAGTATTACGAGATTATTCTTTTTGTTGTTATTAGATTTGTATGTTGCAAGCATGAGATTGTTATATTGAAGTTATAAAGATTATGGATTGATTATAGCCTTGGAAATCCGAAATGTAATGTAAGCCATGACTAAGTTGAATTACAATTTAATCGTCGTTAGAACCGTCGCATGTCATTGACTTAAAGATTATGGTTATTATAATCAAATGCGACTTGTTATCATGTTATGCTACAAATTTGGGTTGAAATGTAATTGTGAGCCAATTGGGGATGTTTAGTTAGTCATTTGTATTGGACTACCTGCTATATTGATTGTGAGCCAATTGGGGCTGTTTAGTTGGTCATTTGCATTGGATTATCTTCTATATTGTTGTGAGCCAATTGGGGCTGTTTGGTTATTGTATTTCGACCTTGGAAAAGGTGGCAAAGTAAGTAGAAACAAAGGAGGTGCTGTCCGATTTTCCGTAGAATTTAGTGACTTAGCACTTAGAATATTCTACGTTTGAAGTAAGAGGTTAATGGACGTATTGTGACCATGATAGGTTGAAGTACTTAGTATAGCGTATCCTACTTGAAGAATGGAATAGCTCAAGGTTGAAGTACTTTGGAGCATTTTGCTACTTGTCGACAATCGTCGCGAGGTATGTGAACCTCTTCCTTCATTTGGCATGATTCTATGTATGAAATATACATGTAGTAGTATTTCATGATTCCGTCTACTCTTAGAAGTTAAGAGGTAGTTATGTTAATTTACTCTATGTAAAAGCTACGTCTAAGAAATCCTAAGCCCTTACCAAGTCTTATGGGGGATGTTGGTAAGAGTCGTTAGGAAGTATTTGGAGTCGAGTTGACTTGGCTAATTTACGGCACGAATGAGAATAAGTATCGAACAAGCCATTGCAGCGTTAATAAAGGAAAATGTGATGACAATTAATTATGTTAAAACAAGTAGAATTCTCCATCTGCATAGAAGCTAAGATAAGACAAAATTGTATTACATTTTCTAGATCATGGCTACTTGAATAAGATCATTATAAATAAGTATAACGTATTCACACGCACCTAAGTATATGTTACTTAATTTAAAAGAGTTTACGTATGAAGTTTTTAAGACTTTGAAACTTGTTTTCTTAAAAGTTAAGAGACTTGAAGTATTTTGAAAGCTATGTGATTTGTTTTGAAAGTATAAGTCTCTTGGTTATAAAAAGAATGAATTAGTTTAAGGCATAAAGTTAGTATGACGGCTTTATGGGAAGTTGGTTATAATAACTTTATGGGAGGTTAAGAGAATGGTTTTCTTCAGTAGCATAAACAAGAAATGATTTGTAATAAAGAAAGGCAAATTGTTTTAAAAGTACCAATTGCTTAAGGTCTTTAAGAAAGAAGTCACTTGATTTAGAAGCCGGTAATTGTATTTCTAAAAAGGTATTGTGACTTGTCCTGAAAGGTAGAGATGACTTGATACTACGGTTGTTAGTATCTGGGAAGTTTTATTTGAAAAAGAGTCTTTCTAAAGGAGTAGAGGTGCGTATTACGTTGGGCAGTATACCTTTACGGGCAGACTATATGACATTATCGACCCAGACGGTAGGCATTATACCTTCTGGCGAGACTATATGACATTATCGACCCGAGAGATGGTAGGCGGTATACCTTTACGCGACTATATGACATTATCGACCCGAGAGATGGGCGGGCGGTATACGCTACGGCGCACTATATGACATTATCGACCGAGACGGGCCGGCGGTATACCTCACGCGCACTATATGACATTATCGACCCAGAGACGGGCGGGCGGTATACCTTACGGGCGCACTATATGACATTATCGACCCAGAGATGGGCCGGGATTACACCTTTACGCGGCGGTATATGACATTATCGACCCAGATGGGCGGGCAAGATACCTTTAGGGGCAGACTATGTGACTTTATCGCGTCCCAGGTTGGGCCAGGCAGTATAGGTGTCCCTCCGTAAAGGACCGGACTAGGTGTTGTAAGGTAAGTAGGTTATATGGTAGTGAACTTGATGATTTTCCGAAGTAAGTACGTAAGGAAGTGACTATAACCTTTATTGAGAAATGGGAAAAGATAATAAGGTACGATTAAGTTCACGAGGGTAATGTGAGGGTAGGCTCGTGTTACTTCTTTTACACTTACCACTGTCATGCTTTTATCTGAGATATGTTTTAATTGTTGTACCTTATTTCCGTTCCATATTAAATTTTTGTTATCGACTTCTTGGGGCTGCGTTCATGCCCGCAGGTTATAGGTACCCAGGTTGGTGATCCTTGCTCGTAGGATCTCGGTTCAGTTTTTGGGAGAAAGCTCCATTTGCTCCGGAGGCTTATCTCTTGTACGCTTTTTCCCCGAGATTGTAGATTCACGTTTATTCGTGGTATGGCGGGGCCTGTCCATACGATTGTTATGTTAAAACTCTTAGAGGTCTGTAGTCACATTTTGTGGGTCTGTTTGTAAAAGAAATGAGGCAACTGCTTCGGTTATATATTTATGTCCAGGAAGGTAGCCCTATCGGCTAACCTGTTGTCTTACTTCCGTTGTTTTATTATGAGTTTCATGTATTGTTCCGCTGATCTTCTCTGATGTATACGAAAGGGTGCCAGTAGGGCACGGCCGCGATCGGTCGGGTCGTGGCAGTCCGCTCTCGAATGTCCGGTGTCTGAGGGCGGTGCGAGTGCTCTGAGCTGGCTGTGGTGCAAATCTAGACTGCTGCTGAGGCCGGCCACCACGATAGCCACCAAAAGACCCTGCCGTCTTGGTCTTCTTCTGCTGCTGCCTGTCAACCCGTCGATCTCTACGCTCCTCACATCCAAGAGCATGAGCCTGCATGCGGGTAATGTCCATACGGTGAAGAAACACCGCACATGACTCGGCCATATAATCATCTAGCCCGATGACGTAACGGTGCACCCTATCCTCATATCTGCTACCAATCTTTGGGATGTACGAGCCAATGAATCAAACTCGACATTGTACTCCACGGCGGTCGTCCTCTGCCTCGGCGGTAAAAATCTATCACCGCGCCCTCGCCATCCGTGGAGGCAAGAAGTGAGTGAGGAAAGCCTCCGAGAACTCATCCCAGTAGGCTGGGACGCGTGCTCTCCCGGGATAACTCCATGAATCAAACCAATCGATCGCGGTATCACGCAACCGTCTGAACCGAAGGTCGCAGACTACTGTCTCGAGGCCTTGATCACCCGTGATCCTCTGTAGCTGACGGATGAACTCTGCGGATCATCCTCCGGCCTCGACCGTAAAACTCTGGCGGGTTACAACTCAAGAAATCTCGTAGCCTCAAACTATCTGCCCTCGGGTGCACCACGGGTGCGGCCAGGGCTGAGCCGAGGCTGAATCGCGTCCGGCCTATCCTCGTATCTGGCCACAACTCTAGCCATAGTCTGGACCATCTCCTTGTACCCTAACTCCTCCGCCCGGTGTGGGGCGGGAGGTGTGGGTGCTTGTGGTCTCTCTTTGGGGCGGCATCATAGAACTCGCCGTCTGCGGTATAGGCGGGCACGAGCCCTCGTAACTCTCGGTGTCCGTGGCGGCTCCTCATTTGCCTTGCCGCCTGGGCGGGTTGCCTTACGTGGAGGCATAAGCTATTCTGAGAAAGGAATACGTTAGAGGTCCAACTTTAACACGACTCTAAAGCACCACCTCGAGTAAGAAGAGTGAAACCAATCCTAAATATCCTATAGCCTCACGATTATTGGTGTGGTGCACAACACACCGATAATCAAGACTTACTAGATACGGTGCGTAGACACTTTCCGAGGATTAAATGCTCGATACCACTTTTGTCACGACCCATTCGGGGCCGTGATCGTGCCTTCAAGGGGCACCCAAGTAGTCATACATCAGTAATCGGCGGAAATATAAAACAAGACATGAAACGATTTATAAAATAAGACACGCTTTAAGTGAGAAAACATCGCCTTTCGGCGTATATATATAAACATGGTTTAGCGATTACATCGATCTTGTACAACATGACTACAGACCTCAGGAAATATACAACTATGGCGGGACGGGGCCCGCCATACCCTGACTGTACAAAACTATCTACAACAGGGAGATCATACCCAAAAGTAGAGCCTCCGGAAAGGATGGAGCTCCTGACACCAACGTAGAGATCCTAAGAATGTGGATCTAGCACCTGCTTGCCCTTACCTGCGGCATGAACGCAGCCCCCCGAAGGAGGTCAGTACAAAACTAAGTATATGAAACTGTAAAATACTTAAATGAAAACATATCATTTTAAAATCAGTTTTACAAGTATGTATGAAACAACCAAGGGGACCGCACATAGTGCCACATCATAAACAAGAGCAACAATAGGTAAACTATGTGAGTCTTTTCTAGGTTGCGAATGATCAAGCAGGCCAATTTCGTAGTATCACCATGCAAGCCTAATCACGGACTCGTAGTCCGCATAGGCCACTCACATAGGCCCGCATAGGTTACATAACCCCGCATCGAGGGTAGCTACTCCTCGGCATCGTCCTGGACTCGTAGTCCGCATGGCCACATAGACCGCATGAGGTATAACCCCGCATCACTAACCTGGAACTCCCGTAGCTCCGCATAGGTCCCTTGGACCCGCATGAGGTATTCTCGAATCATGGTCCCAGACCGCCTGAGTCTACCCCGCATCGGAGGGCAGCTTAACCCCCGGTAATATGTCAAGAGGTGAG
This sequence comes from Przewalskia tangutica, assembly GCA_029844215.1. Taxonomy (NCBI): domain Eukaryota; kingdom Viridiplantae; phylum Streptophyta; class Magnoliopsida; order Solanales; family Solanaceae; genus Przewalskia; species Przewalskia tangutica. The sequence continues at coordinate 131,591,225 of CM056720.1, read as the reverse complement.
TGATAGTACACTAACATAACAGCTTATCTTTAAACAACATAAGCACAACAAGAATACTCTCCTATACAAACGTTACAAGACACTAACACACATAGCATCATATCATGTCTACTTATCAAACCATCTTATTATTCTTTTAACAATCCAATATAAGTCTGTTATAAACACATAGGCAAACTGTTTCTTTTATCATTCTTAAGTGGATATACTTAACTTCCCATAAAGCTAGTATAACTCTTAAGCTTCTGTTTTAAAAACCAATTAGTTCTCTTCTGTTAAAAAATGATCCAGTATTCTTTTGAAATGCTTTCAGTTCTTTATTATTCAGGCTTAAGCCGTGAGGCATTGCCGTAAGTATTATTCAGGCTTAAGCCGTGAGGCATTGCCGTAAGTATTATTCAGGCTTAAGTCAAAGACATTGCGTAGTTATTATTCGATTAACACGTATGCGTCTGTACTACATATATATTGTAAAATATCATGCTTTAGGAAGAATCACATACCTTACCAGTGAAAACCACCGCCAAGTTGAATATGTCGCAAGCAGAGTCACTATAATAGTCATAGACATCTATCAAAGACTACTCGAAGGTCATTCTAAACAGAGGTTCACAATTTTATGGAAAGTCGGGCAGCACTTCCCTACCGGTGAGCTATATAAGTCTCGTGAAAACGATCCTATGTAAATCTGATTTGATTATTCTTCTTTTAAACCGCCTACTGTGATACTTGATTCAATTCTATTCGCAATATTCTTCTAAGTATTTAATACTTATTCTTATATTACTACGTATGTATTCTCTAATTCAAAGAGGTTAGGATTATTTACCTCGGTAAGCCCAATAATATCCTAGATAAAGTCGCGCTGAGCAAGGTTTAGCTCTAAGTTGTACGCTCAGAGCTCTAAGAAACCTTAGAAGTTCTTCACAACTTCTACTAAGGACTAAGGGATTTGGGCTAGGGTATTTTGGGCATTATAACAATACTAGAGACAACTTTTCTACCAGGGAGGGGTAGATTTCGGCTAGGGGGGGGCCCTCGGCCAAACTTCAAAAGGGGAGGGGGGGTAGGAGGCTTTGGACGAAAAGCTTTAGAGAGAGGGGGAGGGATTTTTCAAGACTTGGAAAGTAATTTGTGGATGAAGAACTCTTCATCTAAAGGGGGGTATTTATAGGTCAAGAAGTGGCCAACCAATGGCCAAGATTAAGCCAAGTGCTAGGCAAGTGTAAGGCCAAGATTAGGGCAAGTGTCCTTGGCCAACTTGCACACAAAATATCCTACCTAATCCTTGACTTGTGCCAAGGCACAAAAAACGTGCAACACCAAGTCCAATTCGTCCAAATGGACGATTTCAAGTCCATCAATTGGAGGGTGCCAAGTGTCGCCCTCCCGTTGGTCCAAAATGTTTCGTCTCTCGGAAAAATCCGCAAAAATTAGAAATGGCATAGCCGGAATTTGCCCTACGAAAGCTGTGGAAACGTTTCGTCGGAAAACTATTCGTTTTGTGAGTTGTGCCCAAGAAAAACGTTTTGTGCCTAAACTTTAAGGCTAGACTTTTGTACGTATTCCCTTACGTACATACTCTGGAAGTACGGGGTATAACAACATCAACTTCGCTTCAACACCATAACACATTTAACATCGTCAACACAATGACGATTTCTTCATTGTGTCTAGAAACGACGCCATCTTCGTCCAGAAATGGCGAACTTCATCCTCCTGTCAACACAATGACGCCGTCAACACCTTGTCTTTTTCAGCATCTGCAAACACCTTTTTCATCTTGACCTTGGGAACAAACACCCTGTCTCTTCCAACACCACATCACCTGTAATTCATTATCATCATAATTCGACACTGGGACAAATTTTGAATATGCTTCTGCATTATTTTTTTAATTTTCCTACATCACAGCAGCCCAGTGTAATCATAATTTGATACTGAGACAAATTTTGAATCGGCATCAGTCCGTCTTTAATTTTCTTGATGATTGTTCTAATTCTGACGATGTAGACAAAATTGACTACAAGTCAACGTCTTTGTCCGAAAACTCTTTCATCGTCTTCAGTCAAAGAGGGAGAAGTTGTTGACACCCAATTTTGTCCCATCTTTTGACCATTTATTGCAATTTTAAGTATTTTTTACATTTTTTCTTATAATAATTATATTTTTACCTAATATTCTATGTTTTATTTTTCACAAATGACATTACATCTTTTATTCTAAATTAAGCATTAGGTCTTAGTTAATATTTTGTTTTATTATTATTACGTCTTCATTTTATTTTAATGATTTTGCATCTCTTTAAATAATTAAATGACATCGCATTTTTATTTTTTTTATCAGGCATTAAACATTTCTTAAATATTGTGTTTTATCATATTGGCATTTTATTTTAATAATTTTACATCTTTTAAATAATTTTTCTTTTAAATAATTAACCTGTTTTGTATTTTTTGTCAAACCAGTCTAATCCGAGGCACAATCCGAATCAATCCAATCCAACACCCTTTTTAATTTCCCCCAAATCCCATACCATATCCCACCAAATGTGTCCAAATCAATATTTCTCTTTTCACATCCCATCATATCGTTTCCCTTCAATTTCTATAACATTCCACCCCATTTTCTTTTTCAAGAAAACACTCCACAATCCCATCAGCAGCCACACTCCTTTTATCTACTCCTCATCTACTCCCCTTTTTGTAGAGATCTCAAGCCTCTATTATTTCCAAGACAACAATAGCACACCCCTAGGAAAACCTTCCCTCTTCACATTCTCTTCTTTATCCATTTCTCTCCTTCACTCCAGAACCAACATTCCCGGCGAACTCCCTCACGCCCGGACACCATCGAACTCCCCATTCCTATCGCCATGCCATGCCCGTCGTCGACCACCTCTGTCCCTTTTTCACTACGGCGGTGTCGCTCCGGCGTATCTCACCGTGGAAGCGACGCCCCTCCCCCTCTTGGATTTTTGTGTTGTCGAACTAGCCGGAGTTTAAACTCCGGCGACGTTTGTTATTTCTACTTCTGTTTCTCTTATTGTGTTGTTGGAAATATATTTGCGGTCTTGAATCTGGCGGAGTTTTTGAACTCCGGCGACATATTATTGCTATTTCTCTTGTTGGTTGTTTTATCCATTATTACCGTGGCTATTTTCCGGCGAACTCGTTGTTGTTTCCATTGATTTCTGGACTATTTTTATTTTCTATATTGTTGTCACTTCTTTTGATTTTGTTGGGCTGATTTTGCATTGTTGGAATTATTCCGACGAATTCGCTGTTGTTTCCACTAATTTCTGGACCATTTTTGTTTTCTATATTGTTGTCACTGCTTCTGGTTTTTGTTGGACTGATTCAGCTTTAGCATGAGAACTATGCATGCTAGGTGTTTAATAAAATGTTTGAATGAGTTTTCTTGTGAGACATGAATCTATTGTTGATATAAATCATGTGTATACTCTAGATATCTCCTTTTATTAGAGCCAAAGGGGGATTGTTTGCCCCTATGTTTCCTAGTGTTGAGTTGACACCATCTAAGAGCTAAGGAGTTGACTCGAGTAGAGTTCTTGTGTAAGTCTTAAGAAACATAGTTAGTAGCACCTTGAAGATGTCTGTAACCTATCTATATATAAGCTAAGAGTTCCGAATAGAAAAGAGATTCGAAGAAACGAGCTAATAAACAAGTAGTAAAACATAGGTAAAGAGAATATGAGAGTATACTAGCTAGAAGACCATGTTGTAATAGCCTAGCAAGATGAGTGGGTATTCATATTCAAAGAGGACTACGATACTTCTTAAAGCCAAGAAAAATAAAGTACGAATAAAACAGAATAAGTCACGATAGAGAGTATAGCATACGAGTATCTAAGGTACTCCTCAACCTTAATAAAAGTAGAGATACGCGAGTTACAAAAATGAGTTGAGTAGTATAACGAGATATTCAGACAAGAGCTAAGATAGGACAAGACTTCCCAAAGCTAACAGATTAGCTCACGAGATAGTAAGTAAGGACCATATGTTACAATAAGTGTTAGACGAGCTATGAGTTATAGACGCAAATACTTAGCTAAAAATTATTTGTTTATTAGTGTATGTACGAATTGCCTTCAGGGCTATGATGTTGCCTTCAAGGCAATTGAAACTGCCTTTGGGGCTATGAAACAGTTATGCACATTGCCTTCAGGGCTATACAGATTGTATGTGGGGCTATACAGATATGTGCTTGCCTTCGGGGCTATACAGATACAGATTGCCTTCGGGGCTATTGGTCGTACAGATTGCATGCGGGGCTATAAAAATGCATGCTTGCCTTCTGGGCTATATATATATATATATATATATATATATATATATATATATATATAGATTGCATTTGAGGAAATTCAGATACACTTTCCTTTGGGGCGATATAGATATAGATTGCCTTCGGGGCCATTCAGATACACATGCCTTTGGGGCCATGTACTTACACACCGGATCCCTTCTGAGGCCGAAATATTATGTTCAATTGGTATTCTTGATAATAACGTAATAGAGATCAAAAATCAAAATATTTTAATAATAGTACATAGAGCATAAACAAAATAGATCGTATAGATAAATAGAGGGGCTAAAAGATCCACGCGATAACAACCAGGTAAGTTGACTGAGAGGTTATGGTCAGTCCACTCTTGCCCTTACTTTTCATTAGAGATTTCCAGCATTTTCATTCATCTTTTTCAGCTTCAGAGTTTATATATATTCATATTGTTTTTTGTCTTACATACTTGGTATATTTCTTTATATTGACACACATTGTTGGGGCGCTGTATTTTATGTCTGCATGCACAGGTAATCAGTTCGACAGGTTTTCCCAGCAAAGCATATTGGGATTCAGTGAAGGATCAGTAAGACTCCATCTCTTCTTGAGTGCAGCTGAGTCTGGAGGTCAAGTATCAAACTTTTGCATAGGATATAGGTAGGCTGGGGCCCTATCCCGACCAGGTTTGATGTCAGTTATCTATAGAGGCTTTGTATACACAAGTTTAGTATGTACAGTTTTCAGTGGCCTAATCGACCATTATTGCATGTTTTATTGAGTTTACCAGTATAAATGTCTGTAAAGGCTTTCTCGGCCCATAGTAGCATATAGTAAGAACAAGTTTAGCCTTGTCGGCCTAAGTTGAGATTACTTTTACAGTAGAGCCTTAAGGGTCTAGCTTGCCTTCAAGACTCAAATTGAGAGTTTAGCTTGGTATGCTCGAGCCTAGTCAGGCACCAAGTGCCAGCCACACCTCCTAGGTTGGGGTGTGAAAAAGTGGTATCAAAGAAGTTCAATCCTAGGGAGTCTAAAAAGTCGTGTCTATTAGAGTCTTGTTTATAGATGTGTGTTAGCGATTTTACAAATACGCACGCAAGTGCACGTATCGTTCACAAGTAATATAGTCTGGTAAGACTGAATATCATCCTCAGAGACTGGTTTTCAAGTACCGATTATATAAGCTTTAGTTTCTATTTGGTGAACGTTAATTTGTTTGGGTTTTAGACTAAGAATTAAAACTAATGCAGGAAATAAACTAATTATGATAATACTTTGGTTTAAATCAGTTATGATGGAAATAGGGCATTCCAATATCCTCAACTATCTACTATTTTTCAATCCTTAATGCAACAACAATGGTTTCCTCTTCAACGTTAAGATAACGTTAACTATACTGTCTTATATTCCGGTTAGGACATATAATCGCTCAACCCCAGTGCAGAACTCTTCTATATTTCTATGATAGGATTTACTACATAGGAGGATTAAGAACAATAACCTATAATACTACACAAGTATCGGGGTACTTTCGTCCGCAATTTTAACCTATGTCTATTCAATTACAACATATCCAAATCTCTCCTCTCGGTTCTTGATTCGAAATCATATAGATTATGATAATTAATGGCCAGTTAACTATCAAGCATTTACACCAATATTGAATAAATCTTTATCAAGTGAAGAAAAAATCAAACTACTGCATTAATTCATGAAAATGAGTTTCAAGTGATTTAAAAGGAAAGCCCTAATTAAGTAATTAGCTCCTAAACATTGTCATGTCAAGAACTAATACAAACTAACATAAACTGAAATAAATAAAAAGAAAGAACAAGAACTTGAACCAAGGTTGTCTCCAATCTTGTGTTGTAGCCTCCTCCTTAGCCTCCCCAAAGTAGAATAGAGAATATGTACAAGATCCCCCTTCAATGACGGCTGCTACAGGGTTTTATTTCCCTGAAACCCCCCAGGTTTTGACCTTTCTGCCCTTCTCCAATTTCGCCTCGGATCTGCAAAAACGCGCCTCGGAACCGCGGCCTTTCTGGATGGCGACGCGGCGCTAAAAATACTGCGTCAGACTCCGCAGGACAATTAGCGTCGCGGCGCCTGTGACGTTTTTTGGCCAGTTTTCTGTTTCCGTGTCATTTTCTCGTCCGGACTTCGTATGATTTCTTCTATAGTTCCCTGGACTTCTTAGACTTCATTTTTTGGCCTTTTCTTGTGCAATTACCCCTCAATTAAGTTCATTTCATCTTCTTTTTGTCATTTCTCCATTTAGGACCGCTGTGACTCAAAAGAAAGAAAAACGACCCTAATATTATACTAAACACAAAGAAAATGAGAAAAATACTAACTAAAAATGACTCAAAAAGTTTATATAAAATATGCCTAACAATGTGTTATATACCACATTTATAAACATGAGACTATAGGATATTTAGGATTGGTTACCCTTCTTTCTGCTCCAAATCATGCTATATAGAGCTGAGTCATAAGGAGTCAATGTTAAGCTCCCATTCGATAAGTATTGCGAAGAGATATTTGTAGCCCAAAAGGTTATCTCTAGCTAGAGAGCCAATACAGTAGAAGGTAAGAACATTAGTCGAAAGAATTCTGGAGGATGTTGAGTCCTTATTATGTGAAGTAAGAAGTAGAAGTTCTGACAGATGAAAGAAACAAAGTGAAAAGAAGACATGAAATCTAAATACCCTTACTTATTTCAGTCTTCAAGTATTAATGTTGAGGCATATATGACAAGTTCAATTCAGAATACGGTAGAGGATAATTAAGGTGAGTTATGACTAACCCAATTGATTCTTGCATACATATATGGTCGTGTGAGACCAAGTTGATCTTATTTTATGATTTTATTGCCCTGTGTGGCATTGGATATATGTTTGGGATGTTTAACAGGTTTCAGATAGTCCTGTTTACAAAGGGAACTTTGCCAACATTTTTAGAACTCTTGAGGATTAAGAATATCTTTAACATTCGTGGACAAATGCCCTAGGGGGAGAAGGATGTTACACCCCATAATTTTACATTATGTCGCATTGTCAATTTATAACTATGTCCCAGGAAGAGGTGAGACCTTGCTAAAGGATAATAAGGGTTTATAACTTGTTTACAAAAGTTATGGAGCATATGAAAGCTAAATGGATAAAAGGAAAATATGTTTTGACAAAATCAGAAACTGGGCATGTCTGACAACAAAGTTACGGACCATCAAAATGCCAAGGTGAACCATCAAAGTGCCTGAGATTTTCTGAACTTAGGAGGCAGATTGACGAACCATAAAATATTTGACTGACCATTAAATTGCGGCAGTCGAAATTTTTTACGGGTTTATAAATGGGTTGGATGATTTGGGGGATCATTTTCTCCATAACCAGACCTAAAAACACTCCCTAAATCCTCTCTAAAGTTCCAAGTCATCCTAAGATCAATTCAAAGGTCAATTACGTAAGATTAACGATATTAATCACGTGATTACCATAGAAAATATCTTCTCCGTATTGAATCAGTTTTGAAAACCCTTAATATTGGGGCAAATTGTTGTTTTAAGAAGGTTTTGACACATCGAGGTAAAATCTATCTATATATATGATTAATTGATTATTCTGAGAGATTTGTGAAAGGATTTTCATAATCAGAACTCGTAAACTTATCAAATCTTTATGTATGAGTTGTTGGACTATTTTAATAGAAATATTGAGGTATTTATGGTCGGATATGATAGAGTATAGTAATTGTAATGTTGATGTTGTAGTAGTTGATGAAGGGGAAGTAATTGTGGTTGGTTGACATGGAAATAAAATCATGAGAACTCTGCATACTAGTGTTCGATGAAATGTTTGAATGAGTTTTCTTATGAGATGTGAATCCATTGTTGATATAAATTATTTGTATACTATAGATAAGCACTCGTGGAGCATACGAGGACTCGTGGAATTCATAAACCTAAGGCAAAAAGGTATGTAAGGGCTATCCTTCTTTTCTTTTTGGCTTGAAACTGAAAATATCTCCTTTTATTAAAAGCCAAAGGGGGCTAGCTTGCCCCTATGTTTCCTAGTGACGGGTTGAGATCGTCTAAGAGCTAAGGAGTTGACTCAAGTAGAGTTTTCATGTATGTCCTAAAAAGCAGAGTTAGTAGCGCCTTCAAGATGTCCATAATCTATCTATATATGAGCTAAGAGTTCCGAATAGAAAAGAGAACAAAAGGAACGAGCTAATACACTAGTAGTAGAACATAAGTAAAGAGAAGATAAGATTATACTAGCTAGAAGACAGTGATGCAATGTCCTAGCAAGATGAGCGGGTATGCCTATTCGAAGAGGACTAGGATACTGTTTAAAGCTGAGAGAAATAGAGTAAAAAATACAACAGAATAAATCGCGAAAGAGAGTATAGCATAGGAGTATATAAGGTACTCATCAGGCTTAAGAAAAGTAGAGATATGCGAGTTACAAAAATGAGTTGAGTAGTATAACGAGATATTTAGAAAAGAGCTAAGATAGTACAAGACTCCCTAAATGTAACAAAGTAGCTCACCGGCCTACTTTGTATGTCAGTTATCTATAGAGGCTTTGTATACACAAGTTCAGAATGTACATATTTTAGTGGCCTGATCAGCCCTCATTGTATGTTTTATTGAGTTTACCAGTACAAATGTTTACATAGGCTTTCTCGGCCCACAGTAGCGTATAGCAAGAACAAGTTCGGCCTATTAGTCCTAAGTTGAGATTGTTTTTATAGGAGGGCCTCAAGGGCCTAGTTTGCCTTTAAGACTCAGATTGAGAGTTCAACTTATTACGCTCGGGCCTAGTCAGGCACCGAGTGCTAGCCACACCCCGTAGGTTGGGGTGTGACCAATTATATATGTGATGCAATGTAATGCACTAGCCATCTATCTCATATTGTACATATATGCTCCGGGCGGAATATCTCTATGTTCTGGCAGTCATGACCCATGAGGAATTGTGAAGTCCATGTACTAGTCACTCCATATCACACAACATGGGGATAACTCTACCACTTACCACACCACTATCCATTCCACACACAACTCAGAGATGGCTACACAATTAATATGTCATAATAATCACTGTTATTTCCTTCTCACTTATCACCATCATGACAATCATAGATAATATCAATATATCATAGAAATGATGATGAGTGCAATGCAATGACAATATCAAGTGTATCATATCAAATCCTCAATCGAGTCACGCATGGACACATATCAGAATATCAGTATCAAGTTAAGTATCTTATTTTATCCATGATAATATCAGATAAGTGATATATAACTATATCACAAGGACGATATGGCAACTAAGTGTGAACCACTATCCAACACTAGGCAACAAACCAATAAATCACAAGAGGCAACAACCGTAATTCAGTCAACAATACCAAAGCTAGTAATCTATCCCAACTTTATATTTGAAGGCGTACATGCTTTATTTGACAGTAACTAACTATATATATGTTTCGCTAACTGAAGTCTAATCAGGAGGTAAGCCGTAACCTACCTGAATGCCAAGCAAAAGTCATAAATGGTCATATTTGAGCCTTGACTTTTAGAGGATCGTGATAGTACTCGAAGTCTAGACATTGTTAAGATCTAGGTTAGAAATGGAAACTAGCAAATACCATAACATTAAACTATTCCTGGAATATGAAACAGCTGGGGGAAAAGGGAAAAATTGGCCCACAAGGGTAAAACGATAATTTCAAAGGTGGAATTAGGAAACCAACATCAAAAATGCTTATAACTACCCTCCAATTTCTAATTAGCCTATTTAAACAATAAATTCCATCATTAGGACCAAAACCCCCAATTAAGATCGAAAATTAATTATTAAGATCACAAACTTAGGCTAAATTAGAGATTCTAGTTGTAACTCATGGATTCATGTAATACCACTATAATGTAAGCAAGTTTAACCCATAAAACTGATTTAAAAATTCTAGAAGTCAGATACCCAATTTAGAGCTAGGACATCTTCTCCATTAAACCCTTACCATTTTCCACTATAGATTTCAAGCCTTTGAAGTAAATAAGCAAGGAATGATGAAAGGAAACTTACCCCAAAAGTGTAATAGCTTCATGGTCTCTTGAAATTGCCCGTAATAGCTCTCTAGTTCGAAGTTAGGAAATATGGAAAGAATGGTTTGAAATAGGGTATTTAATGTTACTGATTCATCAATTCTCGCCCCTGTGGGACCCAATACGCGCTCGTGCACATGCCCCTACGGATAAATTGTCTGTGGGAGTAGACTTTACTTAAGTCCCTGATCCTCACTCCTGCGAGCCAATCCTCGCTGGGGAGGACTCACAGAGGTGAAAAATGTCTCGCCAGGGCGCTAACATCAAAAACTAGAAAATCTAGTTTTCATAAGTTTCACACGAAATCCCGACACAAACCTGAGTCCTCTCAGATACTAACCAAATATGAAAACATACATAAAGACATGCTACGAACTCACTCATGGCCTCTAATTTCCCAACAGATGTCTGATTGACCAAGTCAACCCCAAACCCAAAATCAAGACTCTAAACAAGAACATGAACTGTTCCCAAGAACCTCGGTAACCGCACCAAATATCTCACCAGGTCATAATCAACCTTTTTAACCTCAAGGAATCGACAGAATTTCCAAAATAGTCTATTTACCCAAAAGTCAACTATTAGTCTAACATTCTCACTTAAGGATTCTAATTCTTTTAATTCTCAAAGGTGTCACCCGATAACTTCGGGAATTGGGTGAACATGGGTAAAATAGTCAAAATACACATAACAAAAAAATGGGTCATTATAGATTATCAGATAGCATAGTAACCTCGTTTATTTTTTACTGCGTTCTATCAAGTCTTCCTTGAGAAGTATGTTCCTCTCATCTTGAGAGTGAGGAAGAGGGATGAGTTCTCCAAATTAGAGCAGAGAGGGATGTTTGTTACTGATTATGAGGCCCATTTCCATGCTTTCTTTTGCTATACAACACTGTTACTTCTTACTGAGGTTGAGATGGTTAGATGCTTCGTAAGGGAATTATGTGTCTCACTTTAGTTGACAATATTACAGTTAGTAGCCTATAGGGCTTTATTTTAGTATGTGGATGATCATGCCATGATGGTAGGGTTGGTTAGAGGTAGGCTCCATAGGAGTGAGTCCAAGAAGAGAGCCCACATATATAGCTACTATAGTAGGTCATGTTCTAAAGATATGGGAAATATGGTAGACCCTATCCGTCTCAATCTAGTCACCCAATTTAGGCAGTGCTTTAGGTTTCAAATAGTAGTTCTATTGGGCAAAGTGGTCATAATTGTCACGACCCAACCCCGGGCCCGCGACTGGTGCCCTACCTGGGCACCCTTACAGGTATACATCTGAGATAATCAGCGGAACATACATAAACTTAACAATGAAGTAATTAATAGGTTAGCCGATAAGGCTACCTTCCCGGATATAAACAAAACCAAAAGCAGTTACCTCTAATATTTTTTATATAGTGACCCACAAGATATGACTACAGACCTCTAAGAGTTTACATAACAACTGTGACGGTACATGGCCCCGCCATACCCCTGAATGTACAAAAGTCAATGACTTCAGGGAACCATACCAAAAACAAAGCCTCCGGAGAAATGGAGCTTTCCAGAACTGAACAGTGATCCTAAGAGCGCGGATCAGCAAGCTATGTACCTCAACCTGCGGCATGAACGCAGCCTCCCGAAGGAGGTCAGTACAAAATATGTACCAAGTATGCAAAACTGAAAGTACTGTAATTTAAATCATAATAGTCAAAAATACAGCTGAAGACATATATGATAACCAAATTAACAGTACACTGTGCCTTACTGAAGTGAAAGTAATGAAAGTCAGATTTTTACCTTATACAACCTGTCTCAACCTATGAACCATAGTCACACGGTGGCTATGAACACTACCTCAATATCCAAGCGCCCGTGGATTCCCATCATCGCCGACCGCTAGGTGTAAAATCTAACTCTGTGACGCGCCCGTGGCATCCTTCCTCACTGTCGGCATACACACAAATCTAACCATGTGACGCGCTCGTGGTATCCTACCTCGCTGTCGGCGTACACACATACAACACGTATATACCTATATCCTCTGCCCGTGGAATCCCCCGTCACTGCCGACATCCATAAAAGTAAATACAACCATGTGACGCGTCCGTGACATCCTACCTCACTGTCGGCGTACACATACACAATACATACATAAATATATATCATGCCCGTGGAATCCCTCATCTCTGCATGACTTCACGAGGTGTCCTCGACGTGGTAGCAAATCCACGTAATCGTGGTATAACGATCTTGGGGTTTACCCTCATTTATACTACCACGAAGAAGGTGGTATAACGATCTTGGGGTGTACTTCATTTATACTCTTACCCTCAAACTACATGCCCTAATCCTCATCGTAAGCATGTCCCTGGCATACCCGTGGAATCCCACATCACCGACGTATGTCCCAGAAACTCATACTAAGACCATGGAAGCATACCCGTGGAATCCCACATCACTGTCGGTACGTCAAAGTAAACTCATACTATGACCAGGGAAGCATACCCGTGGAATCCCACATCACTGTCGGTACGCCCCGGTAGACTCATAAGAAGGCAATGGAAGCATACCCGTGGAATCCTCCCTCACTGTCGGTACGTCCAAGTAAACTCCTAACTTCTTTAGACTTTCCTTAACATACAAAATGGATCTCATTTTATGACCTTAGGCACTTTCCATATCACTTAACATGTCCTGGGAAATTCAACCCAAAGTACTATGTATTTCTATTCTTTCCAAGATCCCTTTTCCACATAAGACCCCAAGATACTAACACCGGTAGTATCAAGGCTTATCTACATTTCAAACAAGTCACTATACTATTAGAAATATGCTTCGGCTTCTAAATCAATTGACCCTCATTTAAAACTTTAAGCAATTGATGCCTTTAAATCAAATTGCCTTTCATAGTATCCATTCTTTTATCTTGTTTATCCACTCGAGAAAAACCGTTCCTTTAACCTTCCACAAAGTTATTATAACCAACTTCCCATAAAGCCGTTATACTAACTTTATGCATTAGAAACTAGGACATCCTTATCCTCTCATAAAGTCGTCATAACTAACTTCCCATAAAGCCGTTATAACTCTTTATGACTTAGACAACTTTGTTCTCTCTATAACCAAGAGGCTTGTACTTCAATTCAAGTTACACTACTTTCAAAATACTTCAAATATCTTAACTTTACAAGACAAGTTTCTTAACTTAGGAATCAGGTCTCTTATCTTTGGATTAGTTCAAGAATCAATACTTTCCAAATCCAGTATTCTATACTTACTCATGTCAAGAATTACTTGTCTACCTTATTAGGATAAACCATTCTTATAACTCTTCCTTAATGATACGTGAGTTAATTCTCTAACTCAACCAACTAGACATCCTTAAAACAAGTCAAATATATCAAATGACTTCACTTTATTTAAATCACGACGCTCACCGTACTACAGCTTATAACTACTCATGCTCAAGAGATAAGAAAGTTTCCACATACCTCTTATGTTTATTCCACTTGCCAAGTCCAATATGCCGTCCGTAGATGTCAACCTATAATGACCATAATACGTCTATTAGCTTCTAGCTTCAACATAGTATATTCTAATGAAAAGTCCCTTGTTCTACGGGAAAAATTGGACAACACTTCCTATGTTTCTACGTACTTTTCCACCCTTTACAAGGTCTGAATTCAATAATTCCAAGCCACATTCGGCTATAATATCACAACAATTACCAATTTCCTTTAATTTCCTTTTAACCCAACTCGTTATCCTAACATGTTATATAAAAAAAAACCAATTATATATCCCCCTATTTGTAACATGCAACGATTTTTAGCTAACAACCGAATTGATTACAATATGAGTGGCTAACATGCCCCTTTTCGTTTTTCAACAGGACAACAAGATCCAAACCTTTTCAAACTTTAATATAACAGCCTCAGGCTCATTTCTTAACTACTAAAACTTGAAAACTTCATTTACACAAGAAGGTAAAGATTTTACCTCAAGAAGCCCTCTTTCCGAAATCTTCTTCACTTTAAAATTACCCACACGAACCCTCTACAAGCTTGCCAACACTTTTCCTTCTTGAAGCCTTTCCAAAAATCTCACCGGGGTTCATCAATTTGAGAGAGAGGAGAGGGATTTTTCTTTGGGAAACCCTTGCAAATGGTCAAGTCTTGAAGACTTGGCCCTAAAATAAGACCCTCTTTTGGTCAAAAGATGGGAGGGACACTTGTCACCCTCCCATAGGCCTTTTATCAAAATATCCCCTATTTTTCGCCCCTTACCTCGTCAAAAATCCCGCCTTGGCGCTGCGGCCCTGCATTCCGGCGCCGCGGCGATGCAACCTCAGAGGACTTTCGGAAATATCGGGCGCTGCCGAAGCGTGGCGGCGCCTGCGACGCTGCTGAGCTTGTCGCCTGCGTCCGCCACGTAATTTCTAACGCCCGTAACTTCCTACCCCGATATCCAATCGACGAGCGGTTTGTTGCGTTGGAAACTAGACTCAACAACCTTCATACTAGTCTTTTAAAACTCCTCAAAACTCCTAAGGAACTAGGAGATATACCGCTCCAAAGTTGACTGAAAGTCTGCCTGTAACATTTTTCCACCCCAACCCAACCTTCCAAATTCAAATCTTATTTCCTTTCGTACGTTCTTAACTTAACCTCTTGAATTTACGGGGTGTAACATTCTTCCCCCCTTAGAAACATTCGTCCCCGAATGTTCTTTTGGAGTCAATCCAAAATTCCTCGTACTCTACAATTAATGGAACTTTATTATGCCACTTATGACCCTAAGATATCGCACTCGCATACCCATCCATCATTGTCAACCAAGAAAACAGATCCCAAGGGTACACCAACGCTATTTACTCCCATTCAAGGCCTAAAACGCTTCTCTTATCGTACTTTCCACCTACTTCTAGCATTCATACATAGTCTCAATATAATCCGTTCATGACACTTAAACATATAACAACTTTATCATGCATACAAGTCTCTAAAGGATCAAAATATACCTGAAATCGCATAGGCGGGTAAAAGGACCGCTATAATCGGAACCGCTACCACGACCTGCATCGCGACACGGCTGCATGAACATCCTGCCTAGCCATTGAAGGCGAAGAACCCGCAATCGACCCGATAGATCGTGGTTATCCCACCGCATGCACCTCTGCCTGACGCCTTCGCCCAATGGCCCTGTTGGCCGCAAGCATAACAAGCTGTCGACCTAGTCCGACATTCCCCAAAATGAGCTCTACCACAGTAACCACACCGAGGCAAATTTGGCCTCCCCTGGCTACTATCCCCAGACATCTGTGAACCAGCAGCCCCGGAGCCTTGACCCGCTCCCGAATATCCCTGGCGGTCAAACCACCCGCCAGAAGGCCGAGAAGGAGCACTCTGCGTCGGCTGAAATGTAGACCTAGTTCGCTGCCGAGGCCGCCCGCCAAAACTATCTGAAACTCGCTGCCCCGCCCTCTTGGGCCGGATGAACTGATGGCTCTCTCTCCCTATCCTCAATCCCCTGTGCATAACCCTGCATCCTGGCAATATCCATACCGTCAAGAGCCACTCCTGCATACGCGGTAACCATATATCGGTCTAGTCCCATCACATAGCGGTGAACTCGCCCGCCATATCCGCCACAATAGTGGGTGCATACCGCCAATGAGTTAAATTCCTGTGTTGTACTTCACGGTTCTCCCATTCGCCTTAACGCCAAGAACCTATCCAAGCGGGCTCTCGCCTCGTGAGGCAAAAGTGATCGAGGAAGGATTCCGTGAACTCACCCCAAACACCGGAGGAGCACCCACACCTCTAGACAACACCCACGACTCAAACCGGTTCAACGCAATATCGCAGAACCCAGAAAGATAACACAACGGACTCGCCTCCGAGGCCCTAAGCACTGATAGTCCGATGCACTGCCGAATGAACTCGAGGTCCTCTCGGACCTCAACCATAGAACTCGGTGGATTACACCGAAAGTCCGAATCCTCAAACTATCACTCTATGGTTAGCTACGGCTCCGTCGGCCGCTCGCCACAATGCTAGTCAATAATCGGACCGCTCTTCGTAATCTCGATATTCAGCCACAGCTATGGAGCCGAGGCTCGTGCACGAACCTCTCGTGTTACCGCCGCCTGCCTCTAATATCGCTTGGCGTGGCTGAACTCGCCGATCCCCCCATAACCTCAGGCATAGTCTGGGCCTGATTCCTAGAAATCCTTTGTGTACCATTAACAACTCTTGCTGCTGCCTTGCCCTTTCTGGGCCCTGGTCGTCTTCCGTGGAGGCATAACTGATACATATGAATAGGTCAGAGAGGATTCAGCCTAGTAGGACAGCTCTACTGCACGATCTCAGAGGGAGAAGAATGGAAACAAAGCCTAAATGTCCTGCAGCCTCCTGATTATAGATGTGGTGCACAACACATCAATAATCAAGACTCTACTAGACACGGTCTGTAGACACTTTCTGAGGACTAACTGCTCTGATACCACTTTTGTCACGACCCAACCCCGGGCCCGCGACTGGTGCCCTACATGGGCACCCTTACAGGTATACATCAGAGATAATCAGCGGAAATAAAATCAAAGACATGAACAATAGATTAACATAAGAACATGCTAACCAAAACGGTTACCTTTCTGTATATAAATTAAAAACTTGACCAGTTAAATCCTTTTTACAAACCTTGCCCACAACAGTACTACAGACCTCTAAGAGATTTTATACCACTATGACGGGACAGGGCCCCGCCATACCCCCGGAATGTACAAAAGTCTACAACCTCAGGGAACCGTACCAAAAGACAAAGCCTCCGGAGGAATGGAGCTTTCCAAGAGCTGAACAGTGATCCTGAGAGCGCGGATCAGCAAGCTATGTACCTCAACCTGCGACATGAACGCAACCCCCCGAAGGAGGTCAGTACAAAATATGTACCAAGTATGCAAAACTGAAAGTACTGTAATTTAAATCATAATAGTCAAAAATACAGCTGAAGACATATATGATAACCAAATTAACAGTACACTGTGCCTTACTGAAGTGGAAGTAATGAAAGTCAGATTTTTACCTTATACAACATGTCTCAACATATGAACCATAGTCACACCAGGGCTATGAACACCAGCCCTCAAATATCCAAGCGCGCCCGTGGGATTCCCCATCACTGTCGACCGCTAGGTGTAAAATCTAACTCTGTGACGCGCCCGTGGCATCCTTCCTCACTGTCGGCATACACACAAATCTAACCATGTGACGCGCTCGTGGTATCCTACCTCACTGTCGGCGTACACACATACAACACGTATATACCTATATCCTCTGCCCGTGGAATCCCCCGTCACTGCCGACAGCCATAAAAGTAAATACAACCATGTGACGCGCCCGTGGCATCCTACCTCACTGTCGGCGTACACATACACAATACATACATAAATATATATCATGCCCGTGGAATCCCTCATCTCGGGTACATGACTTCATGAGGTGTCCCTCGCATCGTGGGTAGCAAATCCACGGAATCAGGTGGTATAACGATCTTGGGGGTTTACCCCTCATTTATACTCTTACCCTGAAGAAGGTGGTATAACGATCTTGGGGGTGTACCCCTCATTTATACTCTTACCCCTCAAACTACATGCCTCGGAATCCCTCATCGTAAGCATGTCCCCGGTGCATACCCGTGGAATCCCACATCACTGACGGTATGTCCCGGTAAACTCATACTAAGACCATGGAAGCATACCCGTGGAATCCCACATCACTGTCGGTACGTCCAAGTAAACTCATACTATGACCAGGGAAGCATACCCGTGGAATCCCACATCACTGTCGGTACGCCCCGGTAGACTCATAAGAAGGCAATGGAAGCATACCCGTGGAATCCTCCCTCACTGTCGGTACGTCCAAGTAAACTCCTAACTTCTTTAGACTTTCCTTAACATACAAAATGGATCTCATTTTATGACCTTAGGCACTTTCCATATCACTTAACATGTCCTGGGAAATTCAACCCAAAGTACTATGTATTTCTATTCTTTCCAAGATCCCTTTTCCACATAAGACCCCAAGATACTAACACCCGTAGTATCAAGGCTTATCTACATTTCAAACAAGTCACTATACTATTAGAAATATGCTTCGGCTTCTAAATCAAGTGACCCTCATTTAAAACTTTAAGCAATTGATGCCTTTAAATCAAATTGCCTTTCATAGTATCCATTCTTTTATCTTGTTTATCCACTCGAGAAAAACCGTTCCTTTAACCTTCCATAAAGTTATTATAACCAACTTCCCATAAAGCCGTTATACTAACTTTATGCATTAGAAACTAGGACATCCTTATCCTCTCATAAAGCCGTCATAACTAACTTCCCATAAAGCCGTTATAGCTCTTTATGTCTTAGACAACTTTGTTCTCTCTATAACCAAGAGGCTTGTACTTCAATTCAAGTTACACTACTTTCAAAATACTTCAAATATCTTAACTTTACAAGGCAAGTTTCTTAACTTAGGAATCAGGTCTCTTATCTTTGGATTAGTTCAAGAATCAATACTTCCCAAATCCAGTATTCTATACTTACTCATGTCAAGAATTCCTTGTCTACCTTATTAGGATAAACCATTCTTATAACTCTTCCTTAAGGATACGTGAGTTAATTCTCTAACTCAACCAACTAGACATCCTTAAAACATGTCAAATATATCAAATGACTTCACTTTATTTAAATCACGTACGTCTACCGTACCATACAGTTATAACTACTCATGCTCAAGAGATAAGAAAGTTTCCACATACCTCTTATGTTTAGTCCACTTGCCAAGTCCAATATGTCGTCCGTAGATGTCAACCTATAATGACCATAATACGTCTATTAGCTTCTAGATTCAACGTAGTATATTCTAATGAAAAGTCCCTTGTTCTACGGGAAAAATTGGACAGCACTTCATTTGTTTCTACGTACTTTTCCACCCTTTACAAGGTCCGAATTCAATAATTCCAAGCCACATTCGGCTATAATATCACAACAATTACCAATTTCCTTTAATTTCCTTTTAACCCAACTCGTTATCCCAACATGTTATATAAAACATAACCAATTATATATCCCCCTATTTGTAACATGCAACGATTTTTAGCTAACAACCGAATTGATTACAATATGAGTGGCTAATATGCCCCTTTTCGTTTTTCAACAGGACAACAAGATCCAAATCTTTTCAAACTTTAATATAACAGCCTCAGGCTCATTTCTTAACTACTAAAACTTGAAAACTTCATTTACACAAGAAGGTAAAGATTTTACCTCAAGAAGCCCTCTTTCCGAAATCTTCTTCACTTTAAAATTACCCACACGAACCCTCTACAAGCTTGCCAACACTTTTCCTTCTTGAAGCCTTTCCAAAAATCTCACCGGGGTTCATCAATTTGAGAGAGAGGAGAGGGATTTTTCTTTGGGAAACCCTTGCAAATGGTCAAGTCTTGAAGACTTGGCCCTAAAATAAGACCCTCCTTTGGTCAAAAGATGGGAGGGACACTTGTCACCCTCCCATAGGCCTTTTATCAAAATATCCCCTATTTTTCGCCCCTTACCGCGTCAAAAATCCCGCCTTGGCGCTTCCACTTCTGAGAATTTCCTGCATTCCGGCGCCGCTGACGGCCGCAGCCACGCAACGCTGGCTGAAGCTCGCCTGCGTCACCTCACGTAACTTCTAACGCCCGTAACTTCCTACCCCGATGTCCAATCGACGAGCGGTTTGTTGCGTTGGAAACTAGACTCAACAACCTTCATACTAGTCTTTTAAAACTCCTCAAAACTCATAAGGAACTAGGAGATATACCGCTCCAAAGTTGACTGAAAGTCTGCCTGTAACATTTTTCCACCCCAACCCAACCTTCCAAATTCAAATCTTATTTCCTTTCGTACGTTCTTAACTTAACCTCTTGAATTTACGGGGTGTAACAATAATGCAGGATAAACTTTTAGGGTTTTATTCTCAATTCTCATATTGTAGAGGTCACTCAAGTTTTCCTGTGTCCATTCCACAGCCCATGTCGGGAAAAGCTTGTTACAATTATGGTTATTTTAAGCAATGTAAGAGAGATTGTCCTAAACTTAGATAAGGTGGAGCTCATACACCTACGACTCTAGCACAATCTTCTACAGGTGGTGGACAATCTAGTAGAGGGGTTCTTAGTTGAGTCATGGTGGTCATCAGACCAGTAGATGTGGATCGTAGTCAAGTAGAGATGGGGTGCGTACAGGCTGCATTGGTTATTAGGGTACTTAGTCTGATGGTAGACGTGCTCACTTCTATGCCTTCTTTGGTAGGCCAGAGGCCGAGGCTTCTGATGAAGTCATTATAGGTATCATCTCAATCTGTCATTGGTCTGGCTCATTGTTATTTGATATGGACTCTATATTTTCCTTTGTGTCTACATATTTCTCTATGGGTCTGGATATGTTGTGTGATATAATTGATGTCCCTATTCATTTTTCTACCCTGTTGGTAATTTTGTGATAGTAGATTAAATATATCGGTCATGTATGGTTACATTCATGGGTTATGATACTTGGGTAGACTTAGTTATATTGGATATGGTTGATTTGATATCATTCTGGGTATGGACTAGTTGTCACTGTATCATGCGATCTTAGACTGTCATACCAAGACAGTCACTCTACCTATTTTAGGTATCTCATGGTTAGAATGGAAGAGTACTACAAGCCCTGTAGCAAAGAATATTATTGCTTTCCTTCATGTTAGGAAGTTGGTAGATAAGGGTTGTTTGGCATACTTGGCGCATATTCGGTATATGAGTGTTGATACTCTTTCACTTGAGTTTGAACCTGTAGTGAGTAAGTTTTCTGAGGTTTATAGAACGGATTTTTCGGGTATGCTTCCGGATCGAGATATTGATTTTTGCATTGGTTTGGAGCTGTGTACTCATCCCATTTCTATCCTATTGAATCGGATTGCTCCAACGAAGTTGAGAGAGTTGAAGGAGCAGTTACAAGATTTGTTGAGCAAAGGTTTCATTAGACCAAGTGTGTGTCACTGGAGTGCTCCGATTCTATTTGTGAAGAAGAAGGACGGTACCATGCGAATGTGTATTAATTATCGGTAATTGAGCAAAGTCACCATCAGAAATAAGTATTTGATACCTCGCATTGATGTTTTATTCAATCAACTTCATTGTGCTTTAGTATTTTCGAAGATTTAATAATGTGTTATTTGGAATTATTTGTGAGTTCTTAATAATGTCTTTTGGGCTTACTAATGCCCCTAAAGAATTTCATAGATTTTATAAATGGGATACTCAAGCCTTATTTGGACTCATTTTGTTATCATTTTTATTGATGACATTCCGGATTATTTTAAGAGTGAGGACCACGATAAACATTTGAGGGTGGTTCTTGGTTTGCTGAAGGAAAAGACGTTGTATGCCTAATTTTCAAAATGTGAGTTTTGTCTTAGTTATGTGGCATTTATAGGACACGTAGTTTTAAAGGAGGGTATCAAGGTGGATCCTAAGAAGATTTAGGTGGTCAGAGATTGGGCTAAGCCTACTTTGGTGACCGAGATTCAGAGTTTCATGGGTCTCGCGAGTTATTATTATCGGTTCGTCAAGAGTTTCTCATCTATTTTTCTCATTTGACTTAGTTGACTCAGAAAGACATGCCTTTTCAGTGGTCCATTGAATTTGATGAGACCTTTCAAAATCTTAAGTCACTTTTGACTTAAGGCCCGATTTTAGCCCTACCAATGGCAAGGGAAGAACTAAACCATTTATTGTGTTTCTTCTAGTATTGGTTTGGGTTGTGTAATAATCCAGGAGGGTAGAGTGATATCATATTCATCGAGGAAATTGAAGGTTCATGAGAAGAGCTACATCACTCATGATTTGGAGTTGGCAGTGCTAGTCTTTGCATTGAAGATTTGGCGGCACTATCTATATGGGTTCATTGTAATGTATTCACCCGATCACCGCATCTTTCAACGTGTGTTTAATCAATGGAATTTGAATTCTAGATAGTGTAGGTGGATGGAGTTACACAAATATTATGATATGACTATTTTTTACCATCGGAGAAAGGCTAATATAATGGTAGCTTCCTTGAGTCAAAAGGCAGTGAGTATGGGGAGCTTGGCTCATTTAATTGTTGATGAGCATCTTTTGGCATTACAGATTTAGTCCTTAGCCAACATTTTTGTGAGACTCGATATTTCAAACCTGGGTAAGATTTCAGTTTGTGTAGAGGTGATGTCGTCTCTTTTGTATCAAATCAAGGCACAACAGTTTGATGATGAGAAGTTGTGTAAGATCAGGGACAAGGTGATGCAAGGGTAAGCCAAAGAGTCTATGTTTTATAGTGAGGGAGTCTTGAGGATCAAGGGGAGAGTGTGTCTAACTTGTGTGGGAGGTTTGATGAGATTGATCATAGAGGAGGCTCATAGTTCCAGATATTATATTTATCCGGGTGCAACAAAGATGTATCATGATTTGAAGCAACACTATTGGTGGGGTGCGATGAAGATGGACATTGTGGAGTTGGTGACTCAGTGTTTAACTTGCCAACAACTTAAGTATGAGCACCAGAGACTGAGTGGTATGACTCAGAGATAGCTATGGACTTTGTAGTTAGGCTACCAAAGACTTTAGGCAAGTTTGATGCAATATGAGTTATTGTGGATAGGTTAACCAGGTCTGCACATTTTATTCTAGTCTAGACGACTTACAATTCTGAGAAGTTGGACGAGATTTATATTAAAGATATTGTTCGGCTGCATAAGGTGTCTATTTCTATTATTTCGGACCGATGTACTCAGTTAACTTCTCATTTTTGGAGGATGTTACAAAAGGAGTTGGGTACTCATTCAAATCTTAGCACAACATTTTACCCTCAGATGGACGACCAGTCCAAGCGGACCATTCAGGTTTTGGAGGATATGTTACGGGCTTGTGTGATTGATTTTGGTGGTCACTGGGACTAGTTTTTACCTTTGGCAGAGTTTACTTATAACAACAGTTATTACTCCATCATTGATATGTCGCCATTTGAGGCTTTATATGGTAGGAGATGTTATTCCCCGATTGGGTGGTTTGATACTTTTGAGGTGAGTCCATATGGTACCAATTTGTTGAGAGACTCCTTAGAGAAAGTGAAGATGATCCAAGACAAACTCCTAGCGGCTTCGAGTAGACAAAATGAGGATGCGGATTGAAAGGTTCTAGATATGAAGTGCATGGTTAGTGATAGGTGATCGGTGTATTTTATATACACTTTTCGAGTCGTTTTTAGTTAGTCTTTTGTCCCTTTTTGTACAAATAAGTGTCGTATTAGGATAGATTTTCTTTCTTTTGAGTCAAAGTGGTTAAAATGGCCAATGGCGGAAAAGGAGCTAAAAGAGGGCAAAAGTGGAGGTTCCAGAGCTTAAAAGCAGAGAAAGTGGCGAACAAGGCAGAAACGCAGGTCAGCGCCGCGACGCCTCATGCCAACAGTGCGTGGTCGCGCGCTAACCATCGAGAGGCTACGAAGTTGCAGCACGCGCGCCTCGCATGCCAGAGAGCGTGGCCGCGCGCCAAATCACCCGGGATCGCAGACTTCCCGCGGCGCCGATAGCGTGGCCGCGGGACGCGGAAAATCGAGTTTAATGACGACTCGCCAGGCCTGAAGGGGAAAAGGTTGAGGCGGTTTTGAGCCTATAAAAGGAGAACCCTAGGCAGTTTTTAAGGGTTCCCTTTCTTGCACAACACAAGGATTCTTGGATTGAAGATTGGAGACCATAGTTTAGTAATTTTCTTTCCTTTTCTTTCCTTTATTTCAGTTTTTATGATGAACCTTGAATTAGTTCTTGTCATGTCAATGGCTAGGAACTAATTCTTTTATAGGGCTTTCCATGTTAAATCACTAGAAACTTATGTTATGAATTGATGCATGTTTATGGTAATTCTTCTTCTTGTTGAGATTTATCCAATAATTGCTTTGAATGCTTGGTAATTAATTGATCACTAATTATCATTACTTATATGATTTCTAATCAAACTTCGAAAGGAGGAGGTTGTGAATATGCTGTAAGTTGGGTAGACATATTTTGGATTGGGGATGAAAATACCTCAATTACTTATGTAGCGTTAATGAGAGGCTTAACAACCCTAATTTTACGCATGGTGCGTGACGGTTAACTAGGTTTTTGGTCTTAATCCTCCTATAGAGTCATCCTTATCACCGAAAGGTAGAAAGGAGCAATACTGGGGTTGAGTGTTTATATAGCCTTAACGGGAGTATAAAACGATTTCGTAAACCTGCTAGCTCCGAGAGAAGAAGAACCATAATTTATTGCATTAATAAGTAACATAAGTAGATAGTTGAGGAGACGTGGAAGCCCTATTCTCATCACAACTGAAGTAACCCTATAGTTAATTAGCCTTTACAATTATTAGTTATAAACAACAAAAATCAATATCGGTTACCAAATAGATACCAAAAGATAGATAATTGGTACTTGAACACTAATCCTTGTGGACGATATTCGGTCTTACCAAGACTATATTACTTGTCACGATAACGCACTTGCTAAAGCAGTGCATCTTTTCGCGCATCAAGTTTTTGGCACCGTTGCCGGGGATTAGGCATAGTTCAATATCAAGTTATCTATTTTTAATTTCTAATTTGGTTTTTAATTTTTAATTTTTTTATTTTTACGTTTTTTTACTTTTTTTCGGTAAAAAAATCAGTTGTCGTGATATGTTGTCTGTTTTTGATCTATTTCAGGAAATCAGTTTGTGCGAAGGAGAAGAGGGGCAGACACTCTTGTTCCCTTCAATCCAGAGATTGAGAAAACCTGTAAACAGAACAGAAAGAATCAGCGGATTGCAACCTTGATAGATATGGACGGTGTTCAAAACAACAATATGATGAGAGAAGGGTTAGGTGAAAATCAACCTAACCAAGGAATGCCTCGGCAAGTGCCTATGGATGTCGAGGAGAGAGTGCAAGTCCAGGCAGAAAGGAGCCTGGGAGACTACGTACTACCGAGGGTGAATGAAGCACATACATGTATTAGGCTCCCTGCAATAGGAGCAAACAACTTTGAGATAAAACCGGCGATTCTGAGCATGGTGCAGAACACAGTGCAATTTGGAGGACTGCCATCAGAGGATCCACATATGCACATAGCTAATTTCTTGGAGCTATGTGCAACTTTCAGATATAACGGCGTTACTGATGATGCCGTCAGATTGAGGCTCTTTCCCTTTTCACTCAGGGATAGAGCAAAAGTATGGTTGAATTCCCTGCCAGCTGATTCAATTTTTACATGGCAAGAGCTGACACAAAAAATTTTGGCCAAATTCTTTCCCCCATGCAAAGCAGCAAAATTGAGAGGGGAGTTGAATAACTTCTACCAAGCAGATGGAGAGTCGTTGTACGAAGCGTGGGAAAGGTTCAAAGATTTGCAGAGAAAATGCCCACACCATTGCATTGAGTTGTGGAACTTGGTCCACATCTTCTATAACGGCTCAGCGGAACAACCAGAACCATTATAGATGCAGCAGCAGGTGGGACATTCATGAGGAAAACAGCCCACGACGCTCACGAGTTATTAGAAGATATGGCCACCAACAACCATGTCACAGAAGAGAGATCAACGAGTGGGAGGAGAACAGTGGGAGTCCACGAAATAGATGCCATTGCTGCCTTGAATGCCCAAGTGGCCTTGTTGACGAAACAGTTGCAAAGAACATACAAGATCGCTGAATACAGCGGATGCCTAAAAGTCGTGGAAATATGTGGTGGCCCACATACATTCGATAGGTGTCCTTCAGCTGATCCTAATAATATACCAATGGAGCAGGCAGAGTGTCAGGCCGTGGGTAATTATCAGAGGCCACAGAACAACCCCTACTCCAACACATATAATCCAGGGTGGAGGAATCACCCAAATTTCTCATGGAGAGGAGACCAGGGGCAGCAGAATCAATATAGGGGCCAGTACCAAAACCAGCAGAACCAACATCAGCAGCCCTTCACTCAGGCCTCACCTTCCCAACAATTTAATACACCTGTCCAGCCAGAAAAGCCAGACGAGCTGAGAGCAGCTTTGTTGGCACTCACCAACGCCTGCACTCCAGGATGTAGCTAGATCCTCATTCAGGAACTTGGAAACACAAATGGGTCAGCTAGCGAAGCAAGCAAACAGCAGGCCACATGGTACACTGCCAAGCAACACAGAGGTAAATCCGAGGGAGCAATGCCAGACAGTACAATTGAGAAACGGCAAACAGTTGGAGCAGCAGTCACCAAAGACAGTAGTTGAGCAAATGACAGAGGTGGAAAAAGAGAAGGTAGTTGAATCTCACCCAGTAGTAGAGAAAACTCCAGAGAAGGAGTATACAGAGAAGATCTCATTCCCCCAGAGATTACAGCGGAAGGCAGTTGATAAACAATTCTCCAAATTTTTGGAGACATTCAGAAAGTTGCATATCAACATACCTTTTATAGAAGCATTGGAGCAGATGCCCTCCTATTTCAAGTTCATGAAGGAGATCTTGGGGAAGAAGAAGAAATTGGCGGAGTATGAGATAGTAGCACTAACGGAGGAGTGCAGTGCTATCTTACAGAAGAAGTTGCCTCCTAAACTAAAAGACCCAGAGAGCTTTACACTACCTTGCATAGTTGGCAGGGTGACATGCAACAGGGCTCTGTGCGATTTAGGGGCAAGTATAAATCTGATACCGTTATCGGTATTTAAACGATTGGAGTTGGGCGAGGCAAAACCAACCACAGTGAGCCTACAACTAGCCGATAGGACAGTGGTTCATCCAAGAGGAAAGATTGAGGACGTGATTGTTAAAGTAGGAATTTTTTTTTTCCTGCGAACTTCCTCATTCTTGACATGGAAGAGGACGCAGAAATCCCTATCATATTGGGGAGACCATTCCTAGAGATAGGGAGAACATTGATCGATGTAGAAAGAGGAGAGCTGACATTGAGGGTGGAGAAGGAAGAAATGGTGTTTAAAGTATTTAAACACATCATTGAGCCACCAACCATGAGCAGGTGGTAATCAAGACCATCAAACCCCGTGAGCCCGCATAAGTCAAACCAAGGAGATGAGCCCACGAAAGGTGTATGGCTTGCGAACCTCCACAAACGCAGTATGTGTTCTCGAACTTCCTTAACGATAATGCTAAGAGGAGAAGAAAAAGAAAACGAAAATGTGGAGAAAATGGATTAGTTGTGGGGTTGATCCACCCCACGTTTATTGAATTAAGGAACTTGCGTCCGGCTAAAAGACGTTAAAGACAGCACTACTTGGGAGGCAACCCAAGGTATTTTGATTTATTTTACTTTAATGTAATAGTTCTTTTTTAAGAACGGTCTCACGGAGTTAGTGTTTGTGTTTTGATTGACAGGTATAGGTCAATAAATTGAAGGGTGAAAAACTGAGGAACAACAGGGATTTCCAGAAAAAGCGCCGGCGCGCCCAGAGCACATACGCGCCAAAAATCCGTAAAATTGCCAAGTCTGCGCGGCTACCGTAATAGGCCGCGAGCGAAATTCCCAAGCAGGTAACATCAGCCGCGGCGCCAAAAGCAGGGTCGCGACGCCAAAGCGGAAATCCAGAAATTAAAAGACGCCCAGAAATCAGATTTTCCCCAATTTCAAAACCAAAACCTAACCCCCCTTCTCCACAAAACTCACGAAAATCCACAATTTACCCACAAATCCTCCACAAATCAAACCCAACCACAACCAAAACTCTTAAATTCCTAAAGCCCTTAGCTATCTCAACCAACAAAACTCCACCCCATTGCCTCAAATCACCATTAGAAGCAAGAACACCTTGAAGAACATCATAAAAAGGTAATCTTCATCTTTTCTTGAAAGCTTTCAGTAGTTAAAGAAGGTAGTAGTTTGGAGAAGTGTGCATTGTGAAGTAGTTGGGGTGCTGAAAAATTGGCTGTGAAGTCTAGAGAAGGAGTAGACAAGGAGGGTGTGGGTATTGGGTAGTAGAGTTAAAGTTTGGGGGTGTTAGTGTTTTAGCTGCTAATTGTTGATTGTGTTGGGGAACATTTGTGCTACTAAGTTGTAAGCTGCAGAAAGTGTTGTAACCATGCCTGCCTGAAAAAGAAGAGCCTATGCATCGACATCAGCCCCGCAATACGACGATACTAGGTTCGTGAGCTACCAAGATTATGAAAGATACAAAAAGCTTGGTACTGCACTTTAATCCTCGAAAGGGAAATGGACTATCGGAGGAGTCGCAGGGAGGAGGATATCATGAGCCCATTCGGCAATGATTGAGATGATGGGGTGGAGGAGATTTGTAAACCCGACAAGATAGAACCTATGAACACAAAGAATGGTGCGTGAATTCTATGCTAACTTTCCGAGAGGGTGGACAACAAATGCTTTGTCGGGAAAATATATGCCCGTGACAAGTGTGATAAATATATCTCTAAAACAGCAGATGTTGAAGAAAGGGTGACGATCGGTTATTTCGCATCACGGTCGAGAAGACCACCAAAGATCAATCGACGCCGCACATACATGAAGCTACCCCGGGCTGCATTTGATATTGCAGAAATGGGTCAAGAGGATCGAGCAAAGGCCAACAAAACAGCCAAGGGTTGGCTATATTTCATCAGTTCCCGTCTGATCCCATCAACGCACTTCACCAGAGTGCCAGAAGATAGGATTAAATTGATATATGGAATAATGATGGGGAAAATGATTGATGTGGGGAAAGAGATAGTGCAGAGCATTGAAGAAATCAGCAGGTTGGTAACAACAAGTGGATTGGGACATGGCTCACTTATCACTGAATTATGCCACATGAATGAGGTCCCAATCTTACCCACTGACACTAAAGAGAGAAACCAACTACCTGTGTCATATGAGATAGTGCACTCTTTCCCAGACCCAAGCCCCCCAGCAGCAAGAAAAAGAACACAACCACCACCACCATCAGCAGCAACAGCAGAGGCCACAATGAACGAAGATGAGCCTGAAATAGAGGCTCAATATGCGGCAGGGCCTAGCCACCAGCCTACCACAGATTCAGAACCCTCAGTGCCCATGATGGAGCAATTGCTTCAGAATCAGATGAGAATGATGCAGAGTTTGGACACAGTGATACAAGGACATCAAGAAACGCGGCAGCAAATTAATGAGATGAGTTCCTTGTTCAACCAGTGGTCCATGCACTATCCCATACCACCGCCACCACCACCATTTTAGCCAAGTCTGTAAGTGTCTTGTTTTCTTTTATTGTCTTTGAGTCTACACACATTAGGGACAATGTGTGATTTAAGTTTGGGGGGTGTTTTATTTGTGTCTTATTGCGTTTTATTTAAGTCTTTTTGGTGTTTTTATATATTTTTGAGTCACAAATTTTTTTCTTTTGAGTCATAATTGTCTGTCAAAGATCATGTATGCTGTAGTTACTAGAAACACCTAGTGAAGTAAGGTGGAATAATGTAATGGAATTAGAAGCAACTATCTAAACACCTAGGTTTGATATGCCAAGAACTCACAAAATATGTCTATTTGGAGTTTCTTGCTTAAATTATGCATGCTAAATGATGAAAACCTATGTGTTATGATTGCTTGCTATTTGAGGCGAAATAGTTAGGATGTGCATGTTAGGGAGATGACTCAGACATTTCTTTGATAGTCAATTCTTACCACTCTTTTTCTATCCCTGACTTCAAAAGTATCCCTAGTCAGCCCCATTGAGCCTAAAAATTGAAACTTCTTCTTTGACACCCTATATTCCCACAAATTGTGCCATAAGTACAAATGTGAAATAGTGGAATAAATTGTGTTAAAAAAGAGACAAAAAGAGTGAACAACTTTGATGCACCCCAATAAAAAGAATAATAAGAAATAGGCAAAAGCCTAAGTTTGGGGGTGCCTGTTATTATGATACACTTCACCCTCCCAAAACAAAAGAGGGGAAAAATAGATTTGAAGTGAAGAAAAGAATCCAAAGAGAGGGGAAACAATGAAAAGCTAAAGAGCTTATGGTACACAAAAATGAGCCTGAAAGCCTATTTTTACCTACCTATACCTAAGCCTACATTACAACCCTTAAAAGTCCTAAAGATCTCTTTTATGCATATCCAGGATTAGTGGAGAATAGCAAATTAAACATGCCATAGGATTTTTCTATTTTACAAGCATGATTTAATATTTGACGTCCATTAAGCATGATAAAAATGAGTTTGCGAAATATCTAGCTTAATGTGTTTAGTGTGCTAAAATTTCATGCTATATGTTCCTGCATATTATTCTGCTAACCTTCATGTTTTTCTAGATAACACTAATGCAGCAAAAGTGATCAATGTCAGTGAGTCTTTTATTTTCCTTTTTCTTGAGTCTTCTATTTCTTTCTTTCTATCTTTGCTCGAGGGCGAGCAAAGGTTAAGTTTGGGGGTATTTGATCGGTGTATTTTATATACATTTTTCGAGTCGTTTTTAGTTAGTCTTTTGTCCTTTTTTGTACAAATAAGTGTCGTATTAGGATAGATTTTCTTTCTTTTGAGTCAAAGTGGTTAAAATGGCCAAATGGCGGAAAAGGAGCTAAAAGAGGGCAAAAGTGGAGGTTCCAGAGCTTAAAAGCAGAGAAAGTGGCGAACGAGGCGTAAACGCAGTCGCGCCAGCGCGCTTATGCCAACAGTGCAGGTCGCGCGCCTAATCATCAGAGGCTACGTGTTGCAGCGGCCGCGCCTCGCAGAAGAGAGCAGGGCCGCGACGCCAAATCACCCGGCGATCGCAGACTTTTGCGCCGCGCGCCGATAGCGCGGCGCCGACGCGGAAAATCAGTTTAATGACGCACTCGCCAGCCCGGCGGGAAAAGGTTGAGGCGGTTTGAGCCTATAAAAGGAGAACCCTATGCGCTTTTAAGGGTTCCTTTCGCACAACACAAGGATTCTTGGATTGAAGATCGAGACCATAGTTTAGTAATTTTCTTTCCTTTTCTTTCCTTTATTTCGCTTTATGATGAACCTGAATTAGTTCTTGTCATGTCAATGGCTAGAACTAATTCTTTATATGTGGCTTTCCATGTTAAATCACTAGAAACTTATGTTATGAATTGACGATGTTTATGGTAATTCTTCTTCTTGTTGAGATTTATCCAATAATTGCTTTGAATGCTTGGTAATTAATTGATCACTAATTATCATTACTTATATGATTTCTAATCAAACTTGAAAGGAGGAGGTTGTGAATATCTTGTAAGTTGGGTAGACATATTTTGGATTGGGGATGAAAATACCTCAATTACTTATGTAGCGTTAATGCAGAGGCTTAACAACCCTAATTTTACGCACGCGCGACGGTTAACTAGGTGGTTGGTCTTAATCCTCCTATAGAGTCATCCTTATCACCGAAAGGTAGAAAGGAGCAATACTGGGGTTGAGTGTTTATATAGCCTTAACGGGAGTATAAAACGATTTCGTAAACCTGCTAGCTCCGAGAGAAGAAGAACCATAATTTATTGCATTAATAAGTAACATAAGTAGATAGTTGAGGAGACGTGGAAGCCCTATTCTCATCACAACTGAAGTAACCCTATAGTTAATTAGTCTTTACAATTATTAGTTATAAACAACAAAAATCAATATCGGTTACCAAATAGATACCAAAAGATAGATAATTGGTACTTGAACACTAATCCTTGTGGACGATATTCGGTCTTACCAAGACTATATTACTTGTCACGATAACGTGCACTTGCGTTAAAGTGTGTGCATCTTTTCGCGCATCAATAGGGTTTTATTGAAGGTATCATCTATGAAAGGTGTGATGAGATTTAGCAAGAATGGGATGTTTATTCTGAGATATATCATGCCATTTGAGATTCTATAGAGTGTTGGAGAGGTGGCGTATAAGTTGGCTTCGCCACCAGGCCTTTTAGTGTTCATCTGGTATTTTATGTTTTCATATTGAAGAAGTATCATGTTGATTGGTCCTACGTCATCCTATGAGACTCCATGTTATTTGATTAGAATTTGGAGTTTGAAGAAGAGCCTATGGCCATTTTGGACAGACTGGTTAGAAACTTGATATCAAAAGAGATTGCTTCAGTGAAAGTGCAATGGAAACATCCTCCTATTGACTAGGCTACTTGGGAGACCGAAGGTGATATATAGAGTCGATACCCCCACCTTTTTACTGATTCTGATATGTTTTTCCATTTCATTTCTATCCGTTTGAGGATAAACATTTGTTTAATTAGTACGATGTAATGACCCGTTCGGTCATTTTTTGTGAAAGACATTTGCTTGATCAAATTAACTATTTTGTAGACTCTATGTGAGGTTTGTGACTGGTGGGGATGGGTAGCATGGTTCCCGAGGTATATTTAGATGAGTTTCGAAAGAAAATCTAAGTTTGATAGTTTTGAAATGAAATAGTTGATCCAAAGCTGACTTTTGAGTATATGGGTTTGTTTCTGAGTTTCATCGCTTTCGGTTGGTTTGAAACATCATTTGTGACTTAGCCTAGTATTTTGTTTTCTTCATGAGGCGTTCGGATGTGTTTTGAGTCATTATTTCTTAATTGTGAAATTTGAGGAAATTGGGTGAATTTTTAGAAAAGTGGACCTTAGCTTGGTCATATGAGAATTCCAAGTGCGCGAGCAAGTTTGTATCATCGTTTACACTTGGGTAGCATATTTGGTTTATGTCTGGAAGGATTCAGGTTAGTTTCTGGTGGTTGATTGAAGTTTGGACTTTTGATATAGCTGATGGTTTCTGGTGTGTACCGCACCAGCGAGCTTTGGCTTCTTCTACAGATCCACTTCAGAAAATGTTGGTCCGCATATGCGAGCCATGGGAAGGTTGGGAGATTTAGCTTCTGCGATATTTTATGCTCATGAACGATCCACCTCTGCAGAGTTATTTCTGCTTTTGTGAATTTTAGGTACTTTAAGTAGGGTCGCTTCTGCGGTCATTTTTCCACATGCGCAAACCACTTCTACAAGGATGATTCTACAGAAGCAGAATCTCTACGGAATCGTTGTATCAAACCTAAAATAAAATACCCATTTTGACTTCACTTTTTGTATTCTATCTTTTTGAGATCTAAGCTCGGCTAGTGAGGAAGTTAAAGGTACATCATCATCTTTCATCTGGGGGAAATCATTCTAACTCATTTCCTTTGTCTATTCATGAATCTATCTTTAAATCTAGGGTTATTTCCATAATTTGGGTAGTATAAACCTAGGGTTTTGTCTAAAAGATAGGAGAGCTTAATGGGTGGAATTAAGGGCCAAGATTGAGGCTTTTTTATTTGATATTCCATATTTAAGATGTGTAAGATAGAATGGTCTAATACTAAGTTCAATTTGTTGTTTTTATTCCATGAAATTTAGTTGACTGATGAGATCACTATCATGATTCTAGAACATTAAAGTTTTAATTTTACCCTTGTGGGTTCGGGGTCAATTTGGGGGTCGGGTATTCAGTTTCTTTGAAAGGTTATACCTTTGTGTATATATTAGAATACTTATTGATGTAGATTCTATAATATTAGACTACGAACGTTCGGAGGTGCTTGGCTAAGGGTTAGTTCATGGCACTTGTTCGCCAGAGGTAGACTATGGTTTTCCCTTTTAGACTTCGATAGAAGCATGTATTTTATATAGATATTGAAAAGTCTTTGGTGTGTTGGGGGTCCCACCTTATTGGCTGTGATGAGTTCTTGGGTAGGTACTGATGTTGAACTGTTTTGGGTGAACATCCTTAGGATTTATCCTGACTGTTGTTATGTAGGCTTGTCGTTATTATGTGGGCTTGCCTCCATTGTTGATATTACTTGTTGGAATTACTCATCACATATGTCTTCTGATATAAAAGACTGATTATGTGGAATAATGTGTTATTAATAATTTTGAGACGTGTTATTCATCTCTTGAACTTGATTGCATCTCATACTTCATGAATATTTGCCTCATTATTGTTGCTTTTACACACTCATGTTATTATGTTATTGGCATGGAGTGATATGGAATGTTGATAGTCTGTTGATACTGGAAACTAATGTAATAATAATGTTATGAGATGGTTGAAAATACTGAGATAATGATGATTGATATGGTTTGACAAATGAGTCTGAGGCTCGAGCCAGACCGATGGATTATTTCGGCTGGTTATGAGCAATTTATGAACTTTGCGGGTCCCCCCTGATTTATTACTATATGGCAATGTCTGATAGAATTT
Organism: Przewalskia tangutica; assembly: GCA_029844215.1. Lineage (NCBI taxonomy): Eukaryota > Viridiplantae > Streptophyta > Magnoliopsida > Solanales > Solanaceae > Przewalskia > Przewalskia tangutica. The sequence continues at coordinate 131,556,572 of CM056720.1, read as the reverse complement.
GTATAGCAAATTTATTGAAAGGTACCTTGCATTCATGCATTTCATCCATTTACACACATTGTATCACGATATTTGTACTTAATTTGGAATTACTATTGTGATAAGGTGACTACGTGTTGGCTATATTTTCATGATTCTCAGTTGACTTAAGTGATGAACCATACATGTTCTTGAAAGTTACTTGTGTGCTTAATAAGACTGTGTATAATAGGAATTATATGTGTGTCAACCTGACATTTATGTCTGTTACATGTATTATGTCGTTATCGATCTATGATGCTTACGGGGATATGTTGTGTACTCATACTACACTTGCTGCATTCTTTTTGGATGCAAATACACCACCAGACCTCGTGCTGAGTCTGAGTTGGTGGATTCGAGTATTCATGGTGAGACTGCACATCCTCAGCATGTCCTGGATGCTTCTTCTTACTTCCTGTCTTTGTTATGTTCATTTCAGACAGTATCAGATATTTATTCATATTATATATTAGAGGCTCTTGTACTGATCTGATTAGATCATTGGGAACTGTAATAAATAGATATTCAGAATTTTGTTACTCCTTTATTTATATTAATAAGACATTTTAATTAATTATTTCTTCTATTTCCGCTTAAATTATTAATTATGTTTGTTGACTTGGGAAGTGGTTCGTCTACCGGCCACACCATCCTAAAGGGGTCAAGACACTTATTGAGTTGCCAATAGATACAATTTATATCTATATTCATTGTCAGTTTTTTATTTTGTGGAAAAAGTTGTTACATTATTATTCATTTTGTGTAAAAGTTAGTTTTTAGTTGAATAGTCACAATAACTTGAGAGGAATTAATATCTAAATATTATCCTTAAATAAATTTACTTTAATTTTACATCACCGCAAATAGGGATGTTCATGATTTGATTTGGATCGGTTTCTGAATAAACTCAAAATCAAACAAATTTAATCATAAATCAAATCAAATATAATACACATTCATCGGTTTGGTTATAGTCAATTTGGTTAGATTTAATTTGATTTTTAGATTTTTAAGAAACCTAATGGTATTTCTCTCTATAAGTTTTTGCCCTACTATTCGGAATGAATTTTTCATTCTTTTCTAATTTAATTTATTATTACCCTTTTATTGTAGTGTCTATAATATTCTTGGATTATGAAAAACAAATCTTAAGATTTATAAGCTTTAATCAAGTGAATAAAGTGTTATACCCCGTATTTTCAGAGTATGTACGTGAGGACGTACGTAGAAAATTTGAGCCTTAAGTTAGGCAAGTTTCGAAATTTGTACACAACACCCGATTAGAGTCGTTTTTCGACGAAACGTTTCCATACTTTTGTTGGGAAAATTCGCTATGTCATTTATAATTTTTATGGATTTTTCCGAGAGATTAAACATTTTGGACCAACGGGAGGGCGATACATGTGTCACCTCACATCGAAGCAAAGGGACGCGAAATGGCCATTCTTGGCACGCTTTTGTTGCCCAATTTTGGTCAAGGGTTAGGTAGGATATTTTTGTAGTTGATGAGCAAGTGGGACCCACAAACACATGGCTTGATCTTGACCTTACACTTGCTATACACTTGGAAGAATCTTGGCCATTGTTGGCCATTTCTTCACCTATAAATACCCTCCACGTTGATGAACTTCTTCATCCAAAATTGTTCTAAGTGTTAAAAATCTCTCCTCCCCTCAACCTTGAAATCGCCCAACACCCTCCCTTGGTTAAGGCCTTCGCCGAGAGCCTCCTCCTCCTCATGGTGTCTAGCCATGGGTATCCCCTAGCCTAGTTGTTTTCAGATAATACCCTTTGTCAGGTATAGAAATACTCTCCTAGTATTGTTGTAATGTCCAAATACTCGCCCAAATACCTTGTAGTATTCCCAAGGTTACACTTATACAAAAGCCCGTAAAATACGATTATACTTCCTTTAGCCACAAAACGAAACCCTAAGGAAATCTTCACCCGTTGTTGAAGTTGTAAGTAGAAGTTGGTTAGAACTTCTAAGGGTTTTTTGAGCGCTGAGTGAGCTAAGCGTTGCTCAGATCGACTTTATACTTGGATAATTTTGGGCTTATCGAGGTAAACACTCATCGTTCTTCTATTGTAATTGGAAATTACATAAGTGTTGAATATATAGTTGTTGTATACTATATATAGAACTGAACTTAGTATTGTGGCAATGTCTTTGACTTAAGCTCAAGAATAAAGAATTGAACAAGAATCACATGTAAGGATAATAAAGAGAAGAATCGAATCAGAATTACCTAGGTCAGACATAAGAGACTTATGTAGCATTACGTAGTAGAATTGTACGCGTCAGGTTAGACGTGTTAACCCCGGTTGGCTTCGTAGCCGACTCGATAAAGGAGGAGATTTACGCTGGGAGGTGCCGAATTTTCTCAGAGAAAGATAGAAACTTGTGTTTTGGGGTTAATAGACGCCAGTGACCTTTATAGGTGAAAGTACTAAGAGTAGCGATTCTACCGAGTGGAAAGGGCTAGTGCGTTGTAGTACTTGGAGCTTTTTGCTTATTGTCGATAATCGCCGCGAGGTATGTGAACCTCTTCCTATCTCTTCTAGCGTGATATGTGTGAACTATGTAGTACGCAGACGCATACGTGTTAATCGTGTTTGATTGTTCTTAAAACATAAAGTGTTATAACGCTTTGGGAAGTTGGTTATAATGACTTTATATAGGTAAGAAAATACTTTGTGGTTTTAAAAGGTAACTGATGTGAATTATAACTGGCTAGTTATAATAAAGAACTTGATGTATTTCAAAAGATTTATAAATCGTTTTGGAAGGGAGAGTAACACTTGGTTTTAAAAGGTTTTAAAAGAGTTATACTAGCTTTATGGGGAGTTAGGTATAATGTCTTAAGAGAGGTAAAGAAAATGGTTTACTGATGTTAGAAGTTAAGAGACTTGATCTTATAAGATAAGAGACTTAACTTATTTGTTTTAATGTGAATGTTTGTGTGAAACCTCATTCGTGAGTAATGAGTACTTGGTTTTATTTAAAGGATAATGTTTCTTGATTTGGAAATCGAACGTGTATCGGCTGCACCTGCGTTAATAAAGGAAAATGTATTGAATAATGATGAATTGTATTAAAACCAAGAGAAACCTTCATCCGCATAGAAACTAAGATGAGACAAAATGATATACATTTTCTAGATCATGGTCAGTAATAAGAATGTTGTAAACAAGAATAACCTACTCACGTGAGACATATATTACTCAATTGTTCTAAAAAGGAATCAAGTGATTAAGTTGGAAACTATGAAACCATTTGAAAATGAGAAGCTTGAGTAATCAAACTAGGCAAACCGAACTTAGGAAAAGAATGTTGTTACTTGATTTTGAAAAGGGAATGTGGGTTGGTCATTCTAATACTACGTATCGTGACTTTTATAAAAGTAATGGATCTCTTTAAAAGAACTTAACGATGTAGTACTTTGGGGTTAAAACCCGACTTTGGCATAAAATGAAAGTACTTTGAGTTGTCATGAAACTTGCCTTTACTTGTTATTGTGAAACTTGCCTCACGTTGTTGTGAAACTTGTCTTTGCTTGTTGTGAAACTCGCCTTATGCTTGTTGTTGTGAAACTTGCCTACGCCGTGATGATAGCCTTTGTTGCGTGTGGTATTTCGTTACCGCTCTCGATAGATGGCCGCTGACTTGTCGAGAACTTACTCGACGTCGGCAGTGATGGAGAATTCCACGGCATGTTTCCATTTTGATTATCGCTTTGTTGATGTCACATGGACATGTCTACACCACGCAAAGATTCGGCACGCGCCACGCGTCGGTTGATTACCCGATATATGGTTATTATCGCAACATGGACGTGTCTACACCGACGCAAGATTCCGGCACGTGGCTACGCGCGTGGTTGACCACCCAAAGATATTGTATTGAGGTTACGGGCATGTACACCGACGCAAAGATTCGGTACGCGTGGTCACGCGCCTTGTTATTATTGTTGCATCATGGACATGTCTACACCGATGCAGATTCCGGCACGCGCCGTGATGCGAACATGATGGATGTTGGGCGAGACCCATAGTTATATTTGGAGTGGTGACTTTGGCGGCGAGTCCCCGACAGATCGCTTTTATGTTGCATCAGTATTTTGGTTATCATACATGTCTCGCTTTTTAAGCTATTATGATTTCATTTACGATTTGACGCTTCACATACTGGTACTGCCAGATCGACCTCCTTCGGGCCGCGTCACGCCGCAGTAGAGGTACATCGGCCGGATCCCCGCCTTAGGATCTCATTTCAGGCTGTTGAAAGCTCCGTTCCTTCGGAGGCTTATCTTTGGTATGCTTCCGAGTTGTAGGTTCTTGTACATTCGTGGTATGGCGGCCCCGTCCCCATAGTTGTTGTAAATCTTAAGTGCCTGTTGTGCAAGTGTGGTTTGTAAAAAGGATAACTCGTCGTTTTATGTATATTCAAGGCAACTGCTTTGGTGGCCTGTTTATTTATTATATCTCTTGTTTCATGACTCGTGTTTTATTTTCCGCTGGTTTTCTCTGATGTTGTATCACTAGGGTGCCCGTAGGCACTACCACGCCTTAATTGGGCGTGACATAAAGTTTAAAAGAAATACAAAAAAAATATATAGATAAATGTCATAGTTGTTTCTTTGAATATTTTGGGTTCATGGTTTTTTTTTTCTACAAATGAGCTTAAGGTGTGAAGTTCATTAGCATATTAGAGATAAATAAATTAATTTTGATGAAAAAATATACAAAGTACTTAAAATTTGTTATAAAAATTATACTATTTAGACATTATATAATCATGTATAAAATTTGTTGGTTTGGTTTAGTTTTCTCTTCGATTTGTTTTTAAAAAAATCAAACCAAATTTGATATTATCAACAACAACATACCCAGTGATATACTACAAAGTTGAATCTGGAGAGTGTAAAATATACGCAGACCTTACCCCTATCATGGGAGATAGTCAGTAGACCATCGGCACGAGGAAAATCAATTCAAAGCAGTACGAAATAAGAAATAACGTGTCACACCCCAAATTTGAGTGAGGCAGACCGACACCCAATGTCTTAACCTGAACGAGCGAACCATCCATATATGCAACTATACAGGTGTTGACAAATCTGATTCAAGTGATTCAACACTCTATGAACAAATGAAAGATGCAAAGTGGTGGTTGATATACAAGTGTACACAAGTAATTATCAATACATGTCTATGAAGTCTCTACAATGACTGAACTGTATGATTATCATATTGTCGGGATAGGGCCCTGACCTATTCATAGTCTCTATACATCAATATAAATACTAGACTCAACTCGGCTCAAGATAGAAATGGAGTTCGTTAATCAACATATGAATCACCTCACATACCTAGTAAAGAAGTCTGCCAACTTGTACATCTAAACCTACAATTTGAACATAGTGTGCCTCCGACAAAAAGGACGTGAGTACAAAAAGAATTGTAAAGGCAGACAAGATTGTATATACAAATACTGAAACTCGTATAAGAGAAAAATGAAACATAATTAAATGAGTACATCACGAAGCTAAGAAACATCCTATAGAACCACATTTTAAGACTTACAGTACTTGAGATATTCTTCTCAATCTTTCTGATAATACTTTTGAGTTGCTACATGGAGCAACATTCTGGGATCATTCACTATAATATTTAGGATCGTATACATTATTACATGACTTGGGATACCATGCACTAGATCAATCTTTACTTCTTTCTAAAATAAAGTGAGTCATAAGAAGTGTGTAGTAAATAATCTACCGAGCTGCAAGGGGGTCTCGTATACATGTGATAATTATCGAGCCACAAAGGGCCTCGTATATATATATATATATATATATATATATATATATATATATAGTGTATTACATACTGATGCTACACAGGCTATCAGCTATAAATAAAAAAGAACTATCAGGCTGATGCAATAAAGGTTATCTGTATATAATAACTGCCGGACTAATGAGCATGTGACTGCCAAATTGGTGAGCCTTAAACTAACAAACTGATGAGTACTGATTACTTATACACATGATTAACACCTTGGAGTATCTCTTATTAGCTTGTGGGAAAATATTACACGTGATCAGATGTGATCGTTAACTAATGGAGATAGTTCATTAGACATACATATTTCTCATGTAAAGAACCGGACCGTCTTGACTAGACGAGGGCTCTACAAGACCATATCTGCAAGCTCAATAAGATAGGAACCCTATCACATAAAAGGAAGAATTGTATACAAATAGAAGACTCATGATGATGTTCCACGCTTGGGGACGCATATAAAGAGAAACTTATGGCAGGAAGTCATGTCGAAAGGAACGAATGTGATACGTACATATGCACTACTATTCTATGATCCTCATTCAGTACTTTCAGAACATGTACTCTAGTCTTCTGAATACTCTTACTCTCGTGAAATGCTATGAATATGTATGAACATGTGATTCACCTTAAGTGACACTCTACAATCCAATAATGGTAATCCTCAAGCTATCAATATGGTCTACCTTAAGTAACAATCTATAACCCATTAACGATCACTTGAAGCTATTCACATGATTCATCTTACGTAAGGTACTATAACCCCTGATTGTTCACCTGAAAGTTATCACTATGATTCATTTAAGCAATGATCTATAACCCTTTAACAATACATTGGAAGTCATATGAACTCATTTACGAGAACTCAATAACCGATGGAATACACTAGCTTTGGAAGGTTCTTTAGGTCGTCCAGATAAGGAATGAGATCTCGAAGTCAACCCAATAACAAGGAGATGATGCTTATAAAGTGATTTGACTATCGTGGCATAATACATAAGGAACCTTGATGACGGTATGAGTAGAACAGTCTTATACAGGAATAGTGTGTCTATGACATTTCACAAATACCTCTCGAATGATCTTATGTTCATGGAGAACTTGGAACGACTATTACGATATGGTTCATCTTAACTAAAATACTGTAATCCCAATGGAGATAATTCTTGAAAGCTTGATTTTATGAGTAGAACGACCCCTTGAAATACAAACTTCTAAACACATGACGTATCTCTTACAAGGCTGGCTAAACCATAAGGCAGATAAATATATGGCTTGGGGCCCACTTTTTCCTAAATATATTTGAAAAATTGTCTACTGTTTCTGTTAAATTTCAAGAGAATATTTTTGGGAGAAAGTACAATATATTTTTACCTTTAAATGTGGAGATGTTGCACTAGTTGGGAAATGAAATAATTTCAAGGTGATTATGGTATCCTTACTTATGTGGGTATCTATTTTGTTTTCCCATTATATCCTAACAACTAACATGAATCGACATTATTAATATTCTTATATTTATCTTTTTCATTCTCCCTTTCACTATACTTATTCTCAATATTCTGAATTCTCCGAATTCTCAAACGGCTGAAAAACTTATTGTGGTTGCTTATAAAAGATCAAAATTTACTTTTTGGTGTCTTCTTCAAAATTTCAAGTATTGTAACAAACATTCATTATATTGAAGCAGCGCAACACTATTTCGATATCATTATATCAACTTAGATTCTTGAGCCATGTTTGTTACTCTAACGTTATATTATTGTTTTTAATGAAAATGTGTGATTATTGCTATCTTACTTCATAAGTATGAATTCTTGTTTTAATTATTATTAGAATTTATTCAATTTAAATAACAATTAAACAATATGAATCTGGTTATGCAAAAAGAGAAAAAAAGAGGAAATTTGAAGAAAAATATTTTGGATTAGCTATATTATTAATTAAAAAAGAATTGTCAGAACAAATTGATAATAAAATAGTAATTAATGACTCTGCATCTAAAAAAAATTACAAATGTGGACTTTAAATAAAAATATATATGATGGTCCTTTTAAAAAAAAATAGGGCCTCTCTCAAAAGTTTAACTTTAAGCCCCCCAATCTTATTGAGTCAGTCATGATCTCTTATTCACCTTATGGAATTTATGGCATAGAATCAATATGCTTTCGTAAACTTTAGACTTTATAGCTCACATAAAGAAACAATAAATGGAAGTTGTGCCATAGCGGTGAAAGAATAAATAACCTTACATAGGTGAAGCATATAGGTGAAACACATAGGTAAAACACATAGGTGAAGCTAGATGTCGTATCCAAATTGTGCCTTTCGGAAACTGCAGTCTCGTGGTAAATCGCGTGTAACTTTTTATTACAATGTCATATCGAAGAATGGTTTGATGCATTGGAAACTTGACTCAAAGACCTTAGATTTGGTAAGTAAATCACCCTGTAAATTCAAGTATACATGGAGTAAAGCTCCGAGGAAACTGACCCAACTATAGAGGAACCTGTGAATGCTAACTAGCGACGGCCTTTGTCGACTTTCAAGTTACAACTTATTTGACTTCAAAACTTAACGTATGACTATTATTACATGATTCAAATACCTTACGATATGGCCTTCATTGTTATACCTCGTAGTTCCGGAGTATGTATGTGAGGACGTACGTACGAATGTTTAAACCCTAATTTGGGTAAGAATGAAAGAATTATTTTCCGACGGAAAATATTCCGAACCTTGTGAAGGAAATTATTTTACGTTTTCAATATTTTAACCGATTATGGAATTTTTCCGAGAGATAAATATTTTGGACCAATAGGAGGCGATACGGTCACCCCAAGATGCCATGTGGACGTTTTTTTTCAAGACTAGTGGGCAAGACAAGTGGCCAAAAGTCTTGCATGGTATTGCATGGTGGTGGACGGTTTTGGGGCAATTAGTGGGCAAGTCAAATGGTCAAAGTCTTGCATGGCTTTTGTAGGACAAGTGTGGAAAGGAACCTACACAAACAATCTCTACCATACACATGTTTCAATCCTAACCCTTGGTTGTACTATATAAACCCCTTTAGTTGATGAAAATCTTCCACACTTAGTATATTTCAAGACTTAAAAATATTTTCTCTCCCTCCTTCTAAAGTTGCTCTCGTTAATTGCCCCCTCCCCTAACCAAATGTTGTCCAAAAATTCTTAAACTTATAAGTGTTCTTCCTTAATGTGTTAGGAAGATTATTAACCAAGAGTTAGACAAGATTTCACACCCCTAGCCTCATAAACCTCACTAAAGCCGAGAGCATGCACATTTGGAACCTTAGTGTTCTTCACTTTTTGGAGTTAATTCTTGAATAGAAGTTAGTTAGGAACTTCTAAGGGTGACTTGTGGTGGTTTGGAACACAAAGATTTGGAGCTAAGACTTGCTTTGGAACGACTTTAAGTTCTTGGATATTGTTGGGCTATTATTGAGGTAATGAATCTTAACCTCTTTGTGAAGTTGATTATTATGTATATTGGATATTATACATATATTGGAAGTATATTATGGAGTATGATATAATAAGGAAAGATTTGGATCTTGTTAAGATGTTAAAAGAAGAATTGGCATATTAGCCATTAAAATGGTAAAAATGTATTCATTACTTACTAAGAAGTTAACAACAAAGGAACTATAACTTATATAAAGATTGGAATATAAGTTGAAGGACTAATGAAGTAATTGGATAAGTAAAATTATAAAAGTTGGCCAAGGACCCCAACTAAAGGACCGTATCTACTTTGGACCGTATCTACTTTGGACTGTATTTACTTTGGACCGTATTTACATTGTTGTTATGAAGGAGAGATTGTTAATCGCGTTCCGTTTGGGCGTGTTATCCCCTTCTTTTATTATTGTTGTTATGAAGGAGAGATTGTTAATCGCGTTCCGTTTGAGCGTGTTATCCCCTTCTTTTATTATTGTTGTTATGAAGGAGAGATTGTTAATCGCGTTCCGTTTGGGCGTGTTATCCCCTTCTTTAAATTTCGGAATTATTGCGCCTTATTTATGGCATGTTGGTTACTATTATCGGGTCTTGTTAAAGGTGGAGAATTGAGTAGAAACGGGGGAAGTTCTGCCCAATTTTTCGTAGACTAAGAGGAATCTTACTTAGAAGAATCCCACGTAAAACTAGAAGTTGATAGGCGTGTTTTGACTATTATAGGTTGACACTCTGCGCGCGACATATCCGACTTGGCAAGTGAATTTAGCCGAGGAGGTATGTGATTCTTCCTATCCTCTTGAGCATGATATTTGTGAACTATATATAGTACGGTAGACGTACATGTGTTAACTAAATTTGGTTTCACTTTGATGTCTTTTGACTTGAGTTTTAATTAATAAGAATCTTGAATATTTCAAAAAGAGTTATGAATCATTTTTGGAAGAAAAGTAATACTTGGTTTTTAAATAAAACTTAAAGTGTTATACTAGCTTTATGGGAAGTTAGGTATAACGACTTAAGAAAGTTAAAAGGAACGATTTACTTATTTGTTTATAAAAGCCTTGTAAGGATTTCTGAAGGTGTGGTAAGTTAGTTTGATAAATAAACATGTTATGATGCTAAGTGTGTTAGTATCTTATGATGTTTGCGTAAGGAGGTTATTCTTGTTGTGCTTATGTTGTTTAACGATAAGCCGTTGTGTTAGTATCAGATCACCACCCTCCGACTTGTTATGACGCCGGGTTGCCGCTCGATGTGAGGAATACCTCACGCGGGTCCATGGGACCTATGCGCGAGTCGCGGAGTTCGTGAATGTGGTGCGAGAATACCTACGCGTCTACGCGCCACGCGATCGCGGAGTCCGTGACGATGCCGATTAGCTACCCTCGATGCGAGGAATACCTACGCGGGCCTAGGTGGCCTATGCGCGATCATGCGGAGTCAGGATTAGGCACGCACAATGATACTATGGGCGATTGGCCTTGCTTCGATCATTAGCGGCCTAGAAAAGACCAGTTACATTATATCTATTTTTGCTCTTGTTTGTGATGTGGCACTATGTGCAGTTAACTTGGTTGTTTCGTACATATTTGTGAATTGATTTTAAAATGTTATACTTATATATATATCAGTACTTTACAGTTTCACATACTTGGTACTGTTGCATCGACCTCCTCGGGCCATGCGCTCATGCCGCATGGGTGAAAGCGGTGGATCCTCATTCTGGATCTTTACTCGTGTCGAACTCCATTTCTCCGAGGTTCGACTTTTGGTATGGTTCTCCCGGTGTTGTAGATGTTTTGTACATTCAGGTATGAAGGCCCCGCCCCACATAGTTTTACACCTTCTTAGAGGTCTGTAGTCCTGTTGTTAAGTTGGGATGTAACTGTTCACTTTTGGGTATTTATATACATGCCGAAAGTCAACTTTTCTTTGAATATATTGGTCTAATTTTACACTGTTTCATGTTTGCAATTTTATATTCCGCTGGTTACTCTGATGTATGTCTACTTGGGTGCCCGGGTAAGACACCAGTCATGGGCCCGGGAACGGGTCGTGACAAAAGTGGTATCGTGAGCGCTTAATCTCTGAAAGTGTCTACAGACCGTATCTAGTAGAGTCTTGATTATCGGTGTGTCGTGCACCACACCAATAATCAGGAGGCTGCAGGATATTTAGGATTGGTTTCCATTCTTCTCATTCTGAGATCGTGCCTTAGAGCTGTGTTATAAGTTGGACCCCTCTGACGAAATTCTTTTTCTTACCAGTTATGTCTCCACGTAAGGCAACCCGCCCGTATGGGCAAGGCAAGGCGGAGCCGCTAGAGTACACGTAGGTCACGAGGCCTGTGCCCAACCTTTACGAGGTGATTGTCACGACCAACCTCGGGCGCGATCGTACCCTACCGGTACCGCCGTATATGTCAGAGAATAGCAACGGAACATACACAACACATACGTATAAAGAAAGTAACATCACCGTCACTTAAGTGTCGCTTTCCATAAAACATACTTAACAAAAGTATAATAGTACAATCGTTCTTATAGCCCAAAACACATGTGGCATGCACTTAAAGATAACAACTGAGGCGGGACAGGGCCCCGCCATACCCCTGAATGTACAAAACACCTATAGCATCAGGGAATATCCGTACCAATAAATAAGCTTCCGGAGGAATGGAGCTTCTGACACTGGAATAATGATCCTAAGAACGAGGATCCTCAATCGCTACTTACCGCGGCCAACGCACCAAGGAAGGGTCGCGACACAATATGTACCAAGTATGTAAAGCTGAAAATACTGTAATATGATATCATAAGTCTAAAAGCAAGCTGGAGTCATGAAAGACAATAAAATACCTTTTACTGTGCCTTACTAACAATGAGAGTGACAAGTATATATATATAATACTGCATAAAATAGGGGCCTTAGGATCAAAACAGGTACTCGCCTGTAGTATCAATAAGCACCCTACTCGGGACTATTTCACCCGCATAGTCCCGTGGACCCGCATGAGGTATTCTCGATAGTCAGACTACCGCACGGGACTATTTCACCGCATAAGCCCATAAGGACTCGCATGAGGTATTCCTCGATCATGGGTAGCAAATCCACGAACAGTGGTATAACGATCTTGGGACTTTCCTCGATATACTCTTACCCCGGCAGATGGTATAACGATCTGGGGCAGATTTCGGATATACTCTTATACCGAGCAGATGGTATAACGATCTTGAGGCTTGCCTCCGGATATACTCTTACACCGTGCAGATGGTATAACGATCTTGATCCGCCTCGATATACTCTTACACCGAGGTGGTATGACGATCTTGGGGCTTGCCTCCGAGACATACTCTTACCCCGAGAAGGTGGTATAACGATCTTGGGGCTTGCCCTCGATATACTCTTACCCTAACTCAAATCACATCATATCATAATCATAAATAAGTTAAGAAAACTTATAACTTCTTATTAGTCTTGTTCATATACCCTCTCATTTTAGTTCACTTAAGGCACTTAACCATATCTTTAATAAAAGAACACCGGGAGTTTAACCCAAGTACTACATACTTCAACTCTTTTGAAAATGACTCTTCTTTATACATAAAAACCTTTGGGCAATTGATACCTTAAAATCATTTTGCCTCTCCATATACTTATCTTATTTAGAGTAAATCTCTTCTCATTAACCTTTTATGAAGCTAATAAACCAACTTCCCATAAAGTTGTTATATTAACTCTACACTTTAGTAAAATCATACTTTTTCCCTAACTAAGGGAATTATACATTCTTAAAATGAAACAAATCATTATATACTTAAGACAAGTAAGAATACCAAATCTTGTACGTCTACCGTACTACATAGCTTCATCTATTCATGCTCAAGAGATAGGAAAACTTCACATACCTCTTTGGCCAATCCACTTGCCAAGTCCAAACTACCGCAAGTAATATTTCAACCTATAATAGTCATGATACGTTTATTAACCTCTAATCTTAATATAGAACAATCCAAGTTCAAAGTCACTAAGTTCTATGGAAAATCAAGATTTCCTTTGTTTCTACTCACTTTGCCACCTTTCTCAAGGCCGAATTTATCATCCAAACACCACATTTAGGGCTCAATCAATCCAACAATTCAAAGGGGATTACACACCCAAAATTCTGTCCCATAAGTTTACAACAATTCACTTAACAATTCTAAGGTAGTTTTTAGGCTACAACATGCTCATAACCTCTTCTTAACCCATTCTTCATATCCAAACCACATTTCTAGCATGCAATGACTCTAAGAGCATTATTTACTACCACAAGTTCTTTCTTCTTAACATGCAACACTATAAACTAAATCTAAAGGAAGAATCATTACCTTAAAGCTTTAGCCAAACTTATTCCAAATGTTTTTCTAGCTTCCTTGCTAAGAACACCACCACAAGCTAGCTACAAGCTTCCTTTTCTTGTTCTTAACTTTCAGATTTTTCTTGGGTTTTTAGAGAGAAGGAGGAGCTGATTTTTAGAGAGAGGAAGATGTTTGAGAGATGACCAAGTCTACAAGACTTGGTCAATATAAACCATGCAAGCAAAATCAGATGGGGGGGGGGACACTTGTCACCCTCCCATGGCCTTTTTAAAAGAGAAATCAGACTTTCCTAAGTTTTTTCCGCCCAAAACCGGCCATGGCCAAAAACCTCCGCAGCCTCTCTCGAAGTTTCGCGCCGCGCTGTCCCGGGCGCGCGATCGCAACTTCAGTGACCTCAAGATTTTTAGGCGCCGCGCCTCGTGATCCGCGCCGCGCCCGCTACCTTGTTCAAGCACATTTATGTCCGATCACAGACCGAACTTGTAACTCTTAACACTTTCTACTCCGACGTCCTATCGACGAACGGTTGGTTGCGTTGGAAATCCAGACTCAACGAACTACGCCCTAGGCCTTTAAAACACTTAGGAACTCTCAATGAATCGGGTCATAACCCGCCTCAAAGTTGACTAAAACCCATCCGGAATAATCCGTCAACCTATCCTTTGAAAATTTTAAGTCTTACATGCTTTCGTACGCTTCCATACGTAGGGTCAGAATTACGGGGTATAACATTCTCCCCCCCTTAGAAACATTCGTCCCGAATGTTCCTTCTAGGCTTACTCAAATCACAACATCGACTTAGACCCTCTTAACTATTCCTTTGCAAATAAAGAAGCTCCATGAGCCACAACATACTAAATCAAAACTAACAAGCAGGAAAGTGGGTTACCTGGAGGTATAGGAAATAGGTGAGGGTACTTCTTCATCATGTCATCCTCTGCTTCCCACGTCATTTCCTCCTGCTTCGCTCCGCCATAGCACCTTGACTAAGCTACGCTCTTCGTCCGTCGCCTAATCCGACACGAGTATCGCTATGGGACTCTCTCATACGATAACTCCTCCGTCACTGACATCCCGAATCGGGTGCACTCTAGATGGATCTCCAATACATTTCCGCAACATGGACACATGGAAGACTGGATGTACCGCCTCCAAATCGGACGGCAGATCTAACTCATAGGCAACCTTGCCTACCCTACGACAACTGACACGCCCAATGTACTCGGGCTTAGCTTCCTTCTTTCCAATCTCATCACGCCTTCATGGGCGATACTTTTAGAAAACCCAATCATCTATCTCAAATTCCAAGTGTCGCGCCGATGATCTGCATACGACTTCGCCGACTGAAGCCGCTAACAATCGCTTCCCGGATAAGCTTCACCTATCCATCGCTCGAACTAAGTCCGCCCGACTAATCAACTTCTCCCACCTCGAACCAGCCTATCGTGACTGCACTTCTTCCGTATAAGGCCTCATAAGGCGCCATTCGAATACCGGAATGGTAGCTATTGTTGTAATCAAACTCCACAAGAGGCAAATGATCCTCCCAACTACTCGAAATCAATAACACAAGCCCGCAAAGATATCCTCGTGTTCGATAGTGCGCCTACCGTCCGCTTGGCTCGAGGATGAAACGCCGCATCGAGACTCACCAGGTCCCTAATCCCTTCAAAAGACCTCCGTAAGTTAGCCGAGAACCGCCTCTATCCGATATAATCGACACCGACTCGCGCCTTACAATCTCTCTAATATATAATCCGCATAGTCCTCGCAGAACGCCGCTCACCGGAAGAAAATGGGCTGATTTCGCCACCGCCGACAATCACCCAAATGGAATCATGCTTCCTCCGAGTGGTAGGTAGCCCGTAATAAAATCCATATTTATCACCTCCCACTTCCAAGTCGAAATATCAATAGCTCGCAATGTCCACCGGCTTCGTGCTCAATCTTAACACGACAATTCGCACGCGCCACTGACCGCAACGCCCCTCTTTAGGCCATCTCACCAATACACGATCTTAGGTCATGATACATCTTAGTCGACTCGATGAATAGAATAACGAGCACCTTGTGTGCCTCCAGACCGACGAAGTCCTCACATCGGAACACACAACCGACTAATCTTAGAACCCCATCAGCGCTACTCAAATAGACTCATCTCTTCTCGAACAAGATCTCTGCATCGCACTCAAAATCGGATCCTCATACTATCGCCTCTTCACCTCCTCGACGATAAAAGACTCGGCAACCTCTCGAATCCGAACTCCATCATTATCAGAATCAACCAAACGAACCCCAAGGCTCGCTAGCTGATGTAACTCTCGGACCATATCCCTCTTTTCTCGTCGACATCGCATGACTACCCATCGACCGCGACGCGGCATCCGCAACCACATTGCCTTCCCGGGTGGTATAGAATATCAACATCGTAATCCTTAAGTAGCTCCAACCACCGCCTCTCGCCGCAAGTTCACTCCTCCGGTCAAGATATACCGAGACTCTTGTGATCTGTAAATGTCCACACGAACCCCATATAAATAATGTCTCCGATCTTTAAGGCATGAATCATCACGCCAACTCCAAGTCATGCTGGATAGTTCTTCTCGTTTCCTGTCGCCGAGATGCATAAGCTATAACTCGCCGGCCGCATCAAAGACGCACTCCAAGCCCGACACTGACGCCACAATAAACCACATATCCATCTAAGCCCTCTGGAAGAGTAAGAATCGGGCGGTCGCCAACTTCTCCTTTAGCAACTGGAAACTTTCTCACAAGTATCCGCCCATCGAACATAGCCGCTTTCGAGTCGCCTTAGTCAAAGGTGCTGAAATAAGCAAACTTCTACAAACCGCCGATAATAACTCGCAAGGCCCAAAGCCGCGCACTCCGCTTGTAGCTGGTCCGCCAAGTCTCGATCGCTTCACCTTTTGTCAGACAACCCGAATACCATCGGCCCGATAACATGCCCTAAGAAAGCCACCGGTTAACTAGAACTCGTGACTTCGAGAACTTGGCATACAATCACGGCCTCGGAGGACTCTCAATACCGTCCTCAAATGATCTGTATGCTCCCGCTATGTGCGCGAGTACACCAAGATATCATCAATAAACACTATAACGAACATATCAAAGAATGGCCTGAACACCCTATTCATCAAATCCATGAATACTGCTGGTGCGTAGCTCAGCCCGAAAGACATCACCCCAACTCATGGTGCCCATACGGTCGCGAATGCGCTTTGGGATATCTATCTCTCTAACCTGCACTGATGATAACTGCACCGCAGTCTATCTTGGAAAAACACTTTGCACCTCGTGAATCGTCAAACAAATCACAATCCCGGGAGGGATATCTGTTCTTGATAGTTACCTTGTTCACCGCTGTAATCAATACACATACGCAGGCCCCATCCTTCTTCTTTACAAATAACACCGTGCTCCCTGCGAGACACACTTCGCCTAATAAAGCCTTTCTCCAAAGAAATCTTTCACTGGTCCTTCAACTCTTCAGCGGCAAAGCCATCCTCGTATGGCTAATAGATATCTACGAGTATCCGCGCCAAGTCAATGCAAAATTCAATCTCCTCTCGTGAGGATACCCAAGCTCATCCGAATACGCCCGAAACTCTCTAACGACCGAATCGATCAAGGTCCAGACTCACCTCAGATTTAATACGAACTATATGATAGATGTACCTTTCGCACCATCTTCCTAGCCTTGAGGTAAGAAATAAACTTACCCTCAAATACGCAAAGATTCCTTCCACCGATAATCGCCACCGAACCGAACCGAACTAATCTCCCTACACCACATTGGCATAGCAAGATTCTAGCCAATCCATACCCATAATCACATCAAAGTCCGTCATATCCAACTCTATCAAGCTCACCAGAGTCCGACGGCTATCTATAATCACAGGCAAGCCTTATACACTCGCCGCCTACCATCGAATCACCATCGGGCGAGCCACCTCAAAAGGTCTTATGGACTCGGCTCATCCCTATTCTACCGCAATATGAGGAGATATGTAGGACAAGGTAGAACCTCGGATCTATCAAAGCATATACATCACAAGAAGAAGAAACCAACAATGTACCTGGACGACATCCGCGACGCCTCGTATCGCTGACCGACATAGCATATATGCGCTTCGAGGACCGCGAATCGAACCCCTACCACGACTTCGCCGCGCCCGCCCATAAGTACTCGCCTCCGGCGCCTAACCATCAAGATGAAGATCCAGAATGCACTTCGCCGATCGAACCGTAATGCTCCCGCCGCAAGGACGTGTTATACCGTATTTCAGTATGTACGTAAGGGAATACGCATAAAAAGTTGGGCTTTAAAGTTAGCCTTGACGTTTTTTTGTGCACAACTCGCTTAAAGAATCGCTTTTCCGACGCAAACGCTTTCCACTTTCGTAGGGAAAATTCCGCCATGCCATTTCTAATTTTTATGATTTTTCCGAGAGACGAAACATTTTGGACCAACGGGAGGGCAACACTGGCACCCTCCCATTGGTGGACTTGAATCGCCCATTTGGACGAATTGAAGAGCCTTGGCACGCTTTTGTGCCTTGTGCACAAGTCAAGGAGTTGGTAGGATATTTGTGTATAGTTAATCCTCACCCTACACTTGCCTTGCACTTGTCTTAATCTTGGCCATTGGTTGGCCACTTGACCTATAAATACCCTTAAAGATGAAGAGTTCTTCATCCACAAAGTTATCTTCCAAGTCTAAAAATCCTCTCCTCTCCTTAGCCTTTCGTCCAACACTCTCCCTCGAGTGAGTTTGGCCGAGGCCTACCCCTAGCCTAGCCGAAATCTACCCTCCCTTGGTAGAAAAGTTGTCTTCTTGTATCGTTATAATGCCCAAAATACCCTAGCCCAAATACCTTAGTACTTAGTAGAAGTTGTGAGAACTTCTAAGGTTCTTGAGCATACAACTTAGAGCAAAACCTTGCTCAGCGCGACTTTTCTAGATATTATTGGGCTTACCGAGGTAACTAATCCTAACCTCTTTGGATTAGAGAATACTTATTGTAGTATTAGGATAAGTATTAGATACTTAGAAAATATCACGTATAGAATTGAATCATATCACAAAGAAGGCGGTTTAAAAGAAGAATAATTGAATCAGACTTCACATGGACTGCTTTCACAAGAGACTTACATAGCTCACCTTGGGTCAGGGTTGTCGCCTGACTTTCAGTAGAATTATGAACCCCTGCTTAGAATGACCTCGAGTAGTCTTTGATAGATATCTCGTGACTATTATAGTCGACTCTCGCGACATATTCAACTCGCGTGGTTTTCACGGTATGTATGTGATTCGCTAAGCATGATATTTTACAATATATATATAGTACGGAGACGCATACGTGTTAATCGAATAATACTTACGGCAATGCCTCACGCTTAAGCTCGAATAATACTTACGGAATGCCTCACGCTTAAGCTCAAAATAAGAATCAAAACATTTCAAAAGAATATCAATCATTTTTAATGTAAGATAAATATCCGTTTTAAAACAAAAGCTAAGAGTTATGCTAGCTTTATGGAAGTTAGGTATAACAACTTAAGAATGATAAAAGGAATCGCATTGTTTGTTTATAAAAGCCTCAGATCGATCTCGCTAAGTGTAGTAAGATTGTTTGATAAGTAGACATATCACGATGCTACTGTGTTAGTGTCTTGTAATGCCGTAAGCGGGTCATTCTTGCTGGCTTACGTTGCTAACCGTAAGTCCGTTGTCGCATCGTATCACCTACCTCGACTATTATACCGGTGGCTTGCCCCTCGACGCGGTCTATACGCCTACGCGGTTTGTGAGACTATGCGGAGCGGCGTATGCCCAGGATTGATCATTCCGGCGCCTAGCCCGACGCGGATTCTATGCGGTCCGCTGAGACTACGCGTCTTGAGGCTGCGCGCGCGGAGCTCAGGCGGATGCCGGGGTTGGCTGCCCCGACGCGAGGGCTACCTCACGCGGCCCACGCAGGACTCCATGCGGCCGCGAAGTCCGTGACTAGGCACGCACGATACTACGGGCGATTGCCTGCTTCGATCATTCGCGCCTAGAATAGACTGCATGCTTTTCTATTATCGTTGTTGTTTGTGATGCGGCACTATGTGCAATTGAATCGATTGTATTTGTGAAAAGGTTTTAAATACTTTGATTTCATTTTAAAGTACTTTATAGTTTCACATACTTGGTACCGTTGTAATCGACCTCTCGGGGCCGCTCATGCCGCAGCGGCAAAGCAGTGCTGATCCGCATCCTCAGGATCTCTACGCTGGTGTCGGAGCTCCATCTCTTCCGAGGCTCTACTTTTGCATGATCTCCTCAGAGATAGTTTTGTACACAGGTATGGCGGGCCTCGTCCCGCCATAGTTGTATATTTCAGAGGTCTGTAGTCATGTTGTATGTTGTCGGATGTAATCGCTAAACCATGATTATATATATGCCGAAAGGCGATGTTTTCACATAAATCGTGTTTTATTTTTTAAACTGTTTAACGCCTTGCTTTATATTTCCGCCGACACTGATGTATGACTACTGGGTGCCCCTAAGGCACTACCACTGCCCCGAACGGGTCGTGACAAAAGTGGTATCGAGCGCTTAATCCTGAAAGTGTCTACGCATCGTATCTAGTAGTTCTGATTATCGCGTGTTGTGCACCACACCAATAATCGTGAGGCTATAGGATATTTAGGATTGGTTTCCATTCTTCTCATTCTCGAGATCGTGCTTTAGAGTCGTGTTATAGGTTGGACCCTCTAACGTATTCCTTTCCCTGTAATGCTTATGCCTCCACGTAAGGCAACCCGCCCGGCGGCAAGGCACCCAGGAGTCGCCAGCAGACACCCAGAGTTACGAGGGCTCGTGCCCGCCTATACCAGAGACGGCGAAGTTCTATGACGCCTGCCCCAAAGAGAGACCACGCACCCACACCTCCGCCCCACACCGGGCGGAGGAGTTAGGGTACAAGGAGATGGCCCACTATTGGCAAAGTTGTGGCCCGACTGAGGAGAGACTGACGCGATGCCTCCAGCCTCCAGCCGCACCCGTAGTGCACCCGAGGCGAATAGTTTGAGGCTACGAGATTTCTTGAGTTGTAGCCCGCCGAGTTTTACGGTCGAGGTCGGAGGATGATCCGCAGGAGTTCATCCGCCACCGCAGAGGATTACGCGGTGATCGTGGCTTCAGAGATCGAGGTCGTGATATTCGGTTCGCATCGGCCGCGTGATACCGCAGCCGATTGGTTTGATTCATGGAGCTTTCCTGGAGAGCATGCACCTCCAAAGCAGATGGGATGAGTTTTCGAGGCTTTTCTCACACACTTCTTGCCTCCGCAGATGAGGAGGCACGAGCCGATAGATTCTTGCCGAGGCAGGGAGGACGCAAAGTGAGGAGTACAATGTCGAGTTTGATTCTTTGGCTCGATATGTCCCTCGACCGTAGCAGATATGGAGGATAGGGTACACCGCCACGCCACCGGCTAGATGATTATATGGCCGAGTCATGTGCGGGTGTTTCTTCACCGGGTATGGACATTACCCGCACGCAGCTCATGCACTAGGATGCGAGAGCGCAGACCGCCGGTAGAGCGACATCGCCAGAAGAAGGCCAAGACGGCCGGTTCTTTTGTGGTCCTCGGGCGGCATCGCAGGTCCAGATTTGCACCACACCCAGAGCGCCCTACCTCATTTTCAAGGCCCAGAGCAATGGGGCGTGTCGTGGCCCTGTGACTTCGGATTTCCAGGTAGCGAGGTGCTAACTGCTCGAGGTCCGCTTGTGCCCGTTGTGGCGTATACCATTCGAGTCAGACTCAGAGCTTGCTATACTTCAGGCCAGCAGGTCACTGCGAGAGTTTGTCCGACCGGGCGGCGCGGTAGGCTCACCACGTGGTCTGCCGCTTCTTCATCCCCGACAGCTATTCGCCGAGGCAAGGTACACATGGATCAGCGGTCGCGCAGAGGTCGTGGCGCCGTCCCGCCTAGCGGTCTCGTAACCGCATATATGCTTTGTCCACCGACAGATCGTGAGGCCTCACCGATGTCGCCACGTACCTTATCGCTGGCTTTTGATGTGTATGCTTTGATAGATCCGGTTCTACTCGCCCCATATATCTCCTCGTTGCTAGTAGGATAGGGATAGAGCTCAGTCCATAGACCCTTTCGAGGTAGCTACGCCAGCTGGTGATCGGTGGTAGCTCGGCGGTATATGAGCTTGTCTGTGACCATTTACACGTCGGACCCAGCCGACTTGATAGAGTCGAGATGATTGACTTGACGTGATTATGGGACGGATTGGCTAGCTTCTTGCTACGCCAATGTAGATCGCAGAGAGAGTAGCACGGTTCCCGCCTCGGCGAGCCGTTGCTGTTGAGTGAGGAGCACCAGACGCCGGCGGGTAGGTTTATTTCCTACCTCAAGGCTAGGAAGACGCGCAGGCGGGTATATCTACCATCTCGCTCGTGTTTGATATCAAGCCGCGTACCAGATTTTCGGGCCCAGTAGTCACGAGTTCCCAGACGTGTTTCGGATGACCTTCGGGTATCCTCCCGAGAGGAGATTGAGTTTGTATTGACATATTGCGGACACTCGCCTATTTCCATTCCGCCATACGAACGGCACTGCCGAGCCGAGAGAGTCAAGGACCACTCTTAGGATTTGCCGGAGAAGGGTTTTATCGACCTAGTGTTTCTCCCGGGGCGCTTATTGTTCGTGAAGAAGCGACGACGCCGCGCACGTGTTGATTACAGTGCAATTAACAAGGTGACCATTAAGAACGATACCCTCTTCCCGTGATTGATGATTTGTTCGACGATTTGGGCGCGAGATGTTTCTCCAAGATTGATCGTCGGGCTATCATCGTTCGTGTCGAGAGGTGGATGTCCCTAGATCGCATTCCGACCCAGACGCATTATGAGTTCGTGTCATGTCTTTTGGGTTGACCAATGCTCCGCGGTATTCATGGATTTGATGAACCGAGTGTTCAAACCATTTTGGACACGCTTGTGATAGTGTTCATTGATGATATCTTGGTTTATTCTCGCCAGAGCAGAGCACGCGAGCATTCGGCGATCGTGGCCGATTCTCCAGATCGCAGCTTGTACGCCAAGTTTTCCAAATGTGAGTTTTGTTGACTTCGATGCGTTTCGCATATTGTCGGCCGATGGCATTCAGTGGATACGCCAAGATCGAGGCCAGACTTGGCCTAGACCTACTACTCCGGCAGAGGTTCGCAGTTCGGGCCTGCGGTTATTATCGGTTCGTGGAGAAGTTTGCTTCTATCTTCGCACCATTGACTAGGCCGACTCGTAGGCAGCCAAGTTTCGATGGTGATGCTTGGAGCGGTGGTTTCGATTCTTGAAAGAGAGATTGACGACCGCCCCAGTTCTTACTCTTCCACAGGGTCCAGACGGTTATGTGGTGTATTGTGATGCGTCAGGCATCGGGTTGGGATGTGTTGACGCAAAGATGGCAGAGTTATAGCATATGATCCCGACACCAAGAAACACGAGAGAACTACCCCACCCATGATTTGGAGTCGCACCGTGATTCACGCCAAGATCCGGAGGCACTATTTGTATGGGGTTCACGTGGATATTTATACGCACCACAAGAGCCTCCAAAGATATCTTCACCTGAGGAGCCGAACTTACGGCAGAGCGGTGGTTAGAGTTGCTTAAGGATTACGATGTTGATATCCCGTACCACCCGGGAAGGCCAATGTTGTGGCGTATGCTCTTAGTCGTAGGTCGATGGGGAGCCTATCGGATGTGCGGTAGAGAGGAGGAAATGGTTCGTGATTTGCATCGATTAGCGAGCCTCGTGTCCGCTTGATTGATTACGATAGCGATGGGGTTAGAGTTCGTGAGGTTGCCGAGTCTTCCATCATCGAGGAGGTGAAGAGGCACAGCTCGAGGATCCACTTTGATTCGATATCGTGATACGCCTCTTCGTGAGGGCAAGCGGTCCACGAGGTAGCACCATGGGGTGCTAAGGTTTGAGGCGCATCGTGTTCCGGATGTTTCGTGACTTCGCGGCAGTTCTTGGGAAGCACACAGCGCTGCGTTACTCTATCCATCCGGGTCGACTAAGATGTACCACGACCTTAGATCGGTGTATTGGTGGGATGGATTGAAGAGGACGTTGCGAGTTCGTAGCTCGCCGCCCGTGTTGTCGCAGTGAAGGTAGAGCACCAGAGGCCCGTGGTTTGTTACGCATTCGAGATCCCGACACGGAAGTGGGAGGTAATCAACATGGACTTCATCACGGATTACCTCGCACTCGGAGGAGACATGATTCTATATGGGTTATCGTCGACAGTCGATTTAAATCAGCCCACTTTCTTCCGTCCGACGACTTTTGGTGAGGATTATGCCGAACTTTACATCCGAGAGATCGTCGATCGCATGGAGTCCTACTTCGATCATATCGCATGCAGGAGCCCGGTTGACGCTAACTTCTCGAGGTCCTTCCAGAGGGTTTAGGACGCAGTGAGCTGAGCATCGATTTCATCCACGCATGCACGACAGCAGAGCGCACTATCCGCACTCTCGAGGATATCCGCGAGCCCGTGTTATTGACTTCAGTGGTAGTTGGGAGGATCATTTGCCTCTAGTTGAGTTCGCATATAATAATAGCTACCACTCCAAGATTCGATGGCGCCTTATGAGGCCTTGTATGGGAGGAAGTGCAGACGCCTATAGGTTGGTTCGATGTGGGCGAGGTGCAAATAGTGGGACCATTTGGTGCGGCAGCTGGATAAGGTGAAGCTTATCCGAGAGCGGCTATCGACACTCGAGTCGGTAAGTCGACGCAGATCATCGTCGTCGGCATCTTGAGTTCGAGGTTCATGATTGGGTTTTCCTAGGTGCCACCACGGCGGTGTGATGAGATTCGGGAAGAAGGAAACTCACCAAGGTACATCGGGCCGCTTTGATTGTCCGCAGGTAGGCAAGGTTGCCTACGAGTTGATCTCGCCGTCCGATCCGAGGCGGTGCATCCGGTGTTTCACGATCTATGCCGAGGAGATGTATCGGGATCCATCTGTGGTACACCGATTGACGATGTCCAGTGACCGAGGGGTTATCGTATGAGGAGATTCCCATAGCGATAGTCGATCGTCGTGTTAGCGTCATGACGAAGGACGCGGGCTTCCGTCAAAGTCTTGTGGCGGAACGAGCTCGTGGAGGAGATGACGTGGGAAGCCGGAGGACATGAGGCAGAAGTATCTCACCTATTCCCTACACCTCCGTAATTCACTTTCCTACTTGTAAATTTCCATTATCATTTATGCCTAAGTGTTGTTTTGTGGCCGTGTGGCTTTTGCTAATCGCTTAAGCTTCTTCGATAATCGTTTTGAGAAGGAACATTCAGGACGAATGTTTCTAAGGAGGGGAGAATGTTATACCCCGTATTTCCAGAGTATGTACGTAAGGGAATACGTACAAAAAGTTGGGCTTTAAAGTTAGCCTTGGACGTTTTTTTTTGTGCACAACTCGCTTAAAGAATCGTTTTCCGACGAAACGTTTCCACAGCTTTCGTAGGGAAAATTCCGGCTATGCCATTTCTAATTTTTGCGGATTTTTCCGAGAGACGAAACATTTTGGACCAACGGGAGGGCAACACTTGGCACCCTCCCATTGGTGGACTTGAATCGTCCATTTGGACGAATTGAAGAGCCTTGGCACGTTTTTTGTGCCTTGTGCACAAGTCAAGGAGTTGGTAGGATATTTGTGTATAGTTAATCCTCACCCTACACTTGCCTTGCACTTGTCTTAATCTTGGCCATTGGTTGGCCACTTGACCTATAAATACTTCTTAAAGATGAAGAGTTCTTCATCCACAAAGTTATCTTCCAAGTCTAAAAATCCTCTCCTCTCCTTAGCCTTTCGTCCAACACTCTCCCTCGAGTGAGTTTGGCCGAGGCCTACCCCCTAGCCTAGCCGAAATCTACCCCTCCCTTGGTAGAAAAGTTGTCTTCTTGTATCGTTATAATGCCCAAAATACCCTAGCCCAAATACCTTAGTACTTAGTAGAAGTTGTGAGGAACTTCAAGGTTCTTGGAGCATACAACTTAGAGCAAAACCTTGCTCAGCGCGACTTTTTCTAGGATATTATTGGGCTTACTGAGGTAACTAATCCTAACCTCTTTTGGATTAGAGAATACTTACTGTTGTAGTATTAGGATAAGTATTAGATACTTAGAAAAATATCACGTAATAGAATTGAATCATATCACGAAGAAGGTTTAAAAGAAGAATAATTGAATCAGACTCACATAGACTGCTTTCTGAAGAGACTTACATAGCTCACCGGGTAGGGTTGTCTTTGCCCGACTTTCCGTAGAATTATGAACCCCGCTTAGAATGACCTCGAGTAGTCTTTGATAGATATCGTGACTATTATAGTCGACTCTCAAGCGCGACATATTCAACTTGGCGGTGGTTTTCACGGTAAGGTATGTGATTATGCCTAAGCATGATATTTTACAATATATATATAGTACGGTGACGCATACGTGTTAACTGAATAATACTTACGGAATGCCTCACGGCTTAAGCTTTGAATAATACTTACAGAATGCCTCACGGCTTAAGCTCAAAAATAAGAATGAAAACATTTCAAAAGAATATCAATCATTTTTAACAGAAGATAAATATCGGTTTTAAAACAAAAGCTTAAGAGTTATGCTAGCTTTATGGAAGTTAGGTATAACAACTTAAGAATGATAAAAAGGAATCACTTGTTTGTTTATAAAAGCCTTGTATCGATCTCGTTAAGTGTAGTAAGATTGTTTGATAAGTAGACATATCATGATGCTACCGTGTTAGTGTCTTGTAACGCCGTAGAAGTGGGTCATTCTTGGCTTACGTTGCTAACCGGTAAGTCCGTTGTCTTATCATCGTATCACCTACCCTCGACTATTATACCGAGGGCTTGCCTCTCGACGCGGTCTATACGGCCTATGCGGTCTGTGAGACTATGCGGAGCGGTGATGCTCCGTGATTGATCATTCCGGCGCCTAGCCCGACGCGGGATTCCTGGCGCGTCCGCCGAGACTACGCGTCTTTCGAGGCTATGCGGCCGCGGAGCCCAGGCGGACGGGGTTGGCTGCCCCGACGCGAGGGCTACCTCACGCGTCTACGTGTGACCTATGCGGCCGCGAAAGTCCGTGACTAGGCACGCAGAATGATACTACGGGCGATCGCCTTGCTTCGATCATTCGCGCCTAGAATAGCACTACGCCTTTCTATTATCGTTGTTGTTTGTGATGTGGCACTATGTGCAATTGAAGCGATTGTATTTGTGAAAAGGTTTTAAATACTTTGATTTCATTTTAAAGTACTTTATAGTTTCACATACTTGGTACTTGTTATCGACCTCCTTCGGGCCGCTCATGCCGCAGTAAGGCAAAGCAGTGCTAGATCCGCATCCTTAGGATCTCTACGTTGGTGTCGAGCTCCATCTCTTCCGGAGGCTCTACTTTTGGTATGATCTCCTGTTGTAGATAGTTTTGTCTGATACAGGTATGGCGGGCCCCGCCATAGTTGTATATTTCCTTAGAGGTCTGTAGTCATGTTGTCAAAGGATGTAATCGCTAAACCATGATTATATATATGCCGAAAGGCGATGTTTTCTCACATAAATCGTGTTTTATTTTTAAAGCTTTCACGCCTTGCTTTATATTTCCGTGATTACTCGATGTATGACTACTTGGGTGCCCAAGGGCACGATCCACGCCCCGAACGGTCGTGACAGACGGACAATTCTTCGATGGCCTGCCGCCACAAGAGTATCATGCTCGAACCCATACGGCACTCGCCCGGATGAGACCTACCGCATAGAACGCACCGAGAGGTAGGTGGTCTCGATTGCGCCGTCCTCGCCTCGAAAACTCGAAGTCCGAGCCCCGACCGCTCTGAATAACCTGGCGATCGGACCTCCGCCGGAAAAGCGAGAAGGAGCACTGTCTGGCCGGAATGTGGACTAGTTCGCTGCGAGGCCGCCGCTGAAATCGCTCGAGAACGATGTCACGCCTCTTGGTGGCCCAAATCTAGCCGATCACGCTCTCTGCCTCAATCCCATGCGTATGCTGCGTCTGGCAATATCCATCTCGGTGAAGAGCCACCTCAAGCATGTAGTAATCATGTGACGGTCTAACCCCATCACATATCGATGAACCCTGTCTGCCATGTCGGCTACTATGGTGTGCGCATATCTGGCCAAGGAGTCGAACTCCAGGCTGTACTCCCTGATAGTCCTCCCGTCCTGTCTCAAGGTCAAGAACCTATCTACGCGGGCTCTCTCACCTCGGGAGGCAAGAAGTGGTCTAGGAACGCCTCACGTGAACTCCTCCCAATCACCGGGAAGAGCATCCTCACCTCGACAATACCCGTGACTCAAACCAGTTCAACGCAATATCGCGCGTAACGGTAAGAAGCTAGTATAACGACTCGGTCCGATGCTCTAAGGACCTGCATGGTCATTGAATCGCCGGACAAACTCCTGCGGATCCTCCTCAAATCTCGAACCATAGAACTCGGGTGGGTAACAACCAGAAATCCGAATCAGTAAACTGTCGGCTCTAGGGTTGGCTATACTGCTCTGTCGGCCGCTCGCCACTATGCCGGTCAAGAATCGAATTTGTTCCGTAATCTGCGTACTCAGGCCCCGATGTGGGATGGAGGCTCCGATCGCGGTCTCGTGAGCGTCGCTGGCACGCCGAACTGCTGAGGTGGCGACGACGTGGAACTCGCCGCCTCTAAACATCATCTCTGGTAAGGATCGGGCACGTGCTAGTGACTCTCCGCGTCCCACTAGCAAAGACTCTCACCGCTTTGCCTTCTGGGCCGCGGTTGCCTTGCGTGGAGGCATAACTGATACATAAAGGAAAACATCAGGGGAGATTCAACCTATAACTCAGCTCTATTGCACGATCTCAGAGTGAAAGAATGGAAACCAATCCTAAATATCCTGCCTCACGATTATAGATGTGGTGCGACACACCGATAATCAAGACTTACTGTACACGATGCGGACACTTTCCGAGGACTAAGCGCTCGATACCACTTTTGTCACGACTCAACCTCGGCCGCTGATCGGTACCTACCGGGTACCGTGTATATGTCGAGAATTGCGGAACATACACAACACATACGTATAAAGAAAGTAACATCACCGCCAGGTAAGATCGCTTCCATAAAACATACTTAACAAAAGTATAATAGTACAACCGGTTCTTATAGCCCAAAACACATGGTGGCAATGCACTTAAAGATAACAACTGAGGCGGGACAGGGCCCCGCCATACCCCTGAATGTACAAAACACCTATAGCATCAGGGAATATCCGTACCAATAAATAAGCTTCCGGAGGAATGGAGCTTCTGACACTGGAATAGTGATCCTAAGAACGAGGATCCTCAATCGCTTACCACTCGCGCATGAACGGCCCAGGAAGGGTCCGCATGACAATATGTACTAAGTATGTAAAGCTGGAAAAATCTCGTAATATGATATCATAAGTCTAAAAGCAAGCTGGAGTCATGAAAGACAATAAAATACCTTTTACCGTGTCTTACTAACAATGAGAGTGACAAGTATATATATATAATACTGCATAAAATAGGGGCCTTAGGATCAAAACAGGGTACCTCGCCCGTAGTATCAATAAGCACCCTACTCGGGACTATTTCACCGCATAGGTCCCGTGGACCCGCATGAGGTATTCTCGCATAGGTACCAGACCGCCATGAGACTATTTCACCCGCGTAAGCCCATAAGGACTCGCATGAGGTATTCCTCGCATCATGGGTAGCAAATCCACGGAGCAATTGGTATAACGATCTTGGGACTTTCCCCGGATATACTCTTACCCGGGCGGATGGTATAACGATCTTGAGATTTCCTCGGATATACTCTTATCTTTGGAGCAGATGGTATAACGATCTTGGGGCTTGCCTCGGATATTCTCTTACACCGTGCGGATGGTATAACGATCTTGGATGCGCCCGCCGGATATACTCTTACACCGGAGAAGGTGGTATGGCGATCTTGGGGCTTGCCCTCGCATACATACTCTTACCCTGAAGAAGGTGGTATAACGATCTTGGGGCTTGCCCCTCAGATATACTCTTACCCTAACTCAAACTGTCATCATATCATAATCATAAATAAGTTAAGAAAACTTATAACTTCTTATTAGTCTTGTTCATATACCCTCTCATTTTAGTTCACTTAAGGCACTTAACCATATCTTTAATAAAAGAACACCGGGAGTTTAACCCAAGTACTACATACTTCAACTCTTTGAAAATGACTCTTCTTTATACATAAAAACCTTTGGGCAATTGATACCTTAAAATCAATTTGCCTCTCCATATACTTATCTTATTTAGAGTAAATCTCTTCTCATTAACCTTTTATGAAGCTAATAAACCAACTTCCCATAAAGTTGTTATATTAACTCTACACTTTAGTAAAATCATACTTTTTCCCTAACTAAGGGAATTATACATTCTTAAAATGAAACAAATCATTATATACTTAAGACAAGTAAGAATACCAAATCTTGTACGTCTACCGTACTACATAGCTTCATCTATTCATGCTCAAGAGATAGGAAAACTTCACATACCTCTTTGGTCAATCCACTTGCCAAGTCCAAACTACCGCAAGTAATATTTCAACCTATAATAGTCATGATACGTTTATTAACCTCTAATCTTAATATAGAACAATCCAAGTTCAAAGTCACTAAGTTCTATGGAAAATTGGGCAACATTTCCTTTGTTTCTACTCACTTTGCCACCTTTCTCAAGGCCGAATTTATCATCCAAACACCACATTTAGGGCTCAATCAATCCAACAATTCAAATGGGATTACACACCCAAAATTCTGTCCCATAGGTTTACAACAATTCACTTAACAATTCTAAGGTAGTTTTTAGGCTACAACATGCTCATAATCTCTTCTTAACCCATTCTTCATATCCAAACCACATTTCTAGCATGCAATGACTCTAAGAGCATTATTTACTACCACAAGTTCTTTCTTCTTAACATGCAACACTATAAACTAAATCTAAAGGAAGAATCATTACCTTAAAGCTTTAGCCAAACTTATTCCAAATGTTTTTCTAGTTTCCTTGCCAAGAACACCACCACAAGCTAGCTACAAGCTTCCTTTTCTTGTTCTTAACTTTGATTTTCTTGGGTTTTAGAGAGAGGAGGAGCTGATTTTTAGAGAGAGGAAGATGTTTGAGAGATGACCAAGTCTACAAGACTTGGTCAATATAAGCCATGCAATCAAAATCGGATGGGGACACTTGTCACCTCCCATGGCCTTTTAAAAGAGAAATCGACTTTCCTAAGTTTTTTCCCCTAAAATCTCGCTACCGGGGCGCTGAAACCTCCGCACCCTCTTTCAAGTTTGCGACCATGTCTCAGGCTGGGCGCTGCAACTTCAGCGACTCGCATTTTAGGCACCGCCCTCGCATCCGCCGCAGGCCTGCCGCTGTCCAAGCACATTTCGTCCGATTGCGACCGAACTTGTAACTCTTAACACTTTCTACTCAGACGCCCTATCGATTTAGCGGTTGGTTGCGTTGAAATCGGACTCAACGAACTACGCCACGCCTTTAAAACACTTAGAACTCAATGAATCGGGTCATAACCCGCCAAAGTTGACTAAAACCCGTCCGGAATAATCCGTCAACCTATCCTTTGAAAATTTTAAGTCTTACATGCTTTCGTACGCTTCCATACGTAGGGTCAGAATTACGGGGTATAACAGTGATACCCCAGACGACGTGTTCCACGACGTCGCCGGCCCCAGCAGGGTTTAGAGCCGCAGCAGTGGCTACTTAGGCCACAACACCTGAGCCTCCAGTCCCACCGCCTGGAGCAGAGGAGATGGATTACAAGGAGATGGCCCAGTTATTAGCCAGGGTCGTGGCGAGGCACGAGGATAGGCTAGATGCAGCAGTTCCAGTTCCAGTAGTACCCGTGGTCCACCCGAGGTCAGATAGTTTGAGACTTCGGGACTTTCTGAGTGCACGCCGCGAGTTCTATGGGTGAGGCACGAGGATGATCCGCAGGAGTTCATCCAAGCGATTCTGGATCATGAGAGTGATCAAGGCTTCGAGACCGAGTCGGTCTTAGGTTCACATCGGCCGCGTGATCCGCGATCGGGTTTGATTCACGAGCTATCCGGGGAGCAGCGCCTCTGCTTTGGGACGAGTTCGAGGCGTTTCTCACGCACTTCGCCTCCGCAGATGAGGAGAGCACGAGTCGGCAGATTTTGACGCCGAGGCGCAGAGGCTTACGTCGAGTACAACGTGGAGTTCGACTCGTTGGCTCGGTATGTCCCGCATTAGTGGCGAGATATGGAGGACGAGTGCACCGCCACGTCACGTGGATGACTACTTGGCGTAGTCTTTCTCGGGTGTAGCTCTTCATAGGGCATGGACATTGCCCGCATGCGAGCTTATGCACGGTGTGAGAGCGTAGAGGCCGACGGGTTGACAGATATCAGCAGAAGAAGTCCAGGACGACAGGGTATTTTGGTAGTTCTCGGGGTGGACGATCTCAGCAGCGGACTAGATTTGCACCTCAGCCAGCTCAGAGCACTCCTACACCATCTTCAAGGTAGACAGGGTATTCGGGCGGTCGGGGCCCGTGAATTCGACTTCAGGTAGCAGAGATGTGCTAACCGATCGAGACCACCTTCCTCTCAGTGTGTTCGATGTGGTAGATCCCATTACGGTAATTGTGGTACTATTGCGGGAGCTTGTTACACTTGCGGCCAGCAGGTCACTGCGAGATCGTCAGACGAGAGGCGAGATGGTAGGGTTCACTTCTGGGTCTTTATTGGTCTTCATCTCCGATTACTCGCCCCGGTAGGGTGGTCATGGGCCAGCAGTCGCGGTGCAGGTCTTGGCGCGGGTCCCCGTTCCAGCGGTCCTCAGAACCGCATTTATGCCCTGTCCAGCCGCCAGGACCAGGAGGCATCGCCGGATGTCGTCACAGGTACTTTATCAGTTTCTTGTTGTGACGTTTATGCCTTGATAGATCCGGGTTCTACCTTGTCCTATATATCTCCCCTCATTGCTAGTAGGATAGGATAAAGCACGAGTCCATAGACTTTTGAGGTAGCTACGCGATGGGATCTGGTGGTAGGCGAGCGGGTATATAGGGCTTGCCCGATGACTATACGGTCGTCGGACTAGCCGACTTGATAGAGTTGGATATGACCGATTTTGATGTGATCATGGTATGGATTGGTTAGCTTCTTGCTACGCCAATGTAGCTGTAGGAAGAGGTTGCACGGTTCGGTTTCGGGAGCCATCGGTCCAGTGAGAGGAACATTGTGTCGAGGTAAGTTTATTTCTTACCTCGGCCGAAGATGGTTCGTGCGGTATATCTACCATCTCGTTCGGGTATTTGATAGGTCGTGACACCGCACCTTCGCGGTCGAGTCGAGTTTCCAGATGTGTTCCCAGACGACCTCCCGGGTATCCCTCCGGAGAGAGAGATAGAGTTTTGCATCGATATACTGCCTGATACTCGGCCTATATCCATTCCGCCATACAGGATGGCACCTGCCGAGTTGAGAGAGTTGAAGGACCACCGAGAGATTTCTTTGGAGAAGGGCTTTATCGCCTAGTGTTTCTCCGCAGGAGCGCCGTATTGTTCGTGAAGAAGAAGGATGGGGCCAGCTGCGTATGTGTTGATTACACGGTGAACAAGGTGACTATTAAGAACAGATACCCCTTCCTGGATTGATGATTTGTTCGACCGCTTGCGGGCGTGAGGTGTTTCTCCAAGATAGACCTACGATCCGTTACCATCAGTGCGAGTTAGGAGGCGGATGTCCCTAGATCGCATTCGGACACCGTGCACGCACTATGAGTTCAGGGTCATATCTTTCGGCTTGACCAATGCTCCGGCGGTATTTATGGATTTGATGAACCTAGTGTTCAAGCCATTTTTTGATACGTTTGTGATAGTATTCATTGATGACATCTTGATTTATTCTCGCCGAGAGAGCATACGAGCATTTGAGACCGGTGATGAGTTCTCGGGACCAGCGGTTTGTATGCCAAGTTTGAAGTGTGAGTTTTGGTTAGCCGGTGGCGTTCTAGGGCACATTGTCGGGTAGATGGTATTCGTGGATACTGCAAAGATCGAGGCGATCAAGAGTTGGCCTAGACCTACTACCCCCGAGCAGTGCAGCTTTGGGCACTAAGCGGTTACTAGGAGGTTTGTGGAGAAGTTTGCTTCTATTTCAGCACCTTTGACCAAGCCGACTCGAAGCGGCTAAGTTTGATGGACGGATGCTTAGAAGGGCTTCCGATCGAAGGAGAAATTGACGACGCCAGCTTACTTCTTCCAGAGGGTCGAGCGGTTATGTGGTTTATTGTGATGCCGGGCATCGGGCTTGGATGTGTGTTGATCGCAAAGGCAAGGTTATAGCTACGATCTCGACAACTCAAGAAGCATGAGAAGAACTACCCCACACATGACTTGGAGTGGCGTGTGATTCACGCCAAGATCTGGAGACATTATTTGTATGGAGTTCATGGATATTTACATGCACCACAAGAGCCTCCAGATATCTTTCACCGTATGAGTGAACTTGCACAGGCGGTGGTTAGAGCTACTCAAGGATTATGATGTCGATATCCTATACCACCCAGGGGAAGGCGATGTAGTGGCAGATGCCCTTAGTCGTAGGTCGATGGGTAGTCTATCGATGCGACCGGATAGAGGGGCATGTTCCGCGAGTTACATCGCCTAGCGAGCCTTATCCGATTGATTGATTACGATAGTAGTGGGGTTCGGTTCGAGGTTGCCGAGTCTTCCATCGTCGAGGAGGTGAAGAGGCGACATTATGAGGATCCGTTATGAGGATCCGATTATGACACCGATCGTGATACGCTCTTCGTGAGGAAGGGTCCATTTGAGGTAGCACTTTGATGGGGTGCTAAGTTGGAGGCGAGTTGTGTGTTCCAGATATTGCGGACTTCGGCCAGCAGGTTCTAGGGAGGCACACGCGCGGCGTTACTATCCATCCGGTCGACAAAGATGTACCACGACCTCGGATCTGTGTATTGGTGGGGCGGCACGAAGAGGGACGTTGCGAGTTTGTTGCTCGCCCGAAAGTTGTCGCGGTCAAGGTGGAGCACCGAGGCTGGTGGGTTGTTGCGGGCTATAGATTCCGACATGGAAGTGGGAGGTGATCAATATGGACTTTATTACGGGATTACTCGCACTCGGAGGATCGTGATTCTATCGGTTATCGTCGACAGTGGTGAAATCAGCCCACTTTCTTCCCGTCAGACGACTTTTCGGCGAGGATTACGCTAGACTTTACATCCGAGAGATCGTGAGGCTGCATGGGTCCTATTTCTATCATATCGCATGCAGGAGCCCCACGGCTAACTTCCGAGGTCTTTCCGGAGGATTAGGACGCAGTGAGCCTCGATCGCATTCCATCCTCGATCGACGACAGCGAGCGTACCATCCAGACACTTGATGATATGCTACGAGCATGTGTTATTGATTTCAGGGGTAGCTGGGAGGATCATTTGCCGCTAGTAGAGTTTGCATATAACAACAGCTACCACTCCAGTATCCAGATGGCGCCTTATGAGGCCTTATATGGGAGGAAATGCAGGTCACCGATAGGCTGGTTTGATGTGGGCGAGGTGCAGTTAGTCGGGCCATACTTGGTTCAGCAGGCGGTGGATAAGGTAAAGCTTATCCAGGAGAGGTTATTGACAGCTCAGAGTCGACAGAAGTCGTATGCAGATCATCGGCGTCGACATTTGGAGTTTGAGGTTGCTGATTGGGTTTTTCTGAAGGTGTCACCCATGAAGGGTGTGATGAGGTTCGGGAAGAAAGGAAGCTCGGCCGAGGTACATTGGGCCTTATCAGTTGTCCGTAGGTTAGGCAAGGTTGCTATGAGTTGGATCTGCCGTCCGTCTGGAGCGACATCCGCTTTTCATGTTTCTATCTTTGAGGAGATGTATCGGAGATCCGTCAGAGTGCACCGATTGATGATGTCCAGTGTGAGGGGTTATCGATGAGATTCCCATAGCGATACTCGATCGTCGGGGTTAGGTGATGCGAAAAGATGCACACACTTTAACTAGTGCACGTTATCGTGACAAGTAATAGAGTCTTGATAAGACCTAATATAGTCCACAAGGATTAGGGTTCAAGTACCAACTATCTATATTTTGGTATCTATTTGGTAATTGATATGTGATTTTGTGGTTTATAACTAATAATTATAAAAGTTAATTAACTATAGGTTTACTTCAGTTGTGATGGAATAGGGCTTCCATGTCTCCTCAACTATCCGCTATGTTATTTATTAATGCAATGAATTATGGTCTTCTCTCGAGCTAGCAGTTTTTAAATCGTTTTATATTCCGTTAAGGATATATAAACACTCGACCCGATGTGCACCTTACCTACCTTTCGGTGATAAGGATAACTCTATAGGAGGATTAAGCACAAAAACCTAGTTAACCGTCACGCACCATGCGCAAAATTAGGGTTGTTAAGCCTCTCATTAACGTTACATAAATAATTGAGGTAATTTCATCCCCAACCCAAATATGTCTACCCAACTTACAGCGATATTCACAACCTCCTTTCAAGTTTGATTAGAAATCATATAATGATAATTAGTTGTCAATTAATTACCAAGCATTCAAAGCAATTATTGGATAAATCTCTCAAAGAAGAATAATAACCATAGACATACATTAATTCATAACATAAGTTTCTAGTGAATCAACATGAAAAGCCCTATAAAAGAATTAGTTCCTAGCCATTGACATGACAAGAACTAATTCAAAGTTCATCATACAAAACTGAAATAAAAGAAAGAAAAAGAAAAGAAAATTACTAAGTTTAAGGTCTCCAATCTCCAAAGAAAGAATCCTTGAGTTGTGCAAGAAGGGGATCCCTTAAAATCTGCATCGGGTTCTCCTTTATAAGTGAAACCGCTCTAACTTTTCCTCGCAGGCCTAAAAATCGTCAATTAACTGATTTTCCAGCCGCGCATGCGACCGCTATCGGCCGGCCGCGAACCTGCAGACTTCGGGTGATTTGGCGCCGCGGCTCGTCCGTTGTCGAAGCCATGGCGCTTTGGATCCTGCGGCCTTCGATGATTAGCGCCGCACCGATCTCTGGCATGTAGGCGCCGCGCGCTGGAACCTCTGCAGCCTCTCGATGATTGGCGCCGCGCCCGCTTCGTGCAGGAGGCCGCTGGTGCGGATTTCGCTGCGTTCGCCACTTTCTCGCTTAGCTCAGAACCTCTCTTTGCCTCTTTTAGCTCTTTTTCCGCCATTTGGCCATTTGAACCACTTTGACTCAAAAGAAAGGAAAACTATCCTAATACGACACTTATTTGTACAAAAAGGGACAAAAGACTAACTAAAACTGACTCAAAAAGTGTATATGTCACGACGAACGGGCGTGATCGTGCCTTATCGGGCACTCCAGTTGTCACGACCAACCACGGCGTGTTGGTGCCTTACCGGGCACCCAAGTAGACATACATCGAGTAATCGTGAACATAAAGACAATACATGAAACCAAGTGTAATAAGACGGTGAAATAAGAAAAGCAACTAAAAACGGTTACCTTCGGATATATATAAATAACAACTCTTTCAACATGAGCAGTTTAATCCTTTTACAAACCCCGCCACAACAAGATACTGCACCTAAGAATGATACGACAACAATGGCGGGGCCCCGCCAAACCCTGAATGTAAACACTTACGGCGACGGACTATACCACCGATAAGCCTCGAGAAACGGAGCTTCCCAAATAAATCGTGACCGAGAGCTAGGATCAACGATCGTGTACCTCAACTGCGGCGTGAACGCAGCCTCGAGGAGGTCGATAACAAAACAGAGTATGTGAAACTAAAAATATCAAATGAAATCATAATAGTCTATAAAGCAGAGACATGTATGATAACCAAACTACGATTCACAATAAATAAGCGATATGTCAAGTCGGACTTACGCCTCAAAGTCATCACTCGAATATAACTATGGGTCTCAAGCCCATAACATCAATCATGCCCGTGGAATACCTTCCTCACCGCGGCGATCATGATAGAAAAGCACCAAGGAATACACATGAACACCGTGTCCCACTGTGTCCAAATAAAGCGACAGTAGGTACGAAGGCATAGCCGGCTACTAACACCTACAGTACTAACAAGGTCATAAATCAGATCATGATATCTGCTAGATCGTCCACATGATCAAAGCCGGTCACTCGCCTGAGATCAAATGTGCGTCTAGCCACGAACTTTCATGACTCCGCATAGGCCAACCTCGTAGGCCCGCATGAGGTATAACCCCGCATCGAGGGTAGCTACTCCGGCGCATCGCCCCGACTCGCGATCCGCATAGCCACATAGACCGCATGACCATAAAGGCCGCACACTAACACGGAACTCCGTAGTTCCGCATGGATCCCCGACCCGCATGAGGTATTCTCGAATCATGGTCCTGCATCACCGAAGTCACCCGCGGAGGCGCTTAACCTCGGAAATAAGTCAAGGAGTGGTACAATACCAACATAACTACCGATAGTCAAACAACTTTAAGCATCGAGGAAAACCCTTTACACTAACATCACAAGATACTAACACACATAGCATCCTAGCGTGTTTACTTATCAATCAACAAGAAAGTATTTACAAGGCTATCACAAACCAACACAATCAAGTTATACACACAAGGTACTTTCTACTATATGTCAACAAGTTCGGTTTTTATCCCCAAAGTACTTCATACATTAAATCTTTAAAAGATCGTTACTTTCACAAAAGTCACACAATACGTAGTTATGTGAAAATAGTGTGATTATCCTTTTAAGTAAAACAAAACACTTACCTTTGTATAATAAAGTAACGACATTATTTTACAAAGGTCCAAGTTTGCATAATTTCAAATGTTCACGTTTCTTATTTTAGAAAGGTTTAGTAGTTCATAGTCTTATTCAGTTAAGAATATAATTCTCTTTTAACTATCTGAGAAACATAAGTCTTATATGTGAGTAGGATATTCTTGTTTATAACAATCTTATTACAGCAACCATGATCTAGGAAATATCATTTTGTCTCATCTTAGCTTCTATGCGGATGGAAGTTTCTCCGGTTTTAATAATACTTAATCACAAAACATTTCCTTTTATTAACATTGCGGTGGTTTGTCGATACACATTACGATTTCAAATCAAGAAACCATTCTTAAGCAGTTATACCTAACTCCCCATAAAGCTAGTATAACTCTTAAGTTTTCAAAAACCAAGTATTACTTCTTCTTTCAAAATGATTCAAACTCTTTTGAAATACTTCAAGTTCTTTATTAACACATAACAAGCCGATTATAGTTCAAACGATTTACCTTTTAAAAACCACAAGTATCTTACCAACATAAAGTCGTTATAACCAACTTCCCATAAAGCCGTTATAACACTTTATGTTTTAAACCAATCAAATACATTTAGCACGTGACGCTCACCGCACTACATAGTTCACACATATCATGCTAGAAGAGATAGGAAGAGGTTCGCATACCGCGACGAGTATCGACTAATAGCAAAACGCTCAAGTACTTCAAACCGGCTACTCCTTAGCGAGATCGCGCCATACGTAGTACTTCAACCTATAAGGCCACAAGGCGCTTATTAACATTTAGATCCCTTCAGAGAACATTCTACGAAAATTCGCAACATTTTTCCCCGCAACAGCGTAAATCTCCTCCTCTATCGGGCCGCTACCAAGCCAACCGGGGTTATAAGTCTAAACCGACGCGCACAATTCTACCTCGCGTAAAAGCTACACAAGTCCATCAGAATACACCCATGTAAATACTTCGATTTCTCTTCAAAAATGTTTCTTATTATTCATGCTTAAGTCAAAAGACATTGCCGATAACTACGTTCGATACTATATATAGTATACTTCAACTATATAGTCTAACAATCATGTAATTTCCAATTACAATAGAGGGACAAGATATTTACCTCGATAAGCCCATAATTATCCGAGTTTAAATGTCGATCCTGAGCAAGGTTTAGCTCCTACTCCTTGCGCCCGACCGCCTCCAAACAACCCTTAGAAGTTCTAACCAACTTCTACTTAATACTCCAACTAACTATGGAGATTTTCCTGTGGTTTCGGTTTTGACTGGAAGGGAAGTATAATAGTATTTCTGGGCTTTTCGTATAAGTATAACTTTAGAATACTACAAGGTATACGGCTAAAGTAATTTGGGCATTATAACAATACTTTTGAGAGTATTTCTACCAAGAGGGGGGGGGGGTATTATACGAAAACAACTAGGCTAGGGGTACCCACGGCTAGCACCAGGAGGAAGGGCTCTCGGCTTTAGGAGGGGAGGGCGAACAACTCTTTCAAGGGAGGGAGCATTTCTACCCCTTAGGAAATATGTGGAATGGCTGACGACGCCATCCTACGGGCGGGGTATTTATAGTTTAAGCCAAGTCCAACCAATGGCCAAGATCATGCCAAGTGCAAGGCAAGTGTAGGGCCAAAATCTTGCCAAGTGCCCTTAACCAACTAACACACAAATATCCTACCAACTCCATGCCAAAATAGGCACACTTTCGCCACCCTTGACCGCCCAAGGTATTCCAATGAGAGGGTGACAAGTGTCGCCTCTTGTTGGTCCAAAATGTTTCGCCTCTGAAAAATCCCCAAAAATTAAAAATCACATAGCCGTAATTTCCCCTACGAATGCTGTGGAAAGGTTTCGCCGAAAAACGACTCTAATCGGGTGTTGTGCACAAATAAATTTCGCCAAGCTACTTTCTCAAGTTCAAATTTTCTACGACGCCCCTACGCATACCGAAATACGGTATAACATTCTCCTCCTTAGAAACATTCGTCGAATGTTCCTTCTAAGTCTCAAAACAAGCGTGCGCCAAGATAGTCTTCACTACCATACTTACGAAACAATCCCGCCACAATGGCCACGTAAACAATCATGAAAATACTTACATCCAAGTCCACGAGGAATCACCTCTAACATCACCACAAACACCTCTCTCCGGGTCTAAAATATACTTCCTCCACACTTTTTCCAAACAAAAGAAATGGTCACATCTATGCTCGCCATACATGCTCGCTTCTTCCGATACCACTTTTGTCACTTTGTCGCGAGGTTCTAGTGTCACCGCGACCCAACAAATGGTACCGACTACATGCGATCCTCGAGGTCGTGACACTCGAACTCTTACCACATTTAGCATCGCTTGATCTCCAAAACTCGGGTTATCATCTTCAACTTGGTCATCATTAGCCGGGAATACTCGATGGATCTCCGATTTCCTTCTCGAACATAGCATTTAACGATCGACGATCGCCTCCTAAGTCGGACGGCAAATGCTAACATATAGGCAACCGCCTATTCTTCACATGAACTCAAAGGCCCAAAGTAACTCGGGCTAAGTTCCTCTGTATTCCAAAACTCGCTACACCCAACCCGGGTGGTACTTTCAAGAAGACCGACCGCCAACTCGAACTAAGCGCCGCCGACATTATCCGCACGATTTCCTTTGAGTCGCGAACTTCTAGACAAGCTTCACTATCCACGGTCTGAACAAGCTCGAACTAATCGTGAACGCGCCAACATCGAACCACTCGGCCGAGCAACTTACACATCCGCCCTACAAGGCTTTATAAGGCGACATCCGAATCTTGAAATGGTAGCTTAAACACTCCTCCACAGGAGACAACAATCTCCACAACTACCGCGAAATCCAACCATCGCCCGGTGGCGAATGCGATTCTCGAGACTCACTGAGTTCTAACCTGCTGGTAAACTTTTAGAAAAACGAAAATAGCCATAACCTGGGCTTCACTGCCTGACATAAGGTGAAGGTAGGCACCCCGTGCAGCCTTTCAACCTCTCTGACATAACATCACTGCCGAGCAGCGGCCCTGATCGAAGACACGATGGCTGAATTGGCCCGACTCATCGGTCGAACGTGATCCACGAACTCGTCGCTGTTAATCGAATACGGGCCTAACACCTCGTGACTACCACAAGGCGACCACCACATACCGACCACCATACATGCCGCGGGTTGACCCGCAACGCGTGGCCTCAACCCGACCCAACGCCGCTAAACGCTAGCTCCAGAAGGAAAACTCTCACTAATCATGTTACGAAAACCTAGCGGTCTTCTTAGCTCAACTACCCTCTTTCATTCCACACTACACGTGACTTATCCCACAAACATAGCTCACGCACTATGCACTCATAAGGGTCAAACATAAACATACGCCTTTTACTCGAGATGGCCTTACTTCTAAGGTCTCTACGTATAAAACTCTAAGGCTCACACCTTCTCTATCCCCCAAATCTTACTTGGTTAACTAACCAAGATTTCTAATTACAATAAACACTCATGCAATCTGAACATAACACTTAGGTATACTCACCTTATCACTTATACAAAGCTCTGTGAGGTTAAAGATATACACGAATCTCTTCACTCCTTAGTCATTCTAATCAAACACGCCCGTAGGCGCATAGCTGGGAAGATGACAAGCTACCCACCGATTCTCAAGGCCGAGTCCTCCTACCAGACACTCGACATCGCACTGACGGTCATAGGTACAACCAAGATTAACTAAAAGACGACATTCCGGGATGACGCTGCCACATTGTGAACACCGAGAAAAGCGAATCGGATGGCCGAACCTTCGTGCGATCGTGGAACGGGAAGCTGGAGCTCGACCAACTCTGATACCCGAACGCCCCGAACCTCGTGGAGGACCTTCGCACGCGTGGATGTGCATAATCTAATCACGGTGGTGACTCGACTCGAAGTTACTAAAGGACTTGCTACTCCGCCCTCTTCGCTCTCGTTAACCCGCCGATCTACGCTTACCGCTGTGCATAAGCCCGCATACGTGCCATGCTCAAGCTTCAATCAAGAACTTACTTGCACAACCT
This sequence comes from Przewalskia tangutica, assembly GCA_029844215.1. Classification (NCBI taxonomy): domain Eukaryota; kingdom Viridiplantae; phylum Streptophyta; class Magnoliopsida; order Solanales; family Solanaceae; genus Przewalskia; species Przewalskia tangutica. The sequence continues at coordinate 131,513,820 of CM056720.1, read as the reverse complement.
TCTCGTTGATAGTCATCAAGACTCGCGGTACATCGGTACACTCTCTGGTAGCCAAATCCATAGCTAGTAACAGGGTTGTCTTTTCGCAATCTATATTCTCTGTTTCCGGTCGTGGAACTGAAGGTCCAAACATCGTGGCCGCAGTAGGAACTGCCGCCGCCGTGCTAAACTCTGGGGCTAGTGACGCCGCAAAACTCCCCGAATGGCACCACCCTGGTGATGATTGGGCTGTGCCTCACGCAACCTCTCAGACTCTACTCGCAGCCTCCTCGCCGCTTGCGCCTCACAGGCGGGTTGCCTCACGCGAGGCATAACGATAAGTGGAAATAATTTCGTCGGAGGGTCCAACTTACAACACACTCTAAGGCACGATCTCGAGTGAGAAGAATAGAAACCAATCCTAAATACCCTATAGCCTCCTCGATTATTGGTGTAGTGCACAACACACCGATAATCAAGACTGATCTGATGCGGTCAGACACTTTCCGAGGATTAATCGCTCGATACCACTTTTGTCACGACCGAACGGGCCCGTGGATCGTGCCTTACCCGCACCCAAGTAGACATACATCGAGTAATCACGAACATAAAGACAATACATGAAACCGGTGTAATAAGACGGTGAAATAAGAAGACAAAGCAACCAAAAGCGGTTACCTTCAAGATATATATAAATAACAACTCTTTCAACATGAACGCTTTAATCCTTTTTACAAACCACGCTTACAGCAAGATTACTGCACCTCTAAGAATGATACGACAACAATGGCGGACAGGGCCCCGCCAAACCCCGAATGTAAACACTTACGGCGATAGGGGACTATACCATCGATAAGCCTCGGAGAAACGGAGCTTCCCAAACGAAATGGCGACTCGAGCTAGGATCAACGATCGTGTACCTCGACTGCGGCATGAACGCGGCCCAAGGAGGTCAAGACAACAGTGCATGCAGAGTATGTGAAACTAAAAATATCAGAATGAAATCATAATAGTCTATAAAGCGGAGACATGTATGATAACCAAACTACGATCACAATAAATAGCGATATGTCAAGTCGTGACTCACGCCTCAAAGTCGTCACTCGAATATAACTATGGGTCTCAAGCCCATAACATCAATCATGCCCGTGGAATACCTTCCTCACCGCGGCCTATGATAGAAAAGCACGAGAATACACATGAACACCAGTCCCGCTGTGTCCAAATAAACAAGACAGGTAAGTACGAAGGCATAGCCGACTACTAACACCCACAGTACTAACAAGGTCATAAACTGTATCATGATATCTGTCTAGACCGTCACATGATCAAAGCTGGTCACTCGCCCGCAGTATCAAATGTGCGCGTCTAGCCCTGGAACTTTCCGACTCGCGATAGGCCAACCTCATAGGCCCGCATGAGGTATAACCCCGCGTCGAGGGTAGCTACTCCCGCATCGCCCGGACTCGCACCGCATGGCCACATAGACCGCATGACCATAAAGGCCGCGACACTAACACCGAACTCCGTAGTTCCGCATGGATCCACGGACCCGCATGAGGTATTCTCGAATCATGGTCCTGCATCGCTGAGTCTACCCCGCATCGGAGAGCAGCTTAACCTCCGGAAATAAGTCAAGGTGAGTGGTACAATACCAACATAACGGCTGATAGTCAAACAACTTTAAGCACAGTCGAGGGGAAAACCCCTTTACACTAACATCACAAGATACTAACACACATAGCATCCTAGCATGTTTACTTATCAATCAACAAGAAAGTATTTACAAGGCTATCACAAACCAACACAATCAAGTTATACACACAAGGTACTTTCTACTATATGTCAACAAGTTCGGGTTTTTATCCCCAAAGTACTTCATACATTAAATCTTTAAAAGATACGTTACTTTCACAAAAGTCACACAATACCCGTAGTTATGTGAAAATAGAGTGATTATCCTTTTAAGTAAAACAAAACACTTACCTTTGTAAAATCAAGTAACGACATTATTTTCCAAACGTCCAAGTTTGCCTAATTTCAAATGTTCACGTTTCTTATTTTAGAAAGGTTTCGTAGTTCATAGTCTTATTCATTTAAGAATATAATTCTCTTTTAAACTATCTGAGAAACATAAGTCTTATATGTGAGTAGGATATTCTTGTTTATAACAATCTTATTACAGCAGCCATGATCTAGGAAATATCATTTTGTCTCATCTTAGCTTCTATGCAGATGGAAGTTTCTACTGGTTTTAATAATACTTAATCTGTCAAAACATTTCCTTTTATTAACGCTGCAGTGGTTTGTCGATACACATTCTGATTTCCGAAATCAGTAAACCATTCTTAAGCCGTTATACCTAACTTCCCATAAAGCTAGTATAACTCTTAAGTTTTCAAAAACCAAGTATTACTTCTTCTTTCAAAATGATTCAAAATCTTTTGAAATACTTCAAGTTCTTTATTAACACATAACAAACCAGTTATAGTTCAAACGATTACCTTTTAAAACCACAGTATCTTCACCAACATAAAGCTGTTATAACCAACTTCCCATAAAGCCGTTATAACACTTTATGTTTTAAACCAATCAAATACATTTAGCACATGTACGTCTACCGTACTACATAGTTCACACATATCATGCTAGAAGAGATAGGAAGAGGTTCACATACCTCGCGACGAGTATCGACTAATAGCAAAACGGTCAAGTACTTCAAACCGTCGGCTACTCCTTAGCCATGATCGCGCCATACGTAGTACTTCAACCTATAAGGCCACGCGCGCTTATTAACATTTAGATCCCTTCAGAGAACATTCTACGTAAAATTGCAAAGACTCTCCCGCAACAGCGTAAATCTCTCTCTATCTGGGTGGCTACGAAGCCAACCGGGGGTTATAAGTCTAAACCGGACGTGCACAATTCTACCTCACAGAAAAGCTACACAAGTCTCTGAATACTGATCTATGTAAATCTGATTCGGTACTCTTCTTCGAAAAGGTTTCTTATTATTCATGCTTAAGTCAAAAGACATTGCCGATAACTACGTTCGACTATATATAGTATACTTCAACTATATAGTCTAACAATCATGTAATTTCCAATTACAATAGAGGACAAGATATTTACCTCGATAAGCCCATAATTATCCGAGTTTAAATGTCGATCCTGAGCAAGGTTTAGCTCCTACTCCTTGCGCTCCGACCCGCTCCAAACAACCCTTAGAAGTTCTAACCAACTTCTACTTAATACTCCAACTAACTATGGAGATTTTCCTTAGGGTTTCGGTTTTTGTGACGGAAGGGAAGTATAATAGTATTTCTGGGCTTTTAGTATAAGTATAACCTTAGAATACTACAAGGTATACTGCTAAGGTAATTTTGGCATTATAACAATACGTGTGAGAGTATTTCTACCCAGCGGGGGGGGGGTATTATACGAAAACAACTAGGCGAGGGGTACTGGTACTAGCACCCAGAGGAAGAGGGCTCTCGGCCAGGAGGGAGGACGAGAACAACTCTTTCAAGGGAGGAGGATTTCTAACACTTAGGAAATATTTGGAATGGATGAAGAAGTCATCCTAAGGGTATTTATAGTATAAGCCAAGTCCACCAATGGCCAAGATCATGCCAAGTCTGAAGGGCAAGTGTAGGGCGAGATCTTGCCAAGTGCCTAACCAACTAACACACAAATATCCTACCAACTCCATGCCAAAATAGGCACTTTTCGCCACCCTTGAGAGGTGTTCCATGAGAGGTGACAAGTGTCGCCTCTTGTTGGTCCAAAATTTAGTCTCTCGGAAAAATCCGCAAAAATTAAAAATGACATAGCCGGAAATTCCCCTACGAAAGTTGTGGAAACGTTTCGTCGAAAAACGACTCTAATCGGGTGTTGTGCACAAATAAATTTCGGCCAAGCTACTTTCTCAAGTTCAAATTTTCTACGTACGTCCTTACGTACATACTCTGGAAATACGGGGTATAACACTAGTGATACAACATCAGAGTAATCAGCGGAATATAAAACAAGACATGAAATAATATGAAGTGAAAACAGTTTATCTGAGAGAAGTTGCCCTTCGGCATATATATAAAAAAACATGAATCCGAACAGTGACATCCCTTTTACAAACTACGCCTTACTACGGACTGCACTTAAGAATGTTCTAACAATGGCAACGGGGCGGGTTCGCCATACCCGAATGTAAGTACCTACAACGGCGAGGACTATACCATCGATAAGCCTCGGAGAAGCGGAGCTTCCCAATGAATCGTGATCCTAGGCGAGGATCGGCGATGGTGTACCTCTACTGCGGCATGAACGCGGCCCCGGGAGGTGACAACAGTACCAAGTATGTGAATCAAAAATCAGTAAATGAAATCATAGTAGTCTATATAAAGCGGGAGACATGTATGATAACCAAACTACGATTCACGATAAATAGCGGTGTCAAGTCGTGACTCACGCCCAAGGTCATCACTCAAATATAACTATGGGTCTCACGTCCTGAACATCAATCATGCCCGTGGAATACGCCTCGCTGGCGATCATGATATAAAAGCACCAAGGAATACACATGAACACGAGTCCCACGTGTCATAATAAAACCGTGCGGGGTAAGAAAAGGCATGGCGACTACTAAAACCAGCGATGCAACAAAGTCATAAAGCGTATCACGGTGCGCTCATCGCCACATGATCGGCGCCACTCGCGCGATTATCAAATGTCGCGTCTAATCCTCGAACTTCCCTGACTCGCATAGGCCACGCGTAGGCCCGCATGAGGTATTCCCGCGACGGTAGCTACTCCGATCGCCTGACTCGCGATCGCGTAGCCCGTAGACCGCACACTGGAACTCTCGTAGCTCCGCATAGGTCCCCTGGACCCGCATGAGGTATTCTCGAATCATAGTCCCAGACTTCCTGAGGTATACCCCGCATTGGAGGGTAGATTAACCCCCGGTATCATGTCAAGAGGTGAGTGGTACAATACTATCATAACGGCTTATCGTTAAACAACATAAGCACAATCAAGGGAAACCCCTTTACACAAACATCACCAGATACTAACACACGTAGCATCCTAAACATGTTTACTTATCAAATCAACAAGAAAGTATTACAAGGCTATTACAAACCAACACAATCAAGTTATTCACACAAGGTACTTTCTACTTTATGTTAACAAGTTCGGGTTTTTATTCCCAAAGTACTTTATACATTAACTCTTTAAAAGATCCGTTTCTTTCACAAAAGTCACACAATACCCGTAGTATAAAAATAGAGTGACTATCTTTTTAAGTAAACCAAAACACTTCCCTTTGTAAAATCAAGTAACAACATTATTTTCCGAACGTTCAAGTTTGCCTAATTTCAAATGTTCAAGTTTCTCATTTTCGAAAGGTTTCGTAGTTCATAGTCTTAATCACTTAATAATATAATTCTCCTTTAAGACAATTTGAGAAACATATGCCTTATGTGTGAGTAGGTTATTCTTGTTTATAACAATCTTATTAAAGCAGCCATGATCTAGGAAATGTAATATCATTTTGTCTCATCTTAGCTTCTATGCAGATGGAGGTTTCTACTGGTTTTAATAATACTTTATTAGTCAATACATTTCCTTTATTAGCGTCGCGTGGTTTGTTCGATACCTATTCTCATTTCGAAATCAATATAAGGCGTTCATAAACAATTAAGTAAACTGCCTTTTATCTTTCTTAAGTCGTTAAACCTAACTTCCCATAAAGCTAGTATAACTCTTAAGCTCTTAAAACCAAGTATTACTCTTCTTAAAAGCGATTCTTAATTCTTTTGAAATACTTCAAGATTCTTATTATTTAGACTCAAGTCAAAGACATCGAAGTAAAACCACGTTCAGTTAACACACGTACGTCTACCGTACTATATATATTCTTTTAAAATATCATGCTCAAGAGGATAGGAAGAATCACATACCTCGCGACGATTATCGACAATTAGCAAAGCGCTCCGGCTAACGGCTAGCCTTGTCCACCGTTCAAGTAGAACATGCTACTCGCGACATTCAACCTATAAAGGCCATATCGTCTATCAGCGTCTAGACTACTGTAGAATATTCTAGCGAGAGGTTTCTCTATTCTACGGAAAATTGGGCGACTTCCTGCGTTAAACTACACAAGTCTACCGTAAATCTGATCGTATGTAAGTCTGCAGTTTAATCTTCACGTAATATCCTTCTATTACAGTTCAATTCTCTTCTGTAATATCCTTCTATGAATCTTATATTCATTTCTATACAACTACAGTATGTAATTTCCAATTACAATAAAAGGACAAGAGTATTTACCTCGATAAGCCCAAAATTATCCAAGTTTAAATGTCGATCCTGAGCAACGTTTAGCTCCTACTCTGGGTGCTCCAACCCGTTCCAAACAACCCTTAGAAGTTCTACGCAACTTCTTCTTAGTACTTCAACCGGCTATGAAGATTTTCCTTAGGGTTTCGTTTTTGTGACTGAAGGGAAGTATAATAGTATTTCTGGGCTTTTAGTATAGGGGTAACCTTGGAATACTACAAGGTATAAGGCTAAGGTATTTTGGAATAGTAATTGGAGAATACTTTTCTACCAAGGGGGGGGGGGGGGGGGTATTTTACGAAAACAACTCAGAGGGGGTACTTTCGGCTAGCACAACTAGAGAAGGAGGTATATTTCTCGGCCAAAGGCCTCATAAGGGAGGGAGGCTTGGACGAAAGCACACAAAGGGGAGAGGATTTCAAGACTTAGAAAGTGTGGAGTGGATGAAGAAGTCTTCAACTAAGGGGGGGTATTTATAGGGCCTTCAATGGCCAAGATCAAGACAAGTGGTGGGCAAGTGGAGGGTGAGGATTTGCACAAGTGCACCCTAGCCATCTACTCCACAAATCACTCCAAACATTGACCCAAGTTTTAGGCCACAAAACATGCCAAGATCGTGCAAGCCATTCGGCCACTTGACCGCCCACTTGAGGGTGACAAGTGTCGCCCTCTCGTTGGTCCAAAATATTTCATCTCTCGGAAAAATCCGCAAAAATTATTAAAGTCGCATCCGTAATTTTCCCTTCGCAAAGTTTGGAAAACGTTTCGTCGGAAAACAATTCTTTTCGGGGGTTGTGCACAAATTTCGACCCTTGCCTATCTTAAGGCTTAAACTTTCGTACGTACGTCCTCACGTACATACTCTGGAAATACGGGGTATAACAGTATATAAAATACACCGATCAAATACCCCCAAACTTAATCTTTGCTCGCCCTCGAGCAAAGATAGAAAGAAAGAAATAAAGGACTCAAAGAAACGAAAATAAAAGACTTACTGACATTGATCACTTTTGCTGCATTAGTGTTATCTAGAAAAACATGAAGGTTAGCAGAATAATATGCAGGAACATATAGCATGAAATATTTAGCACACTAAACACTTTAAGTTAGATATTACGTAAACTCATTGTTATCATGCTTAATGGAAGTCAATATACTAAATCATGCATCTAAATTCAAAAATCCTATGACATTTTTACTTGCTATTCTCCACTAATCCTGGATATGCATAAAAGAGATCTTCAGGACTTTAAGGGTTGTAATGTAGGCTTAGGTATAGGTAGGTAAAAATAGGCATTTTAGGCTCATTCTGTGTACCATAAGCTCTTTAGCTTTTCCATTTTTTTCCTTTTCTTTTGGTTCTTTTCTTCACTTCAATTCTATCTTTTCCCTCTTTTGTTTTGGGAGAGTGAAGAGTATTGTAATAACAGGCACCCCCAAACTTAGGCTTTTGCCTATTTCTTATTAGTTTTTTTATTGGGGTGCAACAAGCTTGTTCACCCTTTTGTCTCTTTTTTTAACACAATTTATTCCACTATTTCACATTTTTACTTATGACACAATTTTGTGGGAATATAGGGTGTCAAAGAAGAAGTTTCAATTTTTAGGCTCAATGGGGCTGACTAGGGATACTTTTAAAGTCCGGGATAGAAAAGAGTGGTAAGAATTGGCTATCAAAGAAATGTCTGAGTCATCTCCCTAACATACATATCCTAACTATTTCGCCTCAAATAACAAGCAATCATAACACATAAGTATTCATCATTTAGCATGCATAATTCAAGCAAGAAACTCCAAATAGACATATTTTGTGAGTTTTTGGCATATCTAACCTAAGTGTTTAGATAGTTGCTTCAATTCCATTACATTATTCCACCTTACTTCACTAGGTGTTTCTAGCAACTACATCATACATGATCTTTGACAGACAATTATGACTCAAAAGAAAAAAAAATTGTGACTCAAAAATACATAAAAAACAACAAAAACACAAATAAAACACAAATAAAACATGAATACCCCCCCCCCAAACTTAAATCACACATTGTCCCCAATGTGTGTAGACTCAAAGACAATAAAAGAATAAGACACTTACAGACTTGGCTAAAATGGTGGCAATGGCGTTGGATAGTACTTTGAATTAGTGAGGAGGAGAGCTCGGGATTTTGATTTGTGGCGGGCTTCGGATCGGGCTTTAGAATTCTGATTTTTTTTTTCGTTGTGGCGCGCGGCCACGCTAATTAGCGCGCGGCCAAACTGTGCTGGTTACGAACTTCTGCGTCGCGGTTACATCGGGAGCCACGCGCTCGGACTGGGCTTCTTCTCGATCTTTACGCGCCACGCTTCTGGGCGTCGCGACTCTCTAGCGTTTTTGTTCTGGAAATCCGTGGCTTCTCTTCAGTTTTCGCCTTCCAAGTCCTTGGCTTTCACCTGTCAACAAAACACAAACACTACCTCCGTGAGACTGTTCTAGATAAAGACTAATTGCATTTAAACTAAATAAACTGAAATACCTTGGGTTGCCTCCCAAGTAGCGCTGTCTTTAAAGTCTTTTAGCCGGACGCAAGTTCCTTAGTTTACTAACCGTGGGGTGGATCAACCCCCCAACTAATCCATTTTCTCCACATTTTGCGTTTTCTTTTTCTTCTTCTCCTCTTGGCATTATCATTAAGGGGGGTTTCAGGAACACATACCTGATGTTGTGGAGGTTTGGCAAACCATGCTTGCTTCCGTGGGCTCATCTCCCTTTGGTTGACTTGTATGGGCTCACAAGGGGGTTTGATGGTGCTGATTGCAAAGCACCTACTAATGGTTGGTGGCTCAATGATGTGTTTAAAAACTTTAAACACCATCTCTTCCTTCTCCACCCTCAGTGTTAGCTCTCTTCTTTCTACATCAATCAAAGCTCTCCCCGTTGCTAGGAATGGTCTCCCCAATATGATAGCGATTTCCGCATCTTCTTCCATGTCAAGAACGAGGAAGTCTGCAGGAAAGAAGAATTTCCCTACTTTGACAATCACGTCCTCAATTTTTCCTCTTGGATGAACCACTGTCCTATCGGCTAGTTGCAGACTCACAGTGGTTGGTTTGGCCTCTCCCAGCTCCAATCGCTTAAATACCGATAAGGGCATCAGATTTATGCTTGCCCCTAAATCACACAGAGCCCTGTTGCATGTCACCCTGCCAACAGTGCAAGGTAGTGTAAAGCTCCCTGGATCCTTTAGTTTTGGTGGCAACTTCTTCTGCAAGATAGCACTACACTCTTCTGTCAGTGCTACTATTTCGTACTCTGCCAGCTTCTTCTTCTTCCCTAAGATCTCTTTCATGAACTTGAAATAGGATGGAATCTGCTCCAAAGCCTCTATAAAAGGTATGTTGATATGCAGCTTCCTAAATGTCTCCAAGAATTTGGAGAATTGTTTATCAACCGCCTTTCGCTGTAATCTTTGGGGAAATGGAATCTTCTCTGTATACTCCTTCTCTGGGGCTTTCTCTACTACTGGGCTAGGTTCAACCACCTTTTCTTTTTCTATCTCTGCCCTTTTCTCAACCATTGGTGAGGTGATCGCTCCAATTGTTTGCCGCTTCAATTGCATCGCTGGCATTGCTTCCTGGATTCACCTCGTGTTGCTTGGCAATGTACTGGCTCGCTGTTTTCCCGCTTTGCTACCGACCCACTTTTGTTTCTAAGTTCTGAGCGAGGATCTAGCTTCGTCTTGAATCGAGTGCAGGCGTTGTAAGTGCCAACACACTGCTTCAGCTCGTCCGCTTTTCTTGCTAAACCGGTGCATTGAACTGTTGAGGATGTGGGGCCTGAGTAAAGGGCTGCTGATTCTCGTTCTGCTTTGCATCGCCCCTATATTGATTCTCACGCCTCGGTCTCCTCTCCATGAGAAATTCGGGTGATTCTCCACCGGATTATAAGTGTTGGAGTATGGATTGTTCGTGGCCTCGATAATTACCCACTACCGACACTGCGCTTCCATTGGTATATTATTGGGATCGGTGAAGGACACCTATCGAATATATGTGGGCCACCACGTATTTCATGACTTTTAGGCATCTGCACCGCATTCATCGACATTGTATGTTGCCGCAAATTGTTTAGCCAAAAGAGCCACTGGGCATTCAAGGCGCAATAGCATTTATCTCGTGGACTCTCACCGTTTCTCTCCCACTTGTCGACCTCTTCTCGTGACATGGTTGTTGGTGGCCATATCTTCTAATAACTCCGAGCGCCGTGGGTGTTTTCCTCATGAATGCCCCACCTGCTGCTGCATCTATAATGGTTCTGGTTGTACTGCTCAGCCCGTTGTAGAAGATGTGGACCAAGTTCCACAACTCAATGCAATGGTGTGGGCATTTCTCTACAAATCTTTGAACCTTTCCCAAGCTTCACATAAGGACTCTCCATCTGCTTGGTAGAAGTTGTTCAACTCCCCTCTCAATTTTGCTGCTTTGCATGGGGGAAAGAACTTGGCTAGGAATTTCTGTGCCAGCTCTTTCCATGTAAAAATCGAATCTGCCGGCGGGGAATTCAACCATACTTTTGCTCTATCCCTGAGTGAGAAGGGAAAGAGCCTCAATCTGACGGCATCATCAGTAACGTCGTTATATCTGAAAGTTGCACATAGCTCCAAGAAATTAGCTATGTGCATATGTGGATCCTCCGATGGCAGTCCTCCAAATTGCACTGTGTGTTGTACCATGCTCAGAATCGCCAGTTTTATCTCAAAGTTGTTCGCTCCTATGGCAGGGAGCCTAATACATGTATGTGCTCCATTCACTCTAGACAACACATAGTCTCCTAAGCTTCTTTCTGCCTGGACTTGAACTGTTTCCTCGACATCCATAGGTACTTGCCGAGGTATGGCTGGATTGGGTTGATTTTCACCTAACCCTTCTCTCATCATGTTGTTGTTTTGAACACCGTCCATCTCTATCAAGGTTGAAATCCGCTGATTCTTTGCTCGTTTCTGAGTTTTCTCAATCTCTGGATTGAAGGGAACAAGAGTGTATGCCCCTCTTCTCCTTCGCATAAACTGATTTCCTGAAATAGATAAAAAACAAACAACTAATCACGGTACCTCGATTTTTGAAATAAATAAAACACGTAAAAATAAAATAAAATAAAAACCAAATTAGAAATTAAAAATAGATAAATTTGATATTGAACTATGCCTAATCCCCGGCAACGGCGCCAAAAACTTGATGCGCGAAAAGATGCACACACTTTAACGCAAGTGCACGTTATCGTGACAAGTAATATAGTCTTGATAAGACCGAATATCGTCCACAAGGATTAAGGTTCAAGTACCAACTATCTATCTTTTGGTATCTATTTGGTAATTGATATGTGATTTTGTGGTTTATAACTAATAATTATAAAAGCTAATTAACTATAGCTTTACTTTAGTTGTGATGGGAATAGGGCTTCCATGTCTCCTCAACTATCCGCTTATGTTATCTATTAATGCAATGAATTATGGTCTTCTTCTCTCAGAGCTAGCAGGTTTACGAAATCGTTTTATATTCCCGTTAAGGATATATAAACACTCAACCCCAGTATTGCACCTTACCTACCTTTCGGTGATAAGGATAACTCTATAGGAGGATTAAGCACAAAAACCTAGTTAACCGTCACGCACCATGCGTAAAATTAGGGTTGTTAAGCCTCTCATTAACGCTACATAAATAATTGAGGTATTTTCATCCCCAACCCAAATATGTCTACCCAACTTACAGCATATTCACAACCTCTTCCTTTCGAAGTTTGATTAGAAATCATATAATGATAATTAGTTGTCAATTAATTACCAAGCATTCAAAGCAATTATTGGATAAATCTCTCAAAGAAGAATAATAACCAAAGACATGCATTAATTCATAACATAAGTTTCTAGTGAATCAACATGGAAAGCCCTATAAAAGAATTAGTTCCTAGCCATTGACATGACAAGAACTAATTCAAAGTTCATCATACAAAACTGAAATAAAAGAAAGAAAAAGAAAAGAAAATTACTAAGTTTAAGGTCTCCAATCTCCAAAGCAAGAATCCTTGAGTTGTGCAAGAAGGGGAACCCTTAAAATCTGCCTAGGGTTCTCCTTTTATAGGCTGAAAACCGCCTCTAACTTTTCTCGCAGTTCGCCCGTAAAATCGTCAATTAACTTTGATTTTCCGCGTCGCCAGCGGCCGAACTCGCAAAGACCGGGTGATTTGGCGCCGCGCCCTCGATCTCTGTTGTGCGTGGCGCGCTACTGGATCCTCTGCAGCCTCTCGATGATTAGCGCCGCGGCCGATCTTCGCTGCAATGGGCGCCGCGGCTCTGGAACCTCTGCAGCCTCTCGATGATTAGGCGCCGCGACCTCGCTGATCGCAGTGAGGCGCGCGCTACCGGTTCGATTTCTGCCTCGTTCGCCACTTTCTCTGCTTTTAGCTCTGGAACCTCTTCTTTTGCCCTCTTTTAGCTCTTTTTCCGCCATTTGGTCATTTGAACCACTTTGACTCAAAAGAAAGGAAAACTATCCTAATACGACACTTATTTGTACAAAAAGGGACAAAAGACTAACTAAAACTGACTCAAAAAGTGTATATAAAATACACCGATCATTAGGCGACTGCGGACAAAGGATGTGGCTTCCGTCAAGGTCTTATGGCGGAACGAGAACATAGAGGAGATGACGTGGGAAGAAGAAGAGGAGATGAGGCAGAAGTATCCTCACTTATTCCCCACACCTCAAGGTAACTCACTTTCCTACTGGTTATTTTTTTTAAATTGTCATATGTACTTAAGTGTTCTATTGTGGACATATGTGGCATTTTGCAAATTGTTCAACTTATGAGGGACTATGCCGTTATCCGAATTAATTAAATCTTGAAGGAACATTCGGGACGAATGTTTCTAAGGGGGGGAGAATGTTATACCCCGTAGTTCCGGAGTATGTATGTGAGGACGTACGTACGAATGTTTAAACCCTAATTTGGGTAAGAATGAAAGAATTATTTTCCGACGGAAAATATTCCGAACCTTGTGAAGGAAATTATTTTACGTTTTCAATATTTTAACCGATTATGGAATTTTTCCGAGAGATAAATATTTTGGACCAATAGGAGGGCGACATGTGTCACCCCAAGATGCCATGTGGACGTTTTTTTTCAAGACTAGTGGGCAAGACAAGTGGCCAAAAGTCTTGCATGGTGGTGGACGGTTTTGGGGCAATTAGTGGGCAAGTCAAATGGTCAAAGTCTTGCATGGCTTTTGTAGGACAAGTGTGGAAAGGAACCTACACAAACAATCTCTACCATACACATGTTTCAATCCTAACCCTTGGTTGTACTATATAAACCCCTTTAGTTGATGAAAATCTTCCACACTTAGTATATTTCAAGACTTGAAAATATTTTCTCTCCCTCCTTCTAAAGTTGCTCTCGTCAATTGCCCCCTCCCCTAACCAAATGTTGTCCAAAAATTCTTAAACTTATAAGTGTTCTTCCTTAATGTGTTAGGAAGATTATTAACCAAGAGTTAGACAAGATTTCACACCCCTAGCCTCATAAACCTCACTAAAGCCGAGAGCATGCACATTTGGAACCTTAGTGTTCTTCACTTTTTGGAGTTAATTCTTGAATAGAAGTTAGTTAGGAACTTCTAAGGGTGACTTGTGGTGGTTTGGAACACAAAGATTTGGAGCTAAGACTTGCTTTGGAACGACTTTAAGTTCTTGGATATTGTTGGGCTATTATTGAGGTAATGAATCTTAACCTCTTTGTGAAGTTGATTATTATGTATATTGGATATTATACATATATTGGAAGTATATTATGGAGTATGATATAATAAGGAAAGATTTGGCTCTTGTTAAGATGTTAAAAGAAGAATTGGCATATTAGCCATTAAATGGTAAAAATGTATACATTACTTACTAAGAAGTTAATAACAAAGGAACTATAACTTATATAAAGATTGGAATATAAGTTGAAGGACTAATGAAGTAATTGGATAAGTAAAATTATAAAAGTTGGCCAAGGACCCCAACTTAAGGACCGTATCTACTTTGGACCGTATCTACTTTGGACCGTATCTACTTGGATCAGATTTACTTTGGACCGTATTTACATTGTTGTTATGAAGGAGAGATTGTTAATCGCCCGTTTGGGCGTGTTATCCCCTTCTTTATTATTGTTATGAAGGAGAGATTGTTAATCGCGTTAGTTTGGGCGTGTTATCCTTCTTTATTATTGTTGTTATGAAGGAGAGATTGTTAATCGCGTTCCGTTTGGGCGTGTTATCCCCTTCTTTAAATTTCGGAATTATTGCGCCTTATTTATGGCATGTTGGTTACTATTATCGGGCCTTGTTAAAGGTGGAGAATTGAGTAGAAACGGGGGAAGTGCTGCCCAATTTTTCGTAGACTAAGAGGAATCTTACTTAGAAGAATCCCACGTAAAACTAGAAGTTGATAGGCGTGTTTTGACTATTATAGGTTGACACTCTACGCGCGACATATCCGACTTGGCAAGTGGATTTAGCCGAAGAGGTATGTGATTCTTCCTATCCTCTTGAGCATGATATTTGTGAACTATATATAGTGCGGTGAGCGACGTGTGTTAACTAAATTTGGTTTCACTTTGATGTCTTTTGACTTGAGTTTTAATTAATAAGAATCTTGAATATTTCAAAAAGAGTTATGAATCATTTTTGGAAGAAAAGTAATACTTGGTTTTTAAATAAAACTTAAAGTGTTATACTAGCTTTATGGGAAGTTAGGTATAACGACTTAAGAAAGTTAAAAGGAACGATTTACTTATTTGTTTATAAAAGCCTTGTAAGGATTTCTGAAGGTGTGGTAAGTTGGTTTGATAAATAAACATGTTATGATGCTAAGTGTGTTAGTATCTTGTGATGTTTGCGTAAGGAGGTTATTCTTGTTGTGCTTATGTTGTTTAACGATAAGCCATTGTGTTAGTATTGTATCACTCACCCTCCTGACTTGTTATGATGCCGGTTAAGCCGCTCGATGCGAGGAATACCTCACGCGGGTCCATGGGACCTGCGAGTGCGGGAGTTCCAGAATGTGGTGCGAGGAATACCTCACGCGTCCATGTGCCACGCGGTGCGGGAGTCGGGGCGATGCCGAGGATTAGCTACCCTCGATGCGAGAATACCTGCACGCCTAGGTGGCCTATGCGGACTGCGGGAGTCCAGGATTAGGCACGCACAATGATACTATAGGCGATTGGCCTTGCTTCGATCATTAGCGGCCTAGAAAAGACCAGTTACATTATATCTATTTTTGCTCTTGTTTGTGATGTGACACTATGTGCGGTTAACTTGGTTGTTTCGTACATATTTGTGAATTGGTTTTAAAATGTTATACTTATATATATATCGATTTCTTTACGATTTCACATACTTGGTACTGTTATCGACCTCCTTCGGGATGCGTTCATGCCGCAGTAAGGAAAATAGCGGTGGATCCTCATTCTTAGGATCTTTACTCAGTGTCGTGAGATCCATTTCTCGGAGGCTCGACTTTTGTATGGTTCTCTCGGTGTTATAGATGTTTTGTACATTCAGGGTATGACGGCCCCGCCCCGTCATAGTTTTACACCTTCTGCAGGTGCGTAGTCCCGTTGTTAAGTTGGGATGTAATTGTTCACTTTTGGGTATTTATATACATGTAGAAAGACAACTTTTCTTTGGATGATCGTTTTATTTTACCTTTGTTTCATGTTTGCAAGTTTATATTCCGCTGGTTACTCTGATGTATGTCTACTTGGGTGCCCGGGCAAGGCACCAGTCACGGGCCCGGGAACGGGTCGTGACATTCATATCATGTCAACTAATTCTAATCTTACCCCAAAAGTACGGGTTATTACATAATGGAAGCTAATAATACATGGCAAAATATTATAAAAACATGATAGAGTAGTCTGAAAAAAGAGCAGTAAATACCATAAATTAATACGATAATCGAAGTACAAAAAATACCAAATAGTATAAGAAATCGAAGGACAAGAAACTATAAGAGTAAGTCTACGACTATTAGTATGAAATGATAAACGTGACAACACGCAACTACCTACTAACCTTCTACCCTAATATGTATCGTCCATAACCTCCTATCTAAGGTCATGTTCTCTGCAAGTTGAAATTGTGTTGTATCTTGCATAATCACCTCTCCCTATACTTCTTCATTCTACCTCTATCTCTCCTAAAACCTTCCATAGCCAATGTCTCACACCTCCGCACTGGATCATCGTGTCTCTTCTCTCCCACCTTATAGCCAGATATGTTTATTTCTAATACTATCTTTTCTAGTATGCCCACACATCCATCGTAACATCTTCATTTCTGTAACTTTCATTTTGGAACGTGCGAATTCTTGACTGGTCAACACTCCGCCCACACAACATAGTTGGTCTAACTACAAGTTTGTAGAACTTGTGATTTTAAAAATATTAAATCAAACCAAACCCAAATAAATATCTATTTGTTTAATTGATTTGGTTCGATTTTCTATTTGGATTAATGTTTTAACCAAACAGTGAACACCTCTAACCGCAAATATGGAAACATCATATTCCTAGATACAAAACAAAACAAATATAAAGGTTTTGTCGAAATCTACCTAACAGTATAATTTTTCGTGAATTTTAACGCAACGTGCAAACAAGCATTGATTTCAACATACATAAGTTTGATAATAGCAAGCACTCTAAAGTTTTGGTGCTATTTATAAACTTTGATCATTACTATTGATTTTGTTTAATTTTCTTTTCGTATATATGGAGTAGTGAAATTTCATGAAATTTTTCCTTAAGTAGCATCTTACTTGCTGTAATTATATATCTATATGACTGATGATGATGGTGATGTGAAAAACACACAAAAAAACGTTTTCTTTTTGGCCTTTTCCCTATATATTTTCGTCCATTTATTTGCTATGTTAAAAACCTATGTAGTAATTCAATACCCTCATTTTGAGCATCTGCACTTTAAATTGTAATTTGATGCCTTTGTTATGATGTTTTTATCTTTTGAGACTTAGTGGAGTGTTTAGGGTTGAGACCTGAAAGATTTGAGAAGGTTTTGAAACACGATCTTATTATTGAAAGGTCAACTGAACACTTTTCTTGTGTATCTCCATGTCCTTGAGTGATTTAAAAATTTACATAGAAGTATATTTTTTGGACTTGTTGGCATGCTTGAATATTCATTTGAGGGGATAGGGTGTGTTTCGGCACCATAGGAATCAAGTTTGAGATAACAAATTTTTTGGTACTAGTTCCTTCTTCGCGATCACGAGGGCACCAATTGAGACCGTGAAGCACTAACTAGTAGGTTGTGCATTGCGATCGCGAGAAGGAAAGTCGAGATCGTGAAGAGGAAGTGGATCAAACCCCTGTCAACTCTCCTTTCATAATCGCGAGGTCAGTGGTCCCTGGCGTGTAGGTTTCTCTGATCACAAAAGAGGCCTTGTAGCTTATTAAAGTTGAGTTTAAATTTCAGCAGTGTGTTTAAGAAGATACGCTCTTAGATTCTTTAATCGATAAATTAATAATTATTAGTTTATATATTAATTAATACTTTAGACAATTTATAGATAAATTTATAATGAAATACTCAATTTACAGACACCCTTCAATCTTCCACTTCATTATTGTTCAATGTACTATCAAATAAAGTATGTATCAATTTAAAAGCACCCTTCAATCTCCCACTTTATTATGCTTCTTGTGTTCAATGTATTACTTTATGGATATTATGCTAAATCAAGGTGCTTCAAGAATGTAAACTTGAACAGTTTGAACTGTGAGTATCGAGCTAACAAATGAGTCGGGATGACTAGGTCGTTATTTGAAGAATATGTTCGCCAACTTGATAAAAAAAATGGTTGACTGGGGCGTTATTTGAAGAAGTCTTCATAAATAACTCTTGTATTATGTAGTATATAAAAATTTATTAATTTATATTTTACATGGGGTCTATATGAGTAATAAAAAATGTATTATTTTATAATTTAAGTGAATTATTAATTTAGCACGTTATCTCCGAGTCGGAACTGGCCAAAAATATTATCTAAGAGAGTTTATTAAATAATCTAGTATTAATTAATGGAGTTTCGGCGGTATGTGAATAGCAGTGGGACTAACGCTTAGAAAGATGAGGTAAGACATGAGAATAGACATACCATCCCCGTGAGGAGTTATCAGTTTCCGGCAGTATCATGCTTTACCTATTATGTGTATTCATGATCCCATATTCAGTGTTTTAATTGTATATTAATCTTATACCCGTACAACGTTATTTATGCCTCTATGCACTACTAGTGATTTGTAAAGACTTTCTCTAGAGATAAGCTGAGAGTGGAGTTGATGATCTTAATGGGTCTTTAGACTCACATTTACTGCATGTGCATCGATGTAACAAGTGGTGATCCCGTATTGACTAATGACTCAAGCTTTCATCCAATCCTTTTCAGTAGAGGTGAGCCACCATTAAACTATGACGACAACTTGTAGCAAACTATAGTTCGCTTTCCGAGTCGTGTCTCGTACTTGGTATTTTGCTTTATGTTACGCTCCTACACTTATTATACATTGAGATAGTTATTTCTCCTTTCTTTATTCTTCGTTAATTTCATCTTAAAAATTAGAGGGTTCTCCTTACGGATATTAGCTAATCAGAAACCATGTCGAGGCCTAGATTCTAGATTTGGGTTGTGATAAATTTGGTATTAGAGCTTTAAATTTTCAATTTTCTTGGAGTCATGAAGAAGTGTCTAGTAAAACTTTTACGTGTACGGAAATGTTTGTACTTGTGTTCAAGGGGCTACACAGACATTTTAGGTAAAATTTCCTTCTTTCTAATTCTTATCATGCCATAGAATTGATTAAGGAAATAATCATTCTTTTGTTTCATGAACAGTTGGTTAGACACGCTTGTCTGTATCTGCAAGCAAGGGGTGCACCAACAATACATGGCACTAACAGGTGGTAGAGTCGGGCCATGAGAACGGGCTACAACATGACCTACCGCTAGGGCAGTAGGTAGACCCCTAACCGCTAGACATGCACCACTCAAACTTCTGGTAGAGAGAAATACCAAGAGCAGTCCTAGATAGGTGAGTCACAATTGCATTACCACCAGAGCTGGTTGTGAGAATGGTATCTATGTTAGAGGATATTTTTCCCCATCTAGATGATGTGGCCCCTTCAACTACTTCTCAAACACATAAGGCAGTGGGTGGACAGTGTCCAAATACTCATACGCCAGTTCAGTAGGTTACACTAGGCCTTTAGACACCACCATCATTGGTATTATCTCCACAACTAGTAGTACTGGAAACTCAACCAGCAGTACACCCAATGGGTGCAGACCATGCTACAAGTAGCGGATCATGTGTTATTGAGGATCTTAGGACCTTCATGACTTTTGAGCTGCCAAACTTTTTTTACAACTCAAAATCCCATAAAGCCACGAGGAACCTACCTTAGCCCGTAGGAGAACCCAAATAAAAGTTTATGTATTTTTGTAGAATAGTATTAATCTTCTTTGGGGAGTCTTTCTCATAAATACCAAATGTAGAACCCTAATACAATAAAAATCTTATTTTACCATAATTATAAATCACTATATATTTACACAATATATGGAATATACTAATTATGATGCTATATTTTGTACACGTAAATACACCCCTTAGTTGGAGCGGGAGGAGGCCAAACGCTGAGACTAGATCTGAAGTCAATGAATAGTTGTCTCGGGAGGCTCTTTGTGAAGATATCCGCGTACTGATATGAAGAAGGCACATGTAATACTCTAACATATCCGAGAGCAACCTTCTCACGAACAAAGTGGATGTCCATCTCAATATGTTTGGTTCGCTGATGCTGAACCGGATTGTGAGACATATAAATAGCGGATATGTTATCACAGTATACCAGAGACGCTTTATGTAAAGGACACTGAAGCTCAAAAAAGAAGGTTTGGAGCCAACAGATCTCAGCAACAACATTAGCAACTCCTTTATATTCAGCTTCTGCACTCGAACGAGATAATGTGGCATGCCGCTTGGAAAACCAAGATATGAGATTTTCTCCCAAAAACACACAGTAGCCGGATGTAGAGCGGCGTGTGTCTGGACAGCCTGCCTAATCTGCATCTGTGTATGATAATAACATATTCGGTGTGGAGGGGTATATGTGTAATCCATAATCAAGTGTGTCCTTAACATATCAAATGATACGTTTAAGGGCAGTGAAATAAGGCTCCCTAAGGGCATGCACAAACAAACATACATGCTGAACAACATAAGCAATGTCAGTCCTGGTGAAAGTGAGATACTGAAGTGCACCTGTTATACTCCTATAAAAAATACGATATGTCACTGGATTACCATCCACGATACTAAGTTTGGATTTAGAATCAACCGTAGTGGATATGGTTTTGCAATTTCCATCGTAGCTTTGTGCACGATCTCTTCTGCATACTTACGTTGGCAAAGAAACATAGTGTTTGCAGATCTAGTCACTGAGATTCCTAAAAAATAACTCAATTTCTCCAAATCAGTCATAGCAAATTCAGTTTTTACTAGTGCAATAATCTCATTTTTCAACACAGTGGTAGAAGCAGTAAGAGCAATGTCATCCACATATAATAATAATAAGCAATGTCACTGCCTCTATGGAAAGTAAAGAGAGAATTATCACATTTGTTGTAGGTTAACCCAATACTCAAAATGAACAGTGCAAAACGATCATACCACGCTCTAGGGGCCTATTTTAAACCATAAAGTGACTTACGGAGACGGCATACATACTGAGGGGCTGCTAGATGGACAAATTTGGCGCCTGGTGCATGTAAACAGTTTCTTTTAAATCCCCATGGAGAACATTATTTTTTACATCAAGCTGATGAATCGGTCAATGTTTTCCCATACCAATGCTCAGAAATCTGTGAATGGTAGACGATTTAACAACCAAACTGAATGTCTCACCGCAATCAATACCCTCCTGATAGTTAGTACCATTTGTCACAAGCTTTGCCTTATATCTCTCCAAATAACCAATATCCTTGTATTGGTGACGAAAAATCCACATGCAATGGATCAAACTCACCCCTCCGGTCGAGGAACCGAATCTCAAGTATGTTATTTTATTAAAGTATTAAACTCCTCACACATGGCTGCATTGTAATTCGGTTCCATTTTGGCTAATTTCGGGCTTTTGGGAATAGGGGAAATTGTTTAAGTGGATAGGTTAAATTAGACTTTGGGTTTGAAAATCTCGTGTTGGGCATGGGTTTCCATACAGTGTGAGGGTGTTGGTTGGGTAAGGGTTATGGTCGACTGGTCGGTTGTACTGACTGGGGTCAGAATTGGGTTTGACTCAAGTCTCGGTGTCAGAATGTGTGTATTAATATCCATTGAGGAGTCTTTCTCATTACTATAAATATATGTAGTGTACAATATGAAACCCTGATATAATAAGAATCCTAGGTTTACCATAATTATACATCACTAAATATTTATACATTATATTCTAATTATGGTGCAGGGATTGTGTGGGATATTTACATGTTCATACACCCCCTCAGTCGGAGCGGGAGGAGGCCGGACGCTGAGACTGGATCTGAAGTCAATGAACATCTCTCTCGGAAGGCTTTTCATGAAGATATTCGCGCACTGATATGAAGAAGTTACACGCAATACTCTAACATGGACGAGAGCAATATTCTCACGAACAAAGTAGATGTCCATCTCAATATGCTTGGTTCGTTGAAGTTGAACCGGATTGTGAAACAAGTATATAGTGGATATGTTATCACAGTACACCAGAAACGCTTTACGTAAAGGATACTGAAGCTCCAAAAGAAGGTTTTGAAGAAAACATATCTCATCAACAACATTAGCAACTCCTCTATACCCTGCTTTTGCACTCGAACAGGATAATGTGGATTGCCGCTTGGCAGACCAAGATATGAGATTATCTCCCAAAAAACACTGTAGGCGGATGTAGAGCGGCGTGTGTCCGGACAGCCTGCCCAATCTGTATATGTATATGATAATAACATGTTTGGTGTGGAGGGGTATAGGTGTAGTCCATAATCAAGTGTGTCATTAACATATCGAATGATACATTTAAGGATAGTAAGATGAGGCTCCATGGAGGCATGCATATTCAATCATACCTGCTGAACATCATAAGCAATGTCAGACCTGTTGAAAGTGAGATATTGAATTGCACCTGCTAGACTCCTATACAAAGTAGGATTTGTCACTGGATTACCATCCACGACACTAAGTTTGGATTTAGAATCAACCGTAGTGGATATGATTTTGCAATTTTCATCTTAGCTCTGTGCATGATCTCTTCTGCATAATTATGCTGGCAAAGAAAAATAGTGTCTGCAGATCTAGTCACTGAGATCCCCAAAAAATAACTCAACTTCCCCAAATCAATCATATCAAATTCGGGTTTGAGCAGTGTAATTATCTCATGTTTCAATACATCGGTAGAAGCAGTAAGAATAATGTCATCCATATATAATAACAAATAAGCAATGTTACTGCCTCTATGAAAAATAAAGAGAGAATTGTCACACTTGCTGCATGTAAACCCAATTCGCATAATGTACTGTGCAAATCGATCATAATATGCTCTAGGGGCCTGTTTCAAAGCATAAAATGACTTACGGAGATGGCATACATACTGAGGAGTTTCTGGATGGACAAACCCGGGCGGCTGGTTCATGTAAATAGTTTCTTTTAAATCCCCATAGAGCAATGTATTTTTGATATCAAGTTGATGAATCAGCTAACGCTTACCCATGGCAATGCTTAGGATTGTACGAGTCGTAGCTGATTTAACAACCTGACTGAAGGTGTCACCGCAATAAATGTCCTCCTACTGATTACTACAATTAGCCACAATCATTGCCTTATACCTTTCTAAGTCACCACTGTCTTTGTAATTGTGATGAAAAAGCCACATACACCGAATCACATTCACCCCCTCCGGTCGAGGAACCAAATCTCAAGTACATTATTTTGTTAGTGCATTAAACTTCTCGCATATGGCCACATTCCAATTCATGTCTAGTTTGGCTAATTTGGGAATATGGGAAATGGTTTGTGTAGACACGTTAAATTGGACTTTAGGTTTGAAAATCCCGTGTTGGGCACGAGTTTCAATTCTGTGTGAGGGTGATGGTTGGGTATGTGTGTTGGGTGTCCGGTCGGGTATACTGATATGGTGTCGGTTCTGGTTTAGTGTAGAACTTGGGTTCGGAATGGGGTGTCGGGTTTGGGAGGCGAGCTGGTGGTTTGGTACAGTATCAGTTAGTGGAGGGGTCATCGATTTGGGTGGTTCAAGGTCAGTAGCAATTACTGGGTTGGGTGGTCTCGCTGGTCTGGGTAGATCGAGTCTGGCTAATATTGATATAGTAGGTTAAGGTGTCGGATGAGGGGGTGACCGGTATTCGAGTTAGTGTGTTGGTTGTCGGTGGTAGGTATGGATGCGACCTGGTGGAGGTGCTTTGGAGATGAGACAGACACGGGAAAGGGGGTCGGTGACGGTACTAAGACTGTAGGCAGATTATTGGTGGTATTGGAAATCGGTGGCGTCGGTGATATAGATGGGGCAGAGGTTAGGGACACCAGAGTGCATTCTGGACTGGTGGCAATAGATGGCAGAGATGGGGCGGTGTTGGTAGACTGGCCGCCAATAGTGGTAGTGATAGAAGGTGGTGGGGGCAGAGTGCAAACTGTTGCCAGAATAATGGTACCATATTGAAGAGCTTGGTGTACAAGCGATGATGTGTCTGAATCATCAAGAAATTAGTAATCAGTGACTCAATTTTTTTTAATGTTGTCAAATGGGAAAACATACTCGACAAAAGTGATGTGGCGTGAGATTATGATTTTTTGGTGGATAGTTCATAGCACAGGTACCCCATATGGTTCTATGGGAAGCGTAGGAAGGCGCACGGAGTAGATCTACGTTCCAATTTGTGGGGGGTCGTGGATATTTGATTAGGGTAACACAGACAACCGCAAATTCTAAGGTAGTCATAGGCAGGGATCCGACGGTAGAGAATTTCGGTGGGTGTCCTATTTTGAATCTCATGGGTAGTGTTGTTATCGGTCCGGACCGGTCCGGGTATCCACTTACCGGAACCGATCCCGGACCGATAAGGTTTCGGTCCTGGAACGAGATCCGATCCCGGATCGAAACCTTATCGGTCCGGTTCTCGGTAAGAATTTTTCGAGGCGGGCCGGTTTTTTTTTTAAATTGAATTTTCACTACTGAAATTGACATTCTCGGACACATTACCACGAAATTTTTACGTTGAAATATATTGTATAGCGCGAGATATTTAGATTTGAAAATGGACAATTGGTAACAATTTGGGGTAAAAGTGAAATTGATTGGCAAGACGGATGTTTTTTGAGAAATCGGCTGCTCCAAACTGCTTTAGTTGTTTGTCCGGCCCTATCTCGAAAAAATACGCGAAATCAAAAAAACATTAGGTCAAACGGACATCCGAGCGCAAAGTTATGACCATTTAAAGTTTCATTAATTTACAACTAATTAGAGGGAGGGGCTTGGGGCTTCGGTGGTGGGCCGGGTGGAGGGGTGGGGTGGGGTGGGGGTTTGTGGGGTGTTACCGGGTATTTTACCGGGTTATCGGTCCGGCTCCTTATCGGTCCGGGTATTTTTTTGGTACTTGTATCCGGATCGTTAAAGTTTCAGTCCGAGTATCGGTCCGGGTTTACCGGTCCGGTTCTCGGGTAATTACTGGGAGTATCCGGACAGCTAACAACCCTACTCATGGGTAGGTAAAATGTTGAGAATGTGTTCTACCTTTTTAGTGCATATACCCAAAAAGTAGGAGGGAGAAACGCATGAAAATGGAAGGTACGAATCATATTATTAATGGTTCAGAGAATTCTTTTGGCTTTTCCATTTTGAGGGGAGGTATTGGGGCACGAGACACGAAATATTATGCCATTAACCACACAAAATTTATGAAATAGAGAATTATTAAACTCACGTCCATTATCACATTGAAATGATTTTGTCTTTTTCAAATTATGTTTAAAACAGTGTACTGATGCGCGATTTATGCACACACTTTAACGCAAGTGCACGTGTCGAGTCAAGTAATATAGTCTTGGAAGACCGAGTTATCGTCCTCAGGGATTAGTGCTCAATTACCAATTTCTATTCTTTGTTATCTATTTGGTGACCGAATATTGATTTGTTGTTTATGACTAATAATTGTAAAAACTAATTAACTATGTTGTTTACTTCAGTAATGATGGAAATAGGGCTTCCAAATCTCCTCAACTATCCGCTTAATTTACTTATTAATGCAATTATCTATGGGTCTTCTTCTTTTGGAGATAGCAGGTTTACTAATCCGTTTTATACTCCTGTTAAGGTTATATAAACACTCGACCCCAGTACATCACTCTTCTACCTTTCGGTGATAAGGTTGACTCTAGAAGAGGATTAAGAACGAAAACCCTATTAATGCTACACAAGTAATCGGGGTATTTTCATCCACGATTCAACCTATGTCTACCCAACTACAACATAGTCACAACCTCCCCTTTCGGATTTCGGTTAGAAATCATATAATTAATGATAATTAATGATCAAGTAATTACCAAGCAATCAAAACATATATTGGATAAATCTCAACAATAAGAAGAAAAACTACAAACATGCATTAATTCATAAATATAAGGTTCAAGTGAATTGACATGGAAAGCCCTATATTAGAATTAGTTCCTAGCCATAGACATGACAAGAACTAATTCAATATCCAACATAAAACTGAAAATAAAGTAAAAGAAAAGCAAGAAATTACTAAAGAATGGTCTCCAATCTTGAACTCCAAGATGTGTTGTGAATTGGCAAGAAAGGGAACCCTTAATTCTGACCTAGGGTTCTCTTTTTATAGCCTCCAAACCGTCATTAAGGTTTTCCCTCAGGCCTGGCCCATTATTCATTCAAAAACCTGATTTTTCCAAGGCGCGCGCTGCGCAATTAGCCGCATGCCAAGTTCTCGCACTCTCGAAGATTAGGCGCGCCGCAACTCGCTGTTGTAGAGGCGCGGCGCTGGAACTTCTGCAAGCTTCTGAATATTAGGCGCCGTGGCTGACCCTTATTGGAGGCTGTGCGCGACTGTTCGTGCTGGTTCACCACTTTCTCGCATTTCGAGCTCTGGAACCTCTGTTTTTGCCCTCTTTTTGTTCCTTTTCCGCCAATGAGCCACTTTAACCAATTTGACTCAAAAGAAAGAAAATCTATCCTAAGTAGACACGTATTTGTACAAAAATAGACAAAAGACTCACTAAAAACGACTCAAAAAGTGTATATAAAATACACCGATCAAATACCCCCAAACTTAACCTTTGCTCGCCCTCGAGCAAACATCAAAAGAAAGAAATGAAGACACAAAGAAAAAGAAAATAGAAAGACTCAATGACATTGATCACTTTGCTGCATTGGTGTTATTTAGAAAAACATGAAGGTTAGCAGAATGATATGAAGGAACATATAGCATGAAATTTTAGCATTCTAAACACATTAAGCTAGATATTTCGCAAACTCATTTTTAATCATGCCTAAAGGAAGTAAGAATACTGAATCATGCATGTCAATTTCAAATCCTATGGCATGTTTACTTGTTATTCTCCACTAATCATGGATATGCACATAAGAGATCTTCAGGGCTTTTCAGGGTTGTAATATAGGCTTAGGCATGGGTAGGTAAAAGTAGGCATTTAGGCTCATTTTGTGTACCATAAACTCTTTAGCTTTCCAATTTTTCCATTTTCTTTTGATTTCCTTTCTTCACTTCATATCTATCTTTCCCCTCTTTTGTTTTGAGAGAGTGAAGTGTTTTATGAATAACAAGCACCCCCAAACTTAGGCTTTTGCCTATTTCTTATTACTTTTTTATTGGGGTGCATCAAACTTGTTCACTCTTTTTGTCTCTTTTTTAACACTTTCTATTCCAACCATTTCACATTTTTACTTATGGCACAAGTGTGGAAATAAAGAGTGTCAAAGAAGAAGTTCAATGTTTAGGCTCAACGGGGCTGACTAGGGATATTTTTAATGTCAGTGATAGAAAAGAGTGGTAAGAATTGGCTAACAAAGAATTTCCTGAGTCATCTCCCAAACATGCATATCCTAACTATTTCGCCTCAAATAGCAAGCAATCATAACACATAGATTTTAACATTTAACAATGCACAATTCAAGCAGAAACTCCAAATAAACAGATTTTATGAATTTTTGGCATATCTAACCTAAGTGTTTAGATAGTTGCTTCTAATTCCATTACATTATTCCACCTTACTTCACTAGGTGTGTCTAGTAACTACAACATGCATGATCTTTGACAGAAAATTATGACTCAAAAAGAAAAAAAAATACGACTCAAAAATACATAAAACAATTCAAAAGACTCAAACATACTACAACAATAAGACACAAATAAGACACCCCCCCAAACTTAAATCACACATTGTCCCCAATGTGTGCAAGACTCAAAGACAATAAAAAAAACAGGACACTTACAGACTTGGTTTAAAATGGTGGCGGTGGCGGTGGATAGTGCATTGACCACTGGTTGAACAATGAACTCATCTCGTCAATTCTCTACCTCAATTCTTGTTGTCCTTGTATCACCGTGTCAAAATTTTGCATCATCCTTCTCTGGTTTTGGAGCAACTGCTCCATCATAGGCACTGGAGGTTCTGATTCTGTGGGTGGCTGATGGTTGCTTCCTGCCTCATAGTGAGCCTCTGTCTCAGGCTCATCTTCATCCATGGCAGCCTCTGCTACTGCTGCTGGTGCTGCTGGTGGTCTTCTTCTTGCTGCTGCTGGAGGGATTGGGTCTGGGAAGGAGTGCACTATCCCGTATGACACAGGAAGTTGGTTTTTCTCATAAGTATCAGTGGGTAGGGTTGGGACCCCATTTATGGAGCATAAACATGTAATAAGTGAGCCATGTCCCAACCCACCTATTGTTACCAACCTGCTGGTCTCTTCAATATTTTGCACTATCTCCTTCCCAACATCAATCGTCTTCCCCGACATAATTCCATATATCAATTTGATTCTATCTTCTGGCACTCTGGTAAAGTGCGTTGATGGAATCAGGCGGGCACTGACGAAATACAACCAACCCTTGGCTGCTTTGTTGAACTGACACCTGCTCAGTCCTCTTGACCCATTTCTGGCAAATTCATATGCAGCCCTGGGTATCGTGGTTCGCGACGGCATTCCAGTCGATGTTGGTGGTGCTTCTAGACCATGTTCTAAAATAGCTCCAATCACCATCTCCTCCTTCAACATCAACTGTTTTCAATAACATATTTACCACTTCTGTCGTCACAGACACATATCTTCCCCTCACAAAGCATCTATTGTCCACCTTCTCCGGAAAGTTAGCATAAAATTCACGCACCATCACTGTGTTCATTGGTTCCGGGTTTACAAATCTTTTCCACCCCATCATCTCAATCATCGCCCGAATGGGCTCATAGACATCCCCATCCCCAAGCGAATCCCTTTGATAATCCATTCCTCTTTCAGGGATTAAGGGCTAGTACTAAGTTTTTGGTATCTATCATGAGCTCTTTGGCTGACAAACCTAGTATTATCATATTGAGGGGCTGAGGTGGATGTGAAAGCTCTTTTCTTTCTGGCAGACATGTTTAGATAACTTTTTGCAGCGTTTTCTTTGTATCAACAATGTTACCCAACACTATCACCCAACAACTAGCAGCTACAACACCTATCACCCCCAAACTTCACTTAAGAAGCTCCTGCACAACACCCACACTCACCTTGTATACTCTTCCTCGAAATCTCACAACCAATTTCAACACCCCAACAACTTCACAGATACAACACTCATCCAATCTACTACCTCCTCTGACTACAGTAAAGCTTTCAAGAAAAGATAAAGGTTACCTTGTGACGGTGTTCTTCAAGGTTTTCTTGCTTCTAATGGTGATTTGAGGCAATGGGATGAGGGTAGTTGTTTAGGATGGTTAAGGGTTTAGGGAATTTAAGAACTTTGGTGTGATTGGGTTTAGTTTATGGAAGATTTTTAGGTAAGGTGTGGATTTTCGTGGGTTTTATGGAGAGGAAGGTTTAGGTTTTGATTTGGAATTGGGGAAAATCGGATTTGGGCGTCTTTAATTTTTGGATTTCCGTCTGGCGTCAGAATCGGCACGCGCGCCCAATTTATGTGCTCTTACGGAATTTCTGCTTGGCGCTAAACTTCAAAAAATTTCTGGATTTTTGGCGTCGCTCGCTCTGAAATGGCGCCAAAATTCAGCGCCTACGCTTTTAGCGCGCTATGACCCGATTTTTTGGAAATCCTTGGCTATTCTTCAGTTTTCGCCCTCCAAATTATTGGCCCTGCACCTGTCATCACAACACATAACAATACCTCCGTGAGACTGTTCTTAATGAAAACTAACTGCATTAAAGTAAAATAAATTAAAATACTTTGGGTTGCCTCCCAAGTAGCGCTGTATTTAACGTCTTTTAGCCGGACGCAACTTCTTTAAATCAAGAGGTGTGGGGTAAACTAACCCCACAACCAATCCATTTTTTTAACATTCTCCTTTTTCTTCTTCTGTTTTTCTTCTTATAATTATTTTCAAGAGAAGGTTCAGTATCACATACCTGCTTTGGCGGAGGTTCAGCATCACGTACCTGCTTTGGTGGGCTTATCTCCCTTGTTTTGGCTTGCACTGGCTCACAAGAAGTTCTGACGGTGCTGATTGCAAAGCACCTGCTCATGACCGGGGGCTCAATAACGTGTTTAAACACTTTAAACACCATTTCTTCGCTTTCTACCCTCAGTGTCAGCTCTCCCTTCTCTACATCAATCAGGGATCTCCCTGTTGCCAAGAACGGTCTCCCCAATATGATGGGAATCTCCACATCCTCCTCCATGTCAAGAATGAGGAAATCCGCAGGGAAAAAGAATTTTCCTACTTTAACAAGAACATCCTCAATCTTCCCCCTGGGGTGCACCACCGTTCTGTCCGCTAGTTGCAAGCTCACCGTGGTTGGTTTGGCTTCACCTAATTCCAACCTCTTAAACACCGACAAAGGCATCAAATTTATACTCGCCTCCAAATCACAAAGGCCCTATTGCATGTCACATTGCCAACTGTGCAAGGCAATGTAAAGCTCCCTGGGACTTTGAGTTTAGGGGGCAACTTCTTCTGCAGGATAGTATTGCACTCCTCAGTCAGTGCCACCATCTCATACTCTCCCAATTTCTTCTTCTTCCCCAAAATTTCCTTCATGAATTTGAAATAAGAATGCATTTGCTCCAACGCCTCGATGAAGGGTATGTTGATATGTAACTTTCTGAACGTCTCCAAAAACATGGAGAATTGCT
Source organism: Przewalskia tangutica (assembly GCA_029844215.1). Classification (NCBI taxonomy): domain Eukaryota; kingdom Viridiplantae; phylum Streptophyta; class Magnoliopsida; order Solanales; family Solanaceae; genus Przewalskia; species Przewalskia tangutica. The sequence continues at coordinate 131,483,047 of CM056720.1, read as the reverse complement.
TATCAACTACTTTCCTTTGCAATCGTTGTGGGAAATGAATCTTCTCGGTGTACTCCTTTTCTAGAGCTTTCTCTACTATTGGGCGATCTTCAACAACCCTTTCTCTCTCTGTTTCTACCCTCTATTCAACCACAGGCTGAGGTGCACACTGTTCCAACGCTTCACTCTCACCGCATCTGCTCGACATTGTTCTATAGGGTTCATCTCTGTGTTGCTCGGCAGGGTACCCTGTGGCCTGTTGGTTGCTAGCTTTGCTAGTTGCCCCACCTGTGTTTCCAAGCTCCTGAGCGAGGATCTAGTCTCCGCCATGAACTGGGTCTGGGAGTTGGTGAGTGTCAACAAAGCTGCTCTAAGCTCGTCTGACTTTTCTGGTTGGGTAGGGCCACTGAATTGTTGAGAAGATGAGGCCTGAGTGAATAACTGCTGGTTTTGGTACTGGTCTCTAAACTTGTTCTGCTGCCCTTGCTCACCTTTCCATGAAAAATTTGGGTGATTTCTCCACCCTGTATTGTAGGTGTTTGAGTATGGGTTGTTCTGGGGCCTCTGATAGTTCCCTACAGCTTGACACTCTGCTTGCTCAATCGAGATATTGTTAGGATCAGCTGAAGGACATCTGTCGAATGTATGTGGACCACCACACATTTCACAACTCATGGGCAGTTGCACTGCATTTACAGACATTGTATTTTATTGCAGCTGCTTGGTCAAAAGGGCAACTTGGGCATTCAGGGCAGTGATGACATCTATCTCATGAACTCCCACTGTTCTTCTGCCACTCACTTGTCTGTCCTCTGTGACATGATTATTGGTGCCATGTCCTCCAATAAATCATGAGCTTCATGGGCTGTTTTCCTCATAAAGGTTCCACCTGCGGCTGCATCAATAATCGTTCTGGTCGTTCCGCTCAGCCCATTATAGAAAATGTGGACCAAATTCTACAACTCAATGTTGTGGTGTGGACACTTCTTTTGCAAGTCCTTGAACCTCTCCCAAGCTTCATATAATGATTCTCCATCGGCTTGATAGAAATTATTCAACTCCCCTCTCAGCTTCGCTGCTTTGCATGGTGGGAAGAACTTTGCCAAAAACTTATGTGCCAATTCTTGCCATGTAAATATCGAATCTGCTGGCAAAGAATTCAACCACACTTTCGCTCTATCCCTGAGTGAGAAGGGAAAGAGCCTCAATCTGACGGCGTCATCAGTAACGCCATTATATCTGAAGGTTGCACACAGCTCCAAGAAATTAGCTATATGCATGTGAGGATCCTCCGACGGCAATCCTCCAAACTGAACCGTATTTTGCACCATACTTAATATTGCAGGTTTGATCTCAAAATTATTTGCTCCTATTGTTGGGAGCCTAATGCAAGTTTGTGCTCCGTTCACCCTCGGCAGCACATAATCTCCCAAGCTTCTCTCCGCTTGGACCTGAACTCTCTCCTCTACATCCATTGGCACTCTCCGAGGCATTCTTTGATTAGGCTGATGATCACCTAACCCCTCATTCATCTCGTTATTGTTTTGTGCGCCTTCCATCTCAATTAAGGCTGAAATTCGTTGGTTCCTTCTGTTCTGTTTACAAGTTTTCTCGATTTCTGGGTTGAAGGGAACAAGAGTGTCTGCTCCTCTTCTCCTTCGCATAAACAAAGAGCCTGAAACAGATCAAAACAAACAAACGGATCACGGCACACTGGTTTTCACAAAATAAAATAAAAAGTAATAAGTAAAAAAAACCAAATAAGAAATTAAGAATAGATAAAATTGATATTGAACTACGCCAATCCCCGGCAACGGCGTCAAAAACTTGATGCGCGATTTATGCACACACTTTAACGCAAGTGCACGTGTCGAATCAAGTAATATAGTCTTGGAAGACCGAGTTATCGTCCTCAGGGATTAGTGCTCAATTACCAATTTCTATTCTTTGTTATCTATTTGGTGACCGAATATTGATTTGTTGTTTATGACTAATAATTGTAAAAACTAATTAACTATGTTGTTTACTTCAGTAATGATGGAAATAAGGCTTCCAAATCTCCTCAACTATCCGCTTAATTTACTTATTAATGCAATTAACTATGGTTCTTCTTCTTTTGGAGATAGCAGGTTTACTAATCCGTTTTATACTCTTGTTAAGGTTATATAAACACTCGACCCCAGTACAACACCTTTCTACCTTTCGGTGATAAGGTTGACTCTAGAGGAGGATTAAGAACAAAAACCCTATTAATGCTACACAAGTAATCGGGGTATTTTCATCCACGATTCATCCTATGTCTACCCAACTACAGCATAGTCACAACCTCCCCTTTCGGATTTCGGTTAGAAATCATATAAGTAATGATAATTAATGATCAAGTAATTACCAAGCAATCAAAACATATATTCGATAAATCTCAACAATAAGAAGAAAAACTACAAACATGCATTAATTCATAAATATAAGGTTCAAGTGAATTGACATGGAAAGCCCTATATTAGAATTAGTTCCTAGCCATAGACATGACAAGAACTAATTCAATATCCAACATAAAACTGAAAATAAAGTAAAAGAAAAGCAAGAAATTACTAAAGAATGGTCTCCAATCTTGAACTCCAAGATGTGTTGTGAATTGGCAAGAAAGGAACCCTTAATCGACCTATGGTTCTCTTTTATAGACTCCAAAGCCATTAAGATTTTCCTCGGGCTGGCCCATTATTCATTCAAAAACCTGATGTTTCCCGCGTCGGCGCCGCGACCAGAATCAGCGCATGGCCGAAGTTATGCACCCGTCTGCAGATTAGGCGCCGCGGCGCTGCACCTCGGTTGTCTAGAGGCGCCGCGGCGCTAGAACGTCTGCAAGCTTCTGAATATTAGGCGCCGGCGCCAGCCTAACTTGAGGCGCTTGCTTGACCTATTTTTGTGCCTGGTTCGCCACTTTCTCGATTTTCGAGCTCTGGAACCTCCGTTTTTGCCCTCTTTTTGTTCCTTTTCCGCCAATGATCCACTTTAACCAATTTGACTCAAAAGAAAGAAAATATATCCTAAGACGACACATATTTGTACAAAAATGGACAAAAGACTCACTAAAAACGACTCAAAAAGTGTATATAAAATACACCGATCATGTACGAAACTCAACAAATTTAGAGAACACTTAATATTTGAGTTTGAGTGGATAGATCCAAATAAAGTGAGAGAAGTCATCCAACAACACCAGATAATATTTGTGGCCTAAATTTCTAGTTATGGAAGATGTCCATAAATCAGCGTGAATAATATCAAAGGGAGAGAAAGTAGTACTCATAAAAATCGTAAATAGTAGTTTAACGTGTTTCCCTAACTGACACGAGGAGAAACTATGTGAAAGGTTCCCTTTGTTACATTAGATTAAACTTCGGTTTCTATGAGAATAAAAAACGTGAGAACCCGGATGACCAAGTCTACTATTCCACGTTGAGGGATATATAGTTGTTAGAACAGTGGGAGGAGTGACACTAGAAGCGGATGTGGGTATGAAAGGATATAGGTCCCCCTCACTATTACATCTCATAAGGAGTTTTCTGATACGGAGGTCCGTTACAGAAAATCCAAACGGATCAAAATTAATTGAGACATAATTATCGGTGGCAAATTTTCTAACAAAAAATAGATTTTGATGATGTGTGGGTCATAAAAGACGTTTTTAAGAGAGAAGTGGGGATGCGGTGGTGATGTAAGAGTATGGACAAATCCTTGAATTGGAATGCGATGATTGTTACCGGCCATAATAGACTTCAGAGTATTTAAATTTTGCAATTGAGTAAGATTACCAGAATTATTGGTGAGGTGAGACGTGACTCCCGTATCCATATACCACGCGTTATCGGCCTGCAGAGGAGTCAATGTGGTGAAAGCCTGGCCCAAAGTGGATTGGATAGGGCCTGGAGTAGACTGTTGGGCTCCAATTAATTGGGCCTGAGGATGCTCGACCATTTTCTGGGGGACCATCGACTGGGATGGTCCAGTCTGTTGGGATCCATGTATGATGGTCCAATGCTAGGCCTCAAGCAGCTGGACCGTCTGGTGAAAGCCCATCAACTGGGCTGGTCCAGTTTGCTTGGCTGCCTGAGAGTGGGTTTGTTGGATGTGGCCCATCTTCGGTGTGCCCAGGCAGTGGACTGGTGCCTGAAACCTTCTGCCACAGTGGTTGCTACCATGAAAAAGGTCGGTCTATGTTATGGCATCTGCCGGAGAGGAGGCGAGAGAGAGGACAAACAAATTTGGTAGTATATGGGTAGTATCGGTCATATACGAGGTGTCTAGTGGCTTAAGATAGTTGTATATGGGTAGTATACAGTGAATAGAGAATTATATCAACCGTATAGAGGTGTATATCGGCATGTATGGACTGTATATGAGGAGTATACGGCCTGTTGGAGAAATATAAAGGAAAATAGGGCAGTATATCAGTGATATATCGAGTGTATACAAGGATGTTTGTAGAATATAAGGGCTGGATAGTAGTATATCAGCGTATATCATATGTATACTAGTTTTATACGAGTAGTTCGGTGCCGGAAAAGGACGAGAATGGCAGCCAAAGTTTAGGTTTTAGATCGGGAAGGGTTATTGACTCTTGATACCTTGTAGAATTGTATTAATCTCCCTTGAAGAGTTTTTCTCATTAATACACATATATATAGTGTGAAATGTGGAACCCTAATACAATAAGAATCTTAGGTTTACCATAATTATACATCACTAAATATTTACATAATATATGGGATATATTCTAATTATGGTGCAGGGATTGTGTGGAATATTGTACACGTTAATATAGTAGGGTTTGGTGTCGGAGGTGAGAGGGTTCCGAGAATGGGTTTGACTGGCTGGTTGCCGATGATTGGAGTGATTATGGCTTGGAAGTGAGACTGCGGAGACGGTACAGTAGCTGGGACGGTGACCGATGGACTTATGGAAGTTGGTGGTTGATTGTTGGTGATGATGGCAATCAGTAGTGATAGTGACATATTTGGCACTGGTGGTAGAGACGCTGATGAGTGGTCCAAGTAGGTGGAAATGGGTGACTGTGATGGAGCGGTGGTGCCGGGCTGACACAGTTCCCGAAGTATGACATGAGAGAGGTCTGACTCGTCTAGAAAATTGTAATCTAGTTTTCGAAACTTTTGGATGTTCGAAAATAGAAATGTGGTCTCATCAAAGGTAATGTGACGAGTAATGTGAATTTGACGAGTGGATAAGTCATAACACAGATAACCCCTATGATTTGACGGGAATCCTAAGAAGACACACGGAGTGATGCGGAGGGCTAATTTGTGAGGGGTGGTGGAAGTGAGATTTGGATAACATAGGCAACCGAATATCCGAAGGTGATCATTGGAGGGAATCCGACGGTGTAAGATTTCGATTGGAGTCATGTTATACAGGGTACTGGTGGGTAAAATATTAAGGATGTAGTCTACCATTTTGACTGCATATACCCAAAAAGAGGGCGGGAGAGAAGCACGAAACAGTAAAGTGTGATTCAAGTTATTTATTGTGCGGATGATACGTTCTTCTTGCCATTTTGACGGCACGTGTGAGGAAATGAAAACCGAAAGACCATGCCATTATTTTTTTACAAAATTTTTGAAATGCGAAATTGTTAAATTCACGGCTATTGTCACATTAAAAAGATTTTACGGCTCGTTCAAATTGCATTTTGATAAATGGTGCAAAATTCAAGAAATTTGGCAAAGACTTCCGACTTAAATTTGAGTGGATAAATCCGGATAAAATGAGAGTAATCATCCAATAAGAGAAGATAACATTTATGACTCTGGGAGCTAGTAACGGGGGACATCCACAAGTCAGCATGAACAATATCAAAAGGAGAAAACGTAATACTGACAGATGAATTAAACGAAAGGCGAACATGTTTTCCTAATTGACAAGAGATGCAGTTTTGGGCAAGTTTCCCATTACAATGAATAAAATTATTATTTCTAATAAAATTAAAAACAGGAGCTCCTAGGTGTCCAAGCCTTTTGTGCCAAATTGATGGAGACATATCAGCTAGGGTGGTGTGACCGGGAACTGGCAGCGAACGAGAGTGTGAATGGATATAGGTACCCTGTGCTATTCCGTCTCGTAAAAGGTATCCCCGTACATAGATCTTTCATAGTAAAACCAAAAGGATCAAAATCAACAGACACAGAATTGTTACGAGTCAATTTTCGAATAGAGATTAAATTTTTGATGATGTTAGGGACATAGAGGGTGTTATTTAGGGAGAATGGCGGGTGAGGTGGCTGAGTGTGTGTGTTTCCATAGCCCTAAATTGATATGTGGTGACCATTTCCAACTGTTATAAATTGATGAGACTTTAACTGAAATAATTGGGAAAGATTACTTGCAGATCGGGTGAGGTGAGATGTGGCTCCTGAATCCATGTACCAATTTTCGTCGGGTTGTTGCAAATTTAAACTGTTGATAGCCTGTCTCAGATCAGAGGGGGCCAGACTAGTGGGTTGTTGTAAGAACTGGGCATGTGCGACGTGGGCTTGGTGCTGTTGGAATTGGGTTGGGCACCAGAACCGGGCCCGACGCTCGCTGTTGCTAAAGGAAAGCGGGATGAGAATATCTTTGGGTATGCGGCCCAGTGCTGGTTCTGGAAGCTATTTGCTGGGCTGTCCCACGAGGCAAATTGGGTGGGATGTTGATCGGCTTGTTGGCCTCTTCCTCTTTTTCCACGACCCTTGCTGCTACATCCACGGCCGCGACCCTTGTAACCCCGCCGCAATGATCGTTTCTCGGCGGGCGGTTGGCAAGACGATGTTATTTTGCGTAGAGGTGTCAACTGCCAACGTCTTTTATCTATGCTTATCTTGCTTTGCACATTGGGTTTCCTCCAACATTAATTGTGAACAGGATTGTTAAAACTGGGTAGAGGGTCATCCTGTTGTATCATCGTGGCGAGAGTGTCATATTCACCCTTCGGTAGGCCTGCAACCAATTGTAAAACCATATTTGTTTCGAAAACATGCATTCCGACGTTGGATAATTGGTCTGCCACCAGTTTCAACTGCCTGCAACACTCAGACATATTAGAAAAAAATTCAAGAAGGGTGTTGTTGAATTGTTCTTCCAAGTACACTACACGAGTGTTCTTGTTGTCTTGAAAGATTTCTTTCAATTGTGTTCATAACTCACGGGCGGAGGCCCCGTTATCATGATTATGTAGAGTAAATCCTTATATATTATGCCATAGATCCACTATTTGATCACAGCATCGAGACGATGCCATGTGGTGTCATCGATTTCGGGAGGACGAGGGAAGGAGTCATCTATATGGTCAAAAACATGATATAAACATGCATTAATGCGAAAAAAGTCCACCTATGACCAATATTGGTCATCTTCCTGATCAAGAATCAAGGAAACAAAGTTCTTGATGTTTGTAACGGCGAGGGTTAGATGGAAAGATGGTGAGGAGAGGGTTGTGGGAGGTGGTTGGATGACGACTGGGGTAGAAGCGGAAACGTCAGAAGACGTAGGAGTAGCTAAAGGAAAATTGGAGAGTGTGTAGACAAAAAGAGAAAAAATGAGAGAGGGGGGGGTGGTACCGAAGGGCGGAAAAAAATTAAGAGGAGGGAGTGGCGGTAACCGAAAATTAGGCTAGGTTTTTTTTAGGGTTTTGGCTCTTGATACCATGTAGAATAGTATTAATCTCCCTTGGGGAGTCTTTATCATTAATGCCAATATATATAGTGTACAATGTAGAACTCTAATACAATAAGAATCATAGTTTACCATAATTATACATCACTAAATATTTACACAATATATGGGATATATTCTAATTATAATGTTATATTTTGTACACGTTAATAATTTTAACATACATTAGAAGCAACAATAAAAGGAGAATAATGCATATGTTAATAATAAAACCTCATAACTCATAATATGCGAAAATCTAAGTCATACACCTCTTAAAATCTGGAAGTCATAAGTACAAAAGCCTCTCAGTAAAGAGTACAACAAGTTATATATATTGAACGAGAGTTGGTCTTTCCAGTACTTACCTTCACATTTCATTAGTATTCAATCCAACAAGTCATATATACTGAACATATAAGAAATAGAAGATCCTCAATCATGTAAGAGTCAAATACAATTTATTTCATATAGTCATATACAAATCACGTAATAAGAATGCAAGCAAGTATGAATAATATGCAATGCAAATGTCATGGCAAATATGCACCGGTATACAGACGCTTCCACTACAGTAGATTATACGTGACCTATGTGAGATTCATGAGGCCCATACACTCAGCTAGAATTCCATATCTCCCGAATCACATCGGGCATTCAGTCAATAGGCTATATTTTCATCATCACTCGATCCAGTACCATATCCAAACGAGCCACCCTGGACCGTCACATATGATTCACAAATAAACATGCCAATTGTAACATTTCGTAATTTCGGACGATGTTTTAAATAGCTAGACGTATGTAAGTAGACCCGAGCCTTAAAATGATTCATGTCATATTCATGTATGCAAATAAAGAGTTTATGATATTAAAGGATGTGGTCCCGAAGTAATTTAAGACTTAATAAGTGTGACAATGAGGATTAATAATAATAATTGTATGTCCCCAAAGAGGTTATGAATTAGTGCTATATCACACGATTATGACATTGAGTATATGAAAATTTTATAAGTCATTAATATTTAAGTAAAATGAGATCAAGAAATCAATCGAAATTGTTGGATAATTAGTACATAGTTCACGTGTGTCATTGATAGATGGCACCAAGTTCATTAGTGTACGTGCACATTAAAGTGTGGTGTTATGTTCTAATGGTGAGTAGTTAGGAGTCCTAAGAGGCCTACACGTCTAAAACAAATAGGATAAGGGATGTAATTAAGAGGGGAACATCTGTCTTTGGTATATGACATGTGTCATTGTTACATGACTTATATTTCTTTAGTATATAAAACAACATATTCCAGCAACATGTTTCATTAGGGAGTAAATTCATTTTTGAGATCAGAAGGTAGCTACAACAAAATTCCACTTTGAATTCCTTTCACATTGGCAATTCTTTCAAAAATTAAAAAAATACGATTCAGTGAATCATTGTCGTTCACTGGTTTTATTATCAAAAAACATGAATAGCAACATTTAGCCTAGTAAGTACTAATAAACTATTGTATCAACCATAAATGGTCTTTGATGATTAGTAATTTATATTTTGGGTGTTCGAAGGAAATGACGTCCCAAATAATTAAATTTTGGAAGCAAGTTATCTTGAGGCAGCAAAGGTGAGCAGCAATATAAGTTTAATGTATAGGATACGTTAAGAATTTTTTTTCTTTCTTTTGGCATGTTTTAAGTACGAAAGGTGAACGTAATATTGTCTCATAAGTGATTTTACTCTTAGCAGTTAAGGATATTCATGTTATTCATTTTTATTGGCAAGACATGTCTAAATATGTTCTTAAATTCCTATTGAGGTATATATGAAAGATGTTAGTATTCATAATGTTAATCAGAGGTGGATCGGTATTGCATCACTCCGACAAACACATAGTGTCTTATTATCATATCATCCATGCATTATATTCATGTATATACCTTGACCTCAAATTCATGGGGATGAAAAACGGGATACGACACCACCTGTAACTGGTAGAGATATACACGATAATGATTATGCCCACAGAGGCTGATATGATATGATGCCCACAGAGGCTGTTATGGTAAGTAAAATGCTCAATGAGGCCCATGGCATTATATACACATAGATATATGAATGATCGCATTGTGAATGACACTTAGGCATATTATGACCCTCAGAGGCATTCTACACAAACCGGATACTTATGCATATTATGGCCCTTAGAGGCATTCTCTATTGGTTGGTTGTTTCTTGTCTCATGTTACTTTCAGGTCTCTATTATGCTATTTTTCATACCTGACATACTTGGTACATCAGTCTGACATTCATTTTGTCGGGGAACGCTGTGTTTCATGCTCGCGGGCTCAGGAAAATAGGGTGGCGGTCCACACTAGTAGGTTGTTGATTTAGCGGATATTGGAGCACTCCATTTATTCCGGAGTAGCAGTCTAATCTTGGTACGGTACTTTTGCATATGCATATAGGTATGGTGGGGCACTGTCCCGACTTTATGATGTCACATACTTTTTAGAAACTTGTAGACAGTTGTCATGTGTATAGTAGTCGTGTATGACCCTGTCAACCTTAGTACCTATATATGCATAGGTTGGGTGCTTCCGTTTGCAAGAGTTTACGTAGTACCTTTTTAGTTTATTATTCATATGTATCAGCAGGGTACCTCGTGATGGCCCTAGTGGTCATGCTTGATTACAGTTAGCTGGTAAATATGTGATTAGTGTTGCCTGGCAGGTAGGGTCCGGGTGCCCGTCATGGCCCCTCCGTTTGGGTCGTGACAAACATGGTATCAGAGAAGGTCTGTTCTAGGGAGTCTACAAGTCGTGTCTAGTAGAGTCTTGTTTATGGGTGTGTTGCGCGCCACACTTATAAACAGGAGGCTACAAGTCATTTAGGGATGGTTTTCATTCTTTCATATGATAGATCGTGCAGTAGATCTAAGTCATAATAATTCGAGTTTAACTCGTGCCTGATGCTGTTTCAGTAATGTAGGTTACCAAAAAGACGTCGGTTAGTTCATATTCATAGCCATTAAATGAGTGACTTCTACCAGATGATTGATATGCCAGAAGGATAGTATTATGTTCAGAATTTGAGATTGTGAGGAATTGTCTCACTCATATACAGAAGAGATAATGCAAGTCTGGAAAGAAAAATGTTTGTTTTGGGATAAAAAAAAAAGTAGAGTAAAAGAAGTACTAAGCATCGGAATGTAGAAGATTGTAAGGATTCTCTCTGTAGACCTTATCGTGTTTATGATTACAACAATGCCTTATTCCATTAGGGCTATGATTAGCAGGGAGATTGAGGTTGAATTGAGTGTAAATGCGGGTAGTATGCTCTCTATTGAGACAAATCCGTCAAAAAAACAAATATGGGTAAATTGTTTTCCCATGCACGACTTCAGCCTAGAGCATCTGATGTAGATAGGACCTTGAAGGGTCAGTGAGTTTATAACCTAGGGAATTTATCAGTCAGGGATCGCCGATATTTAAAGGGTTCAAAGATGTCAATATCTCAGGGTCAAAGTTGTAAAGGCCGAGAGAGACCGCCCTGACCATCTGTCACGACCCGATCTCGGGCCCGCGACTGGTGCCCTATCTGGGCACCCTTACAGGTATACATCAGAGATATTCAGCGGAACATACATAACCACATAACGTATAACAACAGAAATAAACAACAGGCTAGCCGATAAGGCTACCTCCCTGGACATATATATAATTACATATCCAAAAGCAGTACATCCCTTCTTTTACAAACTGACCCATAAGATATGACTACAGACCTCGAAGAGTTTTGACTTAACAACTGTGACGGGACAGGGCCCCGCCATACCCCTGAATGTACATAAATCTATAACATTAGGGAAACTGTACTAAAATACAAGCCTCCGGAGAAATGAAGCTTTCTGACAACTGATCAGTGATCCTAAGAGTGAGGATCTGCAACCTGCTTACCCCTACCTGCGGCATGAACGCAGCCCCCGAGGAAAGGGGGTCAGTACAAAATATGTACCAAGTATGTGAACTGAAAATAGTGCAATTTAAATCATAAGTCTAGACATAAAGCTGGATACAAGTATGATAACCAAATTAACAATACGCTTGTGCCTTATTAACAAAGAGAGTGAACAAGAATAAACTTTGCCGGTTTTAAAACAGGAATCTTATGATTAACCTAGGGCCATCCGCCCGTAGTATCATTATGCAATCCTAATCCTGGGACTATTTCACCCGCATAGGCCGTATGGACCCGCATGAGATAATTTCCTCGCATAGGACTGGTCCGCCCTGCATGAGACTGTTTCACCCGCATGAGCCCTACGGACTTTCATGAGGTAACTTCCTCGCATCGTGGGGAGCAAACCCACGGAATATGCAAATGCAACATGCCCCGGGGAATGACCCCGTAATGAATAATATATCACAAGCACAACCGACTAACATAACCACGTAACATAAGCACAATCGACTATCATAATCACATAACATAAGCACAACCGGCTATCATAATCACATAACATAAGCACAACTGGCTACCATAAATATCATAAACAAGTTAAGAAATCCCTTAACTCTTATTAGACTTAATTAGCATGCACTCTCATTTTATTTAACTTAAGGCACTAATATATCATGAAAAATCCGGGAATTTACCCCAACGTACCACATACTTCTATTCTTTTCAAAAGACTCATTTTTATATAAAATCCCAATATACTAACACCCTTTGTATCAAGGCATGCCTACTTTTTCAAAACAAGTCACTACACCTTTATAAATTCATTTCAAGGCTTTTAAACCAAGTGACCTCTACTTTTCAAAACTTAGGCAACTTATGATTTTAAATCAAGTTGTCTTTCTTAAAACCAAGTCATTTATCCTTGTTTAAATCATTTTCGTAAACCACTCATTTAACTTCCCATAAACTCGTTATAATTAACTTCTCATAAAGCCATTATAACACTTTATGTCTTTCTAAACCAAGCATTGCATTCTTTAAAAATCACATGAGTTTAACTTTCCAACTCAACCAAACTTACATACTTTAAATCAAGTCAATAATGTCAAAATGAAACTGAATTCATTTAAAGCTTGTACGTCTACCGTACTATATATTAATAAAATTCATGCTCAAGAGATAGGGAAAGTTCCACATACCTCTTCGGCTTAATCCACTTGCTACGTTGAATATGCCGCACGTAGAATGTCAACCTATAATGACCATAATACGACTATCAACTTCTAGCTTTTAAAGGTAGAATAATTCTAAGTATAAAGTCTCTTATTCTACGGAAAATTGGGCAGCACTTCCCCTGTTTTTACGTACTTTCCCACCTTTTTCAAGGCCCGAAATCAATAACCAATATGCCACATTTAAGGCTCAACAATTCAGCTAACCAAAGGGAATTACACGCCTAGCCGGACGTGTAAAATTCTGCCCCACAATTAATATAAAACAGTCCATTAACTTTAGGCAATTCTCGGCAACATCAAGGACAACAACAACATCTATCTTTTCAATTCCTTTCTAATTCAAGTCGTTATTCCAACATGTAATATAAGTCATGATCAATTATAACGACTATACTCATTTCCTTATATAATCATGCGACGATTTTTAACTAGCAACCAAATTGATTAACAACTTTAATGGCTAGTATGTCAATTTTCGGTTTTAACATCTCAACATGATCCAAATCTTTTCAAACTTCATTTTATATATCACATGCTCATTTATCAACTACTACAACATGTAATCTTCAATTTCATTAAGAAGACGAAGATTTTTACCTCAATAAGCCCAAATATAATCCAAGACTAAAAGTCGATCCTTAGCAACTTTAGCTCATTTTCTTTACATTTCAATCCACTCCAAGCAACCCTTAGAAGTTCATAAACAACTTCTCTTCAATTTCCAACTTCAAAGTTGAAGAACCCTTTAGGTTTCATGTTGCGACTAACGGATTAACGTCGTATTTCCGGGATTTTTGTGTTTGGCTATCCTTAGAATACCTCTAGGGACCTTGGGTTTGAATATTGGGATTTATCATTATCAAATGAAGAATTTTTCTTGTTCTTGGAGGGCTTAGCCGAGAGCAACATTAGCACTAGCTCAAGTTTCTTGAATTTTTCTAAGTGTAGAATTGTCTTGCACTAGTATAAGATATATACTACAACCAAGGGCCAAGATTAGAACAAATGTGTGGATGAGATCTTAGTCAACAATGTCAAGCCAACTTGGCCCAATTGACTTGGTCAATTTCGACCAAACATGTCCATGTGGGGGTGACATGTGTCGCCCCCCGATTGGTCTACAATATTTCATTTTCCGAAATTTCCATAATTGGTCAAAATATCAAAAACCTTGTGGGCCCCACAGAAACGTAAAATTTCCCGAGTGGGCCCCACGTGACCAAATCCGAAAATAAAATTCCATAATTCCGATAAATTTCATAAGTCTCAAATAACGAATTTGAGAACCCAATTCTCATTAACAACCATTTTTCCTTCCCGAGGTTCGGAAGAATTTTCCTTAAGAATAACAATTTTTTCCTTCGTTCAAATTTTCAAGTCTTGTTTCCTTACGTACATTCTTATATACTCGTCCTGGAATTACGGGGTGTAACATTCTCCCCTTCTTAGAAACATTCATCCCCGAATGTTCTTTCGAGGCTTAATCTAAACAGATATCGCATAGTCCCCTTTAACTATACTCAACATAATCTCATGTGCCACACATGGCCACATAACAATACATATGCAAACACGTCAATAATAATCGACAAGTAAGGAAATGAATTACCTGGAGGTGTAGGGAATAAGTGAGCATACTTCTGCATCATGTCATCCTCTGCCTCCCAAGTCATCTCTTCTCTAGTATTATTCCGCCACAAGACTTGACGGAAGCCACGTCCTTAGTCCGTAGTCGCCTGACCTAGAGATCAAGTATCGTTATAGGACTCTCCTCATACGATAACCCCTCTGTCAGCTGGATCTCCGATACACCTCCGCAACATAGAAACATGGAAGATCGGATGTACTGCCTCCAAGTCGGATGACAGTTCTAACTCATATGCAACCTGGCCTACTTTACGGATGATATGATAAGGCCCAATGTACCTTGGGCTAAGTTTCATCTTCTTCCGGAACCTCATCACACCCTTCATGGGTGATACCTTCAAGAAGACCCAATCGTCAACCTGAAACTCCAAGTGTCGACGCCGATTATCTGCATAAGACTATTGTCGACCCTGAGCTGCTAATAGTCTCTCCCGGATAAGCTTCATCTTATCCACATCCTGCTGAATCAAGTTTGGGCCAACTAACTGAACCTCGCCCACGTCGAACCAACCATCGACGACCTACACTTCCTTTCATACAAGGCCTCATACGGGGCCATCTGAATACTGGAGTGGTAGTTTTTATTATACGCAAACTCAACTAGAGGCAAGTTGTCACGACCCGACCCCGGGGCCGCGACTGGTGCCCTATCGGGGCACCCTGTCAGGTACACATCAGAGAATAGCAGCGGAACAAACATAACACATATCCTGTATAAAGTAAACATCACTGGCAAGCCGACAAGGCTGCCTTCCATAAAAATATACTTAATCAAAAGTACAACTATTTCTTACAGCCCAAAACACAAACGTGACTACAGACCTCTAAGAATAACAACTGTGGCGGGACAGGGCCCCGCCATACCCCTGAATGTACAAAATACCTATAGCATCAGGGAAAATCCGTACCAACAAAACAAGCCTCCGGAGAAATGGAGCCTCTGACACCAGACCTGTGATCCTAAGAATGAGGATCCACCACCTGCTTACCCTTACCTGCGGCATGAACGCAGCCCTCGAGGAAGGGGGTCAGTACACAATATGTACCAAGTATGTAAAACTAGAAAATACTGTAATAATATCATAAGTCTTAAAATAAGCTGGAGTCAGGGATGAAAATCAAATTACATTGTCCTGTGCCTTACTAACAATGAGAGTAACAAGTATAAATATAACACTGCATAAAAATGGGAGGCTCATGATCAAACAGGGTCCCTCGCCCGTAGTATCAATAAGCAATCCTACTCCTGGGACTATTTCACCCGCATGGGTCCTGTGGACCCGCATGAGGTATTCCTCGTGATAGTCGCACTACCGCCCGCATGGGACTATTTCACCCGCATAAGCCCATAGGACTCGCATGAGGTATTCCTCGCATCGTGGGTAGCAAATCCACGGAACAGGTGGTATAACGATCTTGGGGATTCACCCCTCATTTATACTCTTACCCTGAAGAAGGTGGTATAACGATCTTGGGGATTTGCCCCTCAATTATACTCTTACCCTGAAGAATGTGGTATGACGTCTTGGGTCTTGCCCCTCATTCATACTCTTACCCTGGAGAAGGTGGTATAACGATCTTGGGGCTTACCCCTCATTTATACTCTTACCCTAGCTCAATCGGTCATCATATCATAATCATAAATAAGTTAAGAAAACTTATAACTTCTTATTAGTCTTGTTCATATACCCTCTCCTTTTAGTTTACTTAAGGCACTAACATATTTTAATAAAAGAAAAATCCGGGAATTTAACCCAAAGTACCACATACTTATATTCTTTTAAAAATGACTCTTTTTCATATAAAACCTTTGAGCAATTGATGCCTTAAAATCAATTTGTCTTTCATAAATCAGTTCATTTGTCCTTGCTTATCTTACTTAGAGTAAATCCCTTCTTATTAACCTTTCATAAAGCTAATAATCCAACTTCCCATAAAGTTGTTCTATTAACCCTATACTTTAGTAAAATTATACTTTTCCCATAACCAAGGGACTTATACTTTTTAAAACGAAACGAGTCTTTATATACTCAAAACAAGTAAGAATATCAAATCTTGTACGTCTACCGTACTACATAGATACAACTACTCATGCTCAAGAGATAGGAAAGCTCCACATACCTCTTCGGTCAATCCACTTGCTAAGCCCAAAATACCGCACGTAATATGTCAACCTATAATGACCATAATACGTTTATTAACCTCTAATTTTAATGTAGACACTTCCAAGTTCAAAGTTACTAATTCATATGGAAAATTGGGCAGCATTTCCTTTGTTTCTACATACTTGCCACCTTTTCAATGCCGAATTCAACATCCAAACGCCACATTTAAGGCCCAACAATCCAAACATTTCAAAGGGGATTACACACCTAAACTTGGGTGTGTAAAATTCTGCCCCATTAGGTACAACAATAAACTTAAAAAGTCTAAGGTAGTTTTTAGGCTACAACATGCTCACATAATCTTTTTAACCAATTCTTTCACATCCAAACCATATTTCTTACATGCAATGAATCTAAGAGCATTATTTACTACTACAAGTTCCTTCTTCTTCACATGCAACATCAATAACTAGCTACAAGAGAAGAGTTGTTACCTTAGAGTTTTAGCCAAAATTATTCCAACAATTTTGCTAGCCTCTTTTCCAAGACACCACCACAACAACCCTTACAAGCTAGCCACAAGCTTTCTTCTTGTCCTAGCTTTTCAGATTTTCCTTAAGCTTTGAATTCCTCTTGGAATTCTAGAGAGAAGGGGGAGCTTTAGCTTTAGAGAGAGGTCAGAGTTTGAAGAATGACCAAGTCTTCAAGACTTGGTCAATAAGTAGTGCATGCAAAATCAGATGGGGGGGGGGGACACTTGTCACCCACCCATGACCTCTTTTAAAACAAAACAGTGCATAATTTCCCACTCAACTTTGCAGAACCCGCCTCGGCGCCGCGGCCCTGCATCAGGCGCCGCGGCCCTGTGTCTCCTGCCCGAAACACATTTCTGTCCGAGTGCGCGCTGAACTTGCAACTCCCATAACTTCCTACTCCGATGTCTTATCGACGAACGGTTGGCTGCGTTGGAAACTAGACTCAACGAGCTACGCACTAGGCCTTTGAAACACCTAGGAAATCTTAATGTACCGGGTCATAACCCGCCCCAAAGTTGACTAAAACCCGTCCGAAACAATCCGTCAACTTATCTTTCGAAAATTTTAAGTCTTACTCCTTTCGTACGCTCTCATACGCATGGCCAGCACTACGGGGTATAACACAAGTGATCCTCCCAGCTACCCCTGAAGTCAATAACACAGGCCCGTAGCATATCCTCAAGGGTCTGGATAGTACGTTCTGCCTGTCCGTCGGTCTGAGGGTGAAATGTCGTACTGAGACTCATATGTGTCCCTAACCCCTTTCTGGAAAGACCTCCAAAAGTTAGCCGTGAACTGGGCTCCTCTGTCTGATATAATAGATGTAGGAACTCCATACAGTCTCACAATATCCCTGATATACAGTCTAGCATAATCCTCGGCCGAGTAAGTAGTCCTGACCGGAAGAAAATTGGCTGATCTCGTCAGTCTATCTACTATAACCCAAATAGAGTCGCACTTTCTCTGAGTACGAGGTAACCCTGCAACAAAATCTATGTTGATCACCTCCCACTTCCAAGTCGGAATTTCAATCGTCTGTAATATCCCACCGGGCTTCTGGTGCTCAACCTTGACCTGCTGTCAATTCGAACACTGAGCAACAACTCTGCTACGTCCCCCTTCAGGCCAACTTACCAATACATACATCTGAGGTCATGATACATCTTAGTCGACCCCGAATAAATAGAGTAACGAGCACTGTGTGCCTCCCCTAAAACCTGCTGACAACTCTAAATCGTGGCTAGGGTAATTTTTCTCCTGCTTCCGAAGCTGCCGGGAAGCATAAACTGTAACCCTATCATGCTGCATCAACACATAACCTAGCCCAACACTCGAAGTGTTACGGTAAATGACATAACCCTCTAGTCTCTCAGGAAGAGTAAGAACTGGAGTCGTCAACTTCTCCTTTAATAACTGGAAGCCTCTCTCGTACTTCTGAAATATTCGGGCACATACATAATCTCAATTATGATTCTTGTTTCCCATCCTTGGTGTTGTTACACCCAAACTTGGTCATTATATTTTGATTCAACTCATTCACTTGTCTCATGGCTAAGACTTCCTGTCGATCGTAATTTAGGGGAGATTTTCTTGATCTCGTCAAGTAGTAATCTTATTATTCTTCCCAGCTCATAGAGCTTATAGTCATGTGTTCAAACCTCAATTCATGGTATTACATAATCCAATGGCTTGCCAAGCTTTCTTATCTTGTCATTATTAGGCCTCTCATCGTCCGAGTGCATATTCGTCTTACCAAGTTGCCCTGGGGTCTCTTATCGTTAAACAAAATATTTCTACCTTGATCCTCGATCATACAGTTCTATTCATGCTTATTACTAGCATTCATATCCTTACGATACTTCTTCGACCATTTCATATTGTCGTCCTTAATTACCCCCAAACGCACTATTGTTTCCTAGGTTATCTAAAATTGTAACCTATTGTACAACGAGGCCGAAGAACTTACCAGTCTAATATCCATAGCCTAATAACATGGGTGCGTATAATCCTCCAAAATATGCAAAACCATCCTTTTGCGTGGGGGAGAGGGTTTATCTCCCTTTCATAATCTCTCTTTGAAATCACAACCACATTCATAGGATCCTGTTGCGGTTTCCTCTATAATTCTAATCGTCAAGCATCACCTTAAAATCGTGCAGATTTTCAAAACCTACCAATGATGTCTTCTGTTTTTCGTCGGTATCACTTATACTCATCTTATTCTTGCTTTGCACAATTTCTTAAGACTCTTTGCAAAGCCGTGGCCCTGACTGCCACACTAAACCAACTCCAAGTACCTCCAAGGGTACTTATCATAAAATCCTTCAGTGCTCATATGTTCTCATCTCTGTCTCTTAACTTTCAATATCAAGCATCATATACTTTCAAAATAAATTTATTTACTTTAAATGAAACAAGTCACATAGACTTCCCAATCATGTCAAATAAGGAAGGATAATTCACACACTACAACCACTTCTATCCCTTTACACTTGTTCGCTCATTATCTTACTTGTCGTACTCTTTTCGTACTTTCAAACTTATTCTAGTATATGTACATAATTTCTATCACCGCTTCTGTTTTCCAATCCTTGGGGTTACTACATCCGATATTTTAAGGCTATTTCAGGTTCTCACGATCTGGTGCTAGTGAAATGTGTCCACGAACTCGTACAACGATTAACTAGACTTGGGTCTTGCACCCTCGTGACCCTGTCACATAGCGGGACCACCGCCAACTGACCCCGCTCCATTTTGGGCTACGGGTCGACCCGTAATAGGTCCACAACCCGGCCCACCGTCGCACTTAACTCTTATTCTTGGTCTGAATTAAATCTTACCACCTGAGAAGGCCTTATACACATAAGGTCTCAGCGGTTATCAATATTCTAAGGCTCACAATTTCCATTCCCCAAGCCTACATGATCCCTCCCCGTATACGGGTAAGATAACTTCTCATAAACCCACAATCGTGTGTCTTAATCAAAACAACCATATTAACTCCATACGGATCCCATCCGTATAATTCTCTTAAGCATACCTCGTAGCTTAATTTACTAACATAGTCTCCCATTAATTCCCTTAACATGATTTCTTAAGGGTTCATTACCCGATCAGACAGTTCATCATCTCCCAATTATCTCAAATTAACACGTAAAACCTTGATAAGAATTCCTTAAACTGTTTCATACCTTCCCGGTATCTATTTAGTCCTTACCAATTCTTGGTAATCTAAAATCATTCTAGGCAACACATATATGACCCTCATACATAAATCCGTATAGTCGTATATCATTATACCAACTATACAACAGTTTTTACCAACCTGGATACGCAATCCATAATAATCTTTCTTGGGTCACTGTTGCTTTTCTCATAGCTGCAATCAACATAACTCATTAGGGAGAGACTACCCTAACAACACAGCTCTATCGCACGATCTCAGAGTGAGAAGAATGGAAATCAATCCTAAATGTCTTGTAGCCTCCTGATTATAGATGTGGTGCACAACACACCGATAATCAAGACTCTACTAGACACGGTCTGTAGACAATTTCCGAGGACTAACTGCTCTGATACCACTTTTGTCACGACCCGACCCCAGACCCGCGACTGGTGCCCTACCTGGGCACCCTTACAGGTATACATCAGAGATAATCAACGGAACATACATAACCACATAACGTATAACAACAGAAATAAATAACAGGCTAGCCGATAAGACTACCTCCCTGGACATATATATAATTACATATCCAAAAGCAGTACATCCCTTCTTTTACAAACTGACCCACAAGATATGACTACAGACCTCTAAGAGTTTTGACATAACAACTGTGACGACGGGGCTCGCCATACCCCGAATGTACATAAATCTACAACATCGTGGAAACCGCACTAAAAGACAAGCCTCCGAGAAATGGAGCTTTCGACAACCGATCGATGATCCTAAGAGTGATGATCGCAACTCGCTACTCCTACCGGCAGATTTAACGCAGCCCCCGAGGAAAGGGGGTCACTACAAAATATGTACCAAGTATGTGAACTGAAAATACTGCAATTTAAATCATAAGTCTAGACATAAAGTTGGATACAAGTATAATAACCAAATTAACAGTACACTTGTGCCTTATTAACAAAGAGAGTGAACAAGAATAAACTTTGCCGGTTTTAAAACAGAAAGTTTATGATTAACCTAGGGCCATCCGCCCGTAGTATCATTATTCAATCCTACTCTTGGGACTATTTCACCCGCATAGGCCGTATGGATCCGCATGAGGTAATTTCCTCGCATAGGACTGGTCCGCCGTGCATGGGACTGTTTCACCCGCATGAGCCCTACGGACTCGCATGAGGTAAATTCCTCGCATCGTGGGGAGCAAATTTACGGAATATGCAAATGCAACATGCCCCGGGGAATGATCCCGTAATGAATAATATATCACAAGCACAACCGGCTAACATAACCACGTAACATAAGCACAATCGGCTATCATAATCACATAACATAAGCACAACCGGCTATTATAATCACATAACATAAGCACAGCCGGCTACCATAAATATCATAAGCAAGTTAAGAAATCTCTTAACTCTTATTAGACTTAATTAGCATGCACTCTCATTTTATTTAACTTAAGGCACTAATATATCATGAAAAATCCGGGAATTTACCCCAACGTACCACATACTTCTATTCTTTTCAAAAGACTCCTTTTTATATAAAACTCCAAGATACTAGCACTATTAGTATCAAGGCATGCTTACCTTTTCAAAACAAGTCACTACACCTTTAGAAATTCATTTCAAAGCTTTTAAACCAAGTGACTTCTACTTTCCAAAACTTAGGCAACTTATGCTTTTAAATCAAGTTGTCTTTCTTAAAACCAAGTCGTTTATCCTTGTTTAGATCAT
Organism: Przewalskia tangutica; assembly: GCA_029844215.1. NCBI lineage: Eukaryota > Viridiplantae > Streptophyta > Magnoliopsida > Solanales > Solanaceae > Przewalskia > Przewalskia tangutica. The sequence goes on along the minus strand of CM056720.1, from coordinate 131,460,972 downwards.
TTGAGTAAACCACTCATTTAACTTCCCATAAAGCCATTATAACACTTTATGTCTTTCTAAACCAAGTATTGCATTCTTTAAAAATCACATGAGTTTAACTTTCCAACTCAACCAAACTTACATACTTTAAATCAAGTCAATGATGTCAAAATGAAACTGAATTCATTTAAAGCATGTACGTCTACCGTACTATACATTAATAAAACTCATGCTCAAGAGATAGGGAAGTTCCACATACCTCTTCGGCTTAATCCACTTGCTACGTTGAATATGACACACTTAGAATGTCAACCTATAATGACCATAATACGGCTATCAACTTCTAGCTTTTAAAGGTAGAATAATTCTAAGTATAAAGTATCTTATTCTACGGAAAATTGGGCAGCACTTCCCCTGTTTCTACGTACTTTCCCACCTTTTTCAAGGCCCGAAATCAATAACCAATATGCCACATTTAAGGCTCAACAATTCAGCTAACCAAAGGGGATTACACACCTAGCCGGACGTGTAAAATTCTGCCCCACAATTAATATAAAACAGTCCATTAACTTTAGGCAATTCTCGGCAACATCAAGGACAACAACAACATCTATTTCTTTTTCAATTCCTTTCTAATCCAAGTCGTTATTCCAACATCTAATATAAGTCATGATCAATTATAACGACTATACTCCTTTCCTTATATAATCATGCGACGATTTTCAACTAGCAACCAAATTGATTAACAACTTTAATGGCTAGTATGCCAATTTTCGGTTTTAACATCTCAACATGATCCAAATCATTTCAAACTTCATTCTATATATCACATGCTCATTTATCAACTACTACAACATGTAATCTTCAGTTTCATTAAGAAGATGAAGATTTTTACCTCAATAAGCCCAAATATAATCCAAGACTAAAAGTCGATCCTTAGCAACTTTAGCTCATTTTCTTTACATTTCAATCCACTCCAAGCAACCCTTAGAAGTTCATAAACAACTTCTTGTCATGCCCCGAACCCCGGGCCCGCGACTGGTACCCTTCCTGGGCACCCTTCTATCCACACAACATGAGTAACACGCGGAAGATAATAACACTCATTTTTTTCTTAAAGCAAAGGCAAGGCTGATAAGGTTGTCGTATATATATACCATACCCAACTGGGTCTACACTGTACAACAATGTAAATACAACTCTAGCCAGTCCAGCCCACATATGAATACAGACATCTAAGAGTTTGACAACAACTATGACGGGACAAGGCCCCGTCGTACCCCAGAATATACCTATCCATAATGACAAGTTCCAGAACATTGGAGCTATCCCAAAATGCTGAACAAGGATCCTAAGCTCATGGATCCACAACTGTGTACCTAGACCTGCGGACATGAACGCAGCTCCAAGCGAGGTCGATAATAAGTACTAAGTATGGAACTGAAATAAAGTACAGTAGTAAAATCATGGTTGTGTACAAGAATGACAGGGGCAAGTATAGGAAATCAAATACCAGATCCTACCGTGTCACATAACCTAAAAGCGAAATGCACATTGTATCACTGTACTATAACAACTCCAAGAGTCGACTGTTCCTTTCAAGAATCTAATATCACACAGTCCAAATACAAAGTAGGAAATAAGTATGATAACCAAATTAATCAATAAGAGTAATGAAAATCAACTTCATCTTTTAAAAGACCATTTCACAATATATATAAGCAGTCATGCCAAGTCAGGGATGCATGCCCTCAAAATCATTACTTAAGTACAACTATGGGTCTCATGCCCACAATATCAAGCGTGCCCGTGGAATTCCTTCCTCACTACCGTCAGTCCATGATATAATATAACACTAATATGTGTACCCGAACACGGACTCCCACCGGCCAAAAATCGACGCCACGTAGAGAGCCAACTACGGATCACGCTGCATCATAAACCGACTGTGCTGGCACGAAAGCCAACTACGGATACCGCTCGGCCACGGTCGACCGAGGCAAGTACGAAATCCAACTATCAGAGCCTACCTGTTACACCCCGTAGTTCAGGTCATGCGTATGAGAGCGTACGCAAGGGGTTAAGACTTAAAATTTTCAAAGGATAGGTTGACGGATTGTTTCGGACGGGTTTTTAGTCAACTTTGAGGCGGGTTATGACCCATTACCTAGAGAGTTTGTAGGTGTTTCAAAGGCCTAGTGTGTAGTTCGTTGAGTTTAGTTTCTAACGCAACCAACCGTTCGTCTATAGGACATCGGAGTAGAAAGTTATGGAGGTTACAAGTTCAGTGCGCATTCGGACATAAGAAAATTCGGACAGAGCTAGGGCGCTGTGGAAGCGAGGGGGCAGCGCCGGAAGTTTTGGCGGGTTGCGGGGTTTCACAACGCGCGCCGGCGCGTCGCGCCGAGGTGGGTTTTCTGGCGGAAAAATTGAGGAAATCTGATATTTTCTTTTAAAGAGGCCATGGGTGAGTGACAAGTGTCCCCCCCCCCCCCATCTATTTTTGCATGCACTACTTATTGACCAAGTCTTGAAGACTTGGTCATTCTTCAAGTTCATCTCTCTCTCTAAGATTAGAAGCTCTCACTTCTCTCTAGAATTTCAAGAGAAATTCAAGGCTTGAAGAAAATCTGAAAAAGGTGTTGTTATACCCCGTAGTTCTGACCCTACGTATGAGAGTGTACGAAAGTATGTAAGACTTAAAATTTCAAAGGATAGGTTGACGGATTGTTCCGGACGGGTTTTAGTCAACTTTGAGGCGGGTTATGACCCGGTACATTGAGAGTTCCTAAGTGTTTCAAAGGCCTAGGGCGTAGTTCGTTGAGTCTAGTTTCCAACGCAACCAACCGTTCATCGATAGGACATCGGAGTAGGAAGTTACGGGAGTTACAAGTTCAGTGCGCAGACGGACTCGAAATCAGAAAACTTCGGTCAGGGGCCTCAGCGCCGCGGCGCCGGAGGCAGGGCCGCGGCGCCAAGGCGGGGAATTCATGGCCGCGGCGCCGGAAATCAGGGCCGCGGCGCCTAAAGTTCCGAGAGTCCGCAGGAGTTGCGGCGCCGCGGCGCCGACTGCAGGGCCGCGGCGGGAAATCTGGCGGAAAAACTTAGGAAAATCTGATCTTTTCTTTTAAAAGGGCATGGGTGGGTGACAAGTGTCCCCCCCCATCTGATTTTTGCATGCATTATATTGACCAAGTCTTAAAGACTTGGTCATCTTTCATCTCTCTCTTAGAAAAAGCTCCTCCTTCTCTCTTAATTATTTCAAGCTCCTCCTTCTCTCTAAAACTCCAAGAGATATTCTAGCCTTAGGAAAAATCTGAAAAGTAAAAGGCAAGAAGGAAGCTTGTGGCTAGCTTGTGAAGGTTGTTGTGGTGGTGTTCTTGGAATAGAAGCTAGCAAATTGTTGGATAAATTTGGCTAAAGCTTTAAGGTAATGATTCTTCCTCTATTATTAGTTTTTAGTATTGCATGTTAAGAAGAAAGTACTTATGGTAGTAAATAATGCTATTAGAGTCATTGCATGCAAGAAATGTGGGTTGGGTATGAAGGATTTGGCTAAAGAGATATTATGAGCATGTTGTAGCCTACAAACTACTTTAGAATTGTTAAGTGTATTATTATAACTTATGGGACAGAATTTTACACACCCAAGATTAGGTGTGTAATCCCCTTTGTGTTGGTTTGGATGTTGGGCCTAGGGTAGGTAGAGCACTTTCGCCTTTTAAGCTTTTGAGGCGTTTGAGTGTTGAAAATCGGCCTTTGAAAAAGGTGGCAAAGTGAGTAGAAACAAAGGAAATGCTGCCCAATTTTCCTTAGGAATTGGTAACTTGAATTTGGAATTTCTACATTGAAATTAGAGGTTAATAAACGCACTATGGTTATTATAGGTTGACATATTACTTGCGGTAGTTGGACTTAGCAAGTGGATTGACCGAAGAGGTATGTAGAGCTTTCCTATCTCTTGAGCATGAATAGTTGTATCTATGTAGTACGGTATACGTACAAGATTTGATAATCTACACTTGTTTTAAAGTATATGATACTTGTTTCATTTCAAAAGTATAAGTCCCTTGGATTAAGGGAAAATGTATTTGACAAAGGGATAACACTAATATAATGACTTTATGGGAAGTTGGTTATATTAGTTTTCTTGAAAGGTTCACAAAGAAAGGTTTACTCTAATTAAAACAAGTACGGGTAAAGGATTTGAAACTAAGAAATGTGAATTGATTTTTAGGCATTGGTTGCCTAAGGTTTTAAAGGAAATGAAGTCACTTGATTTAGAAGCCTATTATATTTCTAAAAGGAGATGTGACTTGTCTTGAAAAGAAATCGTAACTTGATACTATGGTGATTTGTATCTTGGAATCTTTGTATAAAAAGAGTTTTTCCTAAAAAGTTAGAAATGCATGGTACTTGGGTTGAATTCCCGGATTTTTCTATTAAAAGACATGTTGGTGCCTTAGGTATACTAAAATGAGAGGATATGTTAATAAGAAGTTAGGGGATTTCTTAACTTGCTTATGTTATGATAAGCCGGTAGCGCTTATGTTATGATATGATAGGCCGGTAGCGCTTATGTTATGTATGATAGCCGGTTGTGCTAGGTGATATGTTCTACGGGTAGACCGGGTTATTCTTGTTATTTCCTTTTGACATACTGACACGATGGATGGTCCACGGGTATGCGTTCATTAGGATGGTTCACTACTTATTCTTGTTAATTCCTGTTGGCATACTGACACGTTGGGTGGCCCACGGGTATGCGGATTCTTGTTATTTCCTTTGGACATACTGACACGATGGATGGTCGCGGTATGCGTCCCATTAGGATGGTTTACTACTTATGCCATGGATTTGCTATCCATGATGCGAGCGCGGCGCGCTTGTACTCATGCGGATCCGGTCCACGGGATCCATGCGGGTGAAATAGTCCCACGCGAGCGCGGCGATGGTACTCATGCGGGTCCACGGGATCCACGCGCGGGTGAAATAGTCCCACGGGTGAAATAGTCCCACGCGAGGCGGATGGCCTTATGCGGATCCACGGATCCATGCGGGTGAAATGATCGGGAGTAGGATTGCTTAATGATACTACGGGCGAGAGATCCTGTCTTGATCATGAGCCTCCTATTTTCATGCAGTATTACACTTATACTTGTTACTCCCATTGTTAGTAAGGCACAGTGCAACATAATTTGATTTTTATCTATATCGTCAGTGTATTTTGGACTTATGATATTATTACAGTATTTTCCAGTTTTACATACTTGGTACGTCAGGTACCGACTTCCTGGCCGCTCATGCCGCAGGTAAGGGTAAGCAGGTGGTGGATCCTCATTCTTAGGATCTTTGCTCAGGTGTCAGAAGTTTCATTACTCCGGAGGCTTGACTTGATCTTTGGTACGGTTCTCCCTGACGTGGTAGGTTTTGTGTACATTCAGGGGTATGACGGGGCCCTGTCCCGTCATGGTCGTTACAAACTCTTAGAGGCCTATAGTCCGGTTATAAATTGGGTTATTAAGGATGTAACTGTTCAGTTCTGTTTTATTTATGTTACGGGAAGGTAGCCATTTTTTTGGGTTAGCCTATTTTATCTTATATGGTTCTTGTTTGTGAGTTTATTTCCGCTGGTTTTCTCTGATGTTGTATCACAAGGGTGCCCGGGGTAAGGCACCAGTCACGGATCCGAGGTCGGATCGTGACAGGTGTGTCAAGAAGAAAGCTTGTTGGTTAGCTTGTAGGAGTATTGTGGTGGTGTTCTTGGAAAGGAGGCTAGCAAAGTTGTTGGAATAATTTTGGCTAAAGCTCTAAGGTAACAATTCTTCTCTTGTAGCTATTTTTTGGTGTTGCATGTAAAGAAGAAAGAACTTGTAGTTGGAAATATTGCTCTTAGATTCATTGCATGTAAGAATTATGGTTTGGATATGAAAGGATTGGTTAAGAAGGTTATGTGAGCATGTTGTAGCCTAAAAACTACCATAAACTTGTTAAGTTAGTTGTTATGCATTGTGGGGCAGAATTTTACACACCCAAGATTAGGTGTGTAATCCCCTTTGAATTGTTTGGATTGTTGGGCCTTAAATGTGGCGTTTGGATGTTGAATTCGGCCTTGAAAAAGGTGGCAAAGTATGTAGAAACAAAGGAAATGCTGCCCAATTTTCCATAGAATTTAGTGACTTTGAACTTGGAATATTCTATGTTGTAGCTTGAGGTTATTAAGCGTATTATGGTCATTATAGGTTGACGTACTACGTGTGGTGTATTGGACTTAGCAAGTGGATTAACCGGAGAGGTATGTGGAACTTTCTTATCTCTTGAGCATGAGTAGTTATACTATATAGTACGGTAGACGTACGTGTTTTGAATAAAGTAAATCCTTTGGTATACTTGAAGTATTTTGAAGATTGTGTAAACTGATTTGAGGTATAAGTCTCTTGGTTAATAAAAGAACGAAATTGTTCATAAGGAGTTATAACGGCTTTATGAGAAGTTAGTTATAACGGCCTTATGAAAGGATAAGAACGTCTTAATTTCTAAAGCATAAAGTTAGTATAACGGCTTTATGGGGAGTTCGTTATAATAACTTTATGGAAGGTTAAAGAGTTGGTTTTCTTGAATAAGGTAAACAAAGATGAAAGAATCAAGATTAAGTAGGGCAATTTGATTTAAAAGGCATCAATTGCTTAGAGTGTAAAATGGGAATTTTTATGTGAAAAAGGGATCTTTTGAAAGAGTAGAAGTACATAGTACTTCGGATTAAATTTCTTCGGATTTGATTAAGTAATGAGAAGGTGCCTTAAGGTCAAGAATAAGATTTATTTTATTAATGAAAGTCTAAAGAAGTTATGAGTTTACTTGGACGTACCGTCAGTGATGGAGGATTCCACGGGTATGCTTCCATTGTCTTAGTATGAGTTTACTTGGACGTACCGTCAGTGATGGAGGATTCCACGGGTATGCTTCCGTTGTCTTAGTATGAGTTTACTTGGACATACCGTCAGTGATGTGGGATTCCACGGGTATGCACCTTGGACATGCTTACGATGAGGGATTCCGAGGCATGCGGTATGAAGGGTAAGAGTATAAATGAGGGGTAAGTCCCCAAGATCGTTATACCACCTTCTTCAGGGTAAGAGTATAAATGAGGGGTAAATCCCCAAGATCGTTATACCACCTGTTCCGTGGATTTGCTACCCACGATGCGAGGAATACCTCATGCGAGTCCGTTGAGGCTTATGCGGGTGAAATAGTCTCATGCGGGTGAGTACAACCTATGCGAGGAATACCTCATGCGGGTCCACATGACCCATGCGGGTGAAATAGTCCCAGGAGTAGGAGTGCTTAATGATACTGCGGGCAGGTGACCTGGCTTTGATCATGAGCTTCCTATTTTCATGCAGTATGGTATATACTTGATATTCTCATTGTTAGTAAGGCACAGTGTTCTGTAAACTGATTATTTTACATGTCTCCAGTTATTTTAGACTTATGAGGTATTTTCAGTATTTTCCCAGTTCGCATACTTGGTACCTGTTGTACTGACCTCCTTCGGGGGGGCTGCGTTCATGCCGTAGGTTGAGGTACGTAGCTTGCTGATCCGCACTCTTTGGATCACTGTCTGTTCTTGGAAAGCTCCATTCCTCCGGAGGCTTTGTCTTTTGGTACGGTTCCCTGAGGTTATAGACTTTTGTACATTCAGGGGGTATGGCGGGGCCCTGTCCCGTCACAGTTGTTATTCCTAGAGGTCTGTAGTCACATTTGTGGTTTGGGCTGTAAGAACAAGTTGTACTGCTATACTTTTGATTAGGTATACTTTTATGGAAGGCAACCTTATCGGCTTGCCAGTGATGTTTACCTTATATAGGTTTATGTGTTATGTATGTTCCGCTGCTATTCTCTGATGTATACTGCCGGGTGCCCTGCAGGCACGATCGCGATCCCGGTCGGTCGTGACACTACCGTATCACGAGATATGACCGGGGCAAGTATCTTAAGCCAGCCTACCAGAGCCTGCCGCTCACGAGAAATGACCAGAGAGAGTATCTAAAGCATGGCCACATGCCCCTGAAACCTCTCATCGGTGTAAGCATGGCCGCATGTGTCACGGTCGACGGGGCAAGTACGAAGCTAACTACTGTGTACCTCCGTGATCACGTGGTGGCCGAGCAAGTACGAAATCTAACTACCAGGTACCTCCTGCATCACGTAGCTGACCGGAGCAAGTACGAAATCTAACTACCAGGTACCTCCTGCATCACGAAACTTAGCCATAAAACTGACCGGGGCAAGTACGGCGTCGACTACTGGTACCTACGATCACGCCAATGACCGGGGCAAGTATGAAAGCCAACTATCAGATACCGCCTGCGTCACTAAACCTCATGGGGAGCTAGTCCATGGAATAACAACATTACCCGGGGATTGAACCCGCACCATGGCCGCATGCCCCGGGAATCTTTCATCGGTGTAAGCATGACCATGGAACAATCATAATGGAAGCATACCCGTGGACCATCCAGCAGTGTCGGTATGTCCAAGTAAATAACAAGATGACCGGCCCTCCATCGAGAGACGCGGTAGCATAAGAATACAACACTTGCACAACAAGACTATCACAAGCAAGCATTGGCAAGTTACCATACTTCTAGACTTTTATTAACATGTAAACTAATTCACCATTTTGTAAACTCAAGGTACTTTCATTTTATGCCAACAATTCGGGTTTTAACCCCAAAGTACTACGTACTTCAACTCTCTTAAAAGGATCCTTTTTTACATAAAAGTCACACGATACTAATACCCGTAGTATCAAGACACATTTACTTTTCAAACTAAGTTACTACACCTTCAGAAAATCATTTCAAGGCTTTTAAAATCAAGTCCCATAACCTTTAAGGAAATCAAATCTCATAACTTTGAAAATCAAGTATCATAACTTTAAATCAAAGTCTCATCATCTTTAAATGAATCAAATCTCATAACTTTGAAAATCAAGTCTCATAACTTTAAATCAAAGTCTCATAATCTTTAAAGGAATCAAATCTCATAACTTTGAAAATCAAGTCTCATAACTTTAAATCAAAGTCTCATAATCTTTAAAGGAATCAAATCTCATAACTTTGAAAATCAAGTCTCATAACTTTAAATCAAAGTCTCATAATCTTTAAAGGAATCAAATCTCGTCACTTTCAAAATAAATATTCATTAATGTAGTAACTTAGCAAGGTCAACTAGACTCCACTACTTCCTAACGACTCTTACCAACATCCCCCATAAGACTTGGTAAGAACTTAGGAATATTCTAGACATGTTTTTAGCCTAAATCTATCACGTGAATACTTCCTAATTACAAGCAAGTATTTCAAGAAGGCAGGTCACGTATACTCCAAATAACAAGGCAAGTATACTTCAAACAACAAGTCATGTGTACTCCTAACAACAAGGAAGTATACTCAAATAACAAATCATGTATACTCCTAACAATAAGGCAAGTATACCATAAAGATACTCATGTCTTAGAGAAGAGGAAATCCACATACCTCGCAACGACTAACCATTTCTACACGTAGCAAAACGCTCCAAGTACTTCAACTTCATCGGTTATTCCTTAAGCCAAGTAGACTCTGCTACATGTAGTACTTCAACCTAAAATGACCATAGTACTTCTATCAATATCATACTTACTATTGTAAGACTTATACCAAAAAATTGCCCTCTAATTCTACGGAAAATCGGACAGCACTTCCTTTTTTTCTACGTACTTTTCCACCTTTTCCAAGGTCCGTATTTCCATAACCAACAAGCCACATTTAAGGCGCAACCAACAGTTAACCAAAGGGGATTACACGCCTAACTGGACGTGTAAAATTCTGCCCCACAATTTATATAAAACAGTCCGCAAAATAGTCCACAATTAATCCATCATTAAGGGTACCATGTGAAGCCTTTAACACCCTTATTCTTTAGGACTTCCATTAGCCAATTACTACAACAATACAAAGTCTTTTTCCTTAATTCCTTTTAATCCAATTCTCATTCTAACATGTTATATAAGTTATAACAATTTATCAATTATATTTCCTTCATTATATAACATGCGACAAGTGTAGATGACGACAATAAAAATCAACGAATCACATGGCCCGAAAAAGCTAGTTTCGGACCACTCACCCAAAGTAGGGCCTACACACCTTATTTTCCATATCTTCCTTAATGAAAGTTCATCCATATATTATAACAATGAGTAATATCCAATTACTGCGGAAAAAGAAGAATTATTACCTCATTTTTAGCCTTAAAAACGCCCCAGGCAGAATGCTATGTTTTGGTCCGCAGTTTTCGTTTCACTCCACTTCTTCAAGTTCCAATCACATATATGTGACCTCTATGAACTTATACACAACTCCACTTTATATTTCGCTTCCAAAAAGTCGACGGAACCTTAGGGTTTGGCACCCACACTCTCGGCCAAGGCAAGGTTTAAGAGGCTTGGAGAGTTAACTTGGTTTAACACTTGGTTTAGGGGCTTAATCTAGTAGTAAGAAACTTAATCAACACTAGGTGTTCTTGGTGTTGAGCTCAAATGAGAGAAAGATGAGAGCTTATTTGGCTAAGTGTTAAGGCAAGTCTTGCAAGCCCTCTAATAAATAGATGTGTATCTCAAGTAGCAAGACAAGTGGAGTGGGACCCACATGGCCCACTTGTCCACAAAATATCTTGCCAAGTCTCTCAAAATATCTAAGTCAAATAGTCAAAGTCTTCCAAGACAAATACAAGGGGGTGGGGTGTGCCACATGTCACCCTATGATTCGTCTAAAATATTTTCACCCTCCAAAAAGTCCATAATTGGCCAAAATATCGAAAACCTTGTTGGCCCCACAAAATTATAAAATTTCTCGGATGGGCCCCACATGACCAAATCCAAAAATAAAATTCCATAATTCTAATATATTCTATGAATCCCACATACCAAATTTGAGAATCATATACCAATTAATGAACTTTTTTTCCTTCACGAGGTTCCGAGATTGTTTCAGAATTTTTCATTCTTTCTAAAATTCAAATCCCAAATTCTCACGTACGTTCTTATCTCAAACTGTTGGAAATACGGGGTGTAACATTCTTCCCCCCTTAGAAACATTCGTCCTGAATATTCCTTTTAAGTCTCCATCAACACTTGCACCGGTATAGTCTTCACTACTATACTCCCAAAACCAATTATGCCACATATGGCCACAATATGACACACGCGTAATACTTAAATCCAAGCCAACGAGGAATCACCTCTAAAGTGTATGACATCACTATTAACTCTCATTCATGGTCTAAAAGGACACTCTCTCCGTACCTTTACTTCACATATGTACTCACTTCCATTCTTTTAACACCTGTTCGTTTCTCTTCTTACTCGTCGTACTCTCCTCGTACAACCGAACTCTTTCTAGTACACGTACCACATTTCAGTCATCGCTTCAGTTTTCAAAACCTTGGAGTTTACCACCTCCAAACTTGGTCATTACACTAGCTTCAATTTCCTTTAAGGCCATTCTCGGCCTTCCCGACCCGGTTCTGGTGGAACGCATCCACGAACCAGTACAACGATTAACCAGACTTGGGCCTTGCACCCTCGTGACCCTATCACCTAGAGGGACCACCTCAAACTGACCCCACTCCATTCCGGGTTACGGGTTGACGATTGGTCCTCAACCCGACTCATTATCGCACTAACTTCTCATTCCTGGTCCGGAATAAATCTCACTATTCAAGTCATGAAAGCCTAGTGGTCTTCTTAGATTAACTATCCATTTTTATTTCACACAACCCATGGAATTATCACACTAATATACCCCAAGTATACTATGTACTTCAACTAAGATCAACCGTAACATCTTTTACTCCAGACGGCCTTGTATCTAAGGTCTCAACGGTTATCAATATTCTAAGGTTCACAATGTCCCGAGCCTATATTATCAATACCGCAATACGGGAAATGTAGCTTCTCAATATCTTAAAGTCTTATTGTCTTACTCACAACAACTCTATTAACTCCATACGAATATCATTCGTATATGACACTTAAGCCTATACTCATAGCTTAACCTAACAACTGGGTATGTCATTACTTCAATTGAACCTGATCTACCAAGAGTCTATCACCATCTTATTCAGTTCATTATCTCCTGATATTCCAAATCAGTACATATATAAAGCCTAGGTGTGGGTTCAATAAACTGTTTCATACCTTCCAAGTAGTTAAGGCTTTTACCAATTCTTGGTAATCTATAATCATTCTAGGAAACATGCATACGTCTCCAAATACACCCGTACAGATACATCTCATCAACATACCCTTTATACGATAATTTTACCAACCTGGATACGCAATCCATATAATCTGTTCTGGGCCACTGTCGCCTTTCTCAAAGCTGCAATCACAATAACTGTTAGGGAAAGACCATCCAAAAAACACAGCTCTATCGCACGACATTAGAGTAAGAAGAATAGAAACCAATCCTAAATATCATGTAGCCTCCTGTGTATAAGTATGGTGCACACATACCCATACCCAAGACTCTACTAGACACGGTCTGTAGAAATTCCGAGGACTAACTGCTCTGATACCACTCTGTCATGCCCCAAATCCCGGGCCCGCGACTGGTAGCCTACCTGGGCACCCTTCTATCCACACAACATGAGTAACACGCGGAAGATAATAACATTTTTTTTCTTAAAGCAAAGGCAAGGCCGATAAGGCTGTCGTATATATATACCATACCCAACTGGGTCTACACTGTACAACAATGTAAATACAACTCTAGCCAGTCCAACCCATATATGAATACAGACCTCTAAGAGTTTGACAACAATCGTGGACGACAAGGCCCGTCGTGCACTGAATATACCTATCCATAATGACAAGCTCCAGAACATTGGAGCTATCCCAAAATGCTGAACAAGGATCCTAAGCTCACGGGTCCACAACTGTGTACCTAGACCTGCGAACATGAACGCAGCCCCCCGAAGGAGGTCAGTACAACAAGTACTAAGTATGAAACTGAAATAAAGTACAGTATTAAAATCATGGTTGTGTACAAGAATGACAGGGGCAAGTATAGGAAATCAAATACCAGATCCTATCGTGTCACATAACCTAAAAGCTAACTGCACCTTGTATCACTGTACTATAACAACTCCAAGAGTCGACTGTGCCTTTCAAGAATCTAATATCACACAGTCTAAATACAAAGCAGGAAACAAGTATGATAACCAAATTAATCAATAAGAGTAATGAAAGTCAACTTCATCTTTTAAAAGACCATTTCACAATATATAAACAGTCATGCCAAGTCAGGGACGCATGCCCTAAAAATCATTACTTAAGTAAAACTATGGGTCTCATGCCCACAATATCAAGCGTGCCCGTGGAATTCCTTCCTCACTGCCGGCAGTCCATGGTATAATATAACACCAATATGTGTGCGAACACGGACTCCCACTGCGTCATAAAGCCAGGACCCAAGTAGGAGAGCCAACTGCGATCACGCTGCATCATAAACCGGCCAGGGCACGAAAGCCAACTACTAGATACAGCCTGCGTCACGAAGTTGACCGGGGCAAGTACGAAATCAAACTACCAGAGCCTACCGTATCACGAGATATGATCGGGGCAAGTATCTTAAGCCAACATACCAGAGCCTGCCGCTCATGAGAAATGACCAGGGAGAGTATATAAAGCATGGTCGCATGCCCCCGGAACCTCTCATCGGTGTAAGCATGGCCGCATGTGTCACGAAGCTGACCGGGGCAAGTACGAAAGCTAACTACCAGGTACCTCCTGCATCACGTAGATGACCGGGGCAAGTACGAAAGCTAACTACCAGGTACCTCATGCATCACGAAACTTCGCCATAAAACTGACCTGGGCAAGTACGAAAGCCGACTACCAGGTATCTCCAGCGTCACGTCAATGACCGGGGCAAGTACGAAAGCCAACTACCAGATATCGCCTGCGTCACTAAACCTCATGGGGAGTTAGTCCATGGAATAACAACATTACCCGGGGATTGAACCCGTACCATGGTCGCATGCCCCCGGAATCTCTCATCGGTGTAAGCATGGCCATGGAACAATCATAATGGAAGCATACCCGTGGACCATCCAGCAGTGTCGGTATGTCCAAGTAAATAACAAGATGACCGGCCCTCCATCGAGAGACGCGGTAGCATAAGAATACAACACTTGCACAACAAGACTATCACAAGCAAGCATAGGCAAGTTACCATACTTCTAGACTTTTATTAACATGTAAACTGATTCACCATTTTGTAAACTCAAGGTACTTTCATTTTATGCCAATAATCCGGGTTTTAACCCCAAAGTACTACGTACTTCAACTCTCTTAAAAGGATTCTTTTTTACATAAAAGTCACACGATACTAATACCCGTAGTATCAAGACACGTTTACTTTTCAAACTAAGTTACTACACCTTCAGAAAATCATTTCAAGGCTTTTAAAATCAAGTCCCATAACCTTTAAGGAAATCAAATCTCATAACTTTGAAAATCAAGTCTCATAACTTTAAATCAAAGTCTCATAATCTTTAAAGGAATCAAATCTCATAACTTTGAAAATCAAGTCTCATAACTTTAAATCAAAGTCTCATAATCTTTAAAGGAATCAAATCTCATAACTTTGAAAATCAAGTCTCATAACTTTAAATCAAAGTCTCATAATCTTTAAAGGAATCAAATCTCATAACTTTGAAAATCAAGTCTCATAACTTTAAATCAAAATCTCATAATCTTTAAAGGAATCAAATCTCATCACTTTCAAAATAAATATCCATTAATGTAGTAACTTAGCAAGGTCAACTAGACTCCACTACTTCCTAACGACTCTTACTAACATTCCCCATAAGACTTGGTAAGAACTTAGGAATATTCTAGACATGTTTTTAGCCTAAATATATCACGTGAATACTTCCTAATTACAAGAAAGTATTTCAAGAAGGCAAGTCACGTATACTCCAAATAACAAGGCAAGTATACTTCAAACAACAAGTCATGTATACTCCCAACAACAAAGAAGTATACTCAAATAACAAATCTTGTATACTCCTAACAATAAGGCAAGTATACCATAAAAATACTCATGTCTTAGAGAAGAGGAAATCCATATACCTCGCGACGACTAACCATTTCGACACGTAGCAAAACGCTCTAAGTACTTCAACTTCATCGGCTATTCCTTAAGCCAAGTAGACTCTGCTACACGTAGTACTTCAACCTAAAATGGCCATAGTACTTCTATCAATATCATACTTACTATTGTAAGACTTATACCAAAAAAAATCCCTCTAATTCTACGGAAAATCGGGCAGCACTTCCTTTGTTTCTACGTACTTTTCCATCTTTTCCAAGGTCCGTATTTCCATAACCAACAAGCCACATTTAAGGCGCAACCAACAGTTAACCAAATGGGATTACACGCCTAACTGGACGTGTAAAATTCTGCCCCACAATTTATATAAAACAGTCCGCAAAACAGTCCACAATTAATCCATCATTAAGAGTACCATGTGAAGCCTTCAACACCCTTATTCTTTAGGACTTCCATTAGCCAATTACTACAACAATACAAAGTCTTTTTCCTTAATTCCTTTTAATACAATTCTCATTCTAACATGTTATATAAGTTATAACAATTTATCAATTATATTTCCTTCATTATATAACATGCGACAAGTGTAGATGACGACAATAAAAATCAACGAATCACATGGCCCGAAAAAGTTAGTTTCGGACCACTCACCCAAAGTATGGCATACACACCTTATTTTCCATATCTTCCTTAATGAAAGTTCATCCATATACTATAACAATGAGTAATATCCAATTACTGCGGAAAAAAGAAGAATTATTACCTCATTTTTAGCCTTAAAATGCCCCGGGCATAATGTTATGTTTTGGTCCGCAGTTTTCGTTTCACTCCACTTCTTCAAGTTCCAATCACATATATGTGACCTCTATGAACTTATACACGACTCCACTTTGTATTTTGCTTCCAAAAAGTCGACGGAACCTTAGGGTTTGGTAACCACACTCTTGGCCAAGGCAAGGTTTAAGAGGCTTGGAGTTACTAAATTAAACAATATAAGGCCATTTCCGGCTCTCACAACCTGGTTCCGGTGGAATGCGTCCACGAACCCGTAAAACGATTAACTAGACTTGGGCCTCGCACCGTGACTCGTCACGAGCGGACTACTACCAACTGATCCCATTCCATTTCAGGCTATGAGGCGACCCTTAATAGGTCCTCAACCCCACTCGGCGTCGCACTTAACTCTTATCCTCGGTCTGACTTAAATTTTTTACTACTCGAGAAGGCCTTATATACCTAAGGTCTCGGCGGTTATCAATATTCTTAGTCTCGCAATTTCCATGCTCCCAGCCTACCTTATCAGTCCCCCCGTAAATGGGTACAATAACTTCTCATAATACCATAATCGTGTTGTATTGATCACAACAACCATACTTACTCCATACGGATCTCATCCGTATCATTCTCTTAATCATACCACGTAGCTTAATCTATTAACATAGTCTTCCATTAAGTCCCTTAATTATAATTTCCTAAGGGTCCATTACCTCCTCAGACAACTCATCATCTCCTAATTATCTCAAATTAGTACGTTAAACCTTGATGAGAATTTATTAAACTGTTTCATACCTTCCCGGTATCTATTTAATCCTTACCAATCCTTGGTAATCCAAAATCATTCTAGGAAACACGCGTCTGACCCTCATACATAAATCCGTATAGTTGTATGTCATAATACCAACTATACTACAATTATTACCAACCTGGATACGCAATCCACATAATCTTTCCTGGGTCACTGCTGCCCTTCTCGTAGCTGCAATCAACATAACTCGTTAGGGAGAGACGACCCTAACCACACAGCTCTATCGCATGATCTCAGGGTGAGAAGAATGGAAATCAATCCTAAATGTCCTGCAGCCTCCTAGTTATAGATGTGGTGCACAACACACCGATAACCAAGACTCTACTAGACAATGTCTGTAGACACTTTCCGAGGACTAACTACTCTGATACCACTTTTGTCACGAACCGACCCCGGGCCCGCGACTGGTGCCCTACCTGGGCACCCCTTTCAGGTATACATCAGAGAATAGCAGTGGAACATACACTACTCATAAAAATACTTAGACATTAAATATCAACAGGATAGCCGATAAGGCCACCTTCCGTAAAATATACATAACCCAAAAACATCAGTTACATTTTTTTTTCTTTACAACCCAATCCACAAGACATGACTACAAACCTCTAAGAATAACAACTGCGGCGGGACAGGGCCCGCCATACCCCTGAATGTACAACAACCGACAATATCAGGGATCTGAACCAAGGATAAGCCTCCGGAGTAATGGAGCTTCTCAACAGCTGAACAGTGATCCTAAGAGTGAGGATCAGCAACCTGTATACTCTACCTGCGGCATGAACGCAGCCCCCCGAATAAGGTCAGTACAACATGTACCAAGTATGTGAAATTGAAAGTACAGTAATGAAATCATAAAGTCTAAAATAAAGCTGGAGACATGTATGATAACTCAAATAACAGTACACCGTGCCTTACTAACAATGTGAGTAAACAAGGGTATACTTTACTGCAAACAAATAGGAGGCTCATGATCAAAGTAGGGTCACCCGCCCGTAGTATCATTAAGCAATCCTACTCCTGAGACTATTTCACCTGCATAGGTCCTGTGGACCCGCAATGAGGTCATCCGCCTCGCATGGGACTATTTCACCCGCATGGGCCCGGTGGGCCCGCAATGAGTACAAACACCGCACTCGCATCATGGGTAGCAATTCCATGGAATAGGTAGTAACCCGGGGGTTTACCCCGCAAGAATAACATAACCTAGCACAACCGACTATCATACATAACATAAGCACTACCGGCTTATCATACATAACATAAGCGCTACCGGCTTATCATACATAACATAAGCACCACCGGCTTATCATACGTAGCATAAGCAAGTTAAGAAATCCCCCTAACTTCTTATTAGCCTTATTCATATACACTCTCATTTTAGTTTACTTAAGGCACTAACATGTCATTATAAAAAAATCCGGGAATCTAACCCAAAGTACTACGTACTTCTATTCTTTTAAAATGACTCTTTTTCATATAAAACTCCAAGATACTAATAACTGTAGTATCAAGTCATATCTACTTTTCAAGACAAGTCACAATACCTTTTAGAAATACAATTATAGGCTTCTAAATCAAGTGACTTCTTTCTTTAAAACTTCAAGCAATTGATGCCTTCAAATCAATTTGCCTTCCTTCCTTTCAAGTCATTTTATCTTAATTTACATCTCTAGAGTAAACCATTCTTTTAATTTTTCCATAAAGTTATTATAACCAACTTCCCATAAAGCCGTTATACTAACTTTATGCCTTAGACACTTACATTCTTTTCATAACCAAGAGACTTATACTTTCAAAACCAAGTATCCTATACTTTTAAAATACTTCAAGTCTCTTAACTTTAGTAATCAAGTTTTTTAACTTTAGAATAGTTCAAGGAATCTATACTTTCCAAATCGAGTATCCTATACATTTTCAAGCCAAGAAATCTTTGTTTACCTTATTAGAATAAACCATTCTTTTTACCTTCCATAAAGTTATTAACCAACTTTATGCTTTTGAAACCAAGGCATTTCTATCTTTTAAAAACAAGTGAGTTAATTCTCTAACTCATCCAACTTGGACATCCTTAAAACAAGTCAAGGATATCAAATGAAACTAAATTCATTTAAATCTCGTACGTCTACCGTACTATACGTTTACAACTACTCATGCTCAAGAGATAAGAAAGTTCCACATACCTCTTCGGTTCAATCCACTTGCTAAGTCCAATGCCGTGCGTAGTATGTCAACCTATAATGACCATAATACGTCTATTAACTTCTAACTTCAAACGTAGAATATTCTAAGTGCAAAGTCACTAAATTCTACGGAAAATCGGACAGCACTTCCTTTGTTTCTACATACTTTTCCACCTTTTTCAAGGCCCGAATTCAATAACCAAACACGCCACATTTAAGGCTCAACAATGTAGTTAACAATAGGGGATTACACGCCTAACAAGACGTGTAAAATTCCGCCCCACAATTGATATCAAACTAGTCCAAAAGACAATGTCATTTTCGGCAATTTGAGGGACAACAACACAAAGTATTTCCAATTCCTTTTAAATCCAAGTTGTTTAGTATAACATGTTATCAAGACGCAATCGATTATAACTACTACAATCTTCAAGTAGATAACATGCGACGATTCTAATTATCGACCAAATTGTATTTCAATTTCAAATGGCTAATAATGTCATTTCGGATTTAGGCTTCCAATATCCATAACACTTATCAATATTTAATACATATACTTCATGCTAGCTAAAAAATGTAAGGCTACAACAATATGTAATCTTTTAGCACTTAAGAGAACAAGATTGTTACCTTAACGAGCCTTAATCCAACTTCAAGATCCGAAGTCGCTCCCTAGCAACTTAGAGCCTCTCCTTGACACTCCAATCCGCCACTTGAATCCCTTAGAAGATCACAAACGACTTTCCTTTAATTCCCAATCAAAACCTAGGAAAGTGACTAGGTTTTCACTTTGCGACTAATACGAAAACGACACTTTTCCGGGATATTTCTATTGAGATACCCTTACAATACTCTTAGGAACCTTGGTTTAAAGTGTGGAGATTATTGGACAACAAACGAAAATTCTTGACTTGGCAAAAGGCTCAAACCCGAGAGCTCAACTTTGTGTCTTCAAAGTTTTTCAATTTTTTCTCTAAGTATGAGAACTTGTCTTGCTAGTAGTGTTATTAAATAACAACATGGAGGGTCAAGATGAGAACAAATGGGTGGCTTGGATGTATTTTAATAAAAGATCAAGCCAAGTGGCCCTTTTGACTTAGTCAATATTATCAAGCTCTAGCCCTAGCAAGACTTGGTCATCTTAACTTGGGTCAAATGACCATAACACCCATGGTCCATTCGACCATGACCAACTAAGGGGGGTGACACGTGTCACCCTCCCATTCGTCGCAATATTTCGTTTGTCGACAATTCCATAATTCCGATAAATTTTTACTAGTCTCAAATCTTAACATTTTTGTGTTCGTACGTACGTTCTTAAAAAACATATCCTAGAATTACGGGGTGTAACATTCTTCCCTCCTTAGAAACATTCGTCCCCGAATGTTCTTTTGGAGTCAATCTTACAGATAGCGACATAGTCAACTTTTATAACCTCTATATACCAATAATGCCGCACGTGGGCACATAACAATACTTATACTAAAACGTCAACCTGAACTACAAGCGTCGACGCTGATTATCTGCATAAAGTTTCTGTCGACTCTGAGCTTGCTAATAATCCTTCCTGGATAGGCTTCGCCTTATCCACCGCCCGCTTAATCAAGTCTGGGTCAACTAACTGAACCTCGCCTACGTCGAACCAAACAACCGGCGATCTACACTTCCGCCCATACAAAACCTCATATGGCGTCATATGAATGCAAGAATGGTAGTTGTTGTTATAATCAAACTCAACAAGAGGCAAGTGATCCTCTCAGCTACCCCTGAAATCAATAACACAGGCCCGCAGCATATCCTCAAGTGCCTGGATAGTATGATCTGTCTGTCCGTCGGTCTGAGGGTGTAATGCAACACTGAGACTCACCTGTGTCCCAACCCCTTCTGGAAAACCTCCAGAAGTTATCCGTAAACTGAGCTCCTCTGTCCGACATCATAAATGTAGGAACCACATGCAGTCTCACAATCTCCCTGCTATATAATCTAGCATAATCCTCAGCCGAGTAAGTGGTCTTAACCGGAAGAACACGGGCTGGTTTCGTCAGCCTGTTTAGTATGACCCTCAGAGAGTCGCACTTCCTCTGAGTACGATGCCACCCTGTAACAAAATCCATATTAATTACCTCTCATATCTAAGTTGGGATCTCAATCGCATGTGGTAGCCCACAGGACTCCTGGTGTTCAACCTTGACCTGCTACTAATTCGGACGCTAAGCAACAAACTCTGCTACGTCCCTCCTCAGGCCATCATACCAATGCATACATCTGAGGTCATGATACATCTTAGTCGACCCCGAACAAATAGAGCAATAAACACTGTGTGCTTCCCCTAAAACTCGCCGACAAGTCTCGCAAAGACGGCACACCCAATCTATCCTCATCTCACAGCACCCTATCCGGTGCTACCCAAACGGGTCCTTCTCTTCTTAGAGAGCCGTATCTCAGTTTCTGCACTAGAATTGGATCCTTATACTGTCGCATCTTAACCTCTCAACGACGGAAGACTCGACAACCTCTCAGATCTAAACTCCATTAACCTTGGAAACAAATAATCGAACCCCTCGGCTCGGTAGCTGATGAATCTTACGGACCACGTCATGTCTATCTGGCTGCCCATCTGACCGACTACCCATAGATCCACGACTAAGAGCCTCTGTAACCGTCTCGGCTTTCCCCGGGTGGTATAGGATATCAATATCACAATCCTTGAGTAACTCTAACCACCGTCTCTGTCGCAAAAATTCAGCTGCCTCTATCTGAAAATATACCGGAGGCTCTTGTGGTCTGCACAAAATCCACATGAAGTCTATATAAGGAATGCCTTCAAATATTCAAGGCACGATTAACTGCCGCCGACTCTAAATCGTGAGTAGCGTAATTCCTTTCATGCTCCCGTAACTGCCGGGAAACATAGGCTCTAACCTTATCGTGTTGCATCAGCACACAACCTAGCCCGACACCCAAAGTGTTGCAATAGTAACCTAACCCTCTAGTCTCTCAGGAGGGGTTAGAACTGTAGTCGTAGTCAACTTATCTTCCAATAACTGGAAGTCTTTCTCATACTTGCGAAATATTCGGGCATCCTTAATCTCAATTATGGTTCTTGTTTCCTTTTCTCTGTTGCAACCAAATTTGGTCACTAAACTTAGACTTGATTCTTTTGTTTGCCACATGGCTAAGACTTCCTGCCAATCACAATTTAGGGGGGAGATTTCCTTGATCTCGTCAAGTAATAATCCTATTATTCTCTCTCGGCTCATAGAGCTTATAATCAGGTGTTTAACCTCAATTCATGGTATTACATAATCTAATGGCTTGTCAAGATTTCTTATCGTTCGAGTGTCTACTCGTCTTTCCTTTATAATTCATTTTAAGTTGCCCTGGGGTCCCTTACCCCTCCCCCCCTCCCCTGTATTTTCCTACTATCCTTCTCGTCAGTACATATGTTACCACCTTTCCTTGAGGTGTCATTACTGCCCATCATTCACCAATGGTCTTTACGCTAGTCTGGGGTAATCATATCTCGTGCAACTTACATAACCATAGTTGCATTCTCTTTTATCATTCTGGCCATAATCCTTCCTTATGCTTATTATTAGCAAAAGTATTTCTACCTTGATTCTTAATCATACAGTTTCATGCATGCGTACTACCTGCATTTATATCCTTACGACACTTTCTCGACCATTTCCTAACATCGTTCTCAATTACCCCACCCAATACTTTTTCCCACGGTTATCTAAAAATGTAACCTATGGCATAACTATACTGAACACCGTCTAACAACATGGGTACACATAACCCCATAATACGTAAAACTATCCTTTTACGTGGGGGAGATAACTTATCTCCCTTTCAAAATCTTAATCATCAAGCGCCTCCTTATAATCGTATAGATTTTCAAAACCTACCAACGATGTCTTCTGTTTTCCGCAGCAAGACTCGTGATTTATCTTATTCTTGCTTGCGCGCTTTCCTGAAATTATCCGGAAGGTCGTGGCCCCGACCGCCACACCAAACCAACTCCAAGTACCCCCAAGGGCACTTAACATAAAACTCCTTCAAATTCAAGTACTACTTACCTTCTGCCTCAATTCACCTCAAATGAACAAGTCATACAGACTTATTAAAAACAATGATGTCACAGAAGGAAGGATAATTCACTGTTTACCACCACTTCCCTTCCTTTCCACTCGATAATCGGCTTATCGGAAAACTGGAATCGATCAAATCTCTCTCTGCAGTCAACGTTGACATAACAAGAGGCCAACTAGCCCGTACCCATAATGTCCTCTAAGTCTGTCATAACAGCTCTGCTAGGTCTGTTAGAGTACGACGACTGTATCGTCACCGGGCAATTATTATATACCCGCTCAGCTACAATACATTACTCACGGGTGTAGTCACCTCGAAAGGTCCTCATGGATTCAGGCTCTATTCCTTTACACTTGGTTGCTCTCTTTCTCAATGGTCGTACTCTTTCCGTACTTCCAAACTTATATTTAGCATACGCACATAACATCCATACTAAATCTGGCCTCCAATCTTTGGAGTTACTAAATTAAACAATATAAGGTCATTTCCGGCTCTCACAACCTGGTTCCGGTGGAATGCGTCCACGAACCCGTAAAACGATTAACTAGACTTGGGCCCTGCACCCTCGTGACCCTGTCACGTAGCGGGACTAATACCAACTAATCCCATTCCATTTCAGGCTATGGGGCGACCCTTAATAGGTCTTCAACCCGACTCGGCGTCGCACTTAACTCTTATCCTCGGTCTGACTTAAATTTTTTACTTCTCGAGAAGGCCTTATATACCTAAGGTCTCGGCGGTTATCAATATTCTTAGGCTCGCAATTTCCATGCTCCCAGCTTACCTTACAGTCCCCCCCCCCGTAAACGGGTACAATAACTTCTCATAATACCATAATCGTGTTGTCTTGATCACAACAACCATACTTACTCCATACGGATCTCATTCGTATCATTCTCTTAATCATACCACGTAGCTTAATCTACTAACATAATCTTCCATTAAGTCCCTTAATTATAACTTCCTAAGGGTCCATTACCTCATCAGACAACTCATCATCTCCTAATTATCTCAAATTAGTACGTAAAACCTTGATTAGAATTCATTAAACTGTTTCATACCTTCCCGGTATCTATTTAATCCTTACCAATCCTTGGTAATCCAAAATCATTCTAGGCAACACGCGTCTGACCCCCATACATAAATCCTTATAGTTGTATGTCATAATACTAACTATACTACAATTATTACCAACCTGGATACGCAATCCACATAATCTTTCCTTGGTCACTGCTGCCCTTCTCGTAGCTGCAATCAACATAACTCGTTAGGGAGAGACGACCTTAACCACACAGCTCTATCGCATGATCTCAGAGTGAGAAGAATGGAAACCAATACTAAATGTCATGTAGCCTCCTGGTTATAGATGTGGTGCACAACACACCGATAACCAAGACTCTACTAGACACGGTCTGTAGACACTTTCCGAGGACTAACTGCTCTCATACCACTTTTGTCATGACCGACCGCCCGCGATCGTGTCCTACTCCGGGCACCCTTTCAGGTATACATCATAGAATAGCAGTGGAACATACACAACTCATAAAAATACTTAGACATTAAATATCAACAGGCTAGCCGATAAGGCCACCTTCCGTATAATATACATAACCCAAAAACATCAGTTACATTTTTTTTCTTTACAACCCAATCCACAAGACATGACTACAGACCTCTAAGAATAACAACTGCGACGGGACAGGGCCCCGCCATACCCCTGAATGTACAACAACCGACAATATTAGGGATCTGAACCAAGGATAAGCCTCCGGAGTAATGGAGCTTCTCAACAGCTGAACAGTGATCCTAAGAGTGAGGATCAGCAACCTGTATACTCTACATGCGGCATGAACGCAGCCCCCAGAAGGAGGTCAGTACAACATGTATGTCACGACCCGACCCCGGGCCCGCGACTGGTGCCCTACCTGGGCACCCCTTTCGGTATACATCAGAGAATAGCAGCGGAACATACACAACTGTTAAAAGCTTAAACATAAAATAACAACAGGCTAACCGATAAGGCCACCTTCCGTAAACCATACAAATAAAACAGTACATTTTTTTTTACAACCCAATCCACAAATGTGACTACTGCACTTAAGAATAACAACTCAAGTGACAGGGCCCCGTCATACCCCTGAATGTACAACAACCGACCATACCAGGGATAAGCCTCCGGAATAAAGGGGTTTCTCAACAGCTGAACAGTGATCCTAAGAACGAGGATCAGCAACCTGTACACTACTTGTGGCATGAACGCAGCCCCCCGAAGGAGGTCAGTACAACATGTACCAAATATGTGAAACTGAAAGTACTGTAATGAAATCATAAGTCTATAATAAAACTGGAGACAGGTATGATAACTCAATTAACAGTACATTGTGCCTTACTAACAATGAGAGTAAATAAGAGTATACTTACAACATAAAAATAGGAAGCTCACGATCAAAGCAGGACCACCCGCCCGCAGTATCATTAATCAATCCTACTCCTGGGACTATTTCACCCGCATAGGTCGTGTGGACCCGCATGAGGTATTCCTCGCATGGGACTATTTCACCCGCATAGGTCGTGTAGACCCGCATGAGGTATTCTCGTGATAGGTCAGATCCGCACCGCACGGGACTATTTCACCCGCATAAGCCCTTACGGACTCGCACGAGGTATTCCTCAGATCGTGGGTAGCAAATCCACGGAATATGCAAATGCCACAAACCCGGAATGACCAGAATGAATAACATACTACTAGCACAAACCGGCTATCACACATAACATAAGCACTACCGGCTTATCATACATAACATAAACACTACCGGCTTATCATACCATATATAAGCAAGTTAAGAAATCCCCTAACTTCTTATTATTCTTGTTCATGTACACTCTCATTTTAGTTTACTTAAGGCACTAACATGTCTTTTATAAAAACATCCGGGAATTTAACCCAAAGTACTACATACTTCTACTCTTTTAAAATGACTCTTTTTCATACAAAACTTCCAAGACACTAATAACCACAGTATCAAGTCATAACTACTTTTCAAGACAAGTCACAATACCTTTTAGAAATAAAATTATAGGCTTCTAAATCAAGTGACTTCTTTCTTTTAAAACTTTAAGCAATTGATGCCTTTAAATCAATTTGCCTTTCATTATTTCGAGTCATTTATCATACTTAAATTACTTAGAGTAAATCACTCTTTTAACCTTCCATAAAGCTATTATAACCAACTTCCCATAAAGTCGTTATACTAGCTTTATACCTTAGAAACTTACATTCTTCTTTATAACCAAGAGACTTAAACTTTCCAACAAAACAAGTATCAAAAATACTTTCAACATACTTAAAGTCTCTTAACTTTTGAAAACCAAGATATCCTTAATATTTACACAAGTGAGTTAATTCCCTAACTCAACCAACTTGAACATTCTTAAAATAAGACAAGGATATCAAATGGACTAGATTGTCAAAATTCAGACGTCACCGTACTATACATTTACAACTTATTCATGCTCAAGAGATAAGAAAGTTCCACATACCTCTTGGTTAAATCCACTTGCTAAGTCCAATTGTCGACGTAGTATGTCAACCTATAATGACCATAATACGCCTCATAACTTCTTACTTCAACCGTAGAATATTCTAAGTGCAAGGTCACTAAATTCTACGGAAAATCTGACAAAGACTTCCTTTGTTTCTACATACTTTGCCACCTTTTCAAGGCCGAATTCAATAACCAAACACGCCACATTTAAGGCCCAACAAAGTAGTTAACAATAGGGGATTACACGCTTAATCAAGACATGTAAAATTCCGCCCCACAATACAAAACAAACTAGTCTAAACTACAATGTCAATTCGGCAATTAAGGCAACAATACCAATTCTTCTTCCAATTTCTTTTCAATCCAAGTGGTTTAATATAACATGTTATCTAGCCACAATTGGTTATAACTACTACAATCCTCAAGTAGGTAAACATGCGACGATTCTAATTATCGACCAAATTGTATTTCAATTTCAAATGGCTTAACATGTCATTTTCGGATTTGAGCTTCCAAATTCCCATAACACTTATCAAACTTCATAACACATATCACATGATCAATTCTAACTTATAATAACATGGAACCTTCAATTACAAAAGTAAGACGAAGATTATACCTCATTTAGCCCAAATATGATCCAAGTTTACAAGTCGATCCTTAGCAACTTTAGGTCCTCTTTTCGACGTTCCAATCCATTCCAAGCAACCCTTAGAAACTTATGAAGAACTTATCTTCAAGTTCCAACTTCAAAGTTGAAGAACTCCTTTAGCTTCCGCCTTGCGACTAATACGAAAACACCATTTTTCCGGGATCTTTCTATTTAGATACACTTAAAATACCCTTAGGTACCTTGGTTTAAAGTGGGGGGATTATTGGACAACAATTGAAAAAATTTCCTTGAAACCCTAGCCTTGGCCGAGAGCTTCCTCAAGTTTCCATCAAGTTTTTCTTGAAAATTTGCTAAGTGTTAAGCCTTGTCTTGCACTAGTAAACTTATATAAATAAATGGAGGGTCAAGATTAGAACAAATGGGTGGTTTGGATGCATTTCACAAGGATCAAGCCAAGTGGCATTTGACTTAGTCAACAATGTCAAGCTAATTGTCTTTGCAAGACTTGGTCTTTTAAATTATGGTCAAATGACCATTTCCTCCATGTCATTTTCGTCCAAGGCCATTAAGGGGGGGTGACACGTGTCTCCCTCCCGTTCATCGCAATATTTCGTTTTCCGACAAATTCCAAAATTCCGATAAATTTTTACTCGTCTCAAATCTTAACATTTGAGCTCTTACGTACGTTCTTATAAACCTATCCTGGAAATTTCTGGGGTGTAACAATGTACCAAGTATGTGAAACTGAAAGTACTATAATGAAATCATAATGTCTAAAATGAAGCTGGAGACATGTATGATAACTTAAATAACAGTACACTGTTGTTATACCCCGTAGTTCCGGAATATGTATGTGAGGACGTACGTACGATTGTGTAAACCCTAATTAGGGTAAGAATGAAAGAATTGTTTTCCGACGGAAAATATTCCGAACCTTGTGAAGGAAATTTTTACGTTTTCAATATTTTTATGGAATTTTTCCGAGAGATTAATATTTTGGACCAATTGGAGGGAGACACGTGTCACCCAAGAGCCATGTTGGACGATTTTGGTGCCATTAGTGGGCAAGTCAAATGGTCAAAGTCTTGCATGGTCTTGCATGGCATTTGTGGGACAAGTGTTCAAAGAAACCTACATCCTAAATCTCTACCTTACACATGTTTCAATCCTAACCCTTGGTTGTACTATATAAACCCCTTTGGTTGATGAAAAATCTTCCACACTTAGAATATTTCAAGACTTGAAAATATTTCCCTCTCCCTTCTAGCTAGTTCTCGTCCAACCCCCCCTCCCCTTAGCCAAATGATGTCCAAAAATTCTTAAACTTATAAGTGTTCTTCCTTAATGTATTAGGAAGATTATTAACCAAGATTTCACACCCCTAGCCTCAAACCCCCCCCCCCCCCCCTTGGCCGAGAGTGGGCAGATTTTCGGAACTGTTTTGGGCAGAATTTTAGTCAAATTTGGAAGGGAATATCTCCTAGAATATTAGGATTTTTTGGGTGTTTCAAAAGCCTAAAATGAATTTCGTCGAGTCTAGTTTCCAACACAACAAACCGCTCGTCGATAGGACACTGGAGTAGAGAGTTATCGACGTTACAAGTTCAGCTGACGAAGCAGTGGCTAAAAATCTGGATAATCACGTTTTTTGGGCTATTTTGAGGTAATGAACCTTAACCTCTTTGTGAAGTTGATTATTATGTATATATGGATATTATACATATATTGGAAGTATATTATGGACTATAAGATATAAAGAAAGATTTGGATCTTGTTTAGATGTTAAAAGGAGAATTGACATATTATCCATTAAAATGGTAAAAATGTATCCATTACTTACTAAGAGGTTAACAACAAAGGAACTATAACTTATATTAAGATTGGAATATAAGTTGGAAGACTAATGAAGTAATTGGATAAGTAAAATTGTAAAAGTTGGCCAAGGACCCCAACTTAAGGACCGTATCTACTTAAGGACCGTATCTACTTTGGACCGTATTTACATTGTTGTTATGAAGGAGAGATTGTTAATCGCGTTCCGTTTGGGCGTGTTATCCCCTTATTTTATTATTGTTGTTATGAAGGAGAGATTGTTAATCGCGTTCCGTTTGGGCGTGTTATCCCCTTCTTTTATTATTGTTGTTATGAAGGAGAGATTGTTAATCGCGTTCCATTTGAGCGTGTTATCCCCTTCTTTTATTATTGTTATGAAGGAGAGATTGTTAATCGCGTTCCGTTTGGGCGTGTTATCCCCTTCTTTTATTATTGTTGTTATGAAGGAGATATTGTTAATCGCGTTCCGCTTGGGCGTGTTATCCCCTTCTTTAAATTTCGGAATTATTGTGCCTTATTTATGGCATGTTGGTTACTATTATCGGGCCTTGGAAAAAGGTGAAAAATTGAGTAGAAACGGGGGAGGTGCTGCCGAATTTTCCGTAGAATAGGGAACCTTGTTCTTAGAAATATCCTACGAAGAGATCTAGAGGTTAATGGACGTTTCATGGCCATTATAGGTGGAAGTACTACGAGTAGCGTATTCTACTTGAAGGGTGGAAAAGGGCTAGCAAAGTTATAGTACTTTGGAGCGTTTTGCTAATTGTCGATAATCGTCGCGAGGTATGTGAACCTCTTCCTATCTTTTCTAGCATGATATTTGTGAAATATATATAATACGGTAGACGTACGTGTGTAAAATGAATTTGGTTTATTTAAAACATAAAGTGTTATAATGGTTTTATGGGAAGTTAATTATAACAACTTTATGTAGGTAAAAGAATGGTTTATTGATTTTTAAAAAGATAAGAGACTTGACTTATATTTGACTTGACTTGATATGTGAAGAACTTGAATTGTGTGGAAAGTTGTGGAACCTCATTCGTGAGTAATGAGTACTTGGTTTTGAATAATAATGTTATATTGATTTCGGAAATGAGAATAAGTATCGAACAAACCACTGCAACGTTAATAAAGGAAAATATATAGACAAGTAATTAATATTATTAAAACAAGTAGAAACCTCCATCTGCATAGAAGCTAAGATAAGACAAAATTGTATTACATTTCCTAGATCACGGTTGCTTTAATAAGGTCATTAATAACAAGTATTGATTTTTCTTAAATTCCAAAGTAAGGAACTTGATTTCTAAAAGAAAAGAGACTTGAGGAATTGAAGTGTTTTTGGTTTAAAAGAAAGGCATGGTTTTGTCTTAAATTGGTTTAAAAAGAAGGTATGGAAATTGTTTTGGTTTACTTAAAAATGATAGTTACTCTATTTTTGATACTACGGGTATCGTGGGACCTTCGTAAAAGAAATGGATCGTTTTGAAAGAATTAAAGTATGTAGTACCTTGAGGCTAAAACCCGGTTTTGTTGTAATAAAATGAAAGTACCTTGAGTGTGAGTAACTTGCCTATGTTTGCTTGTGATAGCCTTGTTGTGCAAGTGTGGTATCCTTATGTTACCGTGTCTCTCAATGGATGGTCCACGGGTATGCGGCCATGATGAGGGTCCGTTCCCTGTTGATAGTGTTGTTCCATGGACTAGCTCTCCATGAGGTTTACTGATGCAGGCTGGTATCCAGTAGTTGGTTTTCGTACTTGCCCCGGTCATTGTCGTGATGCAGGAGGTATCTGGTAGTTAGCCTTCGTACTTGCCCCGTACGGGTTTATGGCACAGGTAGGGCCTGATGTTCATATGTACTCCCTGGTGTTGTTATATCATAGACTGCCGGCAGTGAGGAAGGAATTCCACGGGCGTGATTGATGTTGTGGGCGTGAGACCCATTGTTATATTTTGAGTGATGACTTTGAGGGCGTGAGTCCCTGACTTGACACGATTGTTTTAGATTGTGAAATGGTATCTTTTTAGAGACAATGTTGATGTTCATTACTCTTGTTGTTAGCCGGGCTTTGTGAAACGCATTTTTGATTGTCATACATGTCTCCTGCTTTATATAGACTATTATGATTTCATTACAGTATTTTCAGTTTCACATACTTGGTACCTGTTGTACTGACCTCCTTCGGGGGGCTGCGTTCATGCCGCAGGTTGAGGTACGTAGCTTGTTGATCCGCGCTCTTAGGATCACTGTTCAGTTCTGGGAAAGCTCCATTTCTCCGGAGGCTTTGTCTTTTGGTACGGTTCCCTGAGGTCATATACTTTTGTACATTCAGGGGGTATGGCGGGGCCCTGTCCCGTCATAGTTGATTTCATTCTTAGAGGTCTGTAGTACTGTTGTGGGTAAGGTTTGTAAAAAGGATTTAACTGTTCAAGTTTTTAGTTTATATACAGAAAGGTAACCGTTTTGGTTAGCCTGTTCTTATGTTACTCGCTATTATTTCATGTCTTGTTTTTATATTCCGCTGGTTACTCTGATGTATATCTACTTGGGTGCCCGGGTAAGGCACCAGTCGCGGACCCGGGATCGGGTCGTGACAAAAGTGGTATCAGAGCCAGGTTAGTCCTCGGAAAGTGTCTACAGACCGTGTCTAGTAGAGTCTTGATTATCGGTGTGTTGTGCACCACATCTATAATCAGGAGGCTGCAGGACATTTAGGATTGGTTTCCATTCTTCTCACTCTGAGATCGTGCCTTAGAGCTGTGTTATAAGTTGGACCCCTCTGACGTACTTCTTTTTACCAGTTATGCCTCTGCGAAAGGCAACCAGGGCCCAGAAGGGCAAGGCAGCAGAAGGAGCTGCGAGTAGAACACGAGGAGAATGCGAGGCACAGTGCCCACCATCACCGGTGGTGCTTCATTTAGAGAGTTCTGTGACGTCGTCACCCCAGAAGTTTAACACACGCAGCAGCTCACTGCGCGGCAGTATGAGCCTTCGCCCACGATCGAATCGAGAGTATGGATTACAAAGGGATGGCCCAGTTACTAGCTAGGATTTTAGCAAACAGAGAGTATAGAGTGCACCGATATATCACGGGCCTAGACGATTATCTAGTGAAGGGGTGTACAAGAGTAGCTCTTACATCGGGCATGGGCGTTGCGCGCACGAAGCTTATGCACGCAGACGAGGAGCGTAGAGATCGGCGGATTAACCAAGATCGCAGAAGAGGCCGAGCAGGTCCTTTGGTAACTTTCGAGGCGGACCTCGCCGATGTGATCGGTTATGCGCCTCCGCCAAGATCTGAGTGGTCCTTCACGTGCTCGGGGCGTTGAGTATTCAGGAGTTGGTGAGCTCCGGGTTTTTGGTTCATGATTTACATAGTTCTAGCCAGCATTCGCTTCTCGGTGTTCACTATGGTAGGCGTCATTCCGAAATGTCGTCTTTTCACCAACGCTTGTTTTACCTGCGGTCAGCAGGGCCATGGGAGGAGAGAATGTACTAGTAGGAGGGATACAGGTGGGATGACTCAGCCTACCAGTCGATTCATGATTGATGGTTCGGAGAGAAAGGGGTGTTAGCCAGAGGAGGCCACCCCCACCTCGGTGTGGCCGTTGTGGTAGGTGTCATCGTGGGGAGTGTCGTACTACTTCGACAACTTGTTATGCTTGCGACCAGCAGGGCCATTTTGCGAGAAATTGTCCGACCAGAGGTGGCGCGGATGTTACGACTCACCGCCGGGATCGCCACTGGTTCATCGCTTTCTTATACACGCAGGCGGGACTATGATTAGAGGGAAGCAGTAGTCACAGGTATATCCTTAACCCTCTAGAGATTTGTATGCATGATATGATGATTTTATGTTAAAGTGTTATGTTTGGATAGCACTGTGTAAAATTGTGATTTAGAAAACATGGTTAGTTGAAAAGGTAAGTTTAGGGGCAGGGAAATTGTGAGCCTTAGAATATTATAACAGTTGGGACCTTAGATGTAAGGCCGTCTTGAGTAAAAGATTTTACAGTTAGTCTTTGTCGAAGTGCTTGGTATGCGTGAGAAGTATTGTGGGATAATTCCATAGGTCGAGCAAGAGAAAAGTG
This sequence comes from Przewalskia tangutica, assembly GCA_029844215.1. Classification (NCBI taxonomy): domain Eukaryota; kingdom Viridiplantae; phylum Streptophyta; class Magnoliopsida; order Solanales; family Solanaceae; genus Przewalskia; species Przewalskia tangutica. Next base: position 131,427,880 of record CM056720.1, on the reverse strand, counting down.
GTAATTTTCATGACGAGAATAGTAAGATTGTCCCGGACGGGAACAAAAGTTTAGAGCGATAATGGGTCGGGTTGAGGCTAGATCGCGGGTCAACCCGCAGCCCGGAATGAGGTGGGGTCATTTTTGGGGTGGTCCCGCCAGATGATAGGGTCACGAGGGTGTTAGGCCCAAGTTTAGGTAACCATCGTACGAGTTCGCGGATGTGTTCGACCAGAATCGGATCGTGAAGGCCGGGAATGGCCTTAGAGGAATGTAAGGCTAGTAGAATGACCAAGTGGGGAGGTAGTAACTCCAAAGTTTTGGAAACCGAAGCGATGACTGAAGTATGGTACGTATACTAGAAAGAGTTCGAGTATACGAGGAGGGTACGACGAGTAAGAAAAGAGGCGAAGATGTGTTAAGAAGATAGAAGTGTTCCTTTAATGAAGTAAAGATGCGAAGGGAGTATCCTTTAGACCTTGGGTGGGAGCTAATAGTGTTGTATACGCTTTAGAGATGACTTCTCGTTGGCTTGGATTTGAGTTTTTACGCGTATGTTATACTATGGCCATTGGTGGCATGATTGGTTTGGTAAGTATAGTAGTGAAGACTACCGGCGCGTGTGCTTGGAGACTTAGAAGGAACATTCGGGACGAATGTTTCTAAGGGGGGGAGAATGTTATACCCCGTAGTTCCGGAATATGTATGTGAGGACGTACGTACGATTGTGTAAACCCTAATTAGGGTAAGAATGAAAGAATTGTTTTCCGACGGAAAATATTCCGAACCTTGTGAAGGAAATTTTTATGTTTTCAATATTTTTATGGAATTTTTCCGAGAGATTAATATTTTGGACCAATTGGAGGGCGACATGTGTCACCCAAGAGCCATGTTGGACGATTTTGGTGCCATTAGTGGGCAAGTCAAATGGTCAAAGTCTTGCATGGTCTTGCATGGCATTTGTGGGACAAGTGTTCAAAGAAACCTACATCCTAAATCTCTACCTTACACATGTTTCAATCCTAACCCTTGGTTGTACTATATAAACCCCTTTGGTTGATGAAAAATTTTTCACACTTAGAATATTTCAAGACTTGAAAATATTTCCCTCTCCCTTCTAGCTAGTTCTCGTCCAACCCCCCCTCCCCTTAGCCAAATGTTGTCCAAAAATTCTTAAACTTATAAGTGTTCTTCCTTAATGTATTAGGAAGATTATTAACCAAGAGTTAGACAAGATTTCACACCCCTAGCCTCAAAAACCCCCCCTTGGCCGAGAGTGGGCAGATATTCGGGACTGTTTTGGGCAGATTTTTAGTCAAATTTGGAAGGGAATATCTCCTACAATATTAGGAGTTTTTGGTGTTTCAAAAGCCTAAAATGAAGTTCGTCGAGTCTAGTTTCCAACGCAACAAACCTCTCGTCGATAGGACACTGGAGTAGAGAGTTATCGACGTTACAAGTTCAGCTGACGAAGCAGTGGCTAAAAATCTGGACAATCACGTTTTTTGGGCTATTTTGAGGTAATGAACCTTAACCTCTTTGTGAAGTTGATTATTATGTATATATGGATATTATACATATATTGGAAGTATATTATGGACTATAAGATATAAAGAAAGATTTGGATCTTGTTAAGATGTTAAAAGGAGAATTGACATATTATCCATTAAAATGGTAAAAATGTATCCATTACTTACTAAGAGGTTAACAACAAAGGAACTATAACTTATATTAAGATTGGAATATAAGTTGGAAGACTAATGAAGTAATTGGATAAGTAAAATTGTAAAAGTTGGCCAAGGACCCCAACTTAAGGACCGTATCTACTTTGGACTGTATTTACTTTGGACCGTATTTACATTGTTGTTATGAAGGAGAGATTGTTAATCGCATTCCGTTTGGGCGTGTTATCCCCTTCTTTTATTATTGTTGTTATGAAGGAGAGATTGTTAATCGCGTTCCGTTTGGGCGTGTTATCCCCTTCTTTTATTATTGATGTTATGAAGGAGAGATTGTTAATCGTGTTCCGTTTGGGCGTGTTATCCCCTTCTTTTATTATTGTTATGAAGGAGAGATTGTTAATCGCGTTCCGTTTGGGCGTGTTATCCCCTTCTTTTATTAGTGTTGTTATGAAGGAGAGATTGTTAATCGCGTTCCGCTTGGGCGTGTTATCCCCTTCTTTAAATTTCAGAATTATTGCGCCTTATTTATGGCATGTTGGTTACTATTATCGGGCCTTGGAAAAAGGTGGAAAATTGAGTAGAAACGGGGGAGGTGCTGCCGAATTTTCCGTAGAATAGGGAATCTTGTTCTTAGAAATATCCTACGAAGAGATCTAGAGGTTAATGGACGTTTCATGGCCAGTATAGGTGGAAGTACTACGAGTAGCGTATTCTACTTGAAGGGTGGAAAAGGGCTAGCAAGGTTATAGTACTTTGGAGCGTTTTTCTAATTGTCGATAATCGTCGCGAGGTATGTGAACCTCTTCCTATCTTTTCTAGCATGATATTTGTGAAATATATATAAATAGTGAGACGTACGTGTGTAAAATGAATTTGGTTTATTTAAAACATAAAGTGTTATAATGGCTTTATGGGAAGTTAATTATAACAACTTTATGTAGGTAAAAGAATGGTTTATTGATTTTTAAAAAGATAAGAGACTTGACTTATATTTGACTTGACTTGATATGTGAAGAACTTGAATTGTGTGGAAAGTTGTGGAACCTCATTCGTGAGTAATGAGTACTTGGTTTTGAATAATAATGTTATATTGATTTCGGAAATGAGAATAAGTATCGAACAAACCACTGCAGCGTTAATAAAGGAAAATATATTGACAAGTAATTAATATTATTAAAACAAGTAGAAACCTCCATCTGCATAGAAGCTAAGATAAGACAAAATTGTATTACATTTCCTAGATCACGGTTGCTTTAATAAGGTCATTAATAACAAGTATTGATTTTTCTTAAATTCCAAAGTAAGGAACTTGATTTCTAAAAGAAAAGAGACTTGAGGAATTGAAGTGTTTTTGGTTTAAAAGAAAGGCATGGTTTTGTCTTAAATTGGTTTAAAAAGAAGGTATGGAAATTGTTTTGGTTTACTTAAAAATGATAGTTACTCTATTTTTGATACTACGGGTATCGTGGGACCTTCGTAAAAGAAATGGATCTTTTTGAAAGAATTAAAGTACGTAGTACCTTGGGGCTAAAACCCGGTTTTGTTGTAATAAAATGAAAGTACCTTGAGTGTGAGTAACTTGCCTATGTTTGCTTGTGATAGCCTTGTTGTGCAAGTGTGGTATCCTTATGTTACCGTGTCTCTCGATGGATGGTCCACGGGTATGCGGCCATGATGAGGGTTCGTTCCCTGTTGATAGTGTTGTTCCATGGACTAGCTCTCCATGAGGTTTACTGATGCGTTTGGTATCCGATGAGTTGGTTTCGTACTTGCCGGCCATTGTCGTGATGCGAGGTATCGGTAGTTAGCCTTCGATTTGCCCCGCACGGGTTTATGGCACAGTAGGGCACGATGTTCATGTACTCCACGGTGTTGTTATATCATGATCGGCGTGATGAGGAAGGAACTCCACGGGCGTGATTGATGTTGTGGGCGTGAGACCCATTGTTATATTTTGAGTGATGACTTTGAGGGCGTGAGTCCCTGACTTGACACGATTGTTTTAGATTGTGAAATGGTATCTTTTTAGAGACAATGTTGATGTTCATTACTCTTGTTGTTAGCCGGGCTTTGTGAAACGCATTTTTGATTGTCATACATGTCTCCTGCTTTATATAGACTATTATGATTTCATTCTGATTTTGATTTCACATACTTGGTACTGTTGTCTTGACCTTCGGGCCGCGTCATGCCGCAGAGTTGAGGCACGTAAGCTGGCGATCCGCGCTCTTAGGATCACTGTTCAGTTCTGGGAAAGCTCCATTTCTCCGGAGGCTTTGTCTTTTGGTACGGTTCCCTGAGGTCATATACTTTTGTACATTCAGGGGGTATGGCGGGGCCCTGTCCCGTCATAGTTGATTTCATTCTTAGAGGTCTGTAGTACTGTTGTGGGTAAGGTTTGTAAAAAGGATTTAACTGTTCAAGTTTTTAGTTTATATACAGAAAGGTAACCGTTTTGGTTAGCCTGTTCTTATGTTACTCGCTATTATTTCATGTCTTGTTTTTATATTCCGCTGGTTACTCAGATGTATATCTACTTGGGTGCCCGGGTAAGGCACCAGTCGCGGACCCAGGATCGGGTCGTGACAATTGTGCCTTACTAACAATAAGAGTAAACAAGGGTATACTTTACTGCATAAAAATAGGAGGCTCATGATCAAAGTAGGGTCACGCGCCCGTAGTATCATTAAGCAATCCTACTCCTGGGACTATTTCACCCGCATAGGTCCTGTGGACCCGCAATGAGGTCATCCGCCTCGCATGGGACTATTTCACCCGCATAGGACTATTTCATACGCATGGGCCCTGTGGGCCCGCAATGAGTACAAACGCCGCACTCGCATCATGGGTAGCAATTCCATGGAATAGGTAGTAACCCGGGGGTTTACCCCGCAAGAATAACATAACCTAGCACAACCGACTATCATACATAACATAAGCACTACCGCCTTATCATACATAACATAAGCATCACCGGCTTATCATACGTAACATAAGCAAGTTAAGAAATCCCCCTAACTTCTTATTAGCCTTATTCATATACACTCTCATTTTAGTTTACTTAAGGCACTAACATGTCATTATAAAAAAATCCGGGAATCTAACCCAAAGTACTACGTACTTCTATTCTTTTAAAATGACTCTTTTTCATATAAAACTCCAAGATACTAATAACCGTAGTATCAAGTCATATCTACTTTTCAAGACAAGTCACAATACCTTTTAGAAATACAATTATAGGCTTCTAAATCAAGTGACTTCTTTCTTTAAAACTTCAAGCAATTGATGCCTTCAAATCAATTTGCCTTCCTTCCTTTCAAGTCATTTTATCTTAATTTACATCGCTAGAGTAAACCATTCTTTTAATTTTTCCATAAAGTTATTATAACCAACTTCCCATAAAGCCGTTATACTAACTTTATGCCTTAGACACTTACATTTTTTTCATAACCAAGAGACTTATACTTTCAAAACCAAGTATCCTATACTTTTAAAATACTTCAAGTCTCTTAACTTTAGTAATCAAGTTTTTTAACTTTAGAATAGTTCAAGGAATCTATACTTTCCAAATCGAGTATCCTATACATTTTCAAGCCAAGAAATCTTTGTTTACCTTATTAGAATAAACCATTCTTTTTACCTTCCATAAAGTTATTAACCAACTTTATGCTTTTGAAACCAAGGCATTTCTATCTTTTAAAAACAAGTGAGTTAATTCTCTAACTCATCCAACTTGGACATCCTTAAAACAAGTCAAGGATATCAAATGAAACTAAATTCATTTAAATCTCGTACGTCTACCGTACTATACGTTTACAACTACTCATGCTCAAGAGATAAGAAAGTTCCACATACCTCTTCGGGTCAATCCACTTGCTAAGTCCAATGCCGTACGTAGTATGTCAACCTATAATGACCATAATACGTCTATTAACTTCTAACTTCAAACGTAGAATATTCTAAGTGCAAAATTCCGCCCCACAATTGATATCAAACTAGTCCAAAAGACAATGTCATTTTCGGCAATTTGAGGGACAACAACACAAAGTATTTTCCAATTCCTTTTAAATCCAAGTTGTTTAGTATAACATGTTATCAAGCCGCAATCTATTATAACTACTACAATCTTCAAGTAGATAACATGCGACGATCCTAATTATCGACCAAATTGTATTTCAATTTCAAATGGCTAATAATGTCATTTCGGATTTAGGTTTCCAATATCCATAACACTTATCAATCTTTAATACATATACTTCATGCTAGCTAAAAAATGTAAGGTTACAACAATATGTAATCTTATAACACTTAAGAGAACAAGATTGTTACCTTAACGAGCCTTAATCCAACTTCAAGATCCGAAGTCGCTCCCTAGCAACTTAGAGCCTCTCCTTGACACTCCAATCCGCCACTTGAATCCCTTAGAAGATCACAAACGACTTTCCTTCAATTCCCAATCCAAACCTACGAAAGTGACTAGGTTTTCACCTTGCGACTAATACGAAAACGACACTTTTCCGGGATCTTTCTATTGAGATAACCTTAAAATACTCTTAGGAACCTTGGTTTAAAGTGTGGAGATTATTGGACAACAAACGAAAATTCTTGTCTTGGCAAAAGGCTCAAACCCGAGAGCTCAACTTTGTGTCTTCAAAGTTTTTCAATTTTTTCTCTAAGTATGAGAACTTGTCTTGCTAGTAGTGTTATTAAATAACAACATGGAGGGTCAAGATGAGAACAAATGGGTGGCTTGGATGTATTTTAATAAAAGATCAAGCCAAGTGGCCCTTTTGACTTAGTCAATATTATCAAGCTCTAGCCCTAGTAAGACTTGGTCATCTTAACTTGGGTCAAATGACCATAACACCCATGGTCCATTCGACCATGACCAACTAAGGGGGGTGACACGTGTCGCCCTCCCATTCGTCACAATATTTCGTTTTTCGACAATTCCATAATTCCGATAAATTTTTACTAGTCTCAAATCTTAACATTTTTGTGTTCGTACGTACGTTCTTAAAAACATATCCTGGAATTACGGGGTGTAACATTCTTCCCTCCTTAGAAACATCCGTCCCCGAATGTTCTTTTGGAGTCAATCTTATAGATAGCGATATAGTCTCCTTTTATAACCCCTACATACCAATAATGCCGCACGTGGGCACATAACAATACTTATACTAAAACGTCAACCTGAACTCCAAGCGTCGACGCTGATTATCTGCATAAAGCTTCTGTCGACTCTGAGCTTGCTAATAATCCTTCCTGGATAGGCTTCGCCTTATCTACAGCCCGCTTAATCAAGTCTGGGCCAACTAACTGAACCTCGCCTGTGTCGAACCATCCAACCGGCGATCTACACTTCCGCCCATACAAAACCTCATATGGCGTCATCTGAATGCAAGAATGGTAGCTATTGTTATAATCAAACTCAACAAGAGGCAAGTGATCCACTCAGCTACCTCTGAAATCAATAACACAGGCCCGCAAAGATATCCTCGTGCTCGGATAGTATGCTCGCTGTCCGCTCGGCCCGAGGTGTAATGCAACACTGAGACTCACATGTGTCCCAACCCCTTCTGGAAAACCTCCAAAAGTTATCCGTAAACTGAGCTCCTCTGTCCGACATCATAAATGTAGGAACCACGTGCAGTCTCACAATCTCTCTGCTATATAATCTAGCATAATCCTCAGCCGAGTAAGTGGTCCTAACCGGAAGAACACGGCCGTTTCACACCGCTTAGTATGACCGCCGTGAGTCGCACTTCCTCTGAGTACGATGCCACCCTGTAACAAAATCCATATTAATTACCTCTCATATCTAAGTTAGGATCTCAATCGCATGTGGTAGCCCACAGGGTTCCTGGTGTTCAACCTTGACCTGCTACTAATTTGGACGCTAAGCAACAAACTCTACTACGTCCCTCCTCAGGACATCCTATCAATGCATACATCTGAGGTCATGATACATCTTAGTCGACCCCGAACAAATAGAGCAATAAGCACTGTGTGCTTCCCTTAAAACCTGCTGACAAGTCTTGTAGCATCGGGCACACCCAATCTATCCTCATCTCACAGCACCCTATCCGGTGCTACCCAAACGGTTCCTTCTCTTCTTAGAGAGTCGTATCTCAGTTTCTGCACTAGAACTGGATCCTTATACTATCGCCTCTTTACCTCTCAACGACGGAAGACTCGGCAACCTCTCAGATCTAAACTCCATTAACCTTGGAAACAAATAATCGAACCCCTCGGCTCGGTAGCTGATGAATCTTACGGACCACGTCCTGTCTATCTGGCTGCCCATCTGACCGACCACCCATAGATCCATGACTAAGAGCCTATGTAACCGTCTCGGCTTTCCCCGGGTGGTATAGGATATCAATATCACAATCCTTGAGTAACTCTAACCACCGTCTATGTCGCAAATTCAGCTGCCTCTATCTGAAAATATACCGGAGGCTATTGTGGTCTGCACAAATATCCACATGAAGTCTACATAAGGAATGCCTTCAAATCTTCAAGGCACGATTAACTGTCGCCGACTCTAAATGGTGAGTAGCGTAATTCCTTTCATGCTCCCGTAACTGCCGGGAAACATAGGCTCTAACCTTATCGTGTTGCATCAGCACACAACCTAGCCCGACACCCAAAGTGTTGCAATAGTAACCTAACCCTCTAGTCTCTCAGGAGGGGTTAGAACTGTAGTCGTAGTCAACTTATCTTCCAATAACTGGAAGCCTTTCTCATACTTGCGAAATATTCGGGATCCTTAATCTCAATTATGGTTCTTATTTCCTTTTCTCTGTTGCAACCAAACTTGGTCACTAAACTTAGACTTGATTCCTTTGTTTGCCACATGGCTAAGACTTCCTGCCAATCACAATTTTGGGGGGGATATTTCCTTGATCTCGTCAAGTAATAATCCTATTATTCTCTCTCGGCTCATAGAGCTTATAATCAGGTGTTCAACCTCAATTCATGGTATTACATAATCTAATGGCTTGTCAAGATTTCTTATCGTTCGAGTGTCTACTCGTCTTTCCTTTATAATTCATTTTAAGTTGCCCTAGGGTCCCTTACCCCCCCCCCTCCCCCGCCCGTATTTTCCTACTAGTCTTATCGTCAGTACAGATGTTACCACCTTTCCTTGAGGTGTCATTACTGCCCATTATTCACTAATGGTCTTTACGCTAGTCTGGGGTAATCATATCTCGTGCAACTTACATAACCATAGTTGCATTCTCTTTTATCATTCTGGCCATAATCCTTCCTTATGCTTATTATTAGCAAAAGTATTTCTACCTTGATTCTTAATCATACAGTTTCATGCATGCGTACTACCTGCATTTATATCCTTACGACAATTCCTCGACCATTTCCTAACGTCGTTCTCAATTACCCCACCCAATACTTTTTCCCACGGTTATCTAAAACTGTAACCTATGGCATAACTATACTGAAGACCGTCTAACAACATGGGTACACATAACCCCATAATACGTAAAACTATCCTTTTACGTGGGGGGGAGAACTTATCTCCCTTTCAAAATCTTAATCATCAAGCGCCGCCTTATAATCGTATAGATTTTCAAAACCTACCAACGATGTCTTCTGTTTTCCGCAGCAAGACTGCACTTATCTTATTCTTGCTTGCGCGCTTTCCTGAAATTATCCGGAAGGTCGTGGCCCCGACCGCCACACCAAACCAACTCCAAGTACCCCCCAAGGGCACTTAACATAAAACTCCTTCAAATTCAAGTACTACTTACCTTCTGCCTCAATTCACCTCAAATAAACAAGTCATACAGACTTATTAAAAACAATGATGTCACAGAAGGAAGGATAATTCACTGGTTACCACCACTTCCCTTCCTTTCCACTCGATAATCGGCTTACCGGAAAATTGGAATCGAACAAATCTCTCTCTGCAGTCAACGTTGGCATAACAAGAGGCCAACTAGCCCGCACTCCATAATGTCCTCAAAGTCATGCATAACTCGCTAGGTTCGCTAGTGGTACGACGATCGTATCGCCACCGCAATTATTATATACCCGCCGCCTACCATCCATTACTCACGTGTAGTCACCGAAAGTTCCTCGTGGATTCGTGCTTTATTCCTTTACACTTGGTTGTTTCTTCTCACCGGTCGATTTCTTCCGCATTTCCAAACTTATATTTAGCATACGCACATAACTTCCATACTAAATCGGCCTCCAATCTTTGGAGTTACTAAATTAAACAATATAAGGCCATTTCCGCTCACAACTCGGTTCCGTGGAATGCGCCCACGAACCCAGAAACGATTAACTAGACTTGGGCCTCGCACCGTGACTCGTCATGTGGCGGACTACTACCAACTGATATCATTCCATTTCAGGCTATGGGGCGACCCTTAATAGGTCCTCAACCCGACTCGGCGTCACACTTAACTCTTATCCTCGATCTGACTTAAATTTTTTACTACTCGAGAAGGCCTTATAAACCTAAGGTCTCGGCGGTTATCAATATTCTTAGGCTCGCAATTACCATGCTCCCAACCTACCTTACAGTCCCCCCGTAAACGGGTACAATAACTTCTCATAATACCATAATCGTGTTGTCTTGATCACCACAACCATACTTACTCCATACGGATCTCATCCGTATCATTCTCTTAATCATACCACGTAGCTTAATCTATTAACATAGTCTTCCATTAAGTCCCTTAATTATAACTTCCTAAGGGTCCATTACCTCATCAGACAACTCATCATCTCCTAATTATCTCAAATTAGTAAGTAAAACCTTGATGAGAATTCATTAAACTGTTTCATACCTTCCCGATATCTATTTAATCCTTACCAATCCTTGGTAATCCAAAATCATTCTAGGCAACACGCGTCTGACCCTCATACATAAATCCGTATAGTTGTATGTCATAATACCAACTATACTACAATTATAACCAACCTGGATACACAATCCACATAATCTTTCCTGGGTCACTGCTACCCTTCTCGTAGCTGCAATCAACATAACTCGTTAGGGAGAGACGACCCTAACCACACAGCTCTATCGCACGATCTCAGAGTGAGAAGAATGGAAACCAATCCTAAATGTCCTGCAGCCTCCTGGTTATAGATGTGGTGCACAACACACCGATAACCAAGACTCTACTAGACACGATCTGTAGACACTTTCCGAGGACTAACTGCTCTGATACCACTTTTGTCATGACCATACCCCGGGCCCGCGACTGGTGCCCTACCTGGGCACCCCATTCAGGTATACATCAGAGAATAGCAGTGGAATATACACAACTAATAAAAATACTTAGACATTAAATATCAACAGGCTAACCGATAAGGCCACCTTCCGTAAAATATACATAACCCAAAAACATCAGTTACATTTTTTTTTTCTTTACAACCCAATCCACAAGACATGACTCATGCACTTAAGAATAACAATCGCGACGGAGGCTCCCGCCATACCCCTGAATGTACAACAACCGACAATACCAGGGATATGAACCAAGGATAAGCCTCCGGAGTAATGGAGCTTCTCAACAGCTGAACAGTGATCCTAAGAGTGAGGATCAGCAACCTATATACTCTACCTGCGGCATGAACGCAACCCCCCGAAGGAGGTCAGTACAACATGTACCAAGTATGTGAAACTGAAAGTACTGTAATGAAATCATAAAGTCTAAAATGAAGCTGGAGACATGTATGATAACTCAAATAACAGTACACTGTGCCGTACTAACAATGAGAGTAAACAAGGGTATACTTTACTGCATAAAAATAGGAGGCTCATGATCAAAGTAGGGTCACCCGCCCATAGTATCATTAAGAAATCCTACTCCTGGGACTATTTCACCCGCATAGGTCCTGTGGACCCGCAATGAGGTCATCCGCCTCGCATGGGACTATTTCACCCGCATAGGACTATTTCACCCGCATGGGCCCGGTGGACCCGCAATGAGTACAAACGCCGCACTCGCATCATGGGTAGCAATTCCATGGAATAGGTAGTAACCCAGGGGTTTACTCCGCAAGAATAACATAACCTAGCACAACCGGTTATCATACATAACATAAGCACTACCGGCTTATCATACATAACATAAGCTACCGGCTTATCATACATAACATAAGCACCACCGGCTTATCATACGTAACATAAGCAAGTTAAGAAATCCCCCTAACTTTTTATTAGCCTTATTCATATACACCCTCATTTTAGTTTACTTAAGGCACTAACATGTCATTATAAAAAAATCCGGGAATCTAACCCAAAGTACTACGTACTTCTATTCTTTTAAAATGACTCTTTTTCATATAAAACTCCAAGATACTAATAACCGTAGTATCAAGTCATATCTACTTTTCAAGACAAGTCACAATACCTTTTAGAAATACAATTATAGGCTTCTAAATCAAGTGATTTCTTTCTTTAAAACTTCAAGCAATTGATGCCTTCAAATCAATTTGCCTTCCTTCCTTTCAAGTCATTTTATCTTAATTTACATCGCTAGAGTAAATCATTCTTTTAATTTTTCCATAAAGTTATTATAACCAACTTGCCATAAAGCCGTTATACTAACTTTATGCCTTAGACACTTACATTCTTTTCATAACCAAGAGACTTATACTTTCAAAACCAAGTATCCTATACTTTTAAAATACTTCAAGTCTCTTAACTTTAGTAATCAAGTTTTTTAACTTTAGAATAGCTCAAGGAATCTATACTTTTCAAATCGAGTATCCTATACATTTTCAAGTCAAGAAATCTTTGTTTACCTTATTAGAATAAACCATTCTTTTTACCTTCCATAAAGTTATTAACCAACTTTATGCTTTTGAAACCAAGGCATTTCTATCCTTTAAAAACAAGTGAGTTAATTCTCTAACTCATCCAACTTGGACATTCTTAAAACAAGTCAAGGATATCAAATGAAACTAAATTCATTTAAATTTCGTACGTCTACCGTACTATACGTTTACAATTACTCATGCTCAAGAGATAAGAAAGTTTCACATACCTCTTCGGTTCAATCCACTTGCTAAGTCCAATGCCGTACGTAGTATGTCAACCTATAATGACCATAATACGTCTATTAACTTCTAACTTCAAACGTAGAATATTCTAAGTGCAAAGTCACTAAATTCTACGGAAAATCGGACAGCACTTCCTTTGTTTCTACATACTTTTCCACCTTTTTCAAGGCCCGAATTCAATAACCAAACACGCCACATTTAAGGCTCAACAATGTAGTTAACAATAGGGGATTACACGCCTAACAAGAAGTGTAAAATTCCGCCCCACAATTGATATCAAACTAGTCCAAAAGACAATGTCATTTTCGGCAATTTGAGGGACAACAACACAAAGTATTTTCCAATTCCTTTTAAATCCAAGTTGTTTAGTATAACATGTTATCAAGCCGCAATCGATTATAACTACTACAGTCTTCAAGTAGATAACATGCGACGATTCTAATTATCGACCAAATTGTATTTCAATTTCAAATGGCTAATAATGTCATTTCGGATTTAGGCTTTCAATATCCATAACACTTATCAATCTTTAATACATATACTTCATGCTAGCTAAAAAATTTAAGGCTACAACAATATGTAATCTTATAACACTTAAGAGAACAAGATTGTTACCTTAACGAGCCTTAATCCAACTTCAAGATCCGAAGTCTCTCCCTAGCAACTTAGACCCTCTCCTTGACACTCCAATCCGCCACTTGAAGCCCTTAGAAGATCACAAACAACTTTCCTTCAATTCCCAATCCAAACCTAGGAAAGTGACTAGGTTTTCACCTTGCGACTAATACGAAAACGACACTTTTCCGGGATATTTCTATTGAGATACCCTTACAATACTCTTAGGAACATTGGTTTAAAGTGTGGAGATTATTGGACAACAAACGAAAATCTTGTCTTGGCAAAAGGCTCAAACCCGAGAGCTCAACTTTGTGTCTTCAAAGTTTTTCAAATTTTTCTCTAAGTATGAGAACTTGTCTTGCTAGTAGTGTTATTAAATAACAACATGGAGGGTCAAGATGAAAATAAATGGGTGGCTTGGATGTAATTTAATAAAAGATCAAGCCTAGTGGCCCTTTTGACTTAGTCAATATTATCAAGCTCTAGCCCTAGCAAGACTTGGTCATCTTAACTTGGGTCAAATGACCATAACACCCCTGGTCCATTCGACCATGACCAACTAAGGGGGTGACACGTGTCACCCTCTTATTTGTCGCAATATTTCGTTTTCCGACAATTCCATACGATAAATTTTTACTAGTCTCAAATCTTAACATTTTTGTGTTCGTACGTACGTTCTTAAAAACATATCCTGGAATTACGAGGTGTAACAAATACCTCTAGGGACCTTGGGTTTGAATATTGGGATTTATCATTATCAAATGAAGAATTTTTTCTTGTTCTTGGAGGGCTTAGCCGAGAGCAACATTAGCACTAGCTCAAGTTTCTTAAATTTTTCTAAGTGTAGAATTGTCTTGCACTAGTATAAGATATATACTACAACCAAGGGCCAAGATTAGAACAAATGTGTGGATGAGATCTTAGTCAACAATGTCAAGCCAACTTGGCCCAATTGACTTGGTCTATTTCGACCAAACATGTCCATGTGGGGGTGACACGTGTCGCCCCTATTGGTCTACAATATTTCATTTTCCGAAATTTCCATAATTGGTCAAAATATCGAAAACCTTGTGGGCCCCACAGAAACGTAAAATTTCCCTAGTGGGCCTTACGTGACCAAATTCGAAAATAAAATTTCATAATTCCGATAAATTCCATAAGTCTCAAATAACAAATTTGAGAACCCAATTCTCATTAACAACCATTTTTCCTTTCCGAGGTTCGGAAGAATTTTCCTTAAGAATAACAATTTTTTCCTTCGTTCAAATTTTCAAGTCTTGTTTCCTTACGTACATTCTTATATACTCGTCCTGGAATTACGGGGTGTAACACCATCTTATAGTCAGTAGGGTCGAGTATATACCAGATTATGTCGCAAGGATACATGAGGTTGCTTTAGGGTGGCAGCTATGGCCACCACGTTCTGAAATAGCCCAAGTTGATATGCAAAAGTAAGGATAAGATGTGTATGAGTTGTACAGATAGAAAGCATAAGACATAATTAGAAGGTTTAGCAGGTTATGAAAATCTACATATTCTATAGTGACTCATGCTGATTAGAGTGTTGGAATATGTTATGTACGTGTGACCTAAATTGTAATGTTTTGCCTAGAATACATTGGGAAATTTCCCAGGATAGCATTAACGAGAACGGATGCCACAATCTAATCGTCTGAAGAGTGACCATCAGTAAATTTAAGAAGATCATGCAAAGTGACCTACCCAGGATAGTGAGCCCAAGTCATATATATAAGGATCGAGTTATCCACGGTATTGGAAAGGGACATAAGCCTCTTGTCCGTGCATAAAGGGCCAGAACGTGTATTATTAAAAATTACATGTATCAATGTTAATAAGCTAAGTCATTCTATAGGTATTGGACTGGTAAGGTCTTCAGCTTCATTGTGCAGCATGTTATAATTCTAAATAACCTCTGAATAACAATAGCTTGTTGGGGGCAATTGAGGGCAAGAACTGTGGAACAATCAAAGAATGGTTGTAAGAAATATGAAAACAGTTAATAAGTATGAATGGAATGGTATGCTCAAGTATCAAGGCATAAATGTTTTTCGTTTATGACGAGTAAAAGGAAGGATTACGACAAAAAGGATAAAGGTGAATAAGATTATAGTTATGCAGGTTTCACAAAGGTATGATTAATCTAGAACAGCGTAAGGACCAACGGTAGATGAGGGACAATAAGAACTCTTCAGCCAAAGGTGATGATTCTCTGATGTTCATGAAGAGAGTATGAGAAATACTTTGATATAAGAGATTTTCCCTAAGACAACTTGAAATGGAAATGTAAAGGTAAGACGAATGAATACTCGGTCGATTGGAGATCTAATAATGATAAAACAATAAAGCTTGATAAGTCATTGGATCATGGAACACCATGTATTGGATCTAAACATACGAAGAATCGGTTCCACAACATATGCAGTCATACCTCTCATAAAGTATGTAAATGGAAGCAACAGTGAGTAAAGCTCGAGATTAGCACCTAACAGGTGAAAATGGGCCAGTGACACCTATAGATACACTGTAGACATTAAATATATATGTCAAGAAATAATGACAATAAAATTTTAGGAAATATAGATGTCTATGAGCATTATTGAACTGACCAAAGGTTCTACGAGATGGATAAGGTAATGGTTGTACAACTTAACGAGATCAAGGAAATCTTTTTCCAAAGCGCCATCGACAGAAAGTCTTAGTCATGAGGCAAGTGAAGGAATTCGAATCTAAGTATAATGACCAGGTTTGGATATAGTAATCCAACGTCATGTAATGCAAAATTCTTCAGAATCTTCCACGTATAGAATAAGGAAATAAGTTAACAAAGTATCCTTTAAGGGATAGTAACGCCAATGATTGGAATCAGGAACAATGTTTGAGAGTACGTATGTGTACCAATATATTTTAGAATGAAGACGAGTACGACAGGTAAGAAAATGAGTGAACAAGTGTCAAAAGAAGTAAGAAAGGAAGTTGTTTATAATTACGAGTATTGAGAAAGTATGAGGAAAAAAATTATTTCAGACCATGAATGAGAGGTAACTGTGATAATACGCGCACTTCAGATTCGATGATATGGTCCATAAAGTGTTTACGATTGAGATACTACAAATATGAGAGTTTTTAGCACACCGGTTAGTAAACAAAGCTAAGTTGACAATAGAATCATTCACCCACAAGTGGCTTGACTAATGTGAGAATGAAGGAGAGAAGTTGACCTGAGGGAACGCATCAGTTAGCTAAGTGGGAGAGCGATTGGAGGATTCAGATAGTGATATCCTATGACTCAGAATATAGCAGGGTCATCCCTCATACTGGAAGAAAAGGAACGTCACGATAAAGATCCTATTTTAGGGAAGATTGGGAAGAATACTTAACAAAAGAGAACTGCAACCTTCGAGTATAATGGGAGAGGAACCCTAGGTGAAAGGTCCATTTATGTATTTCCAATATAGCAGAATTAAGAGACAAGATTATGACGGATGTGTATTGCTCACGATATTCCATTAGCCCTGGATCTACTAAGATATAACATGATCTCAAAAGTATATATTGGTGGGACAACATGAAGAGGAATATTGCGGAATTGGTAGTTCAGTGACTTAATTGCTATAAAGTAAAAGTAGAGCACCAGAATCGTGGCGGTTTGACTCAGAACATTGAAATCCCGATATGGAAATAGGAAATAATTAATATGGATTTCATTACGGGTTTACCTCACTTTTATCATAAGATTGATTCTATTTGGGTGATTGTTGCTAGACTGACAAAATCAGCTCAATTTCTGGCAGTCAAAACTACCTACATAGTCGAAGACTACGCAAAGTTGTACGCCTAATGGTACGCATATTTCTATTATATCTGACCGAGGTGCGCAGTTCACAATTAATTTCTGGAGATCATTTCAAAAAAGATTTGGGCACTCAAGTTAATCTTAGCACATCTTTCCACCCTCAGACAGACGGGTAGGCCGAGCGTACTATTCAAACGCTCAAGGACATGATACGAGCTGACATATTGGACTTCAAGAGAAGTTGGGATGATCATCTATCCCTTATTGAATTTGTGTATGATAACAGTGATCATGCTAGCATCAAAATAACTACATATGAAGTTTTGTACAGATGAAAATGTAGGTCTCCTATCGGATAGTTTGAAGTAGTCGAATCAGAATTATTTGGATCTGACCTAGTTCACCAAGCCATAGAAAAGGTAAAGTTTATGTTAACCGCTCAGAGTCATCAGAAGTCGTATTCCGATGGGCAGGGACGAGACTTAGAGTTCCAAATGGATCATTATGTCTTCTTGAAAATTTCTCCTATGAAGGGTGTAATGAGATTTGGATAAAAAAAGGAAAACACAATCCAAGGTACATTAGGCCATATCGCATAATTCGACGAATCAGTCAAGTGGCTTACGAATTGGACTTGCCTTCTATGTTAGAGTTTGTGCATCCAGATTTCCATGTCTCTATGTTGAGAGTGTATATTGGAGATCCTTCCCAAATTATGTCAATTAACGATGTGACGGTTACAGAGGACTTATCATATGAAGAGATTCCTATTGTTATCTTAGATCGACAAGTACGCAAGTTGGGGACTAAAGAAGTAGCCTCCGTGAAAGTTCTATGGTGGAATAAGAATGTAGAAGAAATGACATGGGAGGCGGAAGAGGAAATGAAACACAAATATCCCTACCTATTTCAGACCAACGCCAAGGTACCAAGAAAAGTATAAGGTGAGTTTTATCTCAGATTATAAATAATGCTTAAGGACCATGGGAGGTCTGATGTAATGATGTATGTTATATTATATGGCCCCGTGAAAAAGAAGTTATATTCGCTGGTTACGTAACGTAGATTAGATACGTCACCCCAACATTCGAGGATGAATGTTTCTAAGGGGGGAAGGATATAACATCCCGTAATTTCGGACGATAGTTTGAACAGCTAGACGTATTCAAGTAAACCCGAGCCTTAAAAGGATTCGTGTATATTCAAGTATGAAAATAAAGAGCTTAGGATATTAAAGGATGTGGTCCCGAAGTAATTTAGGACTTAATAAGTGTGACAATGAGAATTAATAATAATAGTTGTATGTCTCCAAAGAGGTTATGGATTAGTGCTATATCACATTATTATGACATTGAGTATATGAAAGTTTTATAAGTTATTGATAATTTAGTAAAATGAGATCAAAAAATTAATTGGAATTATTGGATAATTAGTACATAGTTCACGTGTGTCATTGATAGATGGCATCAAGTTCATTAATGTACATGCACATTAAAGTGTGGTGTCATGTTCTAAGGATGAGTAGTTAGGAGTCCCTAAGAGTGTTACACGTCTAAAACAAATAGGATAAGGGATGTAATTAAGAGGGGAACATGTGTCTTTTGTTTATGACTTATGTCTCATTGTTACATGACTTATATTTCTTTAGTATATAAAACAACATATTCCAGCAACATGTTTCAATTAGGGAGTAAATTCATTTTTGAGATCAGAAAGTAGCAACAACAAAGTTCCACTTTGAATTCCTTTCACGTTGACAATTCTTCCAAAAATTAAAAAAAATAAGATTCAGTGACTCATTTTCGTACACTGGTTTTCTTAACAAAAAAACATGAATAGCAACATTTAGCCTAGGAAGTACTCATAAACTATTGCATCAACCATAAATGGTCCTTGATGATTAGTACTTTATATTTTGGGTGTTCTTTCGAACACCAAAAAGGAAATGACGTCCCAAATAATTAAATTTTGGAAGCAAGTTATCTTGAGGCAGCAAAGGTGAGTAGCACTATAAGTTTAACATATAGGTATGTTAACACAAATTCTTTTTTTTTGGCATGTTTTAAGTACGAAACGTGAACATAATATTGTCCCGTAAGTGATTCTACTCTTAGCAGTTAA
This sequence comes from Przewalskia tangutica, assembly GCA_029844215.1. Classification (NCBI taxonomy): domain Eukaryota; kingdom Viridiplantae; phylum Streptophyta; class Magnoliopsida; order Solanales; family Solanaceae; genus Przewalskia; species Przewalskia tangutica. The sequence continues at coordinate 131,408,620 of CM056720.1, read as the reverse complement.
GGATATTCATGTTACTCATTTCTATTGCCAAGACATGTCTAAATATGTTTTCAAATCCCTGTTGAGGTATATGGGAAAGATGTTAGTATTCGTAATGTTAATCGGAGGGGATCGGTATTGCATCACCCCGACAAACATATAGTGTCTTATTATCATATCATTCATGCATTATATTCATACATATACTTGACCTCAAATGCATGGGGATGGGAAATGGGATACGGCACCACCTGTAGCTGGTATAAATATACACGATTGATTATGCCCACAGAGGTTGATATGATATGATGCCCACATAGGCTCTTATGGTAAGAAATATGCCCAATGAGGTCAAGGTATATATATATATATATATATGACCACATTGTGCATAACACTTAAGCATATTATGGCCCTTAGAGCCATTCTACACAGATACTTATGCATATTATGTCCCTCAGAGGCCTTCTCTATTAGTTGGTTGTTTCTTGTCTCATGTTACTTTCAGGTCTCTATTATGCTATTTTTCATGCCTCACATACTCTGTGACATCACTGCATTTAACGCCCCTTTTGTCTGGGATGCGTTTTCATGCTCGCAACTCGTAAACACGCGACGGTCCACACTAGTAGGTTGTTGGTTCAGCGGATATTGGAGCACTCCATTTATTCCGGAGTAGCAGTCTAATCTTGGTACAGCACTTTTGCATATGCATATGGATATGGCGGGGCCCTGTCCCGACCTTATGATGTCACATACTCTTTAGAGGCTTGAGAACATTTGTCATGTGTATAGTAGTCTTGTATGGCCCTGTCGGCCTTAGTATGTATATATGCATAGGTTGGGTGCGTCCGTTTGCAAGAGTTTACGCAGTACATTTCCAGTTTAGTATTCCTATGTGTCAGCAGGGTACCTCGTGACGGCTCTAGTGGTCATGCTTAATTACGGTTAGCTGGTAAATATGTAATTAGTGGTGCCTGTCAGGTCAGGGTCCGGGTTCCCTTCATGGCCCCTCGATTGGGTCGTGACACCAATAATATCATATAAAATATGAAATGACTAGGCGTACAACGTAAGTAATTACACAATATTCAGTATTTGCTAAAGATAGCTCATTTTTTATAATTTAGATGAGAATTTGGAGTGATGAATGCACAATAGAAAATAACACAAATATTTATCAAGTATGGCTATTATAAGCCCATTTCACAAATCAATCAAGTAGAATGCAACTACAAGCTAATGCTCATATGCTTTGGCATTTTCTACTACATAGCAATTATTTATTTGTATTGATTTACCCATATCATGACACTGATACCCGCACAAGTTCTCATCACCTCACGAGTGCGGCACCCCCATTCCCCATTAGTCCCCTTAATTATTGTACACCAACACAAAACACTTTACTAAGTCTCAACTTACCTTAATTTTGAAGATATAACGATCAATCCACGGCCTTGCCTTTCCTTTGAGATTTTGAACAAGCCCAATCATTTCAATATGGAATCTACATAAGAATATGAATCTGTAGACACCCATATTGCTATACTAATATTTTGGGTCCGAAAAGTCACCCAAAAAAACAATCCTGAACACTGAAGGTCAAAAACGATTATTTCATTATAGATTTTGCTTACTCATAGCCTAAAGGTCAAGAATCCCAAAAATCGATCACAATTTGACCTTTAATTCATTAATTTACATGAAAATTCATTTCTATGGAAACCGCAATTTCTAAGATCAAAATATGGATGAAATTGCTAATTAAAGGATGGAATCACTGGAAAATACTTAGATTTGGATTAAGAACTTACCCCGGAGCCAAAATATAAAGATTGCCTTGGAAATCACCAAAAATAGAGAGGGGGTGATGAAACTATTGAGCAATTAGCGGATAACATTGCTAGACAGATAGATCTCTCACCAAAACCTACCAGCAAAGCTGCTAGAAGATGAAAAAGGAAAGAAAACAATGAACTGATACAACCCACCAGGGTTGTTCCACAGACGAGAGCTGCAAAAAACTATGTTAAATGATGATAAAATCATTTTTATGGAATATCAGATCTGTAAGACAAAAAAAATCCTTTCATAGACTACAAATGCTACACAGACACCATAAGCTTATGTCCATTGCTTTATTAGCGCCTTTCCAAAATGCTAGATACATCCAAAAGTACAGGAAAAGATTGAATATGCCATTGGAAAATGCAAACTGTAATAAAAAAAATATGATACTTTACAAATGAGTCTGTGGATGTAGATGTACAGAGGGATATAGACAAACAAATAACTCTCAAATTGCACTTACATGAGTTTGACAGGTCTATGGTTATAACTTTAGTATATGCTAACTGTAATGCACTAGAGAGTCTAGATTTATGGGATAACATCTATCATCTGGAAAATAATACTATGAATTTTCATTGGCTGGTTGGGAGGGACTTCAATGTGGTCCTTAATGAAGAAAAGATTGGTGGTTTGCCAGTGTGCCCTTTAGACTATGAAAACATTGTATGCTGCATTGAATCTTGTGAATTATTTAAAGTAAAGTTCAAAGATATTCCATTTACTTGGTGGAATCGGAGAGCTGCAGAGGAATGTATTTTTGAGAGGTTGGATAGAGTATTGGTAAATCGATAATTTCAAACTGGTTTGGCCATTTACAAGTGGAATACCTCTCGAGAACAGGTTCAGATCATTCTCCTCTTTTGCTATCATGTAGTGAAGTGCTCAACAATTCTTAAGGCCTCTCAAGTTTTTAAAATTCTGGATTGAACATGCAACATTCAAGGATGTGGTACATAAGAATTGGAAGACATTTCCTACTGGTAATCCTTTCCTTGACTTTAAGAAGATAACGAAAAATATGAAGGTGGCACTATCTAAATGGAGCAAGGAAACTTTTGGTGATATTTTCAAGTAGTTGACAATGAGAGAGGATATTGTGAAGATTAAGGAACAACTATTTGAAGAGAGACCTACTGAGATGAACATAAGAATACTACAGAAAGCTCAGGCTGAATTCAAGAAGTATCTACAATTTGAAGAGGAGTTTTGGAGGCAAAAGGCTGGCATTACTTTATTTGATGAAGATGATAGGAATATTAAATTCTTTCATAATGTGGTAAATGGTATAAGGAGGAGGATTCAACTTAAGAAGATTCAAAATGACCAGGGAGATTGGTTAGAAGAGGAAGGTGCAATGACCAATGAGGCAATCATATTTTATCATCACCAATTTTCTCACAGAAGGGAGAATTCTGAGTTTTCTTTGTTGAGACATATTCCTGAAATAATTTCTGAGGAGAATAATGTTGATTTGAGTTCTCTCCCTTCCATGGAAGAGGTCCAAAGAGCGGTATTTGAGATGAATGGAGACAGTTCTACACTTCTACTGGACCTAATGCTTCTCTGGTTGTTTTCTTCAAACATGCTTGGACATAGTTAAACCAGATTTACTAAACATTACTTAGGCTTTCTTTACTAGTCATACTCTCTCAAAATCCATCACTCACACCAATTTAGTCCTATAAAAAATAAAAATAAAAGAGGTGCATACTTTTTTTGACATGAGGCTAATAAACCTAAATAACTTCATCAATAAGGTGTTGTCTAGAGTGGTTCATGATAGACTAGAAAAAGTGTTACCTGCTCTTATATCTGCTAATCAGTCAGAATTTGTCAAAGGAAGAGGGGTATAATTGAGAATGTTCTGTGGACACAGGAGACAGTGACAGATATTAGAAAAAGAGGCAAACCAGCAAATACCATCATCAAGCTTACAACAACAACAACATACCCAGTGAAGTCCCACAACGTGGGGTCTGGGGAGGGCAGAGTGTACACAAACCTTACCTCTACCTTGGTAGGTAGAGCGGCTGTTTCCGAGAGACCTCGGCTCAGGACAAGCAAAGCAGAAAAAAAGTCAGACCCAGTCAAAAATTTAGAGCAGTAAGAAAATATTGATAGCAAACGCGAATACGTCATGATAGCGCATCTTGAAAAGAAGCAGTAACTACGCAGATAAATGAGATAAATCAAGTACATTAAAGAACGCATAGCAGAAGAAATAAAACTACAGAAGACTATAGAGCGATACTACGCCTATTCGTATGATATGCTAAGCATGCCTACAGTAATAACACTACACCTACTAGTTTGTAAGCGTAAGTAGGACTACGCTCGACTACCTACTACCATTCTATCCTAATATGTGAATTCCACAACCCCTTATCTAAGGTCATGTCCTCAGTAAGTCTCGCCTGCTCCATATCCCGTCTAATCACCTCGCCCCAATATTTCTTCGGCCTCCTCCTAAACCCGTCCATAGCCAACCTCTCACACCTCCGCATTGGGGCATTTGTGTCTCTCTTCCGCACATGTCCAAACCATCTCAACCTCGCTTCCCCAATCTTATCCTCCACCGAGGCCACTCCCACTCTGCCCCGGATATCTTTATTTTTCTAATCCTATCCTTGTATGCCCACACACCATCTCAGCATCCTCATCTCCGTCACTCTCATCCTTTGGGTGTGCGACGCCTTGACTAGCCAACATTCCGCTCCATACAACATAGTCGGTCTAACCTCCATTTCATCCACCTGCCCCAATACGATGTGTGACATCGTCATCAATCTATCTATTCCCTTGGATAATAGATCCGAGGTATAAGAAGCTTACTTACTTCGGAATGACCTGGGTCTCAAGCCTCACCTCCACACCTGTCTCACGGTCGCTCTCGTTGCTGAACTCGCACTCCAAGTATTCTGTCTTGGTCCTACTCAGCCTAAACCCTTTAGACTCCAGGGTCTATCTCCGAACCTCCAGGTTAACGTTCACCCCGCTGCGAGTCTCATCAATCAAGACTATGTCATCTGCGAATGACATACACCATGGCACCTCCCCTTGGATTTGTCGCGTTAGTCCATCCATCACCAAGACATATAAGAATGGGATAAGAGTTGATCCCTGGTGCAGCAGTCCCATCATCACAGAAAAGTGCTCCGAGTCTCCTTCCACTGTCTGTACCCTGGTCTTGGCTCCATCATACATATCCTTGATCGCCCAAGCAGGTACACCTTTAGCCTCCAAACATCTCTAGAGAACCTCTCTAGGGACTTTATCGTATGTCTTCTCGAGGTCGATGAAAACCATATAAGTCTCTCTTTCTCTCCCTATACAGCTCCAACCTCCTAATGAGATGGATGGCTTCTGTAATCGAACGCCCCGGCATGAATCCAAACTGATTCTTGGAAATAGACAAGCCTCTTCTCACCCTCATCTCCACAACCCTTTCCCAAACTTTCATAGTGTGGCTCAGCAGCTTGATACCCCTATAGTTGTTGCAACTTTGGAGTTTCATGGCTTTTTGTTACAAGGGTGTTGAGACGAATGGGATTTTCAGATATTTTTGTAGACATGATTTGGATGATTCTGGCCAATAGTTGGTATTCCATATTAATCAACGGGCATGCTCATGATTTCTTTTACTCAACAAGACGATTGAAACAAGGGGATGCTTTGTCCCCACCCCTCTTTAAACTATCTGCTGAGGTCTTGTCCAGGTCCTTAAATGCTCTCTTTGGTAGTAGATTGTATACATGTTTTGTCATGCCCAAATAGAGTGCCAACTTAAATCAACTAGCCTATGCTGATGATACCATCATATTTACCTCAGCTAATAAAGTGTCACTTAAGATGATCATGAATGCATTGCAAGAATATAAACTCAATCAGGTCAGAAGATAAATAAAGAGAAAAGTGCCTTCTATATGCATCAGAATGTAGCAGTTGAATTGGTTAAACGGGTGGAAAAATGCACTGGAATGGCAAGAGTGCAATGTTCATTCAAGTACTTAGGATGCCTAATCACTCATACCAGGAAAAGGAATATATATTACACTGATTTTCCCAAAAAGGTGAAGGGTGGGTTGCAGGCTTGGAAAGGTAGAATATTTTCTTACGGTGGGGAAGCACTCTTGATTTCGAGTATACTCCAAAGTATCCCAACCACTTACTATCAGTGATTGTTCCTCCAAAATGTGTAGTAAATGAATTGCATAAGATAGTTGCAAAAACAATCTGGAGTAATAAGGAGGAAGGCAAAAACAGACACTGGTCATCTTGCGCCAATATTTGTTTGCCTAAAGAAGAAGGTGGCTTAGGCTTCATATCCATGTTTGATGTATCAAAGGCTATGTATGCTAAGCTCTGGTTGAGATTCAGGACTAACAGATCCTTATGTCTCATCTTCATGTGGAATACGTATTGTAAAAAGCACATCCCTACTGTTGTTCAATGAAAAAGAGGATCTGAAGTCGGGAAAATGATGTTGGGAAATAGAGAACTCATTGAAAAAGAAATGTGGTGGGAACCAAAAAATGGAGCTGCTAATATCTAGTTTGATAATTGAACCAAATTGGGACAATTACATTTGCAGGAAGGTGTGCATGTCATTGATGCAGTAGAAGAGGTTGAGGAGTTAATGCAGGAAGGAGGATGGAAATATGAAAGGATGCAACAACTACTTCCTACTAATAGTGTGGATCATGTCAAACAACAACTAAGTAACTTAACAAGCACTAGGAGTTTACAGTAAGTAGTGCTTGGGAACTGTTGTCAAATGAACAGAATATCTCTCAACAACTGGAAGAATATGAGTTAAAGGACCTCCTTTCAAGATTTTCTTTTTTCTATGGAGGTTGTTGAAAGACAAACTACCTATTGATGAAGTTCTGGCCAGTTATGGTGTAGCAGTTGTATCTAGATGCATGTGTTGTTCATCTCCTCAATTATAAACCATGGATCATTTATTCATTACTGGTGAATTTGCTACAAGCGTATGAAAATAATATACAAGTGCAGTTGGGATTCATGGTCCTCTTGTCCAGGTGAAACAAACAATGCAAAAGTGGTGTAGTGCTAAAGATAATGAGAAGATGAAGACTATATATATCAGGTTGTTCCTACATTAATTCTGTGGCATATTTGGAAGAGAAGAAATGAAGTATTGTATGTAGGATCATATTCATTCAATAGAGTGATTCATGACATTAGCAACACAATATATTTATTTTCCAGGAAAAGATATCCATGGCTCAAACACATCCGCCTCTTGGCCTCTTCTGGTGCAATGTCTGGAGGAATACAGACCATACATTGGTCATAAACTAGTGTAATAGAGTAGTCCCTCCATAGGTCGGTGCAAATGTAATTCTGATGGAACATTCATGGCAACCCGCCTAGCTCAGCTGCTTTCTGTATTAGGAATCTTGAGGTTGATCTTATTTGTGCTAAAGGGAGAAAGCTGCATAATTCATAAAATATGTATGCTGAAGCTGAGGCAATCAAAGAAGGGTTGGAATTTTGTGTTGATATGCAACTACTCCCAGTGATTATGGGAACTGACTCTCTAGCCATGAAGAACATACTGAATGGTTTATGGGAAGTACCTTGGAGTGTGACTATGGAGATCAATGCAATCGACCGACTATCGACATGCTGAGGAGAGGAATAGAAGTAGGGGGCTTATCGGTCGGTTCGGTTCGGTTTTGTGTAATATCGGTTGTAAATATGTTAATCCAATAACCAAACCGATAAGATATTTGTTATCGGTTTTCAATTTATTGGTTTTTGGTCCTTAACGGTTCGATTTTCGATTTAACCAATAAGAAAATGTTCCGCTAATTTTTTTGTTTTTTCTTGTTTTCATTTGTCCATATATATGTTGCCTTATGCATAAAAGTCTACACAAATTATAAAATGCATTGTAGCAATCAACCAGCAAATCATCAAATGATAATGAACTTTCAAAATTGTTTTATGCATTTTAAACAGTGAAAGTACAAATGCTAAGCGAATTGACAATTGAGAGAATAAGTATGCCTGCGGTAAGAATTTAAAAATACGGTTTGTATTTAAAAATTAAATTTTAAAGTCACTATTATATAATTAGGGATAAAAGGATAATCTTAATATAAGCTTATTGGGTTATCAATTTAACCATTAACTAAATCCATAAAACTAGAAACCGAACCGATAACCCAATAATTTTTTTTACAAAACTGTTTACAAACCGTTAACCCAATAATCCGATACCGCTAAATCAATAATATTTTTATTGGTTCGATTTATCGATTAAACCGTTTGGACACCCCTAAGTAGAAGTGTAAATCATGCATGTGCTCAGGGAAGGGAATACACTGACAGACCATTTTACTAATCTAGCTTTTGATTTTGCAGGTACTTTCCAATTTAACTCATTTTAGGAGTTGCCAGCTGCCGGAAGAAAGTTACTCAACTTAGATAAACATCACTCCAAATATCAAAATAAGAACTATAACAAGAAGAGAACCTGATTTAGGAAGATACTGTTGAGATACACCTGTTGCTGAACTGGAACAACATCACACATTGCAACAATTGTGGTTAACGTTGAACCTGTATAGGACAAGCTGACTCAATCATAGATCTATCCTAGTGTGTGGTATCAACATCATGGATGTTAAACCCACTAGGATGGAACTATGGATGAGAAGGTCTTGTCTTGGCTCACTATCTCAAGAAGTTGTTTAAAGAGCTGAATATGAAAGAATGCAGATTAGACTAGTTTGGGTAAATCAACTTCAGACAATGGTGTCTGAAGTTTGACTTGCAAAACATGATAATTTGACAGCACGCAATTCAATCATTTTCACTTGAACTTCAGTCATTTTAGCCTGAACTTGAGACATATATGCATGAAGTTCAACTTTTTTTGTTTGAACATTATGCACATATGCCTGGAATTCAACATTTTTTGCTTAAACTTCACTTATTTTGCCCAAAAATAGCTTTTTCGTCAAGTTTCAACTATGCAAGATACGATTCAATGCCTAAATCTATTCAAAATAGGTCATATTTGAAACATAAGTTAGATACAAATCCCGATCATCAATTTATCAAAGCAACAATAAATCTAACAAACTAATTTTGCATAGGTTACTTACCCGTATTTTCAAGCTTTTCCAAGAATTATACTTTAATTACTATAGATTCTAAAACATTATTATACATCAACTAAGAAGAAGAAGAAGAAGAAGACAACAATTTCTTATCTTATGTTTGCCAATTTGTGTCTAAAGTTTGCCAAAATTGGGTACAAAATTAAACAATTTAAGAAAAAAACTTGTACAGCTAAAATGGCAACGATCAAACAGGGCACCCCATGAATTTTTTCCTATTAGAGATGGCGGGTGGGTTTGGGAGGGGGGAGAGGGTAGCTAGAAAGAATTTCGTATTGTACTCTTTTCAAATTCATACCAAGTTCTACTTTGCATCTGGAATCCAGAAATACATAGAATGTGACTCCAAATATATTTAGAAGTATCAGTACCAAGCTTTCCCATCGTCTGATTTCAAGATTTGCGACAAGCAAGGTCAGGCTGCAATGCAGGAGATAGGTTACATTCGAAAGAACAGCCTTGAGAGTGGCTAAGAGGCCACAAAAGAATTACTAATACCAAATAAACATATCTTGTATCCATTGGGGAATACTGTTTTGTAAAGCCCCCCAACGTCAACAAAAGTATCCGACTTTCCAGCCATAACAAAAATCCTCAATAATCAACATGTTGCCTCTACACAATTGATGACACCAACGCCATTACAGAAAGAACAGAAATAAAATTAAAAAAAAAACAAATCGAATCGAATCAAATTGACAAACTATACATCTGGTTAACTGAGTGAAGATGCCATTCTTGTTCCCAGCCGAAAAGGGTTTTCCAACATATTTAAAACAAAAATAGCAGAGCCTTCTGGAATTATAAAAGTGCTACACTGGAATGACATCAATCTTTGAACTGTCTTCACATCTCAAAACAATTCCGTCCAGACTGGCTGGAAGAATGCATTTAGCCCACAGATATCCTGTTGAAAATGGCTCTGGAGGAGGAACAATCATCAGAATGTTGTCGTTCCGTTGGACAACTCCCATTACACTGACAGTGCTACCTTCTTTTATATACCTGAACAAAGATGTGGGAGAGGAAAAAACAAACTGAGAACAACATGCATGGAAGCGATTAAAAAAAGGTAACAAATACATTGACCAATAATTCTACAAGTTACTAACTGTAGAGGGTAGAGCCTGCATCTAGATATGATTGAGCATGTTGACTGTTATTAATCGAAGAAGTATGCAAGCAGAAGAAATATTCAAGATTCTTTGAGGTTGAGTTAAGCCATACCCTTCTTTCAATCGCATTATTCGGTCATCACTGGATAGATTTCTCTCTGCTAGCCATCTGACAAATTCGGCTGACATGTTCCTATTTGATTGATCGATATCCACAACGATAGACTCTTCAACATAAGGGGTTACTCTTGCACCATACCCAGTTTTGACCAAAGCCCTTAATCCAGACTGGAAATCAGAGATATAGAAATCAGAGACATGCCGCTGCAAAGACAAAGGAAGACTTCAGTTTCCTGTAAGAATTATTTCAATGAATTACACAGAATATATGAACATAAGCATAAATTACGTGATAAAAGTAAATAAAGGGAAGGAGAAGGACAGGATGAAACAACAAACGAGGGAAGGAGGTTCAAATGAACCTACAATGACATCACATAGCAGTCAAATAAATAAGGCATTCAAACTTCTCTTGATATCTGGACATGAACTCACTGTATGACATACTTTGCAACCTTCGAAGTCTTGAGAACACTTAAAGATATCAATAGTTTTCTAGAATACAGAGACATATAAGCCTCTCATTCTGTCCCTTTGCCTAGAACTTCTCCATTGGTTAGTTAGAACAGTGCTTTGAAGCATGTTTTGATTGGTTTACTTCCAAATGCAGACAAACTTTGTTTTCTATAAGCTAGAATTCAAAAGATTTCCATTATATCATGGTGATTAGTTATCTGAGGTAAGCTTGAACGAGATCCAGTCAAAGGGCATTAGGATTCCTACTTCTCCCTAGAAACAAGAATTAGATAGTTCCCTAAAAGTTGGAGCCTTCTTCCTATTAAGTGACATTTACTTCTTATGTTATCTCATCTACCCGACTTATTTCGAAGGAGCAGATTTTATGACTTTATGTCGAATCTGAGAAGGCTTTGTTACTTTATTACGTTAGGAGGTTATTCAAAAGATTCCTTGAGCTTACTTTGGTCCGTATTGCTATTCTTTCTTCATTAAGATTGTATTTCGCCACATTTCATAAAACTCTCTTATTCCGACCAAGGAACTCCCAATGTTGAAAACTCATAAAGCAGTGGCCAGTGAGACTTGCTGACAACTCCAGACAAGCCCAAATCTTCGTCGATGTTTTTAATTTTCTCAACTCTAAGCTGTGTTAATTTTCTTTGACTTAAAGTATAGTTGTTGACGCTTGTGTCAGGGTAGACTGTCTACATTACACGCCCTTGGGGTGAGGTCCTTCCCCAGACTCTGCATGAACCCGTGATGCTTCGTGCACCGAGATGTCATTTTTTATTAACGTCTAGCTGCTGAATTTTAGCGAGTGCTATATAAATTCTGGGCGGCAGCTGCATTGCAGGAGGAATTTTAGCGACACGGGAGATGGATGATATTAGTTATTTGTTACATTTAATGGATCCTATTAAAGTGGACTCTCTAGCCTGGACAACTTCGCTTGAGCTCTCGAAAACAGCCTCCCTACCTACCTCCCAAGGTAGGGTAAGGTCTGCATACTCCCCAGACCCGACTTGTGGGATTATATTGGGTATGTTGTTGTTGTTGTCTAGCTGCTGAATTTAGAGACCTCGAGATCTATTTTTAAAGCTTTTCATGCAAAAAGAAGAGATAAACAACACAAGAATGATCCTTGAACACATTCTTGTTTTCAATATATGAAAATAAGCAATATTCGTAGAGCGTTAATTAATTTCCATCATCATGGGCCATCATTCAAGGAGGAATGCACACTAACATTGGTTTCTTTCCAAAAGGACTTATACAATCTTTCCTCACCTCCAGTGTACGAAGACCCCAAGAAAACCGACGATGTTCTGGGTTGGCAGTTTTTGAATTCCACCCTCGGTACTCATATAAGCTTGTGACAGTATAAACGCATCTAGAAACCTTCTGAAACGAGGATTCAAGAGGGACAATTCCACAGGTAACAACCTGCAACAACATAGAACCAGGATAGGATATCCAAAATTGCCTCAAATTCCAACAAGAACAATATAAGTAAATTAAAATAAAAGCTTCACATTATCTATTAAATCCAAGCAAGTTACTCATAACACTAGGAAGAGTATTGTAAGTTCAAGAAGCCAAGTTACCGAAAGAAGAAGCTCTAAAACGAGGATCTTATAGAAGTTGGACAACGAATATTTCATTTTCCAATTAATATCGAGAATACATCATTCTCGAAAAGGTCGAAGGAAGATCATATAGTTTGAGAGATACCTTATAACTACCAATTACCAGTTGTAGAAGAATAATCGTCTATGAAGTCCTTTACATAACATTGCAGCCAAAATGAGAAGTGCCTAAAAGACAATATTAAAAAATTTGCAGGTCTTTTCACTTGCAATTCTCCATTACTCAAAGGACATCTTAAATTTAAATCCTCCGATCCAACTTTAAGGTTTTGATATTTTCAACATGAGTTTTGCTAACCTACGACATGAAGATTGTAGGTTAGCAACCTACCCATTTTTTGATTCACTTAAATGCCCTTGCTTTTTCTTCCAGCACATTAAAATTATGGACCATTTTGTCATTTCATTAAAATCCCCTCTGTTCATTTCACTTGTATCACTATCACCCAAAACTAAAAAGGAGACGAGAAGGCGGCCATTATTCTTTAATGAAATCATTTTCTTCTACGTTTGCTTTGTGTTTTTCTTTTCCATTTACTCAATTTCTTACAAGTATGAAGTAACCATTATACTTTTATCTCCACGATTTTCTTATATTATGGTAAAGAATTGCACCTACATCAGCAGAAAGCTCACGAGCTGCTCCCACTGCTATTATCTTATGATTTTTTATCTTTTTCTTTTCTTATCATAACTAATTTATTTGAGGTTTAGACTTAAAATTACGAACATAAAAAATGAATTGTGTGCGCCTCAAATGGGTTCATTTCTGAATTCCACCAATCTCCCTATTCTTCGTATGCAGCTCGAAGAGAGAATTAAATTTTCTTAAACAGAATGAAAAGGGGTAAACAGTTACAGATAAAAAAGAATGATATTTAGGTGGAAAAAGAATAGGAAGAAATTAGTAGAATTTGGGCGAAATGCAATTGGACTTTCAAAACTGAATTTGCAAAATGAAGATGAGGCTCAAACGTTAAATAATTCGTCTTTGAAGAGACATTTTAATCAGTTTTCACATACCCGTAGGCCGTAGGAGAATGAGGGAACAAAATGAGAATTGAATTGGTAAACTTTTAGGCTAAAAGACAAAAAAACAGACACTAAAAGGAAAAGTAAGGGCATTTAAGTGAATCAAAAAATGGGTAGGTTGCTAATCTACAACCATCATGTTGTAGGTTAGCAAAATTCTTTCAACATTATTTCTTTTTGCAAAGCAATTGAAAGAATTTGTTTCACCAAAAACTAATAAAACCGAAGTGAACATAGAACTACTGATCATCATTACAGTCTCATAAACACAATAGAAACCATGATACTTTAGTGAGTAACAGTTCTTTTATAATTCAACACTAATGCATCTATTCAAGACACAAATTAAGTCAAGAGTTAAATAAATCATTAATGAAAACTCCAATGAAGCACTTATCTGAGTATAATACCTGAGGTCAAGATCAGCTTTAGGGCATGGAAAATCATTACTACTCTACTAAGTTCACATGTCACCGGACTTTAGTAAAGGGAGCATAACTATGACAAATCACATATGAGAACTGCAGTAGCTATTTATTTGAGGGAATGAGATAGGAAGAGCGATAAAGGAAGTACACACAAAGGTTTTGCGCAAAGACAATACATACCCCAGAAACTTTAACAAATTGGCCATCTTTAGCAGTTCTAAGCTCAGCATCTGGGTACTGAGAAATGAAACCAACAATAGCTTTTCTTCCATAACAAGTATTCCATGTGAACACCACACTGACTATGGCAAATAGGACAACAACAACTACGAGAAGAATGGGATTGCGAACAGCACCAATGATAAAGCCACCAGCAATAAATCCCATCACAAATAAAAGAATGATGGACCAAAATATTGGTTTCGGGAAGTTCTTGCGGAAGGAGTATTCATCACGTTGGTTAATGCGAGTAACAGCTTGATTATGAACTATAGAATAATTCTGCAGCTTGATTGACCCTGTTGAATCCAAGGGACCTGACACTTTCCGAGGAGCTCCAGCAGAATTTAGAGGACCAGATGTAATAAGGCCTGTGGTAGGGAGAATTGGCGGGACAGGGCCAGAATTTTGACGGGACGAAACAGCACCTCCTCCAGCTTGAGGACCAGAGGACTTCTTTATAGGCACCCCGTGTTTATTTAAAGGCCCAGAGTTGGTCTTTTTCAGCGAAACATATCCAGGACCACCACCACCAGAAGTCATACGATTGACTGAATTAAGTTGACCTGAATGAGAAGTAGCACCACTAAACGATCCTGTTCTCAGTGGGGCATTGTTGATTGGTCCAGATTTCCGTGACCTCGAGCCATCTATTGGGGTAACAAACATTTTTCCAAGTTCTCCAGACCTTTTTATATCCCCACCGGTATAAGGCATGGCAACTGAGCTCATAGTCGGGGCCTTTTCTTTTGGCTGCTCAGGTCGGCCAGATACATAAAGGCCACCGCTCAACTGATGAGATGGGAATTGAGAACCCATAATGCCAACCTAACTATCAGCAGATATCCAATGACAATGCGCGAGGACAGTCCCTAACACCCTTGAACAGAAACTTGTTAACGGGCTCTAAAATTTACTTTAGCTCACCGTATCCAGCAGTGTGGTTGTACCTATTTCAATAGAAATACTGTTTAAACTAGATAGTTGTAAATACTACAACCACAACAACAAACTCAGGGTAATCCCACAAGTAGGGTATGGGAGGGAAGTGTGTACGCAGACCTTATCCCTACCTTGAGAAGGTAGAGAGGTCGTTTCTGATAGACTGCTCAAAGAAATATGAAAAAGAAGGCAGTAGCAACAGACAATACAACAGCAAGATAACCGAGGTTGAAGAAACAACATGTAGTAATAGAATCTAAAAATACGAAAATACAAGAATAATATCAATACTCCGTGAATGGAAAAGAAATGCATCCGACTACCTACTAACCCTTCTATCCTAATTCTTGACCACCACCACCCCTCCTATCAAGGGTCATGTCCCGGTGAGCTGAGGTTGTGTCATATCCTACCTAATCACCTCACCCCATAATTCTTAGGCTACCTCTACCCCTTCTCAAGTCCACTACGGCCAACCTCTCACACCTTCTTACTGGGCATCTGCACATCTCCTCTTCACATGTCCAAACTATCTAAACCTCACTTCCCGCATCTTATCCTCCACGGTGGCCACTCCCACCTCGTATCAAATATTTTCATTCCTAATCTTATCTCTCATGGTATGCTCACACATCCATCTCATACTACATTGTTAAAAAAGCACATCAAGGAAACTGATCCATCTTTAGAACAACATATATTATCACATAGTGGACTTAATGGGAAACTCAAACAGATCAAATCACAAAAGTATAAATCTGGATACCATTTTTTTAGTAATTAGCAGAATGTGAGAGATCAGAAATAATGGAGAATGCAGATAGATAGAGATGAGAAACCCTAAACTTGTGTGTATGTTAGGGATTTACCTAAGTAACATGATAGGTGGATCAACAGACTGGGCAGCGGGCAGCGCTTGTTGTTGTTGGTAATAATAATACTGTCTGTAGTGTTGCTTTGTTTGATGGGGAAACCAGACCCTCCACCTTCCTTCCTTTCTTTTCTACTACCACACTGTATCTCTTATGTATATCTCTCTATTTAATTAACTACCCTTTTCTCTGCCTAATATTTCTCTACATACCACTCAAGTTCTCAACTATTTTTTGTCAAATTTTCATGTATCATCTATGGTCATATATATTTTAAATATTCTTCACTTTACTTGAAATTATGGAGTTGAAGTTGAACATAGAGTTATGTGAAATAATATCTCAAATGGTAATTCAAATATGTATATTTTACTTATAAAGTCATTCAATTTTATTTTCTAGTAAAAAAAGTCACTCAATTGTGAGTGTTCACTCAGAAAGTAACTCAATTTTATTTTTTAACCAGAAAGTCATTTAACTATTGTCGTTTTACGCACTCAACTATAAGCATTTTACTCAGAAACTCACTCAACTTTGTTTTCTAACTACGAAGTCACTCAACTATTGGTGTTTCACCTACAAAGTCACTCAAACTAATTAATTAATTTTTTTAATTATATTTTGCTAATTTTTATTTAAAGTCAAAATTGTAAGAAATAAACCAGTACCCATTTTATTGACCCGGCCCACAAAAAAGAAGATACTGAAATCAATTAATCAGATTGACGTTGAAATGGAACATCTACTACTATTTTGCTAATTTGAGGTTGTTACTTGAAGTTTATAACACTTAAACTTTCAATTAGTTTTTAATCTATCATCTTACTTACTGTTGTATAATTAAATTTTCATATGCTACATTTATAAGATAACAGATGCTAGACTATTTTGTGACCCATGCGTAACCAATTCTATAAAGATTTTAAATTTAATATAGATTTTTAAAATCATCAACATAATTAAAATTGAAACTCATCTTAAAAAGTACAATATGGGGATGCAGGGTGCACAATATGGCAAATTGTTGAGGTATAGGCTTTGGGTCGGGTCACTAAAATGGTTAAAATGTGTATTTGCTTATTTCTTACATTTTTGGCTTTAAATAAAAATCAGTAAAATATAATTAATAAATCACTTAAATAGATTTAGTGACTTTGTATGTGAAACATCAATAGTTGAGTGACTTTGCGGTTAAAAAATAAAGATGGGTGACTTTATGAGTTAAACACACAACTGAGTGACTTTGTAGTTATAAAACAAAGTTGAGTGACTTTCTGAGTGAAACACTCATAGTTGAGTGACTTTCTGAGTGAAACACTCATAGTTGAGTGACTTTCTAGTTATAAAACAAAGTTGAGTGACTTTCTAGTTATAAAACAAAGTTGAGTGACTTTCTGAGTCAAACATTCATAGTTGAATGTGTTGGATATTACAGTGGATGTATGAAAATAGTATACAACTATTACTAGTGCTTAGAGAGGATAATCAATTACAATTTCAATATAATAGGCTTGAAGCCTAACATCAGTTGTCACAACATCAATAATTGTTGATGATCTTGATCTTCGGTCTTTGATCCTTCCTTGAAGTCTTGAGATCTTGGTTGAAACTGCAGCAAGCCCCTTGAGAACAACAACAACAATGTGTTTAGAAATCTGGAAATATAACAAGATAATTGGCTTGCTGAGTCGATCAAATTCTTGATTTATCCTTAAGATAATATTGTCATGTATATCCTTTCAACGGTTGTAATGACAACTTATCTTCCAAGATAAAACAACAATCAAACAAATGAGCAAAGAAAACTCAAGTGTTCGCTAGAATAGAAGGATCTTTGAGTGTGTAAGATTGCAAGAAAGGAAGAGATTTCATCAAGTCTTAAATCATCCAAGTGTAGAGAATACTTCTATTATGTATGTTCTTGTGTATAATATCTCACTCCTCAAATCTGAAATAAGGCATGGTTATAAAGTTTAGAGATGAGGGAAGGTGTTAATTGGGTGTTAATGACTATTAAGAGGGTTGTTCATGAGGCTCAATGAAGGGCCAAAACGTTCAAGAATAAGTGCCCAATGTTCCAATAACTTAATGACATTAAACTCTGAAAACGCCCGCATGTGGCCCGCAGAAGTCGCATCGCGTACCAAACTCTTGAGTTGGCGTCGTGGCCTCAGCACTGGCGCCATACCGCCAACTTGGTTTCGAACTTCGTGACCAAACTATAATTATAATAAAGTTTGGGTTCCAAAAGGATAATGTCGAAACACTCACCCACAAAATCACCCACGACTCCGACCAAGCAAGTGTGGGCCTAGTCTCGAACCCAAACACACCTAGGTCCTCCCTCCTTCAAACACATGGTTTACCCCTTGGGGTCTCAATCCCTTATTTGGTTTTGAGGCTTATATTATGAACAAATCTTCTTTTTCCTACCGATGTGGTAGATGTCTCACACCACTCTTCCATGTCTCAAACACCTTACTTCGCGGACCAATATCTCTTCCATTTCTCAATGGAATTTGGCAATTCTTGGCCCTACGATCATCTACTCACTTAGTAGATTACACACGTGTAAAGAACCAGGTTCTCCAACATGTGGAACCATGATGTGTAATTCATTGAAGATGGGCGGACCCAACCTCCACCAAAGGCAAATTTCCAACAATCCCCTATTGGAAGAGATTTTGGTGCACACACATGGTGCCTTCTTTCAGCAATATTTTTGGCGGATCAATGTTGCATCTGGAGAGGTAGCCGTAGCTTTGAACCTTCCATAGTAGAATACCATCGGACATATTTACTGCGCGGTGAACGTGATGTCTTGAACCGTCAGTGTTTAGTATATGTCAAGACAATGATATCAACACAACACCTTTCCTACTCAATTCTTCTTTGTGTTATGTCCGTCGTGGGTCGTGGACACCCTTGGATTCTTAAGTGCGTTCATTTGAGGCGGTATTTCCTCGCACTTAAATAGGTGATCTCCTATAAGGTATCATGCAATACCTAGTTTCACAAGCGTTAGGAACCATTAAAAGTTTCCCCAAACCTAACCTCAACTGTTGAGGATCATTAAAGGTTTTGGAAGCTTAACCTTTACCCCCTCTGTAGGTAGCACTTAATGTCTATCACGGGAATGACTTTGGATTATGTTTCTTAAGAAACCATTATCCAAAGTGCTCTTGCTTTCATCGGTTGCTCAACCGAACTTACAGCTTTAGTTTTCCATCAACCTTATTCCCGGATCTTCAGTCTGTAAGGTTGGGTGTCCGCTATATTGGTTCTTATTGATTGGATTTTAATCTAATTCCCCTAGACAGGCAGACATATTAATCTGTGGTTAACCCGTTAACTTTAAAGGGTCTGTTATATCCTTCGATTTGTAATCAAGGATGTGTCATCCGATCAACTGCCATACGATTTTATGTCTGCGACAAGTATGTCTAGACACCGTCATTCATGCTCTCACCGTGTCAAACTAGAGCAGCCACGAGTTACTCCTAAGAAGGGATATCCTCTAAGAGGTCATGAAGTTACTCAGCTTATTGTCATGCTTTGTGCAAAGTCATGACCTCCGACTCCATCATGAATCATCTGATGCAAGATTTCCTTAGAGGATTTTCCCAAGACACACCATGCACATTGGTGTTCTTCAGGTCTTATGTCCAGTTTGCATCATGTTGTTCTCCCAGAACTACTGGACATCCAGAATATCTATAGCGAATAATTCAGATGTCGTCACATCCAATTTAACCCCTTATATTGATTATTTCCAGAAGCACTAGTGAACCTTAGTTCAACTGGTCTTCTTTTATGAACCGATACCAGGTCATTTGCAGTGTGACCTGAGCATATCCCTCCTGGAATATGGGTGAACCATGATTCCAATAAACTCTATGATTTAAATCCATTGGTGACTTCAACGAGACTGTCAAGCTCCTCACAGAGGAGTTTGGAATCAGACCAGCCCGTTAGATGTCTTAGGGATTCCAACTTCTAAGATGTCATTTGTAGTACCCATATCATTTCATGTTGAAACATATATTTTAGGAGATACCATTCAATAGTAGAGTATGATCAAATGTTTAGTGCCAATATATTGGGATTGTTTCAGTTCGCACAGAGATTTGACAAACCGACATACTTTCTTCTCTTTCCTGAAACCACAAACCCATCGGGTTGCTCCGTATTCCTTTCTTTTTCCACTTTTGAACCTTTGTTTTTTTAACTGTTGGCTTTCTAACTTCAGAGCCAATGTTTCTGTTTTATCTGAAACTTTTAGGACCAAAATGTAGACATTTCCTGGACCATAAGGAATTTCAGGAAGAAGCCCAACATTTCTCAAAACTAACTCTCCGGTTAGGAAGGCTGTCTCGACATCCATGTCACGCAGGACTGCGATAACCCTGAATGTCTAAGCTATTCACATAGGAACACATGTCCCGATAGCCGAGGCCTTATACCCGTCAATATATTCATCTAATGTATACTCAACTCGAGTATCCACTTTTACAACCTAAAGGTTTTTCCCGGAGGAGGATCAACCATAACATAAGTATGGTTCTATCTGAAGGAATCTATTTCTTTGTTTTTAGCTTCTTTCCAAAGCAATGCTTTTGGAGTTAACAATTCTTTGTTAATTTTCCATGGTACATTTCAACCATACAAGCTAGAAGGCTTGGAACAAGTCTTTGTCCCCTCTTTTGCTCCGGTTTGGTTCAACATCTAGAATTCCTCAATTCTGTAGATCTGGAACATTAAATTCCGAATAGTCAGCAACTTCCTCGAGTCCTGTAGATTTGGAACATCTCGTTCCGTATAATTAGGCCCTCGCGGATTCTTGTTAACCTCGAGCAATTACTTCTTTTTCCTCTTCAAGGAAAGATAACTTCAAAGAATTCGACATTTTTTGACACCAAGATGCGAACCACACTACTGTTGTTTGCAGATCCAGTGGATATGCACTCTACAGTCTTAGGTACAACTCGACCTGTTTTTGGCTTAGGTGTTTCAACCCATTGCCACACTATCCCATATCACAACATTTGTATATGAGATTCTTTCCATATTTCACATGGAGGGTTATTCTTATCCTTAGGCGGAGTTTTATTAAGAATCGCATTAGCGGTAAGAATCGCCTTGCCACATATGTCTTGGGCATACGGATCTGCGCTTGGCTAACACCGTTAGTCTGAGGTGAGTAAGGAACAATCATTTGATAAATGATGCTTCGCATTCTCCCCCTCTATCACTACAAATTTCTCAATCCGTAGATTTTTAGCTTTTACTCCCAAAGCACCGCGGTCCTTCCTGAGAGGCACCGCGGTGCTTGAACTCCAGTTGACTACTGTAACATGGGCGGCTATGAAGTCGCGGTGCTTAAGTTCCAGTTACTACTGGAACTGTAAGCGTCAATTTCCAGGATCCAATCCCGTCGTAGGCACTGCGGCTCTTGGTCGAGGCACCGCGGTTCCGTTAGTTGCGCCGCAGTCCTTTATGGCTCTGCGACGATTTCTGGCTCGTTTCATCTTTGTTCTTACAACAAAGGATACAATACGTTGTATCATCATCAATTAAGATCACAACGTACTTGTCTTCCCCCTCTATTTATACAAACTTTAAATCACCCAAGTAGGTGTTACTAAGTTATAGAGGAGCGGTGCTTCTTTCTCTAATCCTTTGATGGAACAAAAAAGTGATTTGACCTCTTCGTCTACCTCACATTCATTTGAGGGTTTATGTCGACAGAAGACAACAATCTCAACTTAGTTATCTTTTGAATGACTTTCTATTTAACGTGTCTTAATCTATGATGGCATAGATGCACGAATTACAAAATATCATCCACTTGGCTACAGTTCTACTGTACCACTTTTGGTTATTATTGACCTGTGGGACATGAGGCGAAAAACTCAAACCATATTGTCCAACAGCGTCCTTGACACCAAGTTTAGGACATGTATCACCTCGTTTAAAAATGATCTCATTCCTTAAGTCCTTTTGAGGACAACTTCTTATATTTTGAAGGTAGCGTTGCTTCACATGAAAAATCTCTTGCCCGTGGTTAGGGAGTAACCGGATAATATGTGATCTCTGGCCCACTCCAGTTGTCTTGGCAGACTTGTCCAATTTCTTTTCTGCCTTTCTCTTGGCCTTCAGATCTATTGAGATCTGGTAACTCTGAACCACTCCAGTCGCCCGGAGGCTTTGTATGACTGAGTGTCTAACATCGTCAATTCATGTAATGGATCTAACCCACTCCAGTCGCCCGGAGGTTTTATATGACTGAGTGTCCGCTACTATCCTGTCAGAAGACGGATCTTCTGTCGTAAATGTTGACAGGATTGTCACTAGTCCTCTAGTCCTTCTCTTTAGTCCTCTAATCTTCTTCCCTTGCTTAGGATCGTCCATAAAATTATTTTATTACAATCTAAGTCCATATCTTTTAGGCCGTTGTTTATAACAGTCCAATATTTAAACGGGAAGGTAAGTGAGATTAAACTTTATGATTTTAAGGTGTAGTGAATATAAAGATATACTTTCATATTTGTAGCCTTATTTAGTTCATTTTAATCAGACATCTTTTAATCTCATTTTTTACAAGGAATAAATAATTAACTCATACCTTTGGGATTTGGTCCACGTTCGTCACGTGTCCAAATCCTCCTTACCATAAGATGGAGGCTTATTCTTACAAGATGAACCATCATCTCCAGCCTTCTCCTCAAGTTCTAATTTATATCATCAACCTTTGTAGACACTTGTTTACACCACTCTCGGGAGCGGTGACAACAAATCTTCTTTGACCCTTAGCCTTTCCAACAAGACTATCAACATTATCTTTCAAGTTAAAGATCAATCATTGAGATCTCACCTTTGACGAAAATAGATTTGTAACTATCGTCAAAGAGAGACCCAAACTCGCACCAGAATTGTTGGCCCTTCTCTTTCTAGCACTAGTACAATATTATTTTAAGACTGTTGGATATTACAGTGGATGTATGAAAATAGTATACAACTATCACTAGTTCTTAGAAAGGATAATCAATTATAATTTCAATATAATAGGCTTGAAGCCTAACATCAGTTGTCACAACATCAATAATTGTTGATGATATTGATCTTCGATCTTTGATCCTTCCTTGAAGTCTTGAGATCTTGGTTGAAACTGCAGCAAGCCCCTTGAGAACAACAACAACAATGTGTTTAGAAATCTGGAAATATAACAAGATAATTGGCTTGCTGAGTCGACCAAATTCTTAATTTATCCTTAAGATAATATTGTCTCGCATATCCTTTCAACGATTGTAATAGCAACTTATTGTTAAGTGTATTTTGTATACACTTTTGAGTCCTTTTTAGTAAGTATTTTACTATTTTATTTTACGTTTAGTATAGTATTAGGTGTGTTTTTCTTTCATTTTGTGTCACAACGATCATAAAGGAGAAATATACTACTTTTAAGGATGAAACGAGCTTAATTGAGATGAAATCTGCACAAGCACAACCCAAGGAATTAATTCTAAGAAGTGCCAAAAAGAACAGAAGAAATCTAGCAGATTTCGGACAGAAATCAAAGAGGCACCGCGGTGCCTGGCCAGGTAGCACCGCGGTGCCATGGAACCGTGGTCAGGAAAATTAGCACCGAGGCGTAAAAATTGTTGAAAGTCTGAAACTGAAACACCGTCGAAGGCACCGCGGTGCCATATGTCCAGTGAACTATAGTGATTTCAGGAGAATTAGCACCGCGGTGCCTGGAGGCAGAACCGCGGTGCCGACGCGTATCTTTCAGGTGTCCTGGGCCGAATTAGACAGGGTTTTGAGGGTCCGAAAGACGACTTTTCTCAGCTATAAAACTCCTAAACCCTGGCAGCTTTTAATTACCTTTTATTCTACTTTGGAGAAGAGAACGACGACTACAAGCTACAATTGGAGACATCTTATTGTTCAAGTTATTTTCTTTCCCTTATTTTATTTCAGTTATGTTGAATTGTAATTTAGTTCTTGGCATGACAATGTTTAGGAGCTAATTACTTTAGTAGGGTTTCCATCGAATCTTCTTGAAGCTCTTTCATATAGTTAATGCATTAGTTATTGATTTCTTCTTCAACGTATTAAGATCTATTCAATATTGTTATGATTGCTTGATAATTAACTAGCTATTAATTGTCATCACTTATATAATTTTGAATCAAAAGTCTGAAAGGTGAGATATGAATATGCTGTAATTGTCTAGACATAGGTTAAAATCGTGAACGAAAGTACCCTGATACTTGTGTAGTTATTAAAGGTTATTGTTCTTAATCCTCCTGTGTGGTAAAACTTATCATAGAAATATAGAAGGTTTCTGCATTAGGTTGAGCTCTTGTATGTCCTAACCAGAATATAATGACAGATTAGTTAACCTGCTATCTTAATAAGAAGAAGAATCGTTAGCATTGCATTAACACGTGAAAGAGTGGATAGTTGAGGAGATTGAAAGACCTATTCCCTTCATAACTGTTATAAACTCAAAGTATTATAATCTTTAGTTTATTTTCTGCAGTTAGTCATAATTCTTAGTTATAAGTCTCAAACTAAAGAACGTCAACCAAATAGATATCATAGAATAGATAACCGATACTTAATAAATGTTAAGTGTATTTTTATACACTTTTGAGTCCTTTTTAGTTAGTATTTTACTTTTTTATTTTGCGTTGAGTATAGTGTTAGGTGTATTTTTCTTTCATTTTGTATCACAACGATCATAAAGGAGAAGATACTACTTTTAAGGATGAAACGAGCTTAATTGAGATGAAATCTGTACAAGCACAGCCCAAGGAATAAAGCCTAAGAAGCCAAAGAATGAAGAAATCGCGATTCGGACAAAAATCAAAGCACCGGTGTTCGCCAAGTAGCACCGCGGTGCCATGGAATCGCGGTCAGGAAAATTAGCACTGAGGCGTAAAAATTGTCGAAAGTCCGAAACAGTAACACCGTCGAAGGCACCGCGGTGGCATATGTCCAGTGAGCTATAGTGATTTCAAAAGAATTAGCACCGCGGTGCCTGCCATCGGAACCGCGGTGCCGATGTGTATTTTTCAGGTTTTTCTGGGCCGAATTGAACAGGATTTTTATGGTCTGAAAGGCAACTTTTCCCCAGCTATAAAACCTCAAAACCCTCACCTTATTTTAGATATATTATATCTTATATACCATATACCATAATATAATTGATACTTTTGGGAGGCAAGAATGAGGCTACAATTGGAGACTCTTATTCAAGTTCTTTTCCTTTCCTTTGCTTTATTTCAGTTTATGTTGGATTGTAATCTAGTTCTTTACATGACAATGTTTAGGAGCTAATTACTTTAGTAGGGTTTCCATCGAATCTTCTTGAAGCTTTTTCATATAGTTAATGCATTAGTTATTGATTTCTTCTTCAGCATATTAAGATCTATTCAATATTGTTATGATTGCTTGATAATTAACTAACTATTAATTGTCATCATTTATATGACCTTTTCAAGGTCCGAATTCAACATCCAAACGCCACTTTTAAGGCCCAACAATCCAATCAATAAAAAGGGGATTACACGCATAATCTTGGACGTGTAAAATTCTGCCCCACAATACATAACAACTAATTCAATAAGTTTAAGGTAGTATCTTAGCTATAACGTGCTCACATATCATTCTTATTCAATCCTTTCAAATCCAAATTGTTTTTCTACATGCAATATACCTAAAAGCATTATCGACAACTACAAGTCCTTTCTTTCACACATGGAACACAATTTTACTTAAAAAGGTGAATAGATTGTTACCTTAGAGTTCACCCAAAAGTCCAACAAATTTCACTTGCCTTCTTTCCACAATCACCTCCACAAACCTCCTACAAGTTTGTAAACATGTTTCCTTCTTGCCATCTTTTGAATTTTCTCTAGGCCTTGGATTCTCCTTGAATTTTTAGAGAGAAGGAAGAGGATTTAATTTTAGAGAAGGAGAGCTTTGAAGAATGACCAAGTCTTCAAGACTTGGTCAATAAATAGTGCTTCCACATTAATCATATGAGGACACTTGTCACCCTCCCATGGCCCTTTTAAAAGTAACTTGATTTTTCCAGCATTTCACAAAACTCCGCTCGGCCATGCACTGAAACCTCCGAGAATCTCCAAGATTTCCGGCTGCACACGACTGCCCGGCCCGTGGATCGTGCCTTACCCGGCACCCAAGTAGTCATACATCGAGAAATCGCGGAATATAAAACAACCAAGATATGAAACAAGATAAATAAGACACGCTTGGAAAAGTCGCTTTCGCATATATGTATATAAGTACCCCAAAATGAACATATCCCAATCTTACAACAGGTCTACAGACTTCTAAGAGTTTAAAACAACAATGGCGGGACAGGGCCCCGCCATACCCCTGAATGCAAATATCTACAACGACAGGGGACCATACCAAAATGCTAAGCCTCCGGAGAAACGGAGCTTTCCCAACGCCGAAACAGTGATCCTAAGAACGGGATCAACAAGAGAGTACATTTACTGCATGATGAACGCAGCCCCGGAGGTCAAGACAGTACCAAGTATGTGAAATCAAAATATCAGAAATGAAATCATAGTAGTCTATATAAAGCAGAGAGACATGTATGATAACCTAAACTACGATTCACAATAAATAAGCAAATATGTCAAGTCGTGGACTCACGCCTCAAAGTCATCATAAAACCGCACGGTAAGTACGAAGGCATAGCCGACTACTAAAACCCACGCACAAACAAGGTCAGAAATCAGATCATGAGATCTGTCTGCATCACATGATCAAAGCCGCCACTCGCGCGCAGATCTAATGTGCGCGTCAGCCCCGAACTTCCCGTAGCCCGCACGGGCCACCCAATGGACCGCATGAGGTATTCCCGCATCGAGGGTAGCTACTCCCCGACAGCGCCCCGACTCGCCGTCCGCACGCCACAAAGACCGCATGACCACAAGGGCCGCGATACTAACACGAACTCCGTAGTTCCGCATAGGTCATACAGACCTGCATAAGTTATTCTCGAATCATAGTTCACTAGACCCGCGAGTCACCCCAGATCGGAGGGCTTAACCCCTAATTATGAGTGATATAATATCATCATAACAAATTATCGTTAAACAACCTAAGCACAACAAGTGGAAAACCCTTTACACAAACATCACAAGATACTAACTCACGTAAGATCCTAACATGTTTACTTATCAAGTCAACAAGAAAGTATTACAAGACTATCACAAATCAATACAATCAAGTTATTCACACAAGGTACTTTCTATATTAAGTTAACAAGTTCGGGTTTTTAGCCCCAAAGTACTTTATGTATTACTCTTTTAAAAGATCCGTTTCTTTCACAAAAGTCACACAATACCCGTAGTATAAAAATAAAGTGATTATCTTTTGAAGTAAATCAAAACATTTGTCTTTGTAAAATCAAGTAACAACATTCTTTTCCCAACGCTTAAGTTTGCCTAATTTCAATTACTCAAGTTTCTCATTTTCGAAAGGTTTCGTAGTTCATAGTTTTAATCCTTTAAAACAATTTGAGAAACATATACCTTATGTGTGAGTAAGTTATTATTGTTCATAACAATCTTATTACAGCAGCCATGATCTAGGAAATGTAATATCATTTTGTCTCATCTTAGCTCCTATGCAGATGGAAGTTTCTACTGGTTTTAATAATACTTTATTAGTCAAAACATTTCCCTTTATTAGCTTTGTGGTTTGTTCGACATTCATTCTGATCGGTAAAACATCATTCCTTTTGAAAACCAAAAATACTATTTACTCACGAATGAGGTTTCACACTTTTTCACGTTAGTATAATTAAGTCAAGTCTCTTATTTTCTTAAATCATTAAATCATTCTTTTTATCACTCTTAAGCCGTTATACCTAACTTCCCATAAAGCTAGTATAACTCTTAAGCTTTTAAAACCAAGTGTTACTCTTACAAAGGTTTCTTAATTCTTTTGAACTACTTCAGATTCTTTTTATTCAGGCTTAAGTCAAAAGACATTGCCGTAATTATTATTCAGGCTTAAGTCCGAAGACATTGCCGTAATTATTATTCAGGCTTAACACACGTACGTCTACCGTACTATATACATATTCTTTAAAATATCATGCTCAAGAGGATAGGAAGAATCACATACCTTCTCGGCGAAATCCACCTGCCAAGTTGAATATGTCGCACAGAATCGACTATAATACCAACACGCCCATCAACGCTCAGATCAGATCGCATAAAGCTCAAGCGCAGGGTTCGCTATTCTATGGATATTTGGGCAGCACTTCCCTACCCGTGAGCTACTCAAGTTCATCGTGAAAACGATCCTATGTAAGTACGCTTCTATTATTCTTCTTTAAACCCTTCATCGTGATACGATTCAATTCTATTCTTTAATATCCTTCTAAGTATTTATACTTATTCCTATACTTCTAAAGATGTATATTCTAATTACAAAAGGAGGATAAGGATATTTACCTCGTAAGCCCAATAATATCCTAGATAAAAGTCGCTCCCGAGCAAGGTTTATCTCTACTCCAAGACGCTCCAACGCGCTCCAAGAACCCTTATAAGTTCTTCATAACTTCAACTAAGTACTGTGGGTTTGGGCTAGTAATTGGGCATTATAACAATACTAGAAGGCAACATTTCTACCAGGAGGGGTAGGTTTCTGCCAGCAGTGGTAGCCTGCTAAGCTTCTCCAAAAGGGTGTTTGGACGAAAGTGGGCTCGAGGGAGAGGAGAGGATTTTCAAGACTTGAAGGCTTTTGTGGATGAAGAACTCTTCATCACAAGAGGGTATTTATAGGTCAAGACATGGACAACCAACGGCCAAGATGATGCCAAGTGCAAGGCAAGTGTAGGGTGAGGATTAGGGCAAGTGTCCTTGGCCAACTTGCACACAAAATATCCTACCAACTCCAAGACAAAATCGACAACCCAATCGCCCTAAAGACGCCTCAAGTCCATCAATCGGAGGTGACAAGTGTCGCCTCCCGTTGGTCCGAATGTTTCGCCTCTCGGAAAAATCCGCAAAAATTAGAAATGACATAGCGGAATTTATCCTACGCGAGTTTAGTAAAACGTTTAAAAAACGACTTAATCGGGTGTCACAGACAAAGTGAAATTCGCCAAGCCACCTGGGGGTGACACGTGTCGCCTCCTACTGGCCCAAAATATTTCATCTTCCAAAATATCCACAATGGCCAAAATCTCAAAACAAAGTGGCCCCACAAAATCAGAATTTTCTCCGTGGGCCCCACGTGACCATTTCCGAAAATAAAATTCCATAATTCTCTAATATTCCAAGAAGTCCGAATACCAAATCTGGGAATCCAATTCCCATTAACGAACCTTTTTCCTTCACAAAAACCGGAAACTTTTCCGTGGACCAATCACCTCTTCCTTCCTTTCCACTTCAATGTCGTATTCTCGCACGCACGCCCTCGCATACATACCCCGGAACTACGGGTATAACATTCTCCTCCTTAGAAACATTCGTCCCGAATGTTCCTTCTGGTCTCAAACAAACAGCGCCAAGATAGTCCCATCGCTATACTTACGGAAACAACCATGCCACACCTGGCCACAACACAACAAGCGCACATACTTATCTCCAAGTCCACGAGGAATCACCTCAATCACAAAAGAAACTCCTACTCGAGGTCTAAAAAGATACTCCCTTCGCACCTACTCTTTACAAACGAAATGATCACACCTATGCCTGTAATACATGCCGCTTCTTCCTTTCTCGTGCACTTCTCGCATACACTCGAACTCTTTCTCATAACTTACCATGTTTCCTGATCGCTTCCTACCGACTGAAATGGCAATGACCTCTTACGATAAGCTTCACCCTATTCACGCCCTGCTGAACAAGTACGAACCAATTATCTGCACCTCGCTTACATCGAATCAATCGATCGGCAATCTTACACTAGCGCTTATAAAAAGGCTCCAAACGGCGACACCCGAATACTGAAACGGTAGCTATATAATACATACTCAACAAGAGGCGAAGAGTCCTTACATTACTCCCAAATCCAACCATCGCCCGAGGGTGAATGCGACACCGAGATTCACCGAGTTCCTAACCTTGCTCGGTAACTCTTCCGTAAAAGAAACCGTAACTTGACTCCGTCAGCCATAAGGTGAAGGTAGGCACCCCGTGCAGCCTTACAACCTTCTTGAAATAATCATCTCGCAACTTACTACCGAGTACACGGTTTGACTAAAAGATAAGACGGGTTGACCCCATCGCCCGACTCATCGGTCGAACACATCCACGAACTCGTACAATGGTTAACTAAACCTGGGCCTAACACCCTCGTGACCCTAACACAAAGCGGGACCATCACAAACTGACCCCACCACCATACAGGCCGCGGGTCGACCCGCCACATGGCCTCAACCCGACCCGGCAACGCGCAAAACACTAGCTCCCTGATTCGGAACAATCTCACTAATCACGTTACGAAAACTTAGCGGTCTTCTAAGCTCAACTACCCTCTTTCATTTCTCATCACTCAGGGACTTATCCCATAAATATGTCTCACGTATACTATGCACTTCGATAAGGGTCAAACATGAAATAATTCTTTTACCAAAGATGGCCTCGCCTCTAAGGTCTCTACGTATACATTCTAAGGCTCCCACTTTCTCTATCCCCCAATCTTTCCCGATTAACTAATCATGATTCCCAATCACAGTTAACACAATGCTATCTGAAAATAATACTTAAGATATTCGCTACACATATAAATCTCTAAAGGGTTAAGGATATACCTGTATCTACGCGGCACTTCCCCGTGTCGTTTAATCAATCCCGCTGCGCATACCGGGAAGGTGATGAACTATCCATCGATCCCGGCGTGAGTCCCTACATCCCCGCCAACTCGTTGGACAATCTCTCGCAAATGGCCCGCTGGCCGCGAAACATAACAAGCTACCGCAGGCACGACACTCCCAAAAATGACATCGACCACAACGACCACACCGGCGGGGGTGGCCTCCTCAGCTAACACCCATTCCTCTCCGCACCATCAATCCGCGAATCGACCGGTAGGCCGAGTCTTCCTACTGCATCCTTCCTCATAGAACATTCCTCGCTATACGGCCCGACGCCGCAAAAACAAGCACCGTAAAAAGACGCACTTCCGGGATACGCCGCCACACTGTGAACACCGAGGAAAATCAACTCGCGAGGGACACTCTTCACCGGCGAGGCGTATGTCTAATTCACGAGGCGGTTCGCCGAGAGTTACCAAATGATCCCGCCAATCGGGCCTCTTCGCGATCTTGTTTAACTGCCGATCTCTACATCTCTCACCACGCACATAATCTCGAACGCAAGCTCGCTCATTCTCGATCAAGAGCTACTTCTTCACAACCCTTCTTTAGATAATCATCAATATCTCGTATACCGGCATAAAATACTCGCCGCCAAATCCTCGCTAGTAACAGGCCGTCTCCTTCCAATCCATATTTTCGCTTCCAAGTCGTGAATCAAGGTCCAGATGTCATGGCCGCAGAGAATCGGCCGCCACGTGCAAACATCGCTGGCCGCGACGCCTCGTAACTCCTCGCATGAAGCATCACCTCAGTGATGATTGGGCTGTTCTTCTAACTCTCTCAACTCCACTCGCAGCCTCCCGGCCGCTTTCGCTCTTCGGGCCCGAGTTGCTCGGCGCGAGGCATCACCGTAAAGGAAAGGAATACGTTAGGGGTCCAACTTATAACACTTTCTAAAGCACGATCTCGAGTGAGAAGAATGGAAACCAATCCTAAATATCCTATAGCCTCCTCGATTATTGTGGTGCACAACACACCGATAATCAAGACTCTACTAGATACGGTCGTAGACACTTTCCGATGATTAATCGCTCGATACCACTTTGTCACGACTGCCCGGCCCGTGGATCGTGCCTTACCCGCACCCAAGTATTCATACATCGAGAAATCACGTGAATATAAAACAACCAAGATATGAAACAAGATAAATAAGACACGCTGGGAAAAGTTTTCTCGCATATATGTATATAAGTACCCCAAAATGAACGCTACATCCCAACCTTACAACAGTCTACTGCACTTAAGAGTTTAAACAACAATGGCATGGACAGGCCCCGCCATACCCTGAATGCAAATATCTACAACGATAGGGACCATACCAAAATGCTAAGCCTCCGAGAAACGGAGCTTTCCTAACGTCAAACGGTGATCCTAAGAACGGATCAACAGAGGAGTACCTTTACTGCAGCATGAACGCAGCCCCGGGAGGTCGATAACAGTACCAAGTATGTGAAATCAAAATATCAGAAATGAAATCATAGTAGTCTATATAAAGGTGAGACATGTATGATAACCTAAACTACGCTCACAATAAATAAGCGATATGTCAAGTCGTGACTCACGCCTCAAAGTCATCATAAAACCGTGACGGTAAGTACGAAGGCATAGCCGCTACTAAAACCCACATAAAACAAGGTCAGAATCAGATTATGAGATCTGTCTGCATCATTACATGATCAAAGCCGCCACTCGCCGCAGATCTAATGCGCGTCTAGCCCCGAACTTCCGTAGCTCGCACGGGCCACTCCAATGGCCCGCATGAGGTATTCTCGCATCGAGGGTAGCTACTCCGGCAGCTGCCCCGACTCGCCGTCCGCATGGCCACAAAGACCGCATGACCACAAGGGCCGCGATACTAACTCGAACTCCGTAGTTCCAAGATAGGCCATCTGCACTGCATAAGGTATTCTCGAATCATAGGTCACTAGACCCGCCTGAGTCTACCCCGCATCGGAGGGCAGCTTAACCCCCGGAATTATGAGTGATATAATATCTTCATAACAACTTATCGTTAAACAACCTAAGCACAACAAGGGAAAACCCCTTTACACAAACATCACAAGATACTAACTCACGTAGCATCCTAACATGTTTACTTATCAAGTCAACAAGAAAGTATTACAAGACTATCACAAATCAATACAATCAAGTTATTCACACAAGGTACTTTCTATATTAAGTTAACAAGTTCGGGTTTTTAGCCCCAAAGTACTTTATGTATTACTCTTTTAAAAGATCCGCTTTCTTTCACAAAAGTCACACAATACAGTAGTATAAAAATAAAGTGATTATCTTTCAAGTAAATCAAAACATTTGTCTTTGTAAAATCAAGTAACAACATTCTTTTCCCAACGCTTAAGTTTGCCTAATTTCAATTACTCAAGTTTCTCATTTTGAAAGGTTTCGTAGTTCATAGTTTTAACTTTAAAACAATTTGAGAAACATATACCTTATGTGTGAGTAGGTTATTATTGTTCATAACAATCTTATTACAAAGACCATGATCTAGGAAATGTAATATCATTTTGTCTCATCTTAGCTCCTATGCAGATGGAAGTTTCTACTGGTTTTAATAATACTTTATTAGTCAAAACATTTCCCTTTATTAGCGCTTCTGTGGTTTGTTCGACATTCATTCGATCCAGAAACATCATTCCTTTTGAAAACCAAAAATACTATTTACTCACGAATGAGGTTTCACACTTTTTCACGTTAGTATAATTAAGTCAAGTCTATTATTTTCTTAAATCATTAAATCATTCTTTTTATCACTCTTAAGCCGTTATACCTAACTTTCCATAAAGCTAGTATAACTCTTAAGCTTTTAAAACCAAGTTTTACTCTTACAAAGGTTTCTTAATTCTTTTGAACTACTTCAGATTCTTTTTATTCAGGCTTAAGTCAAAAGACATTGCCGTAATTATTATTCAGGCTTAAGTCCGAAGACATTGCCGTAATTATTATTCAGGCTTAACACACGTACGTCTACCGTACTATATACATATTCTTTAAAATATCATGCTCAAGAGGATAGGAAGAATCACATACCTTCTCGGCGAAATCCACCTGCCAAGTTGAATATGTCGCGCGCAGAGAATCGACCTATAATACCAAATACGCCCATCAACGCCTGCATCAGATCGCATAAAGCTCTAAGCAGAGGGTTCGCTATTCTATGGATATTTGGGCAGCACTTCCCTACCCGGTGAGCTACTCAAGTCTACTGTGAAAACAGTCCTATGTAAGTACAGTTCTATTATTCTTCTTTTAAACCCTTCTACTGTGATACAGTTCAATTCTATTCTTTAATATCCTTCTAAGTATTTATACTTATTCCTATACTTCTACAGTATGTATATTCTAATTACAAAAGGAGGATAAGGATATTTACCTCGGTAAGCCCAATAATATCCTAGATAAAAGTCGCTCCTGAGCAAGGTTTAGCTCCTACTCCGCACGCTCCAATGCGCTCCAAGAACCCTTATAAGTTCTCCATAACTTTCAACTCCGACGTCCTATCGACGAACGGTTTGTTGCGTTGGGAACTAGACTCAACGAATGTTCCTTCTATGCTTACTCACATCACAAAATCGACATAGACCATATTAACTATTCTTCTTGCTAAAAGAGCGCTCTACACGACCACAACAATACTTAAGCATAATTGCCAAATTAAAAACTAACAAGCAGGAATGTGGGTTACCTGGAGGTGTAGGAAACAAGTGAGGATACTTCTTTATCATGTCCTCTTCTGCTTCCCATGTCATTTCCTCTCTATTCTCATTCCGCCATAAGACCTTGACGGAAGCCACATCCTTTGTCCGCAGTCGCCTAACCTGACGAT
This sequence comes from Przewalskia tangutica, assembly GCA_029844215.1. Classification (NCBI taxonomy): domain Eukaryota; kingdom Viridiplantae; phylum Streptophyta; class Magnoliopsida; order Solanales; family Solanaceae; genus Przewalskia; species Przewalskia tangutica. The sequence continues at coordinate 131,374,075 of CM056720.1, read as the reverse complement.
CGAGTATCGCTATGGGACTCTCCTCATATGATAACCCCTCTGTCACCTGGACATCATAAATCGGGTGCACTCTAGATGGATCTCCGATACACTTTCGCAACATAGACACATGAAAAACTGGATGTACTGCCTCCAGATCGGACGACAGATCCAACTCATAGGCAACCTTGCCTACCCTACGGACAATCTGATAAGGCCCAATGTACCTGGGGCTAAGTTTACCCTTCTTCCCAAATCTCATCACACCCTTCATGGGTGATACCTTTAGGAAGACCCAATCATCCACCTCAAACTCCAAGTGTCGACGCCGATGATCTGCATACGACTTCTGTCGACTCTGAGCTGACAATAACCGCTCCTGGATAAGCTTCACCTTATCCACCGCTTATTGAATTAAGTCCGGCCCGACTAACTGAACTTCTCCCACATCAAACCAGCCTATCGGTGACCTGCACTTCCTCCCGTATAAGGCCTCATAAGGCGCCATCTGGATACTAGAATGGTAGCTGTTATTATACGCAAACTCCACAAGAGGTAAATAGTCCTCCCAACTACCCCTGAAATTAATAACACAGGCCCGCAAAGATATCCTCGTTGTCGATAGTACGCTCCGTCCGTCGGCCTCGAGGATGAAACGCGATCGAGACTCACATGTGTCCCTAATCCCTTCTGGAAAGACCCCCAGAAGTTAGCCGTGAACTGGGCTCCTCTGTCTGAAATAATCGATATAGGAACTCCGTGCAGTCTCACAATCTTTCTGATATACAATCTAGCATAATCCTCGACCGAAAAAGTCGTCCTGACTGGATGAATGTGGGCTGATTTCGTCAGCCTGTCGACAATAACCCAGATGGAATCATGCTTCCTCTGAGTGTGAGGTAACCCTGTAATAAAGTCCATATTGATCACCTCCCACTTCCATGTTGGAATCTCTATCATCTGCAACAGCCCACCAGGCTTCTGGTGCTCCACCTTGACCTGCTGACAATTCGGACACTGCGCCACAAACCGCGCAATGTCCCTCTTCAGGCCATCCCACCAATAAATACCTCTGAGGTCGTGGTACATCTTAGTCGACCCCGGATGAATAGAGTAACGAGCACTGTGTACCTCCCCCAGAATCTGCTGACGAAGTCCTGCTACATCGGGAACACATAACCTGCCCTCAAATCTTAGCACCCCATCAGGTGCTACTTCAAATAGACTTTTCTCCTCTCGAAGAGCCGTATCTCGATACCGTATCATAATCGGATCCTCATACTGTCGCCTCTTCACCTCCTCGACAATGGACGATTCGGCAACCTCTCGAACCCGAACCCTACTACTATCAGAACCAACCAAACGAACCCCAAGGCTCGCTAGCTGGTGTAACTCGCGGACCATGCCCCTTTTCTCTAGCCGCACATCTGACAGACTACCCATCGATCTGCGACTAAGGGCATCTGCCACTACATCGCCTTCCCCGGGTATAGATATCGACATCATAATCCTTAAGTAGCTCTAACCACCGCCTCGCCGCAAGTTCACTCCTCCGTCAAGATATATCAGAGGCTCTTGTGGTCTGTGTAAATATCCACATGAACCCCATATAAATAATGCCTCAAGATCTTCAAGGCATGAATCACTGCTGCCAACTCTAAGTCATGCGTGGGGTAGTTCTTCTCATGCTTCCTGAGCTGTCGAGATGCGTAAGCTATAACTTTACTGTTACACCCCGTAACTCCAGGACATGTATAAGAGAAAGTACGTAAGGAACACAAGACTTGGAAATTGGTACGAAAGGAAAAATTGTTGTTCCGCCGGAAAATCTTTCGAGCGTCGGAAAGGAAAAATGTTCGTTGTTAAGAATTGGATTCTCAAAATGCATTATTTGAAGAGTATGGAACTTATTAACATTATGGAAATTTATTTTTACGGATTTGGTCACGTGGGGCCCACCCGAGGAATTTTACGTTTTGCGGGGCCACGAGGGTTACAGAATTTTATGGACGAATGAGAGGGCGGCACGTGGCACCCCCCCACATATGGTCTTGGATGATTTTGGTAAGGGTAAAATGCTCATTGACCATCAAGGAAGATAAGTCTTCAAAGCTTGAGATTGTTGACCAAGTCAACTTGTCCACTTGGCTTAACATTAATTGTCCTTCATCCTAGCCCACAAGTGTATTAATCTAAGCCATCCAATGTGTTATATAAGTATACTACACTAGTGCAAGACAAGCTCTTCAAACACTTAGAAATATTTAGAGAACCTTTGTTCTTCAACAATAGCTCTCGGGTTCACCTATCTTGCCACAAGAAAAATTTGTAGTTTTGATACATTATTCACAAGACTTAAACCCAAGGTCCCTAAGTATATTGTAAGGATATATCAATAGAAAGATTGAGGAAAAATGACGTTTTCACGTTAGTCGCAAGGCGAAAACCTAAGTAGTTTTCCTAGTTTTGGATTGAAATGGAAGAGAAGTTGGCTGTGAACTTCTAAAGGCTTCAAATAGCGGATTGGAGCGTAAAGGAAAGGAGCTAAGAATTGCTAAGGCGCGACTTTGAATCTTGGAAATTTTAAGGGCTTATAAAGGTATAAATCTTGTCGTTTTAGCAATTAAAGTTTACTTTTTGTTGTAGCTATGGATATTAGCAAGAATGAGGTATATGTTATGAAGTTTGATAAGTATATTGGCTATTGGAACCCTAATCCGAAAACTAGCATGTTTAGCCTTAAGATTACAATTCAAGTTGATTATTAGTTTAAGTCGCCGACGTCATTGTATAAAGAAGGAAATTGTAGTTGTTGAAGTTGTTTATGACTATATAACATGTTAGACCTTAGAACTTGGAATTGGAAAAGAATTGGAAAAGACTTAGTGTGGTTGTATAAGTTGGCAGAGAATGGCTTTAAATATGGAACTACTTCGTATGAATTGTGGGGCGGAATTTTACACGTATTGTAAGGCGTGTAATCCCCTTTGATTGGTTGGTATGTTGGGCCTTAAATGTGGCATGTTTGGTTATTGTATTCGGCCTTGAAAAAGGTGGCAAAGTATGTAGAAACAAAGGAAGTGCTGCCCGATTTTCCGTAGAATAAGAGACCGTATACTTAGTATTATTCTACGTTAGAAACTAGAGATTGATAGTCATGTTGTGACCCTTATAGGTTGACAAATCTACGTACGGCGTATTCGTCTTAGCTTGTGGATTTAGCCGAAAATGTATGTCAACTATCTCCTCTTCTAGCATGATTCCTTAAGATAAAGAAAGTATGTCCTACTCCTTAAATGATCCATTCCTTGGTTGTATTTGGATTGCCTAAAATAGAATTTGTTCTATGTACTTCCTTGATTGTACTTTGATGTTTAAATTGTAAGTTGTATAATCCATTTCCTTAGTGAAGTTTGGATTCTTAAGAGTGAAAGTATTTTACTTAAAGTACATAGAGTCTTGAAAAGGAAGTGGTTTCCAAACCTTTTGGCTAGTGCCTTAATTCCAAAACCTAAGGGTTGTTATAATGATTTTAGGGGAGTTAAAGGAGTGATTTACTTGAGGTTTAAAAGTAGAGGAAACTTGTTTTCTAAATATTAAGAGACTTGAAGTATTTTTGAAAGTTAAGAACTTGATTTGTAAGTATGTGGTACTTGGTTTTAAAAGTATAAGTCTCTTGGTTATAAAAGGAATGGATTTGTCTAAAACCATAAAGGGTTATAACGGCTTTATGGGAAGTTGATTATAACGGCTTTATGGAAGGTTAAGAAAGTTGTCTATTTTGATTAATGGGGCATAAGTTGCCTAGATTGTGAAAATTTGAAGTTACTTGATTTCAAGCTTTGAAATGAGTTTTCTAAAAGTGTAGTAACTTACTTTGAAAAATAGACACACCTTGATACTACGGGTGTTAGTATCTTGGGGTTTTACATAAAAAAGAGTCTTTTGAAAAGAATGTACGTACGTAGTACTTTGGCTTGTTTAATTGAGAATTATTCTATGTGTGCCTTGATAAGTACTTTGGCTTGTTTAATTGAAAATTATTCTATAAGTGCCTTGAGTTTATAAAATGAAAGTCTATAGATTTTATGAACTTGCCTATGTGTGTTGGTGATAGTCTTTGAGTGCAAGTATTATGTTTTATTACATTGCCGCGACTCTCCGTGGAGTGGTCCGTCATTGTAAGTTTACTCGACGCATCGAGAGTGACGGATTCCACGGCATGCTTCCATTATTTGTGTTACTCCTGGACACGCTTATACGATGTGGGATTCGGGCACGTGACTGCGAGGCGTTAGATTCGGATTTGTTTGTATTACCCTATGGTCATGCTTATACGATGTGGGATTCGACACCCGACCACGCTGGATATTGTTATTCCATGGATTAGCCCTCCATGAGGTGTAGTGACGCAGACGGCTCGTAGTTGGCTGCACTTGCCCCCGTCGGTGGTCGACGCAGATCGCTCGTAGTTGGCTTTCGTGATTTGCCCCGCTGCTATTACGCTTTGGTACGATAGTTCAGAGATAGCTGCGACTTGCCCTGGCCATATCTCGTGACGACAGTCGATTTGGTAGTTAGCTGATTTGTCCCCGTCGGCTTGTTGACGCAGTTGATCTCGTAGTTGGCTTTCGCATTTTCCCGCCGCTTTATGATACAGTTGGATCTCGTGGTTCGATTTCAGACAGCTTTTAGGACACACGCTGGACTTGGTGTTCATGTATGCCTATTGGTGTTATATTATATCATGGATCACGGCATGAGCGGCGATTCCACGCATGATTGATATTATGGGCGTGAGACCCATGGTTATATTTTAGTAATGACTTTCGTGGCACGCGCCCCTCGACTTGATATGATCGCATGTGTTGTGCATCGTAGGTTGGCTATCATACATGTCTCTCGCTTTGTTTAGATCATTATGATTTCATTACGATTTTCACTTCACATACTTGGTACATTCTTCATACTGACCTCCTTCGGGGGGCTGTGTTCATGCCGCAGGTTTAGGTACGCAGTTTGGTGATCTGCAGGTGTAGGACCATGCTCAGAGTTTTTGGATAGCTCCTCTGCTCAGAGTTTATCTTTTGGTATAGTTCCTTCAAGCATGTGCTTTTGTACGGCCATGGTACGGCGGCCTTGTCCCGTCATATTTCAAGAAACTCTTAGAGTCCTGTATTCATACGTGGATTGACTCATGCGGTAAAGTGTCTTTTGATTATGTATATTATATGGCAGCTCACGCTTTGCCACTGCACGCTGGTTTAAAAAAATGATGAGGTGTTATTTAATTTCCGCAGCTACTTAGTTGTTAAGGAAGGTGCCCGTGTAGGCACCGCCACTGCCCGGTTCGGGGTGTGACATTTATCGTGCTGCATCAGCACGCACCCAAGCCCGACACCCGACGCATCACAATAAACCACATATCCTTCCAAACCCTCTGGAAGAGTAAGAACTGGGGCGGTCGTCAATTTCTCCTTCAGTAACCGGAAGCTCTCCTCACAAGCATCCGTCCACTGGAACATAGCTGCTTTCTGGGTCAGCCTAGTCAAAGGTGTTGAAATGGAAGCAAACGTCTCCACAAATCTCCGATAATAACCCGCAAGGCCCAAAACGTTGCGCACCTCCGTCGGTGTAGTGGGTCTAGGCCAAGTCTTGACTGCCTCAATCTTTGTCAGACAACCCGAATGCCATCGCCCCGATAATATGCCCTAAGAAAGCCATCAAGCCAACCAAAACTCGTGATTTCGAGAACTTGCATACAATTGTTTGGCCCCGAGGACTCTCAGCATCGCCCTCAAACGACCGCATGGTCCCGTTTCGCGGCGTGAATAAACCAGATATCATCAATGAATACTATGACAAACATATCTAAGAATGGCTTGAACACCCGCTCATCAAATCCATGAATATCACTGGGCGTTGTCAACCCAAAAGACATCACTCAACTCATAGTGCCCATACCGGTCCCGAATGCATTTTGGGATATCTGCTTTCTAACTCACAATCGATTATAACCGACCGCAGTCTATCTTGAGAAACACTCACACTCGCAGAATCGGTCAAACAAATTATCAATCTCGGGAGGGTATCTGTTTCGATAGTTACCTTATTCAACACTTGTAATCAACACACATACGCAGCGTCCCGTCCTTCTTATTTACAAATAAAACCGGCGCTTCCCAGGGAGAAACACTAGGCCTGATAAAGCCATTTTCCAGCAAATCTTTCAGCTGGTCCTTCAACTCTCTCAACTCAGCAAAGCCATCCTGTATGGTGGAATAGATATAGGTCGAGTGTCCGCGACATATCAATGCAAAACTCAATCTCTCTCGTGAGGGATACCCGAGATCGCTCGGGAATATGTCCAAAACTCTCTAACAACCGAATTGATCAAGGTCCGTATCTCGGCCTCAGTATCGAATACACGAACCATATGGTAGATATACCCTTCCGCACCATCTTCCTAGCCTTGAGGTAAGAAATAAACCTACCCATCATGACGCAATATTCCCTTTCACTGATAACCGGCCTCAGAAACTGAACCGCATCAATCTCTCTCATAATCCACATTGGCATAGCAGACGCCAGCCAATCTATACCCATAATCACATCAAAGTCCGTCATATCAAACTCTATCAAGTCGCCAGGTCCGACGATCAGATATAGTCATCGGGCAAGCCTTATATACCCGCCACTACCACCGAATCACCATCGGCGTAGCCACCTCAAAAGGTTTTATGGACTCGCTCTATCCATATTCTACCAAAGAATATGAGGAGATATATAGGACAAGGTAGAACTCGATCTATCAAAGCATATACATCACAACATGAAACCAATAATGTACCGCGTGACGACATCCGTGACGCCTCGTCCCGACGATCGATATAACATAAATGCGGTTCGAGGACCGCTGAATCGTACCTAACACGACCGCCGTGGCTCGCTGGTCCGTGAACACCGCCCTCCGGGCGCATAATCGAAGATGAAGATCCAAAGAATCGACTTCGCTGAACCATAACACTCCTCCGCCTGCCTGACAATCTCTCTTCAAATGGCCCCGCCGCCACAAGAGTAACAAGCTCCCGAGGAACAAGACACTTCATGGTGGAATCACCACATCGACCACACCGAGGTATAGGTGGCCTCATTCGACGGAACCCTGCCTCGGGAACCCAAGCCTCGAGCCTGCTTCGCCTCAATACTCGAACGCCCGGAAGACGGTGGAGGAGCGCTCTGAACCGTCTGAGGTGCAAATCCATTCTGCTGCTGAGGTCGTCCGCCTCGAAAACTATCAGAGGACCCTGCTGTCCTGGCCCTATTCTGCTGATATCTATCAATCGTCGGCCCCTACGTTCCTCACACCCAAGCGCATAAGCCTGCATGCGGGCAATGTCCATGCCCGGCTGAAGAGCTACTCCCGAGCAACCCTCTGCTAAGTAATCATCGAGCCCTGTGACATAGAGGTGCACTCTGTCCTCCATGTCGGCCACTAAATCGGGGACGTACCGAGCCAACGAGTCAAACTCTATGTTGTACTCTCGGACCATCCGCCCGCTCTGTCTCAACGTCAGAAATATATCGGCCCGAGCTCTTCTCATCTGCGGAGGCAAGAAATGGCTAAGAAATGCCTCTGAGAACTTGTCCCAAATAGCTGGAAGCGCATGCTCCCGACGCTTCCTACGAATCAAACTACCAAATGCGATCACGCGTGATGTGAACTCAATACTACCGACTGCCTCCGAGGCCTTGATCACTCTCATGATCCGCCGCAATCGTAGGATAAACTCCCGAGGATCATCCTCACTCTCGACCCATAAAACTCGTGGCCGCAACTCAAAAGTCCCAAGTCTCAAGCTATCGACCGGGGTGAACTATGGGTACAACCGAACCACTGCTCTCCGCCTCGCCCTCCCGCTTGCCACGATCTCGCTAACAATCGCCATCTCCTGTAGCCCATATCCTCTACTCCAGTGCCGTAATCGAGACTCAGTACCGCGGTCTCGTGAGTCGCCGCCGCCTCAACTCGTTGGGTGGCGACGTCGTGGAACTCGCCGTCCGAAACATCACCTTATGTAAAGACGGGCTCAGGCCTCAGAACCCTCTCAAGGCCCTACTTGCAGCCTCCTCACCGCCTTGCCCTTCTCGGGGTCATGCGTTGCGTTGAGGCATAACTGATACATAAAAATATGTCAGAGGGAGTTCAACCTATAACACAGCTCTATTGCATGATCTTAGAGTGAAAGAATAGAAACCAATCCTAAATATCCTGTAGCCTCCTCATTATAGATGTGGTGCACAACACACCGATAATCAAGACTCTACTAGACACGATCTGTAGACACTTTCCGAGGACTAACTGTTCTGATACCACTTTTGTCACGACTGACTTCGCCGGGCCGGTGCCCTACCCGCACCCTCTCAGGTATACATCAGAGAATAGCAGCGGAACATACATAATACATAAACATCACAGGCTAGTCGATAAGGCCGCCTTCCATAATATATACATAACCAAAAGTAAAACAGTACAACCTGTTCTTACATCCCAAACACCAATGCGACTACTGCACTTAGAATACAATCGTGGCGGACAGGTTCGCCATACCCCTGAATGTACATAATATCTACAACATCAGGGGGAACCGTACCAAAAGACAAGCCTTCGGAGGAATGAAGCTTCTGACACCTGATCAGTGATCCTAAGAATGAGGATCCACCACCTGCTTACCCCTACCTGCGACATGAACGCAACCCCCGAGGAAAGGGGGTCAGTACACAATATGTACCAAGTATGTAAAACTGGAAAATACTGTAGTTATATCATAAGTCTAAATAAAGCTGGAGTCATGGATGATTATCAAATTACAGTACATTGTGCCTTACTAACAATGAGAGTAAACAAGAGTATACTTTACTGCATAAAAATAGGAGGCTCTTGATCAAAGCAGGACCACCCACCCGCAATATCATTAAGCAATCCTACTCCTGGGACTATTTCACCCGCATGGGTTCGTGTGGACCCGCATGAGGTCATCCGCCTCGCATGAGACTATTTCACCTGCATAAGACTATTTCACCCGCATGGGCCTGGTGGGCCCGCATGAGTACAAACGCCGCACTCGCATCATGAGTAGCAAATCCATGGAATAAGTAGTAACCCGGGGGTTTACCCCGCAAGAATAACGTAACCTAGCACAACCGGCTATCATACATAACATAAGCAAGTTAAGAAATCCCCTAACTTCTTATTAGCTTTGTTCATATACACTCTCATTTTAGTTTACTTAAGGCACTAACATGTCATTATAAAATCCGAGAATTTAACCCAAAGTACTACGTACTTCTATTCTTTTAAAAATGACTCTTTTCTTTCATATAAAACTTCCAAGATACTAATAACCGTAGTATCAAGTCATATCTACTTTTCAAGATAAGTCACATTACCTTTATAGAAATACATTTAGGTTTCTAAATCAAGTGACTTCCTTCCTTTAAAACCTTAAGCAATTGATGCCTTAAAATCAATTTACCTTTCATTATTTCAAGTCATTTATCATACTTACATTACCTAGAGTAAACCACTCTTTTTAACTTTCCATAAAGCTATTAGAACCAACTTCCCATAAAGCCGTTATACTAGCTTTATACTTTAGACAATTACATTCTTCCTTATACCCAAGGGACTTATACTTTTAAAACGAAACAAGTATCATATACTTTTTAAAATACTTCAAGTCCCTTAACTTTTAGAACTAAGATATCCTTAATATTTTTAAACAAGTGAGTTAATCCCCTAACTCAACCAATCTTGGACATTCTTAAAAAAAGTAAAAGATATCAAAAAGATCTTGTACGTCTACCGTACTATATAGGTACAACTACTCATGCTCAAGAGATAGGAAAGTTCCACATACCTCTTCGGGTCAATCCACTTGCTAAGTCCAATATACCGCACATAGTATGTCAACCTATAATGACCATAATACGTCTTATTAACTTCTTACTTCAACGTAGAATATTCTAATTGAAACGTTCCTTATTCTACGGAAAATTGGACAGCACTTCCTTTGTTTCTACATACTTTTCCACCTTTTCAAGGTCCGAATTCAACATCCAAACGCCACTTTTAAGGCCCAACAATCCAATCAATAAAAAGGGGATTACACGCCTAATCTTGGACGTGTAAAATTCTGCCCCACAATACATAACAACTAATTCAATAAGTTTAAGGTAGTATCTTGGCTATAACGTGCTCACATATCATTCTTATTCAATCCTTTCAAATCCAAATTGTTTTTCTACATGCAATATACCTAAAAGCATTATCGACAAATACAAGTCCTTTCTTCCACACATGCAACACAATTTTACTTAAAAAGGTGAATAGATTGTTACCTTAGAGTTCACCCAAAAGTCCAACAAATTTCACTTGCCTTCTTTCCACAATCACCTCCACAAACCTCCTACAAGTTTGTAAACATGTTTCCTTCTTGCCATCTTTTGAATTTTCTCTAGGCCTTGGATTCTCCTTGAATTTTTAGAGAGAAGGAAGAGGGATTTAATTTTAGAGAGAAGGGAGAGCTTTGAAGAATGACCAAGTCTTCAAGACTTGGTCAATAAATAGTGCTTCCACACAATCAGATGGGAGGGACACTTGTCACCCTCCCATGGCCCTTTTTAAAAAGTAACTTCTGATTTTCCCCCCAGATTTTGCAAAAACTCACTGGCGCGCACAAAACCTCCGAGAATCTCCAAGATTTCCGCCGCGCCCTGCTGAGCGCGCGCTGCAACTTCAGCGATTTTCAGACTTCCGCGCATGCCCCGACCGAAAATACTTTTCTCGCCGATCACAAGACCGAACTTGTAACTTCCATAACTTTCTACTCCGACGTCCTATCGACGAACGGTTTGTTGCGTTGGGATAGACTTAAAGAACTACGTACTAGTCCTTTGAAATACCGAGTAACTCCTAATGCAACTGGACATAAACCACCTCAAAGTTGACTAAAACCCGTCCGGAACATTCTGTCAACCTATCTTTCTAAAATTTAAACCTTAATTCCTTTCGTATGTTCTCATAAGCATGACCTGAATTTCGGGGTGTAACAGTTTTGCTATTAGATTAGTTGACAAGGTTGTGCCTGAGAAAAGCCTCACAAGTACTGATACTCGTGGGGTACCACCAAAGCAGCATGGAGAACTTGATGGTAAGAATTATGAACCTAGACTTGTGAGAAGAGGAGGAGGAGGAAGAGAATGGTGCTAAAATGGATATGCGGAGGGGACACTCTACCCCCTTGATTTAGTAAGTAACCTGCATCCGGCTAAAAGACGTTAAAGACAACGCTACTTGGGAGACAACCCAATGTTTTTAATTATGTTACTTCAATTTTTGTTTTAGCTTATTTTATTTTGTCTTGAACAGTCTCACGATCTGGTATGTTAGTGTTTTTGGATGACAGATGAAGGGAATGACTCACTCCGAAGGGAGAATGGTTAACAATGCAGAAAACTGAAGACACTGGAATTTTTTTCGGCAATTAGCACCGCGGTTCTTGGAGCAGCACCGCGGTTCCTCCTTCGGCTTTGTGCACAATAATTTGTCCTTCATCCCAAACCTCTGTTATGACCGCTGTGTTGTGTCAGTAAGTTGTTCCTTTAATTTTAGTCTTCACACATTGGGGACAATATGTCGATTAAGTTTGTGGGGTGTCTTATTTTGTCTTTTTGATTTGTCTTTGTGTTGTTTTATGTGTTTTTTAGTCATAATTCTTTTATGGATCATGCATGTTGTAGTTGCTAACGATATTGAGTGGATAAATTGAGATAATATAAAGGAATTGAAAGCAAAAAAAAATAAAAGAATATGTGTGCTTAAGTTAGATATGCCAAAAATTCATGACATTTAATTATTTGGGATATTTGTGCTTAGCCTATGTGTGTCAGTTATGGAAAGAAAAGTTGAAAAATGTCTAGAAAATCTGTTTGCTTGTTATTTGAGGCGAAATAGTTAAGATGTACATGTTTAGGGAGATGATTCAGACATTTCTTTGATAGCCCTTCTTACCATTCATTACCTACCCTGACATAAATTGTATCACTAGACAGACCCATTGAGCCTAAAATAAGATCTTTCTTTGATACCCTATGATTCTCTGTTTGTGCCATAAGTAATAATTGAAAGTTATTGGGATGAAAAATGTTGAAAAAGAAACAAGAATGCAAATGTGATGCACCCCAATGAAAACTATGCAAAAGCCTAAGTTTGGGGGTGCTTGTTATTTATAATGTATCTTATTCTCTCAAAAGAAAGAGGGAGAAAAAAGATATGAAACTAAAAAGAAAGGCAAAAAGAAGGAAAAAAGAGTTGAATGAAAAAATACTTATGGTACGTAATTTGAGCCTAAATGTCTAATTTTATCTACCCCAGCCTAAGCCTACATTACAACTCTTGAAAGTCCTGATGATCTCTAATGCGTATGTCTATGATTAGTGGAGAATAGCGAGTAAACAGATCTATAGCATTTTGGGAAAGATGGAACGAAATTGACATGCATAGGTTAAGTGTCTGTATTTTCATTGATCATGATCTAAGTGAATTTGCGAAATATCTAACTTGAAATTCTAGATTGCTAATTATTTATGCTATGTATGTTCTAACATATTATCACAACTTTCATTCATGATTTTGAAGAAACATTGTTATAACTATTTGATCAATTTCATAGAGTCGTTTATTTAACTTTATTTTTATTTTTATTTTTGTTTTGTGCTTTACTCGAGGGCGAGTAAAGTGTAAGTTTGGGGTGTTTGTTAAGTGTATTTTGTATACACTTTTGAGTCCTTTTTAGTTAGTATTTTACTCTTTTATTTTGTGTTGAGTATAGTGTTAGGTGTGTTTTTCTTTCATTTTGTGTCACAACGATCATAAAGGAGAGAATATACTACTTTTAAGGATGAAACAAACTTAATTGAGATGAAATCTGCACAAGCACAACCCAAGGAATGAAGCATAAGAAGTGCCAAAAAGAACAGAAGAAATCTGGCAGATTCCGAACAAAAATCAAAGATGCATCGCGGTGCCTGGCCAAGTAGCACCGCGGTGCCATGGAATCACGGTCAGGAAAATTAGCACCGAGGCGTAAAAATTGACGAAAGTCCGAAAGAGAAACACCGTCGAAGGCACCTCTATGCCTGGCAGCAGCACCGCGGTGCCATATGTCCAGTGAGCTACAGTGATTTCAGAAGAATTAGCACCGCGGTTCCGAGGCGTATTTTTCAGATTTCCTGGGCCGAATTGGGCAGGGTTTTTATGGTCCGAAAGGCAACTTTTCCCAGCTATAAAACCTCAAAACCCTGACCTTATTTCAGATATTATATCTTATATACCTTATACCATAATACAATTGATACTTTTGGGAGGCAAGAAGGAGGGTACAATTGAAGACTCTTGTTCAAGTTCTTTTCCTTTCCTTTGCTTTATTTCAGTTTATGTAGGATTGTAATCTAGTTCTTGACATGACAATATTTAGGAGCTAATTACTTTAGTAGGGTTTCCATCGAATCTTCTTGAAGCTTTATCATATAGTTAATGCATTAGTTATTGATTTCTTCTTCAACATATTAAGATCTATTCAATATTATTATGATTGCTTAATAATTAACTAGCTATTAATTGTCATCACTTATATGATTTCGAATTAAGTCTGAAAAGTGAGATTTGAATATGCTGTAATTGTCTAGACAGAGGTTAAAATCGTGGACGAAAGTACCCCGATACTTGTGTAGTAATTAAATGTTATTGTTCTTAATCCTCATGTGTGGTAAAACTTATCATAGAAATATAGAAGGTTTCTGCACTAGGTTGAGCTCTTGTATATTCTAACCGGAATATAATGACGGATTAGTTAACCTGTTATCTTAATAAGAAGAAGAATCATTAACAATTGCATTAACACGTGAAAGAGTGGATAGTTGAGGAGATTGGAAGACCTATTTCCTTCATAACTGTTATAAACCCAAAGTATTATAATCTTTAGTTTATTTTCTGCACTTAGTCATAATTCTTAGTTATAATTCTAAAACCAAATAACGTCAACCAAATAGATACCATAGGATAGATAATCGGTACTTAATAAACCAGTCTATGTGAACGATAAACTCGGTCTTACATATCTTTATTACTTGAACGATACACTTGCGTAAGCATCTAGAAATATAGCAACAATAAACCAGTCTCTGTGGACGATAAACTCGGTCTTACGGATCTTTATTACTTGAACGATACGTACACTTGCGTAAGCACATAAAAATATCACAACAAGTTTTTGGCGCCGTTGCCGGAGACTGGCGTACTGTTAATATCGATTTATCTATTCTTAATTCTAATATGGTTTTTATTTTCAGTTTTATTTTTTATTTTGTTTTAGTGTTGTTTGCCGTGATCTGTTTGATGTTGTTGAATAGTCTCAGGAACTTAATTTATGCGAAGTAGGAGAGGAGCTGCCATTCATATCCCTCTGAACCCTGAGATTGAGAGATTGTGCAGACAGAACAAAAATGAGAAAAGAGCAGTTGATTCCTTAGCGATGGGAGATCAGCAAAACAACAATGTGAGGGATGATGAGTTACCATCTGTCTTAAGACAAGTCCCTGCAGAAAGGAGCTTGGGGGACTATGTGTTGCCAACGATCACAGGGGTGCAGACTTGCATCAGACTTCCAGCTGTTGAAGCCAATAATTTCGAAATCAAACCAGCGATCTTGCACATGATCCAAGATTCAGTCCAATTTAGGGGATTACCGACAGAAGATCCCCATCCGCATCTAGCAAACTTTCTGGAGCTGTGTGCAAAATTTAAATACAACGGCGTTACTGATGATGACATTCGATTGAGCCTCTTCCCATGCTCACTCAGGGAGAGAGCAAAGTGTTGGTTGAATTCATTACATGCGAACTCCATCACTACATGGCATGACTTAGCCCAGAAGTTCCTTGCCAAGTTCTTCCCTCTATCCAAAGCAACAAATCTCAGAGGAGAGCTTAATAATTACTATCAGATGGATGGAGAGTCACTCTATGATGCATGAGAGCGTTTCAAAGATCTGCAAAGAAAGTGTCCGCATCATGGGATTGAGAAGTAGATGTTGGTACACATATTTTACAATGGGCTATGTGATACAACTCGTACCATTATTGATGTTGCAGCAGGAGGGACGTTCATGAGAAAGAGTGTCAATGAGGCACATGATTTGCTAGAAGACATGGCCACAAACAACCATCAAGGGGCCGATGAGAGAGAAGTGAATAATAGGAAAGTGGCTGGGATTCATGGGCTAGTGCTATCACTGCATTGCCTGCGCAGGTGGCCACTTTGGCAAAGCAGATGCAACAGAATACCATGTTAGTTAAAGCTGTCCAAACACCTGTGAGTTGTGAAATTTGTGGGGGTCCTCATACTTTTGATAGGTGTGCAGCAGTGGACCCAAATAATGTGCCTATGGAGCAGGTTCAGGCAGTGGAGAATTTTCAGAGGCCCTACAACAACCCTTACTCCAACACGTACAATCAGGGGTGGAAAAATCACCCAAACTTTTCATGAAATAATGAACAAGGCCAACAACCACAATTTCAGGCCTCATCTTCACAGCAATTCAGCCCACCAACACCACAAGAGAAGTCAGATGAAATAATAGAAATAAGAGCAACACTGATGACCTTGGCTAAATTCCAGACAGAATCCAACAACTCCCAGACTCAATTCATGAAGGAGCACTCATTTTATGACAGAGACCAGGTCCTCTATCAGAAATTTGGAAACACAAGTGGGACAGCTGGCACACATACTGAGCAGTAGAGGGCAAGGTAATCTTCCCAGTAATACAGTAATGAACCCAAGGAAGAAATGTCAGACAGTCAGCTTGAGAAGTGGGAAGTAGTTAGAGCAAGGTGTACCTCAACTAATGGTCGAAAAGATAAAGGAGTTGGAGAAGACAATTGAGGTAGAGAAAGAGGGGGTTACTGATGACCGCCCTATTTTAGAGAAGGCTCCACCCGCAGTGATGAGGGAGTATACAGATAAAATTCCTTACCCTCAAAGACTGCAGAAGAAGACTTTAGATAAGCAGTTTTCAACAAATTTGGAGGTATTCAAAAAACTGCATATCAATCTTCCATTCATTGAAGCTTTGAAGCCGATGCCAACTTACGTGAGATTCATGAAAGACATCCTGTTTAAGAAGAGGAAGCTGGCAGATTATAAGATAGTGGTACTGACAGAGGAGTGCAGTGCTATATTGCAAAAGAAACTTCTTCCAAAGTTAAAAGATCCAGGGAGTTTCACCTTACCTTGCACTTTAGGGAAGGTGACATGCAAGCAGGCTCTATGTGATTTGGGAGAAAGTGTCAATCTGATGCCCCTCTCCATGTTCAAAAGACTTGGGTTAGGAGAATCAAGGCCAACCACAGTCACCTTGCAGCTAGCTGATCATTCAGTTGTGCATCCCGAAGGAATAATTGAAGATGTGTTGGTAAAAGTAGGTAAATTCATTTTTCCTGCTGTCTTCCTCATCCTAGACATGGATTCAGATGAAAATATGCCCATTACACTTGGGAGACCATTCTTAGCTACATGAAGGGCACTTATTGATGTAGAGAAGAGAGAGCTAAAACTCTGAGTTCAAGATGAGGAGACGACCTTCACTGTTTTCAAGACTTCTACTGAACCCCAAGTCGATGCTAGATGTTTTGCTATTGGAGTAGTTGACAAGGTTGTGCCTGAGAAAAGCCTTAAAAGTACTGATACTCGTGGGGGTACCACCAAAGCAGCATGGAGAACTTGATGGTAAGAATTCTGATCCTAGCCTTGTGAGAAGAGGAGGAGGAGGAAAAGAATGGTGCTAAATTGGATATGCAGAGGGGACACTCTACCCCCTTGATTTAGTAAGTAATATGCGTCCGGCTAAAAGACGTTTAAGACAACGCTACTTGGGAGGCAACCCAATATTCTTAATTATGTTATTACAAATTATTATTTTTTAGTGGTTTTATTTTGTCTTTAACAGTCTCACGATCTGGTATGTTATTATTTTTGGATGACAGATAAAGGCAGGGACTCACTACGAAGGGCGAAGGCTTCACAATGCAGAAAATTGGAGAACACTGGAATTTTTCCGGAAATAGCACCGTGGTGCAGGGTCAAGGGTGTCACGACCCGACCCCGGGCCCGAGATTGGTGCCCTACCTGGGCACCCCTTTCAGGTATACATCAGAGAATAGCAGCGGAACATACACAACTCATAAAAAAAACTTAGACATTAAACATCAACAGGCTAGCCGATAGGGCCACCTTCCGTAATATATACATAATACAAAAATAAAATAGTACATCTCTGTTCTTACAACCCAATCCACAAATGTGACTACTGCACTTAAAAATAACAATCGTATGACAGGCCCCGCCATACCCCTGAATGTACAACAACTGACAATACCAGAGATCTAAACTAAGGATAAGCCTCCGGAGTAATGGAGCTTCTCAACAGCTGAACAGTGATCCTAAGAGTGAGGATCAGCAACCTGTATACTCTACCTACGGTATGAACGTAGCCCCCCGAAGGAGGTCAGTACAACATGTACCAAATATGTGAAACTGAAAGTACTGTAGTGAAATCATAAGTCTAAAATAAAGCTGGAGACAGGTATGATAACTCAATTAACAGTACATTGTGCCTTACTAACAATGAGAGTAAACAAGAGTATACTTTTCTGCATAAAAATAGGAGGATCATGATCAAAGTTGGGCCACCCGCCCACAGTATCATTAAGCAATCCTACTCCTGGGGCTATTTCACCCGCATGAGGTAACTTCCTCGCATAGACTGTATCCGCCCGCATAGGTCGTGTGGACCCGCATGAGGTAATCTCCTCGCATAGGACTGGTCCGCCCCGCATAGGACTATTTCACCCGTATAAGCCCTACGGACTCGCATGAGGTATTCCTCGCATCATGGGTAGCAAATCCACGGAATATGCAAATGCCGGGGGAATGACCCCGTAATGAACAATATATATATCCCTAGCACAACCGGCTATCATACATAACATAAGCACTACCGACTTATCATACATAACATAAACACCACCGACTTATCATACATAACATAAGCAAGTTAAGAAATCCCCTAACTTCTTATTAGTTTTGATCATATACACTCTCATTTTAGTTTACGTAAGACACTAACATGTCATTATAAAATTCGGGAATTTAACCCCAAAGTACTACGTACTTCTATTCTTTTAAAATGACTTTTTTTCATATAAAACTTCCAAGATACTAATAACCGTAGTATCAAGTCATATCTACTTTTCAAAACAAGTCACAATACCTTTTTGAACTACATTTAAAGATTTCTAAATCAAGTGACTTTTTACTTTAAAACTTTAGGCAATTGATGCCTTCAAATCAATTTGCCATTCTTCCTTTCAAGTCATTTTATCTTAATTTACATTGCTAGAGTAAACCATCCTTTTAACTTTCCATAAAGCTATTATAACCAACTTCCCATAAAGCCGTTATACTAACTTTATGCTTTAGACACTTACATTCTTCTTTATAACCAAGAGACTTATACTTGCGAAAACCAAGTATCGTATACTTTTAAAATACTTCAAGTCTCTTAACTTTAGTAATCAAGTTTCTTAACCTTAGAATAGCTCAAGGAATCAATACTTTCCAAATCAAGTATTCTACACATTTTCAAGTCAAGAAATCTTTGTTTACCTTATTAGAATAAACCATTATTTTTACTATCCATAGAGTTATTAACCAACTTTATGCTTTTGAAACCAAGACATTTCTATCCTTTAAAAACAAGTGAGTTAATTCTCTAACTCAACCAACTTGGACATCCTTAAAACAAGTCAAGGATAGCAAATGAAACTAAGTTCATTTAAATCTCGTACGTCTACCGTACTATACATTTACAACTACTCATGCTCAAGAGATAGGAAAGTTCCACATACCTCTTCGGTTCAATCCACTTGCTAAGTCCAATGTGTCGTGCGTAGTATGTCAACCTATAATGACCATAATACGACTATTAACTTCTAACTTCAAAACGTAGAATATTCTAAGTGCAAAGTCACTAAATTCTACGGAAAATCGGACATCACTTCCTTTGTTTCTACATACTTTTCCACCTTTTTCAAGGCCCAAATTCAATAACCAAACATGCCACATTTAAGGCTCAACAATGCAGTTAACAATAGGGGATTACATGCCTAACAAGACGTGTAAAATTCTGCCCCACAATTGATACCAAGCAATTCAATAACCAATGCCATTTTCGGCCATAAAGTACCACAATGCAAGGTCCTATCCAATTCCTTTTTCAATCCAAGTTGTTTAGTATAACATGTTATAAAGCCGCAATCGATTATAACAACTACAATTTTCAAGTAGATAACATGCGACGATTCTAATTATCGACCAAATTGTATTTCAATTTCAAATGGCTAACAATGTCATTTCGGATTTTAGGCTTCCAATATCCATAACACTTATCAATCTTCAATACATATACTTCATGCTAGTTAAAATGTAAGGCTACAACAATATGTAATCTTATAACACTTAAGAGAACAAGATTGTTACCTTGACGTGCCTTAATCCAACTTCAAGATCCGAAGTCGCTCCCTAGCAACTTAAAGCCTCTCCTTGACACTCCAATCTGCCACTTGAAGCCCTTAGAAGATCACAAACAACTTTCCTTTACTTTCCAATCCAAACCTATGAAAGCGACTTAGATTTTCACCTTGCGACTAATACGAAAATGACACTTTTCGGGATCTTTCTATTGAGATACCCTTAGGAACCTTGGTTTAAAGTGTGGAGATTATTGAACAACAAACAAAAAAAATTCTCCTTGAAACCCTCTCAAACCCGAGAGCAACATAGTGAAGCACAAGCTTCTTGAAATTTTTCTAAGTGTAAAAATAGTCTTGTCTTGCTACTAGTATGTTTAAATAGTACTATGGAGGGTCAAGATTAGCACAATTGGGTGGCTTGGATCCAATTCACTTAAAAATCTAGCCAAGTGGCCCTTGGACTTAGTCAACAATATCAAGCTCAAGTCTTTGCAAGACTTGATCATCTTAAAATTGGTCAAATAACTATTTAATCCATGTCCATTTCGTCCAAGACCAACTAAGGGGGGGGGGGGTGACACGTGTCGCCCTCCCATTCATCGCAATATTTCGTTTTCCGACATTTCCATAATTCCGATAAATTTTTACTAGTCTCAATTCTTAACATTTTTGAGTTCTTACGTACGTTCTTATAAACATGTCCTGGAATTACGGGGTGTAACATTCTTCCCCCCTTAGAAACATTCGTCCCCGAATGTTCTTTCGGAGTCAATCTTATAATTAGCGACATAGTCTCCTTTTACAACCCCTACCTACCAATAATGTCACACGTGACCACATTACAATACTTATACTAAAACATCAACCTGAACTTCAAGCGTCGACATCGGTTATCTGCATAAAGCTTCTGTCGCCTCTGATCTTGCTAATAATCTTTCCTGGATAGGCTTTGCCTTATCCACAGCCCGCTGAATCAAGTCTGGGCCAACTAAATGAACCTCGCCTACGTCGAACCAACCAACTGACGATTTACACTTCCGCCCATACAAAACCTCATATGGCGTCATCTGAATGCAAGAATGGTAGATGTTGTTATAAGCAAAGTCAACAAGAGGCAAGTGATCCTCCCAGCTACCCCTGAAATCAATAACACATGCCCGCAACATATCCTCAAGTGCCTGGATAGTAAGCTCTGCCTGTCCGTCGGTCTGAGGGTGTAATGCAACACTGAGACTCATCTGTGTCCCTAACCTCTTCTAGAAAAACCTCCAGAAGTTATCCGTAAACTGAGCTCATCTGTCTGACATCATAAAAGTAGGAACCCCGTGCAGTCTCACAATCTCCTTGCTATATAATTTAGCATAATCCTCAGCCGAGTAAGTGGTCCTAACCGGAAGAACACGGGCTGGTTCGTCAGCCTGTTTACTATGACCCTCAGGTAGTCGTACTTCCTCCGAGTACGATTCCACCCTGTAACAAAATCCATATTAATTACCTCTCATCTCTAAGTCGGGATCTCAATCGCCTGTAGTAGCCTACAGGGCTCCTGGTGTTCCGCCTTGACCTGCTACTAACTCGGACACTGACCAACAAACTCTGCTACGTCCCTCTTCAGGTCATCTTACTCATACATACATCTGAGGTCATGTTACATCTTAGTCAACCCCGGGTGAATAGAGTAACGAGCACCGCAGGTGCCTCCCTGCACTTGCTTACGGCGTCGCAACATCGGAGCACACACCGCCTCGAATCTTAGCACCCCATCAGGCGCTACCTCAAATAAACTCTCCTCCTCTCGAAGAGCCGTATATCGATACCGTATCATAATTGGATCCTCATGTTGTCGCCTCTTTACATCCTCAACGACGGAAGACTGGCAACCTCTCGGATCTAAACTCCATTAACCTTGGAAACAAATAATCGAACCCCTCGGCTCGGTAGCTGATGAATCTCATGGACCACGCCCCGCCTATCCGCTGCCCATCCGATGTACTCACCCATATATTTACGACTAAGAGCATCCAGAATCGCCTCGCTTCCCGTGGTACAGGATGTCAATATCACAACTTGAGTAACTCTAACCATCGCCCTCGCTGCAAATTCAATCGCTCGTCAAGATATACCGGAGGCTCTTGTGGTCTGCACAATCCACATGAAGTCTATATAAGGAATGCCTCCAAATCTTCAAGGCACGATTAACTGCCGCCGACTCTAAATCGTGAGTAGCGTAATTCCTTTCATGCTTCCCTAACCGCCGGGAAACATAGGCTCTTACCTTATCGTGTTGCATCAGCACACAACCTAGCCCAACACCCAAAGATTTACAATAATAACCTAACCCTCTAGCCCTTCAGGCATCAGGAGGGGTTAGAACTGTAGTCGTAGTCACCTTATCTTCCAATAACTGGGAGCCTTTCTCATACTTCCGAAATAGTCGGGGATATAATCTCAATTATGATTCATGTTTCCATTTCTCTGTTGCAACCAAACTTGGTCACTATACTTAGATTCGATTCCTTTAATTGCCGCATGGCTAAGACTTCCTGCCAATCACAATTTAGGGGGGAGATTTCCTAGATCTCGTCAAGTAATAATCATATTATTCTCTCTCTGCTCATAGAGCTTATAATTAGTGTTCAACCTTAATTCATGGTATTACATAATCTAATGGCTTGTACAGATTTCTTATCGTTCGAGTGTCTACTCGTCTTTCCTTTATAATTCATTTCAAGTTGTCCTGGGGTCCCTTACCCCCCCTCCCCCCCCCGTATTTTCCTACTATCCTTCTCGTCAGTACATATGTTACCACTTTTCCTCGAGGTGTCCTTACTGCCCATCACTTACTAATGGTCTTTACACTAGTCTGGGGTAATCATATCTCGTGCAACTTACATAACCATAGTTGCATTCTCTTTTATCATTCTGGTCATAAACCTTCCTTATGCTTATTATTAGCAAAAGTATTTCTATCTTGATTCATAATCATATAGTTTCATGCATGCGTACTACCTGCATTTATATCCTTACGACACTTCCTCGGCCATTTCCTAACGTCGTTCTCAATTACCCCAACACAATATTTTTCCAGCAGTTATCTAAAATTGTAACCTATGGCATGACGATACTGAAGACCTTACCAGTCTCATATCATTCGTCTAACAACATGAGTACACATAATTCCATAATACATAAAACTATCCTTTTACGTGGGGGAGAGAACTTATCTCCCTTTCAAAATCTTAATCATCAAGCGCCACCTTATAATCGTATAGGTTTTCAAAACCTACCAACGATGTCTTCTGTTTTCCGCAGGCAGCAATCGTACTTATCTTATTCTTGCTTGGGCGCTTTCCTGAAATTATCCGGAAGGTCATGGCCCTGACCGCCACACCAAACCAACTCCAAGTACCCTCAAGGGCACTTAACATAACTCTTTCAAGTTCAAGTATTACTTACCTTCTGCATCAATTTACCTTAAATAAACAAGTCACACGGACTTATTAAAAACAATGATGTCAAAAAAGGAAGGATAATTCACTGGTTACCACCACTTCCCTTCCTTTCCACTTGATAATCGGCTTACCGGAAAACTGGAATCGAACAAATCCTTCTCTGCAATCAACGTTGGTATAACAAGAGGCTAACTAGCCCGTACTCATAATGACCTCAAGGTCGGTCATATCAGCTCTACTAGGTCTGCTAGGGTCCGACGACTGTATCGTCACCGGGCAATTATTATATACTCGCTCAGCTACCACTCATCACTCATGGGTGTAGTCACCTCGAAAGGTTCTCATGGATTCAGGCTCTATTCCTTTACACTTGGTTGCTTTCTTTCTCACTGGGCGTACTCTTTCCGTACTTCCAAACTTATACTAGAATACGTACATAACTTCCATACTAAATCTGGCCTCCAATCTTTGGAGTTACTAAATTAAACAATATAAGGCAATTTTCGGCTCTCACAACCTAGTTCTGGTGGAATGCGTCCACGAACCTGTAAAACGATTAACTAGACTTGGACCTTGCACCCTCGTGACCCTGTCACGTAGCGGAACTACTACCAACTGATCCCACTCCATTTCAAGCTATGGGGCGACCCTTAATAGGTCCTCAACCCGACTCGGCGTCGCACTTAACTTTTATCCTTGGTCTGACTTAAATTTTTACTACCCGAGAAGGCCTTATATACCTAAGGTATTGGCGGTTATCAATATTCTTAGGCTCACAATTTCCATGCTCCAAGCCTACCTTATCAGTCCCCCGTAAACGGGTACAATAACTTCTCATAATACCATAATCGTGTTGTCTTGATCACAACAACCATACTTACTCCATACGGATCTCATCCGTACCATTCTCTTAATCATACCACGTAGCTTAATCTATTAACATAGTCTTCCATTAAGTCCCTTAATTATAACTTCTTAAGGGTTCATTACCCTATCAGACAACTCATCATTTCCTAATTATATCAAATTAGCACATAAATCTTGATGAGAATTCATTAAACTGTTTCATATCTTCCTGGTATCTAATTAGTCCTTACCAACTCCTGGTAATCTAAAATCATTCTAGGCAACCCATATATGACCCGCATACATAAATCCGTATAGATGTACGTCATTATACCAACTATACAATAATTACAACCAACCTGGATACGCAATCCACATAATCCTTCCTGGTCATCACGCTTTCAGAGTGCAATCAACATAACTCGTTAGGGAGCGACGACCCTAACAACACAGCTCTATCGTACGATCTCAGAGTGAGAAGAATGGAAACCAATCCTAAATGTCCTGCAGCCTCCTGGTTATAGATGTGGTGCACAACACACCGATAACCAAGACTCTACTAGACACATTTTGTACACACTTTCCGATGACTAACTGCTCTGATACCACTTTTGTCACGACCCGACCCCGGGCCCGAGACTGGTGCCCTACCTGGGCACCCCTTTCAGGTATACATCAGAGAATAACAACGGAACATACACAACTCATAAAAAAAACTTAGACATTAAAATCAACAGGCTAGCCGATAAGGCCACCTTCCGTAACATATACATAATACAAAAATAAAACAGTACATCTCTGTTATTACAACCCAATCCACAAATGTGACTACTGCACTTAAGAATAATAATCGTATGGACAGGGCCCCGCCATACCCCTGAATGTACAACAACCGACAATACCAGGGGTCTAAACTAAGGATAAGCCTACGGAGTAATGGAGCTTCTCAACAGCTGAACAGTGATCCTAAGAGTGAGGATCAGCAACCTGTATACTCTACCTGCGACATAAACGCAACCCCCCGAAGGAGGTCAGTACAACATGTACCAAATATGTGAAACTGAAAGTACTGTAGTGAAATCATAAGTCTAAAATAAAGCTGGAGACAGGTATGATAACTCAATTAACAATACATTGTGCCTTACTAACAATGAGAGTAAACAAGAGTATACTTTTCTACATAAAAATAGAAGGCTCATGATCAAAGTAGGGCCACCCGCCCGTAGTATCATTAAGCAATCCTACTCCTGGGACTATTTCACCCGCATAGGCCGTATGGACCCGCATGAGGTAACTTCCTCGCATAGACTGTATCCGCCCGCATAGGTCGTGTGGACCCGCATGAGGTAATCTCCTCGCATAGGACTGGTCCGCCCCGCATAGGACTATTTCACCCGCATAAGCCCTACGGACTCGCATTAGGTATTCCTCGCATCATGGGTAGCAAATCCACGGAATATGCAAATTCCCGGGGAATGACCCCGTAATGAACAATATATATATCCCTAGCATAACCGGCTATCATACATAACATAAGCACTACCGACTTATCATACATAACATAAACACCACCGGCTTATCATACATAACATAAGCAAGTTAAGAAATCCCCTAACTTCTTATTAGTTTTGATCATATACACTCTCATTTTAGTTTACGTAAGGCACTAACATGTCATTATAAAATTCGGGAATTTAACCCCAAAGTACTACGTACTTCTATTCTTTTAAAATGACTTTTTTCATATAAAACTTCCAAGATACTAATAACCGTAGTATCAAGTCATATCTACTTTTCAAAACAAGTCACAATACCTTTTTGAACTACATTTAAAGACTTCTAAATCAAGTGACTTTTTTCTTTAAAACTTTAGGCAATTGATGCCTTCAAATCAATTTGTCATTCTTCCTTTCAAGTCATTTTATCTTAATTTACATTACTAGAGTAAACCATCCTTTTAACTTTCTATAAAGCTATTATAACCAACTTCCCATAAAGCTGTTATACTAACTTTATGCTTTAGACACTTGCATTCTTCTTTATAACCAAGAGACTTATACTTGCGAAAACCAAGTATCGTATACTTTTAAAATACTTCAAGTCTCTTAACTTTAGTAATCAAGTTTCTTAACCTTAGAATAGCTCAAGGAATCAATACTTTCCAAATCAAGTATTCTACACATTTTCAAGTCAATAAATCTTTGTTTACCTTATTAGAATAAACCATTCTTTTTACTATCCATAGAGTTATTAACCAACTTTATGCTTTTGAAACCAAGGCATTTCTATCCTTTAAAAACAAGTGAGTTAATTCTCTAACTCAACCAACATGGACATCCTTAAAACAAGTCAAGGATAGCAAATGAAACTAAGTTCATTTAAATCTCGTACGTCTATCGTACTATACATTTACAACTACTCATGCTTAAGAGATAGGAAAGTTCCACATACCTCTTCGGTTCAATCCACTTGCTAAGTCCAATATATCATACGTAGTATGTCAACCTATAATGACCATAATACGTCTATTAACTTCTAACTTCAAACATAGAATATTCTAAGTGCAAAGTCACTAAATTCTACGGAAAATCGGACATCACTTCCTTTGTTTCTACATACTTTTCCACCTTTTTCAAGGCCCAAATTCAATAACCAAACATGCCACATTTAAGGCTCAACAATGTAGTTAACAATAGGGGATTACACGCCTAACAAGACGTGTAAAATTTTGCCCCACAATTGATACCAAGCAATTCAATAACCAATGCCATTTTCGGCCATAAAGTACCACAATGCAAGGTCTTATCCAATTCCTTTTTCAATCCAAGTTGTTTAGTATAACATGTTATAAAGCCGCAATCGATTATAACAACTACAATCTTCAAGTAGATAACATGCGACGATTCTAATTATCGACCAAATTGTATTTCAATTTCAAATGGCTAACAATGTCATTTCGGATTTTAGGCTTCCAATATCCATAACACTTATCAATATTCAATACATATACTTCATGCTAGTTAAAATGTAAGGCTACAACAATATGTAATCTTATAACACTTAAGAGAACAAGATTGTTACCTTGACGTGCCTTAATCCAACTTCAAGATCCGAAGTCGCTCCCTAGCAACTTAAAGCCTCTCCTTGACACTCCAATCCGCCACTTGAAGCCCTTAGAAGATCACAAACAACTTTCCTTTACTTTCCAATCCAAACCTATGAAAGCGACTTAGGTTTTCACCTTGCGACTAATACGAAAACGACATTTTTTTCCGGATCTTTCTATTGAGATACCCTTACAATACCCTTAGAAACCTTGGTTTAAAGTTTGGAGATTATTGAACAATAAACAAAAAAAATCTCCTTGAAACCCTCTCAAACCCGAGAGCAACATAGTGAAGCACAAGCTTCTTGAATTTTTTCTAAGTGTAAAAATAGCCTTGTCTTGCTACTAGTATGTTTAAATAATACTATGGAGGGTCAAGATTAGCACAATTGGGTGGCTTGGATCCAATTCACTTAAAAATCTAGCCAAGTGGCCCTTGGACTTAGTCAACAATATCAAGCTCAAGTCTTTGCAAGACTTTATCTTCTTAAAATTGGTCAAATGACCATTTAATCCATGTCCATTTCGTCCAAGACCAACTAAAGGGGGGGGGTGACACGTGTCGCCCTCCCATTCGTCGCAATATTTCGTTTTCCGACATTTCCATAATTCCGATAAATTTTTACTAGTCTCAATTCTTAACATTTTTGAGTTCTTACGTACGTTCTTATAAACATGTCCTGGAATTACGTTCTTATAAAAGCCTAATTTTGGGGGTGCTTGTTATTTATAATGTATCTCATCCTCTCAAAATAAAAGAGGGGAGAAAAATAGGTGTGAGATTAAAAAAAGATAGTCAAAAAGAAGGAAAAAGAGTTGAATGAAAAATTCTTATGGTACGTAATTTGAGCCTAAATGCCTACTTTTACTTACCTCAGCCTTAGCCTACATTACAACCCTTGAAAGTCCTGATGATCTTTAAGATGTATGTCTATGATTAGTGGAGAACAACAAGTAAAAAGATCTATAGAATTTTGAGAAAAATGGAACAAAATTGACATGCATAGGTTAGGTGTTTGTATTTCCATTGATCATGATCTAAGTGAATTTGCGAAATATCTAACTTGAAATCCTATATTGCTAAATATTCATGCTATGTATGTTATAACATATTATCCCAATCTTTCATCCATGAATTTGAAGAAGCATTGCTATAACTATTTGATCTAGTTCATAGAGTCTTTTATTTAACTTTGTTTTTACTTTTGTTTTTGTTTTGTGTTTTACTCGAGGGCGAGTAAGTGTATGTTTGGGGGTGTTTGTTAAGTGTATTTTGTATACACTTTTGTGTCCTTTTTAGTTAGTATTTTACTCTTTTATTTTATGTTTAGTATAGTGTTAGGTGTGTTTTTCTTTCATTTTGTGTCACAACGATCATAAAGGAGAAATACTTCTTTTAAGGATGAAACAAGCTTAATTGAGATGAAATCTACACAAGCACATCCCAAAGAATGAAGCCTAAGAAGTACAAAAAAAACAGAAGAAATATGGCAGATTCCGGACAGAAATCAAAGAGGCACCGCGGTGCCTGGCCAGGTAGCACTGCGGTGCCAAGGAACCGTGGTCAGGAAAATTAGCACCGAGGCGTAAAAATTGCCGAAAGTCTGAATCAAACACCGCCGGCTGCACCGCGTGCATGGCAAAGAGACCAGCGTGCCATATGTCCAGTGAGCTATAATGATTTCACAAGAATTAGCATCGGGGTGCCTGGAGGCAGAAACGCGGTGCCGACGTGTATTTTTCAGGTTTCCTGGGCCGAATTGGACAGGGTTTTGAGGGTCCGAAAGACAACTTTTTCCAGCTATAAAACTCCTAAACCTTGGCAGCTTTTAATTACCTTTTATTCTACTTTGGAGAAGAGAACGACGACTACAAGCTACAATTGGGGACATCTTATTGTTCAAGTTATTTTCTTTCCCTTATTTTATTTCAGTTATGTTGAATTATAATTTAGTTCTTGACATGACAATGTTTAGGAGCTAATTACTTTAGTAGGGTTTCATCGAATCTTCTTGAAGCTCTTTCATATAGTTAATGTGTTAGTTATTGATTTCTTCTTCAGCGTATTAAGATATATTTTTCATCACTTATATGATTTCGAATCAAAAGTCTGAAAGGTGAGATTTGAATATGCTGTAATTGTCTAGACATAGGTTAAAATCGTGGACGAAAGTACCCCGATACTTATGTAGTTATTAAAGGTTATTGTTCTTAATCCTCTTGTGTGGTAAAACTTATCATAGAAATATAGAAGGTATAAGCACTAGGTTGAGCTCTTGTATGTCCTAACCGGAATATAATGACAGATTAGTTAATCTGCTATCTTAATAAAAAGAAGAATCATTAGCATTGCATTAACACGTGAAATAGTGGATAGTTGAGGAGATTGGAAGCTCTATTCCCTTCATAACTGTTATAAATCCAAAGTATTATAATCTTTAGTTTATTTTCTGCACTTAGTCATAATTCTTAGTTATAAGTCTCAAACTAAAGAACCTCAACCAAATAGATACCATAGAATAGATAACCGGTACTTAATAAACCAGTCTATGTGGACGATAAACTCGGTCTTACAGATCTTTATTACTTGAACGATATATACACTTGTGTAAGCACTTAGAAATATCACAACACTTATCTCCCAAGATAAAACATCAATAAAAAAATGAGCAAAGAGAACTCAAGTGTTCGCTAGAAGAGAAGGATCTTTGAGTGTGTAAGATTGCAAGAAAGGAAGAGATTTCATCAAGTCTGAAATCATCCAAGTGTAGAGAGTACTTCTCTTATGTATGTTCTTGTGTATGATATCTCACTCCTCAAATCTGAAATAAGGCATGATTATATAGTTTCCAACGTTCCAACAACTTAATGACATTAAACTCTGAAAACGCCCGCAACTCCGTGGCCTTGCAGGCTGGCGCCGAAACTCTTGAGAGTTGGCGCTGTGGCCCTGCAGCCTAGCGCCGCAGTGCTGGCCAACTTTGGTTTCTAGAAACTTCAGGGACCAAATTGTAATTATAATAAAGTTTAGGTTCTAAAAAGATAATGTCAGAACAGCCCACAACCCGCGACCCACGACCCGACCCGGACCGGGCTGGTGTGGGCCTTGTCTAGAACCCAAGCACACCTAGGTCATCCCTCCTTCAACACATGGGTTACCTCTTGGGGTCTCAATCCCTTATTTGATTTTGAGGCTTATATTATGAACAAATCTTCCTTTTCCTACCGATGTGGTAGATTTGTCCCACACCACTCTTCCATGTCTCAAACACCTTACTTCACGGACCAATATCTCTTCCATTTCTCAATGGAATTTGGCGATTCTTGGCCCTACGGTCATCTGCTCACTTTGTAGATTACACACGTGTAAAGAACCAGGTTCTCCAACATGTGGAACCATGATGTTTAAGTCATTGAAGATGGGCGGACTCAACCTCCACCAAAGGCAAATTTCCAACAGAATGATCATATGAGATATTATCTCGAGTTGTGTTTGATTATACTTTTTGTAAAGAATATTTAAAATTATGTTCATATTTTAATATATTTAAATACAACTTTAAAAGTGAAAAGTAAATTAGAAAAAAGTAAAAATAGATTATAAGTTATTTTCCAAATTTGAAATACAATTTCAAGGCCAAAAATTATTTTTTCAAATAAAGCGGCCGAACGGGTAAATTCAGTAAAATGGAGAACGATGGAAAGGAGTATTTGCAAATTGTAGATTTATAAAAAATTAAAAATCTAAATCACACTCTTGAGTGTGCTTTAATGATCAATAAAATTAGTGAAAACCTTTAGGTTGGTGTCCAAATTTGAGCTGAAACAGAAAAAGAAGGTTAAGTAATTTGTTTCTCATTCCTTCTTTTTAAGGTTCTATTTTTTTTTTTAAAAAAGGGAAACAAATAGAATGTGGATTTTATAACAAACATGTTGGTGAAAGTATATTTATGTCCTAGAGACCATCTGTATTAGGACAAATGTACTTTATACACATTCATATTATTATTAATGGAGATTAATATTTTGACATTTGCATTTATTGAATTATTAGTTGATTGTTTATGATATTTTATAATATGCATCCCTAGAGGTTACGTTGTTATTAATAGTGTGAGATATTAATATTATAACGTAACTCTTAAAATAGCGTCGACTAATGATCATCGATAAATGGGATATCGTTGATATGTGATAAGTCGACATATGGTCTGCATCACATCCTTACAGGATATAATATGACTCACCTGCTATGAGTTACGTATACTCGTGATGGACACATGGATACTTTGGAAGTATTGGTATACCGTATTGATATACTATTTCTTATACATGTCTAAAGTATGATCATCGTGTGGAGATAGAAGTCCTTAGACATGAGGTCGATACGCACCTTGTCTAGAGAGTAATGTACTTTGTTCTTGTCCTAAGCTCAAATGCCTTATAGGTTGATATACGGCTTGTATTGGGTACATTACGATGTGGATTAAATGTGGTAGTTGAGCCAAGATTAGGATTCATTCGTCGAATGTATATTCGAGAGAGCACTCAGTTTCTCAGTGATATTAGGTTAATTAAGTTGTTGGCCAACACAATAGACATATCTAGGATATGGTCTTGTTGTCAACCAATATAGATGAGATATAATGATCAAGCAATTTCGATAGACATTTGGAAAATCCTAAGCTTGATCGAGTGCATCGTAAATGAAAGGATTTTATCTTCCGAATTTGTGTAAATACACTTCACATACTGAGTTCGTCTTTCGGCGTCGTCTTGGAGTTCCGTGCCGACCATAATATGATTAGTGTCGATATGTGAAGGCATGTAGGGTAACACTATGTCATTTGTTCCTTCGATCTAAAGATGTAATGAGAGAACATAAATGTTTGATTTATAATCGAGACATTTGAATGAATAATGATTATTTAATTAAGTCGAAATTGGATTTCAAATTTAATTAAAATGAAAACGAGACAACGTCTCACACTGGACGAGGGCCGCGACGCTTGGGACATAGGGTCGCGGTGCCTCCCTTTTGAGCTGCGGCGCCGCCAAGGCAGTGGGACAGTCTGACTGATCCATTGCACCTCATTTTCTAGGCCTGGACCATGTGTAACCCTGGCTGCATTTTAAATCTAAAATGCAGCTATAAATAAAGGGGCTTATTCATTATTCAAGACACAATTTATTTTATATTGCTCAAAGTCTTAGAGACCTAGAATCAAAATTCTCTCGAACCTCTGCCGAATTTCTTAGCTGTTCGAATGAGGTATACATCGGAGTTCTAGGAACTTGCTATCGAGGATCAATTGTGTGCGCACCCTCAGATTACTAAAAGACTCCATATTTATCAAATCGTTAGCGTTCTATCGATGTGTTATGATTAAATATATATGTTGTGATTTACATGCGTTTTTTCATTACTACATAATTATCCCGCAGTTCGTCGCTTGTTGGGTTTGGAACATAAAATTTCAAATTCCGCTGCTTACACGAACCCAACAAAATTCTACAGTGTTATCAGAGTCTGGGTTGTTTTGTGTGATTATGTAGTAATGATTAATAATAATATGGTTTAGAACTTGTAAATCTGAAATTTTGTCGTTTAAAGCTTGAAAACCTTATGTCTTAAGAGAACATCATCCTTGTCTCCCAAACTATTAAACAATGATGTAATCGAGGAAGTCATTCTGATCTAACTCTTCTAAGTCGATGTGCATAACCGGTTCATAGTGCACTGAGACGAAGAATGAGAAGGGATTGGATGAAGTTCGATGAACGTGTTGTTTGATAATGAAGGGTAACGAGGATGAATCTGCAAATCTGACCCTGAACCAGTTTTAGGGTTTCAGAAATACAAATTATGTGTTTCTGAGACGGAGGTGTCGCGATTCCATGGTGGAGCATCACGACGCCGTCTAGGGTTTTAGTGGCGACGTCGCGGCTCCATGATGGAGCGTTGCGACACCATCTAGGGTTTGGTGAGGCATCACAGCTCCATGGTGGAGCGTCGCGGTGCCGTTCATCCCGAAAGCTTAAAATAAAAAATTTGTTCTACTGCCTCTAGGGCGTCGCGACGTTACCCAATTAGGGCCGCGGCGCCGAAACACCAAAAATTTTAAAAAAAATGAAATCAGAAATTGATGTTTTAAAAGTTTCAGATTCTGATTCTGAAGTTTAAAAGTTTCAGAATATGAAATTAAAACTTTTTCAAATATGCAGATTTGGTCCTTTGGGGTAAATCTATAATTAAAATAAGTTTCTGAAAACAGTTTTGGTCCTTGAGGCTAAATCTGAAATTAGTTTAAAGTTCTGGAAATTACAGATAAGTTTCTGAAATCTGAAAATATTTTTTTTAAATTAAAATTGGATTTTCTGAATTTAAAGGGGTTCAAAATTGAAATTTTAAATTTTTGAGGGACTAAGCTATAAATTCTAAAAATCTGGAATTTACAGAAATACCTCAAATCAGTTTTAAAATAAGAAAATATTTAAGGGACTATTTGGATTAGACTTAGATTTTAGAGTTTAAATAAATAACTCATGATTATTATTAATTGTATATTATTGAATAATATACGAACTATATGCTAAGTGTTTAAATGCGTGCGTTTAATTATTATCATAATGTCCGCTATAACTGTCTGGGTAGACGGCGCCCAGTAATTGATCAAACCATCTTATATCATGCCTATTGGGTTGATGGTTCCCTACTAAATGTGTTTTAGAAATTGCATGATTAGATGTCATATTGAATATGACACAAATTGTTGATATTGGTTAAAATCCTTGAAACTGAAATGTTTCCCAAATTTTAAATACAAGTCTAAATTAAAGCATGTCGTCCATTATAATTGTTAGAGTGCAAAATCCTTTTCGGTGATACGAGTATTTATGCCAAAGCATTTTGCTCTAAGTCTACGAGGACTCATACTCTTTCATAGATGTGTTTTAAATATAAAGGTAGATGATAAAATAGTGGGAGCTAATTAAACAAAAGACCATGTTGATTAGCCTAAACGAATGTGTATAATAGGAAATAAATTTGAGTTTAATTTTCTATATATCTAACTCTTCAAATGATTGAAATGTCGAGCCTATAATTGAAAATGTTGATTGGAAATGAACAAACTTACCGGACCCAACTATATAGACTGGCTAAGGAATATGAGAATTATCCTAAGGCAAGAAACGATAGAATACGTGTTGGACAATGTATTCCCCACAGTCCATGCCGAGGATTCTGCAGAATATGCTACATTTGATAAGGTAGCCTACCAGAAGAACCTAGATGATGTCACTTCAGCACAATGTGTGATGTTGTCTTCCTTTTCAGTGGAGCTTCAGAGACAACATGAGAACATGGGCCCTAACGAGATGATATAACCCTTAAAGAGTCTATATGACTCTCAGTCCCAAACTATGGAATATGAGCTATTAATAGAACTCTTCAAGTTTAAGCTAAATGAAGGGGTCGAAGTGTTCATGTGTTGAAGATGATAGGACTGATAGAAAGGTTGGCCTTGATTGGTATAAAGCTGCAAAATAACGTCGCTTCCACCCTCATCCTGAACTCACTCCCTAGTTCATTTGAGAATTTTATTGTAAACTACAATTTGAATGGAATGAAGGCGAGTCTAAAAATTTTCTTACCCAACAATATTCATGACATGAATTATATGATAATCAACTATTGTATGTTCAAAACATGATAGAAGAAAACTTACAGGTTTTCGAACGCTGGAGTCAAAATTAAGGTATCCACGCGATTTGATTCCTCGACTGCAAGTTCTAACTCTAGTGTACCTAATAATCAATAAACCTAGGAATTCTTGTTGTTAGGAATTAAGAAATTGTTTTATGTAACCTCATAATTATGGGGTATGCGTTGTATATATATGAGTTTAGGACAAAACCTAAACAAATATAAAAAAAGGAAAACATGAGCCTATGTTTATGTTCAGTGTACTGGTCCACTTCAAACGTCCAAGTGGACGGCCAAGGCTACAACTTGGGCCAGTAATTGCTTGCCCAATTTCTTCCCTATATTTGTCCGAGTATCCATATAATATATCCAACACATTTAATTATGTTACACCCCGTATTTTCGGCAGTTGAGATAAGAACGTACGTAAGAATTTGGGAATTGAATTTTGGAAAGAATGAAAGATTCTGAAAAATTTCTCCGAACCTTGTAAAGGAAAAAGGTTTATTAGTTGAATTTAATTCTAAATTCTAGATTTGGGACTTTTAGAATTTATCGAATTTTGGAATTTAATTTCGAAATTTGGTCACGGGACCACCCGAGAAATTTTGTATATGTTGGGAGTTTGGGAAGGCAAAAGCAGAACAAAAAAATACCAAAACGAGTATGAAAAGTGAAAACCCGCCCATGAACAAAGGTTGTTCGATGAACGGTGTTCGAAAACGCCATTTCCGCCAAACCAGAATCACGGGCGAGACATATACCAAAAGCTTCGCTCGCCGAGCCCGCCACGCCCATACCAACCACCACCGTCGATTCTCCGGACCGCCAGATTCAGATCGAAGTTTCGGCCATCGCTCATCCATCTTCCCCGCTCGGTTTTTCGATTTTCCGACCAACCGAGGTGCAATCGACGGAGTGGAGTATACCATCGTAACCACCATCTCCTTGCCGTCATTTCCATGTAAATCGTGACCTCGATTCTTGCTCAAACTCGCCGCCGACTGATCGATTTTCATAAAACCCCAGGTCGTCGACGAGCATTTTCCGCCACCACGTGCAGAGTCGACGGCCGTGGCTAGTGTAGAAATATTCAGGTGGAAAGGCCGACATTTTGGCACCACCCACGACTCCAATTCAACCTGCATCGTCGTCAACTAAAACGCTTTTCGATCGGAAGTTGGAAGATTCCGATCGATTCTCGTACAATTGAGGCTAAGGCATATACCATTGTGTTCAGATTGATCTTAGCTACGCTTTGCAACCAATCCCAGCCTCAATTCTCGTGATTTTGAATCCGCCATTGATGCCGCTTGAGCCGCCGCGGCAGTCGCCGCAGACCACCAAATGCACTTCCAAAAAAATTGATTTTCAAGGCTATGGACGATTGTGGGCCATTTTAGGTTGAAGTACTTTGGAGCGTTTTGCTAATTGTCGATAATCGTCGCGAGGTATGCGAACCTCTTCCTTCCTTTGGCATGATTCTATGTATGGACTATACTTGTGGTATCATTTCATGTTTCCTTCTACTCTTAGAAGTTAAGAGGTAGTTATGCGATTTACTCTATGTAGAACTTTTCCTATCTTTTGAGCATGACTAGTTGCACGATGTAGTACTCAGACGCAAGACTATGACATTCTTTACTTGTTTTATGTAATGCCAAGTCGGGTGGGTTAGAGATTAACTCACTTCTTTGAAAATAGTAAGGATGTCTTAAGTTGATTTTAAAGTTAAGGACTCAAGAGTTTTAAAGTATGTGTTTCTTTTTCCGTTTTAAAGGTATAAGTCCCTTGGATTGGAAATTGTTTTTGGCTACGGTATAAAGTGAATATAACGACTCTATGGGGAGTTGGTTATATTTACTTTATGGAAAGATAAATGACTTGTTTTATTGAAAAGGCAATTTGTTTTTAAGGCCAATTGCCTAAGGTTTTATAATAAAATGAGTCACTTGAGTTTTAAAGGTTAAAAAACTAATTGTATTTTTGAAAGTTATGAGAATTGATTTGAAAGTATTTAATACTTGGTTTCAAAAAGTAGAAGTCTCTTAATTATAAAAGGAACGATTGTCTAAACCATAAAGGGTTATAACGGCTTTATGGGAAGTTGGTTATAACGGCTTTATGGCAAAGTTAAGAGAATGGTTTTCTAGTAAAGTAATCAAAGGAATAACTTGTGTTAAGGAAGGGCAAATTGTTTTAAAGGTACCAATTGCTTAAGGTTTTAATAAAGAAGTCACTTGATTTAGAAGTTCGGTAATTGTATTTCTAAAAAGGTATTGTGACTTGTCTCGAAAGGTGGATAGGACTTGATACTACGGTTGTTAGTATCGGGGAAGTTTTATTCGGAAAGGAGTCTTTTGAAAAGAATGGACGTACGTAGTACTTTGGCCTGTTTAATTGAGAATAATTCTATGTGATGCCTTGATTAGTACTTTGGCTTGATTAATTGAGAATTATTCTATTTGTGCCTTGATTAGTACTTTGGCTTGATTAAATGAGAATTATTCTATGTGATGTCTTGATAAGTACTTTGGCTTGTTAAATGAGAATTATTCTAAGTATGCCTTGATAAGTACTTTGGCTTGTTATATCATAATTATTCTAAGTATGCCTTGATAAGTACTTTGGCTTGTTAAATGAGAATTATTCTAAGTATGCCTTGATAAGTACTTTGGCTTGTTAAATGAGAATTATTCTAAGTATGCCTTGATAAGTACTTTGGCTTGTTAAATGAGAATTATTCTAAGTATGCCTTGATTAGTACTTTGGCTTGATTAAATGAGAATTATTCTATGTGTGCCTTGATAAGTATTTTGGCTTGGTTAATCGAGATTTAGCCTATATGTCCGGAGATAGCCTTTGAGTGCAAGTATTATGTTTTTTACGTTGTCGCGACTTTCTGGCCGAGGTACTGTCTTGTTATAAGTTACTTGACGCATCGACGGTGATGTGGGATTCCACGGCATGCTTCCGCTATTTGTAGCACTTGGGTTAAATTCTGATTTTATAAAAGACACGGTAGTGCTTATGTCTTGTTTGATGGCTCACGAGATAGGGTAAGAGTATAAACGGCGGGCAAGCCGCAAGACGTTCTCCCACCTTCTCCAGGGTAAGAGTATAAGTGCGGGGATAACCCCCAAGACGCTGTACCACCTGCTTTATGTGTTGTTTGACGACCGGTCGAGATAGGGTAAGAGTATAAATGGCGGGCAAGCCCCAAGACGTTATACCACCTTCTCCGGGTAAGAGTATAAGGCGGGTAGACCCTCAAGATGCTATACCACCGCTTTACCACCTTCTCCAGGTAAGAGTATAAGTGAGGGTAGACCCCCAAGACGCTATACCACCGTGGGACTTGGTGTTCATGTATGCTATTGGTGTATTATTATACCGGATGTCGGCAGTGATGTGATTCCACGCGGGATATATATATATGTATTGTGTATGTGTACGCCGACAGTGAGGTGGGATGCCACGGGCGCGTCACATGGTTATATTTCACACTAATAGCCGTCGACAGTGATGGGGATTCCACGGGCATGCTTTGATATTAGTGTGATTTGATCGCCCCAGTTGGGCCGGTAGTATATGTGTCCCTCCGTAGTGGGCGGACTATGTTATGAAAGATAAGTAAGTTATATGGTAATGAACTTAATGATTCTTTTTCTAAATAATGTACGTAAGAATGTGACTATAACTTTTATCGGGAATGGAAAGGATAATAAGGTACGATTAAGTTCATAAGTGGTAATGACACCAGGATCCGTATGTATTTTTATACTTGTCCTTGTCATTCTTTTGTACGCTTATGATTTTTTTATCAGACGTTATATTCTGCTTCCATATTCGCACTGTTGTTATCGAATTCTTCGGGGCCGCGTTCATGCCCGCAGTTTAGGTACACGATTGGATCCGTGAGCTTAGGATCCCTGCTTGAAGTTGAGATGGCTCGGTGTTTCGAGTTGTCACGCTTATGTTTATTCGTGGCACGGCGGGCCTTGTCCCGCCACGCTTGTTATGTCAAAACTCTTAGAGGTCCGTAGTCACATATGGTGGTCGCTTTGTAAAAAGAAAGGAGGCAACTGCTTCGGTTGTTTTTATATATGTTCAGGAAGGTAGCCCTATCGGCTAACCTGTTGTTTTACTTACGATGTTTTATTTTTAAGTTTCATGTATGTTCCGCTGATTTTCTCTGATGTTTACCTGAAAGGGTGCCCAGGTAGGGCGCCAGTCGCGGTCCCGGGGTCGGGTCGTGACAAATTAAATCTAAAATCCAATTCAACTTAATTAAATAATTTCTATCAAATAGAAATATTCCATAATTATTATAAATTAAATATCTCGATTCTCAATCGAATATTTAATACTTTCTCAATACACTCTTAAATTGAAAAAACAATCGCATATAGTGTGACCCTATAGGCCTTCACATATCGACATTAATCTAATTAAGGTTCACACGAAACTCCTAGACTGCGTCGTATGACGAACTCAATATGTGAAGTACGTTTATATGAATCCAAAAAACTTAACATTTATGCGGAACTATAAATTTCCTTTCATCCGCGACACACTCGATTAAGCTTAGGATTTGCCATGTGTCTATCCAAATGGCTTAATCACTTTATCTCACATTTATTAGTTGACAACTAGACCATGTTCTAAATATGTCTCTTGCACTGGTCAGTGACTTTAGTCAACCTAATAACATTGAGAAGTTGAGTGCTCTCTCGAATTCCAATCGAGGAATGAATTGTATTCTTGGCTCAACTACCACCTTGATTTAATGCACCCAACATAAGTCGTATCTTATCCAGAAGGAATTTAAGCTTAGAACTTGGTCGAAGTACATCATTATGTAAACAAGGCGTGTATTGACCTCATGTCAAATGACATTTATATTCCACACGCTGATAACACTATAGATATGTATAACAAATAGTTTTATCGGCAGGGTATACCAATACTTCTCCAAAGTATTCATGTGTCCGTCACGAGTAACCATTACTCGTAGCTGTGAGACATACTACATTATCCAAGAATGTGATGCAGACCACATGTCGACTTATAGCATATCATCGATATCCCATTATCGATGATCATTAGTCGAGGCTATTTTGATAGTTACGTTCTATCATTAATATCTCACTCTATTAATGACAACATAAGCTTAAGGGATGCACATTATGCATAATTACAAACAATAATTCAATAATTGCAAATGCCATAAATATTAATCTCATTAATAATACGAATGT
This sequence comes from Przewalskia tangutica, assembly GCA_029844215.1. Taxonomy (NCBI): domain Eukaryota; kingdom Viridiplantae; phylum Streptophyta; class Magnoliopsida; order Solanales; family Solanaceae; genus Przewalskia; species Przewalskia tangutica. The sequence goes on along the minus strand of CM056720.1, from coordinate 131,334,070 downwards.
GTTCAAGTACATTTGTCCCTAATAAAGATTGTCTCTAGGACATACATACTTTCACTTCTAGTGTGGGGGTTTCAATGATTTAAATTCTATTTTTGTTCTTCTTTTCATAAACTTGAAAGTACGCGTCAACATAGTTAGAACATTCTACAACAAATAAATTCACTAGTACTGAAAGAAATAATCTCTTTCATTATCTTCATTAATTGAAAGACAATATATACACTTTACATATTTCCATAATAGGAAAAATCCTATTCTATTCTACTCCTAAAACTCTATTCTATTTGGAAACTATATATACAATTATGCTAAGAGTGTAAGACTAATTATGGTACAAGACTAAGACTCAATATACACCAATTATACAAACACATAACCCACACGGGATTGGGCTTTTAGCCTGTGACTCTTTTGTGGACCGAATCGTGATATACATTAAGTATATATCACAATAATATCAATATATCTAACACACATCTGTAGTCATAGCGAGCGGTCATCGAATGATGAGACTGCCCCTAAAATCTTCAAAAAGGATAGAGGGAAGACCCTTTGTAAATATGTCTGCAATTTGATACGTGGAAGGAACATGGAAGACACGTACTTGTCCTCGAGCTACCTTTTCTCAAACAAAGTGAATGTCCATCTCTATATGTTTAGTGCGCTAGTGCTGAACTGGATTACCAGAAAGGTAGATGTCACTAACATTGTCACAATACACCAAGATAGCTTTTTGAATAGGACAATGGAGCTCTAAAAGAAGATTATGTAACCAACATGACTCAGAGACCACATTGGCTACCCCTCGACTCGGTCTCTGCACTCAAATGTGATAGCGTTGATTGACGCTTGGCAGACCATGAGACCAAATTATTATCAAGAAACATATAATATTCAGACGTAGACCATCTGGTATCTGGACAGCCACCCCAATCAGCATATGTATTTGAGACAAGTGTAGACGTCAACGAGGAATAGGATTCAAATCTCATGTTTCTATCACTCTTGAGATGGAAAACGTCCATTATGAAATGTGGGCGGAGCTTTTCAAGATTCACTGCCGCTCCCACCGGATCATTCATCACATAATTCCGCTGAAAAAAAGGCAAAAAGAAGGTGCCAAAAACCGACGACGAAAGAGAATTATTGTTAACCTTTGATGCGACAGTTCTTAGGTGGATTTATGCCACTATTTATAGCGATTTGTTGCATACAATTATTGAGCCTAACTCCACGGCAATGAAGTCTTAGGATCGCTTACACGATATATTCTAAGACAACGTTAATTCTCAGGTCATTACTATTGAACATGAATTCTCCACCACCGACATGACAAACTTTCCCAATGCTTCCGTATATTGTCAATGACTCAAGGTGTTGTCCGACCAACTCAAGAATGTTGGTGCGCCGGTCACTAACAATTGACTTGTTTTACAACTAGTGGTTGGCCTCACCGATGCGTATAGTGGAGTGGGTACGCTCATTTGCCAAAGTAACCCTCTACCACCATTTTACCAAGCCCATTATATGCTCATTCTCGAAGAAGCGGGTTTTTCCAAGAAGATAGCCACCGTGTCAAATTTTGCCTTGGTTGTCGCACTGTCCGATAAGAGTTCATCACAATTTGAAAAAAATTACCGCTAAATCATGGCCAGAAGGGCCAAAACGATGGTAATAGGAGAAAATACCGCAGTGGTGGTAAAGGCAACGACAACCACCGTGGATAAGGTGGCGGCAGGGGGCGGCCAACGACAACCGCTAGCCTAGTGGCAACCGAGAGCACCTTGGGGTAGTGGGCTGGCAGTGGCCTTGGGCTGTTCCGCCCTGCCCCTATCCAGTCGACAGTAACTGGGCCAGGCCCAGGTCACATCCAACAGGCCCAGCAGGCAGCAACCCAAGAATTCTTGGGCCACTGTCGAGCTAGTGGGAGTAGGCCCACTCGATAGTGGTGACCCCGACAAATATCGAGGTCGCGATGCACACTATTGGGCTTACTCTGCCCGATGAAAATTGGTACATGGACACTGGTGCAACGTCTCATATGATGTCCTCATATGATAATCTCTCGTCCTATTTTAATTTGAGTAATAATCTTGGTATAATTGTCAGAAATGGTCAATCAATTCCAATTCATGGTTATGGTACTATAAACTTGTCTCCCCTGAATCCATCGTTAATTTTGAAAAATGTCCTTCATGCACCTAAATTATTTTAAAACTTGACTTTAGTTTGAAAATTTATCACTGATTATTGGGTTTCTGTTGAATTTGATCCTTTTGGATTTTTCGTGAAGGATTTTCAGATAGGAATGCGTCTAATGAGATGTGATAGTCGGAGCGATCTTTATCCAATCACCACAACCACACATCAAGCCAAATTACCATCCACTTTTACAGCTTTAGCTCCTTATTTGTGGCATGAATGTTTGGATCATCCGGGAGCACTTGTTTTTGCTTCCCATAAACAAAATAAATTTATTGAGTGTACTAGACCTTGTAGTTCTCATGTTTGTCGCTCTTGTTTTCTTGGAAAACATGTTAAGTTGCCTTTTGTTGCTTCGAAATCTCGTGTTATTCTGCTCTTTGATATTATTCATAGTGATATTTGGACATCTTTTATTTTGAGCTCTTCGGGCCACCGATATTATCTTTTGTTGTTTGATGAATGCTCTAATTTTTTTGTGGATGTTTCCTTTGTCTAAAAAGTCACAAGTTTTCAACATTTCTATCCTTTAGAGCACACATCCACACTTAATTTGAACGGAACATTAAAAATATTCAGTGTTATAATGGTATAGAATTTGATAATGGGCCTTTTGGGATTTTTGCAAAAGTAATGGTTTGTCGTTTCATCTCTCGCATCCACTTACATCATCTCAAAATGGAAAAACAGAAAGAAAAATTCGAACCATTAACAATATTATTAGAACCTTACTTGCACATGTCTCTCTATCACCATCGTTTTGGCATCATGCGTTACAAATGACAACTTATATGTTAAACATACTTCCAAACAAACAAGTAGCCTACTAATCCCCACTCAAAATTTGATACATAAGGTACCCTTCATATTCTCATTTACGGGTTTTTGGATTCTTGTGATATCCTCTCTTTCCTTCTACTACCATTAATAAAATTCAACCCCGGTCAACTCCGTGTGTTTTTTGGGATATACGTCAAATTATCATGGTTATAAATGTTTTGACATATCCTCTAATAAAATCATTGTAAGTCGTCACGTAATTTTTGATGAAATAAATTTCTCTTTTGTTAAATACATTGTTACGGGCCTCCTACCTATGAATTTCTTGACGATAGCATACTCCCATATTTGATCCATAAATTAGCCTTCAAAACATGCCCAATGTTTCCCGGTGTCTCGGCCCAATCACCTAGCCCATCCATTTTTGGCCCAACTGAGTCTTTCTTCGGTAGCCCACTGCCGCGAGGTCAGTAGCTGGCAGTCCGCTAGGTCTCAGCCCATCTTCCGGCTCGAGCAACCAACTAGTCGCAAGCCCATTACCCGGTAATCCAGTCAGGCAGTCCGTCTTTCCCGGTAGTGGCGAAACTCTAATTCCGACCCAACGACATATCACTCATAGTCAATACGTGATTTTTAAGCTAAACAAAAAATACGATCTTCACACCCATGTTTCCAAGTCACCGTTGCCTCGTAATCCTGTGTCTGCCATTAATGAACCGAATTAGAAAATTGCTATGAATGATGAATTTAATGCTCTTATTAACAATTGCTATGATTGTGAGCCCTGATTGGTCTGTGCAGTGGCGGAGGTTAAAAGAGGCTAGGAGGGGGCCGCGACCCCCCTCAAATTTTTAGTTTTTTATTTTTTTTATATATAACTTAAAATATTTTTTTTATATAACTTAATTGTTTTTGTCCTCAATCACAAACCCTAACCTTCCTCTTCCCTCTCTCTAGCTCTACTTCTACCATTAGATAATTAGCTTCCATAAAACAGTGGTTTGGCTGTCAATTCAGCAACTTCTCATGAACTGTTAAAGAAAAACACAATTACTTGTTTCATGTGATGGGCAAAGTATCACTGATTCAACAACTTCTTTCTTTTGCTTACTTCTCTTTTCTCTTTTCATTCGAATTGGATTTCAGCCTCCATGATTTAATTATTAATGATTTCAAGTCTTTAATAGAACGAAGGACATCACTTTAATTCTATGTACGTCTTTCCTTTTATATATTATATTTTTGTTGTATTGATGTTATTTTGAATCTTTGATAAATTAAATTTTGTTCTTATAAATTTCAATTATAATATTTTTTTTAGTAGTACCACTCAGTGGCGGAGGTACATACAAAAGCATGGTGGTGCAGTTGCACCACCAGATTTTTTTTTTTTTTTATACAAAACGACGTCGTTTATACTAAAGACTATTAGCGATGATGTTATTATGGAACATTTTCAACAAATGGACTCTAGACGATTTTATTTGTAAATGTAAGAATATTTATTATTTGCATGACTTTCTTTATATATTGTTTTAATACAACTAGTGTGACAACATCTGCGAAAGCACAGATGTTGTCTGCGATGTTGCGACCACATTTCTGCCAACATCTCTGTAACTGTTTTGCCTATTCTTCCGGCTTAAGCAGATGAAGTTACTGTGAGTAAAAAATGACCTAGGCAAGCTTACTAGATTGTTGTGTTTAAAACGTGGTGAAAGACGAAGTCAAAGCGTGAAGCGAAAGCAGCGAATGACCAAGTCCAGATCGATGAGGATTTCCAGGAGGAAGACTCGGTCCAAGCTGTTGTCATCTTTTGCTCAACCTCCGCAACCATCAGTGATGATTTCAAGGGAAGCTCAACACTATAAATAGATGAGATCTTCACAAGTATCTATATCCAGATTTAGAGAAGAAGAACTTCCAAGAGAGCTCTCGGATTTTACCTTAGAAAACTAGATCAATATTTTAGCCTAAAGTTGTTTTAACAACATTTTGTCCCACATTGCAATCGCTATCTCTATTCTAGATTAAGCTTATTGTTCAGTGATTGTAATGAAGATGTTGTCTTTTATCTTTTAGATTTTGTAACTTTAGGCGAAGTCATCTGCGACTTCATTTTGTTTGTAATTTATTTTTTGTTTGTAACGCTTAATTTGTAAAAAGAAATTTTTATAATTGTATATAATTTATACAATTCTTTTGGTCATCGACCATCAAGGGATATATTTATATATATCCTTGAAAATATAAACCTTGTGTCTCTTTACTTTTTTCGCTGCACATACTCTACAAGGTTTATTCTGTTTTATTACAATATTGCCTCAGATGTTGACCCAACATTGAAGGCAACATCCAGAGACTGTTTTTGTTGTTCTTAGTTTTTGCGATTTTAATCTTACGTTTTACGATCCGTAGCCCACGGGACCCAACAAGTGGTATCATATCTTTCACTTGATACAATAAGTGTTTGATTCTGAATATTACGACTATGTACTCAGATTTACAAAACGTTGGTAGACTTCCAATACTTGACGGATCTAACTACGCCTACTGGAAAATTCGACTGCGTTCGCACATCAAATTCATTGACGTTCGAGGCTGGAGATCTGTATCTAAAGGCTATGTAATCCATAAGTACCCAACATACGAGGATGGTGTTATTCTCACTAAACCCGTATCTGAATGGACCCAGGAAGAAATCAACTCGACAAGCTTTAACGAAAAGGCCCTAAATATGATATTTGGATGGGTGGATCTCTATATGTTCAAGCTTATCCAGAATTGTACAACGACCAAGGATGCTTGACAAACCTTACAAACCCATTGTGAGGGAACCTCAAGTGTTCGATGTACAAAGCTTCGTATGATCTTGAGTCAATATGAGCGCTTAAGAATGGAGGAGTCTGACGACATAAAATCGTATTTTGAAAAGTTGATTGACATTGCTAATCAGTGTCAAGTGCTTGGGTCTCCATTCACCAAAACACAACTTGTGGATAAAGCTCTCAGATCTCTTCCTAAAAGATTTAATACTAAGATTTGTGCTATTGAAGAGGCTCATAATCTTGCTACTATGGATCTTCACGCTTTAATGAGCATCTTTCAAACATATGAGATGACATGAAGAGCCAAAGAGATCTATATAAAGATAAGACTTTGGCACTCTAAGGACAAACCTCGAAATCTGAAATAGAAACTGAGAGAGAAAACCTGGAGGAACTGGGAGACGATACAATTGTTGTCTTACTCACCCGTAGATTCAATTCTATGGTGAGAAAGATCAACACTGACCGTAACAAAGCCAACTATAATAAGCATCAGAACTCTCTCTTCAATAAGCAGCCAGCAAGATCACCTTCTGAGCAGAAAAACCGCAATCCACTGAGGAAATCCAACTCCGACGGAACCAATTACAATCTCAAACAACTCGAGAGAGTGCAATGTCATTCATGCTCCGGTTGGGGACACTACGCTAATGAGTGTGCAAACACCCTTAGGAAAATTGGTAAGGTCATGTGGGTAAGCCTCAGTGATGATGAGAATAAAGAGGAAGAAGAAGATTAAGAAGAAGAACGACCACAGGCAATGCTTGCAGCCATGTTTGAACACTCACTATCCGACGATGAAGATGTTGACCCAACATCTGAAACAACATCGGAGGCCACATCTGAAATGTCTACATCATCAGAGAGGTATGTATACTTTGAGTAATCTGATGTAAATTGTTTTAGTAGATTTATTTCTTCAACTGAGGCTGCTGATTAGGATCTAGTTGACTCGAAAGATGAAATGATAAAGGAATTACAAAATCTTTGTAAAGCCTTAATCACTACATCTGAGCAATTGGACTCAAAAGCAAAATCATTGGCTCTTGAGAATTGCAATTTGAAAGGTACAATCAACCGATTAGAGGTGACACTTACCAAGAAGGATCTTGAGCTTGGTAAGATTCGTGCACGATTGTACACAGCTGAGACCACGTTTCAAAGGCTAAACATGAGAACCTCTAAACTGGATGAAATTTTGAACTTCATTAATCCCATAAGGACTGGGCTTGGTTATCATTCTCCCAGAAAATCCGATACTTCCAGGATCGATAGTCCAACTGAGAGGATAAAATTTGTCAAAGAAAATGCTTGTAACCCTCAGAGAACTATGATTGGATCGAAGTTTGTGTGTAGCTTCTGTAAAGGACATCTTATAGCCTACTGCTACAAACTTCAAAATTCTGCTCTCAGCCTATTGCCTAAAGTGTTGTCACCAATGTTGCCCAACATCACTGACAACATTCAAAGCAACAAGCCTGGAAGCGGAAGGAAGACAAGGTTTAAAAAGGAGTGGGTACCCAAACTAAATTTAAAATGTAATGTGTGCATAACTGCCTTGCGTACTAACATTACAAGTTCTTGGTACTTCGATAGTGGTTGCTCACGTCATATGATAGGTACTAAAGGTCTCTTGAAGGAGTATGGAGCATTCAATGGAGGGTATGTGTTACACCCCGTAATTCTAGGGCAATGAAATGAGAACGTAAGTTAGGAAATAAGATTTGAATGTTGGAAGAAAAGTAGTTTTTTACATATTATAATTTTGGGAACAACAAATGTGACGAAAGACTGCAGGACCGCAGTGTTGGACAGCATGACCATGGTGTCATAATTACTGAGAAGCACAATACTTTTGGCACCGAGGTGCCATTCGGCAGTACCATGGTGCCGATGCGGGAATTTCAAAATTTTGGCTAAGTATGGGAGATATTTTTGGTGAAGGGAAAGACAAGTGGACAAATGGGGTTCATGGGTCCCCCTCCACTTGTGCTATGTACACCTATTATATTCAAGTCTTGCAAGACTTGGTTTCATAAATATCTTCTCATCCAAACCCTCTTATCCCATCATTCTCCTTCAATATTTCGAAATTTCCATAGCCAAAGTGAAGAACAAGATTAAGTTATGTTCCAAGATTTAACACCTTACCTAAGTTCTAAGCCAAGTTAACACACCAAAATAGTGGGTCACAGTTTTGGCCAAGAATAATGTCTTGAAATCCTAAGCTTGGAGATGAACTTTATGGAAGGAAGACATGAAAGCAAGATAGTTACTAGCTTGTAGAGGATACTTGTGTGTTATTGCAACTTGAAGTAGTGGTGCAAAAACAGTGCAGTGGTGCCGATTATAGGGACTGTTTTGGCATAAGATTAAGGTAAGATTCCTTCTCCCTCTTGAAGTTATTTGGAGTTACATGATGTTATAGTTGATAGATGAACTTGTGTTACGAGAAAAGGAGAATAAGAAATACATGTGACAGTTTTGGGCTAGTTGCCGATTTAAGGCAGTTTTTATTGTTGTTGGATTCGTTGGTTATTGTTGTTATTATCGTCACTACTTGCATGTTAAAATGAAGGGAATCGTGTTATTACAAGTTGTTATGGTTTATATAAATGTGTTGAAATGTGAATTGAATTATAAGGAATTGTGAAAAGGGCTTTGATACTGGATGTTGGCCGAGAATGTATAAAAATGTGGGATATTATTGTGTTGTTTTAGGGACTGTTTTATACGTGTATTATGCTTGAAATTTAGTTACAATTATGCATGTTTAATTTGGTAATTGTTAACGTGTGTCCCTAAAGGAATAAGGGTGTATAAAAGTGTTGTAAGCTTCACATTTCACCCTCGTTGTTGTGGAGGTATGGACTGTTTTAGTAGACTATTTTTATATGGATTAAGAGGCCGGATTAACATGTGAAGTAGGTGTCGATCACCTTGGTTGATGTTTTGGTTATGACCTTAATTGATACTTGGTTATTGATGTTATTGACCTTGATTGTACGTTGTGTATGTATGTATAAATAGGGGAAGTACTGCCCAAATTTTTATATGAAAAGAGAACCATTACTTGATATATGACCTACACTAGTAAGCATGGAGTTGAGATACGTGTTATTATTATTATAGGTTGAAGTACTAATTGAGGCGTATTCTACTTGTCGTGATTGGTATAGCCGATAAGGTATGAGAAACTATTCTTTCTTCTTTTGGCATAATTTTTATAAAGTAAGTATACGGCGGACGTACATAGTTCTATTGGATCCAAATTCCAAATGGTACATGATATGATAAGTGTCTTGATTTTCCAAATGATGTTTTAAAAGGATACATGGGCTTTTTTACCCGGGTGGATCTCGAAAGATATGAAAGATTTAGTATTCGTATTCGCCTTCCGCACCCCTAGCAACAACAAGGAGCAATATCTCATCTTTCAACAGAACTTCACAGTTACAAGTCATTTTCTCATTACTTTGGCGTTGTTTCGCAGTTCTTCAACGACACTCCTCTCCTTCCACTCAAGGGCACTGACTACTCCATCAACTAAGTGCCTTGATTTTCCAAATGATGTTTTAAAAGGATACATGATATGATAAGTTCCTTGAATTTCCAAATGGTGATTTATATGAAATGGGTGTACGACGGACGTGCGTAATTCCATTGAACCCTAATGTCTAGTGATACATGATATGATAGTGCCTTGGTTTTTCCTAAAATGAAAGTCATTTCATTTATTCCTTTGAGAGTCAAAAGAGGATTTGAAATTGTGTATGGTTACTCACGATAATCTATTCATGCTTGAGATGATGATTTCACACCGAGTCCCAAAATGAGCCGGGTACGGTATGTATATGATCACACCGAGGCCCTCATTAAAAGGTCGGGTACGTTATATATATGATTCCATGGACATGCTATCCATAATAGGGTATAGATACCCATGACACCGAGACCCTCACTAAAGGGTCGGGTATGTTCATGCACAGATTTATGGCATTCACACTGAGTCCCTCACTAGAAGACCGAGTACGTTATATGTATATGATTCCATGGACATGTATCAATGATGCGGGTATAAATACCTATGACACATATGATTCCATGGACATGCTTCCATGAGGCGAGTATATATACTCACGACAGTATATGATTCCATGGACATGCTTTCATGAGGAGGGTATAGATACCCATAACAGTATATGATTATATGGACAGACATTCATGATTTTGATATGACTCTCACTTTTTTGAAAGGCACAGTTGACTCTTTATTTTTATAAGGTATAGTTGACTCTTATTTTATATGGCACGGTGGGATCTGGTATTTGATTTTCATACCTGTTCCTGTCATCTTTTGGCCAGTTATGATCTTATTTACTGTACTTTATGTTTACATACTTAGTACCTTGTCAGATCGACTTTCTTCCGGGATCTGCGTTCATGCCCGCAGGTATAGGTACTCAGTTTGGTAATCCTCGAGCTTAGGATCCTTGCCCAGCTTTTTGAGATAGCTCCACTGCTCCGGAGCTTGTCATTTTGTATACATGTCTTACATTATAGACGTATGTTTATTCAGGGGTACGGGGGGGGGGGGGGGGGGGCCGTGTCCCGTCATATTTTATTATCATACTCTTCGAGGTCTGTAGATAGGTGTGGGTAGTAAATTTGTATGTGGACATGTATATGTTGTAGACCATTTTGGACAGATTCAGTATATAGTGACAGCCTTGTCGTCTTGCCTATTTTTATAAAATGAATTTACTATTACAGTTCAGGGGATAGGATCCCTTTGTTATATGGCATTACGAGTCTTAGTCGAGTATATGTGATGTGTGGGTATACAGTCACGGCTCGTCGGCTCGGATCGTGACAAGAGTGGTATTAGAGCAGTTCATCCTCGGAATTTCTACAGACCGTGTGCAGTAGAGTCTTAGTTATCGGTGTGTTGTGCACCACACCTATAAACAGGAGGCTACAGTACATTTAGGATTGGTTTCCATTCTCCTTACTCTAAGATTGTACGATAGAGCTATGTTGTTAGGATAGTCCCTCCCTAACGAACTATTGTGGTTGCAGCTATGCCTCCAAAGAAAGCGACATCGGCCCAGAAGGGGAATATATGGATCTTGTATACAGGTTGGTAAGATTGTTGTATAGTTGGTATGATGATGACGTGCATCTATACGAACATATTTATTAGGGCCACGTGTGTGTTTCCTGAAGTGATTGTGGGTGATCATGAGTTGGTTAAGCTTTAAAAAATTGCTTGGAAGGTATGCAACCGTTTAATGAATCCACTTCAAGGCATAAAATGTGTGCTAATTTGAAATATTCAGGAGGTGATGAGCTGTCTGAGATTGGGATGAACTCTTAAAAGATCATGTTTAATTGACTTAATGACATACCATGTTGTTAGGTTAAGCTATGTTGTATGCTTAAGTGATATGTATGAATAATATTGGTATGGATTAAATAGGTTTGTTATGGTTAAGGCAATATGATTTTGAAATAGGAGAAGCTATCTTATCCGTATACGGGGAGAGATAATGTAAGCTTGGGTCATGGAATATTTGAGAATCTTAGAGTAATGATCATCGTAGAGATCTTAGATATACAAGGCCTTCTGGAGAAAAATATTTTATGGTTGATCTTGGATAAAGTACATAGTATATGTGAAGTATAGTAGTTGTGATGATTCCTTGGTTGAGTATAAACCACTTGTGTTGTTAAAGTTGGAGATAATATTGAAACTGGAAATAAGATCTTTGAAGGATTTCATGTGTGCTTAATGTGAGTAGATCATTTCACCGCGTCCTTCATTAGAGACCGGGCAGTGTATATATGATGATCTTATATGGACATGAACTTACATTTATGAATGTGACTTTGATTACAAAGGAAGTACAATGTGTTAAGGATTATCAGAGGTGGAATAAGGCAAGGACAAAAAGGGTGATACTCTAAATGATACGAAAGGGGTCATGCAATAAGTAATATAGTGAGACAAGGAGCAGTGGTAGGTGAGGAATAGAGAACAATACTAGAAGGGAAGATTATGAAAGGGAAATAAGCCCTTTTTTTCCTCGCGTAAAGGGCGATATTGCGTATTATTAAGAATTACATGTATTAAGGCTAGTAAGCTAAGGTATGCTATAGATATTGGACTGGTAAGGTCCTCGGCTTCGGCTACATGGTACAACATGTTACAATTCTACATAACCTCGGGATAACAATAGTGTGTTGGGGCTAATTGAGGACGACACTATGGAACAATCGAAGAAGTGTTGTAATAATATGAAAGTAGTTACTAAGTATGAATGGAACTGTATGATCGAGTATCAAGGTAGAAATATTTTTATTTAATAATGAGTAGAATGAAGGATTACGACAAGAATGATAAAGGTGAATGAAATTATAGTTATGCAGATTTCATAAGGTATGATTACTCCAGAATAGTGTAAGGACCAATAGTAGCGAAGTACAATAATAACACTTCGGCCAAAGGTGACGAACCTCTAATGTTCGGAAAGATATTATGAGAAATACTTGAGATAAGATACCTCCAAGGCAACTTGAAATGAAAATGTGAAGGTAAGGCAAATGTCCACTTGGTCAATGAGAGACCTAATGATGATAAGACAATGAAGCTTGACAAGCCATTGGATCATGTAACATCGTGGATTGGATCTAAATATATGAGGCATCGGTTTCACAAATCATACCTTTCAGAAGGTGTGTAAACGGAAGTAACAGTGAGTAAAGCTCGAGATTAGCACCTAAAAAGTTGAAAAGAGTCCAATGGCGCCTATGGATATAAGTATAAGGTGGACATTAAATATATATGTCAAGAGACAATGACATTATAAAACAGATAAATTGGCAGGCAAACACAGATTTCTATGAGCATTTTTGAACTGACCACAAGTTCTACGAGATAGGTAAAGTAATGGGTTTACTACTTAACGAGATCAAGGGAATTTTTTCCTAAAACTCTATTGACAGAAAGTCTTAGCCATGAGGCAAGTGAAGGAATTTCAATCTAATATAATGACCAGGTTTGGATATAGTAGCACCAAGGATTGGAATCATGAGCAATATTTGAGATTATGTATGTATACCAGAATATTTTAGAAGTATGAAGAGTACGACAAGTAAGAAATTGAGTGAACAAGTGCCAAAAGAATGGAGTTGTTTATAATTACGAGTAATAAGAATGTACAATTCCTTTCCGACCAGGATTGAGAGTTAACTGCAATGATGCACGCACTTTAGATTCGACGACATTGTTCATAAAGTATTCACATTTGAGATGGTAAAAATAAGAGTTTCCAGCACACCAGCTAGTAAACAAAACTAAGTTGACAATATGATTATTCACCTACAAGCAGCTTGACTAAGAAGAGAAGTTGACATGAGGAAATATATTAGTTAAGTAAAGTGGGAGTCTGATTGAAGTATGCAGATAGTGATAGCACTATGACTCATAATATAGCAGGGTCATCCTTCATACGGGAAGAAAAAGTAAAGTCATGATGAATACCCCATTTTTAGATAAAAATTGGGAAAGATGTTTACAAAAAAAAAACAACAACAACCTTCGAGTATAATAGGAAAGGGACCCTCAGATGGAAGGTCCATTTGTGTATTCCGGATATAGCAGAATTACTAGACAAAATTACGACGGAGGTCCATTGTTCACAACATTCCATTCACCAAAGATCTACTAAGACGTATTATGATCTCGGAAGGTATGTACTGGTAGGACGACATGAAGAGGAACATTGCAGAATTGGTGGTTTAGTGTCTTAATTATTAGTAAGTAGAAGTAGAGCACCAAAGGCCTGGTGGTTTGACTTCAGAGGTAGCTGGAATGATCATTTACCACTTGTTGAGTTTGCCTATAACAACAACTATCATTCTAGTATCCAGATGGCCTCGTACGACGCCTTATATGGGAGGAAGTGCAAGTCAACTATTGGTTGGTTTGATGTGGGCGAGACTAAGTTACTTGGACCAGACATGATTCAGCAAGCTATGGATAAGGTGAAGCTTATCCAGGAGAGATTATTAGCAGCCCAGAGTCGACAGAAGTCGTATGCAGATAATCGACGTCGATGCTTAGAGTTTTAGCTTGATGATTGGGTATTCTTGAAGGTATCACCCATGAAGGGTTTGATGAGGTTCGGTAAGAAAGGGAAGCTTAGCCCGAGATACATTGGGCCTTACCAGATTATTCGCAGGATAGGAAAGTGTCTATGAGTTGGATCTACCATCTGATTTGGAAGCTGTACATCCAGTTTTTCATGTATTGATGCTACGTAAGTGTATTGGTGATCCTTCTAGGGTATTCCCTACATATAATGTTCAGGTGACAAAGGAGTTGACTTATGAGGAGAGTCCTATAGCTATACTTGATCGTCAGGTAAGAAGGTTACGCACTAAGGACGTGTTTTCCGTCAAGGTGTTGTGGCTAAACAATAATAGGGAAGAGATGACGTGGGAAGCAGAAAATGAGATGAAAAATAAGTATCCCCACTTGTTCCCTATGCCTACAGGTATTTCCATTCCCTATTTGACTATTTTGATTGATGAATGAGACTATGTGTTATATTGTGGCCCTGTGATGCATCTATGGTTTGCTGCATATAAGTTGATAGATATAGTTAAAGGAAACTATGCCGAAATTTGTATAGCTTGAGACCTGTTATGAACATTCGAGGACGAATGTTTCTAAGGGGGAAGAATGTTACACCCCGTTATTTCAGGGCAATGAAATGAGAACGTAAGTTAGGAAATAAGATTTGAATGTTGGAAGGAAACTATTTTTTTACATATTATAATTTTGGGTACAACAAATGTGTGAAATCTGCGGCAGGCGGTCTTTGACAGACACCGTGGTGCCATAATTTGAGAAGCATAAGATTTTCGGATCATGGTGCCATTAGGTAGTATCGCGGTGCCGATGTGGGAATTTCAAAATTTTGGCTAAGTGTGGGAGATATTTTTGGTGAAGGAAAAGACAAGTGGACAAATGGGGTTCATGGGTCCCCCTCCACTTGTGCTATGTACACCTATTATATTCAAGTCTTGCAAGACTTGGTTTCATAAATATCTTCATCAAAACCCTCTTATCCCTTCATTCTCCTTCAAGATTTCAAAATTTTCATAGCCAAAGTAAAGAACAAGATTAAGTTATGTTCCAAGATTTAGCACCTTACCCAAGTTCTAAGCCAAGTTAACACACCAAAATAGTGGGTCACGATTTTGGCCAAGAATAATGTCTTGAAACCCTAAGCTTGGAGATGAAATTTATGGAAGGAAGACATGAAAGCAAGATGGTTACAAACTTGTAGAGGATACTTGTGTGTTATTGCAACTTGAAAAAATGGTGCAAAAACAGTACAGTGGTGCCGATTATAGGGACTGTTTTGGCATAAGATTAAGGTAAGATTCCTTCTCTCTCTTGAAGTTATTTGGAGTTACATGATGTTATAGTTGATAGATAAACTTGTGTTAAGAGAAAAGGAGAATAAGTAATACATATGACAGTTTTGGGCTAGTTGCCAATTTGGGGCAGTTTTGGGTATTGTTGGATTCGTTGGTTATTGTTGTTATTATCGTCACTACTTGCATGTTAAAATGAATGGAATATTGTTATTACAAGTTGTTATGGTTTATATAAATGTGTTGAAATGTGATTTTGATTATAAGGAATTGTGAAAATGGCTTTGGTATTGGATGTTGGTCGAGAATGTATAAAACGATGGGATATTGTTGTGTTGTTTTAGGGACTATTTTATACGTGTATTATGCTGGAAATTTAGTTACAATTATGCATGTTTAATATGGTAATTGGTAACGTTTGTCCCTAATGAAATAAGGGTGTGTAAAGGTGTTGCAAGCTTCACATTTCACCCTCGTTGTTGTGGAAGTATGGACTGTTTTAGTAGACTGTTTTTATATGGATTAAGAGGCCGGATTAACATGTGAAGTAGGTGTATCGATCACCTTGGTTGTTGTTTTGGTTATGACCTTAATTGGTACTTGGTTATTGATGTTATTGACCTTGATTGTATGTTGTGGATGTATGTATAAATAGGGGAAGTGTTGCCCAAATTTTTATATGAAAAGAGAACCATTACTTGGTATATGACCTACACTAGTAAGCATGGAGTTGAGATACGTGTTATTGTTATTATAGGTTGAAGTACTAATTGAAGTGTATTCTACTTGTCGTGATTGGTATAGCCGATAATGTATGTGAAACTATCCATTCTTCTTTTGGCATGATTTTTATAAAGTAAGTGTACGGCGGATGTACATAGTTCTATTGGATCCAAATTCCAAATGGTACATGATATGATAAGTGCCTTGATTTTTTAAATGATGTCTTAAAATGATACATGATATGATAAGTGTCTTGATTTTCCAAATGATGTTTTAAAAGGATACATGATATGATAAGTGCCTTGATTTTCCAAATGATGTTTTAAAAGGATACATGATATGATAAGTGCCTTGAATTTCCAAATGATGATTTATATGAAATAGGTGTATGGCGGACGTGCGTAATTCCATTGAACCCTAATGTCTAGTGATAGATGATATGATAGTGCCTTGGTTTTTCCTAAAATGAAATTCATTCCATTTATTCCTTTGAGAGTGAAAAGAGGATTTGAAATTACGTATGGTTACTCACGATAATCTATCCATGCTTGAGATGATGATTTCACACCGAGTCCCAAAATGGGTCGGGTACGGTATATATATGATCACACCAAGACCCTCATTAAAGGGTCGGGTACGTTATATGTATGATTCCATAAACATGCTATCCATGATGCGGGTATAGATACCCATGACACCGAGACCCTCACTAAAGGGCCGGGTATGTTTGTGCGCATATTTATGGCATTCACACCGAGTCCCTCACTAGATGGTTGGGTACATTATATGTATATGATTCCATGGACATGTATCTATGATGCGGGTATAAATACATATGACATATATGATTCCATGGATATACTTCCATGAGGCGAGTATAGATACTCACGACAGTATATGATTCCATGGACATGCTTTCATGAGGAGGGTATAGATACCCATGACAGTATATGATTATATGGATAGACATTCATGATTTTGATATGACTCTCACTTTTTTTGAAAGGCACAGTTGACTCGCTATTTTTACAAGGTACAGTTGACTCTTATTTTATATGGCACGGTGGGATCTGGTATTTTATTTTCATACTTGTCCCTGTCATCTTTTGGTCAGTTATGATCTTATTTACTGTACTTTATGTTTACATACTTAGTACCTTGTTGTACTGACCCCCTTCTCCGGGGGCCTGCGTTCATGCCCGCATGTATAGGTACTCAGTTTGGTGATCCTCGACCTTAGGATCCTTGCCCAGCTTTTTGAGTTAGCTCCACTGTTCCGGAGCTTGTCATTTTGGATACAGGTCTTACATTATAGACGTATGTTTATTCAGGGGTACGGTGCGACCTTGTCCCGTCACATTTCATTATCATACTCTTAGAGGTCTGTAGACATGTGTGGGTGGTAAATATGTATGTGGACATGTATATGTTGTAGTCCGTTTTGGACAGATTCAGTATATAGTGGCAGCCTTGTCGTCTTGCCTATTTTTATAAAATGAGTTTATTATTACAGTTCAGGGGATCCCTTTGTTATATGGCGTTACGAGTCTCATGCGAGTATATGTGATGTGGGGGTATAAGGGTGCCCAGGTAGGGCACCAGTCGCGACCGATCGGCTCGGGTCGTAACAGTATGTGACCTTTGTAGGAGGAAGTAAGAGTAAGATTATTGGTAGAATAACTCTTAATGTTTCGAATGTACCAGCCTTAAAGAATGTGCTTCATGTAGAAGGTTTAGTTGTTAATCTCTTTAGCATAAGCCAACTATGTGATGACGATCTAGAGGTAAAATTCAACAAAATTGGATGCAAAGTTACAGATTCTGCAAATAAGTGTGTCATGTTAGGAACCCGGACCGGAGATAACTGTTATCTAGTAGGTAGAGAAGAAGTTTGCAAATCCGCAAAGGTAGGTGACTTGACACTTTGGCACCAGAAGTTGGGACATGTCAACTACGACACCTTGGAGAAACTGATCTCATTTGAAGCTGTCAAAGGCATTCCCAGACTGGATACAAAAGATAAAATGATGTGTGAAGATTGTTTGAAGGGAAAACAGACTCGAGTCTCTCACAATGTTGTCCAACATGACGGAAAACATTCAGGTACGTCTCATTGTTTCCAATTATTTCTTATGGATATTATGGGTCCAATTGAGGTAGATAGCCTAGGAGGAATGAGATACTCTTATGTGATTGTTGATGATTTTTCCAGATTTACTTGGATATATTTTTTAAAGGAAAAATCTCAAACCTTTGAGATGTTTAAAACTCTTTACTCTAGAATTAGGAATTTGTTTTGTTCTTTAATTTTCAGAATAAGATCTGATCATGGAAAGGAATTTGAAAATTAAACCTTTGCAAAATTTTGTGAAAAGAAAGACATATTCCATGAATTTTTGACACCAAAAACACCTCAACAAAATGGGGTTGCCGAGAGAAAGAACAGAACTTTGCAGGAAATGGCAAGAGAAATGTTGAGTTCTAAGAAATTATCAAAGAGATTTTGGGCAGAAGCCTTGAACACATCATGTCACATAAGTAATAGAGTCTATCTTAGGCCATAGACCAAGATGACACCCTATGAACTGTTAAACGGAAAGAAACCCATAGTGAGGTATTTCCATGTCTTTGGGTGTGTGTGCTATATTCTTAATGACAGGGAAAAACTGGCCAAGTTCAACTCCAAGAACGACAATGGGATATTTGTCGGCTACTCTCAGAATAGCCATTCTTACAGGATATACAACCTTCGGACAAAGACCATTCAAGAGTCTGTCAATGTGATTTTTGATGATCTGCTGGATATGTCTGGAAGATCTTCAGAAAATAATATTGTAGTTGTAGTTGAAGAGGAGCAACTTACTGATGCAACAAGTGTTGTCCCAAATGTTGACCCAACATCAGAGGACACGTCTGAACCTCAAAGAGAGAACACCGAGGAAGATGTCAAGAAGGAGTCTGCTACTGAGTTGAATGATCATGTGAGAAGAGACCCTCCATCGAGGATTTGGAGGAACCATCCACCCGACCTAGTGATAGGGGGATTTTTTAGCAGAGGTGAACTAGGGAGAAAGAACCAGTCAATTACCGAGAGATGGTAAGGTATGTGTGCATGTCCACCATATACCAACAGGTTAGCCTTTCTTGTTTTACATCTATATTGGAACCTAAGAATATTGGGGAAGTATTGAAAGATAATTTTTGGATACAAGCTATGCAAGATGAGCTTGAGCAGTTTACCCGAAATGAGGTTTGGGATTTGGTACCACGACCCAACAACACTATAGTTATTGGGATCAAGTGGATATACAAAAACAAATCAGATGAGTTAGGGAAGATTGTGAGGAACAAAGCTCGACTTGTTGCTCAAGGATATACACAAGTTGAAAGTATCGACTATGACGAGACCTTTGCGCCTGTGGCTAGACTTGAATCAATAAGATTACTTTTTCTTGCTATTTCTTGTTATCTAAAAATTACCTTACACCAAATAAACGTTAAAGATGCCTTTCTCAATGGATACTTGGACAAGGAAGTATACGTTGAACAACTAAAAGGATTCGAATATTCTCACCATCCACAACATGTATACAAGCTAAGAAAGCTTTGTATGGTCTAAAACAGGCACCACGTGCATGGTATGGTCGTTTAACTAACTTTTTTATTGGTTTTGGTTTTATCCGTGGAGAAGCTGACAGAACTCTATTCATTAAGAGACACGGAGTAGATGTAATCATAGCTCAAATCTATGTTGATGATATCGTCTTTGGCTCGACTAAAGAATCCCTCTTAAAGTCATTTGTCGAAGCGATGTCTAGAACATTTGAAATGAGCATTGTCACGACCCTCAAGCCCGCCCGTGCCCTACACCGGCACCCCTTTCGTATACATCGAGAATAGCGTGAACATACACAAACTCATAAAAATAATTAGACAGCAAATATCCACAGGCTAGCCGATGAGGCCACCTTCCGTGAAATATACATAATCCAAAAATAAAACAACACATCTCTGTTCTTACAACCCAATCCACAAATATGACTACAGACCTCTAAGAATAACAACTGTGACGGGATGGGGCCCCGCCATACCCCTGAATATACATAAATCTACAACATCAGGGAAACCGTACCAAAAGACAAGCCTCCGGAGAAATGGAGCTTCTGACACCTGATCAGTGATCCTAAGAATGAGGATCCACCACCTGCTTACCCCTACCTGCAGCATGAACACATCCCCCCGAGGAAAGGGGGTCAGTACACAATATGTACCAAGTATGTAAAATTGGAAAATACTGCAATTTACATCATAAGTCTAAAATAAAACTGGAGACATGTATGATAATCAAATTAACAGTATACTGTGCCTTACTAACAATGAGAGTAAAATATACATTTCCGATTCTTAAAAATAGGAAACCGGTGATTAACCTAGGACCATCCGCCCGTAGTATTATCACGTAATCCTACTCCTGGGACTATTTCACCCGCATAGGCCGTATGGACCCGCATGAGGTAACTTCCTCGCATAGGACTGGTCCGCCCCGCATAGGACTATTTCACCCGCATGAGCCCTACAGACTCGCATGAGGTATTCCTCGCATCATGGGTAGCAAATCCACGGAATATGAAAATGCCACAAGCCCAGGGAATGACCCCGTAATGAACAATATATCACAAGCACAACCGGCTACTATAAATAACATAAACAAGTTAAGAAACCCCTTAACTTCTCATTTGACTTAATTAGCATACACTCTCATTTCTTTTAACTTAAGGCACTATCGTATCATAAAGATCCGGGAAGTTAACCCAAAGTGCTACGTACTTCTATTCTTTTAAAAATGACTCTTTTCATATAAAATTCCAAGATACTAATAACTGTAGTATCAAGCCATACTTACTTTTCAAGACAAGTCACAATACCTTTTAGAACTACATTTTTAGGCTTCTAATTCAAGTGACTTTTTACCTTAAAACGTTAAGCAATTGATGCTTTCAAATCAATTTGCCTTTCTTCCTTTCAAATCATTTTATCATTATTTACATTACTAGAGCAACCATTCTTTTAACTTCCCATAAAGTTATTATAACCAACTTTTCATAAAGCCGTTATACTAACTTTATGTTTTAGACACAAAGACATTCTTATCCTTTTAAAACAAGTGAGTTAATTCTCTAACTCAACCAGCTTAGACATTCTTAAAACAAGTCAAGGATACCAAATGAAACTGAATTCATTTAAAGCTCGTACGTCTACCGTACTATACATTTATAACTACTCATGCTCAAGAGATAAGAAAGTTCCACATACCTCTTTGGTTCAATCCACTTGTTAAGTCCAATATGTCGTACGTAGTATGTCAACCTATAATGACCATAATACGTCTATTAACTTCTAATTTCTAACGTAGAATATTCTAAGTGTAAAGTCACCAAATTCTACGGAAAATCGGACAGCACTTTCTTTGTTTCTACGTACTTTTCCACCTTTTCAAGGCCCGAATTCAATAACCAAACATGCCACATTTAAGGCTCAACAATTTAGCTAACAAAAGGGGATTACACGCCTAGTAGGACGTGTAAAATTCTGCCCCACAATTGATATCAAACTAATCCAAAAGGCAATGCCATTCACGGCCAAAAGGTGCAACAACATATCATCCTTTCCAATTCAAGTTGTTTAGTATAACATGTTATAATGCCGCAATAGATTATAACAACTACAATCTTCAAGTAGATAACATGCGACGATTCTAATATCGACCAAATTGTATTTCAATTTCAAATGGCTAACAAGGTCATTTCGGATTTTAGGCTTCCAATATCCATAACACTTATCAATCCTTAATACATATATCTCATGCTTGTTAAAATGTAGAGCTACAACAATATGTAATCTTATAACACTTAAGAGAACAAGATTGTTACCTTGACAAGCCTTAATTTAACTCCAAGATCCGAAGTCGCTCCTTAGCAACTTAGCGCCTTTCCTTGACACTTCAATCCGCTACTTGAAGCTCTTAGAGCTCACAAACAACTTTCCTTCAATTTCCAATCCAAACGTATGAAAGTGACTTAGGTTTTCACCTTGCGACTAACGCAAAAACGACACTTTTCCGGGATCTTTCTATTGAGATACCCTTACAATACCCTTAGAAACCTTGGTTTAAAGTATGGAGATTATTGAACAACAAACGAAATTTTTTCTTGTTCCTTAGAACCCTAACCCGAGAGCACAATAGTGAAGAACAAGTTTTTCTTGAAAATTTTACTAAGTGTGGGAACTTGTCTTGCTAGTAGTATGCTTAAATAACACTATGGAGGGTCAAGATTAGAACATATGGGTGGCTTGGATGTATTTCACTAAAAGATCAAGCCAAGTGGCCCTTTGACTTAGTCAATATTATCAAGCTCTAGCCTAGCAAGACTTGGTCATCTTAACATTGGTCAAATGACCCTTCTAACCTTGGTCCATTCGACCATGACCATCCAAGTGGGGGGGGGGGGGGTGACACGTTGTTACACCCCGTAAGTCCAGGACATGTATAAGAGAATGCACGTAAGGAAACAAGACTTGGAATTTAGTACGAAAGGAAGAATTAGACGACGGAGAAAAAAAAAATGTTCATTGTTGAGAATTGGATTTTCAAAATGCATTATTTGAATAGTATGGGACTTAGTTTATGGAAATTTATTTTCGGATTGGTGGGCCCAATCCCTGAAATTTTTTTTTTGTTATGTGGGGTCGACGAATTACGAATTTTATGGACGAATGAGAGGCGACGTGGCACTCTTTTCCACTAGGGCTTGGTCGAAATTGTGTAAGGGTGTTATGGTCATTTGACCTAAGTAGATGATAAGTCTTCTAAGCTTGATATTGTTGACAAGTCAACTTGTCCACCTAGGCTTGATCCAAGTGAAACCCATCCTAACCTCACATTTGTGGACATCTAAACCCTCCATTGTGTTATAAGTATACTACTAGTGCAAGACTTGGCATTTAACACTTAGAAAAATTAGAGAAACATTGTGTTCTTCACAAGTAGCTCTCGGGTTTGCAAGGAAAGAAAGGAGAAAAATTTGTAGTTTTGATCCATTAGCCACAAGACTTAAACCCAATGTCCCTTAGGGTATTGTAAGGATACCTCAATAGAAAGATTTCGGAAAAAACGCATTTTCACGTTAGTCGCAAGGCGGAAACTATGGGAGTTCTTCAACTTTGAAGTTGGAACTTGAAGATGGGTTCTTCATAGGCCTCTAAGGAGTGCTTGGAGCGGATTGGAACTTAAGGAAAGGAGCTAAGAATTGCTAAGGCGCGACTTTGAATCTTGGAAATTTTAAGGGCTTTGAAAGGTATAAATTTTGTCGTTTTAGTAGTTAAGACTTACTTATTGTTGTAGCTATGGATTTTAGCAAGCATGTGTTATATAGTATGAAGTTTGATATGTTTATGGACTATTGGAACCCTAATCCGAAAACTAGCATGTTTAGCTTTAAGATTGGAATTCAAGTTGATTATTAGTTTAAGTCGTCGCATGTTGAATAAAGAAGGAAATTTTAGTTGTTGAAGTTGATTATGACTAAAGTAACATGTTGACATAAGAACTTGAAATTGGAAAAGGATTGGAAAAGACGTAGTGTTATTGGTTATATGTTGGCCGAGAATGGCTAGTGTAGTATTATACTATTTGGTATGAATTGTGGGGCGGAATATTACACGTATTGTAAGGCGTGTAATCCCTTTGTTTGGTTGTTGTTTGGAGCCTTAAATGTGGCTTGTTGGTTATTGTATTCGCCTTGAAAAGGTGGCAAAGTGAGTAGAAACAAAGGAAGTCTGCCCGATTTTCCGTAGAATTAGGTCGTATACTTAGTATTATTCTACGTTGAGACTAGAAGTTGATAGTCTTGTTGTGACCATTATAGGTTGACACTTCTACGTACGGCGTATTCGGCTTAGCTTGTGGATTTAGCCGAAAAGGTATGTGAACCTCTTCCTTCCTTTGGCATGATTCTATGTATGGAATATACCTGTGGTATCGTTTCATGTTTCCTGTTACTCTTAGAAGTTAAGAGGTAGTTGTGTGACCTACTCTATGTAGAACTTTTCCTATCTTTGAGCATGACTAGTTGCGTGTATGACGATGAGTACGTAGACGACAACACCTGATATCCTTTACTAGTTTTATGAATAGCCAAGTCGGGTGAGTTAGAGATTAACTCCTCTTTGAAAGTATAAAGGATGTCTAAAGTTTTATGAAAGTTAAGGGACTTGAAGAGTTTTAAAGTATGTGATACTTGTTCCGTTTTAAATGTATAAGTCCCTTGGATAGGAAATTGTTTATGGCTAAGGTATAAAGTGAATATAACGACTTTATGGGAAGTTAGTTATGTTTGCTTTATGGAAAGATAAATGACTTGACTTTAGTAAGAGGCAACTTGATTTTAAGGCATCAATTGCCTAAGGTTTTATAAGAAAAAGAGTCACTTGTTTTCTAAAGGTTAAGAGACTAATTGTATTTTTGAAAGTTAAGAGAATTGATTTGAAAGTATTTAATACTTGGTTTCAAAAAGTAGAAGTCTCTTGGTTATAAAAGGAACGTGTTGGTCTAAAACCATAAAGGGTTATAACGGCTTTATGGGAAGTTGGTTATAACGGCTTTATGGAAGGTTAAAAGAATGGTTTTCTTCAGTAATGTAAGTAGAGAAATGATTTGAAATAAAGAAGCGGCAAACTGCTTTTAAGGTACGATTGCTTAGGGTTTCTAAGAAAGAAGTCACTTGTTTTGAGTTCTAATTTTATTTCTAAAAGGGTATTGTGACTTGTCTTGAAAGGTGGATAGGACTTGATACTATAGTTGTTAGTATCCGGCAAAGATACCTTTATGGGCGACTATATGACATTATCGACCCGAGACGGGCCGGCAAAGATACCTTATGGGCGACTATATGACATTATCGACCCGAGATGGGCAGGCAAGATACCTTTACGGGCGACTATATGACATTATCGACCCGCAGATGGGCCGCAAAGATACCTTTATGGGCGAACTATATGACATTATCGACCCGCAGATGGGCCGGCGATACCTTTACGGGCGCACTATATGACATTATCGACCCGAGACGGGCCGGCAAGATACCTTTACGGGCGCACTATATGACATTATCGACCCGAGACGGGCCGGCAAGATACCTTTATGGGCGACTATATGACATTATCGACCCGCAGATGGGCCGGCAAGATACCTTTACGGGCGCACTATATGACATTATCGACCCGAGACGGGCCGGGCGATACCTTACGCGCACTAGATGACATTATCGACCGGATTTGGTCGTAGTATATCGTCCCCTCCCAAGGGCCGGATTATGTTACGAAAGATAAGTAAGTTAGATGGTAATGAACTTAATGACTTCTCTTAAGTATGTACGTAAGATATGGCTATAACTCTTAAGGGGACAGGAAAAGATAATGATGTGAAATTAAGTTCATAAGTGGTAATGACACGGCAGGATCTGGTATGTATTTTTATACTTGTCCTTGTCATTCTTTTGTACAGTTATGATCTGCTTATCAGACGTTATATTCTGCTCCATATTCTGCACTGTTAGATCGAATTTCTTCGGCTGCGTTCATGTCCGCAGGTTTAGGTACACAGTTGTGGGTCCGCGAGCTTAGGATCCTGGTTCAGCATTTTGAGATGGCTCCACTGTTCCGGAGTTGTCATGGCTATGTATATTCAGGGGTACGGCGGGGCCTTGTCCCGTCAGATGTTATGTTAAAACTCTTAGAGGTCTGTAGTCACACATTGTGGGTCAGTTTGTAAAAGAAAGGAGGCAACTGCTTCGGTTGTTTTTATATATGTTCAGGAAGGTAGCCCTATCGGCTAACCTGTTGTTTTACTTCCGATGTGTTATTTATAAGTTTCATGTATGTTCCGCTGATTTTCTCTGATGTTTACCTGTAAGGGTGCCCAGGTAGGGCACCCGTCGCGGTCCCGGGGTCGGGTCGTGACAAAGTGGTATCAGAGCAGTTAGTCCTCGGAAAGTGTCTACAGACCGTGTCTAGTAGAGTCTTGATTATCGATGTGTTGTGCACCACATCTATAATCAGGAGGCTGCAGGACAGTTAGGATTGGTTTCCATTCTTCTCACTCTGAGATCGTGCGATAGAGCTGTGTTGTTAGGGTCGTCCCTCCCTAACGAGTTTTGTTGATTGCAGCTACGAGAAAGGCAGCAGTGACCCAAGAAGGACTATGTGGATTGCGTATCCAGGTTGGTAATGATTGTAGTATAGTTGGTATTGTGATATACATCTATACGGAGTTATGTATGAGGGTCAGACGCGTGTTGCCTAGAATGATTTTAGATTACCGAGAGTTGGTAAAGACCAATTAGATATCGGGAAGGTATGGAACAGTTAATGAATTCTCGCCAGTCCGTGTTTTATTTTGAGATATTTGGGAAAGGATGTATGCGATAGGGTAGTGAACCCTTAAGCCATGTTAAGGAACCTCTGGGGATCCCGTGTTTGAGGATCTGTAACCTTTGAGTTTTGTGAGAAGGGACCACGGACGGAAGGTCCATTATTATGTTTACGTATGTTATGTGGTGGCCGTATGTGCGCATCGCTGGTCTTGTGCGCTTTGATTGATAGGCATAGTATAGAGTTTATGCCGGAGTTTGTATAGCTTGATAACCGACTAAGAACATTCGGGGACGAATGTTTCTAAGGGGGGAAGAATGTTACACCCCGTAAGTCCAGGACATGTATAAGAGAATGCACGTAAGGAAACAAGACTTGGAATTTAGTACGAAAGGAAGAATTGTTTTTCTGACGGAAAATCTTCCGGACGTCGGAAAGGAAAAATGTTCGTTGTTGAGAATTGGATTCTCAAAATGCATTATTTGAATAGTATGGGACTTAGTAACATTATGGAAATTTATTTTTACGGATTTGGTCACGTGGGGCCCACCCGAGGAATTTTACGTTTTGTGGGGCCCACGAGGGTTACGGAATTTTATGGACGAATGAGAGGGCGACACGTGGCACTCCTTCCACATGGCTTGGTCGAAATTGTGTAAGGGTGTTATGGTCATTTGACCTAAGTAGATGATAAGTCTTCTAAGCTTGATATTGTTGACAAGTCAACTTGTCCACCTAGGCTTGATCCAAGTGAAACCCATCCTAACCTCACATTTGTGGACATCTAAACCCTCCATTGTGTTATAAGTATACTACTAGTGCAAGACTTGGCATTTAACACTTAGAAAAATTAGAGAAACATTGTGTTCTTCACAAGTAGCTCTCGGGTTTGCAAGGAAAGAAAGGAGAAAAATTTGTAGTTTTGATCCATTAGCCACAAGACTTAAACCCAATGTCCCTTAGGGTATTGTAAGGATACCTCAATAGAAGGATTTCGGAAAAAACGCATTTTCACGTTAGTCGCAAGGCGGAAACTATGGGAGTTCTTCAACTTTGAAGTTGGAACTTGAAGATGGGTTCTTCATAGGCCTCTAAGGAGTGCTTGGAGCGGATTGGAACTTAAGGAAAGGAGCTAAGAATTGCTAAGGCGCGACTTTGAATCTTGGAAATTTTAAGGGCTTTGAAAGGTATAAATTTTGTCGTTTTAGTAGTTAAGACTTACTTATTGTTGTAGCTATGGATTTTAGCAAGCATGTGTTATATAGTATGAAGTTTGATATGTTTATGGACTATTGGAACCCTAATCCGAAAACTAGCATGTTTAGCTTTAAGATTGGAATTCAAGTTGATTATTAGTTTAAGTCGCCGACGTTGAATAAAGAAGGAAATTTTAGTTGTTGAAGTTGATTATGACTAAAGTAACATGTTGACATAAGAACTTGAAATTGGAAAAGGATTGGAAAAGACGTAGTGTTATTGGTTATATGTTGGCCGAGAATGGCTAGTGTAGTATTATACTATTTGGTATGGGGCGGAATATTACACGTATTGTAGGCGTGTAATCCCCTTTGTTTGGTTGTTGTTTGGAGCCTTAAATGTGGCTTGTTGGTTATTGTATTCGCCCTGAAAAAGGTGGCAAAGTGAGTAGAAACAAAGGAAGTCTCGCCCGATTTTCCGTAGAATTAGAGGTCGTATACTTAGTATTATTCTACGTTGAGACTAGAAGTTGATAGTCTTGTTGTGACCATTATAGGTTGACACTTCTACGCACGCGATTCGAAGCTTGTGGATTTAGCGAAAAGGTATGTGAACCTCTTCCTTCCTTTGGCATGATTCTATGTATGGAATATACGTGGTATCGCTTTCATGTTTCTGTTACTCTTAGAAGTTAAGAGGTAGTTGTGTGACCTACTCTATGTAGAACTTTTCCTATCTTTGAGCATGACTAGTTGCACGTATGTAGTACGGTAGACGTACAACACCCTGATATCCTTTACTAGTTTTATGAATAGCCAAGTCGGGTGAGTTAGGAGATTAACTCCCTTCTTTGAAAGTATAAAGGATGTCTAAAGTTTTATGAAAGTTAAGGGACTTGAAGAGTTTTAAAGTATGTGATACTTGTTCCGTTTTAAATGTATAAGTCCCTTGGATAGGAAATTGTTTATGGCTAAGGTATAAAGTGAATATAACGAATTTATGGGAAGTTATTTATGTTTGCTTTATGGAAAGATAAATGACTTGACTTTAGTAAGAGGCAACTTGATTTTAAGGCATCAATTGCCTAAGGTTTTATAAGAAAAGGAGTCACTTGTTTTCTAAAGGTTAAGAGACTAATTGTATTTTTGAAAGTTAAGAGAATTGATTTGAAAGTATTTAATACTTGGTTTCAAAAAGTAGAAGTCTCTTGGTTATAAAAGGAACGTGTTGGTCTAAAACCATAAAGGGTTATAACGGCTTTATGGGAAGTTGGTTATAACGGCTTTATGGAAGGTTAAAAGAATGGTTTTCTTGAAGAATGTAAGTAGAGAAATGATTTGAAATAAAGAAGCGGCAAACTGCTTTTAAGGTACCATTGCTTAGGGTTTCTAAGAAAGAAGTCACTTGTTTTAGAAGTTCGTAATTTTATTTCTAAAAGCGGTATTGTGACTTGTCTTGAAAGGTGGATAGGACTTGATACTATAGTTGTTAGTATCCGGCAAGATACCTTTATGGGCAGACTATATGACATTATCGACCCGAGATGGGCAGGCAAAGATACCTTTACGGGCGCACTATATGACATTATCGACCCGAGACGGGCGGCAAGATACCTTATGGGCAGACTATATGACATTATCGACCCGAGACGGGCCGCAAGATACCTTTACGGGCGACTATATGACATTATCGACCCGAGACGGGTCGGGCAAGATACCTTTACGGGCGAACTATATGACATTATCGACCCGAGACGGGCCGCAAAGATACCTTTACGGGCGCACTATATGACATTATCGATCGAGACGGGTCGGCAAGATACCTTTACGGGCGAACTATATGACATTATCGACCCGAGACGGGTCGGCAAGATACCTTTATGGGCGACTATATGACATTATCGACCTAGACGGGCGGCAAAGATACCTTACGCGCACTAGATGACATTATCGACCCGTGATTTGGGCGTAGTATACGCGCCCCTAAGGGGCGGATTATGTTACGAAAGATAAGTAAGTTATATGGTAATGAACTTAATGACTTCTCTTAAGTATACGTAAGATATGGCTATAACTCTTAAGGGGACAGGAAAAGATAATGATGTGAAATTAAGTTCATAAGTGGTAATGACACGGCAGGATCTGGTATGTATTTTTATACTTGTCCTTGTCATTCTTTGTACGATTATGATCACATTTCAGACGTTATATTCTGCTCCATATTAAATCAATTTCTTCTGGGCCGCTCATGTCCGCAGTTTAGGTACACGATTGTAGGTCCGCGAGCTTAGGATCCCGGTTCAAAGATTTGAGATGGCTCCACTGTTCCGGAGTTGTCATGGCTATGTATATTCAGGGGTACGGCGGGGCCTTGTCCCGTCAGATGTTATGTTAAAACTCTTAGAGGTCTGTAGTCACACATTGTGGGTCAGTTTGTAAAAGAAAGGAGGCAACTGCTTCGGTTGTTTTTATATATGTTCAGGAAGGTAGCCCTATCGGCTAACCTGTTGTTTTACTTCCGATGTGTTATTTATAAGTTTCATGTATGTTCCGCTGATTTTCTCTGATGTTTACCTGTAAGGGTGCCCAGGTAGGGCACCCGTCGCGGTCCCGGGGTCGGGTCGTGACACACGTATCACCCTCTCGTTCGTCACAATATTTCGTTTCCCGACATTTTCATAATTCCGATAAATTTTTACTAGTCTCAAATCTTAACATTTTTTAGTTCTAACGTACGTTCTTATAAATATGTCCTGGAATTACGGGGTGTAACAAGCATGATTGGAGAACTAACATTTTGCTTAGGCTTGCAGATTAAACATGTGGAAGAAGGGATTTTTGTATCCCAGAGCAAGTATGCCAAGAATCTTGTTAGGAAGTTTGGTTTGGAAAACGCTAAACACATGAAGACTCCAAAGGCTATACGCATCAAGTAAGTAAAGACGATGTTGGACAAGATGTTGATCCAACATTGTACCGATCTATGATAGGTAGCCTCTTATATCTTACTACCAGTCGCCCGTATATCATGTTTAGTGTGTGTGTTTTCGCCAGGTTTCAAGCCAGTCCCAAGGTATCTCATCTTAATGTCGTGAAACGTATTATACGATATATTGCCGGTACAAGTGACTTGGGAATTTGGTACTCTAGAGACACTGATCCTAATCTAATAGGGTATAGTGACTCAGATTGGGCCGGTGATGTCGACAATAGGAAAAGCACTAGTGGTGGTTGTTTTATCTTGGCAACAATATAGTCTCGTGGTACAGTCGTAAACAAAATTGCGTGTCACTCTCGACTGCCGAATCCGAATATGTGGCAACCGGAAGTTGTTGTGCTCAACTGATTTGGTTACGACATATGCTTGATGACTATGACATTTCTAATAACTCTATGATTTTGTACTATGATAATCTGAGTGCTATTAATATTTCCAAAAATCCTGTTCAGTATTCACGTACAACGGTACAAAACACATTGACATAAGTCATCATTTTTTAAGAGACTTAGTGAAAAAATAGCTAGTTCAAATCGAACATGTTGATACTCTTTCTCAACTAGCTGATATTTTTACCAAACCCTTAGATCATGAGAGATTTTCTAGCTTGAAAAAATCTCTTGGTCTCTGTTTTCTCTTAAAATAAGTCATGCAAGGTAGATGTTGTCCTAAATGTTGACCTAACATTATGAGTAACATTTATCGTTTGAGTCAGTGTACAGGACATAGGTTGAAAGTAATGTTGCATAATTTTTCAAAGGAATCAAGCTTGACTTCACAAGGACAAGGTTTGAATGTGATATCGTTCTCTGCGATGATACATATCATAAAAAGGGTGTATCATAAGAAGGCGAAGCCTCAACTAAAGATTTGGTTTTATACAAAAAGAGCAAAGCTCTAAGTTTGGTATCGTTCCTATTCTATAGGAGTACCATGTGCTTCAAGAAGGTTGAAAATTCTTTAATATTTATGTTTTTTATCCATATGTGTTCAACTAAGTTGATTAAGGACAATGATAAAATGTCACATTCGTCCTACGATCAGTCTCATAGGGAACATATACGGAAAATCATTTGCCAAATCAGAAAATCCTTGAAGTCTCAAAATGCTAGTTGAACTTTGAAATGTTGCCAACATCACTCACAACATCGTGTTCCAGTACATTGGTCGATCTTGTTTTTTTTTTGGGGTTCTAATATGTAACAAGTCTCTGTAAATAACAAAAATCCAAAAATAAGGAGGACCGTTTCTTTTAAATTTTGAAGATATCTTGTGTCATGTAAAAACCTTTGTTTTGGGTATGTGTAGACTTCAAATATTTTCCACTACCTAAATTTAAGGAAAAGAGTTTGTGTGTAAATTAAAGATTGCTTTGATTAAAATCCTCATTATTGCATCTGTCTTGTCACATCAGTCAGCCACCAAATTGAACCATCAAATGGCAGACCAAACATCACCGCCAGTTTTTCAAAACTTTTCAAATACGCCTAACTCTTCAAAACTTTTCAAATACGCCTAACTCTTCAAAACCCTCTCCCATGTCCATATCCCCCAAATATTTCTAATCTTCCAAATCAAAAGAGTATTCGCCTATGTCAACAAATCCACCAAACAACCACAAAATGTATAAACATTACAAAGCCATCAATGAAGAAAAACCTTTTGAGGAAGACGCAAGTGTAGCCCTGATTTTTCTGGGTTCCGATGAACCTTTAAATATGTGTTACCCTGGAGATTCAGAGAACCCAATAGATGTTGATACAACATCTGATATTACAAACTTTGTGTCAAGAAGATCACAGTCAAAAATGCCGACTCGAAGGTCGAAAAGGGTTTTTGAAAGCAAATTCGGTGAAGAGCAAACTGCCAAAAGGACGAGGGCAGAGTCGACTTCCCCTGTTAAAGAATCGACTTTCCCTGTTGAGTCCACCACCATCACTAATTCCGACTTCAATCTACCCAAAAGTCCGACAGCTTCAGCCACCACCCTAATCGAAGCCGAGAAGGAAGGAGAAGAGGAAATGTCTGACGACACTCCTCTAAGGAACTTCATGCCAAAGAGAGTGCGAAGAACATACTGGAACTTCGGTTCAAATGTTGCCTTAACATCGAAGGAAATAGAGGAAAAAGAAGCTGATCCTGACTATGTTGCCCCAACATCCGAGGCAACACCAGAACCCACCTCATCAGGACAGGAGCACACAAAATTTGAAACAGATTCTGAGGTAATGCCTTATTCACCCTTGTTTCTAAATAAATCATGTTCTAGTAGATGGAATTGGTTCAAAAATAAAGGAGTCGGAGGTGAAAAGGTGACTGATCACTCTTCATTATCCACTTATAACTTAGTCGAGTTTTTGAGTAGTCGCAACGTTTTAAGCTCTGTGTTTGGAAAGAGACCGTATTGTGAGAAGGTAATTAGGGTTTCTATGCTAATCTACAACTTGTTATGAGGGACACCAACTCGAAGAAATTCGGGAAAGTGTATCTTTACAACAAAACCTACAACTTTACACGCGATATTATCAACTCCACCCTTGGGATATGCATTAATGAAAGAAAGTATCAACCAAACCCCACTGTCGACGAGCTCAATACGATGATCAAATACCTCACGGGGAATCTGATCATTGTTTGGGCCCCTCGCAATCCTGTATCTAAGCTTACTGCTCTATTTTCCATCATGCACAAACTATCTATATACAATTGGCTACCTTGTCTCAATGAGACAGTTGTAACCCTTGACCAAGCATCACTTCTTTACAAACTTGGAAGGAACCAGCAGGTTGACTTAGGAACTATAATTTTCAACCATGTTGCCAATATGGCAGAAAAACAAAGCAACTCTTCCCT
This sequence comes from Przewalskia tangutica, assembly GCA_029844215.1. NCBI lineage: Eukaryota > Viridiplantae > Streptophyta > Magnoliopsida > Solanales > Solanaceae > Przewalskia > Przewalskia tangutica. The sequence continues at coordinate 131,300,615 of CM056720.1, read as the reverse complement.
TCCTTACCCCTCCTTAATCTTCCAAATCCTGCTCAACCAAGGCTTTAAAACTCCAAAAGGAGAGAAACTGGGTCCACCCTTAGATGTCTACTCAGTACCGAGAGCAGTTATAAGTAGCAGAGGTAGGGTGATTGATCTGCCCTGGAAGAAAGAAGAATGGGACTGTGATACATCAAAGGATGTTGCCAACATTCCTGGCAATATTGATCATGGGAAGTTCTCAATGTCCCCAGACTGTCTTCAAAAGCACATTGCCGAAATTAAAAGGCAGATTCAAGAACTTGTGCGAGTCAAGAGTTATTATGAGGACATACTTTCTTCACAAAAAAAGGGAGATGATGATGTTGATGATAATAATGTTGCTGGAAGCAGACAACCAGGGGGAGAAACTGAGGGTACTGGGCCAAGCTATGTTGCAGGGGGAGAGGAGTTGAGATGATGCTGACTATTGACTAGCGTGGAGAAGAAGATGTGGATAGCTGCTGTTGATCTAGATTTAGGTATAGGTGATCCTTGGATGATTTCTTGAAGGCTAAAAATGTGCACTGTGTTTTGTTATTTTTAGTTTGGTTTTCAACTAACATTTGGATACTATTTTTTTTTTGGTTTGTAATACTTAATTATGGGATATTCAGGTCTATTTTTGGCAGATATATGTTTGTAATTAGCTTCTAAACTATATGTATATAGGTTTTCCTGATGTGGGTTATTGTTATGGTTGTAGACTAACTATGCACGCATCTGCTGAAAGTAAATCACGACGGACATAACATAACTCCTAACTAACCATAACATCGATACCACATTGCTTGAAATTTTGTAACTGCAGGTTAAGGGAGAGCACAACACTAATCTTACTGTTTTTTAGATTATCGAGGACTACATCAATATTCAGTATCCTAGTCATTTTAGCATCGTATGGAGTTTTGTGAAGAAAGGCAAAAAGGGGGAGATTGTTGATGTTGGATAGGATGTTGTGACAACATCTGCGAAAGCACAGGACAACATCTTCAGGATGTTGTCTGCGATGTTGCGACAACATTTCTGCCAACATCTCTGTAACTGTTTTGCCTATTCTTCCGGCTTAAGCAGATGAAGTTACTGCGAGTAAAAAATGACCTAGGCAAGCTTACTAGATTGTTGTGTTTAAAGCGTGGTGAAAGATGAAGTCAAAGCGTGAAGCGAAAGCAGTGAATGACCAAGTCCAGATCGATGAGGATTTCAAGGAGGAAAACTCGGTTCAAGCTGCTGCCATCTTTTGCTCAACCTCCGCAACCATCAGTGAGGATTTAAAGGGAAGCTCAACACTATAAATAGAGGAGAGCTTCACAAGTATCTATATCCAGATTTAGAGAAGAAGAACTTCCAAGAGAACTCTCAGATTTTACCTTAGAAAACTAGATCAATATTTTAGCCTAAAGTTGTTTTAACATCTTGTCCCACATTGCAATCGCTATCTCTATTCTAGATTAAGCTTATTGTGCAAGTGATTGTAATGAAGATGTTGTCTTTTATCTTTTAGATTTTGTAACTTTAGGCGAAGTCATCTGCGACTTCATTTTATTTGTAATTTCTTTTTCGTTTGTAACGCTCAATTTGTAAAAATAAATTCTTTGTAATTGTATATAATTTATACAATTATTTTGATCATCGACCATCAAGGGATATATTTATATATACCCTTGAAAATATAAACCTTGTGTCTCTTTACTTTTTCCGTTGCACATACTCTACAAGGTTTATTCTGTTTTATTACAATGTTGCCTCAGATGTTGACCCAACATTGAAGGCAACATCCAGGGACTGTTTTTGTTGTTCTTAGTTTTTGCGATTTTAATCTTACGTTTTACGAATCTGTAGCCCACGGGACCCAACATGTTTGTTTGCTACATTGGTCTCTTGATAACATTCGTACTTTCATTTTTTTTGCTTCGTACATTGCCTCGCAATATTTTGTTTTGCTACACAAAAAATTATTACTTCCTATGTTTGCACCACCAAATTTTGTTGCATGGATCCGCAACTGGTACCGCCCCCTTTAATATTTTGGGCAAGATCCGTCACTGGGCCTGTGTGCATTTGTTGATGTATATTGCTAAGTTTAGAACTCGTGTATGCTTGTTTAAACTTCAAAATTATTTATGTCTGTCTTGTGATCCTTGTGAATAGGAAACCAAATAGTCCCTTGTGTGCCTTGTTTGTGATTTCATGCCCATATATATCATGTCTCCATGTGTACTAGTCCTAATGTCATCCATAGTCATGCGATGTCCTTATTTCTGTGAATCTGATTTGGTTAGATGATTTATCTACATTCCAGTTGAATTAATGAGCATTAGGTTCTTAATAGTTCAAAATGATGTCTAATTGTGTCAAGGTACAATGTTAAATGTCATATATGCATGTTGTTAGGTATAGGGTTGGAAATTTGTCTAAGTCTGAGTCACCTAGTCTAATGCCTAGTTTTATAACAACAAGAACATACCCAGTAAAATCCCACAACGTTGGTCTGGGAAGGGTATTCTCGGCTCAAGGCAAAGCATAATCACAATTAAAACAAAGTAAGAGAAACGGTCAGACTCAGACAAGAAAGTATGAACATGTTGATAACAAAATCGAATATGTCATGGTAGCACATTCTAACAAAGGAAACAGTAGCTAACACAACTAAAAAGGAACACTAATGCCTAGTTTTAATGAGGTTTAAAATCTGGAAATTGCATGCCATGTAATAATTTTGATGTCCAATTTTGGCTAACACATGTTTAGGACACCCTCATGCTAGTTTAGATTAACATGCCTACTTGCTAAATGTCATACTAAGTACTTGATGTTCATCTGATTAATTAGGAGTTAAGCTGAATCATATCAGTTAACCTAAAAGGATAAATCAAGAGTTCAACTTATTTATTTGCATCTGTCTAAGTAAAACAGTAACTAGGTCTCTGATTTAACCTGCAGAACTATGTCAATCCTGATATGTTGAGCTCAAACCATGTCCTTTTATGACTCTGTACCTGCCCTAAATCCCGTAATGAGTGTGTGCTCTTAAATATTACAATGCCTGTAAATTAGCTTGAGAAGGGTCCTTATGTTTGATTCTGATAACCTGTTTCCAGTCTTGTATCTTGTATAGGCTTAATTCTGTCTTAGCATGATTAGACTTTTAGGTAGAATTGCTACTTGCAAAATGAACTGAAATATGCCTACATGTCTTAATGTCATGTGTTGTTTGTTCTGAGTCATGAGTTTGATAAATATAGTTAACATAGACTGCATGAATCTGTTAGGTGACCTGAATGTTCTATTTTGTTGTGGTGCCTCGCATGGTTAGATACAAAAACATGTGATGAACCATCTTAGAACTAGGTTGTTAAAAATGACTAAGCATGCTTGTGTAATTGATAAATGACCTATCTTTCTTTTTCTGCGTTTATGTGAAATTCACATGTTTGAGGTCTGTCCAGTACCATGTTGTCGCCAAGTTTGCACTTCTAAAGAGGAACCTCAACCAACTTGAAATGGCCTACCTGTTTTGCTTAGTTTCTTTTCTACCTGTCTTGATTGTCTTGTTTATTACTTGTCTTAACAAAAGAAGAATTAAGCTAACTGAAACTTGAATAGGTCAAGTATGATATATTAGAGATAGGACATGTTCGTTTATGTAGCACACTGTCTTTAGTTTCCAGTCCTAATGTGTATGATTTAAAACCTGAAATCTGGGAAATCATAGATGTTGTCTAATGTACACAAGCGTGTTGTCCATGTTGTATGTCAAAACTGAGCCTTTAAAATGCATGATTTGGGCCTCCTTGTTTGATTAAACTTTAGTTCTTAAGACCCATGAAAGTATGTAAATAAGATGAGAATCTGTGTGGTGTGATATATGCATGTGTGTATACCTTCACCATTTATCTTTCATCTACACTCTATGTGAATGATATACACCTGCATATATGGGTTGTATACTAAGTATATATTGGTGTACAGGTCAAGTATATCACTGTATATCATATGACTTATCTGTCTCAAATGCGTCTGGGCTTAGCCCAATTTTCTTTCTAGGAATTATCCCCTTTAACTGCTTGTGTGCTTCTGGGCCTGGTTTGTTTTCCCTCATTTTCCTTTAATTCAAGCCCACATATGATTATGTGTATGTACCTTGAGTATTAGAACTGGGCTTGGCCCAAATGCATTGCTGATTAATGTTATAAGTCCAATAATATATTGTTCTGTTTTGAATTGCATCTTTGGCCCATAAGCGGCATTGCTCATTACATGTTTTGTTCCTCTCCTGATTCTGAACATGTACTTAATTAGTTATGTAATTTATTTGCATTTAATTTTGAAGTTTAGGTGCCTTCTAACAATAATTTTCCTTTCCCCTTTTTCTTTTCTCCGCATGACGGGACGCGGGTCATTTGGGTCCAAGCCTTGCCAATTTAGTTGGGCCAGAGGCACACCAACTTCATTTTGCATCTAGTCCACTGTAGATGCGCATTGAAGGCCTAACTATGGGTGAAAATAGCTAACCGGTGGCTCGGTAGGTCCATATGAAAGAAATAATCTCTTGATTATTCTTATTAATGAAAGACATATATATACAAGTTACAAGAAAGATCCTCTTCCTATTCTACCTAGGAATCTCTATTCTATAAGAATACTAACTTTACAATTATGGTAATATTACACTACCAATTAAGGTACAACTCTAAGTATAATATTTACCAAATATACAAAGGAAAGGAAAGGGCCCCACACGGCTGGGCCATATACTTTAACACACACCCGCAGTCATAGCGGACGGTCTTCGTACGCTGAGACTGTCTCTAAAATCTTCAAAAAGGACCAAGGGAAGACCCTTTGTAAAGATGTCTGCAATTTGATATCTTGAAGGGACATGGCAGAAGAGTACTTGTCTTTTGGCTATCTTTTCTCGAACAAAGTGAATATTCATCTCTATGTGTTTAGTGCGCTGGTGCTGAACTGGATTACCAGAAAGCTAGATGATACTTATATTATCACAATACACCAAGGTAGCTTTCTCAATAGGACAATGAAGCTCTAAAAGTAGATTTTGTAACCAACATGACTCGAAAACCACATTGGCTACGCTTCGATATTCGGCCTCTACACTTGAACGTGAAAGTGTAGATTGACGCTTGGCAGACCATCAGACCAAGTTATTACCCAAAAACATACAATAGTCAGACGTAGACCGTCTGGTGTTAGGACAACCACCCCAATCAGCATCTGTATATGAGACAAGTGTAGACGTCGACGAAGGGTACAAATGCAAACCATAATCAAGTGTTCCCTGAATGTACCTAAGGATGCGTTTGAGCGCATTAATATGTTCAACTCTGGGATCATGCATAAACAAACACACCTGCTGGACTGCATATGTAATGTCTAGTCGCGTGAACGTAAAATACTGAAGGGTGTCTGCAAGACTACGATAGCGGGTCAGATCCTCATACGGAGAGTCAACTGCAGCACCCAACTTGGGTTTAGTATCAACTGGAGTAGAAGTGGACTTACATGATGACATCCCAACCCTCTCAATGATCTCTGCAGTATACTTCCTCTGTGTTAAGAAATCCACCTGCATGACGAGTGACTGCAATTCCCAAAAAATAGCTTAAGGGGCCCAAGTCTTTCATGGCAAACTCAGAACTGAGCATTGTCATAATAGACTTTCTCAAATCATCAGAAGAGGCAGTCAAGATAATAGCATCCACATATAACAATATATAAGCCATGGAAGAACCCCGACGATATATGAACAATGAATTATCAGACCTGCTGTGAGAAAAACTCATAGTCGAAATAAAATCAGCAAACCTCTTATACCAAGCTCGTGGAGACTGCTTAAGCTCATACAAGGACTTCTTCAATAGACAGACATAATTAGGATATCTAGTATCCCTGAACCCCCAAGGGCTGATGCATATACACTGTCTCCTGAAGATCACCATGTAGAAAAGTATTACACCCCGTTATACCATGGCACGTAAGTGAGAACGTGACTAAGAATATAAGATTTGAAAGTCGGAAAGAAAGTGTAGATACATTTTCGTTAAGGAAAAAGTTTGGTCACGACGAACGTGACGTCGTAATTTCTTCACGAGGGGTCGGATTCGACACAAATTTAGTAAGTGGGCCTAGTATATGATTATGAAGGCTTGGAGCTAATAAAATAAGGCCCGCCAAAATTTCACAATTTCGCGGGGCCCACCGGAAAATATGATGATTTCTCCAAGTCTTGAGATTTATTACTATTTTGTGAAGAAGTATTAATTATGGACCTATAGGAGGTTGACACGTGTCACCCCCACATGTCTTAGAAGACTTTGACTCTCTCTAGATATTTTGAGGACAAGTGGCTTGTGGGGCCCACTCCACTTGGCTATATCTATCCTAGTCTTGCAAGACTTGGATTCACTTTACACTTAGCCAAAAATATTGCTCTCATCGTTCTCTCCTTTGAGCTCAAGAACACCAAGAACACCTAGTGTAATTACATTATTTTATCTCCAAGATTAAGGTCCCTAACCAAGTGTTAAACCAAATTAACTCTCCAAGAACCTCCTAGTTTGTGTGTTGGCCGAAAATGGTGATGAAACCCTAGGGGTTTCCGTTGACTTTTTGGAAGCGAAACGTGAGTAAAAGTTTCTCCTAAGGTTGTAGGGGATACATAAATGTGATTGGATCTTGAAGAAGTGGAGCGAAACGAAAACTGCGGACCAATAAAGACCAGACTGTTTTTGGGTGTTTTTTGGTACAAAATGAGGTAAAAGTCCTTCTTCTTTTAAAGTAATTGGATATTACATATTTCTATAATGTATGGATGAGCTTGTGCTAAAAATAATGAAGAATTAAAAGCGTTTGAACCATTTTTGGGGCTAAAACCGTGAATGGACATGTTTGGTGATTATCGGGTTTCGTTGGTTATTGTCATTATTAACGTCACCTATTGCATGTTATAATTGAGTAATATTGTTGTTAATAAGTTGTTATAACTTATATGGAAGTTTTGGAATTCGAATTAGATTAAAAAGGATTAAGGAAAGGGTAGTTGGATTGTAGTTGTTGGCCGAGATTTGCCTAAAATTGTGGTGTATCGTTATGCAGTTTTGATGGACTGTTTTATGGTATAAAATTGCTGGAAAATCAGCCACCAACATGTATGTTTAATGTGGATAAATGGTTAATGAAAGCCCTAAAGAGTAAGGGTGTTAAATGCTTCACATTGTACCCTTAATGTTGTTTATTTATGGACTATTATTGTGGACTGTTTTAATGTGATTGTGGGGCAGAATTTTACACGTCAAGTTAGGTGTGTAATCCCCTTTGGTTAACTGTTGGTTATGCCCTTAAATTTGGCTTGTTGGTTGATGAATTCGGGTCTTGGAAAAGGTGAAAAAGTACGTAGAAACAAAGGAAGTGCTGCCCAATTTTCCGTAGAATTAGAGGGCCATTATTTGGTATAAGTCTTTTACTAGAAAGTATGATATTGATAGAAGCGCTATCATCATTATAGGTTGAAGTACTACGTGTAGCATATTCTACTTGGAGGGTGGAATAACCAATGAGGTTGAAGTACATTGGAGCGTATTGCTACTTGTTACACCCCGTATTTTCGGCAGTTGAGATAACAATGTACGTAAGCATTTGGGAATTGAATTTTGGAAAGAATGAAAGATTCTGAAAAATTTCTCCGAACCTTGTAAAGGAAAAAGGTTTATTAGTTGAATTTAATTCTCGAAATTCGGTATTTGGGACTTTTAGAATTTATCGGAATTTTGGAATTTAATTTCGAAATTTGGTCACGTGGGACCACCCGAGAAATTTTGTATATGTTGGGGAGTTTGGGAAGGCAAAACGCAGAACAAAAAAATACCAAAACGAGTATGAGCAGTGAAAACCCGTCCATGAACGGTGTTGTTCGATGAGCGTGTTCTAAAAACGCCATTTTCGCCAAACCAGAATCACGGGGCGAGACATATACCAAAAGCCGTCTCGTCGAGCCCGTCACGCCCATACCAACCACCACCGTCGATTCTCGGAATCGCCGGCGATTCATCGAAGTTTGGTCATCGCTCATCCATCTTCCCGTTCGCTTTTTACGATTTTCCACCAACCGAGGTGCAATGAGCGGAGTGGAGTATACCATCGAACCACCATCTCCTTGCCGTCATTTCCATGTAAATCAGACCTCGATTCTTGCTCAAACTCGCGTCGACGGATCGATTTCCGAAACCCTAGGTCGTCGACGAGCATTTTCAGCCACCACGGTAGTCGGCGGTCCGTGGCTAGTGTAGAAATATTCAGTGGTGGAAAGGCCGACATTTTGGCACCACCCACGACCTCCAATTCAACCCAGATCGTCGGGTCAACCAAAACGTTTTCTTCGATCGGAAGTTGGAAGATTCCGATCGATTCTGGTACAGTTGAGGGCTAAGGCATATACCATTGTGTTCGTATTGATCTTAGCTACGTTTTGCAACCAATCCGAGCCTCAATTCTCGATTTTGAATCCGCCATTGATGCCGCCTTGAGCTGCCGGCGGTGCAGCCGCCATAGACCACCGCAGACCTCGAAAAAAATTGATTTTCAAGGCTATGGGCGATTGTGGCCATTTTAGGTTGAAGTACTTTGGAGCGTTTTGCTAATTGTCGATAATCGTCGCGAGGTATGTGAACCTCTTCCTTCCTTTGGCATGATTCTATGTATGGACTATACTTGTGGTATCATTTCATGTTTCCTTCTACTCTTAGAAGTTAAGAGGTAGTTATGTGATTTACTCTATGTAGAACTTTTCCTATCTTTTGAGCATGACTAGTTGCACGATGTAGTACGCAGACGGCAAGACTATGACATTCTTTACTTGTTTTATGTAATGCCAAGTCGGGTGGGTTAGGAGATTAACTCACTTCTTTGAAAATAGTAAGGATGTCTTAAGTTGATTTTAAAGTTAAGGGACTTGAAGAGTTTTAAAGTATGTGATACTTGTTCCGTTTTAAACGTATAAGTCCCTTGGATAGGAAATTGTTTATGGCTAAGGTATAAAGTGAATATAACGACTTTATGGGGAGTTGGTTATATTTACTTTATGGAAAGATAAATGACTTGTTTTATTGAAAAGGCAATTTGTTTTTAAGGCGTCAATTGCCTAAGGTTTTATAATAAAATGAGTCACTTGAGTTTTAAAGGTTAAGAGACTAATTGTATTTTTGAAAGTTATGAGAATTGATTTGAAAGTATTTAATACTTGGTTTCAAAAAGTAGAAGTCTCTTGATTATAAAAGGAACGTATTGGTCTAAAACCATAAAGGGTTATAACGGCTTTATGGGAAGTTGGTTATAACGGCTTTATGGCAGGTTAAGAGAATGGTTTTCTCTAGTAAAGTAATCAAAGGAATAACTTGTGTTAAGGAAGGGCAAATTGTTTTAAAGGTACCAATTGCTTAAGGTTGTTAATAAAGAAGTCACTTGATTTAGAAGCGGTAATTGTATTTCTAAAAGGTATTGTGACTTGTCTCGAAGGTGGATAGGACTTGATACTACGGTTGTTAGTATCGGGGAAGTTTTATTCGGCAAGGAGTCTTTTGAAAAGAATGGACGTACGTAGTACTTTGGCCTGTTTAATTGAGAATAATTCTATGTGATGCCTTGATTAGTACTTTGGCTTGATTAATTGAGAATTATTCTATTTGTGCCTTGATTAGTACTTTGGCTTGATTAAATGAGAATTATTCTATGTGATGTCTTGATTAGTACTTTGGCTTGATTAATTGAGAATTAGTCTAAGTATGCCTTGATAAGTACTTTGGCTTGTTAAATGAGAATTATTCTAAGTATGCCTTGATAAGTACTTTGGCTTGTTAAATGAGAATTATTCTAAGTATGCCTTGATAAGTACTTTGGCTTGTTAAATGAGAATTATTCTAAGTATGCCTTGATAAGTACTTTGGCTTGTTAAATGAGAATTATTCTAAGTATGCCTTGATTAGTACTTTGGCTTGATTAAATGAGAATTATTCTATGTGTGCCTTGATAAGTACTTTGGCTTGGTTAACTGAGATTTAGCCTATATGTGCTGGAGATAGCCTTTGAGTGCAAGTATTATGTTTTTTTACGTTGCGCGACTCGGTTGGAGGTCAGTCTTGTTATAAGTTACTTGGGCGTCGAAGCGGTGATGTGGATTCCACGTATGCTTAGTTATTTGTAGCACTTGGGTTAAATTCGGATTTTATAAAAGACATGGTAGTGCTTATGTCTTGTTTGATGGTCACGAGATAGGGTAAGAGTATAAATGAGGCAAGCCCCAAGACGTTATACCACCTTCTCCGAGGTAAGAGTATAAGTGAGGGTAAACCCCAAGACGCTGCACCACCCGCTTTATGTGTTGTTTGACGATCGGTCGAGATAGGGTAAGAGTATAAATGAGGGGCAAGCCCCAAGACGTTATACCACATTCTCCGGTAAGAGTATAAGTGAGGGTAGACCCCAAGATGCTATACCACCGCTTTACCACCTTCTCCGTGGTAAGAGTATAAGTGAGGGTAGACCCCAAGACGCTATACCACCGGTGGGACTTGGTGTTCATGTATGCCTATTTGTGTATTATTATACCGGATCGGCGGTGATGGGGATTCCACGCGGGATATATATATATGTATTGTGTATGTACGCCGGCGGTGAGGTGGGATGCCACGGGCGCGTCACGTGGTTATATTTTACACTAATAGCCGGCGATGATGGGGATTCCACGGGCATGCTTTGATATTAGTGTGACTTGATCGCGTCCCAGTTAGGGGGTAGTATATGTGTCCCTCCGTAGTGGGCGGACTATGTTATGAAAGATAAGTAAGTTATATGGTAATGAACTTAATGATTCTTTCTAAATAATGTACGTAAGAATGTGACTATAACTTTTATTGGGAATGGAAAGGATAATAAGGTACGATTAAGTTCATAAGTGGTAATGACACGGCAGGATCTGGTATGTATTTTTATACTTGTCCTTGTCATTCTTTTGTACGTTGATGAGTTGTTTATCAGACGTTATATTACATTCCATATTAAATTTTTGTTATCGACCCTTCGGCTGCGTTCATGCCCGCAGGTTTAGGTACACAGTTGTGGATCCGCGAGCTTAGGATCCCGGTTCAGCAAGTTGAGATGGCTCCAGTGTTTCGGAGTTGTCACGTTTATGTTTATTCAGGGGTACGGCGGGGCCTTGTCCCGCCACAGTTGTTATGTCAAAACTCTTAGAGGTCTGTAGTCACATATGGTGGGTCAGTTTGTAAAAAGAAAGGAGGCAATCGCGGTTGTTTTTATATATGTTCGGGAAGGTAGCTTATCCGCTAACCTGTTGTTTTACTTACGATGTTTTATTTTTAAGTTTCATGTATGTTCCGCTGATTTTCTCTGATGTTTACCTGAAAGGGTGCCCAGGTAGGGCGCCAGTCGCGGTCCCGGGGTCGGGTCGTGACAAAAGTGGTATCAGAGCAGTTAGTCCTCGGAAAGTGTCTACAGACCGTGTCTAGTAGAGTCTTGATTATCGGTGTCGTGCACTACATCTATAATCGGGAGGTCTGCAGGACATTTAGGATTGGTTTCCATTTTTCTCACTCGAGATCGTGCGATAGCTGTGTTGTTAAGGGTCGTCTCTCTAACGAGTTATGTTGATTGCAGCCGAGAAAGCGGTGACCGGGAAGGACTATGTGGATCGCGTATCCGGGTAGGTAATGATTATAGTATAGTTGGTATTGTGACATACATCTATACGGAGTTATGTATGAGGTCAGACGCGTGTTGCCTAGAATGATTTTAGATTACCAGGAATCGGTAAAGACTAACTAGATACCGGGAAGGTATGGAATAGTTAATGAATTTTCGCCAAGGTCTTGTGTTTTATTTTGAGATAATTGGGAAAGGATGAGCTGTCTGATAGGGTAGTGGACCCTTAAGAAGCCATATTAAGGAACCTAACGGAATGTCATGTTAATAGATCAAGCTGTGTAGTATGCTTAAGAGAATTATACGGATAAGGCCTGTATAGAGTATGTAATGGTTGTTGTGATCGAGACAACATGGTTATGGTTTTATGAGAAGTTTTGTACAGTTCACGAGGGGTGATAAGGTAGGCTGGGAGCATGGAAATTGCGAGCCTAAGAATATTGATTACTGCCGAGACCTTAGGTATATAAGGTTTTTTCTGGTAATAAGATTTTAAGTCAGACCAAGGATAAGAGTTAAGTGCGACGCTGAGTCGGGTTGAGGACCTGTTACGGGTCTCCCCATGGCCTGGAATGGAGTGGGATCAGTTGGTAGTAGTTCCGCTACGTGACAAGTCACGAGTGCAAGGCCCAAGTCTAGTTAATTGTTTTACGGGTTCGGGGACGCGTTCCACCGGAACCAGGTAGTGAAAGCCGGAAATGACCTTATATTGTTTCATAGAGTGACTCCAAAGATTAGAGGCCAGAATCGATATGGAAGTTATGTATGTATGCTAGTAAGAGTTGGAAGTACGGAAAGAGTGCAGTCGATGAAGATAGAACCAAGTGTAAAGGAATAGAGCACGAATCCATAAGAACATTTCGGGGTAACTACACCCGTGAGTGTTTGGGGTGGTAGCTGAGCGGGTATATGAAATTTCCCGGTGATGATACAGTCGTCAGACCCTAGTAGACCTAGTAGAGATGGTTACGACGGCCAGTGGTCATTATGAGTATGGACTAGTTGGCCGTGAGTGCCAAGGTTGACATTTTAGTAGAAGTATTGTTATGTGGCCATGGGTGGCATATGTTGTAAGAAGGGTGTAGTAAAAGGAGACTATGTCGCTATCTAATTAGATGGGACTCCGAAAGAACATTCGAGGACGAATGTTTCTAAGGGAGGAAGGATGTTACACCCGTATTTTCTGATTGAGATAAACGCACGTAAGAATTGGGAATTGAATTTTGGAAAGAATGAAAGATTCAAAATTTCTCCGAACCTTGTAAAGGAAAAAGGTTTATTAGTTGAATTTAATTCTCAAATTCAGATTTGGGACTTTTAGAATTTATCGAATTTTGGAATTTAATTTCAAATTTGGTCTGGGACCACAGAAATTTTGTATATGTTGGGAGTTTGGGAAGGCAAAATGTTATACCCGTAGTTGCGGGGTATGTATGTGAGGGCGTGCGCAGAGTACTACAGAAATTTTGAAAAGAAAGAAAGATGTGAGTTTTCACGGAAAAGTTTAGGTTATTTGTGAAGAAAAGGTTCGTTAATGGGAATTGGATTCCCAGTTTGGTATTGGACTTCATAGATTATATTAGAATTTTGAGATTTTATTTTCTGAATGGTCACGTGGGCCCACGGAGAAATTTACTGTTTTGTGGGCCCGCTTTGTTTTTGAGATTTCCGGTATTTTGGATATTTTCGAGGACGAAATATTCAGGCGAATCGGGGCGACACGTGTCACCCCTGTGGCACCGCGGCGAAATATTTATCAGGCACAACACCCGACAGAGTCGTTTTCGACTAAACGTTTTACATAACTTGCGAGGGGAAAAATCTTGCTATTTCGTTTTGTATTTTTAAGGATTTTTACGAGCGACGGAACCATTTTGGGCCAACGAGAGGGTGACACTTGTCACCTCAGTGACGGTTTGGGTAAGCGGGGGCGTCTTCCTCCTTATTTTGTGCCTTGTTTTGGCCTTGTTTGGTGCATTGTTTTGTGGCATGTTTTGTGGAGTAGGGGTTAGGGTGCACTTGGCTTGATCTTGGCCTACACTTGCCTTGCACTTGGCATGATCTTGGCCGTTGATTGCCTTGCTCAGGCTATAAATACCCCTTAGTGATGAACTTATTCATCCACTCTCACTTTGTCTTAGCCTTGAAAACTCTCCCTCCCCTTGAGTGTTCTCGTCCTAAGCCTTCCCTCCCCTTTGAGTGGCCTTGTGGCGAGAGCCTCCCTCCCCTCGGAGGTGCTAGTGGGTACCCACTGCCTAGTTGTTTTCGTATAATACCCTTTTGTGGTATAGAAATACTCTCCTAGTATTGTTATAATGCCCAAAATACCTTAGCCTTTACCTAGTAGTATTTCAAAAGTTACCTCTATACGTAGAGCAGGAATACTACCTTTTGTCCTTTAGTCTCAAACCGAAACCCTAAGGAAATCTTCATAGTTGGTTGAAGTATTTGAGTAGAAGTTGGTTAAAACTTCTAAGGGTTGTTTGGAGTGGTTTGAGCGCACGGAGCGAGCTAAACCTTGCTCAGATCGACATTATAACTTGGATAATTTTGGGCTTGTCGAGGTAAATATTCTTGTCCACTTATTGTAATTGGAGATTACATGTTGTAGGATTATATAGTTGAAGTATACTATATATGTAATGAACATAGCTTGCAATGTCTTTTGACTTAAGCTGAATTTAAAAAGAGAAGCGAATCGTAATTACATAGGGTGTATTACATGAGACTTGTGGTATTCTTGTATAGTAGAATTGTATACGTCAGGTTAGGCGTATAAACCCCTGGTTGGCTTGATAGCCGCCTCGATAGAGGAGATTTACTGTTGCCATGTGGGGAGTCGCCGAATTTTACGTAGAATATGGAACCGTGCGGTTAGAAGTTAATGACGTTTGTGGCCTTATAGGTGGAAATCTGCGAGTAGCGTATTCTACTTAAAGAGTGAACGGCTAGCCGTGTTCTGATCTTGTGGAGCGTTTTGCTTATTATCGATAATCGTCGCGAGGTATGTGAACCTCTTCCTATCCTTCTAGCATGATACTTTGTAAACTATGTAGTACGGTGACGCATACGTGTTAAATGAGTTGGTTGGTTTAAAACATAGGGTGTTATAATAGCTTTATGGGAAGTTAGTTATAACGACTACATGTAGGTAAAAGATTGGTTTGTTGATTGTAGAAGTTAAGAGACTTGATCTTGAAAGATAAGAGACTTAACTTGTTTTACTTAGTTATTAACATTTTGTTAAATGTGTTGTGAAACCTCATTCTCGAGTAATGAGTACTTGGTTTTAAAAGAATAATGTTTCTTGATTTGGAAATGAGAATAAGTGTCGAGCAAACCACAACAGCGCTAATAAAGGAAGGTGTATTGACAATTAACAAATTGTTATTAAAACCGATAGAAACCTCCATCTGCAGAAGCTAAGATAAGACAAAATTGTATTACATTTCCTAGATCATGGTCTTTGTAACAAGATTGTTGTAAACAAGAATAAACGGCTCACATACAAGACATATGTTACTCAATTGTTTTAAAAGAGATTAAGACTATGAGTTATGAAACCCTTCTAAAAATGAGAAACTTGAGCATTTGAAATTAGGCAAACTTGAACGTTTGGAAAATAATGATTGTTACTTGATTTTACAAAAGGGAAGTATTTTGGTTTACTTAAAAAGATAGTCACTCTATTTTAAGCTACGGGTATTATGTGATTTTTGTGAAAAAAATGGATCCTTTAAAAAGAGTTAACGTACGTAGTACTTAGGGTTAAAACCCAGACTTTGATACGAAATGGAAGTACCTTGAGTTGTGTGTAACTTGCCTATGCTTGTTGTTGTGTAACTCGCCTATGCTTGTTGTGATAGCCTTTGTTGTGCAAGTGTTGATATCAGGTGACTTCTTGGGAAGGAGTGGATCTTTTATAAAAGTCTAGAAGTATGGTAATTTGCTTGAGCTTGTTTGTGATAGCCTGGTTGTGCGGTATATTGTTGTTGATGTCACATGGACATGTCTACACCGATGCAGAATTCCGGGGGCATGTGGCCATGTGGCAGGGTTGATGACCTGATATATTGTTATTGTGGTTACATGGACATGTCTACACCGTCACAGTCGGGGCGTGTGGCGTGCGGCGGGGTTAATCACCCAAGATATTGTTGATAATGTCACGGGCGTGTCTACACCGATGCAGTCGGGGGCATGTGGCCGTGGGGCATTGTTATTATTGTTGCATCATGGGCATGTCTACACCGATGCAGTCGGGGCATGCGGACATGATGCGAACATGATTGATGTTGTGGGCGTGAGACCCATAGTTTTATTTGAGTGATGACTTGAGGGCGTGAGTCCCTGACTTGACATGACTGTTTTTATGTTGTGAACTGTAGTTCTGTTATCATACATGTCTCCTGTTTTTATATAGATTGTTATGATTTCATTTCTGATATTTTCGATTTCACATACTTGGTACTGTTATCTTGACCTCCTTGAGGCTGCGTTCATGCCGCAGTAGAGGTACACCGATGTTGATCCTCGCTCTTAGGGTCATGATTCGGCGTTGGGAAGCTCGTTTCTCGGAGGCTTATCTTTGGTATGTTACCACTGAGTTGTAGGTTCTTGTATAGTCGGGGTATGGCGGGGCCTGTCCGTCGTGTGTATAAAACTCTTAGAGTGCAGTAATCTTGTTGTGGCGGGGCTTGTAAAAAGGATTACACTGTTCGTTTTGAAAGAGTTGTTTATATATTTTTTATTGGAAGGTAACCGTTTGGTTGACCTGTTTTATGATCATATATCATGTTTCATGTTATGTTTTATTTTCCGCTGGTTTTCTTTGATGTTGTATCACTAGGGTGCCCGGGGGTAAGGCACCAGTCACGGACCCGGGATCGGGTCGTGACACAAAACGCAGAACAAAAAAAAAATACCAAAACGAGTATGAACAGAGAAAACCCGTCCATGAACAGTGTTGTTCGATGAACAGTGTTCGGAAAAACGCCATTTCCGGCCAAACCAGGAATCCGCCGGGGGCGAGACATATACCAAAAGCTTCGTCTCGTCGAGCCCGTCACGTCCATACCAACCACCACCGTCGATTCTCCCGGAATCGCCGGCAGTTTCAGATCGAAGTTTCGGTCACTGTTCATCCATCTTCCCCATTCGGTTTTTCTGATTTTCCGACCAACTGAGGTGCAATCGACGGGAGTGGAGTATACCATCAGAACCACCATCTCCTTGCCGTCATTTCCATGTAAATCAGGACCCTCGATTCTTGCTCAAACTCGCCGTCGACCAGATCGATTTTCGTAAAAACCCTAGGTCGTCGACGAGCATTTTCCGGCCACCACAGGTAGAGTCGACGGTCGTGGCTAGTGTAGAAATATTCAGGGTGGAAAGGCCGACATTTTGGCACCACCCACGACCTCCAATTCAACCCGGATCGTCGTCAACCAAAGCGTTTTCTTGATCGGAAGTTGGAAGATTCCGATCGATTCTGATTGAGGCTAAGGCATATACCATTGTGTTCGTATTGATCTTAGCTATGTTTTGCAACCAATCCGAGCCTCGATTCTCGGTATTTTGGAATCCGCCATTGATGCCGCCTTGAGCTCGCGGGCGGCAGCCGCCAGACCACGTGAGACCTCGAAAAAAATTGATTTTCAAGGCTATGGGCGTATTGTGGCCATTTTAGGTTGAAGTACTTTGGAGCGTTTTGCTAATTGTCGATAATCGTCGCGAGGTATGTGAACCTCTTCCTTCCTTTGGCATGATTCTATGTATGGACTATACTTGTGGTACCATTTCATGTTTCCTTCTACTCTTAGAAGTTAAGAGGTAGTTATGTGATTTACTCTATGTAGAACTTTTCCTATCTTTTGAGCATGACTAGTTGCGTATGTAGTACGGTAGCGTGCAAGACTATGACATTCTTTACTTGTTTTATGTAATGCCAAGTCGGGTGGGTTAGGAGATTAACTCACTTCTTTGAAAATAGTAAGGATGTCTTAAGTTGATTTTAAAGTTAAGGGACTTGAAGAGTTTTAAAGTATGTGATACTTGTTAGTTTTAAGCGTATAAGTCCCTTGGATAGGAAATTGTTTATGGCTAAGGTATAAAGTGGATATAACGACTTTATGGGGAGTTGGTTATATTTACTTTATGGAAAGATAAATGACTTGTTTTATTGAAAAGGCAATTTGTTTTTAAGGCGTCAATTGCCTAAGGTTTTATAATAATATGAGTCACTTGAGTTTTAAAGGTTAAGAGACTAATTGTATTTTTGAAAGTTATGAGAATTGATTTGAAAGTATTTAATACTTGGTTTCAAAAAGTAGAAGTCTCTTGATTATAAAAGAACGTTATTGGTCTAAACCAAAAAGAGGTTATAACGGCTTTATGAGAAGTTGGTTATAACGGCTTTATGGCAGGTTAAGAGAATGGTTTTCTCTAGTAAAGTAATCAAAGGAATAACTTGTGTTAAGGAAGGACAAATTGTTTTAAAGGTACCAATTGCTTAAGGTTTTTAATAAAGAAGTCACTTGATTTAGAAGCGGTAATTGTATTTCTAAAGGTATTGTGACTTGTCTCGAAGGTGGATAGGACTTGATACTACGGTTGTTAGTATCGGGAAGTTTTATTCGGAAAGGAGTCTTTTGAAAAGAATGGGCGTCGTAGTACTTTGGCTGTTTAATTGAGAATAATTCTATGTGATGCCTTGATTAGTACTTTGGCTTGATTAATTGAGAATTATTCTATTTGTGCCTTGATTAGTACTTTGGCTTGATTAAATGAGAATTATTCTATGTGATGTCTTGATTAGTACTTTGGCTTGATTAATTGAGAATTAGTCTAAGTATGCCTTGATAAGTACTTTGGCTTGTTAAATGAGAATTATTCTAAGTATGCCTTGATAAGTACTTTGGCTTGTTAAATGAGAATTATTCTAAGTATGCCTTGATAAGTACTTTGGCTTGTTAAATGAGAATTATTCTAAGTATGCCTTGATAAGTACTTTGGCTTGTTAAATGAGAATTATTCTAAGTATGCCTTGATTAGTACTTTGGCTTGATTAAATGAGAATTATTCTATGTGTGCCTTGATAAGTATTTTGGCTTGTTAAGCGAGATTTAGCCTATATGTCTTTGGAGATAGCCTTTGAGTGCAAGTATTATGTTTTTACGTTCGCGACTCTCGGTTGGAGGCCTGTCTTGTTATAAGTTACTTGGGCGTCGCAAGCGGTGATGTGGGATTCCACCGGTATGCTTCAGTTATTTGTAGCACTTGGGTTAAAAACTCGGATTTTATAAAAGACATCGTAGTGCTAATCTGTGGTCTGATGGTCGGTCGAGATAGTCTCAGAGTATAAATGAGTGGCAAGCCCCAAGTCGTTATACCACCTTCTCGGGGTAAGAGTATAAGTGAGGGTAAACCCCAGGCATTGTACCACTGCTTTATGTGTTGTTTGTGGCCGGTCGAGATAGGGTAAGAGTATAAATGAGGGCAAGCCCAGACGTTATACCACCTACTCGGGTAAGAGTATAAGTGAGGGTAGACCCCAAGATGCTATACCACTGCTTTACCACCTACTCCGGGGTAAGATTATAAGTGAGTTGTAGACCCCCAAGACGCTATACCACCGGTGGGACTTGGTGTTCATGTATGCCTATTTGTGTATTATTATACCCTGGACTGTCGGCAGTGATGTGGGATTCCACGGGCAGGATATATATATATGTATTGTGTATGTGTACGCCGACAGTGAGGTGGGATGCCACAGGCGCGTCACATGGTTATATTTTACACTAATAGCTGTCGACAGTGATGGGGGATTCCACGGGCATGCTTTGATATTAGTGTGACTTGATCGCGTCCCAGATTGGGCCGGGTAGTATATGTGTCCCTCCGTAGTGGGCCGGACTATGTTATGAAAGATAAGTAAGTTATATGGTAATGAACTTAATGATTCTTTTTCTAAATAATGTACGTAAGAATGTGACTATAACTTTTATTGGGAATGGAAAGGATAATAAGGTACGATTAAGTTCATAAGTGGTAATGACACGGCAGGATCTGGTATGTATTTTTATACTTGTCCTTGTCATTCTTTTATGCGATTATGATTTGTTTATCGACGTTATATTACATTCCATATTAATTTTTGTTATGCGACCCCTTCGAAGTGCGTTAAATGCCCGCAGTTTAGGTACCACGATTGTGGATCCGCGAGCTTAGGATCCGGTTAGCAAGTTGAGATGGCTCGGTGTTTGAGTTGTCACGTTTATGTTTATTGAAGTGCGGCGGGGCCTTGTCCCGCCACGATTGTTATGTCAAAACTCTTAAGTGCGTAGTCACATATGGTGGGTCGGTTTGTAAAAGAAAGGAGGCAATCGCTTGGTTGTTTTTATATATGTTCAGGAAGGTAGCCCTATCGGCTAACCTGTTGTTTTACTTACGATGTTTTATTTTTAAGTTTCATGTATGTTCCGCTGATTTTCTCTGATGTTTACCTGAAAGGGTGCCCAGGTAGGGCGCCAGTCGCGGTCCCGGGGTCGGGTCGTGACACTACTTGTCATTTGGGTTAGTCGCCAACGAGGTATGTGAACTATCCTTCCTTCTTTTGACATGATTATTTGGAAAGCATATGTGACTTGATTTTGGTGAGTCTATGTGACTTGATTTATTTGAAGTAAATGAATTGATTTAAAATTATGAGACTTGATTTCTTTAAAAGATTATGAGACTTTATTTTTCAAGTTATGGGACTTGATTTCTAAAGTTAAGAGATTTGATTTAAAGTTATGAGACTTGATTTCTTTAAAAGATTATGAGACTTTATTTTTCAAGTTATGGGACTTGATTTCTAAAGTTAAGAGATTTGATTTAAAGTTATGAGACTTGATTTCTTTAAAAGATTACGAGACTATATTTTTCAAGTTATGAGACTTGATTTCTAAAGTTAAGAGATTTGATTTTAAGTTATGAGACTTGATTTCTTTAAAAGATTATGAGACTTTATTTTTCAAGTTATGGGACTTGATTTCTAAAGTTAATAGATTTGATTTAAAGTTATGAGACTTGATTTCTTTAAGAGATTATGAGACTTTATTTTCCAAATTATGTGACTTGATTATGTGAAGTATACTTGCCTTGTTATTGGAGTATACGTGAGTATAAGAGACTAGATTATATGAAGCATATGTGACTTGATTATGTGAAGTATATTTGCCTTGTTATTGGAGTATACGTGAGTATAAGAGACTAGATTATATGAAGCATATGTAACTTGATTATATGAAGTATATTTACCTTGTTATTGGAGTATACGTAACTTTATTATGAAGGTATACTTGTCTTAATTATTCCTAAGTTCTTACCAAGTCTTATGAGGATGTTGGTAAGAGTCGTTAGGAAGTAATGGAAGTTGTTGTAAATGTTTATTTTGGGTGCAATTCCCTAATAGTGCTTTTGGGATTGAATCTCATGGATATTATACGTATACGTACGACTTGTATTGAGATCATGTGAGATAAGTCCATGATTGTCATTGTATTTAGATCATGCGAGATAAGTTCATGATTGTGATTGTGATTGTATTGAGATCATGTGAGATAAGTCCATGATTGTCATTGTATTTAGATCATGTGAGATAAGTCCATGATTGTGATTGTGATTGTATTTAGATCATGTGAGATAAGTTCATGATTGTGATTGTATTTAGATCATGTGAGATAAGTCCATGATCGTGATTATAGTTAAGATTATGTGAGAATGTCCATAATTCATTATTTGAAAATGTGATAGTTGAGATTATGTGAGAATGTCCATAACTCTTGTTTGAAAATGTGATAGTTGAGATTATGTGAGAATGTCCATAACTCTTGTTTGAAAATGTGATAGTTGAGATTAGGTGAGAATGTCCATAATTTTTTATTTGAAAATGTGATAGTTGAGATTATGTGAGAATGTCTATAATTTTTTATTTTTGAAAGTGAGATAGTTGGGATCTTATTTCATGACTCTTGTTTGAAGAAAAAAAGTATATTTTAAACCATGTGAGTGCGTCCATGATTATGTTATAAGTCTCGTTTTGAAAAGGTACTCTTCTGCTACATGGCACAGTTGGATCTGGTATTTGATTTTCATATTTGTCCCTGTCATATTTGTCCTGTTATGAGTTTATTTACAGTACCTTATGTTCACATACTTGGTACATTATTGTTGTACTGACCTCCCTTTCTCCGGGGGGCTGCGTTCATGTCCGCAGGTCTAGGTACTCAGTTGTGGATCCGTGAGCTTAGGATCCTTGTTCAGCTTTATGGGATAGCTCCAATGTTCCGGAGCTTGTCATTATTGCTAGGTATATTCAAAGGTACGGCGGGGCCTTGTCCCGTCATAGTATTTGTCCAAAATCTTAAAAGTTTATATTCATATGTGGGCTGGACTGGCTAGAGTTGTATTTACATTGTTGAACAGTGTAAACCCTTTCGGGTGACTTATATTATGGCAGTCTTATCGGCTTTGCCTTTGTTTAAGAAAAAAATGAGTGTTATTTATCTTCCGCGATTTATTGTGTTGTATGAATAGAAGGGTGCCCAAGTAGGGCACCAATCGCGGGCCCGGGGTTCGGGACGTGACAAAAAGCATTCTTCACATCTAGCTGATGAATGAGCCATGATTTTGAAAGAGTCAAGCTAAGCACAGTGCGAATGGTAGACGGTTTGACCACCGGGCTATATGTCCCACCTCAATCAACACCAACCTGCTGAGTCTTACCATCACCTACAAGTCTAGCCTTATATCTTGCAAATGAACCATCAGAGTTTTTTTTATGAACAAAATCCACATAGACCGAATAATATTAACATCAGATGGACGGGGTACCAACTCCCACGTCTTATTATCAATAAGAGCATTATATTCCTCTGTCATATCAATTTTCCAATTAGTGTAATTTAAGGCAGACACAGAATTACGGGGTAAGGGAGATTTAAGAATTTAAGAATTTCAGAATTTAAGGCAGACACAGGATTATCAATAATATTAAAATGTTTTTTTGGTTTAAAAATATCCCGTTGACTATGAGTGACTGGACCATGACTCTGGACTGGATTGGGTAAATTTTGGGAATTTTTGAAATTTGGAATGACCGTCGAAGGAGTCGCGGCGCTAAAAGAGCTGCAGAGCTCTCTGAAGATTTGGCGTCGTGGCGCCTCTGTGCACGGCCGCGGCGCTGACGGCATTTTTTCAGATAAATCTGAAAAATAACGGAGAACATAGCGGGAGACATCCTCATCCAAAAAATCATAAGAACTAGGTACGGATTTTTCTACTTTAGAAAAGGAAAATTAGGATTCATTAAAGAGAACATGACGACTAATGATGATTTGTTTAGAGGACAAATCAAAGCATTTATAACCACGATGATTTAACGGAAAACCCCAAAACACACAATGAGTAGAACGTGCCTGAAGTTTGTTGATCGTAGTGGATAGAAACAGTGGATAACATAAGCATCTGAAAACTCTAAGATGATAATATGATGGAGTTTATTGTATAACACTTTGAGAGAGGATGAATATGTCAAACCTTTAGAGGGAAGAATATTTAGTAGATCGGTAGCCATTTGTAGCGCATGATGCCAAATAATGGAGGAACGGAAGAATGAACTAATAAAGTGTGAACAATGTTATTAATGGTATGAATTTTTCGCTCAGTTTTCTCATTTTGTGAAGACGTATGAGGACAAGAAAAACGAAAATTTATCTTATTTTGAGCACAGAACTCCCTAAATTCTCCATTGTCATACTATTTTCCATTATCACATTGGATGTTTTTTATTTTCCGTTCGAATTGTGTTCTTATGAAAGCTCTAAATTTTATGAAAATGGAAAAAACTTGAGATTTTTTCGCAATTGAAAACATTCATAAATATTTAGAATAGTCATCTAAGAATATAATATAATAACGATGACTCATAGAACTGAGAACCGGAGATGTCCATAAATCACTATGAATAATCTCAAATGGCATTGAAGTATTAGAATTCGAAGCTACAAATGGTAACTTAATAATTTTTCCTAAATCACAGGATTGACAAAGTGGAGTACTACGCGTACCCTTACAAGAAATAAACTTATGTCTATCTAAAGAAGATAAAATAGACGACTCCGGATGACCTAGACGAGCATGCCACAAGGAAGGAGCAAGAGCTGCAAAAGTGGATGACATAGCTTGACGCGAGATGCTGAGACTCGGTGTGATTGGATAAAGATCCCCCTACTGTCACACCTCATGAGATGACTCCCCGTCTTGAAATCCTATACAGAAAACCCAAATGGATCAAAATTAATAGAAACAAAATTATTAGTGGTGAATTTACGGACATACACTAAATTTTTAATCAATTTTGGGACATGAAGAGTATGTTTCAGGACAAGTGGTAGATGAGGAGGGGACAAAGTTTTATGACCATAACCCTTAATTGGAATAGAATTGTCATTACCAACAGTTATACCACGATTAGTGCTCAAATTGGAATAAGACGAGATAGTATCTTGATCGGATGTCATGTGGGTAGTGGCGCCGGTGTCCATGTACCAATTAGGGTCTGGTTGAGTCAAGTCAAGCGTGTGCATCGCTGCTTCAATGTCGGTCTGAGTGGGGCCCACTGCGTGGTGGGCCTGATGGGGGCGAGGCCCAAGTATACTGGACTGCTGGTGCTGCCCATACGCTGGTCTGAAACCTGGAGTCTGGCCTGGGTAGAAGCTGGGCCGCGGTGCTTGCACTGGCTGATACTGAGGCGCCGCGGCGCTGTAAGGCTGCGCCGTGGCGCTGTACTGCGGAGTTGGGACCCACTGCCACTGTCCAGGGGGCCCCTGTGGGCCCCAGAACTGTTGTTGCTGACGATTGCCCCTATTGTTGCCGCCGCGATTCTTGCCATTATTCTTTCGATTTTGGCCCTTCTTACCACCACCGTTGTTGTGATTTGAAGGGGATAAATTGGAAGTATTCATCATGGCGACGGGATTTGCTCCGATCGATGCTCTTTTAGCCAAACTTGTTTCTTCCAAAGTGAGCATGGAGCGGGCTTGATAGAGCCGGCAGGGGTTATTTTGACCAATAATTGAAGCAGCTCCTGTATAGGCCTCGGATAGACCTCCAACCATCTGAATAACCAGACGACTATCAGAAATAGGAGAACCCATGTTGCGAAGTTGGTCTGCCAAGTCCTTGAGGCGTTTGTAATAAGAAGAAACGTTTGGAAAATTCGCCATATAAACTTGAGAAAATTCCTGCTCAAGGATAACAATACGAGAATTATTGTTATCTTGGAAGATGTCTCGCAATCTATTCCACGCCGCCATAGCTGTGGAGTTAGGTTTCATAATCGTCTGTAAAAAATCCAAGGAGATGGTGACATAAATCCACTGAAGAACTTTGGCATCAAGCATGACCCATAATTATGGATTTTCTTCTTTAGTGGGCATAACCGTCGTAGAAGTAGACGACGTATCACCCTCCTTTGGAGGAGTTGGAGGAATGATGTGGTGGAGGACTTTATGTGCCAAAGCATGAATTTTAAATAATTACGCCCACGTCCCATATTGGACGTTTTTTAGGTCAAGAACGATAGGAAGAACGCTCTTGATGTTAGAAACTGTGAGGGCATGATGAAAAGTGTTAATCATCCATAGGGATTAGAATAACAAGATTTGGAGAAGGGAATTTGTGAGGAAAAAGGAGGAGAGGCTCGGTCTTAGTTAAAAAACCGAGAGGGGAAGAGGGATTTTTTGCTTCGGTTTTGGGTGGAAACCCGAGAAGAGAAGAGGGATTTTTTAAGGAGCAGAAGCAAGGTAAAGAGAACCTAGACTCTTAATACCATGAAAGAAATAATCTCTTGATTATTCTTATTAATGAAAGGCATATATATATATATACAAGTTACAAGGAAGATCTTCTTCCTATTCTACCTAGGTATCCCTATTCTATAAGAATACTAATTTTACAATTATGATAATATTACACTATTAATTAAGGTACAAACCTAAGTTTAATATTTACCAAATATACAAAGGAAAAGGAAGGCCCCACACGGCTGGGCCATATACTTTAACACCACAAGCCTAACTTTTCTCTTTACATTTTGTATTTTATTTCTCTCTGATTGTATTTTGTAAAAAAAAATACTTGATATATATAATATATTGGAACCCGAGAGTGCTATGACTTAGGATTAGACAAATGATACGTACATCGTTTAGCATGGATAGGCTCCGGAAATGATTGTCCAAAACATTGCCCATTTAGGAGATGAGAAAATAATTTTTGTACTTCAAATAAATAATAAAAATTGAATAAGCAAATTTCTTCATAAAGTGTTCGAATGTTTGGAAGTGTTTTTACTTGGACTGTTTTGAGTTTGGAAATTGGACAACCTTAATAAAAACCGGACTATATTTTGATATGATTATGGACTGAGATTTAGCGAAAACAAAAGACGGACTATTTTGGACCAAAAGGAAGAGCTATTATGCCAAACTTGGCAAAACTTGAATTGTGAAACAATGGGCTGATTTTATATCTTCAAAAGACTCCTTTTGGGCCAGTCCCAACAAAATTGATTTCTAAAAAATGAAAACCTTTAATAAACTTGAGTTGAAGTATTGATTTGAATTCAGAATATGGGTTGTCCTTCAATAAATAAACAAAAGGAAAAGTCTTGTATTTTATTTCTATAAAAAACCATGGCATGTTATTTCAATTGGATTATACTCTTTTTCTTCAAAAGATTTTCAAAGAAAGGTATAAGGATACTAGACAAACTATTGGACTAAATTGGGGGGTTCTACTCAAATTAAATTTTGAGTGTGCCTTTGTCTGAAAATGAATTGACTAAATTATCCATATAAGAACTTTTCAACTGGAATTCAACTCTTTGACTTTCAAAACTCCCTTTCAAATTTGAAGTTAAAAAAATGAGATGACATGTTATGGTTTTGTTGGAAATGAACACTTTTTAAACAATTTATAACAATAAACATGCTATAGAACTCGAAGGTTAATCGCATTCTACAGATCCTTAATACCGGGGTGTCTAACACCTTCCCTGGGGATCACCAAAAACCTTACCTTGACTCTGGTTTAAAAATAAATTTTCACGAATTTTCTGAATAAACCCTTTTAACTTGGTTTCCTAATTTACCAATATATTAGGTAGCGATTCTAAAACTAAATTATCCAAATTAGAGCACTAACAACTACTTAGTATATTTTATGCCTTCGCGTAAAAGTAAGTCGTAACAAATGATGATTATGTTGGAGATAAATTTCGGTTCTAACCATAAGAGTTTCAATACAACATGTTTTAAATGTTATGAATTGCTTTTGTGTTTATTTCCCGCAAAATATTACTGTTATTCATGCATTTTAATTATTCTTCCAAATGACACACACGCATTCGCATCTGTGCACAAAAATGATTATGCGATCTCACAATCGTCCTCCAGTAAATAAACCAAATTACTTTCTTTGGAACACGTTAATGACGGAGTTGGTTCGCAATCATCCAACAGTTGACAACGGTTCACCCTGGGTGGTTCGCTCGAGTTCCTTAGTCATTTGAAAAATCACTCTAATTTTCCTAGAATAGAGTGAAGCCAATATTTACTGAACTAGCACATGCTTACCTAGACGGATTCGAATATTTTAGATGTATCTGGACTTATTAGGCTGATTGTCTCGTGTCTTGACGGTCTATGACCCGACAGTGCTTCATCCAACTACTTGCTATATGAAAACATGATTGTGACTTATGTGATAAACCATTTTCCTTGGGGTGGGGGTGGGGGGGGGGATTAATCGTGCTCTGTTTTAAGATGCATACCAACCTAAAGTTTTATATGGTTTTGGGAGCACCCGAATTGTTGAGATTTTGATAGTCATGGCTAGACGCCCCACAACAAAGAGAAGTCACAAACTGTTTAGGACACATTCCCTCACTTATGACCATGGAAGAGAGTAGAGAAATATTAGAAGTCCTCACCATATATTGTGATTGTGATATAATGGTGGTTATATTCATAGAATTTGAGATGATCCAAACCTTAGAGGATATCCGAAATTGCATAGATTGCAACGGGATGTGTATCAGAAGGAGGAATCAACTCGACCATAACCTTCTAGTACCACATAGCCCACTTCCGATGAGATAATGAAGCTTTTATCCCTAGCCACGTCAATTGGATATTCGGTCCAACCATAGCCTTTAGAAAGCTTTACAATGATTTTGGGTCCAAAAAAGGGTAGTTAGAGCACTCTGTTGAGTTTCGGTCTTATGTCGATTGGGAGGCCACCTAACCCCTAGCCTTTGTCATATGCCTTCTAGGAACCATGGTCTTTCCCAAAAATCGACACCTAGCCATAGATACCCGTGTCATTAATGTTACTCATGATATCTTTCACGACATAACCTCAAATAGAGAAATCAAATACTTTGACTTAGTCCCTGTCATCCTTGCCGACATATACAGAGCTTTAGGTCAATGTCAAAACCTACATAGGTATTTCCAAGGGTGCAACCTACTAGTACAATGGTGGATTATCAAACACCTCAACAAATCTGAGGGTCCCTCATACCTAGACCTAGAATATAGGAAAGATAACCTCCAAACCAATTGTCCAAATTTTGGGAACCAAACAAAGAGAGGTGGGCTTTCATTTTTTTGAGACTCCGAGAGGATAACATACCGTGGAGGTTCTCTGACTTTATATCCAAGACTATTGTGGTTAGAGGTAGAAAATGTCATTTTTTGCCATTTATAGGAATCCGTCCATATGACCATATTAGGGTCCTAAGAAAGTTCGGTAGGACACAAGTGACACCTAAGTAGGAAACATGGGGAAGTATGTGGCCGACTACAAAAAAGATAGGATCAAAGGGGTTGCCGACATGATCTGAAAGTGGAATGGTCGAGTTAGAGGGGTCCATAGACTCTAGCCGAAGATAGGTTCCGTACGAGTTGTGACAAAGACTATGTCGACTGGTTGAGAGCACATTTGCAAGGTACACTCACTCAGAGGCCCAACCACTACCAGTGTAGTCATGAAAAGGATTCAAAGACCGAGATCAAAGCGCTTCGTCTCCATAGACAGGCCGATGGCCGAGATGCTGGGTATTTAGAGAAGATGGAGCATAATCAGGCTATCATAATCAGTTTGACCAAGGAGTTCGAGTTTACTCATGAGTGCTTAGAGGACCTTGATGCTCGGATGAAGAGGGCAATGGACGAGACTGCACCTATGACTTTCACAAAGAAAGGGTTCTGGGTTGATTTGTTGCTGATGTCTACTCACCTCCAGATTCAGATCACCTTTCAAAGGGCCATGAAAGCTCGGACAAATAGAGCTTCATCGTCCGCCATTGGAAACGACTTCTACTGATCTCTTATTTATCGCTTTATCAATGTATTGTAACCCCACTGGGGAAAACCGTTATTAATAAAATATGATTATGGGGGCAATTGTTTGAATCAACATTTGGCATGATTATGTTTCGAACAATTAGAAAACCTTGGTGAAAAAAGGTTTAGGAACGTGAATATTACAATTACTGATTATATAATTATTTGATTACGTGATATAACTGCTTATATGCTTTCATGTGTTCCGTTCGTATTCTTAATTGGTTCCACATTTTGGACACCAACCTAAACGGAAAATACAATAAAATACCAAAACTAAACAAAATTTGCACCTCTTTAAAGGTTGATTTGATACAAATGGATACTCCAGATAGCCAACGTGCCACATCACCTGTAGTTGATCTGATTAGGACGAAGAAACTGAAGAGTCGCTTCGGGTAAAGATTCACAAAATAGAGGAAAATATTAACTTGGCTAAAGTCAAAACTAATGAGGTCGATCAGATTCTGGATTTTGGAACGACGCCCAGTTGAAAAATGATTCCAATTTTGTAAACCCCAAATTCAAGGTTCAAATCTTCAAAGTGCCGTCGATGTCAATTGTGCTTTGAACCAACTCCGCTAAACCTTCACTAGACGAATCATAATCCAATCACAGACTTTCAATACTGCTACAAACAAACTCCAAACACCAATTTGTATCAACAGCCAAGAAATCATTAAACCCACTTTTGCGTTAAGCTTTTTTCTAACCCACTAATGGAGCTTTCTTGTACTTTTCTCCAACAAGTCAATGAAGCAAGTGATTGAGCTTAGAAAAATAATTTTCAAACAATTTTTAACTATAAATTCTCACCCAAGTTTAGATTCAAATATTTCAACTAAGATGATTATTGATAATGTTCTTCTCTTTTGTCTAAAGATAAACAGCCAAAACATTTTTTATGAAAGAAAGAGAAGATTTTCAAATCTGTACTTTAATGGATTTTTTAAATATTATTTTAATTATATTAATACTACATTCGATCTGAAAATAAAATAATATTTTTAACTTTAAATATAAATTTACTTTAGTACATTTTGTAATGCTCCAATTAGGGCTGCGGTTAAAACCGGACCGGACCGAGGATCGAAAAATCGAAACATTAGGACCGAAGACTGGACGATCCAGGTCATTTTCGGTGTTGGACCGAATAGACCGAATGCATTGGTTCAAGACTTCCAGCACCCCCAACCCAGCCCACCCCCACCCCACGCCTCAAATTTCACGGTCGGCCGGACGTATTGACATATCAAATATATATTGTAAATTAGTGAAACTTTAAATGGTCATAACTTTGCGATCGGACATCCGTTTGATCTAACCTTTTTTTGATTTCGCGTATTTTTTCGAGACAAAGTCATCCCAAATGGACGAACAAGTGTTTGCTTCAGCCGATATCTCCAAAAACGTCCTTCTTGGAAATCAATTTCACTTTTCCCCCAAATCGTTACATTTTTTCCCTTTTCAAAGCTAAATATATCGCGATATAAAATAGATTTCAACATTCAAATTTCGTGGTAATGTGTCCGAGAATGTCAATTTCAGTATTGAAAATTCAATTTTAAAAAAAAATATAAAAAAACCGGGCCCCGAAACCCGACCCGAAATTATATATATTATATATTAGAAATTTAGAAAATTAGGAATTATATATATATTATATATATTAGGAATTAGGAATTATATATATTATATATATTATAATATAATATATATTTAAAATTCGGTCCGGAATGGGACGTGGACGAAATTATTTAAGATTCATGCTTTGGCACATAAAGTCCTCCACCACATCATTCCTCCAACTCCTCCAAAGGGGGTGATGCGGCGTCTACTTCTACGACGATTGTGCTCACTTAAGAAGCAGATCCATAATTATGGGTCATGTTTGATGTCAAAGTTCTTCAGTGGATTTATGTCACTATCTCCTTAGAAATTTTACAGACGATTATGGAACCCAATTCCACAGCTATGGCGGCGTGGGATCGATTGCGAGACATATTTCAAGATAACAGTCATTCTCGAATTGTTATCCTTGAGCAAGAATTCTCACATGCGGCTATGGCGAGATTTCCCAAAGTTTCTTCTTATTGCAAAAGCCTCAAGGA
The DNA here is from genome assembly GCA_029844215.1 of Przewalskia tangutica. Lineage (NCBI taxonomy): Eukaryota > Viridiplantae > Streptophyta > Magnoliopsida > Solanales > Solanaceae > Przewalskia > Przewalskia tangutica. The sequence continues at coordinate 131,269,300 of CM056720.1, read as the reverse complement.
CTTGACAGACCAACTCATCAACGTGGGTTCTCCTGTTTCTCAAAGTCGTCTAGTTCTTCATATGGTTGCAGGCCTGTCAGAGGCCTATAACGGTGTTGCTTCGATTATTCGTCAGAGTAACCCCCTGCCAGAATTTTATCAAGCCCGGTCTATGCTTACTTTGAAAGAAGCCGAATTTGCTAAGAAAGTGGCGATTGTGGCCAGCCCTGTCGTCATGATGACTGTTTCCCATTTTTCTCCTTCCAATTCAGCCAACGTAACCCAAAATCACAATAACGAGGGTGGTAAGAAGGGCCAAAATCGGAAGAATAATGCCAAGAATCGTGGCGGCAATAACAGAGGTAATCGGCCAGAACAACGAGGTAAATCGCAAGAAGAAAAACAGATTATGGAGCCCACAGTGCCCCAGGCGATGGCGATGGGTCCCAAATACCATCGCCGCGACTCAGCTTTTTCCCAAGTCAGACTTCAGGGTCCAAACCAGCCTATGGGCAGCTTCAACAGTCCAGTATCCTTGGGCCGTGCACCCATCAGACCCACCACGCAATGGGGCTCACTCACACCGATATTGAAGCAGCGATACACACACTTGGCATGACACAACCGGACCCTAATGGTACATGGACACCGGCGCCACTACCCACATGACATCCGACCAAGGTACTCTCTCGTCTTATTTCAATTTGAGCACTAATCGTGGTATAACTGTTGGTAATGACAATTATGTTTCAATTAAGGGTTATGGTCATAAAACTTTGTCCCCTCCCCATCCATCACTTGTCCTGAAACATACCCTTCATGCCCCAAAATTGATTAAAAATCTGGTTTCTGTCCGTAAATTCACAATTGATAACTGGATTTCTATTAATTTTGATCCATTTGGGTTTTCTGTGAAGGATTTAAAAACGGAGAGTTATCTAATGAAGTGTGCTAGTAGGGGGATCTTTATCCAATCACACCGAGTCTCAGCATCTCACGTCAAGATATGCCATCCACTTTTGCAGCTCTTGCTCCTTCCTTGTGACATGCTCGTCTAAGTCCTCCGGAGTCGTCTATTTTATCTTCTTTAGATAGACATAAGTTTATTTCTTGTAAGGGTACGCGCGGTACGCCACTTTGTCAATCCTGTGCTTTGGGAAAAATTATTAAGTTACCATTTGTAGCTTCGAATTCTAATACCTAAATGTCATTTGATATTATTCATAGTGATTTGTGGACATCTCCGGTTCTAAGTTCTATGGGTCATCGTTATTATGTTTTATTCTTAGATGACTGTTCTAAATATTTATGGACGTTTCCAATTGCGAAAAAATCTCAAGTTTTTTCCATTTTCATAAACTTTAGAGCTTTCATAAGAACGCAATTCGAACGAAAAATAAAAAACATTCAATGTGATAATGACAAAGAGTATGACAATGGGGAATTTAGAGAGTTTTGTGCTCAGAATGAGATAAATTTTCATTTTTCTTGTCCTCATACGTCTTCACAAAATGGGAAAGTTGAGCGAAAAATTCGTACCATTAATAATATTGTCCGCACTTTATTGGTTCATTCTTTCTTTCCTCCATTTTTTTGGCATCATGCGCTATAAATGGCTACCGATCTACTCAATATTCTTCCCTCTAAAGGTTTGACATATTCATCCCCTATCAAAGTCGTATACAATAAGACTCCGTCATATTCTCACCTTAGGGTCTTCGGATGCTTATGTTATCCACTATTTTCATCCACTACGATAAACAAACTTCAGGCACGTTTTACTTCTTGTGTATGTCTTTTTTGCTTCTAGCTACTTGACTGAAAGTTTTGGGTTTTCCGTCAAATCACCGTAGTTATAAATGCTTTGATTTGTCCTCTAACCGAATCATCATTAGTCGTCATGTTCTCTTTGATGAATACCAATTTCCCTTTTCTAAAGTAGAAAATATGTGCCTAGTTCTTATGATATTTTGGATGAGGATGTCTCCCCCTATGTTCTACGTCATTTTTTAGATTTGCCCGCAAAAGCGCCGTTAGCGCCACGGCCCTGCACAGAGGCGCTGCGACGCCAAAACTCCTGCGAGTCAGTGCCTCAACCCTGCATAGAGGCGCCACAGCGCCAAAACTTTCGCTCTTCTGGCGCCATGGCCCTCACCCAAAGTGTTGTGACGCCTTCGACGGTAATTCCAGATATTTTTGAAAATTCCCAAAATTCACCTAATCCAGCCCAGATTCATGGTCCAGTCACTCGTAGTCAACGGGGTATTTTAAACGAAAGAGACATTTTAATTTGAATTATAATGTTTTTAATTCCCCCTTACCCCGTAATCCTGTTTCTGTCTTAGATGACCCTAATTGGAAAGTTGTCATGACCGAGGAATATAATGCTCTTATTGATAATAAGACGTGGGAGTTGGTACCCCGTCCTTGTGGAGTTAATATTATTCGGTCTATGTGGATTTTAGTTCATAAGGAATTTTTTTATGGTTCAATTGCAAGGCATAAGGCTAGACTTGTAGGTGAAGGTAAGACTCAGCAGGTTGGTGTGGATTGTGGTGAGACATTTAGCCCGATGGTCAAGCCGGCTACCATTCGCACTGTGCTCAGCTTGGCACTTTCAAAATTGTGGCTCATTCATCAGCTAGATGTGAAGAATGCTTTTCTACATGGTGATCTTCAGGAGACAATTTTTATGCATCAGCCCTTGGGGTTCAGGGATACTCGATATCCTAATCATGTTTGTCTATTGAAGAAGTCCTTGTATGAGCTTAAGCAGTCTCCACGAGCTTGGTATAAGAGGTTTGCTGACTATATTTCGACTATGGGTTTTCGCACAATAGATCTGATACTTCATTATTCATATATCATCGGGGTTCTTCCATGGATTATATATTGTTATATGTTGATGATATTATCTTGACAGCCTCTTCTGATGTTTTACGCAAGTCTATTATGACAATGCTCAGTTCTGAGTTTGCCATGAAAGACTTGGGCCCATTGAGTTATTTTTTTAGGATTGCAGTCACTCGTCATGTAGGCGGATTGTTCTTATCACAAAGGAAGTATGCAACAGAGATCATTGAAAGGGTTGGGATGTCATCCTGTAAGTCCACTTCTACTCTAGTTGATACTAAACCCAAGTTGGGTGCTGCAGCAGGCTCTCCAAATGAGGATCCGACCGGCTATCGCAGTCTTGCAGGCGCCCTTCAGTATATGACGTTCACGCGACTTGATATTACATATGCCGTACAGCAGGTGCGTTTGTTTATGCATGATCCTAGAGTCGAACATATGAATGCGCTCAAACGCATTTTTAGGTACATTCAGGGAACACTTGAGTATGGTTTGCATTTGTATCCCTCGTCGACGTCTAAACTTATCTCCTACATAGTTGCTAATTGGGGTGGTTGTCCTGACACCAGACGGTCTACATCTGGCTATTGCATGTTTTTAGGTAATAACTTGGTCTCATGGTCTGTCAAACGTCAATCCACACTTTCACGTTCAAGTGCAGAGGCCGAGTATAGAGGGGTAGCCAATGTGGTTTCTAAGTCATGTTGGTTACAAAATCTATTGTTAGAGCTTCATTGTCCTATTGAGAAGGCTACCTTGGTATATTGTGATAATATTAATGTCATCTACCTTTATGGTAATCCAGTTCAGCATCAGCGTACTAAACACATAGAGATGGATATTCACTTTGTTCGAGAGAAGGTAGCCAAAAGACAAGTACGCGTCTGCCATGTTCCTTCGAGATATCAAATTGCAGACATCTTTACAAAGGGTCTTCCCTCGGTCCTTTTTAAGATTTTAGAGACAGTCTCAGCGTACAAAGACCGCCAGCTATGACTGCGGGGGTGTGTTAAACAGTACCCATGTATAGTGGGGTCCACGAGAAGGACATATCCAGGGCCCATTGAGTGTCCAACAGTGGACACATTATTATTGTATTATTATTGTATATTTGGTAGACTTAGTCTTGTACTATAATTAGAATTATTTTATTACCTTAATTGTATAGAATAGGGATTTAGATGTAAAGTAGGAATATAATTCTCCTATTGTAACTTGTATATATATATATATATATGTCTTCAATCAATAAGAATAATCAAGGGATTATTTCTTTCAGTTACACCCCCTATTTTTTCGCACTAGTATGCATCGTGAGTAGAGTAAAAAGGTCGACTGAGGCTAAGATCCCATATTAGGATGAAACTGAGTTTAAACAAGTGATAAGTAAATTTCGTAAGAGCTTGGGGTTATAAGAATCAAAGAAAATATTCAGTTATACACGTGCCTTCGGGGCTATCTATTCATACTTTTGCTTTCAGGGCTATTCAGTTATACACGTTCCTTCGGGGTCTATATATATGTGCACTTTCCTTCGGGGCTATACATATACTTGCCTTTGTGGCTATACATATACTTTCCTACGAGGCTATTAATAGACTTGCCTTCAGGGTTATTCACATACAAACCGAGCCTTATAAGAGGTCATATAGTTAGTTCGGTATTAGTTAGTTGATAGGAGTCTGAGACATGTAAGTACACTTCCAGATTATCATTGACTCCTCATGTTACATTCAATATATTACATATATCATTTCAGTTTCAATTATTCAGTTGCCTTACATACTCAATACATTATTTTGTACTAACATTCCTATTGCCACAGGCACTGTATTTCATGCCTGCATGTCCTGATAGACATCTAAACGGACCTCCTCAGTAGATGGTGTTGAGTATCAGCTAGAGTGGTAAGCTCTATGTCATCCGGAATTACAAGGTCTAGAGTCTTGTGGTATATACAGATTTGATGGGTAGGCTGGGGCTCTGTCACGATTATAGCTTAGTTATTACTCTTTAGAGCGTAGACATGTCCTATATGTTCAATATGTCAGCATATTGGCCTTTTCGACCTTCTATATATTTTGTTGGATTTTGCTATTTGTAGACATCTATGTCAGTTTTGTCGGCTCATGTATACATATGAATATATATATATATTTACAGAGTGGTTTTGTCGGCCTAGATTATATATTTGTGCTCAATATATATGAGTTATAGGTTGATATGCTTGGGGTCAAGTAAGGCACCGGGTGCCGACCATGTTTCATAGGTTTGGGGCGTGACAATATAAAATTCATTAAAATACTAAATTAACCTAATACTATATATATTAACAAAAAACATTTAAAATTTTATATAGTGGTTGGTGGTGGTTATAGCAAGCAGTGGTGGTTGTGAATGCTGATTGGAGATGGTGTTGGCTACTGATGGGGTCTGGATAGTAGCTAGTGATGATGGTGGTTGATAGTAGAGATTGAATGTAGTTGTTGATAGTTGTGGTGGATGATAGTGATAACTAATGATGATGGTGAATGATGACAGTTGTTTGCGATATATGATGGGTGACTGATGGAGCTGATTGATGATTGTTGTGGTACTGAATATTGCTGGTGATGATTGTAAATGATGGCTAGTAGATATGACAGTTGATTAATAGTAAGTGGAAGCGATTGTGGTTGTGGGTGGTAGATAGTAGTACGTAGTTGATAGTGGTGGGCGACAATGATGGTAATTGATTATGGTGAATGATGGTGGTAGCGATGAGCGTATGGAATTTGTGAACATACCAATTTTGTAGAAACTTTAAATAAACATGTTAATGATATCATATCCTAATCATTCAGATCTATTTTGACACATTAAGTGGTTAATGAAAGTATATTTATGTCCTAGAGACAATCTGTATTAGGACAAATGTACTTTATACACATTCATATTTATATTAATGAAGATTAATATTATGACATTTGCAGTTATTGAATTATTTTGTTGATTGTCTGTAATATTCTATAATTGCATCCCTAAAGGTTACGTGGTTATTAATAATGTGAGAGATTAATATTATAAACGTAACTCTTAAATTGCCTCGAATAATGATCATCGAGGGTGGGATATCAATGATATGTGATACGTCGACATGTGGTCTACATCATATCCTTTGGGATGTAGTATGTTTTACCTGCTACGAGTTATGACAACTCGTGATAGACACATGGATACTTGTAGAAGTATTGGTTTACCCTGCTGATGTACTGTTTGTTATATATGTCTAAAGTGTCATCAGCGTGTGGGAGATAGAAGTCCTTAGACTTGAGGTCGATACGCGCCTTGTTTACAGAGTAATGTACTTTGATCCTGTCCTAAACTCAAATGCCTTGTAGGTTTAGACACGACTTGTATTGAGTATATTGCGACGTAGCTTAAAGGTGGTAGTTGAGCCAAGATTAGGATTCATTCCTCGAATGTATCTTCGAGAGAACACTCAGATTCTTATATGGTATTAGGTTGACTAAGTCATTGGCCAATGCAGTAGACATATCTTTTGATATGGTCTTGTTGTCAGCTAATATAGATGAGATATAATGATCAAGACATTTGGATACACTTGACAGATCCTAAGCTTGATCGAGTGTGTCGTGAATGAAAGGATTTTATCTACCACATAGAGGTTCAGTTCACAGGTTTCGTGTAACTATACTTCACATATTGAGTTCGTCTTTCGGAGTCGTCTAGGAGTTCTGTGTAGACCCTAATATTATTAGTGTCGATATGTGAAGGTCTGTTGGGTAACACTAAGTCAATTGTTTCGTCGATTCAAGGATGTAATCAAAGAGAATATAAATGTTCGGTTTATAATCGAGACATTAGAATAAATAATGGTTGCTTAATTAAATCGAGATGATATTTCAGATTTAATAAAATAGAAACGAGACAGAATTGGACTAGGGCCGTGGCTCAAGGGACCAAGGGCCGCGACGCCTCCCATTGAGCGCCGCGGCGCCACGTGTCCAGTGGGTTCGAGTGACCCACTCTGTATCGGTTTCTGGGCATGACCCACTTGGAAACCCTAGCTGATTTTTCAGCTATAAATAGATGGTTCAATCATTATTTTAACACACCCAATTCACTTGAATTATTCTCTGCTAAAACTCTGTCGGATTTTCTAACTTTCCGAAAGAGTAATTACATCAGAGTCTTGACTTGCAAATCGAGGAACAGTTGCGTGCTCACCCTCAGATTACACACTTGAAGTTTGAAGATTTCAGATTTGCTAAAATGTAAGTATTCATTCGAAGTATTACAGTTATCTATGTGTTTTACATTATATAATCATCCATCAGTTTGACCGCCCGTCGGATTTAAAACATAAATTTTTAAATTTCGCTGCGTGTACGAACCCGACAAAACCCTACAGTTAAAACATTAAAAAAAACAAGGGAGAATTACATATTAGTAATGTTCACACACATACATTGCAATAGATGACCTATATATGACTTAGCAAAGTTGTAGCCCAAAAACAATAGGCTACATGCTCGACTTCAACATCTGTGTCAAAACTAATAGTTTATAAAACTATTAGTTTTGAAAGAATGACAAGTCTTTTCTTTCCTTCCTTGTAATATTCTTCTAACAACATCGAATTCCAGTAAAATTGTTAAGCATGTGATCAAATAAACAAACTAAATTATGAGTTTTCACATGAAAAGTTATTTCAGTTGAATGATTTTGCAATAGTGATGTTATGAATATTCAACATCCAACTCCAAACAAGTTCTCGAAATGTCTAAGTATAACTAACGTACTGGTATAAACAGGTAGAACTTACGGGTAGAAAGTTCTTGTTACTAGGTTTCCTCCTTATTCTTATTATGATAAGATCCTTACAGACCTACGTATCAGGTCTTATTGTGGTATCAGAGTCATACTATTTAAGAGTATCCTTAGACAATATTCATTTTAAAATAAATATTTTTAAAAAATATAAGCATACTATTAAAAATGCTAGAAAGGAAGAGTATGAACTTCCTCAGCAGCTTGATTCTCTTAACAAATGGACTATTTCATTTGTAGACACAAAAGAAATTTATAATTTCGGCATATTTGAAAATCTTCGAAATCGTCATGTTATTAAGACTATTGAAGAGTCAGTCCAAATGGATAATCGGAAAAAAACTATTCAGTTATTTTCTGACGATGATATCGAAAGGTATCAAAAATTGCATTACAAATTTCTGCATATAGGTTTAGTGCAAATTGCTTTTAAACTATTAACCTTAGAAGGCTTGCCTGAAAGCTTTATGACTGTCCTAAGAGATGCCAGAAACTTTAACTGGAAACAATCTCTTATGAGTGCTATGCAGAACGCAGTGCAACTCCATGGGGAGTTTGAGGGGCGAATTAACTTCTTATCTATTAAAGAAACTATTTCCTTTTTACAAATCTCCAGATATTCCATATTCATATGGCAAGGTATTGCCTTGGTAGGAATGTTTTCTTCCCGAAAGTCTTCCTCATAGGGTATTCCAACAATGTGTTTCTTTCTATTCCAGAAGGTTGTTGGTAGATCATTGCAAATAGAAGAAGCAAAGTCATGTTCTATGCTTTTGATCTTATCCTGTAATTTAGGATTAGTAAGCTGGTCACAAATTTTGTGAATCATCAACTCCTGTTGTAGATAATTCAAGTGTTGTTTCTTATTTTGGACTATGTTAACAAAACTAATTGTTTTTTGGGATGTAATCCAGGGAAAGGTTATAGGTTTTCCATCAAAGGTTCCTGTAAGGCCTTTTTCATCAGTATTGGTGATGGGCATTAGTCCATTAATAAAAGGGATGCCTAAGATAATATCATTGGATAGGTTCTTGACTAATATGAAGGTTTGTTCAATGCAAGTTTTGTTCTGGCAAATGAATGCACTAGGTAATTTGTAGGAAACGTCGAAACTGCTTCCATCTGCACCGGATACTCTACGAGTAGTTTTGGTAAATTATTTAGTAGGGATTAATCCTTCCCTGATGCAATTGAGATCTGCCCCTGAGTCAATCAATGTCGGGATGAAATAGATTATACAGTTCATATAACCTTGATGTGGATTCATTAAACTGTTTCATACCTTTCAAGCCATTATCAAAGCTTAACCAACGTATGATAACCCACAATCACATTAGGCAACACACACATGGCCCTAATAAATATATCTGTATAGATGTACATCATTATCACACCAACTATACAATAATTTTACCAACATGTATACCAAGTCCATATATTTCCCTTCTGGACCGATGTCGCTTTCTCATAACTACAACCACAATAATACGTTAGGGAGGGACTACCCTAACAACATAGCTCTATCACAGGATCTTAGAGTAAGAAGAATAAAAACCAATCCTAAATATCATGTAGCCTCCTGTTTATAGGTGTGGTGCACAACACACCGATAACCGGATACTGGGAGACCTATAAGCTAAGATGAAATAGATTATCCTGAATATTGGCTAATTGAGAAAGCTATCCCTGTTCAATCAAGGATAGATTCAAGGATTGCACAAGTAATTCAAACTACTGATGGCAATATCCGTCTTCAGTTCAGTAAGAATTCACCTAGGTTAGGTGGCTCTTTGTCATCTTATTATTTCCTATCTCCTTTAGATGACAGACCTGAAACGTCTACTGCTAGAGCTTCAACCTCTCAGGTAGATGAAAGATTTTATAAAATCACCACCCTCTCTGAAATCTCTCAGAAGGAAAAGGTTGACAAAATCAAGGTTAAGAGTCAGATTCCTGTTGAAGCCGCAACTGATAACAGTAATACTGAATACAATTATTTTGATGATAATTAGTGACCTTGATAGAATTCATTTTGCATGCAGACTGGATTATGGTCCAGGTTCTGATTTAAGAAAAATTATTTCTAAAGAATTTTGGGATAATACGGACTATGCTCCTTTTCGAAAATGGTTTCTTGAGTTATTCACTCCTGATGAACGCAAGTCTATTGGTAAACAATTTTACGATGATTTGCAAGAAAAACAAACTTTTAAACATTTTGTTAATTGTTTTGTTAGTGATTATGCTTTGCTTAATATTAATGTTATTGAAAGACAATGCCATTTAGACACTAAGAAGGTCCTTAGAAGCATATATCCTCCGGACGAACCTTTCCATTTAAAAAGGGATGATAGTGGCAAAGACCTTAGGGCCCAGCCCTACATGAAGCTACTACAAGGTACTCCTAATTGGGGGATGCAATATGATAATTTGAATGATTTGTTCAGACAGAACAACCACACCAACATTAGTCTCAAGATTCTTTTTGAACGAATGACTTTATTACAGAATAAAGTCAGTAGACTTCATAGTCTTATTGAAGAGCAAATGATTGTCATTGATAAGCAACCTCCCAAACCTCTAGAAACTCGTGCCAACATCCAACCGTCTCCATCCATGGATGGAATAAACCTGTCAAAAGACAAAATAGATCTTGAAAATCTATTATCACAATTCCGTGATAAAATGAAAATTTCACCAGAGAAAGAGTCTACCTCCAAAAATATTGTTGGCGTTATTACCACCAACAATTTCGAGACTCTCGAGGAAGCACATATTTCTGCTGTAAAAAAGACATGATGGAATCCCACAGGTACCCTCGATAATTATTATTATCCCAGACCGACACCTATTGATGTCCTGGTAGAGGAAATTGGATTCAAACCTGATGATGCATCATACACTGACACTAAGATTGTCAAATAGAACATTGATGGAGCTGGAGATAATCTAATCTTCAAAACTGGCCACAAGATGCTCATGTACGTCGCAGCTGGAAGAGCCCACAACAACAAGCAATCAGAAATCAATATCATGCAGATGATTATTGTGGGATTCACAGGACAACTCAAGGCTTGGAGGGATAATTATCTCACTACTGAGCAGAAGCCCCAATTACTAATTCGGTCAAACAAGAAGGGACTGAACAAAAATCTAATGCGGTTTATACACTTGTTCTATCCATTTTAGATCAATTTACTGGTAATTATTCTACCAACTATGATAACATCAGGACACTACTTCAAAATCACAGTTGTCCAACCCTAACCTCTTTCAGATGGTACAAAGATGTTTTTCTTAGTAGGGTTTATAATCTCCCTGAAGCCAGTAGTAGCTTCTGGAAAGCCAGATTTATTGATGGTCTTCCATCACTCTTCGCCGAAAGAGTTAAAAGGACTCTCAAGATTAATGATAGTTCACAAATTCAATGGGAAGATTATTCATAAGGACAACTCATTGGACGTTGCACGGATGAAGGTTTAAACCTATGCAATGACCTAAAACTGCAAAGGCAGCTGAAGAAATAGAATCTAACAGAAAAATCTCAATTAGGAGAATTCTGTCAACAGTTCGCCATGGACGGACCAAGCTCTTCTCAAAATCCAAAGAAGAAAAAAGTTGGGGCTAAGCCTTTCAAGCCATACAAAGATTATTCCAAATTCCAATCAGACTCTTACAAAAAGAAAGCAGCTAAAAGAAGAGTCCATAGTGCAACAAGAAAGAGGGATAACAAAAGACCTAAGAAGGATCCTACATGCTTTGCATGCGAGGAAAAAGGTCATTACGCCAATCGGTGTAAAAAGAAGAAAATCAATAAGATTAATAATCTTGATATTGATGAGGGCATAAAAAATGCTCTAAAGAAAATTATGATAGATTCAGACGAGTCCTGTGATTCAGGAGATACCATGGGTACAGATTTAGATGACCCCTATTCATCTTCCTCGGAGGAAGAGACTCCTTGTTGTACCAAGGATAAATGTCAAGCCATCAAAGATAATGATGACACTGACGATGAGTTTTATAAACTCCAAGCTCAGTTCTCCAGTTTCAACATAAGCGTCATCAATGAAGAAGAAATTAATGATCTTCTTAAATAATTTCCCGATGAAGCCCATAAGGCTAAAATCATTGACGCATTGCTCAAAGCACAGGAGAAAGACAAAACTCCTATCAAGATCAAAACTCGTATTGATCCTCCGTACAATTTCTCGGAGCTACTTACTGAGTTACAAAAGAAAAGGAACTCCAAAGATCCTATTACAACCCAGGAATTAAAAGAAGAGATTATGAATCTCAGAAGAGAGATAACTCAAATACATGACAAATATGGCAGTTTAGAAAACCGAGTTACCCTCTTAGAAACTATCTCATATTCTAAGAAAACCCCGGACATCTCTGAACAAATAGGACATACTCCTATCATCGACCAGCCTAGCACTTCCAGCCTACCTGATGACTTCATAGGTACTCTAGTCATGCGACAAAGGTGGATTACTGAGATAAACCTACTTATCCATGGCAATGCCATCCTAAAAAATGTCCCGGCATTGATTGACTCAGGGGCAGATCTCAATTGCATCAGGGAATGATTAATCCCTACTAAATACTTTACCAAAACTACCCGTAGAGTATCCGGTGCAGATGGAAGCAATTTCGACGTTTCCTACAAATTACCTAGTGCATTCATTTGTCAGAACAACACTTGCATTGAACAAACCTTCATATTAGTCAAGAACATTTCCAATGATATTATCTTAGGCATCCCTTTTATTAATGGACTAATGCCCATCACCAATACTGATGAAAAAGGCCTTACAAGAACCTTTGATGGAAAACCTATAACCTTTCCTGGATTACATCCCAAAAAACAATTAGTTTTGTTAACATAGTCCAAAATAAGAAATAACATTTGGATTATCTACAACAGGAGTTGATGATTCACAAAATTTGTGACCAACTTACTAATCCTAAATTACAGGATAAGATCAAAAGCATAGAACATGACTTTGCTTCTTCTATTTGCAATGATCTATCAACAGCCTTCTGGAATAGAAAGAAACACATTGTTGGACTACCCTATGAGGAAGACTTTCGGGAAGAAAACATTTCTACCAAGGCAAGACCTTGCCAGATGAACATGGAATATCTGGAGATTTGTAAAAAGGAAATAGCTTCTTTAATAGATAAGAAGTTAATTCGCCCCTCAAACTCCCCATGGAGTTGTGTTCTATGTAAAAAAACATGCTGAACAAGAATGAGGAGTTCCAAGATTGGTTATCAATTACAAACCTTTAAACAAAATTTTAAAGTGGATTAGGTATCCAATCCCCAACAAAAGGGATTTATTAGATAGGTTATACCAATCTAATATATTCTCAAAATTTGATTTAAAATAAGGTTTTTGGAAGATACAAGTTAATGAACCTGACAGGTATAAAACTGCCTTTACTGTTCCATTTGGTCATTACGAATGGAATGTTATGTCGTTCGGTTTGAAAAATGCTCCATCCGAATTTCAACATGTCATGAATGACATATTTACCCCTTTTAGTGGTTTTATCATTGTTTACATTGACGACATATTAGTCTATTATAAAACAATTCAAGATCATATTAATCATTTTGAAATTTTCAAGAAAATTGTCATTTCAAATGGTCTAGTTATTTCTAAAGCGAAAATGAATATTTTCCAAACAAAAATTAGATTTCTAGGTCATAACATTGAAAAAGAAATATTATTCCTATTTACAGAAGTATTGAATTTGCTTCTAAATTCTCTGATGATATTCTTGACAGAACTCAATTACAGAGATTCTTAGGAAGCCTTAATTATATTGCTCCCTATTATAAAAACTTATCTATTGATGCAACTGTTTTATATGACAGGCTAAAAAAATCTGCCAGTCCTTGGACCAATGGCCATACTGAAGCAGTCAAAAAGATAAAAATTAAAGTACATGATCTGTCATGTCTAATGCTTGCTAACCCAAATTGGGGAAAGATTATCGAGACACATGCTTCTGACATTGGTTATGGAGGAATTTTGAAACAAATAAATCCCCAGACCAAACAAGAATATCTGGTTAGATATAATTTCGGAAAATGGACTAATAGTCAAAAGAACTACGCTACTATAGCTAAAGAAATTCTTGCTATAGTAAAATGTGTCTTGAAATTCCAAGACGACCTCTACAACACCGAGTTCTTAATCAGGACAGACTGCAATGCAGCCAAATTCATGTTTCAGAAAGACTTTAAACAGATGTTTCTAAACAAATGTTTGCAAGGTGGCAGACGTATTTAGCCCCATTTAATTTTGAAATTCAATATATTAAAGGTGAAGATAATTCACTTCCTGACTTTCTTACTCGTGATTTTTTACAGGATTAAAAAATGCGTCCAGAATGGACAACACCCATTAGGGGTAGAGGAAGAAGCTGAGGCTCAGGTCGAGGTAGAGGAAGAACAGACCCAAGGACTATTCCTTCAAGGGCTAAACTGGTAGACGATAGTTCTTCCAGTCAACAGAGCTCATATGCCCAAAAACTCATACAAGATGGAGAAGATCGAAATCAATATTTCATTCGACCACATGAGGAGACTATTCTCCTATTAGGACATGAAGATAAAAATTATCTAAATGACTCATGGATTCTAATGAATCGATATGTAGAAAATTTTTACCATCCCTACAAAGAAGGGAAAAATAGGATGTGCTATGAATATATCCTTACGGCAACATCCACTGCTGATATTACTTCATACCCTGACCATAAGCCAGGAGTAGAAAAAAGCTATTCAAAGTTCTATCTGAAGAAAATCATTTTTCCCTACGAATGGGGAATTAGCCCATTCAGATCAAATGAACTTATCATTCCAAGAACTGATATCAAGTTTGCATTTAACTATTATGATTATATTGATGCATTCACCCATGTTTTTTATTATGAAAACAAGAAGCATGGTCATACATAGTGGGTTAAAATAAATCCAGAGATTTTTAAGAACAGTCAGAATGGTAAATTACTACCAGGATGGATTTCCCATGGTGGAATATTATTGGCCCTGAAATTCAGATATTGTCAGCCCCTTATATGAATTATTATAAGGAATGGATACAATTATCTCCATGTATCACTTCCGAAAACCCTTCCGACTATGTCGAGGGATCTGCGTCAATGATGTTCTTTATGCAAACCGGAATCCCATGGATCTGGAAATGGATTCCCGAAGCAGGAAGGAATTCACAAGGCATATTATGTCTTAAAAGAAAGTTTCTTTACAAATTATGGTCTAAATTATTAGATAAAAATCCGGAAAATCCAGCCCAAACCTATGGTTGGGAAATAGAAGAAAATTGCTCTTCTTTACTAAAAAGTTTGAGAACCATTTCTCATATAAAAAAAGAGGACAATTGCTCATTCTTTTTAAAATTTAAAAATGATATTAAAATAAAAGATCCTCATATTTCAGAAGAGGAAATAATGACTGCCTATCTGTCACGACCCGAACCCGGGCCCGTGACTGGTGCCTTACCCGGGCACCCAAGTAGACATACATCAGAGTAATCAGCGGAATATAAAACACAACATGAAACAACGTAAAAGAGACACAGTTTATCTGAGGAAAAGTTGCCTTTCGGCATAAATATATATAAAAACACGAACACGAGCTACATCCTTTTTACAACTTTGCCCACAACAGCATTACTGCACTCTAAGAATGTTATAACAACAATGGCGGGGCCCGCCATACCCTGAATGTAAGTACCTACAACGACAGGGGACTATACCATCGATAAGCCTCGGAGAAACGGAGCTTCCCAAACGCCGAATCGTGACCACATGGCGAGGATCAACATCGGTGTACCTCTACTGCGGCATGAACGCAGCCGGGCGAGGTCGAGACAACAGTACCAAGTATGTGAAATCGAAAATATCAGTAAATGAAATCATAGTAGTCTATATAAAGCGGGAGACACATATGATAACCAAACTACGATTCACATAAATAGCGATCATGTCAAGTCGGGGACTCACGCCTCAAAGTCATCACTCAAATATAACTATGGGTCTCACGCCCACAACATCAATCATGCGTGGAATACCTTCCTCACCGGCGATCATGATATAAAAGCACCAAGGAATACACATGAACACGGGTCCCACGCGTGTCATAATAAAACCGCACGGGGTAAATGCGAAGGCATAGCCGACTACTAAAACCCACGCACCAACAAAGTCATAAAGCGTATCACGAGGTCTGTCTAGACCGCCACATGATCGGCGGCCGCCACTCGCGCGATATCAAATGTGCGCGTCTAATCCTAGAACTTTCCGCGACTCCGCATAGGCCACACACATAGGCCCGCGTGAGGTATTCCGCGTCGGGTAGCTACTCCCGATCGTCCCGACTCGCGATCTGCGTAGCCACATGGGCCGCGTGGCCATATAGACCGCACACTAACACGGAACTCGTAGCTCCGCATAGGTCCCTGGACCCGCATGAGGTATTCTCGAATCATAGTCTCGCATCGCACGAGGTATACCCAGACGGAGGCGGCAACCCGTGATCATGTCAAGAGGTGAGTGGTACAATACTATCATAACGCTTATCGTTAAACAACATAAGCACAATCGAAACCCTTTACACAAACATCACAAGATACTAACACACGTAGCATCCTAAACATGTTTACTTATCAAATCAACAAGAAAGTATTACAAGGCTATCACAAACCAACACAATCAAGTTATTCACACAAGGTACTTTCTACTCTATGTTAACAAGTTCGAGTTTTTATCCCCAAAGTACTTCATACATTAACTCTTTAAAAGATCCGTTTCTTTCACAAAAGTCACACAATACCCGTAGTATAAAAATAGAGTGACTATCTTTTTAAGTAAACCAAAACACTTCCCTTTGTAAAATCAAGTAACAACATTATTTTCCAAACGTTCAAGTTTGCCTAATTTCAAATGCTCAAGTTTCTAATTTTCGAAAGGTTTCGTAGTTCCTAGTTTTAATCACTTAATAATATAATTCTCCTTTAAAACAATTTGAGAAACATATGCCTTATGTGTGAGTAGGTTATTCTTGTTTATAACAATCTTATTAAAGCAGCCATGATCTAGGAAATGTAATATCATTTTGTCTCATCTTAGCTTCTATGCAGATGGAGGTTTCTACTAGTTTTAATAATACTTAATTAGTCAATACATGTCACGCCCCGACTTTTCCTAAGTCTTTACTTAGGGCGTGATGACACCTGGACAATTATTTTCCACCAGGAGCACCATTTAATTCTCTTTATTTAGAAATTTAAACTTATATTCAAATACGGAGCTATTAATAAAAATAACAATAAAGAAATTTGTTTATGACTTTATTGAAAATATAACGCGAGCTCATGCTCGTGCAAATATTGTTTCTACATAGACATACTGACAAATATTATTCAAAGTTGGAAGGGAGACCATTCCACACGGGCATTTCCCAAGACATTGGAACTGACATTCTGAACCTGACGAGTACCAAGCCCGAAACAATGGACTTGGTGTGACAAGAGGCTGCGGGACGATCGCTAGCCTTGGCGTGGAGCCTTTCCTCTATAACGCTTTCCTGAAACATGTTAAATAAAGAGTCACCCTACCGTACCGAGTGAGAACCTTACCCTGCAATTCAAAGTAACACCACAATATTCCAAGCGCAATCACATTATAACGTAATAAGCATATTGCAAAAACATATCAGGTTACAACATTTTTAAATATGCAAAACTCCTCATAGGAAACTCTCGGTTTAACTAACACTTCATTTTATCTCGTATTATACGTTAAGACATTCCCCTGCATTTCCACATGTTTATTACATTTATATATTTGTGAACGCGTATTCACTTTTCATATTTATATATAGGTGAACATGTATTCATCTTTCATATTTGTTGCGGCGTGCAACCCGATCCATTATATTTACGTATTTGTGAACACGTATTCACTTTACGTTTTGTTAGCGGCGTGCAACCCGATCCATTATGTTTACGTATTTGTGAACGCGTATTCACTTTACGTTTTGTTGCGGCGTGCAACCCGATCCATTATATTTACGTATTTGTGAACACATATTCACTTTACGTTTTGTTGCGGCGTGCAACCCGATCCATTATGTTTACGTATTTGTGAACGCGTATTCACTTTACGTTTTGTTGCGCGCGCGCAACCCGATCCATTATATTTACGTATTTGTGAACACATATTCACTTTACGTTTTGTTGCGGCGTGCAACCCGATCCATTATGTTTACGTATTTGTGAACGCGTATTCACTTTACGTTTTGTTGCGGCGTGCAACCCGATCCATTATATATTTATATATTTATGTGAACACGTATTCACTTTTCATATTTTTCAGAAGATCGAATAAATAATATTCTCTTTCCCAACATTCTGTCATTCATACTTGTAACGATTATAACTTTTTAACCATAACTCCAACTAAGGTGTTTCTCAAGCTGAAACTAAGGTAAGACGGGGATCTTTCACTGTACCAAATTTCATTTAAAACTACTTTGGGTAACTAACACAAATTTATCTTCAAAACAGTCACATGAAATTTGTTTCGGCATAATTTTTATTAAACAGAACTCAATCTTAGAATAATCATAACTCCTAATCTGTAAACCCGTTCAAGCCCCATAAAATCTCAAAACGACGAGAACAGAGAGATACACGTCTCCAAGTGAACCATCATTTCATATTCTGTACCATTTGGTACAGTTTTTACACTTTTATTCGCCGCCCTTTCTGGATCTCGATAGATCCGAGGCAGAAACTTTAAACAGCGATAACTCTCAATCCGTAAGTCGGATAGACCCCCGTAAGGTCTAAAAATGTCCACAACAGATAGATATAGAACTTTCATTTAGAACCAATTTTCATATTCCCCACAGATTAGTACAGTTTTACGTTTCAACGTCCTGCCCTTCTGGATTCCGGTGAATCCGAGGCAGCAACTTCAAACTACAATAACTCTCAACTCGTAAGTCCGTTTTAATAACTCTTTATCTATATCTGTCTTTAACAGAGAGATTTAAAACCATGTAAATTTTCATATAATTCTAATAAGTAAAGCTCAATACAAACAGTCTGTAATTATGTCTTTCCGAATTTCGGTCAAATCTAAGGCAGGAACTTTGAACTATGATAACTTTCAAACCGTATGTCCATTTTACCTCATTTTTGGTTCTATATGATAATATTAGAGAGGTATACTATTCCTCCGAATTTCATCAAATTCTAACAATTATAACTCAGTGAGAACAGTTCGTAAAGTTCATGACGCAACTAGTTGTCTAAACAATCAAAAGTTCAATATTTATTTTCAACACTCAATTCTTATTCTAACATGTATTGAACTTAAAATAAAGGATATTACCAAGAATTTCTGCGTGAGAAAACTCACCTTGTAAGTGTGAAGATTATTGTTGTGTGGTTGCTAAAATTATCCTTACTCTCTAGTATTTTGCTTCTTGTTCTTCTTGCCCTCTTGGTATTTTTTCCTCTTCTTTTCACTTGTTTTTTTCTGATTTTCTAACCTTTATGTTATGTAATTTGTTTGTGTGTAAATACAATGTATAAGTGGAGAGTTTTCTATAACCTATGGGAGGTGAAATGACAAGAGTTGGAGGGGAAATGAAAAGGGGGGGAAGCAAAATGTACATGCATGCTGCTGCACCTTTTTTTTTTCTTTTTTTCTTTTGTTTTTCTTTTGTTTTCTTATTTTCATTTCATCTATCTATTTATCCAACTTTAACACTAACTCTATCCCATGCAATTTATTCTTTGTTTTCTTATACATATATTTTTTTTTATTAATACAACCACAACTATATATTATTATTTATTTTTTCCGGATTTCACATTCTCTCCTCCTTAAGCAACATTCGTCCTCGAATGTGAATAAGGTCGTAACATAATCACATAGACACAATAATAACATAATCACATAGACACAATAATGTTTATTGTTATTGTAACAAATTTGGGGCTTCACATTCTCCCTTCCTTAAGAAGCATTCGTCCTCGAATGGAATAAGGTTGTAACACATGCATATAGACACGCAAATGACACACATATGAAGTACTATGTAATGCATTTTTTTTTATTACCTTAGTCAAATAGGAATGAATATTTGACTTTCATCGCCTCTTCAGCTTCCCAGGTGGCTTCCTCTGTGGAGTGATTCCTCCATAGGACTTTCACGGAAGCAATATCTTTATTTCTAAGGCGTTGAACCTTTCTATCAAGTATTTCTACCGGAGCCTCTTCATATTGAAGCTCTTTATTAAGAACTATCTTCTGGGGAAGGATGACGTGACTTGAATCGTGCAATTATTTTCGTAACATTGACACATGAAATACCGGATGCACTGCTTCCAGCTCTTGTGGAAGTGCTAATTCGTAAGCCACATTCCCCACTCTTCGCAAGATCTCATATGGCCCAACAAACCTTGGGCTCAATTTCCCTTTCTTACCAAAGCGCATCACTCCATTCATTGGGGACACTTTTAAAAATACTTTCTGCCCCTCTTGGAATTCAAGATCTCTTTTCCGATGATCCGCATAGGACTTATGACGGCTATGAGTTGTTTTGATCCGCTCCCGAATAATCTGTACCTTATCATTTGTTTCTTGAATGACTTCAGGTCCGAACAGTTGTGTCTCACCCACCTCGAACCATCCAAGTGGAGACCTATATTTTCGTCCATATAATGCTTCAAACGGGGCCATTTGTATGTTAGAGTGAAAACTATTGTTGTAGGCGAACTCAATTAGACATAGATGGTCCAACCAGCTTCCCTGAAAATCTAACACACAAGATCGCAACATGTCCTCAAGTGTTTCGATTGTTCGCTCATCTTGCCCATCTATTTGCGGGTGGAAAGCCGTGCTTAACTTAACTTTTGTCCCGAGACCCTGCTGGAAACTTTGCCAAAAGTGTGAGGTGAACTGGGAACCTCTATCTGAAATAATTTGTAAGGGAATCCCGTGTAACCGCACAATCTCCTTCAAATAAATCTGTATATCGTGGTACGCGTCGTAGTCTTGACCGGTAAGAAATGGGCTGACTTTGTAAGTCGATCAACAATCACCCAAATAGAATTATACCCTTCTCGAGTTTTCGGTAGACCAGTTACGAAGTCCATATGAATTGCCTCCCATTTCCACATGGGCACTCCAATGTCCTGAAGTAATCCGCCAGGTTTTTGATGTTCAACTTTCACCTGCTGACATATAAGACATCTCCCGACAAACTCCGCAACATCTTTCTTCATCCCGTCCCACCAGTAATTTACCTTGAGGTCTGATACATTTTGTTGACCTGGATGAATGGAATATCTTGTGTTGTGACCCTCATCTAAGATCTTCCTCCTTAGATCCTTTACCTTAGAACACATAACCTACCCTTATACCGGGGGTTCCGTCATTATCTCCCAATGTAAAGCGTGAAGGTTTTCCTGTTGGATCCTCTCGAAATCCAACAAACTCGTATCCTCAAACCGACTTTCTTTTATTTACGAAGCTAAGTCGATCTGAGGTATCATGTACCACCACCCTACCTTCACCGATCTCGATTAAGCTAACCCCGAGGTTTCCCGATCTTTGTACCTCACGAACAATACCCTCTTTGTATTGCCAAATGGGTCAAGCTGCCCGTTGATCTCTCGAGTGCGTCAGCGACCACGTTGGCTTTCCCAGGGTGGTAAAGAATACTAAGGTCATAGTCCTTAAGCAACTCTAACCATCTTCTTTGTCGGAGATTCAAATCCTTCTGCGTGGTTATGTCGCAAACTCTTATGATCTGTAAATATGTCCACATGCACACCATAAAAATAATGTCTCCATATTCGTAAGGCAAACACCACCGCGGCTAATTCCAAGTCATGAGTTGGGTAATTCTTCTCATGTATCTTCAACTGTCTAGATGCATACGCAATAACCTTTCCAAACTGCATCAAGACATCCTAACCCAACTCTAGAGGCATCACAATAGGCGTGAACCCTTCTGTCCCGATGGTAAGGTTAGATCAGTGCGAGTCAACAATTCCTTTAGTTTCTGAAAATTTGTTTCACATGCTTCGACCATCGGTACTTAACCGCTTTTGAGTCAACCGGTCGGCGGAGCAGAAGACTAGAAAACCCTTTACGAATCTTCTATAATACCCACCAAACCCAAGAAACTTCTAACCTCTCGAATGAGTCGGTTTGGCGCGTTCTTTCGCTTCTATCTTACGGGGTCTACCATAATTCCATCCCTTGACACAACATGGCCCAAAAAGGCTACATTATCCAACCAAAATTCACACTTTGAAAATTTAGCATATAGTTTCTCCTGTTTCAAGACTTGAAGCACTACACTCAGATGTTCTTCATGTTCTTCAACACTCTTACTGTAAATGTGGATATCATCTATGAACACGATCACGAACAAATCTAGGAATGGTTTGAAGATTCTGTTCATTAAATCCATAAAAGCTGCTGGGGCATTGGTTAACCCAAAAGACATGACCAAGAACTCATAATGGTCGTATCGGGTTCTAAAGGCTGTTTTGGATATATCATCTGGATTTATTTTCACCGGTGATATCGACGGAGATCAATCTTGGAAAAATAGCTAGCTCCCTGAAGTTGGTCAAAAAGATCATCGATTCTTGGTAATGGGTATCGGTTCTTGATCGTGACCTTATTGAGCTGCCGATAATCGATGCACATTCGGAGCGATCCGTCTTTCTTTTTCACAAACATGGTAGTGCACTGAGGAAACATTAGGCCTTATAAAGCCTTTATCCAGAAGATCCTTCAATTGTTCTTTTAACTCCTTCAATTCAGTTGGGGCCATTCGATATGGAGGAATAGAAATGGGTCTTGTACCCGGAATTCACTCTATAGCAAACTCCACTTCTCGATCCGGAGGAAGACCTGGAAGATCTTCAGGAAAAACCTCCGAAAATTTTCGAACAATAGGGACATCATTCACTGCTGGGGATTCCTTTTGGGTATCCACTATATTAGCAAGATATGCGTACTCCACTCTGTGACTTCTCAATAACTTTTGAGCCCCAAGGTAGGAAATAAACTAACCTGAGGATATTCCAACCCTACCCCTTATAACAACTTTTGGTTCTCCGGGAAAAGTTAATCTCACTATCTTTCGCCGACAATCTAACATGTCATAACATGCCGACAACCAATCCATACCCAAAATGACGTCGAAGCCTACAATATCAGTAGTACTAGGTTCACCATTGTTCCCCTGCCATTCACTTCTAATGGAAAATTATTTACCACCCGAGAGGCCCAAATTGAGGCCCTGCGGTGTCATAACCTCAAAAGGTTCACTTAAATAAGAAGGTTCTACGTGTAAATTCTTAGCAAAGCCCATTGACACATATGACAATATAGAGCCGGGATCGTATAATACAAATGCAGGAATACTCGAGACTAGCAAAATACTTGTGACCACCACATTAGATGCTTCTGCCTCATTCCTTTGGGGCAAAGCGTAGAGCCGATTAGAATTGTTGGGTTGTTGACCTCCCTGACTCTGGCGGGGTTGGTTTCCCTGATTTTCCCTGTAGGCAGTTGTGGTTGCTTCTGACCTCCCTTGAATAGATTGTATTTGAGTCCTCTTTATGCAATCCCTGACATAGTGGCCTGATTCTCCACAGTTATAACATGACTTCGTTAAGAGCCGACATTCTCCAGCGTATTTCCTTTGACAAATCTTACAAACCGGTTTGTCCCCTCCTGTGTTAGGATTGGTGGCCTTGTCCTTGCTCACTTGGTGATTAAACCAACTTTTCCCCTTAGGCTTGAAATAAGACTGGCCCATAGATTGGTTCGGTCTTGAAGATCCCTTACTAACTCATGCTTCTGATTTTGACTCTGACTAAATGATCCTGACGTCCGAAACCTTTTCTGCGAATACTTTTTTTTTTCCTTTAGCAAAACTTTCTATCCTCATTGTCATACCGACGATCTGAAGGTATGCCCGATAATGGGCTAATGCCACTACCTTCTCTTCCAAGTTTGGGTATAAACCCTTAACAACTCTTTTGACCTTCTCCCTTTCTGTAGGAATAATATGTGCGTTGTATGCTGACAATCGGATGAATTAGGTATTGTATTCTATCACATTGCGGTCTCCTTGTTTCAACAGTTCAAACTCACGTCTGAGCGCATCTTTTCGGGAGTTAGGCATGTACTCTTCACTGAATGCGGCTCTGAACTCCCCCCACGTCATCGGTGGTGACATCGGAAAATGATTTCTTCTAAAATTTCTCCACCACACCCGTGTGTCGTCCACTAACCGTGCGATTACAAAATTGACGTCATGCGTCTCCACACATCCTCGTGTAAACAGTAGGTTTTCTACCTCATCGAGAAATACTATTGGGTTAGACTTGTAGTCCTTCCATGTATAGATATGTTCCCTTCTTCTCACAAAATTTGCCCCATAGTCTATCTGGTACGTCTCCTACCTTTTCGGTCGGTGGTGCAGTCACATCTGGTTATTTTATCGTTGTACACTCCCTTCCACAATCCTTTGAAGGAGGTAGTACGAGAACCAAGTCTTTGAAAAGACTCAAGATAGGCACGAGAAGAGTATGAAAGAAGTGAAACTTTAGGATGTTATTCCGTTTACTTATTACTAAGGTGGCCCGCACACCGTCGCAATAAGTAACCGTTCAAACACCCAACTCGAAGAAACTTCCTAGAATCTCCTAACCTGGTTTAGCTTTGATACCAACTTGACACGCCCCGACTTTTCCTAAGTCTTTACTTAGGGCGTGATGGCACCTGGACAATTATTTTCCACCAGGAGCACCATTTAATTCTCTTTATTTAGAAATTTAAACTTATATTCAAATACGGAGCTATTAATAAAAATAACAATAAAGAAATTTGTTTATGATTTTATTGAAAATATAACGCGAGCCCATGCTCGTGCAAATATTGCTTCTACATAGACATACTGACAAATATTATTCTAAGTTGGAAGGGCGACCATTCCACACGGGCATTTCTCGAGACATTGAAACTGACATTCTGAACCTGACGAGTACCAAGCCCGAAACAATGGACTTGGTGTGACAAGAGGCTGCAGGACGATCGCTAGCCTTGGCGTAGAGCCTTTCCTCTATCACGCTTTCCTGAAACATGTTAAATAAAGAGTCAGCCCTACCATCTGGGGCTGAGTGAGAACCTTACCCTGCAATTCAAAGTAACACCACAATATTCCAAGTGCAATCACATTATAACGTAATAAGCATATTGCAAAAACATATCAGGTTACAACATTTTTAAATATGCAACAACTCCTCATAGGAAACTCTCGGTTTAACTAACACTTCATTTTATCTCGTATTATACGTTAAGACATTCCCCTGCATTTCCACATGTTTATTACATTTATATATTTGTGAACGCGTATTCACTTTTCATATTTATATATAGGTGAACATGTATTCATCTTTCATATTTGTTGCGGCGTGCAACCCGATCCATTATATTTACGTATTTGTGAACACGTATTCACTTTACGTTTTGTTGCGGCGTGCAACCCTATCCATTATGTTTACGTATTTGTGAACGCGTATTCACTTTACATTTTGTTGCGGCGTGCAACCCGATCCATTATATTTATGTATTTGTGAACACATATTCACTTTACGTTTTGTTAGCGGCGTGCAACCCGATCCATTATGTTTACGTATTTGTGAACGCGTATTCACTTTACGTTTTGTTGCGGCGTGCAACCCGATCCATTATATTTACGTATTTGTGAACACATATTCACTTTACGTTTTGTTAGCGGCGTGCAACCCGATCCATTATGTTTACGTATTTGTGAACGCGTATTCACTTTACGTTTTGTTGCGGCGTGCAACCCGATCCATTATATTTACGTATTTGTGAACACATATTCACTTTACGTTTTGTTGCGGCGTGCAACCCGATCCATTATGTTTACGTATTTGTGAACGCGTATTCACTTTACGTTTTGTTGCGGCGTGCAACCCGATCCATTATATATTTATATATTTATATATTTATGTGAACACGTATTCACTTTTCATATTTTTCAGAAGATCGAATAAATAATATTCTCTTTCCCAACATTCTGTCATTCATACTTGTAACGATTATAACTTTTTAACCATAACTCCAACTAAGGTGTTTCTCAAGCGGAAACTAAGGTAAGACGGGGATCTTTCACTGTACCAAATTTCATTTAAAACTACTTTGGGTAACTAACACAAATTTATCTTCAAAACAATCACATGAAATTTGTTTCGGCAGAATTTTTATTAAACAGAACTCAATCTTAGAATAATCATAACTCCTAATCTGTAAACCCGTTCAAGCCCCATAAAATCTCAAAACGACGAGAACAGAGAGCTACACGTCTCCATGTGAACCATCATTTCATATTCTGTACCATTTGGTACAGTTTTTACACTTTTATTCGCCGCCCTTTCTGGATCTCGATAGATCCGAGGCAGAAACTTTAAACAGCGATAACTCTCAATCCGTAAGTCGGATAGACCCCCGTAAGGTCTAAAAATGTCCACAACAGATAGATCTAGAACTTTCATTTAGAACCAATTTTCATATTCCCCACAGATTAGTACAGTTTTACGTTTCAACGTCCTGCCCTTCTGGATTCCGGTGAATCCGAGGCAGCAACTTCAAACTACAATAACTCTCAACTCGTAAGTCCGTTTTAATAACTCTTTATCTATATCTGTCTGTAACAGAGAGATTTACAACCATGTAAATTTTCATATAATTCTAATAAGTAAAGCTCAATACAAACAGTCAGTAATTATGTCTTTCCGAATTTCGGCCAAATCTAAGGTAGGAACTTTGAACTATGATAACTTTCAAACCGTATGTCCATTTTACCTCATTTTTGGTTCTAAATGATAATATTAGAGAGGTGTACTATTCCTCCGAATTTCATCAAATTCTAACAATTATAACTCAGTGATAACAGTTCGTAAAGTTCATGACGCAACTAGTTGTCTAAACAATCAAAAGTTCAATATTTCTTTTCAACACTCAATTCTTATTCTAACATGTATTGAACTTAAAATAAAGGATATTACCAAGAATTTCTGAGTGAGAAAACTCACCTTGTAAGTGTGAAGATTATTGTTGTGTGGTTGCTAAAATTATCCTTACTCTCTAGTATTTTGCTTCTTGTTCTTCTTGCCCTCTTGGTATTTTTTCCTCTTCTTTTCACTTGTTTTTTTCTGATTTTCTAACCTTTATGTTATGTAATTTGTTTGTGTGTAAATACAATATATAAGTGGAGAGTTTTCTATAACATATGGGAGGTGAAATGACAAGAGTTGGAGGGGAAATGAAAAGGGGGGAAGGGGGGGAAGCAAAATGTACGTGCATGCTGCTGCACCTTCTTTTTTTTTTCTTTTGTTTTTCTTTTGTTTTCTTATTTTCATTTCATCTATCTATTTATCCAACTTTAACACTAACTCTATCCCATGCAATTTATTCTTTGTTTTCTTATACATATATTTTTTTTTATTAACCCAACCACAACTATATATTATTATTTATTTTTTCCGGATTTCACATTCTCTCCTCCTTAAGCAACATTCGTCCTCGAATGTGAATAAGGTCGTAAAATAATCGCATAGACACAATAATAACATAATCACATAGACACAATAATGTTTATTGTTATTGTAACAAATTTGGGGCTTCACAATACATTTCCCTTTATTAGCGCTGTTGTGGTTTGTTCGATACTTATTCTCATTTCCGAAATCAATACAAGGCGTTTATAAACAATTAAGTAAACCGTTCATTTTATCTCTCTTAATTCGTTATACCTAATTTCCCATAAAGCTAGTATAACTCTTAAGCTTTCAAAACCAAGTATTACTCTTCTTTCAAAAACGGTTCTTAATTCTTTTGAAATACTTCAAGATTCTTATTATTTAGACTCAAGTCAAAAGACATCGCAGTAAAACCACGTTCAGTTAACACACATACGTCTACCGTACTATATATATTCTTTTAAAATATCATGCTCAAGAGGATAGGAAGAATCACATACCTCGCGACGATTATCGACAATTAGCAAAACGCTCCACGGCTATAACCCGGCTAGCCTTGTCCACCATTCAAGTAGAACATGCTACTCGCAGAACATTCAACCTATAAAGGCCATATACGTCTATCAACGTCTAGACTACTATGTAGAATATTCTAAGCAGGGGGTTCTCTATTCTACGGAAAATCGGGCAGCACTTCCTACCGTTAAACTACACAAGTCATCAGAATACAAATTCTATGTAAGTACAATTTAATCTTCTTCTTTAATATTCTTCTTTGTATCTTATATATACTTCTATACCACTACAGTATGTAATCTCCAATTACACTAGAAGGATAGAATTATTTACCTCGATAAGCCCAAAATTATCCAAGTTTAAATGTCGATCCTGAGCAAGGTTTAGCTCCTACTTCGTGCGCTCCAACCCGCTCCAAACAACCCTTAGAAGTTCTACGCAACTTCTTAATACTTCAACCCATTTATGAAGATTTTCTTAGGGTTTCGTTTTGTGGTGAAGGAAGTATAATAGTATTTACGGGCTTTTAGTATAGGGTAACCTTGGAATACTACAAGGTATTTGGGCCAGTATTTTGGAATAGTAACAACACTTGGAGAATACTTTTCTACCAAGGGAAGGGGTGTATTTGGGCGAGAGCAACTCAGGTATGGGTACTTTCGGCGAGGGCCTTCCGAGGGGTGCTCTTGGACGAGAGCTATACTAAGGGGGGAGAGGGATTTCAAGACTTGGGAATTATTTTGTGGATGAAGAAGTCTTCAACTAAGGGGGGTATTTATAGGGAAACCAATGGCCAAGATTAAGACAAGTGGTGGGCAAGTGGAGGGTGAGGATTTGGACAAGTGTTGAGTGGGTCCCACTTGCTCATCTACTACACAAAATATCTAGCAAACATTGACCAAATGTTTAAGGCCACAAAAACATTAAAAACGTGCCAACAACTCCCATGGATTGTCGTCCACTTGAGGGACAAGTGTCGCCCTCTCGTTGGTCCAAAATATTTCATCTCTCGGAAAAATCCGCAAAAATTATTAATGTTGCAACCGTAATTTTCCCTTCGCAAAGTTTGGAAAACGTTTCGTCGGAAAACAATTCTTTTCGTGGGTTGTGAACAAAATTTTCGTCCCTTTGCCTACTTAAGGCTTAAACTTTTATACGTACGCCCTCACGTACATACTCTGAAAATACGAGGTATAACACTATCTTGAAAAAATAAAGACAGACTTTGTGAAAAACTTTTCCACAAAGATCGACGAAAGTCCCTATTCAGAGGCATCAACGACATCCATGAGAGAAGCCCAAGACGACAATCTATTCCAAGACTCGCAACCACTGGAAGACTATTCCTACCAGCCATCCACCAAGGATCTATTCGACGGATTAATTGAGTCTGTCAGAGCAAAAGCAAAAGAGGTCAAAGCCCGACAAGAAGACAAAGCTTCACGTGGAAACGAGAAAATGACAGAGTGAAGGACCCCATTATCATCAATAATGGAAATACAAAAAAGGTCACATTCATACCCCACGATCATATTCGGCCGACAAATTTATTTTTATTTTTATTTTTCAGAAGATGCTCATGTCGCTATCTTCTTTTGTTAAAGTAGTTTACTTTTCATACTATTGTAATTTACTTTCCGCAAAGTATTTTGACATTTTGTAATTATTAAGATGCCCTTTACTATTTATTTTATAGATTGTAAAATGTTTTGGAGTCCGCCTTCGTCTATAAAAGGGGATTCTCACATTTAGAAAATCATCAGAAAATCGAGCACTTGTAAATTTTCCTTTGAATCAATAACATTGGAGTTTGCTCAACATCTCTCTCTCTTGGCTACAAGTTCGGTATACCTCCCTTCCCTTAATTATTTTATATTTTGCTTATGCATGTTTGAAGCCTAATGATAGGCTAAAACCCTATATTGTCTAGGATGCTCTGAGATAATATGAATTTGTAAGGAATATAGTAAATCCAGATTTAACAGTTCATATCACTGTAGGTCCTATTATGTTTATATCTGGGTAGGTTATACGTCTTGTCGTACATAGTGCCCTCATCTGCCGATATGCCGTTAAGTCGAGGTTAGGCGTACGCGACATACGTTAAATTGGGCTGTTTTTTGTATTGATCTAAGTATAACTAACGTACTGGTATAAACAAGTAGAACTTACGGATATAAAGTTCTTGTTACTAGATTTCCTCCTTCTTCTTATTATGATAAGATCCGACCTACGTATCAGGTCTTATTGTGGTAGTTCTTGAAATTGCTATTCAATTTCTTTTTTTAAAAGCTCAAGTTTCTAATTCAATCTCCTAATAAATAATTATGTCTTAAACATTAGTTCAATAAACCAAATCCATTTGAATGGTGAAAATTAGATTTTTAAGGTAAATCACTACTGTTGAACAAGCTTAAATGAGTGGGTTTAAATTTTAAATATGATTTTGTGAGAAATTTGGAGCGGGTATTATTTAGACTTGTTAGAAATAGTCTAAGGAGTTTTTTTTTACAAAATTTGAAGTCATTAAATGGAGATTTGGACAGATTTTGAACAAAACTTACAACTGAAAATCATAGTCGTTTACAAACACATCTACACTTTTATACAATGTTATAACTTTATATGCAAAACAAGTACGTTGTGTATAATAGATGTTTATATACTCATATTATACACTATTGGGACTCCCCACTTTTCATCAAAATGACCATCAATTAAAATAATGCTAAAATTTGAGAAACTTCTTTGTGATTTTTGAAGAATCAAAATTGGAAGAAAGTTCAAGTTTAGTCTCATAATATGAAAAGTGAGTATTTTGGGGAAAAGAAATGGCGGGTGGGGGCTGTGGGTTGATGTGAAAAGGCCAAGGGGCAGACAGGATGAAGAAGATGATCATGTGTGGGAGTGGGACAGAGAAATTAATTATTTTTTTATTTTTTATATATGAAATTAATTACTTTTTGATGTGGCGGGTGGAGACATTTAAACAACACACATCCTGAGCCTAATTAAAATTAAAACCTTTACTAATGTAAATAAATGAGACCTAAGTATAATTATATAGTCCGACACCGACTGTATCTCGAAATAGAAAAAAAAATACACTGTCTATGTAGTGGCGGAGGCACTCTAAGCAAGGTGGTGCAATTGCACCACCAGTTTTTTGGAAATTTTCGATCAAAACGACGTCGTTTTGAATGAATTGTTGCGTTTTAATTTTCTTCGATCAAATTTATTTTTTGGCTCCACAAAAACATTTATGCACTACTAGAATTTATTTGCTGGCTCCGCCGACATATATGATAAAACACGCCGAGCCATCATATAACAATACCAAAATGAGCAGCAACGAGATAACGTATATTCGCAGAGGATATTGACAACGAGAAAACGGCCATACCCTCCATCCCTTTAGCATATATTTGTTACTGAATTTTTCAATATATCATTGCTTTCTTGGGTCTTCCCCAAGAATTCAAAGAAGAAGATAAGAATAATCATGCATTTTGTAACTGATTATGAACTTTTATCTACAGTATAAAGATTTTTGTTCACAACTAGTATTTTTTGAATTACTATAGTGTGTAACTTTATCATTTTTTATCTTATATTAGTTTCTCTTCTATGAAGGTGAGCTTAGAATTGTCATGTGATTCAAGCCGTAAATACAATCTATTGTAAAAATGTGAGGTAAAACTGTGTATAATAGACTCTTGTGATTCGACCCTTCTCCGGACCATGCGCATAGCAGAAGTTTAGTGCACCGGACTGTCTTTTTTTTTTATTAGTTTCTCTTTTACAATTATGATGTAATATTCCTTTTGATTTAATTTATATGTGTTATTTCTCATTTTAATAAGTTTTAAAAAATGTCAGTTTTAGTTTTTAATATCTTTTTAATTCAAACATCTCACGTGATCTACATATTTATGATCACAAGATTTAAAATATTTAAGTATGTTATATATATATATATATATAACTTAACACCACCATATTTAAAAGTATTTCTTATTGTTAGAATATTTATTATTAATTACAATCAATAATATAATTATGTAGAATCTTATGTATATGGTAAATAGTATTATGTATTAAATAGAATAGTATTAATATAGGAATATATTATGGGATACGTAGGAGGATTTTAGGGAAGACTTAATCTTCCTATTAATTGTTACTTAGTGTATATATTGTTACCATTTGGATGAATAAAGATTAAGGAAGATTTACCATTTCTAAATAATTCTTACATGGTATCAGAAGGTAATTCAAAGATCATACTCTAAATAAAATATTCCTTCCAAATTCGGTCATCTTCCTCATCCATCCAACCGAATTTGTCTTCTCCATTGTTAATTTTTTTTTGTTTCCTCCATTATTGTTGTCAACCATGTCTGAATCAAAATCTTCGTTTCACTCAGCCCTTACTATCTCCAACATCAAAACACATATTTCTGTCAAACTAGAGATGGAAACTGTTCACTACGCAACATGGGCGGAGTTGTTCAAAATATGTTGTAGGGCTCACAAAGTTCTTCATCATATAATTCCACCAAAAAATGGTACAACAACGGAACAATCGTCTGAAGCAGACAAACAATTGTGGGATACCCTTGATGCCACGCTTTGGTTGATTTATGCAACAATATCCATGCACTTTGCATACAATAATGGAACCAGATTCATCGCCGTGGCGTACGGGAACGCTGAGAGACATTTTTCAAGATAATCAAAACTCGCCGCCAAGGCGTTGGAACACGAATTTTCAACCATTGTCATGGCAGAATTCCCTAACGTTTCAACCTACTGTCAACGTCTCAAAGTGGTGGCAGATCAATTGAAAAACGTAGGTTCACCGGTGTTATACCCCGTATTTCCAGAGTATGTACGTAAAGGAATACGTACAAAAAGTTTGGTCTTAAAGTTAGGCCTTGGACGATTTTTAGGCACAACTCACAAAGCGAACAGTTTTCCGACGAAACGCTTTCCACGGCTTTCGTAGGATAAATTCGGCTATGTCATTTCTAATTTTTGCGGATTTTTCCGAAAGGCGTAACACTTTGGACCAACGAGAGGCGACACTTGCCACCCTCTCATTGGTGGACTTGTCACGCAATAGGGCGAATGGATGACCATCCTTGTCATAAAGTTGGTTAGATATTTTTGTGCAAGTTGGCTAGGTACACTTGCCCTAATCTTGACCTTACACTTGCCTAGCACTTGGCTAAATCTTGCCATTGGTTGGCCATGTCTTTACCTATAAATACCCCTCTTGAGATGAAGAGTTCTTCATCCACAAAAGCTTTCCAAGTCTAAAAATCCTTCCCTCTCCCTTTGTAAGCAATTCGTCCAACACACCCCTCCCTCGAGAAGCTTGGTCCGAGGCTACCCCACCCCAGCCTAGCGAAACCTACCCCCTCCCTTGGTAGAAAAGTTGCCTTCTTGTATTGTTATAATGCCCAAAATACCCTAGCCCAAATACCTTAGTACTTAGTAGAAGTTGTGAAGAACTTCTAAGGTTTCTCTGAGCATACAACTTGTGAGCAAAACCTTGCTCAGCGACTTTTCTAGGATATTATTGGGCTTACCGAGGTAACTAATCCTAACCCTCTTTTGAATTAGAGAATACTTCTTGTTGTAGAATAAGAATAAGTATAAATACTTAGAAGGTTATTAAGGAATAGAATTGAATCGTAACACCTTAGAAGGGTATAAAAGAAGAATATCTAATCAGACTTACATAGATTGTTTTCACATGAGACTTATATAACTCACCGTAGGGTCAGGTTGCCCGACTTTCCGTAGAATTGAGGACCCTCTGTTTAGAATGACCTACAGAATAGTCTAGACTTTGATAGATGTCTGTGACTATTATAGGCTGATTCTCTGCGCGCGACATACTCGACTTGGCAGGTGGATTTCGCCGAGAAGGTATGTGATTCTTCCTAAAGCATGATATTTTACAATACGTATATAGTGCGAGACGCGTACGTGTTAATCGAATAATAACTAACGCAATGTCTTTGACTTAAGCTGAATAATACTTACGGAATGCCTCACGCTTAAGCTCGAATAATACGTCTGTGATGCCTCACGCTTAAGCCCGAATAATAAAGAATCGAAAACATTTCAAAGGACTCTTGAACCATTTTTACGTAAGAGAACTAATTGGTTTCTCGAACAGAAGCTTAAGAGTTATACTAGCTTTATGGGAAGTTAAGTATAACCACTTAAGATTGATAAAAGAAACGAGTTGCCTATGTATTTCTAACAGACTTATATGAAATTGTGAAAAGAATAATAAGATGGTTTGATAAGTAGACATGACATGTTGCTATGTGTGTTAGTACCTTGTAACGTTTGTATAAGTGAGTATCCTTGTTGTACTTATGTTGTTTAAAGATAAGTCGTTATGTTAGTGTACTATCACTCACCTCTTGAGATGATCTGGAGGTTGTCGCCTCCGACGCGGGGTAGACTCAGCGATGCAGGACCATGATTCGAGAATACCTACGCGGGTCCGGGGGCCTACGCGAGCTACGAGAGTTCCGTGTTAGTATGCGGGGTTATGCCTCACGCGGCTATGTGGCCATGCGGACGCGAGTCGGGGCGATGCCGAGGAGTAGCTACCCTCGATGCGGGTTATACCTCATGCGGGCCCACGCGAGTGGCCTATGCGGACTCGAGTCCGGATTAGGCTTGCAGAATGAGGATGTGGGCGAGTGGCCTGCTTTCGATCATTCGCGGCCTAGACAAGACGTATTACGATTACCTATTGTTGCTCTTGTTTGTGATGTGGCACTATGTGCGGTTTCGTTGTTTACACATATTTGTAAACCGGTTTTAAAAATGATATGTTTTCATTTAAGTACTTTATTTCGCATACTTAGTACTTGTATCGACCTCCTGGGCTGCGTTCATGCCGCAGTAAGGGAAAGCAGTGCTAGATCCGCATCCTTAGGATCTCTACGTTGGTGTCGAGCTCCATCTCTTCCGAGGCTCTACTTTTTGGTATGATCTCCTGTTGTAGCTAGTTTTTGTCTGATCCAGGTATGGCGGCCCTGTCCCGCCATAGTTGTATATTTCCTTAGAGGTCTGTAGTCATGTTATGCGATTGTCGGATGTAATCGCTAAACCATGATTATATATATATATCGAAAGGCGATGTTTTCTCACAAAATCGTGTCTTATTTTATAAATCGTTTCATGTCTTGCTTTATGTTTCCGCTGATTACTCGATGTATGGCTACTTGGGTGCCTAAGGCACGATCACGCCCCGAACGGTCGTGACAAAAGTGGTATCGAGCGATTAATCCTCGGAAAGTGTCTACGCACCGTATCTAGTAGAGTCTTGATTATCGGTGTGTTGTGCACCACACCAATAATCGAGGAGGCTATAGGATATTTAGGATTGGTTTCCGTTCTTCTCATTACGAGATCGTGCTTTAGAGCCGTGTTATAGGTTGGACCTCTAACGTATTCCTTTCCCCGTAATGATTATGCCTCCACGTAAGGCAACCCGCCCGGCGGCAAGGCAATGGCAGGAGTCGCTAGCAGACACCCAGAGTCACGAGGGCTCGTGCCCGTCTATACGAGACGGCGAAGTTCTATGACGCCGCCGCCAAAGAGACCACAAGACCCACACCTCCCGTCCCACACTGGGCGAGGAGTTAGGGTACAGGAGACGGCCCCTTTTGGATAAAGTCAGGCCCGACACGAGTGAGAGGCCGACGCGGCAGCCTGGCCCAGCCCCACGGCCGCACCGTTGTTCACCCGAGGCGAGAGTTTGAGGCTACGAGACTTCTCGAGTCAGAGCCCACGGAGTTTTATGGATCGAGGCCGGAGGATGATCCGCAGGAGTTCATCCGTCGCCTTCGAGGATTTTGAGAGTGATCGTGTCGGAGACCGAGTCCGTGATCTTTGGTTCACATAGGCGCGCGTGATACCGCGATCGATTGGTTTGATTCGTGAGTTATCCCGGAGAGCACGCGTCCCGCCTACTGGGATGAGTTCTCGAGGCTTTCTCACTCACTTCTTGC
Organism: Przewalskia tangutica; assembly: GCA_029844215.1. NCBI lineage: Eukaryota > Viridiplantae > Streptophyta > Magnoliopsida > Solanales > Solanaceae > Przewalskia > Przewalskia tangutica. The sequence continues at coordinate 131,233,423 of CM056720.1, read as the reverse complement.
CTCCACAGACGGCGAGGGCGCGGCCGATAGATTTTTACTACCGAGGCAGAGGACGACCGTCGTGGAGTACAATGTCGAGTTTGATTCATTGGCTCGATATGTCCCAAAGATTGCAGCAGATATGGAGGATAGGGTGCACCGCTATGTCACCGGGCTAGACGACTATATGGCCGAAGTCATGTGCGGGGTTTCTCCACCGGTATGGACATTACCCGCACGCAGCTCACGCCTGATGCGGCGAGCGCAGAGGTCGACGAGTGGGACAGCAGGCGGTTAAGGCCGGGACGAGAGGTCTTCCGTGGTTATCGTGGGCGGCCTCGCAGCAGCCTAGATTCGCACCACGCCCAAAGACAGAGCACTCGCACCGCCCTCAAGACAACCACGCTTCGAGGCGGACTGAGGCCCTGTGGCTTCGGGACGCCCGTGGTAGCAGAGTATCGCCGACGGACCACCCCAGTGTGGCCGACGGTAGATCCCATTACGGGAAGTGTGGTACTACTTTTGAGCTTGTTACGATTGTGGCCAGCAGGTCACTTTGGCGAGGATCGTCGACCGGGGCGCCCGGTGGTAGGCTCACCTTCAGTTCTTGCCGCTTCATCATCTCCTACGATTACTCGCCCGAGGCGTGGTGCTCATGGGTCGCCAGGTCGCGCAGAGGCCGTGGCTCGTCTCGATTCTAGCGGTCCTCGAACCGCATTTATGCTTTGTCCACCGACAGATCGTGAGGCCTCACCGATGTCGCCACAGTACCTTATCGCTCGGGTTTGATGTGTATGCTTTGATAGATCCGGTTCTACTGGTCCCATATATCTCCCTTGTTGCTAGTAGGATAGGGATAGAGCACGAGTCCATAGACCCTTTCGAGGTAGCTACGCCAGTGGTGATTCGGTGGTAGCTCGGCGGGTATTTAGAGCTTGTCTGTGACCATTTACGTCGCCGACCGCCGACTTGATAGAGTTGGAGATGATTGACTTCGACGTGATCATGGGATGGATTGGCTAGCTTCCGCTACGCCAATGTAGACCGCAGAGAGAATAATGCGGTTCAGTTTCTGCGAGCCGGTTGTTGAGTGAGGAGCACAGACGCCGGCGGGTAGGTTTATTTCTACCTCAAGGCTAGGAAGATGGTGCGAAGGGTATATCTGTCATCTCGTTCGGGTGTTTGATAATGAAGCTGCGGTACCAGATTTTCCGTCGCCCATGAGTCGTGAGTTCCCGACGTGTTTCGGATGACCTCCGGTATCCTCCCGAGAGGAGATCGAGTTTTGTATAGATGTGTTGCCAGACACTCGGCCTATTTCCATTCCGCCATACATAATGGCACCTGCCGAGTTGAGAGAGTTGAAGGATCAGCTTAGAGATTTGCTGGAGAAGGGCTTCATCAGGCCTAGTGTTTCTCCCTGGGGAGCGCCGTATTGTTCGTGAAGAAGGGCGACGCCGCGCATGTGTGTTGATTACGGTGAACAAGGTGACCATTAAGAACAGATACCCTTCCTAGGATTGATGATTTGTTCGACCCAGGTGCGCGAGATGTTTCTCCAAGATTGATCTGCGATCGCTATCATCAGTGCGAGTCGAGAGGTGGATGTCCCTAGATCGCGTTCGGACGATGACGGCATTATGAGTTCGTGGTCATGTCTTTTGGGTTGACCAATGCTCGTGGTATTCATGGATTTGATGAACCGAGTGTTCAAACCATTTTTGGACACGCTTGTGATAGTGTTCATTGATGATATCTTGGTTTATTCTCGCCGAAGCGGGAGCACGCGAGCATTTCGGCGATCTTGGCCGATAGCTTCCAGACCAGCTTGTACGCCAAGTTTTCCAAATGTGAGTTTTGGTTGACTTGATGGCGTTTCTTGGGCATATTGTCGGGCCGATGGCATTCGAGTTGATACGCCAAGATCGAGGCGAGACTTGGCCTAGACCTACTACTCCGGCAGAGGTTCGCAGCTTTACGGGCCTCAGGTATTATCGGCGGTTCGTGGAGAAGTTTGCTTCTATCTCTCGCACCATTGACTAGCCGACTCGGAAGCGCCAAGTTTGATGGATGATGCTTGGAGCGGTTTCGATTCTTGAAAGAGAGATCGACGACCGCTCGTTCTTACTTCCGCAGGTCCAGATGGTTATGTCGTATTGTGATCGTCCGCATCGGGTTGGGATGTGTGTTGATGCAGCATGGCAGGGTTATAGCATATGCATCCCGACAGCTGAAGAAACACGAGAGGAACTACCCCACCCATGATTTGGAGTTGGCGGCTGTGATTCACGCTTTGAAGATCTGGAGGCACTATTTGTATGGGGTTCACGTGGATATTTTTACATACCACAAGAGCCTCCAGTATATCTTCAGCCAGAGGGAGCTGAACTTACGACAGAGACGGTGGTTAGAGTTGCTTAAGGATTACGATGTTGATATCCTGTACCACCCGGGGAAGGCCAACGATGCGGGCGATGCTCTTAGTCGTAGGTCGATGGGAGTCTATCGGAGGTGCGGCCGCAGAGGAGGGCATGGTTCGTGATTTGCATCGTTAGCGAGCCTTGGTGTCCGCTTGATTGATTCGATAGCGATGGGGTTAGAGTTCGTGAGGTTGCCGAGTCTTCCATCGTCGGCGAGGTGAAGAGGCAACAGCCGAGGATCCGGTTTTGGCATGTTATCGTGATACACTCTTCGTGAGGCGCGGTCCTTGAGGTAGCACTGATGGGTGCTAAGGTTTGAGGGCGTTGTGTGTTCCGGATGTTTGAGGACTTCGCAGAGTTCTTGGGGAAGCACACAGCGGCGTTACTCTATCCATCCGTGGTCGACCAAGATGTACCACGACCTTAGATCCGTATTGTGGGATGGTTTGAAGAGGACGTTGCGAGTTCGTAGCTCGCCCGTGTTGTCGGCAGTGAAGGTAGAGCACCGAGGTCCGGTGGTTTGTTACGCACGATAGAGATCCCGACCGGAAGTGGGAGGTGATCAACATGGACTTCATCACAGATTACCTCGCACTCGAGGAGACATGATTCTATATGGGTTATCGTCGACAGTCGACGAAATCAGCCCACTTTCTTCCCGTCAGGGCGACTTTTTCTACCGAGGATTATGCCGACTTTACATCCGAGAGATCGCCGATCGCATGGAGTCCCTACCCGATCATAGCGCATGCAGGAGCCCGCCACTGCCAACTTCCTGAGGTCCTTCGAGGGGTTTAGGACGCAGTGAGCACGAGTATCGCATTTCATCCACGCATGCACGGACAGCAGAGCGCACTATCCGCACTGCGAGGATATCCGCGAGCCCGTGTTATTGACTTCGCAGTAGTTGGGAGGATCATTTGCCTCTAGTTGAGTTCGCGTATAATAATAGCTACCACTCCAAGATTCGGATGGCGCCTTATGAGGCCTTGTATGAGGAAGTGCAGATCGCCTATAGGTTGGTTCGAGGTGGGCGAGGTGCGGCTAGTGGGACCAGATTTGGTGCAGCAGTGCCGGATAAGGTGAAGCTTATCCGAGAGCGCTATTGATACTCGAGTCGGCAAGTCGATGCAGATCATCGTCGTCGACATCCGAGTTCGCGATTGATGATTGGGTTTTCTCGAGGTGTCACCCATGGCGGTGTGATGAGATTCGGGAAGAAGGGAAACTCACCAAGGTACATTGGGCCATTTAGATTGTCCGCAGGTAGGCAAGGTTGCTATGAGTTGGATCTGCCGTCCGATCCGAGGCGAGACATCCGTGTTTCACGTTTCTACGCCGGCGAGATGTATCGGGATCCATCTAGTGGTACATCCGATTGACGATGTCCGTGTGACCGAGGGGTTATCGATGAGGAGATTCCCATAGCGATAATCGATCGTCGTTAGGCGTCTGCGACGGCGACGGGCTTCCACAAAGTCTTGTGGCGGAACGAGCTCAGGGAGGAGATGACGTGGGAAGCCGAGGAGGACATGAGGCAGAAGTATCCTCACCTGTTCCCCACCCCTCCAGGTATTTCACTTTCCTACTTGTAAATCTTCATTATCGTTTATGCCTAAGTGTTGTTTATGGCCGTGTGTGACTTTTGCAAACTATTTAAGTTTTGAAGAACCTTATCGTTATCTGTCTTGGGAAGGAACATTCGGGACGAATGTTTCTAAGGAGGGGAGAATGTTATACCCCGTATTTCCAGAGTATGTACGTAAAGGAATACGTACAAAAAGTTTGGTCTTAAAGTTAGGCCTTGGACGATTTTTAGGCACAACTCACAAAGCGAACAGTTTTCCGACGAAACGTTTCCACAGCTTTCGTAGGATAAATTCCGGCTATGTCATTTCTAATTTTTGCGGATTTTTCCGAGAGACGTAACACTTTGGACCAACGAGAGGGCGACACTTGCCACCCTCTCATTGGTGGACTTGTCACGGCAATAGGGCCGAATGGATGACCATCCTTGTCATAAAGTTGGTTAGATATTTTTGTGTGCAAGTTGGCTAGGTACACTTGCCCTAATCTTGACCTTACACTTGCCTAGCACTTGGCTAAATCTTGGCCATTGGTTGGCCATGTCTTTACCTATAAATACCCCTCTTGAGATGAAGAGTTCTTCATCCACAAAAGCTTTCCAAGTCTAAAAATCCTTCCCGGTCCCTTTGTAATCAATTCGTCCAACACACCCCCTCCCTCGAGAAGCTTGGCCGAGGCTACCCCACCCCCTAGCCTAGCCGAAACCTACCCCCCCTCCCTTGGTAGAAAAGTTGCCTTCTTGTATTGTTATAATGCCCAAAATACCCTAGCCCAAATACCTTAGTACTTAGTAGAAGTTGTGAAGAACTTCTAAGATTTCTCTGGAGCATACAACTTAGGAGCAAAACCTTGCTCAGCGCGACTTTTCTAGATATTATTGGGCTTACCGAGGTAACTAATCCTAACCCTCTTTTGAATTAGAGAATACTTACTGTTGTAGAATAAGAATAAGTATAAATACTTAGAAGGTTATTAAGGAATAGAGTTGAACCGTACCACCTTAGAAGGTTATAAAAGAAGAATATACGAATCAGATTTACATAGATTGTTTTCACATGAGACTTATATAGCTCACCGGGTAGGGTTGTCGCCGACTTTCCGTAGAATTGAGGACCCTCTGCTTAGAATGACCTCTGAATAGTCTAGACTTTGATAGATGTCTGTGACTATTATAGGCTGATTCTCTGCGCGCGACATACTCGACTTGGCAGGTGGATTTCGCCGAGAAGGTATGTGATTCTTCCTAAAGCATGATATTTTACAATACGTATATAGTACGGTAGACGCATACGTGTTAATCGAATAATAACTAACGCAATGTCTTTGACTTAAGCTCGAATAATACTTACGGAATGCCTCACGCTTAAGCTGAATAATACGTCAAGAATGCCTCACGCTTAAGCCCTAATAATAAAGAATCAAAACATTTCAAAAGGACTACTGAACCATTTTTTTACAGAAGAGAACTAATTGGTTTCTCGAACAGAAGCTTAAGAGTTATACTAGCTTTATGGGAAGTTAAGTATAACCACTTAAGATTGATAAAAGAAACGAGTTGCCTATGTATTTCTAATGCACTTATATGAAATTGTGAAAAGAATAATAAGATGGTTTGATAAGTAGACATGACATGTTGCTATGTGTGTTAGTACCTTGTAACGTTTGTATAAGTGAGTATCCTTGTTGTACTTATGTTGTTTAAAGATAAGTCGTTATGTTAGTGTACTATCACTCACCTCTTGAGATGATACGGAGGTTGTCGCCTCCGACGCGGTAGACTCAGCGATGCAGGACCATGATTCGAGAATACCTACGCGGTCCAGGGGCCTATGCGAGCTACGAGTTCCGTGTTAGTATGCGGGTTATGCCTCACGCGTCTATGTGGCCACGCGACAATGAGTCCAGACGACGCCGAGGAGTAGCTACCCTCGACGCGGGTTATACCTCACGCGCCCACGCGAGTGGCCGGCGCGACTCAGAGTCCAGATTAGGCTTGCAGAATGAGGATGTGGGCGAGTGGCCTGCTTTCGATCATTCGCACTAGACAAGACGTATTACGATTACCTATTGTTGCTCTTGTTTGTGATGTGCACTATGCGCGCTTTCGGTTGTTTCACACACATATTTGTAAACCGGTTTTAAAAATGATATGTTTTCATTTAAGTACTTTACGCTGCATACTTAGTACTGATCGACCTCCTTCGGGGCTGCTCATGCCGCAGTAAGGGGCAAGCAGTGCTAGATCCGCATCCTGGATCTCTACGTTGGTGTCGTGAGCTCCATCTCTTCCGAGGCTCTACTTTTAGTATGATCTCCTGTTGTAGCTAGTTTTTGTGATCCAGGTATGGCGGCCCCGTCCCGCCATAGTTGTATATTTCCTTAGAGGTGCAGTAGTCATGTTGCATGTTTCGGATGTAATCGCTAAACCATGATTATATATATATGCCTAGAAAGGCGATGTTTTCTCACAAAATACGTGGTCTTATTTTATAAACTGTTTCATGTCTTGCTTTATGTTTCCGCGATTACTGATGTATGGCTACTTGGGTGCCCCGAAGGCACTACCACTGCCCCGAACGGTCGTGACAACCGGCTTCGACAACCTGTTAGTTTTACAATTAGTCACGGCCTCACGGATGCTTATAGTGGCGTGGGGACACTAATCCACAAAGTAATCTCTTACTAAAGTTTTATCAAGCAAGATCCATGCTTGTTCTTGAAGAGTCGGGTTTGATTAAGAAGGTTTCAACGACTACGAATCGCCATGGTTGCCACGTATTCAATGAAGGTAATTATTTTGACTATTCTTCACAAAATAAGAGTCAAAAGCGACGTGGGTAATAATAAGAAGGGTGGAAATCGCGAAATAATAAAGCGGGGTCACCGAATTCCGATGGCGGAAATGGCGGCAACACCAACTCGTGGTGGCTATGGCGGCGACCAACTCGGCGGTGGCTACGCGGCAGCAACAACCAAAGCCACTGAAGAAGGTGTTAATCGACAAAGAAGACCGGTGGCAAAGAAGAATAACCCAGACGAGAATTGGGCAGGCAAACCAACAGGCCCAATGGCCAGTGGCAGCCCAGCCCTTTCCAGCAGAGAGGGCAACATCACGATGATCCAAAGAAATGTTTCAAGAAGTTAGCCTTGGGGCCTCCTCCGCCCGATGGCAGAGGCCCATTCAACCACGACCCATTCTACGGATATTGAAAGGTGCTATGCACACTTGGACTCAATCCACGGATTCTAATCGTATATGGACTCCGGCAACGCCACATATGACGCGTGGCCCCAAGGTACACTCTCACCCTATTTTAATTTGAGCAAAGAAAATGATATTATTGTCGGAAATGGCCATGCAATTCCAATAAAGGTTATGGGTCAAACACACCGTCACCACCACATCCGCCATCGATTTTAAATAATGTCTGCATGCTCCCAAATTAATAAAAATTTGGTTTCGTTAGGAAGTTTACTAGTGATAATTGAGTTTCATAAATTTGACCCATTTGATTTTTCCGCATATGACTTTCAGACGGGAAGCTTCTCATGAGATGTGATAGCAAGGGAGCTCTATCCAATAAGTTTACCAAATCCACGCTAAAGTGCCTTTCCACTTTTGCACCTTGGCTCCATCATTATGGCATGAACGATTGGGACATCCGGGAGTCCATTTTGGCCTCTTAAACAAAACAATTTTATTTCATGTACTCAAACTCATGTTTTGAATAAGTGTCATTCTTGTGCCCTCGTAAACATGTTAGGTTGCCATTTACTTCTTCTACTTCATGCACTACTATGCCGCTTTGATATTTTACATTGTGATATTTGGACATCACCGCTTTGAGTTCCTCAGTCATAGATACTATTTATCGCTTGATGACTACTCTAATTATTTGTGGACATTCCCTTTGTCGAAAAAATCACAAGTGTTTTCCACTTTCCTAAACTTTAGAGCATTTATCCGAACTCAGTTTGAACGGGAGATTAAAAGTATTCAATGTGACAATGGGAGGGAATTTGACAATAATCAGTTTTGGGATTTTTCAAAACAAATGGTTTACAATTTCGTTTATCCTGTCCTCACACCTCTTCACAGAATGGGAAGGCGGAACGCAAAATTAGAACCATAAACAATATTGTGAGAACATCCCTTGCTCATGCTTCTATACCCCCCCATTTTTTGGCATCTTGCGCTTCAAATGGCAACTTACATGTTGAATATACTTCCCCATAAAAACATGTCTTACCAAGCTCCACTAAAAATACTTTACTTACGAGAGCCCTCATATCATCATTTGAGAGTATTTGGTTGTCTTTGCTACCCTCTATTTCCATCCACCACAATCACAAAACTTCAACCCCGGTCTACTCCATGTGTCTTCTTGGGATATCCTACGAATCACCGTGGTTACATGTGTTGTGACATTTCTTCCAAACGTATGATTATATGTCGTCATGTAATTTTTGATGAGTCACAATTTCCCTTTGCCAAGATACATGACACAGGGACAAATACTTATGATTTTTTGGATGATGATAGGCTCCCGTATCTAACTCATTTTTTCCACAGCTCGGGACTCACAAAAATATCGACAAACATACCGACCCATCGACCAAGGACCATGGTCCAACCATCGAAAATATGATCAAATGAACTGGGCCATCACTTCCAAGTCCCAGTGCACGAGAACCCCATACCTCACACCAGCTGCCCCTTCAGTTGGGCCAACCTCCAAATCCAGGCCCAACTACACACAAACTACTCGTCCAGCCCAGTGCAACCAGTGGAGAAAATAACAATAACTGGGCGATGCGTTCACCCACTGTCTCACTCCCGGCGATGGCGTCCATCCATCGCCCACTAAACCGCCACCCGTAGTCAACATGGAATTACAAAACCAATGTCAAATACAGTCTACACACTCAAGTCTCGAAATCACATTTGCCTTGTAACCCTGTGTCTGCTCTAAAAGATCCTAATTGGAAAATGGTCATGGATGATGAATATCATGCTCTAATTAAAAATAGGACATGGGAATTAGTACCTCGTCCATCTAATGCTAATATAATTCGTTCTATGTGGATTTTTAGCCATAAAGAAAAATCGATGTTTCTTTTGAGCGGCATAAAACCCGACTTGTAGGTGATGGCAAGACTCAACAGGTGGGATTAGATTGCGGCGAGACATTCAGCCCAGTGGTTAAACCAACAACCATCAGAATTGTTCTCAGTCTAGCCCTCTCAAAAGGATGATTACTTCGTCAATTGGATGTCAAGAATGCCTTCTTACATGGACACTTGAGCGAGATCAGATACATGCACCAACCATTGGGTACGAGATTCTCGATATCCCAATCATGTGTGTTTACTTAAAAAATCATTATATGGCCTCAAACAAGCTCCCAGGACTTGGTACAAGCGGTTTGCAGATTTTGTGTTCAACATGGGTTTCTCAAACAGCCGTTCGGATAATTCACTATTTATTTATCAACAGGGTAATCATACTGCTTATATTCTCTTATATGTAGATGATATTATCCTAACAGCCTCTTCAGACTCTCTTCGCAAGAATATCATGACCCAGCTGAGTTCCGAATTTGCTATGAAGGATCTTGGTCCACTTCACTACTTTCTAGGAATTGCGGTGACACGTCATGCAGGTGGTTTATTTCTTTCCCAGAAGAAGTATGCATCAGAGATCGTAGAACGGGCTGGAATGTCATCTTGCAAACCTTCTGCAACTCCAGTAGATACCAAGTCAAAATTGAGTGCCATATCCAGTAGTCCTTTTGCCAATCCGACATTGTATCGCAGCTTGGCAGGAGCTTTGCAATATCTCACATTCACCAGGCCAGATATTACATATGCAGTACAACAAGTGTGTTTGTTCATGCACAATCCAATGGAAGAACATATGCATGCACTCAAACGCGTTATGCGATATATTGTGGCACTCGAATTATGGATTGATCTGCATTCTTCTTTCATGACCAAGCTTGTCACCTACTGACGCAGATCGGGCGGGATGTCCAGACACTGCACGCCCCACCTCCGGCTATTTCGTCTTCCTCGGTGATAATTTAATATCATGGTCCTCCAAAAGGCAACCCACCGTATCACGTTCCAGTGGTGAAGCTGAATACCGTGTGGTAGCCAATGTTGTGTCTGACTCATGCTGGATTCGGAATCTTTTACTTGAGCTTCATTGTCCTATTCCGACAGCCATTATGGTATACTGTGATAACATTAGTGCGATTTATCTCTCTGAAAATCCAATCCATCATCAACGCACTAAGCATATTGAGTTAGATATTCATTTTGTCCGTGAAAAGGTGGCTCGCGGACAGGTGCGAGTGTTACATGTCCCGACGCGACATCAGATTGCAGATATCTTCACAAAAGGGCTTCCGCTGATCTTATTTGAAGAATTTCGGGACAGTCTCAACATTCGCCCTCCTCCGGCTTCGACTGCGGGGGAGTGTTAGAATATTTATTATTAATTACAATTAATAATATAATTATGTAGAATCTTATGTATATGGTAAATAGTATTATGTATTAAATAGAATAGTATTAATATAGGAATATATTATGGGATAGGTAGGAGGATTTTAGGGAAAACTTAATCTTCCTATTAATTGTTACTTAGTGTATATATTGTTACCATTTGAATGAATAAAGATTAAAGAAGATTTACCATTTCTAAATAATTCTTACACTTATTTTGTTAAAAGTACCTAAGTTCTACTGTTAGTGATATTTCATATTGAACAATGATAACTGCAAACAGAAATTGGTTTGGGTTGACCACTATACAAATTATTATTAGAAACAGATATTTTTTACACCAACTCAATGAGAAATTTATGCATTATCATTTTATTCCCCCTTAATCAACTCAATGAGAAAACACATGGTAAAAAATAGGTTCACATTAAAATATTGGAAAACTTTCTAATTTTTCCATGTGAAAACACTAAGAACTATTTAAGTTTTTTCGATTGACATTCAGTGAGAAATAACTAGTGAATATTTTTCAGTAGAAAATTCAGCGAAAAAATAGAGAATTTTTAGTAGTGAATGATATTCCACACTTTTCTATTTTATGTGGCTCTATAAGTTTAACCTATTAAATAATGAATAATATTTTCTTATATTTAAAAACAATTTATCTTTCAATCTATTATTTTATCATTAAATTCTGAGAAGTTTTAGAGTCAATTGTCAAACAAATAATATTACAGTACATAAGTTTCAAAAATTTACTACCCCACATATATCATTTTCTTTGTTTTAATTTGTGTGAAGGTGTTTAGTGAGCATGAAATATATTTTTTAAAAAATATATATAAAATTTATAGTCTAAAGTAAGTCATAGATATTGGATCTAAATGAGAGTTTAAAATCAAATTATTACTAAATATAAAAATATATAATATTTTATTTGAATTGACTTGAAAAAAACACGTGTCACAAAATGGAGACAGAGGGAGGGAGTATGACTTAACATCATGATTTCCAAGTATCTTTATTTTCCTTCTTAAATTACGGGAGCATAAAGTATCATTCTTATCCTTTTTGCCCACATAATCGACAGTGCACTGTGGTTATAAATTAGTAGAGCAGGAGTTTAACAGCTACCTGCAACTACTATTACCTTATTTTAAAATACAAGTTTGGTGAATGATTGAACTAAGATTTTTGTTTCCAATGAAAAACAAATCATATTTAAGCGTACATGAGGGGAGACATTATTATATTCATTAGTTCGCTTAACTTGTACTATAATATAATTATTGGTATGCATTTTTTATAGGTAGCACTCAATATCTCAAACAAATTATGACGACTGACCATAAGGAACCTCTCTTGTCCGAATTGAAGCAAAAAAGATGTACTACTTCACTTGATGATACAATTGAAGTATGCATAGGAGATTTCGGATGGACTCAATTTGTACAGGCCATTCTGGTCTCTCTCGCATGGGTCTTCGATGCTCAACAATCATTCATCAGTGTCTTCACTGATAATCAGCCAACTTGGCATTGCACTTCTTCATCCTGCCAAATTAACAAAAATATTTGTGAGCTTCCAAAGGACACGTGGTGGTGGGATATGCCTACTTGTACATCGATCGTGTCCGATTGGTCACTGGAATGTAGCAGCTCAGTCATCACTGGCCTCCCGGCTTCGTCTTTCTTCATAGGCTGCCTCGTTGGAGGATTCCTTCTATGCACTTTAGCCGATTCCTCTTTTGGCCGAAAAAACATGCTAGTTTTGTCATGCCTTATAATGTCTATTACGGGTTGTGTTACTGCTCTTTCTACTAATATATGGATGTACTCTGCCTTGAGGTTCCTCTCGGGATTCGGCAGGGCAACCATAGGAACTTGCTCTCTTGTTTTATCCACGGAGCTAGTTGGAAGAAAATGGCGAGGGCAAGTTGGGATTATTAGCTTCCTTTGTTTCACTTTTGGATTTATATCTTTACCGGGGATAGCTTATTTAAATAAAGGAAATTCATGGAGAGTTGTGTATCTCTGGACTTGTGTGCCTGCTGTCCTGTATACGATTCTTGTGCATTTCTTTGTTCATGAATCACCTAGGTGGCTTTATTTGCGAGGACATAAGGAAGAATTTGTTAAGACGTTGAAAACCATCGCCAACCCAGCCACACGGAGCAAGTTAACTTCAAGCTTTTTTGAAACGTTATTTACGGATTTGGAAAGTAACATGTCCGTGTCCGCATCACAAGACTTGGATCTCTACTCGGCCATCAAATTGTTGATTGAAAAAGGCTGGGCAATGCGTCGACTACTGACAGTAGTATCGATTGGTTTTGGGGTTGGCATGGTGTATTATGGCATGCCGTTAGGGGTTGGGGACTTGGGATTTGATATCTACTTAAGCATCACGCTGAATGCATTATCGGAGTTGCCATCGTCCTTGATAGCGTTCTTTCTTATAGGTAAAATGAACAGGAAAGTGTCGCTCTTAGGATTTTCCCTACTAAGTGGCATATGTAGCGTGGGTTGCGCATTCGCGGACGGGAGAGAGGGACTAAAGTGGTTTCAAATGGGGCTAGAAATGATGTCCTTTTTTAGCGCGTGTACGGCTTTCAATTTCCTATTGATTTACACGTTGGAACTATATCCGACATGCGTGAGGAACTGCGCGGTGTCAATGGTGAGGCAATCACTAGTAGTTGGTGGTGCATTGAGTCCGCTGCTTGTAGCACTTGGAAGGAGCAACAGCTTATTTTCTTATGGGATATTTGGAGTGTGTAGCGCCACATTTGGTTTGTTTACCGTGTGGTTGCCGGAGACTAAGGGTAGGCTACTTTGTGACACTATGGACGAAGAGGAGCGCCTGTTGGAGCGAGCACTACCTGTTGACCTCAAATAACAGTTACCGCGTGTAATGTTGTTAATTTATTATCACATGATTTTGCATGTTCTATAATGTAGCAGGTTTGTGGTTCGACTATTCGAGCCTTACTAAAGGCCAAGACAAAATGGAATAAAGTTTGCTTCATCACTTTTGTTTCTTTCCTTACTTATTTCCATATCTAGCAAAACAATAATAATATTAGTATGTGTTTGACCAAACTTTTACTACTGTTTGGACCAAACACATATTTATCAAGAAGTAGAAACACTTTTTTAAAAGCCAAAAAGTGTTTCTACATGGAATACAAGGAGAATTTGGTGTTTCTCCAAAGTCTTTTTGTCCATTAAGTAATTTTTTTTGGATTCATTTACCATTTTCTTTTTACAAAATTTCTTTTAATCCCATATAATATCTCCAGATAAAATAAAATTTTGAAAATGGGGTAGGGGGAGGTAAGAAAAATATATCATATTTTTAATATTTTTTTTATAAAAGTAACAAGAAATATGAAATGGAAGGTTGAGGATGGGGTAGGACAATGAGAGGGGGGTGGGGGGGAGGTAAGAAAAATAATACTTTTTATAAATTATTTAAAAAAGAAATAAAATATAAAATAGAAATTTGAGAATGGGGGTGTTGACACCCAATTTTGACCTCCCGTCCGATCATTAACTATAAAATTACACTAATTTTAAAGCAATTTTATAATAATAAAATACAACAATAAAACATTAATACGTACATAAATAAACAATTTAATAATGACACCGTCTTAAGCACTTAGAGTCTCGCGCGCATTTATTAATTATAAGCTCACGTAGTTCTTAAATAATTAATTAATAAATACTTTAGCAATAACGCCGCATTCTAAAATATTAAGCACTAATTAAATTAAGCACGCCCGCATTTATTATTATAATAGTCTTAAACTAATAAAACACCTAAATAATTTAATCAATTAATTTTTACCACTAATTAACTAATTAATACACCTAAAATTAAGTACCTAATTAAAACTAACCTAATACTAATTACCCACCATTTTCTACCCAACCCATTGCAGCCCAGGCCTTCTACCCGTCGCCCTGGCCCAAACCCGTTAGCCCAACCCGCAGGCCCATGCCCCGCCTTATACCTTACCCACAGAAGCCCAACACCCCTTTTCCTTTGCCCTCGTCTCCCTCAGCCTTTCTTCAAGAACCCTAACTACACAAAGCCGCCGACAACCAGCAAGACCCTCGCCGGATTTTTCGGACGGAAGATCCGGCGAGTAAAACATATCACCTTCCATAAATCCCACAAGTAAGAATCACGCCCAAATCAACCCCGAAATGGTAACCAAAATCGCACCAAAAGAAGGGTCCAAATCAGTACCAAATTAATAGCGAATCAGCAACCTAAATGAGCCCTAAAAAACCTACCAAATTTAGAACCCAAATTGGGACTATAAATAAGGAACCAATCTACACATGCAAGATCATCGACAAACGGGAGGAAAACACAGAGAGGAGACCAGCGTCCAAAAATTATCAAATGCATCGAAATTCAGTGTCAAAGCGTTAGGAGTTAATCGCTCAACATTCGGAAATTTAGCGACTGAGCAACCAAGATGGCATCGAAATCGGTCTTAATATCCTTTAGCATCCGAAACCTAAAGCATCGACACCCTTTAGTCGGACCATCGAACCTTAACGCATAGCAACTAAACCCCGGCGGATCGGCGACTTGATACGCCGCCTCGCCATTGCCCGGAGAAGGTAAAATCGATCTCCTTTAAATATATTTTGTCTTTCGCATTTGGTGTATTCTCATGTATTTTTCTGCGAGTTGTAATGATTTATTATTGCTTCCTGATGTTTGATTTATCGACTGTTATGTCGCGTGAATGTCGTGGCTCGGTTATGTGATAAATGTGACACATGGTTTTGCCATAGAAGCTAGGATCTGTGATAGTCGAAGCTTAAATGTGTGGTTACAAGCATGTTATGTGTTATCTGTTGGTAGCAAGCTATGACGGGTATGAATGTGCAATTCGGATCTGCTCCAGTTAGCGAATGTAAATGTCGTTGTGAAGAACAGTCATATTTCATGTTTGATGCTGTGTCTAACGTGATATGTGTTTATCTTCATACCTTCATACCTTCATACCTTCATACCTTCATACCTACATATCATTAGCTATAATACAGAATTGTGATGTACTGTTTGATACATAAGCTAGGGCGGTTACCTATTAAACATGACGAATGGACTGTTGTGATTTAAAATGCTATGTTAGGCAGTATGTGATAATTACCACAGTTTGGTGTAGGATATGATGATCTCTTTGGCGTTGCAATTCAGTTAAGGCTTACATTTTAATATGTGACGAATGATTATTCTGAATGATAAATCACCCAGTTATTGCTTCAAACTGGTCCAGTTGTCATAATTATTGGCATTTTAGGACATCATGTTCCGCATAATCATAAATGAGTTTGCATAACCTGTCTAGACATGAATTCGATAAGTGAATCTAACAACATGTGTTGCTTGATCTGTTCACACGATTTCTGTAATATGTATGAGGTGGTCAGTTCAAATGTTAACTGAGTTGTGTTCGCACTCTTCTCGCCCCGCTCATGTCCCACCCATCTGTGATATACCTTGCCTACTACATCACTCCCCAAGCATCCCAGCATCATAAAAGAAAAATGCAAAACTGCATCAGCAATCTCTTCTCTTTACAAAATCGCTAATGTTATTTGCCCTCCTCGTATTTGGTTTAAGTGCAACAGTAATTCCCCAAGGCATACTAAGGGTATATGATTTAGCATACATCAGTTGTATACTATAATTTTACATTTTTTCCTGCATCATAATATATCGTTTATATATAATGTACCTTTCTGTTACCTTAAATAACTGAACTAATATTGAGGAGTAGGACTAAATATGCATAGGTACTTGTTGGGCTGGCACGCCTCGTTTATCATAAATAAATGGACCAACGCTAAGGAGCCCGCTTTCTTGTTTCTTTTTCTATAAATCTAAAAACTGTGTTTGGACAGTCTTATAATCAGGGATTGTTTTGCTTTGTTAGTATTTAAGTGTTAAGATTAAATATAAATTGCATGCCATTTTTTTCTTTTTCTCTCGTGTGTTTAATTACATTTATTGGTTTCCGCTTTATTTATTACGATAAGGTTTGGATGTATACTAATCCTTATTTTTTTTTTTTACATGAAACGCACCGGAGCAACAAAGAGTCTCATGGTGAGACTCATCGTGGCACCTGTGAGACCCACATCTATGTGCATCATCTCCGCATCAGAAATTCCAAGCCATAGGCGAAATTACATCGCCTTTTCTTCGAGTCTCCTTATTTAATTTCATATCCCGCCCCCCATTCATTTATTGTAAATTAAATTGTCTAACGCTACATTAATTATTAGAACACTTAGAATAAGTAAATCTTGAATCAATAAATTAGCAAGTAGTTGGATACTAGAAATTTGCTTCCCTTATAGTTAATTATCTTAGGTTTGTCATGCATAACTAAACTTTGCCAAATGATAATCGTCTTTTGCATTATGCCACCTATAAAAAATCAAATTTTTAAGTAAATGCATACATTTAGTCTATAAATCAACTTTGCATCATTTATTTTATAAATAAAAATAAATGAATACTTTTAAACTTTTACATGTATTTTAGAGCACAAGTCTTATAAATCTTTATCAAAATACATCCCTTTTATAAACACTTGCATCATCTTTCTCTTCAAATATTTTCAAAACATGCATTGCATCTCAGCATAATAATTACCCTAGGTTTGGCAGGACAACCGCAAGTTGGCGGATCTTAGAGGGTGCCTAACCCCTTCCCTCTAGATTAATAAAGAACCCTTACCCAGAATCTCACTAAGTTTAGCAGTCCATTAAAATGGAGTTAGTGTTGACTTTAACCTAGTTGACATTTAGGTGTCCTAATTCACCCAAAATAATTAGGTGGCGACTCCGTGAACCCTAGCAACCCTTTTTGCATTTTTTTTACTTTAACACTTCACTTTTAAAGCTTAGCATTTTATTATTTATTCCTAACATGTTCTCATTAAGCAGGGTTCGCTAGAATCCCGTTTTCGACTCCGGTTTAAAATGGGGTGTTACAGATGGCGACTCTGCTGGGGATTTTAGGTTCTTGACCATAACAAACCTAGGTTTATTATTGCTTAGCTTTATTTGTTTGTTTTAAATGCCTTAAAATTGCTCGCTTAATTTTGTATGTTTAACTGTTTTAATTGCTATTTGTTTTACTGCTTTCCTTAAACTGGCATTCCGCTCATATTTCTTCCACTCTGAAAAATTCACACTATCACACACTCACGCGCTGGTGTGCTTCGCGCACCCGCAAATTTCTTTCAAAAAAAATATATCCAAATTTTAAGAGAGTTGGCGCCCGCGCGGAGTTAGATCGGTTCGTCTGATCACCGTAGCCTTTCTCACTCGAGTTGTCCGCTCGAAACCTTGCGTCTAGAAAAGCCAAATCTTAGAAACTTAAGATAGAGCTATACCACCCTTATTTTAGGGCATGCATGCATTTACCTTAAGTGGCTCTGGCCTCGCATCGACACCACAATTAGGAAGACACCAAACTTGTCGACGGGTTCCTCAACCCAACGACCAACCAGCATATTATGTGTAGCGTGGCAGTGATAGACAAATCCAAACCTAATCATGTCATGCTGAAATTGGAAAAAGTGCACCGTCATTTGGTCGCCATTTCCAACAAAAGCATTACAGTTGGACGGCTTGGACAAACCCATCATGACCTCGCATATGTGACGTTTAGGCCTACCTCTGGCATAAAAGGGTCCCCGCGCATGTTAGGACTCGCTTGCAATGTAACAATTTATGTGCAACATGTACTTGCTAAATGCTATTTACACTTTTGCAAAATCACGTGCTCTACACTAACACAGTTTGCTACATGTTGTCTAAAGGATTTATCATCTTCCCCAAAGGTCGATTCAGATTTGACTAAGCAATGGCAGAGCATCGATATCTCACAAGATTGAAGGCACGGTCCAGCGACATGACCGATTCAAGGGCATTTGAGCAGAACGAGTCGGAACCTGTCTTGGTTCCTATAAGCAAAGCAGGGGTCTCAGAAAAGAAAAGCAGCATAAACCCGATCGAGCACCTCGCCCAAATACCGCAGCAAATGGCAACCCCGCCACAAAGCAGAAACCAAACAGGGGTTGCAAGTCCAAACAGGCCAGGCACGCTGATATCAAGGAACAAGGCGGCGAAGTCAAATGCGAATCGACCCCCCCCAAAAAACTCACAAATTCTCTTTGAGCGCAGGTCTTTTCATATTAATAAAAGCAGAAAGTGCAATAGCCGAAGCAGAAAATACGGCAAGAAGTTTCTTCGCAGAAGTAGAAAGAAGCAGCAGAGGCAGAGGATATGACAACAATCCACAATCCAAAGCCCGCATCGTAAGCAAAAGAAAAGCGTAAAAGACATCGACACCCAGTCGCAACAAAGCCTAGCGCATCAGCTCGGACATAAAGTATAAGTTGCAACCCACGCACACAACAAGGACACTATGGCAATTCGTCAGTCCGTGCAAGGACAATGTTACACCCCGTATTTGCAAGATATGTTTTAAGAACGTACGTAAGAACTCATAATGTTAAGATTTTGAGACTTGTAAAAATTTATCGGAATTATGATTTTGTCGGAAAACGTAATATTGTGATTTAATGGGAGGCGACACGTGTCACCCCTTAGAATGCCTTGGACGAATTTAGGCATGCCCATAATGGTCTTTTACCATAAGTCTTTGATGAACAAGTCTTGCAAGAGTAGCTTGACAATATTGACTAAGTCAATGGACCCACTAAGGCTTGATATTTGCTTAGACCTCATCCTAGCCACCCAATTGTACACATCTTGACCCTCCATGTCCCTATATAATACTACTAGTAGTGAGACAAGCTTCCATACTTAGCAAAATTTCAAGAGAATTGGAGGAACAAGCAAATGTGCTCTCGGTTCCTTGCATTTAAAAAGGAAAAGATTGGTTCCTTGTCCATTCAACTCCACACTTTAAACCAAGGTTCATGAGTGTTATGTAAGTGTATCTCAATAGAAAATCCGGAAAAGAGAGTTTTCAGATTAGTCGCAAAGTGAAAACCTAGTGGCTTTCTAGGTTTTGGAGGGGAAGTTTGAAGGAAAGTTGTTGGTATGGTTCTAAGGGTCTCAACTAGCGGATTGAAGTGTCTTGGAGAGGTTCTAAACAACTAGGGAGCGACTTCGGATTTGGAAGTTAGATTGAGATTCGTGGAGGTATAATCTTGTTCTTTGAAAGTGTTACAAGATTATTTATTTTGTTGTTAGCTTTACATGTTGCTAGTATGTAGTATATGTGTTGAAGTTTATAAGGATTTTGGATTGATTGTAGCCTTGGAAAATTCGAAATGTATGTAAGCCATGTTAAGTTGGATTACAATTTAGTCGTTACTAAAATCGTCGCATGTTACTTACTTAAAGATTATGGTTATTATTATCAAATACGACTTGATATCGTGTTATGCTACCAATTTGGATTGAAATGGAAATTTGATAAGAATTGGTAAGGTTGAAATCAAGGTGGCCGAATTTGGACTTTTAGTTTGTTTTTCATTTGTATTGGACTACTTTCTAAATTGTGAGCCAATTGGGGTTGTTTAGTTTTTATTTGTATTGGAGTACCTTATAGAAATTGTGAGCCAATTGGGGCTGTTTGGTTATTGTATTCGGCCTTGAAAAAGGTGGCAAAGTAAGTAAAAACAAAGGAGGTGCTGTCCGATTTTCCGTAGAATTTAGCGACTTAGCACCTAGAATATTCTACGTATGAAGTAAGAGGTTAATGGACGATGGTGACCATTATAGGTTGATGTACTAAGTATAGCGTATCCTACTGGAGAATGGAAAAGCTCAAGGTGGAAGTACTTTGGAGCATTTTGCTACTTGTCGACAATCGTCATGGCGATGTGAACCTCTTCCTTCTTTGACATGATTCTATGTATGGAATATACATGTAGTACTATTTCATGATTCCTTCTACTCTTAGAAGTTAAGAGGTATGTATGTTGATTTACTCACGTAAAGGTTATGTATAAGTTATCCCAAGTTCTTACCAAGTCTTATGGGGATGTCAAAGAGTCGCAGAGGTATTTTGGAGCCAAGTTGACTTGGCTAATTTACGACACCTAATAAGAATAAGTATCGAACAAGCCATCATAGCGTTAATAAAGGAAAATGTAATGACAATTAATTATGTTAAAACAAGTAGAATTCTCCATCTGCATAGAAGCTAAGATAAGACAAAATTGTATTACATTTTCTAGATCATGGCTACTTGATTAAGATGGTTATAAATAAGTATAACTTATTCACAACGCACAAGTATATGTTACTTAATTTATAAGGATTTACGTATGAAGTTTTAAGACTATGGACCTCAATTGTTAAAAGGATAAGGGACTTTATTTTTCAAGTTATAAGACTTGATTCTTAAAGGAAGAAATGAATTGATTTAAAAGTATAGAATACTTGATTTGGAAAGTATTGATTTCTTGCCTTTCTAAAGTAAGGAACTTGTTTTCTTAAAAGATAAGAGACTTGAAGTATTTTGAAAGCTATGTGATTTGAATTGAAAGTATAAGTTTCTTGGTCATAAAAGGAATGAATTTGTCTAAGACATAAAGAGTTATAACGGCTTTATGGGAAGTTGGTTATAACAACTTTATGGAAGATTAAAAGAATGGTTTTCTTCAGTAATATAAGCAAAGAAATGATTTGAAATAAAGAAGGGCAAATTGTTTTAAAGGTACAAATTGCTTAAAGTTTTAAAGAAAGAAGTCACTTGATTTAAGCCTAAATGTATTTCTAAAAAGTATTGTGACTTGTCGTGAAAAGTAGATATGACTTGATACTACGGTTATTAGTATCTTGGAAGTTTTATTTGAAAGAGAATCATTTTAAAGGAGTAGAGGCACGTAGTACGTTGGGTTAAATTCTGATTTTATAATGACATGTTAGTGCCTTAAGTAAACAAAATGAGAGTGTATATGAACAAGCTAATAAAGTTAGGGGATTTCTTAACTTGCTTATATTATGTATGATAAGTCGGTAGTGCTTATGTTATGTATGATAAGCGTAGTGCTTATGTTATGTATGAGCGGTGAGTGCTTATGTTATGTATGATGTCGATAGGGCTTATGTTATGTATGATGGTACTTTGAGTTAGGGTAAGAGTATAAATGGGCAAGCCCCAAGACGTTATACCACCTTCTCCAGGTAAGAGTATAAGTGAGGGTAAATCCCGAGACTGCACCACCCGCTTTATGTGTTATTTGACGACCTACGAGATAGGGTAAGAGTATAAATGGCGGGCAAACCCCAAGACGTTATACCACCTTCTCCGTAAAGAGTAAATGAGGGCAAGCCCCAAGACGTTATACCTCGCTTACCACCTTCTCGGTAAGAGTATAAATGAGGCAAGCCCCGCACGTTATACCACCGCTTTGATTGATTTTATGGGCGTGAGACCCATGGTTATGTTTTACACTTTTAGTCGCCGATGGGGATTCCACGCATGCTTTGATATCGCGTGATCGATCGCGCCCGGGTAAGATATGTGTCCCTCCGTAGTGGGCCGGACTATGTTATGAAAGATAAGTAAGTTAGACCGAAATGAACTTAATGACTTCTCCTAAGTAAGTACGTAAGATATGGCTATAACTCTTAATGGAATGGAAAAAGATATTGATGTGAAATTAAGTTCATAAGTGGTAATGACACTACAGGATCCGTATGTATTTTTATACTTGTCCTTGTCATTCTTTTGTACGATTATGATCGCTATCACGTTATTTCGCTCCATATTCTGCAATTGTTATCGACTTCTTCGGGCCGCGTCACGTCCGCAGTTTAGGTACGCGATTATGGATCCGCGAGCTTAGGATCCCCGGTTCAAGATTTTGAGATGGCCCAATGTTCGGAGTTGTCGCTATGTATATTCAGGTACGGCGGGCCTTGTCCCGCCACTGGTTATGTTAACACTCTAGAGGTCCGTAGTCACATATGTGGGTCGCTTGTAAAAGAAAGCGAGGCAATCGCTCGTTGTTTTTATATATGTTCGCGAAGGTAGCCCTATCCGCTAACCCGTTGTACTAATTCGATGTTTTATTTATAAGTTTCATGTATGTTCCGCTGATTTTTCTCTCGATGTTTACTCGTAGCGGTGCCTGTGTAGGGCACGCCGCGTCCCGGCTGGTCGTGACAAAAGTGGTATCGAGCGCTTAGTCCTCGGAAAGTGTCGCAGACCGTGTCTAGTAGAGTCTTGATTATCGCGTGTGTGCACCACATCTATAATCGTGAGGCTACAGGACATTTAGGATTGGTTTCCATTCTTCTCACTCGAGATCGTGCGATAGAGTATGTTGTTGTGGTCGCCTCCCTAACGAGTTATGTTGTTCCGCACGAGAAAGCGCATGACCAGAAAGACTATGTGGATTGCGTATCCGGTTGGTAATGATTATAGTATAGTTGGTATTGTGACATACATCTATACGGAGTTATGTATGAGGTCGACGCGTGTTGCCTAGAATGATTTTAGATTACCGTGAATTGTAAAGACTAACTAGATACCGGGAAGGTATGGTATAGTTAATGAATTTCGCCAAGGTTTTGTGTTTGTTTTGAGGTAATTGGGAAAGGATGAGTTGTCCGATAGTAGTGAACCCTAAGAAGCCATATTAAGGAACCCAACGAATGTCATGTTAATAGATTAAGCTGTAGTAAGCTTAAGAGAATTATACGGATGAGGTCCGATAGAGTAAGAATGGTTATTGTGGATCGGCATAACATGGTTTTGGTATTATGAGAAGTTTTTGTACTGCCACTTGGGGACCGTAAGGTAGGCGTGGAGCATGGAAATTGCGAGCCTAAGAATATTGATTAACGCCGAGACCTTAGTATATAAGGTTTTCTCCGAAATAAGATTTTAAGTCGGACCAAGGATAAGAGTTGTGCGACGCTGGTCGGGTTGAGGACCGCACGGTCTCCCATGGCCCGGAATGAAGGGGATCAGTTGGTAGTGGTTCCGCCACGCGATGGTTACGAGGGCGCAAGGCCCAAGTTTAGTTAATTGTTTTACTGTTCGTGGACGCGTTCCACCGAAACCAGTCATGAAAGCCGAAATGGCCTTATATTGTTTTATAGAGTGACTCCAAAGATTTGAGGCCGAATCGGTATGGAAGTTATGTATGTATGCTAGTATGAGTTGGAAGCACGAAAGGATAATCTCTTTGGCTTATGATGGACGATTGCGCGCGGCAGTATTAGGCCATGTGTGGCATTATTGGTATGTCGGGATTGTGACAGGAAACTATATCGGTAATTATAAGTTGACTCCGAAAGAACATTCGAGGACGAATGTTTCTAAGGGGGGAAGAATGTTACACCCCGTATTTGCAAGATATGTTTTAAGAACGTACGTAAGAACTCATAATGTTAAGATTTTGAGACTTGTAAAAATTTATCGGAATTATGATTTTGTCTAAAACGTAATATCAGGACGAATGGGAGGGCGACACGTGTCACCCCCCCTTAGAATGCCTTGGACGAATTTAGGCATGCCCATAATGGTCTTTTACCATAAGTCTTTGATGAACAAGTCTTGCAAGAGTAGCTTGACAATATTGACTAAGTCAATGGACCCACTAAGGCTTGATATTTGCTTAGACCTCATCCTAGCCACCCAATTGTACACATCTCGACCCTCCATGTCCCTATATAATACTACTAGTAGTGAGACAAGCTTCCATACTTAGCAAAATTTCAAGAGAATTGGAGGAACAAGCAAATGTGCTCTCGGTTCCTTGCATTTAAAAAGGAAAAGATTGGTTCCTTGTCCATTCAACTCCACACTTTAAACCAAGGTTCATGAGTGTTATGTAAGTGTATCTCAATAGAAAATCCCTAAAAAGAGAGTTTTCGTATTAGTCGCAAAGTGAAAACCTAGTGGCTTTCTAGGTTTTGGAGGGGAAGTTTGAAGGAAAGTTGTTGGTATGGTTCTAAGGGTCTCAACTAGCGGATTGAAGTGTCTTGGAGAGGTTCTAAACAACTAGTGAGCGACTTCGGATTTGTAAGTTAGATTGAGATTCATGGAGGTATAATCTTGTTCTTTGAAAGTGTTACAAGATTATTTATTTTGTTGTTAGCTTTACATGTTGCTAGTATGTAGTATATGTGTTGAAGTTTATAAGGATTTTGGATTGATTGTAGCCTTGGAAAATTCGAAATGTATGTAAGCCATGTTAAGTTGGATTACAATTTAGTCGTTACTAAAATCGTCGATGTTACTTACTTAAAGATTATGGTTATTATTATCAAATACGACTTGATATCGTGTTATGCTACCAATTTGGATTGAAATGGAAATTTGATAAGAATTGGTAAGGTTGAACTCAATTGGCGAATTTGGACTTTTAGTTTGTTTTTCATTTGTATTGGACTACTTTCTAAATTGTGAGCCAATTGGGTCATTTAGTTTTTATTTGTATCGAGTACCTTATAGAAATTGTGAGCCAATTGGGGCTGTTTGGTTATTGTATTCGGCCTTGAAAAAGGTGGCAAAGTAAGTAAAAACAAAGGAGGTGCTGTCCGATTTTCCGTAGAATTTAGCGACTTAGCACCTAGAATATTCTACGTATGAAGTAAGAGGTTAATGGACGATGGTGACCATTATAGGTTGATGTACTAAGTATAGCGATCCTACTTGGAGAATGGAAAAGCTCAAGGTGGAAGTACTTTGGAGCATTTTGCTACTTGTCGACAATCGTCGCGAGGTATGTGAACCTCTTCCTTCTTTTGACATGATTCTATGTATGGAATATACATGTAGTACTATTTCATGATTCCTTCTACTCTTAGAAGTTAAGAGGTATGTATGTTGATTTACTCTACGTAAAGGTTATGTATAAGTTATCCTAAGTTCTTACCAAGTCTTATGGGGGATGTTGGTAAGAGTCGTTAAGAGGTATTTTGGAGCCAAGTTGACTTGGCTAATTTACGACACGAATAAGAATAAGTATCGAACAAGCCATTGCAGCGTTAATAAAGGAAAATGTAATGACAATTAATTATGTTAAAACAAGTAGAATTCTCCATCTGCATAGAAGCTAAGATAAGACAAAATTGTATTACATTTTCTAGATCATGGCTACTTGATTAAGATGGTTATAAATAAGTATAACTTATTCACAACGCACCAAGTATATGTTACTTAATTTATAAGGATTTACGTATGAAGTTTTAAGACTATGGACCTCAATTGTTAAAAGGATAAGGGACTTTATTTTTCAAGTTATAAGACTTGATTCTTAAAGGAAGAAATGAATTGATTTAAAAGTATAGAATACTTGATTTGGAAAGTATTGATTTCTTGCCTTTCTAAAGTAAGGAACTTGTTTTCTTAAAAGATAAGAGACTTGAAGTATTTTGAAAGCTATGTGATTTGAATTGAAAGTATAAGTTTCTTGGTCATAAAAGGAATGAATTTGTCTAAGACATAAAGAGTTATAACGGCTTTATGGGAAGTTGGTTATAACAACTTTATGGAAGATTAAAAGAATGGTTTTCTTCAGTAATATAAGCAAAGAAATGATTTGAAATAAAGAAGGGCAAATTGTTTTAAAGGTACAAATTGCTTAAAGTTTTAAAGAAAGAAGTCACTTGATTTAGAAGCCTAAATGTATTTCTAAAAAGTATTGTGACTTGTCGTGAAAAGTAGATATGACTTGATACTACGGTTATTAGTATCTTGGAAGTTTTATTTGAAAGAGAATCATTTTAAAGGAGTAGAGGCACGTAGTACGTTGGGTTAAATTCCCGGATTTTATAATGACATGTTAGTGCCTTAAGTAAACAAAACGAGAGTGTATATGAACAAGCTAATAAGAAGTTAGGGATTTCTTAACTTGCTTATATTATGTATGATAAGTCGGAAGTGCTTATGTTATGTATGATAAGTAGAAGTGCTTATGTTATGTATGATGATGTTCGGAAGGCTTATGTTATGTATGATGTCGATAGGGCTTATGTTATGTATGATGGTCACTGAGTTATGGTAAGAGTATAAATGAGGCAAGCCCCAAGACGTTATACCACCTTCTCCGGGTAAGAGTATAAGTGAGGGTAAATCCTCGAGACTGCACCACCCGCTTTATGTGTTATTTGACGACCTCGAGATAGGGTAAGAGTATAAATGGCGGGCAAACCCCAAGACGTTATACCACCTTCTCCAGTAAGAGTATAAATGGCGGGCAAGCCCCAAGACGTTATACCCCGCTTACCACCTTCTCCGTGGTAAGAGTATAAATGGCGGGCAAGCCCCGCACGTTATACCACTGTTTTGATTGATTTTACGGGCGTGAGACCCATGGTTATGTTTTTACACTTTTAGCCGCCGATGATGGGGATTCCACGCATGCTTTGATATCGTGTGATCGATCGCCCCGCCGGGTAGTAAGATATGTGTCCCTCCGTAGTGGGCGGACTATGTTATGAAAGATAAGTAAGTTAGACCGAAATGAACTTAATGACTTCTCCTAAGTAAGTACGTAAGATATGGCTATAACTCTTAATGGAATGGAAAAGATATTGATGTGAAATTAAGTTCATGTGGTAATGACACGCATGATCCGGTATGTATTTTTATACTTGTCCTTGTCATTCTTTTGTACGCTTATGATCTGTTTATCAGACGTTATTTCGCTTCCATATTCGCACTGTTAGATCGACTTCTTCGGCCGCGCTCACGTCCGCAGTTTAGGTATTACGCTATGGATCCGCGAGCTTAGATCCCGGTTCAAGATTTTGAGACGGCTCCAATGTTCCGGAGTTGTCATGGCTATGTATATTCAGGGGTACGGGCCTTGTCCCGCCACAGTTGTTATGTTAACACTCTTAGAGGTCTGTTGTCACATATCAGGTCGCTTTGTAAAAGAGCGAGGCAACCGCTTCGTTGTTTTTATATATGTTCGTGAAGGTAGCACTTCCGGCTAACCCGTTGTATTAATTCCGATGTTTTATTTATAAGTTTCATGTATGTTCCGCTGATTTTTCTCGATGTTTTCGTAGCGGTGCCTGTGTAGGGCACCGCCGCGATCCCGGTCGGTCGTGACAAAAGTGGTATCGAGCGCTTAGTCCTCTGAAAGTGTCTCAGACCGTGTCTGCAGTAGTCTTGATTATCGGTGTCAGTGCACCACATCTATAATCGTGAGGCTACGGACATTTAGGATTGGTTTCCATTCTTCACTCGAGATCGCGCGATAGAGTGTGTTGTTAGTGGTCGTCTCTCCCTAACGAAGTTATGTTGTTCTGCTACGAGAAAGCGTGATGACCCAGAAAGACTATGTGGATTGCGTATCCGTGTTGGTAATGATTATAGTATAGTTGGTATTGTGACATACATCTATACGGAGTTATGATGCAGGTCGACGCTGCGTGTTGCCTAGAATGATTTTAGATTACCGTGAATTGGTAAAGACTAACTAGATACCGGAAGGTATGGTATAGTTAATGAATTTTCGCCAAGGTTTTGTGTTTGTTTGAGGTAATCGGGAAAGGATGAGTTGTCCGATAGGGTAGTGAACCCTTAAGAAGCCATATTAAGGAACCTAACTAATGTCATGTTAATAGATTGCCGTGTAGTAAGCTTAAGAGAATTATACTGACGAGGTCCGGATAGAGTAAGCAATGGTTATCGTGGATCGAGACAACATGGTTTTGGTATTATGAGAAGTTTTGTACCTTTCCATGGGGACTAGTAAGGTAGGCGTGGAGCATGGAAATGCGAGCCTAAGAATATTGATCGCCGAGACCTTAGGTATATAAGGTTTTCTCCGGAAATAAGATTTTAAGTCGGACTCAAGGATAAGAGTTAAGCGCGACACTGGTCGGGTTGAGGACTGTTACGGGTCCCCATGGCCCGGAATGAAGTGGGATCACTTGGTAGTGGTTCCGCCACGTTGTGGTTACGGCGGCGCAGCGCCCAAGTTTAGTTAATTGTTTTACGGTTCGTGGACGCTGCCCACCGAATCAGGTCATGAAAGCCTAAATGGCCTTATATTGTTTTATAGAGTGACTCCAAAGATTTGAGGCCGAATCGGTATGGAAGTTATGTATGTATGCTAGTATGAGTTGGAAGTACGAAAGGATAATCTCTTTGGGCTTATGATGACGCTTACGCGCAGCGAGGTATTAGGGTCACGTGTGGCATTATTGGTATGTCGATCGTGACAGAAACTATATCAGAATTATAAGTCGATTCGAAAGAACATTCGAGACGAATGTTTCTAAGGGGAAGAATGTTACACCGTATTTGCAAGATATGTTTTAAGAACGCACGTAAGAACTCATAATGTTAAGATTTTGAGACTTGTAAAATTTATCTAATTATGATTTTGTCGAAAACGTAATATTGTGATTTAATGGGAGGCGACACGTGTCACCCCCTTCGAATGCCGTCGACGCATTTAGGCATGCCCACAATGGTCTTTGACCATAAGTCATTGATGACCAAGTCTTGCAAGAGTAGCTTGACAATATTGACTAAGTCAACGGACCCACTAAGGCTTGATATTTGCTTAGACCTCATCCTAGCCACCCAATTGTACACATCTCGACCCTCCATGTCCCTATATAATACTACTAGTAGTGAGACAAGCTTCCATACTTAGCAAAATTTCAAGAGAATCGGAGGAACAAGCAAATGTGCTCTGGGTTCCTTTGCATTTAAAAAGGAAAAGATTGGTTCCTTGTCCATTCAACTCCACACTTTAAACCAAGGTTCATGAGTGTTATGTAAGTGTATCTCAATAGAAAAATCCTTAAAAAGAGAGTTTTCGTATTAGTCGCAAAGTGAAAACCTAGTGGCTTTCTAGGTTTTGGAGGGGAAGTTTGAAGGAAAGTTGTTGGTATGGTTCTAAGGGTCTCAACTAGCGGATTGAAGTGTCTTGGAGAGGTTCTAAACAACTAGGGAGCGACTTCGGACTTGGAAGTTAGATTGAGATTCATGGAGGTATAATCTTGTTCTTTGAAAGTGTTACAAGATTATTTATTTTGTTGTTAGCTTTACACGTTGCTAGTATGTAGTATATGTGTTGAAGTTTATAAGGATTTTGGATTGATTGTAGCCTTGGAAAATTCGAAATGTATGTAAGCCATGTTAAGTTGGATTACAATTTAGTCGTTACTAAAATCGTCGACGTTACTTACTTAAAGATTATGGTTATTATTATCAAATACGACTTGATATCGTGTTATGCTACCAATTTGGATTGAAATGGAAATTTGATAAGAATTGGTAAGGTTGAACTCAAGGTGGCCGAATTTGGACTTTTAGTTTGTTTTTCATTTGTATTGGACTACTTTCTAAATTGTGAGCCAATCGGGGTCATTTAGTTTTTATTTGTATTGAGTACCTTATAGAAATTGTGAGCCAATTGGGGCTGTTTGGTTATTGTATTCGCCTTGAAAAAGGTGGCAAAGTAAGTAAAAACAAAGGAGGTGTCTTGTCCGATTTTCCGTAGAATTTAGCGACTTAGCACCTAGAATATTCTACGATGTAAGTAAGAGGTTAATGGACGATGGTGACCATTATAGGTTGATGTACTAAGTATAGCGATCCTACTTGGAGAATGGAAAAGCTCAAGGTGGAAGTACTTTGGAGCATTTTGCTACTTGTCGACAATCGTCGCAGGTATGTGAACCTCTTCCTTCTTTTGACATGATTCTATGTATGGAATATACATGTAGTACTATTTCATGATTCCTTCTACTCTTAGAAGTTAAGAGGTATGTATGTTGATTTACTCTACGTAAAGGTTATGTATAAGTTATCCTAAGTTCTTACCAAGTCTTATGGGGATGTTGGTAAAGAGTCGTTAGAGGTATTTTGGAGCCAAGTTGACTTGGCTAATTTACTACACTAATAAGAATAAGTATCGAACAAGCCATTGCTAATAAAGGAAAATGTAATGACAATTAATTATGTTAAAACAAGTAGAATTCTCCATCCGCATAGAAGCTAAGATAAGACAAAATTGTATTACATTTTCTAGATCATGGTTACTTGATTAAGATGGTTATAAATAAGTATAACTTATTCACAACGCACTAAGTATATGTTACTTAATTTATAAGGATTTACGATGAAGTTTTAAGACTATGGACCTCAATTGTTAAAAGGATAAGGGACTTTATTTTTCAAGTTATAAGACTTGATTCTTAAAGGAAGAAATGAATTGATTTAAAAGTATAGAATACTTGATTTGGAAAGTATTGATTTCTTGCCTTTCTAAAGTAAGGAACTTGTTTTCTTAAAAGATAAGAGACTTGAAGTATTTTGAAAGCTATGTGATTTGAATTGAAAGTATAAGTTTCTTGGTCATAAAAGGAATGAATTTTTCTAAGACATAAGGAGTTATAACTGCTTTATGGGAAGTTGGTTATAACAACTTTATGGAAGATTAAAAGAATGGTTTTCAGTAATATAAGCAAAGAAATGATTTGAAATAAAGAAGGGCAAATTGTTTTAAAGGTACAAATTGCTTAAAGTTTTAAAGAAAGAAGTCACTTGATTTAGAAGCCTAAATGTATTTCTAAAAAGTATTGTGACTTGTCGTGAAAAGTAGATATGACTTGATACTACGGTTATTAGTATCTTGGAAGTTTTATTTGAAAGAGAATCATTTTAAAGGAGTAGAGGCACGTAGTACGTTGGGTTAAATTCGGATTTTATAATGACATGTTAGTGCCTTAAGTAAACAAAAATGAGAGTGTATATGAACAAGCTAATAAGTTAGGGATTTCTTAACTTGCTTATATTATGTATGATAAGTCCAGAAGTGCTTATGTTATGTATGATGTTCCAGAAGTGCTTATGTTATGTATGATGTTCCTAGTGCTTATGTTATGTATGATGTCGATAGGCTTATGTTATGTATGATGGCCTACCGAGTTAGTGGTAAGAGTATAAACGGCGGGCAAGCTCCAAAACGTTATACCACCTTCTCCGGTAAGAGTATAAGTGAGGTAAATCCCAGACTGCACCACCCGCTTTATGTGTTATTTGACGACCGGTCGAGATAGGGTAAGAGTATAAATGAGGGGCAAACCCCAAGACGTTATACCACCTTCTCCGTGGTAAGAGTATAAACGGCGGGCAAGCCCCAAGACGTTATACCCCGCTTACCACCTTCTCCAGGTAAGAGATAAATGAGGCAAGCCCCGCACGTTATACCACCTGTTTTGATTGATTTTACGGGCGTGAGACCCATGGTTATGTTTTACACTTTTAGCCGTCGATGATGGGGATTCCACGCATGC
Organism: Przewalskia tangutica; assembly: GCA_029844215.1. Lineage (NCBI taxonomy): Eukaryota > Viridiplantae > Streptophyta > Magnoliopsida > Solanales > Solanaceae > Przewalskia > Przewalskia tangutica. The sequence continues at coordinate 131,201,619 of CM056720.1, read as the reverse complement.
TTTGATATCGCGTGATCGATCGCGGCCCCGATTGGTCGGGTAGATATATGTCCCTCCGTAGTGGGCCGGACTATGTTATGAAAGATAAGTAAGTTAGACCGAAATGAACTTAATGACTTCTCCTAAGTAAGTACGTAAGATATGGCTATAACTCTTAATGGAATGGAAAAAGATATTGATGTGAAATTAAGTTCATGTGGTAATGACACGGCAGGATCCGTATGTATTTTTATACTTGTCCTTGTCATTCTTTTGTACGCTTATGACCGCATCAGACGTTATTTCTGTTCCATATTCGCACTGTTGATCGACTTTCGGGCCGCGTTCATGTCCGCAGTTTAGGTAATACGCTTATGGATCCGCGAGCTTAGGATCCCGGTTCAAGATTTCGAGATGGCTCCAATGTTCCGGAGTTGTCATGGCTATGTATATTCAGTGTACGCGGGGCCTTGTCCCGCCACTGGTTATGTTAACACTCTTAGAGGTCCGTAGTCACATATTGTGGTCGCTTTGTAAAAGAAAGCGAGGCAACCGCTTGGTTGTTTTTATATATGTTCACGAAGGTAGCCCATCGGCTAACTCGTTGTATTAATTCCGATGTTTTATTTATAAGTTTCATGTATATTCCGCTGATTTTTCTCTCGATGTTTATCGTAGCGGTGCCTGTGTAGGGCACCGCCGCATCCCGGTCGGTCGTGACAAAAGTGGTATCGTGAGCGCTTAGTCTCTGAAAGTGTCTCGCAGACCGTCTAGTAGAGTCTTGATTATCGGTGTGCGCACCACATCTATAATCGTGGAGGCTACAGGACATTTAGGATTGGTTTCCATTCTTCTCACTCGAGATCGTGCGATAGAGGGTTGTTGTGGTCGCCTCTCCCAACGAGTTATGTTGTTTGCAGCCACGAGAAAGCGCATGACCAGAAAGACTATGTGGATCGTGATCCGGTTGGTAATGATTATAGTATAGTTGGTATTGTGACATACATCTATACGGAGTTATGTATGAGGGTCGACGCTGCGTTGCCTAGAATGATTTTAGATTACCAGGAATTGGTAAAGACTAACTAGATACCGGGAAGGTATGGTATAGTTAATGAATTTTCGCCAAGGTTTTGTGTTTGTTTTGAGGTAATTGGGAAAGGATGAGTTGTACTTGTTGGGCTGGCACGCCTCGTTTATCATAAATAAATGGACCAACGCTAAGGAGCCCGCTTTCTTGTTTCTTTTTCTATAAATCTAAAAACTGTGTTTGGACAGTTTTATAATCAGGGATTGTTTTGCTTTGTTAGTATTTAAGTGTTAAGATTAAATATAAATTGCATGCCATTTTTTTTCTTTTTCTCTCGTGTGTTTAATTACATTTATTGGTTTCCGCTTTATTTATTACGATAAGGTTTGGATGTATACTAATCCTTATCTTCTTTTTTTTACATGAAACGCACCGGAGCAACAAAGAGTCTCATGGTGAGACTCATCGTGGCACCTGTGAGACCCACATCTATGTGCATCATCTCCGCATCAGAAATTCCAAGCCATAGGCGAAATTACATCGCCTTTTCTTCGAGTCTCCTTATTTAATTTCATATCCCGCCCCCCATTCATTTATTGTAAATTAAATTGTCTAACGCTACATTAATTATTAGAACACTTAGAATAAGTAAATCTTGAATCAATAAATTAGCAAGTAGTTGGATACTAGAAATTTGCTTCCCTTAAAGTTAATTATCTTAGGTTTGCCATGCATAACTAAACTTTGCCAAATGATAATCGTCTTTTGCATTATGCCACCTATAAAAAATCAAATTTTTAAGTAAATGCATACATTTAGTCTATAAATCAACTTTGCATCATTTATTTTATAAATAAAAATAAATGAATACTTTTAAACTTTTACATGTATTTTAGAGCACAAGTCTTATAAATCTTTATCAAAATACATCCCTTTTATAAACACTTGCATCATCTTTCTCTTCAAATATTTTCAAAACATGCATTGCATCTCAGCATAATAATTACCCTAGGTTTGGCAGGACAACCGCAAGTTGACGGATCTTAGAGGGTGCCTAACCCCTTCCCTCTAGATTAATAAAGAACCCTTACCTTAATCTCACTAAGTTTAGCAGTCCATTAAAATGGAGTTAGTGTTGACTTTAACCTAGTTGACATTTAGGTGTCCTAATTCACCCAAAATAATTAGGTGGCGACTCCGTGAACCCTAGCAACCCTTTTTGCATTTTTTTACTTTAACACTTCACTTTTAAAGCTTAGCATTTTATTATTTATTCCTAACATGTTCTTATTAAGCAGGGTTCGCTAGAATCCTGCTTTCGACTCCGCTTAAAATAGGGTGTTACAAGTGGGTAGGAGGATAAGAAAAATTCATTTTTATTTTTTATTTTTATAAAAGTAACAAAAATATGAAATAGAAATCTGAGGATGGGGTGGGGGTGGAGGGGATATGTGGGGTTAGGGCGGTGGGGGGTAAAAAAATCATATTTTTTATAAAAGTAAAAAAAATATGAAATAGAAATTTAAGGATGGGGTGGGGGTGGAAGAGATAGGTGTGGGTAGGGCGGGGTAAATTTGGACATATTTGAGTCATTGACTATCATATTGTCGTTACATTTCTTATGTACAATATATTGTTTTTTATGAAATGTTGCAATTAATTTTTTTTTTTTAAATTATTAAATTATAAAGATATACTAATTTTTAGAAATATAGGATAAAAAAGAATATTTTAAATAGTTTTAAATCTATTAAAAAGAATATTCTAGTTTCTTTGCATAAATGTGGGCCAAACAGGGAAGTTTTTATGTTTCTCAGAAATACTTCTATAATTATAGGCCAAACACCCTAACAGATTCTCTAGAAACAGTTTTTGCAAAACTATTTCTAAGAAACAGAAACACTTCTAAAAAAGTTTGACCAAATAGACCCTTATGACACGTCTGGTACGCTGTATTAAGCTGGACTGTACTGAACAAAAAAACAATACAACGTTTGGTGGGCGTTTTCAGCCGCACTGGACTGTACTATTTTTAGAAATAGTACAGTCCAACTGCCATATTTGAGACCCATCTAGCAGTACATTCCATTATATATTAATACTTTAATATCGTCCATTATATATTAATACAGTACAGTCCAATACAGTACAGTTCAGTCCAATAAAATTAGTATAGTCCAGTACGAAGTACCAAACTAGCCCTTAGGATGCATAAGATGAGCTTTAGGTATCACAATCCCATTTTGGCTCTGAATTGTTCACTTTGTGACAAAACATAATATTTTAATTAACGATTCTTGTAAGAAATAATAGAGGGTCATGAATAATCCACTAGAAAAAAGATTATTATATATTAGGGTGCATAAGATAGCTTTAGGTATCACATTCCTATTTTGTCTCTCAAGTATTTTTCACTTCTGCGACAAAACATAATATTTGATTAATGAATCTATAAGAAATAATAGAGGTCATCAATTCACAAATTAACAAATTGAATTATGACTATCATGTGTCTCCATTTAAATTAATCTCAGACCAATATCTTACAAACAAAAATAAAAATAAAGTACTAAAAGTATTGTTCATTTTTACTAACATGTATATAAATTTCTTACATGACTAAAAGACTCTTAGAGAACATAAGAGCTTGTGAGATACAAGTACGGTTACAAGAAAATGAGAGGAAAGTAACAAGAACAAGGATTACAATATGAAAATAGGAACAAGAAAAAAGACTACTACAAATATTTGCTGAGTCGGGTGTTAGCACCCTATCCTTAAGACAATATTGCCCTCTATAAATCCTTTAACGGTGTTTAGAAACTTATTTCCCAAGATAAAAAAATAACAAACAATTGAGTAAAGGAAACTCAAGTGTTTACTAACAAGAAGAGCCTTTTGAGTGTATGCAAGAAAGCTATAGAGGAAGAAGGAAATATGATTTTAAGTGTGTTCTTCAAATGAGCTTTGTGTCTCAATTTATACTGTGTAGAAGATGACTTTCCAACTAGCCAAGTAATGGCCTTTAATAGTCATGTAATAGCACTAATTGAGGGGGTGTAATTAATCAAATAATGACTGAATTCAAGTGTCAATTTTGTCATCGAAGCGCCGCAGACCTGCCTGAGAGGCTCCGCGATGCTGGACTTCCAGAGACCACTGCCACCAAGGCGCCGCGACGCTTCCTGGAGGCGCCGCGGCACCCAACTTCCAGTAAGCAACCAGAAGTTAGGCGTCGCGGCCCTCCAGTGTCGTGGCCCTGACGGGGTCACGCCGCGACCCTTCACGGCTCCATGGTATTTTTGACTTGTTTCATCTTTTACACATCGTACATTTCTTCCTTCATTTACCAACGTGAAACACTCGTCGTTTGGCCAACAACTGTCTATCATTTCATGTCTCAAACATTTTGTTTACATACCAATATCTCTTTCATTAAGGAAATTTACGATCCTTGGTACAACGTGTGCACGTGTGTGGAAATGTCGTTTCCGATGTGCGGGGCCCCAATTGTTCGAGTCATAAATAATAGGATTAAATTATATTTCACGTTAATAAATTTCTAAAAATCCCCTCTTGAAAGAGATTTTGGCGCACTCACATGGTGCTTTTCTAGCAATCTTCTGGCGGATCGGTATTTCATCTGGATAGGTAGCCGTGACTTTGAACCTTCTATAGTAGAATATCATCGGACTTACTTACTACGCGGTGAACGTGATGTCTTGAACCGTCAGTGTTTAGTGTAAGGTAAGACAATGGTATCAACACAACACATTTCCTTACTCTGTTCTTCTTTAAGGTTTTGTCCGTTATGGCCATGGAAACATCTTGGATTCTTAAGTGCATTTCATTTGAGGCAGCCAGTCATCGCACTTAAATAGGTGGTCTCCTACAAGGTATCATGTTATACCACACTCCACGAGTTTTAAGAACCATTAAAAGTTTCCCCAAACCTAGCCTCAACCGTTGAGGATCATTAAGGTTTTAGAAACTTAACCTTTACCTATGCTGCCAATAACACTTAATGTCTATCACGGGAATGACCTTGGATTCATGTTTCTATAAATAAATCATTATCCGAAGTGATCTTGCTTCCACCGAAGCGCTCAACTGAACCTTTACGACTTAGTTTTCCCATTGAACCTAATTCATGGGATCTCCAATCAGTAAGGTTGGGTGTCCACCGTATCAGTTCTTATTGTTTGGGTTTTAGACCCATTCCCTATCTCTGGGTATGCCCTTCATCAAGAGATCTGGTATATTTTTCTTTGATTTCACATAATCAATGGAAATAATACATGTGGTAATCAATTGCCGAAGGGTCTTATGTCTCCATCTAATATGACGAGATTTGCCGTTGTACATAGAAATCCGTGCCCTTCCTAGAGCCGACTGGGTGTCGCAGTGGATCATTACAGAAGGTACATGTTTATCCCAACACTAGTTATCCTCTAAGAAGTCATGAAGCCACTCAGATTCTTTTTTTTATCTAAAGTGATAAACTCCGATTTCATTGTGGATCGTGTGATGCAAGTTTATTTAGAGGATTTCCAAGACACAACTTCGCCACCAATTGTAAATATATACCCACTGGTGGACTTGGTGTTCTTTATATTAAATATCCAGTTTGCATCACTGTACCCTTCTAGTACAGCTGAATATCTTGAATAATGTAACCCGTAAGCTAGCGTGTATTTCAGGTATCGTAGTACCCAATTTAAAGCTCTCTAGTGATCATCACTCGAATTACGGGTGAACCTAGCCAACTTGTTGACTGCATAAGCGATATCAGGTCGAGTGCAGTTTGTGATTTACATCAAACTACCAATCACCTGTGCATATCGCTTCTGGCGTATGGGCGCACCATGATTTTTATCAATATTTTAATTTGTATCCAATGGTGTTGTAATCGACGAACTGTCGAACATCTCAAACTTCTTCAACAAATCCTCGATGTAGAGAGATTGATACAAGACCAATCTGTCAGATGTCTTAGAGATCTTGATCCCTAAGATGACATCTGCAATACCCATATCTTTCATGTCAAAACATTGTTTCAACATGTCATCTACGTAAAGACATATCATGACGAACGAGTCGGCATTTCCTTTCGTGTAAACACATTTGTCACACTTGTTAATGGCGAACCCTTTCAATAGTAAAGTGTTATCAAATTTCTCGTGCCATTTCTTCGGGGCCTGTTTCAGCCCATGCAGAGATTTGACAAGTCGACAGACTTTCTTCTCTTGTCCTAGAACCACATACCCCTCGGGTTGGTCTATATAGATTTCTTCTTCCAAATCACCATTTAGGAAGACTGTCTTAACATCCATTTGATGTATCTCAAGATCCTACAATGCGGCGATCGCAATGAATACTCATATAGATGTCATTATAGACACCGGAGAGTAGGTGTCAAAGTAATCAAGACCCTCATTTTGTCGATAGCCCTTGACTATCAATCTGGCCTTGTACTTGTCTATAGATCCATCTGCTTTCAACTTCTGTTTGAGTATCCACTTATAACCCAACAGTTTGTTTCCCGGAGGAAGATTAACCAACTCTCAAGTATGGTTGTGTAGAATAGAGTCTATCTCACTCACTATAGCTTCTTTCCAGAGCGGTGCTTCTGGGTTGACAATGCTTCAGCAATTGCTCGTGGTTCGTCATAAACTATATAAGCTACAAAGTCTGGACCGAAGGATTTGTCTATCCTGACCCTTTTGCTTCGTCTGGGTACCATCTCCGGACCCTCAAAGTCCTGAGAATTTGGAATACTAATTCCAGATGATCAGCCACTTCGGAGTTCGCTAGATTTGAACCGCCTAGATCTGTGCAGTCAACGACTCCTTGATCTTAAGAGTTTTGTTCATAACTTCGTTTGCGAGAGGTATGTCCTTTTCCTTTCTAGGAAATGAGTTTTCAAAGAAACTGACTTTTCTTGATTCCATGATTGTACCCACATGAATGACTGATACATCTGACTTATGCACTAAGAAATTATAAGCACTACTATTATTTTCATATCCGATGAATATACAATCTATAGTCTTAGGCCCAATCTTGACCTGCTTTGGCTTAGGTACTTCTACCTTGGCCAGACAACCCCACACCTTAAAGTATTTGTAGGTGGGTTTCTTTCCTTTCCATAACTCGTATAGAGTCTTGTCCTTACCCTTATGTGAGACTCTGTTAAGAATCTTATTAGCGGTAAGGACAACTTCTCCCCATATGTTTTGGGAAAGGCCTGAATTGATGAGTAATGCATTCATAATTTCCTTTAACGTACGATTCTTGCGTTCAGCAACACCATTTGATTGAGGTGAGTAAGGAGTCGTCGTTTGATGAACTATGCCCGATTGGGAATAATATTCCACATAAGGCGCTACATATTCTCCCCCTCTATCGCTACAGATTGATTTAATCCATCTTCTTAGTTGATTCTCAACTTCTGCTTTGTAGTGTTTGAATGCTTCAAAGGCTTCAACAACAACAACAACAACATTCCCAATGAAATCCCACAATTGTAGGGTCTGGGGAGGGTAGAATGTACACAGACCTCACCTCCACCTTGATAGGTAGAACAACTATTTCCGAGAGACACTCGGCTCAAGACAAAGCATAAACAGGCAAAGGTAACAATACCTTGTGCTATCATCTATGAAATTCACAAAATACTTGTTACACCCCATAATTCCAGGATATGTATATAAGAACGTACGTAAGAAAACCGGACTTTAAGATTTGAGACTCGTAGAATTTACCGGAATTATGGAAATGTCGGAAAACGAAACATTATGGAAGAATGAGAGGGTGACACGTGTTGTTACACCCCGTAATTCCAGGATATGTTTAAGAGAAGTTACGTAAGGAAACAAGACTTAAAAAAATTTGAACGAAAGAAAGAATTGTTTTCCAAGGAAAAAATCTTCCGAACCTCGGGAAGGAAAAAAATTATTCGTTAATGAGAATTGGGTTCTCAGAACTTTTTATTTGAGACTGTTGGAATTTATCGAAATTATGGAATTCTATTTTCAGAGTTGGATACGTGGGGACCACCCGAGAAATTTTACATTTTTGTGGGGCCCACGAGGTTTCCGATATTTTGACCAATTATGGAAATTCCGTGAAACAAAATATTTTTAGACCAATGGGAGGGAGACACGTGTCACCCTCCACATGGGCTTGTTGGATGAATAAAAATGGACCAAGTTAACTAGAAAAGTGGAGCTTGACATAATTGACCCAATCCTAGCCATCCATTTGTTTTGATCTCACCCCTTGGTCTCTTTATATATTACTACTACTAGTGCAAGACGCCCACACAATTTTTTTTAGTTTATGGTTCATTATTCACAATACTTTAACCCAAGGTTCCTAGGGGTATTGTAAGGATACCTCAATAGAAAGATTCCGGAAAAACGACGTTTTCACGTTAGTCGCAAGGCAAAAACCTAAGGTGTTCTTCAACTTTGAAGTTGGAACTTGAAGAGGAGTTCTTCACAAGCTTCTAAGGGTTTCTTGGAGTGGATTGGAACGTCAAGAAGAGGAGCTAAAGTTGCTAAGGATCGACTTTAAATCTTGGATTGGATTTGGGCTTATTGAGGTATAAATCTTCGTCTTACTATTGTGATTGAAGATTCCATGTTATGATAAGTTAGAAGTGATCATGTGATATATATTATGAAGATTGATAAGTGTTATGGAATTATGAAAGCCAAAATCCGAAACTAGCATGTTTAGCGATAAGATTGTAATTCAATTTAATTGTTAGTTTTAGTCGTCGCATGTTATGTAAAGAAGTGATTATAGTTGTTAAGATTGGTTGCGACTATATAACATGTTTGAATAACAACTTGGATTGAAAAGGAATTGGAAAAGGAAATGGGAAATGACTACTTGTTGTTATATTGTAAAATTGCCGAAATGGTCTAGAATTTTGGAATATTTTGGCAGCTTGTGGCGCTTTTACGCTGTTTTAGACTAGTATATATGCATAAATTGGGTGGTTATATATATGATTAATGTGGTAGAATTGGCTAGTGAAAGTCCTAAGGTATAAAGGTGAAAAAGGGTGCAAAGAGGCTTCATATCTTATCCTAAATATTGATGAAATTATGGAATGTTTTGTATACATGGTGGGGCAGAATTTTACACGTCCTGTTAAGGCGTGTAATCCCCTTTGGTTAGCTGAATTGTTGAGCCTTAAATGTGGCGTTTGGTTATTGATTTTTGGGCCTTGAAAAAGGTGGAAAAGTATGTAGAACCAAAGGAAGTGCTGCCCGATTTTCCGTAGAATAAGAGACCTTACACTTAGTATGATTCTACGTTAAAAAGCTAGGAGTTGATAGACATGTTATGATTAATATAGGTTGAAGTACTACGAGTAGCGTATTCTACTTGAAGGGTGGAAAAGCTAGCAAGGATAAAGTACTTAGGAGCATTTTGCTACTTGTCGATAATCGTCGCGAGGTATGTGAACCTCTTCCTTCTTTTGGCATGATCCTACGTATGAAATAGCCATGTGATATTATTTCATGATTTCTTCTACTCTTAGAAGTTAAGGGGTATTCACGTTGTTGATTCTAAGTTAAAGGTATGTCTAAGTTATCCTAAGTCCTTACAAAGTCTTATGGGGGATGTTGGTAAGAAGTGTTAGGAAGTTATGAAGTGTGAATTAAAGCTTTGTGCCTTGATTTAATTGAAGTAAGTAAGTTGATTTTATGTTTGAAAATGACTTGAATTTATATGTGAAAAGGGGATTGATTTTAAAAGTGGAAGTTATATGATTTTAAAGAGAATAAGCTACTTGGTTTTGGAAGTGTATGAAACTTTATTTTTCAAGATTATGAGACTTGATTTCTAAAGTGTAGATGACATGATTGTATAAGTATAAGTAAATGGACTTTAAAGAATGTATGTTATGAAGTTTTAAGACTATGAACTTTGATTTTCTTTAAAGGATTATGAAACTTTATTTTTCAAGTTATGGGACTTGATTTATAAAGTATAAGCGACATGATTTTAAAGAGTATATGATACGAGGTTTTAAGACTATAAGCCTTGATTTTATAAGTGGAAATGACTTGATTTAAAAAGTATGGCTTCTTGATCTATTTCAAAAGTTAAGAAGATTGATTTCAAAAGAGTATGTAACTTGAGTTTTAAAAAGAAGAATTTATTGATTTAAAGGAGAGGGAGTGACATGATTCTTTTATAAGTATGTATGTACGTAGTATTTTTGGGTTTAGTTTCCCTAATTTTGCAAGAATAAAAGTGTCTTAAGTTCTCTAAAATAAAAGGTTGTTATAATAGCTTTATGGAAAGTTGTTATAACGACTTAAGAAGAAGTGAAACGATGGTTTAAAAATGTTATGTAAGGAAAATCACACCGAGCCTACAAATAGGCCGGATTATGTTATGAGGTACACCGAGCCTACAAATAGGTCGGATTATGTTATGAGATACACCGAGCCCACAAATAGGCCGGATTATGTTATGAAATACACCGAGCCTACACATAGGCCGGATTACGCCATATTACCCCGAGCCTACACATAGGCCGGGTTACGTCATCTTACACTGAGCCCCACAGGCGGGCCGGATTATGCTACATGATTCCACAGTACACCGAGCCCCACTTTAAAGAGAAAGATCCCAATACTTTAAACCAAGGTTCCTAAGGGTATTGTAAGGATATCTCAATAGAAAGATCCCGGAAAAGCTACATTTTTACATTAGTCGCAAGGTGAAAACCTAAGTCGTTTTCATAGTTTTGTTTGGAGATTGATGGAAAGTTGTTTGTGAACTTCTAAAGGCTTCAAATAGCGGATTAGAGCGTCAAGGAAAGGAGCTAAGTTGCTAAGGAGCGACTTCGGATCATGAAGTTGGATTAAGGCTTGTCAAGGTAACACTCTTGTCCTCTTAAGTGATTGAAGATTACTTATTGTTGTAGTTATATATATAAACAAGCTTGAGGTGTATATAATGGAGATTGAAAGGTTAGAAAATATTTGGAAGAAATCCGAAAGTTACATGTTTAGCCTTTGAGATTGAAATTCAATTTGGTTATTAGTTTAGTCGTCGTATGTTATATAAAGAAGGGATTGTAGTTGTTATTATCGATTGCGGCTATATAACATGTTAGACTAAATAACTTGGATTGAAAAAGAATTGAAAAAGACTTTGTGTTGTTGTACATTGTTAGCCGAGAATGACATTGAAATATTGGACTATTTTTTATATCAATTGTGGGGCAGAATTTTACACGTCCTGTTAGGCGTGTAATCCCCTTTTGTTAGCTATATTGTTGAGCCTTAAATGTGGCATGTTTGGTTATTGAATTCGGGCCTTGAAAAAGGTGGAAAAGTACGTAGAAACAAAGGAAGTGCTGTCCAATTTTCCATAGAATAAGTGACTTTACACTTAGAATATTCTACGTTTGAAACTAGAAGTTGATAGACGTATTATGGTCATTATATGTTGACATACTACGTACGACATATTGGACTTAGCAAGTTGATTGAACCGGAGAGGTATGTCGAACTTTTCTTATCTCTTGAGCATGAATAGTTATAAATGTATAAGTACGGTAGACGTACGAGATTTAAATGAATTTAGTTTCATTTGATATCCTTGACTTGTTTTAAGAATGTCCAAGTTGGTTGAGTTAGAGAATTAACTCACTTGTTGTAAAGGTTAAAGAGGTCTTAGTTTCTAAAGCATAAAGTTAGTATAACGGCTTTATGAGAAGTTGGTTATAACAACTTTATGGGAAGTTAAAAGAATGGTTTATTCTAGTAATATAAACAAGGATAAATGACTTGAAATAAAGAAGGACAAATATTGATTTAAAGGCATCAATAGCTTAAAGTTTTACAGTAAAAGTCAATTGGTTTAGAAACCTATAAATATACTTCTAAAGGTATAGTGACTTGTCTTGAAAAGTAGATATGACTCGATACTACGGGTATTAGTAACTTGGGATTTTTATATGAAAAAGAGTCATTTAAAAGAATAGAAGTACGTAGTACTTTGGGTTAAATTCCCGGATTTTTCATGATATGATAGTGTCTTAAGTTAAATGAAATGAGAGTGCATGCTAATTAAGTCTAATAAGAAGTTAGAGGATTTCTTAACTTGCTTATGATATTTATTATAAGCCGGTGGTGCTTATGTTATGTATGATAGCTGGTTGTCCTAGTGATATATTGTTCATCACGGGGTCATTCCCCGGGCTTGTTGCATTTGCATGTTCCGTGGATTTGCTCCCCACGATGCGAGAAATACCTCATGCGAGTCCGTAGGGCTATGCAGGTGAAATAGTCCCATGCGGGACGGACCAGTCCTATGCGAGGCGGATGACCTCATTGCGGGTCCACATGACCTATGCGGGTGAAATAGTCCCAGGAGTAGGATTGCTTAATGATACTACGGGCGGGTGGCCCTAATTCGATCATGAGCCTCCTATTTTTATGCAGTAAAGTATACTCTTGTTTACTCTCATTGTTAGTAAGGCACAATTACTGTTAATTTGATTATCATACATGTCTCCAACTTTATTTTAGACTTATGATGTAAATTACAGTATTTCCAGTTTTACATACTTGGTACATATTTTGTAATCGATCCCTTTCTCTGGGGCTGCTCATGCCGCAGTAGGTAAGGTGTTGTGGATTCTCACTCTACGATCATCGATCGCTGTAAGCTCCATTTCTCCGGAGGCTTGTCTTTTGGTACGGTTTCCCTGATGTTGTAAATTTATGTACATTCAGGGGTATGGCGGGGCCCTGTCCCGTCACAATTGTTATTCTTAGAGGTCTGTAGTCATATCTTGTGGATTGGGTTGTAAGAACAAAGATGTAACTGTTTCTTTTTTGGGTTATGTATATTTTTCGGAAGGTGGCTTTATCGGCTAGCCTGTTGATATTTACTGTCTAGTATTTTATGAGTTTATGTATGTTTCGTTACTATTCTCTGATGTATACCTGTAAGGGGTGCCCAGGTAGGGCACCAGTCGTGGGCCCGGGATCGGGTCGTGACAAAAGTGGTATCAGAGCAGTTAGTCCTCGGAAAGTGTCTACAGACCGTATCTAGCAGAGTCTTGATTATCGGTGTGTTGTGCACCACATCTATAATCAGGAGGCTGTAGGACATTTAGGATTGGTTCCATTCTTCCCTCTCTGAGATCGTGCAGTAGAGCTGTCTTATTATGTTGAATCCTCTCTGACCTATTCTTATGTATCAGTTATGCCTCCACGGAAGGCGACCAGAGCCCAGAAGGGCAAGGAAGCAGCAGGAGATGCTAGTGGTACACATAGGGTTACTAGGACTCAGACCCAGACTATGCCGGAGGTTGTGGTCCGGTCGGCGAGTTCAGCCACGCCGACAGTATTAGAGGTGTCGAGAGCGGTCGTAGCTCTAGAGGTTCCGATACCTAAGCCTCCAGTTCCGCAGCCAGGGGCAGAGTATATAGATTATGGAGAGCAAATCAGGTTATTGACTAGCAAAGTGGCAGGGCAGCGCCGACAGGAGCAGGTAGCTAACCCTAGAGCCGACAGTTTGAGGATTCGAGATTTTTTGGGTTGTAATCCACCCGAGTTCTATGGTTCGAGATCTGAGGATGATCCTCAGGAGTTCATTAGGCAGATACATCGGACTATGCAGGTACTTAGGGCCTCGAGACAGAGTCAGTTGTGCTAGCTTCTTAACGGTTACGCGATATTGCGTTGAACTGGTTTGAGTCATGGGAGCTGTCTGACTGGGTGTTCAAAGATTGTCCGGTGTTCATACACAGTCGTCAGACCCTAGCAGACTTGATAGAGTTGGAGATGACATATTTTGACGTCATTATGGGTATGGATTGGTTGGTTTCTTGTTATGCCAACGTTGATTGTAGAGACAGGTTGGTCCGATTCCAGTTTCCCGTTGAGCCGGTTATTGAGTGGAAGGACAATACAGCATCGCCGAGGGGTAGGTTTATTTCTTACCTCAAGGCTAGGAAGATGGTGCAGAAAGGGTACATCTATCATCTGGTACGGGTATTCGATACAGAGGCTGAGGTACCGCTTCTTCCGATCCGGTGGTTAGAGAGTTTCCGGATGTATTCCCAGATGATCTCCCAGGTATCCCTCCAGAGAGGGAGATTGAGTTTTGTATTGATATGTTGCCAGACACTCGACCTATATCTATTCCGCCGTACCGGATGGCACCTGCTGAGTTGAGGGAGTTGAAGGACTGATATGCGATTTATACACACGCTTAACGCAAGTGCACGTATCATTACAAGTAATATAGTCTAGGTAAGACCGAATATCGTCCTCAGGGACTGGTTTTCAAGTACCGATTATCTATGCTTTAGTTTCTATTTGGTTAACGTTAATTGGGTTGGAATTCTAAACTAATAATGCAGGAAATAAACTAATTATGAAAATACTTTGATTTAAATCAGTTATGATGGAGAATTAGGGCTTCCAAGATCATCAACTATCCACTCTATTCAATCCTTAATACAATTAGACTAACTTCTTCTTCTACGTTAAGATAGCAGGTTAACTAGACCATTTTATACTCATGTTAATGTAATATAAACACTCAACCCAATGGAGAACCCTTTTATCTTTCGATGACAAGATTGACTACAAAGGAGGATTAAGAGCAATAACCTATTAAGCTACATAAGTATCGGGGTACTTTCGTCCACGATTTAAACCTATGTTTATTCAACTATAGCATATTCACAATCTCCCCTTTCGGATTTCTATTAGAACTCATATAAGTGATGATAACTAGTGATCAGTTAATTATCACGCAATCAAAACAACTATTGAATAAATCTTAAATAAGTGAAGAAGAAACTAATATATTAATTCATGAATAGAGTTTCAAGTGAATCACAAGAAAATCCCTAATAAAGTAATTAGCTCCTAGCCATTGTCACGCTAAGAACTAATACAATCTCCATACATGAACTGAAATAAACAAAGAAAAGAGAAAGAAAAGAAAATACTTGAAAAGCCTCAATCTTAGCCTCCTAAGTTGTGTTGTATGTACAATGGTTGGAATGAATTCTTCTAATGATGTAGAGACTATTTATAGCCCAAGAATCCTTTAGGTAAAGGGTTATGGATTATGTAGGTAGGAAAAGTTATAGAATCCTTTAGGTAAAGGGTTAAGGATTATGTAGGTAGGAAAACTTATAGAATGTTTTAGGTAAATGGTTAAGGATTACGTAGGTAGGAAAAGTTATCCCTTTTGGACCCTGAAAACATGTCAAATTCGGCCCAAACGTCAAAAATACCATGTCGGCGCTGTGGCCCTGCAGTCGGGCGCCACGGCGCCTGAAACTCAGAGAGTTTTAGACAACTTCTGTGGTCGGCGCCGGTGGCATTTTTTCGGCAGTTCTTCGCTTCATCGTCCAGTTTTCATCCGGGCTTCGTCTGATCTTTTCTATACTTCCCGAGACTTCTTAGACTTCATTTATTGGCCCCTTTAAGTGTGCAATTCCATCTCAATTAAGCCCATTTCATCTTCTTTTCGCCATTTCTCCATTTCTGATCGCTGTGACACAAAAGAAAGGAAACGACCCTAATACTATACTAAACATAAATGAAATGAGTAAACTACTAACTATAAATGACTCAAAAGGTGTATATAAAATACATCGATCAAACATCCCCAAACATAAACTTTGCTCGTCCTCGAGTAAAGCTCAAAAAGATAGAAATAAAGACACGAAAGAAAAGAAAAATGACTCAAAGACACTGATCAATTTGATGCACAATTGTCACTTAGAAAAACATAAAGGTTAGTAGGATAATATGCAGGAACATATAGCATGGATTTTAGCATTCTAAACACTCAAGTCAGATATTTCGCAAATTCAATTTAATCATGCTCAATGGATGTAAAAATACCTAACTATGCATGTCGATTTCAAAATCCTATGGAATGTTTACTTGCTATTCTCCACTAATCATGGATACACATATTAGAGATCTTCAGGGCTTTTCAGGGTTGTAATGTAGGCTTAAGCAGGGGTAGGTAAAAATAGGCATTTTGGCTCAATTTATGTACCATAAGCTCTTTTGCTTTAAATTCTTCCCTTTTCTTTTGATTCTCTTTTTCACTTCATACCTATCTTTCCCCTCTTTTGTTTTGAAAGAATGAGGTGTACGATGAATAGCAGGCACCCCCAAACTTAGGCTTTTGCCTATTTATTTTCCACTGTGGTGCTTCAAAATTGTTCAATCTCTTTTGTCTCTTTTTCAACACTTTATATTTCAATCATCTCAATTTTTTCACTTATGGCACAAATATGGAATTATAGGGTGTCAAAGAAAACTATTATTTTTGGCTCAAAGGGGCTGACTAGGGATACAATTGTAATGTCAGGGATAGACAAAAAATGGTAAGAAAGGGCTAACAAAGAAATGCATGAGTCATCTCCCTAACATGCATATCTTAACTATTTCGCCTCAAATAGCAAGCAAGCAGACACATAGGTTTAATCACTAACAATGCATAAATCAAGCAAGATACCCCAAATAATTTTTGATTTCATGAATTCTTGGCATATCTAACATAAATGTTCAGATGATTGCTTCTAATTCCATTACATTATTCCACTTTACTCCACTAGGCATTTCAAGTAACTACAACATGCATGATCTTAAAAATTATGACTCAAAAAATACTTAAAAAACACACAAAACAAATCATAAAGACTCAAAACAATAAAACAAAATATAAGACACCCCCAAACTTAATCGACACATTGTCCCCAATGTGTGAAGACTAAAAATAGGGACAACTTACTGACACAACACAGCGTTCATAATGGAGGTCTGGGAGGAAAATTCGAATTTGCACTAACTGGTTTCGAACCTTCGCGCCACGCTTGAGATTCGCGCCGTGGCACCCTGATCGCGACTCTCTGAAGTTTCGGCGCCACGACGCTGATTCTGGGCGCCGTGGCGCTGACGACGACTTTTCCTTTTTTTTCAGCGTTTTTGCTCCTTTTTCCTCAGAGTTAGCTTTCAGTCCACCTGTCATCCAACAACACAAAACAAGAACCCAAGACCGTGAGACTGTTCAAGACAAAATAAAACAAACTAAAAACAAAAATCAAACTAACATAATTAAAAACATTGGGTTGTCTTCCAACAAGCGATGTCTTTAACGTCTTTTAGCCGGACGCAGTTAACCTTTACGAGTGCCCATTGGATCCTTCTACGAACTGCTTGCAATCTGCATAGTTATTGTTGCAGGTCTCACTTTTCCTAAAACACCTTTGTCGAATAAGGGCCTCAGATCTAAGATTATCCCCCAAGTACACAAGACATGCTTGTCTTCTAGACTCTCTATAATGTAGGGATCAGTGAGATTCCCAACATCTCTCAACTCTAGGGGGTGCCCTTGATGGTATGGACTTCCTATTTGCGGATCAACAGTGACCGCTGGTGGTATTTCTTTTGCAATAGGTACAGGAAAAAGAATTTCCAAAGAATCCAAAAAAGTGAATAATTGGATCTCAGTAATATTTTCCTTCTCTACACCAACTATCTCGCCAGATTCCTCAACAACTGGGTGTGGTTCAAGTTCCTCAATTTGCTTATCACTTCCCACAACAGTGTCAATAGGCAGACTTTCTTGAAGTGTATTGCTCATCCTATCCATTAGTTGCCCTATTTGTGTCTCCAAATTTCTGAGGGACACTCTTGTCTCAGCCATAAACTGAGTCTGCCACTTGGTGAGTCTGATTATGCCTTCCTGCAACTCATCTAGATCTTCCTCTAGAATCTGTGGGTTAGGCTGCTATTGATCAATTTGCTGCCCCTGATAGAAGTGGTAGTCCATGTGTCCTGATTTTATTTTTATTTTTATTTTATTTTTTCCGTTTTTTTTATAAAACACACGAACTTTACCTGCAAAATAAGAAAAACAACAAAAGATGATAAAAAGATGCTCTCAGAACAAGTTAGAAACTTGTTCTTGGAGCAACCAAATTAGAAAGAAGAATAGATAAATCGATATTGAAAGTACGCCAGTCCCCGACAACGGCGCCAAAAACTTGATGCGCGATTTATACACACGCTTAATGCAAGTGCACGTATCATTACAAGTAATATAGTCTAGGTAAGACCGAATATCGTCCTCAGGGACTGGTTTTCAAGTACCGATTATCTATGCTTTTGTTTCTATTTGGTTAACGTTAATTGAGTTGGAATTCTAAACTAATAATGCAGGAAATAAACTAATTATGAAAATACTTTGATTTAAATCAATTATGATGGAGAATTATGGCTTCCAAGATCATCAACTATCCACTCTATTCAATCCTTAATACAATTAGACTAACTTCTTCTTCTACGTTAAGATAGAAGGTTAACTAGACCATTTTATACTCATGTTAAGGTAATATAAACACTCAACCCCAATGGAGAACCCTTCTATCTTTCGATGACAAGATTGACTACAAAAGAGGATTAAAAGCAATAACCTATTAAGCTACACAAGTATCGGGGTACTTTCGTCCACGATTTAAATCTATGTTTATTCAACTATAACATATTCACAATCTCCCCTTTCGGATTTCGATTAGAACTCATATAAGTGATGATAACTAGTGATCAGTTAATTATCAAACAATCAAAACAACTATTGAATAAATCTTAAATAAGTGAAGAAGAAACTAATATATTAATTCATGAATAGAGTTTCAAGTGAATCACAAAGAAATTCCTAATAAAGTAATTAGCTCCTAGCCATTGTCACGCTAAGAACTAATACAATCTCCATACATGAACTGAAATAAACAAAGAAAAGAGAAAGAACAGAAAATACTTGAAAAGTCTCCAATCTTAGCCTCCTAGGTTGTGTTGTATGTACAATGGTTGGAATGAATTCTTCTAATGATGTAGAGACTATTTATAGCCCAAGAATCCTTTAGGTAAAGAGTTAGGGATTATGTAGGTAGGAAAAGTTATAGAATCCTTTAGGTAAAGGGTTAAGGATTATGTAGGTAGGAAAAGTTATAGAATCTTTTAGGTAAAGGGTTAAAGATTATGTAGGTAGAAAAAGTTATCCCTTTTGGACCCTGAAAACGTGTCAAATTCGGCCCAAAACGTCAAAAATACCGCGTCGGCGTCGTGGCCCTGCAGTTGGGCGCCACGGTGCCTGAAAATCAGAGAGTTTTGGACAACTTCATTAGTCGGCGCCGCGGCGCCGGTGGCTTTTTTCGGCAGTTCTTCTCTTCATCGTCCAGTTTTCATCCGGGCTTCGTCTGATTTTTTCTATACTTCTCGGGACTTCTTAGACTTCGTTTATTGACCCCTTTAAGTGTGCAATTCCATCTCAATTAAGCTCATTTCATCTTCTTTTCGTCATTTCTCCATTTCTGACCGCTGTGACACAAAAGAGAGGAAAACGACCCTAATACTATACTAAACATAAATGAAATGAGTAAAATACTAACTATAAATGACTCAAAATGTGTATATAAAATACACCGATCAAGGACCAGTTGAAAGATTTGCTGAAAAAAGGCTTTATTAGGCCTAGTATTTCTCCCTGAGGAGCACTGGTTTTGTTTGTTAAAAAAAAGGATGGGACGCTGCGTATGTGTGTTGACTACAGACAGCTGAATAAGGTAACCATCAAGAATAGATACCCCCTCCCCAGGATTGATGATTTGTTTGACCAGTTTCAGGGTGCGAGGTGTTTCTCCAAGATAGACATGCGGTCCGGTTATCATCAGGTGCGAGTTAGAGAGGTAGATATCCCGAAGACTGCATTCAGAACCCGATATGGACACTATGAGTTCAGGGTGATGTCTTTCAGTTTGACTAACGCTCCAGCGGTATTTATGGATTTGATGAACTGGGTGTTCAAGCCATTTTTGGATACGTTTGTTATAGTATTCATTGATGATATCCTGGTTTACTCTCGCACAGAGCTGAAGCATGCATATCACTTGAGGATGGTACTTGGGGTCCTCCGGAGCCGACAGTTGTACGCTAAGTTCTCCAAGTGTGAGTTTTAGTTGGCCTCAGTGGCATTCTTGGGGCACATTATCGAGGCTGACGGTGTTCAGGTTGAAACGACAAAGATTGAGGCGGTCAAGACTTGGCCGAGACCTACTACTCCGACTGAGGTGCGCAGCTTCTTGGGGCTGGCAGGTTATTATCGTAGGTTTGTGGAGCAGTTCGTTTCGATATCAGCACCATTGACTAGGCTGACTCAGAAAGAGGCCAAGTTCCAGTGGACGGAAGCTTGTGAGAGGGGCTTCCAGTTACTGAAGGAAAATGTCACGACCCGACCCCGGGCCCGTGACTGGTGCCCTACCTGGGCACCCTTACAGGTATATATCAGAGATAATCAGCGAAACATACATAAACTTAACAATTTATAAATAATAGGCTAGCCGATAAGGCTACCTCCCGTGATATATACAAATCTAAAAGCAGTTACCTCAAATTTTTGTTTTTATAAAGTGACCCACAAGATACGACTACAAACCTCTAAGAGTTTACATAACAACTGTGACGGGACAGGGCCCCGCCATACCCCTGAATGTACAAAATTCTACAACCTCAGGGAACCGTACCAAAAGACAAAGCCTCCGGAGAATGGAGCTTTCAAGAAGCGGCGGTGATCACAGAGTGCGGATCAGCAAGCTATGTACGTCAACCTGCGGCATTAACGCAGCCCCCCGAAGGAGGTCAGTACAACATGTACCAAGTATGTAAAACTGAAAGTACTGTAATTTAAATCATAATAGTCTAAAAAAAATTAAGCTGAAGACATGTATGATAATCCAATTAACAGTACACTGTGCCTTACCGAAGTGAAAGTAATGAAAGTCAGTTTTACCTTGTACCGCCTGTTTCAACATATGAACGATAGTCACACCAGGGCTATGAACACCAGCCCTCAAATATCAAAACGCGCCCGTGGGATCCCCCACCACTGCCGACCGCTATGTATAAAAGTTAACCATGTGACGCGCCCGTGGCATCCTACCTCACTGTCGGCGTACACACATACAATACATATATACATATATCCTCTGCCCGTGGAATCCCCCGTCACTTCCGACAGCCGTAAGAGTAAAATACAACCATGTGACGCGCCCGTGGCATCATACCTCACTGTCGGCGTACACACATAGAACACATATATACCTATATATATCTCATGCCCGTGGAATCCCTCATCTCGGGTACATGACTTCATGGGAAGCTAATCCATGGAGTAATAATCATATATAACATGCCCGTGGAATCCCTCATCTCGGGTAGATGTCTTCATGGAGAGCTAATCCATGGAGTAATAATCATATATAACATGCCCGTGGAATCCCTCATCTCGGGTACATGTCTTCATGGAGAGCTAATCCATGGCGTAGTAATCATATATAACATGCCCGAGGAATCCCTCATCTCGGAGTAATAATAGCATCCGGGAATTTAACCCGCATCCTGGTCGCATGCCACGGAATCACTCATCGTATAAGCATGTCCAAGGATCAATCACAATGGAAGCATACCCGTGGAATCCTACATCACTGTCGGTACGTCCAGGTAAACTCGTACTAAGACAATGGAAGCATACCCGTGGAATCCTCCATCACTGTCGGTACGTCCAGGTAAATTCATAACTAAGACAATGAAAGCATACCCGTGGAATCCTCCATCACTTTCGGTACGTCCAGGTAAATTCATAACTAAGACAATGGAAGCATAACCGTGGAATCCTCCATCACTGTCGGTACGTCCAAGTAAATTCATAACTAAGACAATGGAAGCATACCCGTGGAATTCTCCATCACTGTCGGTACGTCCAGGTAAATTCATAACTTCTTTAGACTTTCATTAACATACAAAATGGATCTCATTTTATGACCTTAAGGCACTTTCATATCACTTAATCAAGTCCAGGGAATTTAACCCGAAGTACTATGTACTTCTATTCTTTCAAAAGATCCTATTTTCACATAAAACCTCAAGATACTAACACCCGTAGTATCAAGGCTTATCTACATTTCAAACAGGCCACTACACTTTTAGAAATATGCTTCTGGCTTCTAAATCAAGTGACCCTCATTTAAACTTTAAGCAATTGATGCCTTTAAATCAAACTGCCCTTCTTAGTTTCAATTCTTTCATCTATGTTTACCTTATTCGAGAAAAACCATTTCTTTAACCTTCCATAAAGTTATTATAACCAACTTCCCATAAAGCCGTTATACTAACTTTATGCTTTAGAAACTAAGACATTCTTATCCTTTCATAAGTCCGTCATAACTAACCTCCCATAAGGCCGTTATAACTCCTTATGTCTTGGACAACTTCGTTCTTTATATGACCAAGAGACTTGTACTTCAAATCAAGTTACACAACTTTCAAAATACTTCAAGTCTCATAACTTTAGAAGACGAATTTCTTAACTTAGAAAACAAGTTCTTATCTTTGTAATAGTCCAGAATCAATACTTTCAAATCAAGTATTCCATACTTTTTCACACTAAGAAGTCCTGGTCTACCCCATTAGAATAAACCATTCTTATAACCTTTCCTCAAGAACAAGTGAGTTAATTCTCTAACTCAACCGACTAGGCATTCTTAAAACAAGTCAAGTATACCAAACTAATTTACTTCATTTAAATCACGTACGTCTACCGTACTATACAGTTATAACTACTCATGCTCAAGAGATAAGAAAGTTTCCACATACCTCTTTGGTTAATCCACTTGCTAACTTGAATGTGCCGCACGTAGTATGTCAACCTAAAATGACCATAATACGACTATTAGTTTCTAGCTTCAACGTAGAATATTCTAATTGTAAAGTCCCTTATTCTACGGAAAAAATTGGACAACACTTCCTTTGTTTCTACGTACTTTTCCACCTTTTTCAAGGCCCGAATTCAATAACCAAATGCCACATTTAAGGCCCAACAATTTAGCAATACACAGAGGATTACACGCCTAACCGGACGTGTAAAATTCTGCCCCACAATTCATTTTAGACAATCCAATTAGTTTAAGGCAACTCCTTGGCTACATCATGCTCACATATCATCTTTTTCAAATCCTTTTAATCCAACTCGTTATTCCAACATGTTATATCAATCATAACCAATTATATACACTTCTATAAAAACTTTGCCCAATTACACTGATCATCTTTTCATAATACGTCGCGTCTTTTAACGACTGCACGAACAAGGTGGTCATTTCGCTCTCTGCCATTGGAGGTTGGACCTTTGCTGCTTCCGGCCGCCACCTCAGGGCGTATTCCCTAAAAGTTTCTGTGGATTTCTTTTCAAGTTTCACATGCTCATTTCTTAACTACTATAACTTGTAATCTTCAATTACATAAGAAGGTGAAGATTTAACTCAAGAAGCCCTCTTTCTGAAATCTTCTTCACTTTAAAATCACCCACACGAACCCTCTACAAGCTTGCCAACATTTTTCCTTCTTGTTGCCTTTTCAAAAATCTCATCGAGGTTCATCAATTTGAGAGAGAAGAGGGGAATTTTCTTTAGGGAAAACCTTGCAAATGACAAGACTTGGTCCTAAAATAAGACCCTCCTCTGGTCAAAAGATGGGAGGGACACTTGTCACCCTCCCATAGGCCTTTTATCAAAATATCCCCTGATTTTCTCCCATTTTTCGCGGAAAATCCCACCTTGACTCCGCGGCCCTGCAGCCGGCGCCGCGGCGCTGCAACCTCAGAGAATTTTAGAATTATCGGCGCCGCGGCCCTGCTGACGGCGCTGCGACGCCTGCTTGGAAAATCTGTCCTCTGCGTCTGCCCACAGAACTTCTAACGCCCATAACTTCCTACTCTGATGTCCAATAGACGAGCGGTTTGTTGCGTTGGAAACTAGACTCAACGAACTTCATACTAGTCTTTTGAAACACCTCAAAACTTCTAAAGAACTAGGAGATATACTGCTCCAAAGTTGACTGAAAGTCTGCCCACAACATTTTTGCCAACCTATCTTTCCAAATTCAAATATTATTTCCTTTAGTACGTTCTTAACTTATTCTCTTGAATTTACGGGGTGTAACATTCTTCCCCCTTAGAAAAATTCGTCCCCGAATGTTCTTTTAGAGTCAATCTAATATTCCTCGGTACATTCTCGTACTTTACACTTAATGGAACCTTATTATGCCACCTATGGTCCTAAGATACCGCACTCGCATATCCATCCATCCCTGTCAACCAAGAAAACAGATCCCAAGGGTGCACCAACGCTATTTACTCCCATTCAAGGCCTAAAAGGATTCTCTTATCGTACTTCCAACCTACTTCTAGCATACATACATAACCTTAATATTATCCACTCATGACACTCCATCATACCACCACCTTATCAATGCATACAAGTATTTAAAGGGTCAAAGGTGTACCTGAAATCACATAGGCGGG
The DNA here is from genome assembly GCA_029844215.1 of Przewalskia tangutica. Taxonomy (NCBI): domain Eukaryota; kingdom Viridiplantae; phylum Streptophyta; class Magnoliopsida; order Solanales; family Solanaceae; genus Przewalskia; species Przewalskia tangutica. Next base: position 131,177,171 of record CM056720.1, on the reverse strand, counting down.
TCAAAGGACCGCTAAAACTGGAACCTCCACCACGACCTCTATCCTACCGCCGGCATGAACATCCCGCCTAGCTATCAAGGCGAACCCACAATCGATCCAAGAGATCGCTATCCCACTGTCACCTCCGCCTGGACGCCTCTCCAAACGGCCTGGCCGCAAGCATAACAAGCTGTCGACATAGTACGACACTCCCCGAAATGGGATCTACCACAGTAACCACACCGAGGAAAAGGTGGCCTCCTCGCCATCGCCCCTGACACTGTGAACTCGCACCTGAGCCTTGACCGCTCCCAAATATCCCATGGCCAAACCACCGCGGAAGACCGAAGGGGCACTCTGCGTCTGAAATGTAGACCTAGCTCGCCGCACAGGCTGTCCACCCCGAAAGCTATCTCGAAACTCGCCGCCCCGCCTCTGGCCGGATCGACTGGCCGCCCTCTCTCTCTCGCCCTCAATCCTCGTGCATAAGCTCGCATCCGGCAATATCCATACTGGCCGGGCCACTCCTGCATACGCAAGAACCATATAACGGTCTAGCCCCATCACATATCGGTGAACTCGCCCGCCACAATAGTGGCGATACCGCCAATGAGTCAAACCTGTGTTGTACTCACGATGGTCCTCCCATTCTGTCCTCAATGCCAAGAACCTATCCAGCGGGCTCTCCTCGCCTCGTGAGGCAAAAGTGATCGAGGAAGGCTTCCGTGAACTCATCCCAAACACCGGAGGAGCACCCACACCTCTAGACAACTCCCACGACTCAAAACGTTCAACGCAATATCGCTGAACCTGAAGAAGTTAACACAACGGACTCGATCCAAGCCCCGAGCACTGCATAGTCCGGTCAGCACCGCCGACGAACTCCACGAGGATCCTCCTCGGACTCGAACCATAGAAATCGTGGATTACAACTCGAAAGTCCCAATCCTCAAACCGCTTGGCCCTAGGGTTAGCTACTCGCTTCCCGTTGCCACGCTCGCCACAATGCTAGTCAATAACCTGATCTGATCTCCGTAATCCCCATACTGGCCCCTCGGCCGCGAATCGAGGCTCGTGTATCGAATCTATGGGCTACGACACTGCTCGCTCTTATATCGCCGGCGTGGCTGAACTCGCCGACCCGCCCATAACCTCAGGCATAGTCTGGGCCTGAGTCCTAGTAATCCTCTGTGTACCACTAGCAACTCCTGCTTCCGCCTTGCCCTTCTGGGCTCTGGTCGCCCTCCGTGGAGGCATAACTGATACATAAGAATAGGTCAGAGAGGATTCAGCTGTTACACCCCGTAAATTCAAGAAGATAAGATAAGAACATACCACGGTATATAAGATTTGAAAGTGGAAAGATAGGTGGGCAAACATGTGTTGGACGGATTTTGAGTCTACCTTGGAGTGTTGTACCCCAGTTGTTAAGAATTTCAAGGTGTTTAAAAAGCCTAGTGTGTAGTCCGTTAAATCTAGTTCCCAACGCAACAAACCGTTCGTCGATAGGACATCGAAGTCAAAAGTTATGGAAGTTACAAGTTAGGTGCGATCGGGCAAAACAGCGATTTGGTTCAAGTACAGGCCATGTGGCCAGGTTATCTTGGGAGTCGCGGGGTTGTAGCGCGTGGCCAGGAATCTTGGAACTTTTCGAAAGTGGAGCGTCATGGCCCGTGGCAGCTGTGGCCGGCGAGGGATTTTTCACGGTAAGGATGAAAATCGTGGATATTTTGTTAAAAGCCTATGGGAGGGTGACAAGTGTCCCTCCCATCCTTTGACCAGTAAGGCCTATTTTAGGGCCAGTCTTGGAAGACTTGGCCATTTCATCTCAAAACCCTCCCAAGGAAATCCTCTCCTTTCTCTCTAGTTTTCAAGAAACCTTGCCTTAGGGAAATTGTCGAGCGGCAAGAAGGAAAAGTGTGGGTAAACTTGGGAAGCTACCTGTGACGAGTTTGTGGAAAAGAAGTGGAAGAAAGGGGCTTTTGTGGGCTTCTCCAAAGGTAAAAGTTTCCCCTTCTCTTGGATATGGGTTAATACTTGTTATAGTAGTTTAGAAATGAGCATGAGGCTGTTATATTTAAGTTGTATAGATTTGGATCTTTATGTCTTGTTGAAAACTGAAATGGGCATGTTAACCTTAAGATGATAACTTCAATTTGGTTACTAATTTGGTCGTCACATGTTGTAAAGGGGGATTGTAGTTGTTGAAGATGTCTAGGGCTAGATATCATATTAGACCTAAGAACTTGGATTGGAAAAGAGTTGAAAGGGGTTAGTATTGGTTATATTGTTGGCCAAGAATGGCATGGAAATTATTGGTTTATTTTGTGTTGTTGTGGGGCGGAATTTTACACGTATTAGGAAGCGTGTAATCCCCTTGTATTTGCTGAATTAATTGAGCCTTAAATGTGGCGTTGGTTATTGAATTCCGGCCTTGAAAAAGGTGGCATAGTAAGTGGAAACAAAGGAAGTGCCGTCCAAATTTCCGTAGAATGTAGGGACCTTGCACTTAGTTTATTCTACGTTCGAAGCTAGAGTTTGATAGACGTTTTATGACCCTTATAGGATTGAAGTACTACGAGTAGCATATTCTACTTGGGGATAAGATCGCTGAGCATTTTGCTAACCGTCGATAATCGTCGCGAGGTATGTGCTTCTTCTTATCCTCTTCAGCATGATTATTTGTGAAATATATAGTGCAGTAGATGCACGTGTGTTAAAGGAATTTGATTTCCCTTGTTGTGCCTTTGACTTGATATGAAGTGTAAAGGTCTTGATTGTTTGAAAAAGTAGGAAAATCTTATTCGTTAGTAATGGGTACTCGGTGGTTAAAGAATAAGCCCTCTTGGTCTCATAAGGGCTTATAGTTGTAATTGGTTGGTTTAAAACATAAAGTGTTATAACGGCTTTATGGGAAGTTTGTTATAACCACTTTATGTAGGTAAAAAAATGGTTTGTTGATTTCAAAGGATGAGAGACTTGACTTATAATTGACCTAAATGATGTTGAAAAGTGTGAAACCTCATTCGTGAGAAATGAGTACTTGGTTTTTAAAAGAATAATGTTACATAAATTTCGGAAATGGGAATAAGAATCGAACAAGCCAATGCAGCGTTAATAAAGGAAAAAGTAATGACAATTAGTTATATTAAAACCAGTAGAAACCTCCATCTGCATAGAAGCTAAGATAAGACAAAATTGTATTACATTTCCTAGATCATGACTGCTCTAATAAGAATTATTGTAATCAAGTTTCGATCTTCTTAAAAATTCCAAAGTAAGGAACTCGATTTCTAAAAAGAAAAGAGACTTAAGAATTCGAAGTGTTTTGGTTTAAAAGAAAGGCATGGTTTTGTCTTGACTTGTTTTAAAACATAAAGTGTTATAATAGCTTTATGGGAAGTTAGTTATAACGACTTTATGGAAAATAAAGAAATGGATTCATTATTGGATTTAGAATGGTAACTTGATTTTGGGAAAAGAGAAGTAACTTGTTTTCAAATATTGAACTCTTTGTGATGGAAAAACATAAGTGGCTTGGTTATAAAAGGTAGGAGTACCTTGATCTTAAAGGGGTTAGATACTTGGGTCTTAATGGTATACTTGACGTTGTGTTAAGGAGTGTTTAAAGTACCTTGAGTTGTGTGTAACTTGCCTATGCTTGGTTGAGATAGTCTTGTTGTACAAGGGTTTGATTGTGCTATCGAGTCTCTCGATGGAGGGCTGGTTATTGGTTATTTTTTTGGACATACTGACACGTTGGGTAGCCCACGGGTATGCTTCCACAGTGAGTATTCTCTTGTTATTTGTTTGGACATACTGACACGTTGGGTAGCCCACGGGTATGCTTCCACAGTGAGTATTCTCTTGTTATTTGTTTGGACATACCGACACGTTGGGTGGCCCACAGGTATGCTTCCACAGTAAGTTTTATCTTGTTAGTTGTTTGGACATACCGACACGTTGGCCCACGTATGCTTCCACGTGGATTGTTATCTTGTTATCTCCTTTGGGCATACCGACACGTTGGATGGTCCACGGTATGGGCCCACTAGACGGTTCCAGGGCCATGCTTATACCGAGTGAGATGCCGGCATGCGCCATGCGGGTTAAATTCCCGTTGTATTTGAGTGATGATTTCACGCACGAGTCCTCGACTTGACATGATCGCTTATATGTTGTATCAGTAGTTTGGTTATCATACATGTCTCCACTTTATATAGACTATTATGATTTCATTTACGATTTTTCGCCACATACTTGGTACTGTATCGACCTCTTCGGGGCCGCGTTCATGCCGCAGTTGAGGTACATAGCTGGCGATCCGCACTCTTAGGATCGCTGTTCGGTTCTCGGAAAGCTCCATATCTCCTAAGCTTGTCTGTGGTACGGTTCCTCAGTGGTAGACTTTTGTATATTCAAGGGCATGGCGGCCCCGTCCCGTCATCACGCTTTAAAATTCTAGAGGTCAGAATAACACTGTTGGGCGAGTTTGTGGGATGTAACTGCTCAAGTTTTCATTTATGTACAAAAAGGTAAACTGCAGGTTAGCTTGCTTTTCTTATTTCACCGCTTTCTTTCATGAGTTTTTATTTCACGGTTTTTCTCGATGTTGTATCACTAGGGTGCCGGTAAGGCACCGCCACGCCCGGATCGGTCGTGACATCACCTAGTAGAATTTCATCGCACGATCTCGAGAGAGAAGAATGGAAACCAATCCTAAATGCCCCGTGATCCTCCCGATTATAGATGTGCACAACACACCGATAATCAAGACTCTACTAGACACGGTCTGTAAACACTTTCCGAGGACTAACTGCTCTGATACCACTTTTGTCACGACCCGACCCCGGACACGCGACTGGTGCCCTACCTGGGCACCCTTACAGGTATATATCAGAGATAATTAGAGGAACATACATAAACTTAACAATTTATAAATAATAGGCTAGCCGATAAGGCTACCTCCCGGGATATATACAAATCTAAAAGCAGTTACCTCAATTTTGTTTTTATAAAGTGACCCACAAGATACGACTACAGACCTCTAAGAGTTTACATACCAACTGTGACGGACAGGGCCCCGCCATACCCCTGAATGTACAAAAGTCTACAACCTCAGGGAACCGTACCAAAAGACAAAGCCTCCGGAGAATGGAGCTTTCCAAGAACTGAGCAGTGATCCTAGAGTGCGGATCAGCAAGCTATGTACCTCAACCTGCGGCATGAACGCAGCCCCCCAAATGAGGTCAGTACAACATGTACCAATTATGTAAAACTGAAAGTACTGTAATTTAAATCATAATAGTCTAAAAAAAATTAAGTTGAAGACATGTATGATAACCCAATTAACAGTACACTATGCCTTACCGAAGTGAAAGTAATGAAAGTCAGTTTTACCTTGTACCGCTTGTTTCAACATATGAACGATAGTCACATCAGGGCTATGAACACCAGCCCTCAAATAACAAAACGCGCCCGAATGCCTTTTATCAAAATATCCCCTGATTTTCTCCCCTTTTCCGCGGAAAATCCCGCCTTGGCGCCGCGGCCCTGCAGCCGGCGCCGCGGCGCTGCAACCTCATAGAATTTCAGAATTATCGGCACCGCGGCCCTGCTGACGGCGCTGCGACGCCTTCTTGGAAAATCTGTCCTCTGCGTCTGCCCACAGAACTTCTAACGCCCATAACTTCCTACTCCGATGTCCAATCGATGAGCGGTTTGTTGCGTTGGAAACTAGACTCATCGAACTTCATACTAGTCTTTTGAAACACCTCAAAACTCCTAAAGAACTAGGAGATATACCACTCCAAAGTTGACTGAAAGTCTGCCCACAACATTTTTGCCAACCTATCTTTCCAAATTCAAATCTTATTTCCTTTCGTACGTTCTTAACTTATTTTCTTGAATTTACGGGGTGTAAGAGAAAAGTTGACGACGGTTCCAATTCTTACTCTTCCCGAGGGGTTAGAGGGCTATGTGATTTATTGTGATATCTCGGGTATCGGGCTAGGGTGCGTATTGATGCAGTACGACAAGGTTATAGCCTATGCTTCCCGGCAGCTACGGAAGCATGAGAGGAATTACCCTACTCACGACTTAGAGTTACCCGCAGTTATTCATGCCTTGAAGATTTGAAGACATTATTTATACGGGGTTCATGTGGATATTTATACAGACCACAAGAGCCTCCAGTACATCTTCAGGCAGAGGGAGCTGAACTTGCGGCAGAGACGGTGGTTAAAGTTGCTGAAGGATTATGATGTTGATATCCTATACCATCCGGGAAAGGCCAACGTGGTTGCAAATGCTTTGAGTCGTAGATCTATGGGGAGTCTGTCAGAGGTACAACCAGATAGACAGGACATGGTCTGTCAGTTTCATCAGCTAGCGAGCCTTGGGGTTCGGTTGGTCGATACCGATGATAGTGGGGTACGGGTCCGAGAGGTTGCCGAGTCTTCCATCATTGAGAATGTGAAGAGGCGACAATATGAGGATCCAGTTCTGATACGGTATCGAGATACAACTCTTCGATAGGAGAAGAGTTTATTTGAGGTAGTGCCTGATGGGGTGCTAAGATACGAGAGCAGATTGTGTGTTCCCGATGTTGCAAGACTTCGTCAGCAGATTCTGGCGGAGGCACACAGTGCCCGTTACTCTATTCATCCGGGGTCGACTAAGATGTACCATGACCTCAAATGTATATATTGGTGGGATGGCCTGAAGAGGGACGTAGCAGAGTTTGTTGCTCAGTGTCTGAATTGTCAGCAGGTCAAAGTTGAACACTAGAAGCCCGGTGGGCTATTGCAGGCGATTGATATTCCGACATGGAAGTGGGAGGTGATCAACATGGATTTTGTTACAGGGTTACCTCGTACTCAGAGGAAGTGTGATTCCATCTGGGTTATTATAGATGCATCGACGAAATCAACCCACTTTCTTCCATCAGACTATGTATTCTACCGAGGATTATGCTAGATCAGATATCGTGAGATTGTGAGACTGCACGGAGTTCCTATATCTATCATATCAGACCGAGGAGCCCAGTTTACGGCTAACTTCAGGAGGTCTTTCCAGAAGGGGTTAGGGACACAGGTGAGTCTCGCACTGCGCTTCATCCTCGTGATCGGACAGCAGAGCGTACTTATCCGCATACACGAGGATATACTACGCCCGTTATTGACTTCAGGGGTAGCTGGGAGGATCATTTTCCTCTTGTTGAGTTTGCATATAACAACATCTACCATTCTATTATTCAGATGGCGCCATACGAGGCTTTGTATGGGCGGAAGTGTAGGTCGCCGCTTGGTTGGTTCGACGTGGGCGAGGTTCAGTTAGTTGGCCCATACTTGATTCAGCAGGCTGTGGATAAGGTGAAGCTTATCCAGAAGAGACTATTAGCAACTCAGAGTCGGCAGAAGTCTTATGCAGATAATCGGCGTCGACACTTCGAGTTTCAGGTTGACGATTGGGTCTTCTTGAAGGTATCACCCATGAAGGGTGTGATGAGATTCAGAAAGAAGGGGAAACTTAGCCCAAGGTACATTGGGCCTTATCAGATCGTCCGTAGAGTAGGCAAGGTTGCCTATGAGTTGGAACTGCCGTCCGACTTGGAGGCAGTACATCCGGTCTTCCATGTTTCTATGTTGCGGAAGTGTATCGGAGATCCATCGAGAGTCTTCCCAGCTAGTAATGTCCAGGTGACAGAGGGTTTATCGTATGAGGAGAGTCCCATAGCGATACTCGATCGCCAGGTCAGGCGACTGCGGACCAAAGATGTGGCTTCCGTTAAAGTCTTGTGGCGGAATGATAATAGAGAAGAGATGACTTGGGAAGCGGAGGAGGACATGATGATTAAATATCCTCACTTATTCCCTACACCTTCAGGTAATTCATCTCCCTTACTTGTCAGTTTTAATTGAAGTATTTGTTTAAGTGTTGTTATGTGGCCAGATGTGGCATATTTGGTATGTAGGGGTTGTAAAAGGAGACTACGTCCCGGTCTATTAGATTGACTCCGAAGGAACATTCGGGGACGAATATTTCTAAGGGGGGGAGAATGTTACACCCTGTAATTCCAGGATATGTATATAAGAACGTACGTAAGAAAACCGGACTTTAAGATTTGAGACTCGTAGAATTTACCAGAATTATGGAAATGTCGGAAAACGAAACATTATGGATGAATGGGAGGGTGACACATGTCACCCCCACTCTATTGGGCTTGGACGAATTGGACAAGGCCCAAATTGACAAGTCTTGAAATGCCAAGGCTTGACATTGTTGACCAAGTCAATAAGCCCACTTGAGTCTTGATATTTAAATTTCATTCATCCTATCCCCACAAGTGTCTTGATCTTGACCCTCCATTTAATTATATAGTCATCCATGTAGCAAGACAACTCTCTAACACTTAGAAAAAAAACTAGAAAACTTGAGAGTGAGATAGTGTGCTCTCGGGTTAGGCTCCATTTGAAAGAGAAAAATTTCCGTTTGTGGTTCAATAATCCTAATACTTTAAACCAAGGTTCCTAAGGGTATTGTAAGAATCTCAATAGAAAGATCACGGATAAGCTATATTTTTACATTAGTCGCAAGGTGAAAACCTAAGTCGTTTTCATAGTTTTGTTTGGAGATTGAAGGAAAGTTGTTTGTGAACTTCTAAAGGCTTCAAATAGCGGATTGGAGCATCACGGAAAGGAGCTAAGTTTCTAAGGAGCGACTTCAGATCTTGAAGTTGGATTAAGGTTTGTCAAGGTAACAATCTTGTCGTCTTAAGTGATTGAAGATTACTTATTGTTGTAGTTATATATATAAACAAGCTTGAGGTGTATATAATGGAGATTGAAAGGTTAGGAAATATTTGGAAGAAATCCGAAAGTTACATGTTTAGCCTTTGAGATTGAAATTCAATTTGGTTATTAGTTTAGTCGTCGCATGTTATATAAAGAAGGGATTGTAGTTGTTATTATCGATTGCGGCTATATAACATGTTAGACTAAATAACTTAGATTGAAAAAGAATTGGAATAGACTTTGTGTTGTTGTACATTGTTAGCCGAGAATGACATTGAAATATTGGACTATATTTTATATCAATTGTGGGGCAGAATTTTACACGTCCTGTTAGGCGTGTAATCCCCTTTTGTTAGCTACATTGTTGAGCCTTAAATGTGGCATGTTTGGTTATTGAATTCGGGCCTTGAAAAAGGTGGAAAAGTACGTAGAAACAAAGGAAGTGTTGTCCAATTTTCTGTAGAATAAGTGACTTTACACTTAGAATATTCTACGTTTAAAACTAGAAGTTGATAGACGTATTATGGTCATTATAGGTTAACATACTACGTACGGAAAGTGGATTGAACCGGCGAGGTATGTGGAACTTTTCTTATCTCTTGAGCATGAATAGTTATAAATGTATAAGTACGGTAGACGTATGAGATTTAAATGAATTTAGTTTCATTTGATATCCTTGACTTGTTTTAAGAATGTCCAAGTTGGTTGAGTTAGATAATTAACTCACTTGTTGTAAAGGTTAAAGAGGTCTTAGTTTCTAAAGCATAAAGTTAGTATACGACTTTATGGAAAGTTGGTTATGACAACTTTATGGGAAGTTAAAAGAATGGTTTATTCTAGTAATATAAACAAGGATAAATGACTTGAAATAAAGAAGGACAAATATTGATTTAAAGGCATCAATAGCTTAAAATTTTACAGTAAAAGTCACTTGGTTTAGAAACCTATAAATATACTTCTAAAGGTATAGTGACTTATCTTGAAAAGTAGATATGACTTGAAACTACGGGTATTAGTATCTTGGGATTTTTATATGAAAAAGAGTCATTTTAAAGGAATAGAAGTACGTAGTACTTTGGGTTAAATTCCCGGATTTTTCATGATATGATAGTGCCTTAAGTTAAATGAAATGAGAGTGCATGCTAATTAAGTCTAATAAGAAGTTAGGGGATTTCTTAACTTGCTTATGATATTTATGATAAGACGGCGGTGCTTATGTTATGTATGATAGCCGGTTGTGCTAGTGATATATTGTTCATTACAGGGTCATTCCCCGGGCTTGTTGCATTTTCATGTTCCGTGGATTTTCTACCCACGATGCGAGGAATACCTCATGCGAGTCCGTAGGGATATGCGGGTGAAATAGTCCCATGCGGGACGGACTAGTCCTATGCGAGGCGGATGACCTCATTGCGGGTCCACAGGACCTATGCGGGTGAAATAGTCCCAGGAGTAGGATTGCTTAATGATACTACGGGCGGGTGGCCCTAATTCGATCATGAGCCTCCTATTTTTATGCAGTAAAGTATACTCTTGTTTACTCTCATTGTTAGTAAGGCACAGTTACTTTTAATTTGATTATCATACATGTCTCCAGCTTATTTTAGACTTATGATGTAAATTACAGTATTTTCAGTTTTACATACTTGGTACATATTTTGCATCGACCCCTTTCTCGGTGCGCTCATGCCAGTAGGGTAAAGGTGTGGATCCTCACTCTTAGGATCACTGATCAGTTGTCAAAGTTGTCAGAAGCTCTATTTCTCCGGAGGCTTGTCTTTTGGTACGGTTTCCCCGATGTTGTAAATTTATGTACATTCAGGGGTATGACGGGGCCCTGTCCCATCACAGTTGTTATTCTTAGAGGTCTGTAGTCATATCTTGTGGATTGGGTTGTAAGAACAAAGATGTAACTGTTTCTTTTTTGGGTTATGTATATTTTTTGAAAGATGGCTTTATCGGCTAGCCTGTTGATATTTACTGTCTAGTATTATATGAGTTTATGTATGTTCCGCTGTTGTTATCTGATGTATACCTGTAAGGGGTGCCCAGGTAGGGCACCAGTCGCGGGCCCGCGGTCGGGTCGTGACAGTACTTGTTGCCCCTCTAGTTTGTGCGAACTTCAAATCACATATATCAGTGTGTATGAGTTCTAGATGAGCGGTTTCCCTTTCGACGAATCTAAAGGGACTCTTTGAAAGTTTTTCCTCTACACACATCTCACACTTACGTTGAGGGTTTACGTCGATAGACAACAACAATCCAGATTTACCAATCTTTGGATAGATTAATAATTTACATATCCTAATCTATGATGCCATAAATTAGACGACTCAAGCAAATAAAAAGAAGGCTCAATTTTATTAATAGATAAAGTAGAAGGCATTGCATATATAACATTAACTTTAAAAAGGCCTTCACAGACGAAACTCCTTCCTACTAAAGTTCCATTCCTAGTGATTACAAATTTATTGGCTTCAAACACTAGCCTAAAACCAGCATTCACCAACAAAGGTCCAGAAATTAATTTTCTTCGAATTTCTGGGACATACATCACCTCCTTCAGAGTAAGCTCCTTTCCAAAAGTCATCTTCAGGATTACCTTTCCTACCCCCAACACTTCTGAAGAAACATTATTGCCCATGAACAACTTCTTATCCATGACTGGTGTATATGTGGAGAAGGCATCTTTGTTGGAACAGATGTGACGGGTAACACCCGTGTCCATCCACCATTGCATAGGATTCTCAACGAGGTTGGATAGAAGTACCACCACCGAGAACTCCTCAATCATATCGTCTAGAAGCGTGTCTTCAATGATGTTAGCCTTAGCCTTGCCCTTCTCTTTATTCTCATTCTTGAGTTTGCGATAATCCTTGACTATGTGACCAGGTTTACCACAGTAATGACAAGTCCCCTTAAACTTTTCAGTTGTTGGGCCCTTACCGTCCTTTTGGATTTTCCGCTTCTTGCTTGAATTCCCTTTGGCTTCCGCCAGGTTCACCTTAGTCTCAACGGGTTTTTTCTCCTTTGGCATGACCTACTTATTATCCTCCTGAATCTGGAGTTTGATAATAAGATCCTCTAAGGTCATCTCTTTTGTTTTGAGTTTTAGGTAACTCATAAACTCATTGAGGGAGGTAACTTCTCAATTAACGAGGCAACCAAGAATTGCTCGTTAGGCTTCATTCCTTTCAAATCCAAGTGATGTAAAATCATTTGAAATTCCTGGACTTGGGACATCACTATTTTGTTGTCCACCATTTGAAATTTCAAAAATCTCAATGATTAACTTTTTAGCACACGCATATTGTGTGTTGTACTTCTTCTGTAGTTTATCCCATAACTCTTTAGTGGTGCCAACGGTGCCATATACCGTGTAGAGAAGGTCGTATAAACAGTTGTGGATATAATTCCGGCAAAAGAAATCACTATGACTCCAAGTACTAGAGTCCTCTTCATGCCATTAGTGACATGTATATCTTGGCCCCCTCCTATCGTTTCATAAGACTGAAGGAAAACTTAATCTCGATCTTGTGGAGGATCTTTGGTTAGGAAACGAGACATTACCATAACCGTCAGGAAGAACAACATATTTTGCTCCCATATCTTGAAGTTTGTGCCCATAAACTTCTCTGGGCGTTCATGGTGAAAACTAGATGGTGGTGGAACAGTAGTGTTCCCATGAGCAGGGGAAAAGGCATTGTGAGCGCCTTGAGCAGCAGTGAGATTGACACTAGTTGTGCCTTGAACAGTGGTGGAAAAGGCATTTTCGTTTCCTCCAGTCATCTTGTTGTTACTTTCAACGAATATTGTCTTAAGATTGTGAGATACAAGTGCGGCAAGGAATGAGAGGAAAGTAACAAGAACAAGGATTACAATATAGAAATAGGAACAATAAAAAGGACTACTATAAAGATTTGCTGAGTCGGATGTTAGCACCATGTCTTTAAGAAAATATTACTCCATATAAATCCTTTAACGATGTTTGGCAACTTGTCTCCCAAGATAAAACAACAACAAACAATTGAGTAAAGGAAACTCAAGTGTATACTAACAAGAAAAGCCTTTTGAGTGTATGCAAGAAAGCTAGAGATGAAGAAGGAAATCTGAAGTGTGTTCTTCAAATGAGCTTTGTGTCTCAATTTATAGTGTGTAGAAGATGACTTCCCAACTAGCAAAGTAATGACCTTCAATAGACATGTAATGTCACTAATTGAGGGGGTGTAATTCAGCCAAATAATGGCTGAATTCAAGTGCCAATTCGTGGAGAATCAATGCCCCAAACCAGCCCAAATGTTAGAAACTTTTCAGCTCCCGTCAAAGCGTTGCGGCCCTACCTGTGAGGCGCCGCGACACTTGACTTCCAGATACCACTTCCACCAAGGCACCGCGGCACTACCTGGAGGCACCGCGGTGCCCAACTTCTAGTAAGCAACTAGAAGTTAGGCACCGCGAACCTGATGGGGTTGCGTTGCGGCCCTTCACAGCTCCGCGATGATTTCTGACTTGTTTCATTTTTTACATATCATACACTTCTTCCTTCATTTACCAACGTAAAACACTCGTCGTTTGACAACAATCGTCTATCATTTCATATCTCAAATATTTTGTTTACGTACCAATATTTCTTTCACTAAGAAAATTTACTATCCTTGGTACAACATGTGCACGTGTGTGAAATGACGTTTTCGACGCGTGGGGCCCAATTGTTCGAGTCATAAATAATAGGATTAACTTTATTTCACGTTAATAAATTTCTAATAGAGCTAAGGTAAATATACTAACAAGAATATTTATCAACTCATATTTTGATAATCAAACATGCTGATAACCAAAAACATCAATTCAAGCTTCAACTAAGATAATCATGATTATCTCACAATCCTAGAAATAAGAAAACTAGCTACATGCTCATGGAAACAATATTCCAAGTTTTCCAAATCATAATTACATGAAAAAAGATAAAAGTAGGGAAGAACGTAATGAATCCTCACTCCAAACATGCTCTAGTCGTCTCTTCGATCCCGTAGGTGAAAGGTTCTTTAAACACGTATGTTCCATGTATTTATATTACATAGGAACAACCTAACCAAAACTCCCTTAACAAATCGAAACTGGGTCGGACTGGGCCAAAACAGACTTGCAAAGATGCATGTAGGGCCCACCGTGTCTAGAGGGATTTCTAGAGCGTTATTTCCTTCAGACTAACCATGAAACTGTACTAACACAATGCATGGCACGACACATAGCATGTCGTGCCAAGCTTTGTTTCAAAAGAATTATTATTGCACTTTCCAGCCTTGACTTTGGATTGACACCTTGCGCTACATGATCTCCCACAGGGGGTAAAAACAATTTTTTCCTGACTAATTTTCATTTTATTCAACTCTTTTCATGAGCACTTGGTCCTCGAGCCCAGGCATGACCGTTATTTCTTGAACATCTAATCAAATTTCAAATCCTCAGTTCATCCGTTTTGCTCCAATTTACCTGTTTTGTACAAACTCAATAAAACTCACATATTTAGTATGAAGCGATCATATTCAGACTTAAACACAATTAGGAAATTTAAAATATGAGGCTAGGACTGTTATCGATTCGGATACACCCGAGCACCGGATCGAAATACCCGGACCGATACTCGAACCAAAAAGTTAACGGTCCGGATACGAGTACCAGACATAAGGATCCGGACCGATAAGGATCTGGTCTGATAACTCAGTCTAATTACCCGATAAATTATATGTTATTAGTCCCAGTCTGATACCTTCTTATCAGTCCAGCCCGATAACTCGTTACCCGTCCCTAATAATAGACCCCCTCAACCCTAATTACATCACATTCATCTCAATCTCATCCTCTCTTAGTTCAGCCTCCGCGACCGTCTCTCTACTCTCTACTTCTCCTCTCTTAGTTCATCTTCTTCACTTCACTTCATCTCTTCTTCTTCAAAATTTCTAACTCTAAATTATAACAAATTCTAAAATTCCTCTCATTTTTCGACAGTTCAGACTTCAGACTCCAGAATCCAGAGTCCAAAGAGTTCGCCGTTTGAGACTTCGTGTGACGATTGCAGGGTCTTCAATTCCCCTGTATGGTCTTCAATCTTCATCCTAATTCCTAATTTCCTATCATACATAATAGTATAATACATGCATATTTATCTTTCATACATAATACTATTGATGTTTGGGAATTGGGAATATGGGAATTGGTACTATAATGTTTGGGAATCCTTAAAATAGTTTAAGAATTGGGATGATGAATTGATGATCAATACTAGGAATATTGCTATTATATATTGCTTTAAGTTTGCTAATATATATTATGTAAAGCAGTAAAGGCAGTAAAGCAGAATTTTTATAAAAAATATTATAAGTAAAGCAGAGATTTTAATATTTCGGACCGGTTTCGAACCGAAAATAGTATTCAAAACTAGACTGTTAACCTTATCGGACCGGACCGGGTATTCGCCCGATAAGGTATCGATCCGGTCCCGGATCTCTTTTCAGGACCAAATTCTTATCGATCCGGACCAGTTACCTTATCGGTCCAGTTCTGGTATGTCGATACCCGGATAGGACCGATAACAGCCCTATATGAGGCGAATGTAGCTTAAAACATGTGTTTCTAGTCAAATATCTCCTGGAAAGTCAAACTTGAAGATATGGGCTTCATGTGTCTTCTTCCAGTCCATTTCATAGCCACCTGAAGCTTACATCAAACCAAAAAATATGGATGATCAAATAACAATTTTGAGGATGACGACATTCCTTAATTATTAGCAATGTAGTTCTGCAAGAATGGGAATACAACTCAAAGTTTGATTAATTAAACTCTACAATTTTTCCTGTGTTATGGTTACTATTAGTGGTGTTATTTTAACAGAGGATATATAGTATGGCAAAGTAGAGTCTTGAATATGTTTGATGTAACAACTCGTCCCTTAATTTTAAGTTTAAACGCTAAATTTCAGGATCTGAGACTTTGAACAAGTCAACATAACCATTTGGTACTTGTTTGAGGGGTTTGGATCGGGATCCGAGGGGCTTACATGGATTTTAGAACCAAAAAAGTAAAATGAGCAGTGCAAATTTTTTCCTAGTGCTGATGCAGGCCTACACATCTGTGTGAGTGCCTCTGATATTGTACAAAGACCTCGTTTGATTTCTCTTTGCTATCGCGAGGGTCGCTATCACTGTTGGGAATATGGGGCACTTATATATTTGTCAGATTCGGAATTTCGAGTTATTTAATCTCTTCTGGGTATTGGGATCTCGAATTTGGGCAATTCAAAAGAGGAATTTCATCAACAAAGCTAGGTAAGTGATTTCGATTTTGTTTTTATTAATTATTTCGGTTACCCATTGATATTAATGTCTAGTTTGTTTTTTCTTGAGTTAGAAATTGGGAGATTGCCCTAGGTTTAAGAGGGTGACAATTAGGGATGGGATCAAATTGAAGTTGGAAGTGAATTCTAATTATAAATTTGAACTTGTGGGGTTATTGATAACTTGGATATGTAATAACTTTTGAATTTTGAACACGGGACTCGGGTTTGACTCTTTATGTTGACTTTGACCCGACCTAGTATGAATTTGACAAAATGGGTATCAATTGAGTTGTTTAACCCCACAAGTTATTCTTTTGAATAGATCAAGTGTATTCGAAGGCTACAAGGAAGGAAAAAAGTGATTCGAGGAGGCTAGAGTGCTTCTGACCGAGGTAAGTTAAAGTTCTGACTTCAATGAAGAAATTTTCCCAAATGGACTTACTTGTGATATAAAATGTTTATGGGGGTAACTTATAGACGAGGTGACGAGTTATTATGAGGATAGCGGGGTTACATGTTGGGGTATATGATATTTTACGCATTACTTTTCCATGCTTTTACTTTTTGCGTGACGTATTGAGCATACTTTCTTGCTAGAGATAACATTGTAGGAATAATCTACGTGCTAGTGTAATATCTCGGAATTTCATGTATGTCAGATTACATGATTTAAACTGTTTAGTCATGCTCTGTACATATGTCACATTACTTGCATATATACTTCCCATTTCATAGTGTATGACCCATGAATTGGGTGTCAGTAGTCGAGTGGATGAGCTTGTGTGGTCCACGACTTAGTTGTCAGCGACCACATTCCTACTTCATATGTGTTTGGGTTGATGAGTCTAGTGTGATCCATGACTTGGATGTCAGTCGATTATGATATGTGGATAATGAATCATCCCTCTAGAGTCATTGTACTTTCATGGGCACCCTAAACCTAGTGCGTGTAGTAGTGCGCACGGGGAGATGAGAAAGATAGGGTAGTCATTATCATGTGCATTTTATCTTTGATTCATGTTATTGTGTATCACATTATATGTTATATCTATGCATAAATAGATATGATGTTCGTGTTACTTCATCTTATATGTTGTTTATTTTATGTTATATGTCTAGGTCTTATTATCTATATAGGTTGATAAAGTATTCTGAAGTCAACTCTCGCCACTACTTTATTGGGGCAACCGATTATACTTAATGGGTACACATTGATTTATGTAGTCATGCTACACTTGATGCACCTTTTGTGCAGATGTCAATTCGTGTACCAATGGAGCTCGTAAGTGGACTACAGAGTTGATTTGGAGATTTTAGGGTGAGCTGCTTGGCTAGTTCACAACACAGTGGACTTGTAACAACCCTATCCATCGTTTTGAGTTTAAACGCCTCATTATATGATTTGATACCTTGTATACGTTCATATAATGTTTTTAGACTTGTTGATATTGTTTGGATTGGGACCCGAAGGATGGTGCATTTTGGAATCAAAAATCATATTCAGTTGTTGCAATTTTTATTTTTTCGCTGGTTCGTGTCATTTGCGTAGACCAGGTCGCATTTGTGAGGCTCCCATTAACAAGCCATTGGTAACATTTGTGACAGATTATGATCTAGAGAAGAATCACATTTGCAAGGTGGTTGCCGCTTTTGTGATATCACTTTTGCGTCTAGGGTGTCACAATTGAGAAGAACCCTTATAGTATAAAAAAAGTTGTTACGAGATCTTTGCACTCTATTATTGTCTATGTCCCAATTTATATGACACCGTTTTATTTTTAATCAGATCCAAAAAATGACACCGTTCTATATTTAGTAATAATTCAACTTTAAATTTATTTTTTTACTTTTAATGAAATGATTTCCAGTCACATAAAGTTTTATGATTTGTTTGACCATAAATTTCAAAAGTGTTCCATTATTTCTTAAATTTTTCGCCCAGTCAAATACTCTCATATAAAATGGGATGGAGGAACTATCATTTTTGGAGCTTGAGAGCTCAATCGGGCTGTGGCGATTTTTGGAAGGAGTTTTCACCTACGAATATTGGTTATGTGTTCCTTAAACCTAAAACAAAGATTGAAGAGGTGAAATTTGGGGGTTTTTTAACTACGGTTAGAATCATGTATTTTGGGGCTTTGAACATCAAAATGGACTCGGATTTGAAAATTCGTATTGTAATTTTTAACTTGGTTATGTGTAAGTTAGATATACAATTTATTTCGGAATTTGATCATGAGACTCATGTTTGACTTTAAGTGCAATCTAGTTTAAAATTGCAATATGGGTATTGTTGAGTTTGATCATGCGCATTTTACTCCTCTTTCCATTGCAACTCAATAAGATTATGTGGCGAGGAGGAGGGGGTCGGTCCAACTTATTTTTTTTAAACTTTGTTTTTATTACATAGGGGGTTGGGAAGGAAAAATGAGAGAGGTGATTAATAGGCGGAGAATCGAACCCTCGCCAATAAAGTGAAAGTTCAGGTGTTCGGTCCGGCTAGTTTTAATTTTGAACGCAATTCTTTTGTTGAGTCGCGAATTAGCTAGGCTTGGTCACTACATCAGCTTCTATTCATGGTTGTGATCGAAGCAAAATTGTGGTCGCTCTCTGGTTTCTAGGCTACTCGAATAAGTTGAACGACAATCACGACACTATTCAATTTTGCGCACTTTGGTCTCTCTAAGTCTTGGCTAGATGCCTCCAACTTAATTACCAATACTCAGTACCACATTTAAGCGTTTATTTCCCAAATTCCATCATTCCAAACATCCACATTATTAGACGTGTACCAACATATGTCCATATTGTATTTTTCCATATTTAGTCTTATGTAATTATGGTAGAATTATGGATCCTTATTATAGAAGGATTCAACATTGTACATCTATAAATACTGTTTTAATGAGAAAAACTTCCCAATGGAGATTAATACAATCTTAATGGTATCAAGAGCCAAAGCCTAAACCCTATTTTCTCTGCTCTCTATCTACCTTTACCGAGAAGCACACTACTTTGCTTTCTGACTTCCCCTCTATCAGAGAAGCACAATCAATGTCTTCTCTTTCAATCAAGTTCTAGTCCTTTTTTTATCTATCGAAATTCTCTAAACTTTGCATTCTGATTTCCTTTTCCCAAGTGCACAGAGCACTGTCTTCTCCTATCAATCAAGGAACAAAGCCTTTTCCTTTTTTTTTTCCTCATCTTTTCCTCTTTCTCTTCCCAAAAAATAAAATTATTGCTGCTCCTTGTAAACAACAAAACTTTTCTGCTTTTTGCTCTCTTTTTCCAATTTTCGATTTTCGTCTCCTTTGTTCTTTATCCGAGAACAAATCAATGTCTTTCTTGATCCGTCAACGGCCCGATAATGCGTGGTACATGGATACAGGTGTCACATCTTATCTTACCAACAATTCAGGTAATCTTACTCAACTACACCAATTACAAACTCCATAATCTATTATGGTCGGTAATGGTCATCGCATTCCAATTCAAGAATTTGGCCACACTCTTACCCCACCACCTCATCCCCCACTTCTCTCTTAAAAACATCTTTTATGCCCAAACATCATCAAAAACCTAATCTCTGTTAGAAAATTTTCCACAGATAATTCTGTCTCAATTAATTTTGACCCGTTCGGATTTTCTATAACAGACCTCCGTACCGGGAAACTCCTTCAGAGATGCAATAGTGAGGGGGACTTATATCCTTTCCTACCCACATCCGCTACTAGTGTCACTCCTCTCATCGTTCTAACAATAATATATCCCTCCACGTGGCATAATAGACTTGGTCATCCGGGTTCTCACATGTTTGATTCTCTTAGAAATCGAAATTTAATCCATTGCAACAAAGGAAATCTTTCTCATAGTTGCTCCTCGTGTCAGTTAGGGAAATACGTTAGACTACCATTTGCGACTTCTATGAGTACTACTTTCTCTCTCTTTGATATTATTCACGCTGATGTATGGACATCTCCGATGACCAGCAACTTAGGCCACAAATACTATCTGGTGTTTTTGGATGATTTCTCTCACTTTCTTTGGGTCTATCCACTCAAACTCAAATATCAAGTGTTCTCTAAATTTGTTGAGTTTCGTACCCTTATTAAAATGCAATTTGAAAAAGACATAAAATTGTTTCAATGTGATAATGGTCGTGAGTTTAATAATTCCTTATTTCATAAATTTTGTGTGGATAACTGCATGGTTTTTCATTTCTCATGCCCATATACCTCTCCTCAAAATGGTAAATCTGAAAGAATTCTTCGAACCATTAATAATATGATTTGTACCCTTTTTTTTCATGTGTCTCTCCCCCCTAATTTTGGGGTATATGCATTAAAAATGGCAGAAAATATTCTCAACATTTTACCTACCCGTGCGATTCAAAATAGGACACCCACCGAAATTCTCTATCGTCGTATCCCCACCTATGACCACCTTAGAATTATCGATTGTATGTGTTACCCAAATCTGACATCCACGACACCTCACAAATTACCACCCCGGTCTACTCCGTGCGCCTTCCTCATTTTCCGTCAAACCATAAGGGATACTTGTGATATGAG
Source organism: Przewalskia tangutica (assembly GCA_029844215.1). Lineage (NCBI taxonomy): Eukaryota > Viridiplantae > Streptophyta > Magnoliopsida > Solanales > Solanaceae > Przewalskia > Przewalskia tangutica. The sequence goes on along the minus strand of CM056720.1, from coordinate 131,156,490 downwards.
ATCTCTACAGATAAGATTATAATATCTCGCCACGTCACCTTTTTCAAATATGTTTTTCCGTTTGATAACATTAAAAAATTCCGAGTCACTGATTACCAATTTCTCGAAGATTCGGACCCATCACCGCTTGTACAACAAACACTGGCCGATCGCTATTGTTCCGGCGGCAGACGCACTCCATCCGCCGCTACCACGTTGTCCTCCCCGGTCCTTTCGTGTATGCCACTGCTCTGCTGGTGGCCGCCAACGCATCACCATCACCATCGCCACGCCAAACCTGTGTCGTGGCTTTTCCACCTATCCGTCCCTACCGTCGGTCACCGCAACCATGTTGTGCCCGTCGTCCAGATCTACACCACTACTGACTGCCCCTACCACCACCGGCTGTCGGTCCATTTTCTCTCATTCTCCTTCCACCGACAAACCCACTACTCACCGGTCATCTTCTGTGTCAACACCACACACCGTCGTCGCTCCGATCAACCAACCCAGCCCAGATCCAGCACCCTCCCATCGGTACAGTAACACCCACGACACCCCAACCACGACATCACCACTACCACCATAACGCCACCTGTTACTAGATTCTCCTTCGAGTCCTGCATCTTCACCACCTCCAATAATCTACCCAACCCAACCAGTATCATCACCGCTATATACCACCACTAGTCAACACCTAACCCGTCGACTTACACCCATTTCCGAAGACAAACCCAGACGTAGAAATGAACCCATACTGTGACCCAACGCCCAGTAGACCTACTCACCCATCCCTGCCCCCTCGCACCATATCGAAACTCGTGCCCAACATGAGATTTTCAAACCCAAAGTCCAGTTTAACATGTCTACACAAACCATTTCTTCAATCCTAAAAACCTAAAATTAGCCAAACTAGACCCTAATTGGAATGCGACCATGTGTGAGGAATTTAATGCTTTACAAAACAACACACTTGGGACTTGCTTCCTCGACTGGAAGGGGTGAATGTGATCCGATGCATGTGGCTTTTCGTCACAAATACAGAGACAGTGGTGATATAGAGAGGTATAAGGCGAGACTTGTGGCCAATGACACTAATCAATAGGAGGGTATTGATTATGGTGAGATGTATAGTCCTGTTGTTAAACCGGCTACCATTCGTACAGTTTTGAGCATTACTATGGGTAATAAGTGGTCAATTCATCAGCTTTATGTCAAAAATGCATTTTTACATGGTGATCTGAAAGAATTTTTTTATATGCATCAGCCATCTGGTTTTGTCCATCCTGTAGCCCCTCAGTATGTATGTCGTCATCTTAAGTCACTTTATGGTTTGAAACAGTCCCCTCGAGCGTGGTATGATCTCTTTGCACAATACATTATGCATATTGGGTTCGTATGCAGCAAGTGTGATACTTCTCTATTTATTTTTCACCGAGGCAGTATCATTGCTTATTTGTTGTTGTATGTGAATGATATTGTTCTTACTGCCTCCTCTGATGTTTTGAAAAATGAGATTATTACACTGCTCAAAATTGAATTTGCTATGACAGATTTAGGAAAGTTGAGCTATTTTTGGGAAGTGACTAGATATGCAGATACTATGTTTCTTTGTCAGCGTAAGTATGCAGATGAGATTGTGTATAGGGCTAAAATGACAAATTGCAAGATCATGTCTACTCTAGTTGACTCTAAATCAAAGATGAGTGCTTTGGATGGTGATACCGTGTCAGATCCCACACTCTACCGGAGTCTTGCAGGTGCACTACAGTACCTCACTTTTACCAGACCTGATATTGTTTATGTTGTTCAGCAGGTATGCTTATTTATGCATACCCACAGAGAGCTTCATTTTACTGCCCTTAAACGTATCATCCTTTATGTTAAAGGCACACTTGATTATGGTTTACATCTATACCCCTCAGCACCGACCAAATTATTGTCCTATACGGATGCTGATTGGGCAGGTTGTCCGGACACGCGACGTTCCACCTCAGGTTACTGTGTGTTCTTAGTGGATAGTCTTATTTCTTGGCCTTCCAAGAGACAAGCCACATTATCCCGATCAAGTGCAGAAGCATAATACAGGGGCGTTGCTAATGTTGTTGTTGAGATATGTTGACTCTAAAACCTTCTTTTAGAGCTACAATGTCCCTTACGTAAGGCGTCTTTGGTTTATTGTGATAATATATCCGCTATATATCTATCTCATAATCCAGTTCAACATCAACAAACCAAGTACATTGAGATGGATATACACTTCGTTTGTGAGAAGGTCGCCATCGGTCATGTTCAGGTATTGCATGTGCCTTCTTCATATCAGTATGAAGATATATTCACAAAGGGCCTTCCTAGACAACTCTTTCTCAACTTCAGATCCAGTCTTAGCATCCGGTCTCCTCCCGCTCCGACTGAGGGGTGTATTAGACGTGTACCAACATATGTCCATATTGTATTTTACCATATTTAGTCTTACGTAATTATGATAGAATTAGAGATCCTTATTATAGAAGGATTCAACATTGTACACACACATATATATATATATATATATATATTGTATTAATAAGAAAAACTTTCCAAGAGAGATTAATACAATCTTAGACACATCTCGATTTATACACGATCTCAGACACTTGGCATATACGAAAATTTTTCAGGCTCAATCATATGTGCATAGTAACTTTAATGGGCCGGGTTACTAAAATAATTATATAAGTCAACTTAATATCTTAAAATTCGTGTCAAGCAATACACTGTCATATGAAATGAAAAAGAATGGAGTATCACAGAATTATATTCACAATTCATCAGCAGCAGTTACCACTAAAACGTCAGTCAGGAAAAAATGCTTCGTTTGAAAGTGCTGCAAGTTGCTTTCTTCTTGGAGCACTTGGAAGTTACACTGATATGCAGTTCTACACAATAAACGCACTGCACGCACATACTTCATGATGAAACAAAGTTGGTCAGAAGTTAATCTTACCAACGTATAATTTGGCCATTTGAGTTATACTTCAAACGTTTTGTACTAACATAGCATTAACAACACTTGAATGGCCACAATAAGCGAAAATCCTCTTCCTTGCGACATATTTATTTTCTGATCAATGTTGATACGAATTCTGTAGATCGAATCCGATCTTAGAAGTACTCAAAGTCAATATATGAAGAATCAGTAGAAGTATTTTTGCTTTTATCATGACTTTCTGTTTCTGGCATCTTCTTATCTGAACAATGAGCTGATGCTTCTTTACTAGCATACTGAGCAAAGTCCACAGGTTCAGGTATAGAGGGAGGAACAGCACTTCTCACCAAAGCCCAATTGACACCCTCGAAAAACGGGTGCTGTTTTATTTCAGTAGCACCCCTCTTATATGCAATTCTCTTGTGTGGCTCCTTCACGAGGAGGCCCCTTATAAGATCACGTGCGATAGCACTCACTTGTGGAGTTTCTGGGAATCTTAAAGGTTGTCCTACAACATTAAAGAGCGTCGCACGATTACCAGCACCTTTAAAAGGTGTTGTCCCATGCAGAAGTTCATATAGGAATATGCCAAAAGTCCACCAATCAACTGCACTACCATGACCCTCTCCGCGAATTATCTCAGGGGCCAAGTACTCATGGGTGCCAACAAATGACATGGAGCGCACGTTAGTGGGCTCCGCCATAAGCTCAGGGAGTGATCCTCCCACAAATAGCCCGAAATCTGATTTAGACTTGCGATTCTTTTTGGTAGGGAGAATGTTACGAGGGAAAAAAGTTGATGGCTGAATACAACCTTGGACTGCATTGTCATTGTCTAAAATGCCGGATCCACTACTGCTGAGATTTCCTCCTCCTCCATGTACAGATGAAGATTTGACGAGTGTTGGATTGACAGAGCAACGGAGGGATAGGTCGAAATCAGACAGCATTATATGACCCTCATCTCTTACTAGTACATTTTCTGGCTTAAGATCCCTGTAAACAATTCCTAGCATATGCAGATACTCAAGTGCCAACAACACCTCTGATGCATAAAATCTGCAAAAATAATATTACACCATTTGAGAGAGTAGCAAATTAAAGCTGCTAATTTGGGAGTAGTACGTGTTCTGGATGGCAAGGAATCAATCTGAAAGGAAACAGAAATATACTGAGCATGTCTAATCAGTATGATATTCTCTATGTTGCAATTTTTTGTTGACAAAATCAATGCTCTAAAACTAAATATAACACTTCCTAAATATATACGGCGACATCACTGAATTAGTCTTCAACCCAATTTTTTATTTGAAAAGAAATGAGCAGACTACGCGCCTATTTGATATTGATTGTTAGACTAATTTATTTGAAAACTTCCATTGAATAATGTGCAAATTGCAATTTTTTTGTAACAAGGGTCATATCATATAACTACGTACCAAAAGCCAATTATGATTGATGGAACTGATTTTATACTTCTACTAATTACATCAGTTGAGAATAATACAAATTAAACAGGGTCAGCAGATTTCGATAAACTCTTTATGAATATACTACATTCATTTAGTAGTAATACTTTTCAAATGTTTAGTACTTTCTCCCGTTCAAAATAATTGATGTTTTAAGCATGGAGTACTAGGATAGAGATGGTATAGGTACTGACCTAGCACCCTCCTCAGTAAAATGCTTATTGGGCTGCTTTTGACGGAGGGTATGCAGGTTCCCTCCACTGCAGAACTCCATGACTAAGCAATAGAACTTGTCTGTCTCAAAGTGAGAATATAAAGTGGGCAAGAATGGATGGTCAAGTAGACCAAGAATCTCCCTCTCTGTTTGTGCTCTGAGCAATTTATTTCTACTTGCAAGAGATCCTTTATCCATCACTTTCATTGCAAAGTAGGTATTTGTTCCCCTGAGTTCCACAAGGTACACACTTCCAATATCCCCATACCCGAGACGCTTCAATAACCGAAAATTGCTTAGACCAAGGGGAGGTCCACCTCTACCAGTAGCCGAATTAATCGCGTCCCATCGAACATCACCACCAGTGTGTGGCTTCAGGGGTGTAGTACTAGTACTGGAGCTAGTCTCTGTGCTGTCACTAACTTTCCTGCCTTGAAATGTATCTTCTAATGACATGTTGCTCATCTGCAATTGTGCATTGGAAATATAAGAACGTAGTGAAAAATACTGAGATATAATTAAGTAAATAAAATTGTTCTCTCTAACAACTTAAGCTTTTAGATAAAATGATCACACACTTCAGCATAATATTAGAGCGAGCAGACGTCCTGTGATCGGATCTAAGTTTGTAGATGAGATGATTACACACTTCAACAAACACCATTGCAATACTTTGAGCAAATCTTTTGGAATTTACAATAACTACATACTTGGATGATAGAAGCATCAAAATTGGAAGACAAATAATTGATCATGCATGAAGTTTATGCAATTTTAAAAGTAATAGTGACTTTGAAGAACAAAGTTACATATATATAGTCCACACGTACCAAATTTCTACAAGTTGTAGTGCCACCATGCCTTAATTACCACTTCTTAAACTTATTGCATTTTAAAGATCCACTTATGTAGAAATGGAGTTGAAGTAGAGCTAATTTTATTCATTTTGAATTCCTCGCAAATAGATTGTTAACAGAAATAAACAACAATCACTAATACTACGTCTCAGTGCCAAAATAATTGGGATCAACGATATGACTCCTCATTGAGCATATGATTCTCCATTTAAATAGCTGTGCTGTATACTCAAACTCAGATAAGAATTTCTGCACATGATGATGAACTATAACTGTCAGGTGAAAATGGGGAGTGTGATACAGAAAAGAATTGACCTCAGGTAACTCTAAAGGTGTCGGCTTCCACGACATTATCAAAATTTCAACCAAAGAACCTGAAAATATGAAGAAGAAAAAAAACAGAATCAGTAACGACGTCATGCAGCCAAATTCTATACATTGTACAAGAACAAAAAACATAATTTCTTTCCGTTTATTTTTTACAACGACAGATTTCTTTTTAATTAAGATTGAAATCTACAAAAAGAAAACAAAGTAACATTTTAATCGGGGCCAAACATAATTGAGACTTCTGGTCGCTCATTTATTGAAATATCAGTTTCTGCCAAAACAGAATGAACTTTTAATCAATGAATTTGTGTCCTTTTAACGAACCTGTGTTAGGATTTGAGTCTCAAATCCGACCTAATAAAAAAGTAAAGAACAAATAACACACACAGATTTATAGTGGTCACCCTCAATACGAGAGCTACGTCCACTTTGCCGCTGCAGATTTCACTATAATTAGAATAGAGAGTTTGTGTTTACAATTCTCTTTTTTTTCTCTACCACAGAAAAGAAACCGGCGCCCCAGAATATATATAGGGAAAATTATGGCGAACATGATACAAGTCCGAAATTCCCAAAATACCCTCCACTAAATAACCTTATATTATAGTTAATTTTCAGGGGGCTCTACCCCCTACTCTCCGGGGAGGGGGTTTACCACCCCTTCCAACCACCACGTCAACCTGATCGATCAGCGTTACACACTCGGCGTAGGGTTTTCATAATGTCGATGATGAATTAGGCTCCACACAACTCAAGTGAATGATCATTCATTTAATCAAAATCAAGCACTAATTAAGGCTGCCATATCACTTTTCAGGTGAGAGTTTTATGAAATCCGGTCAAAGTGGTTTTTGTGATAATCGGAGCAAAATAAAATGATTTACGTGATAAAAAAAAGTTATTTTGTGTAACAAATACAAAGCTAAATGAAATTTACTTGCATAAAAGATGTATTGAATAAAAATAAAAATATAAAATTTAAAACGTGTTGATTGATGTAACAAGATTAGTTTTTGGCAGAACTCATGAATGCCAAAAACAAACTACAGGATATAAAAGAAAGAAGGCGAACCAGATAATGTCCTTATACAAATAAAAAAGATTTTCCTTTCAAGTATTCATTCATATCTGATCTAGCTGAGAGCATTTCCAATATACAGGCTAGCTAGCGGGACACAGCTGGTTCAGAACGACAATGATCTCTCCTGTAAGATAAGAGGCTAACCAGTAATAACATTTTATTTTCTCTTTTTATTGGTATTATTCTTGTTCAAAAAGACATCTGAACGTCAAAAAGACCATGAAAATTGATTTCTATATATGTCATGGAATTGGATGTACAAAACAGAAAGAAAGGAGAACCACTACAATGTCGTAAGAGGAAACAAAGAGAAGCCTAAGAATCGCCGTTTATATCTCACATTATTATAGGCTAATCTAGCAACAACCAATTTGAGTTGCTTCTTTAAATGTATATTTTCAAGTATTTACATATGTTTTTATAAGAAGTTAAGTGAAATATATATACATACACTTAAAATTGTCGTCAACTGTCACATAGATATCTTAAATATGTCAATGATCGAATAGATATCTTTCCTTAGCAAAAGTGTTTCTCTTGAAAACTTGGGTAAGTGAGACCATTCGCCTGTAATCCACTTGTTGTAACGTATCAAATAAACAAATAAAATAATGAGACATTTATAAAACAATACAACAATAATAACATAATCAGTGTAATCCACAAGTGGGGTCTGAGGAGGATAGAGGGTACATAAATCTTACTCTTATCTTGACAGGTAAATATATTGTTTTCGATATACCCTCGGACTAAGTAAAACAAAAACACAGCAATAAGAAAACATAAGCAGTACACCATCAAGATAGTAAGAAAACTAAAGCAAAAGCGACAACAAGTAGTAACAAAAAACTAAGAATAAGAAATACGAGAATATTAAAATAAAAAAGACGAAAATAATACGGATCCTATTGGAAAAGTTAAGCAGTGAAGCAGTGGGCCTCGGGTGCAGATTTTGTCACCACCCGACCCCGGTCCCGATCCTGGTTTCCTACCTGGGCACCCCTTACAGGTATACATCAGAGAATAGCAGCGGAACATACAAAGTTCATAAAATACTTAGACAGTAAATATCAACAGGCTAGTCGATAAGACCACCTTCCGGGAAATATACATAACCCAAAAATAAAAACAGTTACATCTTTGTTCTTACAACCCAATCCACAAGATATGACTACTGCACTTAAGAATAATCTGTGGACGACAGAGCCCGCCATACCCCGAATGTACATAAATCTACAACATCGTGGGAAAATCGTACTAAAAGACAAGCCTCCGAGAAATGGAGCTTCGACAATCGGAATGATCCTAAGAGTGAGGATCCACCACCGCTACTCCCTACCGCGCATTTAACGCATCCCCGAGGAAAGGGGTCGAGACACATATGTACCAAGTATGTAAAACTGGAAAATACTGCAATTTACATCATAAGTCTAAAATAAAGCTGGAGAAATGTATGATAATCAAATTAACAGTATACTGTGCCTTACTAACAATGAGAGTAAAATATACATTTTCGGTTCTTAAAAATAGAAGTTCGTGATTAACCTAGGACCATCCGCCTGTAGTATTATCACGCAATCCTACTCCTGGGACTATTTCACCCGCATAGGCCGTATGGACCCGCATGAGGTAATTTCCTCGCATAGGACTGGTCCGCCCCGCATAGGACTATTTCACCCGCATGAGCCCTACGGACTCGCATGAGGTATTCCTCGTATCGTGGGTAGCAAATCCACGAAATATGCAAATGCCACAAGCCCGGGGAATGACCCCGTAATGAACAATATATCACAAGCACAACCGACTACTATAAATAACATAAACAAGTTAAGAAACCCCTTAACTCCTCATTGACTTAATTAGCATACACTCTCATTTCTTTTAACTTAAGGCATTATCGTATCATGAAAGATCCGGGAATTTAACCCAAAGTACTACGTACTTCTATTCTTTTAAAATGACTCTTTTTCATATAAAACTTCAAGATACTAATAACCGTAGTATCAAGTCATTTCTACTTTTCAAGACAAGTCACAATACCTTTTAGAAATACAATTATAGGCTTCTAAATCAAGTGACTTTTTACTTTAAAACTTTAAGCAATTGATGCCTTCAAATCAATTTACCTTTCTTCATTTCAAGTCATTTATCCTTATTTACATCACTAGAGTAAACCATTCATTCAACTTTCCATAAAGTTATTATAACCAACTTCTCATAAAGCCGTTATACTAACTTTATGCTTTAGACACTTACATTTTTTTTATAACCAAGAGACTTATACTTTCAAAAAATCAAGTATCATATACTTTCAAAATACTTCAAGTCTTTAACTTTAGAAACTAAGATATCCTTAATCTTTAAAACAAGTGAGTTAATTCCCTAACTCAACCAACTTGGACATTCTTAAAACAAGTCAAGGATATCAAATGAAACTAAATTCATTAAAATCTCGTACGTCTACCGTACTATATATTTACAACTACTCATGCTCAAGAGATAGGAAAGTTCCACATACCTCTTCGGTTCAATCCACTTGCTAAGTCCAATATGTCGTACGTAGTATGTCAACCTATAATGACCATAATACGTCTATTAACTTCTAGCTTCAAACGTAGAATATTCTAAGTGTAAAGTCACCAATTTCTACGGAAAATCGGACATCACTTCCTTTGTTTCTACGTACTTTTCCACCTTTTTCAAGGCCCGAATTCAATAACCAAACATGCTACATGCTCAACAATGTAGTTATCAAAAGGGGATTACACACCTAACAAGACGTGTAAAATTCTGCCCCACAATTAATACCAAGCAATTCAATAACCAATGCCATTTTCGGCCATAAAGTACAACAATGCAAAGTCTTATCCAATTCCTTTTTCAATCCAAGTTGTTTAGTCTAACATGTTATATAGCCGCAATCGATTACAACAACTACAATCTTCAATTAGATAACATGCGACAATTCTAATTATCGACCAAATTGTATTTCAATTTCAAATGGCTAACAAGGTCATTTCAGATTTAGGCTTCCAATATCCATAACACTTATCAATCTTCAATACATATACCTCATGCTAGTTAAAATGTATAACTATAACAATATGTAATCTTATAACACTAAGAGAACAAGATTGTTACCTTGACAAACCTTAATCCAACTTTAAGATCCGAAGTCGCTCCTTAGCAACTTAGCGCCTTGCCTTGACACTCCAATCCGCCACTTGAAGCCCTTAGAAGTTCACAAACAACTTTCCTTCAATTTCCAATCCAAACTTATGAAAGCGACTTAGGTTTTCACCTTGCGACTAATGCAAAAACGACACTTTTCCGGGATCTTTCTATTGAGATACCCTTACAATACCCTTAGGAACCTTGGTTTAAAATATTGGGATTATTGAACCACAAACAAAATTTTTTCTTGTTGGATACATAGCAAACCCGAGAGCTCCTTAGACAAGCACAATATTTCTCTAAATTTTTCTAAGTGTGGGAAGCTTGTATTGCTACTAGTGTGGTTATATAACAATATGGAGGGTCAAGATAAGAACAAATGTGTGGCTTGGATGCATTTCACTTAAAGATCAAGTCAAGTGGCTCATTTGACTTAGTCAAATATATCAAGCTCTAGTTGCAAGACTTGCTCATCTTTACATTGGTCAAATGACCATTATACCCATGGTCTAATTCGACCAAGACCAACCAAGGGGGGGGGGTGACACGTGTCACCCTTCAATTCGTCGCAATATTTTGTTTCCCTATATTTCCATAATTCCGATAAATTATTAATAGTCTCCAATCTTAACGTTTTTGAGTTCTTACGTACGTTCTTATAAACATGTCCTGGAATTACGGGGTGTAACATTCTTCCCCCCTTAGAAATATTCGCCCCCGAATGTTCTTTCGGAGTCAATCTTATTGATAGCGACATAGTCTCCTTTTACAACCCCTACATACTAATAATGCCCCACGTGGCCACATAAATGCACTTAAGCAAGAATACTTCAATTAAAACTTGACAAGTAAGGGAAATGAATTACCTGAAGGTGTAGAGAATAAGTGGGGATACTTCCTCAACATGTCCTCTTCTGCTTCCCAAGTCATCTCCTCCCTATTATCGTTCCGTCACAAGACTTTGACGGAGGCCACATCCTTGGTCCGCATTCGCCTGACCTGGCGATCGAGTATCGCTATGGGAATCTCCTCATACGATAACCCCTCTGTCACCTAGACCTCGATAGCTGGGAAAACTCTCTATGGATCTCCGATACACTTCCGCAAAATAGAAACATGGAAGACCGGATGTACCGCCTCTAAATCCGATGGCAGATTCAACTCATAGGCAACCTTGCCTACTCTACGGATGATCTGATAAGGCCCAATGTACCTTGGGCTAAGTTTCCCCTTCTTTCCGAACCTCATCACACCCTTCATGGGTGATACTTTCAAGAAGACCCAATCGTCTACCTGAAACTCCAAATGTCGACGCCGATTATCTGCATAAGACTTCTGCCGACTCTGAGCTGCTAACAGTCTCTCCTAGATAAGCTTCACCTTATTCACACTTTGAATCAAGTCCGCCAACTAATCAACCTCGCCCACGCCGAACCAACCAATCGGCGACCTACACTTCCGCCCATACAAAGCCTCATACGGGCGCCATCCGAATGCTAATGGTAGCCGTTGTTATGTGCAAACTCCACAAGAGGCAAATGATCCTCCCAGCTACCCCTAAAGTCAATAACACGGGCCCACAACATATCCTCGTTGTCCGGATAGTATGCTCGCCGCCCGCTTGGCCTCGAGGATGAAACACGGTACTGAGACTCACTTGTGTCCCTAACCCATTCTGGAAAGACCTCCAGAAGTTAGCCGTAAACTGGGCTCCCCTGTCTGATATAATAGATATAGAGACTCCGTGCAGTCTCACAATCTCCTTGATATACAATCTAGCATAATCCTCAGCCGAATACGTAGTCCTGACTGGAAGAAAGTGGGCTGATTTCGTCAGCCTGTCTACAATAACCCAGATGGAATCACACTTCCTCTGAGTACGAGGTAACCTTGTAAAAAAATCCATGTTGATCACCTCCCACTTCCATGTCGGAATATCAATTGCCTGCAATAGCCCACCGGGCTTCTGGTGCTCAACTCGACCGACAATTCGCAGACATCGAGCAACAAACCCTGCCACGTCCCTCTTCAGGCCATCCCACCAATCCATACATCTGAGGTCATGGTATATCTTAGTCGACCCCGGATGAATAGAGTAACGAGCACTGTGTGCCTCCCCCAGAATCTGCTGACGAAGTCCTGCAACATCGGAAACACATAATCTGCCCTCGAATCTTAGCACCCCATCAGGAGCTACCTCAAACAAACTCTTCTCCTCACGAAGAGACGTATCTCGATACCGCATCATAACTGGGTCCTCATACTATCACCTCTTCACCTCCTCAACGATGGAAGACTCGACAATCTCACGAACCCGTACCCCACTATCATCGGTATCGACCAACCGAACCCCAAGGCTCGCTAGCTGATGGATCTGACGGACCATGTCATGTCTATCTGGCTGCACCTCTGACAGACTCCCCATCGATCTACGACTCAAAGCATCCGCAACCACGTTGGCTTTTCCCAGATGGTATAGGATATCAACATCATAATCCTTCATCAACTCTAACCACCTTCTCTGCCGTAAGTTCAGCTCCCTCTGCCTGAAGATGTACTGGAGGCTCTTGTGGTCTGTATAAATATCCACATGAACCCCGTATAAATAATGTCTCAAAATCTTCAAGGCATGAATAACTGCGGCCAAATCTAAGTCGTGAGTAGGGTAATTCCTCTCATGCTTCCTTAGCTGTCGGGAAGCATAGGCTATAACCTTATCGTGCTGCATCAATACACACCCTAGCCCGATACCCGAGGCATCACAATAACTCACGTAGCCCTCTAACCCCTCGAGAAGAGTAAGAACCGAGCCGCTGCCAACTTTTCCTTCGAATCGGAATCCCTTCTCACAAGCTTCTGTCCACTGGAACTTAGCTGCTTTCTGAGTCAGCCTAGTCAACGGTGCTGATATCGAAGCAAACTTATCACGACCCAACCCCGGGCCCACGACTGGTGCCCTACATGGGCACCCCTTACAGGTATACATCAGAGAATAACAGCGAAACATACAAAACTCATAAAATACTTAAACAATACATATCAACAGGCTAGCCGATAAGGCCACCTTCCGGGAAATATACATATCCCAAAATAAAAACAGTTACATCTTTGTTCTTACAACCCAATCCACAAGATATGACTACAGACATCTAAGAATAACAATCGTGATTTGACAGGTCTTCGCCATACCCCTGAATGTACATAAATCTACAACATCAGGGAAACCGTACCAAAAGACAAGCCTCCGGAGAAATGGAGCTTCTGACACCTGATCAGTGATCCTAAGAATGAGGATCCAACACCTACTTACCCCTACCTACGACATGAATGCAGCCCCCGAGGAAAGGGGGTCAGTACAACAGATGTACTAAGTATGTAAAACTGAAAGAACTGAAATGAAATCATAAAGTATAAAAATAAAGCTGGAGACATGTATGATAACTCAAATAACAGTACACTGTGCCTCACTAACAATGAGAGTAAACAAGAGTATACCTTACTGCATAAAAATAGGAGGCTCATGATCAAAGTAGGGCCACTCGCCCGTAGTATCATTAAACAATCCTACTCCTAGGACTATTTCACCCGTATAGGTCTTGTGGACCCGCAATGAGGTCATCCGCCTCGCATGAGACTATTTCACCCGCATAGGACTATTTCACCCGCATGGGCCCGGTGGGCCCGAAATGAGTACAAACGCCGCACTCGCATCATGGGTAGCAATTCCATGGAATAAGTAGTAACCCGGGGGTTTACCCCGTAAGAATAACATAACCTAGCACAACCGGCTATCATACATAACATAAGCATTACCGGCTTATCATACATAACATAAGCACCACCGGCTTATCATACATAACATAAGAAATTTAAGAAATTCCCTAACTTCTTATTAGCTTTATTTATATACACTCTCATTTTAGTTTACTTAAGACACTAACATATCATTATAAAATACGGGAATTTAACCCAAAGTACTACGTACTTCTATTCTTTTAAAATGACTCTTTTTTCATATAATACTCCAAGATACTAATAACCGTAGTATCAAGTCATATCTACTTTTCAAGACAAGTCACAATACCTTTTAGAAATACATTTATAGGATTCTAAATCAAGTGACTTCTTTCTTTAAAACTTTAAGCAATTGATGCCTTCAAATCAATTTGTCTTTCTTCATTTCAAGTCATTTATCCTTATTTACATCACTAGAGTAAACCATTCTTTCAACTTACCATAAAGCTATTATAACCAACTTCCCATAAAGCCGTTATACTAACTTTATGCTTTAGACACTTACATTCTTCTTTATAACCAAGAGACTTATACTTTCAAAAACCAAGTATTATATACTTTCAAAATACTTCAAGTCTCTTAACTTTAGAAACTAAGATATCCTTAATCTTTTAAACAAGTGAGTTAATTCCATAACTCAACCAACTTGGACATTCTTAAAACAAGTCACGGATATCAAATGAAACTAGATTCATCAAAATCTCGTACGTCTACCGTACTATATATTTACAACTACTCATGCTCAAGAGATAAGAAAGTTCCACATACCTCTTCGGTTCAATCCACTTGCTAAGTCCAATATGTCGTATGTATTATGTCAACCTATAATGGCCATAATACATCTATTAACTTCTAGCTTCAACGTAGAATATTCTAAGTGTAAAGTCACTAAATTCTACGGAAAATCGGACAGCACTTCCTTTGTTTCTACGTACTTTTCCACCTTTTTCAAGGCCCGAATTTAATAACCAAACATGCCACATTTAAGGCTCAACAATGTAGCTAACAATAAGGGGATTACACGCCTAACAAGACGTGTAAAATTCTGCCCCACAATTAATACCAAGCAATTCAATAACCAATGCCATCTCGGCCATAAAGTACAACAATGCAAAGTCTTATCCAATTCCTTTACAATCCAAGTTGTTTAGTCTTACATGTTATATAGCCGCAATTGATTATAACAACTACAATATTCAATTAGATAACAAGCGTCGATTCTAACTATCGACCAAATTGTATTTCAATTTCAAATGGCTAACAAGGTCATTACGGATTTAGGCTTCCAATATCCATAACACTTATGAATCTCCAATACATATATCTCATGCTTGTTAAAATGTAAGGCTACAACAATATGTAATCTTATAACACTTAAGAGAACAAGATTGTTACCTTGACGAGCCTTAATCCAACTTCAGTATCCGAAGTCGCTCCCTAGAAACTTAGCGCCTCTCCTTGACACTCAAATCCGCCACTTGAAGCCCTTAGAAGTTCACAAACAACTTTCCTTCAATTTCCAATCCAAACCTATGAAAGCGACTTAGGTTTTCACGTTGCGACTAATGCAAAAATGACACTTTTCCGGGATATTTCTATTGAGATACCCTTACAATACCCTTAGGAACCTTGGTTTAAAGTATTGAGTTTATTGAACCACAAACAAAAAAAATTCTTGCTCACTTGAACCCTAACCCGAGAGCTCTCTATCAAGTCTTCAAAGTTTTTTCAAATTTTTCTAAGTGTAGAAAGCCTTGCCTTGCTACTAGTGTTATTATATAACAACATGGAGGGTCAAGATTAGAACAATTGGGTGACTTGGATGCATTTCATTAAAAGATCAAGCCAAGTGGGCTCTTTGACTAAGTCAATAAACTCAAGCTCTTAGCTTGCAAGACTTGGTCATCTTTACTTTGGTCAAATGACCTTTCTATCCATGGTCAATTTCGACCAAGACCAACCAAAGGGGGGTGACACGTGTCACCCTCACATTCGTAGCAATATTTCGTTTCCCGACATTTCCATAATTCCGATAAATTTTTACTTGTCTCCAATCTTAACATTTTTGAGTTCTTACGTACGTTCTTATAAACATGTCCTGGAATTACGGGGTGTAACAAAACTGCTCCACAAACCTACGATAATAACTCGCCAAATTTCTAAGAAATCGCGCACTGTTTGAGTAAGAGGTCTCGGCCAAGACTTGACCGCCTCAATCTTTGCCGTATCAACCTGAACATCATCAGCCCCAATAATGTGCCCCAAGAATGCCACTGAGGCTAACCAAAACTCACACTTGGAGAACTTGGCGAACAATTGTCGGCTCTGGAGGACCCCAAGTACCGCCTCGCCGATCTGCATGCTCCGCTCTGGCGCGAATAAACCAGATATCATCAATGAATACTATAACAAACGATCCAAAATGGCTTGAACACCCGCTCATCAAATCCATAAATCACGGAGCGTTGGTCAAATCGAAAAACATCACCAACTCATAATGCCCATACCGGTCCCGAATGCGCTTTGGGATATCTCGTCTCTAAATCGCACTGATGATAACTGCATCGCAGTCTATCTTGAGAAACACCTCGCACTCCTACAACCGTCAAACAAATCATCAATCATGGGGAGGGTATCTATTCTGATGGTTACCTTATTCACCGCTCAGAGTCAACACACATACGCAGCTGCGTGCCATCCTTCTTCTTTAAAAACAAAATCGCGCTCCCTGTGGAGAAACACTAGGCCCGATAAAGCCTTTTCCAAAGAAATCTTTCACCGGTCCTTCAACTCCTCAACTCAAGAAAGCCATCCTCGCATTTACTAATAGATATAGCCGAGTGTCTGGCAACGTATCAATACAAAACTCTATCTCCCTCTCGGGAGGAATACCTGGGAGATTATCTGGGAATACATCCGGAAACTCTATAACCACGGAATCGATCAAGAATCGCACTCACCAGACGAATACTCGAACCAGATGATAGATGTACCCTTTCTGCACCATCTTCTTAGCCTTGAGGTATGAAATAAACCTACCCTACGACGCCAGACGCTCTTCCACTCGATAATCGCTCACCAGAAATCGAATCGACCAACTGTTTCTACAAATAACGTTGGCATAACAAGAAGCCAACCACCCATACCCATAATGACGTCAAAATCGCTATTTCCAACTCTATCAAGTTCGCTAGGTCCGACGATCAGATATAAACACCGGGCAATCTTTGTACACCCGCTCAGCTAACATAGAATCACCCACTGGCGTAGCTACCTCAAAAGGCTCTATCGACACCGACTCTATCCCTATTCTACCAACAATAAGAGGGGACACATAGGACAAGGTAGAACCTGGATCTATCAAAGCATAAACGTCACAGCATGAAATCAATAATGTACCTGTGACGACATCCGGGGAAGCCTACTGATCTTACCAGCTGGCTAAGGAATATATGCGGTTTTGTGGATCGCTAGAACTAGGACCTCCACCACGACCTGCCGCGCTCGCCGCCTCCGGGCGCATAACCACGTAAGAAGAAGACCAAAGAATCGACCATGTCGGCTGAACCATACCACCCACGCCGCCTCTGGTCGGACAATCCCTCTTCATATGGCCCTGCTGGACACAAGAGAAACAAGCTCCCAAAGCGGTACGACACTCGCCCGGGTGAGATCTACCGCATCGAACACACCGAGATACGGACGGTCTCGACGATTACTGCCTTCGCCGCCTCGAAACCTCGAAGTCACGAGCTCGACTGCCCCGAATAACCCGGTGATCAAACCTCCCGCCAGAAAAACCGAAGGAGCACTGCGCGGGCTGAAATATGGACCTAGCTCACTTGAGGTTGTCCGCCTCGAAAGTTACCCCGAACCTCGCCCCGGCCTCTTGGCCGGCCTGGTCCGCTAATCCTCTCTCTCTATGTCCTCTATCCCCTGTGCATAAGCCTGCATCCTGACAATATCCATACCTGGTTGAAGGGCCACTCCCAGGCATGCAGTAATCATATACGGTCTAGCCCCATCACATAGCGATGAACTCTGTCCGCCATGTCAGCCACAATGGTGAGCTCATACCTGGCCAATGAGTCAAACTCCAGGTTGTACTCTATGATAGTCCTCCCATTCTGTCTCAATGTCAAGAACCTATCTACGCGGGCTCTCCTCATCTCAGGAGGCAAAAAGTGATCAAGGAAGGCCTCTGTGAACTCATCCCAAACAGCTGGAAGAGTATCCACACCTCTAGACAGCTCCCATGACTCAAACCAGTTCAACGCAATATCGCGTAACCGATAAGAAGCTAACACAACTGACTTTGTCTCCGAGGCCTTAAGCACTTGCATAGTCCGCTGTATCTGCCGAATAAACTCCTGAGGATCCTCCTCAGATCTAGAACCATAGAACTCGGGTGGATTACAACCTAGAAAATCCCGAATCCTCAAACGGCTTACTAGGGTTAGCATTGCTTCCGCTGGCCGCTCGTGTCACGACTCCGATCCTGCCCGTGATCGTGCCTTACCCGGGCACCCCAGTAGGCATACATCAGAGTAACCAGCGGACTATAAAAACAAGACATGAAACAATATGAAATGAGAAACAGTTTATCTGAGAAAAGTTGCTTTCTAAGATATATATATATGTACCAAGTCCGCATTACATCCCAACTTTACAACAGACTACTGCACTTCAGGAAAAGTAAACAAATATGGCGGGACAGGGCCCCGCCATACCCTGAATGTACAAAATATCTACAACACCAGGGAGAGTCGTACCAAAAGTCGAGCCTCCGGAGAAATGGAGCTCCTGACACCAGAGTAAGGATCCTAAGAACGAGGATCTACCACCTGCTTTCCCTTACCTGCGGCATGAACGCAGCCCTCCGAAGGAGGTAAGTACAACAGGTACCAAGTATGTAAAACTGTAAAGTACTTGAAATGAAATCATATCATTTTAAAACCAATTTTACAAATATGTACGAAACAACCAATGTAACCACATATAGTGCCACAGCATAACCAAAATCAAAATAGATATAACATAACTGGTCTTTTCTAGGCCGCTAATGATCGAAGCAAGGCCAATCACCCATAGTATCATTATGCGAGCCTAATCCTGGAACTCCCGCTGTCCGCATAGGTCACACACTGACCCGCATGAGGTATTCTCAGACGGGGTAGCTAACCCGCAGATCCTCCTCGACTCGCACCGCATAGTCCCCGTGGACCGTGATAGCCGATAGACCAAGACGGCGTAACACACCCGGAGTGATCAATCCTGGAACTCCCGCAGCTCCGCATAGTCCTGTGGACCGCATAGGCCGTATATACCCGCATCGAGGGTGGAAAGTCCTCGGCATCATAACAAGTCAGGGGGGTATGTGATATAATAACAGTACAACGGGCTTATCGTTAAACAACGTAAGCACAACAAGAATAACCCCCCTACACAACATCACAAGACACTAACACACGTAGCATCATAACATTTTTACTTATCAAACCATCTTACTACACTTTTCAGAAATCAATGCAAGACTTTCATAAACAAATAAGTAATCCGTTCCTTTTATCTTTCTTAAGTCGTTATACCTAACTTCCCATAAAGCTAGTATAACTCTTTAAGCTTTTAAAACCAAGTATTACTTTTCTTTCAAAAATGATTCATAACTCTTTTGAAATACTTCAAGATTCTTATTATTTAAAACTCAAGTCAAAAGACATCAGAGTAAAACCAAGTTCAGTTAACACACGCAAGGCGTCACCGTACTATTTATATATTTAAAAATATCATGCTCAAGAGGATAGGAAGAATCACATACCTCCGGCGAAATCCACCGCCAAGTCGAATATGTCGCAAGCAGAGTATCAACCTATAATAGTCAAATACGCCTATCAACGTCTAGACTATTCTCAGAGAATATTCTGCGAAGGTCCTTAATTCTACGAAAATCAGGCAAAGACTTCCCACCACAAACTACACAAGTTCATCAGAAATACAAATTCTATGTAAGTACAGTTCAATTCTCTTCTTTAATATCCTTCTATATATCTTATACTCAATTCTAAACTTCTACAATATGTAATCTCCAATTACAATAGAAGGATAAGATTATTTACCTCGATAAGCCCAAAATTATCCAAGTTTAAATGTCGATCCTGAACAACGTTTAGCTCCTAATTTGCACGCTCCGATAGCTCCAAGAAACCCTTAGAAGTTTCTAAACAACTTCTATCTAATACTTCAACCAACTATGAAGATTTTCCCTAGGGTTTCGTTTGTGACTAATGGATATAAAGTAGTATTTCTGGGCTTTTAGTATAGAGGTAACTTTGGAATACTACAAGGTATTTGGCTAAGATATTTTGGAATAGTAACAATACTTGGAGAATACTTTTCTACCAAGGGGGGGGGGGGGGGTGTTGCTTCGGATGAGATAACTAGGAAGGGGAGGGGAAGAGCTTGGACGAAAGCTCACAAAGGGAGAAAGGAGTTTTTGAGACTTGGAAAATATTTTTGTGGATGAAGAAGTCTTGCACTAGAGGGGGGGTATTTATAGGACCCTCAATGGCCAAGATTCAAGCAAGTGTGTGGTGGAGATTTGGACAAGTGCAACCTTATCTATCTACTCCACAAATATCTACAAAACATTGACCAAATGTTTAAGGCCTTTAACATGGCAAAACGCCAAGAATTCCTCACTAAACGTCCACTGAGGTGACACATGTCGCCCTCTCGTTGGTCCAAAATATTTCATCTCTCGGAAAAAATCCAAAATAAATAAATTCTTGAAAACGTAAAATTCCCTTACAAGGTTCGGAAAATTTTTCGTCGGAAAAACAATTCTTTTCGTTGGGTGTGCACAATTTCGTCCTTAAACATAATTCGGCTTACACAATTGTATGTACGTCCTCACATACATACTCTGAAAATACGGGGTATAACATTCTCCCCTCCTTAGAAACATTCGTCCCGAATGTTCCTTTCCAAGACAGATAACGATAAAGTCCCTCATAACTTAAACAGTTTGCAAATGCCACACATGGACACAATACAACACTTAAGTACATATGCCAAAGAAAATTTACAAGTAGGAAAGTGAGTTACCTAGAGGTGTGGGGAATAAGTGAGGATACTTCAGCCTCATGTCCTCCTCTGCTTCCCACGTCATCTCCTCTCTGTGCTCGTTCCGCCATAAGACTTTGACGGAAACCACATCCTTCGTCCGCAGACGCCTAACCTGACGATCAAGTATCGCTATGGGAATCTCCTCATACGATAACCCCTCGGTCACCTGGACATCGTCAATCGGGTGCACTCTAGATGGATCCCCGATACATCTCCTCAAAGATAGAAACATGGAAACCGGATGACCGCCTCCGGATCGGACGGCAGATTCAACTCGTAGTAACCTTGCCTACCTCGCGACAACTGATAAGGCCCAATGTACTGGCCGAGCTTCCCTTTCTTCCCAAAACTCATCACTCCCTTCATGGGTGAAAACTTCATGAAAACCCAATCATCAAGCTCAAACTCCACTTGCCGACGACGATGATCCGTGATACGACTTGCCGACTCGAGCTATCAATAGCCGCCTCGGATAAGCTTCACCTTATCCACTGCCTACTGAACCAAATCAGGTCCCACTAACTGAACCTCGCCCACATCAAACCAGCCTATCGGCGATCTGCACTTCCTCCCATACAAGGCCTCATAAGGCGCCATCTGAATACTGGAGTGGTAGCTATTATTATACGCAAACTCAACTAGAGGCAAATGATCCTCCCAGCTACCCCTGAAGTCAATAACACAGGCTCGTAGCATATCCTCAAGAGTCTGGATAGTACGCTCTGCCCATCCGCTCCGAGGATGGAATGCAAGATCGAGGCTCACTCGTCCCTAATCCTTCCGAAAGACCTCCAAAAGTTAGCCGTAAACTGGGCTCCTCTGTCTGATATGATAGAAATAGGGACCCCATGCAGTCTGACGATCTCTCGGATGTAAAGTCTGGCATAATCCTCAGCCGAAAAAGTCGTCCTGACGGGAAGAAAGTGGGCTGATTTCGTCAGCCTGTCGACGATAACCCAGATAGAATCATGCTTCCTCTGAGTGCGAGGTAATCCTGTGATAAAGTCCATGTTGATCACCTCCCACTTCCAGGTCGGGATCTCTATCGTCTGCAATAATCCACCAGGCCTCTGATGCTCTACCTTCACCTGCTGACAACACGGGCACTGAGCCACAAACTCTGCAACGTCCCTCTTCAAGCCATCCCACCAATACACGACCGAGGTCGTGGTACATCTTTGTCGACCGATGGATAGAGTAACGCCGCGATGTGTGCTTCCTAGAACTCGCCGCCAAGTCCTCAAATATCCGGAACACACAACTCGCCAAACCTTAGCACCCCATCGTGCTACTCAAAAGGACTCCTTCCTCACGAAGAGTCAGACACGATACCGTGTCAAAACCGGATCTCAAATCAAGCCTCTTCACCTCCTCGACGATGGAAGACTCGCAACCTCTTGAACCCGAACCCCATCGCTATCGTAACCAATCAATCGGACTCCAAGGCTCGCTAGCCGATGTATCTCGCGACCATGCCCTCCTCTCGGCCGCACAACCGATAGACTCCCATCGACCTACGACTAAGGGCATCCGCCACAACATTGGCCTTCCCCGGTGGTACAGATATCAACATCATAATCCTTGAGTAACTCTAACCACCGCTCTCTATCGTAAGTTCACCTCTCTGGCCGAAGATATACCGAGGCTCTTGTGGTCCGTAAATATCCACGTGAACTCCATACAAATAGTGCCTCCGCATCTTCAAGGCGTGAATCACCGTTGCTAACTCCAAATCATGCGGGTAGTTCCTTCATGCTTCTTAAGCGGACGGATGCGACGCTTATAACCTTGCCTCCGTGATCAAAGACACATCCAAGCCCGATGCCCGACGATCACAATACACCACATAACCGTCGACCTCCGAAGAGTAAGAACCGGGCGGCCGCCTCCTTCAAGAATCGAAACCCCGCCACAAGCATCACCCATCGAAACTTAGCTCCTTCTAAGTCACTTGGTCAAAGGTGCGAAATAAGCAAACTTCCACGAACCTCCGATAGTAACTCGCAAGGCCCGTAAAGTTGCGCACTGCCGGAGTAAGAGGTTCAGGCCAACTCTCGATCGCTTCGATCTTGCCGTATCCACCCAAATACCATCAGCCCCTACAATGTGCCCAAGAAAAGCCACCGGCCAACCAAAACTCACATTTGGAAAACTTGTCGACAACCGCTGTCTCGAGAACTCTCAAAGACAGCCTCAAATGCTCCGCGTGCTCTCGCTCGAGCGGAATAAACCAAGATGTCTTCAATGAATACTATACCAAACGTATCCACAAATGGTTTGAACACCCGGTTCATTATATCCATAAATACCACGAGCATTGTCAAACCGAAAGACATAACTCGAACTCATAGTGCTCGCACGTCCGAATGCGCCCCAGGGACATCCGCCTCTAACTCGCACTGATGATAGCCCGATCGCAGATCAATATTGAGAAACATCTCGCACTTCGCAGAATCGGGTCGAACAAATCATCAATCTCGGAAGGGGGTATTCGTTTAATAGTCACCTTGTTCACCGCTGTAATCAACACACATGCGCGGCGTCCCGCTTCTTCACGAACAATAGGCGCTCTCGGGGAGAAACACTAGGTCGATGAAGCCCTTCTCCAAAGAAATCTCTCACTGGTCCTTCACTCTCTCTCAACTCGGCGGTGCCATTACGTATGGCGGAATGGAAATAGCCGAGTGTCCGCAAAGACATCGATACAAAACTCTATCTCTCTCGGGAGGATACAGGAGTCGTTTGGAAACACATCGGGAACTCTCGACCATCGAATCGATGAAAATGCGTACCGCAGCCTCAATATCAAACACCCGAATGAGATGGTAGATATACCCCTTCTGCACCATCTTTCTAGCCTTGAGGTAGGAAATAAACCTACCCCTCGGAGACACAGTGTTCCCCTCCCACTCAACAACCGGCTCCCCGGGAAACTGGAACCGTACCAACCTCGCCCTGCAGTCCACATTGGCGTAGCAAGAAGCTAGCCAATCCATACCCATAATCACATCGAAATCGGTCATATCCAACTCTATCAAGTCGGCTAGGGTCTGACGACTCCATAAAGTCACTGGGCAAGCCCTATATACCCGCCGAGCTACCACCGAATCACCCACTGGCGTAGCTACCTCGAAAGGGTCTATGGACTCAGGCTCTAACCCTATCCTACTAGCAATAAGGGGAGATATATAGGGGCAGTAGAACCGGATCTATCAAGGCATACACGCCACAACATGAAATCCGATAAAAATCGTGACGACATCGGTGACGCCTCGTCTGCCGGTGGACAAGGCATAAATGCGGTTCTGAGGACCGCTAGAACTGGGACCCGCGCCACGACCTCTGCCGCGACCTGCTGGTCCATGAGTACCCTGCCCTCCGGGGCGAGTAACTGTAGGGGATGAAGACCCGGCAAAAGACCCTGTAGGCTGACCCCTACCATCTGCGCCGCCTCTGGTCGGACAGACTCTCGCATAGTGACCCTGCTGGCCGCAAGTGTAGCAAACTCCCGAGGTAGTATCACAACTCCCAGAATGGAATCTACCACATCGGACACACTGTGAGGACCTCGATCGGTTAGCACCCCTGCTACCTTGGAAGTCCAAGTCACGGGGCCCCGACCGCCCGAATACCAGGCCGCCCTAAGGCGGTGTAGGAGTGCTCAGCCGGCGTGGTGCAAATCTAGTCCGCTGCGAGACCGCCCACCCCGAGAGCTACCAAAAGATCCGTCTTGGCCTTCTGGCGATATCGGCCAACCCGTCGGCCTCTACGCCTCCGCACCCAAGTGCGTGAGCTGCGTCGCGGCAATGTCCATGCTCGGTGAAGAGCCACACCCGAGCAAGACTCTGCTAAATAGTCATCTAGTCCCGTAACGTAGCGGTGCACTCGGTCCTCCATATCTGCTACTAATGCAGGGACATATCGAGCCAATAAATCGAACTCAACGTTGTACTCCCGGCGTGCGCCTCTGCGTCTCAAAGATAAAAATTGCATCGGCGTGCCTCCTCATCCGCGGAGGCAAGAAGTGGCCGAAAAAGCCTCCGAGAACTCGCCCCATACTGCGAGGCGCATGATCTCCCGGATAGCTCGCGAATCAAACCATTCGACCGCAGATCACGCGGCCGATGTGAACCTAAGACCACCGACTCGGTCTCCAAGCCTTGATCACTCGCGTGATCCGTGTGTGTCGGATGAACTCCTGCGAATCATCCTCAGGCCTCGACCCTAGAACTCTGGCGGGCTACAACTCAGAAAATCCCGTAGCCTCAAACTATCCGACCTCGGGTGAACCACGGTGCATCGCTGAGCTGCTGCGTCGGATCCATTTATCTCCGTTCCGCCACAATCACGGCTAGCAATCGGGTCATCTTCAGTAACTCTCCTCTCGCTCCGGTGTGGGGTGAGGCGCAGTATCGTGGTCTCATCGACCATCGCTGCGGCTCTAAACCTCGCTGGGCCGGGCGTCGTGGAACTTCGCCGTGCAGTATCGCCGTATAGATCGGGCTCAGGCCTCGTGACCCTCTGTGTCCCACTAGCAGCTCCTCCTTTGCCATTCTGGGCGGGTTGCCTTGCGCGGAGGCATCGCATGGGTAAAAGAAATACGTTAGAGGGGTCCAACTTATAACACAGCTCTAAGGCACGATCTCAGAGTGAGAAGAATGGAAACCAATCCTAAATATCATATATCCTCCTGATTATTGGTGTGGTGCACAACACACCGATAATCAAAACTCTACTAGATACGTTCTGTAGACACTTTCCGAGATTAATCGCTCGATACCACTTTTGTCATGACCGATCCGGGCGTGGATCGTGCCTTACTGCACCCAAAGAGGGCATACATCAGAGTAACCAACGGAATATAAAAACAAGACATGAAACAATATGAAATGAGAAACAGTTTATCTGAGAAAAAGTTGCCTTTCGGCATATATATATATGTACCAAGTCTGGCAGTTACATCCCAACTTTACAACAGGAATTATGAACCATAGGAAAAGTAAACAACTATGGCGGGACAGGGCCCCGCCATACCCTGAATGTACAAAATATCTACAACACCAGGGAGAGTCGTACCAAAAGTCGAGCCTCCGAAGAAATGGAGCTCCTGACACCAGAGTAAGGATCCTAAGAACGAGGATCTACCACCTGCTTTCCCTTACCTGCGGCATGAACGCAGCCCCCCGAAGGAGGTCAGTACAACAGGTACCAAGTATGTGAAACTGTAAAGTACTTGAAATGAAATCATATCATTTTAAAACCAATTTTACAAATATGTACGAAACAACCAATGTAACCGCACATAGTGCCACAACATAACCAAAAGCAAAATAGATATGACATAACTGGTCTTTTCTAGGCCGCTAATGATCGAAGCAAGGCCAATCGCCCATAGTATCATTATGCGAGCCTAATCCTGGAACTCCCGCAGTCCGCATAGGTCACACATTGACCCGCATGAGGTATTCCTCGAATCGGGGGTAGCTAACCCGCGGCATCCTCCTGGACTCCCGCAGTCTGCATAGTCCTGTGGACCGCATAGGCCGTATAGACCCGCATCGGCGTAACACACCCGGAGTGATCAATCCTGGAACTCCCGCAGCTCCGCATAGTCCTGTGGACCGCATAGGCCGTATAGACCCGCATCGAGGGTGGCAAGTCATCGGCATCATAACAAGTCAGGGGGGTATGTGATATAATAACAGTACAACGGGCTTATCGTTAAACAACGTAAGCACAACAAGAATAACCCCCTACACAACATCACAAGACACTAACACACGTAGCATCATAACATGTTTACTTATCAAACCATCTTACTACACTTTTCAGAAATCAATGCAAGACTTTCATAAACAAATAAGTAATCCGTTCCTTTTATATTTCTTAAGTCGTTATACCTAACTTCCCATAAAGCTAGTATAACTCTTTAAGCTTTTAAAACCAAGTATTACTTTTCTTTAAAAAATGATTCATAACTCTTTTGAAATACTTCAAGATTCTTATTATTTAAAACTCAAGTCAAAAGACATCAGAGTAAAACCAAGTTCAGTTAACACACGTACGTCTACCGTACTATTTATATATTTAAAAATATCATGCTCAAGAGGATAGGAAGAATCACATACCTCCTCGGCGAAATCCACCTGCCAAGTCGAATATGTCGCGCGCAGAGTATCAACCTATAATAGTCAAATACGTCTATCAACGTCTAGACTATTCTGTAGAATATTCTAAGCAGAAGGTCCTTAATTCTACGGAAAATTGGCAAAGACTTCCCTACCACAAACTACACAAGTTCATCAGAAATACACCTATGTAAGTGATTCAATTCTCTTCTTTAATATCCTTCTATATATCTTATACTCAATTCTAAACTTCTACAATATGTAATCTCCAATTACAATAGAAGGATAAGATTATTTACCTCGATAAGCCCAAAATTATCCAAGTTTAAATGTCGATCCTGAACAACGTTTAGCTCCTAATTTGCACGCTCAGATAGCTCCAAGAAACCCTTAGAAGTTTCTAAACAACTTCTATCTAATACTTCAACCAACTATGAAGATTTTCCCTAGGGTTTCGTTTGTGACTAATGGATATAAAGTAGTATTTCTGGGCTTTTAGTATAGAGGTAACTTTGGAATACTACAAGGTATTTGGCTAAGGTATTTTGGAATAGTAACAATACTTGGAGAATACTTTTCTACCAAGGGGGGGGGGGTGTTGCTTCGGATGAGACAACTAGGAAGGGGAGGGGAAGAGCTTGGACGAAAGCTCACAACGGGAGAAGGGAGTTTTTGAGACTTGGAAAATATTTTTGTGGATGAAGAAGTCTTGCACTGTAGGGGTATTTATAGGACCCTCAATGGCCAAGATTCAAGCAAGTGTGTGGTGGAGATTTGGACAAGTGCAACCTTATCTATCTACTCCACAAATATCTACAAAACATTGACCAAATGTTTAAGGCCTTTAACATGGCAAAAACGTGCCAAGAATTCCCTCACCAAACCGTCCACTTAAGGGTGACACAAGTCGCCCTCTCGTTGGTCCAAAATATTTCATCTCTCGGAAAAAATCCAAAATAAATAAATTCTTGAAAACGTAAAATTCCCTTACAAGGTTCGGAAAATTTTTCGTCGGAAAAACAATTCTTTTCGTTGGGTGTGCACAATTTCGTCCTTAAACATAATTCGGCTTACACAATTGTACGTACGTCCTCATATACATACTCTGAAAATACGGGGTATAACACCCTGCCACTATGCTAGTCAATAACCTGATCTGCTCTCCGTAATCTCTATACTCTGCCCCTCGCTGCGGAACTGGAGGCTCAGGTATCGAAACCTCTGGAGCTACGGCCGCTATCGGCTCCTCTAATACTGCCGGCGTGGCTGAACTCGCCGACCCGCCCATAACATCAGGCATAGTCTGGGCCTGAGTCCTAGTAACCCTCTGCGTACCACTAGCGACTCCGCCGCTTGCCCTTCTGCACCGGGCCGGTCGCCTTCCGTGGAGGCATAACTGATACATAAGAATAAGTCAGAAATGATTCAACCTAATAAGACAACTCAACTGCACGATCTCAAAGAGAGAAGAATGGAAACCAATACTAAATATCCTGCATCCTCCTGATTATATATGTGGTGCACAACACACCGATAATTAAGACTCTACTTAGACACGGTCTGTAGACACTTTCCGATGACTAACTGCTCTGATACCACTTTTGTCATGACCCGATCCCGGGCCCGCGACTGGTACCCTACCTGAGCACCCCTTACAGGTATACATCATAGAATAGCAGCGGAACATACAAAACTCATAAAATACTTAGACAGTAAATATCAACAGGCTAGCCGATAAGGCCACCTTCCGGAAAGTATACATAACCCAAAAATAAAAACAGTTACATCTTTGTTCTTACAACCCAATCCACAAGATATGACTACAGACCTCTAAGAATAACAACTGTGACGGGACAGGGCCCCGCCATACCCCTGAATGTACATAAATCTACAACATCAGGGAAAACCGTACCAAAAGACAAGCCTCCGGAGAAATGGAGCTTCTGACAACTGATCAATGATCCTAAGAGTGAGGATCCACCACCTACTTACCCCTACATGCGGCATGAACGCAGCCCCCCGAAGAAAGGGGGTCAGTACACAATATGTACCAAGTATGTAAAACTGGAAAATACTGCAATTTACATCATAAGTCTAAAATAAAGCTGGAGACATGTATGATAATCAAATTAACAGTATACTGTGCCTTACTAACAATGAGAGTAAAATATACATTTCCGGTTCTTAAAAATAGGAGGCCTGTGATTAACCTAGGATCATCCTCCCGTAGTATTATCACGCAATCCTACTCTTGAGACTATTTCACCCGCATAGGCCATATGGACCCGCATGAGGTAATTTCCCCGCATAAGATTGGTCCGCCCCGCATAGGACTATTTCACCCGCATGAGCCCTACGGACTCGCATGAGGTATTCCTCGCATCGTGGGTAGCAAATCCACGGAATATGCAAATGCCACAAGCCCGGGGAATGACGCCGTAATGAACAATATATCACAAGCACAACCGGCTACTATAAATAACATAAACTAGTTAAGAAATCCCTTAACTTCTCATTGACTTAATTAGCATACACTCTCATTTCTTTTAACTTAAGGCACTATCGTATCATAAAAGATCCGGGAATTTAACCGAAAGTACTACGTACTTCTATTCTTTTAAAATGATTTTTTTTCATAAAAAACTTCAAGATACTAATAACCGTAGTATCAAGTCATTTCTACTTTTCAAGATAAGTCACAATACCTTTTAGAAATACATTTATAGGTTTCTAAATCAAGTGACTTTTTACTTTAAAACTTTAAGCAATTGATGCCTTCAAATCAATTTGCCTTTCTTCATTTCAAGTCATTTATCCTTATTTACATCACTAGAGTAAACCATTCATTCAATTTTCCATAAAGTTATTATAACCAACTTCTCATAAAGCCGTTATTCTAACTTTATGGTTTAGACACTTACATTCTTTTTTATAACCAAGAGACTTATACTTTCAAAAAACCAAGTATCATATACTTTCAAAATACTTCAAGTCTCTTAACTTTAGAAACTAAGATATCCTTAATCTTTAAAACAAATGAGTTAATTCCCTAACTCGACCAACTTGGAAATTCTTAAAACAAGTCAAGGATATAAAATGAAACTAAATTCATCAAAATCTCGTACGTCTACCGTACTATATATTTACAACTACTCATGCTTAAGAGATAGGAAAGTTCCACATACCTCTTCGGTTCAATACACTTGCTAAGTCCAATATGCCGTACGTAGTATGTCAACCTATAATGACCATAATATGTCTATTAACTTCTAGCTTCAAACGTAGAATATTTTAAGTATAAAGTCACCAACAAATGGACTTAGCCCACGATGGAAGTGTAGGTCGCTGCTAACAGTCTCTCCTGGATAAGCTTCACCTTATCCACAACCTGCTGAATCAAGTCTGGGCCAACTAACTGAACCTCGCCCACGTCGAACCAACCAATCGGCGACCTACACTTCCGCCCATACAAAGCCTCATATGGCGCCATCTGAATACTAGAATGGTAGATGTTGTTATATGCAAACTCAACAAGAGGAAAATGATTCTCCCAGCTACCCCAGAAATCAATAACACAGGCCCGCAGCATATCCTCAAGTGTCTGGATAGTACGCTCAACCTTGACCTGCTGACAATTCAGACTGAGCAACAAACTCTGCTACGTCCCTCTTCAGGCCATCCCATAAATACATATATCTGAGGTCATGGTACATCTTAGTAGACCCCGGATGAATAGAGTAACGGGCATTGTGTGGCCCCTAGAACCTGCTGACGAAGTCCTGCAACATCGGGAATACACAATCTGCCCTCGAATCTTAGCACTCCATCAGGCGCTACCTCAAATAAACTTTTCTCCTCTCGAAGAGACGTATCTCGATACCGTATCAGAACAGAATCCTCAAACTGTCGCCTCTTCACCTCCTCAACGATGGAAGACTCGACAACCTCTCGGGCCCGTACCCCACTATCATAGGTATCGACCAACCGAACCCCAAGGCTCGCTAGCTGATGGATCTGACAGACCATGTCCTGTCTATCTGGCTGTACCTCTGACAGACTCCCCATAGATCTACGACTCAGAGCATCTGCAACCACGTTGGCTTTTCCCGGATGGTATATGATATCAACATCATAATCCTTCAACAACTCTAACCACCGTCTCTGCCGCAAGTTCAACTCCCTCTGCCTGAAGATGTACTGGAGGCTCTTGTGGTCTGTATAAATATCCACATGAACCACAAACGACGTTTATGATTTCATGATGTGACGTTTATGCTTTGATAGATCCAAAGTCGCTCCTTAGCAACTTAGCTCCTTTCCTTCATGCTCAAATTCGCCATTTGAAGCCCTTAGAAGTTCATAAACAACTTCCTTTCAATTCCCAACCAAAACTATGAAAACGACTTGTGTTTTCACTTTGCGACTAATGTAAAAATGTAGTTTTTCCGGGATCTTTCTATTGAGATAAGCTTACAATACCTCTAGGAACCTTGGTTCAAAGTATTGTGAATTATGAACCACAAACGAAAATTTTTCTCTTCCAATTGATGTCTAACCCGAGAGCTCCTCTTCAAGTCTCAAAGTTTTCTAATTTTTTTATAAGTGTTAGAGACTTGTCTTGCTACATGGATGAATATATAATTAAATGGAGGGTCAAGATCAAAACACTTGTGTGGTCTTAGATGAATTTTTTTAAATATCTAGCCAAGTGGGCTCATTGACTTGGTCAACAATGTCAAGCCTTGACCTTTCAAGACTTGATCATCTTTGCCTTGGTCACTTGACCATTTTACCCTTGGTCC
The DNA here is from genome assembly GCA_029844215.1 of Przewalskia tangutica. NCBI lineage: Eukaryota > Viridiplantae > Streptophyta > Magnoliopsida > Solanales > Solanaceae > Przewalskia > Przewalskia tangutica. The sequence goes on along the minus strand of CM056720.1, from coordinate 131,124,568 downwards.
ATTTCGATCAAGACCATGCAAGGGGGTGACACGTGTCACCCTCCCATTCGTCGTAATATTTCATTTCCCGACATTTCCATAATTCCGATAAAATCTACAAGTCTCAAATCTTAACGTCCTGATTTCTTACGTACGTTCTTATATACATGTCCTGGAATTACGGGGTGTAACATTATATCCTAACTGGAATATAAAACGACTTAGTTAACCTGCTATCTCAATATAGAAGAAGAACCTTTATTATTGCATTAAAGATTAAAGCGAGCGGATAGTTGAGGAGATTGGAAGTCCTATTTCCACCATATCTAATTTAAGTAAAGTAATTTAGTTAACTTTTATAATTATTTAGTAGTCATAGATACAAACAACCATCAAAATATCGATCACCAAATAGATACCATAAAATAGAAATTGGTAATTGAACACTAATCCCTGAGGATGATATTCGGTCTCACCCAGACTATATTACTTGTCACGATACGTGCACTTGCGTTAAGCGTGTGGATAAATCGCTAACAGTGTGATAGCTGCTATTGTACGCGAACTCAATAAGGGGTAAATAAGCATCCCAACTATCATTTAAATCCAACACACATGTTCGTAACATGTCCTCAAGCGTCTGAATCGTTCGTTCGGTCTGACCGTCTGTATGAGGATGAAAAGTCGTACTTAAATTAACTTGGGTGTCTAACCCTTTCTGAAATGATTTCCAGAAGTTAGATATAAATTGAGCACCTCAGTCAGATATAATAGAAACAGACACACCATGAAGTTGAACAATCTCCTTAATATATAACTTCGCGTAGTCCTCGGTTGTGTAGGTAATTTTCACCGGTAAGAAATGAGCTGATTTAGTCAGTCTGTGAACGATCAAACAAATGAAATCAAATTTACAGAAAGAACGAGGTAATCCCGTAATGAAATCCAAATTAATCATTTCCCATTTCCATATCGGAATCTCGATGTTCTGTTAAGCCACCGGGCTTTTGGTGCTCTATTTTTATCTACTGATAATTAAGACACTAAACCACCAACTCCGCAATGTTCCTCTTCATGTCATCGTACCAATACATACCTTTTGAGATCATGATACATCTTCGTAGATCCATGGTGAATGAATTATTGTGAACAATGGACCTCCATCGTAAGCTTGTCCTGTAATCCTGCTATATTCGGAATACACAAATGGACATTCTATTTGAGGGTCTCTCTCCAATTATACTCGAAGGTTGCAGTTTTTTTTCCAAATCTTTTCTAAAAATGGGATATTTGTCATGACGCTCCTTTTTCTTTCCGTATGAGGGATGAACCTGCCGTATTCTGAGTCATAGGGCTATCACTATCTGAATCCTTCAGTCGGACTCCCACTTAACTAACTGATGTATTCCCTTATGTCAACTTCTCTCTTTAGTCCTTACATTAGTCAAGCTGCTTGTGGGTGAATGATCCTATTGTCAACTTAGTTTTATTTACTAACTGGTGTGATGGATATCACCTTATGGACAATGCATCGAATCTAAAGTGTGTGTATCATCGCAGTTAACTTTCATTCATGGTCTCAATGGGATTTTTTTTTCGTACCTTCTCACTACTCATAATTATAAACAACTTCATTTCTGTTGACACTTGTTCACTCATTTTCTTACTTGTCGTACTCTTCATAATTTCAAAATATTCTGGTTTACATATGTAATATCAAACATTGCTCCTGATTTTGATCCTTGGCGTTACTATCCCTTAAGGGATGAATTGTTAACTTATTACTTTATTCAGTACGTAGAAGACTCTGAAGAATTGCATCACATGACGTTGACCTACTATCTCCAAACCTGGTCATTATACTTCGATTCGACTTCTTCCACTTGCCTTATGGATAACTCTTTCTGTCAATGACATTTTAGGAAAATACTTCCTTGATCTCGTTAAACTGTAAACCCATTACTTTACCTATCTCGTAGAACTTTTGGTCAGTTCCAAAAATGCTCATAGACATCTGCATTTGCCTGACATTTTATCTGTACTATAATATCATTATCTCTTGACATATATCTTTAATGTCTATCTTATATCCATAGGCGTCATTGGCCTCTTTTCACCTGTTTAGGTGATAATCTAGAGCTTTTCTCACTGTTACTTTCGTTTACATACTTTCTGAAAGGTATGACTGCATATGTCTTAAAACCGATGCTTCATATGTTTAGATCCAATTAACGATGTTACATGATCCAATGACTTGTCAAGCTTTCTTATCTTATCATTATTGGGTCTCTCATCGACCGAATGCCCATTCGACTTATCTTTACATTTCCATTTCAAATTACCTTGGGGGTCTCTTATATCAAAGTATTTCTCATACTATCTTCTTGAACATCAGAGGTTTGTTACCTTTGGTCGAATAGTTCTAACTGTCCCTCCTCTACCATTGGTCCTTACGTTGTTCTAAAGTTGTGAAAGCTGCTTGTGAGAAGGGCTTCCAGTTACTAAAGGAAAAGTTGACGACGGCTCCAGTTCTTACTCTTCCCGAGGGGTTAGAGGGCTACGTGATTTATTGTGATGCCTCGGGTATCGGGCTAGGGTGTGTATTGATCCAGCACGGCAAGGTTATAGCCTATGTTTCCCGGCAGCTACGGAAGCATGAGAGGAATTACCCTACTCACGACTTAGAGTTGGCCGAAGTTATTCATGCCTTGAAGATTTGAAGACATTATTTATACGGGGTTCATGTGGATATTTATACAGACCACAAGAGCCTCCAGTGCATCTTCAGCAGGTCAAGGTTGAGCACTAGAAGCCCGGTGGGCTATTGCAGGCAATTGATATTCCGACATGGAAGTGGGAGGTGATCAACATGGATTTTGTTACAGGGTTACCTCATACTCAGAGGAAGTGTGATTCCATCTGGGTTATTATAGACAGGCTGACGAAATCAGCCCACTTTCTTCCAGTCAGGATTACGTATTCGGCTGAGGATTATGCTAGATTGTATATCAGGGAGATTGTGAGACTGCACGGAGTCCCTATATCTATTATATCAGATAGGGGATCCCAGTTTACGGCTAACTTCTGGAGGTCTTTCCAGAAGGGGTTAGGGACACAGGTGAGTCTCGATCTGCGCGTTTCATCCTCGCATCGAGGCGAGCAGCGGAGCGTACTATCCGCACAACGAGGATATCTTTGTGGGCCTGTGTTATTGACTTTAGGGGTGGCTGGGAGGATCATTTTCCTCTTGTGGAGTTTGCTTATAACAACAACTACCATTCTAGCATTCAGATGGCGCCATATGACGCTTTGTATGGACGAAAATGTAGGTCGCCGATTGGTTGGTTCGACGTGGGCAAGATTCAGTTAGTTGGCCCAGACTTGATTCAGCAGGCTGTGGATAAGGTGAAGCTTATCCAGAAGAGACTGTTAGCAGCACAGAGTCGGCAGAAGTCTTATGCAGATAATCAACGTCGACATTTGGAGTTTCAGGTAGACGATTGAGTCTTCTTGAAGGTATCACCCATGAAGGGTGTGATGAGGTTCGGAAAGAAGGGGAAACTTAGCCCAAGGTACATTGGGCCTTACCAGATCATCCGTAGAGTAGGAAAGGTTGCCTATGAGTTGGATCTGCCATCGGATTTAGAGGCGATACATCCGGTCTTCCATGTTTCTATGTTGCGGAAGTGTATCGGAGATCCATCGAGAGTTTTCCCAGCTAGCGAGGTCCAGGTGACAGAGGGGTTGTCGTATGAGGAGAGTCCCATAGCGATACTCGATCGCCAGGTCAAGCGACTGCGGACCAAGGATATGGCCTCCGTCAAAGTCTTGTGGCGGAATGATAATAGGGAGGAGATGACTTGGGAAGCAGAAGAGTACATGTTGAGGAAGTATCCCCACTTATTCTCTACACCTTCAGGTAATTCATTTCCCTTACTTGTCAAGTTTTAATTGAAGTATTCTTGCTTAAGTGCATTTATGTGGTCACGTGGGGCATTATTGGTATGTAGGGGTTGTAAAAGGAGACTATGTCGCTATCTATAAGATTGACTCCGAATGAACATTCGGGGACGAATGTTTCTAAGGGGGGAAGAATGTTACACCCCGTAATTTCAGGACATGTTTATAAGAACGTACGTAAGAACTCAAAAACGTTAAGATTAGAGACTAGTAAAAATTTATCGGAATTATAGAAATGTCGGGAAACGAAATATTGCGACGAATGGGAGGGTGACACGTGTCACCCCCCTTGGTTGGTCTTGGTCGAATTAGACCATGGGTATAATGGTCATTTGACCAATGTAAAGATGATCAAGTCTTGCAACTAGAGCTTGACATATTTGACTAAGTCAAATGAGCCACTTGACTAGATCTTTAAGTGAAATGCATCCAAGCCACACATTTGTTCTAATCTTGACCCTCCATATTGTTATATAACCACACTAGTAGCAAGACAAGCTTCTCACACTTAGAAAAAAATTAGATAAATATTGTGCTTGTCTAAGGAGCTCTCGGGTTTGCTATGTATCCAACAAGAATTTTTTTTGTTTGTGGTTCAATAATCTCAATACTTTAAACCAAGGTTCCTAAGGGTATTGTAAGGGTATCTCAATAGAAAGATCCCGGAAAAGTGTCATTTTTGCATTAGTCGCAAGGTGAAAACCTAAGTCGCTTTCATAAGTTTGGATTGGAAATTGAAGGAAAGTTGTTTGTGAACTTCTAAGGGCTTCAAGTGGCGGATTGGAGTGTCAAGGCAAGGCACTAAGTTGCTAAGGAGCGACTTCGGATCTTAAAGTTGGATTAAGGCTTGTCAAGGTAACAATCTTGTTCTCTTAGTGTTATAAGATTACATATTGTTATAGTTATACATTATAACTAGCATGAGGTATATGTATTGAAGATTGATAAGTGTTATGGATATTGGAAGCCTAAATCCGAAATGACCTTGTTAGCCATTTGAAATTGAAATACAATTTGGTCGATAATTAGAATCGTCGCATGTTATCTAATTGAAGATTGTAGTTGTTGTACTCGATTGCGGCTATATAACATGTTAGACTAAACAACTTGGATTGAAAAAGGAATTGGATAAGACTTTGCATTGTTGTACTTTATGGCCGAAAATGGCATTGGTTATTGAATTGCTTGGTATTAATTGTGGGGCAGAATTTTACACGTCTTGTTAGGCGTGTAATCCCCTTTTGATAACTACATTGTTGAGCATGTGGCATGTTTGGTTATTGAATTCGGGCCTTGAAAAAGGTGGAAAAGTACGTAGAAACAAAGGAAGTGCTGTCCGATTTTCCGTAGAATTTGGTGACTTTACACTTAGAATATTCTACATTTGAAGATAGAAGTTAATAGACGTATTATGGTCATTATAGGTTGACATACTACGTACGACATATTGGACTTAGCAAGTGGATTGAACCGAAGAGGTATGTGGAACTTTCCTATCTCTTGAGCATGAGTAGTTGTAAATATATAGTACGATAGACGTACGAGATTTTAATGAATTTAGTTTCATTTGATATCCTTGACTTGTTTTAAGAATGTCCAAGTTGGTTGAGTTAGAGAATTAACTCACTTGTTTTAAAGATTAAGGATATCTTAGTTTCTAAAGTTAAAGACTTGAAGTATTTTGAAAGTATATGATACTTGGTTTTTTGAAAGTATAAGTCTCTTGGTTATAAAAAAGAATGTAAGTGTCTAAAGCATAAAGTTAGTATAACGGCTTTATGGGAAGTTGGTTATAATAACTTTATGGAAAGTTGAATGAATGGTTTACTCTAGTGATGTAAATAAGGATAAATGACTTGAAATGAAGAAAGGTAAATTGATTTGAAGGCATCAATTGCTTAAAGTTTTAAAGTAAAAAGTCACTTGATTTAGAAGCCTATAAATGTATTTCTAAAAGGTATTGTGACTTGTCTTGAAAAGTAGAAATGACTTGATACTACGGTTATTAGTATCTTGAAGTTTTATATGAAAAACAGTCATTTTAAAAGAATAGAAGTATGTAGTACTTTGGGTTAAATTCCCGGATTTTTCATGATATGATAGTGCCTTAAGTTAAATAAAATGAGAGTGCATGCTAATTAAGTCTAATGAGAAGTTAAGAGATTTCTTAACTTGCTTATGTTATTTATGGTAGCCGGTTGTGCTTGTGATATATTGTTCATTACGGGGTCATTCCCCGGGCTGGTTGCATTTGAACATTCCGTGGATTTGCTCCCCACGATGCGAGGAATACCTCATGCGAGTCCGTAGGGCTCATGCGGGTGAAATAGCCCCATGCGGGGCGGACCAGTCCTATGCTAGGAAATTACCTCATGCGGGTCCACACGGCCTATGCGGGTGAAATAGTCCCAGGAGTAGGATTGCGTGATAATACTACGGGCGGATGGTCCGAGGTTAATCACAGACTTCCTATTTAAAGAACCGAAATGTTTATTTTGTTAACCTCATTGTTAGTAAGGCACAGTATACTGTTAATTTGATTATCATACATGTCTCCAGCTTTAATTTAGACTTATGATGTAAATTACAGTATTTCCAGTTTTACATACTTGGTACATATCATCGACCCCTTTCGCTCATGCGTCACGCAGGTGGGGTAAAGAGTTGTGGATCCTCACTCTTAGGATCACTGATCAGTTGTGAGAAGGCTCCATTTCTCCGGAGGCTTGTCTTTTGGTACAGTTTCCCTGATGTTGTAGATTTATGTACATTCAGGGGTATGGAGGGGCCCTGTCCCGTCACAGTTGTTATGTAAATTCTTAGAGGTCTGTAGTCATATCTTGTGGATTGGGTTGTATAAAAAAAAAGATGTGACTGCTTTTTGGGTTATGTATATATTTTTGGAAGGTGGCCTTATCGGCTAACCTGTTGATATTTCATGACTTGTACTATTTGAGTTGTATGTATGTTCCGCTACTATTCTCTGATGGATACCTGTAAGGGGTGCCCAGGTAGGGCACCAGTCGCGGACCCGGGGTCGGGTCGTGACATATATATACACTCAACCCCGATGCAGAACCCTTCTATCTTTCGAGATAAGATTTACCACAAAGGAGGATTAAGAACAATAACCTATTAAACTACACAAGTATCGGGGTACTTTTGTCCACGATTTTAACCTATGTTTATTCAACTATAGCATATTCATAATCTCCCTTTTCGGATCTGGATTAGAAATCATATATGTGATGATAATTAGTGATCAATTAATTACCAAGCAATCAAAACAATTATTGAATAAATCTCAACTATATAAAGAAGAAACCAAAACCATGCATTAAATCATAAAATGAGGTTCAAGTGATTCAAATGGAAAACCCTAATTAAAGTTTAGCTCTTAGCCATAGACATGCTAAGAACTAAAAGATTATCCAACATAAACTGAAAAATAAATAAAGTAAGAAAAAGAATTACTCAAGAACAAGCCTCCAATCTTGAAGCTTTCAAGAACTATGTGTTGTGTAGAGTTAGGGATTGTGGAACCCTTCAAAAATATGCCCTAAGGCCTTTTTATATCCTCCAAAAACGTTCTCAACTTTTCCTCTTGGTCTTGGCCCATTTCTATTCGGATTTGGCTGAAAACCCGCGTCGGCGCCACGACCCTGATACCGGCGCCGTGGCGCCGAAACTCCTGCAGTTGTCCAGCGATATGGGCGTCGTGGCTTGGTGCGCGGTAAGATGCACACACTTTAAACGCAAGTGCACGTTATCGTGACAAGTAGTATAGTCTTGATAAGACCGAATATCGTCCACAAGGATTAGGGTTCAATTACCAACTATCTATTTTCTAGTATCTATTTGGTGAATTGATAATTGATTTGTTGTTTATAACTAAGAATTATGCAAGCTATTTAAATATAAGGATTTATTTCAGTGGTGATGAGAATAGGGCTTCCATGTATCCTTACTATCCGCTTATGCTACTTACTAATGCATTAACTTATGGTATTCTTCTTTTGGAGAAAGCAGGTTTACGAAATCGTTTTATACTCCCGTTAGGGTTATATAAACACTCAACCCCAGTATCGCACCTTACCTACCTTTCGGTGATAAGGATAACTCTATAGGAGGATTAAGAACAAAAACCTAGTTGACCACGCACACAATGCGCAAAATTAGGGTTGTTAAGCCTCTCATCAACGCTACATAAATAATTGAGGTATTTTCATCCCCAATCCAAGAATGTCTACCCAACTTACAGCATATTCACAATCCCCCCCTTTCGGAATCTGATTAAAAATCATATAGTGATAATTAGTTGTCAATTAATTACCAAGAATTCAACTCAATTATTGGATAGATCTCACAATAAGAAAAATAACCATAAGCATGCATTAATTTATAACATAAGTTTCTAGAAATTCAACATAGAAAGCCCTATAAGAGAATTAGTTCCTAGCCATTGACATGACAAGAACTAATTCCATGTTCATCATACAAAACTGAAATAAAGAACAAGAAAGGAAAATAAATTACTAAACTAATAGTATCCAATCTCCAAGCAAAAGTCTTGAGTTGTGCAAGAAGGGGAACCCTCAAAAACTGCCTAGGGTTCTCCTTTTATAGCCGAAACCGCCTCCTCTTTTCCTTCAGTTCGCCTGTAAATTCGCCCAAAACCTAATTTTTCCGGCCGGCGCGCTCGCTGCAGGGCCGCGGCGCCGCAAGTTCTGCAATCCGTCGGGTGTTTTGCCGCTGCCGATATCTCGCTGCTCGAGGGCACCGCGGCTGCAAATCTGTAGCTTCTGGATGTTTAGCGCCGCCTCAGACTGGCTTCGAGCGGCGCCGGCACAGTCTTCGCAGCCTCTTCGAATGGCGCCGCGCCTCGCTGATCGCAGGAGGCCGCGCGCTGGTCCGATTTCACCCTCGTTCGCCACTTTCTCTGTTTTCAGCTCTGGCATCTCCTCTTTTGCCCTCTTTTAGCTCATTTTCCGCCATTTGGCCATTTTAACCACTTTGACTCAAAAGAAAGAAAAACTATCCTAATACGACACTTATATGTGCAAAATGGGACAAAAGACTAACTAAAACTGACTCAAAAGGTGTATATAAAATACACCGATCAAATACCCCCAAACTTAACCTTTGCTCGCCCTCGAGCAAAGATAGAAAGAAATAAAATAAAAGACTCAAAGAACGAAAAATAAAAGACTCACTGCCATTGATTACTTTTGCTGCATTAGTGTTAACTAGAAAAACATGAAGGTTAGCAAAATAATATGCAGGAACATATAGCATGACATTTCAGCACATTAAGCTAGATATTTCGCAAACTCCTATTCATCATGCTTTAATGGAAGTCAATATACTAAATCATGCATATAAGTTCAACAATTCATATGGCATGCTTACTTGCTATTCTCCACTAATTCTGGATATGCATAAAAGAGATCTTCAGGACTTTAAGGGTTGTAATGTAGGCTTAGGTATATGTAGGTAAACATAGGCAATTTAGGCTCATTTCGTGTACCATAAGCTCTTCAGCTTTTCAGTATTTCCCTTTTTCTTTTTGTTCTTTTCTTCATTTCGATTCTATCTTTCCCCTTTTTTGTTTTGGGAGAGTGAAGTATATAATAATGACAAGCACCCACAAACTTAGGTTTTTGCCTATTTCTTATTACTTTTGTATTGGGGTGCAACAGACTTATTCACTTTTTTTTTTTTTTTTTAACACAATGTATTCCCCTATTTCATATTTTCACTTATGGTACAATTTGTGGGAATATAGAGTGTCAAAAAAGAAGTTTCAAATTTAGGCTCAATGGGGCTGACTAGGGATATTTTTAAAGTACGGGATAGAAAAGAATGGTAAGAATTGACTATCAAAGAAATGCCTGAGTCATCTCCCTAACATACATATCCTAACTATTTCGCCTCAAATAGCAAGCAATCATAACACATAAGTATTTATCATTTAGCATGCATAACTCAAGCAAGAAACTCCAAATAGACAGATTCTGTGAGTTTTTGGCATATCTAACTTAGGTGTTTAGATAGTTGCTTCAATTCCGTTACATTATTCCACCTTACTTCACTAGGTGTTTCTAGCAACTACAACATTCATGATCTTTGACAGGCAATTATGACTCAAAAAGAAAAAAAAATTGTGACTCAAAAATAAACATAAAAACAATCAAAAAGACTAAAATAAAACATAACATGACACAAATAGAACACCCCCAAACTTAAATCACACATTGTCCCCAATGTGTGTAGACTCAAAGACAATAAAAGAAATAAGACACTTACAAACTTTGGCTAAAATGGTGGTGGTGGCGGTGGATAATGCATCGACCATTGGTTGAACAAGGAACTCAACTCGTTGATTTGTTGCCTTGTTTCTTGCTGTCCTTGTACTACTGTGTCCAAGGTCTGCATCATCCTCATCTGATTTTGATACAATTGCTCCATTGTGGGCGTTGGAGGTTCTCGCCTCAGTTGGCCGGTGCTAGGTCCCGCCTCATATTGAGCCCCTATTTCAGCTCATCTTCGTCCACGACGGCCTCTGCCGCTGCTTGATGGTTGTACTCTCGTCCGTCGCCTGGGGGCTTGGGTGCAGGAAAGAGTGCACTATCCCATGGACACGGCAGTTGGTTTCTCTCATGAGTGTCGCTGGTAGTTTTGGGACCGCACTCATGTGACATAGCTTGTGATGATCGAGCCATGTCTCAATCCGTTGTTACCAACCCGCTGATTTCCTCAATGCTCGCACTATTTCTTTCCCACATCAATCGTTAACCTCATAATTCCATATATCGGTTTAATCCTATCCTCCGCACTCGTGAAGTGCGTGGATGGAATCACGCGGCCGACGAAATATAGCCAACCTTTGGCTACTTTGTTGAATTGGCACTGCTCGCTCTTGACCCATTTCTTCCAATATCAAAACAGCCCAATGGTAGCTCACACTGTCTGCAACGGCATAACAGTCGATGTGGTAAATGCTTCTATACCAGTATCTAAAGTGATTACAATCAATTATATCTTCAACATCAACTCTTTTCAATTGAATAATTATATCCTCTCGCCACAGCACATAGCGTCCCCTTACAAAGCATCCCCTTTCCACCTTCTCCGGAAAATTGGCATAAAATTCACGACCATTGTTGTGTTTACTGGTGCTATCTTCTCTGGATTCACAAATTTCCTCCAATCCCTTAACTCAATCATCGCCCGAATGGGCTCATAAACATCTTCTTCCCCATATGACTCCCTCTGGTAGTCCATTCCCCTTTCTGGTATTAAGGGTCTGGTATCAAGCTTTTTGTATCTTTGGTAGGCTTGGTAGCTCACAAACCTATTTTCATCGTATTGTGGGGTTGGAGTGGATGTGGAGCCTCTTCTTTTCCTGGTGGCCATGGTTAAAACAGTTTCTGGAGCTTATAATTTAGTGGCACAAATGTTTCCTACACAATTGACAACTAGCAGCGAATACAACACCCCCAAACTTCAACTTTTCTACCCAATACCCACACTCCTTTTCTACTCTTTTCTCTAAACTTCACAATCAACTTTTTAGTACCCAATTACTTTAACTACAATACTCCTTCAAACTACTACCTCCTGTGACTTCAGTAAAGGATTCAAGAACAGAAAAAGATTACCTTTTTATGAGAAGCTTCAAGCTTGTTCTTGTTTCAATTGGTGGTTTGAGGCTATGGAATGGAGCTTTGTTGGTTGAGATGTCTAAGGGTTTTTGGGAATTTAAGAGTTTAGGTTGTGGTTGGGTTGGATTTGTGGAGGATTTCTGGGCAAATTTCTGGAATTTCGTGGGTTTTTGGAGAGGGAAGGTTAGGTTTTTGAATTTGGAATTGGGGAAAATCTGATTTTGGCGTTTTAAGTTTCGATTCCCGCCGCCATGTTCGCTAGCCTGGCGCCAAACTTCAAGGCCTTCGGATTTTACGCATCGCGCCCAAATCAAGGCCTTCGGGATTTTCTGCACCGCGGCGCCTAAATTTGGCAATTTTTCTGGAATTTTTAGCCATGCGCTAAACTCTGCGCTGCTCGATTCTTTTGCGCCGCGTTCGCTTCTCTGGCGCTACCCGCTCGAAATCGCTTTTCTTCGCTTTTCGCCTTGATTTATTTCCATGTACCTATCAATCACAAAGACAAACACAAGAACCCAAGACCGTGAGATTGTTCTAGACAAAATAAAATAAACTAAAGATGTAAATTAAAATAACATAATTGAAAACATTGGGTTGCCTCCAACAAGCGTTGTCTTTAACGTCTTTTAGCGGACGCAGCTTAACCAGACGAGTGCTCATTGGACCTTCTGCGAACTACTTGCAATTCACGATTTATTGCTATAGGTCTCAATTTCCTATAACTATTTGCTCAACCAAGAACCTTAAACATACAATTATCCCCCAAGTACACAAGACAAACTTGTCTTTTATGCTGTTTATAACGTAGGAATCCGTGAAATTCTCTACATCTCGCAACTCTAGGGGGTACCCGTGCTGGTATGGGCTTCCTAATCGAGGATCACCGTGATAGCTAGTGGTGGTTCTTACGTAATAGATGCAAGAAAAGGATTTCTCTGAGTCCAAGAAGGTAAATAATTGGAACTCGCAATCTTTTCCTTTTCTACACCAACTATCTCACCGATTCCTCAATAGTTGGGTTTGGTTCGTGCTCTCAAATTGTTGTTCGTTAAAAATGATCTGAAGTTCTCCTATTTGCGCTCCAGCTTCTTTATGGCCAATCTCATTTCGTCCATGAATCGCGCTGATACTTAGTGAGATCGAGTATGACTTCTCGCACCTCTCTCTCTTCCTCTATGGTTGGAGCTCGATCATATTGCCAGCAGAAATCCATGTCTTGAGGATCCCTGAGATGCATCAAAACCAACAACGGATCACGACACCCTTGTTTTCACACAATAAATACATAAAACGAAAAAGAATAAGATAAAATAGAACAAATAAAAACATATAAAAATTAACAAAGAGTAAAAACCAAATTAGAAATTAAAAATAGATAAATTTGATATTGAACTATGCCTAATCCCCGGCAACGGCGCCAAAAACTTGGTGCGCGGTAAGATGCACACACTTTAAACGCAAGTGCACGTTATCGTGACAAGTAGTATAGTCTTGATAAGACCGAATATCGTCCACAAGGATTAGGGTTCAATTACCAACTATCTATTTTCTAGTATCTATTTGGTGAATTGATAATTGATTTGTTGTTTATAACTAAGAATTATGCAAGCTATTTAAATATAAAGATTTATTTCAGTGGTCATGAGAATAGGGCTTCTATGTATCCTTACTATCCGCTTATGCTACTTAATAATGCATTAACTTATGGTATTCTTCTTTTGGAGAAAGCAGGTTTACGAAATCGTTTTATACTCCCGTTAGGGTTATATAAACACTCAACCCCAGTATCGCACCTTACCTACCTTTCGGTGATAAGGATAACTCTATAGGAGGATTAAGAACAAAAACCCAGTTGACCGTCACGCACAATGCGCAAAATTAGGGTTGTTAAGCCTTTCATCAACGCTACATAAATAATTGAGGTATTTTCATCCCCAATCCAAGAATGTCTACCCAACTTACAAAGATATTCACAATCCCCCTTTCGAACTGATTAGAAATCATATAGTGATAATTAGTTGTCAATTAATTACCAAGAATTCAACTCAATTATTGGATAGATCTCACAATAAGAAAAATAACCATAAGCATGCATTAATTTATAACATAAGTTTCTAGCAATTCAACATGGAAAACCCTATAAGAGAATTAGTTCCTAGTCATTGACATGACAAGAACTAATTCAAAGTTCATCATACAAAACTGAAATAAAGAACAAGAAAGGGAAAAGAATTTAGTAAATTATTGTTATCGAATCTCCAAGCAAAAGTCTTGAGTTTTGCAAGAAGGGGAACCCTTAAAAACTGCCTAGGGTTCTCCTTTTATAGGCTAAAAACCGCCTCCCTCTTTTCCTTCAGGCCTGGCCCATAAATTCGTCCAAAAACCTAATTTTTCCACGTCGGCGCCGCGGCCAGCGCGCTTGGCTGGAAGTTCTGCAATCCGTCGGTATTTTGGCGCCGCGTGCTCGATATCGCTGCTCAGGAGCGCGCACTGAGTCTTCTGCAGCCTCTCTGAATAGTGGGCGCCGCGGCCCTACTTTTGAATGCAGGAGGCGCCGCGGCGCTGGTCTGGATTTCACCCTCGTTCGCCACTTTCTCTGTTTTCAGCTATGGCATCTCCTCTTTTGCCCTCTTTTAGCTCCTTTTCCGCCATTTGGCCATTTTAACCACTTTGACTCAAAAGAAATAAAAACTATCCTAATACGACACTTATATGTGCAAAATGGGACAAAAGACTAACTAAAACTGACTCAAAAGGTGTATATAAAATACACCGATCATGGCCCTGCTGCTCCAGATGGATCAGCCACGCGCCGCCCCGCATTTCTTGCCCGGGTGCCAGCTTTTCGTCTCTTTGTGCTCTGGAACCTCTGTTTTAGCCCTCCTTTTGCTTCTTTTGGCCAATGTGTCATTTTAAACTACTGTGACTCAAAAGAAAGAAAATCTATCCTAACATGACACATATTTATACAAAAATGGGCCAAAGACTAACTAAAAAATGACTCAAAATGTATATATAAAATACGCCTAACACACGTCAAATGGCTCCATATGAAGCCTTGTACGGACGGAAATGTAGATCTCATATCGGATGGTTTGAGAAGGCGAGTCAGATTTATTTCGTCCTGGCTTAGTACACCAAACCATAAAGAAGGTGAAGCTTATCCAAGAGCGATTGTTAACGACTTAGAGTCGTCAGAATTCATATTCAGATGTACGACGACGAGACTTAGAGTTCCAAGGCAGGTGATTGGGTATTCTTGAAGATTTCGCATGTGAAGGGAATGATGAGGTTCAGAAAGAAGGGAAAACTTAGTCTAAAGTATATTGGACCATATCACATAATTCGACGAATTGGCTAGGTAGCGTACGAATTGGACTTACCCTCAGAGTTGAAATTTGTTCATCCAGTCTTCCATGTTTCCATGTTGAGAGCTTGTATTGGAGATCCTTCTCTGATTACACCAGTTGAGGATGTACAAGTTACAGTGAATCCGTCATTGGAACAGATTCCTGTTGTTATCCTAGATCGATAAGTCCGCAAGCTGAGGACTAAGGAGGTAGCTTCTATAAAGGTCTTGTAGCGGAATAAAAATGTAGAAGAAATGATATGGGAGGCGGAAGAGGAGATGAAGCACAAACATCCACACCTATAACAGGCCAACACCGAAGTTTTAAAAGAAGCACAAGGTAAATTTCAATTACTAATATTGTAATTAATGCTTGAAAACCATAAGAGGTCTGATGTAGTGATGTACACTATATGTCACCCCAACATTCGAGGATGAATGTTTCCAAGGGAGGAATGATGTAACGTCTCGTAATTTTGGGCAATAATTTAAGCACGTAAACGAAGGAAATAGACCCGAGTATGAGAATTTTTTTATTATATTTACATATGCAAATAGGAGATTAGTATATAAAAGGATGTGATCCAGAAATAATTTTGGATGCAACAAGTGTGACGATGGAGATTAATAATAATAATTGTATATCCCCAAAAAAGGTAATGAACTAATGTCATATTACAAATTATGACATCTAGTATACGAAGGTTTTATGAATTTTTAAGATTTAAATGAAGTGACATCTAGAATTAATTATGTGTATAATTGATAAATTATACGGAGGTATGTCACTTAATTTAATTAAGTGACCCACACATGAATCAAGGGACGTGTCATCGTTTGCTATACTCCACCGTTAATAAAGGTAAAGTGGCTAACACGGGTAAGCCATCAAAATGGCACTTGATAATGCTCCAAACATTCCACTTGATTAAGATTCAATTTGTGGACCAAGGAAATTCCAGTCTTTCTTTCCCGTCCAACTTAAAAAAATAACAGAGATATCCCCTAGCTCATTCACGTTAAAAGAAACCAAATTTTTGTTCCTTTTCTTTTCTGCAACCAGTACTGTACTCGGATAATTTCTTATTTGATTAAGATTCCTCCACTTATCAAGGTATGTGAAAGGCAAATTATTTCTTTCTTTTGACATGTCCTATGTATGAAGTATGATCGTGATATTGTTCCATAATTTATTTCACTCTTAGAAGTTAAGGAATATTCATGTTATTGATTCCTATGCAAAAAGCATGTCTAAAATATTTCTAAATCCTTATTAAGACATATGGAAAAGATAATGATATCACAGTGTTGTGTCACCCATTGAAATGGATGTAGGGGATATGGAGAAAGAGGGAAAAACGTTATATACGCACACCACCTGCAGCTGGTACATATTAGCACAAAAGAGCCCTAAGAGGCCAACATTGATATTGAAGCCAACATGACTTATATGATATAACCGAAAGCCTGTGTGGCGATTATGATTGGACCGAAAGCATGTGTAGCGGTCATTGGAAGTAGGATTCCGATACTACCGAAAGCCTGTGTGGCGGTTATCGGAAAGTGGGATTCCAATATAACCGAAAGCCTGTGTGGAGGTTATGGGAAATATATAGTAAACCGTATTTGTATCATGCATGAAAATTATGTATATTATTCTCACAGAGGCTGTTACGAAAAGAAAGACGCCTGTGTGGCCATCCGTATACTGCATTGGTATTGCATAACATTTAGACATATGTATTAGGACCCTCAGAGGTATGTATTGTTTGTCAGTGTTTCTGTTTCATATTATGATATATCTTGACTATGTTATTTCTTATGCCTGACATACTCAGTACATCAGTCGTACTAACGTTCCTTTTCTGGGGACACTGCATTTCATGCCCGCAGGTTTAGTTAAAGAGAGGTATGGTTCACGCTGGTAGGTTGCTGGATCAGTTGATATTGGAGCACTTTATTTGTTCCAGAGTTGCTGTCTAGTCTTGGTATGATATTTTAATAGTGTATACTCTTTAGAGGTTTATAGACATGTGTCATGTGGATAGTGGTTTTGTATGGCCTTGTCGGCTTTGGTGTGGGCATGTATATATGTATAAGTCAGTTTTCTGGTCAAGGGCTTTCTGTCACGACCCGACCCCGGGCCCGCGACTGGTGCCCTACCTGGGCACCCTTACAGGTATACATCAGAGATAACCAGCGAAATATAAATAAAGCTCATAGACATGCAGTAATGTGAAGTAAAAAGCAGGCTAACCGATAAGGCCACCTTCCTGCATATATACATAACAAAGGGATACATCTTTTACAAGTCCAACCCACAAAACATGACTACATACCTCTAAGAGTTTGGACCCTATCTATCCCGCTATACCCCTAAATGTACATAAATCTACAACAACAAGAATTCGTACCAAAAGGTAAGTCTCCGGAGTAATGGAGCTTCTCAAAAGCTGAACAGTGATCCTAAGAGTGAGGATCAACAACCTGTTTACCTCTACATACGACATGAACGCAACCCCCGAGGAAAGGGGGTCAGTACAAAACATGTACTAAGTATATGAAACTGAAAGTACTGTAACGAAATCATATAGTCTAAAATAAAGCTGGAGACATGTATGATAACCAAATTAACAGTACAATGTGCCTTACCAATAATGAGAGAAAATAAGAGTAAACCTTACTGTTTAAAAATAGGAAGCTTATGGTCAAACTAGGGCCACCCGTCTGTAGTATCATTATGCAATCCTACTCCTGGGACTATTTCACCCGCATAGGTCTTGTGAACCCGCATGAGGCAATTTGCCTCGCATGAGACTATTTCACCCGCATGGACCATGTGGGCCCGCAATGAGCATATATGCCATACTCGCATCGTGGGGAGCAAATCCACGAAAATGCAAAATGCAACATGACCCGGAGATTGACCCAGTAATAAATAATATAACACTAGCACTAACGACTATCATGAACAACATATGCAAGTTAGCAATCTTTAACTCTCATTAATTAAACTTAAGACACTATCATGTAAAATTCAGAAATTTAACCCCAAAGTACTACGTATTTCTATTCCTTTAAAAAGAACCCTTTTCATATAAAAGTCACAAGATACCAACACCAGTAGTATCAAGACATATCTCTTTTTCAAATCAAGTTACTACACCTTTAGAAATTCATTTCAATGCTTTGAAACCAAGTAACTTCTACTTTCCAAACTCAAGTAACCTATACCTTTAAATCAAGTTACTTATACTCTTTAAGTCAAGTATCGTATACTTTCAAAATCAAATCATTTATTCTCTTTTAAATCATTCAAGTAAACCACTCTTTTAACTTCCTATAAAGTCGTTATAACTAACTTTCCATAAAGCCATTATAACACTTTATGTTTTTAGAAAACCAATGCATTTACATCCTTTAAAAACCAAGTGAGTTCAACTTTCCAACTCAACTAAACTTGTACCTTTTTAAATCAAATCAATGGTACCAAAATGAAACAGAATTCATTTAAGACATGTACGTCAATCGTACTATACATTTATAAGAATCATGCTCAAGAAGATAGGAAAAGTTCCACATACCTCTTCGCTTAATCCACCCGCTAAGTTGAATACGCCGAACGTAGAATGTCAACCTATAATGACCATAATACGTCTATCAACTTTTAGCTTTCTAAGGTAGAATAATACTAAGTATAAGTTCTCTTATTCTACGGAAAATTGGATAGCACTTCCCCTGTTTCTACGTACTTTTCCACCTTTTTCAAGGCCCGAAATCAATAACCAATACGCCATATTTAAGGCACAACCAATCAAACAACCATACAACATATAGTCCTTTTTCAATTCTTTAATCCAAGTCGTTACTCCAACATGTTAATACGCCATAACAATTATAACAACTAAATTCCCTTTGTTGTATAACATGTGACGATTATAACTAACAACCAAATTGATTAACAACTTCAATGGCTAGCATGCCATATTTCGGTATTCACCCTCCAAATTCCCCAACACTTATAAATCTTTATTACTTATATCACAAGCTCATTTATAAAATACTATAACATGTAATCTTCAATTACATTAAGAAGACAAGGATCATTACCTCACTAAGCCCAAATATAATTTAAGATTAAAAGTCGATCCTTAGCAACTTTAGCTCATTTCCTTTACGTTCCAATCCATTCCAAGAAACCCTTAGAAGTTCATAACCAACTTCTCTTCAAGTTCCAACTTAAAATATGAAGAACACCTTATGGTTTCAAGGTGCGACTAGCGGATTAACGTAGTATTTCTGGGATTTAAGAGGTTGTTTATGCTTAGTATACTACTAGAGATCCTTGGTTTGAGTATGGGGATTTATCAACAACATTTGAAGAATTTCTTGTTCTTCATGGAGCCTTGGCCGAGAGCCTCAATAAGTGCACAAAGTTTTCTTGAAAAATTTCTAAGTGTTAAATTCTTGCACTAGTATGGATATATAATGAAACCAAGGGTAGAGATTAAAACAAATTTGTGGCCAAGATTGAGATGAACAAATATATTAAGTCAACTTGGCCATGCCATTGTCGCCCAACATGGGTCATGTGGGCGTGACACGTGTCACCCTCCTATTGGCCCAAAATATTTTATCTCTCCATAATTCTAATAAATTCCATAAGTCTCAAATACCAAATTTGAAAACCAAATTCCAATTATTAAACTTTTTTCCTTCACGAGGTTCGGAATATTTTCCGTAAGAAAAAGTAATCATTCTTTCGTTTCAAGCTTAAAGTCGTATTTTCTCACGTAGGTCCTTATATACATGTCCTGGAACTACGGGGTGTAACATTCTTCCCCCCTTAGAAACATTCGTCCCAAATGTTCTTACTAAGTTCAATCTTAAACCGATGTCGGCATAGTCCCCTTTAACTATACCCAACACAAACAAATATGCCACACATGGCCACAATATAACACTTATGCATATACGTCAATCAAAATCGACAAGTAGGGAGAATGAATTACATGTAGGTGTAGGGAACAAGTGAGGATACTTCTCCCAAGTCATCTCCTCTCTATTATCATTCCGCCACAAGACCTTGACGGAAGCCACGTCCTTAGTTTGTAATTGCCTGACCTGGCGCAAGTATCGCTATAGGACTCTCCTCATACGATAACCCCTCTGTCACCTGAACATCACTAACCGGGTAAACTCTGGATGGATCTCTGATACACTTCCGTAACATAGAAACATGGAAGACCGGATGCACTGCCTCTAGATCGGATGGAAGATCTAACTCATAGGCAACCTTGCCTACTCTACGAACAATCTGGTATGGCCCAATGTATCTCGGGCTAAGTTTCCCCTTTATTTTGAACGTCATCACACCCTTCATGGGTGATACCTTCAAGAACACCCAATCGTCAAGCTGAAACTCCAAGTGTCGACGTCGATTATCTGCATACGACTTCTGTCAACTCTGAGCTGCTAATAACCTCTCCTGGATAAGCTTTACCTTATCCACAACCTGCTGAATCAAGTCTGGGCCAACTAACTGAACCTCGCCAACATCGAACCAACCGATCAACGACCTACACTTCCTTCCATATAAGGCCTCATAAGGCGTCATCTGAATACTAGAATGGTAGCTGTTATTATACACAAACTCAACAAGAGGTAAATGATCCTCCCAGCTTCCCCTGAAGTCAATAATATAGGCCCTCATCATATCCTCGTTGTGCGGATAGTACGCTCGCTGTCCCGCTTGGCCCGAGGTGAAATGCGATCGAGACTCACTGCCCCTAACCCTTTCTGGAAAGACCTCCAGAAGTTAGCCGTAAACTGGGCCCCCTGTCTGATATAATAGATGTAGGAACTTTGTGCAATCTCACAATCTCCCGGATATACAGTCTAGCATAATCCTCAGTCGAATAAGTAGTCCTGACTGGAAGAAAATTGACTGATTTCGTCAGCCTGTTTACTATAACCCAGATGGAATCACACTTCCTCTGAGTACGAGGTAACCCTGTAACAAAATCCATGTTGATCACCTCCCACTTCCACGTCGAAATCTCAATCGTCTGTAATATCCCATCAGGCTTCTGGTGCTCAACCTTGTCCTGCTGACAATTCAGACACTGAGCAACGAACTCTGCTACATCCATCTTCAGGGCATCCCACCAATACACACCTCTGAGGTCATAGTACATCTTAGTCGACCCCGGATGAACCAAATAACGAGCACTGTGTGCCTCCCCTAGAACCTGCTGACGAAGTCCTGCAACATCGGGTACACACAATCTATCCTCGTACCTTAGCACCCCATCAGATTCTACCTCAAATGAACTCTTCTCCTCTCGAAGAGCCGTATCTCGATACCGTACCAGATTCGGATCCTCATACTGTCGCCTCTTCACCTCCTCAAAGATGGAAGACTCGGCAACCTCTCGAACCCGAATTCTACTATCATCGGAATCAACCAACCGAACCCTAAGGCTCGCTAACTGATGAATCTCACGAACCATGTCCCTTCTATCTGGTTGTAAGTCTGACAGACTACCCATAGATCTACGACTAAGAGCATTTTCAACCACGTTGGCTTTCCCCGGGTGGTATAGGATATCAACATCATAATCCTTCAGCAACTCTAACCACCATCTCAGCCGCAAGTGCCACAAGTTCAGCTCCCTCTTCCTGAAGATATATTGAAGGCTCTTGTGGTCTGTATAAATATCCACATGAACCCATATAAGTAGTGCCTCCAAATCTTCAAAGCATGTATCACTGCCGCTAACTCCAAATCATGAGTAGGGTAGTTACTCTCATGCTTCCTGAGCTGTCGGGATGTGTAAGCTATAACCTTACCATGCTGCATCAACATGTAACCAAGTCCGACACCCGAAGCATCACAATAAACCACATAACCCTCTAATCCCTCGGGAAGAGTAAGAACTGGAGTTGTCGTCAACTTCTCCTTTAATAACTGGAAGCCCTTCTCACAAGCATCCGTCCACTAGAACTTAGCTGCTTTCTGAGTCAGCCTAGTCAAAGGCGCTGAGATCGAAGCGAACTTTTTCACAAATCTCTGGTAATAACCCACGAGCCCTAAGAAGCTATGCACCTCAGTCGGTGTAGTAGGTCTAGGCCAAGTTTTTACCGCCTCAATCTTCGCCGTATCAACCCGAATACCATCGGCTCCGAAAATGTGCCCCAAGAATGCCACTAAGGCCAACCAGAACTCACACTTAGAGAACTTGACATACAATTGTCGGCTCTGGAGAACTCTAAGTACCGTCCTCAAATGATCTGCATGCTCCTGCTCCGTGCGAGAGTAAACCAGGATGTCATCAATGAATACTATAACAAATGTATCCAGAAATGGCTTGAACACCCGGTTCATCAAATCCATAAATACCGCTGGAGCATTAGTCAATCCGAACGACATCACCCTAAACTCATAATTCCCGTACCGGGTCCTGAATGCAGTCTTCGGGATATCTGGCTCTCTAACTCGCACATGATGTGTCACGACCCGACCCCGGGCCCGCGACTGGTGCCCTACCTGGGCACCCTTACAGGTATACATCAGAGATATACAGCGGAACATACATAAACTTAAACAATGAAATAAATTATAGGTCAGCCGATAAGGCTACCTCCCTGGATATAAACAAATCCAACAGAAGCTTACTCTAAATTTTTTTATAAAGTGACCCACAAGATATGACTACGCACCTAAGAGTTTACATAACAATCGTGACGACAGTGGCCCCGCCATACCACGAATGTACAAAAGTCAACGACTTGAGGAACCATACCAAAAACAAAGCCTCCGAGAAATGGAGCTTTCAGACCGAATGGTGATCCTACGAGTGCGGATCAAGCTATGTACCTCAACTGCGGCATGAACGCAACCCCAAGGAGGTCAAGACAAAATATGTACCAAGTATGCAAATCGAGCATCTGTAATTTAAATCATAATAGTCAAAAGTACAGGAGAAGACATATATGATAACCAAATTAACAGTACAATGTGCCTCACTGAAGTGGAAGTAATGAAATTCAGTTTTACCTTATACAGCCTGTCTCAACATATGAACCATAGTCACACCAGGGCTATGAACCCCAACCCTCAAATATCCAAGCGCGCGTGATTCCCATCACCGCCGACCGCTAGGTGTAAATCTAACTCGTGACGCGCGTGGCATCCTTCCTCACTGTCGGCGTACACACAAATCTAACCATGTATATACCTATATCCTCCGCCTCGTGAATCCCTGCCACGCCGACACCATAAAAGTAAATACAACCATGTGACGCGCCCGTGGCATCCTACCTCACTGTTGGCGTACACATACACAATACATACATATATACATATATCATGCCCGTGGAATCCCTCATCTCGGGTACATGACTTCATAAGGTGTTCCTCGATCGTGGGTAGCAAATCCACGGAACTGTGGTATAACGATCTTGGGGGTTTACCCATCATTTATACTCTTACCACGAAGAAGGTGGTATAACGATCTTGGGGTGTACTTCATTTATACTCTTACCCTCAAACTACATGCCCGGAATCCTCATCGTAGCATGTCCCCGATGCATACCCGTGGAATCCCACATCACTGACGGTATGTCCCGGTACTCATACTAAGACCATGGAAACATACCCGTGGAATCCCACATCACTGTCGGTACATCCAAGTAAACTCATACTATGACCAGGAGCATACCCGGATCCCACATCACCGCCAGACGTCCCAGAGACTCATAAGGAGGCAATGGAGGCATACCCGTGGAATCCTCCATCACTGACGGTACGTCCAAGTAAGCTCCTAACTTCTTTAGACTTTCATGAACATACAAAATGGATCTCATTTACGACCTTAGGCACTTTCCATATCACTTAACAAGTCCTGGGAAAATTCAACCCAAAGTACTATGTATTTCTATTCTTTCCAAGATCCCTTTTCCACATAAGACCCCAAGATACTAACACCCGTAGTATCAAGGCTTACCTACATTTGAAACAAGTCATTATACTATTAGAAATATGCTTCGGCTTCTAACTCAAGTGACCCTCATTTTAAACTTTAAGCAATTGATGCCTTTAAATCGAATTGCCTTTCTTAGTATCCATTCTTTTATCTAGGCTTACCTTATTCGAGAAAAACCATTTCTTTAAGCTTTCATAAAGTTATTATAACCAACTTCCCATAAAGCCGTTATACTAACTTTATGCTTTAGAACCAAGACATCCTTATCCTCCCATAAAGCCGTCATAACTAACTTCCCATAAAGCCGTTATAACTCTTTATGTCTTAGACCACTTTGCTCTCTCTATAACCAAGAGGCTTGTACTTCAATTCAAGTTACACTACTTTCAAAATACTTCAAAAAATCTTAACTTAGAAAATAAGTTTCTTAACTTAGGAACCAGGTCCCTTATCTTTAGAATAGTTCAAGAATCAATACTTCCCGAATCTAGTATTCTATACTTGATCATGTCAAGAAATCCTTGTCTACCTTATTAGGATAAACCATTCTTATAACTCTTCCTTAAGGACACGTGAGTTAATTCTCTAACTCAACCAACTAGACATCCTTAAAACAAGTCAAATATGTCAAATGACTTCACTTCATTTAAAATCACGTACGTCTACCGTACCATACAGTTATAACTACTCATGCTCAAGAGATAGGAAGAGTTCTACATACCTCTTTTGCTTAATCCACTTGCCAAGTCCAATATGCCGTCCGTAGATGTCAACCTATAATGACCATAATACGTCTATTAGCTTCTAGCTTCAACGTAATATATTCTAATGAAAAGTCCCTTGTTCTACGAAAAATTTGGACAACACTTCCTTTGTTTCTACTTACTATGCCACCTTTTTCAAGGACGGAATTCAATAACCAACGCCACATTTAAGGCTCAATTCATTCAGCAATTACAAGGGGATTACACGCCTACTAATACGTGTAAAATTCCGCCCCACAACAACACAAAATAAACCAATAATTTCCATGCCATTCTTGGCCAACAATATAAGCAATACTAAACCCCTTTCAACTCTTTTCAATCCAAGTTCTTAAGTCTAACATGATATCTAGCCCTAGACATCTTCAACAATTACAATCTCCCTTTACAACATGCGACGACCCAAATCTATTCAAATAAAACAGCCTCAGGCTCAACTCTATACTACTACAATAAAACGACTTTAGGCTCAATTCTAAATCACTAAAATATAACGACCTCGTGCTCACATCTATACTACTAAAATATAATGACCTTTAGGCTCATAACCAAGAGAAAGGGGAAACTTTTACCTTAAGGAATAGCCCACAAAAACCCCTTTTTCTTCCACCTCTTTCCGTCAAAATCGCCCACAAGCGCTTCCCACAAGTTTACCCACACTTTTTCTTCTTGCCGCCGCTCCAACAATTTCCTCTTAGGCTAGGTTTTCTTCAAAAATCAAGAGAGAAGGGAGAGGATCTTTCTTGGGAGGGTTTGAAATGAAATGACCAAGTCTTCCAAGACTTGGCCCTAAAATAGGACCACTTTCAGATAAAAAGGATGGGAGGGACACTTGTCACCCTCCCATAGGTTTAAAACAAAAATATCCCCTGTTTTTCGCCTGACACTGCGCAAAAATCCCGCCTCGGCGCCGCCATGCGGCCAAGGCCATGCGCTGCCACTCGAAAAGTTCTGCATTCCGCGCTGCCTCGCATTCGCGGCCGCTGCAACCTGCGAACCCCGAACAACGGCGCGCGCCGCTCAGATTCGCGCGCGGCGCCACTGCACTGAACCGACATCGCTGCTTTGCCTGACTGCGCACCAAACTTGAAACTTCCATAACTTTTGACTCCGATGTCCTATCGACGAACGGTTTGTTGCGTTGGAAACTAGATTCAACGAACTTCATATTAATCTTTTAAAACTCTTCAAAACTCCTAAAGAACTAGGAGATATACCACTCCAAAGTTGACTGAAAGTCTGCCCACAACCTTTTGCCAACCCAACTTTCCAAATTCAAATCTTATTTCCTTTCGTATGTTCTTAACTTAACCTCTTGAATTTACGGGGTGTAACATTCTTCCCCCCTTAGAAACATTCGTCCCCGAATATTCTTTTGGAGTCAATCTAATACTCGTGACTTACAATTAATGGAACTTTATTTTGTCGCCATGATCCTAAGATATCGCACTCGCATACCCATCCATCATTATCAACCAAGAAAACAGATCCTGCGGTGCACCAACGCTATTTACTCCCACTCAAGGCCTAAAATGCTTCTCTCATCGCACTTCCCACCTACTTCTAGCATACATACATAGTCTCAATGTAATCCGTTCATGACACTTAAACATACAACAACTTTATCATGCATACAAAGCTCTAAAGGATCAAAATATACGAAATCGCATAGGCGTAAAAGGACCGCTAAAATCGAATCGCTACCACGACCTTCGCCGCGACGGTCGGTGCATGAACATCCCGCTTAGCCGTTGAAGGCGAGGAACCCGCAATCGACCCGATAGATCAGGCTATCCCACCGCACACCTTTGGTCTGACAGTCTCGCCAAATGACCGCTGCCGCGAAGTATAACAAGTTGTCGACCTAGTCCGACATTCCCAAAATAAGCTCTACCACGAACCACACCGAGGCAAAGGTGGCCTCTCGCTACTATCCCCGACATCTGTGAACTCGGACCCGAGCCACGACCCGCCTCAATATCCTGGCGGTCAAACCACCCGCCGTAAGGCCGAAGGAGTACTGCGTTGGTGAAATGTAGTCCTAGTCGCTGGCCGAGGCCGCCTCGAAAACTATCTCGAAACTCGCTGCCCCGCCTCTTGGGCCGGATGAATCTGGCCGCTCTCTCTCCCTATCCTCAATCCGCATGCATAAGCATGCATCCCGCAATATCCATCCCCGGTGAAGAGCCACTCCCGCATACGCGGTAACCATATATCGGTCTAGTCCCATCACATGCAGATGAACTCGTCCGCCATATCCTCCACAATGGGTGCATACCGCCAATGAGTCAAATTCCTGTTGTACTCTCGATGGTTCTCCCATTCTGTCTTAACGCTAAGAACCTATCCAAGCGGCTCTCCTCGCCTCGGGAGGCAAGAAGTGATCGAGGAAGGATCCCGTGAACTCACCCCAAACACCGGAGGAGCACCCCTACCTCTAGACAATACCACGACTCAAACCGTTCAACGCAATATCGTAACGGTAAGAAGCTAACACAACGGACTCGTCTCCGAGGCCCTAAGCACTGATAGTCCGTCAGACTGCCGAATGAATTCACGAGGTCCTCTCCGGACTTCAACCATAGAACTCGGGTGGATTACAACTCGGAAAGTCCCGAATCCTCAAACTATCGGCTCACAGGTTAGCTACGGCCTCGCCGGCGTTGCTCGCCACAATGCTAGTCAATAATCGACCGCTCTCCGTAATATCGATATTCAGCCCCGCCGTGGAACCGAGGCTCGTACCGAACTTCGTGTTACGCCGCCTCGGCCTCTAATATCGCGCGTGGCTGATCTCGCCGATCCCCATAACCTCGGGCATAGTTTGGGCTCGATTCCTAGAAATCCTCCGTACCACTAACAACTCTTGCCGCCTTTGCCCTTCTGGGCCCCGGTCGCTCCGTGAGGCATAATCGATACATAAGAATAGGTCGAGAGGATTCACCTAGTAGATGACTCTCATCGCACGATTTCAGAGAGAAGAATGGAAACAAATCCTAAATGTCCTGCCTCCTCGATTATAGATGTGGTGCACAACACATCAATAATCAAGACTTACTAGACACGCCTGTAGACACTTTCCGAGGACTAATCGCTCGATACCACTTTTGTCACGACCCGATCCGGGCCCGCATCGGTGCCTTACACAGGCACTTACAGTATACATCGAGATATACAATGAACATACATAAACTTAAACAATGAAATAAATTATAGGTCAGCCGATAAGGCTACATCCCTGGATATAAACAAATCCAACAGCAGTTACCTCTAATTTTTTTATAAAGTGACCCACAAGATATGACTACAGACCTCTAAGAGTTTACATAACAACTGTGACGGGACAGGGCCCCGCCATACCCCTGAATGTACAAAAGTCAACGACTTCAGGGAACCATACCAAAAACAAAGCCTCCGGAGAAATGGAGCTTTCCAGAACCGAACAGTGATCCTACGAGTGCGGATCAGCAAGCTATGTACCTCAACTTGCGCATTTAACGCACTCGAACGAGGTCGATACAAAATATGTACCAAGTATGCAAATCGAAATCAGTAATTTAAATCATAATAGTCAAAAGTACGGTGAAGACATATATGATAACCAAATTAATAAGACATCGCCTCACCGTGGAAGTAATGAAAGTCAGTTTTACCTTATACAGCCTGTCTCAACATATGAACCATAGTCACACCAGGGCTATGAACCCCAGCCCTCAAATATCCAAGCGCCCGTGGATTCCCATCACCGCCACCGCCAGGTGTAAAATCTAACTCGTGACGCGCCCGTGGCATCCTTCCTCACCGCTTGGCGACACACAAATCTAACCATGTATATACCTATATCCTCCGCGTGGAATCCTCACACGCTGACACCATAAAAGTAAATACAACCATGTGACGCGCCTGGCATCCTACCTCACTGTCGGCGTACGCATACACAATACATACATATATACATATATCATGCCCGTGGAATCCCTCATCTCGGGTACATGACTTCATGAGGTGTTCCTCGCATCGTGGGTAGCAAATCCACGGAACCAGGTGGTAGAACGATCTTGGCGGTTTACCCCTCATTTATCCTCTTACCCTAAAGAAGGTGGTCTAACGCTCTTGGGGGTGTACCCCTCATTTATACTCTTACCCCTCAAACTACATGCCTAATCCTCATCGTAGCGTGTCCTCGATGCATACCCGTGGAATCCCACATCACCGACCAGATGTCCCAGAAACTCATACTAAGACCATGGAAACATACCCGTGGAATCCCACATCACCGCCGACATCCAAGTAAACTCATACTATGACCAGGAGCATACCCACAATCCCACATCACCGCCAGACGTCCCAGAGACTCATAAGGAGGCAATGGAGGCATACCCGTGGAATCCTCCATCACTGACGGTACGTCCAAGTAAGCTCCTAACTTCTTTAGACTTTCATGAACATACAAAATGGATCTCATTTTACGACCTTAGGCACTTTCCATATCACTTAACAAGTCCTGGGAAAATTCAACCCAAAGTACTATGTATTTCTATTCTTTCCAAGATCCCTTTTCCACATAAGACCCCAAGATACTAACACCCGTAGTATCAAGGCTTACCTACATTTGAAACAAGTCATTATACTATTAGAAATATGCTTCGGCTTCTAACTCAAGTGACCCTCATTTTAAACTTTAAGCAATTGATGCCTTTAAATCGAATTGCCTTTCTTAGTATCCATTCTTTTATCTAGGCTTACCTTATTCGAGAAAAACCATTTCTTTAAGCTTTCATAAAGTTATTATAACCAACTTCCCATAAAGCCGTTATACTAACTTTATGCTTTAGAACCAAGACATCCTTATCCTCCCATAAAGCCGTCATAACTAACTTCCCATAAAGCCGTTATAACTCTTTATGTCTTAGACCACTTTGCTCTCTCTATAACCAAGAGGCTTGTACTTCAATTCAAGTTACACTACTTTCAAAATACTTCAAAAATCTTAACTTAGAAAACAAGTTTCTTAACTTAGGAACCAGGTCTCTTATCTTTAGAATAGTTCAAGAATCAATACTTCCCGAATCTAGTATTCTATACTTGATCATGTCAAGAAATCCTTGTCTACCTTATTAGGATAAACCATTCTTAAAACTCTTCCTTAAGGACACGTGAGTTAATTCTCTAACTCAACCAACTAGACATCCTTAAAACAAGTCAAATATGTCAAATGACTTCACTTCATTTAAAATCGCGTACGTCTACCGTACCATACAGTTATAACTACTCATGCTCAAGAGATAGGAAGAGTTCTACATACATCTTTTGCTTAATCCACTTGCCAAGTCCAATATGCCGTCCGTAGATGTCAACCTATAATGACCATAATACGTCTATTAGCTTCTAGCTTCAACGTAATATATTCTAATGAAAAGTCCCTTGTTCTACGGGAAATTTGGACAACACTTCCTTTGTTTCTACTTACTATGCCACCTTTTCAAGGCGAAATTCAATAACCAACGCCACATTTAAGGCTCAATTCATTCAGCAATTACAAGGGATTACACGCCTACTAATAAGTGTAAAATTCCTCCACTCAACAACTCAAAATAAAGCAATAATTTCCATTCCATTCTTGGCCAACAATATACGAAATAATTATCCCATTTCAACTCTTTCAAATCAAAGTTATTAAGTCTAACATGATATCTAGCCCTAGATATCTTCAACAATTACAATCTCCCTTTACAACATACGCGACGACCCAAATCTATTCAAATAAAACGACCTCGGGCTCAACTCTATACTACTACAATAAAACAAATTTTTAGGCTCAATTCTAAATCACTAAAATATAACAAATTTCAGCTCACATCTATACTACTAAAATATAACAACCTTAGGCTAATAACCAAGAGAAAGGGGAAACTTTTACCTTAAGGAATAGCCCACAAAAGCCCCTTTTTTCTTCCACCTCTTCCACAAAATCGCCACCGCTTCCCACAAGTTACCCACACTTTTCCTTCTTGCCGCGCTCCAACAATTTCCTCTTAGGCTAGGTTTTCTTCAAAAATCAAGAGAGAAGGAGATGATCTTTCTTGGGAGGGTTTGAAATGAAATGGCCAAGTCTTCCAAGACTTGGCCTAAAATAGGACCACTTTCAGATAAAAGGATGGGAGGACACTTGTCACCCTCCCATAGGTTTAAAACAAAAATCCTATTTTTCGCCGCCATCAAAAATCTCGCCGGCGCGGCGCCGCCGGCGCCGCGGCGCTGCCACTTCCGAGAAAAGTTCTTGCACTACGGCGCCGCGGCGCTGCAACCCCTGCGAACCCCGAGAACAACCGGCGCCGCCTCAGATTCGTGGCCGCACTGCACTCAACCGAAATCGCCGCTGCTCGATTGCGCACCAAACTTGAAACTTCCATAACTTTTGACTCCGATGTCCTATCGACGAACGGTTTGTTGCGTTGGAAACTAGATTCAACGAACTTCATATTAATCTTTTAAAACTCTTCAAAACTCCTAAAGAAATAGGAGATATACCACTCCAAAGCTGACTGAAAGTCTTCCCACAACCTTTTGCCAACCCAACTTTCCAAATTCAAATCTTATTTCCTTTCGTATGTTCTTAACTTAACCTCTTGAATTTACGGGGTGTAACATGATGATACCCTGATCACAAATCTATCTTGGAAAAACACTTCGCACCCTGTAACTGATCAAACAAATCATCAATCCTGGGGAGGGGGGTACCTATTCTTAATGGTTACCTTGTTCAACTGCCTGTAGTCAATACACATACGCATCGTCCCATCCTTCTTCTTCACAAATAATATCGGCGCTCCCCAAGGTGAAGTACTAGGCTTAATAAAGCCTTTCTCCATCAAGTCTTTCAGCTGGTCCTTCATCTCTTTCAACTCAGCAGGTGCCATTCTGTACGGAGGAATAGATATAGGTCGAGTATCTGGCATAACATCAATACAGAACTCTATCTCCCGCTCTGGAGGAATACCGGGGAGATCATCAGGAAAAACACCTGGAAATTCTCTAACCACCGAATCGATCAAGAATCGCACTCAATTCTCACAACACCCGAATAAGATGATAAATATACCCTTTCTGAACCATCTTCCTAGCCTTGAGGTAAGAAATAAACCTACCCCTCGACGACGCAGTATCCCCTTTCCACTTAATAACCGGCTCACCAGGAAACTGGAATCGAACCAATCTGTATCTACAGTCAACATTGGCATAACAAGAAGCCAACCAGTTCATACCCATAATAACATCAAAATCTATCATATCCCGCTCTATCAAGTATGTTAGGGTCTGACGACTCAGCTACCACCGAATCACCCACTGGCGTAGCTACCTCAAAAGGTTCTATCGACACCAGTTCTATTCCTATTCTACCAGTAATAAGAGGAGATATATAGGACAAGGTAGATCCCGGATCTATCAAAGCATAAACGTCACAGCATGAAATCAATAGTATACCTGTGACGACATCCGGCGAAGTCTCATGATCCTGTCGACTAGCTAAGGCATAAATGCGGTTCGGAGGACCTCCAGAACTAGGACTTCTGCCACGGCATCTGCCGCGGTCTGCTGGCCCGTAAAAACCCTGCCCTCCGGGGCGCATGACCATAGAATATGATGACCCAACAACTGACCCTGTAGGCTGAGCCATACTACTCGTGCTGCCTCTGGTCGGACAATCTCTCTTCAAATGGCCCTGCTGGTCGTAAGTGAAACATGCTCCCGAAGAAATACGACACTCCCCCGTATGGGATCTACCGCATCGACCACGCCAAGGTAAAAGTGGCCTCATCTGGCTAGTACATATGTTCCCCTAGAAATCCGAAGCCCTGGAGCCTTGACCTGCTTCCGAATAACCCGACTGATCAAACTGTCTGCGAGAAGACTGCAGAGGAGTACTTTGTGCTGGCTGAGACGCAGACCTAGCCTGCTGTTGAGGCTGTCCGCCTCGAAAGTTACCCAAAAACCCGCTGCCCCGCCTCTTATACCGGTCTCCGTCGTCGACTTCTATGTCGTCTTCCACTTCGTGTGTATGCTCGATCTCCGGCAATATCCATACCTGGCTGAAGAGCCACTGCCATGCATCCATCAACTAAGTAGCGGTCTATCCCTATCACATAGTGGTGAACTTTATCCACCATGTCAGCCACAATAGCGGACGCATACCTAGCCAATGAGTCGAACTCTAGGCTATACTCTCTAATGGTCTGCCACCCTGCCTCAATGTCAGAAACCTATCAACCCGGGCTCTCTTCATCTCAGGAGGAAAAAAGTGATCTAGGAAGGCCTCCGTGAACTCTGTTACACCCCGTAATTCCAGGACATGTATAAGAGAATAGACGGGAGAACACAAGACTTAAAAATTTGAACGAAAAAAAGAATTATTTTCCGAGGGAAAAACCTTCCGAACCTCGGGAAAGAGAAATGGTTGTTAATGAGAATTGGGTTCTCAAAATTGTTATTTAAGACTTTTAAGAGTATCGGAATTATGGAATTTTATTTTCAGAGTTGGATATGTGGGGCCACCCGAGAGATTTTACGTTTTTGTGGGGCCCACGAGGTTTCCGATATTTTGACCAATTATGGAAATTTTGGGAAATGAAATATTATGGACCAATGGGAGGGAAACACGTGTCACCCTCCACATGGTCATCTTGGACGAAAAAGAGGAGTATAGAATAGCCAAATTGGCTTGATAATATTGACTAAGTCAAATAGTCAAGTGGAGCTTGATTTAATTGACCAATATTAGCCATCCATTTGGTTCCATCCAAGCACTTAGTGGTGTTATAAATACATACTACTACTAGTAGCAAGACAAGATCTAAACACTTATAAAAAATTTCACAATTTTTCTTGCTCTTAAAGAGCTCTCGGCAATAAGGCTTCTCCCACAAAAAAAAAATGCAATTGTGGATCATAAATCACAATACTTAAACCTAAGATCCCTATAGGTATTCTAAGGATATGCCCCCCCCCCCCCCCACACACAAAAATCCTGGGAAAACTACGTTTTTACGTTAGTCACAAGATGAAAACCTAAGGGGGTTTTCATAGTTGGAGTTGGAACTTGAAGAGGAGTTCTTCATAAGCTTTTAAGGGTTGCTTGGAGTGGATTGGAATGTCAAAAAGAGGAGATATAGTTTCTAAGGTTCGACTTGAAGTCTTGGATAATATTTGGGCTTATTAAGGTAATAATCTTCGTTTTATTATTGTAATTAAAGATTCAATGTTATGATAAGTTAGGAATGATCATGTGATATGTATTATGAAGTTTGAAAATATTTGGATCATGTCGACATGTTAAAAACCGAAAGTGGGCATGTTAGCCATTTATGTTGTAATCATTTGGTCGATAGTTACAATCGTCGCATGTTAAGAAAGAAAGGAATTGTAGTTGTTATAATTGTTATAGGGTATATAACATATTAGAATAACAACTTGGATTGAAAAAGGAATTGAAAGGAAATTGAAATTGTTGTTGCATTGTAGCCGATAATGGCATTGAAATGTTGGACTATTTGGATATTAATTGTGGGGCCGAATTTTACACGTCCTGTTAGGCGTGTAATCCCCTTTGAATTGCTAAATTGTTGAGCCTTAAATGTGGCATTTGTTTATTGATTTCCGGGCCTTGAAAAAGGTGGAAAAGTACGTAGAAACAAAGGAAGTGCTGCCCGATTTTCCGTAGAATTAAGAGTCCTTATACTTAGGAATATTCTACGTTGAAAGCTAGTAGTTGACAGACGTATTATGGTCATTATAGGTTGACATTCTACGTGCGACGTATTCAACTTGGCAAGTGGATTGAGCCGGAGAGGTATGTGGAACTTTTCTTATCTCTTGAACATGAGTAGCTATAAATGTATAGTACGGTAGACATACGAGATTTAAATGAATTTAGTTTCATTTGATATCCTTGACTTATATAAGAATGTCCAAGTTGGTTGAGTTAGAGAATTAACTCACTTGTTTTAAAGGTTAAAGATGTCTTAGTTTCTAAAGCATAAAGTTAGTATAACGGCTTTATGAGAAGTTGGTTATAACAACTTTATGGGAAGTTAAAAGAATGGTTTATTCTAATAAGGTAAACAAAGATTTCTTGACTTGAAAATGTGTAGAATGCTTGATTTGGAAAGTATTAATTACTTGAACTATTCTAAAGTTAAGAAACTTGATTTCTAAAGTTAAGAGACTTGAAGTATTCGGAAAGTTATGTAACTTGATTTGAAAGTATATGATACTTGTTTTTTGAAAGTATAAGTCTCTTGGTTATAAAAAGAATGTAATTGTCTAAAACATAAAGAGTTATAACGGCTTTGTGGGAAGTTATTTATAACGGCTTTATGGAAAATTAAGAGAGTGTCTACTTGATTTATAGGCATGAGTTGCCTAGGTTGTGAAAGTAGAAGTTACTTGGTTTTAAAGCCTTGAAATGAATTTCTAAAGGTGTAGTAACTTGATTTGAAAAATAGACATGCCTTGATACTACAGGTGATAGTATCTTGGGGTTTTTATATAAAAAGGGTTCTTTTTAAAGGAACGGAAGTACATAGTACTTTGGGTTAAATTCCCGAATTATTAATGACATGTTAGTGCCTTAAGTTAAATAAAATGAGAGTGCATGATAATTAAGACTAATAAGAAGTTAGGGGATTTCTTAACTTGCTTATGATAATTATGATAAGCCGGTGGTGCTTATGTTATGTATGATAAGTCGGTGGTGCTTATGTTATGTATGATAGCTGGTTGTGCTAGTGTTATGTTATTCTTGCGGGGTAAACCCCCGGATTACTACTTATTCCATGGATTTGCTACCCATGATGCGAGTGCGGCATTTGTACTCATTGCGGGCCCACCGGGCCTAAGCGGGTGAAATAGTCCTGTGCGGGTGAAATAGTCCCATGCGAGGCGGATGACCTCATTGCGGGTCCACAGGACCTATGCGGGTGAAATAGTCCCAGGAGTAGGATTGCTTAATGATACTACGGGCGGGTGGCCCTAGATTGATCATGAGCCTCTTATTTTTATGCAGTAAAATATACTCTGTTTACTCTCATTGTTAGTAAGGAATATTGTACTGTTAATGTGGTTATCATACATGTCCCCGACTTTATTTTAGACTATTATGATTTCATTCTGATTTCTGGCCACATACTTGGTACCTGTTGTACTGACCTCTTTCGGGGGGCTATGTTCATGCCGCAGGTAGAGTTATACAAGTTGCTGATCCTCACTCTTAGGATCATTGTTCAGCTGTTGAGAAGCTTCATTACTCCGGAGGCTTATCTTTGGTTCAGATACCTGATATTGTCGGTTGTTGTACATTCAGGGGTATGGCGGGGCCCTGTCCCATCACAGTTGTTATGTAAAAATTCTTAGAGGTCTGTAGTCATATCTTGTGGATTGGGTTGTAAAGAAAAAAAGAGGTAACTGCTATTTGGATTATGTGTATACGTTTGGAAGGTGGCCTTATCGGCTAACCTGTTATTTATTTCCGTTTTGAGTTGTATGTATGTTCCACTACTATTCTCTGATGTATATCTATAAGGGGTGCCCAGGTAGGGCACCAGTCGCGGGCCTGGGGTCGGGTCGTGATAAAAGTGGTATCAGAGCAGTTAGTCCTCGGAAAGTGTCTACAGACCGTGTCTAGTAAAGTCTTGGTTATCGGTATGTTGTGCACCACATCTATAAACAGGAGGCTGCAGGACATTTAGGATTGATTTCTATTCTTCTCACTCTGAGGTCGTGCGATGGAGCTGTGTTGTTAGGGTCGTCTCTCCCTAACGAGTTATGTTGATTGCAGTTATGAGAGAGGCATCAGTGACCCAGGAAGGTTTATGTGGATTGCGTATCCAGGTTGGTAATACTTGTTGTATAATGGGTATAATGACGTACAACTATACGGATTTATGTATGAGGGTCAGATGCGTGTTGCCTTGAATGATTTTGGATTTTCAAGAATTGGCAGGGACTAAATAGATACCGGAAAGGTATGGAACAGTTTAATGAATTCTCATCAAGGTTTTACGTACTAATTTGAATTAGTTAAGAGATGATGAGCCGTCTGAAAGGGTAATTAACCCTTAAGAAGTCATGTTTAAAGGACTTAATGGAATGCCATAATTATAGATTAAGCTACGTGGTATGCTTAAGAGGAT
Source organism: Przewalskia tangutica (assembly GCA_029844215.1). Lineage (NCBI taxonomy): Eukaryota > Viridiplantae > Streptophyta > Magnoliopsida > Solanales > Solanaceae > Przewalskia > Przewalskia tangutica. The sequence goes on along the minus strand of CM056720.1, from coordinate 131,087,677 downwards.
TGTACGGATGAGATCTGCATGGAGTAAGTATGGTTGTTATGATTAAGACAACACGATTAAGAGCTTATGAGAAGCTATTTTATCCGTATGCGGGGAAGGATAATGTAGGCTTGGGGCATGGGAATTGTGAGCCTTAGAACATTGATAGCCGCCGAGTCGGGTTATGGACCTATTACGGGTCGACCCATAGCCTGTAATGAAGCAGGGTCGGTTGAGGGTTGTTCCGCTATGTGACAGGGTCACGAGGGTGCGAGGCCCAAGTCTAGTTAATCATTTTACGAGTTCGTGGACGCGTTCCACCGGAACCAGGTTGTGAGAGCCGAAAATGGCCTTAAATAGTTCGATGTAAGTAACTCCAAAGATTGGAGGCAAGAATTAGTATAGAAGTTATGTACGTATACTAGTATAAGTTTGGAAGTACGGGAAAAGTACAACCAGTAAGAAAGAGAGCAAACAAGTGTAAAGGAATAGAGCCGGAGTCCATAATAACCTTTCGAGGTAGCTACACCCGTGAGTGATTGGATGTTAGCTGGACGGGTATATAAGAATTGCCCGGTGATGATATAGACGTCAGACCCTAGCAGACCTGGTAGAGCTGGATATGACAGACTTTGAAGTCATTACGGGTATGGACTAGCTTCTTGTTGTGCCAACGTTGACTACAGAGAGAGATTGGTTCGATTCCAGTTTTCCGGTGAGCCGGTTATCAAGTGGAAAGGAAGGGAAGTGATTGTAACAAGTGAATTATCCTTCCTTCTCTGACATGGTTAATTGAAAAGTCTATGTGACTTAATTTTTGTAAGTCTGTGTGACTTGTTCATTTGGGGTAAATTGATGTAGAAAATATGGAATAGTTGAATTTGAAGATTTTAGAGATGGAAATGGAAACGTACGATCATTGAAGGATTTTATGTTAAGTGTCCTTGGAGGTGCTTGGAGTTGTTTAGTGTGGCGGTCAGGGCCACGACTTCCCGAATGATTTCAGGAAAATACGCAAGGCAAGAATAAGATAAGCACGAGTGCTGCCTGCAGAAAACAGAAGGCATCGTTGGTAGGTTTTGAAAATCTTTACGATTATAAGGTGGTGCTTGATGACTAAGATTGTGAAGGGGAGATAAGCTCTCTCCCCCACGTAAAAGGATAGTTTTTAGTATTTTGGGGTTATGTGTACCCATGTTATTAGGCGATAGATATGAGACTGGTAAAGTCTTCAGTTTCGTCATACAATAGGTTACAATTTTAGATAACCGTGGGAAAAATATTGTGTTGGGGTAATTGAGAACGACATTAGGAAATTGTCGAGGATGTGTCTTAAAGGTATAAATGCTGGTAATAAGCATAAATGGAAATGTATGACCCAGGAGCGAGGTAGAAATATTTGGATTAGTAATTTAGTATGATGAAGGGTTATGACCAGAATAATAAGGAGAATGCAATTACAGTTATGAAGGTTTACCAAGGCATAATTACCCAGACTAGTGTGAAGATCATTAGAAATTCCATGACATGTATAAGAGAATAGATGGGAGAACACAAGACTTAAAAATTTGAACGAAAGAAAGAATTGTTTTCCGAGGGAAAAATCTTCCGAACCTCGGGAAAGAGAAATGGTTGTTAATGAGAATTGAGTTCTCGAAATTATTATTTAAGACTTTTAAGAGTTTATCGGAATTATGAAATTTTATTTTCAGAGTTGGATACGTGGGGCCACCCGAGAGATTTTACGTTTTTGTGGGGCCCACGAGGTTTCTGATATTTTGACCAATTATGGAAATTTCGAAAAATGAAATATTATGGACCAATGGGAGGGCGACACGTGTCACCCTCCACATGGTCATCTTGGACGAAAAAGAGGAGTATAGAATAGCCAAATTGGCTTGATAATATTGACTAAGTCAAATAGTCAAGTGGAGATTGATTTAATTGACCAATCTTAGCCATCCATTTGGTTCCATCCAAGCCCTTGGTGGTGTTATAAATACATACTACTACTAGTAGCAAGACAAGCTCTAAACACTTAGAAAAAAATTCACAATTTTTCTTGCTCTTAAAGACCTCTCGGCAATAAGGCTTCTCCCACACAAAAATTTTGCAATTGTGGATCATAAATCACAATACTTAAACCTAAGATCCCTAGAGGTATTCTAAGGATATCCCCCCCCACAAAAATCCCGGAAAAACAACGTTTTTACGTTAGTCGTAAGATGAAAACCTAAGGGGGTTTTCATAGTTGGAGTTGTAACTTGAAGAGGAGTTCTTCATAAGCTTTTAAGGGTTGCTTGGAGTGGATTGGAACGTCAAGAAGAGGAGCTAAAGTTGCTAAGGTTCGACTTGAAGTCTTGGATAATATTTGGGCTTATTAAGGTAATAATCTTCGTTTTATTATTGTAATTAAAGATTCCATGTTATGATAAGTTAGGAATGATCATGTGATATGTATTATGAAGTTTGAAAAGATTTGGATCATGTCGACATGTTAAAAACCGAAAGTGGGCATGTTAGCCATTTATGTTGTAATCATTTGGTCGATAGTTACAATCGTCACATGATAAGAAAGAAAGGAATTGTAGTTGTTATAATTGTTATAGGGTATATAACATATTAGAATAACAACTTGGATTGAAAAAGGAATTGAAAGGAAATTGACATTGTTGTTGCATTGTACCCGATAATGGCATTGAAATGTTGGACTATTTGGTTATTAATTGTAGGGGAGAATTTTACACGTCCTATTAGGCGTGTAATCTCCTTTGAATTGCTGAATTGTTGAGCCTTAAATATGGCATTTGGTTATTGATTTTCGAGCCTTGAAAAAGGTGGAAAAGTACGTAGAAACAAAGGAAGTGCTGCCCGATTTTCCGTAGAATTAAGAGTCCTTATACTTAGGAATATTCTACGTTGAAAGCTAGTAGTTGATGGACGTATTATGGTCATTATAGGTTGACATTCTACGTGCGGCGTATTCAACTTGGCAAGTGGATTGAGCCGGAGAGGTATGTGGAACTTTTCTTATCTCTTGAGCATGAGTAGTTATAAATGTATAGTACGGTAGACGTACGAGATTTAAATGAATTTAGTTTCATTTGATATCCTTGACTTGTTTAAGAATGTCCAAGTTGGTTGAGTTAGAGAATTAATGTCACGACCCGACCCCGGGCCTGCGACTGGTGCCCTACCTGGGCACCCTTACAGGTGTAAATCAGAGATAATCAGCGGAACATACATGAAACTTATAAAATAAAACAACATAAGTAAAACAACAGGTTAGCCGATATGGCCACCTTCCTGGACATATATATATATATATAACCGAAGCAGTTGCCTCCTTTCCTTTACAAACTGACCCACAATATGTGACTACAGACCTCTAAGAGTTTTAACATAACAATAGTGGCGGGACAGGGCCCCGCCATACCCCTGAATATACATGAATCTACAACCTCAGGGAAGCCGTGCAAGAGATAAGCCTCGGAGCAAATGGAGCTTTTTCCCCAAAATCGAACCGAGATCCTAAGAGCAAGGATCACCAACTGTACCTAAAACTGCGGCATGAACGCAGCCGAAGGGGGTCGAGACAACAGTGCGAATATGGAGCTAAGCAAGGTACAACAATTAAAACATATCTGTATAAAAGCATGACAGAGGTGAGTGTAAAAAAAAGTAAATACCTGAACCTACCATGTCATTACCATCTCGTGAACTTAATCGTACCTTATTATCTTTTCCCATTTTTCAATAAAAGCCATAGCCACTTTCTTACGTGCATACTTAGGAAAATCATCAAGTTCATTACCATATAACTTACTTACCTTGCATAACATAAACCGGCCCTTTATGGAGGGACGCCTATACTGCCCGGCCCAATCTGGGACGCGATAAAGTCACATAGTCTGCCCATAAAGGTATACTGCCCGGCCCAATCCTGGGACGCGGTAAGGTCACATAGTCTGCCCATAAAGGTATACTGCCCGGCCCAATCCTGGGACGCGGTAAGGTCACATAGTCTGCCCATAAAGGTATACTGCCCGACCCAATCCTGGGACGCGGTAAGGTCACATAGTCTGCCCATAAAGGTATACTGCTTGCCTAACTGGGACGCGGTAAGGTCACATAGTCTGCCCATAAAGGTATACTGCCCGGCCCAATCTGGGACGCGGTAAGGTCACATAGTCTGCCCATAAAGGTATACTGCCCGGCCCAATCTGGGACGCGGTAAGGTCATGTAAAATCCGGGAATTTAACCCAACGTACTACGCACCTCTACTCCTTTAGAAAGACTCTTTTTCAAATAAAACTTCCAAGATACTAACAACCGTAGTATCAAGTCATATCTACTTTTCAAGACAAGTCACAATACCTTTTTAGAAATACATTTACCGGCTTCTAAATCAAGTGACTTCTTTCTTAAAAACCTTAAGCAATTGGTACCGTTAAAACAGTTTTCCCTTCTTTATTTCAAATCATTTCTTTGCTTACATTACTGAAGAAAACCATTCTTTTAGTCTTCCATAAAGTTGTTATAACCAACTTCCCATAAAGTCGTTATAACTCTTTATGTCTTAGACAAATTCATTCCTTTTATAACCAAGAGACTTATACTTTCAAATCAAATCACATAGCTTTCAAAATACTTCAAGTCTCTTAACCTTTAAGAAAACAAGTTTCTTAACTTTAGAAATCAAGTCTTTCCGAATCGAGTATTCTATACTTGTAAATCAATTCATTTCTTCCTTTAAGAATCAAGTCCCATAACTTGAAAAATAAAGTCTCTTAACTTTTAAGAATTTGAGATCCATAGCCTTAAAACTTCATACGTAAATTCTTATAAGTTAAGTAACATATACTTTGGTGCGTTGTGAATAAGTTATACTTATTTATAACGATCTTAATCAAGTAGCCATGATCTAGAAAATGTAATACAATTTTGTCTTATCTTAGTTTCTATGCAGATGGAGGATTCTACTCATTTTAACATAATTGATTGTCATTACATTTTCCTTTATTAACGCTGCAGTGGCTTGTTCGATACTTATTCTCATTTGTGTCGTAACTTAGCCGAGTCAACTTGGCTCCAAATACCTCCTAACGACTCTTACCAATATCCCCCATAAGACTTGGTAAGAACTTAGGATAACCTAGACATAACCTTTACATAGAGTAAATCACATACATACCTCTTAACTTCTAAGAGTAGAAGGGAACATGAAATATTACTACATGTATATTCCATACATAGAATCATGCCAAAAGAAGGAAGAGGTTCACATACCTCGCGACGATTATCGACAAGTAGAAAAATGCTCCAAAGTACTTCCACCTTGATAGCTATCCCATCCTTCAAGTAGAATACGCTATACTTAGTACTTCAACCTATAATGGCCATAATACATCCATTAACTTCTTACTTCAAACGTAGAATATTCTAAGTGCTAAGTCACTAAATTCTACAGAAAATCGGACAACACCTCCTTTGTTTCTACATACTTTGCCACCTTTTTCAAGGCCGAATTCAATAACCAAACACGCCACATTTAAGGCCCAACAATGCAATTAATCAATAGGGGATTACACGCCTACTAGACGTGTAAAATTCCGCCCCACAAACGATATCAAACTAATACAAACTACTAGGCCAATTCGGCAACTTGAGATACAATAACATCAATTCTTATCCAATTTCCATTTCAATCCAAGTTGTTAGCATAACATGATATCAAGTCGCTATCGATTATAACTACTATAATCTTCAAGTAAGTAACATGCGACGATTCTAATTAACAACCAAATTGAAATCCAACTTCTAATGGCTTGTATGGCATTTCAGTTTTAGGCTACAACCATCCATAATACTTATAAAACTTCAACACATATACTTCATACTAGCAAACACGTAAGGCTAACAATAATATATAATCTTGTAACACCTAAGAGACAAGATTATTACCTCAACGATTCTTAGTCCAACTTCAAATCCGAAGTCGCTCCTTAGCAACTTAGAGCCTCTTCTTGACACTTAAATCCACCACTTGAGACCCTTAGAATATCACAAACCACTTCCCTTAAATCTTCCAATCAAAACCTAGAAAAGCAACTAGGTTTTCACCTTGCGACTAATACGAAAACGCTATTTTTCCGGGATCTTTCTATTGAGATACCCTTACAATACCCTCATGAACCTTGGTTTAAAGTGTGGAGCTTATTGGACAACAAACAAATTTTTTTCTTTTTCCCTCTTGTTGAACCCGAGAGCAATGGCTAAGCTCATCCAAATTTCTTGAAAAATTTCTAAGTATAGAAAGCTTGTCTCACTACTAGTATGTATATAAAGCATAATGGAGGGCCAAGATTAGAACAAATGGGTGGTTTAGATGAAGTTCTTTTAAATATCAACTAAGTGGTCCCATTGACTAAGTCAACATTGTCAAGCTCACTACGTGCAAGACTTGGTCTTCTAAACAATGGTCAAATGACCCTTTTGGCCATGCTATTTCGTCCAAGGCTACTTAAGGGGGGGGGGGGGGTGACACGTGTCGCCCTCCCATTCGTCACAATATTACGTTTTCCGAAAATTCCATAATTCCGATAAATTTTTACAAGTCTCTAATCTTAACATTTGGGATTCTCACGTACGTTCTTAAAACATGTCATGTAAATACGGGGTGTAACAATTAACTCACTTGTTTTAAAGGTTAAATATGTCTTAGTTTCTAAAGCATAAAGTTAGTATAACGGCTTTATGAGAAGTTGGTTATAACAACTTTATGGGAAGTTAAAAGAATGGTTTATTCTAATAAGGTAAACAAAGATTTCTTGACTTGAAAATGTGTAGAATACTTGATTTGGAAAGTATTAATTACTTGAACTATTCTAAAGTTAAGAAACTTGATTTCTAAAGTTAAGAGACTTGAAGTATTCGGAAAGTTATGTAACTTGATTTGAAAGTATATGATACTTGGTTTTTGAAAGTATAAGTCTTTTGGTTATAAAAAGAATGTAATTGTCTAAAACATAAAGAGTTATAACGGCTTTATGGGAAGTTAGTTATAACGGATGTATGGAAAATTAAGAGTGTGTCTACTTGATTTATAGTCACGAGTTGCCTAGGTTGTGAAAGTAGAAGTTACTTGCTTTTAAGCCTTGAAATGAATTTCTAAAGGTGTAGTAACTTTATTTGAAAAATAGACATGCCTTGATACTACGGGTGATAGTATCTTGGGGTTTTTATATAAAAATGGTTCTTTTTAAAGGAACGGAAGTACATAGTACTTTGGGTTAAATTCCCGAATTTTTAATGACATGTTAGTGCCTTAAGTTAAATAAAATGAGAGTGCATGATAATTAAGGCTAATAAGAAGTTAGGGGATTTCTTAACTTTCTTATGATAATTATGATAAGCCGGTGGTGCTTATGTTATGTATGATAAGCCGGTGGTGCTTATGTTATGTATGATAGCCGGTTGTTCTAGTGTTATGTTATTCTTGCGGGGTAAACCCCCATGTTACTACTTATTCCATGGATTTGCTACCCATGATGCGAGTGCGGCGTTTGTACTCATTGCGGGCACACCGGGCCTAAGCGGGTGAAATAGTCCTGTGCGAGGCGGATGACCTCATTGCGGGTCCACATGACCTATGCGGGTGAAATAGTCCCAAGAGTAGAATTGGTTAATGATACTACGGGCGGGTGGCCCTAGATTGATAATGCGCCTCCTATTTTTATGCAGTAAAGTATACTCTTGTTTACTATCATTGTTAGTAAGGCACATTGTATTGTTAATGTGGTTATCATACATGTCCCCAGCTTTATTTTAGACTATTATGATTTCATTACATTACTTTCAGTTTCACATACTTGGTACCTGTTGTACTGACCTCCTTCGGGGGGCTGCGTTCATGCCGCAGGTAGAGTTATACAGGTTGCTGATCCTCACTCTTAGGATCACTGTTCAACTGTTGAAAAACTCCATTACTCCGGAGGCTTATCTTTAGTTCAGATCCCTGGTATTATCGGTTGTTGTACATTCAGAGGTATGGCGGGGCCCTGTCCCGTCACAGTTGTTATGTAAAAATTCTTAGAGGTATGTAGTCATATCTTGTGGATTGGGTTGTAAAGAAAAAAAGAGGTAACTGCTATTTGGGTTATGTGTATACGTTTGGAAGGTGACCTTATCGGCTAACTTGTTATTTATTTTCTTTTTGAGTTGTATGTATGTTCCGCTACTATTCTCTGATGTATACCTGTAAGGGGTGCCCAGGTAGGACACCAGTCGCGGGCCCGAGGTCGGGTCGTGACAAAGTCGTCCCAAATCTGGAGGAGCACCCACACCCCTGGACAGTTCCCACAACTCAAACCAGTTCACTGCAACATCGCGTAATCGGTAAGAAGCTAGTACAACTGACTCGGCCTCTGAGGCCTTAATCACCCGCATAGTCCGCTGCACCTGCCGAATAAACTCCTGAGGATCATCCTCGGGTCTCGACCCAGAGAACTCTGGCGGATTGCAACCCAGAAAATCCCGAACCTTCAAGTATGCTCGCTTGGGTTCGCACGGCTATTATCAGGCCGCTCGCCACTATCTGGCGATGAATCGAATCGTATCTCTGTAGTCTCTATCCTTCGCCTGGCCGAGGAACTGAGGCTTCGGCATCGGAATCAAGTTACAGCTGCTCTAAGCCCCTCTGGTACTATCGGCGTAACCGAACTCACCGACTGGGCCACAACCTCAAGCATAGTTTGGGCCTGAGCCCTAGTGACTCTATGCGTCCTACCAGCAACTCCTACTGCTGCCTTGCCCTTCTGGGCTGCTGTTGCCTTCCGTGGAGGCATAACTGATACACAATATTATGTCAGAAAGAGATCAACCTAATAACACAACTCTACTGCACGATCTCAGAATGAGAAGAATGGAAAACAATCCTAAATATCATGTAGCCTCCTGATTATAGGTGTGGTGCACAACACACTGATAAGAAAGACTCTACTAGACACGGTCTGTAGACACTTTACGAGGACTAACAGCTCTGTTACCACTTTTATCATGACCCGACCCCGGGCCCGCGACTGGTGCCCTACCTGAGCACCCTTACAGGTATACATCAGAGATAACCAGCGGAATATAAATAAAGCTCATAGACATGCAGTAATGTGAAATAAAAACCAGGCTAGACGATAAGGCCACCTTCCTGCATATATACATAACAAAGGGATACATCTTTTACAAGTCCAACCCACAAAATATGACTACAGACCTCTAAGAGTTTGGACCCTATCTATGACGGGACAGGGCCCCGCCATACCCCTGAATGTATATAAATAAACAGCAACAGGGATCCGTACCAAAAGGTAAGCCTCCAGAGTAATGGAGCTTCCCAAAAGCTGAACAGTGATCCTAAGAGTGAGGATCAACAACCTGTTTACCTCTACCTACGGCATGAACGCAGCCCCCAAGGAAAGGGGTCAGTACAAAACATGTACCAAGTATATGAAACTGAAAGTACTGTAATAAAATCATATAGTCTAAAATAAAGCTGGAGACATGTATGATAACCAAATTAACAGTACACTGTGCCTTACCAATAATTAGAGTAAATATGAGTAAACCTTACTGTTTAAAAATAGGAAGCTTATGATCAAACTAGGGCCACCCGCCCGTAGTATCATTATGCAATCCTACTCCTGGGACTATTTCACCCGCATAGGTCTTGTGAACCCGCATGAGGCAATTTGCCTCGCATGGGACTATTTCACCCGCATAAGACTATTTCACCCGCATGGACCCTGTGGGCCCGCAATGAGCATATACGTCATACTCGCATCGTGGGGAGCAAATCCATGGAAATGCAAAATGCAACATGACCCGGAGATTGACCCCGTAATAAATAATATAACACTAGCACTAACGACTATCATGAACAACATATGCAAGTTAGCAATCTTTAACTCTCATTAATTAAACTTAAGGCACTATCATGTAAAATCCAGAAATTTAACCCCAAAGTACTACGTACTTCTATTCCTTTAAAGAGAACCATTTTCATATAAAAGCCACAAGATACCAACACCCGTAGTATTAAGGCATGTATATTTTTCAAATCAAGTTACTACACCTTTAGAAATTCATTTCAAGGCTTTGAAATCAAGTAACTTCTACTTTCCAAACTCAAGTAACCTATACCTTTAAACAAGTTACTTATACTCTTTAAGTCAAGTATCGTATACTTTCAAAATCAAATTATTTATTCTCTTTTAAATAATTCAAGTAAACCACTCTTTTAACTTCCCATAAAGTCGTTATAACTAACTTCCCATAAAGCCATTATAACACTTTATGTTTTTAGAAAACCAAGGCATTTACATCCTTTAAAAACCAAGTGAGTTCAACTTTCCAACTCAACTAAACTTGTACCTTTTTAAATCAAATCAAAGGTACCAAAATGAAACTGAATTCATTTAAGACATGTACGTCAACCGTACTATACATTTATATGAATCATGCTCAAGAAGATAGGAAAAGTTTCACATACCTTTTCGGCTTAATCCACCCGCTAAGTTGAATACGCCGCACGTAGAATGTCAACCTATAATACGTCTATCAATTTCTAGCTTTCTAAGGTAGAATACTACTAAGTATAAGGTCTCTTATTCTACGGAAAATTGGACATCACTTCCCCTGTTTCTACGTACTTTTCCACCTTTTTCAAGGCCCGAAATCAATAACCAATACGCCACATTTATGGCACAACCAATCAAGCAACAATACAACATATAGTCCTTTTTCAATTCTTTAATCCAAGTCGTTACTCCAACATGTTAATACGTCATAACAATTATAACAACTAAATTCCCTTTCTTGTATAACATGTGACGATTATAACTAACAACTAAATTGATTAACAACTTCAATGGCTAGCATGCCATATTTCGGTATTCACCCTCCAAATTCCCCAACATTTATAAATCTTTATTCCTTATATCACAAGCTCATTTATCAACTACTATAACATGTAATCTTCAATTACATTAAGAAGACAAAGATCATTACCTCACTAAGCCCAAATATAATCCAAGATTAAAAGTCAATACTTAGCAACTTTAGCTCATTTCCTATACATTCCAATCCACTCCAAGAAACCCTTAGAAGTTCATAACCAACTTCTCTTCAAGTTCCAACTCAAAATATGAAGAACACCTTAGGGTTTCAAGGTGCGACTAGCGGATTAACGCAGTATTTCGAGATTTAAGAGGTTGTTTATGCTTAGTATACTACTAGGGATCTTTGGTTTGAGTATGGGGATTTATCAACAACATTTGAAGAATCTCTTGTTCTTCATAGAGCCTTGGCCGAGAGCCTCAATAAGTGCACAAAGTTTTCTTGAAATTTTTCTAAGTGTTAAAGTCTTGCACTAGTATGGATATATAATGAAACCAAGGGTGGAGATTAAAACAAATGTGTGGCCAAGATTGAGATGAACAAATATCTTGAGTCAACTTGGCCACTTGGCCATGCCATTGTCGCCCAACATGGGCCATGTGGGGGTGACACGTGTCACCCTCCTATTGGCCACAATATTTTATCTCTCCATAATTTTAATAAATTCCATAAGTCTCAAATACCAAATTTGAGAACCAAATTCCAATTATTAAACATTTTTCCTTCACGAGGTTCGAAATATTTTCCGTAGGAAAAAGTAATCTTTCTTTCGTTTCTAGCTTAAAGTCGTATTTTCTCACGTAGGTCCTTATATACATGTCCTGGAACTACGGAGTGTAACTCTTTCAAAATCTTTTTTTGGCTTAGTCCGTGCTTATTGTGATTATATGTTGATGGTGTGATTTGGGGTACCCGACGGGTGATATCCGGGCGCCCGTCGTGGCCTTCCGGTTTGGGTCTTGACATTCCCGTATTGTTACTCTTGAACAAGAATTTTCTCAAGTCAAGATGGAGAATTTTTTGAACGTTTCGTCTTATTGCAAACGTCTCAAAGACTTGGCGGATCAACTTCGCAATGTAGGTGCTCCTGTGAGCAATAGTCGTCTCGTTCTTCAGATTGTTGCAGACCTATTAGAGGCCTATTGTCATGACCCGACTCGTCGGGCCGCGACCCGATGCCCTACTTAGACACTCCTATACGAACCTGTCACATATAATCATATATATACTAAGGACAATATAGAAAATTGTGTCATTATGCTGCAAATGAATCTGTATCCTGAGGAGTCACATCTAATCAATCATAACAAAGTAGGAAAGCCGACAAGGCTGCCTCTATACACGGTAATATCCAAGACGAGCAACAACTGTAGCTGACCAAAACACGTCTATAACCACACATATCCAACCCACATATGACTACAGACCTCTAAGAGTATAACAATGAATTATGACGGGATAGGGCCCGAATATGCATAAGTCTATATCATAGGATCTGTACCTAAATGACTATGCTCCGGAATAATGGAGCTCTCGAAATAGCTGAGCGGAAATCCTAAGCTGGAAGATAACCAAAATGAATATTTGTACCTGCGGGCATGAAACGCAGCCCCCCGGAGAAAGGGAGTCAGTACGAAAAATGTACCGAGTATATAAAACATGAAGTACTGTAAAAAAGATCATACCTGACCAAAGGATAATAAGAGACAAGTATAATAATCAAAGATATCAATGCAACTGTGCCTTATAATGAGAGTCATAGATGTCCATATAATATAATCATGTACGTGGATGCCTGTCCACATATATCGTACCCGACCCATTCTGGGACTCGGTGAAATAATCATATCCGTGGATGCCTGTCCACATATATATCCATGGATACCTGTCCACTGCGCACATACCATACCCGGCCCATCGTGGGACTCGGTGTGCTCATCATCATCATGGATGCCTGTCAATGGAATCATCATATATGTACATATAACGTGTCCCGACCCTCTAGTGAGGGACTCAGTGAAATGGTATAATCACATCAAGCACGAATAGATTATCATGAGTAACCATATGCAAATTAAATTATCATTTGACTCTCAATAGAATAGATAGAATGAACTATCCATGTAGGATCAAATACACTATCATATCAAGTGTCACTAGAAATTAGGATTCATTGGAACTATGTACGTCCGTCGTACATTCATTTTATATAACACCATGCCAAAAGAAAGAAGGGATAGTTTCACATAACTTAGTATCGAATTAACCAACTCAATAATTAAAACTCGTCTCGATTAGCACTTCTACCTATAATAATAGTAACACGTCCATCAACTGTATGATTACTAATATACGTTATATGTATCGAATGGTGACTCTCTTGTTATATAAAATTGGGCAGCACTTCCCCTACTTATATACACATCCACAACTCACAAACAAGATCAACAATGCTAATAACAAGACACAGCTCAAGGATATACCAAAACAGTCACATATATCCGATATACACTACCATTATACAATATTTCTCTTTACATTCAAGGAGTACAACAACTACAACAACCAATGTGATTAATACACCTATTTCTCATGTTAATCCAGCCCCTTAATCCATATTAAAACAACTTTTAAGTCCATACTTCTAGCAACAACGAGAGTTCAAGTCTTATAGATTGCAACATAACACTCTTCTACACCTTAATTCCTTTAAGACATATATCCGCAATTACAACAATGTATATGCATGTTCATAGCTTATAATTCCAGCATTATAACTCAACAAAACTGTTACACCCCGTAATTCCAGGACATATTTATAAGAACGTACGTAAAAACTCAAAAACGTTAAGATTTGAGACTAGTAAAAATTTATCGGAATTTTGGAAATGTCGGGAAACAAAATATTGCGACGAATGGGAGGGTGACACGTGTCACCCCCTTAGATGGTCTTGGTCGAATGGACCATGGGTAGAAAGGTCATTTGACCAAAGTAAAGATGAACAAGTCTTGCAAGCTAGAGCTTGAGTTTATTGACTAAGTCAAAGAGCCCACTTGGCTTCATATTTTAATCTCATTCATCCAAACCCAACACGTGTTGTAATCTTGACCCTCCATTTTGTTATATAAGCACACTAGTAGCAAGACAAGTCTTCCAACACTTAGAAAAATTTAGAGAACTTGGGTGTTCTTATTGATAGCTCTCGGGTTTGCCCCTTTGTGAACAAGAAAGATTTTTGTTTATGGTTCAATAATCCCAATACTTTAAACCAAGGTTCCTAAAGGTATTGTAAGGATATCTCAATAGAAAGATCCCGGAAAAGTGTCATTTTTGCATTAGTTGCAAGGTGAAAACCTAAGTCTCTTTCATAGGTTTTGATTGGAAATTGAAGGAAAGTAATTTGTGAACTTCTAAGGGCTTCAACTAGCGGATTGGAGTGTCAAGAAAATGAGCTAATTTGCTAAGGAGCGACTTTGAATCTTGAAGTTGGATTAAGGCTTGTCAAGGTTGAAGCACTACGTATAGCATATTCCACTTAAAGGATGGAATAGTTATCAAGGTTGAAGTACTTTGGAGCATTTTGCTACTTGTCGATAATCGTCGCGAGGTATGTGAACCTCTTCCTTCTTGGGCATGATTCTATGTATGAAATATACATGTGGTGTTATTTCATCATTCCTTCTACTCTTAGAAGTTAAGAGGTATGCATGTTGATTTACTCTATGTAAAAGTTATGTCTAAGTTATCCTAAGTTCTTACCAAGTCTTATGGGGGATGTTGGTAAGAGTCGTTAGGAAGTATTTGGGGTCAAGTTAACTTTGCTAATTTACTGCAAGAATGAGAATAAGTATCGAACAAGCCATTGCAGCGTTAATAAAAGAAAATGTATCGACAATCAATTATATTAAAATGAGTAGAATTCTCCATCTGCATAGAAACTAAGATAAGACAAAATTGTATTATATTTTCTAGATCATGGCTGCTTTAATAAAATCGTTATAAACGAGTATAACCTATTCACAACGCATAAAAGTATATGTTACTTAATTTAAAGAGTTTACGTTATGAAGTTTTAAGACTATGAACCTTGAATCCTTAAAAGGTTAAGAGACTTTATTTTTCAGGTTATGGGACTTGATTCTTAAAAGAAGGAATGACTTGCTTTAAAAGTATAGAATACTTGATTTGGAAAGTATTGATTTCTTGATATTCGAAAGATAAGATACTTGATTTCTTAAGTTAAGGAACTTGATTTCTAAAGATAAGAGACTTGAAGTATTTTGAAAGTTATGCAACTTGATTTGAAAGTATAAGTCTCTTGGTTATAAAAGAATGAATTTGTCTAAACCATAAAGAGTTATAACGGCTTTATGGGAAGTTAGTTATAACGACTTTATGGAAGGTTAAGAGAGTTGTCTATTTTGATTGATAGGCATGAGTTGCCTAGGTTGTGAAATTAGAAGTTACTTGGTTTCAAAGTCTTGAAATGAATTTCTAAAGGTTTAGTAACTTAATTTGAAAAATAGACATGCCTTGATACTACGGGTGTTAGTATCTTGGGGTTTTATATAAAAATGAGTCTTTTGAAAAGAATGGAAGTACGTAGTACTTTGGGTTAAATTCCCGAATTTTTATGTGATGTGGAAGTGCCTTGAGTCGATAAAATGAAAGTCTAAAGATTTTATGAACTTGCCTATGCTTGCTTGAGATAGCCTTTAAGTGCAAGTATTATATTTTTACGCTGTCGTGACTCTCAGTTGGAGGGCCGGCCACCTTGTTGTAAATTTACTTGGACGTACCGGCAGTGACGGAGGATTCCACGGGTATGCTTCCATTGTGATTGATCCTTGGACATGCTTATACGATGAGGGATTCCGGGGCATGCGACCAGGATGCGGGTTAAATTCCCAGATGCTATTATTACTCCATGGCCATGCTTATACGATGAGAGATTCCGGGGCATGCAACCATGTTATATGCTATTACTCCATGGACTAGCTCTCCATGAAGACATGTACCCGAGATGAGGGATTCCACGAGCATGTTATATACGATTATTACAACATGGATTAGCTGTCCATGAAGTCATGTACCCGAGATGAGGGATTCCACGGGCATGAGATATATATATATATATATATATATATATTGCATATGTGTACGTCGACAGTGAGGTAGGATGCCACGGGCGCGTCACATGGTTATATTTTACACTTACGGTGTTCGGCAGTGATTGGGGATTCCACGGGCATGAGATATATATATATGTATTGCATATGTGTACGCCGACAGTGAGGTAGGATGCCACAGGCATGTCACATGGTTATATTTTACACTTACGGCTGTCGGCAGTGATGGAGTATTCCACGGGCAGGAGATATATATATGTATTGCATATGTGTACGCCGACAGTGAGGTAAGATGCCACGGGCGCGTCACATAGTTATATTTTACACTTACGGCGGTCGACAGTGATGGGGGATTCCACGGGCACGCTTTGGTATTTGTGGGCTTGAGACCCTTACTGGACTGTGTGATGATATTTGAGGGCTTGTGTCCATAGCCCTGGTGTGACTATTGTTCATGTGTTGAAATAGTTTTTAAAAAAGGTAAAGCTGACTTTTATTACTTTCACTTTGGCAAGGCACAATGTACTGTTATTTTGGTTATCATACATGTCTCCAGCTTTATTTTAGACTATTATGACTTCATTACAGTACTTTCAGTTTTACATACTTGGTACATATTTCGTACTGACCTCCTTCGGGGGGTTGCGTTCATGCCGCAGGTTGAGGTACATAGCTTGTTGATCCGCACTCTTAGGATCACTGTTCAGTTCTTGGAAAGCTCCATTTCTCCGGAGGCTTTGTCTTTTGGTACGGTTCCCTGAGATTGTAGATTTATGTACATTCAGGGTATGGCGGGGCCCTGTCCCATCACAGTTGTTATGTCAAAAATCTTAGAGGTCTGTAGTCATATCTTGTGGGTCGCTTTGTAAGAAAAAAAAAGAGGTAACTGCTTTTGGATTTATATATATATCCCGGGAGGTAGCCTTATCGGCTAACCTATTATTTATTTCTTGTTAAGTTCATGTATGTTCCATTGATTATCTCTGATGTATACCTGTAAGGGTGCCAAGGTAGGGCACCAGTCGCGGGCCCGGGGTCGGGTCGTGACAAAAGTGGTATCAGTGCAGGTAGTCCTCGGAAAGTGTCGACAAACCGTGTCTAGTAGAGTCTTGGTTATCGGTGTGTTATGCACCACATCTATTACCAGGAGGTTGCAGGACATTTAGGATTGATTTCCATTTTTCTCTTTCTAAGATCGTGCAGTAGAGCTGTCACAATAGGTTGAATCCTCTCTGACCTATTCTTATGTATCAGTTATGCCTCCACGGAAGGCGACCAGGGCCCAGAAGGGCAAGGCAGCAGCAGGAGCTGCTAGTGGTACACAGAGGGTTACAAGTATTCAAGCCCAGATTATGCCTGAGGTCAGGCTCAGCGCGAAGTCTGGGCCACGCCGACAAAGACAGAGGAGACGAGAACAGTCGCAGCTCTAGAGGTTCCGATACCCGAGCCTCCAGTTCCGCGGCCAGGGGCAGAGTTTAGAGATTATGGAGAGCAGATCAGGTTATTGACTAGCATAGTGGTAGGGCAGCGCCGACAGGAGCAGGTAGCTAACCCTAGAGCCGACAGTTTGAGGATTCGGGATTTTCTGGGTTGTAATCCACCCGAGTTCTATGGTTCGAGATCTGAGGATGATCCTCAGGAGTTCGTTCGGCAGATACAGCGGACTATGCATGTGCTTAGGGCCTCGGAGACAGAGTCAGTTGTGTTAGCTTCTTACCGATTATGCGATATTGCGTTGAACTGGTTTGAGTCATGGGAGATGTCTAGAGGTGTGGGTGCTCTTCCCGCTGTTTGGGATGAGTTCACAGAGGCCTTCCTGGATCACTTTTTGCCTCCTGAGATGAGGAGAGCCCGCGTGGATAGGTTCTTGACATTGAGACAGAATGGGAGGACTATCAGAGAGTACAACCTGGAGTTTGACTCGTTGGCCAGATATGTGATCACTATTGCGATCGACACGGGCATCGGTTCACCGCTATGTGATGGGCTAGACCGTTATATGACATCGCATGCACGGAGCCGCCCTTCACCCGGTATGGATATTGCCAGATGCGAGCTTATGCACAGGTATCGAGGACGAGAGAGAGGACCGGCCAGACACGATCCCACCAAGAGGCCGGGACGGCAGGTTTCAGATAACTTTTAAGGCGAGGATACCTCGCAGTGAGCTAGGTCTACATTTCAGCCGACTCAAAGTGCTCCTTCCCGGTCTTCTGGCAGGAGGTTTGATCGCCGGGGATATTCGGGAGCGTGTCGTGGCTCTGGCTGCAGGGTTCACGCATGTCCGAGGTAGTAGCTGTGGAAACGACCTTTGCCTCGGTGTGGTCACTGTGGTAGGTCCCATTTTGGGGAGTGTCGTACTACTTCGACAGCTTGTTATGCTTGCGGCCAGCAGGGCCATTTGGTGAGAGACTGTCCGACCAGATGTGGCACTGGTGGGATAGCACAACCTACTGGATCAGTTGCGGGTTCTTCGCCTTCAATAGCTAGGCAGGGTGTTCATGCACCGGTAGGCCATGACAGAGGTCGTGGTGAAAGTCCCCAGTTTTAGCGGTCCTTTGCCCCGCCTATATGATTTCAGGTATATCTTTGACCCTTTAGAGACTTGTATGCATGATAAGGTTGTTGTAAGTTTAAGTGTCATGAACGGATAATATTGAGACTATGTATATATGCTAGAAGGGGTTGGAAGTACTAAAAGATAATCCTTTTGGGCTTATGATGGATGTATATGTGTGTGCGAGGTATTAGGGCCATATGTGGCATAATTAAGTTTCATTAAGTGTAGTTTTATGAGACTATACCGAGAAATATTAGATTGACTCTGAAAGAACATTTGGGGACGAATGTTTCTAAGGGGGGAAAAATGTTACACCCCGTAATTCCAGGACATGTTTATAAGAACGTACGTAAGAACTCAAAAACGTTAAGATTTGAGACTAGTAAAAATTTATCGAAATTTTGGAAATGTCGGGAAATGAAATATTGCAACGAATGGGAGAGTGACACGTGTCACCCCCTTAGATGGTCTTGGTCGAATGGACCATGGGCAGAAAGGTCATTTGACCAAAGTAAAGATGAACAAGTCTTGCAAGCTAGAGCTTGAGTTTATTGACTAAGTCAAAGAGCCCACTTGGCTTGATATTTTAATCTCATTCATCCAAACCCAACATGTGTTGTAATCTTGACCCTCCATATTGTTATATACGCACACTAGTAGCAAGACAGATGTTATACCCCGTATTTCCGGAGTATGTATGTAAGGACGTACGTACGAATGTATAAACCCTATTTAGGGTAAGAATGAAAGAATTGTTTTCCGACGGAAAATATTCCGAACCTTGTGAAGGAAATTTTTTACGTTTTCAATATTTTAACCAATTATGGAATTTTTCCGAGAGATAAACATTTTGGACCAATAGGAGGGCGACATGTGTCACCCCAAGTGGACATGGGTGGACGTTTTTCAAGACTAGTGGGAAAGACAAGTGGCCAAAAGTCTTGCATGGCATTTGCATGGCATAAGTGGACGTTTTTTTCAAGTAGTGGGCAAGTCAATTGGTCAAAGTCTTGCATGGCATTTGTGGGACAAGTGGAGAAAATAACCTACACAAACAATCTATACCATACACATGTTTCAATCCTAACCCCTGTTTGTCCTATTTAAACACCTCTAGTTGATGAAAATCTTCCACACTTAGAATATTTCAAGACTTGAAAATATTTTCTCTCCCTTTCCTAGTTGCTCTCGTCCAAAGCCCCAATTTTTGAGCAATTGTTGTCCAATAATTCTTAAACTTCTAAGTGTTCTTCCTTAATGTATTAGGAAGATTAGTAACCAAAAGTTAGACAAGATTTCACACCCCTAGCCTCGAATTCCCTCCCTTGGCCGAGAGTTAGCATAAAATGGAGCCTAAGTGTTCTTCACTTTTTGGAGTTAATTCTTGAATAGAAGTTGGTTAGGAACTTCTAAGGGTGACTTGTGGTGGTTTGGAACACAAAGATTTGGAGCTAAAACTTGCTTAGGAGCGACATTAAGTTCTTGGATATTTTTGGGCTATATTGAGGTAATGAACCTTAACCTCTTTGTGAAGTTGATTATTATGTATATTGGATATTATACATATATTGGAAGTATATTATGGAGTATGAGATATAAGGAAAGATTTGGATCTTGTTAAAATGTTAAAAGGAGAATTGGCATATTACCCATTAAAATGGTAAAAATGTATCCATTACTTACTAAGAAGTTAACAACAAAGAAACTATAACTTATATAAAGATTGGAATATAAGTTGGAAGACTAATGAAGTAATTGGATAAGAAAAATTGTAAAAGTTGGCCAAGGACCCCAACTTAAGGACTGTATTTACTTTGGACCGTATTTACTTTGGACTGTATTTACATTATTGTTAAGGGGAAGATTGTTAATCGCGTTCCGTTTGGGCGTGTGATCCCCTTCTTTAATTATTGTTGTTGTTAAGGGGAAGATTGTTAATCGCGTTCCGTTTGGGCGTGTGATCCCCTTCTTTAATTATTGTTGTTGGCGGAAGATCATAATCGCGCCCGCTTGGCGTGTGATCCTCTTCTTTAATTATTGTTGTTATTAAGGGGAAAATTGTTAATCGCGTTCCGTTTGGGCGTGTGATCCCCTTCTTTAAATTTCGGAATTATTGCGCCTTATTTATGGCATGTTGGTTACTATTATCGAGCCTAGAAAAAGGTGGAGAATTGAGTAGAAACGGGGGAGGTGCTGCCGAATTTTCCATAGAACAAGGAACCTTGTACTTTGAATTGTGCTACAAAGAGATCGAGAAGTTGATAGACGTTTTATGGCCATTTTAGGTGGAAGTACTACGAGTAGCGTATTCTACTTGAAGGGTAGAAAAGGCTAGCAAGGTTATAGTACTTGGAGCATTTTGCTAATTGTCGATAATCGTCGCGAGGTATGTGAACCTCTTCCTATCCTTTCTAGCATGATTGTTGTAAACTATGTAGTACGGTAGACGTACGTGTGCTAAACGAATTAAGTTGGTTTAAAACATAAAGTGTTACAATGGCTTTATGGGAAGTTAATTATAACAACTTTATGTAGGTAAAAGAATGGTTTATTGATGTTTAAAAAGATAAGAGACTTGACTTATATTTGACTAGATTTGATATGTGAAGAACTTGAATTGTGTGGAAAGTGGTGAAACCTCATTCGTGAGTAATGAGTACTTGGTTTTTAATAATAATGTTATATTGATTTCGGAAATGGGAATGAGTATCGAACAAGCCATTGCAGCGTTAATAAAGGAAAATGTAATGACTAATAATTAACTTAAAACAAGTAGAATCTTCCATCTGCATAGAAGCTAAGATAAAACAAAATTGTATTACATTTCCTAGATCATAACTGCTTTAACAAGATCATTAAAAACAAGTTTTGATTTTCTTAAAAATTCCAAAGTAAGGGACTTATTTTATAAAAGAGAGAGACTTGAAGATTTGATGTGTTTTTGTTTAAAAAAAAAAGAGAAGGTAGGGAAATTGTTTTGGTTTACTTAAAAAGATAGTTACTCTATTCTGATACTACGGGTATCGTGTGACTTTTGTGAAAGAAATGGATCTTTTTAAAGAGTTAAAGTATGTAGTACCTTGGGGTTAAAACCCGGATTTGTTGACATGAAACGAAAGTACCTTGTGTGAGTAACTTGCCTACGTTTTGTGATAGCCTTGTAATACTTTCTTGTTGGTTGGATAAAGTGAACATGTTATGATGCTACGTGTGTTAGTGTCTTGTGACGTTGTGTAAGGGGGTTTTTCTTGTTGTGCTTATGTTGTTTAACGATAAACCCGTCAGGCCGGTATTATATCACTTACCCCGACTTGTTATGACGCCGGGGTTAGCCGCTCGATGCGAGGAATACCTCACGCGGGTCCATGGGACCTATGCAGAGTCAGCGGAGTTCCAGAACCGCCGGGTGTGTTACGCCGACGCGAGGAATACCTCACGCGTCCATGTGGCCATGCGGATTGCGGGAGTCCAGGATGTTGCCGAGGGTTAGCTGCCCTGCGATGCGAGGAATACCTCATGCGGGCCTATGTGGCCTATGCGGAATTGCGGGAGTTCCAGGATTAGACGCGCACAGTGATACTGCGGGCGAGTGGCTCAACTTCGATCATTTGGCGGTGTAGAAAGACCTCGTGATACAGTTTTATAGCATTGTTGGTACGGTGGGTTCTAGTAGTCGGCTATGCCTTCGTACTTACCCCGTACGGTTTTATTATGACACAGGTGAGACCTGATGTTCATGTGTATTCCTTGGTGTTTTATATCATGGACTGCCGGTAGTGAGGAAGGAATTCCACGGGCATGATTGATATTGTGGGCTTGAGACCCATGGTTATATTTGAGTGATGACTTTGAGGGTGTGAGTCCCTGACTTGACATGATCGCTACATGCCAGATATCGTAAATTGGTTATCATATATGTCTCGCTTTATATAGACTATTATGATTTCATTTACTGATTTTTAGTTTCACATACTTGGTACTGTTAGATCGACCTCCTTCTGGGCCGTTCATGCCACGTGCAGAGGTACACGATTGTCGATCCTCGCCATAGGATCACGATTCAGCGTTTGGGAAGCTCCGCTTCTCCGCAGGATTATCTTTTGGTATAGTCCCGTCGTTGTAGTACTTACACTCGTGGTATGACGTGGCCCGTCCCGTCGTAGTGGTTACATTCTGCAGGTCCAGTAATCTTGCTGGGCGGTGGTTTGTAAAAGGGATGTAATCGCTCGTGTTAATCATTTTATATATATATGCAGAAAGTGACCGCTTGGTTAGCCTATTTTTCTTATTGTTATCTTGTTTCATGTGTAAGTTTTTATTTCCGTTGATTTTCTCTGATGTTGTATCACTAGGGTGCCCGGGGTAAGGCACCAGTCACGGGCCCGGGTTCGGGTCGTGACAAAAGTGGTATTAGAGCAGTTAATCCTCGGAAAGTGTCTACAGACCGTATCTAGTAGAGTCTTGATTATCGGTGTGTTGTGCACCACACCAATAATCAGGAGGCTGCAGGATATTTAGGATTGGTTTCCATTCTTCTCATTCTGAGATCGTGCCTTAGAGCTGTGTATTAAGTTGGACTCCCTCTGGCGTATTCGTAGGTGCTAGTTATGCCTCTACGCAAGGCAACCAGAGCCCGTGGCAGGCAGGGAGCCGCGAGTAGAATACAGAGGGTTACGAGGCACAGCCCGGGCCATTACACCGAGATGTTGCTTCATTCGGGAGTTCTCACGCCGCTAGCCCTGTGAGAGTTTAGAGCAAGAGCGGAGCCATCGAGACCACGATACCTGAGCTTCTAGTCCCACGACCAGGAGCCGAGGATATGACTTACAAGGAGATGGCTCAGTTACTAGCTAGGCTTGTGGCGAGGCATGCGGACAGACGAGAGTCAGAAGTTCCGGTGGTACCAGTAGTTCACCCTAGATCCGATAGTTTGAGAATTCGACTTCGAGTCATCCACCCGAGTTCTATGGATCGAGAACTGAGGAAGATCCTCAGGAGTTATTCGACAGTTACAGCGGATCATGAGAGTGATCAAGGCCTCAAAGATAGGGTCGGGAGTATTAGGTTCACATCAGCTGTATGATACTGCAGTCGACCGGTTTGATTCATGGGGACTATCCCGGGGGGGAGCATGCGCTTCCAGCTGTTTGGGACGAGTTCTCAGAGGCGTTTATTATCCATTTCTTGCCTCCGCAGATGAGGAGGGCTCGGGCCGAGGGATTGTTGATGTTGGGGCAGTACGGGCGGACGATTCGGGAGCAATGTAGAGTTTGACTCATTGGCTCGGTACGTCCCCGCTTTAGTGGCAGACATGGAGGATAGAGTGCACCGATATGTCACAGGACTTGACGATTATTTTTGCAGAGAGTTGTACAAGAGTAGCTCTTCAGTCAGACATGGACATTGCCCGCGTACAGGCTTATGCGCAGCAGACTGAGGAACGTAGAGATCGACGGATTAACCAAGATCAGCAGAAGAGGGCCAGAACAGCAGGGTCCTTTGGTAACTTTCGAGGCAGAATGGTTATGCGCCTCCGCCAGTACAGAGTGGTCCTCCACAGGCTTCAGGACGTTCGGGGTATGCAGGAGTTGGTCAGAGCCCCAGGGTTTCTGGTTCACAGATTTACATAGGTTCTAGCCAGCCAGATTGTGTTTTCCCTCAGTGTTCACTATGTGGTAGGCATCATCCCGGGGAATGTTGTCTTTTTACTGGTGCTTGTTTTACCAGCGGCCGTCAGGGCCATGTGATGAGAGGATGTCCTAGTAGGAGGAATACAGGTGGGATGACTCAGCCTACCAGGTCAGTTGCGGATTCAGTTGTTCGGAGGAGAAGGGGTGTTAATCAGATGAGACCACCCCTACCTCGGTGTGGTCGTGTGGTAGGTGTCATTGTAGGGAGTGTCGTACTACTTCGACAGCTTGTTATGTTTGCGGCCAGCGGGGCCAGATGGTGAGAAATTGCCCGACCAGAGGTGGCGCGAATGTTACGACTCAGCCTTCGGGATCAGCGGCTGGTTCATCACCTTCTATAGCTAGGCGCCCAGCAGAGCAGGATTTGGATTTGAGCGACAAAGGGAAAGTAAAGCAATAGTTACAGGTATATCCTTAACCCTCTAGAGACTAGTAGGCGTAATATGATGACCTAATGTTAAGTGTTTTGTTCGGATAAGCATTGTGTAAGTTGTGATTAGGAAGCATGGTTAGTTGAAAAGGGTAAGTTTGGGGCCATGGAGATTGTGAGCCATAGAATACAGATAACCATGGAGACCTTAGATGCAAGTCCGTCTTGAGTAAAGGATTGTACGTTTGATCGTTGTCGGGGTACATTGTATACGTGGAGTATATTCAGGTGATAAGTCCATGAGTGGTGTGAAATGGAAGTGGATAGTTGAGCTTAGAAGACCACTAGGTTCTCATGACTTGAATAAGGAGATTGTTCCGGTCCAGGAACGAGAGTTTAGTACGAAGAGGGTCGGGTTGAGGCCATATCCCGGGTCAACCCGCAGCCCGGAATGTGGTGGGATCAGTTTGAGGTGGTCCCGCTAGATGTTAGGGTCACGAGGGTGTTAGGCCCAAGTTTAGGTAACCATTGTACGAGTTCTTGGATGCGTTCGACCAGTAGTTGGGCCGATGAGATCAGCCCATCTTGTCTTTCAGTCAGGACTGTTTACTCGGCGGAGGGTTATGCGAGGTGTTATATATCAGGAAGGTTGTAAGGCTGCACGGGGTTCCTACTTTTTATGACAGGCAGTGGAGCCCAGTTTTCGGCTATTTCTTTTGTTTCTAGAGGTTTTACCAAAGTGGTTAGGATCTCGGTGAGTCTCGATGTGCATTCACCTCGGGCCTGTTTTAATTTCGTGGTAATGTGAGGATTATTTGCCTCTTGTTGAGCGAGTATTATAATAGCTACCATTTCAGTATTCGGATATCGCCTTATGAAGCCTTGTATGGGAAGCAGTCACGGCCGATTGGTTCGATGTTGGCAAGGTTCAGATAGTTGGTCCATACTTGATTCAGCAGGATGTGGATAAGGTGAAGCTTATCCAGAAGAGGTTTTTAGCAACTCAGAGTCAACAGAAGTCGTGCGGATAATCGGCGTCGACACTTGGAGTTCAAAGCCGACGGTGGTCTTCGAAGGTACCACCTGGCGGTATGATGAGATTTGGAAAGCAGGGGAAACTTAGCCCGAGGTACTTTGGGCCTTTTCAGATCATTGTAGAATAGGCCAGGTTGCCTATAAGTTAGCATTGTCGTCCGACTTAGGAGGCAGTACGTCCGGTCTTCCATGTTGCTATGTTTCGGAAGAGTGTCGGAGATCCATCCAGAGTGTTCCCGGTTAATGATGACCAAGTTGGAGATAGTAACCCCGAGATTTTGGAAACTGAAGCAATGACAAGAAATGTAGTACGTATAGTAGGAAGAGTTCGAGTGTACGAGGAGGGTACGACGAGTAAGAAAAGAGGCAAAGATGTGTTAAAAAGATGGAAGTGTCCTTTTTATAAGTAAATATGTGAAGAAAGTATCCTTTGGATCATGGGTGGAGCTAATAGTATTGTTATACGCTTTAGAGATGATCCTTCGTTGGCTTGGATGTGAGTTTTTGCGCGTATGTGGTATTATGGCCATGTGTGGCATAATTGGTTCCGTAAGTATAGTAGGGAAGACTATACCGGCACAGGTATGCTTGGAGACTTAGAAGGAACATTCGGGACGAATGTTTCTAAGGAGGGAAGAATGTTATACCCCGTAGTTCCGGAGTATGTATGTAAGGACGTACGTACGAATGTATAAACCCTATTTAGGGTAAGAATGAAAGAATTGTTTTCCGACGGAAAATATTCCGAACCTTGTGAAGGAAATTTTTTACGTTTTCAATATTTTAACCAATTATGGAATTTTTCCGAGAGATAAACATTTTGGACCAATAGGAGGGCGACATGTGTCACCCCAAGTGGACATGGGTGGACGTTTTTCAAGACTAGCGGGCAAGACAAGTGGCCAAAAGTCTTGCATGGCATTTGCATGGCATAAGTGGACGTTTTTTTCAAGTAGTGGGCAAGTCAATTGGTCAAAGTCTTGCATGGCATTTGTGGAACAAGTGGAGAAAGGAACCTACACAAACAATCTATACCATACACATGTTTCAATCCTAACCCTTGGTTGTCCTATTTAAACACCTCTAGTTGATGAAAATCTTCCACACTTAGAATATTTCAAGACTTGAAAATATTTTCTCTCCCTTTCCTAGTTGCTCTCATCCAAAGCCCCAATTTTTGAGCAATTGTTGTCCAATAATTCTTAAACTTCTAAGTGTTCTTCCTTAATGTATTAGGAAGATTAATAACCAAAAGTTAGACAAGATTTCTGTTATACCCCGTAGTTCGTCCGGATCGATCGGGGCCTCGTGGCCATGGGCAGGGCCGCGGCGCCAAGGCGGGTGATTGTAGGGCCGCGGCGCCGGGAAACAGGGCCGCGGCGCCGGAAGATCTGAAGGGTCGCTGAAGTTTCAGCGCCGCGGCGCCGGAAAGTCCTGAGAAGGCGGCAGAAGTTTCAGCGCCGCGGCGCCGAGGCGGGTTCTGCGAGAGTTAGTGGAAATTTCTGCACTGTTTTGTTTTAAAAGAGGTCATGGGTGGGTGACAAGTGTCCCACCCCATCTGATTTTGCATGCACTACATATTGACCAAGTCTTGACTTGATCATCTTCCAAACTCTTCTCTCTCTCTAAGATAAAAAGCTCTCCCTTCTCTCTAGAAAATCAAGAGAAACTCCAAGCTTAAGGAAAATCTGAAAAGTGTGATAAGAAGGAAAGTTATTTGCAAGCTTGTGGAGGTTATTGTAGTGGTGTTTTTGGAAAGGAGGCTAGCAAGGTTGTTGGAATAATTTTGGCTAAAGCTCTAAGGTAACAATTCCTCTCTTGTAGTTAGTTACTTGTGTTGCATGTGAAGAATAAGGAGTTTGTAGTAGTAAATAATGCTCTTAGATTCATTGCATGCAAGAAATGTGGTTTGGATATGAAAGGATTGGTTAAAAGGGTTAAGTGAGCATGTTGTAGCCTAAGAACTACCTTAAACTTGTTAAGATGATTGTTGCAACTTATGGGGCAGAATTTTACACACCTAAGTTTGGTTGTGTAATCCCCTTTGCAATGTTGGATTGTTGGGCCTTAAATGTGGCGTTTGGATATTGAATTCGACCTTGAAAAAGGTGGCAAAGTGTGTAGAAACAAAGGAAACGCTGCCCAATTTTCCATAGAATTTAGTAACTTACACTTGGGATAATTCTATGTTGAAACTAGAGGTTAATAAACGTATTATGGTCATTATAGGTTGACATATTACGTGCGGTATTTCGGACTTAGCGAGTGGATTAACCGAAGAGGTATGTGGAACTTTCCTATCTCTTGAGCATGAGTATTTGTACTATGTAGTACGGAGACGCAGTGATTTGATATCTTTCACTTGTTTTAGTGTATGTGATACTTGTGTCATTTTTTTAAAGTATAAGTCCCTTGGATTTAGGGAAAATGTATTTGACTAAGGAATAACGCAAATATAATGACTTTATGGGAAGTTGGTTACATTAGCTTTTGAAAGGTTAACAAAGAAATGTTTACACTAAGTAAAACAAGTACGGGTAAAGGATTTGAAACTATGGAAGGTGAATTGATTTTTAGGCATTGATTGCCTAAGGTTTTAAAAAGGAAATGAAGTCACTTGATTTAGAAGCCTATTATATTTCTAAAAGGAAATGTGACTTGTCTTGAAAAGAAATCGTAACTTGATACTATGGTGATTAGTATCTTGGAATTTTTGTATAAAAAGAGTTATTTCTTAAAAGGTTAGAAGTACATGGTACTTGGGTTGAATTCCCGGATTTTCTATTAAAAGACATGTTGGTGCCTTAGGTATACTAAAATGAGAGGATATACTAATAATGTTAATAAGAAGTTAGGGGATTTCTTAACTTGCTTATGTTATGATGTGTAAAGTAGTGCTTATTTTATGTATGATAGGCCGGTAGTGCTTATGTTATGTATGATAAGCCGGTAGTGCTTATGTTATGTATGATAGACCGGTAGTGCTTATGTTATGTATGATAGGCCGGTAGTGCTTATGTTATGTATGATAGGCCGGTAGTGCTTATGTTATGTATGATAGCCGGATGAGCTATGTTATATCTATACATTATTACGGGGTAAACCCCGGGTTATTACTTATGTCATGGATTTGCTACCCATGATGCGAGTGCGGCGCTTGTACTACGCGGATCGGACCACGGGATCCATGCGGGTGAAATAGTCCGACGCGAGTACACGATGGTACTCATGCGGGTCCACGTGATCCATGCGGTGAAATAGTCCCACGACGGCGGATGATTCACGCGGGTCCACAGACCCATGCAGTGAAATAGTCCTGCGAGTAGGATTGCTTAATGATACTACGGCGAGGTACCTGCTTTGATCACGAGCCTCCTATTTTTATGCAAGAAGATTTATATCTCATACTTTCATTATTAGTAAGGCACGCAGCAAGGTAAATTGATTTTCGTCTATGACTCAAATTTATTTTGACTTATGATATTATTACGATTTTCCGCTTTACATACTTGGTACATATTGTGTATCGACCCCTTCCTGGGCCGCGTTCATGCCGCAGTAAGGGTAAGGTGGTGGATCCTCATTCTTAGGATCTTTGCTCAGTGTCGAAGCTCCATTACTCGGAGGCTTGACTTGATTTTTGCACGGTTCTCCCCGACGTCAGAGGTTTTGTGTACATTCAGGGTATGACGGCCCCTGTCCCGTCATGGTTGTTACAAATTCTTAGAGGCCTATAGTCCGGTTATAAATTGGGTTATCAAGGATGTAACTGTTCAGTTCTGTTTTATTTACGTTACGGAAAGGTAGCCATTTTTGGGGTTAGCCTATTTTATCTTATATGGTTCTTGTTTGTGAGTTTATTTCCGCTGGTTTTCTCTGATGTTGTATCACAAGGGTTCCCGGGGTAAGACACCAGTCACGGGTCCGAGGTCGGGTCGTGACAAAGTGGTATCAGAGCAGTTAATCCTCGGAAAGGGTCTACAGGCCGTATCTAGTAGAGTCTTGATTATCGGTGTGTCGTGCACCACATCTATAATCAGGAGGCTGCAGGATATTTAGGATTGGTTTCCATTTCTTTCACTCTAAGATCGTGCAATAGAGCCGTGTTATAGGTTGAATTTCCTCTGACATGAATTTTGTATGTATCAGTTATGCCTCCACGCAAGGCAACCGCGACCCAGAAGGGCAAGGCAGCGGAGGGAACTACTAGTAGGACACCGAGGGTTACCCGCACGTGCCCACCCCACCGAGATAATGTTTAGGGCGGCGAGTTCCACGACGTCGTCAACCCCAAAGAGTCCGAGCAAAGAAGCAGCGCCATCGAGACTACTGCACCGAGCCTCCGCCATACACCAGAGCAGGATATGGGCTACGCGAGATGGCCCGATTATCGCCGTGATAAAGCCAGTACGGCATGACAGAGACGGTTCCATTGCACTCGCGTTCCTCCTGCATCCGATAGCGTGAGACTTCGGACTTTTGAGCCGCAGCCACCGCAGTTCTATGGGTCGAGGCACGAGGATGATCCTCGTGAATTTATCCGACACATGCGATCACGAGGTGATCAAGGCCTCGGACACCGAGTCGGTTGTACTGAGTTCGCATCGGCTGCGTGATACCGCAGTTGACTAGTTTGATTTATGGGAGTTGTCCCGGGGGGAGCATCCGCTTCCAGCTGTATGGGACGAGTTCTCGGCGGCATTTCTTGGTCATTTCTTGCCTCCGCAGATGAGGAGAGCACGCCGACGATTCGACATTGAGACAGAGTGGGCGGACAGTCCGGGAGTACAACGTAGAGTTTGACTCGTTGGCTCGATATGTGCCCACTTTAGTAGCAGATATGGAGGACAGAGTGCACCGCTACGTCACAGGGCTCGATGACTATTTGGCAGAGAGTTGTACGGGAGTAGCTCTTCAGCCGGGCATGGACATTGCCCGCATACAGGCCTATGCACTTGGGTGTGAACGCAGGGCCGACTGATTGATAGGTATCGCCAGAAGAGGCCAGACAACAGCCCTCTAGTAGTTCTTGAGGTAGACAGCCTCAGCAGCAGACCGAATTTGCATCACGGCTCAGAGCGCCTCCACCATCTTCCTGGTCAGACAGGTATTCAGGCGTGACAGGTCCTGTGGCGGGTTTCAGAGGACCAGATTTCGGTCAGATGAGTCCACCTATGCCTCGGTGGTCGATGTGGTAATTGCCATTATGGGGTGTCGTGTTCTCCAGAGCTTGTTACTTGTGACGGCAGGCCATTTGAAGAGAGATTGTCCACCGCAGGCGCGGAAATGCTATGGCTCACCGACAAGTTCGATTCTTTGGGTCTTCATCTTCAAGTTGTGCGCCCGAGGCGTGGTGTTCACGGCCAGCAGCCGCGATGGGGTCGTGGGCAGGGGTTCCAGCCCAGCGGTCCTCAGAACCGCATTTATGCTATGTCCAACTGCCAGGACCAGGAGGCGTCACCTGATGTCGTCACAGGTACATTGTTGATTTCTTGCTGTTATGTTTATGCTTTGATAGACCCAGGTTCTACCTTGTCCTATATATCTCTTCATATTCTTTGGTAGAATAGGATAGAGCCCGAGTCCATAAAACCTTTGAGGTAGCTACCCCAAAGAGGTGATTCGTGGTGGCCGAGCGAGTGTATAAGGCTTGCCCAAAGGACTATATACGTCGACTTCAGCCGACTTGATAGAGTTGGATATGACGGACTTTGATGTGATTATGGGTATGGATTGGCGAGCGTCTTGCGATGCCAATGTGGACTTTAGAGGGAGGTTCGTTCGGTTCCGCTTCCCGTGAGCCTGCCAGTGGAGGAATCTGCATCGCCGGCGGTAGGTTTATTTCTTACCTCAAGGCTAGGAAGATGGTGCGGAAGGGTATATTTACCATTTGTTCGTATTCGACATCGAGGTGAGATACCGACCTTGATCGGCCCGTTGTTATAGAATTTCCAGACGTATTCCCAGACGAGCTTTCGGGTATCCCTCCTGAGAGGGAGATTGAGTTTTGCATTGAGTTGGCGCCAGACACTCGACCGATATCTATTCCGCCATACAGGATGGCACCTGCCGAGTTGAAGGAATCAAGGACCACCGAAAGATTTCTTTGGAGAAAGGCTTTATCGGGCCAAGTGTTTCTCCCCGGGAGCGCTGTTATTTGTAAAGAAGAAGGATGGGACGCAGATGCGTGTATCGACATGTGCGGTGAACAAGGTAACTATCAAGAACAGATATCCCCTCCCCAGGATTGATGATTTGTTTGACCAGTTGCAGGGTGCGAAATGCTTTTCCAAGATAGACCTGCGATCTGGTTACTATCAGGTACGAGTTAGAGAGGCGGATATCCCGAAGACTGCATTCAGGACCCGGTATGGGCACTATGAGTTCAGGGTGATGTCTTTCGGATTGACCAACGCTCCAGCGGTATTCATGGATTTGATGAATAGGGTGTTCATGCCATTCTTGGATATGTTCGTTATAGTGTTCATTGATGATATCTTGGTATATTCGCGCACAGAGCAGGAGCATACATGTCACGACCCGACCCCGGATCCGTGACCGGTGCCTTACCCCGGGCACCCTTGTGATACAACATCAGAGAAAACCAGCGGAAATAAACTCACAAACAAGAACCATATAAGAATATAAAACAGGCTAACCCAAAGTGGCTACCTATAAATATAATAAAACGAACAGTTACATCCTTACATCCCAATTCATGATAGGACTACAAGCCTCTAAGAAGGTATAAACGCTATGACGGGACAGGGCCCCGCCATACCCCCTAAATGTACAAAAGTCTCAACCTCAGGGAACCGTACCAAAAGACGAAGCCTCCGGAGAAATGGAGCCTTCTGAGAACCGAACAGTGATCCTAAGAGCGGATCGCCAGTTATGAACTTCAACTGCGGCATGAACGCAGCCCAAGGAGGTCGCATAACATGTACCAAATATGCGAACCGAAAATATCAGAGTAATATCATAAGTCAAAATAAGCCGGAGTCATAGATAGAAATCAATTTCTCAGACCGCGTGCCTTACTAACAATGAGAGTAACAAGTATAAATCTTATAGCATAAAAATAGGAGGCTCACGATCAAAACAGGGTACCTCGCCCGTAGTATCATTAAGCAATCCTACTCCTGGGACTATTTCACCCGCATGGGTCCTGTGGACCCGCATGAGGTCATCCGCCTCGTCATGGGACTATTTCACCCGCATGGGACTATTTCACCCGCATGAGTACCATCGCCGTACTCGCATGGGACTATTTCACCCGCATGGATCCTGTGGTCCGGATCCGCATGAGTGCAAGCGCCGCACTCGCATCATGGGTAGCAAATCCATGGCATAAATAATAACCCGGGGTTTACCCCGTAATAATGTAAGTATATAACATAGCTCATCCGGCTATCATACATAACATAAGCACTACCGGCCTATCATATCATACATAAGTACTACCGGCCTATCATATCACAACATAAGCACTACTGGCCTATCACAACATAAGCACTACCGGCTTATCATAACATAAGCAAGTTAAGAAATCCCCTAACTTCTTATTAACATTATTAATATATCCTCTCATTTTAGTATCCTAAGGCACTAACATGTCTTTTAATAGAAAATCCGGGAATTCAACCCAAGTACCATGTACTTCTAACTTTTTAAGAAATAACTCTTTTTATACAAAAATTCCAAGATACTAATCACCATAGTATCAAGTTACGATTTTCTTTTCAAGACAAGTCACATTTCCTTTTAGAAATATAATAGGCTTCTAAATCAAGTGACTTCATTTCCTTTAAAACCTTAGGCAACCAATGCCTAAAAATCAATTCACCTTTCTTAGTTTCAAATCCTTTACCCGTACTTGTTTTAACTTGAGTAAACCTTTCTTTGTGAACTTTTCAAAAACTAATATAACCAACTTCCCATAAAGTTATTATATTAGCGCTATTCCTTTGTCAAATACATTCTCCCTAAATCCAAGGGACTTATACTTTTAAAATGAAACAAGTACCAATATACTTTAAAACAAATGAAAGATATCAAATTTTGTACGTCTACCGTACTACATAGGTACAACTACTCATGCTCAAGAGATAGGAAAGTTCCACATACCTCTTTGGTCAATCCACTTGCTAAGCTCAACTACCGCAAGTAATATTTCAACCTATAATAATCATGATACGTTTGTTAACCTTTAATCTCAAAGTAGAACAATCCAAGTTCAAAGTCACTAAATTCTATGGAAAATTGGGCAGCATTTCCTTTGTTTCTACTCACTTTGCCACCTTTCTCAAGGCCGAATTTATCATCCAAACACCACATTTAAGGCTCAACAATCCAACATTTCAAAAGGGATTACACACCTAAACTTGGGTGTGTAAAATTCTGCCCCATAAGGTACAACAATTCTCTTAACAATTCTAAGGTAGTTTTTAGGCTACAACATGCTCATAATATCTTCTTAACCAATTCTTTCATATCCAACCCACATTTCGCATTTAAATGACTCTAAGAGCATTATTTACTACCACAAGTTCTTTCTTCTTAACATGCAACATTAGAAACTAATTCTAAAGGAAGAAATGTTACCTTAAAGTTTTAGCCAAATTTATCCCAAATGTTTTGCTAGCTTTCTTGCCAAGAATACCACCACAACAACACCAACAAGCTAGCCACAAACTTCCTTCTTGTTCTTAACTTTTCAGATTTTTCTTAGGCTTTGAATTTCCTTTGGAAATGTAGAGAGAAGGAGGAGCTAATTTAGAGAGAGGGAGAGGTTTGAAAGATGACCAAGTCTTCAAGACTTGGTCAATATAAGGCATGAAAGAAAAATCAGATGGGGGGGACACTTTTCACCCTCCCATGGCCTTTTTAAAAGAGAAATCAGACTTTCCTAAGTTTTTCCGCCCAAAATCCCGCCTTTGCGGGTCAAACCTCCGCAGCCTCTCGAACTTCCAGCTGCCTGGCGCTGCGCGCGCTGCAACTTCAGCGACTTCGCATTTCGCGCCGCTGCCCTCGCATCCGCGCCGCGCTCGCCGCTCTTGTCCAAACACATTTTCTGTCCGATCGCGACCGAACTTGTAACTCTCATAACTTTCTACCCGACGCCCTATCGGCGAATGATTGGTTGCGTTGGAATCGAGACTCCACGAACTACGCCCTAGGCCTTTGAAACACTTAGGAACTCTCAATGTACCGGGTCATAACCCGCCTCAAAGTTGACTAAAACCCATCCGGAAAAATCCCTCAACATATCCTTAGAAAATTTTAAGTCTTACATGCTTCAGACGCGCTCATACGTAGGGTCAGAACTACGGGGTATAACATTCTCCCCCCCTTAGAAACATTCATCCCGAATGTTCCTTCTAGGCTTACTCAAATCACAACATCGACATAGACCCTCTTAACTATTCTTTTGCAAATAAAGAAGCTCCCCACGGCCACAACAATACTTAAGCACAATTGCTAAATCAAAACTAACAAGCAGGAAAGTGGGTTACCTGGAGGTGTAGGGAATAAGTGAGGATATTTCTTCATCATGTCCTCCTCCGCTTCCCACGTCATCTCTTCCCTGTTCTCGTTCCGCCATAAGACCTTGACGAAAGCCACATCCTTTGTCTGAAGTCGTCTAACCTGACGATCGAGTATCGCTATGGTACTCTCCTCATACGATAACTCCTCTGTCACCTGGACATCATGAATCGGGTGCACTCTAGATGGATCTCCAATACATTTCCGCAACATAGACACATGGAAAACTGGATGTACCGCCTCCAAATCGGACGGAAGATCTAACTCATAGGCAACCCTACCTATCCTACGGACAATCTGATAAGGCCCAATGTACCTTGGGCTAAGTTTCCCTTTCTTACCAAACCTCATCACGCCCTTCATGGGCGATACCTTTAGAAAAACCCAATCATCTATCTCAAATTCCAAGTGTCGACACCGATGATCTGCATACGACTTCTGCCGACTCTGAGCTGCCAACAACCGCTCCTGGATAAGCTTCACCTTATCCATCGTCTTGAACCAAAATCGCCCGACTAGTCGCATTTCCTACTCGAACCAAATTATCGGTGACTGCACTTCCTCCCATATAAGGCCTCATAAGGCGCCATCCGATATCTTGGAATAGTAGCCGTTGTTGTAAGCAAACCCACAAGAGGTAAATGATCCTCCCCTACCTCGAAATCAATAACACAAGCCCGCAAAGATATCCTCGTTGTCCGGATAGTGCGCCGCCCGCCGTGGCCCGAGGATGAAACGCCGCATCGAGACTCACATGTGTCCCTAATCCTTCTCGAAAGACCTCCGTGGTTAGCCGTAAACCGGGCTCCTCATGTCAAATAATCGATATAGGAACTCGTGCGCCTCACGATCTCTCCGATATACGCCTAGCATAATCCTCTACCAAAAAGTCGCCATGATCGGAGAAAATAGCCGATTTCACAACTCGACAATCACCCAAATGGAATCATGCTTTCCGAGTGGTAGGTAGCCCGTAATAAAATCCATATTTATCACCTCCCACTTCCAAGTCGGAATATCAATAGTCCGCAACAGCCCACCGGCTTCGTGCTCAACCTTAACTCACGACAATTAGGACACTGTGCAACAAAACCTGCCACGTCCCTCTTCAGGCCATCCCACCAATACACGTATCTGAGGTCATGATACATCTTAGTCGACCCCAGGTGAGTAGAATAACGAGCACTGTGTGCCTCTCAGACCACGACGAAGTCTCGCACATCGGAACACAAACCGCCTCAAATCTTAGCACCCCATCCGACGCTACCTCAAATAGACTCTTCTTTTTCAAAAACGCATCTCGATATCAGATCAAAATCGGATCCTCATACCGCCGCTTCTTCACCTTCCTCGACGATGGAAGACTCGGCAACCTCTCGAACCCGAACTCCTTACTATCGAATCAACTAAACAAACCCCAAGGCTCGCTGGTGATGTAACTCTCGACCATATCCTCTTCCCCGTTGTACATCGCATGCACTACCCATCGACCTGCGACTAAGGGTATCTGCAACTACATTGGCCTTCCCTGGGTGGTATAGAATATCAACATCGTAATCCTTGAGTAACCCTAACCACCGTCTCTGTCGCAAATTCAGCTGCCTCATTCTGAAGATATACCGAAGTCTCTTGTGGTCTGCACAAATATCCACATGAAATCTATATAAGGAATTGCCTCCAAATCTTCAAGGTACGATTAACTGCCGCCGACTCTAAATCGTGAGTAGCGTAATTCTTTCATGCTTCCCAACCGCCGGAAACATAAGCTCTAACCTTATCGTGTTACAAGACACAACCTAGCCCAACACCCAACGTGTTACAATAATACCCTAACCCTCTAGTCTCTCAAGAGGGGTTAGAACTGTAGTCGTGGTCAACTTTTCTTCCAATAACTGGAAGCCTTTCTTGTACTTGCGAAATATTCGGGCATCCTTAACCTCAATTATGATTCCTGTTTCCCCTTTCTCTATTGCAACCAAACTTGGTTACTATACTTAGATTTGATTCCTTTGCTTGCCGCATGGCTAAGACTTCCTGCCAATCACAATTTAGGGGGGAGACCTTCTTGATCTCGTCAAGTAGTAATCCTATTATTCTCTCCCAGCTCGTAGAGCTTATAGTCCGGTGTTCCACCTCAATTCACGGTATTACATAATCAAAGGACTTGTCAAGATTTCTTATCGTTCGAGTGTCTACTCGTCTTTCCTTTATAAGTTATTTCAAGTTGTCCTGGGGTCCCTTACCCCTCCGTATTTTCTTACTATCTTTTTTTGTCAGTGCCGATGCTACCACCTTCCCTCGAGGTGTTCTTACTGCCCATTATTTACTAATGGTCTTACACTAGTCCGGGGTAATTGTATCTCGTGCAACTTACATAACCATAGTCGTATTCTCTTTTATCATTCCGTCATGACCTTATCTTATGCTTATTATTAACAAAAGTATTTCTATCTTGATCCATGATCATACAGCTTCATACATGCGCATTTATCTGCATCTTTATCCTTATGACACTTCCTCGACCATTTCGTAACGTCGTTCTTAATTTCTCAACACAATACCTTTCCACGGTTATCCAAATCGTAACTTATGGCATGACGATACCGAAGACCCTACCAGTCTCCCATCCTTCGTCTAACGACATGGGTACCCATAACCCCATGATACGTAAGACTATCCTTTTATGTAGGGGAGAGAACTTATCTCCCTTCAATAAACTTTCCTTGGAGTCACAACCCTAATCACCAGGTCCTCTCGTGGTCCTGTAAATATCTAATCATTACGCACTGCCTTAAAATCGTGTAGATTTTCAAAACCTACCAAAGATGCCCTCATCTTTCTGCCGGCAGCGCTCGTACCTATTTTATTCTTGCCTTGCACATTTCCTTGAAATTATTCGGAAGGTCGTGGCCCTGACCGCCACACCAAACCAACTCCAAGTACCTCCAAGGGCACTTAACATAATTTCCTCCAAATTCAAGTATTACTTACTTTCTGCGTCAATTTTCCTCAATGAACAAGCCACACAGACTTATTAAAAACAATGATGCCAAAGAAGAAAGGATAATTCACTGGTTACTACCACCTCTCTTCCTCTCCACTCGATAACCGGCTTACCGGGAAACTGGTACCGAATCAATCTCTCTTCCGTAGTCCACGTTGGCATAACAAGAGGCCAACTAGCCCGTACTCATAATGGCCTCAACGTCTGTCATAACAGCTCTGCTAGGTCTGCTAGGGTCCAACGACTGTATCGTTACCGACAATTATTATCTACCCACACAGCTACCACCCAACACTCACGGGTGTAGTTACCTCATAAAGGTTCTCATGGATTCTGGCTCCATTTCTTTCACACTTGGTTGCTCACTTCCTTATCGGTCGATTTTTTCGCATTTCCAAACTTATTCTAGCTTACGACATAACTTCCATAATAAAGCCGGCCTTCGATCTTGAAGTTACTAAGTTAAACAATATAAGGCCATTTCCGCCACACCTGGTTCCGGTGGAATACGCTCGCGAACTCAGAAATGATTAATTAGACTGCTTGTACCGCGTGACCACACGTAGCGGGACTACTATTAACTGATCCCACCCCATAAACGGGTACACTAACTTCTCATAATACCATAGTCGTGTCGTCTTGATCACAATAACCATTACTTACCCCACACGGATCTCATCCATACTATCCTCTTAAGCATACCACGTAGCTTAATTTACAACCATAGTCTCCCATTAGGTCCCTTCATTAAACTTCTTAAGGGTCTATTACCTTCTCAGACAACTCATCATCTCCTAATTATCTCAAATTAGTATGTAAAACCTTGATGAGAGTTTATTAAACCGTTTCATACCTTCTCGGTATCTAATTAGCCCTTACCAATTCCTGGTAATCTAAAATCATTCTAGGCAGCCCATTTATGACCCTTATACATGAATTCGTATAGTCGTACGTCATTATACCAACTATACAACAATTACAACCAACCTGGATACGCAATCCACATAATCCTTCCCGGTCATCACGCTTTCTCGTAGTCGCAATCAACATAACTCGTTAGAGAGACGACCCTAACAACACGGGCTCTATCGCACGATCTCGAGTGAGAAGAATGGAAACCAATCCTAAATATCTTGTAGCCTCACGATTATAGATGTGGTGCACAACACACCGATAATCAAGACTTACTAGATACGGCTCAGACTTTTCCGAGGATTAATCGCCTGATACCACTTTTGTCACGACCCGGATCCGTGATCAGTGCCTTACCCCGCACCCTTGTGATACAACATCGAGAAAACCAGGAAATAAACTCACAAACAAGAACCATATAAGAATATAAAACAGGTTAACCCAAAGTGGCTACCTCTAAATATAATAAAACGAACAGTTACATCCTTACATCCCAATTCATGACAGGACTACAAGCCTCTAAGAAGGTATAAACGCTATGACGGGACAGGTCCCCGCCATACCCCCTGAATGTACAAAAGTCTCAACCTCAGGGAACCGTACCAAAAGACGAAGCCTCCGGAGAAATGGAGCCTTCCGAGAACCGAACAGTGATCCTAAGAGTGCGGATCAGCAAGCTATGAACTTCAACCTGCGGCATGAACGCAGCCCCCCGAAGGAGGTCAGTACAACATGTACCAAATATGCGAAACTGGAAAATACTGTAGTAATATCATAAGTCAAAATAAGCTGGAGTCATAGATAGAAATCAATTTCCTTGCACTGTGTCTTACTAACAATGAGAGTAACAAGTATAAATCTTATAGCATAAAAATAGGAGGCTCACGATCAAAACAGGGTACGTCACCCGTAGTATCATTGAGCAATCCTACTCCTGGGACTATTTCACCCGCATGGGTCCTGTGGACCCGCATGAGGTCATCCGCCTCGTCATGGGACTATTTCACCCGCATGGGACTATTTCACCCGCATGAGTACCATCGCCGTACTCGCATGGGACTATTTCACCCGCATGGATCCTGTGGTCCGGATCCGCATGAGTGCAAGCGCCGCACTCGCATCATGGGTAGCAAATCCATGGCATAAATAATAACCCGGGGTTTACCCCGTAATAATATAAGTATATAACATAGATCATCCGACTATCATACATAACATAAGCACTACCGACCTATCATATCATACATAAGCACTACCGGCCTATCATATCACAACATAAGCACTACCGGCCTATCATAACATAAGCACTACCGGCTTATCATAACATAAGCAAGTTAAGAAATCCCCTAACTTCTTATTAACATTATTAATATATCCTCTCATTTTAGTATCCTAAGGCACTAACATGTCTTTTAATAGAAAATCCGGGAATTCAACCCAAGTACCATGTACTTCTAACTTTTTAAGAAATAACTCTTTTTATACAAAAATTCCAAGATACTAATCACCATAGTATCAAGTTACGATTTTCTTTTCAAGACAAGTCATATTTACTTTTAGAAATATAATAGGCTTCTAAATCAAGTGACTTCATTTCCTTTAAAACCTTAGGCAACCAATGCCTAAAAATCAATTCACCTTTCTTAGTTTCAAATCCTTTACCCGTACTTGTTTTAACTTCAGTAAACCTTTCTTTGTGAACTTTTCAAAAACTAATATAACCAACTTCTCATAAAGTTATTATATTAGCGCTATTCCTTTGTCAAATACATTCTCCCTAAATCCAAGGGACTTATACTTTTAAAATGAAACAAGTACCAATATACTTTAAAACAAATGAAAGATATCAAATCTTGTACGTCTACCGTACTACATAGGTACAACTACTCATGCTCAAGAGATAGGAAAGTTCCACATACCTCTTTGGTCAATCCACTTGCTAAGCTCAACTACCGCAAGTAATATTTCAACCTATAATAATCATGATACGTTTGTTAACCTTTAATCTCAAAGTAGAACAATCCAAGTTCAAAGTCACTAAATTCTATGGAAAATTGGGCAGCATTTCCTTTGTTTCTACTCACTTTGCCACCTTTCTCAAGGCCGAATTTATCATCCAAACGCCACATTTAAGGCTCAACAATCCAACATTTCAAAGGGGATTACACACCTAAACTTGGGTGTGTAAAATTCTGCCCCATAAGCTACAACAATTCTCTTAACAATTCTAAGGTAGTTTTTAGGCTACAACATGCTCATAATATCTTCTTAACCAATTCTTTCATATCCAACCCACATTTCTTGCATGCAATGACTCTAAGAGCATTATTTACTACCACAAGTTCTTTCTTCGTAACATGCAACATTAGAAACTAATTCTAAAGGAAGAAATGTTACCTTAAAGTTTTAGCCAAATTTATCCCAAATGTTTTGGTAGCTTTCTTGCCAAGAATACCACCACAACAACACCAACAAGCTAGCCACAAACTTCCTTCTTGTTCTTAACTTTTCAGATTTTTCTTAGGCTTTGAATTTCCTTTGGAAATGTAGAGAGAAGGAGGAGCTAATTTAGAGAGAGGGAGAGGTTTGAAAGATGACCAAGTCTTCAAGACTTGGTCAATATAAGGCATGAAAGAAAAATCAGATGGGGGGACACTTTTCACCCTCCCATGGCCTTTTTAAAAGAGAAATCAGACTTTCCTAAGTTTTTCCGCCCAAAAATCCCGCCTCGCCACTCCTGGCTGCTCAAGAGCTTCGACTTCCCGGCGCATCCGCGCCGCGCCCTTCAGACCCGCGCATCCGCGCCTTCGCCCTTGTCCGGAACACATTTTCTGTCCGACTGCGCACTGAACTTGTAACTCTCATAACTTTCTACTCCGACGTCCTATCGACGAATGGTTGGTTGCGTTGGAATCTAGACTCCACAAACTACGCCCTAGGCCTTTGAAACACTTAGGAACTCTCAATGTACCAGGTCATAACCCGCCTCAAAGTTGACTAAAACCCGTCCGGAACAATCCGTCAACCTATCCTTAGAAAATTTTAAGTCTTACATGCTTTCGTACGCTCTCATACGTAGGGTCAGAACTACGGGGTATAACAATACAGATCATTTGAGGATGGTATTGGGAGTCCTCAGGGACCGGCAGTTGTATGCCAAGTTCTCGAAATGCGAGTTTTGGCTGGCTTCAGTGGCTTTCTTAGGGCATGTTATCGGGGCCGATGGTATTCGGGTTGATACAGCAAAGATTGAGGCTAATACTTGCCTAGACCCACTACACCGACGAGGTGCGCACTTTTGGGCCTGCGAGTTATTATCGGAGGTTTGTGGAGAAGTTTTCTTCCATGTCGGCGCTTTGACTAGTGACTCGAAGCGGCTATATTCGGTGGACGGATGCTTGTGAGGAGAGTTTTGATCGAAGGAGAAATTGACGACCGCGATTCTTACTCTTCCCGAGGGTTTGACGGATATGTGGTTTATTGTGATGCGTCGGGCTTGGGCTTGAGTGACGCAAAGACGACAAGGTTATAACGCACGATCGGCCTAGGAAGCATGAGAAGAACTATCCCACATGACTTAGAGTTGGCGCAGATGATTCATGCCTTGAAGATCGAGACACTATTTGTATGGAGTTCATGGATATTTACACGCACCACAAGAGTCTCGATATCTTGACCAGAGGAGCTGAACTTACGCAGAGCGGTGGTTGGAGTTACTCAGGATTATGATGTTGA
Organism: Przewalskia tangutica; assembly: GCA_029844215.1. Classification (NCBI taxonomy): domain Eukaryota; kingdom Viridiplantae; phylum Streptophyta; class Magnoliopsida; order Solanales; family Solanaceae; genus Przewalskia; species Przewalskia tangutica. Next base: position 131,044,765 of record CM056720.1, on the reverse strand, counting down.
TATTCTATACCACCCAGGGAAGGCCAATGTAGTTGCGGATGCCCTTAGTCGCAGATCGATGGGTAGTCTGTCTGATGTACAGCCAGAGAAGAGGGATATGATCCGAGAGTTACATCGCGATGAGCCTTGGGGTTCGCTTGGTTGATTCCGATAGTGAGGAGTTCGAGAGGTTGCCGAGTCTTCCATCGTCGATGAGGTGAAGAGGCGACATTATGAGGATCCGATTATGGTACGGTATCGAGATGCCGCTTGTCAAAAAGAGAAGAGTCTATTTGAGGTAGCGCCGGATGGGGTGCTAAGATTTGAGGGCCGGTTGTGTGTTCCCGATGTGACAGGACTTCGTCAGCAGATTCTGGGGGAGGCCCACAGTGCTCGTTATTCTATTCATCCAGGGTCGACTAAGATGTATCATGACCTCAGATGTGTGTATTGGTGGGATGGCACGAAGAGGACGTTGCGAGTTCTCGCGCAGCGAATTGTCAAGAGTTAGGTCGAAGCACGGTGGTCCGCATTGCGAGCTATTGATATCCCGACTTGGAAGTGGGAGGTGGTAAATATGGATTTTATTACGGTTACCTTCCACTCGGAGGAAGCATGATTCCATTTGTTATATCGTCGACGTGTGAAATCAGCCCATTTTCTTCCAGTCAGGACGACTTTTTCGGCCGAGGATTATGCTAGACTATATATCAGAGAGATCGTGAGACTGCACAGAGTTCCTATATCGATTATTTCAGACAGAGGAGCTCAGTTTATGGCTAACTTCTGGAGGTCTTTCCAGAAGGGATTAGGGACACAGGTGAGTCTCAGTACGACGTTTCATCCTCAGACCGACGGACAGGCCGAGCGCACTATCCAGACACTTGAGGATATGCTGCGGGCTTGTGTTATTGATTGCAGGGGTAGCTGGGAGGATCATTTGCCTCTTGTGGAGTTTGCTTATAATAACAACTACCATTCTAGTATTCAGATGTCGCCTTATAAGGCCTTATATGGGAGGAAGTGTAGGTCATCGATAGGTTGGTTTGAGGTGGGAGAAGTTCAGTTAGTCGGGCCAGACTTGGTACAGCAGGCGGTGGATAAGGTGAAGCTTATCCAGAGCGTTTTGTCACCGTAGTCGCATGTGTCGATGCAGATCATCGGTCGACACTTGGAGTTTGAGGTAGATGATTGGGTCTTCCTCAAGGTATCACCCGTGAAGGTGTGATGAGATTTGGGAAGAAGGGAAACTTAGCCCAAGGTACATTGGGCCTTATCGATTATCCGTAGGTAGGCAAGGTTGCTATGAGTTAGACCGCCATCCGATCCGGAGGCGACATCCGATTTTCACGTATCTATTGCGGAAATGTATGAGACCCATCAGAGCGCACGGTTCATGTTATCCAGGTGACAGAGGAGTTATCGTATGAGGAGAGTCCCATAACGATACTCGATCGTCAGGTTAGGCGACTTCGGACAAAGGATGTGGCTTCCGTCAAAGTATTATGGCAGAACGAGAATAGAGAGGAGATGACGTGGGAAGCAGAGGATGACATGATGAAGAAGTATCCTCACTTATTTCCTATACCTTCAGGTAACCTACTTTCTTGTTTGATAGTTTCATTTGGAAATTTTGCTTGAGTATTGTTGTGGCTCGTGGAGCGTCTTTATTTGCAAAAGAGTAGTTAAGAGCGTCTATGTCGATTTTGATTCGAGTAAGCCTAGAAGGAACATTCGGAATGAATGTTTCTAAGGGGGGGGAAATGTTATACCCCGTAGTTCGGGTCCGATCGCGGGGCCTCAGCGCGCGCGCCACGGGCAGGTCGCGCGCCAGCGGGTGATTGTAGGGTCGCGGTGCCGGGAAACAGGGCCGCGGCGCCGGAAGATCTGAAGGGTCGCTGAAGTTTTAGCGCCACGACGCCAGGAAGCAGGGCCGCGCGAAAGTCCCGAAGCGGCGAAGTTCAACGCGCGCCGGGCCGCAGGCCGAGGCGGGTTCTTTCGCGAGTTAGTGGAAATTTCTTCACTGTTTTGTTTTAAAAGAGGTCATGGGTGGGTGACAAGTGTCCCACCCCATCTGATTTTGCATGCACTACATATTGACCAAGTCTTGAAGACTTGGTCATCTTCCAAACTCTTCTCTCTCTCTAAGCTAAAAAGCTCTCTCTTCTCTCTAGAAAATCAAGAGAAACTCCAAGCTTGTGGAGGTTATTATAGTGGTGTTTTTGGAAAGGAGGCTAGCAAGGTTGTTGGAATAATTTTGGCTAAAGCTCTAAGGTAACAATTCCTCTCTTGTAGTTAGTTACTTGTGTTGCATGTGAAGAATAAGGAGTTTGTAGTAGTAAATAATGCTCTTAGATTCATATGCAAAGAAATGTGGTTTGGATATGAAAGGATTGGTTAAAAGGGTTAAGTGAGCATGTTGTAGCCTAAGAACTACCTTAAACTTGTTAAGATGATTGTTGCAACTTATGGGGCAGAATTTTACACACCTAAGTTTGGTTGTGTAATCCCCTTTGCAATGTTGGATTGTTGGGCCTTAAATGTGGTGTTTGGATATTGAATTCGACCTTGAAAAAGGTGGCAAAGTGTGTAGAAACAAAGGAAACGCTGCCCAATTTTCCATAGAATTTAGTAACTTACACTTGGGATAATTCTATGTTGAAACTAGAGGTTAATAAACGTATTATGGTCATTATAGGTTGACATATTACGTGCGGTATTTCGGACTTAGCGAGTGGATTAACCGAAGAGGTATGTGGAACTTTTCTATCTCTTGAGCATGAGTATTTGTACCTATGTAGTATGGTAGACGTACAAGATTTGATATCTTTCACTTGTTTTAGTGTATGTGATACTTGTGTCATTTTTTTAAAGTATAAGTCCCTTGGATTTAGGGAAAATGTATTTGACTAAGGAATAACGCAAATATAATGACTTTATGGGAAGTTGGTTACATTAGCTTTTGAAAGGTTAACAAAGAAAGGTTTACACTAAGTAAAACAAGTACGGGTAAAAGATTTGAAACTATGGAAGGTGAATTGATTTTTAGGCATTGATTGCCTAAGGTTTTAAAAAGGAAATGAAGTCACTTGATTTAGAAGCCTATTATATTTCTAAAAGGAAATGTGACTTGTCTTGAAAAGAAATCGTAACTTGATACTATGGTGATTAGTATCTTGGAAATTTTGTATAAAAAGAGTTATTTCTTAAAAGGTTAGAAGTACATGGTACTTGGGTTGAATTCCCGGATTTTCTATTAAAAGACATGTTGGTGCCTTAGGTATACTAAAATGAGAGGATATACTAATAATGTTAATAAGAAGTTAGGGGATTTCTTAACTTGCTTATGTTATGATAAGCCGGTAGTGCTTATGTTATGTATGATAGGCCGGTAGTGCTTATGTTATGTATGATAGGCCGGTAGTGCTTATGTTATGTATGATAGGCCGGTAGTGCTTATGTTATGTATGATAGACCGGTAGTGCTTATGTTATGTATGATAGCCGGATGAGCTATGTTATATCTATACATTATTACGGGGTAAACCCCGGGTTGTTACTTATGCCATGGATTTGCTACCCATGATGCGAGTGCGGCACTTGTACTCATACGGATCCGGACCACAGGATCCATGCGGGTGAAATAGTCTCATGCGAGTACGGCGATGGTACTCATGCGGGTCCACAGATCCGTGCGGGTGAAATAGTCCCATGCGGGTGAAATAGTCCCACGAGGCGGATGACCTCATGCGGGTCCACAGACCCATGCGGGTGAAATAGTCCCAGGAGTAGGATTGCTTAATGATACTACGGGCGAGGTACCCTGTTTTGATCATGAGCCTCCTATTTTTATGCAGTAAGATTTATATCTGTTACTCTCATTATTAGTAAGGCACAATGCAAGGTAAATTGATTTTCGTCTATGACTCCAGCTTATTTTGACTTATGATATTATTACAGTATTTTCCAGTTTTACATACTTGGTACATATTGTGTACTGACCCCCTTCCTCGGGGGCTGCGTTCATGCCGCAGTGGTAAGCGGTGGATCATCATTCTTAGGATCTTTGCTCGGTGTGTTAAGCTCCATTACTCGGAGGCTTGACTTGATTTTTGGTACGGTTCTCCCCGACGTTGTAGGTTTTGTGTACATTCAGGTATGGCGGCCCGTCGTCATGGTTGTTACAAATTCTTAGAGGCCTGTAGTTCGGTTATAAATTGGGTTATCAAGGATGTAACTGTTCAGTTCTGTTTTATTTACGTTACACAAAGGTAGCCATTTTTGGGGTTAGCCTATTTTATCTTATATGGTTCTTGTTTGTGAGTTATTTCCGCTGGTTTTCTCTGATGTTGTATCACAAGGGTGTTCGGGGTAAGGAACCAGTCACGGGTCCGAGGTCGGGTCGTGACAATTTCACACCCCTAGCCTCAAATTCCCTCCCTTGGCCGAGAGTTAGCATAAAATGGAGTCTAAGTGTTCTTCACTTTTTGGAGTTAATTCTTGATTAGAAGTTGGTTAGGAACTTCAGGTGACTTGTGGTTTGGAACACAAAGATTTGGAGCTAAAACTTGCTTAGGAGCGACATTAAGTTCTTGGATATTTTTGGGCTATATTGAGGTAATGAACCTTAACCTCTTTGTGAAGTTGATTATTATGTATATTGGATATTATACATATATTGGAAGTATATTATGGAGTATGAGATATAAGGAAAGATTTGGATCTTGTTAAGATGTTAAAAGGAGAATTGACATATTAGCCATTAAAATGGTAAAAATGTATCCATTACTTACTAAGAAGTTAACAACAAAGAAACTATAACTTATATAAAGATTGGAATATAAGTTGGAAGACTAATGAAGTAATTGGATAAGAAAAATTGTAAAAGTTGGCCAAGGACCCCAACTTAAGGACCGTATTTACTTTGGACCGTATTTACTTTGGACTGTATTTACATTGTTGTTAAGGGGAAGATTGTTAATCGCGTTCCGTTTGGGCGTGTGATCCCCTTCTTTAATTATTGTTGTTGTTAAGGGGAAGATTGTTAATCCCGTTCCGTTTGGGCGTGTGATCCCCTTCTTTAATTATTGTTGTTGTTAAGGGGAAGATTGTTAATCGCGTTCCGTTTGGACGTGTGATCCCCTTCTTTAAATTTCGGAATTATTGCGCCTTATTTATGGCATGTTGGTTACTATTATCGGGCCTTGAAAAAAGTGGAGAATTGAGTAGAAACGGGGGAGGTGCTGCCGAATTTTCCATAGAATAAGGAACCTTGTACTTTGAATTGTGCTACAAAGAGATCGAGAAGTTGATAGACGTTTTATGGCCATTTTAGGTGGAAGTACTATGAGTAGCGTATTCTACTTGAAGGGTAGAAAAGGCTAGCAAGGTTATAGTACTTGGAGCATTTTGCTAATTGTCGATAATCGTCGCGAGGTATGTGAACCTCTTCCTATCCTTTCTAGCATGATTGTTGTAAACTATGTAGTTGATGCGCGTTAAGATGCACACACTTTAAACGCAAGTGCACGTTATCGTGACAAGTAGTATAGTCTTTGATAAGACCGAATATCGTCCTCTGGGATTAGGGTTCAAGTACCAACTATCTATTTTCTAGTATCTATTTGGCGAATTGATAATGATTTGGTTGTTTATAACTAAGAATTATGAAAACTATGTAAAATATAAAGATTTACTTCAGATGTGATGGGAATAGGGCTTCCATGTATCCTTACTATCCGCTTATGCTACTTACTAATGCATTAACTTATGGTATTCTTCTTGGAGAAAGCAGTTCTTAAATCGCTTTATACTCCGTTAGGGTTATATAAACACTCAACCCGATCGCACCTTACCTACCTTTCGGTGATAAGGATAACTTTATAGGAGGATTAAGAACAAAACCTAGTTGGTCACACACAATGCGCAAAATTAGGGTTGTTAAGCCTCATCAACGCTTACATAAATAATTGAGGTATTTTCATCCCCAATCCAAGAATGTCTACCCAACTTACAAGATATTCACAATCCCCCCCTTTCGGAATCTGATTAGAAATCATATAGTGATAATTAGTTGTCAATTAATTACCAAGAATTCAACTCAATTATTGGATAGATCTCTCAATAAGAAAAATAACCATAAGCATGCACTAATTTATAACATAAGTTTCAAGAAATTCAACATAGAAAGCCCTATAAGAGAATTAGTTCCTAGCCATAAAGATGACAAGAACTAATTACATGTTCATCATGCAAAACTGACATAAAGAACAAGAAAGGGAAAAGAAATTACTAAACTAATGGTGTCCAATCTCCAAGCAAAAAGTCTTGTGTTGTGCTAGAAGGAACCTCAAAACCGCCTAGGGTTCTCCTTTATAGGTGAAACCGCCTCAACTTTTCCTGCGCAGGCCCAAAATCAGTAAAACCTATTTTTCGCGTCGCGCCTCGCAGCATGCGACGCGCCTGGAAGTTCGCAATCCGTCGGTGTTTTGCGCCGCGCCGATATTCGCTGTTCGAGGCGCTGCAACTCTGTGGCTTCCGGATGTTTAGCGCCGCGCCTGCGTCTCACGAGGGCGCCGCAGACCGAGTCTTCTGCAGCCTTCTCGAATGGCGCCGCGGCCTGCATTACTGCGGGAGGGCGCCGGGTCCTGCAGATTTTAGCCTCGTTCGCCACTTTCTCTGTTTCGACTCTGGCATCTCCTCTTGCCTCTTTTTGCTCCTTTTCCGCCATTTGGCCATTTTAACCACTTTGACTCAAAAGAAAGAAAACTATCCTAATATGACACTTATATGTGCAAAATGGGACAAAAGACTAACTAAAACAGACAAAAGGTGTATATAAAATACAGATCAAATACCCCCAAACTTAACCTTTGTTCGCCCTCGAGCAAAGATAGAAAGAAATAAAATAAAAAGACTCAAAGAACGAAAAATAAAAGGACTCCCTGCCATTGATCACTTTTGCTGCATAAATGTTAACTAGAAAAACATGAAGGTTAGCAGAATAGTATGCAGGAATCATATAGCATGAAATTTTCAGCACACTAACCACATGAAGCTAAATATTTCGCAAACTCATATTCATCATGCTTAATGGAAGTCAATATACTAAATCATGCATATAAATTCAAGAATTCCTATGACTTGCTTACTTGCTATTCTCCACTAATTCTAGATATGCATAAAAGAGATCTTCAGGACTTTAAGGGTTGTAATGTAGGCTTAGGTAGGGGTTGGTAAAGATAGGCATTTAGGCTCATTTTTCTGTACCATAAGCTCTTTTGTGTCACGACCCGACCCTGCTCACATCGGTGCCCTACCTGGCACCCATTTTGCATACATCGAGAATAGCAATGAACATACACAACCGATAAAATACTTAAACATAAAATAACAACAAAGCTAGCCGATAAGGCCACCTTCCGTAACTTATACCAATAAAGCAGTACATATTTTTTTTCTTTACAACCCAATCCACAATGTGACTACTGCACTTAAGAACAATCAAGTGACGGGGCCCCGCCATACCCTGAATGTACAACAACCGACAATACCAGGGATAAGCCTCCAAATGAGGAGCTTCAACACCGGTGAACAGTGATCCTAAGAGCGAGGATCAAGAACTGCACTTCTACTGCGGCATGAACGCGGCCCGAGGTCAAGACAACATGTACCAAATATGTGAAACGAAAATGCTGAATGAAATCATAAGTCTAATAATAAAGCGAGACATGTATGATACTCGATTAACGATAATCGTGCCTTACTAACAATGAGAGTAAATAGGCGATACTTACAATATAAAGTAGAAGCTCACGATCAAAACAGGACCACCTTGTCCGCAGATCATTAAGCAATCCTATTCACGGACTATTTCACCCGCATAGATCGCGTGGACCCGCATGAGATATTCCTCGCACGGGACTATTTCACCCGCATAAGCCCTTACGGACTCGCGAGGTATTCCTCGCATAGGTCGGACCCGCCGCACGGGACTATTTCACCCGCGTAAGCCCTACGGACTCGCATGAGGTATTACTAGCATCGTGGGTATCAAATCCACGAAAATATGCAATGACACAAACCCGGGGAATGAACCCGCAATTATTACTGAACTACTAGCTCAAATCCGGCTATCACACATAACATAAGCACTACCGGCTTATCATACAATATATAAGCAAGTTAAGCAATCCCCTAACTTCTTATTATTCTGTTTCATATACACTCTCATTTTAGTTTACTCAAGGCACTAACATGTTCTTTATAAAAAATCCGGGAATTTAACCCAAAGTACTACGTACTTCTATTCTTTCAAAATGACTCATTTCATTATAAAACTTCCAAGATACTAGTAACCGTAGTATCAAGTTACAATTTCTTTTTCAAGACAAGTCACAATACTTTTAGAAATAAAATTAGGCTTCTAAATCAAGTGACTTCTTCTCTCAGAAAAGCCTTAGGCAATTGATGCCTTTAAATCAAATTGCCTTTCAAATAAATCAAGCCATTTATCTTTCCATAAAGCCAATATAACCAACTCCCATAAAGTCGTTATATTCACTTTATACCTAAGTCAAGTACAATTTCCTATCCAAGGGACTTATACGTTTAAAACGAAACAAGTGTCACATTCTTTAAAACTCTTCAAGTCCCTTAACATGCTTAAATTACTTAAGAGTAAACCATTCTCTTATTAACTTTCCATAAAGCTATTATAACCAATTTCCCATAAAGCCGTTATACTAGCTTTATACATTAGCAACTTACATACTTCTTTTTAACCAAGAGACTTAAACTTTCCAACAAAACAAGTATCAAAATACTTTCAACATACTTAAAGTCTCTTAACTTTTAAAAACCAAGATATCCTTAATAATTAAACAAGTGAGTTAATTCCCTAACTCAAACAACTTGGGCATTCTTAAAATAAGCCAAGGATATCAAATAGACTAGATTGTCAAAATCAGACGTCTACCGTACTATACATTTACAACTTAATCATGCTCAAGAGATAAGAAAGTTCCACATACCTCTTCGGTTTAATCCACTTGCTAAGTCCAATCGCCGTACGTAGTATGCCAACCTATAATGACCATAGTACGTCTATTAACTTCTAGTTTCAAACGTAGAATATTCCAAGTGCAAGTCACTAAATTCTACGGAAAATCGGACAGCACTTCCTTTGTTTTTACTAACTTTGCCACCTTTTTCAAGGCCGAATACAATAACCAAACAGCCCCAATTGGCTCACCACAATTTATAAGGTAGTTCAAGACAAATGAATAACCAAACAGCCCCAATTGGCTCACCACAAACGATAACAAACTAGTCTAAACTAAAATGTCAATTCGGCAATTAGGCAATAATACAAATCGTTTCCAATTCCTTTTTAATCCAAGTGGTTTAGTATAACATGATATCAAGCCGCAATCGATTACAACTACTACAATCCTCAAGTAGGTAAACATGCGACGATTCTAATTATCGACCAATTTGTATTTCAATTTTCAAATGGCTTAACATGTCATTTTCGGATTTGAGCTTCCAAATTTCCATAACACTTATCAATCTTCATAACACATATCACATGATCATTTCTAACTTATAATAACATGGAATCTTCAATTACAAAAGTAAGACGAAGATTATACCTCATTTAGCCCAAAAAATGCTCCAAGATTACAAGTCGATCCTTAGCAACTTTAGCTCCTCTTTTTGAAATTATTCTTCCCGCTAAAATCATCTCTACTAATCCCCTACAAGCTTGCCAACATATTTCCTTCTTGTTGCCTTTCCAAAAATCTCATTTAGGCCTAGGGTTTTTAACTATTTGAGAGAGAAGAGAAGAGAAGAGAAAAATTTGGGTGAAGTCTTGCAAATGATGTAAATCTAGCAAGACATGTCTTATATAGCCTTTATCTTGTTCCACAAGTTGGGGGGACACTTGTCACCCACCCAGGGGTCCTTTACAACAAATATCTTCTATTTTTACCCCATTTCCGCAAAAAATCCCGCCGCGGCGCTGCCCTGCAGCCGGCGCCGCTCGCACTCTGCATAATTTCGGGCTTTCCCGCGCTGGCCGCACGAGCCGCGGCGCCTGACCGCCGCCTGTCAGCCAATCTTGTAACGTCCATAACTTTCTACTCCGATGTCCTATTGACGAGCGGTTTGTTGCGTTGGAAACTAGACTCAATGAAATTTATATTATGCTTTTGAAACACCTAAAAATCCCAATTATACTAGGAGATATGCTGCTTCCAAGTTGACTGAAAAACTGTCCCAAAAACAATATTCTGCCAACTTTTTTTTTTTTTTATTTTTTTTTTCAACTTCAATCTTATTTCCTTTAAGACGTTCTCATCTCATCCTCTTGGAATTACGGTGTAACATTCTTCCCCTTAGAAACATTCGTCCCGGATGTTCTTTGAGTCCAATCTAAGCGGATATTGGCATAGTCCTCGACTACACCCAACATAATCACACTTGCCACATCCGCCACATAACAATACTTATGCTACAACGTCAACCTGAACTCCAAGTGTCGACGCTTGTTATACGCATAAAGCTTTTATCGACTCGAGCTTGCTAATAATCTTTCGGATAAGCTTCGCTTATCCACACGTGAATCAAGTGCGACCAAATAATCGAACCTCGCCTATGTCGAACCATCCAACCGGCGATCTACACTTTCCTACATAAAAGGCCTCATACAGGCCATCCAATATCGGAAGGGTATCTCATTATCGTGACGTAACTCAACCAGCGGCAACTAACCCTCCCGGTTATTTCTGAAATCAAGAACACAGGCCCGCAACCTATCCTCAAGTGCCTGGATAGTACGCTCTGCCTGTCCGTCGGTCTGAGGGTGTAATGCAATACTGAGACTCACTTGTGTCCCTAAAACCCTTCAAAAACCTCCGAAGTTATCGTAATCGAGCTCATCTGTCTGACATCATAAACGTAGGAACCAAGTGCAGTCTCACAATCCCCCTGCTAAAAAAAAAAACTAGCACGAACCTCAGCCGAGTAAGTGGTCCTAACCGGAAGAACACGACTGGTTTCACACTTATTTACCATGACCCCGGAGTCGCACTTCCTCCGAGTGCGATGCCACCTCGTAACAAGATCCATAATAATTACCTCTCATATCTAGGTTGGGATTTCAATCGCTCGCAATAGCCCACTGGGCTTCGGTACACAACCATGACTGCTACTAACTCTGACACTAAGCAAGAACTCCGCTATGTCTCTTTTCCTGGCCATCTTACCCATACATACATCCGAGGTCACGACACGACTTAGTCGGCCCCAAACAATTAGAGCAATAAGCACCGCGTGCCTCCCTAAAACCCATCGACTAGTCCTCGCAAAGACCGGTACACGCAATCTATCTCATCTCACAAAGACCCCATCCGTGCTACTCAAACAGTGCTCTTCTCTCTGAGAGTCGTGAATTCGATATCAGATCATAATGAATCCTCATACTGTCGCCTCCTTACCTCCCCAACAACGGAAGACTCGGCAACCTCTCGGATCTAGACTTCATTAACCTTGGAAATAAATAATCGAACCGCTAGGCTTGGTAACTGAAGGATCTCACGGACCATATCCTGTCTATCTGGCTGCCCATCCGCGTACTACCCCAGTCCACCACAAAGAGTATCTCAGAATCGTCTTGGCTTTCCCGGATGGTATAGGATACCAATATCACAATCCTTGAGTAACTCTAACCACCATCTGTCGCAAATTCTTGCCTCGTGCAGACATACCGAGGCTTTTGTGGTCCGCATAATTATCCACATGAAGTTCAGATATACGTCATGCCCCAAATCTTCCAGCATGATTTAATCGCGCCACTCTAAATCGTGAGTGGCGCAATTTCTTCTCCCGCTTCCTAACTACCGGAAAACATAGGCTCTATCCTTATCGGGTTGCAAGACACAACCTAGCCCAACACCCAACGTGTTATCATAATAACCTAACCTCTAGTCTCACGAGGGTTAGAATCGTAGTCGTGGTCAACTTATCTTTCGATAATCGAAAGCCTTTCTCATTCTGCGAAATATTCGTATCCTTAATCTCACTTATGGTTCTGTTTCCTTTCTCTGTTGCAACCAAACTTGGTCACTAAACTTAGATTTGATTCCTTTGCTTGCTCACGGCTAAGACTTCATCACAATCACATTTTTTTGGGGAGGTTTCCTTGATCTCGTCAAGTAATAACCCGCTTTTCCTTTCCCGGTTGTAGAGCCTATAACTAGGTGTTACCACATTTTCTTGAAATGTTCTTACCGCCCATTATCAACTAATGGTCTTTACACTCGCCTGCAATCATGACCCGCAACTTACATTAATATCTTTACGATACTTCCTCGACCAATTCGTGACGTCGCTCTTAATTACCCCAACACAACACTTTTCCCACGTATCTACAATCAGAACCTATGGCATGACGATATCAAGACCTTACCACCTCATATCCTGCGTCTAACAACATGGGTACACATAACCCCATAATACGAAATCGCCCTTTTTCGTGGGGAAGAGAACTTATCTCCTTTCTTAAACTTTCCTCGAGTCACAACCATAATCACAGGTCCTCTTGTCCAAAGAATTATCTAATCATCACGCACCGCCTTTAAGTTCGTAGATTTTCCAACCCACCAAAGATGCCTCGACTTTCCGCGGCAAAGACTGTGACTTATTTTATTCTTGCTTGTACATTTTCACGAAATTATCCGGAAGGTCGTGGTCCCGACCGCCACACCAAACCAACTCCAAGTACCTCCAAGGGCACTTAACATAAATTCCTTCAAATTCAATTATTACTTACTTTCAGTCAATTTACCTCAGTGAACAAGTCACACGACTTAAAAAGAAAAACAATGATGCCAAAGAAGGAAGGATAATTCATCGTTACCGCCACTTCTCTTCCTTTACATCGATAATCACACCGTAAACCGAATCGAGCCAATCTCTCTCGCAATAACGTTGGCATAACAAGAGGCCAACTAGATCGCATCATAATGACCTCTATGTCTATTATAATACCGCTAGGTCCGCTAGGGCCCAACGATTGTATCGTTACCGGCAATTATCTACCCGCTCAGCTACCACCCAACACTCACGTGTAGTCACCTCGAAAGGTCCTCATGGATTCGGCTTTATTTCTTTACACTGTTGTTTCTTTTTCACCGGTCGTATTTCTTCCGCATTTCCAAACTTATACTAGCATACGTACATAAATTCCATACTAATTCTGGCCTCCACTCTTTGGAGTTACTATATTAAACAATATAAGGCTCATTCCGGCTCTCACAACCTGGTTCCGGTGGAACACGTCCACGAACCCGTAAAACGATTAACTAGACTCGGCTTGTACCCTCGTGACCGCCACGAATGACTACTATCAACTGATCCCACCCCATAAACGGGTACACTAACTTCTCATATACTATAATCGGGTTGTCTTGTCCACAACAACCATACTTACTCCATACGGATCTCACCCGTACCATTCTCGAAATCCCACTACGTAGCTCAATCTATTAACATAGTCTTCCATTAAGTCCCTTAATTAACCTCTTAAGGGTCCATTTCATTCTCACACAACTCATCATCACCTAATTATCTCAAATTAGCACGTAAAACCTCGATGAGAGTTCCTTAACTGCTCATACCTTCCGGATCTATTTAGTCTTTACCAAATCACGGTAATCTAAAACCATTCTAAGCGACACATATGTGACTCTAATACATAAATCAGTATAGTTGTATGTCCCAATACCAACTATACTACAAACATTACCAACACGGATACGCAATCCACATAATCTTTCCCGGTCATCACGCTTTTTCAGAGTGCAAACAACATAACTGTTAGGGAGAGACGACCCTAACCACACACTCTATCGCACGATCTTAGAGTGAGAAGAATGGAAACCAATCCTAAATGTCTCGCAGCCTCACGATTATAGATGTGGTGCACAACACACCGATAATCAAGACTCTACTAGACACGGTCGTAGACACTTTCCGAGGACTAATCGCTCGATACCACTTTTGTCACGACCGACCGGGCTCACATCGTGCCCTACACGGGCACCCATTTTAGCATACATCGAGAATAGCAATGAACATACACAACCGATAAAATACTTAAACATAAAATAACAACAAATTAGCCGATAAGGCCACCTTCCGTAACTTATACCAATAAAACAAGACATATTTTTTTTTCTTTACAACCCAATCCACAATGTGACTACGCACTTAAGAATAACAATCAAGTGACGGGCCCCGCCATACCCCGAATGTACAACAACCGACAATACCGTGGATAAGCCTCGAAATGAGGAGCTTCTCAATACCAACAGTGATCCTAAGAGCGAGGATCAAGAATCAGACTTACTGCGGCATGAACGCACTTCGGCGAGGTCAGTACAACATGTACCAAATATGTGAAACTGAAAGTACTGTAATGAAATCATAAGTCTAATAATAAAACTGGAGACGTGTATGATACTCAATTAACAGTACAATGTGCCTTACTAACAATGAGAGTAAATAGGCGTATACTTACAATATAAAGTAGGAAGCTCACGATCAAAACAGGACCACCTGTCCGCAGTATCATTAAGCAATCCTATTCTTGGGACTATTTCACCCGCATAGATCGCGTGGACCCGCATGAGATATTCCTCGCATGGGACTATTTCACCCGCATAAGCCCTTACGGACTCGCATGAGGTATTCCTCGCATAGGCTGGACCCGCCCGCATGGGACTATTTCACCCGCATAAGCCCTACGGACTCGCATGAGGTATTCCTCGCATCGTGGGTAGCAAATCCACGGAAATATGCAATGCCACAAACCCGAGGAATGACCCCGCAATTATTACTGAACTACTAGCACAAATCCGGCTATCACACATAACATAAGCACTACCGGCTTATCATACAATATATAAGCAAGTTAAGCAATCCCCTAACTTCTTATTATTCTGTTTCATATACACTCTCATTTTAGTTTACTCAAGGCACTAACATGTTCTTTATAAAAAATCCGGGAATTTAACCCAAAGTACTACGTACTTCTATTCTTTCAAAATGACTCATTTCATTATAAAACTTCCAAGATACTAGTAACCGTAGTATCAAGTTACAATTTCTTTTTCAAGACAAGTCACAATACTTTTAGAAATAAAATTAGGCTTCTCAATCCCGTGACTTCTTCTCTCGGAAAAGCCTTCGGCAATTGATGCCTTTAAATCAAATTGCCTTTCAAATAAATCAAGCCATTTATCTTTCCATAAAGCCAATATAACCAACTCCCCATAAAGTCGTTATATTCACTTTATACCTAAGTCAAGTACAATTTCCTATCCAAGGGACTTATACGTTTAAAACGAAACAAGTGTCACATTCTTTAAAACTCTTCAAGTCCCTTAACATGCTTAAATTACTTAAGAGTAAACCATTCTCTTATTAACTTTCCATAAAGCTATTATAACCAATTTCCCATAAAGCCGTTATACTAGCTTTATACATTAGCAACTTACATACTTCTTTTTAACCAAGAGACTTACACTTTCCAACAAAACAAGTATCAAAATACTTTCAACATACTTAAAGTCTCTTAACTTTTAAAACCAAGATATCCTTAATAATTAAACAAGTGAGTTAATTCCTAACTCAAACAACTTGGGCATTCTTAAAATAAGCCAAGGATATCAAATAGACTAGATTGTCAAAATCTTAGACGTCTAGTACTATACATTTACAACTTAATCATGCTCAAGAGATAAGAAAGTTCCACATACCTCTTCGGTTTAATCCACTTGCTAAGTCCAATCGTCGTACGTAGTATGCCAACCTATAATGACCATAGTACGTCTATTAACTTCTAGTTTCAAACGTAATATTCCAAGTGCAAGTCACTAAATTCTACGGAAAATCTGACAAAGACTTCCTTTGTTTTTACTAACTTTGCCACCTTTTTCAAGGCCGAATACAATAACCAAACAGCCCCAATTGGCTCACCACAATTTATAAGGTAGTTCAAGACAAATGAATAACCAAACAACCCCAATTGGCTCACCACAAACGATAACAAACTAGTCTAAACTAAAATGTCAATTCGGCAATTAGGCAACAATACAAATCGTTTCCAATTCCTTTTTAATCCAAGTGGTTTAGTATAACATGATATCAAGCCGCAATCGATTACAACTACTACAATCCTCAAGTAGGTAAACATGCGACGATTCTAATTATCGACCAATTTGTATTTCAATTTTCAAATGGCTTAACATGTCATTTTCGGATTTGAGCTTCCAAATTTCCATAACACTTATCAATCTTCATAACACATATCACATGATCATTTCTAACTTATAATAACATGGAATCTTCAATTACAAAAGTAAGACGAAGATTATACCTCATTTAGCCCAAAAAAATGCTCCAAGATTACAAGTCGATCCTTAGCAACTTTAGCTCCTCTTTTTGAAATTATTCTTCCCGCTAAAATCATCTCTACTAATCCCCTACAAGCTTGCCAACATATTTCCTTCTTGTTGCCTTTCCAAAAATCTCATTTAGGCCTAGGGTTTTTAACTATTTGAGAGAGAAGAGAAGAGAAGAGAAAAATTTGGGTGAAGTCTTGCAAATGATGTAAATCTAGCAAGACATGTCTTATATAGCCTTTATCTTGTTCCACAAGTTGGGGGGACACTTTTCACCCACCCAGGGGTCCTTTACAACAAATATCTTCTATTTTTACCCCATTTCCGCAAAAAATCCCGCCCGCGCCGCTCTGCACTCTGCATAATTTTAGGCTTTCCGCGCCGCTGCCGCGACGCCGCGACTCGACCACTGCTCTGTCAGCCAATCTTGTAACGTCCATAACTTTCTACTCCGATGTCCTATTGACGAGCGGTTTGTTGCGTTGGAAACTAGACTCAATGAACTTTATATTAGGCTTTTGAAACACCTAAAAATCCCAATTATACTAGGAGATATGCTGCTTCCAAGTTTACTGAAAAACTGTCCCAAAAACAATATTCTGCCAACTTTTTTTTTTCTTTTTTTTTTCAACTTCGAATCTTATTTCCTTTCGTACGTTCTCATCTCATCCTCTTGGAATTACGGGGTGTAACATTCTTCCCCCCTTAGAAACATTCGTCCCCGGATGTTCTTTGAGTCCAATCTAAGCGGATATTGGCATAGTCCTCGACTACACCCAACATAATCACACTTGCCACATCTGGCCACATAACAATACTTATGCTACAACGTCAACCTGAACTCCAAGTGTCGACGTCGGTTATCTGCATAAAGCTTTTATCGACTCTGAGCTTGCTAATAATCTTTCCCGGATAAGCTTGGCCTTATCCACTCACTGAATCAAGTCCGACCAAATAATCGAACCTCGCCTATGTCGAACCATCCAACCGGCGATCTACACTTTCCTACATACATACAAGGCCTCATCAGGGGCCATCCGAATCTGGAAGGGTATCTGTTATCGTGACGTAACTCAACAAGAGGCAACTAACCCTCCGGTTATTTACGAAATCAAGAACACAGCCCGCAACCTATCCTCGAGTGCACGATAGTACGCTCGCTGTCCGCTCGGCCACGAGGTGTAATGCAATACCGAGACTCACTTGTGTCCCTAAAACCCTTCGAAAAACCTCCGAAGTTATCATAATCGAGCTCATCTGCTCGACATCATAAACGTAGGAACCCCGTGCAGTCTCACAATCCCCCTGCTAAAAAAAAAAACTAGCACGAACCTCAGCCGAGTAAGTGGTCCTAACCGGAAGAACACTACTGGTTTCACACTTATTTACCATGACCCCGGGAGTCGCACTTCCTCCGAGCACGATGCCACCTGTAACAAGATCCATAATAATTACCTCTCATATCTAGGTTGGGATTTCAATCGCTCGCAATAGCCCACTGGCTTCGTACACAACCATGACCTGCTACTAACTCGGACACTAAGCAGTAAACTCCGCTATGTCTCTTTTTCGGTCATCTTACCCATACATACATCTGAGGTCACGACACGACTTAGTCGGCCCCAAACAATTAGAGCAATAAGCACTGCGTGCCTCCCCTAAAACCTGCTGACTAGTCTGCGCAAAGACCTGCACACGCAATTTATCCTCATCTCACAAAGACACCCATCTGGTGCTACTCAAACAGCTCTTCTCTCCTGAGAGTCGTAATCGATATCAGATCATAACTGAATCCTCATACATCGCCGCTCCTTACCTCCCCAACAACGGAAGACTCGCAACCTCTGATCTAGACTTCATTAACCTTGGAAATAAATAATCGAACCGCTAGGCTCAGAATCGAAGGATCTCACGCCCATATCCTGCCTATCTGCTGCCTATCCGGCGGACTACCCCAGTCCACCACAAAGAGTATCTCAGAATCGTCTTGGCTTTCCCGGATGGTATAGGATACCAATATCACAATCCTCGAGTAACTCTAACCACCATCGTGTCGCAAATTCTATCGCCTCACCGCAGACATACAGGAGGCTTTTGTGGTCTGCACAATTATCCACATGAAGTTCAGATATACGTCATGCCCCCAAATCTTCGGGCATGATTTAATCGCCACTTCTAAATCGTGAGTGGCGCAATTTCTTCTCCCCGCTTCCCTAACTACCGGAAAACATAGGCTCTATCCTTATCGGTTGCAAGACACAACCTAGCCTAACACCCAACGTGTTATCATAATAACCTAACCTCTAGTCTCACAGAGGGGTTAGAATCAGAGTCGTGGTCAACTTATCTTTCGATAATCGAAAGCCTTTCTCATTCTGCGAAATATTCGGTATCCTTAATCTCACTTATGGTTCTGTTTCCCTTTCTCTCATTAACCAAACTTGGTCACTAAACTTAGATTTGATTCCTTTGCTTGGCTCACGCTAAGACTTCATCACAATCACATTTTTTTGGGGGAGGTTTCTTGATCTCGTCAAGTAATAACGGTTTTCCTTTCCCGGTTGTAGAGCCTATAACTAGGTGTTACCACATTTTCTTTAAATGTTCTTACGCCCATTATCAACTAATGGTCTTTACACTGTCTGGGTAATCATGACCGTGCAACTTACATTAATATCTTTACGATACTTCCGACCAATTAAATGCTGCTCTTAATTACCCCAACACAACACTTTTCCCACGGGTATCTACAACTGTAACCTATGGCATGACGATACCGAAGACCTTACCAGTCTCATATCCTGCGTCTAACAACATGGGTACACATAACCCCATAATACGTAAAACTGTCCTTTTTCGTGGGGAAGAGAACTTATCTCCCTTTCTTAAACTTTCCTTGGAGTCACAACCATAATCACAGTGTCCTCTTGTCCAGTAATTATCTAATCATCACGCACCGTCTTTAAGTTCGTGTAGATTTTCCAACCCACCAAAGATGCCCTCAGCTTTCCGCCGGCAGCACTCGTACTTATTTTATTCTTGCCTTGTACATTTTCCTGAAATTATCCGGAAGGTCGTGGCCCTGACCGCCACACCAAACCAACTCCAAGTACCTCCAAGGGCACTTAACATAAATTCCTTCAAATTCAATTATTACTTACTTTCTGCGTCAATTTACCTCAAGTGAACAAGTCACACAGACTTAAAAAGAAAAACAATGATGCCAAAGAAGGAAGGATAATTCACTGGTTACCGCCACTTCTCTTCCTTTACACTGGATAATCAGCTTACCAGAAAACTGGAATCGAGCCAATCTCTCTCTGCAGTCAACGTTGGCATAACAAGAGGCCAACTAGATCGTACTCATAATGACCTCTATGTCTGTTATAACAGCTCTGCTAGGTCTGCTAGGGTCCAACGACTGTATCGTTACCGACAATTATCTACCCGCTCAGCTACCACCCAACACTCACGGGTGTAGTCACCTCGAAAGGTCCTCATGGATTCAGGCTTTATTTCTTTACACTTGGTTGCTCTCTTTTTCACTGGTCGCATTTCTTCCGCATTTCCAAACTTATACTAGCATACGTCATAAATTCCATACTAATTCGCCTCCACTCTTTGAGTTACTATATTAAACAATATAAGGCCCATTCCGCTCACAACTGGTTAGGTGGAACACGCCCACGAACCCGTAAAGCGATTAACTAGACTCGCTTGTACTGCGTGACTCGCCACGTAATGACTACTATCAATCGATCCCACCCCATAAACGGGTACACTAACTTCTCATATACTATAATCAGGTTGTCTTGTCCACAACAACCATACTTACTCCATACGGATCTCACAGTACCATTCTCGAAATCCCACTACGTAGCTCAATCTATTAACATAGTCTTCCATTAAGTCCCTTAATTAACCTCTTAGGGTCCATTTCATTCTCACACAACTCATCATCACCTAATTATCTCAAATTAGCACGTAAACCTCGATGAGAGTTCCTTAACTGCTCATACCTTCCCAGATCTATTTAGTCTTTACCAAATCCGGTAATCTAAAACCATTCTAGCAACACATATGTGACTCTAATACATAAATCAGTATAGTTGTATGTCCCAATACCAACTATACTACAAACATTACCAACTGTATACGCAATCCACATAATCTTTCATGGGTCATCACGCTTTTTCGTAGTGCAAACAACATAACTTTGTTAGGAGAGACGACCTAACCACGCAAATCTATCGCACGATCTTAGAGTGAGAAGAATGAAACCAATCCTAAATGTCCTGCTGCCTCCTAATTATAGATGTGGCACAACACACCGATAATCAAGACTCTACTAGACACGGTGCAGACACTTTCCGAGGACTAATCGCTCGATACCACTTTTGTCACGACGACCCAAGCTCATGATCGGTGCCCTACCTGGCACCCATTTTGGCATACATCGAGAATAGCAATGAACATACACAATCGATAAAATACTTAAACATAAAATAACAACAAAGCTAGCCGATAAGGCCACCTTCCGTAACTTATACCAATAAAACAAGACATATTTTTTTTTCTTTACAACCCAATCCACAATGTGACTGCACTTAAGAATAACAATCCTGCGACGGGGCCCCGCCATACCACGAATGTACAACAACCGACAATACTGTGGATAAGCCTCCGAAATGAGGAGCTTCAACTGAACAGTTGATCCTAAGAGCGAGGATCAAGAATCAGTACTCTACTGCGGATGAACGCATTTCGGGCGAGGTCGATAACATGTACCAAATATGTGAAATCGAAAGCATCAGAATGAAATCATAAGTCTAATAATAAACTGAGACGTGTATGATACTCAATTAACGATAATGTGCCTTACTAACAATGAGAGTAAATAGGCGATACTTACAATATAAAGTAGGAAGCTCACGATCAAACAGACCACCGTCCGCAGATCATTAAGCAATCCTATTCTGGACTATTTCACCCGCATAGATCGCGTGGACCCGCATGAGATATTCCTCGACGGGACTATTTCACCCGCATAAGCCCTTACGACTCGCACGAGGTATTCCTCGATAGGTCGGACCCGCCCGCACGGGACTATTTCACCCGCATAAGCCCTACGGACTCGCACGAGGTATTCCTCGCATCGTGGGTAGCAAATCCACTAAATATGCAATGCCACAAACCCGAGGAATGACCCGCAATTATTACCGAACTACTAGCACAAATCCGCTTATCACACATAACATAAGCACTACCGCTTATCATACAATATATAAGCAAGTTAAGCAATCCTAACTTCTTATTATTCTGTTTCATATACACTCATTTTAGTTTACTCAAGGCACTAACATGTTCTTTATAAAAATCCGAATTTAACCCAAAGTACTACGACTTCTATTCTTTCAAAATGACTCATTTCATTATAAAACTTCCAAGATACTAGTAACCGTAGTATCAAGTTACAATTTCTTTTTCAAGACAAGTCACAATACTTTTAGAAATAAAATTAGGCTTCTAAATCAAGTGACTTCTTCTCTCGTAAAAGCCTTAGGCAATTGATGCCTTTAAATCAAATTGCCTTTCAAATAAATCAAGCCATTTATCTTTCCATAAAGCCAATATAACCAACTCCCCATAAAGTCGTTATATTCACTTTATACCTAAGTCAAGTACAATTTCCTATCCAAGGACTTATACGTTTAAAAGCGAAACAAGTGTCACATTCTTTAAAACTCTTCAAGTCCCTTAACATGCTTAAATTACTTAAGAGTAAACCATTCTCTTATTAACTTTCCATAAAGCTATTATAACCAATTTCCCATAAAGCCGTTATACTAGCTTTATACATTAGCAACTTACATACTTCTTTTTAACCAAGAGACTTACACTTTCCAACAAAACAAGTATCAAAATACTTTCAACATACTTAAAGTCTCTTAACTTTTAAAAACCAAGATATCCTTAATAATTAAACAAGTGAGTTAATTCCCTAACTCCCTCAACTTGGGCAGTCTTAAAATAGGCCAAGGATCTCAAATGGACTAGAGTGTCAAAATTCAGACGCTCACCGTACTATACATTTACAACTTAATCATGCTCAAGAGATAAGAAAGTTCCACATACCTCTTCGGTTTAATCCACTTGCTAAGTCCAATCGCCGTACGTAGTATGCCAACCTATAATGACCATAGTACGTCTATTAACTTCTAGTTTCAAACGTAGAATATTCCAAGTGCAAGTCACTAAATTCTACGGAAAATCGGACAGCACTTCCTTTGTTTTAACTAACTTTGCCACCTTTTTCAAGGCCGAATACAATAACCAAACAGCCCCAATTGGCTCACCACAATTTATAAGGTAGTTCAAGACAAATGAATAACCAAACAGCCCCAATTGGCTCACCACAAACGATAACAAACTAGTCTAAACTAAAATGTCAATTCGGCAATTAGGCAACAATACAAATCGTTTCCAATTCCTTTTTAATCCAAGTGGTTTAGTATAACATGATATCAAGCCGCAATCAATTACAACTACTACAATCCTCAAGTAGGTAAACATGCGACGATTCTAATTATCGACCAATTTGTATTTCAATTTTCAAATGGCTTAACATGTCATTTTCGGATTTGAGCTTCCAAATTTCCATAACACTTATCAATCTTCATAACACATATCACATGATCATTTCTAACTTATAATAACATGGAATCTTCAATTACAAAAGTAAGACGAAGATTATACCTCATTTAGCCCAAAAAAATGCTCCAAGATTACAAGTCGATCCTTATCAACTTTAGCTCCTCTTTTTGAAATTATTCTTCCCGCTAAAATCATCTCTACTAATCCCCTACAAGCTTGCCAACATATTTCCTTCTTGTTGCCTTTCCAAAAATCTCATTTAGGCCTAGGGTTTTTTAACTATTTGAGAGAGAAGAGAAGAGAAGAGAAAAATTTGGGTGAAGTCTTGCAAATGATGTAAATCTAGCAAGACATGTCTTATATAGCCTTTATCTTGTTCCACAAGTTGGGGGGACACTTGTCACCCACCCAGGGGTCCTTTACAACAAATATCTTCTATTTTTACCCCATTTCCGCAAAAAATCCCGCCCGCAGCCTGCGCCGCAGCTCGCAATTCGCACAATTTTAGGCTTTCCGCGCCCGGCTGCACAGTGCCGCGGCGCCTGACCCTGCCTGCTCTGTCAGCCAATCTTGTAACGTCCATAACTTTCTACTCCGATGTCCTATTGACGAGCGGTTTGTTGCGTTGGAAACTAGACTCAATGAACTTCATATTAGGCTTTTGAAACACCTAAAAACCCCAATTATACTAGGAGATATGCTGCTTCCAATTTGACTGAAAAACTGTCCCAAAAAATATATTCTGCCAACTTTTTTTTTTTTCTTTTTTTTTCAACTTCGAATCTTATTTCCTTTCGTACGTTCTCATCTCATCCTCTTGGAATTACGGGGTGTAACATTTTGGCTTTTCAATTTTTCCCTTTTTCTTTTGATTCTTTCCTTCACTTCAATTCTATCCTTCCCCTCTTTTGTTTTGGGAGAGTGAAGTGTATTATACTAATAGGCACCCCCAAACTTAGGCTTTTGCCTCTTTCTTATTACTTTTCCATTGGGGTGCATCAAACTTGTTCACTCTTTTTGTTTCTTCTTTTTAACACAATGTACTCCACTATTTCATATTTTCACTTATGGCACAATTTGTGGGAATATAGGGTGTCAAAGAAGAAGTTTCAAATTTAGGTTCAATGGGGCTGACTAGGGATATTTTTAAAGTACAGGATAGAAAAGAATGGTAAGAATTGGCTATCAAAGAAATGCCTGAGTCATCTCCCTAACATGCATATCCTAACTATTTCGCCTCAAATAGCAAGCAATCATAACACATAAGCATTTATCATTTAGTATGCGTAATTCGAGCAAGAAACTCCAAATAGACAAATTCTATGAGTTTTTGGCATATCTAACCTAAGTGTTTAGATAGTTGCTTCAATTCCTTTACATTATTCCACCTTACTTCACTAGGTGTTTCTAGCAACTACAGCATACATGATCTTTGACAGGCAGTTATGACTCAAAAAAGAAAAATTTTGGTGACTCAAAATAAACATAAAACAAATAAAAAGACTTAAATAAAACATAACATAACACACAAATCAAACACCCCCAAACTTAAATCACACATTGTCCCCAATGTGTGCAAGACTCAAAGAAAATAAAAAGAAAAAAAGAAGACACTTACAGACTTTGGCTAATATGGTGGTGGTGGCGGTGGATAATGCATCGACCATTGGTTGAACAAGGCACTCAGCTCGTTGATTTGTTGCCTTGTTTCGCCCTTGTACTCTCGCTTGCAAGGTCTGCATCCTCCTCCTCTGATATTGGTACAATTGTCCCATTGTGGGCTCTGAAGGTTCTGCTCCTGTGGTTGGCTGGTGGCTGGGTCCTGCCTCATATTGGGTCTGGGAAAGAGTGCACTATCCCATAGGACACCGACAGTTGGTTTCTTTCATGAGTGTCAGTTGGTAGGTTTACAACCGCACTCATGTGACATAGCCAGTGATGATCGAGCCATGTCCCAATCCGCTTTGTTACCAACCCGCTGATTTCTTCAATGCTTTGCACTATTTCTTTCCCACATCAATCGCCAACCCTCATAATTCCATATATCGGTTTGATCTCATCCTCCGCACTCTGGTGAAGTGCGTGGATGGAATCATGCGGGCGCTGACGAAATATAGCCAACCTTTGGCTACTTTGTTGAATTGGCACCTCTTCAGTGCTCTTGACCCATTTCTTCCAATATCAAAAACAGCCCCATGGTAGCTCACGGTGTCTGCAACGGCATTCCAGTCGATGTGGTCAATGCTTCTAGACCATGTTCTAAAGTGATTCCAATCACTTCTTTCTTCAACATCAACTGTTTTCAATTGTATATTTATATCCTCTGCTGTCACAGGCACATAACGTCCCCTTACAAAACATCCCTTTTCCACCTTTTCCGGAAAATTGGCATAAATTTCACGCACCATTGTTGTGTTTACTGGTGCTATCTTCTCCAGATTCACAAATTTCCTCCAATCCCTTAACTCAATCATCGCCCGAATGGGCTCATAAACGTCTTCCTCCCCATATGGCTCCCTCTGGTAGTCCATTCCCCTTTCTGTTATTATGGGTCTGGTATCCAGCTTTTTATATATTTGGGAGGCTTCGTAGCTCACAAACCTATTTTCGTCGTATTGTGGGGTTGGGGTGGATGTGGAGCCTCTTCTCTTTCTGGTGGCCATTTTTAAAACAAAATCTGCAGCTTATACTTTAGTGGCACAACTGTCTCCTACACACTCAACACTAGCAGCGAATACAACACCCCCAAACTTCAACCTTTCTACTCAATACCCACAACCTCCTTTTCTACTCTTTACCCACAACCTTCACAATCACTTTTCAGCACCCAAACTACCTCAACTACAATACTCCTCCAAACTACTACTTCCTATGGCTTCAGTAAAAGGATTCAAGAACAAAGAAAGGGATTACCTTTTTATGAGAGCTTCACGCTGTTCTTGTTTCAATTGGTTGGCTTGAGGGTATGGAATGGAGCTTCGTTGTTTGAGATAGTTGGGGGTTTTTAGGAATTTAAGAGTTTAAGTTGTGGTTGGGTTGGATTTGTGGAGGATTTGTGGGCAAATTTCTGGAATTTCGTGGGTTTTTGGAGAGGGAAAGTTAGGTTTTTGATATTGGAATTGGGGAAAATCTGATTTTTGGGCGTTTTTAAGTTTCTGAATTCCCGCTTTGGCGCCGCTTCGCTGGCGCCGCGCCTAATCTCCGGCCTTCGAGACTATTAGCGCCGCGGCTCCTAGACTTGGCAAACTTTAAGCTCTTTTGGCGCGCCTTGCTCCAGCCAAGGCGTACCCGCTTTTTCGAAATTACTTTTCTTGCTTTATTTCCACTGTCAATCACAAAGACAAACACATAACCCCAAGACCGTGAGATCGTTTCTTAGACAAAATAAAATTAACTAAAGACAGAAATTAAAAGAACAAAATTGAAAGCGTTGGGTTGCCTCCCACGTAGCGCTGTCTTTAACGTCTTTTAGCCGGACGCAAGTTCCTTAGCCTTAATAACCCCGTGGATTAAGCCCCAACCTATCCATTTCCTCCACATTTGGCTTTCTTTTCTTCTTTCTTTCTTCTTGGCATTATCGTAATAGGAGTTCAGAAAACTTACCTCCTTAGTGGCATTTCAAAGAAACCATGCCTGCTTTCTTGGGCTCATCGCTCTTTGGTTGACTTGTATCGGCTCGCATGGTTTGATGGTGCTGATTGCAAAGCACCCACTCATTGTTGGTGGCTCAATGGCGTGTTTAAAAACTTTAAACACCATTTCTTGAACTCCACCCTTAGTGTTAATTCTCCTCTTCAACATCAATCAAAGCTCTTCCCGTTGCTAGGAATGGCCTCCCCAATATGATAGGGATTTTCGCGTCTTCTTCCATGTCAAGAATGAGGAAGTCTGCAGGAAAGAAGAATTTTCCTACTTTCACAATCACGTCCTCAATTTTTCTCGTGGATGAACCACCGTCCCGTGCCTAGTCAGACTCACGGTGGTTGGTTCGCCTCTCCCAACTCCAATCTTTTAAAACCGATAAGGGCATCAGTTTATACTTGCCCCTAAATCGCATAGAGCTCATTGCAAGTCACCCCGCCCATTGTGCAAGGTAGTGTAAAGCCGCCAGATCCTTTAGCTGGGTGGCAACTTCTTTGCAGATAGCACTACACTCTTCTCGTTAGTGCTACTATCTCATATTCCGTCGCCTTTCTTTTTCCCAAGATTTCTTTCATGAACTTGAAATAGGAAGGCATCTGCTCCAAAGCCTCTATAAAAGGTATGTTGATATGCAACTTCCGAATACTTCCAAAAATTTGGAAAATTGTTTATCGACCGCTGCCTGTAATCTCCGGGGAAAGGGATTTTTTCAGATACTCCTTCTTTGGAGTTTTCTATCACCGGGCTAGGCTCAATCACCTTCTCTTTTCTAACTCGATTTCTTCTCAACCATCGGGCCGAGGTGTTCGCCGCTCCAACCGCTTGCCGCTTCTCAATTGCACCGCTCGCACCGCTTCCCTTGGATTTACCTCGTGTTACTTCGCAATGCCTCGTGGTCCGATGTTTGCTCGCTTTCGACCCACTGAGTTTCCAAGTTCTGAATGAGGATCTAGCTTCATGAATCCGGGTGCAGGCATTGGCAAGTGATGTCACACCGCTGCCACTCATCCGCTTTTCTTCAACCGGCACGTTGAATCGCTGATCTTGTGGGGCTTGAATGAAGGTTGCTGATTCTCGCTCCGCTGCTGCATCGCCCTGTATTGGTTCTTACGCTCGATATTGGTTATGTTTGCCCATCATCGATTCTGCGCCGCATGCGATTCTCACGCTTCGGTCTCCTTTCCATGAGAAATTTGGGTGATTCCTCCATCACGGATTATAAGTGTTAGAGTAGGGGTTGTTCGTTGCCTTTGATAGTTACCTATGGCACGACACTCCGCTTCCATTGGTATATTGTTGGGATCCTTGAAGGACACCTATCAAATGTATGTGGGCCACCACATATCTCGCAACTTTAGGCATCTCAGATCGCATTCACCGACATTGTATGTTCTTTGCAATTGTTTAGCTAGAAGGGCCACTGGGCATTCAAGGCACAATAGCGTCATTTCATGGACTCACGTTTCTTCTCCCATTCGTCGACCTCTCTTAAGTGACATGGTTGTTAGTGGCCATGTCTTCTAATAACTCACGAGCCGTAGTCGTTTTCCTCATGAATGCTCCACCGCCGCATCTATGATAGTTCGTAGTCGCTACTCGTTGTAGAAGATGTGGACCAAGTTCCACAACTCAATGCAATGGTGTGGGCACTTTCTCTGAGATCTTTGAACTTTTCCCAAGCTTCATATAAGGACTCTCCATCCGCTTGGTAAGTTGTTCAACTCCTCTTAGTTTTGCCGCTTACACGGAGGAAAGAACTTGGCTAAGAATTTCGTGTATACCGTGCCATGTGAAAATCGACCTACTACAGGAATTCAACCATACTTTTGCTCTATCCTCGAGTGAGAAGGGAAAGAGCCTCAACTGACGGCATCATCGAACGCCAAGATATCTAAAGTTGCACATAGCTCCAAGAAATTAGCTATGCGTATACGTGATCCTCAGATGGCGATCCTCCGAATTGCATCACGTGTCGTATCATGCTCGTAATCGCTGGTTTTATCTCGGTTGTTGGCTCCTGCAGGGAGCCTAATGCATGTTGTGCTCCATTCACTCTTGGTAGCACATAGTCTCCCAAACTTCGTTACGCCGACTTGGACTCTCTTCCACGCCTATCGGGCGCTTGCCTAGGCATTCCTGGATGGGGTTGATTCTCTCCTAACCCTTCTCTCATCCCGTTGTTGTTCTGAACGTCGTTCATCTCTAACAAGGTTGCACTACCGATTCTTTCGCTCGCTTGCGTTTTCTCAATTTACGATTGAAGGGAACAAGAGTGTCTGCTCCTCTTCTCCTTCGCATAAACTGACTTCCTGAAATAGATCAAAAACAGACAACAAATCACGGCACCTCGAATTTTTCAAAAGAAAAACGTAAAAATTAAAAATCAAAATAAAAGCCAAATTAGAAATTAAAAATAGACAAATTTGATATTAAACTATGCCTAATCCCCGGCAACGGCGCCAAAAACTTGATGTGCGTTAAGATGCACACACTTTAAATGCAAATGCACGTTATCGTGACAAGTAGTATAGTCTTTGATAAGACCGAATATCGTCCTCTGGGATTAGGGTTCAAGTACCAACTATCTATTTTCTAGTATCTATTTGGCGAATTGATAATTGATTTGGTTGTTTATAACTAAGAATTATGAAAACTATGTAAAATATAAAGATTTACTTCAGATGTGATGGGAATAGGGCTTCCATGTATCCTTACTATCCGCTTATGCTACTTACTAATGCATTAACTTATGGTATTCTTCTTTTGGAGAAAGCAGTTTACGAAATCGTTTTATACTCCGTTAGGGTTATATAAACACTCAACCTCAGATCGCGACCTTACCTACCTTTCGGTGATAAGGATAACTTTATAGGAGGATTAAGAACAAAACCTAGTTGACCGTCACACACAATGCGCAAAATTAGGTTGTTAAGCCTCTCATCAACGCTTACATAAATAATTGAGGTATTTTCATCCCCAATCCAAGAATGTCTACCCAACTTACAGCATATTCACAATCCCCCCTTTTCAGAATCTGATTAGAAATCATATAGTGATAATTAGTTGTCAATTAATTACCAAGAATTCAACTCAATTATTGGATAGATCTCTCAATAAGAAAAATAACCATAAGCATGCACTAATTTATAACATAAGTTTCAAGAAATTCAACATAGAAAGCCCTATAAGAGAATTAGTTCCTAGCCATAAAGATGACAAGAACTAATTCCATGTTCATCATGCAAAACTGAAATAAAGAACAAGAAAGGGAAAAGAAATTACTAAACTAATGGTGTCCAATCTCCAAGCAAAAGTCTTGTGTTGTGCAAGAAGGGGAACCCTCAAAGCGCCTAGGGTTCTCCTTTATAGCTGAAACCGCCTCAACTTTTCCTCGCAGCGTGCCTAAAATCCGTCAAAAACTTATTTTTCGCGCTGGCGGCCTTCGCATGCATGCGCGCCGGAAGTTCTCGCAATCCGTCGGGTGTTTTGGCGCCGCCCGATATTCGCTGTTCGAGGGCGCCACACTGCAACTCCCGTGGCTTTCGGATGTTTAGCGCCGCGCCCTGCATCTGTCTTCGAGAGCGCGCGCCAGTCTTCGCAGCCTCTTCGAATGGTGGCGCGCGCCCTGCATTTGCTGCAGGAGGCGCCGCGCTACTGTCCGGATTTTAGCCTCGTTCGCCACTTTCTGCATTTCGCTCTGCATCTCCTCTTTTGCCCTCTTTTTGCTCCTTTTCCGCCATTTGGCCATTTTAACCACTTTGACTCAAAAGAAAGAAAAGCTATCCTAATATGACACTTATATGTGCAAAATGGGACAAAAGACTAACTAAAACAGACTCAAAAGGTGTATATAAAATACACCGATCAGTAGTACGGTAGACGTACGTGTGCTAAACAAATTAAGTTGGTTTAAAACATAAAATGTTATAATGGCTTTATGGGAAGTTAATTATAACAACTTTATGTAGGTAAAAGAATGGTTTATTGATGTTTAAAAAGATAAGAGACTTAACTTATATTTGACTAGATTTGATATGTGAAGAACTTGAATTGTGTGGAACGTTGTGAAACCTCATTCGTGAGTAATGCGTACTTGGTTTTTAATAATAATGTTATATTGATTTCGGAAATGGGAATGAGTATCGAACAAGTCATTGCAGCGTTAATAAAGAAAAATGTAATGACTAATAATTAACTTAAAACAAGTAGAATCTTCCATCTGCATAGAAGCTAAGCTAAGACAAAATTGTATTACATTTTCTAGATCATAGCTGCTTTAACAAGATCATTAAAAACAAGTTTTGATTTTCTTAAAAATTCCAAAGTAAGGGACTTATTTTATAAAAGAGAGAGACTTGAAGATTTGAAGTATTTTTGTTTAAAAAAAAAAGAGAAGGTATGGAAATTGTTTTGGTTTACTTAAAAAGATAGTTACTCTATTCTGATAATACAGGTATCGTGTGACTTTTGTGAAAGAAATGGATCTTTTTAAAGAGTTAAAGTATGTAGTACCTTGGGGTTAAAGCCCGGATTTGTTGACATGAAACGAAAGTATCTTGTGTGAGTAACTTGCCTTCGTTTTGTGATAGCCTTGTAATACTTTCTTGTTGGTTGGATAAAGTGAACATGTTATGATGCTACATGTGTTAGTGTCTTGTGACGTTGTGTAAGTGGGTTTTTCTTGTTGTGCTTATGTTGTTTAACGATAAACCCGTTGTGCTGGTATTATATCACTTACCCCCCTGACTTGTTATGATGTCGGGGGTTAGCTGCCCCCCGATGCGAGGAATACCTCATGCGGGTCCATGGGACCTACGCGAGTCGCGGAGTTCCGGAACCGTCGGTGGTTACGCCGATGCGAGAATACCTCACGCGTCCATGTGGCCGCGGATTGCGGAGTCGAGGATGTTGTCGAGGGTTAGGTTCGCGATGCGCGAGGAATACCTCATGCGGCCTATCGCGAATCGCGGAGTTCCAGGATTAGACGCGCACAATGATACTGCGGGCGAGTGGCTCAGCTTCGATCATTTGGCGGTGTAGAAAGACCTCGTGATACAGTTTTATAGCATTGTTGGTACGGTGGGTTCTAGTAGTCGGCTATGCCTTCAGATTTACCCGTGACGGTTTTATTATGACACATTGGGACTCGTGTTCATGTGTATTCCTTGGTGTTTTATATCATGATCGCGGTGAGGAAGGAATTCCACGGGCATGATTGATATTGTGGGCATGAGACCCATGGTTATATTTGAGTGATGACTTTGAGGGCGTGAGTCACGACTTGACATGATCACATATGTCAGATATCGAAATTGGTTATCATATATGTATCCTATTTTATATAGACTATTATGATTTCATTCTGATTTTCGCCACATACTTTGTACCAGATCGACCTCCTTCGGGGGGCTGCGTTCATGCCGCAGGTAGAGATACACCGATTGTCGATCCTCGCTCATAGGATCACAGTTCAGCGTTTGAGAAACTCCGTTTCTCCGGAGGCTTATCTTTGGTATAGTCCCCTGTCGTTGTAGGTACTTACATTCAGGGGTATGGCGGGGCCCTGTCCCGTCGTAGTTGTGATTACATTCTTAGAGGTCCTGAGAATCTTTGTTGTGGCGGGGTTTGTAAAAGGGATGTAACTGTTCAGGTTTAATCATTTTATATATATATGCAGAAAGGTGACCGTTTTGGTTAGCCTATTTTTCTTATTGTATATCTTGTTTCATGTGTAAGTTTTTATTTCCGATGATTTTCTCTGATGTTGTATCACTAGGGTGCCCGGGGTAAGGCACCAGTCACGGGCCCGGGGTCCGGTCGTGACAACAAGTCTTCCAATACTTAGAAAAATTTAGAGAACTTGTGTGTTCTTATTGATAGCTCTCGGATTTGCCCCTTTGTGAACAAGAAAGATTTTCGTTTATAGTTCAATAATCCCAATACTTTAAACCAAGGTTTATAAGGGTATTGTAAGGATATCTCAATAGAAAGATCCCAGAAAAGTGTCGTTTTTGCATTAGTCGCAAGGTGAAAACCTAAGTCGCTTTCATAGGTTTTGATTGGAAATTGAAGGGAAGTTATTTGTGAACTTCTAAGGGCTTCAAGTAGCGGATTGGAGTGTCAAGAAAAGGAGCTAATTTGCTAAGGAGCGACTTTGAATCTTGAAGTTGGATTAAGGCTTGTCAAGGTTGAAGCACTACGTATAGCATATTCCACTTAAAAGATGGAATAACTATCAAGGTTGAAGTACTTTGGAGCATTTTGCTACTTGTCGATAATCGTCGTGAGGTATGTGAACCTCTTCCTTCTTGGGCATGATTCTATGTATGAAATATACATGTGGTGTTATTTCATCATTCCTTCTACTCTTAGAAGTTAAGAGGTATGTATGTTGATTTACTCTATGTAAAAGTTATGTCTAAGTTATCCTAAGTTCTTATCAAGTCTTATGGGGGATGTTGGTAAGAGTCGTTAGGAAGTATTTGGGGTCAAGTTGACTTTGCTAATTTCTCGCATTTAATGAGAATAAGTATCGAACAAGCCATTGCAGCGTTAATAAAAGAAAATGTATCGACAATCAATTATATTAAAATGAGTAGAATTCTCCATCTGCATAGAAACTAAGATAAGATAAAATTGTATTACATTTTCTACATCATGGATGCTTTAATAAAATCGTTATAAACGAGTATAACCTATTCACAATGCATAAAAGTATATGTTACTTAATTTAAAGAGTTTACGTTATGAAGTTTTAAGACTATGAACCTGAATCCTTAAAAGGTTAAAAGACTTTATTTTTCAGGTTATGGGACTTGATTCTTAAAGGAAGGAATGACTTGTTTTAAAAGTATAGAATACTTGATTTGGAAAGTATTGATTTCTTGATATTCGAAAGATAAGAGACTTGATTTCTAAAGTTAAGGAACTTGATTTCTAAAGATAAGAGACTTGAAGTATTTTGAAAGTTATGCAACTTGATTTGAAAGTATAAGTTTCTTGGTTATAAAAAGAATGAATTTGTCTAAACCATAAAGAGTTATAACGGCTTTATGGGAAGTTAGTTATAACGACTTTATGGAAGGTTAAGAGAGTTGTCTATTTTGATTGATAGGCATGAGTTGCCTAGGTTGTGAAATTAGAAGTTACTTGGTTTCAAAGTCTTGAAATGAATTTTTAAAGGTTTAGTAACTTAATTTGAAAAATAGACATGCCTTGATACTACGGGTGTTAGTATCTTGGGGTTTTATATAAAAATGAGTCTTTTGAAAAGAATGGAAGTACGTAGTACTTTGGGTTAAATTCCTGGATTTTTATGTGATGTGGAAGTGCCTTGAGTCGATAAAATGAAAGTCCAAAGATTTTATGAACTTGCCTATGCTTGCTTGTGATAGACTTTGAGTGCAAGTATTATATTTTTACGCTGTCGTGACTCTCAGTTGGAGGGTCGACCGTCTTGTTGTAAATTTACTTGGACGTACCGGCAGTGACAGAGGATTTCACGGGTATGCTTCCATTGTGATTGATCCTTGGACATTCTTATAAGATGAGGGATTTCGGGGCATGCGACTAGGATGCGGGTTAAATTACCGGATGCTATTATTACTCCATGGCCATGCTTATACGATGAGGGATTCCGGGGCATGCGACTATGTTATATGCTATTACTCCATGGACTAGCTCTCCATGAAGACATGTACCCGAGATGAGGGATTCCACAGACATGTTATATACGATTATTACCCCATGGATTAGCTCTCCATGAAGTCATGTACCCGAGATAAGGGATTCCACGAGCATGAGATATATATATATGTATTGCATATGTGTACGCCGACAGTGAGGTAGAATGCCACGAGCGCGTCACATGGTTATATTTTACACTTATGGCTGTCGGTAGTGATTGGGGATTCCACGGGCATGATATATATATATATATGTATTGCATATGTGTACGCCGACAGTGAGGCAGGATGCCATGGGCGCGTCACATGGTTATATTTTACACTTACGGTTGTCGGCAGTGATGGGGGATTCCACGGGCAAGAGATATATATATGTATTGCATATGTGTACGCCGACAGTGAGGTAGGATGCCACGGGCGAGTCACATGGTTATATTTTACACTTACGGCGGTCGGCAGCGATGGGGGATTCCACGGGCACGCTTTGGTATTTATGGGCTTGAGACCCTTACTGGACTGTGTGATGATATTTGAGGGCTTGTGTCCATAGCCCTGGTGTGACTATTGTTCACGTGTTGAAATAGTTTTTAAAAAAGGTAAAGCTGACTTTCATTACTTTCACTTTGGCAAGGCACAGTGTACTATTATTTTGGTTATCATACATGTCTCCAGCTTTATTTTAGACTATTATGATTTCATTACAGTACTTTCAGTTTTACATACTTGGTACATATTTCAGATCGACCTCCTTTCGGGCCGCGTTCATGCCGCAGTTGAGGTACATAGCTTGTTGATCCGCACTCTTAGATCACTGTCAGCTTGAAAAGCTCCATTTCTCGGAGGCTTTGTCTTTTAGCACGATTCTCGAGATTGTAGATTTATGTACATTCAGGGTACAAGGACCCCGTCCCACACGCTTGTTATTTCAAAACTCTTAGAGGTATGTAGCCATATCTTGTGGGTCGCTTTGTAAGAAAAAAAAGGAGGTAACTGCTTTTGGATTTATATATATATCCCGGGAGGTAGCCTTATCGGCTAACCTATTATTTATTTCTTGTTAAGTTCATGTATGTTCATTGATTATCTCGATGTATACTGTAGTGGTGCCTGTGTAGGCACCATCATGCCCGGTGTTATACCCCGTAGTTCCAGGGTATGTATGTGAGGACGTACGTACGAGAATACGACATAAATTTTGGAAAGAAAGAAATATGTGAGTTTTCGATGGAAAATTTTCTGGGTTTTGTGAAGGAAAAAGGTTCGTTGATGGGAATTGGATTCCCAGATTTGGTATTTGGGCTTCTTGGATTATATTAGAATTATGAGATTTTATTTTCGGAAATGGTCACGTGGGGCCCACGGGAGAAATTTACGGTTTTGTGGGGCCCGCTTTGTTTTTGAGATTTTCGGTATTTTGGATATTTTCGGAAGATGGAATATTTTGGACGAGTAGGAGGGCGACACGTGTCACCCCCATGTGGCCAAGGTTGGCCGACTTGGCTTGACAAGTGTCCCTTGGCCGAAATGGCCTTACAAGTGGCAAGCCACTTGTCTTGTGTATTGTGTAGCCATTTGGAGGGTGGGACCCACACACACTTGTACCCCAATCTCACCACACACTTGCCTTGATCTTGGACCTTGATTTCTCTATAAATACCACATGAAAGCAAGACTTATTCTTCATCCCACACTTGATTTCCAAGACAAAAATACTCCCTCCCCTTTGTAGGTTGCTCTCGGCTTTGCCTTGAAATTCTTGAGCAAATGTTGTTCAAAAATCCCTAAACTTATAAGTGTTCTTCCTTAGGGTGTTAGGAAGATTGTGTACCAAGAGTTGGAAAAGATTTCACACCCCTAGCCTTAGAATTTCACTCGCCAAACTTTCCATAGTTGAGCCTTAGTGTTCTTCACTTGTTGGAGTTAGATCTTGAAGAGGAGTTGGTTAGGAGCTTCAAGGGTTGCTTGGAGCGGTTGGAGCGTCAAGATTTGAGCTAAACGTTGCTCGTGATCGACTTATAATATTGGATAATTTTGGGCTTATCGAGGTAATGATCTGCCCCCTATCAGAATTGGATATTACATGTTGGAGTATTATAGAATTGAGTATAAGTTATAGTGGGAGGAT
Organism: Przewalskia tangutica; assembly: GCA_029844215.1. Taxonomy (NCBI): domain Eukaryota; kingdom Viridiplantae; phylum Streptophyta; class Magnoliopsida; order Solanales; family Solanaceae; genus Przewalskia; species Przewalskia tangutica. The sequence goes on along the minus strand of CM056720.1, from coordinate 131,008,212 downwards.
GATTATAAAGGATTTAATCAGATTTACATTGACCGTATTTTACAAAGAGTTGTGTAGTATTATTGTGAGACAGAGTTGAACACGTCCGGTTAGACGTGTAATCCTCGAGTTGTTGGCTTGGTAGCAGCCTTGTTGTGGGAGGTTATTTATATGTTCATGTGGGGGGAGGCCGAATTTTCCGTAGAATAAGGAATCATTTACTCGTAATATGCTACAAGAGAACTAGAGATTGATAGATATATTGTGGTTGTTATAGGTGGTTCTTCTACGCGGCATACCGACTTGGCAGGATTGCCAAGAGGTATGTGATTCTTCCTATACTCTTGAGCATGATTGTTGTGAACTATATAGTACGTAGACGACGTGCGTGTGAAATGAATTTTGTTTGTTTAAAACATAAAGTGTTATAATAGCTTTATGGGAAGTTAGTTATAACGACTTTATGAAGATAAAAGAAAGATTTGATTTTGAAAGCTAAACGACTTGATTTTGAAAGTTAAGAGACTTGATCTTGAAAGATAAGAGACTTGACTTATAAATGACTTGATTTCGGAAAAGGAGAAGTAACTTGATTTAAGTATAGGTTACTTGTTTTGAAAAGAGTAAGTTATTTGGGTTTTAAAAGTATACTTGAGGTTGTTTTAAAAGAAAAGCACTTGGTTTAAAAAGTATAGAGTACTTGATTTTAAAAGGTCTTGTAAAGATTTTTACGAAGGTGAAGTAATTTTGGTTTAAAAAGAAAACGTGTTTGATACTACGAGTATTAGTATCGTGTGGCTTTTACGTAAAAAGAGGTCTTTTTGAAAGAATGAAAGTATGTAGTATTTTGGGTTGAAACCCGGATTGTTGACATAAAATGAAAGACGTTGAACTTGCCTATGCTTGTTGTGATAGCCTTTGTTGTGCAAGTGTTTTGATTCGGCTACCGCGCTTCTCGGGAGGCATTTATCCGATTGATTGCTGACATACCGACACGTTGGATGGTCCACGGCATGCGCCCACTTTGAGTATTATCTTGTTATTTTCTTCGACATACCGACACGATGGGTGGCGCCCACGTATGCGTCTAGTAGGATGGTTTTATGGCCACGCTTATACCGAGGTAAGATGCCGGGCACGCGGTCATCGTGAGGATTATGTTATTTGTCCATGGACCGCTAATCCACGAAGCTTGCCGCGGTGACGGCGATCACGGCTTGATTTGTACACGTGGTTCGTGCACACTTTAGATACTTGTCTGGTCATTTCTCGTATCGCAGTGCTCGTAGATAGCTTAAGATACTTGCCTCGGCCATATCTCATGATACTGAGGCTGTGGGCACGCTTGCTTACGGTACTTGCCTCGCCGATTCATGGCTAGCTTTGATCCGTAGTTGCTTCCGCACCTTGCCCGCGTGAAGGGATATGACTAGCTTTTGACCGGTAGTTGGCTATTCTACTGCCCGATCGGTTTGACGACGCAGTGTGATCTAGTGTTCGTGTTCACATATGGATGTTGTGTTACATCATGTATCGCCAATGAGGAATGAGTTCCACGCATGATTGATATTATGGGCGAGACCCATAGTTATGTGTGAGTGATTATTTTGGGGGTACGCGCCCCCTTACTTGACATAATCACATTTATCGCAAAAATGGTTTTATAAAATGATGAAATGAGATTTCATTACGATTTTTCGGGCCACATACTTGGTACTGTTATCGACCTCCTTCGGGCCGCGTCATGCCGCAGTAGAGGTACACCGCTTGTTGATCCTCGCCATGGATCGCATTCAGCGTTGGAAGCTCCGCTTTCTTGAGGCTTATCTTTTAGTATAGTCCGGTCATTGTAGATACTTGTACATCTGTGGTATGGCGGCCCGTCCGTCATAGTTGTTGTTACATTCTTAGAAGTTCTGTAGTACTATTGCGGTGGTTTGTAAAGGATTGTAATCGTCGGTTTTATGTATATACATAAAGGTAACCGCTGGTTAGCCTGCTTTTCTTATGTTGTCTCTTGTTTCTGATTAAATTTTATTTCCGCTGATTTTCTCCGATGTTGTTATCACTAGGTGCCCGGTAAGGCATCAGCCGCGCCCGAGATCGGTCGTGACAAAAGTGGTATCGAACGCTTAATCCTCGGAAAGTGTCTACGCACCGTATCTAGTAGATTCGACATTCCAGACGTCGTGCACCACACCTATAATCGTGAGGCTATGGGATATTTAGGATTGGTTTCTATTCTTCTCACCGAGATCGCTCTCAGAGCCGTGTTATAAATTGACTCCCTGACGTATTCGTATGTACCGATTATGCCTCCGCAGTGCAACCAGTGGCCAGATGGGCAAGGCAGCAGAGGGAGCTACGAGTTGAACACAGAGGGTTACGAGGGCACATGCCTGGTCATTACCTAAGATAGTACTTCAGACGAAGAGTTTTATGACGCCGCTAGCCCCAGCAGAGTTAGAGCGGCAGCAGTTTCTACGGAGGCCACAATACCCGAGCCTCCAGCCCACGACCAGAGCCGAGGATATGAGTTCAAGAGACGCCCGATACTAGCTAGGATCGTGGCAAGATATAAGGACGACAGAGCCGGTGGTTCCGCAGCATACTGATTCGCCTAGATCCGATAATCTGAGACTTCGGGATTTCTTTAGTTGCAGTTCGCCAAAGTTCTATGGATAGAGAGCTGAGGATTATCCTCAGGGTGTCGGGCTAGTTTGGGAGATTGTTATGCTTCGGCCAGGCCATTTGGTGAGAGTTGTCAGACTGCAGGTAGCACGGATGTAGAGACTCGAATTTCGGGATCGGTGGCTGGTTCATCACCTTCTATAGTTAGGCGCCCTGCAGGGCAGGGTTATGATTAGAGCGACAAAGAGGAAGTAAGGCGAGTTACAAATGATACCTTTAGCCCCAAGAGACTTGGTTATGTTGTTATGGTGGATACGTGTGGAGTGCTATACAGATAGCATTATGTTAAGTGTGGTTTAGAAAACATGGGTAGTTGAAAGGGGTAAGATTGGGGACAGGGAAATTGTGAGCCTTAGAATATTATATGTGGAGATCTTAGATACGAGGTCGTCTTGAGTAAAAAATTTTGTTTACGATTGACCTTTGTCGGAGTGCATAGTATACGTGGGGTATAGTTGTGTGATAAGTCCCTAAGTGGTGTGAAATGAAAGAGGGTAGTTGAGCTAAGAAGACCACTAGGTTTTCGTGACTTGATTAGTGAGATTGTTCCGGATAGGGGAACGAGAGAGTTTGGCACGATAAATGGGTCGGGTTGAGGCAAGGTTGCGGGTCAACCCGCAGCCCGGAATGAGGAGGGGTCAGTTCGAGGTGGTCCCGCCAGGTGGTAGGGTCACGAGGGTGCTAGGCCCAAGTTTAGGTAACCATCGTATGAGTTCGTGGATGTGTTCGACTAGAATCGATCGAGAAGGCCGGAATGGCCTTAGAGGAAATCAAGCGATGAATCAAGTGTGAAACGTGTACTATAGAGAGTTCGGGTGTCCGAGAAGGGTACGACGAGTAAGAAAAGAAGCGAACATGTGTTATGAGAACGGAAGTGATCATTTCTTTTGTGAAGTAAAGATGCGAAGGGAGTATCCTTTAGACCATGGGTGGGAGCTTTTTGTGATGTTAGAGGTGATTCCTCGTTGGCTTGGATTTGAGTTTTGCGAACATGTTATATTCTGGCCAGTGGTGGCATGATCGGTTTTGTAAGTATAGTAGTGGAGACTATACCGGCGCAAGTACGTTTGGAGACTTAGAAGGAACATTCGGGACGAATGTTTCTAAGGGGGGAAGAATGTTATACCCCGTAGTTCCAGGGTATGTATGTGAGGACGTACGTACGAGAATACGACATAAATTTTGGAAAGAAAGAAAGATGTGATTTTTCGACGGAAAAGTTTCCGGGTTTTGTGAAGGAAAAAGGTTCGTTGATGGGAATTGGATTCCCAGATTTGGTATTTGGACTTCTTGGATTATATTAGAATTATGAGATTTTATTTTCGGAAATGGTCACGTGGGCCCACGGGAGAAATTTACTGGTTTTGTGGGCCCGCTTTGTTTTTGAGATTTTCGGTATTTTGGATATTTACTAAGACGAAATATTTTGGATTTAGCAGAGGGCGACACGTGTCACCCCATGTGGCCAAGGTTGGCCGACTTGGCTTGACAAGTGTCCCTTGGCCGAATGGCCTTACAAGTGGCAAGCCCACTTGTCAGGTTTTGTGTAGCCATTTGGAGGGTGGGACCCACACACACTTGTACCCCAATCTCACCACACACTTGCCTTGATCTTGGACCTTGATTTCTCTGTAAATACCCCATGAAAGAAAGACTTATTCTTCATCCCACACTTTGATTTCCAAGACAAAAATACTCCCTCCCCTTTGTAGGTTGCTCTCGGCTTTGCCTTGAAATTCTTGAGCAAATGTTGTCAAAAAATCCCTAAACTTATATGTGTTCTTCCTTAGGGTGTTAGGAAGATTGTGTACCAAGAGTTGGAAAAGATTTCACACCCCTAGCCTTAGAATTTCACCTTGGCCGAAACTTGCCATAGTTGAGCCTTAATGTTCTTCACTTGTTGGAGTTAGATCTTGAAGAGGAGTTGGTTAGGAGCTTCTAAGGGTTGTTTGGAGCGGGTTGGAGCGTCAGGATTTGGAGCTAAACGTTGTTCAGGATCGACTTATAATCTTGGATAATTTTGGGCTTATCGAGGTAATGATCTGTGTCCCCTATCAGAATTGGATATTACATGTTGTAGTAGTTTTGAATTGAGTATAAGTTATATTGGGAGGATGATTATAAAGGATTGAACTGTATTTACATTGGACTGTATTTTACAGTAGGCTTGTGTAGTATTATTGTGAGACAGAGTTGAACACGTCCGGTTAGACGTGTAATCCCCTCGAGTTGGCTTGCAGAGGGCCTTGTTAGGGGAGGTTATTTATATGTTCATGCGGGGAGGTGCCGAATTTTCTGTAGAATAAGGAACTGTTTACTCAGAATATGCTACGAAGAGAACTAGAGATTGATAGATATATTGTGGTTGTTATAGGTGGTTCTTCTACGTGCGGCATACTCGACTTGGCTTGTGGATTGCCAAGAGGTATGTGATTCTTCCTATACTCTTGAGCATGATTGTTGTGAACTATATAGTACGGTAGACGTACGTGTGTGAAATGAATTTTGTTTGTTTAAAACATAAAGTGTTATAATAGCTTTATGGGAAGTTAGTTATAACGACTTTATGAAGATAAAAGAAATATTTGATTTTGAAAGCTAAACGACTTGATTTTGAAAGTTAAGAGACTTGATCTTGAAAGATAAGAGACTTGACTTATAAATGACTTGATTTCGGAAAAGGAGAAGTAACTTGATTTAAGTATAGGTTACTTGTTTTGAAAAGAGTAAGTTATTTGGGTTTTAAAAGTATACTTGAGGTTGTTTTAAAAGAAAAGCACTTGGTTTAAAAAGTATAGAGTACTTGATTTTAAAAGGTCTTGTAAAGATTTTTACGAAGGTGAAGTAATTTTGGTTTAAAAAGAAAACGTGTTTGATACTACGAGTATTAGTATCGTGTGGCTTTTACGTAAAAAGAGGTCTTTTTTAAAGAATGAAAGTATGTAGTATTTTGGGTTGAAACCCGGATTGTTGACATAAAATGAAAGTACGTTGAACTTGCCTATGCTTGTTGTGATATCCTTTGTTGTGCAAGTGTTTTGATTCTATGCTACCGCGCCTCTCGGGGAGGGCCGGCTATCTGATTGATTGGTTGGACATACTGACACGTTGGATGGTCCACGGGTATGCGTCCACTTTGAGTATTATCTTGTTAATTCCTTTGGACATACTGACACGATGGGTGGCCCACGGGTATGCGTCCAGTAGGATGGTTTTATGGCCATGCTTATACCGAGGTAAGATGCCGGGGCATGCGGTCATTGTGAGGATTATGTTATTTGTCCATGGACCGCTAATCCATGAAGCTTGCCGCGGTGACGAGCGATCACGGGCTTGATTTGTACATGTGGTTCAGGCACACTTTAGATACTTGTCCTGGTCATTTCTCGTATCGGGCAGTTCGTAGATAGCTTAAGATACTTGCCTCGGCCATATCTCGTGAGACGGTGAGGCTGTGGCACGCTCGCTATGGTACTTGCCTCGGCGATGCGTGGCTAGCTTTTGATCCGTAGTTGGCTTCCGCATTGCCCGTGAAGGGATATGACTAGCTTTTGGGCCGGTAGTTGGCTATTCTACTCGCCCGACGGTTTGACGACGCAGCAGATCTAGTGTTCGTGTTCACATATGGATGTTGTGTTACATCATGTATCGCCGTGAGGAATGAGTTCCACGCATGATTGATATTATGGGCGAGACCCATAGTTATGTGAGTGATTATTTTGGGGGCACGCGTCCCTTACTTGACATAATCACATTTATCGCAAAATGGTTTTATAAAATGATGAAATGAGATTTCATTACAGATTTTTCGTTTCACATACTGGTACTGTTATCGACCTCTCGGGCCGCGTCACGCCGCAGTAGAGGTACACGATTGTTGATCCTCGCCATAGGATCGCATTTCATTAGGAAGCTCCGCTTTTCTGAGGCTTATCTTTGGTATAGTCCGGTCATTGTAGATACTTGTACATTCATGGTTATGGCGGCCCCGTCCCGGCCATAGTTGTTGTTACATTCTTAAGTCTGTAGTATCGCTGTGGTGGTTTGTAAAGGATTGTAATCGTTCGTTTTATGTATATACACGGCGTAACCGCTTGTTAGCCTGCTTTGTTCTTATGTTGTCTCTTGTTTCGATTAAATTTTATTTCCGCTGATTTTCTCTGATGTTGTTATCACTAGGGTGCCCGGGGTAAGGCACCAGTCGCGGGCCCGAGATCGGGTCGTGACAAAAGTGGTATCAGAACAGTTAATCCTCGGAAAGTGTCTACAGATCGTATCTAGTAGATTCTTGATTATCGGCATGTTGTGCACCACACCTATAATCAGGAGGCTATGGGATATTTAGGATTGGTTTCTATTCTTCTCACTCTGAGATCGTTCCTTAGAGTTGTGTTATAAATCGACTCCTGACGTATTCGTATGTACCGCTTATGCCCGCCGCAAGGCAACCAGGGCCCACGGGCAAGGCAGCAGAGGAGCTACGAGTTGAACACGAGAGGTTACGAGGCACAGGCCCGGTCATTACCTGAGATAATACTTCAGACGAAGAGTTTTATGACGCCGCTAGCCCCAGCAGAGCTTAGAGAGCGTAGCTTTACGAGGCCACAATACCGAGCCTCAGCCCACGACTGCGAGCCGAGGATATGAGTTCAAGAGATGGCCCAGTTACTAGCTAGGATCGTGGCAAGATATGAGGAAGGACAGGAGCCGGTGGTTCCGGCAGTACCAGTGATTCGCCCTAGATCCGATAATCTGAGACTTCGGGATTTCTTGAGTTGCAGTTCGCCAAAGTTCTATGGATAGAGAGCTGAGGATGATCCTCAGGGTGTCGTGCTAGTTTGGGAGATTGTTATGCTTGCGGCCAGCAGGGCCATTTGGTGAGAGTTGTCCACTGCAGGTAGCACGGATGTAGAGACTCGACGCCGGGATCGGTGGTGGTTCATCACCTTCTATATGGCTAGGCGCAGGCGTGGTTATGGTTAGAGCGACAAAGAGGAAGTAAGGCAGTAGTTACAGCGATACCTTTAGCCCTTAAGAGACTTGGTTATGTTGTTATGGTGGATACGTGTGGAGTGCTATACAGATAGCATTATGTTAAGTGTGGTTTAGAAAACATGGGTAGTTGAAAGGGGTAAGATTGGGGACAGGGAAATTGTGAGCCTTAGAATATTATATGTGGAGATCTTAGATACGAGGCCGTCTTGAGTAAAAAATTTTGTTTACGATTGACCTTTGTCGGAGTGCATAGTATACGTGGGGTATAGTTGTGTGATAAGTCCCTAAGTGGTGTGAAATAAAAGAGGGTAGTTGAGCTAAGAAGACCACTAGGTTTTCGTGACTTGATTAGTGAGATTGTTCCGATAGGAACGAGAGAGTTTGGCACGATAAATGGGTCGGCCGAGGCAGGTTGCGGTCAACCCGCGGCGGAATGAGGGAGTCGGTTCGAGGTGGTCCCGCCAGGTGGTGGGGTCACGAGGGTGTTAGGCCCAAGTTTAGGTAACCAGCGTACGAGTTCGTGGATGTGTTCGACTAGAATCGGATCGAGAAGGCCGGAATGGCCTTAGAGGAAATCAAGCGAATCGGTGTGAAACGTGTACTATAGAGAGTTCGGTGTCCGAGAAAGTACGACGAGTAAGAAAAGCGAACATGTGTTATGAGAGCGGTGATCATTTCTTTGTGAAGTAAAGATGCGGGCGAGTATCCTTTAGACCATGGGTGGAGCTTTTGTGATGTTAGAGGTGATTCCTCGTTGGCTTGGATTTGAGTTTTGCGAACATGTTATATTCTCGCCAGCGGTGGTAATGATCGGTTTTGTAAGTATAGTAGTGGAGACTATACCGCAAGCAAGTACGTTTGGAGACTTAGAAGGAACATTCGACGAATGTTTCTAAGGGGAAGAATGTTATACCCGTAGTTCCGTGGTATGTATGTGAGGACGCACGCACGATAATACGCAGTAAATTTTGGAAAGAAAGAAAGATGTGATTTTTCACGGAAAAGTTTCCGTTTTGTGAAGGAAAAGGTTCGTTGATGGGAATTGATTCCCGATTTGGTATTTGGGCTTCTTGGATTATATTAGAATTATGAGATTTTATTTTCTGAATGGTCACGTGGGCCCACGAGAAATTTACGATTTGTGGGCCCGCTTTGTTTTTGAGATTTTCGGTATTTTGGATATTTACGGAAGACGAAATATTTTGGACGAGTAGGAGGGCGACACGTGTCACCCCCATGTGGCCAAGGTTGGCCGACTTGGCTTGACAAGTCATTCCGGCCGAATGGCCTTACAAGTGGCAAGCCACTTGTCTTGTGTTTTGTGTAGCCATTTGGAGGGTGGGACCCACACACACTTGTACCCCAATCTCACCACACACTTGCCTTGATCTTGGACCTTGATTTCTCTATAAATACCCCATGAAAGAAAGACTTATTCTTCATCCCACACTTTGATTTCCAAGACAAAAATACTCCCTCCCTTTTGTAGGTTGCTCTCGGCTTTGCCTTGAAATTCTTGAGCAAATGTTGTCCAAAAATCCCTAAACTTATATGTGTTCTTCCTTAGGGTGTTAGGAAGATTGTGTACCAAGAGTTGGAAAAGATTTCACACCCCTAGCCTTAGAATTTCACCTTGGCCGAAACTTGCCATAGTTGAGCCTTAGTGTTCTTCACTTGTTGGAGTTAGATCTTGAAGAGGAGTTGGTTAGGAGCTTCTAAGGGTTGCTTGGAGCGGGTTGGAGCGTCAGGATTTGGAGCTAAACTTTGCTCAGGATCGACTTATAATCTTGGATAATTTTGGGCTTATCGAGGTAATGATGTCCCCCCTATCAGAATTGGATATTACATGTTGTAGTAGTTTTGAATTGAGTATAAGTTATATTGGGAGGATGATTATAAAGGATTGAATCAGATTTACATTGACCGTATTTACAATGAGGCTTGTGTAGTATTATTGTGAGACAGAGTTGAACACGTCCGGTTAGACGTGTAATCCCCTTGGAGTTGTTGGCTTGGTAGCAGGCCTTGTTAGGGGGAGGTTATTTATATGTTTGCGGGGGGGAGGTGCTGCCGAATTTTCCGTAGAATAAGGAACTGTTTACTCATAATATGCTACGAAGAGAACTAGAGATTGATAGATATATTGTGGTTGTTATAGGTGGTTCTTCTACGCGCGGCATACTCGACTTGGCTTGTGGATTAAGTCGAAGAGGTATGTGATTCTTCCTATACTCTTGAGCATGATTGTTGTGAACTATATAGTACGGTAGACGTACGTGTGTGAAATGAATTTTGTTTGTTTAAAACATAAAGTGTTATAATAGCTTTATGGGAAGTTAGTTATAACGACTTTATGAAGATAAAAGAAAGATTTGATTTTGAAAGCTAAACGACTTGATTTTGAAAGTTAAGAGACTTGATCTTGAAAGATAAGAGACTTGACTTATAAATGACTTGATTTCGGAAAAGGAGAAGTAACTTGATTTAAGTATAGGTTACTTGTTTTGAAAAGAGTAAGTTATTTGGGTTTTAAAAGTATACTTGAGGTTGTTTTAAAAGAAAAGCACTTGGTTTAAAAAGTATAGAGTACTTGATTTTAAAAGGTCTTGTAAAGATTTTTACGAAGGTGAAGTAATTTTGGCTTAAAAAGAAAACGTGTTTGATACTACGAGTATTAGTATCGTGTGGCTTTTACGTAAAAAGAGGTCTTTTTGAAAGAATGAAAGTATGTAGTATTTTGGGTTGAAACCCGGATTGTTGACATAAAATGAAAGTACGTTGAACTTGCCTATGCTTGTTGTGATATCCTTTGTTGTGCAAGTGTTTTGATTCTGTGCTACCGCGCCTCCTGGGAGTAGGCTATCTGATTGATTGCTTGGACATACTGACACGTTGGATGGTCCACGGGTATGCGTCCACTTTGAGTATTATCTTGTTATTTCCTTTGGACATACTGACACGATGGGTGGCCCACGGGTATGCGTCCAGTAGGATGGTTTTATGGCCATGCTTATACCGAGGTAAGATGCCGGGGCATGCGGTCATTGTGAGGATTATGTTATTTGTCCATGGACCGCTAATCCATGAAGCTTGCCGCGGTGACGAGCGATCACGGGCTTGATTTGTACATGTGGTTCAGGCACACTTTAGATACTTGTCCTGGTCATTTCTCGTGTATCGGTAGGCTCTGGTAGATAGCTTAAGATACTTGCCTCGGTCATATCTCGTGAGACGGTAGGCTAGGGTACGTTCGCTTATGGTACTTGCCTCGGCCAGTTGCGTGGCTAGCTTTTGGATCTGGTAGTTGGCTTCCGTACCTTGCCCGTGAAGGGATATGACTAGCTTTTGGACTGGTAGTTGGCTATTCTACTTGGCCCGATCGGTTTGATGACGCAGGCAGGATCTAGTGTTCAGGTTCACATATGGATGTTGTGTTACATCATGTACTGCCGGCAGTGAGGAATGAGTTCCACGGGCATGATTGATATTATGGGCGTGAGACCCATAGTTATGTGTGAGTGATTATTTTGGGGGCATGCGTCCCCTTACTTGACATAATCACATTTATCGCAAAATGGTTTTATAAAATGATGAAATGAGATTTCATTACAGTATTTTTCAGTTTCACATACTTGGTACCTGTTGTACTGACCTCCTTCGGGGGGCTGCGTTCATGCCGCAGGTAGAGGTACACCAGTTGTTGATCCTCGCTCATAGGATCGCAGTTCAGCGTTGGGAAGCTCCGTTTCTTCGGAGGCTTATCTTTTGGTATAGTCCCCTGTCATTGTAGATTCTTGAACATTCAGGGGTATGGCGGGGCCCTGTCCCATCATAGTTGTTGTTACATTCTTAGAGGTCTGTAGTAATCGCTGTGTGGTTTGTAAAGGATTATAATCGCTCGTTTTATGTATATACATGAAGGTAACCGTTTTGGTTAGCCTGTTTTCTTATGTTGTCTCTTGTTTCCTGATTAAATTTTATTTCCGTTGATTTTCTCTGATGTTGTTATCACTAGGGTGCCCGGGGTAAGGCACCAGTCGCGGGCCCGAGATCGGGTCGTGACACCGGGCTCGGGTCGTGACAAAAACAACCCCTAAATTTGACACAACAATACCCACGATTTTGGGAAGGTCTCGGCCACAACAACATAATTTCATAACTATTCTCTTAACTCCTTAAAATCCAATTCATATTTCAACACTTTCATATAACCAATTATAACTTTAAATATCAAGGTTTCCTTCAATTTTAACATGCAATTAGTGACAATGACAACAACAACAACAATCTAACCCAATGTATAGAAAACAACCCCAAATCGGTAACAACAATTCCAACAACAACCACATGCATTTTATTATTTCCATTTTCTCTTAACACAAGTGCATCTCTTAACTACAACATCATTTAACTCTCATTACTTATTAAGAAGAAGAAATCTTACCTTAACTTAGCCCAAAACAGCCCCTAGTGTCTCGGCATTCACTGATCCATTGTGCACCATTTCTTCAACTTTTAATGACATGGATGCATTCCTTATAAGCTTGAAACCATCATACTTACATGTTTTCCTCCAAATAGTTCATCTTCCAAAACTAAGATTGTTGGGGAAGATTTCTCGGCCAGATTATCGATTTACGCTTTGTCACGACCACCCACTGCGCGCTGACTGCTACCCCTGGGCACCCCGTGTATACATCACGAGAATAGTAGCGGAACATACATACAACTCAACAATTACTAGTCATGAAATATCAACAAAGTTAGCCGAAGGCCACCTTCCAAAAAAATATATACATAAGCCCAAAAGCAGTTACCTCTTTCTTTTGACAACCCAATCCACAAGATATGACTACAGACCTCTAAGAATTTTTACATAACAACTGTGATGGGACAGGGCCCCGCCATACCCCTGAATGTACATAAATCTACAACATCAGGGAAACCGTACCAAAAGACAAGCCTCCGGAGAAATGGAGCTTTCCAAGAACTGAACAGTGATCCTAAGAGTGAGGATCGCCAGTTATGTACCTCAACTGCGCAGATGAACGCAACTCCCGGGCGAGGTCAAGACGAAATATGTACCAAGTATGTGAAATGAAAATACCGTAATTTAAATCATAAAGTCTAGATATCAAAAGTGGAGACAAGTATGATAATCAAATTAATAGCATAACCGCGTTTCGAAATGAAAGTAATGAAAGTCAGTTTTTACCTTTTAAAGACTATTTCAACACATGAACAATAGTCACACCATGGCTAGGGACACAAGCCCTCAAAACCATCACACAGTCCAGTAAGGGCCTCAAGCCCGCAAACATCACAGCATGCCCGTAGAATCCTCCATCACTGCCGACAGCCGTAAGTGTAAAATATATCCATGTAACACGCCCGTGGCATCCCACCTCATTGTCGGCGTGCACATATGCAATATATATATATATATATATATATATATATCTCATGCCCGTGGAATCCCTCATCTTGGGTACATGACTTCATGGAGAGTTAATTCATGGGGTACTAATCGTATATAACATGCCCATGGAATCCCTCATCTCGGGTACATGTATTCATGGGGAGCTAGTCCATGGAGTAATAGTATATAACACGGTCACATGCCCCGGAATCCTTCATCGTATAAGCATGGCCATGGAGTAATAATAGCACCCGGGAATTTAACCCGCATCCTGGTCGCATTCCCCGGAATCCCTCAACGTATAAGCATGTCCAAGGATCAATCACAATGAAAGCATACCCGTGGAATCCTCCATCACTGTCGGTACGTCCAAGTAAATTCACAACAAGGCAGCCGACCCTCCAACTGAGAGTCACGGCAGCGTAAAAATATAATACTTGCACTCAAAGGCTATCACAAGCAAGCATAGGAAAGTTCATAAAATCTTTAGACTTTCATTATCATACAAAAATGAATTTCATTTTATAAACTCAAGGAACTTTCGTATCACATAAAAATCCGGGAATTTAACCCAAAGTACTACGTACTTCCATTCTTTTCAAAAGACTCTTTGTTTTACATAAAACCCCAAGATACTAACACCCGTAGTATCAAGGCTTGTCTACATTTCAAACAAGTCACTACACTTTTAGAAATACATTTTTAGGCTTCTAAATCAAGTGACACTTACTTTAAAACTTTAAGCAATTGATGTCTTTAAATCAAATTTCCCTTCTTTATTTCAAGTCATTTATCTTTGTTTACATTACTTGAGAAAGCCATTCCTTTAACCTTCCATAAAGTTGTTATACCAACTTCCCATAAAGCCGTTATACTAACTTTATGCCTTAGAAACTAAGACATCTTTAACCTTTCATAAAGCCGTTATAACTAACTTCCCATAAAGCCATTATAACTCTTTATGTCTTAGACAAATTCATTCTTTTTATAACCAAGAGACTTATACTTTCAAATCAAGTTACATAACTTTCAAAATACTTCAAGTTTCTTAACTTAGAATATCAAGTTTCTTAACTTAGAAACCAAGTCTCTTATCTTTAGAATATCAAGTTTCTTAACTTAGAAATCAAGTCTCTTATCTTTAGAATATCAAGTTTCTTAACTTAGAAATCAAGTCTCTTATCTTTAGAATATCAAGAACCAATACTTTCCAAATCAAGTATTTTATACTTTTCAAATCAAGTAATCTATATTTTTCAAATCAAGTAATCTATACTTGTCAAATCAAGTTACTACACCTTTAGAAATTCCATTCAAGGTTTTGAATTTAAGTAACTTCTCTTTAAATTAATCAAGTAACTTTATACCTTTAAATCAAGTTACTTCTCTTCCTTAAAATCAAGTCTCTTCTTCTTTCAACATTTAAGGAAATTATTCCTTTAAATCAAGTAACTCATTCTTTTCAAATGACGTTACTCCTATCTTTTAAAATCAAGTAAGCATGTACTCTTTAATTCAAGTATTATAACTTTCAAAATAAACAAGTCTCGTATCTTTAAGATTCAAGTCAAGAAATCCTCCCATGTAACATCAAAGCACATATTCTTTTCGAAAACAAGGCAAGGATACCAAAATGAAACCAAATTCCTTTTTAACCATGTACGTCCACCGTACTATACATTTATAAAACTCATGCTCAAGAAGATAGGGAAAGTTCCACATACCTCTTCGGTTCAATCCACTTGCTAAGTCCAATATGACGTACGTAGTATGTCAACCTATAATGACCATAATACGTCTATCAACTTCTAGTTTCAAAAGTAGAATATTCTAAGTGTAAAGTCACTTATTCTACGGAAAATCGGACAGCACTTCCTTTGTTTCTACGTACTTTTCCACCTTTTTCAAGGCCCGAATTCAATAACCAAACATGTCACATTTAAGGCTCAACAATGTAGCTAACAAAAGGGGATTACACGCCTAACAGGACGTGTAAAATTCTGCCCCACAATTGATATCCAAATAGTCCAACATTTCCATTCCATTATCGGCTACAATGCAACAACAAAGTAAAGTCTTTTCCAATTCCTTTTTAATCCAAGTTGTTTAGTCTAACATGTTATATAGCCGCAATCGATTATAACAACTACAATCCTCTCTTTAGATAACATGCGACGACTAAACTAATAACTCAATTGAATTACAATCTTAAATGCTAAATCATGCAACATTCGGATTCCATCCACATATTCCATAACACTTATCAATCTTCATAATGTAATTCACATGATCAATTACCAATCTACTATAACATGCAATCTTTAATTACAAAGAGGACAAGATTGTTACCTTGAGAAGCCTTAATCCAACTTCAAGATTCAAAGTCGCTCCTTAGCAACTTAGCTCCTTTCCTTCACACTCCAATGCGCTATTTGAAGCCCTTAGAAGTTCACACACAACTTCTCTTCTATTTCCAACTTCAAAGTTGAAGAACACCTTAGGTTTTCGCCTTGCGAAAAATGTCATTTTTCCGGGATCTTTCTATTGAGATATCCTTATAATACCCTTAGGGACCTTGGGTTAAATTATTGTGAATTATGAACCACAAATGAAAATCTTTTGTGTGGAGAGCACCTCAAACCTGAGAGCTTCTAGTCTTGCACAAAGTTTTCTCAAGTTTTTTTCTAAGTGTTGTGAGCTAAGTCTTGCTACATGGATCAATATATAATTAAATGGAGGGTTAAGATTAGAACACTTGTGGGGTTAGGATGAAAGGGATTTAAATATCTCAAGTCAAGTGGCTCATTTGACTTAGTCAATTATATCAAGCTTGGGCTTGCAAGACTTGATCATCTAAGCTTTGGTCAATTGACCATTAAATCCTTGGTCCATTTCGACCAAGACCATACTATAGGGGTGACACGTGGCACCCTTCCATTCGTCTTAATATTTTGTTTCCCGACATTTTCATAATTCCAATAAATTCTATAAGTCTCAAATATCAAATTCGGGAACTCTATTCTCATTAACGAACATTTTCCTTCCCGAGGTTCGGACAACTTTTTCCTTAAGAATAACAAATCTTTCATTCGTTCAAATTTATAAGTCTTTTGCTCTCACGTCTATTCTCGTAAACACATGTCCTGGAACTACGGGGTGTAAAATTCTTCCCCCTTTAGAAACATTCGTCCACGAATGTTCTTTCGGAGTCAATCTAATATTTCTCGGTATAGTCTCATAAAACTACACTTAATGAAACCTAATTATGCCAGCTATGGCCCTAATACATCGCACACGCATATCCATCCATCATAAGCCAAACGAGAAAACAAATCCAAAGTGTGCACCATCACTATTTACTCTCATTCATGGCCCAAAAGGATTATCTTTTCGTATTTCCAAACTCATTCTAGCATATGTACATAGTCTCTATATTATCCGTTCATGACACTTAAACATACAACAACCTTATCATGCATACAAGTCTATAAAGGGTCAAAGATATACCTGAAATCATATAGGCGGGTCAAAGGACCGCTAAAACTGGAAACTTCCACCACGACCTCTGTCACGGCCTACCGGTGCATGAACATCCTGCCTAGCTATTGAAGGCGAAGAACCCGCACTGATCCAGTAGATTGTGCTATCCCACCAGTGTCACCTCTGGTTGGACAGTCTCTCACCAAATGGCCCTGCTGGCCGCAAGCATAACAAGTTGTCGAAGTAGTACGACATTTGTCACGCCCCGAACCTCGGGCCCGTGACTGGTGCCCTATCTGGGCACCCTTCTACCTAACTGACACAAGTAAACCGCAGAACTAAATAACACCTCATGTTTTTTCTTTTTAAAACCAACGAACCTGCAAGGGCAAAGCCGACAAGGCTGCCACATAATATACATTATAAAAGGTACTACACTGTACATGAGTCCAATCCCATTTATGAATACAGACCTCTGAGAGTTTTACTGAAATATGACGGGACAAGGCCCCACCGTACCCATAACTGTACAAAAGCCTGTACTGAAGGATCAATACCAAAATGATAAACTCCTGAACAAATGGAGCTATCCAAAAACTCTGAGCAGGGTCCTACACCTGCAGATCACCAAACTGCGTACCTAAACCTGCGGCATGAACGCAGCACCCCGAAGGAGGTCAGTAAGAAGAATGTACCAAGTATGTGAAACTGAAAATACTGTATGAAATCATAACAGTCTATACAAAATAGGAGACATGTATGATAGCCAAACTACAGTACACAATACATAAGCAGTCATATCAAGTCAGGGACGCCTGCCCTCAAAGTCACTACTCAAATATAACTATGGGTCTCACGCCCATAATATCAACCATGCCCGTGGAATCCTTCCTCACTGCCAACAGTCCATGATATAATATAACACCAATAAGCATACATGAACACCAAGTCCCACCTGTGTCCTAAAAACTATACGGGCCAAGTAGGAAAGCGAACCACCAGATCCAGCCTGCATCATAAAACTGACCGGGGCAAGTACAAAAGCCAACTACCAGATCCAGCCTGCGTCAACAACTGACCGGGGAAAGTACGAAAGCTATCTACCAGACCAGCATGTCGTCACGAGATATGACCGAGGCAAGTGCGAAAGCTATCTACCGGAGCCTACCGTACCAAACTGTGCAATAAAACTGACGAGGGTAAGTACGAAAACTATCTACCAGACCATCCTACGACAGCCACTGACCGGGGCAAGTACGAAAGCTCTCTACCAGACCATCCTGCGTCACTAAATCTCATGGAGGGCTAGTCCATGGAATAACAATATCAAACATGGTCGCATGCCCCAGAATCCCACATCGTATAAGCATGTCCATGGGGTAATACAAACAAATTCGGGAATCTAACCCGCTCGCGGTCGCGTGCCCTAATCCCACATCATATAAGCATGTCCAAGGAGTAATAAAAACAATCCGGGAATCTAACCTGCATCCTGGTCGCATGCCCCGGAATCCCACATCGTATAAGCATGTCCAAGGATCAATCATAATGGAAGCATACCCGTGGAATCCCACATCACCGTCGGTACGTCCAAGTAAACTCACAACAAGACAGCCAGCCCTCCAACCGAGAGTCGCGACAACGTAAAAATATAATACTTGCACTCAAAGGCTATCACAAGCACACATAGGCAAGTTCATAAAATCATTAGACTTTCATTATCATACAAAAATGAATTTCATTTTATAAACTCAAGGCACTTACGTTTTATATAAAAATCCGGGATTTTAACCCTAAGTACTACGTACTTCCATTCTTTTCAAAAGACTCCTTTTTATATAAAACCCCAAGATACTAACATCTATAGTATCAAGGTATGTCTATTTTTCAAATTAAGTTACTACACCTTTAGAAATTCATTTCAAGACTTTGAAACCAAGTAACTTAAAATTTCATAACCTAGGCAACTCATGTCTATCAATCAAAATAGACAACTTTCTTAACTTTCCATAAAGCCGTTATAACCAACTTCCCATAAAGCCGTTATAACCCTTTATGGTTTTAGACAAATTCATTATTTTTATAACCAAGAGACTTATACTTTTAAATCAAGTTACATAACTTTCAAAATACTTCAAGTCTCTTAACTTTAGAAATAAAGTTTCTTAACTTTAGAAATCAAGTTTCTTCTACTTTTAAATCTCAAGTAACTCACACCTTTAAAACAAGTTACTTCCCTTTAAGTCATGTCATTTCTCCTCTTTTAAATCTATTAAGTAAATTACTCCTTTGACTCCCCTAAAGTCGTTATAACAACCTTTAGGTTTTAGAACTAAGGCACTATTCAAAAGATTTGGAAACTACTTCATTTTCAAGACTCTATGTACTTTAAGTAAAATACTTTCACTTTTGAAAATCCAAACTTCATCAAGGTAATGGATTATAATAACCTCCAATTTAAACATCCAAAGTACAACCAAGGAAGTATATAGAACAACTTCTATATTAGGAAATCCAAGTACAATCAAGAAATGGATCATTTAAGGAGTAGGACTTACTTACTTTATCATAAGGAATCATGCTAGAAGAAGAGGAGATGGTTCACATACCTTTTCGGCTTAATCCACAAGCTAAGTCGAATACGACGCACGTAGAATGGTCAACCTATAATGCCCACAACACGACTATCAACTTCTAGTTTCTAACGTAGAATAATACTAAGTATACTGTATACGGTCTCTTATTCTACGGAAAATCGGACAGCACCTCCTTTGTTTCTACGTACTTTTCCACCTTTTTCAAGGCCCGATAATCAATAACCAACATGCCACATTTAAGGCTCAATACATCAACCAATCAAGGGGATTACACGCCTTACAATACGTGTAAAATTCTGCCCCACAATTACTACCAAGTAGTTCAATATTCAAAGCCATTCTCGGCTAACATATACAACATCACAAAGTCCTTTCCAATTCTTTTTCAATCCAAGTTATTAGGTCTAACATGTTATATAGTCATAAACAACTTTAACAACTACAATTCCTTCTTTATATAACATTCGACGACTAAACTAATAACCAAATTGAATTGTAATCTCAAAGGTTAAACATGCTAGTTTCGGATTAGGGTTCCAATAGCCAATACACTTATCAAACTTCATACTATATACCTCATGCTTGCTAATATCCGCAACTACAACAATAAGTAATCTTTAATTACTAAAACGACAAGGTTGTTACCTTGATAAGCCCTTATAAATTCCAAGATTCAAAGTCGCTCCTTAGCAATTCTTAGCTCTTTTCCTTTACGCTCCAATCCGCTATTTGAAGATCTTAGAAGTTCACAACCAACTTCTCTTCCATTTCCAATCCAAAACCATGAAAATGACTTAGGTTTTCGCCTTGCGACTAACGTGAAAACATCGTTTTTCCGAGATCTTTCTATTGAGATATCCTTAAAATACCCTTAGGAACCTTGGGTTGATGTCTTGTGAAAAATGAACCACAATTGCAAATTTTTTTGTGTGGAAGAACCTCAAACCCGAGAGCAACTTTTGCTAGCACAAGGTTTCTCTAATATTTTCTAAGTGTTGAAGACTTGGTCTTGCACTAGTGTGGTATATATAAAATAATGGAGGGCTTAGATCAAAACACTTGTGTGGCTTGAATGGAGAAGATTAAATATTTAGCCAAGTGGACAAGTTGACTTAGTCAATTATCTCAAGCTTGCAAGACTTGATCTTCTACATTGGTCAATGACCAATACACCCTTGTCTAATTTTCGTCCAATACCATGTGGGGGGGTGCCACGTGTCGCCCTCCCATTCGTCCATAAAATTTTGTAACGCTCGTGGGCAACACTAAACGTAAAATTTCTCGGGTGGGCCCTACTTGACCAAATTCGTAAAAATAAATTTTCATAATGATAATAAGTTCCATACTCTTCAAATAATGCATTTTTAGAATCCAATTCTCATCAACGAACATTTTTCCTTTCCGATGTTCGGAAGATTTTCCTTCGGAAAAACAATTCTTCCTTTCGTACTAATTTTCAAGTCTTGATTCCTTACGTACATTATCTTAAACATGTCCTGGAATTACGGGGTGTAACAACATTCCCCAAAATGGAACCTACCACAGTGACCACACCGAGGCAAAGGTGGCTTCCCCTGGCTACTACCCTCGGACATCTGTGAACCTGCAGCCCTGGAGCCCTGACCTGCTCCCGAATATCCCCGGCGATCATATCTCCTGCCAGAAGACCTGGAAGGAGCACTCTGTGTCGGCTGAAGTGTAGACCTAGCCTGCTGCTAAGACTGTCGGCCTCGAAAGTTACCCTGAAACCCTGCCGTCCTGGCCCTCTTGGGCTGGACTGGGTCTGGCTGGTCCTCTCTCTCTCTGTCCTCGATCCCCTGTGCATAAGCCTGCATCCTGGCAATATCTATACCTGGCTGAAGGGCCACTCCCAGGCATGCAGTAACCATATAACGGTCTAGCCCCATCACATAGTGGTGAACTCTGTCCGCCATGTCAGCCACAATAGTGAGCGCATACCTGGCCAATGAGTCAAACTCCAGGTTGTACTCTCTGATAGTCCTCCCATTCTGTCTCAACGTCAAAAACATATCCACGTGGGCTCTCCTCATCTCAGGAGGCAAAAAGTGATCAAGGAAGGTCTCTATGAACTCATCCCAACCAGCTGGAAGAGCACCC
Source organism: Przewalskia tangutica (assembly GCA_029844215.1). NCBI lineage: Eukaryota > Viridiplantae > Streptophyta > Magnoliopsida > Solanales > Solanaceae > Przewalskia > Przewalskia tangutica. The sequence continues at coordinate 130,986,933 of CM056720.1, read as the reverse complement.
AACACCTCTAGACAACTCTCATGACTCAAACTAGTTCAACGCAATATAGCGTAACCGGTAAGAAGCTAACACAACTGACTTTGTCTCCGAGGCCCTAAGTACTGCATAGTCCGCAGTAGCTTCCGAATGAACTCCTGAGGATCATCCTCATATCTCGAACCATAGAACTCAAGTGGATTACAACCCAGAAAATCTCGAATCCTCAAACTATCGGCTCTAGGGTTAGCTACCGCTCCCGCTTGCCACGCCGCCACTATGCTAGTCAATAACCTGATCTACTCTCCATAATCTCTATACTCTGCCCCTGGCTGCGGAACTGGAGGCTCAGGTGTCGGAATCTCGGGAGCTACGGCCGCTCTCAGCTCCTCTAATATTGTCGGCGTGGCTGAACTCGCCGACCGGCCCACAACCTCAGGCATAGTCTAGGTCTGAGTCCTAGTAACCCTCTACGAACCACTAGCAGCTCATGCTGCTGCCTTGCCCTTCTGGGCCCTGGTCGCCTTCCGTGGAGGCATAACTGATATATAAGTATAGGTCAGAGAGGATTCAACCTAATAAGACAGCTCTACTGCACGATCTTAGAGAGAGAAAAATGGAAACCAATCCTAAATGTCCGTCAGCCTCCTGGTTATAGATGTGGTGCACAACACACCTATAACCAAGACTCTACTAGACACGGTCTGTAGACACTTTCCGAGGACTAACTGCTCTGATACCACTTTTGTCACGACCCGAAACCGGGCCCGCGACTGGTGCCCTACCTGGGCACCCCTTACAGGTATACATCAGAGAATAGTAGCGGAACATACATACAACTCAAAAAGAAATAAATAACAGGCTAGCCGATAAGGCCACCTTCCAAAAGTATACACATAACCCAAAAGCAGTTACCTCTTTTTTTTTTATTTACAACCCAATACACAAGATATGACTACAGACCTCTAAGAATTTTTACATAACAACTGTGACGGGACAGGGCCCCGCCATACCCCTGAATGTACATAAATCTACAACATCAGGGAAACCGTACCAAAAGACAAGCCTCCGGAGAAATAGAGCTTTCCAAGAACTGAACAGTGATCCTAAGAGTGAGGATCAACAAGCTATGTACCTCAACCTGCGGCATGAACGCAGCCCCCCGAAGAAGGTCAATACGAAATATGTACCAAGTATGTGAAACTGAAAATACTGTAATTTAAATCATAAAGTCTAGATATCAAAAGCTGGAGACAAGTATGATAATCAAATTAACAGTACAACTGTTCCTTGTCGAAATGAAAGTAATGAAAGTCAATTTTTACCTTTTAAAGACTATTTCAACACATGAACAATAGTCACACCATGGATAGGGACACAAGCCCTCAAAACCATCACACAGTCCAGTAAGGGTCTCAAGCCCGCAAACATCACAGCGTGCCCGTGGAATCCTTCATCACTGCCGACAGCCGTAAGTGAAAAATATATCCATGTAACGCGCCCGTGGCATCCCACCTCACTGTCGGCGTGCACATATACAATATATATATATATATATATATATATATATATATATATATATATATATATATATCTCATGCCCGTGGAATCCCTCATCTCGGGTACATGACTTCATGGAGAGCTAATCCATAGGGTAATAATCGTATATAACATGCCCGTGGAATCTCCCATCTCGGGTACATGTCTTCATGGGGAGCTAGTCCATGGAGTAATAGTATATAACACGGTCGCATGCCCCGAAATCCTTCATCGTATAAGCATGGCCATGGAGTAATAATAGCACCCGGGAATTTAACCCGCATCCTGGTCACATGCCCCGGAATCCCTCATCGTATAAGCATGTCCAAGGATTAATCACAATGGAAGCATACCCGTGGAATCCTCCATCACTCTCGGTACGTCCAAGTAAATTCACAACAAGGCAGCCGACCCTCCAACTGAGAGTCACGACAGCGTAAAAATATAATACTTGCACTCAAAGGCTATCACAAGCAAGCATAGACAAGTTCATAAAATCTTTAGACTTTCATTATCATACAAAAATGAATTTCATTTTATAAACTCAAGGAACTTTCGTATCACATAAAAATCCGGGAATTTAACCCAAAGTACTACGTACTTCCATTCTTTTCAAAAGACTCTTTGTTTTACATAAAACCCCAAGATACTAACACCCGTAGTATCAAGGCTTGTCTACATTTCAAACAAGTCACTACACTTTTAGAAATACATTTTTAGGCTTCTAAATCAAGTGACCCTTACTTTAAAAATTTAAGCAATTGATGCCTTTAAATCAAATTGCCCTTCTTTATTTCAAGTCATTTATCTTTGTTTACATTACTTGAGAAAACCATTCCTTTAACCTTCCATAAAGTTGTTATAACCAACTTCCCATAAAGTTGTTATACTAACTTTATGCCTTAGAAACTAAGACATCTTTAACCTTTCATAAAGCCGTTATAACTAAGAAAGTTTTCTTCTAGTTCCGCTTCTTACTCTTCCAATTCAGAAAGACTTGTCGGAAATCGCCAGTTGGGTTGGTCCCTTCCTGAAAATAGATCCCCAATAGCTCGCAGATGAGGAATTCTTCCGCTACGACCCTTAGGCTCTTATTTCCTTTCGGTTTATTCACTGATCTGAAACTTAGCACTTGTTTTCTTACTTCCCATAAAGCCGTTATAACTCTTTATGTCTTAGACAAATTCATTCTTTTTATAACCAAGAGACTTATACTTTCAAATCAAGTTACATAACTTTCAAAATACTTCAAGTTTCTTAACATAGAATATCAAGTTTCTTAAATTAGAAACCAAGTCTCTTATCTTTAGAATATCAAGTTTCTTAACTTAGAAATCAAGTCTCTTATCTTTAGAATATCAAGTTTCTTAACTTAGAAATCAAGTCTCTTATCTTTAGAATATCAAGAACCAATACTTTCCAAATCAAGTATTTTATACTTTTCAAATCAAGTAATTTATATTTTTCAAATCAAGTAATCTATACTTGTCAAATCAAGTTACTACACCTTTAGAAACTCTATTCAAGGTTTTGAATTTAAGTAACTTCTTTTTAAATTTATCAAGTAACTTTATACCTTTAAATCAAGTTACTTCTCTTCCTTAAAATCAAGTCTCTTCTTCTTTCAACATTTAAGGAAATTATTCCTTTAAATCAAGTAACTCATTCTTTTCCAATGACGTTACTCCTATCTTTTAATATCAAGTAAGCATGTACTCTTTAATTCAAGTATTATAACTTTCAAAATAACCAAGTCTCTTATCTTTAAGATTCAAGTCAAGAAATCCTCCCATGTAACATCAAATCACATATTCTTTTCGAAAACAATGCAAGGATACCAAAATGAAACCAAATTCCTCTTTAACCATGTACGTCCACCGTACTATACATTTATAAAACTCATGCTCAAGAAGATAGGGAAAGTTCCACATACCTCTTCGGTTCAATCCACTTGTTAAGTCCAATATGTCGTACGTAGTATATCAACCTATAATGACCATAATACGTCTATCAACTTCTAGTTTCAAACGAAGAATATTCTAAGTGTAAAGTCACTTATTCTACGGAAAATCAGACATCACTTCTTTTGTTTCTACGTACTTTTCCACCTTTTTCAAGGCCTGAATTCAATAACCAAACATGCCACATTTAAGGCTCAACAATGTAGCTAACAAAAGGGGATTACACGCCTAACAGGACGTGTAAAATTATGCCCCACAATTGATATCCAAATAGTCCAACATTTCCATTCCATTATCGGCTACAATGCAACAACAAAGTAAAGTCTTTTCCAATTCCTTTTTAATCAAAGTTGTTTAGACTAACATGATATATAGCCGCAATCGATTATAACAACTACAATCCTCTCTTTAGATAACATGTGACGACTAAACTAATAACTCAATTGAATTACAATCTTAAAGGCTAAATCATGCAACATTCGGATTCCATCCACATATTCCATAACACTTATCAATCTTCATATGTAATTCACATGATCAATTACCAATCTACTATAACATGTAGTCTTTAATTACAAAGAGGACAAGATTGTTACCTTGACAAGCCTTAATCCAACTTCAAGATTCAAAGTCGCTCCTTAGCAACTTAGCTCTTTTCCTTCACACTCCAATCCGCTATTTGAAGCCCTTAGAAGTTCACACACAACTTCTCTTCTATTTTCAACTTCAAAGTTGAAGAACACCTTAGGTATTCGCCTTGCGACTAACGTAAAAACGTCATTTTTACAGGATCTTTCTATTGAGATATCCTTATAATACCCTTAGGGACCTTGGGTTAAAGTATTGAATTATGAACCACAAACAAAAATCTTTTGTGTGGAGAGCACCTCAAACCCGAGAGCTTCTAGTCTTGCACAAAGTTTTCTCAAGTTTTTTCTAAGTGTTGTGAGCTAAGTCTTGCTACATGGATCAATATATAATTAAATGGAGGGTTAAGATTAGAACACTTGTGGCGTTAGGATGTAAGGGATTTAAATATCTCAAGTCAAGTGGCTCATTTGACTTAGTCAATTATATCAAGTTTGGGCTTGCAAGACTTGATCATCTAAGCTTTGGTCAATTGACCATTAAATCCTTGGTCCATTTCGACCAAGACCATACTAGGGGGGTGACCCGTGTCACCCTCCCATTCGTCGTAATATTTCGTTTTCCGACATTTCCATAATTCCGATAAATTTTATAAGTCTCAAATATCAAATTCAGGAACTCTATTCTCATTAACGAACATTTTCCTTCCCGAGGTTCGGACAACTTTTTCCTTAAGAATAACAAATCTTTCCTTCGTTCAAATTTATAATTCTTGTGCTCTCACGTCTATTCTCGTAAACACATGTCCTGGAACTACGGGGTGTAACAGGTTTGGAGCTTACCATTGTCTTAGAACTTAGTAGAAGGAGTTAATCTTGGAAGAGGGAGGTGTTTTAGCCTCTAACTTGGCGATGGAATGGGGGAAAATCTGTTGGGAGGAGAATAGAATGGAGGTGATGTTGGAAGTGTGGTTTTCGAAATTAAGGGTGAGGAGTGAGAGGAGTATATGTATATGTGTGAGCTAAAAATTGTTGTGCATGCTCACGTTTTTTGAGGGCACAAGTCTCCAAATTTGTCCACTTTTTATCATCCCCTCCACTAATATTAATCCCACAATTAAATAATCAATCTCCCATACTTAGTTTAATTCCTGAAATTTTGAAATGGCCTCATATTCTCAATGTCAAGAATTTTATTTTACACGACATAGTCCTTAACCCCATTGGGAAAATTCAACCACTAGTAGTAATTCTCATCGCCACATATGTTATATCCAAAATTATTCCGTATTAGCGTATGTAAATATACTTTATTTCCAATATCCGAATGTTATTCTCTTAATTACGCTCTCAAATTTTACTTTAGAATTACGAGGTGTAACATCCTTCCCCCCTTAGAAACATTCGTCCTCGAATGTTCATAATATGTCTTATGCTATAAAAATTTCGGCATAGTCTCTTCCATAACTATATCTACCACAACCTATATTCAACAAACCCAAATATGCCTCACAGGACCACAATATATCACATATATTATTCACCAATCAACAGAGCAAGCTTAAGATAGTTTTAACAAAAACCATTTGGATAATATTCATAACTCACAATCATCACATAGGCTGTTACACCCCGTAATTCCAGGACACATATATAAGAATGTACGTAAGGAACCAGGATGTCAAAATTTGAACGAAAGGAAGAATTGTTTTCCGAAGGGAAAATCTTCCGAACCTCGGCAAAGAGAAGTGTTTGTTAAAGGGAATTGGGTTCTCGAGTTTGCTATTTGAGACATTTAGAATTTATCGGAGCTACGGAAGTTTATTTACAGAGTTGGATACGTGTGTCCCACCCGAGAAATTTTACGTTTTGTGGGGCCCACGAGATTTCCGATATTTTGACCAATTATGGAAATTTCGGAAAACATTATGGACGAATGGGAGGGTGACACGTGTCACCCCCCCCCCCACTTGAGCTTGGACGAAAATGGGCAAGAATGGGCCAAGTTTTGAAAGGCCAAGGCTTGACATTATTGACTAAGTCAATGAGCCCACATAGCTTGATATTTAAATGAATTCATCCAAGCCACACAAATGTCTTAATCTAGACCATTGAATGTAGTATATATCTACACTAGTAGTGCAAGACTTTGTTGTTACACCCCGGAATTCCAGGATATGTTTATAAGAACGTACGTAAGAACTCAAAAATGTTAAGATTTGAGACGAGTTAAAATTTAGCGGAATTATGGAATTGTCGGAAAACGAAATATTGCGACGAATGGGAGGGCGACACGTGTCATCCCACCTTAGTGGTCTTGGACGAATTATACATGGCTAAAATGGTCATTTGACCATAATTTAAGATGACCAAGTCTTGCTAAGTCTTGGAGCTTGATATAATTGACTTAGTCAAAGGGCCACTTGGCTTGAGCTATATTGAATTGTATCTAAGCCACCAATTTTTTTTAAATCTTGACCCTCCATAGTGTTATATATGTATACTAGTAGCAAGACAAGCTTCTACACTTAGAAAAATTTCAAGAAAATTTGAAGAACACTTGAGGGAGCTCTCGGGTTTGGGTGTGAAGAAGAAGAAAAAAATTTCGTTTGTTGTTCAATAAGCTCCACACTTTAAACCAATGTTCCTAAGGGTATTGTAAGGGTATCTCAATAGAGATATCCCAGAAAAGTGGCGTTTTCGTATTAGTCGCAAAGTGAAAACCTAGTCACTTTCCTAGGTTTGGATTGGAAGTTAAAGGAAAGTTGTTTGTGATCTTCTAAGGGCTTCAAGTGGAGGATTGGAGTGTCAAGGAGAGGTTCTAAGTTGCTAGGGAGCGACTTCGGATCTTGAAGTTGGATTAAGGCTCGTCAAGGTAACAATCTTGTTCTCTTAAGTGTTATAAGATTACACATTGTTGTAGCCTTACATTTTTACTAGCATGAAGTATTTGTATAGAAGATTGATAAGTGGTATTCATAGTGGAAGCCTAAAATCCGAATTGACATGGCTAACTATTTGAAATTGAAATACAATTTGGTCGATAATTAGAATCGTCGCATGTTACCTACTTGAAGATTGTAGTAGTTATATATCGATTGCGGCTTGATAACATATTATACTAAACAACTTGGATTGAAAAGGAATTGGAAAAGACTATGTATTGTTGTCCCTCAAATTGCCGAATGTGACTTTGTCTTTTGGACTAGTTTGATATCAATTGTGGGGCGAAATTTTATACGTCTTGTAGGCGTGTAATCCCCTATTGTTAACTACATTGTTGAGCCTTAAATGTGACGTGTTTGGTTATTGAATTCGGGCCTTGAAAAAGGTGGAAAAGTATGTAGAAACAAAGGAAGTGCTGTCCGATTTTCCGTAGAATTTAGTGACTTTTACACTTAGAATATTCTACGTTGAAGCTAGAAGTTAATAGACGTATTATGGTCATTATAGGTTGACATACTACGTACGACATATTGGACTTAGCAAGTGGATTGAACCGAAGAGGTATGTGGAACTTTCTTATCTCTTGAGCATGAATAGTTGTAAATGTATAGTACGGTAGACGTACGAGATTTAAAAGAATATTAGTTCATTTGATACCCTTGACTTGTTTTAAGGATGTTCAAGTTGGTTGAGTTAGAGAATTAACTCACTTGTTTTTAAAGGATAGAAATGCCTTGGTTTCAAAAGCATAAGGTTGGTTAATAACCTTATGGAAAGTAAAAAGAATGGTTTATTCTAATAAGGTAGACAAAGATTTCTTGACTTGAAAATGTATAGGATACTTGATTTGGAAAGTATAGATTCCTTGAGCTATTCTAAAGTTAAGAAACTTGATTACTATAGTTAAGAGACTTAAAGTATTTTGAAAGTATATGATACTTGTTTTGTTTGGAAAGTTTAAGTCTCTTGGTTATAAAGAGGAATGTAAGTATCTAAGGTATAAAGCTAGTATAACGGCTTTATGGGAAGTTGGTTATAATAGCTTTATAGAAAGTTAAAAAGAGTGGTTTACTCTAAGTAATGTAAGTAATGATAAATGACTTGAATTAATGAAAGGCAAATTGATTTGAAGGCATCAATTGCTTAAGGTTTTAAAATAAAGAAGTCACTTGATTTAGAAGCCTATAAATATATTTCTAAAAGGTATTGTGACTTGTCTTGAAAAGTAAATATGACTTGATACTACGGTTATTAGTATCTTGGAAGTTTTATATGAAAAAGAGTCATTTTTAAAAGAGTAGAAGTACGTAGTACTTTGGGTTAAATTCCCAGATTTTTATAATGACATGCTAGTGCCTTAAGTAAACTAAAATGAGAGTGCTTATGAACAATACTAATAAGAAGTTAGGGGATTTCCTAATTTGCTTGTATTATGTATGATAAACCGGTAGTGCTTATGTTATGTATGATAGCCGGTTGTGCTAGGGATATATACATTGTTCATTATGGGGTCATTCCCCGGGTTTGTGGCATTTGCATATTCCGTGGATTTGCTATCCATGATGCGAGGAATACCTCATGCGAGTCCGTAGGGCTCATGCGGGTGAAATAGTCCTATGCGGGGCGGACCAGTCCTATGCGAGGAAGTTACCTCATGCGGATCCACACGACCTATGCGGGCGGATATAGTCTATGCGAGGAAGTTACCTCATGCGGGCCCATACGGCCTATGCGGGTGAAACAGTCCCAGGAGTAGGATTGCTTAATGATACTACGGGAGGGTGACCCTACTTTGATCATGAGCCTCCTATTTTTATGCAGTAAAGTATATACTTGTTACTCTCATTGTTAGTAAGGCACAGTGTACTGTAATTTGATTATCATACATGTCTCCAGCCTTATTTTAGACTTGTGATGTAAATTGCAGTATTTTTCCAGTTTTACATACTTGGTACATATTGTGTACTGACCCCCTTTTCTCGGGGGTTGCGTTCATGTCGCAGGTAGGGGTAAGTAGGTGGTGGATCCTCATTCTTAGGATCGCTGATCAGGTGTCAGAAGCTCCATTTCTCCGGAGGCTTGTCTTTTGGTACGGTTTTCCCTGATTGTAGATTATGTACATTCAGGGGTATGGCGGGGCCCTGTACCGCCACAGTTGTTATTCTTAGAGGTCTGTAGTCATATTTGTGGATTGGGTTGTAAGAACAGAGATGTACTGACTTACTTTTGGTCTATGTATATTTTATGGAAGGTGGCCTTATCGGCTAGCCTGTTGATGTTTATTGTCTAAAGTATTTATATGTGTTGTGTATGTTCCGCTGTTATTCTCTGATGTATACCTGAAAGGGGTGCCCAGGTAGGGCACCAGTCGCGGGCCCGGGGTCGGGTTGTGACATTTGTCATTTCAACACTTAGAGAAATTTAAAAATCTTGTTCTTGCTCTCTAATGAGCTCTCGGCCATGAGGCCTTATGGAGGAGGAAATTTTGAAATTGTTGTTCAAAATTCACAATACTTCAACCCAAGGTTCCTAAGGGTATTGTAAGGATATCTCAATAGAAAGATCCCGGAAAAACTACGTTTTCACATTAGTCGCAAGGCGAAAACCTAAGGAGTTCTTCCACTTTGAAGTTGGAACTTGAAGAGAAGTTCTTCATAAGCTTCTAAGGGTTGCTTGGAGTGGATTGGAACATCGAAAAGAGGAGCTAGAGTTGCTAAGGATCGACTTGTAATCTTGGATTATATTTGGGCTAAATGAGGTAATAATCTTCGTCTTACTATTGTAATTGAAGATTCCATGTTATGATAAGTTATAAATGAGCATGTGATATATGTTATGAAGTTTGATAAGTGTTATGGAATTTTAGAAGCTCAAAACCGAAAATGGCATGTTAGCCGTTAAGATTGTAATTCAAGTTAATTATTTAATTACGATCGTCGTATGTTATTGAGAGAAGGGAATATAGTTGTTGTAATTGTTATTATGTATATAACATGTTGGAATAACAACTTGGATTGAAAAGGAATCGAACGGAAATTGACATTGTTGTAGGCATGGATTGTAGCCGAGAATTGCACTTATTATTGGACAATTTTATATTAATTGTGGGGCAGAATATTACACGTCCTGTTAGGCGTGTAATCCCATTTGAATTGATGAATTGTGGAGCCTTAAATGTGGCATGTTTGGTTATTGAATTCGGGCCTTGAAAAAGGTGGACAAGTATGTAGAAACAAATGAAGTGTTGTCCGATTTTCCGTAGAGTTTAGTGACTTTGCACTTAGAATATTCTACGTTTGAAGTTAGAAGTTAATAGACGTATTATGGTCATTATAGGTTGACATACTACGTACGGCATATTGAACTTAGCAAGTGGATTGAACCAAAGAGGTATGTGGAACTTTCCTATCTCTTGAGCATGAGTAGTTGTAAATATATAGTACGGTAGACGTACGAGATTTTGATGAATCTAGTTTCATTTGATATCCTTGACTTGTTTTAAGAATGTCCAAGTTGGTTGAGTTAGGGAATTAACTCACTTGTTTTAAAGATTAAGGATATCTTAGTTTCTAAAGATAAGAGACTTGAAGTATTTTTGAAAGTATATGATAATTGGTTTTTGGAAAGTTTAAGTCTCTTGGTTATAAAGAAGAATGTAAGTGTCTAAAGCATAAAGTTAGTATAACGGCTTTATGGAAAGTTGGTTATAATAGCTTTATGGAAAGTTAAAAGAATGGTTTACTCTAGCAATGTAAATTAAGATAAAATGACTTGAAAGGAAGAAAGGCAAATTGATTTGAAGGCATCAATTGCTTAAAGTTTTAATGTAAAAAGTCACTTGATTTAGAAGTCTTTAAATGTAGTTCTAAAAGGTATTGTGACTTGTTTTGAAAAGTAGATATGACTTGATACTACGGTTATTAGTATCTTGGAAATTTTATATGAAAAGAGTCATTTTAAAAGAATAGAAGTACGTAGTACTTTGGGTTAAATTCCCGGATTTTATAATGACATGTTAGTGCCTTAAGTAAACTAAAATGAGAGTGTATATGAACAAAACTAATAAGAAGTTAGGGGATTTCTTAACTTTCTTATGATAATTGTGATAAGCCGGTAGTGCTTATGTTATGTATGATAAGTCGGTAGTGCTTATGTTATGTATGATAAGTCCGTAGTACTTATGTTATGTATGATAAGCTGGTAGTGCTTATGTTATGTATGATAGCCGGTTGTGCTAGTGATATGTTGTTCATTACGTGGTCATTCTCCAGGTTTGTGGCATTTGCATATTCCGTGGATTTGCTACCCATGATGCGAGGAATACCTCATGCGAGTCCGTAGGGCTTATGCGGGTGAAATAGTCCTATGCGGGGCGGACCAGTCCTATGCGAGGAGATTACCTCATGCGGGTCCACACGACCTATGCGGGCGGATACAATCTATGCGAGGAAATTACCTCATGCGGGTCCATACGGCCTATGCGGGTGAAATAGTCTCAGGAGTAGGATTGCTTAATAATACTACGGGCGGGTGGCCCTGCTTTGATCACGAGCCTCCTATTTTTATGCAGTAAAGTATACTCTTGTTTACTCTTATTGTTAGTAAGGCACAGTGTACTGTTATTTGAGTTATCATACATGTCTCCAGCTTTATTTTTAGACTTTATGATTTCATTACGATTTCTGATTTCACTTACTTGGTACACGTGTAGATCGACTCCTTCGGGCTGCGTTCATGCCGCATGTAGAGTATACAGGTTGCTGATTCTCACTCTTAGGATCACTATTCAGCTGTTGAGAAGCTCTATTACTCCGGAGTCTTATCCTTGGTTCAGATCCCTGGTATTGTCGGTTGTTGTACATTCAGGGGTATGGCGGGGCCCTGTCCCGTCACAGTTGTTATTCTTAGAGGTCTGTAGTCATCTCTTGTGGATTGGGTTGTAAAGAAAAAAAAAAGATGCACTATTTTATTTTTGGATTATGTATATTTTACGGAAGGTGACCTTATCGGCTAGCCTCGGTCGATGAGAGACCTAATAATGATAAGATAAGATAAGAAATATTGACAATTCATTGGATCATGTAATACCATGAATTGGATCTAAACATATAAATCATCGATTCTATGATATATGCAGTCATACCTTTCAGAAAGTATGTAAACGGAAGTACTAGTGAGTAAAGCTCGAGATTAGCATCTAAATAGGTGAAAAGAGGCCAATGACGCCTATGGATATATGGTAGAAATTAAAGATATATGTCAAGAGATAATGACATTATAATACAGATAAAATGTCAGGAAAATACAGATGTCTATGAGCATTTTTGAACTGACCAAAAGTTCTACGAGATAGGTAAAGTAATGGGTTTACAGTTTAACGAGATCAGGGATTTTTTTTCCTAAAACGCCATTGACAGAAAGAGTTAGCCATAAGGGAAATGGAAGAATATGAATTGAAGTATAATGACCAGGTTTGGAGATAGTAGGACAACGTCATGTAATGCAATTCTTCAGGGTCTTCTATGTACTGAATAAAGGAATAAGTTAACAATTCATCCCTTAAGGGGTATAACACCAGGGATTGGAATTGTTACACCCCGTAATTCCAGGACATGTATATAAGAACGTACGTAAGAAATCAGGACGATAAGATTTGAGACTTGTAGAATTTATCAGAATAATGGAAATGTCGAGAAACGAAATATTACGACGAATGGAAGGGTGACACGTGTCACCCCTTGTATGGTCTTGATCAAAATAGGCCAAGGGTAGAGAGGTCAAATGACCAAGGCAAAGATGATCAAGTCTTGAAAGCCAAGGCTTGACATTGTTGACTAAGTCAATGAGCCCACTTGGCTAGATATTTAAAATCTCCTTCATCCAAACCCCACAAGTGTTTTAATCTTGACCATCCATTTAGTTATATATTCATCCATGTAGCAAGACAAGTCTCTAACACTTAAAAAAAATTAGAAAACTTTGAAGACTTGAAGGGAGCTCTCGGTATTGCTCTTGAGAAAGAAGAAAAAAATTCCGTTTGTGGTTCAATAATCCCAATACTTTAAACCAAGGTTCCTAAGGGTATTACAAGGATATCTCAATAGAAAGATCCCGGAAAACCCACATTTTTACATTAGTCGCAAGATGAAAACCTAAGTTGTTTTCATAGTTTTGATTGGAAATTGAAGGAAAGTTGTTTGTGAACTTGTAAGGGATTCAAGTGGAGGATTGGAGCGTGAAGGAAAGGAGCTAAGTTTCTAAGGAGCGACTTTGAATATTGGAGTCACATTAGGGCTTATCAAGGTAACAATCTTGTCCTCTTAAGTGATTAAAGATAACATGTTGATTGTAGTCATATATATATATGCAAGCATGAGATATATATAATGGAGATTGAAATGTTATGGAATGTTTGGATGGAATCTGAAAACTGCATGTTTAACCTTAAGATTGTAATTCGATTTAGTTATTAGTTTTAGTCGTCGCATGTGATATAAAGAATGGATTGTAGTTGTTATTATCGATTGCGTCTATATAACATGTTAGACTAAACAACTTGGATTGAAAAAGAATTGGAAAAGACTTTGTGTTGTTGTACATTGTTAGCTGTGAATGACATTGAAATATTGGACTATTTTGATATCAATTGTGGGGCAGAATTTTACACGTCCTATTAGGCGTGTAATCCCCTTTTGTTAGCTACATTATTGAGCCTTAAATGTGGCATATTTGGTTATTGAATTCGGTTCTTGAAAAAGGTGGAAAAGTACGTAGAAACAAAGGAAGTGTTGTCCAATTTTTCATAGAATAAGTGACTTTACACTTAGAATATTCTACGTTTGAAGCTAGAAGTTAATAGACGTATTATAGTCATTATAGGTTGACATACTATGTACGGCATATTGGACTTAGCAAGTGGATTAAACCGAAGAGGTATGTAGAACTTTCCCTATCTTTTGAGCAAGAGTTTTACAAATATATAGTAATGCGGACGCATTTAGTTTTAAAGGAATTCGGTTCATTTTGATATCATTGCCTTAATCTAAGAATGTCTAAGTTTGGTTGAGTTAGAGAATTAACTCACTTGCCTTTAAAAGATGAAACTGCCTTAATTGTATAAAACATAAAGAGTTATAACGGCTTTATGGAAAGTTAGTTATAACGGCTTTATGGAAAGCTAAGAGATTGGTCTACTTAATTTATAGGCATGTGTTTCCTAGGTTGTGAAAGTAGAAGTGCTTGATGTTCTTAAAAGCTTGGGTTTGAATTTCTAAAGGTATAGTACTTGGGGTTAAATTCACGGATTTGACATGACACGCTAGTTCCTTGAGTCTTATAAAATGATAGGTGATTTATCTTAAATCTAATGAGAGTCCTAAATGATTTTAGGTTGCATATGTTGCTCTCGATAGATATTCGGGCAAGTGTTATATTTCCATATCACCGCGTCCCTCACTTGAGGGCCAGCAATCATGTGTTATGTTACGGGTTAAATTCCCTTGATATTGTTTTATTCCGTGGATTTGCTCTCCACGATGCGGGTATTTACATATACTCATTGCGGGTCCATGTGACCTATGCGGGTTCAATTCCTATGCGGGTTAAATTCCCATGACTATTCCGTGGGCTAGCTCTCCACGATGCGGGTATTTACATATACTCATTGCGGGTGTTCACGGATCGGCAGGACGCGACAGAGGTCGTGGTGGAGGTCCTAGTTATAGCTGTCCACAGAACCACATATATTCCTTAGCCAGTCGGCAAGATCAGGAGGCTTCCCCGGATGTCGTCACAGGTACATTATTGATTTCATGCTGTGACGTTTATGCTTTGATAGATCCAGGTTCTACCTTGTCCTATGTGTCCCCTCTTATTGTTGGTAGAATAGGGATAGAGTCGGTGTCGATAGAGCCTTTTGAGGTAGCTACGCCAGTGGGTGATTCTATGTTAGCTGAGCGGGTGTACAAAGATTGCCCGGTGTTTATATACAGTCGTCAGACCCTAGCAGACTTGATAGAGTTGGAAATGACAGATTTTGACGTCATTATGGGTATGGACTGGTTGGCTTCTTGTTATGCCAACGTTGACTGTAGAGACAGGTTGGTCCGATTCCAGTTTCCCGGTGAGCCGATTATCGAGTGGAAGGGCAATACAGCGTCGCTGAGGGGTAGGTTTATTTCTTACCTCAAGGCTAAGAAGATGGTGCAGAAAGGGTACATCTATCATCTGGTTCGGGTATTCGATACAGAGGTCGGGTGCGCTTCTTGATCGATTCGGTGGTTAGAGAATTTCCGGATATATTCCCAGATGATCTCCCAGGTATTCCTCCAGAGAGGGAGATTGAGTTTTGTATTGATGTTCTGCCAGACACTCGGCCTATATCTATTCCGCCGTACAAGATAGCACCTGCAGAGTTGAGGGAGTTGAAGGACCAGCTGAAAGATTTGCTGGAAAAAGGCTTTATTAGGCCTAGTATTTCTCCCTGGGGAGCGCCGGTTTTGTTTGTAAAGAAGAAGGATGGGACGCTGCGTATGTGTGTTGACTACAGGCAGCTGAATAAGGTAACCATCAAGAATAGATACCCCCTCCCCAGGATTGATGATTTGTTTGACCAGTTGCAGGGTGCGAGGTGTTTCTCCAAGATAGACCTGCGGTCCGGTTATCATCAGGTGCGAGTTAGGGAGGCAGATATCCCGAAGACTGCATTCAGGACCCGGTATGGGCACTATGAGTTCAGGGTGATGTCTTTCGGTTTGACTAATGCTCCAGCGATATTTATGGATTTGATGAACCGGGTGTTCAAGCCATTTTTGGATACGTTTGTTATAATATTCATTGATGACATCCTGGTTTATTCTCGCACAGAGCAGGAGCATGCAGATCACTTGAGGACGGTACTTGGGGTCCTCCGGAGCCGGCAGTTGTACGCCAAGTTCTCCAAGTGTGAGTTTTGGTTGGCCTCAGTGGCATTCTTGGGGCACATTATCGGGGCTGACGATGTTCAGGTTGATACGACAAAGATTGAGGCAGTCAAGACTTGGCCGAGACCTACTACTCCGACGGAGGTGCGCAGCCTTCGGGAAATGGGCAGTTATTATCGTAGATTTGTGAGCGATTATCCCGATATCGCACCATTGACTAGGCTGAATCGAAGCGGCTAAGCTCCAGCGACTAAGCTTGAGAAGGGATTCGATTCTTGAAGAGAAGTTGACGACGGCTCCAGTTCTTACTCTTCCCGAGGGATTAGAGGGCTATGTGATTTATTGTGATGCCTCGGGTATCGGGCTAGGGTGCGTATTGATGCAGCACGACAAGGTTATAGCCTATGCTTCTCGCCAACTACGGAAGCATGAGAGGAATTACCCTACTCACGACTTAGAGTTGACCGCAGTTATTCATGCCTTGAAGATTTGGAGACATTATTTATACTGTGTTCATATGGATATTTATCTGCACCACAAGAGCCTCCAAAGACATATTCAGCAGGAGTCGAACTTTCAGCAGAGACGGTAGTTAGAGTTGCTGAAGGATTATGATGTTGTTATCCTATACCATCCGGGAAATGCCAACGTGGTTGCAGATGCTTTGAGTCGTAGATCTATGGGGAGTCTGTCAGAGGTACAACCAGATAGACAGGACATGGTCCGTGAGATCCATCAGCAGGCGAGCCTTGGGGTTCGATTGGTCGATACTGATAATAGTGGGGTACGGGTTCGTGAGGTTGCCGAGTCTTCCATCGTTGAGGAGGTAAAGAGGCGACAGTATGAGGATCCAGTTCTAATACGTTATCGAGATACGGCTCTTCGAGAGGAGAAGAGTTTATTTGAGGTAGCGCCTGATGGGGTGCTAAGATTCGAGGGCAGATTATGTGTTCCCGATGTTGCAAGACTACGTCAGCAGGTTCTAGGGGAGGCACACATTTCCCGTTACTCTATTCATCTGGGGTCGACTAAGATGTACCATGACCTCAGATGTATGTATTGGTGGGATGGCCTAAAGAGGGACGTAGCAGAGTTTGGTTCTCAGTGTCCGAATTGTCAGCATGTCAAGGTTGAGCACCAGAAGCCCGGTGGGCTATTGCAGGCGACTGATATTCCGACATGGAAGTGAGAGGTGATCAACATGGATTTTGTTACAGGGTTACCTCGTACTCAGAGGAAGTGTGATTCCATGTGGGTTATTATAGACAGGCTGACGAAATCAACCCATTTTCTTCCAGTCTGGACTACGTATTCGGCTGAGGATTATGTTATACTGTATATCAGGGAGATTGTGAGACTGCACGGAGTTCCTATATCTATTATATCATACAGAGGAGCCCAGTTTACGATTAACTTCTGGAGGTCTTTCCAAAAGGGGTTAGGGACACATGTGAGTCTCAGTACCACGTTTCATCCTCAGACCGATGGGCAGGCAGAGCGTACTATCCAGACACTTGAGGATATGCTGCGGGCCTGTGTTATTGACTTTAGGGGTAGCTGGGAGGATCATTTGCCTCTTGTTGAGTTTGCATATAGCAACAGCTACCACTCTAGTATTCAGATGGCGCCATATGAGGTCTTGTATGGCGGAAGGGTAGGTCGCCGATTGGTTGGTTCGACGTGGGCGAGGTTCAGTTAGTTGGCCCAGACTTGATTCAGCAGGCTGTAGATAAGGTGAAGCTTATCCAGAGATCAGCGTACTCGTAGTCGGCAGAAGTCTTATGCAGATAATCGGCGTCGACACTTAGAGTTTCAGGTTAACGATTGGGTCTTCTTAAAGATATCACCCATGAAGGGTGTGATGAGGTTCGGAAAGAAGGGGAAACTTAGTCCAAGGTACATTGGGCCTTACCAGATCATCCGTAGAGTAGGAAAGGTTGCCTATGAGTTGGAACTGCCATCCGACTTGGAGGCAGTACATCCGGTCTTCCATGTTTCTATATTGCGGAAGTGTATCAGAGATCCATCGAGAGTTTTCCCAGCTAGTGATATCCAGGTGATAGAGGGATTATCGTATGAGGAGAGTCCCATAACGATACTCGATCGCCAGGCCAGGCGACTGCAGACCAAGGATGTGGCTTCCGTCAAAGTCTTGTGGCGGAATGGTATTCGAGAGGAGATCACTTGGGAAGCAGAGGAGGACATGATGATTAAGTATCCTAACTTATATCCTACACCTTCAAGTAATTCATCTCCCTTACTTGTCAGTTTATTGAAGTATTTGTTTAAGTATTGTTATGTGGCCAGATATGGCATAATTGGTATGTAGGGGTTGTAAAAGGAGACTATGTCGCTATCTATTAAATTGACTCCGAAGGAACATTCGGGGACGAATATTTCTAAGGGGGGAAGAATGTTACACCCCGTAATTCGAGGACATGTATATAAGAACGTACATAAGAAATCAGGACGATAAGATTTGAGACTTGTAGAATTTATCGGAATTAGGGAAATGTCGAGAAACTAAATATTACGACGAATGGGAGGGTGACACGTGTCACCCCCCTTGTATGGTCTTGATCGAAATAGGCCAAGGGTAGAGAGGTCAAATGACCAAGGCAAGGATGATCAAGTCTTGAAAGCCAAGGTTTGACATTGTTGACTAAGTCAATGAGCCCACTTGGCTAGATATTTAAAATCTCCTTCATCCAAACCCCACAAGTGTTTTAATATTGACCCTCCATTTAATTATATATTCATCCATGTAGCAAGACAAGTCTCTAACACTTGGAAAAAATTAGAAAACTTTGAAGACTTGAAGGGAGCTCTCGGCATTGCTCTTGAGAAAGAAGAAAAAAATATCGTTTGTGGTTCAATAATCCCAATACTTTTGTCACGACCCAACCCGACGGGCCGCGACTAACGTCCTAATTGGACGTCATTACTGACATGTCACTCTTAATCCATCTAATACAGAGATCTATAGAAATTTCGGCAGCACAACGCTGCTTTTACAACATTTCCCTAAAATGGGCTAGCCGACAAGGGTGCCAAAACAACAACAGTCATAATAGGCTAGCCGACTAGGCTGCCACCAACCAACATCACGTGCACAAAGACATAATCAAAATAAGCAAGCCGGCAAGGCTGCCACGAGATAATAACATCAAAACCCAAAACAAGGTACAAACGTCCAACCCACAACTGTCTACAGACCTCTAAGAGTGTAATACTGACATATGACGGGACAGGACCCCGTCGTGCCCAAAATATGCATAAGTCTGAAAGATAAAGGTCTGTACCAAAATAGCTGGCTCCGGAACAAAGGAGTTTCCAATCGCTGTAGAAATTCTAGGCGGAGGTCACCTATTCAACACTGAACTGCGGGCATTTAACGCAGCCTCGAGGAGCGGGTCGATCTGAAATAATGTACTGAGTATGTAAAACATAAAATACTGAAAACTGAATAACAACTGTACCAAGTAAAACAGAGAGTCATCAAATTTCATAAAACTGAGAATCTTGTCTGAAAATCATATCATGTATGCTGAATCATAAATCATCATGCTCATGTCTGTATATAATCAGATAACATGTCTCGCCTCATGGAGGGACTCGATGGAATCTGTATCTGCACAGTAACGTGTCTCGCCTCATGGAGGACTCGATGTAATCTGTATATATATAACGTGTCTCGGCCTACAGTGAGGACTCGATGAATGATGCATGGTCGCGCACGAACATGATCCGCCCGACTCGATGGAGTGAAATAGTAACACTTAGCACGAGTAGATATCATGAGCAATCAGATGCGATTAAAATCATTATGTGACTCTCAATAAAAATTACTACCATAAACTCTGTTACTGAAACCATAACTAGTAAATAATCATTTTTAAAACTGAACTGGTAGGAGTTAAGTACGTCCGCCGTACTTTCACAAAAATCATGCCAAAAGAAAGAAGGAAAGGTTTCACATACCTTTTAAGCGAGCAAATCAACTAAATGCTAAGATATGTCTCGTCCAGTATGTCAACCTATAATAATGACAATACGTTCGTCAATTCTACGGTCTCTAACGTAATTTATTCAGATAACGGCTTCTTATTTCTATAAAAATTTGGGCAGCACTTCCTTTGTTTATGTGTGTATCCATAATTTTACCAATAATCCAAATCAACCAACAATTCAACTCCAACTAACAATCCAATTCAAACCAACAATCTAAATCAACCCAATGATCCAAATTAAACTAATAACCACTACCATTTACATATGTAGTCAAAATTATCTAAACATTCAATTTATCAACTTCAATAACCAAGGGAATTTATACACTTACCTCTCATGTTAGTCAATCATTTAGTCACGTTAGAATTATCATGGGGCAATCCAATCTCTTAACGACATCGCCAATTCAAGAATGTGAATTTAACACTTTTCTATACTTTAATCCTTTCAAGGCATGTATAGATAATTGCCTCAATAAATATGCATGTAGTAACTTATATTCACACACTAATTCAGTCCGTAATACATTATCGAAATTTTCAATAATTTCTATCAACTTTCCGGTCATATCAACATTTTACAATTCCGAAGCTTTTTCCAAAATTCCTTACTTTCCAATTAATCTCCCAACAACTTCAATTAACAACTTTAACTTTAAACATCAAGGTTTCATCTAAATTTTCACATGCAATTAGTAATAATATACCAACACAATTACTCAATTCCAACGTACGCCAAGAATAGGTTCTAAATCGGTCTCGACCTCTATCATTCACATGCATTGTCTTCTTTCCCTTTCTTCTTTGACATGGATAATTCTCCTAACTATAATATCAATTAATCTATCAAATATCAAGTAAAAGGGATACATTTTCACCAATAGAAGAAGAATTTCATACCTTAAACTTTTACTAAAACAGTCCCCAAAAAACGTGACTGTCCAGATTTTTAGCCACTGCTTCATCAGTTGAACTTGTAACGTCGATAACTCTCTACTCCAGTGTCCTATCGATGAGAGGTTTGTTGAGTTGGAAACTAGACTCGGCGAACTTCAATTTAGGCTTTTGAAACACCCAAAAACTCCTAATATGCTAGGAGATATTCCCTTCCAAATTTGACAAAAATCTGTCCAGCAGTCCCGAAAATCTGCTCACTGTCCAGCCGATTTGCTCACTGTTTTGGGCCAATTTTGGCTTCAATTTCACATTTCCTCAACTCTAATTCAACATGCAACACCTCCACTATGATAACCCATTATTCTAACATGTTTTTCTTTCCAAAAATTGTCCAAGAACTTGGAAAATCTGGGCTACAATTTTCGGTCAAGATCACATGGTAACCCACTGTTTGGGCTATTGTTTGCTTCACTTTGTGTAGAATAATTAATCTAGGAAGAGGGAATAAAAGCTTAACTTTGGCTATGGGAAAAGGGGGAGTTCTTGATAGTGAGAGGGAGAGAATGTTGAAAATGGAGTGTGGGAGATGAAAAGATTTCTTAAGTTGTAGTGCACAAAAAGAAAAAAAAATCTGAAAAAAAGTAATTTGCACATAAGCCCCTAATGTTCTCTTCTTAACTTAATCTCCCAATTACTTAATAAAACTTTGATCCCACTTCTTTTAATTCCCGAAAATTCTCATAAGACCTCGTATCCTTGTTGTCGTAACTTATATAATACGTTACTAATCCATTACGGGAATATACAACTATCATAATAAGTTCCAACGTCACACTCGTTGTAACCAACATTTTTTTTTTCGGAATCACATCCTTCTGAATACTAATTTTCCGAATTAACATATGTTAGTATACTTTATACCCAATATTCGAATCTTACTTCCTTAATGACGTTCTTATTTATCGCCTTAATCTTACGAGGTATAACAACTTTAAACCAAGGTTCCTTAGGGTATTACAAGGATATCTCAATAGAAAGATCCCGGAAAAACCACATTTTTACATTAGTCGCAAGATGAAAACCTAAGTTGTTTTCATAGTTTTGATTGGAAATTGAAGGAAAGTTGTTTGTGAACTTCTAAGGGCTTCAAGTGACGGATTGGAGCGTGAAGGAAAGGAGCTAGGTTGCTAAGGAGCGACATTGAATCTTGGAGTCATATTAGGGCTTATCAAGGTAACAATCTTGTCCTCTTAAGTGATTAAAGATTACATGTTGATTGTAGTCATATATATATATATATATATATATATATATGCAAGCATGAGATATATATAATGGAGATTGAAATGTTATGGAATGTTTGGATGGAATCCGAAAGTTGCATGTTTAACCTTAAGATTGTAATTCGATTTAGTTATTAGTTTTAGTCGTCGCATGTGATATAAAGAAGGGATTGTAGTTGTTATTATCGATTGCGGCTATATAACATGTTAGACTAAACAACTTGGATTGAAAAAGAATTGGAAAAGACTTTGTGTTGTTGTACATTGTTAGCCGAGAATGACATTGAAATATTGGACTATTTTGATATCAATTGTGGGGCATAATTTTACACGTCTTGTTAGGCGTGTAATCCCCTTTTGTTAGCTACATTGTTGAGTCTTAAATGTGACATGTTTGGTTATTGAATTTGGGCCTTGAAAAAGGTGGAAAAGTACGAAGAAACAAAGGAAGTGTTGTCCAATTTTCCGTAGAATAAGTGACTTTACACTTAGAATATTCTACGTTTGAAGCTAGAAGTTAATAGACGTATTATGGTCATTATAGGTTGACATACTACGTACGGCATATTGGACTTAGCAAGTGGATTGAACCGAAGAGGTATGTAGAACTTTCCCTATCTTTTGAGCATGAGTTTTACAAATATATAGTACGGTGGACGTACGGCTTTTAAAGGAATTCGGTTCATTTTGATATCATTGTCTTAATCTAAGAATGTCTAAGTTTGGTTGAGTTAGAGAATTAACTCACTTGCCTTTAAAAGATGAAACTGCCTTAATTGTCTAAAACATAAAGAGTTATAACGGCTTTATGGGAAGTTAGTTATAACGGCTTTATGGAAAGTTAAAAGATTGGTCTACTTAATTTATAGGCATGTGTTGCCTAGGTTGTGAAAGTAGAAGTGCTTGATATTCTTAAAAGCTTGGGTTTGAATTTCTAAAGGTATAGTACTTGGGGTTAAATTCCCAGATTTGACATGACACGCTAGTGCCTTGAGTCTTATAAAATAATAGGTGATTTATCTTAAATCTAATGAGATTCCTAAATAATTTTAGGTTGCATATGTTGCTCTCGATAGATATTCGGGCAAGTATTATATTTCCATATCACCGCGTCCCTCACTTGAGGGCCGGCAATCATGTGTTATGTTACGGGTTAAATTCCCTTGATATTGTTTTATTCCGTGGATTTGCTCTCCACGATGCGGGTATTTACATATACTCATTGCGGGTCCACG